>JALAZF010000422.1:220000-2722500 GCA_022829125.1 Lathyrus tuberosus
ACATGTGTTATCACCTTAGTTTCATTCTTCTCTAGATCAAACTTATTTGACTCTGGAGTCCTAGCCTTCTTCTCGGACGTGTCTTCTAGCATTTTGATCTTCTTAGCTTTAGCTTTTCTAGATGATTAACTCATTTTTGAAAAGAATTGAAAAATAAAGAGAATGGAGAGTGAACAATTTTCTAAGTACAATACAAAAACAGAAGAAGAGTATTATTGCTTGTAGCAGTAGACCAATTAAATGGAGATTTTAAAATATAAATAATCAACTTAATTTCACATGCAACACATACCATATGAGAGAGACACTTTATTGTTATCCTTGCAGGCCTCCCTAGCTTTGACTCCTATAGAATCTCACATAAGCAATTACCAAGAGAACCCCTTAACTTTTCAAAATAAGCAACATCTAGAGCTTTGGTGAATATGTTAGCTAATTGATTTTTAGTTGTTATATGCTTAGGTTTACAATTTTATCTTCCTTAAGTTCCCTGATGAAATGATGAAAAATTTCAATGTGCTCGTTCTACTTTGTTGAACAATATTCTTTGAAATATTAATCGCGCTCAAGTTGTCACTGAATAATATAATGGTATCTTGTTCGACACTGTACTCCTTTAACATTTGTTTCATCCAGAGCAATTGAGTGCAATTTCTCCCTACAGTAATATACTCAACTTCAGTAATAGATAGAAAGACAGAATTCTGCTTCTTGTTGAACCAAGAGATTAAATCAATACCAAGAAAGAAACATCCACCAGATGTGCTTTTTCTATCATCTGCACTTCCATATCAATCAACATCACAATACCATAATAGTATTGAATTGGTACCATGAGAATAGATAATACCATAGTCACAAGTCCCATTTATATACTTGATGATTCTCATCACTTGAGTCAGATGACTAGCCTTGGTTTAGCTTGATAAATAGCACAAACACCTATAGAGAAAGAAATGTCAGGTCGACTTGCTGTGAGGTTGAGCTAACTTCCAATCATGTTTCTGTATAACCTTTAATTTACATCAACAACCTTTTCATCTTTGTTTACTTTCACATGTGTTGCAGCAGGGGTTCTCTTATGACTTGCATTTTCAAGCCTAAACTTTTTCACTATGCTCTTAGCATACTTACTTTGATATACAAAAATGATGTCTTCCATTTGATTTACTTAAAGACCAGGAAAGTAAGTGAGTTCTCCTACAAGACTCATCTCAAATTCAAACTTCATTTGTTAGAAAAAATGTTCCACCATTTTTTTTTGAAATTCTACTAGAGACGTTGTCATCAACATAAATCTGGGTTATCATGAGCTTTCCTCCATCATTCTTCACAAATAGAGTTTTATCTATTCCACCTCTATTATATCCATTATTGATCAGGAACTCGGTTCATCTTTCATACCAAGCTCTTGGAGCTTGTTTTAATCCATAAAGAGCTTTCTTCAAGTACACATGACTTAGAAAAATGGAATCAATGGATCCCTTTGGCTTCTTTACATAGACTTTTTCATTAGATACCCATTTAGAAAAGAACTTTTAACATCTATTTGATACGATTTGAATTTCATCATGCAAGAAATTTCAAGTAATAATCTAATGGGTTCAAGTCTATCAAGTAGAACAAATGTCTCATCAAAATCTACTCTTTTTATTTGAGTGTACCCTTGAGCAACTAACCTTGCCTTATTCCTTGCCACATTACCACTTTCATCATATTTGTTATTGAAAATCCATTTGTTACCAATGACATTCACCACTTCAGGCCTTGGAACTATTTCCCATACATTATTTCTTTTGAGTTGACACGGTTACTCTTGCATAACATTGATCCAGAATTCATTAGTCAAAGCTTCCTTAATGTTCTTTAGTTCAATCTTTGAAATTAAACATCAGTTTCCAATCATCTCTCTGGATCTGGTGATAACTCCTTCATTCAAATTTCCTATGACATTTTCAATTGGATGATCCTTCTGAATTCTAATTGATGGTCCCTAGTTAACCTAAGGATTTTTAGAATTTGTGCCTGCAGACTAAATGTCAGACGCCTTGGGTAGGACATATATTGGGACATCAGAGTGTTGAGGAGAAACGTCATCTTCATCTTCATATTCTTTCTTATCTTCAAGAGTATCATCAATGACAACATTTATTGATTCCATCACAGTCTTTGTGTGTTTGTTATACAATATGTATGCTTTTCTATTGATGGAATAACTTAGGAAGATTCCTTCACACTCTTGGGATCCATCTTTCTTCTTTGATCACGATCTGCCAAGATATAACACTTGCTACCAAATACACAAAAGTATTTGACAGTTGGGTTTCTCCCTTTCCACAGTTCATACTGAGTTGCTTTATTTTCAGATCTTATGGTTACACGATTGTGAGTGTGACAAGTTGTGCTCATTGCTTCAGCCCAAAAATAGTAAGGTAAGTTCTTGGCATGTAACATAACTCTAGCTTACTTTTGTAAGGTCATGTTTTCCTCTCAAACACTTCATTCTGCTAAGGTGTGATCAGTGCTGAGAATTCATGACCAATCCATTCAAAGGAATAAAACTCAGGGAATTTAGAGTTTTCAAACTCTTTTTCATGGTCACTTTTTATCCTCACTATCCTACTCCCTTTTACTCTTTGGAGATGTTGACATATCTCTTGAAGACGTCAAAAGTGTACGATTTTTCTTAAATAAATTTGACCCAAGTATACCTTGAGAAATCATCCGCACACATAAAGACATATCTTTTCCCACCTTGACTTTGAACTTGCATAGGCCCTATGTGGTCCATATGAAGTAACTCTAACACTTTGGTGGTGGAAAGATGTTAGAGCTTCTTGTGGGACATCTTGGTATGCTTTCCTATTTGGAAGTCTCCATAGATTTTCCCTTTTTCAACATTGAGTTTTGGCAATCCCCTGATAACATCTTCAGATATGATATTTCTCATACTCTTGAGGTTGATATGACCAAGTTTCTGGTGACATAGCCTTGTCTCATCTACCTTGAATATCAAACAAGTTGAAGATTGACTTTTTTTTTGAAATAGTCACAAATAATAGTTGTCTTTGGACCTTGAACCTTTCATTAACACTTCTTGATCTTTGCTAGTGACAATACATTCAACCTTGTTAAAGGTCACATTCAGACCTTAATCACATAGTTGACTTATACTGATCAAGTTTGCAACTAATCCTTCTACCAACAACACATCAATAAGGCTAAGGAGACCTGGATATACCAATTTTCCTATGCCCTTGATTTTTCCTCTTGCTCCATCACCAAAGGTAATATAACTATTGGAGTAGGGTTTTTACTCTGCAAGATAGTTCTTTTCTCCAGTCATGTGCCTAGAACATCCACTATCAAAGTACCAATCTTCTCTTGAGGAAACTCTAAGAGGTGTATGAGATATGAGACCTGTGGTTGATTCTTTGGATTTCCACATTTTCCTTGCAGTATGTTTCTTGCCCTTATTTTTGTTGAATCTTGGATGACTATAGGGCTAAGGATAACCCTACTGTCTATAGCATTAGGGCTTATATGACCATATCTTCCAAAATAGTTACATCTCTATGATGATTCTTGTTCCTCTATACTTAGGGTACATATGTTGATAATGATGCTTAGACATGTGGTCCGTCATCATAAACTTAGTTTTCTTCTCGGGATAAATAACCTTCTTAGTGGGAATTTTGATTCCTTTGTTCATGAAGTTGTAGTCAAACCATATACGCTTCATATTCCTGGACATCTTCCTAACTTCTATGATTTCATCTAACATATATGAACCTTTGTTCAACATACGTACAAATTTTGTCATATTATCGAGTTTGGACTTTAACTATGTAACTTTCTCTTCTAGACCTGTAATGGTTGAGCCAAGCTTCTCTTTTTCTAGAAGTAGAGCACTAATAGTTTTCTTTTCCTTCTCTAAAACCATGCATGCTTCCTTCCACTGAGTGACCAAAAGTCTATTTGTTTCTGCCAACTCTTCATCAGTGATTTCTTCATCACTAGACTCACTACCAGAATCATATTTTCCAGTAAAAGTCATCACCTTATTGTAGCGTCGGTTTTTGGTGATGCGACCACCTACTGCTGTTTGGTGCTACTTTATGGTTTCTGTATTTATCCTATGAAGCTTAAAAGGAAGGGGAAGATATCTTAAACTAACCCTGCACGCAAGTGTTTTCTTTAACAAATGCTAAGAGATCGGGGATCGGGGATCGGGGTTTGGTTATACAAAGGGAAGCTATTAACACCCATAGTATCTATAGTAAGATATAGGAACCTTCATTTGCATGTATTTCTATTATTTGAAATGCTTTCTTGTGTTTATCTGCTATTGATTAGGAAAGTTTTTTATTTGGGAGGGTTAAGAGAATGTTTTTGTTGTTTTTAGGTTTTCTATTGTTTTTGGGAAGGTACCTGGACCTAGAATTTTTTATTTGTGTGCTCGCTAAGATTTCGCAATCTTATGCCTACGTATTCCCGTAAAGAGGTTTGGGAAATCAGAGCAATCGTAGTTCCTTATTTTTCTTTGGGAGGAAAGTTTTGTATCTTGTTCAAAACCCAAGATTGAAGCTAACAGAGTATTTATGTCTTGTTCAAAGCCCAAGATTGAAGCTAAAAGTGTGACTGAGAGAGAGAATTTGTTATCTCTAAAGGGAGAAATCTCACTTATTCATCACAGATGTTGAGTAATTGTTTATAAGGGGAAATTACTTTAACTGGGATTTATGGAATCCAGCAATGCCATAATTTCCTTTATAAGAGAGATGTCATGAAGGAAGAAGCTTTAACTCAGTGTAGAGCAATACCACTTTTTCCTTTATGAATCTTTTGTGCTAAGAGAGGGACATTGGCTTGGATGTGTAGAAACCAGAGACTTGCCACTTATATCTGTTAGATGAAAGAGAATTTTTAGCCAGGATAAGGGAAAGACTCCAGCTTGGATTTTGAATCAACAAGTGTGCCACTTACAATAATTATCTAGAAAAAGGTTTTGATTATTTGTTTTGATATGTGAGGTATAAAAGAGGTATCTTCCTACAGAGATGACTCATGGTCTCGTCTAAGGGGATTTTATTTTTTGTGTACCTTGTTCAAAGCCCAAGCTTGAAGCTGAAAGAAAATGACTCCTCTGGGGAGTGTTATATCTGTCTTGTGCAAAGCCCAAGATTGAAGTTGTCTGGGAAAATCATTATATAAGGCCTAAGGGGAGGCTGACTCTTGCTCAGAATTATTGAAATCCAAGAGAAGGTCTAAACTGTATTGGGGGATCCAAAGGGAAACTAACTCTTGCTATTGATTTGAGCAGAGTTGATTTACCAGATGCCATGAGGCTCTGATTCTTTTGAGGATTTGTTGATGGTAAATTGACCCTGGATGGGATTTTTAAGGTGAAAGTTAAGCCTTGTTGGGGGTCAGAGGGGTTTAAAGGTGAGTTTGAAAACCTTAGAAGGTTTAACTCCTCTGGGGGCTGGTGTATTGGTAAAATGATCAGGATTTACCCTATGTTTTTAGGAAGCCTGTGGATCCTTGTGTTAAGCCCAAGTAGAGACTATGAGGGTGAGACTTTCCAAGTCTACTTGTATGAAGCCTAGGAGGAGGCTGAGACTATCCAAATCTCATTAAGAAGAGATAGACTCTGGTTGGAAAGAGATCTTTGTATGATGCCCAAAAGGAGTCAGTTGGTTCAAGGGATGAAGATCAACCCTTGAATGATTGGGTATTCTAGATTTTTGACTTTCCTGAGGATTGGACTATTAGAGATGACTGAATTCTATCCTATGATTTTAGGAAGCCTTTTGGGTCCTTGTACTAAGCCCAAGAAGAGGTTGGGAGAACTTTTAAGAAGCCTGGTGGTCCTTGTACTAAGCCCAAGAGGAGGCTGTGGGGAACTTCTAAGAAGCCTGGTGGTCCTTGTACTAAGCCCAAGAGGAGGATGTGGGGAACTTCTAAGAAGCCTGGTGGTCCTTGTACTAAGCCCAAGAGGAGGCTGTGGGGAACTTCTAAGAAGCCTGTTGGTCAAAGCCTAAGAAAAGTTCAAGAAAGGTTTCACCGGGAATAATCCTTTGTTAAACAATTCCAAGGTTTGAAGAAATTCAAAAGAGGTTTCACCGAGAATTAATCCTCTCTAAGGAAATGAATTTCTTTTATATGTTTCTAAGTTTTGATAGTCTTAAGAAAAGTTTCACCGGAATAATGCCTTTCTTATTTCCATATTGAATAAAGCCCAAGAGGAGGCAGACTGTATTGAGGGAAGTTTCCTGTGAGGGAACTATTTATTGACTAAGTTAGAAGTATCCTTTTGTTTGACGTAAGAATGACCTAACTGCTGGGGAAACTCTAGACAGATATGCACAAGTACATAAATAAGTGAATCAACAGGTATATAAACAAGTATGCATGGAATTGAAAAGATGTTGGGTTTTACACTCTGAAAAGAGGCCCAAGTGTAGTATGATTGATTGTATTGGCTATAACTGTATGATTAGGGTTTTGAGAAATTTAAGAAAGTTTTGAGAAAAATTTGAGTTTGAATTTGAATTAAAAGCAAGTTGTTTAAAAGAAAAGAAAATTTGGGGATTATAACTTAAAGAGAGGCCTAAGTGCTCTAAGAGCAGTTTGTCCGGGAATAATGCTCCTCTTAGTACCAGTTAAAAAAAAGACAAATGATTTTGAAAATAGAGGTATGTGGCTTACAACTTGATAACTCGAAATTGTATCGTATTTTTCTATTCACTTTGCGCATTTTAGTTTCCGTTTTATCGATTCATTTAGAATATTTACTATGTTTCACTTATGTTTTGCTTTATTTTATGTTTCAGGTGTCTATCAGCAGCAGTGTAAGAAAAGAGAGGATTCAGATCAGAAGAAGGAGAGAAATCATAAGAAAAGAAAAATCTGCATGTTTTACTGATATGGCGTTCGCCATGGGCCTTGTCCAGATGGCGTTCGCCATGCACCTACGGCGTTCGCCGTACAGTTCGAGAGCAGTTTTCCAGAATTAGTTTTAAGCAGTTTTGCTGCAGTTTTAATATTTGAATTTCCCTCCCTTGAAGGCACGAACTGAGCAGTTACCAGTGGGATATCTTTTTATATACCTCAGTTCTAGAGCAGTTTTACATCGAGAAATTACCCTGCGGAAGCGCTGTCGAAATTCCTCGAGCCTAACTACTATATTTACTGTCCAAAGTAACAATTGCTCGTATTGAGTGATTGTTACACTGTTGTAGTATTTTATTTCCGCATTGCTGTTGTAACTCTTGGATCATTGCAATTTCAATAGAAGTTTATTTCAGTTTATTAACTTCAGGTTACTTCTTTATTTTACCATCTTTACCGCATTATTATTTGTATGTGCATTGCAACATAACTTAATCTTTTCAAAAACTTAAACCAGAATTTTCGTTAAAATAGATTAAAATGTATGATTTAAATTACAGCACCTTTAACATGTTAGTCTTAGGATTAATTATGTCATAATAGATTTGTATGAGCCCGTAGTATGAGTACCTCGTACCCGATGGGACTCTGTAGTTATAATTGGTATTAAACTATGACTTATTGCCATTTTGGTTTTAATTTCCATCCCGAATTTAGGTAACTTTGTCACGAGAGTGAGAAGTTACTTAACATTACTTTGTCACGAGAGTGAGAAGTATATTAAGGTTTAAGCCGAGATTCGCGAGAGCGTGAGGAGTGAACCAGATAGTGGGAATTAGGCATCAAGTCTAAATGCAGCGAGAGCGCTTTAGATGTAGATTAGGATATTATTTGGTTTCCAAAGAGTGTTTCTTAGTTACCGGGTGAGCGAGAGCAAAATCTTGGGATTAAGAGATATGGCTTCTGTCAAGACCGCGAGAGCGTGAGGCGTAGCCTTTAAGTCAGTATATCCTACTAAATAGGCTTATAGTCGTAATTAGTACCGTTTTTCTACAAGTCCCTTAGGTGTAACACCCCCTTTCTATACCCCCAAATAATCAAATAATCATTTAGGCACATATTAAAAATTTCGTCAGAGTATAATTATAAACATAGTATAAAAGAGGTATGTCACATTATACATGAAATTAAAACATTCAACACCTGCTCAATACTGATATGCAACAGTGGGGTAACTTTGCAATAGAGGAACTTAGTCGTTACACCCATATCTCAATATTTAGAATAAAAGCGGAAAATCTAAACATTGAATAATATATAACATATATATACATCATCAAGTATTATCCACCGACATACATCATGTTTACATAAACATTCATCAACAAGATACATGTACAATGTATCACAAAAGAATCATATGCATCCTAGCTACCCGGTGCTACATATCAGAGCCGACCGACCAAAAGAATGAAGACACGCTTCACAAAAGACCACCAGCATACCTACTCTACAATGCCTCATAGAGCATCATAAAACAGCAGAAGGGTGAGAAATATTATCATAATAACAATGCATATAATTATATATCTTAGCATAAAAATACACATATTCCACATTCTCACCACAATTCATCACAATTCGCCCATATACATTACAATGTATACATATACAAATCCAAGCATTTCATCATGCATACCTTCACAATTCTTATCATTCCACATAAACATACATATTCATGTTTATTCATCAATGCACCATATAAAGATGATAAATGCAAATCATAGAGACCGACTCACGACTCTATGCAAATGCAATGCGGTACCGACTCAATTATCTCAAGTTCACTCAGGAACTTATTGGAACCATCGCTCGTTACCAATGTAACTCCCCGTCGGGCATACGATGTTCACCCATTGCTCACACCCCACATGGGCACACAATGTTTATGGATCGCTCACACCCCACACGGGCACACGACCCGATCGCTCACACCCCACACGGGCACACGATCATCTATAATCATCGCTCACACCCCACATGGGCACACGACGTTATAGCGGATTCCCTCTGGAACCAAACCGTCGCTCACACCCCACACGGGCACACGACGTTACAGCGGATTCTCATTAGAATCACACAACCCAAGAATGCACACCATTATGCTTCACATGCAAAATGACTCAAGACATTCTTGAAATGCATACATATTCACAATATATTCATGCATTCATCTCATACAATCACATACAATCTATATACATTCACATCAATGCACTATTGTATGATTCACATCCAAAACACACATTCAAATATCATACATACATCGCCAATGCGTATCAATCATGCACAACATTTTATCACATATATTCATGCCATACAATAGCACACAAGCTATACATTACATATCAAAAGCATATAGCATGATACACATTAATCGCACACACTGCACGCGATAAAAACCCGACAATCCGACTATTTTCCAAAAACACAAATTAATTAAATCACCTTTTACCCTCCAAACCATTTTTAATAGAAAGAACTTTTCATTAGCTTTCCAACGCTTCAAACGGGGGTCAAAACAGACTTACGGTTCAAAAGTTATGAAGAAAACAAAATCGGACATTTTGGAAATTCAGTAACCATGTGCCGACGCATGAGGCTTGGAGGTCGACGCATGAACCTGGGAATTTCTCCCGGGTCAGCGCATGAATTCATGAGTCGACGCACAGTTGCATATTTTTGCTGAAAAATCAGTTTTCGATCGTTAAATATCTTCCGGACCTCCGATTTCGATTCCGTAAAAAGCTGTGTTCTCAGAATTCAAAATACTACCATATTTTCACCATTAAAAAGCCATCCAACACATTTTCCATTTTTGAAATATTTTGAAACATAATTTTTATCAATTTATTCACACCCCAAAACTCAATCAACACCAATGGGAACATACCAACAAGCATCTCAACTCCAAACTCATTTTTACACCAAATAGATAACACCCATATCAGTACCCAAACCTCAAACAACATCAACAACACATTTATGCATACAAAATCACGTTTTGATCATCATTCACAACATTTTCTACACTTAGGGTTTATACAAAAACTCATAAAAATCAACAACAACAACAACAACACAATCATACATAATGATATACATTAATGAGATAATAAGATTTCACACCCTTACCCGGATTCCAAGCTTGCTAGATGATTGTTCTTGATGGTTTTCTAGGTTTTTCCAAGTTTTCCCCTCTTTTCTCTTCTTCCTCTTTCTTTCTCTTCTTCCTCTCTCTGTTTTTCTTTTCTTTCTCTTTCTCTCTCTGTTTTTCTTTTCTTTCTCTTTCTCTCTTATTTCTTTTCTATTTCTTTTTTCTTTTCTATTTCTTTTCCTACTTTCTTTTTTTTCTCATTTTCTTTTCTTATTTTCTACTCAACTTCAATTAATTCATTTTCTCACACAATTCTATTTCTACTAAATTTCTAACTTAACATTAATTGAGAAATGTCTAAAATGCCCTCCATTCTAATTTTCCCCGAAAACTCTCAAAAACGGTAAAATATCATAACATGCCAACATAACATATTAACACACCAATTTCACAGATAAAATAATTTATCACTGAATTTAAATAAAAGACTCAACAAAATGGGAAAAATCGGAATCGGGGCGTTACAACTCTCCCCCACTTTAGAAATTTTCGTCCTCGAAAATATTACCTGATTCAAACAACTCCGGATACGACTCTCGCATCCCACTATCTAGTTCCCAAGTCATATTGCCTTCCGCAGCGCCTCCCCACGCTACTTTCACAAGCGCAATAATATCCTTGCCTCTTAGCTTCTTAACTTCACGGTCCAAAATCCTAATCGGTAAAGCTTCCACCGTAAGGTTATCTCTCACTTCAACCTCGTCCATAGGAATAACATGTGACGGATCCGGAACATATTTCCGAAGTTGCGAAACATGGAATACATCATGCAAATTCGAAAGATTCAGAGGCAACGCTACACGATAAGCCACAACACGAACTCGCGCAGAAATCTGATACGGACCAATAAAACGAGAAGTCAACTTCTTCGACTTCAAAGCACGACCCACACCCGTAACCGGCGTAACTCTCAAAAACACATGGTCGCCTTCTTGAAACTCAAGATCTTTCCTTCTCTTGTCATGATAACTCTTTTGTCTACTTTGAGAAGCTTTCATCTTCTCACGAATAAACTTCACTTTCTCCATCGTTTGTTGTACCATATCCGGTCCAACTATCGTCCTCTCACCGGTTTCATGCCAACACAAAGGTGTTCGACATCTCCGACCATACAAAGCCTCAAATGGTGCCATACTTATACTTGAATGAAAACTGTTATTGTAGGTGAACTCAATCAACTCCAAATAACTATCCCAAGCACCACCTTGCTCGAGTACACAAGCACGCAATAAATCCTCCAACGATTGAATTGTCCTCTCAGTTTGACCATCCGTTTGCGGATGATAAGCCGAACTCAATCTTAGCTTAGAACCCAAAGCCTTTTGTAAACTCTCCCAAAACCTCGATGTGAATCTAGGATCTCTATCCGATACAATACTCCTAGGAACTCCATGTAACTTCACAACCACAAGAACATAAATCTCGGCTAACTTCTTCAAAGGATAACTAATATCAATTGGAATGAAGTGAGCCGATTTAGTAAGCCTATCAACGATTACCCAAATAGCATTATGACCTCTTTGTGTATTCGGCAATCCCATAACAAAATCCATCGATATACTATCCCATTTCCACTCCGGAATGTTCAACGGATGCATCAATCCACTAGGCTTTTGATGTTCCACCTTAGACTTTTGACAAGTTAAGCACGCATACACAAATTGAGCCACATCCCTCTTTAATCCGGACCACCAAAAGATTTTCTTCAAATCTTGATACATTTTATTCGCTCCCGGATGAATACTTAAGTTACTTCGGTGTCCTTCTTCCAATATCATCTTTTTCAACTCCGCATCATCGGGTATACAAATACGACCACGGAATCTCAAAACTCCAAAATTATCAACCTTGAAATCCTCATTCTCATTCATCATCAAATCAACGAACTTCAAATCCAACTTTTGCTTTTCACATACGGTTGCAAGAAAATCATTCGTAACATGTAGCATACCAAGTCGCACACTTCTCGGCGTCATTTCACAAACCAAACTCAAGTCTCTAAAATTCTCCAAAAGTTCCCATTCTCTCATCATCAATGCGGACATATGTAACGATTTCCGACTCAAAGCATCGGCCACCACGTTTGCCTTACCCGGATGGTAATTCAAACCAAAATCATAATCCCTCAAAAGCTCTAACCACCTTCTTTGTCTCATGTTTAATTCTTTTTTATCAAATAAATATTTCAAGCCCTTGTAATCACTAAAAACTTCAAATCTTGCACCATAAAGATAGTGCCTCCAAATTTTCAAAACAAACACCACGGCCTCTAACTCCAAGTCATGTGTAGGATAATTCTTTTCATGCACTCTCAATTGTCTTGAAGCATAAGCCACAACTTTTCCATCTTGCATCAAAACACCACCTAAACCAGCCAATGAAGCATCACAATACACAACAAATGGTTCCGTCGGATTTGGCAAAATCAATGTCGGAGCCGTTGTCAATCTTCTTTTTAGCTCATTGAAACTCTCTTCACAATGAATATCCCAAATGAAAGCCTTTCCTTTAAAAGTCAATTGCGTTAATGGAAGTGCCAACTTTGAAAATCCCTCAATAAACCTCCGATAATAACCCGCCAAGCCTAAAAAGCTTCGAATCTCCGTAACCGACCTAGGAGCCTCCCATTGCATCACCGCATCAATCTTGGATGGATCAACACTAATACCACTACCGGAAATAACATGTCTAAGAAAACTTACTTCCGACAACCAAAATTCACATTTCGACAATTAGCATACAATTGTTTCTCTTTCAAAATTTGTAACACAATCCTCAAATGCTCTTCATGTTCCTCTTGAGACTTAGAGTAAATCAAAATATCGTCGATGAACACAACCACAAAACGATCCAACTGTTCATGAAAAATACGATTCATGTATTCCATAAACACACCCGGCGCATTAGAAACCCCGAATGGCATTACGGAATATTCGTAATGGCCATACTGTGTCCTAAAGGCCGTCTTTTGAATATCCTTTTCTTTCACACGAATCTGGTGATAGCCCGATCTCAAATCAATCTTGCTAAAAACACGCGCACCAACCAATTGGTCCATCAAATCATCGATCCTTGGAAGCGGATACTTGTTCTTAATTGTTACCTTGTTCAATTGTCGATAATCAATGCATAACCGCATACTCCCATCCTTCTTCTTTACCAATAATACTGGAGCACCCCAAGGAGAAACACTTGGTCTTACAAATCTCTTGTCCAACAAGTCATTCAATTGCTTCTTCAATTCTACCAACTCCGATGCCAACATACGATACGGTGCCATCGAAACCGGTCTAGTACCCGGAACTAGATCAATAGAAAACTCAACTTCTCTTTCCGGCGATACATCTGTAATATCCTCCGGAAACACTTCTGGAAAATCACACACCACTGGAAACACATCGAGCTCAACTTTACTCTCCACCGATAATGATGCAAACAAACCGAACAATTGAGCTTCGTTCGCTAAAAGTTTCTTCAACTCTTTAGTGGATAGGAAACTCTCATCTTCGTCATCTTCCAAAGAAGGAAACCTCACTAACTTGTGATAGCAATCTATATGAACTCGATTGAATTGCAACCATTTCATACCCAAGATTACGTCCAATCCCTCCAACGGCAAACACACTAAATCCATAATGAAGTCTTTACCATACATGGTCAAAGGACAACTTACACACACCAAAGACTTAGTTACCGACCCTGAAGCAGGAGTCTCAATAACCATCTCACCACCCCAAGAAGTCATAAACAAATTCAAACGCTTAGCGCACTCATGAGAAATGAATGAATGAGTCGCTCCCGTATCAATAATAGCAATTAAAGGCGTACTATTAATAAAGCATGTACCTTTAATCAAACGGTCTGCACTAGTAGTGTCCGTCCCCGCTAATGCAAACACCTTTCCGCCCGCTTGAGCTTGTTTCGGCTTAGTACACTTAGTACTAATGTGACCCACTTCTCCACAATTATAACACTTCACCATTATCCTTCTACAATCAGTAGTAGCATGCCCAAGGCCTCCACAGTTAGAACATTTCACCATAGTCTTCCCACACTCAAATGATTTATGACCCATTCCACCACACTTGTAACACTTAACAGAACCATAACTTCCTTCTCCAGATCTCCTCTCAAAGTTTCCCCTATGCTTGCCCTTATCAACGGGTGTCACATAAGGTCCACCTCTAGCTTGTTGCTTTCCCTTCCTCTCATTCAAACTTTTGTAATGTGTAGAACGAGCCTTGCTATCTTCCTCGAAGATTCTACAACATTCCGTCAAATCCGTAAACCTCCTTATCCTTTGATATCCCACAGCTTGCTTAATCTCGGGACGCAAGCCATTCTCATACTTAATACACTTTGAGAACTCAGCAGTAATTGCAACATAGTGAGGATGGAAGTGAACCAACTCCACAAACCTAGCAGTATAGTCCACCACGGACATACTACCTTGTTTCAGTTCAAGGAACTCCATCTCCTTCTTCCCTTTCACACTTTCAGGGTAATACTTCCTCAAGAACTCAATACGAAATAAATCCCAAGTTATTTCTTCAGCGTCCACCTCAAGAACTTGACGCATACCGACCCACCAATCATCGGCTTCTTCCTTCAGCATGTGAGACCCAAGCCTCACCTTATTCTCCTCCGCACAGTCCATGACTCTGAAGATCCATTCAATCTCTTTCAACCAAATTTGAGCACCATCGGGATCAAATCTTCCTTTGAAGACCGGTGGTTGATTCTTCCTGAACTCGTCATTAGCATTCACGTTCGGCGCACCTTGCACCGCCCTAGCCATTGCTTCCAAAGCAGCAACCATCACATTGTCGTTTCTACCAGCCATATTCTGATCATTCCCAAAAATTACAACAAGGTTAAACAACAGTTCAACCATCACAACAACAAGACAGACACAACTGACTCAACACTAGCTTTGATACCACTTAATGTAACACCCCCTTTCTATACCCCCAAATAATCAAATAATCATTTAGGCATATATTAAAAATTTCGTCAGAGTATAATTATAAACATAGTATAAAAGAGGTATGTCACATTATACATGAAATTAAAACATTCAACACCTGCTCAATACTGATATGCAACAGTGGGGTAACTTTGCAACAGAGGAACTTAGTCGTTACACCCACATCTCAATATTTAGAATAAAAGCGGAAAATCTAAACATTGAATAATATATAACATATATATACATCATCAAGTATTATCCACCGACATACATCATGTTTACATAAACATTCATCAACAAGATACATGTACAATGTATCATAAAAGAATCATATACATCCTAGCTACCCGGTGCTACATATCAGAGCCGACCGACCAAAAGAATGAAGACACGCTTCACAAAAGACCACCAGCATACCTACTCTGCAATGCCTCATAGAGCATCATAAAATAGCAGAAGGGTGAGAAATATTATCATAATAACAATGCATATAATTATATATCTTAGCATAAAAATACACATATTCCACATTCTCACCACAATTCATCACAATTCGCCCATATACATTACAATGTATACATATACAAATCCAAGCATTTCATCATGCATACCTTCACAATTCTTATCATTCCACATAAACATACATATTCATGTTTATTCATCAATGCACCATATAAAGATGATAAATGCAAATCATAGAGACCGACTCACGACTCTATGCAAATGCAATGCGGTACCGACTCAATCATCTCAAGTTCACTCAGGAACTTATTGGAACCATCGCTCGTTACCAATGTAACTCCCCGTCAGGCATACGATGTTCACCCATTGCTCACACCCCACATGGGAACACAATGTTTATGGATCGCTCACACCCCACACGGGCACACGACCCGATCGCTCACACCCCACACGGGCACACGATCATCTATAATCATCGCTCACACCCCACATGGGCACACGACGTTATAGCGGATTCCCTCTGGAACCAAACCGTCGCTCACACCCCACACGGGCACAAGACGTTACAGCGGATTCTCATTAGAATCACACAACACAAGAATGCACACCATTATGCTTCACATGCAAAATGACTCAAGACATTCTTGAAATGCATACATATTCACAATATATTCATGCATTCATCTCATGCAATCTATATACATTCACATCAATGCACTATTGTATGATTCACATCCAAAACACACATTCAAATATCATACATCCGTCGCCAATGCATATCAATCATGCACAACATTTTATCACATATATTCACGCCATACAATAGCACACAAGCTATACATTACATATCAAAAGCATATAGCATGATACACATTAATCGCACACACTGCACGCGATAAAAACCCGACAACCCGACTATTTTCCAAAAACAGAAATTAATTAAATCACCTTTTACCCTCCAAACCATTTTTAATAGAAAGAACTTTTCATTAACTTTCCAACGCTTCAAACGGGGGTCAAAATGGACTTACGGTTCAAAAGTTATGAAGAAAACAAAATCGGACATTTTGGAAATTCTGTAACCATGCGCCGACGCATGAGGCTTGGAGGTCGACGTATGAACCTGGGAATTTCTCCCGGGTCAGCGCATGAATTCATGAGTCGATGCACAGTTGCATATTTTTGCTGAAAAATCAGTTTTCGATCGTTAAATGTTTTCCGGACCTCCGATTTCGATTCCGTAAAAAGCTGTGTTCTCAGAATTCAAAATACTACCATATTTTCACCATTAAAAAGCCATCCAACACATTTTCCATTTTTGAAATATTTTGAAACATAATTTTTATCAATTTATTCACACCCCAAAACTCAATCAACACCAATGGGAACATACCAACAAGCATCCCAACTCCAAACTCATTTTTACACCAAATAGATAACACCCATATCAGTACCCAAACCTCAAACAACATCAACAACACATTTATGCATACAAAATCACGTTTTGATCATCATTCACAACATTTTCTACACTTAGGGTTTATACAAAAACTCATAAAAATCAACAACAACAACAACACAATCATACATAATGATATACATTGATGAGATAATAAGATTTCACACCCTTACCCGGATTCCAAACTTGCTAGATGATTGTTCTTGATGGTTTTCTAGGTTTTTCCAAGTTTTCCCCTCTTTTCTCTTCTTCCTCTTTCTTTCTCTTTTTCCTCTCTCTGTTTTTCTTTTCTTTCTCTTTCTCTCTCTGTTTTTCTTTTCTTTCTCTTTCTCTCTTATTTCTTTTCTATTTCTTTTTTCTTTTCTATTTCTTTTCCTACTTTCTTTTTTTCTCATTTTCTTTTCTTATTTTCTACTCAACTTCAATTAATTCATTTTCTCACACAATTCTATTTCTACTAAATTTCTAACTTAACATTAATTGAGAAATGTCTAAAATACCCTCCATTCTAATTTTCCCCGAAAACTCTCAAAAACGGTAAAATATCATAACATGCCAACATAACATATTAACACACCAATTTCACAGATAAAATAATTTATCACTCAATTTAAATAAAAGACTCAACAAAATGGGAAAAATCGGAATCGGGGCGTTACATTAGGCGCGCGGAATTCATACTTCGGACTCGTTTTAGCATCGATTCTATTTTCCTCAGTATTAAGTTTCAATTTCCTTTTCTTTACACCGTGACACTAGCCTTAGCTTTACACCGCAACTATAGAATACTATAGATTGATTATTAGTCCCTGTGGGTTCGACAATCTTTTAAAACTACGTGATAGGCTGTATACTTGCAGTTGTAATCCGACCAATACGTAAAGTCGCGATCAAGTTTTTGGCGCCGTTGCCGGGGACTAATTTAGTCAATATTGTGATTCCTTTGTTGCACAATATAGACTAAGGCTACTATTTTCTTTTAATTTGTCGATTGTATGCCAAGCACTCGCTTACAAGGCGAAGATTTGGAGCAACCAATTGACGAAATCGAACATTTTGCTAATATAAGACGCCGAATTAAGGAATTCTGTGTCAGATATAATCTTCCAGACCCTATAATTCCTTACTCAGATTCGGAATCCAAATCAGAACCAGAACATATCATGGCCGAAGGACCTCAAAATCGTCCTCTTAAGTTTTACGTTGTTCCATCACAAGCAGAACCACATAACAGTATTGTTGCCCCTGCTATTAACCGAAACGATTTCGAACTGAAACTTTCGCTAATATCAGCAATTCAACAAAACCAATTTTCAGGCAATGCTACGGACGATCCGAACTTGCATTTATCAATATTTGTGCAATACGCAGACACCGTAAAAGCAAATGGTGTCAGTCAAGAAGCAATTAGACTGAGACTTTTCCCATTTTCCTTAAGAGATATAGCTAGAGCTTGGCTCCAGTCTCTACCGTCCAACTCAGTAACGACATGGGACGAGTTGAAGAAAGTTTTCTTAGCCCGATATTTTCCACCAAGCAAGACAGCTATGTTAAGAGCTCAAATCAACGGATTTAAGCAAAAAGGTAACAAATCTCTTTTCGACGCTTGGGAGAGATACAAGGACATGATGAGGCTTTGTCCACACCATGGACTTGAAGCATGGCTGATCATCCACACCTTTTACAATGGTCTGTTGTACAATACTAAAATGAATTTGAATGCAGCCGCTGGCGGTGCTCTAATGGATAAAGCGTACATAGAAGCTTATGAACTCATCGAGACTATGGCTCAAAACCATTTCCAATGGGGAAGTGAACGCGCTGGTGTAGAGATCTAACTCCGAAAGGCGGAATGCATGAAGTTAATAGTATAGACAGAGTCAATGCTAAAGTGGATGCACTTACTCAAAAGATCAAAAGTTTAGCACTCGCACCATCCGCGGCTACCGTAGCTGCAGTTACACCAAGTTGTGAAATATGCGGAACCCCTGGGCACACAAATGCTGAATGTCAGTTATTGGCAGGTATTCCTACCGACCAAGTGAACTATGCTCAAGGAAACCCATATTCAAACACTTATAATCCTGGCTGGAGAAATCATCTGAATTTTTCATATAAGAACAACAATGCTTTATATCCACCAAACCCAACACCTGCTATTCCACCTGGTTACCAAAAAGGAGCACCGTCTGCTCCACAACCACCTAGGAAGTCAAATTTGGAAATCATGTTGGAAAATTTTATGAATGCTCAAGCTCAACAAAACAAGGATTTCGCAAATCAAAATGCTCATGCGAGTGAATTGATGAAATAAATGTCAAGTAAGCTTGATGCTATGGCTACTCACAACAAAATGTTAGAAACTCAAATTTCTTAAGTAGCCCAACAATAAGCAACTATAGCAGCCCCCGCTGGAACTTTTCCTGGCCAAGCACAACCAAACCCAAAAGGTTATGCTAATTCTATTACTTTACGAAGCAGAACAGAGCTAGATGGACCAACTGACCCGAGACTTAAGAATCCGCCCATGTATCAAAATTCTGGTAAAGGAACCGAAAAGATAAACGAGCCAAAGATTAATGATAATAATGACAAGGGCGAAGAGGTAGTAGAGAAAGAAACACCTTACGTGCCTCCGCCACCATACAAACCACCTATACCTTTTCCTCAAAGACTAGCTAAATCCAAAAATGAAGGACAATTCAAGAAATTCGTAGAACTTCTGAAGCAACTAAATGTCACTATACCATTTACAGAAGCTATTATGCAAATGCCTTCATATGCCAAATTTCTTAAAGAAATTTTATCCAATAAGAAAAAGTTAGAAGAAAATGAAACCGTTATGCTCACTGCAGAGTGTAGCGCTATACTTCAAAATAACATGCCTCATAAACTAAAAGATCCAAGTGGTTTTTCCATACCCTGTGTGATTGGAAAGTTTGTCACAGACAACGGTCTATGCGATTTAGGAGCCAGTGTAAGTTTAATGTCATTATCCACATGTAAGAAACTCAATTTAGGTGAACTGATACCAACTAAGATGTCTTTACAACTTGCGGACCGTTCTGTTAAATATCCGATAGGTATGCTAGAGAATGTGCCCGTTCGTATTGGTCAGTTCTACATTCCTACTGATTTCATGATAATGGACATTAAAGAAGATTCAAATATACCCATCATTTTAGGAAGACCATTTTTAGCAACAACCGGAGCTATTATTGATGTTAAGAAAGGAAAGCTGACTTTCGAAGTTGGTGAAGAAAAGATTGAATTTATTTTGGCCCAATTTCTAAAAGCTCCAGCTATAGATGATTCATGTTGTTTACTAGATGTTATTGACGAATGCGTAAAAGAAATGGAGATGCAACCATCAGAGTACATTGTTGCACTCAAAATTCCAGCACCTCCAATATTTGAAGATGATAATTGGAAAGAACCATTCGTAGATGACAGTCTAAGAGAATGTCTAGCATTAACACCAGATCCAATGCCTTGCCCAAAGAAACCATCAATAGAACTTAAAACACTACCAAAAAATTTAAGGTATGAATTCCTAGATACCGAGCTTGAAAGACCAATGATAGTCAATGCTGATTTGGGACAGATAGAAACTGAAAAGTTGCTACATGTTTTAAGGAAGTATCCGATAGCACTGGGATATAATATCTCAGATCTAAAAGGGATAAGCCCATCTATATGCATGCACCATATTATGTTAGAGGATGCTTGTAAGACCTCTAGAGAACATCAAAGAAGGATAAATCCTATCATTAGCGATGCAGTCAAGAAAGAGGTACAAAAGCTATTAGAAGCCGGAAATATATACCCAATATCAGATAGTAACTGGGTTAGTCCAGTACATGCTGTACCTAACAAGGGAGGTGTTACAGTTGTTAGTAATGAAAAAGGCGAATCCATTGCAAAACGTGTTCATACTGGATGGAGAATGTGCATAGACTATAGAAAGCTGAACAAAGCAACTCGTAAAGGTCATTTTCCTTTACCTTTCATAGATCAAATGCTTGAACAGCTAGCTAAACATTCTTATTTTTGTTATTTAGACGGATATTCAGGATTCTTTCAAATTCCTATTCATCCTGATGACCAAGAGAAGACGACTTTTACCTGTCCCTATGGTACATTTGCCTATCGACGAATGCCATTTGGATTATGTAACGCACCCGCAACATTTCAGAGATGCATGATGTCAATATTTCCTGACTTTATAGATAATATAATGGAAGCATTTATGGACGATTTCTCTGTTTGTGGGCAAAGTTTCGAAGGATGTCTGTCGAAACTGGAATTGGTACTTGAACGATGCGTTAAAGTAAATCTTGTGCTAAATTGGGAAAAAATGCCATTTCATGGTCCGAGAAGGAATTGTGTTAGGACATGTTGTATCCGAAAGAGGAATTGAAGTAGATAAAGCAAAAATAGAAATAATAGAAAATCTTCAACCTCCGAAAACCGTTAGAGAAATTCGTAGTTTTCTTGGACATGCCGGTTTTTCCCGACGATTCATTAAAGATTTCTCTAAAATCTCAAAACCACTAACTGGCTTGTTAATGAAAGATGGTGAATTCATATTTGATAAAGATTGTTTGAAAGCTTTTGAGCTCCTAAAAAATGCTCTGATCACTGCACCTATCATGCAACCACCTGATTGGAATGAACCGTTCGAAATAATGTGCGATGCTAGTGATTTTGTCGTTGGAGCTGTTTTAGGACAAAGAAAGGATAAGAAGCTTCATGCTATCTACTACGCAAGTAGAACCTTAGACAGTGCGCAATTGAATTACGCAACCATAGAAAAAGAACTCTTAGTTGTTGTGCTCGCTTTAGATAAATTTCGTTCTTACTTAGTAGGAGCTAAAATAATTGTCTATACCGATCACACTGCAATTAGGTATCTGTTGAGCAAAAAGGACGCTAAACCAAGACTTTTAAGATGGATCCTGCTTTTGCAAGAATTTGATTTAGAAATCAAAGATAAGAAAGGAACGGACAATGTAGTAGCAGATCATCTTTCTAGGATTGAAGACCAAGAACCCAAACAAGTTCCCATCAATGATGCTTTTCCCTACGATAGACTTGTAGCCCAGTTAGAGAGCGAAAGTGAGATGATCGAACACTTTTTGTTATTTAATGACGCAGAGACTAATGAAGTAGTAGAAATAATCTACACTGAAACAAAACTGCCTTGGTATGCTGACTTTGTCAATTACTTAGCGGCAGGAGTGCTTCCACCTGATTTAACTTACCAACAAAAGAAGAAATTCTTTCATGATCTTAAGCATTACTATTGGGATGAGCCCTTACTTTTCAAGAGAGGCGCCGATGGAATTTTCCGTCGATGTGTCCCTAAATCTGAAGTTAATGACATCATATCTCATTGTCATGCTGCACCTTATGGAGGGCATGCAAGTACTTCAAAGACATGTGCTAAAATCTTACAATCCATCCTATTCTGGCCCAACCTTTGGAAAGATGTTCATATCGCTGTTTTAAACTGTGATCGGTGCCAACGCACTGGTAATATTTCTAGACGCGATGAGATGCCAGAAAGAGGTATTTTGGAAGTAGAAGTCTTTGATGTAAGGGGGATAGATTTCATGGGCCCTTTTCCTTCTTCTTTTGGAAATAAGTATATACTCGTTGCAGTCGATTACGCATCGAAATGGATTGAGGCAATAGCTTCTCCTACCAACGATGCACGAGTAGTTATTAAACTTTTTAAGAATATCATTTTTCCTAGATTTGGAGTGCCAAGAGTTGTCATAAGTGGTGAAGGATCCCATTTTATTTCGAATATATTTGGAAAATTACTTCTCAAATATGGGGTCCGACACCGAGTAACAACTCCTTACCACCCTCAAACTAGCGGACAAGTTGAAGTCTCTAATAGAGAAATCAAGCAAATACTTGAGAAAACCGTAGCAACTTCTAGGAAGGATTGGTCGACTAAACTTCATGAAGCTCTGTGGGCATATAGAACTGCTTATAAAACTCCTATAGGAACCACTCCATTTAAGCTAGTTTATGGTAAATCATGCCACCTGCTTGTAGAACTAGAGCCCAAGGCTTATTGGGCCATAAAGACCCTAAATACTAACTACTCTGCAGCAGGCGAGAAGAGAATTTTGGATATCCATGAACTAGAGGAATTAAGACTTGACGCTTATGAAAATGCCCGAATCTATAAAGAAAGAACCAAAAAGTGGCATGATAGAAGGATAACAAAGAGAGAGTTCAATGAAGGAGACATAGTTCTTCTTTTCAATTCTCGACTTAAGCTATTCCCAGGAAAGTTGCGTTCTAGATGGTCTGGTCCATTCGAAGTTATAAAAGTTCTAAAAAGTGGAGCTGTAGAAATTAGAGGAAAGTCGAATGAAACATTCTTTGTGAACGAAAAACGACTCAAGCATTACCACTCAGTAGAGAACAAAGAGTTCGACACTAGTTACAAGTTGGAAGAGCTTCCCGCTCCTCCCGATGAATGATATCACTTTCCGTTTTAATGTCGAGCTTCCGACATTAAACAGAGCGCTCCGTGGAAGCAACCACGATCTTTAACCTTTAGTGTAAGACTATTAGTTTATATCTTGCATGCAATA
Source organism: Lathyrus tuberosus (assembly GCA_022829125.1). NCBI lineage: Eukaryota > Viridiplantae > Streptophyta > Magnoliopsida > Fabales > Fabaceae > Lathyrus > Lathyrus tuberosus. Next base: position 243,619 of record JALAZF010000422.1, read on the forward strand.
TATATATATATATATATATATATATATATATATATATATATATATATATATATATATATATATATATATATTACATTATAGTAAGCTTGTTATTATATATTTACTTAAGTTAAAATGAAAATTATTATTGTGATTATTACTGTTACTATACTTCTTATTATGATTATTATTACTATAATTATTATTGTTATAATTATTATTGTTAGTACTAATCTATGTTTGCGATATAATATATCTTTTACCTAATAGTAAATTATTTTCAGTTCTCGGGATAGTTTCCATTCAATCTGTATCAGTGTTTCCCATTCCCGTATCGTATGTACTGCTGTTATTTTCATTCACTGTTATACCGTCGGAATGTCGACGAGTAATTGTCAAGTACTGTTGTTTCGAATTCAATGCAATTTCCCTTTCTAAAGTAATTATGTGTTTTAGAGTTTTAGAAGTGTTATCTTAGTTTTCTATAAGTTTTTAGTTTTAAATTTCGTGTAAAAGCTTTTCCAAAACCAAAAAAATATTCAAATTCTGGACTTGTTGAAAAATTCCCGTTTTCAACCTTATGGCGTTCGCCATAACCCAGATGGTGTTCGCTATTTGCTCAAAATGAGGATTACTTTAAATGACCACATGGCGTTCGCCGTGTGCCTTATGGAGTTCGCCATAAGGTCTAACGGACACAACCAGCACGAATTTTAAAATTTTGCGTGTTTTTTCCCATAACCACTCATTCAAATCATCTTTTAAACTCTCAAAACACCTTTCCAACTTCCTTAATAACTTCCATTAATCATTACCAACCCCCAACCGTTTTTATTCCCTTATTTTTCCCTTTATAAACACTTCACTTCCATCATTCCATCATCACCATCGACCATTATCTTTCTATCTCTCTCACTCTAAAATTCAAAAAAACCCTTTTCAAAACCTATCATTATCACTATTAATCTTATCAAAAATGCCGCCTAGAGTTGCTGCCGACATTGATTTCATGGGAATCGAGTTTCCTGATGGCATTGTTGGTCAGAATCAAAGAACAAACTTCCTCAGGTTGCGTAGAAGAGAGGTTCATGCAACCCGTTATCCAGACTCTGGTCAACTGGATGGTCTCCGGTTTAGGTATGTCGGACTTTATTTCTATGAGTAATGCTACATATGTTAGGCTTATTTATGAATTTCTTAGTTCATACCAATTTTCCACTGACCTTTCTCGCACCAACGGTACCGTCACTTTTTGCATGTTTAATGTCGATTACTCACTCACCTATGAGCAAATTAGCAACATCTTTACTTTTCCTGGGGGTGAGGGTTATGCCACTAGGGCACCATTAGAGAGCGACTGGGCACCTAATGCTTTTAACTTTTGGCACCAAATTACTAACACCAATACCAACACTTGGGAAGGCCTCAAGGCCACTTTGATTCACAACCCCGCTATCCGGTATTTTCACCGTATCTTGGCCACTACTATCTTTGCTCGTGAAAACACAGGGAATGTCAATTCAAAAGATTTATTCTTTATTCACTGTGCACTTTCCGAAACCAAGGTAAACCTGAAACCATTTTTACTTGCACACCTCCAGTCTGTTAGTAATAGACCCGGTGGTTCCATCTGTGTCGGAGGCATAATTACCTCAGTAGCTCTTCACTTAGGACTTGATACCGAATTAGCTACTTTAGAGCCATTAGTGATACCTTATGCTGACCTTGATTACTGCAAGTACATGCGTCTGATTAAATTCTTGCCCAATGGCAAATTCCATCTGATGATTAGAAATCGCGAGGTTCCTAGTGTTACATTGCCTTGTTCTGACCGCATTAACGTGCGTGTCAATACGAACTGGATTTTTGACCTTGACGCACCTGATCTAGAGCGAGAGAGTGCAGTGAGGCATTATAGTGAGGTCATGGGACAGCATGCTCAGCAGCCCCGTACTCGTATTCATGCTACTGACTCATCCGGGCATAGTACCCGCGCACACACTGCACCATTTACTTCTGATAATTTTGCAGGTACATACCAGTCTCTGCAGGAGTATGATTACATGGCCATCTGCACTTCACTCGATGACATTCTTTTTGAGCTTCGGTATCAGAATGATATGGATGTTGAGCGTGATCTTCTTCTTCAGAGTATGCAGAGGCAGCAGGAGGAGCTTAGAGTCGTTGTTGACCAGCTTAGATTTCAGCACCATGATTACCTTGAGAGGACCCATCGTGATATGGGTGATATGGTTGAGCAGATGGAGGGAGTGCGCTTAGAAGTACAGAATGTGAGGGAGTTTATTCAGCATGTTCCAAACCCCTTCAATAGAGGAGGTGGTCGTCATCGCGGCCGAGGCCGTCATCAGTGATCTTCACAGGTTCTATCACTCATTCTTTCACCTTAAGCTAAAACATTGAGGATAATGTTTTATTTAAGTGTGAGGGAGGAGCCTTTTACCGCTTTTATTTTATTTCATGTTATTTACCGCTTTCTAGTTAGTTTAGTTTTAGTTTGTTTCATTATCGAGTCATTTGTGGTAGTGAGTCGTTTCTTACTTTACTTTTTCGTTTGTTAGAAAACTCCCTTATTTTGACCCCAATTTTCAAAAAAATTTGTTTTGACTCAATGGCATGACACATATAGTATAGGTTGTTTCATTCTTTGATTAGGCTAGGTAGACGGATTTGGGAAAGTTTTGTTAATATCGGTACCATCCCTACACCTTAGAGTTCCTAAATATGCAATATTAGTTTAAATACTTATTATGCCGAGACCTTGTCTTTAGTTTTATGTAGCTTCTTGAGTAGTTTATTATTAGCAGTCAGCACCATCCTAAACATACTCTAAGTAAGGAAGCCGATGAATATAAGTGAATGATCCAAAAACTTAATGCTTTAGTTAATAAAAAAATAGGAAATGCACCTTCTAAGTTTGGTGACCCTCACCCGGTCACTTAACCCAACGGTTGCGGAACCTACAAAAAAAATGAAAATAATAAAACCATTTGTAGTTGGTTTAATGTATCTGGTGCTGAACTTGGTAGGGCGGATTACGGTCCGATCCCCCACAATTGCAATTGGGTAAACAAAGGGGTTACGCCACTTTAGGTACCAGAACCTCATGTATGGATCAGAATCACTAACCGGTCGCTTTACCATGAGTATGTAAGGATAACGGGCTTAATGTGATTGCGCTAGAATGAAAAAGATGTGAAATAGAATGATGGACATAGGTCGAGATATAATATTATGATTTGAACCGGTATTGCATAGGAAGGAACTCTTTGTCCTCTTTTGTGAAGTCGTGTCGTTATGGTATCCTTATTTTCATTATTTAGTACCTATCCGTGTTACTTTAGCCTAGCAACCTTGTGCTTAGATTGTTTCAGTCGTGCCTATGAGTCGAACATTGTGTTTACTGTTTTATTCCATTGGGAGTTTGCTTGAGGACAATCAAAAGTCTTAGTGTGGGGGAGTTTGATAACTCGAAATTGTATCATATTTTTCTATTCACTTTACGCATTTTAGTTTCCGTTTTATCGAGTCATTTAGGATATTTACTATGTTTCACTTATGTTTTGCTTTATTTTATGTTTCAGGTGTCTATCAGCAGCAGTGTAAGAAAAGAGAGGATTCAGATCAGAAGAAGGAGAGAAATCAGAAGAATAGCAAAATCTGCATGTTTTACTGATATGGCGTTCGCCATGGCCCTTGTCCAGATGGCGTTTGCCATGCACCTACGGCGTTCGCCGTACAGTTCGAGAGCAGTTTTCCAGAATTAGTTTTAAGCAGTTTTGCTGCAGTTTTAATATTTGAATTTCCCTCCCTTGAAGGCACGAACTGAGCAGTTACCAGTGGGATATCTCTTTATATACCACAGTTCTAGAGCAGTTTTACATCGAGAAATTACCCTGCGGAAGCGCTGTCAAAATTCCTCATGCCTAACTACTATATTTACCGTCCAAAGTAACAATTGCTCGTATTAAGTGATTATTACACTGTTGTAGTATTTTAGTTCCGCATTGCTTTTGTAACTCTTGGATCATTGCAATTTCAATAGAAGTTTATTTCAGTTTATTAACTTCAGGTTACTTCTTTATTTTACCATCTTTACCGCATTATTATTTGTATGTGCATTGCAACATAACTTAATCTTTTCAAAAACTTAAACCAGAATTTTCGTTAAAATAGATTAAAATGTATGATTTAAATTACAGCACCTTTAACATGTTAGTCTTAGGATTAATTATGTCAGAATAGATTTTTATGAGCCTGTAGTATGAGTACCGTCGTACCCGACGGGACTCTGTAGTTATAATTGGTATTAAACTATGACTTATTGCCATTTTGGTTTTAATTTCCATCCCGAATTTAGGTAACTTTGTCACGAGAGTGAGAAGTTACTTAACATTACTTTGTCACGAAAGTGAGAAGTATATTAAGGTTTAAGCCGAGATTCGCGAGAGCATAAGGAGTGAACCAGATAGTGGGAATTAGGCATCAAGTCTAAATGCAGCCAGAGCGCTTTAGATGTAGATTAGGATATTATTTGGTTTCCAAAGAGTGTTTCTTAGTTACCGGGCGAGCGAGAGCAAAATCTTGGGATTAAGAGATATGACTTCTGTCAAGACCGTGAGAGCGTGAGGCGTAGCCTTTAAGTCAGTATATCCTACTAAATAGGCTTATAGTCGTAATTAGTACTGTTTTTCTACAAGTCCCTTAGGCGCGCGAAATTCATACTTCGGACTCGTTTTAGCATCGATTCTATTTTCCTCAGTATTAAGTTTCAATTTCCTTTTCTTTACACCGTGACACTAGCCTTAGCTTTACACCGCAACTATAGAATACTATAGATTGATTATTAGTCCCTGTGGGTTCGACAATCTTTTAAAACTATGCGATAGGCTGTATACTTGCAGTTGTAATCCGACCAATACGTAAAGTCACGATCATAACTCAAGGAGAGGCCCATGGAGGTTGTTTAGTGTTTAAAACCAAGTTTATGTACAAAAGATTGGGGTTATACTCAAGGAGAGGCCAAAATGACTTATTTGAAAACAGTGATCGCATTGCGATACCGAAAGACGGTATGGGACTTATACTCTAGCAGAGGCTCAAAATTTATTTATGTACATAGGGGGTTGGGTCTTACACTCTAATAGAGGCCCAAAATGTTTATTGAAAGGAAGAAAAGTGGGGCTTATACTCAAGGAGAGACCCATTTGAAAAATAGTGGACGTACCATTATTTTGAAAACCGTACTGAGACTTATACTATGACAGAGGCCCAAAAATTATTTATTTACAAAAGGGGTTGGGTCTTACACTCTAATAGAGGCCCAAATGTTTCAAATGAAGTTTTGAAAGATTTAAAAATCAAGGAAAAACCCTAATTTTATTTTAAAATACATTTTTTAAAGAAAAATTAAATAAAAATTATATAAAATATAAAATATATTTAATAAACATGTTGTGAACTTTGAAAAATGAAGTTTTATTCACGTGATGATTAAAAATCAAATTATTTTGAAAAATCAAGAAAAATAAATTATTTAAAAATGTTAAAAACAAATTAAAATAATTTTTTTTTTGAAATATTTAAAAATATATCAAAATAAAAATATTTTTTGTGATTTTTGGTAAATAAAATATTTTTAATGTGTGAGTGATTTTTGTTCAAAAAAACATTTAAAAATAATTAATTTTAAATATTAAAACAAATATTTGAAATTAAATAAGAAAAATATGAAAAATATGAGAAAAATGGGAAAAGTGGCAAGAATGACATAGGTGGGGTTTGAACCCACACCCTTACCCTCCAACTCACAAAACACGCCCTTGCCAACTGAGCCAGCGTGTGCTGGTGATAAAGATACCAAACCAACACATAATATATGAAACCTGCGTGGCAAATTCAAATTTTGAGCCAAACTTCATCTTCTACCTCTAGCCAACTTCTGATTTGCAAAACCTATGCTATCTCTCTCAATACGCAACCATTTGACATGATTTAAACACCAAAGTTGTGTGTTTTTTAACAAGGAATTGAATGGTTCTTTTTAATATCATTTATTTTAAGTGTATCACAAGATATCATGTTGTAATCAGATCAACCCTAAAAAATGCAAGAATTATATGAAATCCCATACACGCAAGATAAATGGCAATTGATTGAGGGTTAATGATCTATGAACACCCAGAAACATGTTGGTTAGTTGAAAACATATTTATGATGCATGATTCATAGAGTTCAGTTTTGAGAAAGCTTACCTTGCAAGTGAGAATCGAGTTCTGCAATGCAGGTGTTACAGATGCAAGATGATGACCTAGATAGATTCCTTGATCCCCAAGGATGGTGTCCAAGGATTAGAATGAGTTGAAACCTTCTGGATCACTTGGCTCGACTCAATCTGCAGCCTTGAGGAAAATTTGAGGAAAAGGATAGTGACTTGGTGATTCTGATGTTACAGAAGTGTTTTGAGGTTATGGATCACTTCTATGATGCTTATGTGAAGTGTTTGAATGCATGGTTTGAGTGGAACTGGACTGGTTTGAAAATTCCAAGTTTTCACTCTTTGAGAACTTTGAATTTTGCAAGAGGAAGAATTTGTGAGAAAACAAGCATTGTGGTTGTTTTGATGTGTTCGAAATGAGGCAATGTGACTTCTATTTATAGGTGAATGAGTTTGTCTTAGCTAAATAGTAATGGCTTGGTGGATTGGCTTTGATTCAATGGTTTTGGCAAGATGTATCATTACCCCTAATGCAAGGTACACCAATGCTTCCAAATTGCTCAACTACCAATTGACCAATTCCACATTCCTCAGTCATTTTTATTTTTGTTTATGTGAGCATCTTGACTGAAAAGAGTGGCATCTTTGAATGTGCACTATTGCACATAAATGCCTTTGAATTCAAGGCATAATGTGACAAAATCCATTAATCCAATTTGAAGTATTTCTTGACCCTTTAACTCAAATTTGCAGGTTTGCTATAATTTCTTCTGTTATGCATTGAATGTGAGTGGCATTGATCATTACACTTGACAAGAAAATCGTGTACCAAAAGAAATGATCAATTTGATTTTTGCAAAACAGTTTGTAGCAAGGCATGTTTATCACTTCATATCTCTTTGCTAAAATGGATTTTGATGATGTTCTTGTACTCTTTGGAAAGCTTGCACATCATACTTCAACTTTGATGTTTACCTTTGGTCTTGGATCATTTTGGATCATGGAGAAAAATGACATCAAAGTTGGCTTAAACACAAACAGATTCTGTCCCAAAATTTCACTAAGTGTCAAAAGCAGAAATCCCATGAAACCCTAACTTCATGGCTTTATAACTCAAAATCCATGCATCTTTTAACTATGGACCAGTAGAACACTTTTGTAGTATGTAATGAGAGCTTTAATTTGAGATTTGGATGGGATAAAATGGTTGCTTGGATCATAAGTTATGGTCTTGCAAAGTTGGGTAAAAATCATATTTTTTTTCCATAACTTAGTGAATTTTAAGTTTCTTAAGATTACCACTTTTGTAAGTAACCTCACTTTTCTTGATTTTTCTTGATTGATGATGTTCCAAACCATAATTTAACATTGTTTTTGTCTTAAAGAAGCCATGTTTGTAAAAAAATCTCAAAAGTCAAACTTGGTTTTGGGCACAGTTGACTTTTTATCAGATGAATTTAAAACTTTGTGATCCTTTATGAAATCAAGTTCTTGGGATAAATCAAACATAATGGATGGATTCCATAGGTGTTTTAGAGTGTCTTGAACCATTTCCCAAGGTTTTAGATCATGTCTTGGTCAAAAGTCAAAGGTATAGTTGACTTTTTCTCAGAAACCCTAGTTTGTGGTCCAGATGAATTTGAATCCTTGCATTGCTCATGAATCAAGTTCTTTGTGTCAATTTAAACTTCTGAGAGGATAAATATAAGAAATTTTAGGTCTTTAAAACATTTCTTGAGGTCTTGGCTCATGCCTTGCTCCAAAAGTCAACTTAGGGGTGAATTAGGTCAAGAAACCCTAATTCCTGATTTTTGATGAATGCATCCCTTGAGGCAATTTTGAAATCATGATTGGATCCATAAGGTCCCTTTGACCTTCTTGAATCATGTTTTGAAGTATTGGATCATGCCCAGATGAAAATTGCCCTCTGGAGGCCTTGGTCAACCAAAAGCCTAATTTGGTGACATTGGTGATCTTGAGGCTTGATCAGCTTAAAATGTTGCATTCTTATGCTGAATTCTTGATGTGGGAGACCTTTTGATCCTTCATGGATGTTTGAGGGGCTTGACAAGTTGAAGATCATGTCAATTCTTGATTAATCCTTTGCCTGAGTGTTATGAGAGGGCTCAAAATCCAAATTCTTGATTGAGGTGAATGTTCAACAATCTTTGAGAGGATTGATGAGGTATGAAGATACCTCTATATTGTGGTGATGATTTACACAATGTTGTGGAACCTTGTGATGCGTCCGCAAGTGCACGGAAATATCAAAGTAATATAAAAGATTGTCGAACCCACAGAGAGCAATGTCTACCTACCGTTATCTATCGTTACTTTGTAAAGCTAAGGCTAATGATAATTGATAAAAGGGAAACTAAGACTAGAGCTAAAATAAAACTAAGAAAATATAACAGAAAAGAGAGGCCAGAATATGGATTCCGCGTTCCTAAAGGACTTTGTAGAATTCGGGTACTAATTACAACTATAACTTAGTTCCGTAGAATATACCGACTTAAAAACTCCGCCTCACGCTCTCGCAGTATTAACTAAAGTCATGCTCCCTAATCCCAAGATTTTGCTCTCACTCGCCCGGTAACTAGGAAATATATTTTGAAAGCCAATAATATCCTAAACGTATCTAAAGCGCTCTCTCTGTATTTAGATATGTTGCCTAATTTCCACTATCCGGTTCGACCCCCACGCTCTCGCAGTGCCGGCTCTAACCTTAATTAATTTCTCACTCCTGTGACAAAATCGTGTTAAATAACCTCCCACTCTCGTGACCAAGCTATTTAAATTAGACTTGGAAATTAAAACCAAAATAGAGTTCTAATCAAAAGTTTGCACCTATTATTTTCTACCGAGTCCCGTCAGTAACGACGGTCCTCATACGCCGGACTCAAGAATATTTAGAAAGACATAGATAGGAAAACAAAAACGTAGTTACGATAAATAAACTTAATACTAAACATGATCTAGCAATAAAATAAGAAAGCAATAATAGTAAAATAAACGATAAAGGGTACCTGGAATTAAATAGATGTTGAATTATAATACGCCTGAAGGCTTCGAATCAAAGTACAGAAATCGACTGGCAAAAATAAATCCTAAAACTATATTGGTAATAGTCCCCCGATGTGGAGAACTATTACTTTTACATGGTGAAAGAAAACTGCCTAAAAACTAAACAAGGAAAATTCTGGCAAAGAAAAGTCGACCCCTACATTCTGGAACGGCTTCCTTTATATACTCCTAAGGCTTCTCGTGAAATCAGGTTGCTGGACGGTTACTTGCTGGAAAATCGGATTCACGCGGAATACACGTTCTGAAGCGTGAAAATAGGAAGCGAGGGGTACTGGAGAGAAATAAAGAACGTCATTTGAAACTTATTGAACTGGCTTTGTGGCGAGGGTCACACATGTGTGGCGAGGGCCACACATTTGTGGCGAGGGCCACACTTTTCGTGGTGGGCCCACCCTTTTTTTTATTTCTTCCTTTTTCTTTCCTTCTTCCATTTTCTTTACTTTTTCCAATTCTTTTCTTTTCTTTCTTTTGTACTTTAATCTGATTTAATCCAAGCTACCTGAAAACATAATAATCGGGACATCAATCGAAGCATAAATCAAATAAAATAAAGGAAATCATAACTAAAATTCATGTAAGTCAAGCCAAATAAATGATATCATTTCGCGTTATCAAACTCCCCCGCACTTAAACCTTTGCTTGTCCTCAAGCAAACCATGACTCGTAAGAAAAATAGTGCATACAGATACTCATCATGGGCTACTAACTCTACTTTGGTTAAGTTTGTGTCGATAGGTACTTGCTCACACACTAAGGATATCGTAACAACACAATTTTGCTTTTGCGGTCATCAACCTCCCTCCTATACAAACCAATCCGAATCATGTCATTATACCTAAGCCTAACTCACTCATCCTTCTTTTATCCCTTTTCATTCCGGCACAATCACATTAAGCCCGTTATCCTTTCACACTCTTGGTAGGATAGCCTGTTAGTGACTATGATCTCATTATCATCATTTTTTTTCTTTTTGCACATTGTCTTAAGTATCAATAAAATAAAGAAGTTTGCACCGTTGGGATAAATGATCGGGTGAGGATCACCTAACTTAGAAGGGGCATTTCTTTTCATTCATTCATTTTTTTCTTTTCTTAATTTACCTTTTAAGCCTGAGATCATACACTTATTTGCATCGGCTTCCTACTTAGTGCGTGCTTAGGATGGTGCTGACTGCTAAATAAACTACTTAGGGACTACTAAAGGGGTGAGAACTTAAGGCTATGGCATAACAAGTACTCAAATTGATTTCCATAATTTTGAGGCTCACGGTGTTAAAACGATACCGATCTTGCAGAATTTTCCCAAGTCTCACAATTCAACCTCAATTTTGTTTGTAACCAAAGATTTTCAAAAGAAACCCCTGTTTTTTAACTCAAAAATTTTCAAAATATTCGGTATGGCTAAAGAGAATGGGGAGATCGATAAACAACATAAAATCACGAATAAAGACTCGACAGCACGTGCACAGACGCACGAAACATTAAAACAGGACAAATTTTAAAATCATGCTAGAAAATAGTAAATCTAACTAGGAAGTGGAAAAATGAAAGCGGTAAATGTTCCTCCCCCACACTTAAACCAAACATTGTCCTCAATGTTTTGATAAAAGGTGAAAAAGGAAAGATAAAACCTGTATGAGTGCCACGACCAAATTCACTCTGATTCTTCCCATGTTGTCCCTGTCTTCGCTGGCCACTTCTACTCCGGCGTCTTGTACTACAAGTTATCTGAATTTGCTGAAACTTCACTTTACTGAAGCCGCTCATCATACTATTTGTTTTCGAAGGAAGTACCTGCAAAAAATGTAAGAAAAATATGGTACGATGTGTGCAGGTGGAACCTGACCATGCGAAAGGACAAGGAGGAGGTGAGTCACGAACTAGAGAGACATGCTCTCTCATATCATACTCATCATTGATGTCACCACCAGCAGCGACATTCGTTGGAATGTCCGTGGGCACCAACTCATCCTAAGGGATTGTCATTGTCGCGGCCAGCTAAAAATTTTTGAGTCGCCATCATATTTTTGAAGGAAAATAATGATAAACCTAAAATACTTAATCCCAAGGGCAGAGATTCCTAAGGTTCGAGAGTCGGTTAAGTGAGGGGAAGGTGTTAGGCACCCCTCACCTCCATTGTACTCAATGGGATCCTCCTTAAGTTCTAGGGTATGTTTGTTTGTTTGTCTAAATTTTCTATTTACAAAAGAATCCTAAGTTTTTTTTATTAATTATACTCGGTAGCCCTATGCCTACGTACCTTCAATTTTGAAGGATCAGAGTAACCGTAGTTCACCTCCCCTATTCCTACCCCCTAATCCTATCCCAAAACCTAATCCCAAATCTAATCCACTATTTATACTCTTGGATAAAGAGTTCTATCCCTAAATTTATTATTTATACTCCTAGATAAGGAGTTCTATCCCTTATCCATTATTTATACTCTCGGACGGAGAGTTTTATCCCTTATCCATTGTTTATACTCTCGGATAAAGAGTTATATCCCTTATCCATTGTTTATACTCTCGGATGAAGAGTTCTATCCCCAAATATATTATTTATACTCCTAGATAAGGAGTTCTATCCCTTATCCATTATTTATACTCTCGGACAGAGAGTTCTATCCCTTATCCATTATTTATACTCTCGGATATCAAGAGTTTTATCCCTAATCCGTTTATTTATACTCTCAGATATCAAGAGTTCTATCCCTAATCCGTTTATTTATATTCTCGGATATCAAGAGTTCTATCCCTAATCCGTTTATTTATACTCTTGGATATCAAGAGTTCTATCCCTAATCCATTTATTTATACTCTCGGATATCAAGAGTTCTATCCCCAATCCATCCTTTATTTAGGCTCTCGGACCAAGAGCATTATCCCCAAAATTTAAATCCTTAAAAACCCCCTTATATCCCTTATTTAAAACCCATAAAAAATCCTTAAATTCCAAAACCCTATTTTAAGAATAAACATCTTAAACCCAAAAAGGCACCTGTTATGAAAATCCAATTTAATAATTAAATCACATAATTAAATTAAATATTTCAAAACCCTAAGCTAAGACCTAATTAAATCAATTTAATTAAGCTATTAATTTAATTGACCAATCCAAAACCCTAAATTAAAAGAAAAATTCACCCAATCCAACAATTAAATTAAGTTATTAATTTAATTGGATAGAAACCCTAAGTTATTCTATTTAACCCAAATAAACAATTAAATTAAGTTTATTAATTTAATTGATAATACCCTAATAAAACCTCAATGAACAATTAAATTGAGTTATCAATTTAATTGACTAAACTAACCCAAAATCCCTATTTATATAAAAACAATGTTTAATCCACCAAATAATTAAATTAACTAATAATTTAATCATATATAAAACCCTAAGTTAAAACCTATCCTAATCCCTAAAATTAAATTAAATTAATTATTTAAATATATAAAAAAAACCTAAATAAAATACTTAGACTAAAATGAATAGCACTTAAAACCTAATTACATAATTAAATTAAGTAATTAATTTAATTATGTAAAAATAAATAATAAAAACAAGGGGGTGCGATTTCCTACTGAACCTAGTACTGGGCCAGCGTTGGGGGTGCTAATAGAGGTCTGGGCGCAAGGCCCAATCACTAAAAAAATCCAAAGCCTGAGAAAACCAAAAAACTCCACGGTGGAGAGAGTCAACGGTAGACTCTCTCTGTACCTCTTGATCACGATCCCACGGACTAAAACCTGAGCAATCTCAGCCCTTGATTTTATTTGTCAAACCAAGTAATCCAAGCGAACGGCCCAAATTCAAAGTTATCGCAAGCGTTCGCTGGCCTAAACGCACGGGATCCCAGTTGACCCCAACGGTCAACTCGATCTGGCAGTCTGAAGGACGCCACTTGTCACCGATCGGAGGGAGAATTATGGGGATATTTAACCCATTTTCCTTCAGCCTCCCTCATTTCTCCATTTATTTTCTCTCTCTTCATTCATTCTCTCTCTCTCACGCTCTCTCCTCTCTCTAAGACTTCCCCCTCTCTTCTCCTTTCCGTCGCCGATGAGTCGTCCGACCACCGTGCGACGCCCCAAACCACCCTCAAATTTCCAGAATCTGGTTGAGGATTTAACCGAAAATTGCAATAACCCAGAACCCTACCCTAAAACCTAAGAACCTTAACCCCTCTATTAGAACCCTAACCCTAGCCATTCATCAAAACCCAGAAATTCAAACAAACCCCAAGAACCCTAAGGGTTCTTGGTAGAACCCTAACCCTATCTAAGAACCCTACCCTAGACGAAACCCAGAAAACCCTAAATCAACCCCAAACCAACAACTGAACCCTAATCCTAAAAGTTCCCAGAAACCCAAAACACGCAAACACTCAACAAATCCAAGGCTAAGTATTTTTTGTTTACCTTCCTTCTTTCTCCGTTTTCAGTTTACTAATCCCCTTCTTTTAATTGGTTCGGTTTGGTTTTTGCCCGAACTGGAAAAATGCCCGACCCAAACACATTGGTTTGGTTTGGATTCTGGTTTGGTTCGGATTTGCCCGAAGCAATGAACACCCCTATTCGCAGGTGCAAAAGATTTGGAGGTTCGTGGCCGTCTCTCCCTCTCTGAATCCCCCCGTTTTTACGAATTTCTCTTCTTTTTATAGCCCTTAGGAATTAGGTTTTTAGAAATTAAATTAAAGTCTGATTTAGGAAGTTTTAGGTTCGATTTGATTTTAGTTTTAGGATTAGGGTTTAATTGATACAAATTGTAATTCTTGGATCTGATTTTATTTCATTATGTAATTTGATTGAAACATTAATGAAAAACGATTTCGCTTGATCTAGTTTTCAATTCCTGCGCGCAATTAGGGTTTCTCACTTGAGGAAGAAGATGATACCCTAGGTCAACCATTTTGACCGTGAAAAATAATAAAAAATAAAATAAATACTGATTATAACTAATAATGATAAAAACTATTAATAATAAAAATAATAATATTAATAATATGTTTTTTCTTAATCATATAAATAAATAAAACAGTAATAAAATAAATATAATCAATAAATAATAATAATTATAAATAAAACAAAAAATAATTATTAATAACATAAACAAATGCTGATAAAAACAATATTTCATTAACAACCTTATTAATTGATAACTAAAAACAATAGTTAATAACCAAAGAAATAAAGATGAACATAAACGTAAATGACAAAACCCAATTAATAAATAATGATAAAATAACTAATCCCAAATGTTATTAGCATGATAACTCCCTTAATAAATACTGAACAAATAATGATAAAACCCAATAATTATGATTAGAAAGATCTCAACCAAATTAATAATAAAAATAATAAATAAATAACTAATAATAAACTATCTAATACCAAAGTTCTTAATATTTCTAATAAAATCAAATATTTAAAATAAGCTCACTAATTTCGTAAAAAAAAACCTAATCCTTTATCAAATTAGCAATCGAAAAGAAAAGAACAAAATTCCTAGAAATGCACCCTTGGCTCAACCATTTTTGAAGTGTGTATAGAAATGTTAAAACTTTTAAAAGCCCAGACATCCAAATGACACCCCCTGATAGTACAAAAAACTCTAAAAAGATGAAAAATCACTGGTCAAAATTTAGGGTACTACATCTGCCCCTATTTAATCGTCTTCGAATCAGAAGGATGATGTCGACGATCCTTCCTCCTTTTGAAGAGGAGACGGTTAAATACAAAAAGGACCTAATTTTGACCGCATGGTCAGATAGATACTACGCCGATTATCCTAAGGTCCTTAGCAATAATCTGGTAGTGAAATATCCGATTGAACCCTTGAAAAACTTTTTAGATAAAAAAAATCCCTGGATAGGAATTTTGTAGAACCCCTGATAAATCCCTTAATGAAATCCCCTTTGATGAAAAAAAAATCCCTGGATAGGAATTTTTGTGGAACCCTTGATGAATCCCTTGATGAAATCCTCTTTGATGAAAAATCCCTGGATAGGAATTTTTGTGGAACCCCTTGATGAATCCCTTAATGAAAAATCCCTGAATAGGAATTTCCAAATGAGATCCCTTTGGTGATTACGAACCCTATGCATGTATGCATGTTTGCGTATATGAGTGCATGTTAGATGCTAGAGCGTAGCGACATGATGGATGCATGACTTGGGATGATGCCTCTTTTATGATATGCGATGCATGCGTTTGTCTGAAATAATACTTTTCATAACTTCCTGAATCCTTGACCCTTGAAACTTTGATAATTGTAGTAAGCCATGATATCCTGGATTCCTGTTTAACATGTCGTTAAAAAACCTCCCATGTTGGTTGGGTTGTAATGTATATTCTTGTCAGTGTGTAGACCCTATATCCTGCTTTGGACGAATATGATCCCTTTGATGATTCCAAAAATCGAAGTAAAATCCATTTTCCCTTTTCAAAGCTTTTATTTATACCGATATTTCAATGCATTATTTCATAATTAATCGACACCTTGTAATCAAGCGGAATAACTTAGGCGGCAAATAAATATATTTGAAAAGCAAATTTTATTGAGAATTTGCCCGAAAATGGGCAATGATAAGTAAGGAGAGTAATTCTCATAAGGAGATATTACCGAAAATCCAGAAAAATGTAAAACGGCAATAAGAAAACAAATTTATTTATGTCCTTATTAAATTTAAACACCAGCTAATATCTCTATGACTCCAAGATCACGACACTTCGCTTTTGAAGATGACGGCTGGAATGATCGTTCCCTTCTGAATTCCTGTTACGGGGTGACTTGAGTGTTTTCAGTCATATGCCTTTTGGATATCCCTAACTTTTGCCTGGACCGCTCTTTTTAGAGTCTTAGTCCATCGGGATGATATACCATTTTTTTCGACTCAGTCGCCCTTTAGGGTCTTCGACTTGTCGGGTATCATTTTTATCCAAGTCCCTAATTTTTGCCTGGATTGCTCTTTCGAGTTTTCAATCCACCGGGACGCCCTAAATTTTACCTAAGTCGCCCTTTAGGGTTTTTGACTTAGCGGGCTTTTATCCTCTTTTTCTAGGCATAGCATTTTTTACCGAATCGGAGTTCACCGGTCGCGGTAAATCCGCTTCATCCACGGTTGTTAATATTAGTGCTCCGCCAGAGGAGGCACTCTTCACGGCATATGGCCCTTCATAGGGTGGGGTCCATTTGACGCGATGGTCTTTATGGATGGGTAATATTTTCCTTAACCCCAAGTCTCCCTCTTCGTGTAGGCGAGGACGATTTTCTTTGTCAAACGCTCTCTTGATTCCCTGTGGATATAACTGCCCACAGCCACATGTTTCCCTTATACGAGGCTTAGTTGACCGAGCCTAGTTTGCACCCATTCTGCCTTATCTAGTTTACCTTCCTTTAAGATCCTAGATGATGAATTCTCACCCCAATTGATAGCCCCTCTTTGAAGCCCGTATCCTTATGCAAATAGAAGTTTCCATCGAGCTCCAGGTCCAGGTCCTTCATAGGAGTCCGAAGTTTCACAATCCATTGGATTCTCAAGTATTGTTAAGTACATTATGAGTGGTCTCCTTGGGACTGGTGGCACCAATATAGGTGGATTTTACAAATATTCCTTGATCCACTCGAAATCCTTTTGACAATCTTCATTCCATTCAATGATTTGCTCCTTTTCTGAGTAGTTTGAAGATTGGCTCACAAGTAGCTGTAAGGTGGGAGATATCTCCCAAAAATCCATGGACTTCCCTTTTTTTTCTTGGAGCTGGCATCCCTTGAACGGCTTTCATTTTGTCATTTATTCCACTTTGACTGACCATGGCCCCTAACATTTCCAGATTTGATTCTATAAGTACACCTTGTAGGATTTAGTCGTAACTTGAATTTCCTAAACTGATCCCACAACTTTGTAAGTTAGTTATGTGATCTTCTTCCTTTTGCGACTTGGTAATCGTATCATCCACATGAACCTCTATCTCCTTATGCCCCATATTACCATAGTCCTTTGATAAGTTACTCCTACGTTCTTTAACCCAACAGGCGTTACCTTGTGACAAAAGGTCGAATTGCTTCTTGACTTCTTCCTTGATCTGGAGGATCATATCTGATCTAGTCTTCCTTAGCTTTTGCTTAACTGGCGTACGTCCTAGTTTGATTAGTAACTCGTGCTCGACGGTGCTTGTATCAAGTCCTGGCGTATCTTGGTATGACCATGCAAACACGTTGGAGTGTCCTTGCAATAGCTCGATCAGTCTTTCCTTTATATCCTTATCCGGAGAAGCACGACTTTGACCTCTTTCCTATCTTCCTCAGTTCCCAGATTGATCGCATCCACTGGTTCCTAATGAGGTTGTATTTCCTTGTCCTCTTGCCTCAACAGTCTGGCTAACTCTTCGGGAAGCTCACACTCGTCCTCATCACCCTCTTCCGCTTGGTTAATCGATAATCCAAAGTCATTCGAGATTATAGCGGTGTCATTCTTAATAGGTTCATTTTTAAATTTGCATGGAGACGAAGATTTTTATTTATTTATTTATTTTTTATCCCTTTCGGAATGAAGTGCTAGAAATGAAAATATTGAAAGAAGGTATATTGCCATTTTGAATAAACAGAAAATGAAAGAAAAAAAGATCTTAATTGAAAACAAAGTGCAATTTTATTGATGGAAATAATCCAATGAAATAAAAGGTGGCCCTACAAAGCTTTGTCCACTTGCCTTGGGCATAACAAGGGACTTATTATTATTGTAAGAAAAAGGTAAATTACTTCGAAACAGAAATCATCTCAGGAATCCCAATGGTTCTCCAATTGTAGAGATTAGGCATTCTTTTCTTCCTCTTCCATTAAGGCCCCATGATCCTGAATTTCGAATCCCCCACCATGGAAATCACCTTCTAACCCTTCACCAGCTGGTTTGTAACCCAGCCCCAACAAATCCTTCTCCTCAGGTGACTCCCATTGTTCGCCCCAGTTTGTTATGTCTTCCTTATTAATAAGGAATTCATCCCCCCTCCCTTCCACGGCATTGACTGTTGCCCCAATGTGCCCCAGTAACGTATTATCTCCCAGATTTGGATCTTCAGGGTCTATAACACTGACATCATTGTCCTTTGAGTTGTTTTCGGGGTACCTCTTATTGTTATGTTGGTCGGAGGATGACTGCCCAATCTTTCCTATCTTTAAACCGTTCTTAATCCTCTCTCCAATGATAACCAAGTCAGTGAATCCCATTGAGACTGCCCCAATCATCCTTTCATAGTATAGTCCTTACAGAGTTCCCATGAATGTATCTACTAGCTCGCTTTCCCGCAATGGAGGTTGAACATGAGAGGCTAGCTCCCTCCATCTCTGGGAATACTCCTTAAAAGATCCGTTCCCTTTTTTAGACATGTTTTGTAATTGTATGCAATCAGGGGCCATGTCTACATTATATTGGTATTGCCTTATAAAGGCACTTGCCAGATCCTCCCAGTTCTTGATGTGAGTCCTCTCCAGTTGTACGTACCAATCCAAGGATGCCCCATTAAGGCTGTCTTGGAAAACATGCATCATCAGCTTTTCATTTTTAGCATGAGCCCCCATCTATCGGGAAAACATCCGGATGTGATTTTTGGGACAACTAACTCCTTTATACATCTCGAAGTTAGGTGCCTTAAACTTAGGAGGTATGACCACATCGGGCACCAGACACATTTCCAAGGCATCCACTCCAAGAACATTGAGTCCCTCCACAACCTTTAGCCTTTCCTCAAGATCTTTGTACTTATCATCAATCCTTCTCCTTTCCCTAACAGTGGTTCCTTTATTTTCGAGGGCCACTTGTCTCGGATTTTCACCCTCGTATGCATAGTTCTCACGTGGAGTAGGTTTGTAAGTAGTACGAGGTGCCCCATTGGAAATAGGTGGAGAGACAGTCCCTCGAGAGGTTGGTCAACAGTTTTGTGCTTAGCAGTTTTAGTCTCCTCACGTTCCAGATCCTGGACAAACCCTAGTAGGGGGTTATTGTCTTCAACATGGGAGGTAGGAGTAGGAACCTTCCCTTGATGACTTGACTTGGTTCTTCTGGCTATCAAATTCTGGACGACAAGTGTCAGTTGATCAATCTGGAATTTCATTTCTTCCACGTTCTCCTTGACAGTACCCATTTCTCCTCTTAGAGTAACCAGCTCCTTCTCCATCTAATCCATAGCTTTCCATTGGTACGCTCAAGTGCGAGGTCGGGAAGTCAGATTGTTATGCTCAATGACCCTGAGACGAAGTTTTAAAAAATGATTTTTTTTTTCTTTTTCCTTATGTTGAATGCATGTTGGTGATGAATGTATGAATATGCATGATGTATGCTAAATAATTTTAAAAATTTATTTGGGGGGAATTCCAAAATCCATTGTAGTTACAGATGAATATATCCAAAGGATGAAACCCATACACATAGAATATCAAATCCAAATCCATTAGCCAATCCCCAAATCCAAAATGCCTTCCAAACTTAAAACAATAATTCCTCGGGAATAACCCAAAATGGAAGCTCCTGAACTTAAGATGACGTAAAATAAATAGATGCCCCCAATGCCTTCCTAAAACTCCTCAAAGTACCCTTGCATTTCTCTATCCTCCTTGTGGTGAGATTATAGATCCTCAACAGGCACAGCTAAGTCTTTAGGCTTGACCCTTTTTCCTTTTATGTTTTTTTTCTTTTTTTTTCCATGCCCCTTGTAAGTTTTTTTTTCCTTGTAAATCCAAGTATAGCGTAAGAGCTAGTTGAAAATCCTTGAAGGGGAAGCCACGTAGAGGAGGATTGTGCAAGAGTAGTTATGGCCTCTACCTTTCTAGGAGTCCCTAAGAGATCGAGGATTCTTCCATGCTTGTGTATACCCATCCCTTGAGCAGATTTGGCATTTAAGTCTTAAAGGCCTTTGAGACTTTGTAAATCAGCACTTAGCATTCTGATGCGTAGGGTAGCCCTTTTATTTGAATCAATCTTTCCCATATTCCTACAACGCATCTTGAAATTCCCCACAAAAATGCATATATGCAAAAAAAAGTTTTTAAATGCATGATGACATAGACACTTTGCTCTTTAGTTAAATGTTTTTTTTTGGGTTAGGGTAAGGTGAAAACGCAAGCATGGCCCTAACTAGGTAGGCTCCCTATAATAGGTTTAGATCTAAAGCTTGTCTACCCAATCCCCTCACATGTAGGACATAAAAGTTTGGACAGCATAACGACCCTATACTGTACAGACTATACCCTTGTTTTACCATGAGAAGGAGCATGCCTTCCTATGGTAATCCTTCGGGATAAGTCTCATCTGGGTAGGACCCTAGCAACAGCCCTTAAGGGTTGAATACGTAGGGTTTCCATGAGTTGGTAAGGGTAGGCTAAAAGTTCTCAGAGTCTCGGACCACATCCAAATCATTCTCTACGTTAGGGGCTAGCCCTTTCATGAGGACACCTTTGGAAGGATCTATTCTGAGTGTGGCATCAATGAATTGTTGGGGATGTCGCATCCCCCCCAAAAACATTTCCGTTCCACTTCCTAATCTAGGGTTATACTCCAAGCTTGGGCTTTAGCTTCACACATCATTTGCCCCAATCCAATGTATGATGACAAAAATAAAAATATAAATATAACAAATATAATAAAATAAAAATAAAATATAAAACAGATAAAAAATGAGAATAATAAAAAAACAAATAAACACCCAAGACAAACAAACAAAACCCTAAAGCCTAAGGTTAGGAGAGACTCTCTTTAGGGAGGATTCCCCAGCAGAGTCGCCAGCTGTCGCGGCCGACTAAAAATATTCGAGTCGCCATCATATTTTTTAAGGAAAATAATGATAAACCTAAAATCCTTAATCCCAAGGGCAGAGATTCCTAAGGTTCGGGAGTCGGTTAAGTGAGGGGGAGGTGTTAGGCACCCCTCACCTCCATTGTACTCAATGGGATCCTCCTTAAGTTCTAGGGTATGTTTGTTTGTTTGTCTAAATTTTCTATTTACAAAAGAATCCTAAGTTTTTTTTATTAATTATACTCGCTAGGGTTTACAACCCTATGACTACGTACCTTCAATTTTGAAGGATCAAAGTAACCGTAGTTCACCTCCCCTATTCCTACCCCCTAATTGTAATACCCCATAATTTTGTGAGCATTTTGGATAATATTTTTATGATCAACTGGGTTCCGGGGTACTCTGAGCAATTATTGGGCAAAGTAATTAGAGTAAACCGACGAACTCAGAATTTGATTATGTTAATATTGTTTAACTTAGAGTTTTATTAATTGGTGTATTTGAGATAATTTGGATAATTAGTAGTGTTGCCAATTAATATTTTCTTGTCTATTTTCTTTTCCTTTCCTTATTTGGGTAAAAGATAGAAAAACAAGAGAAAAGGAAAAAGAAGGAAACAGAAGGAAAAAGGTAAGAAGAAGAGAAAAAATTTCACAAGGGCTCAAGAACTTGGATCATCAACCAATCTCCAATCTTTTCATCTCAGTTTCAATCTCCTCGTCTTGTAATCCAGGTGGGTTCTAGTTAGACCCTTTAGATTAAGGTTTATTGAGTTTTAGAGTTAGTTGATATTGTTAGGAAATGTAGATTTTTATCGTGAAATCGTAAATTAGCTGCTAAAATACGAGCTTTGATTGTATGTTATACTGGGTGATATGTTTATAACATGTTTTGATGTGTTTTGATTGTGAAAAAATGGATTTTTGGGGTGATTTGGGAGAACCCGTAGCAGGAAAATTCTGCAAAAAAATTCTACAGATTTCCACTGCCCATACGCGTATGGGGCTTGGCCTTACGCGTATGGGGCATGTCCGTACGCGTATGGTATGTGTGGTACGCGTATTGGGGGAAAAATGAAAATTTTCAAAGGGAAAACAGCTCTGCCCATACGCGTATCAAAATGGGCGTTACGCGTAAGGCTGGGCGAGAATTTTGGGCAATACGCGTATGGGGTGTGCCAATACGCGTATGGCCAGGAGAATTGCAGAAATTCTGCTGTTGTGATTATTTTTCCGATCGTTTATTTCCAATGCCGTAACTTTTTGTACGTAACTCGGATTTGAACATTTTTGGTATCGTTGGAAAGATAATAAAATGTACTTTCTGATGAGAATGGTTTTAAAGTTATTGGTCGATTTAATTATGTCGGGATTTTGGAAATCGTGTCGTTTTTTTTATTATAGTGTTTAATGGTGTGTAATTGTTGATAATTATGTATGCAAGATAAAATATGAAATAGGTAGAGTGAGGACCATTACCACAAGCAGTGTTGGAGAATATAGAATGAATAAACACTAGTATGGAACATGTGTGTTAACCGTTAGGTGGTGATAAGGCATAATGGCCTTGTGATTGTCGAATACAATCACGACTGTGTGTGATCACGTAATCGTAACCGGTTATCTTTGCGAGTGCGTTTCATGGGTCTCGAGCTCCTCTGAAACATGTGCACAACTACTTGACAGGTTTGATTCCCGTGTGCAGTACGAATGGCGCTCTGGGAGCGTATGCTTGTGACGGTTTATGGCCCGTGTGAAGCGACGGTTCATAACGGTTTATGGCCCGTAGAACCCGAATCCATTCGTATGTCAAGTAGGTTCAAGGATCCATGACTCAGGTCGTCTTCTAGACGTAGAAGCGGACGGGAAAAGGGGATGCCTTGGTGTGGTTACCGATTAGTGATATTGTGAGTTGATGAACTCATAACATGTTTCCATATAGTGTGTGCGTACTTAAAGTCACTCCCCTTCCCTTTGACTTGAGTTAGGTTTGTTAGAACCTTGTAGAGCCAAGAGGACTTTAA
Organism: Lathyrus tuberosus; assembly: GCA_022829125.1. NCBI lineage: Eukaryota > Viridiplantae > Streptophyta > Magnoliopsida > Fabales > Fabaceae > Lathyrus > Lathyrus tuberosus. The sequence goes on from JALAZF010000422.1 coordinate 266,724, forward strand.
GATAGGGAACTCACTGAGATTTGATGTATCTCACCCCACTGTTGTTGTTTACATCACAGGTACTGCAGGTTCCGCGAAGGGTAAGGATAAGGCCGTGTGATTATCCTTACTTATCTGATGGCTTTGCTTCCGTTGTGGAGTTTTGAGATCCTTAGTGATCTAGTTCTTAGTGTTTTGTCTTTTGAAACATCTTGTAGATATACTATGCCGTAGTTTTTTGTATTAGGCTTTTGGGCATGTATATGTATAATGTGTTTACTAAGAACTTATTGTATATTTCAGTACCAAACGTACTTTTCATGTATAATATATGATTTGATGCATGTATATATATATATGTGGGCATTATAGTTGGTATCAAAGCAGGTCGTATCCTCGACCTAGCCATGAAATATAATAAGTTTCCTTTCCGTTTCATATGCGGCGTGTCGCCATGGGTCTTGTCTGTTATATTTATGGTATTGAGCCTGATCAACTTAATCCTATCTGTATGAAATTCAGGAACATGGCTGATAGGCGCAGAAACAACCGGGGTAGACCAAGAACCACTCCAGCAGGGACTAATCCGCCAGGTGATGATGGGAATACTCCTTTGTACCAATTTATGCAACAGATGCAGCAACAACAGAATCAGTTTATGCAGCAGATGGTACAGCAGATGGCGGGTGGTGTGCAGCCTCCAGTGGTGATACCAGAAGCTGCAGGGGGAACCTTTAGGGATTTCATCCGTATGAATCCTCCATAATTTCAGGGAGGGTTAGATCCGGTAAAGGCTCATGAGTGGATATCAGGTATGGAACAGATTTTTCAAATAGTTCAGTGCAGTGAGGAAAACAGGGTGGTCTTCGCTTCACATTTGCTGAAGGGTCCGGCCATGAGGTGGTGGGAAAGTGCTTCAGCCTTGATGACAATTCAAGAGGTACCAAAGGTGTGGGAGCAGTTTAAAATAACTTTTATGGAGAAATATTTTCCAGGTTCCTTGAGGTCTCAAAAAGAATTCGAATTCCAGCAATTGAGACAAGGTAACTTATCTGTGGCTTCTTATGCTGAAAAGTTCGAGGTTATGGCTGCTTATTCGAGGCAGGCTATGTATGCTCCTGATGAGAGGTGGAAGATTTATCAGTTTTTATTTGGTCTAAGGGCTGAAATTTCACACAGTGTATCTCAGAGTGAGTTTACTAGTTATGCTGAGTTGTTGCGACAGTGTTATGTTGCGGAACATAGTTTGAAAAAGGTACAAATGGAAGGAGATTTGAACAGGGCAACTCAAAGTGACCGTGGAAGATCGAATCAACAGTTTAGGCAGAGGCAACAATCCTTTAAAGGGAAGCAAGTTCAGAGTTCTAGGACTAGTGTGCCTCCGGTGTGTCGTACTTGTGGTCGAAGTCATTACGGACGGTGTGGTATCGAAGGTGTGAGGTGTTATCAGTGTCAGAAGGTGGGCCACTTGGCGAGGGATTGCCCTCAGGGTAGGAATCAGGCACAAGGGAAGAGTATCGGCCGAGTATATACCTTGGATGCAAGGAAGACAAAAGGTGATAACTCTTTGAATGCGGGCAGTGTATCCTCATCTTTTCAGGTATTTGTTTTAAATTCGTGGGCGAATTTCTAATTAAGGGGGGGAGGATGTAATACCCCATAATTTTGTGAGCATTTGGGATAATATTTTTATGATCAACTGGGTTCCGGGGTACTCTGAGCAATTATTGGGCAAAGTAATTAGAGTAAACCGACGAACTCAGAATTTGATTATGTTAATATTGTTTAACTTAGAGTTTTATTAATTGGTGTATTTGAGATAATTTGGATAATTAGTAGTGTTGCCAATTAATATTTTCTTGTCTATTTTCTTTTCCTTTCCTTATTTGGGTAAAAGATAGAAAAACAAGAGAAAAGGAAAAAGAAGGAAACAGAAGGAAAAAGGGAAGAAGAAGAGAAAAAATTTCACAATGGCTCAAGAACTTGGATCATCAACCAATCTCCAATCTTTTCATCTCAGTTTCAATCTCCTCGTCTTGTAATCCAGGTGAGTTCTAGTTAGACCCTTTAGATTAAGGTTTATTGAGTTTTAGAGTTAGTTGATATTGTTAGGAAATGTAAAATTTTATCGTGAAATCGTAAATTAGCTGCTGAAATACGATCTTTGATTGTATGTTATACTGGGTGATATGTTTATAACATGTTTTGATGTGTTTTGATTGTGAAAAAATGGATTTTTGGGGTGATTTGGGAGAACCCGTAGCAGGAAAATTCTGCAGAAAAATTCTACAGATTTCCACTGCCCATACGCGTATGGGGCTTGGCCTTACGCGTATGGGGCATGTCCGTACGCGTATGGTATGTGTGGTACGCGTATTGGGGGAAAAATGGAAAATTTCAAAGGGAAAACAGCTCTGCCCATACGCGTATCAAAATGGCCGTTACGCGTATGGCTGGGCGAGAATTTTAGGTAATACGCGTATGGGGTGTGCCAATACGCATATGGCCAGGAGAATTGCAAAAATTCTGCTGTTGTGATTATTTTTCCGATCGTTTATTTCCAATGCCGTAACTTTTTGTACGTAACTCGGATTTGAACATTTTTGGTATCGTTGGAAAGATAATAAAATGTACTTTCTGATGAGAATGGTTTTAAAGTTATTGGTCGATTTAATTATGTCGGGATTTTGGAAATCGTGTCGTTTTTTTTATTATAGTGTTTAATGGTGTGTAATTGTTGATAATTATGTATGCAAGATAAAATATGAAATAGGTAGAGTGAGGACCATTACCACAAGCAGTGTCGGAGAATATAGAATGAATAAACACTAGTATGGAACATGTGTGTTAACCGTTAGGTGGTGATAAGGCATAATGGCCTTGTGATTGTCGAATACAATCACGACTGTGTGTGATCACGTAATCGTAACCGGTTATCTTTGCGAGTGCGTTTCATGGGTCTCGAGCTCCTCTGAAACATGTGCACAACTACTTGACAGGTTTGATTCCCGTGTGCAGTACGAATGGCGCTCTGGGAGCGTATGCTTGTGACGGTTTATGGCCCGTGTGAAGCGACGGTTCATAACGGTTTATGGCCCGTAGAACCCGAATCCATTCGTATGTCAAGTAGGTTCAAGGATCCATGACTCGGGTCGTCTTCTAGACGTAGAAGCGGACGGGAAAAGGGGATGCCTTGGTGTGGTTACCGATTAGTGATATTGTGAGTTGATGAACTCATAACATGTTTCCATATAGTGTGTGCGTACTTAAAGTCACTCCCCTTCCCTTTGACTTGAGTTAGGTTTGTTAGAACCTTGTAGAGCCGAGAGGACTTTAAGATAGGGAACTCACTGAGATTTGATGTATCTCACCCCACTGTTGTTGTTTACATCACATGTACTGCAGGTTCCGCGAAGGGTAAGGATAAGGCCGTGTGATTATCCTTACTTATCTGATGGCTTTGCTTCCATTGTGGAGTTTTGAGATCCTTAGTGATCTAGTTCTTAGTGTTTTGTCTTTTGAAACATCTTGTAGATATACTATGCCGTAGTTTTTTGTATTAGGCTTTTGGGCATGTATATGTATAATGTGTTTACTAAGAACTTATTGTATATTTCAGTACCAAACGTACTTTTCATGTATAATATATGATTTGATGCATGTATATATATATGTGGGCGTTACACTAATCCTATCCCAAAACCTAATCCCAAATCTAATCCACTATTTATACTCTTGGATAAAGAGTTATATCCCTAAATCTATTATTTATACTCCTAGATAAGGAGTTCTATCCCTTATCCATTATTTATACTCTCGGACGGAGAGTTTTATCCCTTATCCATTGTTTATACTCTCGGATGAAGAGTTCTATCCCTTATCCATTATTTATACTCTCGGATGAAGCGTTCTATCCCCAAATCTATTATTTATACTCCTACATAAGGAGTTCTATCCCTTATCCATTATTTATACTCTCGGCCGGAGAGTTATATCCTTTATCCATTATTTATACTCTCGGATATCAAGAGTTTTATCCCTAATCCGTTTATTTATACTCTCGGATATCAAGAGTTCTATCCCTAATCCGTTTATTTATACTCTCGGATATCAAGAGTTCTATCCCTAATCCGTTTATTTATACTCTCGGATATCAAGAGTTCTATCCCTAATCCATTTATTTATACTCTCGGATATCAAGAGTTCTATCCCCAATCCATCCTTTATTTAGGCTCTCGGACCAAGAGCATTATCCCCAAAATTTAAATCCTTAAAAACCCCTTATATCCCTTATTTAAAACCCATAAAAAAAATCCTTAAATTCCAAAACCCTATTTTAAGAATAAACATCTTAAACCCAAAAAGGCACCTGTTATGAAAATCCAATTAAATAATTAAATCACAAAATTAAATTAAATATTTCAAAACCCTAAGCTAAGACCTAATTAAATCAATTTAATTAAGTTATTAATTTAATTGACCAATCCAAAACCCTAAATTAAAAGAAAAATTCACACAATCCAACAATTAAATTAAGTTATTAATTTAATTGGATAGAACCCCTAAGTTATTCTATTTAACCCAAATAAACAATTAAATTAAGTTTATTAATTTAATTGATAAAACCCTAATAAAACCTCAATGAACAATTAAATTGAGTTATCAATTTAATTGACTAAACTAACCCTAAATCCCTATTTATATAAAAACAATGTTTAATCCACCAAATAATTAAATTAACTAATAATTTAATCATATATAAAACCCTAAGTTAAAACATATCCTAATCCCTAAAATTAAATTAAATTAATAATTTAACTATATAAAAAAAACCTAAATAAAATACTTAGACTAAAATGAATAGCACTTAAAACCTAATTACATAATTAAATTAAGTAATTAATTTAATTATGTAAAAATAAATAATAAAAACAAGGGGGTGAGATTTCATACTGAACCTAGTACTGGGCCAGCGTTGGGGTGCTAATAGAGGTCTGGGCGCAAGGCCCAATCACTAAAAAAATCCAAATCCTGAGAAAACCAAAAAAACTCCACGGTGGAGAGAGTCAACGGTTGACTCTCTCTGTACCTCTTGATCACGATCCTACGGACTAAAACCCGAGCAATCTCAGCCCTTGATTTTATTTGTCAAACTAAGTAATCCAAGCGAACGGCCCAGATTCAAAGTTATCGCAAGCGTTCGCTGGCCTAAACGCACGGGATCCCAGTTGACCCCAACGGTCAACTCGATCTGGCAGTCTGAAGGACGCCACTTGTCACCGATCGGAGGGAGAATTATGGGGATATTTAACCCATTTTCCTTCAGCCTCCCTCATTTCCCCATTTCTTTTCTCTCTCTTCATTCCTTCTCTCTCTCACACGCTCAATTCCTCTCTCTAAGACTTCTCCCCTCTCTCTTCTCCTTTCCGTCGCCGGTGACCCGTCCGGCCACCGTGCGACGCCCCAAACCACCCTCAAATTTCCAGAATCCGGTTGAGGATTCAATCGGAAATTATAATAACCCATAACCCTACCCTAAAACCTAAGAACCCTAACCCCTCCATTAGAACCCTAACCCTAGCCCTTCATCAAACCCCATAAATTCAAACAAACCCCAAGAACCCTAAGGGTTATGGGTAGAACCCTAACCCTATCTAAGAACCCTACCCTAGACGAAACCTAGAAAACCCTAAATCAAACCCCAAACCAACAACTGAACCCTAATCCTAAAAGTTCCCAGAAACCCAAAACACGCAAACACTCAACAAATCCAGGGCTAATTATAAGTATTTTTTGTTTACCTTCCTTCTTTCTCCGTTTTCAATTTACTAATCCCCTTCTTTTGATTTTTCGTAGGTGCAAAAGATTTGGAGGTTCGTGGCTGTCTCTCCCTCTCCGAATCCCCCCGTTTTTACGAATTTCTCTTCTTTTTATAGCCCTTAGGAATTAGGTTTTTAGAAATTAAATTAAAGTCTGATTTAGGAAGTTTTAGGTTCGATTTGATTTTAGTTTTAGGATTAGGGTTTAATTGATACAAATTGTAATTCTTGGATCTGATTTGATTTCATTATGTAATTTGATTGAAACATTAATGAAAAACGATTTCGCTTGATCTAGTTTTCAATTCCTGTGTGCAATTAGGGTTCCTCACTTGAGGAAGAAGATGATACCCTGGGTCAACCATTTTGACCGTGAAAAATAATAAAAAATAAAATAAATACTGATTATAACTAATAATGATAAAAACCATTAATAATAAAAATAATAATATTAATAATGTGTTTTTTCTTAATCATATAAATAAATAAAATAGTAATAAAATAACTATAATCAATAAATAATAATAATTATAAATAAAACAAAAAATAATTATTAATAACGTAAACAAATGCTGATAAAAACAATAATTCATTAACAACCTTATTAATTGATAACTAAAAATAATAGTAGTAGTTAATAACCAAAGAAATAAAGATGAACATAAACGTAAATGACAAAACCCAATTAATAAATAATGATAAAATAACTAATCCCAAATGTTATTAGCATGATAACACCCTTAATAAATACTGAACAAATAATGATAAAACCCAATAATTATGATTAGAAAGATCTCAACCAAATTAATAATAAAAATAATAAATAAATAACTGATAATAAACTATCTAATACCAAAGTTCTTAATATTTCTAATAAAATCAACTATTTAAAATAAGCTCACTAATTTCGTAAAAAAAAAAACCAATCCTTTATCAAATTAGCAATCGAAAAGAAAAGGACAAAAATCCTAGAAATGCACCCTTGGCTCAACCATTTTTGAAGTGTGTATAGAAACGTTAAAACTTTTAAAAGCCCAGACATCCAAATGACACCCCCTGATAGTACAAAAAACTCTAAAAAGATGAAAAATCACTGGTCAAAATTTAGGGTACTACAGTCATCTAGAGATCTTTCGCCTAAATGTAACTGAGACGTGACAAGCAATACCATTCTTTATTTTCTGCAAACACAAATAATAAAAAGAAAACATTAAATTAAAAGCTCGTGAGTTGCCTCCCACGCATGGGCTTTGTTTAACGTCGATAGCTCAACGGTTAGGAGTGTTAATCTTCGGTTTCCATGGCCAATTATCAAGCCATCTCACATATCCCTCACCTTTTCTCTTCTTCCTTCTGTGGGGTGGTTCATTCTTTTGAACTTGTGGCGGTGGTTCTGGATCTATCCTCAGTATTAGCTTTTCAAGTTTGGGCTTAGTTATTTCATCCATCACCTCAAAGTTTAACCTTACCCTCTTAACAGTAATGATATCCTTAGTTTCATGGTCCTCTGATTTTCTCTTTTTGTCCAGGACCTTAGACAAAGGTGCATCGGTGTGGATATTTTCCAATACCTCCACATACATTTTGGATTAGGAGTCTACCTTAACTTCTACAAACCTTTGTGGGAAAGGAATCAGTGGGGTATAAGGATGAGGAACGACATTAGGTGCTTTCTTCGCTACCACTTCGACAACCTCCCTTTCGGATGATGTCGATGGATTTTTCTCAATCTCTATTCTCTTCTCACTATAACTCTCCTCAACCTTATTATCACTCTCCTCGGGATTCTCGATTTGTTTTTCATTAATGGTTGTTACAACATCCACATGCTCCTCAGGGGATGGACCTATAGGTGTCTGTGCAAGCAGGGAGATTTGAGTCTCCAATGCCTCAGTGTGAGTCGCGAGGGACTCGACCATAGTGTTTATCTGCCTAAGGTTTTCATAAGTATTGAGATGTTGTCTTCTAAGCTCTTCATTCTGGAGAGTTTGTCTCTCCACAAAGTGCTCTATCATAGATTCTAACCTAGAATTAGTTGTTGTTTCAATGAAATCCTCCATTAATGTTTCGAGGTTGGAATTAACAGATTCTTGTGGTTCCTAGAAATATTGGGAATGGTGATCGTAGAGGAAATTTGGGTTCGGTTCCTCGAGATATTGGGAGTGAGTCAGTGTCGCATTGAAATCCTGCATTAGTATTTCGAGGTTGGAATTATGCGATTCTTGCGATTCCTCGAAATACTGGGAGTGGTGATTGTAGAAGAAATTTGGGTGATACATAGTAATGAGTGCCTTAGTCTATACGGTGCAACAACGAAATAATAATATTGACTGTTGGTCCCCGGCAACGGCGCCAAAAACTTGATGCGTCCACAAGTGCACGGATTTATCGAAGAAATATAAAAGATTGTCGAACCCACAGAGACCAATGTCAACCTACTGTAATCAATCGTCGCTTTGTAAAGCTAAGGCTAATGATATTTGGAAAAAGGGAAACTAAAACTAAAACTAAAATAAAACTAAAAAAATATGATAACAAAGAGAGGCCGGAATATGGATTCCGCGTTCCTAAAGGACTTTGTAGAATTCGGGTACTAATTACAACTATAACTTAGTTCCGTAGAATATACCGACTTAAAAACTCCGCCTCACACTCTTGCAGTATTAACTAAAGTCATGCTCCCTAATCCCAAGAATTTGCTCTCACTCGCCCGGTAACTAGGAAATTATTTTGAAAGCCAATAATATCCTAAACGTATCTAAAGCGCTCTCTCTGTATTTAAATATGTTGCCTAATTTCCACTATCCGGTTCGACCCCCACGCTCTCGCAGTGCCGGCTCTAACCTTAATTAATTTCTCACTCCTGTGACAAAATCGTGTTAAATAACCTCCCACTCTCGTGACCAAGCTATTTAAATTAGACTTGGAAATTAAAACCAAAATAGAGTTCTAATCAAAAGTTTGCACCTATTATTTTCTACCGAGTCCCGTCAGTAACGACGGTCCTCATACGCCGGACTCAAGAATATTTAGAAAGACATAGATAGGAAAACAAAAACGTAGTTACGATAAATAAACTTAATACTAAACATGATCTAGCAATAAAATAAGAAAGCAATAACAGTAAAATAAACGATAAAGGGTACCTAGAATTAAATAGATGTTGAATTGTAATACGCCTGAAGGCTTCGAATCAAAGTACAGAAATCGACTGGCAAAAATAAATCCTAAAACTATATTGGTAATAGTCCCCCGATGTGGAGAACTATTACTTTTACATGGTGAAAGAAAACTTCCTAAAAACTAAACAAGGAAAATTCTGGCAAAGAAAAGTCGAACCCTACATTCTGGAACGGCTTCCTTTATATACTCCTAAGGCTTCTCGTGAAATCAGGTTGCTGGACGGTTACTTGCTGGAAAATCGGATTCACGCGGAATACACGTTCTGAAGCGTGAAAATAGGAAGCGAGGGGTACTGGAGAGAAATAAAGAACGTCATTTGAAACTTATTGAACTGGCTTTGTGGCGAGGGTCACACATGTGTGGCGAGGGCCACACATTTGTGGCGAGGGCCACACTTTTCGTGGTGGGCCCACCCTTTTTTTTTAATTTATTTCTTCCCTTTTCTTTCCTTCTTCCATTTTCTTTACTTTTTCCAATTCTTTTCTTTTCTTTTTTTTGTACTTTAATCTGATTTAATCCAAGCTACCTGAAAACATAATAATCGGGACATCAATCAAAGCATAAATCAAATAAAATAAAAGAAATCATAACTAAAATTCATGTAAGTCAAGCCAAATAAACGATATCATTTCGCGTTATCAAAATCCCAAGAGAATATGGCTGAAGATGATTTTGTTGGTAGTAAAAGAGATGATTCTGATGATAATAGTATGCCTGCTGAAGAGGAGAAATATTTGTCTGACAAAGAAGATAAAGAAGAGAGTGTTGGTGTGAAGAAGGATCAGTCTACAGACATGCTCAATGTAGATGGTCTAGATTACTGGTATAGTAGTGCGCTTAGTATGTTTGCTTGGTAGAAGGTTGTTGCTTCTGAGTTTGATCTACCTTTCTTCTGCTTTGATGAATGACTGCTTGGTTTGTCAATATTCTGGCTAAAAAGGGGGAGTAGTAGTATTTGTGTGCTTCCATATGTGTGTTTCCATTTCTTCTTGTTTACATTTACTCTGATGTTGGATTAGATGACATTACATCATGTCATGCTTTAGTGTGATTTGTGGTTGCTTGATGTATGCAACTATTTAGGGGGTCTGCTCAAGCTGCTGTCACTGATGGGTTGTATGTGGGCAATGTTGTGCAACATGTTCTGACATGTTGTGGTTATGAAGAACCTTAGATGCTTTGTGGTAATCTAGTACTTTGATGTTCTGAGTAATATGTGTGTGGCTTATGCTGTATTTGTTTCTAATGTGTGAGCTTGGATAGTTCATATTTCTGTCAGGTGATTTGGTTTTTCCCTTAAGAGGGATGTGTGAACTAAGACAGTTGAGGCTTGGATTTCAGGTGATTTGGGTTTTCCCCTTCAAGGAGAGTATAGGTTATGTGTGACAGGGGGAGATGTGTACCTGTCTGATCTGTAGCTGCTGTAAAAAGCTTACATGATCTCATGTAGCCTGTGCTGGTCTGTTTGATCTGTGATGTCAGACTAGATGTCGTGGCATTTTGCTGTCAGGTGTGCTCTATTGCCTTAACAGTTTTTGGGTTTGTGATTTTTACTGTCTGGTGTGTTTGGTTTGATTCCGCTGTGTATGCCTCTGATGTGTGCTAAGGTTGTTTTAGCCAAAATTTGCCAAAGGGGGAAGATTGTAAGTTTTGTGTCTTTTGGATTGGCTACATTTTGGTAAAACAACATGCTGTTAGCAAGATGCTAAACCAGATGTTCTGCCATGACAGTCAGACATCATGTTCAACATGATGTTGTGACATATGCCAGGACATCTTATACCAAAAAGTTAGGGCATGACTATTTTGGTATTTTTATTGTGATTTTTTAGTGTGTTCTGATTCACACATGTGCGTTTTTCACGGGAGTATATTGTGGGAACTTCTGTTTTGACAGATTCTGTTAGTTTTCATAAAAAGGATCTTTGAGCCTTTTTTTGGAAACTTTCTATTAGTTCCTATTTTTGTGCAGAAGATTATGCAGAATATTTGCAGCTGCTGTTTTGGATCTGTTGCGGTTTTTAAGCCTAAGCCCATGCTTCTCAAAGGCTATTTATAAGAAAGGCTTTTAACCAGAAAGTGTGTGTGCCGTATTTTGGTGTGTGAGAATTTTTCTAGGGTTTTGTGTTGTTATTTGTGTTCCTCTCTTATGTCTGTTGACATCTGAGTAGGACTGTGTTAATTGTCAATTATTCACTCATGAGCTTTTAAGCAAGAGTGTATTGTCCTTAGTTTAAAGCTTTTAAGCAAAACTAAGTATTGTCTTGGAAGTGTGTTACTTCTATTGTTTGTTGCTGTTGAATTGTCACTGGGATTGTGATTGATTAGGAAGTGAGAGGGGGATCTCATATCTAGAGGGAGTCTAGGTAGAAGGTGCACAAGGTAGGGATTAGGCGAGAAGTTGTAAACAGGGGAGTTTAACTTTGAACTAATACTATCATAGTGAATTTACCTAGTTTGAAGAAAGAGAAACCTAGAACAGTGTTAAGAAATAATAGAGGAACACATGGTTGTAACAGATGTGATCTAAATGGGGAGAAACCCGACTAAGTGCATGCACAAGACCAAGTTTGATTTCAAACTAATTAGATACACTGATACAATTTTGAAGGAAGAACTTGATTAGAGAAGCTAACAGTTAAGCTAAGGACCTTAAAGAAGCATTGTGTGGGAGGCAACCCACATATTTATGTTATTCATTATTAACTTTTTTAGTATTTTCTTTAATTCTTTCCCTATTTGTAAACTGCATGTTCTTTAATTAATGAATGAGTCTATTGTTGTTGTTTCTTTCAGTTGATGATGTGCTACCTTGCCAATGACAATTTAAAAAGCAGCATGAAACAAGTCACCGAAAAATAAGGAAATACAAGAGTTGATCATTATAGATGTTAAAAATTTAGATAGACAAGTAATGAAGAAAAAGGATAGTTAACTGAATTGTACTCAATCTCCAGATACCCCAGCAAGTAAGGTTTGAGCCAAAATAATTCATTGTTTACTTTTCCTTCTCGTGAGAGTACAATTGTTGTTTTCTAGAATTTGCATTCTTTATGATATAATCTATAGGTCAAATAATTACACACCGAGGCACTTGTGTGTGAAAACTTCGAGCCTTTTCAAGCCACCCTGTTATGAAATGTCTATGTTAGTTGTTTAAACCCTTTGATCTTAAGCCATTCATTCGGTGACATAGCTTAATATATAACCATTTGACTTAAAGATTAAATCGTTCCACCCTCTTTAGATATAGGTATAAATTTTAGTTTTCTTGTTCGATGCAAAAGAATGAGTTTGGGGTTGCTCTTGGAAGTTAACAACGTTTAAGTTTGGGGTTGGGTACTAGAGAAAAACGGTCAATATAAAGAAAAAATAGAGATATCGAAAATAAAGAAGTTAAAATGTCATCTTAAAAAAAATTAAAAATTAAAAAGATGACGAAAAATGAATGAAAAGGACCAACAAATTGCATTCTCTAGTACTGGTTGATCAGGTAAAGATTGTTATGAAAGGAACAAAGTAAGTTCTCCAAAGGTTTAAGCCTACTATCCCAAAATATTCTATCCTGACATAAGCCTCATTAAAACCTTTAAAGTCCTCAAAAGTGTGTACTTAGATATGATTTTGATTAACTTTGTTAGAAATTTTGCAAACTTATGGTAAAATGTTTTTGTACGTTGATTGTGTGATTACCCTATCGATTCGAATGAAAAAATTAAGATGAGAGAGAAGGTAAGTACATGTGAATGTTTGAAGAACTTTTTGTATTTATCTGGATGGATGTAGGGCATGAAATTGATGATCAGAAATAAGAGAATGGTGATGTTCATTGGAAAGGGTAAGCAATTTATTTATGTTTAAATTTTCAGTTTACAAGTGAGTTAATTGAGGAAAAGCAACATAATAAGTATGGGGTTATGATGATACTCTATCATTGCATAATTTTTATGAGAAATTTTGATGTAATTGAGTTATTTTTGAGTAAAATATGAGTTCAAGTGAAGAAGAAATGAGAAGATTAAAAGAAGAAAAAGAAAAAGAAGAAAAGTGGTCTAGGAAGAAAATGTTAGACGATGGCAATGATCTAGAAGGGGGTTGAATAGATCACTAATATTTAACAAAAATTGGTGCTTAAAAATGTTTTCAAAAATGTGCAGAAGCGGCCATGGATTTTAAATCGTCTAAACGAACCATTATTGGTAAGATCGGATATGCGAAACCGAATGGAATAAAATCAATGAGAAAACAAATAAATGCGTTGCCAATTAACCAATACAAAGAATAATTACTTTGAATTAACCAGTTTCCAATGAATTATAAAATGTAAAATTAACTTGAAAATTTTACAAACAGTTTGTGTGCGATTAATACGTCGAACACTTGGTGTGCACAACACTCCAAGTTTAATTTCCTATGAAAAGATAATGCAGAATTTTTCACAATTACAATCCAAGTGATTGTAATGAGTTTTCAAAACAGAATTTCAGCACTACACATTTAGCAGAATTTATCTAACGGTTGATATCACACAAACGTTAACAACACAAAGTAAAGAGATAGAGAAAGAGAGAACGACACCCGATTTGTTTAGGAAGTTCTCTTTTCGTCCTCGCTTCTGGTACGTCTGCTCCCAATTCTAAAACTAGAATTAAGATATGTATAATATCAAGTTGCAAAGTTTTGTACAAGACAAGTTATAGTCACCACACACTCAAGCCTAAATGTTGATGTTGATTCTATCCACTTCTCTCCCCTTGATTCAATTCGAATCAAGTGCATCAAATGCTTGGAACAAACCTCTGATTATTACTACTCACTTGAATCTTCAAGTCTTTCGCTCAGCTGATTTCGATTGCAAGACAATCGACCCCAAATCTTTCGACCCAATCCTTCGGTTACCGCTACTTGCTTGAACAAACCCACCGTTCTTCAAGCCTTTCACTCGGCTGAATCTGTGAAGCAAAGATTTGTGCAAAAACCCCCAAATACCTCAAGATCTTGGAGGACAAAACCCTAATGGATTTACTCAAGAAAATCCAACTAAAATCTCAACCCAAACTAGATATACAAATCCTATGTTTGGACGTTATCACCTCGACAATGCACAGCTCCACAAAAATGATTATGTGTAATTGTTGAAGAATGCAAGTGTGAGAATGAAGATGATGAGCAAATTCAGTGTATATTTTCAATTTTCTTGTTGGTTTTCTTATACAAAAGATGATGCATATGAATATATATATATATATATATATATATATATATATATATATATATATATATATATATATATATATATATATATATATATATATATATATATATATCTGTGTGTGTGTGTGTGTATGTGTGACTAAGACCATATAACAGAATTAACAGCTTTTTGAAACACAAAGAATTAGAAAAATATGCTTAAGTGAGCGAGAGGTCGACCTCAGCACTCAATGAGCCAACCTGAACACTCCAGAAAGCAAATCTGCGCAGAAAATGACAGCATGCGTCGACCTGAACCAAGCCATGCATCGACGCAAGAGCACCCGAGAGCAGAAAATTGCTTATCAAACATTATACATCGACCTCCACTCATCTATGAGTCGATGCAAGGGTGCCAGAATGCTATAAGCACATTTATATAAATGTTTGAGTCAACCTAAAGCCCTGTATGGGTCGACCTAAGGTATCCAAAATGATCCAATGCACAATTTCCACATATGGGATGATCCAATATGCATAGATTCATGTATGTGGATTATTTTATGCATATTAAAGGATGAATACAAGCTAAGACGCGATGATACCGTCCAAAGTACACAAGTACGAGATATTACTAGTTTTGACATCATTAAAACAAAGCACTAAGGAACCTTGCCCTCACATACTCCCCCTTTTTTATGATGGAAAAACCTTTACAAAACCTTCCACATATTGAGCACTTTGTGAAGCATACTCCCCTTGACTGTATGCATTTCACTTTGTAAAACTCTGAGCTTTCTTTGTGAAGTACTTGCTTTTGCATTCTCCCCCTTTGACAACATTAAAAAGAGTGAAGCAAGAGGTCATTCGTAATCAAATCATATTCATATTAATGCAATCATATGCTTTGCAACAGATAAAACATTAATAAACATTCACATATCATTATGACGTGTGTGTTGCCATTCTCCCAAGCCTTGTTTAGCATAAGGATTCTGCACAGGTGAGTCACCAAACCAACCACTATCATCATGACCGTCAAAATGAGGGTCAGTCTCCATATGATGAGCTTCCTCATCTTCCTCTTGGTTTTCCTCTTGATCCTCATCGAGATCCTAAACCCTTGCACCCGATCCTTTTTGAAAGCTCAAATGATTTGGACAAATTTTGGTAAAACTCGATGCTAAAGAAGATGTTCCAATATGAAGACCAAAGTAAATAATTCTGCCAAAGATCACAAATGTCGAATGAGATATACCAGCATGCAGACTCGACATCTTGGACTATTATAACAGATTGATTTAAATCTGTTTTATATCTGTTGCAAGACTCAAGGAGCAATCGCAGGAGTGGATCAAGGACCAAAGATGGAAAGTCCAAGATAGCAGAAGACTATAAAAGAAGACTTAGTCCTAGGGTTTTACGTATGTACCTTGAATGAAACTTTAGTAAGCTAGTTCTCTTGTGTAAATATAAGGGTTTAGGGTTTTGAGAGTCGTTGGCTCTTAGGATTGTAAGTCTCGCTTTGTATCGGGTTGATACACCGTGGAAGACATAGGTACTGTACAGATTCAGAACCCTTTAGGTAATGAATCATGTATTGTTCTTGGATGAAGCTTTTAAGCAAATCTGAGTTAACTTGTTGGTCAAGTATGCTTGACAGAATTCTGTATTGACAGAGATGGTTTAGATATCACAGTTTGTGATTAAGGGAAGTGAGTTGTGGTTCTCATATCAAAGAAGGTGTCTTTGATAAAGATTTCATTGGGTAGTGATTAGGAGATAAAGTTGTAAATTGGGGAGTTTAGCTTTATGGTAATACTACAGATAGTGGAGTCTTCTTCCTGGATTGGTATCCCCTAGAGTAGGTGAATTGTACCAAACTGGGTTAACATATTTTGTGTTCTTTTATCATTCTACAGATTTACTTATTGTGTTGGTGTTCTTGGTAAACATGTTGGAACAGATGTCAAAACATCTATCTTTCTGCAGTTACTGATATTTTGGAAACCATTTTGTTGTTCTATTTCTTGTTTAAATAATTATACAGAACAATGTCTTGACATTTGTTAGGACATCTGTTTTTTCCAATGCCAGAATTTCAATTGGTATCAGAGCGGGCATCCTGTCTGTTTCTGGATGAGATCTTTGGGAGATACTTTCTGGCATTTTAAACAAGGAGGAGTTTTGGAGATCAGATCAATCAACTCAGATATACTCAAGAGTATTAATGGATGGGATGGATGTTCTGGATCTAAGGTAACAACCCGGTGGTTGTTCATGTTGCTGAGGAGGTTCTACAACAACTGCAGGAGAAATGGCTAGTTCTCTTGTTGGGGTGTCTTATAAGATGTTCTGATATCTTATTAGGGCAAGCTGAATTTGTTCCTTGGTGGTTCTGCTGCATATGTTTCTAATGGAAGAACTCTGGTATTTATGGGATTCTGGAGTTGTTACTAAAGACAGATGATGGAAGATCTCAATCGTCGACCTCTATATTTGAAGATATCTGCTTCTTTTTAATCTAAAGTCGGGAGCGATGGAATGGAGAGAGTTGTTGGAAGATGTCTGTTATGGTGACTTGGTACTTGGAATCTCCATTCAGATTGGATCCACCCTTAGGATTAAGAGAGATGAATCCTTCCTTGCACTTTTGGATGGTGAAAATAAACCTGAAGAAAGTGGAGTCTTCTATCGCGCGGTTCCATCGTGCATCTGGAGTCTTCTAGTTATTCTTCTAACTAGAGGGTGTTTCTGTGAAACATAAACCTGAAGAAAGTGGAGGTGATTTATTTTCACAATCCAAAAGTGCAAGGAATGATTCCTCTCTCTTAATCCTAAGGGTGGATCTAATCTGAATGGAGATTTCAGAATTGTTGAGGTAAATAGGGTTCGTTCAGAGAGAATCTTAGTTACTTGAGTCAAGGGTCGCAACCTTGGTATCTCAACACTTTGTTTGTCAAAGAAAATACTTGCAAAAGATTGAATACTTGATAAGTGTTCATGGAGTGATCTATTGGAGTATGGCTTCAACAGTGAAGCAGGGTTACTGGACAAGGATTTAAGATCAATTGCTATTTGTGATATTCACAAGTAATTGATTAATTATACTTGTGTGTGAAGTTCAAGATTGCTGATGTTCAACACGATGTTGAAACATATCTTCATCTGGTTTTTGCAGAATCATGGGAGGGGTACTTCATAAGCTTTTGGATCTATTTCTCTTGGGTGTTGACCAAAGAATCTACTTCAGTGTGGTGTGGCAGAAGCATCTGATCTCTGGAGAGTTTCCTGGCAAGAAGCTGGTCTAGACAATGGTGATATGGAAGATGAATAAGAAGACATCATAATCTTGATGAATAGTTCTTGGATCAGTTTATTTCTAATCTAGGAGTATTGGAGTGCAGCAGGTGTGTTCCAGTTGTTACTAGAAGAATCTGATGTTTGTCTGCAAAGTGTCCTGGCAAGAGACTTGTCCAGAATATGGTGCCAGTAATGGCACAACTTGGGTCAGTTTATTTCTGATCTAGGTACATAGGAGCATGTGATCTTGCTCATCTTAGAGGTCAAGGTTAAGTGGCAGTTATCTCTGACTTTCTACAGACTGTTCTACTTAAGGAAAGTGGCATCCTTTGGTATAGCTATGGTGCAGTTTATGACTACTTTCTTCTGAAGAATCAGACGTGGCAGGTGTGAATTCTTTGGAGTTGTGAAGCAGATATTTATCAAGGTGTGAGCTTGAATGGAATACATGTGATATGATTAAGCATGATGGAGGTTGTCTACTCAAACTTGGTTGTTAAATCAAGTCTATGAGAACATGGAACTCTTGTTCTGTAATAGGGAGGAGGTTCTTCTAAGTGGCAGAAGGAAGGGCTGAATTCCTCAGCTGGATGTCTGATCAGATGTCCGGATATCAAGCAGAAACTTCAGGGTCTTAGTTGATGTAGTGGCGCATCATCGTAAGATAAGTTGATCTTCTCAGAAAGAAATGGAATTAACACTTCAAAAAGGTCTATATCATGCAGTTTGCAGGAGCTGTTGAAGGAGAAGGTGTTACATGTCTAAGGCTTGGTGGATCCAAGATGGCTTACTATTGGGTAAGTAGATCATGTGACTTGAATATTAGGTTTCATTGGTGGATCAGAAGATTATATGAAACTCTGAAGAGAAGTTAAGGTTAACCAAACAGTGGCATTTGGTTGATCTTTATTGTGCATTCAAGCAGGATGCTTGGAACTAATTAATCCTGGGCAGAAGTGTAATTGGTTGAAGACGTATGGAGGTTTTGGTTCAGGTCTATCTTGGAGCTTGTGGTAGAAGTTCTAGGTTGATGATGGAAGATTACCTTCTTTTAGTGGATGAGAGTTTATTTCTCTCTGTGGTTATCTGGAGTTCTTGTTGATCAAGCTGGTGACGCAGTGTTGTTTGAAGATCTTCAGTTTGATTACTATGCAAATAGTAAGTCCAGTGGTGGAGCATATTAAGAACCATGTTGGTTGGTGTCTATGATATGTGAAGGATGTCCTAACTGATGTTAGAACATCTTCTGGGTGAGTTATCCTTGGAGTAGGATTCTTAGTTCACATCTTGTCTAAGAGGTGTTTATCTTGTCGTACGGGAGAATGATGGGTAAAGGACTGTCTTGGAAGTCTGATCTGAGTGTTATATGCTAGAAGTGGATCAGTTTGGTGCTTGTGGAGCAAATGGGCTGAGGATTTTTGGAGCATGTGTTTGATGTCCTTCAAGTGTGAAGAAAGTCTGGGCGAGCTAGCAAACTAAAGGGCTCTATATGTCTCTTTAAGGAATGTGAAGTATTCCAGATTCAATTGGGTTGTATCTCAGAGAACAAGGAGATCTATACATGAGAATTCAGGAGGAATTCCTGTGATGTATAGATGGTTTCTGGAAGAGAGGGACCAATGGTGCTTTGGTCTCAATCCAAGAGTTTGTTGGTTATGGTACAAGGATGCGTTCCTGGTACTCTCACTATATGATCATGAAGTGGTCATGGGACATCATGTGGTGATTTTGGGTGTTTCTTGCCGAAGAAGCATCTGTTGAGAAAGATAGGTGAAGAACTCCTGTCTGATAAATGTCCTAGTGTGGTACATGGTTTGCTTGAGGGTCAAGCATTAGGTGAATGCGTTCAGCAAGTGTGTTAAACAGAGGGTGCGCTCTTGAAGACATGAAGATGTGTCTTATGTTTTCCATTCATTTAGGATGTTCTTTTGGCAAAGGAGCACTGGTTATCTATAACAGGGGGAGTTAGACTTCTATTTTGGATATATGGCTGCAGTGGTGCAGATTGTTTATCAAGATTGTTTGTGGGTTCAAGCAGTTTGTGATTTATTTCCTCAGGTGAGAATGAGATGTCAAGAAGGATGTCTTGACATTGCTCTGCTGCTGCACGCTGTGGGGGTATTGATCAATACAGAAGTTTTTGGTAGACAATGTCTGACATGATGTCAGGACATTGTTAAGGACATGCTTTTAAAGTAATTGGTTCTTTGGACGGTGTGCCTTGAACTGTGAAAAATATGCGTGTGTAAAATCTGTTCTTCGTTAAGTGCTTATTTTTGGACGGTGTTCTGTAAAGAAGAAATAGTCAGAGCATTCTAGGCCAGTGCACACTCATTGTTAGAGAAATCCCATTCTCTATTAATCTCTTTATTGAATTGACCCTTAGTTCCTTACTTCCTATGGAGGCTGCTCGGGTATTTATAGGAAAGCCTTGGTCTCTTTTGTCACAAGATGTGTGTGTTCTCATGGCATTATTCAGAATTCATCCTTAGTTGTGTCTGGGTTTGCTTGGGACACTTTTGTCAATTTTTGGCCAAAAAGGGGGAGAAAGGTTCGAGCCTGCTTCAGTCTCTTTTATTCTCAAGTCCTTCTTTCGTGTCTTGTGTCCTGAGTTAAGATATACACCTAGGAATTTCAGGAGTCTCCAATCTCTTGGGTGTGTGTGTGGGTGTGTACTTATAGATACCTCATTGTTTCAGGGGGAGTCGCATCAGTATTCCAATCATAGTCGACACTCAGGGTGAAGAGACTTAAGGAACATCCTAGCTTTGTTGTACAAAAGGAGTTTTAGCCAAAATTTGCCAAAAAGGGGAGATTGAAAGCTCAAATGATTTGGACAAATTTTGGTAAAACTCAATGCTAAAGAAGACGTTCCAACATGAAGACCAAAGTAAATAATTCTGCCAAAGATCACAGATGTCGAATGAGATGTCCCAGCATGCAGACTCAACATCCTGGACTATTATAACTGATAGATTTAAATCTATTTTATATCTGTTGCAAGACTCAAGGATGAATCGTAGGAGTGGATCAAGGACCAAAGATGGAAATCCCAAGATAGCAGAAGACTATATAAGAAGACTTAGTCCTAGGGTTACGTATGTACCTTGAATAAAACTTTAGTAACCTAGTTCTCTTGTGTAAAAATAAGGGTTTAGGGTTTTGAGAGTCGTTGGCTCTTAGGATTGTAAGTCTCCCTTTGTATCGGGTTGATACACCGTGGAAGACATAGGTAGTGTACATATTCAGAAGCCTTTAGGTAATGAATCGTGTATTGTTCTTGGATGAAGCTTTTAAGCAAATCCGAGTTAACTTGTTGGTCAAGTATGCTTGACAGAATTTTGTATTGACAGTGATGGTTTAGATATCACAGTTTGTGATTAAGGGAAGTGAGTTGTGGCTCTCATATCAAAGAAGGTGTCTTTGATAAAGATTTCATTGGGTAGTGATTAGGAGATAAAGTTGTAAATGAGGGAGTTTAGCTTTATGGTAATACTACAGATAGTGGAGTCTTCTTCCTGGATTGGCATCCCCCAGAGTAGGTGAATTGCACCGAACTGGGTTAACATATTTTGTGTTCTTTTATCATTCTGCAGATTTACTTATTTTGTTGGTGTTCTTGATAAACATGTTGGAACAGATGTCAAAACATCTGTCTTTCTGCAGTTACTGATATTTTGGAAATCAATCTGCTGTTCTATTTCCTGTTTAAATAATTATGCAGAACAATGTTTTGACATTTGTTAGGACATCTGTTGTCTGCAATGCCAAAATTTCACTTTTGTCTTGACCACATACCTTCTCTCTTGTGGATTCCATATGTAACCCATTAAAGTCACGGTCTTCTGGCTAAATTCTTGATCACTCGAAATGGAGATGTATGAACAACAATCCCAACATGATCTAATATGCTTTGGATAAATGAACCATATCATAAGGATGTTCCCCTACCTGATTCCTTCACAGCAAAAATTCTACTAGCAATGTAGTTTGGCCAGTTAACTTTCTTCTTATTCTTGAGCACATTGACCAAGTGCACTTCGGCTTGGTCAACTCTTGAATATCCTCCCTTCGTTGGTCAGATAATGTGAGATACAATCCACTATAGGATTCTATCTTGTAGCTTCAACCGACCTGTAGTGACAGATTTTGGGAACAAATCACTATCAACAAATTCCTCTGGGTAGGGGTCTTTCAACATAGAGTTCAAAGCTGATTTAAATTCAAAACCCGGAGCCAATTTGGTATCGGTTATGTTAAGATCTGGAGACATAATTGGACATATACCAACTAGGTCTCTCCAAACAGTGTTGTCAACCTGTAAACTCTTACCACCTATTTTGTAACCATAGTCATAATCAAGAAACTCTCTGTGTATGCCAGTGTAAAACAATTTGACCATGACCTCATTATAATTTGTACCACATTCTAGGAAATTATTGAACCTTTGATGATTAAGCATATCAATAATTTGTGGAAAGTGCATTCATTCAGAAACTTTCGAATAGTAAACAAACTGCTTAATAACTGACATTTTCTTAAAATCCTTTTCATAAGTCTCAGCAAAGTTCATCAAAAAGTAAAGACATAGCGTTTACCGGAATATCAGACGGAGGTTGAGAAGTGGATGCTCGAGAAGTAGAAGCTTGAGTGGACTTTTTTCCCGTTACTCTTGAAGATGCCATTGAAATTTTGTTGTAGGAGATGATGAACAGTACCCATAATAGAAATTGGTAGAGAGAGACCAAATAGTTCACTAATTTGGACTTGAAATGTCTACTTTGTGAGAGTTCTTGAAATAGGTTTTAGGGTTTGGATAAGAGTTGAGAGAATGGTTGGTGAAGAGAAATGAAATGATAAGATATAAATGAGAATGATAATAAGAAGATGAAAAGAAAAGACACAATGAATATCATGTAGTTCCTAAGGCCAACTGTTACGCTTCAATTTTAAAAAATATTATCACCCATGAAGTGATGCGTCAACCTAAAGCTTGGGATGCGTCGACGCATGCATGTTGAAATTCCAAAAATTAGAAGCATTCAGTATGAGTCGACGCATGAGGATCTCTCAGGTCGACGCATATATGGCAGAATCATTTATTGTTGAATTGGAAAGGGCATGAGTCAACCTATACCCTGTTCAGGTCGACGCATGCAGTATAAACATGAAAAAAAATGAAAAATCATGATATGAATGCATCACACAAAGATAAATAGCAAGCCGACACATATTCAAAGCATCAAAATGGACTAAAAAGAGGATCTAAATCATCAATTAAACACCAAGATAACACACCAAACATAGTACAAACATGTATATATATATATATATATATATATATATATATATATATATATATATATATATATATATATATATATATATATATATATATAGTCAAGATAAGTCAAATAGATAGGAACGATATTACCTCTAATGATGTTGAACGATGAATGCCCTCACATAGCATGAGCTTTTCAATATGGTTAATCAAAGTATAGACAAGCATAGATGGAGAGCGTGCAACCATTTCATTTAAACACGATCTGAGATATCGAGAACGCCAAGTTCCTTACGAATGTTAAAGAAGGGTTCTGTCGCAAGTGGTTTTGTAAAAATGTGGTAAGTTGATTCTTGATATCAACGTGCTCGAATACGACATCACCTTTCTCTACATGATCCCTAAGGAAATGATGGCAAATTTCAATATGTTTCGTGCATGAATGTAGTACTGGATTTTTGGTTAAATTAATAGCACTCGTGTTGTAACAAAAAATAGGGATACGTTCAAGTCTAACATTGAAATCGAGTAATTATTATTTAGGCCACAAGATTTGGGCACAACAACTACCGATTGCGACGTATTCCGCCTCGGCTGTTGACAAAGCAACAAAAACTTGCTTTTTCCTATGCCAACTTGTAGCGAGCGATTTTGGACGCGGTTCTTAAGCGCTGGTCGCTCTCTGCAGTTTGAGCTTTGACTACAGGTCGATTCATTTTTTATCCTATTGTGAGCTGAATAAGGAAGGGAAATAAATGTCTCCAATTAACCCTGCTTTGCATATTGAGTTTAAACAGCAGTCTGTTAGGTTACGGATGCTATCAATGTGGGGGGCCTTTGTACTGGTTATTTGTATTTTCGCCAATACTGTTTTCTTTCTTTTTTTTTTTCTAGGCAGAAGGTTTCTGGCGGGGAACAAGGATTAGGATGTTAGGACTGATGCTTTTGAAATACTGCTTTTGATTGATGGAGATATGGGATTTGGGTTTTTTGTTGATTGCGCTCGCTAAGATATTTTCTTTCGATCTTATGCCTACGTATTCCCGTTTACCGAAACAGGGAAATCAGAGCGTTCGTAGTTCCTCCTATTCTATGGGAGGAAATTGGTTTTTGGTGTCTTGTTCAAAGCCCAAGACGTGAAGCGAAAGGTGGTTTGTATCTTGTTCAAAGCCCAAGATGTGAAGCTGAAAGGTCTATTTGTGTCTTGTTCAAAGCCCAAGACGTGAAGCTGAAAGACCTCGGCTTTAGAGAGAATTTGTCATCTCTAAAGAGGAGAGAAGGAGAATTACTTTAACTGGGATACGCGGATCCGAGCAATGCCATAATTTCTGAAGAAAGGGTTTTAACCTGAAGGAGAAGACTTTAACTCAGTGTAGAGCAATGCCATCTTTCCTTAGGAATTTCTCATGCTAAAAGAGGGACAGTGGCGTGGATATAGATGATCCAGAGGCTTGCCGCTTACAGTGATTAGATGAAGGGGAAGGAGTTGTTGATGTTTGTATACTGTGAACGAGGCACAGCTTTGATGCTAAAAGGTTAATTGGATCAACCAGTGGTTTTCTTATACAAAGCCTAAGAGGAGGCTAATTTTGTGTCCCGTACAAAGCCCGAGAGAGAGGCTAAAAGATTTTGACCCGACGATGGAGTCTTTTGGTATCTCGTATAAAGCCCGAGATGGAGGCTATTTGACTCAACAAGAGAGTTTTTTTGTATCTCGTATGAAGCCCGAGATGGAGGCGATTGTTTGTTTGGCTCAATAAGAACCTTTTTGTATCTCGTACAAAGCCCGAGATGGAGGCGAAAGGGGGATTGACTCAACGAGGGAGTCTCTTATGTGTCTCGTACAAAGCCCGAGAGAGAGGCTAAACGTTGTTTGACTCCGCTGGGGAGAATCATTTGTACAAAGCCCGAGAGAAGGCTAAGGTTATTGTGTCAGTTAAGTGACAGGTCCAGTATACTGATTTTGAAAGAGAAAATCAGTTCTTATATGAGCATCACTGTACTCATGGGTTAGATCTGAGGATCGGGGTTGTTTCCTTTTCTTTGGGGAAACTGGAAATCCAAAGGGTATTGAGACTGTCCGAGTCTGCGGGTTTCGTTCCTATTTAACGAAGGGATCACTTGAGAATGTCTTTTGAGACTCAAGGAAGTTAGACTGTCCGTGTCTAGAGTTTTATCTTTCGTACTACGCTTTGAGAAACAGTAGTAGACTCTATGAAAGGACTGTTCTACGAGGATGACTAGGTTCTGTTCCTATACCTCTAGGAGGTCGTCGGGACAATTTGTACGAAGCCCAAGAGGAGGCTGGAAACTTTTAAGAAGCCGACGGGTCCTTGTACGAAGCCCAAGAGGAGGCTATCATTCCCGGAGGAAGAGATCATTATACGAAGCCTAAGAGGAGGCTGTGAATACTTCTAAGAAGCCGTAGTGTCCTTGAATAATGCCCAAGAGGAGGCCGATGCTTTTAAGAAGCCCGTGGGTCTATCATCTCCTTTCCATTAGGAGAGATAACTCTTTTAAAGATAAAAACCACTGGTAAACGTGCGAGGTTTACTATCCAGTGACTTTTAGCTTTTAAAGAGGGTTCCTTAGTTAAGGTCCAAGATTATGACCGTAGTGGGTACCCAAACCCCGAGACATTCAAGGCAAGCTATCCACAAGGAATAGATCGAGTCAGGAAAGTTCGAGAATTTGGAAGAAACTCAAAGATGCCATTCACGGAGAATACATTCATCTTGGGGAGTAGAGCTTCTTGACGATTCCTAAGGAGGACAGCCGAAGAGAAGACTGTATCTGGTGCTCCTATTGGGTATTTAGGCGTCTATTTCTACGAATAAATGAAACGGCGTCACCTAGTTCTAGACGTAGTGGCCGGGGAAACTCGAAATATCTATACTATTATTACACAGTAGATATGAGTTTATGAAAGGAGACTTACAGTGAGCAGCCCCACAATACAGTTTATAATATGAAAGCAGTAAACGAAAGCGATAACCACTTACTCGGTTGGAGTGCTTCCATGCTGTTTGGTTAGTTGTTCAACAAAGAAAGATTGAAAACAACAGTATATTCAAAATCAAAGGAGAAAGTGCTTTGAAAAAGAAAGATTTGGGGCTTACAGCTCAAGGAGAGGCCCAGGGTTTTATCAGTGAGCGCACTGTTTGACTTTGTACAGCGGGACTTATACAAGTGACTGGGG
Organism: Lathyrus tuberosus; assembly: GCA_022829125.1. Lineage (NCBI taxonomy): Eukaryota > Viridiplantae > Streptophyta > Magnoliopsida > Fabales > Fabaceae > Lathyrus > Lathyrus tuberosus. Next base: position 292,684 of record JALAZF010000422.1, read on the forward strand.
CCCAAAAAGGTTTTCTGTACAAAGGGATGGGTCTTACACTCTCTCAAGAGGCCCAAAAAGGTTTAAAGAAAAAAGAGTGGGGCTTATAACACGAGGGTAGGCCCAAATGATTTTTCGTTTAAAAATGGCGATCGCGCCGAGGTTTTCTTTTAACGCAGAGGGACTTATACAATAAGTGAGGCCCAAAATGTTTTGGTTAAAAGGGGGATTGGGTCTTACACTCTAACAGAGGCCCAAAGAGTTTTGAATGGGTCTTATAGCTCAAGGAGAGGCCCAGATGATTTTTATTTTTAAACGGGCGACGATCGTGCCGTTTACTTGTACAGAGGGACTTATACAATGAGTGAGGCCCAAAAATTTTTTGTACAAGGGGGGATGGGTCTTACACTCTCTCAAGAGGCCCAAAGTGTTTTGAAAGTGATTTATGAGGGTTGAATTAATCCAAAACCCTAATTTGTTTTCAAAATGTATTTAATTGAATAAAAATTCAATTAAAATGATCAAAAATTGTTTAACACATGGAAAACAAATTGTGATCTTGGATTAATACTTCAAAAATTAAGTATTGACCTACAAAATAATTAGAAAGCATTAAAAGTTGCAAAATCAATGTAGAAAAAATATTTAAAATGCCAAACACAATCAAAATATTAATTCTTTACAAAAATATCAATTATATGAAATAAATAATATTTTTGGGATTTTTTGTGAAAATAAAATATTTTAACATTTTTGTGAATTATTAAAAAAAGAATCAACTCAAAATCATTAAAACTCAGAGAGAAATTAATTTTTGAATCAATTAAACAAAATCACAAAATTCAAATATTTGAATAAATGAAAAATGGCGCCAAGAACAGCTGAAGAACATGCGTGTGTTCTTGGTTTCTCAGATTTGCATTTTCTATCCAATCTCCATGAATACGTAATCATATCATGTAATCCACATATCATTATGCTCGTCTCAACCTCACGATCATGTCTATGTACTTTAATTTCATTTAAATTAAACATACAACAAGAAATCACGAAGAGACCTCAAGAACCCTAATTTCTGCATGAAGGCTAGGATTTTTGATACACGATTCAAACAATGCAATTAATTGAGGGAAAACATTCCATGCATGATTATGAACATATGGCCAAATTATTGTACGAGGAAATATGCATAGATTGAGAGATAACCAAGTATATGCTTACCTCTAGGCCGTGACAGCAAGTTCAAAGTGATTTTTGATTTGGAGGTGTTACAGATGAGTTGTGATGATCTGAACAGCTTCCCTACACCCTATGGATTGTGTTTGGATGGTTGGACTTGATTGAAATTGGCTGGATCATTTTGTGGTACCTCAGCTGCACTTTGGTTAAAACCTTGAGCAACCAGCTGGTGATTTTGTGAAATTGATGTTTCAGAAGTAATCTAAGTGTTTGATCAGCTCATATGTGATGTATGTGAGGTGTGTGAGTGATTGGTTTGATTGGAATTGCTCTCAAACTCAAAACCCGATAGTGACTTGCTTTAGAAGGCAAAATTGGAGTGAAAGAAGAGATTTTGAGGAAAGCATCTGTTAGATGGCTTTGGTGTACTCAAACTGACCACAATTGAGCTCTATTTATAGTAGAGCAAGTTTATTTTGCAAGTAATAGTGCATGGCAGCTGGTAAGTAGGTTTGGCCAATGTTGGCAAATGAAAATCCAAGTCTCCTCTAGCCATTGACTAGAGGTTAGGGCACAGAGCTTTGGTTCCCTTGGTCTTGGATAAGTCTTGACTGATCCCAGATGAGAATGGCTCAGTCCATGCCACCTTGATGGTTCCATTGAATGCTTCATTCCAAATTTGAAGTCTTGTCCCTATTTTGGCCATTCTAGGTTCAACATGTTATTTCTTGTTCCATGGACTTTGGAGGCTTGGCTCAGTGATTGTCCCCTTTAGATTCAATCCTCTGAGGTGTCCAAGTGGATAGGAGCAATTGAATTTGGCTGATTTTGGCAAATCGACCAAAGTTGCAAATTCTGCCTTGCCTTGACAGATTTCAGCAAGGCAACTTGGCAATGTTGTATCTCATGGTGTAGGTTGAATTTGGCAATGTTCTTGGCCATTTTGGAAAGCTCTCACATGATACAACAACTGTTTGAACAAGTTTGGTTTTGATCTCTTTTGATTCCAAGTGAAAAATCCCCCTACATTTGGCAAAAAGTGAGGCAGAATCTGACTTAGTGAAAATTTCACTAAGTGTTGGAAAAATGACATTTTCACTTTTCAGCCACTTTGATCACTCCATAACTCAAAATCCTTAATGAATTGGAATGACTTGTAGTTGAAGTTTTTGTAGGTTATAATGAGGGCTACAAATCCATCTTTGGATGAGAAAAAATGGCCTTGTGGTTTAGGAGTTATGGTCCTCCAAAGTTGGTACCTTTGCCACTTTATTTTTAACTTAGAAAAATTTCTAAGTTTTATGGTTACCCCTTTTACAAGTTATCTCACTTTAATTGATTTTTCTTGATGAATGATGATTCAAATCATACATTAACATCATTTTAGGGTTAAAAATCCATTTTGGTGAAAAATCTCAAAAAGTCGAAGTTGACTTTTGGGCACAGTTGACTTTTTATCAGATGAATTCCAAACTGTGCAATTCTTCAGGAAATCATGTCCTTGACCTAAATCAAACTTGATGGACATGTTCCATGGGTGTCATAGGGTATATTCAATCATGTATTAGGGTTTGGGAGCATGTCCAGGTCAAAAGTCAAAGTTACAGTTGACTTTTCCCTTAAAACCCTAATTGTGGTGCAGATGAAATTGAGACTTGTTGCTCAAACTTCTTGGATTAATCCATTGTCCCAAATGGATCAATATGGTATATTAGAGACCCTCAAATTATCTCTTGAGGTCTTGGCTCATGGTTTGTCCCAAAAGTCAACTTAGGGGTGAATTAGGTCAAGAAACCCTAATTCCTGATTTTTTATGAATGCATCCCCTGAGTCAAAATTGACTTGATGCATGGGTTCATGAGGTTCCATGAAGTATATTAGGTTATGTTTTGGATCATTGCCTTGTGCCCAGATGAAAATTTCCATCTGGAGGCCCTGGTCGACCAAAACCCTAACTTGGTGACACTGTCGATCTTGAGACTTGATCCACCTAGAAGGGAGCAGCCTTGTGCTTAATCCTTGAAGTGGGAGTCCCTTTTGATCCATTATGGATATTTAAGAGATTAGACAAGTTGAAGATCATGTCATTTCTTGATTGATCCTTTGTCTAAGCACTCAGAGAGGGCTTGAAACCCTAATTTTGATTGTAGTGGATGCTCACCCATCTTTGGGGAGACTAATGAAGCATAAAGGTACATCCATATTGTGATGATGATTTTCACAATGATGGGAAATCTAAGTGGTCAAAATTTGGGGTATTACAGATGCCCCTATTTAATCTTCTTGGACCCGAAGGTGTGAATGACGAAGGGATTCGGGCATTCGGGGTGCAAGAGGATTAAATATCGGAATACCCGAAATTTTGATGGTGGTTATGAATGGTAGCTTACGCATTCATCTTCTTTAGCTAAGCAATGATGCTTAGAAAAGGTAAACTTCCCCTCGATCCTGGTCTTCAGCCAAGGAACTGGTCTCAGTTTTCTTTTGAAATAAACCTCCCCTCGTTCTTGGTTTCCTACCAAGGAACTGGTCTTAGTTTCTGATTTAAACTTCCCCTCGATCCTGGTTTCTTACCAAGGAACTGGTCTTAGTTTCTGATTTGAACTTCCCCTCGATCCTGGTTTCTTACCAAGGAACTGGTCTCGGTTTCTTTTGTCAATAAACTTTACTGACAAGGGACGCTATTCGTAGCGGTTTTCCTTCAAACTTCTCGCCGAATTTTCCTGGGGAGATGCCATTTGAGTGGAAAAAGTTTTGATGTCAGACTTGCTGGGGAACCCATTCGTCTGAATTGTAGAGGTACACAAACTTCTCTGTTTTGGAGACGCCATTTGTCGATTCTACTAGGGAAAGCGAGTCTCTTGAGAGACTGTTTTCGTTTGGGATCTTTCATCATACTTTTCTCGGGATCTTCCCGGAGAAACGCCATATGATGGGGTCCAATTTTGAGGTGCCAAAGACCTTCTCATCAGTGGTTTTTTGGAGTAAAACTGGCGTGCTGCCGAATCTCTGATCACGAGGCTTTCTCTGTGGATTTTCCTTAATCCGGGAAAGCAAGGATATCATCTTTAATGGCGAAGAGTGACATCTGTTGAAGGTTCTCTGATCTTTCAGAGGTTTAAGTTATCAAAGTAGCCAAGTGCCGACTCTTATCTAAAGATACACTGGTGGCGAGATTGTGCAGACGCAACACTTCCTGACAAGGAAAGAACTGACAAACTCGATTGAGAAAATTGTTTATCACTAGGGGACAAGACCGGCTAGAGTGATAACGATGCAATATGAAATGTAAATGCAAATCAAAAATGCATGAAGTACGTATGTATATGCTGACAAAACTGACGTGACATACAGACTAATGGATGAACACAATTGGATACTCGGCCATCGTGGGGCGAAGAAGTACCGTTGGTTCAAAATAGCAATTCCACCTTGCTTAGGAGAGATAGTCCCGTTGGGAGCTATGTTGATCGGGCTTAGGAGATGAGAACTCGGCCGAGGCGTGTCAGACGAAACAAGGTCTCTGACATAGTTGATCCCTTTATTCAGGAGTACTAGCTTAGAAGGAGTACTTTGATTCTGCACTTTGAAGTTCGCTTACTTCGGGAGAAGCGATCGATGTTCTTCTGATGTTCAACAGTCAAAAGAAATGCCATCTTTAATTTAAAAGCAGAAAAAGTTTAACAAGTAAATTTATTTTTGTTTTATTTCAAGAATCGCTGATTAAGTTTAAACAACGTCGTTCTGTAAAGCTAAAACAAGTAAAGAATTACAAACAAAAGCACAAGGGCTCAAATTTTATTGATTAGATGGAGATCAGCCAAACGCGTGATTCCAAAGAGTATATACAAAGTTAGAAAATGGTAATTTACAGGGAAAAGGGCTACGTTGAAACATAACAACCACTATCCTTCTACCAACTTTGAATTCGGGACATCCTGAGCTTCTGTCGAAGATGACCTTGACTGGAGTTTTCCTGACGGATGATGATGCAACTGCTGCTGAGGGACTTGCCTCTGTTGAACATAGTTACTTGCCATTATCCCTAACTTTTTCCTGGATTGTACTATGAGATTTCCAATCCATCGGGATGATTCTTTTCATGTCTCTAACTTTTGCCTTGACCGCCCTTTCGGGTTTTCAATCCACCGAGACGTTTTTTTTTTTTAGTTTTAGGCGAAGTATTTCTTGACTACATCAACATTCGTGGGGTAGGCAAATTCCTCTCCGTCCATGGTTGCAAGTCTCAAGGCGCCGCCTGAGAAAGCTTTCGTGACCACATAGGGGCCATCATAATTTGGGGTCCATTTGCCCCGAGAATCAGTGAGAAATGATTGTATCTTCTTGAGCACAAGGTCTCATTTCCTGAAGACACGAGGTCGGACCTTTTTGTCAAACGCCCTTTTCATTCTTTGCTGATACAACTGACCGTGGCATAGTGCCGTGACTCATTTTTCCTCGATCAGATTCAATTCGTCGTGTCGACTTTGACACCATTCAGCTTCGGTGAGCTTAGCTTCCATCAATACCCGGATTGATGGGATCTCTACTTCTATGGGGAGAACTGCCTCCATGCCATGTACTAGAGAGAAAGGGGTTGCCCCTGTTGAAGTGCGGACAGATGTTCGATAACCGTGAAGAGCAAAGGGTAGCATTTCGTGCCAATCTTTATAGGTTACAACCATCTTTTGAACGATCTTCTTGATGTTCTTGTTAGCCGCTTCTACCGCCCCGTTCATCTTGGGTCGGTAGGGAGATGAGTTATGGTGTTCGATCCTGAACTCTGCACACAACTCTTTCATCATCTTATTGTTTAAGTTAGATCCATTATCAGTAATGATCACGCTTGGAACACCATAACGACAGATGATATTGTTTTTGATAAATCGGACCACCACTTGTCGGGTTACATTGGTGAATGACGCTGCTTCGACCCACTTGGTGAAATAGTCAATGGCTACCAGGATGAACCGATGTTCGTTTGAAGCCTTGGGCTCAATCATACCAATCATATCGATTCCCCATATGGAAAATGGCCACGGGGAAGAAAGAACTTTGAGATGTGATGGCGGTACATAAATTTTGTCAGAGTATATCTGACACTTGTGACACCTCCTCATGTACTTGTAGCAGTCGGATTCCATGGTCAACCAATAATACCCGGCCCTGAGAATTTTTCTCGCCATTGTGTGTCCGTTGGCATGAGTGCCAAAGGATCCTTCATGAATTTCTTTCATGAGCATGTCTGCTTCTGGTCTTTCGACGCATCGGAGCAAGACCATGTCAAAATTTCTCTTATAAAGAGTGTCACCGCTCAGGGAGAAGTTTCCAGCCAATCTTCTGAGGGTTTTCCTGTCTTTTCTGAGTGCCCCAGATGGGTACTCTTGTTTTTGAAGGAAGCATTTGATATCGTGATACCAAGTTCTGTCGTCTATGACTGCTTCAATCGCGAAGATGTAAGCGGGCCGTTCAAGGCGCATGATGTCGATCTTAGGTATGTCATTCCATCGACCTACACTAATCATGGAAGAGAGAGTGGCTAATGCATCAGCCATGTGATTCTCATCACGAGGGATGTGATGAAAGTCGACTCTGTTGAAGAAGGGTAACAACCTCCTTGCATAGTCTTTGTAAGGAATCAATCCTGATTGGTATGTGTTCCAATCTCCTTTTATCTGGTTAATAACCAGGGCTGAATCGCCGTATACGTCCAAGTTTTTGATCCTTAAATCAATCGCTTCTTCGAGACCCATGATACATGCTTCGTATTCGGCCTAGTTGTTCGTACATTTGAACGTAAGTCTGGCAGTGAAAGGAATGTGGGAACCCTGAGGGGTAACAATGATTGCCCCAATTCCATTTCCATAATGATTGACTGCTCCGTCAAAGATAAGTCCCCACTGGGAACCTGGTTCTGGCCCTTCACTGGGTAACGGTTCATCGCAATCTTTTATCTTTAGATACATAACATCTTCGTCTGGGAAGTCAAACCCGATTGATTCTTGATCGTCAATCGGTTGATGAGCCAAATGATCGGCTAAAATACTTCCTTTAACGGCTTTCTGAGCATGGTACTCTATGTCATATTCTGATAGTAACATCTGCCAACGGGCAATCTTTCCCGTGAGAGCAGGTTTTTCAAAAACTTACTTGATTGGATCCATTTCAGAGACCAACCAAGTAGTATGACGAATCATGTACTAGCGAAGACGTTTGGCTGCCCAAGCCAAAGCGCAACAAGTTTTCTCAAGAATTGTGTACCGAGTCTCGCAGTCGGTGAATTTCTTGCTTAGATAGTAAATGGCAGACTCTTTCCTTTTAGTTTCGTCTTGTTGGCCAAGTACACATCCCATTGAGTCCTCTAGGACTGTGAGGTAAATGATCAGTGGCCTTCCTTCCACTGGAGGTGATAGAATCGGAGGATTCAACAGATATTCCTTAATACTATCGAAGGCGGTTTGGCAATCTTCTGACCAAACGCAATCCTGGTTCTTTTTGAGTAATTTGAAAATCGGCGCACACGTCGCGGTCATAAGGAATATGAATCTGGAGATGTAGTTCAAACGTCCCAGGAATCCTCTGACTTGTTTTTCAGTTTTCGGAGAAGGCATTTCTTGAATGGCCTTGACCTTGTCAGGATCAACTTCAATTCCTTTCTGGCTGACGATGAACCCTAGTAATTTCCCCGAACGGACACCGAAGGTGCACTTGTTGGGATTCAAGCGGAGCTTGAATTTTCTTAGACGTTCGAACAATTTTGACAGATGTTCAACGTGCTCATCCTCTGTTCTTGATTTTGCAATCAAATCATCGACATATACCTCGATTTCTTTGTGTATTATGTCATGAAATAGAGTAGTCATGGCCCTTTGATAGGTTGCCCCGGCATTCTTCAAACCGAACGGCATTACCTTGTAACGAAAGGTACCCCATGGGGTAATAAACGAAGTTTTCTCCATGTCTTTCGGCGCCATTTTGATCTGGTTATAGCCCGAGAATCCATCCATGAAGGAAAATACTTTGAACTTTGCTGTGCTGTCAACCAACATGTCAATGTGTGGTAAAGGAAAGTCGTCCTTTGGACTAGCCTTGTTCAGATCTCTGTAATCGACACACATTCTGACCTTTCCGTCCTTTTTAGGAACGGGTACGATGTTGGCTAACCATTGAGGATATTCAGATGTAGCAAGGAAACCCGCGTCGATCTGTTTCCGTACCTCCTCTTTGATTTTGATGGCCATGTCCGGGTGAGTGCGTCTCAACCTTTGCTTTACTGGCGGACATTCTGATCTCAACGGTAAGCGATGTTCCACGATGCTGGTATCCAACCCTGGCATATCCTGATAGGACCAAGCGAATACATCGGGAAATTCTTTGAGAAGCTTTATCAAACCCTCTCTGGCAGTTGGACTGAGCAGTGCTCCGATCCTGATTTCTTTTCTCTCTTTTTCTGAACCCAAGTTTACCGTTTCCAACGGCTCTTTGTGAGGTTCAATGGACCTTTCCTCTTGTCTGAGTAGTCGGAAGATCTCTTCTGGAATTTGGTCGTCATTTTCTTCTTCAGCCTCGAATAATGGGAACTCAAAGTTGGGAGAAGGCATCGGATCGTATGTTTCAACGGGGTATAAAACAAGCAATCTGCATGACGTGATGATTCGTGTTTAGAAGAGATAGAGAAAATGTAAGTGTGTGCAGTGTTTTGATTTTACTGCTTGTTTTTATTATTGAATGTTTTTTAGGATTACCATTTTCTGAAAAAGCAAAAAGAGAAAACAGCAATTAATGCGGAAATTACAGAACGACGTTATTTTATTAATGAACAAGTCGAATCTTGAAACTACAGCCCTATAAAACAAAACTCTGTCGCTTTGGGCAAAGCGAAGAGGGAAATTTACAGAAAACGAGCCCTATCAAAATATCTGTTTCACCTGGGCAGGGTGAAAGGTTAAAGATGGCAATTACTTTGACTGACGAACGACCTTCGGAACCTCGACGGTAACCCATTGGCGGCGAACTCCTCGGTGAATCACAAAGTCTGGCACCTTCCTTGATTTGTCTTCAGAAATGACGCTGATTTCTGGTGGAGCAGGATCATTGGAATCTGTCTCCCAAGCAGAATTGTCGTAGGAGGATTCCTCTGTTGTATTTTGCATAGCATTTGTGCTCTCAGCTGTATCTCCCCATCCAGTTGGCTGGATATCTTCGAGCCTTATACGAGAGCTTTCGGGAGCGGTGTACTTGACCATATAGTCGTATTTTCCACTTGGTTGTCCCAAGGTGTCCCACATTTTCTTGGAACTGGAGGAATCATCCCTCTCGATGACGTTGACCTCGGGAAAAGCATAGTTGATGAATTCAAGTCCTGCGAACGTTGCGAATTCATCTTCATGTTGAGTAGTTTCTGAATGACCTGTGTGTTGATCCCATGACATGGTGGGGACACAGGTATTCTGTTCAATGACGCTCAACTGAGTTTCATTGTTCGGCTGACTTTCTTGCCCCAAGTTTCCTGGGTAAGGCTGCCACATTGGCAGGCCATCCATCGGGCCATAGTAATTGTGATCAAAGTTGTCTTTCATCGGAGTGTCTTCCTCTAATGAATTTGGCGGAGCACGGCATCCTTCCGGATCACAATCTCCGTAGATCATTTCGACATCTGATCTTGCTATAAATCTCGGACTTTCTATAGGAAAGCAAAAAGGCACAGGCACCTCTTCCTGAGACATATAGCCGTCCTTGTTAAGGTAGGACTTCCATTCTTCATCTGTGTCAGAGGGATCTTCCTCATTGATAGCATGAACTGTCTGAGACACTGGGTGAAGGAAACCTCCACTGTGGAAGAAGTTTTGAAGGGGATGAAGACTTTCATCGTCGGCGGCTGTCTGGGTACAGGTCGCAGAAAAACCAAGACCCTTCTTTTTTTTATTGTCAATAGGAATGACAAGCCGTCCCCATCCTGTCGTATCGGTACTCTCGACCGCTTTGATAGCATCTTTGTATAAAGAAATTGAAGTTCCTTCTTTGAACTGATTGTCCTTGCTCACCGATAGTGCTTGGAACTGAGTTCTAATAACTTCCTCGGGTTCCACACAAGTAGATGATGATAGGTTACTCACAAGCAAGGCTTGTTCCCCACAAACCGTGACAAGTTGATCATTCTTGACGAACTTTAGCTTTTGGTGGAGGGTTGAAGTAACCGCTCTAGCCTGATGTATCCAAGGTCTTCCTAATAAACAACTGTATGTTGCCCGGATGTCCATGACCTGGAAAGTGATTTGGAAAGTGTGAGGACCAATAGTTATGGGAAGATCAACTTCGCCGATAACTGTTTTTCTGGATCCGCCGAATGCTTTGACGACGACCTCGCTGGTTCTCATCGGAGGGCCCTTGAATGATAATTGCATCAAAGTGTACTTCGGCATAACATTCAGGGCTGACCCTGTGTCTACCAGTACGTTGGCTAAAGCATCGCCCTGGCAGTTAACTGTGATATTGAGCGCCATGTTATGACGGCGACCCTCTTCAGGTAATTCCTCATCACTAAATCCCAAATTATTGCAGGAAGTGATGTTAGAGACAATGCTATCGAATTGTCTGATTGTTACATCTTGTTCCACAAAGGCTTGCTCCAAGACTTTCTGTAGAGCCTCTCTGTGTGCTTCTGAACTGAGTAACAGTGATAATACTGAGATCTTTGAAGGAGTCTGTAACAGTTGATCAACAATGTTATATTCACTCCTTTGGATGAGCTTTAGCATCTCATCTTTGTCTTTTGAAAAGTCGGGATTACTAGATTGACTGACTGGTGGATCAGGAATTTCTGCCTGAAGTTCCTTTTCTTTGTTGGATTCTCCAACCCCTCGGTTGAAGATTCGACCGCTCCGTGTTACACGACTGATGTCTGCAATATTCACGACGTAGGGTAATGGAATTTCCTTTCCATTCTCGATTATTATTGCACCGTATTTATAAGGGATTGCCTTAGCTAATTCATACGGTAGTGGACCCGGTAGATAGATGACTATGGGAACCTTCTGATTTTTCTGACCATCATAAGTAACCTTGATCTGTTCCCGGTTGGGAACTCTAGATTCATCAAGTAGAGGGATGATGGCAAAAACATCCCTGGTCCTGTGATGACCAGAGATCGTGACAACATCCTCAACTTGCTCGGCAAGGTAGTTCGGCGTCCAGTTGATGGGTCCTGAACCTGGATATGGACAAATTTTTCCATGATCGACCTGACCCTGAAGAGCTGCTCTCACAAGGTAACACCCTTGGTTACTTTCCAAACAGACGCTACAACTGTCATAGTTGTGTGGTGGCACCTGGCCACGCCCACTTTGAATACAATGTAACCTCACTAGGTTATCTTCCATTGATCGGACATCCTGACTTTGACGACGAGTAGGATTCCTGTGATTGATACTAATCTGCTGAGTATCTTCGTCCATATAGATTGGCATCCACCAGTGATTTAACAAGTGCTGAAGTGCCTCCTGGACAAGGGTACAACCTCGATCGTTTTCGCAACCTGCTTTACAGTTTTGATAATCATGTGATATTAAGAATCCGAGTCAGACCTGCTCGGCATGTAACTCTACCAGGTTGGTATTCATCACGCGAATGTCAAAGATCTGAACCATGTTGATTTGATAGGAGTTCCTATCATGGTAGTCTTGGATCCATCCAAGATCCATCTGACGTTGGAGGGCCTCTTGTATGAAAGAGCATCCCTGTTTGTTTACCGAGCAAATCAGACAGGAACTGTAATCGTGCCGCGGCAGATTATGATACTGGCTTTGCCTTGAGTGCATCACCACCAAGTTGACATTCATCGCACGGATGTCGTGGTTTTGAATGACGTTGGAATTCGTGTAAACCATGTTAACTCCACGAACTCGGTGCTCTTGGATCCATCCAAGATCCATTTGCTCCTGTAGAGCTGCTTGCACCACAGAACATCCCTGGTTGTCTTTAGAACATATATCACACTGGTGATAATTATGAGGTGGCACATGGCCATATCAACTCTGTCTACAATGCATCTTGACCAGATTGGTTTTCAACAAGAGTACATCATGAATTTGATAGACATTGTTAGTCTCTTTCTCAATCAGATTGACTGCAGCTTTCTCATGTTGAGGCAGCGGGTTCGTAAGAACATTAGGATTCGTATCTTTGAAAGATAAGAGCCCGCTCCTAACAAGCTTTTGCACGTCGGATTTGAAATTGAGACAAGTTTCAATGTTATGCCCTGAACCTCCTTGATGATAAGGGCATGTTTGATCCGCTTTAAACCAAAAAGGCGGATTTTCCGGAACTGAAAGGGGAGACTTAGTCTGAATGTGCCCCTTAGCCAGTAGTAACGGAAACAGCTCTGCGTACGTTACGGGTATAGGATCAAATCCTGGTGGCCGTGTTGTACGGTTGTTGTTATATGGAGGACGAGCTTGCTGAAGAGGCTGTTGTGTCCTTTGTTGGTCAGGTTGGCTCTGCGCAACCTGAGGTTGATACATAGGAACAGGCGCGGGGTCGATAGCAGGAGTAACAGCTGCTACTGGCTGATAACGTCGTCTTTGCTTTCCGAGAGAGATATTCCCAATATCTTGCTCTTTTTTCTTAGGGAGAGCACTACCATATTTTTTAGTACCGCTCGTTGATCCAGTGTCTTTTACCAAACGTCCTTCTCGGACAGCTTCCTCAAGACGTACACCCATGCCGACCATTTCGGTGAAATCACTGGGCGCACTGGCAACCATTCGGTCGTAGTAAAATGAGCTCAAGGTCTTTAAGAAGATTTTTGTCATCTCTTTTTCCTCAAGAGGTGGACAAATTTGAGCGGCAACTTCACGCCACCTTTGAGCATACTCCTTAAAGGTTTCCTTGTCCTTTTGTGACATTGATCTGAGTTGATCTCTGTCGGGTGCCATGTCCAAATTGTACTTGTATTGTTGGACGAAGGCAATACCAAGATCTCTGAATGTACTGATCGTAGTACGGATTAAACCCATGTACCATTTGAGTGCGACACCGGTTAAACTATCCTGGAAGTAGTGAATCAGCAGGTCCTGATTCTCCGTCTGAGCTGACATCCGCCGAGCGTACATCACCAGATGGCTCTGAGGGCAAGAGTTACCCTTGTATTTTTCAAAGTCGGGCACTTGGAACTTGTGCGGGACTTTCACATTTGGACCAAGCAGAGGTCTGCGGCGACCTTTCCAAATAGATCCTGACCGCGAATGGCTTGCAGTTCCTTCTGCATTTCCAAGAACTGTTCCTGGAATTCATCCATTCTGTCAAACATAGTTTCCTCCTTACCAGAAGGTGTCTGTGGAATCTGTCCTTCCGGGATAGTGTGCACCACAGGGGGTGGTACCGTGACTACGGCAGTAAGTCTTGGCGCCTCCCGAAGTTTGTAACCTTCAGGAGTCTTGAGTATGCCCCTGGCATCTTCGCTTTCCCGAAGTTTGTAACCTTCAGGCCCAGCGGCTTCTGTTGCGATTCCCTGATCTTCAGTGATCGGCGGAACATATCCTTCCGGGATATAGTTAACAGGCATGCCCCAAGGACGATCTTTCGGCATCTGATACCTAGGATCATACTTTTCTATGATGGGCGTTGAGGTGATCTCTGAGATCACAGTTCTTTGTAGCTGAGCTTCTGCCATGGCTTGCATGTCGTTACGAAGCTTTCTCATATCCTCTCTCAGAGCGTCGATCTCTTCTTTCAACTCTCTGTTCTCTTCCTCAAGATCATCCATCTTTTTCTGACGATTGGCCCGAGTATTGTACGAATGAGACAGTTTGACTCTAGAATCGAGACACAAACGTGAGATTCGTAGGTAAGGAGAATACGCGATGTGAGAATGATGAATGCAATGATTATATTAATTTTTTTTTGTTTAATCAAAATAAACTTCGACAATTAGATTGCAAATATCAAACAGTGGGGAAACCCCTTTTTATTGAATTCCAAAGGATTACAGAAATGGAAATACAGTAGATTACAAAGTGCAGAAACAGAAACCTAAACTAATGGGTCCCGAGTCCTCTTCTTTGACCGGGGCGCTTGGGCCGTTGTTGGGTTGTCATTCCTTTGCCAGGTGAAAGGAGCGAGCAAATTCCTTTGGTCATCTTGATTCTCTACAGCATGTTGCTCCAAAATTTCAATCAGAGCATCTTTCTCTTTTAGTAGTTGCTGTATTTGGATACACTCTACGTCGAGGGTGCGGTACTTGTTCTTCCAAGATCTTCTTTCCTTTTGAACTTTGTTGAGAGTAACCTGAAGCTTTTCAGTTTCTGTCATGAAGTACATGACAGTTTCCCTCGGTGGAAGAATTCCGTAACGAGGATAAGGCATCTTTAGCTTGAGAGCTCTAGTTTGTACCCAATGGAGATAAGGCTCCACCGAGACACAGTCCGGTTTTCCCAGAGACTCTCGTCCTTTCTTATGAACATGTTTCCAAGCTTGCACTATTTCCATCTTTAGTGCTCTGTCACTTTCTCCTTCTTTGAAGAAAAGACCTTCCAGATGAACACCCAGTGGGATGTGTCTCATCGGGTATCCAAATTGACGAAGAACCAATATCGGATGATAGTTGATTCCTCCTTTAGTTCCTATGAGGAGTACGCTGGGGAATTTTCCACAACGGTCAATGATTCTAATTCCCTCATAAATCCTATTACACCAATCTATATCAGAGTTGGTAAGAGACATGATCTTCTGCGACCAACGTAAGACACTCTTGCAATCCCAAAAAGCAGCAGACTTGGGCAAGTGAGAGATAAACCATTTGTAAACCAAAGGTACACAGCATGTGATCTCCCCTCCGCTGTACAAATTTCCCAAGTGTACAGAATGATACACATCTGCAAGCAAAGTCGGCACAGGGTTTCCAATGAGAAAAACCTTAATAGCGTTGATATCGACGAAGTTATTGATGTTGGGAAACAAAAATAACCCGTAGGTGAGCAAGACAAAGATGCTTTCAAAAGCAGTCCCGTTCCCTATACTAGCAAAGTATAGAGCCTTTTTTGTCAAGAACTGGGCTGGCAAACCTTGGATGCCACCCTTAGTGGTCATGTGAGTCCTGACCTCAGACTCGTCCAAATGAATTGCTATTGCAATAGTCTGATTCTTTGGAATTTCTTCCAGTCCAGAAAATGGAGCTCGATCAGTGATATGTAAATCAGTCAGATGAGAATACTCCTCCAGCGTTGGTGATAGCTGGTAATCCGGGAATGTGAAACAGTGATAAACTGGATCGTAGAATTGAATGAGCACGTCCATGATCCCCTTAATCACATGGACTCTTAACAGTGGTAGCAAACCACCGTGCTTGGCTCTGAAAGCCTCTGGGTTAACGATCATCCTTGCTAACCTTCTCAAATCCCCTAGTTTTGGAACCTTGAAGGTATACTGGTGAGTTCTCCTTCTACCGAAATCCATTAGCGTAATCCTCTTCTCTGATATTTGCAATCACAGTCTTAGTTTAATTTGAAAAACAGAGAGACTAGAAGAGAAAGTTTTTTGAGTGTTTTAATGTCTTATTAAATGAATGCATGAATGCAGCACACAAAAACATAGAAAAAACATGGGGTCAAAGGGTCGTTGTCATGAAGTCAAGGCTCTACCCATCCCCAAAGGTTTATACTAGGGTGATTTTTGTACCTGTACTCATTATCATCAGCTCCTCCCAGGAAAGTAAAACAACAAGCGGATCGTCAGCGAGTTGTAGAGCAATATTAGAGTAAGTGCCATTCACCGAGAATAGATCACCAGCCTCAAATGAGGGTAGTATCGCGTAACAACTATTTCTGATAGTTTCTGCACTACGAAAGGGTTTGGCTCTTCAGCTTCTCAGACTTAACAACCGGCCCATTGGCTAGAAGAGTGAATGGGTTGCGTTGGTCAGCCTCCACTGAGGTTGATGGTCGACCCCGTCGCCATCACTTATCTTAAGTGTATACTCATTCTCACCACATGCGGCATCACACGCATTCCCAGTAGCAAAAAAATAAACACGTATAGCAATTAGGAAAAGCAGTATATATATTTGTCATAATCATCCTAGACTTATAAAGCTATGATTCCTAAGTTCCTGACAGAAATGGGTTCCCCGGCGGAAGTCCCAATCCGTGGTATTCACACAAGTGAAGAGAAAAAAGGTTTGTTCAAGGTTTCCACCTTAAACGTTTAAGAAAAAAGATTTGGCCCCCACGGTGGACGCCACTTTTCTGTAGCGAGTGATTTTGGACGCGGTTCTTAAGCGCTGGTCGCTCTCTGCAGTTTGAGCTTTGACTACAGGTCGATTCATTTTTTATCCTATTGTGAGCTGAATAAGGAAGGGAAATAGATGTCTCCAATTAACCCTGCTTTGCATATTGAGTTTAAACAGCGGTCTGTTAGGTTACGGATGCTATCAATGTGGGGGGCCTTTGTACTGGTTATTTGTATTTTCGCCAATACTGTTTTCTTTCTTTTTTTTTTCTGGGCAGAAGGTTTCTGGCGGGGAACAAGGATTAGGATGTTAGGACTGATGCTTTTGAAATACTGCTTTTGATTGATGGAGATATGGGATTTGGGTTTTTTGTTGATTGCGCTCGCTAAGATCTTTTCTTTCGATCTTATGCCTACGTATTCCCGTTTACTGAAACAGGGAAATCAGAGCGTTCGTAGTTCCTCCTATTCTATGGGAGGAAATTGGTTTTTGGTGTCTTGTTCAAAGCCCAAGATGTGAAGCGAAAGGTGGTTTGTATCTTGTTCAAAGCCCAAGATGTGAAGCTGAAAGGTCTATTTGTGTCTTGTTCAAAGCCCAAGATGTGAAGCTGAAAGACCTCGGCTTTAGAGAGAATTTGTCATCTCTAAAGAGGAGAGAAGGAGAATTACTTTAACTGGGATACGCGGATCCGAGCAATGCCATAATTTCCGAAGAAATGGTTTTAACCTGAAGGACAAGACTTTAACTCAATGTAGAGCAATGCCATCTTTCCTTAGGAATTTCTCATGCTAAAAGAGGGACAGTGGCGTGGATATAGATGATCCAGAGGCTTGCCGCTTACAGCGATTAGATGAAGGGGAAGGAGTTGTTGATGTTTGTATACTGTGAACGAGGCACAGCTTTGATGCTAAAAGGTTAATTGGATCAACCAGTGGTTTTCTTATACAAAGCCTAAGAGGAGGCTAATTTTGTGTCCCGTACAAAGCCCGAGAGAGAGGCTAAAAGATTTTGACCCGACGATGGAGTCTTTTGGTATCTCGTATAAAGCCCGAGATGGAGGCTATTTGACTCAACAAGGGAGTTTTTTTGTATCTCGTATGAAGCCCGAGATGGAGGCGATTGTTTGTTTGGCTCAATAAGAACCTTTTTGTATCTCGTACAAAGCTCGAGATGGAGGCGAAAGGGGGATTGACTCAACGAGGGAGTCTCTTATGTGTCTCGTACAAAGCCCGAGAGAGAGGCTAAACGTTGTTTGACTCCGCTGGGGAGAATCATTTGTACAAAGCCCGAGAGAAGGCTAAGGTTATTGTGTCAGTTAAGTGACAGGTCTAGTATACTGATTTTGAAAGAGAAAATTAGTTCTTATATGAGCATCACTGTACTCATGGGTTAGATCTGAGGATCGGGGTTGTTTCCTTTTCTTTGGGGAAACTGGAAATCCAAAGGGTATTGAGACTGTCCGAGTCTGCGGGTTTCCTTCCTATTTAACGAAGGGATCACTTGAGAATGTCTTTTGAGACTCAAGGAAGCTAGACTGTCCATGTCTAGAGTTTTATCTTTCGTACTACGCTTTGAGAAACAGTAGTAGACTCTATGAAAGGACTGTTCTATGAGGATGACTAGGTTCTGTTCCTATACCTCTAGGAGGTCGTCGGGACAATTTGTACGAAGCCCGAGAGGAGGCTGGAAACTTTTAAGAATCCGATGGGTCCTTGTACGAAGCCCAAGAGGAGGCTATCATTCCCGGAGGAAGAGATCATTATACGAAGCCTAAGAGGAGGCTGTGAATACTTCTAAGAAGCCGTAGTGTCCTTGAATAATGCCCAAGAGGAGGCCGATGCTTTTAAGAAGCCCGTGGGTCTATCATCTCCTTTCCATTAGGAGAGATAACTCTTTTAAAGATAAAAACCACTGGTAAACGTGCGAGGTTTACTATCCAGTGACTTTTAGCTTTTAAAGAGGGTTCCTTAGTTAAGGTCCAAGATTATGACCGTAGTGGGTACCCAAACCCCGAGACATACAAGGCAAGCTATCCACAAGGAATAGATCAAATCAGGAAAGTTCGAGAATTTGGAAGAAACTCAAAGATGCCATTCACGGAGAATACATTCATCTTGGGGAGTAGAGCTTCTTGACGATTCCTAAGGAGGATAGCCGAAGAGAAGACTGTATCTGGTGCTCCTATTGGGGATCTAGGCGTCTATTTCTACGAATAAATGAAACGGTGTCACCTAGTTCTAGACGTAGTGGCCGGGGAAACTCGAAATATCTATACTATTATTACACAGTAGATATGAGTTTATGAAAGGAGACTTACAGTGAGCAGCCCCACAATACAGTTTATAATATGAAAGCAGTAAACGAAAGCGATAACCACTTACTCGGTTGGAGTGCTTCCATGCTGTTTGGTTAGTTGTTCAACAAAGAAAGATTGAAAACAACAGTATATTCAAAATCAAAGGAGAAAGTGCTTTGAAAAAGAAAGATTTGGGGCTTACAACTCAAGGAGAGGCCCAGGGTTTTATCAGTGAGCGCACTGTTTGACTTTGTACAGCGGGACTTATACAAGTGACTGGGGCCCAAAAAGGTTTTCTGTACAAAGGGATGGGTCTTACACTCTCTCAAGAGGCCCAAAAAGGTTTAAAGAAAAAAGAGTGGGGCTTATAACACGAGGGTAGGCCCAAATGATTTTTCGTTTAAAAATGGCGATCGCGCCGAGGTTTTCTTTTAACGCAGAGGGACTTATACAATAAGTGAGGCCCAAAATGTTTTGGTTAAAAGGGGGATTGGGTCTTACACTCTAACTGAGGCCCAAAGAGTTTTGAATGGGTCTTATAGCTCAAGGAGAGGCCCAGATGATTTTTATTTTTAAATGGGCGACGATCGTGCCGTTTACTTGTACAGAGGGACTTATACAATGAGTGAGGCCCAAAAAGTTTTTGTACAAGGGGGGATGGGTCTTACACTCTCTCAAGAGGCCCAAAGAGTTTTGAAAGTGATTTATGAGGGTTGAATTAATCCAAAACCCTAATTTGTTTTCAAAATGTATTTAATTGAATAAAAATTCAATTAAAATGATCAAAAATTGTTTAACACATGGAAAACAAATTGTGATCTTGGATTAATACTTCAAAAATTAAGTATTGACCTACAAAATAATTAGAAAGCATTAAAAGTTGCAAAATCAATGTAGAAAAAATATTTAAAATGCCAAACACAATCAAAATATTAATTCTTTACAAAAATATCAATTATATGAAATAAATAATATTTTTGGGATTTTTTGTGAAAATAAAATATTTTAATATTTTTGTGAATTATTAAAAAAAGAATCAACTCAAAATCATTAAAACTCAGAGAGAAATTAATTTTTGAATCAATTAAACAAAATCACAAAATTCAAATATTTGAATATATGAAAAATGGCGCCAAGAACAGCTGAAGAACATGTGTGTGTTCTTGGTTTCTCAGATTTGCATTTTCTATCCAATCTCCATGAATACGTAATCATATCATGTAATCCACATATCATTATGCTCGTCTCAACCTCACGATCATGTCTATGTACTTTCATTTCATTTAAATTAAACATACAACAAGAAATCACGAAGAGACCTCAAGAACCCTAATTTCTGCATGAAGGCTAGGATTTTTGATACACGACTCAAACAATGCAATTAATTGAGGGAAAACATTCCATGCATGATTATGAACATATGGCTAAATTATTGTGCGAGGAAATATGCATAGATTGAGAGATAACCAAGTATATGCTTACCTCTAGGCCGTGACAGCAAGTTCAAAGTGATTTTTGATTTGGAGGTGTTACAGATGAGTTGTGATGATCTGAACAGCTTCCCTACACCCTATGGATTGTGTTTGGATGGTTGGACTTGATTGAAATTGGCTGGATCATTTTGTGGTACCTCAGCTGCACTTTGGTTAAAACCTTGAGCAACCAGCTGGTGATTTTGTGAAATTGATGTTTCAGAAGTAATCTAAGTGTTTGATCAGCTCATATGTGATGTATGTGAGGTGTGTGAGTGATTGGTTTGATTGGAATTGCTCTCAAACTCAAAACTCGATAGTGACTTGCTTTAGAAGGCAAAATTGGAGTGAAAGAAGAGATTTTGAGGAAAGCATCTGTTAGATGGCTTTGGTGTACTCAAACTGACCGCAATTGAGCTCTATTTATAGTAGAGCAAGTTTGTTTTGCAAGTAATAGTGCATGGCAACTGGTAAGTAGGTTTGGCCAATGTTGGCAAATGAAAATCCAAGTCTCCTCTAGCCATTGACTAGAGGTTAGGGCACAGAGCTTTGGTTCCCTTGGTCTTGGATAAGTCTTGACTGATCCCAGATGAGAATGGCTCAGTCCATGCCACCTTGATGGTTCCATTGAATGCCTCATTCCAAATTTGAAGTCTTGTCCCTATTTTGGCCATTCTAGGTTCAACATGTTATTTCTTGTTCCATGGACTTTGGAGGCTTGGCTCAGTGATTGTCCCCTTTAGATTCAATCCTCTGAGGTGTCCAAGTGGATAGGAGCAATTGAATTTGGCTGATTTTGGCAAATCGACCAAAGTTGCAAATTCTGCCTTGCCTTGACAGATTTCAGCAAGGCAACTTGGCAATGTTGTATCTCATGGTGTAGGTTGAATTTGGCAATGTTCTTGGCCATTTTGGAAAGCTCTCACATGATACAACAACTGTTTGAACAAGTTTGGTTTTGATCTCTTTTGATTCCAAGTGAAAAATCCCCCTACATTTGGCAAAAAGTGAGGCAGAATCTGACTTAGTGAAAATTTCACTAAGTGTTGGAAAAATGACATTTTCACTTTTCAGCCACTTTGATCACTCCATAACTCAAAATCCTTAATGAATTGGAATGACTTGTAGTTGAAGTTTTTGTAGGTTATAATGAGGGCTACAAATCCATCTTTGGATGAGAAAAAATGGCCTTGTGGTTTAGGAGTTATGGTCCTCCAAAGTTGGTACCTTTGCCACTTTATTTTTAACTTAGAAAAATTTCTAAGTTTTATGGTTACCCCTTTTACAAGTTATCTCACTTTTCTTGATTTTTCTTGATGAATGATGATTCAAATCATACATTAACATCATTTTAGGGTTAAAAATCCATTTTGGTGAAAAATCTCAAAAAGTCGAAGTTGACTTTTGGGCACAGTTGACTTTTTATCAGATGAATTCCAAACTGTGCAATTCTTCAGGAAATCATGTCCTTGACCTAAATCAAACTTGATGGACATGTTCCATGGGTGTCATAGGGTATATTCAATCATGTATTAGGGTTTGGGAGCATGTCCAGGTCAAAAGTCAAAGTTACAGTTGACTTTTCCCTTAAAACCCTAATTGTGGTGCAGATGAAATTGAGACTTGTTGCTCAAACTTCTTGGATTAATCCATTGTCCCAAATGGATCAATATGGTATATTAGAGACCCTCAAATCATCTCTTGAGGTCTTGGCTCATGGTTTGTCCCAAAAGTCAACTTAGGGGTGAATTAGGTCAAGAAACCCTAATTCCCGATTTTTTATGAATGCATCCCCTGAGGCAAAATTGACTTGATGCATGGGTTCATGAGGTTCCATGAAGTATATTAGGTTATGTTTTGGATCATTGCCTTGTGCCCAGATGAAAATTTCCATCTGGAGGCCCTGGTCGACCAAAACCCTAACTTGGTGACACTGTCGATCTTGAGACTTGATCCACCTAGAAGGGAGCAGCCTTGTGCTTAATCCTTGAAGTGGGAGTCCCTTTTGATCCATTGTGGATATTTAAGAGATTAGACAAGTTGAAGATCATGTCATTTCTTGATTGATCCTTTGTCTAAGCACTCAGAGAGGGCTTGAAACCCTAATTTTGATTGTAGTGGATGCTCACCCATCTTTGGGGAGACTAATGAAGCATAAAGGTACATCCATATTGTGATGATGATTTTCACAATGATGGGAAATCTAAGTGGTCAAAATTTGGGGTATTACACAACTCACTAAGGAATTTGAGAAGAAATGACAAGTTCCACTAGTGCTCTTCCTATCTGATTTGCAATCGACAAAATCAGAATCAGAATAGCTAACCAAAGTACAATCACTTCCATTGGAAAACCAAAGCCCATAATTTGGAGTACCACATAGGTATCTAAGTATGCGCTTGACCGCTTTTAAATGTGATTCCTTGGAACATGATTGATATCTAACACACATACATACGCTAAACATGATATCCGGTCGAGATGCGGTGAGATAGAGAAGAGAGCCTATCATACCTCAATACTTCTTTACATCAACGAAATTACCATTCTCATATCGATCCAAGTTTACACATGTAGGCATTGGAGTATCAATTGCTTTTGATTTAGCCATATCAAAGCGCTTGAGTAGTTCATAGCAATACTTCGTTTGGCTCACGAATGTTCCTTCTTCGAGTTGTTTGATTTGGAGTCCAAGGAAGTAGTTTAGCTCCTCTATCATGCTCATCTCAAACTCACCATGTATCAACTTAGAAAATTCCTTGACCAAATGCATTTTAGTAGATCAAAATATAATGTTATCTACATAAACTTGTACTAAAATGGAGTGTTTTCCTTGACGCTTAGTAAAGAGGGTAATATTAACCTTCCCTCTTGAGTATCTTTGGTCTAGAAAAAATTTGCTAAGACGCTCATACCAAGCCCTAGGGGCTTGTCTGAGACCGTACAAAGCACGTTTAAGCTTATAAACATATTTAGGATACTCATGACTTTCAAAATCGGGAGGTTGAGATACATAGACCTCTTCATTAATGTATCCGTTTAGGAAGGCACTCTTAACATCCATTCGAAATAATTTGAAATTCTTAGAACAAGCATAGGCTAGCAAAAGGCGTATAGCCTCAAGTCGGGCAACCTCCTCTTGGTTATAGCCTTGCGCGAATAAGTGCACCTTGTTCCTTGTTATAACTACTTTAATCAAGTTTGTTCCTAAACACCCATTTGGTGCCAATTACTCGATGGCCTCGCAGAGGGGGGAAAATGTCCTAAGCCTCATTTCTTTTGAATTGATTTAATTCCTCTTGCATTGATAAAAACCAGTGTTCATCTAGTAACGCCTCTTTGGAGTTTTTAGGCTCAATTTGAGAGACGAAATCAAAGTGATAACAAAAGTTACTTAGCTTGGATCGCGTAGTTACTTCGTTTGATATGTCTCCGAGTATGTTGTCGATGGGATGATCCTTAAAGGATTTCCAAGCTAGAGGAAGGTCATCGTTTCTAATTGGATGATCCTCCTCAATCTTTTCAGAGTTGTGATCTTCCTCCTCCTCAACTTTCACCGATTCAAGTTGATCAGTCCCTTTTTCAGTGTCCTTGAGTATGTCTTATGAAGATACATCTGCACCATGAAAAGACATACCTTTTCCAACATTTTTCGGATAAGATTCGTCAAAAGTAACATATACAAATTCTTCTACAGTAAGTAACCTTTTATTGTATATTCTAAATGCCTTACTATTTTGAGAGTATCCAAGAAAGATACCTTCATCGGCCTTTGAATAAAATTTACCAAGGTTCTCCTTACCATTATTTAATACAAAGCATTTACAACCAAAAACATGAAGATATGACACATTTGGCTTCCTTCCTTTTAAAAGCCCATATGGAGTTTTGTTGAGAATAGGACGGATAAGCACCCTATTCAAAACATAACATGCCGTACTAATAGCATCGGCCCAAAAGTATTTAGGAAGGCCACTCTCATTGATCATAGTTCTTCCTAACTCTTCCAAAATGCAATTTTTACATTCCACTACTCCATTTTGTTGAGGAGTACATGGTGCGGAAAAATTATGATCAATGTCATGCTTATCACAAAATTCTTCAAAGAGGTGGTTTTCGAATTCACCACCATGATTGATTCAAATTGTGATAATGCTTGTATTTAATTTATTTTGAGAGAGCTTAGCAAACTTCTCAAATGCTGAAAAAGCATCACTCTTGCTAGCTAAGAAAATAGTCCAACAAAATCTAGAGTAGTTGTCTACAATCACAAAAACATAGTAATTACCACCCAAGCTTTTGATCCTAGATGGTCCAAAAAGGTCCATATGGAGGAGTTCAAGAGGTCTTGTTGTAGAAACAGTATTTTTAGATTTAAACGAGATCCTTGTTTACTTCCCCATTTGGCACGCATCACATAAGTGATCTTTTGAACATTTGATTTTGGGTAAGCCGATAACTAGATCCATAGAGACTACTTTATTTAGCAAATCGAAGTTGACATGCGCTAAGCTCCTATGCCATAGCCATGTGTCTTCACTCATGGTGACAAGACATTTAGTGCTAGTCAAAGATACCTCACTTAAGTCAAGCATATGGACATTGTTAACCCTCAAGCCTTTAAACACATAATCCTTCTTATCATTATGCTCAATCATGCAACAATCTTTTGAAAATGAAACTTTATAACCTTTGTCGCATAATTGACTAATGCTAATAAGATTGTGTTTAAGACCCTAAACTAATAGGACATCTGAGGTAGTAGTAGAAGAGGGATTACCTACACTACCTTTGCCGAGTATAGCTTTCTTGTTATTGTCATCGTAGGTCACAAATCCTTTCTTCTTTGCCACAAAGTCAATGAATAAGGAAATGTCTCTCGTCATGTGTCTTGAGCATCCATTATCGAGAACCCATATTCTCTCTGTAGACTCAAGACATTGTACCTACACAATCAAACAAGGAAGATAGGTACCCAATTTTTATTGGGTCCTTGGGTGTGAGTGAATCTTTGGTTGCATTTGGGCAACCATTGGAAAACGCCTTTAGGAACTAAGAATATCCTAAAACATAATTTGGCAATGGTGTGACCCTTCTTGCAATAATATAGACAAGTAAGGTTAACATTGGTGTCACTTTTTCTATCTTGATCTCTAATCACATATGTATATTTTTTATAAGTATAATTCATGCTTTTTCTAAATTGTGATCGATTAATAGCAAACATGACTTTATGTTCTAAAGCCTTGTCTAGTTTGGCTTTAAGAGTTCTCACTTCTTTTTGCCAAATGTGACAAGTTTCACAACCTGCCCAATTTAACCAAGTACACTTGTCATCCTCAACTTTAGCTTTTGTTGCTTCCACCATTAAGTTCTTAAGAGCTTTTAACTCCTTTTCGGAATCGGAAATCTTTTTCTCTAAATGTGAGAAATTTTGTTTGTTTGATGCTAAGCGCTTAAAAGCTTCTTTAGCCTCATGGTGTAAAGTATCAAACACATTTTGCAATTCGGAATGAGACATTTTATTAGAGTGTTCATACTTGGAGTGTCTTACCTTCTTCTTCTTCTTTTGATGGTCTGAGAGACAAAGGTTGACTGATTTGTCTTCATCACTTGAGCTATCTTCACTATAGGACTCACTATCACTTTCCCAAGCAATGTATACCCTTCTAGGTTTGCTTGTTTTCTTTTGTTGACGATTCTTTTCTTTTCCCTTATCTTTCTTCATTAATGGACAATCCGGCTTATAGTGACTGACATTTCCACAATTGTAGCATGAACCTTTTGATTTACCATTCTTATTTCCTTCATACTTAGAGGACTTTGTTTGTCGTCGAAAGTTTATGAGATTCTTGTCCGAATGTTGAATTCTGTTTTTCCTTATATATCGATTATATCATCTCAGAACAACCCCATATCTTCATTCGTATCTTCATCATCATCACTTGACTCACTATCACTTAGCTCTTTTGCGGAGGACTTCTTGTCTATGTCTTTCGACTTCTCTTTCTTTTCCTTTTTCTCATGTTGGTCGAGACTTATGAGCACTTTCTCATGCTACTCAAGCTTGCCAAACAAAGTTGTGATGTCCAAAGTCATAAGACCATTAGCTTCCTTTATGGCCATAACCTTAGATTGCCATTCCCTAGTAAGACATCTCAAAATTTTGTTAGTAGCAACATCATTGGAAACGGGTCTACCAAGTGAGTTTAACTGATTGATTAGATGAGTAAATCTCTTTTGCATTTCAACAATGAATTCACCACGCTTAATGTGAAAGAGATCAAACTCTTATGTCAAAGTGTTGATTCGAGCTAGTTTGACATCGCTAGTTCCCTCATGGGCAACTTGTAATGCGTCCCACATAGCCTTAGCAGTAGTACAATGGGAAACTCTATAATATTCATCAACTCCTAAAGAGGATATGAGAATATTTTTAGCTTTCCAACCGTAATTATACTTTTTCTGATCTTCTTCGTTCCATTGTGCTTCCGGCTTAGGCAGAACAACGTTATCCGCATTGGTCATAGCTATTTTAATAGGACCATTTTGTATAATGTTCCATACCTTTCTATCAATAAAATTGATATGCACACGCATACAATCTTTCCAATAACCGTAGTTTTCACAATTAAAAATCGGGGCTCTATTGTATGCCCCTTTTGCTTCGTTAGCCATTTTCTAAAAAGTTATATGTGAAGCACTAGATGAACCAGTGCTTTTGATACCACTTGTTAGACAATGGAAATGATCTAGAAGGGGGTTGAATAGATCACTAATTTTTAACAAAAATCGGCGCTTAAAAATATTTTCAAAAATGTGCGGAAGCGGCCGTGGATTTTAAATCGTCTAAACGAACCGTTATTGGTAAGATCGGATATGCAAAAACGGAATGGAATAAAATCAATGAGAAAACAAATCAATACGTTGCCAATTAACCAATACAAAGAATAATCACTTTGAATTAACTAGTTTCCAATGATTTATAAAATGCAAAATTAACTTGACAATTTTACAAACAGTTTGTGTGTGATCAATACGTCAAACACTTGGTGTGCACAACACTCCAAGTTTAATTTCCTATGAAAAGATAGTGCAAAATTTTTCACAATTACAATCCAAGTGATTGTAATGAGTTTTCAAAACAGAATTTCAACACTACAAATTTAGCAGAAATTTATCTCACGGTTGATATCACACAAACGTTAACAACAGAAAG
The DNA here is from genome assembly GCA_022829125.1 of Lathyrus tuberosus. Taxonomy (NCBI): domain Eukaryota; kingdom Viridiplantae; phylum Streptophyta; class Magnoliopsida; order Fabales; family Fabaceae; genus Lathyrus; species Lathyrus tuberosus. The sequence continues at coordinate 320,052 of JALAZF010000422.1, forward strand.
TAAAGAGATAGAGAAAGAGAGAACGACACCCGATTTGTTTAGGAAGTTCTCCTTTCGTCCTTGCTTCGGGTACGTCTGCCCCCATATCTAAAACTAGAATTGAGAGATGTATAATATCAAGTTGCAAAGTTTTGTACAAGAGAAGTTATAGTCACCACACACTCAAGCCTAAATGTTGACGTTGATTCTATCCACTTCTCTCCCCTTGATTCAAGTCGAATCAAGTGCATCAAACGCTTCGAACAAACCTCCGGTTACCGCTACTCACTTGAATCTTCAAGTCTTTCGCTCGACTGATTTCGATTGCAAGACGTTCGACCCTAAATCTTTCGACACAATCATTTGGTTACCTCTACTTGCTTGAACGAACCCACCCTTCTTCAAGTCTTTCACTCGGCTGAATCTGTGAAGCAAAGATTTGTGCCAAAACCCCCAAATCCATCAAGATCTTGGAGGACAAAACCCTAATGGTTTTATTCAAGAAAATCCCACTGAAATCTCAACCCAAAATTGATATACAAATCCTACATTTTGTTGGAATTTAGGGTATGATAATCCTGGATAACTTCAAAGAATCGTGTTCGTACACTTTACAAACAAAGTATTTCGACCCTATTATTGTTGCCTGGGTTCACGAAATCTTTGTGGGGATAATTCTTGAAGAACAATCTTTTTCTGGCAAAGAGAATAGATTCAGAATGTAGAGAGAATTTCAATGTTTTCTATGTTCGAAACCGAGGCCAAATGACTCCTTATATAGGAGATCAATAACTGAAACTGAAAGGAAGTAACTGTTCGGAAAAATCGGAAAAACCGGTTATGTCGCCCCTTGGACCCCGCCAGGGGCTCCGCCCCTAGGACCCCGCCAGGGGCTTCGCCCCTTGGAACCCCAACGGGGCGCTGTCCCGCACCCCGCCAGGGGCTCCGCCCCTTGGAACCCCGTTTCAATTATTCGTATTCAATTATACGTTGGCTCGACGAGCGTGCACTCCACACTTCCCTAACTCGTTTCCGAGTTTAACGCATAATTGCATCGGCCTATAGTAAATCACATTACTACTAAAATACATTGATGATACTAAAATCACCAACACATTTGGACGTTATCACCTCGACAATGCACAACTCAACAAAAATGATTATGTGTAATTGTTGAAGAATGCAAGTGTGCAAATGAAGATGATGAGCAAATTCAATGTATATTTTAAATTTTCTTGTTAGTTTTCTTATACAAAAGATGATGCATATGAATATATATATATATATATATATATATATATATGTGTGTGTGTGTGTGTGTGTGTGTGTGTGTGTGTGTGTGTGACTAAGACCACATAACATAATTAACAGCTTTTTGAAACACAAAGAATCAGAAAAATATGCTTATGTGAGCGAGAGGTCGACCTCATCACTCTATGAGTCGATCTGAACACTCCGAAAGCAAATATACGCAAAAAAAACACATGTGTGTGTTGACCTAAACCAAGCCATACGTCGACGCAAGAGTACCTGAGAGAAGAAAATTGCTTATCCAACAGTATGTGTCGACCTCCACTCATCTGTGAGTTGACGCAAGGGTGCCAGAATGTTATAAACACATTTTTATAAATGGTTAAGTCGACATAAAGCCCTGTATGGGTTGACCTAAGGTATCCAAAATGATCCAATGCACAATTTTCACATAAGGGATGATCCTATATGCATAGATTCATGTATGTGGATTATTTCATGCATATTAAAGGATGATTGCAAGCTAAGACGCGATGATACCGTCCAAAGTACACAAGTACGAGATATTACTAGTTTTGACATCATTAAAACAAAGCACTAAGGAACCTTGCCCTCACAGAAAAAAGGTTATCGTGACCGCGATGAGACCTATTGTGGTTGCGATGAGAACTGTCATAGTCGTGATACTTTACATCGTGGTCGTGATGGGTTGCTGATCTAATGCATTTTGACTTGTTTAAAAGGAAAAGAAAAACAATTTTGCAAGGGTTACAAAATTTGGATACACAAGTGATGACAAAGCAATATTGGAGCTTAGAAATTTGATTTTTCAATCATTTAAGACCCCCTTCTTCATTGATTCTCATGTATTATTCATCTAAACTTATGGTAATCACTTGTATAAGTATGAGTAGCTAATTTTACTTGATTAGATTTTGTTAGACGAAACTTGTTGGATATGTTGAACTATGTAGCTGGCTTTGTACAATTTTATTGATTTGACATTCTAGTTTTTATGCAATTATCTTTGATCTTTATTTGTGTGTTGACAGGCATATGAATTGAAATTATGTTCGTAGCGATTATTGACCCTAACATTGTGAATCTGAAATAGGATAGTTGTTCACACTTAGTAGTTGATTTAAGAATAAATAATTATAAGTTTGTGATCAAGAATTTAATAAGCGTTCTTGCATGTTTTTACTTTGAATTCATCTAAGGAATTAGGGAGTTGTTGTTAAGAAGAGTGAGTAATACACCAAGTGTGTATAACATTTGTGTTAATTTATCATGATTCTAGAAAATCACTTTGAGAAAATAGACGCAATTACCAACAGTGACAATCAATGGACTGGAAACAAAACCTGATTGCTTTCTAATTCTCTTAACTTCTATCAATTTTATTCGCTCAAATTACAATTGTAGAAGGATCTATAAACCCCATATTTACCTTTAAAAGCATAATAATCACCTTTTTAAAACTGTGCAATCCCAGTGGAGACAATCTTTATTTTTATTACTTCGACACTATTAAATTACTTTCTAATTAAGTTAACAATGGTTATATTTTAAGCAATATGATTTAAGAAAGTCTATTGAGTTTTTTGATCAAGAACTATGTTTGAGAATAGTTCAAGTCATGACTATAGTAGAATCTCAAAAAAAATAAATAGAGAATTCTCAATTGACTATGAGACATTTTCGCCGCCTCAGATTCAACTATTCAAATTTCTAAGTTAGGCATCAACTAAACCATTTTAGTGTATAATTGAATACCAAGTGTTCCTACTTTTGTAGTGAACATTTTTTTTAAAAACTGAAAGATTGAAACAAATAAAATATTTCTCATTATTAATCATTTATTAGACAACTTGCATGAGGTATTTCAATTAGACAGTCCTCGTGTCTGAAATCTTAAAAAGCTCTACTCAGACATGCTTATGATTAACTTATATGAAACAACATACAAAACAAGCATATTCATCATAGTAAAATTGAAATTAAAAAACCTCAAATGCATTGTAATCTGATACAAGAGTTTACTCCAAGGAGAGATTAACAAAAGATCATCAACAACACCTGCTGAATGTAAAAACATATAAGCATTATAAAGCTTGAAAATGTGGTAATATGTAGAAAAATGACTTATGCTTTTTTGATAACTACATAACTTTATATATTTCTAAAATCCATTAAGAGTGGCTTAAATTAATGTAATAAGTCTTTGATGCAAAAATAAAACAGTTGAAACAATTATAAATTAAAGAGCAATCAAAAACCTCTATTGTCAAATGGAATCTAAGGCAACCATGGGTTATAGCACTGGCTACGGCCAGACTGTAACACCCTCAGGTCTCTTGTACTAAAGCTAAAAATAGGAAGCAAATGAGGCTCATCTGTGGCCAATAATGCCTATTATAGATAGATTGTAGTGGGATCTAGTTTTTGTGCTGGAAACCCCTTTCTCGTGCAGTTTTCTCCTAATCTGCCTGGTTCAGCTTCAATTTGTCTTGTCTCGTCCTTTTCAAATAGGGTTCAACTACTTAAGGTTAAAAAATAAAACAAACTAAAAACATTGTCAAGAATGTTATTTATCAAATCCTCCTATTCTTAAACCATTGATTGTCCTTAAGTAATTTAGAAAACACATGCACGAGTACTCGAAATCGAATCCATGATTGAGTCCAGCTAAAGATAAATTTTTACGATACTCGATTGGTTCTATGGATCTTGTAAAAACGCATTCTAGAGTCTTCATAAAAATTAACAATTTCATTATATACTTGACCCTAAATCTTTGTATGAAAATATTTTTCTTTTCAAACACACATATGATCAATTTAAGGCATTTTATAATTTTACACAGATTTCATAACACACATGTCTTTGCTTGGGCTAAGAAATTTTCTCTTTATTTTATAATTTAGGAATGAACCAACTTTTTCGAAGAGAAACCGAGTTAGGACCATCCGACTTACTAAGATTAGACATCATTTATTTGATATATCTATATATTCAGGCACAGGGGATTAACTCACTGTTGTGAGGGCAAAGTGTCTTACACTCAATCTTTATTTTAATGATGTCAAAACATGTACTAGCTCGTAGTATGTAATTTGGACGGTATCATCTCATCATAGTCAGCATCCGTATCTCACAATGCATAAACAATCAATAATCATGTGTCCGAACATATAGGAAGAGTCTTATACATCTGTTATATGTGTGTGATCATGCTATGTGTCATAGGTATGCATTAACATGGCCTAGGTTGATGAAAACATGTGCAAAAACTAATTTTTGGGAGTTTTGGTAGTTTGAGTCGACCCAAATCATGCTTTGGTCGACTCATGAAATGTGTATTTTGTCTCATTTCCCTCGGGTTAGCTCACACCTACCCACCGGTCGACATATACTGGAGTTATTCCTTCATTGTGTTTTTTCATCAGCCTTGTATCGACGCATGACCATGTGGCGGTCGACGCAAGGTACTCAAACTTACACAGTCTAGCCCACGGGTCAGCGCAGGATGACCCTTATAGAAGTTTGGTTGACTCTTTGCTAAATGAGGGTCATTTTTCTGGTTTTTCTAAGTCTCAAAAAGGGGTTACTTTTGGTAGTTGGTCCTTGCATCATATATATACTTTGTTCCTCATTTTTACATAACAACAAGAAAAAGTGAAAGATTTACACTGAAAGTTTTCTCTCATCATCTTCATCCCCATTCTTGCATTTTCTCAACAAATACACATATCCATTTTTGTTGATCTTTTGCATCATGAGGTGATAACGTCCAAACATAGGAGTGTATCTTGTTTGAGGTGAGTTTTTCAGTGGGTTTTTTCTTGAATAAAACCTCTAGGGTTTTGTCCTCCAAGATCAATTAGATTTGGGGGTTTTGTGTTCAGATCTTTGTGTGCCTTGAATTCAGTCGAGCGAAGGTGATTGAAGAACTGTGGGTTTTGTCAATCTAGTAGTGTCAACTGGAGTATTGTGCAACAAAGGTTTGGGGATCGAATTGTGTGTGGATTGGAATCATCCGAGCGAAGGTAATTGAAAACAGATGTGTTCATTCAATCTAGTAGCGGTAAACGGAGGTTCATTCAACACGTTCGAGGCACTTGATTCGACTCGAATCAAGGGAAGAGAAGACATAGTATCAGCATCAACGGAGTTTCTTGAGTGTGTGATAGCTAAGGCTTCTCTTGTAAAAACAATTTGCAACAAGATTATAGATATCTTAATTCTAGATTTAGAATTGGGGGCAGACGTTCGCGAAGCGAGGACGAAAGGGGAACTGCCTAAACAAACTTGGTGTCATTTTCTCTTTCCCTATCTCTTTAATTTTTTGAACTGTTTACGCTTGTAATTATTCAATTGATCGATAAAAATTCTGGTATAGTATAGTGCAGAAAAACTGATTTGGAAACATTGCACAATCATTTTGGATTGTGCTTGGTGAAAATTCTGCACTAACTAACATAAAAGTTATAGCTTGGAATGTTTCGCACTCCAAGTGCTCGATAAATTGAACGCTTACAAGGTGTTTGATAAATTGTCAATTTGGTTTAATTTTTTATTGGTCGTTGGAAATTGCATAGCATTGAGTGTTGTTGGTAAATTGATTAATAGTAAAAGTTGTGATTCAATTTTCTTATCGAGCCTATCGTTCTATTTGGCTTACGCATATCCGGTCCTTTCGGTAATCGGTTCGTTTAGACGATATAGTCCTCGGCCGCTTCCACAAACAATTTTTAAAATCAAATTTAAGAGCCGACTCTCCATTAAAAATTATTGATTTATTCACCCCCCCCCCCTCCTTCTAGATCAATTGTCGTCGTCTAACAAGTGGTATCAGGAGCACCGGTTAATCTAGTGCTTCAAGTATAACTTTTTAGAAAATGACAAACGAACCGAAAGGGGCTTACAATAAAGCACCAGTTTTTAACGGTGAGAACTATAATTACTGGAAGGATTGTATGCGTGTACATATCAATTCTATTGATAGGAAGGTATGGAGCGTTATACCAAATGGTCCAATGGAAATTACCATGGCCAATGCAGATAACGTGGTAGTACCTAAGCCGGAAGAACAATGGAATGAAGAAGATGAGAAAAGGTACAACTACGATTGGAAAGCTAGAAATATTTTGATCTCCTCATTGGGTGTTAATGAGTATTATAGAGTTTCACATTGTACGAGTGCTAAAGCTATGTGGGACACGTTACAAGTTGCCCATGAGGGAACTAACGACGTCAACCTAGCTAGAATCAATACTTTGACTCAAGAGTTCGACCTCTTTCACATGAAATAAGGGGAAACCATTGTTGACATGCAAAAAAGGTTCACTCATTTAATCAATAGACTTAACTCACTTGGTAGACCAATTTCCAATGACGTTGCTACTAATAAAATCTTGAGGTGTCTTACTAGGGATTGGCAACCAAAGGTGGCCGCCATAAAAGAAGCCAACGACCTCATAACATTAGACATCACAACTTTATTCGGGAAACTCGAGGAACATGAGCAAATGCTCATTAGCCTAGACCAATTTGAGAAAAGAGAGAAGAAAGAAAAGACCAAGACCAAAGATGAGGAAAAGAAGTCAATAACTCTAAAGGCTTATAGTTTAAAGTCCTCCGCAAATGAGCTAAGCGAGAGTGAATCTAGTGATGATGAGCAAGAAGATTCGATTGAGGATATGGGATTATTCGTGAAGTGATACAATCGCTATATAAAGAAAAATGGTATTCAACATTCGGAAAAGAACCTCGTCAACTTTAGAAAACAATCAAGGTCTTCCAAGAATGAAGACAAAAAGAGTGGAAAAACTAAGGGGTCTTGCTATAACTGTGGAAAGTCGGCCACTATAAGCCGGATTGTCCATTGTTGAAGAAGGACAAAGGAAATGATGAAAGTCGTCAAGGGAAGAAACAAGGTAAACCTAGAAGAGCCTATATCGCTTGGGAAAGCGATAATGAATTATCTAGTGATGAGAGTTCAAGTGACGAAGGAGAGTCCGTTAACCTTTGCCTTTCCGCTCACCAAAGGAAAAAGAAAAAAAAGGTAAGACATTCTAAATATGATAACTCTAATACAATGTCTTATTCTGAATTACAACATTACAACATGCTTTTGATACTCTACACCATGAGGCTAAGGAAGCATTTAAACGTTTAACTTTAAATAAACAAATATTTTCTCATTTGGAGCAAAAGATCTCCGATTCTGAAAAGGAATTAGAGGCTCTCAAAAAGTCTATGGTGGAAGTAACAAAAGTAGATTTTGAGGAAGACAAGAGTAGATGGTTAAATTTTGGTTGTGATACTTATCATATTTGGCAAAAGGAGGTTAGAACTCTAAAGGCCAAACTTGACAAGGCTCTAGAACCAAAAATGACTTTTACTATTGATATATCACATTTTAAGAAAAGAATGATTAATCCATATCAAAAATACACTTATGTGATTAGAGATCAACCTAGCAAAATTGATTCTCAAGTTAACCTTACTTGCTTGTATTGTTGCAAAAGGGGTCATACCATTGCAAAATGTCATTTTATGAGGTTTTTAGTTCCTAAAGGCGTTTATCAATGGTTGCCCAAATGCAATCTTGTTTTCACTCACAACCAAGGACCCAATAAGAATTGGGTACCTATTTCCCTTGATTTATTGTGTAGGTGCAACGTCTTGAGACCACGGAAAGAAAATGGGTTCTTGATAGTGGCTGCTCAAGACATATGACGGGAGACATATCTCTTTTCATCGACTTCGTGACGAAGAAAAAGCGATTTGTTACCTACGGAGACAACAACAAAAGGTCAATACTCAGCAAAGGTAGTGTAGGTAATCCCTCTTCTACTACTATCTCAGACGTGCTTCTTGTTGAGGGTCTTAAACACAACCTATTAAGCATTAGTCAATTATGTGACAAGGATTATAAAGTATCATTTTCAAAAGACTGTTGCATAATTGAAAATAGTGATAAAAAGGATGTGTTTAAAGGCCTGAGGGTCAATAACGTCTATATGCTAGACTTGAATGAGGTATCGTTGAGTAGCGACAAGTGTCTAGTCACCATGAGTGAAGATTCATGGTTATGGCATAGACGTTTGGAGCATGTCAATTTTGATTTGCTTAATAAAATAGTTTCTAAAGACCTAGTAATCGGCTTACCTAAAATCAAATTCACAAAGGATCACATGTGATGCATGCCAAATAGGGAAGCAAACAAGGATCTCATTTAAATCTAAAAACATTGTTTCAGCCATGAGACCCCTTGAGCTCCTCCATATGGACCTCTTTGGACCCTCTAGGATTAAGAGCCTAGGTGGTAACTATTATGGTTTTGTGATTGTCGATGACTATTTTAGGTTTTGCAAGACTATTTTCTTGGCAAGCAAGAACGATACTTTTTCGGCTTTTGAGAGATTTGCCAAGTTATCTCAAAACAAATTGAACACAAATATTGTATCAATTAGAAGTGATCATGGAGGTGAGTTCGAAAATCATCTTTTTGAAGCATTTTGCGATAGGCATGGAATTGATCATATAATTTTTCCGCACCACGTACCCCTTAACAAAACGGGGTTGTGGAACGTTAAAATAGAATTTTGGAAGAATTAGGAAGGACTATGATCAATGAGAGTGGCCTTCCAAAATACTTTTGGGCTGATGCCATTAGTACAGCTTGTTACGTTTTGAATAGGGTGCTCATCCGCCCTATTCTAAATAAAACATCGTATGAGCTTTTAAAAAGGAAGAAGCCCAATATATCTCACCTTCACGTTTTTGGTTGTAAGTGTTTCGTGTTGAATAATGGTAAAGAGACACTTGGTAAGTTTGATCCTAAGGCCGACAAAGGTATCTTTCTTAGATACTCTCAGTCTAGTAAGGCATATAGGGTTTACAATAAGAGGTTACTTACTGTTGAGGAGTATGTTCACGTTACTTTTGATGAGTCTTATCCGAAAATGTCAGAAAAGGTAGTTCTTTTCATGGTGCATGTGTATCTTTAGAGGACACACTCAAGGACACTAATAAAGGGACTGGTCAACCTGAAGCAGTGCATGTTGAGAAGGAAAAAGATCACCAACCCGTGAAGAGTGAGGAGGATCATCCGACTAATAAAGGTGACTTTCCTCCAGCTTGGAATTCTTCCAAAGATCATCCCATCGACAACATTCTCGGTGACATATCAAAGGGAGTAACAACTCGTTCCAAGCTAAGTAACTTTTGTTATTACTCCGCTTTCGTTTCGCAAGTTGAGCCTAAAAACTCAAAAGAAGCCTTACTCGATGAACATTAGCTTTTGTTTGTGCAAAAGGAGTTAAATGATTTTAAAAGAAATGAGGTTTGGGACCTTGTCCCTCCTTTGCGAGGCCATCGAGTAATCGGCACCTGATGGGTGTCTAAGAACAAGCTCAACGAAAATGGAGTTATAACTAGAAACAAAGTGCGCTTAGTTGCGCAAGGGTATAACCAAGAGGAAGACATAGACTGTGAGGAAAATAATGCACCTGTTGCCCGACTCGAGGCTACACGCTGTTGCTTGCCTATGTATGTGCGAAAAACTTCAAATTATTTCAAATGGATGTGAAAAGTGCTTTTCTAAACAGTTACATTAATGAAGAGGTTTATGTAGCCCAACCTCCTGGATTTGAATCCCATGAGTATCCCGATCACGTTTACAAGCTCAAACGTGCTTTATACGGTCTCAAACAAGCCCCTAGGGCTTGGTATGAGAGTCTTAGCAAATTTCTACTTGATCAAGTGTACTCTAAAGGGAAGGTTGACATAACCCTCTTCATTAAACGTCAAAGAAAACACCAAATTTTGGTACAAGTATATGTAGACAATATTATATTTGGTTCTACTAACATAAATATGGTCAAGGAGTTTTCTAAATTAATGCAGGGAGAGTTCGAGATGAGCATGATAGGGGAGCTAAACTATTTCCTCGGATTGCAAATCAAGCAACTTGAAGAAGGGACATTCGTGAGCCAGACGAAGTATTGTCTTGAGCTACTCAAGCGCTTCGACATGGCTAGCTCAAAGGCTATCGACACTTCGATGCCTACTTGCATCAACTTGAGTTGAGATGAGAATGGTAAGGATTTAGATGTGAAGAGATATAGAGGTATGATTGGCTCTCTTCTCTATCTTACCGCATCCTGACCTGATATCATGTTTAGTGTCTGCATGTGTGCTAGGTACCAATCGTGTCCCAAGGAATCTCATTTAAAAGCCGTGAAGAGCATACTTAGATACCTATGTGATACTCCAAAGTATGGGCTTTGGTATTCCAAGGGAAGTGATTGCTCTTTGGTTGGCTATTCTGATTCCGACTTTGCCGGTTACAAATCGGATAGGAAAAGTACGAGTGGTACTTGTCACTTTTTCTCAAATTCCTTAGTGAGTTTGCATAGAAAAAATCAAGTTTCCGTTGCTTTGTCAACAACCGAGGTGGAATACGTTGCGGCCAGTAGTTGTTGTGCTCAAGTCTTGTGGCTTAAGCAACAATTGCTCGACTTCAATGTTCAACTTGAATGTATTCCTATTTTGTGTAACAATACAAGTGCCATTAACCTAACCAAAAACCCGGTATTACATTCTCGCACGAAACATATAGAAATACGCCATCATTTTCTTAGGGATCATGTTGAGAAAGACGGTGTGTTATTTGAGCATGTTGATTCTAAGAATCAACTTGCGGATATTTTCACCAAACCTCTTGCGACAGAGCCTTTCTTTAATATTCGAAGGGAACTTGGTGTTCTTGATATCTCGGATCGCGTTTGATTATGTATATATGATTGCATGCTCTATACTATTGCTTGTATATATTTTTCTTTGACTAACAATATTGAAAAGATTAAGCTACATGTGAGGGCATTTATCATCAATCGTCCGAGGTAATATCGTTCCTTTTTAGATTACTACTCTTGATCAATTATATGTGTAACCTATTGTGCCAAAATATGGATTGGATTGATGTTTAATTCATGTTTAGATGTAATTTTGATCCATTTTTTAAAGTTTGGTATGTGTGTGGCTTGTTATTTATCTCTACTTGATGCATACTGTTCTCAAAATATGCATTTTCCATGTTTTAACTGGTTGAGTCGACCAAACAAGAGCATGGGTCGACTCATGGATGTCAATTTTTCTCACATTTTGAAGCGGGTTAGCGCAGGTCAACCTTATGGTCGACGCAACATTTTAAATTTTGAAATTATGCAATTTCTTTTAGTATGTGTCGACGCAAACCTGTTTCGGTCAACGCATCACTGACAGAATCTGAATTTTTTTGGAAAAGCGCGCGCCCCCCTTTTGTGTAAGAAATTTTGGCCCAATTTAATGGTCTGTTACATTTTTCCAAGTCTTATCATCATTATACATTGCATCTAAAAACTTTCCTCATTCTTCTCCTCTCCTTCAAACTTCCAAAAACCCTAGAAACCCATTACAAATAGTTCCTCAAGAATACAAGAGCTCCACAATTAAAAGGTATTCAAGGGTTTTCTCAACATAAAATTAAGGTTTCCTTTACTGTTCATCATCATCAAGGTTCGAACACTGTTCATCATCATCAAGAATTTCGTGTACTGTTCATCTGTGTCAAAAAGGGTATATTTCAATGGCTTCCACAAGGATCACTGGAAAGAGAACATCAGGAGCTTCTACTTCAAGAGCTAGTACGTCTCAACTAAGGTCTACTATGCCGGTAAATGCTCTCTCTCTCTATTATCTGAAAATTTAACTGAGACTTACAACAAGAATTTTCGTAATCTGTCCATTGTCAAACAATTTTCTTATTATCCTTTGAGGGCTGAGCGCTTGCATTTGACTGAGGTTATTAAACTGTTGAATTTTCCAAACTTTGATGAGTTCTTGTAGTGTGATACCAAGTAGAATGAGGACTTGGTTAAGTTGTTCTACATAGGAATTCAGGGTAAGTTTGAAGGTTCTTCATTTAAATACGAGATATGTGGTAAAATGTACTCGGTTAATGCAACTGTCTGGAAGAATTTGATCAATATAGATCCACAGGGATCTACTCTTCCTAAGGTTACTGATTCTAAGTTTGTTGATGGATATGAATTTAAGACTGCTTTAAACTCTATGCTGCGAGATCCTTATTCTGACAACATTTTGAATAGTAATCTGTTTCCCAAGACGGTTACAACTGGGCATTTGAAGATCGTTGATAGGATCCTACAGTGGATCGTTGCTCACATTCTCCATCCTAAGAAGGGAGGATACTCCAGGGTTGATCAGGCTGAGGTTCATCTAGTCTATCTGCTGAAAAATAAGAAATGTATTGACTGGCCTCATTATATCACAAGTCGGATGTTTAGTCTCTGTGACTCAAGTCGAGGTACGACACTATATTATGCATCTTTTTTTCAATGTATTTTGAACAAGGCTAAAGTAGTAGTTCAAGGTATTTCTTATATGTCATTGACCTCTGATCAAGAGTTCAGCCAGAAAACACTCACAATGATGGGATACTTCTAGGATAATGAAGAGAAAAAGTACAAGTTTTTGCATAGAACTACACATATAGGTGTTCAATATGTTGACGAGGATGAAGACGAAGATGAAGAAGCAAATGAGCAAGAAGAAGAAGCAGGTGATGAAATGCAAACAGATGATCATAATGCGGAAGAGGACAATGCTGAGTGGATGGGTCACTCTCCTTCTCAAGATCCCTATGCTAATCAGGGATGGGGTGAGTGGCAACATACTGGATGGACTTCACTTGGTTCATCCTATAATCCTCCAACCAATGAGTGGCACCAATAAGAGTATGAGTGGCACCAGCAAGAGTATTACATTTCTACTCCTACACCGCAACCGCCACAGAACAATGAGGAAGTCCTAGAAATGTTGCGATCAATGTAGCTCCAGCAACAAACCTTTATGACTGCTCAGGAGGAGAGTCACACTGCTCTCACAAACCAGTTAGAAGCTCAGAATCATAACTTTTACCGGTTTGCCTCTGTAGTAATGACTAGATTTGACACTTTGACTACAACTGCTGAAAGTCAGACTTGTTGTTTGACTAACAATCTTTATACTCTTAACCAGGCTGTGTTTGAGCTTAACGAGCGTTTGGATGAGCAACCACTTCCTTCACCTCCAGACCATTACTTCAGAGGAAGGGGCACCCACTTTAGGGGGAGGAGACCTTGAGGTCTAGGATTTTTAGTTTAATGCATTTCATACTTTGTTATATGTTGCATGACCATTATATGTTTTTGGAATTATTTTTGTACTTCTTATGACTTGGAGTTTGTTGACATTTTCTGGTTATGGAATGTACCTTGAGTATCTATCTATGCGTTATTTTTGCTTTATTTATCCATGTTATCTTTGCATTAACATCATTAAATGTGGATGTGTGTTAATGTATCTTGGCTGCAAATTGATGAGTGAATTCATAAGTATGTAGTATGTTATTCTTTAACCATGTCTTTTTCTCTTTTTGATGTTGTCAAAGGGGGAGAAGTGTATCTACAAGCAAAAGCAGCATCAAGTTGAATTTTAGAAGAATGCACAAATTTAGGGGGAGGAAGAGTTTCAAATTACAAGACAAGCTAAAGAAGTTTTTCCATCATAAAAAAGGGGGAGTATGTGAGGGCAAGGTGTCTTACACTCCATCTTTATTTTAATGATGTCAAAACATGTACTAGCTCGTAGTATGTAACTTGGATGGTATCATCTCATCATAGTCGACATCTGTATCTCACAATGCATAAACAATCAATAATCATGTGTCCAAACATATAGGAAGAGTATGTGTGTGATCATGCTATGTGTCATAGGTATGCATTAACATGGCCTAGGTTGATGAAAACATGTGCAAAAACTAATTTTTCGGAGTTTTTGTAGTTTGAGTCGACCCAAATCATGCTTTGGTCGACTCATGAAATGTGTATTTTGTCTCATTTCCCTCGGGTTAGCTCACGCCGACCCACCGGTCGACGCATACTGGAGCTATTTGTTCATTGTGTTTTTTCATCAGCCTTGCGTCGACGCATGACCCTGTGGCGGTCGACGCAAGGTACTCAAACTTGCACAATCTAGCCCACGGGTCAGCACAGGCTGACCCTTATAGAAGTTTGGTCGACTCTTCGCTAAATGAGGGTCATTTTTCTGGTTTTTCTAAGTTTCAAAAAGCTGTTACTTTTGGTAGTTGGTCCTTACAACATATATATACTTTGTTCCTCATTTTTATATAACAACAAGAAAAAGTGAAAGATTTACACTGAATGTTTTCTCTCATCATCTTCATCCCCATTCTTGCATTTTCTCAACAAATACACATAACCATTTTTATTGATCTTTTGCATCATGAGGTGATAACGTCCAAACATAGGAGTGTATCTTGTTTGGGGTGAGTTTTTCAGTGGGTTTTTTCTTGAATAAAACCTCTAGGGTTTTGTCCTCCAAGATCAATTGGATTTAGGGGTTTTTGGTTTAGATCTTTTTGTGCATTGAATTCAGCCGAGCGAAGGTGATTGAAGAATTGTGGGTTTTGTCAATCTAGTAGCATCAACTGGAGAATTGTGCAACGAAGGTTTGGGGATCGAATTATGTGTGGATTGGAATCAGGCGAGCGAAGGTGATTGAAGACTGGTGTGTTCATTCAATCTAGTAGCGGTAAACGAAGGTTCATTCAACATGTTCGAGACACTTGATTCGACTCGAATCAAGGGAAGAGAAGACATAGTATCAGCATCAATAGAGTTTCTTGAGTGTGTGATAGCTAAGGCTTCTCTTGTAAAAATAATTTGCAACAAGATTATAGATATCTCAATTCTAGATTTAGAATTAGGGGCAGACGTACCCGAAGCGAGAACGAAAGGGGAACTGCCTAAACAAACTTGGTGTCGTTTTCTCTTTCCCTATCTCTTTAATTTTTTTAACTGTTTACGCTTGTGATTGTTCAATTGATCGATAAAAATTCTGGTATAGTATAGTGCAAAAAAACTGATTTGAAATCATTGCACAATCATTTTGGATTGTGCTTGGTGAAAATTCTGCACTAACTAACATAGAAGTTATAGTTTGGAATGTTTCGCACTCCAAGTGCTCGATAAATTGAATGCTTACAAGGTGTTTGATAAATTATAAATTTGGTTTAATTTTTTATTGGTCGTTGGAAATTGCATAACATTAAGTGCTGTTGGTAAATTGATTAATAGTAAAAGTTGTGATTCAATTTTCTTATCGAGCCCATCGTTCCATTTAGCTTACGCATATCTGGTCCTTTCGGTAACCGGTTCGTTTAGACGACATAGTCCTCGGCCGCTTCTGCAAACAATTTTTAAAATCAAATTTGAGCTCCGACTCTCCATTAAAAAGTAGTGATCTATTCAACCCCCCCTTCTAGATCAATTGTCGTCGTCTAACAACTGTTGGATTGAATAACCGGGTGAGAGTTATCCAACTTAGTAGGCTCAATTGCCTTTTACTGTCTTTATTCAGTTTTTCCATTTTTATATCCTCAGTCAAACAACACAAAGTGTGCAAATTTTTAACCTATGCCTAATCATATTGTGCAAATTACTCAAAAAATATCATAATAAATAAGGCAAGATGTCAAATTAAGTTAAATTAAAATCTAGTGAGGAGACTCTAGGTGTTATGACAAGACCAATTTAGTGAGTGTTTCCCAATGTGTCGATTGTAAATTGCCTCAATCATATGGTTTTTCCTTATTTGCTCTTCTGCTTGTCTTCGCCATTCTTCTCCTTGCATGAACAACTCTGCTTCCATTTGCTCTCTTCAAGCCTGATATGTATTTGTATGCTTAGCTTCATTTTGGGTAGGTGGGGGAGACAAAATAGTGAAAATTTCTTCCATATACTACATTTAAGACCCCCTCTTCACAATTGTATATATTGCAACAAGCCTTGGGATGGCGAGTTTGACCACCATGTAATGAAATTTAAAATTCCTCGAAGATTTAGTAAAATCCTTAAATAATTTGGGAGATTGTTTGAAATGTGTTAAACCAATGGGAGAGGATGAGCCTTCCCAACTAATCAAAAAAATGTGAAAAAATACTTTGATGGAAACTTCATGGTTCACATATTGGAATGCCGATTGAAAAGATCTAATAAATTCCCAGTAGTTATGGTGTAACTATAAAGGTGTCATAATCGGGTAACAAAGAAATTCTCGCTCAAAAATAGTAAACGAAAGGGAAAAATCCATCTCTCAAAAAACTACATCGAGCATAGGGAAAGAAAGATGAGGAAAGTCTTGGCATATCCTATATGTAAAGGATGGAATGATAACTTTCCAGAAATCAGAAGGATCACCTAGTTCAGCAACGACGTTGAAGTTCTCTAATTCCTTGGAATTAGAGTATATTGATAGTGTCCCCAAATAAGTATACACAGGGGAAGAAGGTGCTTGTATCCTCATTTATAATATGGTCAAGGGGGTACTTGATGGCGTGCACCATTGTACCTAGACTCACGAAGAAGAAAGTAAGATGCAAAGGAAAAAACCTTACACACTCATCGCTCTCACTAAAGCTACCATCACAAATAATGACTGAAGCCATTAAATATGGATAAAAAGGGAGTAAGAAAGACTTATCAATTGTAAGTAATAAAATAATTGCGGATGAATGAAGCAAGAACAACATTTCAAAAGCAATTGCAGAAGAAAAAAAATGCAAAAGACATTTCTAGCAAAAGAACTAAATAGCAGAAGAAGAAAGGGGAAAGCAAAATGCCTTGAAATATTCATACTCACATGAGGAAAAATGAAAAATCAAAACCCCAAGATCTAGAAACTCAGTAAGTAAAAAGATCAAACGATAACCAATTAACAAAGTACATGTGATAAATAGTGCCATTAGTATTATCATAAAGAAGGGAGTTCCTAATAAACTTATCATAAGAGGCATAGTGATAGATCATCACGCTATTAGACTTAGACTGGCACGTGGAAGACGGATCAAGTGACAAATTTTGAAGAGTCCCGTCGTTTGTTTACATAAATACATAGGAATATTAGGAGACTAAATGAAAAGGATATGTCGGAGATGGATAAAATTCCACTAAATTCGTTTTTAAATCCTAGCTACAAGAGTGTCACAAGCCCGGACCCGCTTCCATCACACCGGAATGGGGGCGACTGTTTCTACTTCAGTCGAGGCTGGAATAAAGTCAACCAATTAATGTGTTGAGTTATAGGCTAAAATCATAATTGAACATATGTCAATCTAGACCCCAAACAGAGCCTAATGAGAAGAAGACCCAATATACTCATAAAGGACAAAAGGTAAAGACATTTCTTAATAAAGTGACGTCAAGATGATGGTCAGGGGAAAAAATATATATTTCAATATCGGCTGCCGAGTATGAGGTTCTTGAATATGTGGAGTAAGCATATACATGTCATAGAAAACACTTGATCATGACAAAGAACTAAAGTAAGGTCGTCAGATAACGAACAAATTATATACTAACATGTGTCATCCTGGACAACTATGACTGAAACTAAGGTGAAATTCTGGTATGACAGACCCAGATGTCACATAACATGTCGAGACATCTGGTCTGTTATCAACAACATATACAAGATATAGACAATTAAAGAAGTTGCTGAAAAGTAAAGTGCACACAAGAATTGTTCACCCAATTCGGTCTAACAACCTATATCTGGAGGCATACCAAGCCAGGAAGAAAGTTCAGTATCAGCAGTATCAATTCATAGACCCTACAATCAACACACCCGTTGATGATCTACTCACTTAATCACTACCCAATGACCCTTCTGCCTAAGACACTCTTAGATATGAGACACATCTCACTCCCAATCATCGCAATGATGTCTAGCAGTCAACACCTCAGCCACTGCATCAACAACTTTATTTCCAATCACTCTTTAGTCACAGAAAAACACACATAATCATCATTTCTTAACAACTTATGGATGATTGACAATACTTGATCTTGCTTAAAAGCTTTAATCAAGAACACAACTCAACTCTTGCTTCAAAGCTTTGAGTGAGAACAATTTACAACAGCCTATGTCAACCACATAGTATCAAAAGATACATGGGTGACTTACAATCTACACAAGAGACTATCAAAACCCTAAACCCTTATGTTGCACCGACGGCTTGTTGTTGTGTCTACCCTCTTTTAGGTCTAGCAAGTCCTTATTTATAGACTCCTGCAGTATAGGCTTGGACTCTTCAATCAGATCCAATCTTCATGATTCAACTGCAGAATCTTCTCCACAAAAATAGGAACAAATCTCCAAATTGTTTCCTAAAAAGTCTCCAAGATCCTTTTTATGAAATCCAATTAAATCTGCACTTTGTTCCTAATAAATCTCCTTGACCTGCGTATAATGATGAGGTATATCCAAAAAGATCTCATCAAATCAAATCAAATTCGTCAAGAGATATACAATAGCAGCACCTGCTGTATCAGACAATGATGTTATGACATCTTGATTAACCATCACATGACAGCAAAACAGCAACACCTGTTATACCAGATTGAGATGTTATGACATTTGTCTTCGACATCTGTCTGAACCACATACTGTTGTACCAGATCAAGATGGTATAACATAAGACAGTAGTACTGCCATGACAGTTGATGATGCTTCAACATCTTACTCGACATTCTGCCAAGTATTATAACCACATCTGTACTGATGTCTGATCAACCAAGTCAGGACCTAACAATCTCCCACACAATAAAACCATTCAGTCCAAAATCCCCACTTGTTGCATAGGTTGAGAGTTATATTTATCTGATACGCAGCTGCTTCAATCTTGGAAAATGCGCATCATACATCAGTCAATACATTAGACAAAAATCCTGAAGCATCCCTGCATAAACAGCCATGTCATAAAACCTTAACCTTCAGGTTCAGTGAAGTGCAATATGTCATGACATCTGCCATGACATCTCAGAAAACTCCTGCAGAATGGAATTCTGTCACACCATAAAATAACCATGCACTCATACTAGCTTAGTGCAGCACAATATGTCAAGACATCACACTTGACATTTCCACAACCTGCAACTATGACAGATACTGAACATAACTAGCTAGTGCAGAACAACATGTCACGACATCCCACTTGACATTTCACAACTTGCAACTAATCTGTTATGGCAGATACACATACAACATGTTAAAACACCTTCAGTGACATAAGAGCTAACATAAAGGTTTTAACAAAATTTAGCCAACATACATACTGCATAGCTGCAGAACTAACAAACTCCCCCTTTGGCAAATTTTGGCTAAAACCAACAATCAAAAGACCAACACAGATTGTTAGCACAGTCACACACACATCAGTAGAAACTTCACAACAACAGATCAACACTCAACTACAACCTCACACAGCCACTCACACTAGCTCACCAGTTAGCATATCATCAGTTAGTGGCATCAGATATCACCACATCATGCGATCACACACTCTCCCCCTTTTTAGCCATATTTGACAAAGCAATAGCACACTAGAGCAATATCCATACACCCTTTGGATAACACAACCAGCTCCCCCTCAAGGAAACAACCAAGGAACACTACTACTACTACCTCCCCCTTTTTAGCCATAATATACCAAACCAAGCAATTATGCATCTAAGGACAATCAACCAAAAGCAAGCAAGTCAGTAGCAAAACACATCCAACTCAGAAGCTTGTACAATTCCTGTCATGGATAACCAATGCTCCATTGCAAGAAGAACACCCAAAATGAATGGAAAACACAAGACGCATCTTTATGTCTTCAAGAGCGCACCCTCTGTTCAACACACCTGCTGAACACATTCACCTACTGCTTGACCCTCAAGCAAACCATGTACCATAACAGTACATAAATCAGATAGAAGCTTGTGTTCTCTGGAGACAAAAACCATAACATTCTGAATAGAATGTTCTGTCAGCAGATGTTAAGACATCAGTCTTGACATCATGAACAGAATCCAGCTGCACTAAGAAAAACACCACATTCCAAATAAAAACAAAATCTCCAAGCTCCCTTTAAGCCAAGGAACCAAAAAACCAGAAAAACAAACAACCACCACAGCACACAGAATTCTACACTACAACACTCTCTACTCTCCCCCTATCTTTCTCAACATATGCTTCTTCAGCAAGAAACACCCCAAAACCACTACATGATATCCTATGACAGCTTCATGATCATATAGTGTGTGGATACCCAGAACTCATCCGTGTACCATGACCAACAGACTTGAGATCAAAGTTCCAGGAATTTTCAGCCCAATTGATCCATAAGCACTAAACTTATCCACTTCTAGCATGTCCCATTCACATCAGGCTTCCAAGATAATCCTTTACCCATCATTCTCCTGTATGACAAGATAAATACTTCTCAGATAATATGTGAACTCATAGTCCTACTCCAAGGATAACTAACCCCAAAAATGTTCTAATATCTGTTAGGACATTCTTGACACATCACATACACCACACACCATGAAAAGAAATAAACAGCCAAATAGAGAAAAGTAAATTCTCAACACTTCTGCAGTCCTGCACTTTTACATCAGACATATACATAGTCTCCCGTCAATGTATTTTGTCATTAGTTGAAAGCACAACACTTTAGATACACGCACAGCTCCCGTCAGAGTATCCACTATCGGTTAGATGCACATCCTTATCAAAAGCAGACAAATACTCAACTCCTGTCAAGGTATTTATCATATGTGATAAGGTAACCTTCTCACACAAGGTACAACATTCTTTTCCTGCACACTTGTGGCCTAGCTAATCCCTCTTTTATTAATCTACACCACTGATCATTTCAGATTAGGTAAGTGGCTTGACCTGATACTCCACCATGAGCACAACTAACTCCCTTGGTTGAGAAAGCAATGAACTGAAATGATGTTTCAACATCAGTTCCGACATCAGTCTAAATCACATTAACCATCTACTATGGCTTTGGAGACAACAACCACAGTAATCCACACACATCTCTTGCAAGGGACATAAGAGGATCAACCATCAGTAGCTGACCAACCTTCAAAACCAGATCATACACACATGCAGGAACCTGCATACTCTACATCTCAAGAATCTTCTTCTCACACATCTAATGTTCAGACCTCTTGTCTGACTTTGAGATGTCGGATGCCATCCTTCTGCACCTAAAGAGGTGATTCCCTCTAACAGGTTTCTGGAGCATACAAAAAAAACATTGACTGGTCATCACAAACAGATTGTAAAAAAAAATATGCTTCTCCCAACACTTCAACCTACAAGGATGCCCTTCAATCCTTGCAAAAAAAATGTTCCATTATGTGAGGACACCACATAACTGAACTCCAGCTTAAGAGGAAACTTCTCATGCAGATACCAGGGAACTATAATCCTTTGGTCCAAAAAAAAACACCAACTCCTCCTTGTTCCAAACACAAATCTGAAATGCTCATCCTAGATGGTTTGGATGATATTCCAACAATGAAGACACCAGTCAACCAGTTAGGTTAATACATCTCCTCTGCGCACAACCCTTTGAGTTTCTCTTCCACTAGAACGAGAGTTCCATGCTCTCATAGACTTGATAGTGATATCAAATTTGAGTAAACAACCTCCATCCTGTTTTTGAGAAGCACCACCAGACATATTGAGAAAAATAAATTCTCAATACAAAGATGTTAAGATATTATGTCTGACATTTCTTCAAGTTCTTCCAGCATCAGATTAAGGACTCCCCCTTATTAACTGCTAAAAACTCCTAAGGGAATTATTCATTCTCCCATCCAATAGCTACACATCCTGTGGTTGGTACACACATATAACTCCTTTCAAACAGAATCTGCTCCATGGCCATAAACAAGATTCCATACATCTGGCTCATTAGATCAGAAGGAACTTCCAGATTTCAGAGAGAATGTCCTTGACATTTGAGCTTGACCTCCACAAAAAAAAAACATCCTTTGTACTCAGAAATACACTAATCCAATGGGTGACAATATGTATCTCTTGACCACCATACTTAACTAAGACATGTTTCTTGATAGAAACTTTTTAGAAACACACCCCAGATGCCTCCTCTTCCAATCCAGGAGTAGGTTCCAAACAGACATGATCAATACACATTTGGTTAGCCCCTAAGCATCTGCTATGCCATACCATTATCCAACAAGCTTCTGCACAATCTGCTGGTTCACCATCTGGTAGGAAATCATTCAAGAACTACACCAAGGGATCCTTCAATAAAGACTTGAGGTTGGTCTTTCAGAGAAGAGAGCGAAAATAAATTGCTTCCTTCTGATCTTTCATTAATAAACTTATTGAAAATGCCTTTATGAGTGGACTAGGGTCAAACCTCAAGAATCTTTGGCAACTCTAACAAGCTAGTTGAAGATATCATCAAGTATCACCACACCATGTAATACACCTTCAGAGGAGAACAGAGTGTTGTAGCCTTAACCCACAAAACCACCAGGAGTTTTCTAACAGATACATAAGCAGCGGAACACAGATAAAGAAAACCCCTCAACAACCTTCAGGCAAAACTTAATAACCTTTGCACAAACACCACACTCCATGTACAATAGGTCAACATAGGTTTGAAAATAAATCAAACCACACAGCAGCTCACCACCAAACCTACAAGCCTGATAACAGACAGGTCTAATACACACCATGTCATGAACAGTCCATCCTCCACTTCTAGGGACCATTCAAACAACAATATGAACTTCTCCAAGTTCAAACAACTTTTCAGCAAAGCTATCTTCCTTGCACATGAACCAGAAAGTATCTTCCCTAGGATCTCACCCAGAAAAACGAACAGGATGCCTGCTCTAATACCAATTGAAATTTTGGTATGACAGACCCAGATGTCACATAACATGTCGAGACATCTGGTCTGTTATCAACAACATATACAAGATATAGACAATTAAAGAAGTTGCTGAAAAGTAAAGTGCACACAAGAATTGTTCACCCAGTTTAGTCTAACAACCTACATCTGGGGGCATACCAAGCCAGGAAGGAAGTTCACTATCAGCAGTATCAATTCATAGACCATACAATCAACACACCCGTTGATGATCTACTCACTTAATCACTACCCAATGACCCTTCTACCTAAGACACTCTTAGATATGAGACACCTCTCACTCCCAATCATCGCAATGATGTCTAGCAGTCAACACCTCAGCCACTGCATCAACAGCTTGATTTCTAATCACTCTTTAGTCACAGAAAAACACACATAATCATCATTGCTTAGCAGCTTATGGATGATTGACAATACTTGATCTTGCTTAAAAGCTTTAATCAAGAACACAACTCAACTCTTGCTTCAAAGCTTTGAGTGAGAACAATTTACAATAACCTATGTCAACCATATAGTATCAAAAGATACATGGGTGACTTACAATCTACACAAGAGACTCTCAAAACCCTAAACCCTTATGTTGCACCGACGGCTTGTTGTTGTGTCTACCCTCTTTTAGGTCTAGCAAGTCCTTATTTATAGACTCCTGCAGTATGGGCCTGGACTCTTCAATCAGATCCAATCTTCATGATTCAGCTGCAGAATCTTCTCCATAAAAATAGGAACAAATCTCCAAATTGTTTCCTAAAAAGTCTCCAAGATCCTTTTATGAAATCCAATTAAATCTGCACTTTGTTCCTAATAAATCTCCTTGACCTGCGTATAATGATGAGGTATATCCAAAAAGATCTCATCAAATCAAATCAAATTCGTCAAGAGATATACAATAGCAGCACCTGCTGTATCAGACAATGATGTTATGACATCTCCTTTGACATCTTGATTAACCATCACATGACAGCAAAACAGCAACACCTGCTGTACCAGATTGAGATGTTATGACATCTGTCTTCGACATCTGTCTGAACCACATACTGTTGTACCAGATCAAGATGGTATGACATAAGACAGTAGTACTGCCCTGACAGTTGATGATGCTTCAACATCTTACTCGACATTCGGCCAACTATTATAGCCACATCTGTAGTGATGTCTGATCAACCAAGTCAGGACCTAATAATCTCCCACACAATAAAACCATTCAGTCCAAAAATCCCCACTTGTTGCATAGGTTGAGAGTTATATTTATCTGATGCGCAGCTGCTTCAATCTTGGAAAATGCGCATCATACATCAGTCAATACATTAGACAAAAATCCTGAAGCATCCCTGCATAAACAGCCACGTCATAGAACCTTAACCTTCAGGTTCAGTGAAGTGCAACATGTCATGACATCTCAGAAAACTCCTGCAGAATGGAATTCTGTCACACCATAAAATAACCATGCACTCATACTAGCTTAGTGCAGCACAATATGTCAAGACATCACACTTGACATTTCCACAACCTGCAACTATGACAGATACTGAACATAACTAGCTAGTGCAGAACAACATGTCACGACACCCCACTTGACATTTCACAACCTGCAACTAATCTGTTATTGCAGATACACATACAACATGTTAAAACACCTTCAGTGACATAAGAGCTAACATAAAAGTTTTAACAAAATTTAGCCAACATACATACTGCATAGCTGCAGAACTAACATAAGGGACAAGAGCCTTCAAAAACCCTAATATGACCCTTATATAAAAGACGACAAATCTTAAATCAAGGTACACTCTCAAAAAACTAAAAACATTAGCCATTAATTCATTTATTCACTAACTTAGGCGTTAAAGTGTTTTGTATGTACCACCTCTATCACTCCTCCAAATCGGGAAGAAATCTTCAAGGACAAAATATCATCGAACATTGTCATCTTATTAATTTTTATTTCACCGCTGAATTATCTCGGTATGGATATAATCATATGCATAATAATTAACTTTTTTTTTAAATAAAAATTTTAATATTTTATATGTGAAAAATAATTCAATAATAATCACACACAAATTACACCTATTAAATCTACTATCAATATTTTTGGATATTTCTTAAAATGAATAGAAAGTCTCTATGTATGGACTACGTGTTTGAGAACATTTCATTCAATAAATACATTTACTTAGAAATATATAAATGCATCCAACAAAATAATTGATACTAGTATCTGTTTTGTTTGAAAACAAAAATGTTCATTTAATAAAAAGAATTATTCTCAACTAGAAGTGGCAAGAAAATCAAAGGAAACAAAGAAAAGTAGTTTGGGAGGACCAATAGAAAAGAAACACGTGTTGAACAAGAAACAAATGGGGAGAAAGGTCGTACTCGTGGTCCTATTTTTCTTCTTTCTTGGTAACCTCGTGGTCGTATTTAAATTAATTATTAAAAATAAAAAGAGTTGCCGAGAGATTCGGATCTCTTGTGATTGGTTGTTTTCTTGACCTCACCTTATATTAGGACCCACTTTTATGTGGCCTTGTTTTGTCCAAATAATTTTCTTTTAAAGTATCAACTATGTACCCTAAAAAAACCGAGAAAACCGACATATATATTTTTTATTTTTAATTAAGATTATATATTTTTTATTTTTTAATTAAAAAATATATTTTTTATATTTTAATTAGAAAATATATTTTATCTTATTTAATTAAAAAATATATATTGAGTTTAATTACTATGCACTGACAGTGTAAAAAGTTTTACAATGTCAATACATCACCATCATTCGTTTGGATTACTTTACAGATTATTAAATTAAAAGTCAAACTCATCTTTACATCTAACGGTTATAATTAACTGACAGTGTAAAATCCTTTTACACTGTCAGTGCATTTCAATTAATTTCATATATATTTTATCTTATTTCTGTTATTAGAAAAATTATTTTATTTATTTATTGGATAATAATATATTTCATCTATGTATACACTAAATATATTATTTATTTAATGAATATAAAAAGAGTTTAATGGTAGTGCACTGTCAGTGTAAAAAAGTATTATATATATATCCAATCAAAATATTTTAAAGTGTCAAATCATTTAAATAATTTAAGATTTACAAAATGATTTGGCGGAATACATAACTGTCATTGGTTAACAGTGTAAAAATAATTTACACTATAAATGCACCATCTCTTTTCTCATATAAAAAAACACAATACGTTTTAAAGTTTATATTTTTATCATTTATAAAGTTGATTCTCTTACTTTAAAATTTTTTAATTTTAATTTCTTTCTTATATTTTTATACTGGAAAATGATATAGTGATGTGTTTTAAAAGACATAATCTATAATTCGATTATATAAAATTATTTGTATGATTAATATTTGCATGTTATTAATTCAATTAAAATTTACTAATTTAAAAATTATTAAAATATTTATGACATTTATTTCAATTTCATGAATGTTCATCGTTCTATATAATTAAATTGTATATCCCATTAATCATGTGGAAAATTTTGGTGCACTAAAAACAAACTTAATTTTGAAGGTCGTCAAATTGCTCGACAAGCTTTTGGTCATATGACAAATCAATTTAGCCGCTGTAAATTTTTTTTTAAACAGCCTCTCGTAATATCTAGATTCTCTTATTTAAGCTTTTGATTGTCACACTGCAACAAAGATTCTTTTCTATTATTTGTGTGGCAGTTCACATGGCAGTTTTAATATCTTTTTATCAGTTTTTTTTATTTTTTTTTATTTTTTTTATTTTTTATTTATTTTTTTTTATCAATTTTTTTTTTGTTTTTTTAAATATTTTTTTTGTTTTTTTTTTTTAAATTTTTTTAAATTTTTTTCATTTTTTTTTATTTTTTTTCGTTTTCTTTATATTTTTTTAAATTTTTTATTTTTTTTGTTTTTTTTTTTAATTTATTTTTTAGGGGGGTTTGTATATTTAATCCTTAAAATAACAAGGACTAAAATAGTGAAAAAAAATGAATACTTCAGTTTTTCTACAAAAAATGGATGCGAATTGTTATTCTTTTCTTTTGGACTTCTGTGTAATTAATACTATTATCTATGTATTATAATTATTTAAAATAATTTTATTTCGAAAAAAGACTTAAATTATTCAGAAAATTGAATAGTGCAATACTACACATGTATTGAAAATTGGAATTGATATTTTTGACGAAAAACACTTCAGAAAACAAAGCTATTTAATTTGATAAATTGTAAAATATTAAAAAAAAATTATAAAACCGATTATATTATCTCAAATCTCAAAGTTACAATTCATATCATAAGAGAAAATTCAGAAAAAAAAGATGTCATCGATAGGATATGGAACAACGACTCCTCCTCCTCCAATAGCTTTGATTGATGCTATTGACATTGGCTACAGACATTTTGATACTGCTTTTTTTGTATAATACTGAATAATTTCTAGGTCATGCTGTGTCAAAAGCTTTAGAGGAATACCTCGTTAAAATCGCGACGAATTATTCATAACTTCAAAGTTATGGTGTACTGATGCTCACCATGACCTTGTTCTCCCAGCTCTCAAAACCACCCTCAAGCAAACATAATTCTCTTAACCTTTTTTTTCCTATTTTAAGATTGTTAGCGATATTTGGTTTTAGCCTCTATAATTTTTTAAAAACGAGAAACGAAAAAATAATTAAGCTCAAAAACGAAAAATAAAAAAAAAATTAAAAATTAAAAAAATTAAAAAAAACGAAAAAAAAATTTTAAAAAAATTATAAAAAACAAAAAAAAATATGAAAAAATTATAAAAATTATAAAAAATTAAAAAAATAAAAAATAATAAAAAAATATTAAAAATTAAAATAATAAAAAAATATTAAAAATGTCACGTGGACTGCCACGCAAGTAATAGGAAAGAATCTTTGCTGCAATGTGGCAATCAGAGACCTAAATGAGGGAATCTAACTAAGATGAGGGGTTTTTAAAAAAAACTTTACCAGAAATTTAAATGTGAACTCGCTAACATTGCAGGGAGGGTTTGTATATTTAACCCTCTATATTAATAAGCAGTAATTAGTTTCATCTTAAAAAATGTAAAATTAATATTACAAACAAATAAAAGTTATCTTTTTATTAAATAAATTATAATTTCACTTCTTTCGTTCACTTTATTATAATATAACTAATAATAATGTCTTATTTAAAAATAAATTATTTAAATGATAAATAATTTAAAGAATTCCCTAAGAGATAAAATATCCATGTATGCATTTCTAAACATGTAGAAATCACATTATATATATTTATGAAATTTTTTAAGGAGGCCTTTCTTAATAAACTATGCAACGAAAATGAACTTCAATTTTTATCTCTAGTTCCTTCAACAAATTGAATAATGATATACTTTACCAAAAATTAAATAAATAAAATAAATCAAAGTAATATTTCGATAATACTTCTATCCCCGCAAAGATCAAACATTTAAACCTTTAGGAATGCATATTTCTAAGACTATATGATCTAGATATATTTAAAAATCATCATATATAAATAAATAGATAAATAATCTGAGACTAAGACACCACAATATATATGTTGCGGTGAAAATCGGATAACAAGCTATTAATTAACTTGCATCATATTTCTTTTACAACCGACTTTGATTTATCCAAAGGAAAAGTTCAATATCGTTAAAAAACCTAAAGAGGGGAGATCTAAGGTTCGGGGGTTGGTTACGCCTAGGAAAGGTATTAGCACCCTAAACGTCTGTAGTACTCTACGGGAACCTCTTGTTTTAATTTGTGTTATATTGTGTTTGCTTGCTAAGATAATATATGTACTAAGGTAAAGACCTAAGGGTATGTACAAACAAAGTTTGTCTCGTCTTAATCATGATTTAATCGAGAAATCGATAATCAATGATTCTTGACTTTCATCGACTAAATAGTAAACGAAACTGAAATAAAAATAAAGTGGTCTCATATTGATCAAAGTTTTGTCGCTTTAATGAGATCTATCAAACTATGAAGTTTGTTATATCATCGACCAAAATAAAGATAATGGAATCGAAATGAAAAATAAAGTTGGTCTCGTTTAAATCAAGATTTAAATCGATAAATCGATAATCTTAGATTCTTAACTTTCATTGACCAATAAAAATAAATAAGAAGTGGCCTCATATTTATCAAGACTTTATTGATTTGAAATAATCAAAGTCAAGATTTGTGCAATGTCATCGACCTAAAGTAAAGAAAATGGACTCGAAATGAAGAATAAAGTTAGTCTCGTCTTGATCAAGATTTAATCGTAGGATCGATAATCTTTTGATATTCGACTTTGATTGACCAACAAAAATAAAGAAATGAGCCTCATACATATCAAGACTTTTTAGTCATTTTGCATAAATCAACTAAGTCATGATTTTGTAATATCATTGGCCCTAAAAATCGAAATAAAGATCGTAAGCGAAAAATAAAAATTAAAACAAAATTCGAAAGAAAAAGTTATGAATTCAAGAAATAACATGATAAATTGAAACTAAAAATTCAAAGTGCTCCTAAAATAAAAATTAGAGAAACAAAATTTAGAAATAAATGGAAAATAAAATAAAAATAGTATGAAATAATAAAAGGGTGGTGATGAAGCATGTTTTTTGTCTTTTTGAATTTTTATCTTATCTTTTAAACATCATTCATAATAAAACCAAACAAAAATTATAGGATATTACAATACTTTTTCCAGAAAAATATTAACATGCTAATGAACTTGATAACAACATAGATAAATGATCATGATACTTTGAAAACGGAGAAATAAAATAGGTGAATGTTACCTACTGGAGACGGTCCACTCCCTCTTCAATGACACGAGTTATGGAAAAATGAAGACGAGCCTTCTCTCCAAAAAATTTGCAAGAATAATTGAGGGAGAAAATTAAGAGAGTATTCAGCCTTTGTGTGGGGTGAATCTGGTGTCCCAAAATGAGAGAATGAGAGATCTTATTTATAGTGTGAATAAAGTTGGAGTGTTGATGTGGCAATCCATGTGACTTTATGAGAATGGTTCTTGGCCATTGATAATTGAAGTGTAAAAATGTTTTTTGGCCATTGATAAATCCAAGTTAGCAATTCATGTGACTTTATGAGAATGATTCTTGGTCATTGATAAGTGAAGTGTAAGAATGCTTTTTGGCCATTGATAAATCCAAGTTGGCAATCCATGTGAAGTGTGTGTATTGTAGTGGTCCCCACTTACCATGAAGATAAACAAAATAAAAGTAATAATAATAAAGCTTAGTAATAATAAAACTAATAATAATAAAACTAATAATGACAAAACTAATAATAATAAAATTAATAATAATAAAATTAATAATAATAATAATAAAGAAATAATAATAACAAAACTAAAAATAATAAAAAAGATAATTGAAAATAGTTAGTAAAAAAAAGAAATAAAACAAATTAAACTCTAACGAAAAATGCATGATTATTGATATGTTTACTAAAAATGCGAAAACAGAGACCAATGAAAAGGATATGCAAACGATCAGAACCAGAGGGTAAAATTTGGGGTACAACAGGTTGCCCCTATTTAAATAACTTTACCGGATGGCACGAGGAATGGAAATCCTTGGTGCATCAAGGTGAAAGGTATTTAAATATAGCAAACCGAAAATTTTGCCCTTAGATGGAATGCAGATGCTAAGGACAAGCAGTAGACATGCAAATGCTAACATGCCATGAACTTCTAGTATGATGATATGATAGTGCAAGAATGCAGACAAACAAGACACCAAGGATGAAGGGCAATCCACCACAGGTGAGCTTACTGGGGAAGGATAAGGTTAGCATTCACGAGAAAGACTCACTGGGGATACAGACTGTCCAACGAAAGGGATTCACTAGAGAGACCCTGAGGAAACACCGGGGATAGAAAAATAAAGAGGAAATCCTACAGGTCCTCACTGGGGATGGGAGCCAGAGAGGGGCTCTCCACTAGGGAAAAGTCCAAGGAGATGGACGACAGGTTTATAGGTGATCGGACGACACTGGGGAAATAAAAGCGCACTCTTTACTGGGCATGGAACTAGAAAGAAGACACGATCTCCACTGGGGATCAATTTGAAATAAAGGATAGACATCAACAAAAGATTTTCTGGGATTTTCTTATACTGAAGAGTTCAAACGGGATCTTCAAGAAATACCAGAAAAGACAGAGAAAGGCACATCCAGAAAACATCAGATGGCAAAGGAACCAATCACCCAATAATGGCTTTGGATGAAAGGTATCAATCACAACATCTAATAATGGCTTTAGATAAAAGTGAACAAAGCAGAGATCCAAGAAAGCATTGGATGTGAAGAAACCATTCATCCAATAATGGCTTTGAATGAAATGTGAACTCAACATATCTGAGAAGGCATCAGATGAAAGTGAACAAAGACTACATTCAGGAATGACATTGAATGCAAAGGAACCAATCACCCAATAATGGCTTTGGATGAAAGGTATAAATCACAACATCTAATAATGGCTTTAGATGAATGTGAACAAAGACTACATTCAAGAATGACATTGAATGCAAAGAACCTGGACATCCAATAATGGCTTTGGATGAAAGGTATAAATCACAATATCTAATAACGGCTTTAGATAAAGTGAACAAAGACTCTATCTGAAAAAAAAACATCAGAAAAAGAGACACATCTGGATAGGCATCAGATGGTAGAGAAACCGGACATCAAATACTGGCTTTGAATGAAAGGTATAAATCACAATATCTAATAACGACTTTAGATAAAGTGAATAAAGACTCGATCTGAAAAAACATCAGAAAGAGAGACACATCTGGATAGGCATCAGATGGTAGAGAAACCGGACATCCAATACTGGCTTTTAATGAAAGGTATAAATCACAATATCTAATAACGGCTTTAGATAAAGTGAACAAGGACTCGATCTGAAAAAACATCAGAAGGAGAGACACATCCGGATAGGCATCAGATGGTAGAGAAACTAGACATCCAATACTGGCTTTAAATGAAAGGTATAAATCACAATATCTAATAACGGCTTTAGATGAATGTGAACAAACAAGACTATATGACGTTGAATAAAAGGACACCAGGCATTCAATAATGGCTTTGAATGGAAGGTACAAATCATAATAGCTAAGAATGGCATCGCATTATAGCGAGAAAGACATCCAGGAATGGCACTGAATGAACAGATAAGACTTTCAGGAATAACACTAAAAGGTATCCAAGCAAATTTGATTGTGGTTACAGAAGGTAGGCAAAACTTCCAGGAATAGCACTGGGAGAAACAAGAGGAATAAGATATCCAGGAATGGCACTGGAGATCACAAGAGACAGGCATCCAGGAATGGCACTGGAGTAAGAGAATATAAAGATCCAGGAATAACACTGGAATGAGAGAAGACCAACATCTATCAACAAGGTTAGATGCGCAAGAGAATGACAACATTCAGGAATGGCACTGAATGAAAAGGACAAGTAACGTTTTGGTAAGGTAAGACGTGGATAACGACACGACCTCGGGAGAAATGCAAATGAGGATGAAACACTCATGATATGCATATGTATATGAATTATGCATATGATATATAACCAAATGCAAATGCCGATGCTGATGTAGATGTCGACGACATGGCTCGACTCTTGAGAAAAGACAAGACTGGAAGACTGATTCCTCAACACGGAGATCACTGCCGTTCTGTTGGGACTAGGGATGCTACTGCTGAACACATCTCTGCCGCACTGGTTAACTGTATCAAGTTGATCCTTGTAAGAAGGATGAAGTGTTGCTTGGGGATTCTTCAGGTAAATTGCCCCAGACTAGCTGATTATTGTAGATGAGCTGATCATTACTTCAGCTTGTCTGATTCTGAAAATGACCGTTTCATGGTGCTCTTAGAGAGCTTGCCCCAGTCTGAGTCTTGAAAATGATTGTTTTACTGTACACTGGGAAAGCTTGCCCCAGTATGAGTCTTGAAAAATCTTCTGTACCAACCAATTCTAAGAAGTCGTCATTAACCCACAAATCTTGAACTGATCCTCAACAGGATATGGAAGGAACTTGCCCCTGATTGGATCACCGACCAAGTTTCTTAATTGTTTGAAAATTCCTTGAGAAGAAGGCTAGTTTGCAAGCAAAAGTACTTGTACAAACATGGTAAATGCAAAGTTCATGCAACTTTAGAAATCAATCATTTTTGAAAAAGGCAAAGTATATGAGATACTGGTCAGAACACGGTGGTTCAAGACATTAAAGTGAAAAGTTTAAGCAAAGGGTGTAATACCCAAAATAGGTGACCTGCAAAGATCTTTTGGAGTCAGTTTACGCAACCTTGCTGTAGTATACTTTCAAAATAACCTTGCTTCAGTTAGGTCTTTTGAGGGTTATAACGTGGCCTGGTTCACGGTTTAAGAAACAAAGGATAAAGGCTCAAAGTTTATTTGTACCCACCCAATCTACGTGATGAACTCCAGTTCTATGCTCAGTTAACTCAAACTATGCACTCAAATTCCCATGAGTTAGGAATTGCACTGATGATAGCGATGATGGTTCAAAATTCAATGGACTTGAGATGGCGATCACTGCTTCCTTACAACTTTTGGTTGTCATACAAGCTTGTTCTTTCTTCTTTTCTTTTCTTTTTTTTTGTCTTTTTTTTAGTGACTGCCTGGCTTAAGGATTACAGTGAATCATCATTGGCGTTTGACTTGAAAGACATCTTCGACACTTGCTTGCTGTGTGCGAAGGAACATTTGTGAACTTTGTTGAGAGGCGTCTTGAATGCTGCTCTTGTAATTGAATGCACAACCCAGTTAACTGAGAACTACCCTGCCCCAGGTTAAAATTGCGGGTTTTTATTTGTAAAGAAAGAAACTCCTACTTCTAGGCTCGAAGGGGTTAAAGAGGGGTTAACTTCCTTATTTCTCCAGTGTTTGGGGAACTAAAACAATGCCTTACATCGTCAGCAAAGTTTTGATTTAAAAGCATACCAACAGCAATTATGGGTATAACGTTTTCATCATCCTCCATCCAATCTTTGCATAATCAGAAGAAAGTGGACAAGAGAATTTTTTATTTTATTTTTCATGAAAGAGGAAGCAATAAGAAGTAAATAGCAAACACAAATGAATTGAATCAAAACTTGCAGTGCTTATTTCATTAATTGTGAAAGTACAAACATAATTTGAAAACAAACAGCTATTACAAAATGAGGGAAATGCAAACAACAAGAAACAAGGCCTAGTGACTAATCAAACACAAAGATAAGCTGTCCTGTCTAAAACACTGGCTTTTAGGAGGATAGCATGCTGAAGTCGACTGATGCTTCACTTGGCGTGCCCTGGCAGAGGGTTGTTCTGAACATTGGGATTGTCCTTAAAGGAGAGGATTTTGTTCCTCATCAGCTCTTGTACTCTAGCCTTCAACGCAAAGCAACTTTCCAAGTTATGGCCTGCACCACCTTGATGGTATTCACAATGAAGATCAGCCCTATAGCCGGCTGGAAGAGGATTTGGAGGAGGAGGCAGAGGCCTTGTGGTAATCAAA
Organism: Lathyrus tuberosus; assembly: GCA_022829125.1. Classification (NCBI taxonomy): domain Eukaryota; kingdom Viridiplantae; phylum Streptophyta; class Magnoliopsida; order Fabales; family Fabaceae; genus Lathyrus; species Lathyrus tuberosus. Next base: position 354,739 of record JALAZF010000422.1, read on the forward strand.
CCTTGTTGAACCAAACCAGGATAAAGTTCAGTGTAAGTTATGGGAATGGGATCAAATTGACCCCTATTACAATACTGGCTCTGTCCTGTAGCCGGACGTTGGAAAGCTTGAGTTGGTTGTGGTGCAGCAACCACAGGAGTAACAACAGCAACAACAGGGCGAATGGTATACCGAGGTTGGGGACGAGGCCTTCTTGCTTCAACCATGACAGCATTAATCTATTCTTCCTTTTTCTTCTGAAAGTTACCATAAGATTTCTTCACAGCATTGGAAGTTTCAACAGCCTTGGATACTTTTCCCTTCTTAAGACCTTCCTCTAATCTTTGGCCAATAGTAACCAAGTCAGTGAAATTGGAGGAAACACTTCCAACCATCTTCTCCCAATAGAATGGGGATAGGGTATCCATGAACATTCCGGTTAACTCTTTCTCAGCCAAATGAGGTTCAACCTGGGAAGCCAACTCTCTCCAGCGCTGAGCATACTCCTTGAAAGATTCCTTATCATTCTGAGACATGTTTTGCAGCTGACGGCGATCAGGAGCCATGTCGAGGTTATACTTATACTGCTTCATGAAGACATTTGTGAGGTCTTGAAAGCTATGGATAGAGTTTTGCTCGAGACCCATATACCACTTAAGTGATGCCCCACTCAAGCTATCCTGAAAACAATGGATAAGCAGCTTCTGATTTTTGGCATGAGCAGTCATCCTGCGAAGATACATGACCAAATGAGCTCTTGGGCAAGAGTGACCCTTGTACTTCACAAAATCTGGAGTTATAAACTTAGGAGGTATAACAAGGTCTGATACTAAGCACATGTTGTCTACATCCACATTAAAGAAATCAGTACCCTCAACGGCTTTGAGTCTCTTCTCTATGCTCTAAAACTGCTATCGAACAACTTCAGGTTCAAAAAAGTCTTCACGGTCTTCACCTTGAGCACTAGCAGCATTGTACTCATAGAGGGGATTCTCGAAAGAAGCTCGAACAGTCTGTGGAACAGCATGGACCACAGGTCTGGGCTCGGTGAAAACAGGAGCTTGAAAGACAGGCATAGCAGTCTGACCAACCATAGCAGTAGAGGCGAGAGGTGGAGAATAGTTGTGTGGCAAGCCAAACTCTGGCCAAGTTGAAGGTGGCATCTGAACTGGTGGAGGATCAGCTCTTGGAACTTCCTGGATGACAGTCCTTTGGGGTGGCTCTCCCCTAGCAATCAAAACTTGGAGCATCTCAGTGAGTTTAGTCATGCTCGACTTAAGTTCATCGATCTCCATTCGGACCTCAACATTGTGTATCTCTTGCTCTGACATCTTGTGTCTGTAAGTAACTCTAGTCCGGTATCGGTGTCGAGGAATCAACTTGACGACTAACAGACAAACACTGGAAGATAGAGACAACTGGCTTAACCCTCTTAGGGACAACTGGACAGACAGACGTATGCAATGAAACATGCAAAGATGCAAATGAAATGCAATGCAATGCAAACAGGATGCATGCAACATGATCAAGGGTTTGAGATCACGACATGGAGTCTGGGTAAAGAACCAATCCAAGGGTGTGTACTAGGGTTCTTGTATCTGCAGAGCAAGGTTCTAAAGAGTTCCCAGAGTCGACAACCCATCTTTCGGGTTTTATCAACTTCCCAATTGCTCGGTGATCAATAAAATCCTCAAGAGATTCGCTTCTGAGCGTAGTATCGCGTAGCAATCATTTAGGATTACTCCCTCATAATCATCGCACTACATCCTAAATAGGCCAGGTGGGGTAAAGGGTAACTAATGGTCATCAGTATCTCTGGCTCCTAGGTTGAAAGTAGTAACGCATTCACGATTGCTCGTTCAACATTTACCACCTCCAAGAGGGCCTCAACTGAGTGTGGACTTCAAGCTCCCTCCTTTGGGATTTCTCCCTCAAAGTTCCCTTGACTATGTCCACGGTTCCTAAACATATGTGTTCTCTCAAGTCCGGGTTAGGACTTATCTCACTCATAGATATCATATCAACCCAAATTAAACAGAAAATGTCAAGCAAGAACAGATATACAGATATATAAGCAAATATGACACACATAAGCATATACAAGTAAATAAGCAAACATGAATAACATAAAAACAAGATAGGCTTAACCCTCTTAGGAAAGGACCAGCAATAGGTCTAACATCCCCAGTGAAGTCGCCATTTCTGTTGCGGTGAAAATCGGATAACAAGCTATTAATTAACTTGCATCATATTTCTTTTACAACCGACTTTGATTTATCCAAAGGAAAGGTTCAATATCGTTAAAAAACCTAAAGAGGGGAGATCTAAGGTTCGGGGGTTGGTTACGCCTAGGGAAGGTATTAGCACCTTAAACGTCCGTAGTACTCTACGGGAACCTCTTGTTTTAATTTGTGTTATGTTGTGTTTGTTTGCTAAGATAATATATGTACTAAGGTAAAGACCTAAGGGTATGTACAAAGTTTGTCTCGTCTTAATCATGATTTAATCGAGAAATCGATAATCAATGATTCTTGACTTTCATCGACTAAATAGTAAATGAAACTGAAATAAAAATAAAGTGGTCTCATATTGATCAAAGTTTTGTCGCTTTAATGAAATCAATCAAACTATAAAGTTTGTTATATCATCGACCAAAATAAAGATAATGGAATCGAAATGAAAAATAAAGTTGGTCTCGTTTAAATCAAGATTTAAATTGATAAATCGATAATCTTAGATTCTTAACTTTCATTGACCAATAAAAATAAATAAGAAGTGGCCTCATATTTATCAAGACTTTATTGATTTGAAATAATCAAAGTCAAGATTTGTGCAATGTCATCGACCTAAAGTAAAGAAAATGGACTCGAAATGAAGAATAAAGTTAGTCTGGATCGATAATCTTTTGATATTCGACTTTCATTGACCAACAAAAATAAAGAAATGAGCCTCATACATATCAAGACTTTTTAGTCATTTTGCATAAATCAACTAAGTCATGATTTTGTAATATCATTGGCCCTAAAAATCGAAATAAAGATCGTAAGCGAAAAATAAAAATTAAAACAAAATTCGAAAGAAAAAGTTATGAATTCAAGAAATAACATGATAAATTGAAACTAAAAATTTAAAGTGCTCCTAAAATAAAAACTAGAGAAACAAAATTTAGAAATAAATGGAAAATAAAATAAAAATAGTATGAAATAATAAAAGGGTGGTGATGAAGCATGTTTTTTGTCTTTTTGAATTTTTATCTTATCTTTTAAACATCATTCATAATAAAACCAAACAAAAATTATAGGATATTACAATACTTTTTCCAGAAAAATATTAACATGCTAATGAACTTGATAACATAATAGATAAATGATCATGGTACTTTGAAAATGGAGAAATAAAAAGGTGAATGTTACCTAGTGGAGACGGTCCACTGCCTCTTCAATGACACGAGTTATGGAAAAATGAAGACGAACCTTCTCTCCAGAAAATTTGCAAGAATAATTGAGGGAGAAAATTAAGAGAGTATTCAGCCTTTGTGTGGGGTGAATCTGGTGTCTCAAAATGAGAGAATGAGAGATCTTATTTATAGTGTGAATAAAATGGGAGTGTTGATGTGGCAATCCATGTGACTTTATGAGAATGATTCTTGGCCATTGATAATTGAAGTGTAAGAATGTTTTTTGGCCATTGATAAATCCAAGTTGGCAATCCATGTGACTTTATGAGAATGATTCTTGGCCATTGATAAGTGAAGTGTAAGAATGCTTTTTGGCCATTGATAAATCCAAGTTGGCAATTCATGTGAAGTGTTTGTATTGTAGTGGTCCCCACTTACGATGAAGATAAACAAAATAAAAGTAATAATAATAATAATAAAACTAATAATAATAAAACTAATAATGATAAAACAAATAATAATAAAATTAATAATAATGAAATTAATAATAATAATAATAATAATAAAGAAATAATAATAACAAAACTAAAAATAATAAAAAAAGATAATTGAAAATAGTTAGTAAAAAAAAAGAAATTAAACAAATTAAACTCTAACGAAAAATGCATGATTATTGATATGTTTACTAAAAATGCGAAAACAGAGACCAATGAAAAGGATATGCAAACGATCAGAACCAGATGATAAAATTTGGGGTACAACAATATATATATAAAAGGAACGTATCATATGAGAATGTCATTTTTATGTGAGAACATGAGAATGAATCTGAACCATAAGATTTTAAAATAAATTGTGAAGATTATGCGTCGGTTTTTTTTCTCTTTCCTCCATCATTTATTTTAATAATGGAGGATAGAGAAAAAAAATCACACATAATTTCCACCATTTATTTTAAAATCTAATTATTCAGATTTATTATCATGTTCTTACATAAAAATGACATTCGCATAAGATATGAAACATATATATATATATATATATATATATATATATATATATATGACATGTCATGATGCAAAATATAATTTAATTCTGCCACTTAGGCTCTGTTTGGCAAACATTTTTTTGAGCTTATAGCTTATGTCTTATAGCTTATAAGCTCGTATGACAATAAAAGACCTGTTTGGTAACTGTCTTTTCATCACGAGCTTATAGCTTATTTTATTAGTTTATAGCTTATTTTCCAGACGCTATTTTAAATAGCGTTTTAGCTTATAGCTTATCATTTTTTCTTCCACTTTTATCCATATTATTTTAACTAAAACCCATCATTATCCTTTATAATTTAAAATAAAATAATAATTATTAAATATCTTTTATGTCATTTTATTTTATGAGATAATTAAACCGCTAATTTTACCAAACACTTCAATTAGCTTATCAGCTATAAGTCATCAGCCATCAGCTATAAGTTATAAGCTATCAGTCACCAGCTATCAGTCATAAGCTATAAGCTATCAGCTAACTTATCAGTCAACCACTATTTTTACCAAACAGAGCCTTAGTCACAAACACGCCACAATGCATAAAAGGCACCAACCACCACACTTACCAAACAGAGCCTTAGTCACAAACACGCCACAATGCATAAAAGGCACCAACCACCACAAAGGCATTATCATTTATACTACATGATGCATGTCAAAATATATAAGGAATAGTCATCTTTCAATAAAACCAACCAATCATATTTTTTAATGTCTGATTTCCAAAACATATATACCGTTTATTATTTCGAATCAAACAAATCATACTCGTGAAGACAAAAAGTCACAATAATCTATTTCATAACCAACCACATACATAAATCATAAGACACCTCAAAGTAAATTTTTTACTAGAATAACCCACTTTTAAAAAAAAATGCAAAATACTCCATATTTTAAGTTATTTTCAAAGTACTTCACTTTAGGGTACTGATTGAATGCAAGCGCCAAATGAATTGGCGACCTTTCAAAAAGGCAATGTGTTGTGGTCAATTGGATTGGAGATAACACATGGTGTTGCCAATCCAATTGGCGACACAGTGTAAAAGTTACAAGGGTGTCGCTAATTCATCTGGAGACAGCCTTGGAAGTGAATTTTTTTCTATAAATAGAGGTGTTCTGATCATTTAGTTCTATAACTCATCTCATATCTTTGTATTACTGATAACATGTATCATCGCTGTTACGGAAAAGTCATCTATTCGAGAGAGAAGTCTCGGATGGAGATACTGTTTTGAAACATTCAAAATTTCAATCAACTTAAGAGGGAGCTAAATCGGTGGTTAGAATGAGACATTCGTGAAGGGAAAATTTTGAAGTATTGAGAGACTTGATCGCCTGCGTAGGTGGGTTCGTGTTAAGACTGACAAGGATGCGAGGGAAGTCATGTTTGGATCGAATGACATCAGTTTGATTGTTGTAATCAGTTAGAAATGTTTTATGTTTCTATTTTGTTATCTGTTTTATATGTCGTATGTGTTTAGGGATGGCAAAAAAATCCGTACCCGCGGATATACGCGAATAAAATCCGTCACGGATTTGGGGCGAATAACTTAATGGATATCCACGGATAAAATAAATGGATATTTAAATATTTGTTTGTTAATGGATATGGATACGGGTTTAATGATATATGTATCCGCGGATATCCATATCCGTTAAAAAATTATAAAAAATCATTTAAATATCATTAGTTTATTATACCTTATCTTTTCATTCTCTAAAAAATTAGTCTTCTTATATTTCTTTCTTTTTTTCTTTTTGAAATTTTCTTTGAATATAACCTTTCACATTTCATTCAAATTATGTTTGCCATTTCATATTTAAACTCTTCAATACTTCATACCTCACTTCAACAATTTCACAGTCCAACCAACTAGTGTCGTCATTCCTCTGTCGAACCAGTGTCTCTCTTCTTACTCCTTTATCATTCCCTCTTCCATCATAACTCATAATCACAATATCTTTTATTTGTTTGGTTAAAAATGAAATGTATGAATATTATGTTTGAATCTAATTATGTTTCGGTGAATAATTTTTTGTGTCTTTAAAAGAAGTTAAAAATATTTTTTTCAAAAAATAATTTTTATTAAAAAAAATATTATCCATTGATATCTGCAAATATCCACGGATACCATAAAACCCGCAGATTACCCGCTTAACGGATATCTGCATGGATATGGGGCGGATATGGATATCATATTATCCAACAGGGTGTATACGGATATCATAGTATCCGTCCCCATGGATATCCATTTATATCCCTATATGTGTTGTCTGTTGTTAGTTCCTGGTATGTATTGTTTATTGTTAACATTGTTGTAACAAAGACTCATTAATATATGAAAATATAAGGTTACAACAATTGAAAGGATAAACTAAATTATGATGCAGAGGTTGCTCCGACATTAGGACAATTTTTTCGATTGTGTCCGGGCTAATGACATATACTGCATAATTTTATCATTTTATCAGCTGTATCCATTTCGGTTCTTATACGCGTGCTGTTTGGGCGTCCTTTTTTCTTTCTTTGCATCTCATCATTGTGCAAAACTACGTCCCCTTCATATGGAGGCTAATATTCCTCCATTGGTAGCACTGCAAAGCCTTTGTTGTAGACATTCATAACATTAATCGCCTTGTAAACATCAGATAGATGGCTATAAGCATCCTGACGAGCATGTGCGCATGGAGCAATGGCATGTGAGCAAGGTACACAAAAGGCCTGGTACTTGCCACACTCACACCAACATCTCTTTAGTCTAACAACATAGGATAGATTTGGCCTCCCTTCATTATGGTCCGTTGTTTCCTGTACACTGAAAGTTTGCCTATGACGGTCAAAGACTGTAACTGCATGTGTGCTGGCTTTAATAGTATCATCTTTCATCACTTTCATTATACTTTCACTGAATACTTGACCCAACATTAACACTGCACTCCATCTTTCGTCTCTTGTTGCGAAAAGTGATGTCAACCTATAATAGGTTGATCTCACCAAAGCGGTGATTGGAAGGTTTCTAATTCCTTCAAAGACCCCATTCATGGATTCCACAAGGTTTGTTGTCATGTGGCCCAAACGACATCCACCATCAAAAGCCCTTGTCCATTTATCCAATGGAATGGTATCGAACCACCTTCCTACATCTGCGTTTGACATCCTAATTTCGTTAAGGTAGTATTGAAATGAAGGTTGAGTTAGAGCATATCCGACATTCACTACTTTTTTGCGAAGGTTTTGTCTTTGATTGCACGCTTGAAGTTTTGTGCAATACGTCTAATGCAATATACATGGGTAGAATGAGGATTATGCCACCCGTTACCATGGTTATTGTAAGCACTCTCAATAGCAGCATGGCTGTTTGAAGTCAAATAGAGATTAGCTTGTGGAGCGACATGTGTTCTAAGATTCTTAAGGAAGAAACTCCAAGCAGAAACGGTCTCACCCTCAACCAGAGCAAAGGCTATGGGAAAGACATTATTGTTGTCGTCTTGTGCAACAGCCATAAGCAAGTTGCCCTTTTATGCATGGTTGAAACGACCAAAAGAGTCGGTGAAATATGACATTTCCATCAACAATAGTTCCATCTGGCCTACATGTCGGCACTGTCTGCATGACTGCAACAGTTCCTGGTGTGTATGTCTTATGTGCTACCAAAAATCGCGGTAATTCTTTGTAAGAATCCTCCTAGTTGCTAAATACCTGTTCAACAGCCTTTGTTCTTGCAATCCACGCCTTCTTGTACGTGGGAGTATAATTATACCGCGTAACGATATGAGAGATTATTATACTCACCTTCACTGATGGATTCTTGTTAATAAGCGGCAAAATATCTTGACATATCAATTATGCGCTTAGCTTTCGGTGATCCTGAACAATATTTGTTGTAGTGCAACTGTGAGGTGGCTATATGGAAGCTATCTTCCAAGAATCACTTCTCTTTCTGTAAGACACGGCAAGCCGAAACTTGCAAAGTGGATTACGAAAAATAATGACATACCTTCTCGAATCAGTTCGGTGTACATTGAAATCAACAGAGTTATCCATGTGATATTTTTTAATGGCTCGTACACATTCTTCCTTGGTACAAAACTTGTCTCCCACTTTTAATTCATTCTCTGACCGCATATACGGGTTGTAAAACATATCTGAGGATCTCTCATCGTCTTGCAAGTCCAAATCTGTCATATCTTGAGGCGGATAATATACATGACCTGTAGGTATTGGCACTTGTTCGTCATCTTCAATGTTCTTGTTCAACAGTTGATCGACCAATGTCTCGCTTCCTTCTTCTTCGTCATCAACGACGTTGACCTCCAGTTTGGTTTCATCTGAGTATTATGTTTCGGTTTCATCTGAGTCTACACCTGTTGATTGATCGATGATCCGAGACTGTTGAGGTGGAATATTTTGCGGGAGGAACGTATACAACTCAATATAGTTGAAATTAGAATGTTCGTGACTAACGAACATATTTTCAACATCTTCATCATCTCGCACTTTAAGTGGATAAAATTTAACATGGTTGGTTTAAAAAAAATTGGGTACTGATATATTATTTGTGATATAGGACCAAACCCTGATTTCGATTCCAATATATCTTTGAAATGCAAGAAACTTGTGTTTTTATTGATTGTGAATCGGACGACATTGGTGTTTTGAAAACCAAACCCAGTGTCATCGGAGACATATATCTCTCTGTTATAGAGGGCGTTAACAATGTATCTCGGTGCAGATGACATCAGAGAATTCTTGTTAGCGACTTACTATTTTTGGTTGCTTCAGATGAAAATGCATCGGGCAGGTTAAATATGCATGAGAGCATTTAATAAGGTCGCCAGATGAATTGGCGACAGGGTATATATGTTGAAAGGAGGTGCCAATTCATATGGAGACAAGGTGCAGTCTGAGCACACAGTGTTGCCATGTGATTGTCAGCCTGCTATGCATGCATGGGACATGTATCAGGCTACGTGCTCAGCTAGTTCATATTCCTAGGAGTCTCCAAATGGACTGGCGACTCTTCCTAAGGATTGAACACTGTCGCCAATTCATGTGGCGACCTCATGTTGCATGCCTAGTTCACATGTGACTCCTATGTTGTTATATAAGTAAGCTAGAGGTATAAAATGATACATCATCAGAAACATTGCTTCAGAGAAATAATATCAGAAACATTGCTTCAGAGAAATAATATCAGAAATATTTTATCAAGTCTAGAGTGTCACTAGTATCAGAAACATTTAATCAGCTATAATGTCTCTGTTGACAATGGGTGAAATACATAAAGGCACTGTCGCTAATATCGAGAATTTTGTAAGTGTTATTTTCTTTATTGACAATGTGTAAATGTGTACGTGTTATTTTGTTTATTGACAATGTGTAAATGTCTCTATTTATTTTTTTGTAGGATGTCTCTAATTTTCGTCCTCGTGCCCATGAATACGTTGCCCCTGACGAATTAATTCTACCCAATATTGAGCTCGCCGGTTTTGGACATGTAAGCAAAACTATGTCATACTCGGTTGATGCAAAGTTTATACTAGCTTTGCAAGAAAGATGGCGCCCAGAAACACACACCTTCTTTTTTCCAACCGGTGAATGTATCGTGATGTTAGAGGATGCGTACATGTTAGTCGGTTTGCGTATTAATGGTAAGGCGGTCAATGGACCAACAAACTTTGATGGTTCAATTTGTGAGGAGCTTTTAGGTGCCGACTTGCTGGATGAGAGCTCAAGAGGCCAAGGTATATTACTTTCACGCCTCAAATCATGGCACAACAGTTTTATATTAGATCAAGATTCTACCAAAGAAATGAAAATAATAAAAACTAGGTGTTATCTTATGCTTTTAATTGGTTTATTTTCATTTCCCTAAGGCACTGGTTCTTCTATGCACGTTATGTGTTTACCTTTATTGAGAAACTTAGATAAAACAAGAGAGTATAGTTGGGGTTCCGCTTGGCTGTCTTATTTGTATAGCTCTTTGTGTAAGTGCGCCAAAAAAAACACATATACTTTTTTTGGATGCGGCGTTTTTCTCCAAGCATGGGGTTGGTCTAGATTGCCATCCCTAGCGTCTGTCAACCACAACAACTTTTCATTCCCGTATGCACAAAAGTAAGTTAATAACTTAATATTAGTTTATTTCACCTTACTAATTATTGTGTCTAACTAATTTCATTTGAACTTTTTGTTGTTTAGATGGTCGGCTAAGGGTATGAGTTACAATAGATGTCCTAGACATTGTATCATTTAATACCGCAATCTGTTGGATCACCTAACACCTAGAGATGTAAGGCCTCTAAACAAATCAATTTATTTTTTATATCAACTATTTTATGATCTAATATTTTTATCTTCTTCAGTTCATTTGGCGTCCATATCTAAACATGGAACACCTACATGAAGTCAGAGAGGAAGATGCAGTCGTTTGGACTGCATGCGTGCCGATCATCAGATTCATCATTGTGGAGATGCACAACAGTTACCGTGTCAAACTACAATTTGGAATGCATCTAAACATCCCAGATCCCCCAATTGACCTCGGTAATGGCATCTAAAAAAAAGATAATGATCAATGGGATTATCCCGAATGGAAGGATTTTGCAAAATCAGAGTGTCGTAAATAGAGGAACTGCAGCGCCCATGTCTTACGTGACCTGGTGATGGCAACCCCGTCTATACCAACTAATAGTTATATGGATTGGTACAGATCGGTTGCAACTGGGTTTATCTCCGAAGAGAGGTATCTATACGACCCATGATAAACCACCTACACACAAGAAGCTTCGACATCTAACACACCGGGAAATTATCGGCCATGTTACTCACAACCCCCTACCCAACATAATTACCAACCCACAAGCCCACCATCCAAACATGCCAAACACCCAACCACACTACCAAGAGCATCCCCCATACCATCTCAAACAAAATGACTATTATCAAGAAACCCAATATGGCTATGCCCCCAACACAACATTAAGATATAGCCAAAATGAGGGTACATCATACCATAGCCATAACACCCAAACATCTTTCCATAGCCAAAACGCTCAGACATCACACTCTAGCCTACACACAAACATCCCAACAACCTTATGGCTTTCAAACACCACTACCATTTCAACCTTTCATCGACAAATCTTTCACACTAATGTTCCCCTTCAATTGTCTAGGCCGCACACCAATGACCCCTTCATCACATCTAGACTACTCTGGCATGGGTCGCGCGCTCAGTTTCAACACACAAGACCTCATATAAATGCAAGAAATTCTTAGGAAATCAGCTGAGAATGTTCCCGAGACTTCAACTCCTCAAACACCTGGCGTGATACAACAACGAGGGAAACGAATGCAACGAGGGGAATGAGTTCAACTAGTGAAGGTGCCCAGGGGATGTGGAACCGGTGGCCGGTATGACCAACCCGGACGCCAACATTAATTTATGTAATATTATTTTTAATTAATGATTAATGTTATTATTTTTGTTAAAAAAATTTACACAATGCACTCTGTCTCTATATCAATTAACGCCTCCCTTGTACATTTAACACTAAGTCGCCAATTGAATTGGCAACACCATATGGTGTCTCCAATCCAATTGACGACACCACTAAAGCCCATTAAGTTATCGCCAATTGACATGACGCCACCTCTCTATCACACTCCCAAAGTGGGGTACTTTGAAAAATAACTTAAAAAGTGAGATATTTTAGAATTTTTTTTTAAAAAAGTAGGTTATTCTGATAAAAATTTCCCTCAAAGTAAGGTAAAGATTTAGAAAAGTTATTTTCACCAATAAGGGTTAGGCATCATTTCAAGTTAATACAAAACTAGGTTAAATTGATTAAAATATATAACTCAATTTTCAACTACAATCATGCACTCATTCATTATAATAATGTAAAAGTTTTAACAATAAATTTGTTTAGTTATATTTTTTTTATCAATTGTTATTTTTATATTATATTTTAAGAGATTTTTTTTTCTACCAAACCAACCTTTAAACTACCACTTTTTCAATCACTCACTTATTGTATTAATCCAAAGCTTTAATTAATAAATTGATTTAGTTACACTTTTTATAAATTACTATTCTGTTTTATTTTTTTGAAGATTTTTTTCCATCACACCAACCTTTAATCTACTTTTTTATATATACTTTTTTTATTATAAAATATTACTCTTTTTTGAACATTATATTTATATAGAATAATTAATTAATTAATATAAAACTTACAATTTTTATTAAAGTCTATTGTTATTTTATTAATATAATATAAAATTTAATTTGATATAATTTTTTTATTTTCAACCTAATCAATAATAAATAATTTATTATAAAATTATTTTTGTTTTAATTTGTTTTATATATTTATAATTATTCTATCATATCATTTATTTTGATGAAAGATAGATAATATAATTTAATGCACATCATTGCATGAAATTTAAATTACTCAATAAAATAATTGAGTCTTGCTTTAATTAAGTGGCAAGCCCCGACTTTGGGGGAGAGTGAACCTTAATACAAATGAAGCTAGAGATAAAAATGGTAATGCGGGTTGTGGTGGCATTATTAGAGAGGATGAAGGAGAATGGATAAGAGGTTATTCTAAATTCATTGGAATTTGTTATAGTTACACCTCTAAATTGTGGGGAGTTTATGAAGGGCTGAAGCTTTCCACTAAGATGGGATTCACAGGCATTGACGTGAACCTTAATGCTCAGCAAGTGGTTGTTGATATTAACTCAAACAATACAAGCAACGCAATAAGTAGGAAGCTGATTTCTATGATTAGAGGTAACTGTCTTTGAAATAGTGAGATCACTATTAACCATGTTTATCGTGCAACCAATCGTTGTGCATATGCTCTTGATAAAAATGGCCTCTCACTCTCGCAATAGATTTGTGTTTTTAATTGTTAGTCTTTCTTTTGTCACTCATTTGTTAGATAGTGACTTGTCAGGGGTTCTCACACCGCGGCTTGTGTCGGTGTAATTGTTTTTCTTCCTTTGAGCATTATACCCTCCATTTAATAAAAAAATAAAAAAATAAAATAATTGAGTCTTTTTATTTTTTATATTTTTTCTTTAAGACTAATAATAACTACAATTTATTGTAAAATTTATTTGTTACTTAAAAAGTGGATGTATTTTAATTTATATAAAAATAAAAAACAATAAAGTTATAACTTAGTTATCAAAACTAAATTTAGTATTATTTTTAAGAATGACACAAATTTATTTTAAAAGATTAGGTAATAAAATTAATTTTATCCAAATTATCATAAATTATAAAAAGAAACATTTCAATAATCATTATTCTAACTTAAATAGTTATATAAATATTAAAATAAAATAAATATAAATTATAGAAATATCTATATTATAATAAAAAAAATTATATAAATTAAGGTATTATTAAGATTAAATAAATACAAAATATACAAAATTAAAAAATAGGCAATATTATAATTTTAGTCCCTCTATTTTACCCAACTCACAAAAATAGTTTTCATATTTTGTTTTTAAACAGTTTTGATCTCTCATTCTAAATTTTTAAGCTTCCTTTGTGTTATGACTGAGAGTATTAATGATATTATAATGATTCATAAGTCATTTGATATTTAATCTATTTTTTAGAACACAACCCATTTCAAAAGATTAATTCAAAATTATGATGTCAAAGATTAAAAGAAAATGAATAAAAAATATAGGACATAAAGAAAATAAAAGTTTTAACCGCTCGAAGCTTCGTCCGCTGTTTAGAGTGGCTTCATTCCTCAGTTTGCTGTTTGATTGGAAGTTAACCTGAAACTTCATTGTTCCTTGTATAAGGGGATTCGTTGGCTCAACCTTCTAAAATCTCTCAAGCATTATTAGATACCTTCAAGATCAATTCTAGGGGAGAGGAGTAGGTCACTTATTTAAGACCGAACCTCTATAAATCTCTGGTGTTATCTATCTTCTCTTAACTCTATACTTTCCTTCTATTTCTTTATTCCACTGCTTATCCAAATGTATTTTAGAAAATATTTTCAAACTCTAATTTGGAAAATGATTTTTTTTAAACTATCATTTTGCAAACCGCCATAATTCACCCCCTCTTGTGTATGGATTCACATGTTCAACAAATGATATCAGATCCTAACTCTTGTCTAAGGACTAAATTTCTTGAAAGAAAGATGACTTCTAACATTGTTTTTAAATAAGATTTTTCCAAACACACATCCACCATTTAATGGTGATAGGTTTGAATTATGGAATGCTAGATTTAAATTTTTCATTCAAAGCCATGATTTTGAATTGTGGGATACCATAATCAATGGTCAGTTTATCCTACTCATTATGTTAATGGAGAAGTAGTAGATAAACCAGGTTTTCTTTGGACAGTAGAAGTAAAGAAAAAGTTTGAAATTGATTTTAAAACAAAAACTTTTTTACATATGTGCTTAGATGAAAATAAATTATTTTAAGTTCATACTTGTAAATCCACCAAGGAAATAAGGTTCACTCTTGGAGTTATATATGGAGTTTCTTCAAGTGTTGTATAAGAGTGAATGAACACACGAGGTAAAAAAGATGATTGCTTCATTCATAAGTGTTCTTCAATTCTTAGAAATTTTAGAAATCATACTAGAACCATCGTGACTAACATATATCTAAAAATTAAGAATTGGAATAAAAAATTTGATCCAATACTTAAATTGAGAGATGAGAATGTTTATTATTTTCAAGAAAATTACAAGAGGGAAGAAATCGTCGAAAAGTTGAATGAATTGATTCAATTGTTAAAGGATGAAGGCATAAGCTTAAATCTAGAATCATCTTTAGCACTTCATCAATGTATTCATGTGAAGACAAATCAACTCCAATAATCTCCTTCAAAATAATAGTATTGGTGATTGAACGATCCTTGGAGGATTCAACATCAAATGGAGGAACTTTATCAAAAGAAGAATATGACGATGATGTCTCATCTTGTGTAATATTCAAGAGAATAAAGGAAAACGAGGTCCCAATGAATAATATAGTCAAAGAATCAACTTCAAGGAGAAAACTCAAAGAATCAACCTCTGACAGATGCTTCGAAAACTCCTCTTTCGAAGAAGAAGAATTCTGTAACACCCTTCTACCCGATGGACATTCACGAATAAAATAACAACAATTATCAGAGTAAATTCACCACAAGGGTGCCACATTTCATCATAACATTATAATAGCATTATCCTGCATCGTAACACAGGTTACAACATCAAAATTAACTTGAATACTACGCAGCGGAAAACTTCATAAGCATCATAATTTTCAAAACAATCCAAAGGTTTTAAAATCGAAACTCAAAACATTATAATATCATCAAATAAAGGAACACCATGGTTCGACTCAAACGTTCCGACCCGATGTTACATATCAGAGCAAGACCCTCTACTCAACCAAAATAATCAAAATACTTCGAGTCAAGATCTTCACGCACCGAAAGCTAATCCTGATCACCTGCATGTTACCCACGTGGAGGCAACATTCAAACTGGCAGGGTGAGTAATCATAAACCATTATACAAGATATAAGATAAGAATTAATAAGGTAGCATGCATCATAATAAAACAACATCGTCATTATACATCATTATCATCATCATACATCATGGGAATCATGTCATCAACATCATTCATTCACAATCAGGCAATGCCACATAATATGAAATGCACAACAAGACTCATGCATGTGGTACCAATTCGTCATGTTTGATTGACACTGGGCCATCACCCTCAAAAGGTCCCCACCAATAGGATTGATTCTACATAAGAACCAGAGCAACGTCATACACTTCAATCCGCACAATGGGATTGAAGCCACCACTAGACCGAAGTCCTAAAACCGTCACTGGACCAAAGTCCTAAAATGCTATGAATGCATGATACAAACGTCATAATCGTCATCGTCACAAAATCGTCACATTGCATCATCATTCATAAAAATCTCATTAAGCATCATGGTCACGCATCATTATATACATAAAAAATTGTCATAATATGTCACTAACATCATGTTAATCTCGTCATCATCATGCATCAAAAGTCATCATAATACATCCCACTTCATCATATATTACTCATCAAAACACAACACATCAATTACACAAGGCATACGAACAACAAGGCACAAGCATCACAACAACATAAAAGAAAATCAAAATAAATAAAATTATTGCTCCTGCTCGCCTGGAGCTCTCCCGGCGAAGCAGCGCACTCGACTGGGTTCGCCTGACGAAGCAGGGGCGAAACAACTTCCCCAATACAAAATCCAGAGCCTCACTTTTCACACTCTCCCTTCGCTGCTATCTTCGCCCGACGAAGCAGCTCGCTCGCCTGGTCTTCACCCGGCGAAGCAGGGGCGAATCACATACTCCATACAAAAACCAGCAACACCCATTTTCCATCTTTCCTTCGCTTCTACTTTCTCCAGGCGAGGTTGTGGCGAATTCGCTTTGCCTGACGAGACGGGAGTTTTGCCCGGCGAATCCTTGCGAACCTGCAATTTTCAGTTGCAATTTTGCACTACCTCAGACCCTAAGAGGTCTACGATTCCAGCACTAAACCAACCAATTTTCATCAGAATTCATCATAGAACAACACAACAACCACAATTCATCAAGATAGGTTTATTCCTAACATCAAATACGTCCCAAAAACCCCCATTCCGACATGAACTCATCAAATTTACCTGAAACCCACTACCTACATGTTTCTACACCTATATCAAATATAATGATAAAATATATCTCCCCATACCTTAGAAAATCGCTTCTGAATTCTCCTCTCTGAGTTCTTATGAAACCTCTCTGAGCCCTAGCCTTCTTCTCCTTTTCTTCAGAGTGTTTTCTCCAAACTGATCGTATCACCAATGACTTATCCCCTCTCTCTAACTTCTTTTGTCCAACTTACCCCTAGGACCCCTAACAGGCTTTTCCAACATTGTCCTCACTTAACCCATCCAAATTTACCAACTTGCCCTTAATGTGTCACTTAATTTTTTTATAATAATAATAGTAATATTTCACAGAATTCCATATTATTATTACCAAAATAATATTAATAATCCTCATACTTCTAAATACCTTCAGCATCCCCTTAACATCATAATACCCCACAAATCAAGACATCAGTCATCAAAATAATTCACCAAAAATTCACTAAAGTACGAATATTTAAAATAAACTAATTAAATAATCATTCTACCGAATTTGGGGTGTTACAACTCTCCCCCACTTAAAGAATTTTCGTCCTCGAAAATTACCTGAAGGAAACAGAGTCGGATACGACTCCCTCATCTAATCTTCACATTCCCAAGTCCAACTTTCACCAGCTGGTCCACCCCATAACACCTTCACCAAAGATATATCTTTACCCCGCAGTTGCTTCATTTCTCTTCCATCTATCCGCACATGTAATGCTTCAACATTCAGATTATCTCTCACCTGTATGTCATCCATCTAAATCACGTGCGATGGATCTGGAATATACTTTCTTAATTGCGACACATGAAACACATCATGTAGATTCGCAAGCGACAGCGGTAAAGAAACCCGAATGGCTACCTCTCCTATCCTCTACAAAATCTGATACGGACCAAGGAAACGTGGAGTGAGCTTCCTAGACTTCAAATCTCGACCCACACCAGTCACCGACGTAACTCTCAAAAACACATGATCTCCCTCTTGGAACTCAAGTGTCTTCCTTCTCTTGTCATGGTAACTCTTCTCCCGACTCTGCGAAGCTTTCATCCTTTCTTGGATCATCTTAATCTTTTCAGTCGTCTCCTGCATAATTTCAGGTCCGAGTACAGCACTCTCGCCTGACTCATACCAACACAATGGAGTTCTACACCTCCTTCCATACAAAGCTTCATACGGCGCCATCCCAATACTAGCATGAAAGCTATTGTTGTATGTGAACTCAATCAACGACAAATGGCTATGCCAAGATCCTCCTTGATCCAACACACAAGCCCTCAGCAAATCCTCCAAAGACTGGATAGTCCTCTCTGTTTGGCCATCCATCTGCGGATGATATGCAGAACTCATCTTCAAATTAGTACCCAAAGCATCTTGTAAACTTTTCCAGAACCTCGATGTAAATCTCGGGTTTCTATCTGACACGATACTCGAAGGTATCCCATGCAACTTCACAATCTCCTCAATGTACACCTCAGCTAACTTCTGCATAGAATGGTTAATCTTCATCGGCAAGAAATGAACCGACTTAGTCAACCTGTCTACAATCACCCAAATAGAATCATTCCCTTTTGTAGTCTTCGGCAATCCCGACACAAAATCCATGGAAATACTATCCCATTTCCATTCTAGAATATTCAACGGCTGCATCATACCAAAGGCTTCTGATGCTCAATCTTGGACTTCTGACAAATCAACCAGGCATAAACAAATTCAGCAATATCCTTCTTCATGCCTGGCCACCAAAACAGTTTCTGCAAATCCTGGTACATCTTCATAGGACCCGGATGAATGCTCAATCTACTTCGTTGTCCTTCTTCAAGAATACTCTTTTTAATTTCGGGAACATCTGGAACACACACTCTGTCTCTGAACCTCATCACACCATTCTCATCAATTCGAAATTCACCTCTGATACCCTGGTTAATTAAAACTGACTGATCAACCAGCTTCAAATCAGATTGCTAACCCACTCTGATCTCTTCCAGAATACCACTAGTCAACTTCAACATACCCAACTTCACACTGTCAGAAGTCTCTTCACATACCAAACTCAAATCTCAGAATTGCTCAATTAATTTCAATTCTCTCACAATAAGCATTGACATATGCAATGACTTTCTACTCAATGCATCGGCCACCACATTTGCCTTACCAGGGTGGTAACTAAAATCGAAATCATAGTCTTTCAACAATTCCAACCACCTCCTCTGCCTCATGTTCAACTCTTTCTGATCGAATAAGTACTTCAAACTCTTATGATCGCTGAACACTTCAAATTTAGAGCCAAAAAGGTAATGTCTCCAAATTTTCAACACAAACACCATAGCTGCCAATTCTAAGTCATGAGTAGGATAATTCCTTTCATGAACTCTCAATTGCCTCGACGCATAAGCAACCACCCGTCCATTCTACATCAACACTCCACCAAGACCCATCTCCGAGGCATAAAAATACACCACAAAAGATTCATTCGAATTAGGCAAAATCAAAACCGGAGAGGTCGTCAATTTCTTCTTCAATTTCACAAAACTCTCTTCACATGCAACATCCCACACATAGGCCTGACCCTTGCGAATCAACTGCGTCAACGGTAGCGCCAATTTAGAAAAACCTTCTATGAAAGTAACCTGCCAACCCTAGAAAACTTCGTATCTCAGTAGCAGACTTCAGAGTCTCCCACTGTAGCACAACACCGATCTTAGAAGGATCAACAACAATTCCACCACTTGAAATCCCATGTCCAAGAAAACTCACCTCTTTCAACCAAAACTCCCACTTCGACAGTTTGCATATAGCTTCTTCTCATTCAATACTTGCAGCACAGTCCTCAAATGCTCAACATGTTCTTCTTCAGATTTAGAGTATATCATAATATCATCAATGAAAACCACCACAAACTTATCCAAATACTCATGGAAAATCCGATTCATATACTCCATGAACACACCAGGTGCATTAGATACACCAAAAGGCATCACAGTGTATTCATAGTAACCATACCTTGTTTTGAAAGCTGTCTTTGGAATATCATCCGACATAACACGAATCTGATGATATCTAGACCTTAAATCAATCTTACTGAACACACAAGCACCTACTAGCTAATCCATCAAATCGTCGATTCTCGGAAGTGGATACTTATTCTTGATAGTCACCTTATTTAACTGACGATAATCAACACACAACCTCATGCTACCATCTTTCTTCTTTAACAACAACACAGGAGCACCCCACGGAGAAACACTTGGTCGAACAAACTTCTTGTCAAGAAATTTTTCCTGTTGTTTCTTCAATTCACTTAACTCAGACACTGACATCCGGTAAGGAGCCATTGACACCAGATTCGTACCTGGTATCAAATCCACCACAAAATCTACTTCACATTCTGGAGGCAAATCACTTATGTCATCCGGAAACACTTATGGGAATTTGCAGACGACAGGTAATTCGACACTCACAGCTTCACGATCAACTTGCAACGATGCAAATAGCGCAAACATCAAGGCTTCGTCTTCTAAGAGTTCGTCTACTTGCTTAGCAGACAAGAACATCAGCTCTCTATTATCACCAAACTCAGGAAACTCCACAGTCTTATTATAACAGTTGATGTGAACATAGTTGAACTCGAACCAGTTCGTCCCCAGAATCACATCGATTTGGTGCAAGGGCAAACACACTAAATCCATCACAAAACTCTTCCCAAAAATCATCAAAGGACATCTCGAACACACAAAAGTAGTAGTAATAGAACCATTAGCAGAAGTCTCTATTACCATACTACCATTCATATCAGACAATTTCAAACCCAATCTATTAGCATATTCAAGCGAAATAAACGAGTGAGTAGCACCAGTATGAATAATAGCAACCAACTCAACGTTATTAATAAAATAAGTACCTCAAATCAAGTTATCCTTCTTAGGAACCTCTGAACTACTCAAAGCAAACACTCTGCCATTAGTCTAAGTGCAGTAGTAGTCTTCTTCGCCTTTCAAAACTGAGTACTGATGTGACCCTGTTCACCACAGTTGAAACAAGTCGGACCCTCATCTTTGCGGTCAGTAGCTCTGTGACCTCTCTTACCACATCTGTAGCACCTCAACACACTATTGTTGCAAACTTCAGCACGGTGGCCTTGGTCGCCACACCTGTAACACTTCACAGAAGCGGGAGCTACTCCCACACTTGTCTTTTTCCCATCTGAAGCCTTCTATTTCCCTTTGTCAGCTGGAGTCACATAAGACTTTCCTATGAACTATCCCTTCTCTTTCTTCTCACTAAGATGCTTGTAGTGAGCAAATCGAGCTCGACTATCCTCATCATAAATTCTACTCTTATCCACCAGCTCATCATACCTTCGAATCTGTTGGTAACTAATACCCTGCTTGATCTCTGGTTTTAGCCCATTCTCAAACTTAAGGCATTTGGACATCTCAGCATCAACACGATTATAATGCAGACAAAACTTCACCAGCACCTCAAACTTTGCTGCACACTCTGCCACATTCATATTTCCTTGCTTCAGCTCAAGGAATTCTGCCTCCTTCTTTCCGCAAGCATCTTCAGGAAAATATTTTCCCAAAAACTCCCTCTTAAACACATCCCATGTTATCTCGGTACCAACATCCTCCAGCCTCTGACGGGTGTTATCCCACCAATCTTCAGCTTCCTCTGATAGCATATGAGTACCGAATTGAACTTGTTAAGCATTCGTACACCCCATCACCCGTAAGATCTTCTCAATCACCTTGAGCCATTTATGCGCGCTCTTCGGATCATGAGTGCCCATGAAAGTTGCCAGATTATTCCTCTGGAATTTCCCCAAAGCGCGGAACTCATCAGGAGCTTTACCATTCTGATTGTTTTGAACCATCACTTGAGCAAGTGATTCCAGCGCGTCAGCAATAGCACGGTCGTTTCTCCCAGCCATTCAACACACCATCAAACAAAATTAGAAGAAACAAAATTCATTGACAATGTACACACACTCATCGACTGACAGGGAATTGACATCATACAACACCTGGCCGGACAAACCGACCTGCTCTGATACCACTAATGTAACACCCTTCTATCCAACGGACATTCATGAATAAAATAACAACAATTATCAGAGTAAATTCACCACAAGGGTGCCACATTTCATCATAACATCATAATAGCATTATCCTACTTCGTAACACGGGTTAAAACATCAAAATTAACTTGAATACTACGAAGCGGAAAACTTCATAAGCATCATAATTTTCAAAACAATCCAAAGGTTTTAAAATCGAAACTCAAAACATCATAATATCATCAAATAAAGGAACACCATGGTTCGACTCAAACGTTCTGACCCAATGTTACACATCAGAGTAAGACCCTCTACTCGACCAAAATAATCAAAATACTTCGAGTCAAGATCTTCACGCACCGAAAGCTAATCCTGATCACCTGCACGTTACCCACGTGGAGGTAACATTCCAACAGGCAGGGTGAGTAATCATAAACCATTATACAAGATGTAAGATAAGAATTAATAAGGTAGCATGCATCATAATAAAACAACATCGTCATTATACATCATCATCATCATACATCTTGGGAATCATGTCGTCAACATCATTAATTCACAATCTGGAAATGCCATATAATATGAAATGCACAACAAGACTCATGCATGTGGTACCAATTTGTCATGTTTGATGGACACTGGGCCATCACCCTCCAAAGATCCCCACCAATAGGATCGATTCTACACAAGAACCGGAGCAATGTCATACACTCCAATCCGCACAATGGGATTGAAGCCACCACTGGACAGAAGTCCTAAAACAGTCATTGGACCGAAGTCCTAGAATGCTATGAATGCATGATGCAAACATCATAATCGTCATCGTCACAAAATCGTCACATTGCACCACCATTCATAAAAATATCATTAAGCATCATGGTCACGCATCATTATATACATCAAAAATCGTCATAATATGTGACAAACATCATGTTAATCTTGTCATCATCATGCATCAAAAGTCATCATAATACATCCCACTTCATCACATATTACTCATCAAAACACAACACATCAATTACACAAGGCCTACGAACAACAAGGCACAGGAAACACAACAGCAGAAAAGAAAAATAAACAAAATTATTGCTCATGCTCGCCTGGAGCTTGCCCTGCGAAGCAGCGCGCTCTCTTGGGTTTGCCCGACGAAGCAGGGGCGAAACAACTTCCCCCATACAAAATCCAGAACCTTACTTTTCACACACTTCCTTCGCTGCTATCTTCGCCCAGCGAAGCAGGGGCGAATCCCACACTCCATACAAAAACCAACAGCACCCCTTTTCCATATTCCCTTCACTTCTACTTTCGCTCGACGAGGTTGGGGCGAATTCGCTTCGCCCGGCGAGACGGGAGTTTCGCCCGTCGAATCCTTGCGAACCTGCAACTTTCAGTTGCTATTCTGCACTACCTCAGACCCTAAGAGGTCTGCTATTCCAGCACTAAACTAACCAGTTTTCATCAGAATTCATCATAGAACAACAGAACAACCACAATTCATTAAGATAGGTTTATTCCTAACATCAAATGCGTCCCTAAAACCCCCATTCCAAAATGAACTCATCAAATTTACCCGGAACCAACTACCTATATGTATCTACAACTATGTCAAATATAATGATAAAAGATTTCTCCCCATACCTTAGAAAATCGATTCTGAATTCTCCTCTTTGAGTTCTTCCAAAACCTCTCTGAGCCCTAGCCTTCTTCTCCTTTTCTTTAGAGCATTTTCTCAAAACTGATCGTATCACCAATGACTTCTCCCCTCTCTCTAACTTCTTTTGTCCAACTTACCCTAGGACCCCTAACAGGCTTTTCCAACATTGTCCTCACTTAACCCATCCAAATTTACCAAGTTGCCCTTAATGTTTCACTTAATTTTTTTATAATAATAATATTAATAGTAATATTTCACATAATTCCATATTATTATTACCAAAATAATATTAATAATCCTCATACTTCTAAATACCTTCAGCATCCTCTTAACATCATAATACCCCACAAAGAAGATGAATGTGAGGTAACAAAGTTATCATGCAAGCAGTTGTTTAAACTAAGCATTAAGTTAATCAAAGAAAATTTAACATTAACAAGAGTAATGTAGATCTTAAATATTATCTTGAATTTATAGAAAAGAGTAAAGTATTTGCATGAAACCCAGATAGAACATGTGAGACTCGTGTCTTAATAAAAAAAAGAAGTAAAGTATTTGCATGAAACCCTAAGTAAATTTACAAAGGGGAAAAAACCTTGACCAGATTTTATCAAGTCAAATGTTTTTCTTGATTAAAACTTAATTAGGGTTTAAATCTGCTAGAACACATAGTAAAGTTTATAATAGGAAGAAATCACATCGACTTGTCTATAAATGATCTCACTGGAATAGACTTGGCCACTTAGAGTCGTTTTGCTTTGATAAATTGAGGAGGTCTAAAGGTAATAACCTTAGACCTCTTAGAACTACTGATACACCAGGACCCAAGAAAATTTGGGATCCAAAGGTGAAAACCTAGTATGATTTGCAGATTTAATGAATACATAATGCATATTAAATGAAGTTGTGCAAAACAAAGGGTATAGTTTCAAATATAAAGTAGTACCAGTTGGAACCAAAGCTTGTGATCCAAGAATGCTAAATGATGATGTATAACAATGATAGTGATCAAATAAAATATTTGTTGATGTTGATCTCAACATCCATGGTTTGTGATGATGAGTTGATCTCTTAATAGACCGAGAGGATAAGTCTGTAGTGGACATACTTATCTCATGATTAACCAACTCTCGATCCAATGATTCATAGGGAAGGATGTATGACATTGTGTTGTCGTTCCATTGAAAGGGGGGATATTTATCAAGGTTACTAAATAATTAAGAAAGTGGTGCAAGAAGAATGAGCAAGGGTGCAAAAAGTAGAGCAAAAAAGCAAAAATTTAATCCAAGGCCAAAAAAGCACCAAGAAGGCTGAAAAGTAAGAAGAAAATCTATTAGAAAATATGCACGCTTCAAATTTTAAATCAAATCAAAATTTATCTTTTCCTCCAAGCTAATCAAATCTAGCATTAATGGAAAACACGCGAGATATTTAAAAGTATCATGACCTAATCAATTAGGGCCTTAATTTAATCGATTAGATGGCCTATTTTGGAAAGAGTTGATTCTCATATTTTCTTCGCAGAATCTTCATTGATTTTGTGATTTTTTTCATGCCCAAAATCGCGAGAAGGTTTGCTTTAAATAAGTAACTCTACTCCCTTATTTTTTTTCATCTCACACTTTTCCTTCTTCTTGTATTCTTGTATGAGTTTCACTTTAAGTTATAAGTATTATCACTCATATCCTTAACAAAGAGCTTTCAAATAGGAAACTCTTCATCAAGAAGACTACTTGCAGAAGGTACATCGTCATGAAATCAAGAAGGTAGTCCAATGCCCAACCAAAAGCTACCAAGACCCGATGTGATGGAGGAACATTTCCTTAACAACTTTAAGCCATATGTGTTAAGGGTTATTAAGAGAATTCTTCACAAAGGTACTAGATATAATGATTCCAAATCTTATGAGAGAATTCTACTCCAACCTAACAATTGAAGTCTCGTCTTTAAAGTCAATAGTGAAAGGAATATACATCCATAGAGATACATTTGAGATGATGTTTGAATTGTCATTTTGTGGGATATCTTATACCTACGAAAGACCAATAAAGTTTAAGAAGTTTAAACTCTCCACCGCTATCATCTCTTTTGTTATAAGTCCCATGGAGGATCAAAAACTTCTTATCAAGGTAATCTATCTAAATGAAAATATTTGTGTTGTGCACTATCTTATTACAAGGATACTCCTCTCAAGGCAGGATACCCTTGATGTCATCATTAAGGAAGACGCCCATCTGTGCTTTTTAACGTAAAAATTAGAAACTAATTGGGTTAAGGGAATTTTCCTTCACATGTTCCACCACAAACAAACCTAAACAACAAAACTTCCATACGGACCCCTGATCACCAAAATATAGTTGCTTTTGGAATTAACACTATTGAAGAAAAAAAATATATGTAGTTTACACCAAGATCGACTACTCCTCACTTAAAAGAATGAGGGTTCACATATTTCATGGATAATTAAGGAAAAATTTGATGGATAAAGACAAAGTCATCACCCAACCAGCCATAGAAAATACAGTTGTCAACAATCTCATGGAAATGTGCCAACAAAATACTTAAGCCATATATAATTTGGCAAAGGAAGTGGCCATTATCAAAATGAATACCTTAAAAATGGATGATACTTATGGAAGTGAGTAATATCACCAATGTTTGCTTTAATCTATAAGTTTGTTTTATTTTCCTGCATTGTTTCAATTCCTGCAATTTTCAACTTTCTATACTTTGAATTCTAGCATTTTCAAATCAAGAAAATAATGTTTTCCATTTCTAGTAATATGTTTGACTAGTTGAATAATGTGCTGGCATATTAAAAATCATGCATTTTATCTTTACCCACTTTTTTGATTGTGACAAAGGGGGAGAAGTATACTTTAAAGGGGAGTAGAGTATATTCTTTACTCATGCGAGGGGGAGTTTAACCACTCCAATGTTTATCTACTCGTGTTTCTATTACCATCTCCGTGAAATATGTGTTGTCACCATAAAAAGGGGGAGAATTTAAAACTATATGCTTACAAGTATAATCAAGAATTGATCAAAACTCAAAGATAAGCAAAGTTATGCTTAGCCCTGATAATGGCATGTTTTTTATGTTGGAAAAACCTAATGGTATAAAAATTCTTGAAGTGGTTTTGATGACATTAACACATGAAGACAAGCAAGTAATAAAGCTATATTAAGCAGTCAAAGATGCACAATGTGGTTGATCAAGCTATTTCTTTAAATTAAGTTAAAGATTAGGGTTTGTGATCACCTATGATATCTCTACCCTCTATTGATGGTGAATAACTTGAAGATATCTCAAGATTCAAGAAGACTTAAGTGAAGTTCTTATTTTATTAGTATATATTCTTAAAGGACTCGAAGCTTCAAAGTGTGAAAGAGAGGAAGTATTAAAGCTCACCTGATCGTGTCTAGGTGAATGATCTGTAGTAAAAACACCAGGGCATTTTCGTTAATAGCATGGCTAAAACGCACATAAAATTAAAAGTATTTTTGAATCCTCTTGTTTTCAAATAAAATCACCAAAAATGTTTTTGGAACCTAGTTAGATGAATTGGAAAATGTCAAGTTGATTAGGACAAGTTTTTGAACTATCTAATCGATTAGAACAAACACCTAATCAGTTAGATGAAAGCGAATCAAGTCCATAATCGATTATGAAAATGTATTAATAAATGATAAGTATTGTCTATCAAAACCTGCTAATTTAGGCATCAATAATTGATTATTGCATGTACCTAATTGATTAGCTAATCGATTAGGTCATTTATTTTACCCATAAATTGTTTCCTAAATTGAAAAATGTCATCATCCCGAAAAACGTGAATATATCACTTTTTCTCTTTCTCTCAATCTCTATAAAAATATTTCTCTTTTCTCTGTTGTTGTGTGAACCACAAGTGCATGGTTTTTGTCAAGTAATACAAAAGTTTGATCCTACAACGAGATGTGTGATTACCAAATTCTATGTCAACTATGTTTATCTAAGGTGATCGCAAGTGGTTTGTTTGATGCTGATTGAAAAATAAAGTTTTAACAATTAATATAAAACATGACTAGGAATTATTTTTCGTCCATCTAGATTCACCTCTAGGATTTGTGTATGTTTAAAATTACGAGATGTTCTAAGCATTTTTTTATAGAAAATAAGATAAATATGCGCGTCACACACTTTCGTAGCGTGCACATCTGAACGTGTTTCAGGCACAACTAAGTAAATCAATCAAGAGCGTTATGTCTTGTCACATGACAGCGCATCTTGATTGTTTTTCAATTGAGACCAAGTTGCCTTGTCAGTGGCACCGCAAACTTAGTTGTTTAGTAACTTGCTTTCAGATGCCGACTCATTATCTTTCAATATATGAACGACATCTCTATTGACTTTTCTTTCGTAACCGTCATAGATGTGAAAATATTACTCGAGTTCTAAAATAAATAAAGCCTAAGTTTCTCGTAATTTCAAGACATATATTTGGTAGAGATTATTCATAAGATAGACTCACATAACCCATTATCCCTAAGAATCTACTCACTCATGGTGAGATAAACAACAACAATAATAGAGAATAGGAACATTGCATGAAATGTAAAGGATTAAATGTAAATAATGTAAATTACAAAATAACAATAAGATAAAAGCATGATTCTAATAACAATATTATAAAATGCTCAAAGTTAAAATGTAACCAAGCTTAAAGCTAAAAGACTTAAGAGAATAACAAGTTTTTGCAAGAATTTCTAGTGAAAAGTGATGAAACTGAAAGGTCCTATTGCCCTTATTTATACTAATTCAAGGCCTAATTCACTAATTATTTGCACTAATTTTGTGCTTAATAACTACTTATCACTAATCATAAACAAAATGGAGGTTACATAAGCCAAAAGGCCACAAACCTAGCCAAGAGGTCAAGAATTCGTAACTGCTTGAGGTGCTGACACATGCCGTGTCAGAAAACACGGCCAACCTCAGGTTTCTTATATGGAGGGGGCTTCAAGGGGAAACAAGGCTCATGTCATGGGATACATCCATGTCGTTTGCCCTAAAACATTTTGCATTCGAAGTTCTCCGTTTCGTGCAATCTTCGCTCTTTTTCGTCCCAATTGACTTCTTATTCCCTAAAAAAACTTAGCAGGCAAAAATACATAAAAATGAACTAGAATGCTTAAAGTACACATGAAATAAAAGGGAAAACAAACAAGAAATACAATACATTTACTGCCTATTGTTGCAACGGTAAAGCAACAAGGAAAAATTGATTTAGTACCCAGTTTTGTCGTCTCCACAGGGATCAGTGCGAGGGAAAGAATGTCGTTCGAAAATCTCTATGTCTCTAAGCTTGGTTTTAATGGTATGGGAGTAAAATGCAAAAAGAAAACATATGAACAAGTAAATAAAGTACGTTAGAGAACTCGTCAGGAATGACCCGTTCACCTATCTAATACACAAATCTACCAATCAGTTGTACACAACCTAAATCACTCGTCAATACCCCCACGTATCGTTCACAACAAAGGTTATGTCTAACACAAAGTTGAGAGAACAACTACATTACCTCATCGATGATGTATCACGCAACTCGACAACACGGAGCATTAAGAATCGATACCCACAGTGAATGTTAGATAGAAATTTATCTCTAAAGTTCAGAACCTAACAAATGTTCATCCTAGATCCAGATTCGAAGAGGATATGTCTACCGCAACTCAAATCCAAACATAAAGCGAATAAAACAAGGATAACACCGATAAAGATTTGTAAAATAGCTTGTATACAACGCCATGATCAATAAATATACATACTATCAAAGTAAACTTACATACAAACCCCAACAAATGAAAAATACACTGAGAAGAAGGAAGGTGAAGAGGAATCTCTCACCGTGTCCAGCAAAATGACGCAATTCCAGCTCCGGATCATCGCTATGCAACCTCCAATGTTGTTTCTAAGCTACTCTACACAAAGAATGTTTTTCATGAAGTTGGGGATAAAAGTTCCCAACAACATAACCTAAAAAATGCTGAAAAGTGACTTAAATAGGGACGCGAACCGCGCTAAGCACGCTATGAGGGTGCTTAGCGCCATCAGCAAAATCACAATTCTTGTTTTCTTCATAACTTTCGAACTGTAACTCCGATTGACGCACGGTCGGAAGCGTTGGAAAGCTTATTTAATTCTCTATATAATAATGACAAAATATCCTTGCTTGAATACCTACAAAAATGAGATAAACTAAAATTAGAAAGAATTGATATTTATTACAACCGCGCTAAGCGTGCCCTGATCGTGCTAAGCGCGATCTCACTTAAAATACACTTAAACTGCCTTAGCGCGCGCTAGCGCGGTCAAGGGCCCCTAGCTACTGCCTCTTCATCAAAAACGCGCTGAACCTGCGCTGAAAAATGTGCTAAGCGCGAGTTGCCGTCTAAAAGTGCGAAAATGATCTTCTAGGCCCTTTCCATCCACCACAGGTTCCAAGCATTATATATCAGCAAGAAAACCTGTCAAAAAGCATCAAAACGATCATAATTCACAATATTTACATACGAAAATAGAAACTTGCGTATTTACACTAAAACATATGTATTTACTATTAAAACACCAAAGAAACAATTGAAAAGGGCCACAAAATACAATCTAAAATATGCACAAGTTGGCACTTAACACCTATCTTGTCCTCAAGCAACAAGCTTGCTTAGAGAGAATTAGGATCAATCAATTTTTCGGTCGATCAAAAAGTCAAAAAGATGAAAGCTTCATTACTCATACATGGTCTGTCACTCCAACCGGCTAAGATTGAAGTTCCCCCATACTCACCAACACCAAAGGGATTACCAGAACATAAAACAATAAAACATATATAGTCTATAGTTTCTTACTTTAGTCCCTTTGTAGCTATGCTTTGGACTTAAGTCTCTTATCTATTTTCTTCCTTATTCACTTTTACAATAAATTTAAGGCACTTTGAATTATGATAATCAGCACAAGCATAAAATTGATTGAGATTTTTTGTTTTGTTTAGACACCAAGTAATAATTTCTATATTATATACTGATGAAATCACACACTTTTGTGTGCTTATTTATTGTTGACTTTGGGACGATGTTTGGGTTTCAATCACCATTGGACTGAATAAGCGGGTGAGGGTTACCCAACTTAGAAGGTACAATTGCCTTTTACTGTATTTTTCATCATTTTTGGTGCTAATATTATTTTTTATTTTTATTAATTTCTCAACTAATAATACATACGTGAGAGTTTAAAGCGTACCGAACTGTCATAACAAATTACTCAGGAAATACTTCTCAAAATTTGAGTACCATGGTATAAAACACACGATAAACTCGTGACACTTTTGGGAAACTAATAATGTTCGAGTAATACCGATTTTATCAGTTTTCCATGGGCCCCTAAACTTGTCCAATCTTCCTAACAATCCAATATAACTTCTCAACAAGTTATCAAAATCACGAGTCTTTTTAGAAAATTTTTTATGGTTTAATTTTTGGGTGTTTTAACAGTGGTATATGTAACTTTAGTTAAACGAAAATACAAACACACACAACAACCTAAAATGTAGAAAAATAATTAAGTAAGGGAAATACCCCCTACTTAAATAGGACATTGTCCCCGATGTTTCAATCCAAGTAAGTAGTAGATAAGAGAAAACTCACAAACACCTCAATGTGGAGGCGGGAAGCGCAACAAACAAAAGGATTGAAAAGGTTCTTCTATTATTGCTTTCTTCTCTTTGGGATTTTCTTCCTTATTAGATAAACATACCTGCAACATAAAATACATTTAGGAATTAAAAGTGTGGGTCACCTCTCACGAAGTGATTTGTTTAATGTTGTTTTAGCTCGACAATTCATGAGTGCAAGCACTCATAGTGTTTCTTTCATAATCAAATGTATTTTTTAATCTACTACATCATTAGCGACACAATGTTTTAATATTTGACCATTCACATTGAATGAACCTGTGGAGTCACTCCAAATTTCAATTGCTCCAAACGCTGCCACTCTTTTTACCACAAAGGGTCCAGACCACCGAGATCGGAGTTTCCCAGGAAATAATTTAAGCATAGACTTAAACTATAATACAAGCCCTCCTTCCTTGAATTCTCTTTTAAGGATTCTTTTATCATGCCATCTCTTAGTTCTCTCTTTATACAACTTTTCATTTTCATATGCATCAAGCCGTAATTCTTCCAACTCACTCAACTGTAATTTTTTTCCCTTGACGCTCGATAATCTATATTAAGGGCTTTGATAGCCCAATAAGCCTTATGTTCTAATTCCATCGGGAGGTGGCAGGATTTTCCATATATATGAGCATGAATGAGTTCATACCAATGAGAGTTT
This sequence comes from Lathyrus tuberosus, assembly GCA_022829125.1. Taxonomy (NCBI): domain Eukaryota; kingdom Viridiplantae; phylum Streptophyta; class Magnoliopsida; order Fabales; family Fabaceae; genus Lathyrus; species Lathyrus tuberosus. Next base: position 386,996 of record JALAZF010000422.1, read on the forward strand.
TAAAAGCAATGTTGTATGCCCAAAGTGAGTCGTTGAGTTTAAAGGACCAGTCTTTCCTACAAAGGGACATTGTCTTCTTTGAAATGGCATTTATTTCTCTATTAGAAACCTCGAGTTGCCCACTTTTTTAGGGATGGTAGGGTGTAGCAACCTTGTGCCTAATTCCATATTTCTTAAGAAGGCTCTCATATTGCATAGCAATAAAATGTGATCCCCCATCACTTATCACCATCTTAGGGACCCCAAACCTTGGAAAAATCATTATTTTGAACATTTTCATAACAACTTAGGCATCATTTGGTAGAGAGGCGATGACCTCAATCCATTTTGATACATAATCTACAATCACGAGTATATATATTCATTTCCCATAGATGAGGGAAAGGGTCCCATAAAATCAATCCTCCAAACATCGAAAATCTCAACCTCTAAGATGTTCATAGTCACTTCATTCCTCTTTGAAATATTTCCAATCTGTTAGCACTAGTCACACTTAATTATAAAATCATGGTCATCTTTGAAGAGATTGGGCCAATAAAGACCAACTTGCAGGATTTTTGACACGGTTTTATGGGTACTAGCGTGTCCACCATAGGAGCAAGCTTGACAATGAACCATTAAACTCTCAATTTCCTCTTCTGGGATACACCTCCAAAAAATTCCGTTCGCGCCTCTCTTAAAATGTAGAGGTTCGTCTTAATAGTAATTGTTAAGGTCAGAGAAGAATTTCTTTTTCACTGGCAGTTCATATCTGGAGGTAGGACTCTGGTGGAAAGGTAGTTGACATAGTCAGCATACCAAGGTGTTTCTTTTTGAACCAATATAAACAACTTGTCATCCAAGAAAGAGTCATCAAGTGGTAACTCTTCCCTTTTTTGTCAGTTAATCTGGACAAATGGTCAGCAACCACATTTTCAGTCCCTTTTTATCTCTTATCTCAATATCGAATTATTGCAACAGTAAAATACATTTTATAAGCCTTGGTTTAACATCATTTTTACCTAGGAGATATTTGATGGTTTCATGGTCCATATAGACAATTATTTTAGAGCCCACAAGGTAGGGGCGAAATTTGTCTATAGTGAAGACAACGACAACAATGCTTTCTCTGTGGTTGAATAATTAATATGTGCCTCACCTAAAGTCCTACTAGCATAGTAAATGACATGCATCTTCCTATCCTTTTTGTGACCCAACACCGCACCTACTGTGTAGTCGCTGGCGTCTCACATAATCTCAAAGGGAGCATTCCAATCGGGAGGCTGGATTATGGGGGCATAGATTAACATTTTTTTCATGGTTCTAAAGGATTCAAGGAACTCATTATTGAAATCAAATTTAGCATCTTTCATTAACACCCTGGTTAGGGGCTTATAAATTTTTGAGAAGTCATTGATGAACAGATGCTAAAAACCGACATGTCCAAGAAAACGCCTTACTTCCCTCACTATGGTGGGAGGAGTTAACTTCTCTATCACTTCAATTTTATCCTGGTCAACCTCTATTCCTCTAGCAGACACCAAATGTCCTAGGACTATGCCTTCCTTCACCATGAAGTGGCATGTCTCCCAATTTATCATCATGAGGTTAGACTTAACGCACCTTCCTAAATCTTTTTCTAAGTTTTTCGAATAATCATTAAAACTGAATCCATTAACCAAGAAGTCATCCATGAAGAATTCTATAATATCCTCGAGTAAATTAGAGAAAATAGACATCATACAACACTGGAATGTGGTAGGCGCAAAGATCCACTAACATCTGCCCTCTGAGGAAGTTATCTTCGAAGAATGTTCTAAAACCTCCGAACCATGAGATGATCACACCATATTAACAATATATTTGATCATAGTTAACATGTTCCCAAGACCATTAGGTGGTAATCTATAATATCTTACATATGTGCCTCTAAGATAGAGGTTCTAAGGTCTATAAACCCTAAAAAACAACTCTAAAAGAAAGATTGCAAACAATATTTAGATACATAGTATTCTATAAACTTAAACCTCACATTAACAACCGCCGATCATTAACTTAATCGTAAGAGTGTTTGTAGGTACCCTCTCACTATTAAGAGTATTGTGAGATTTGTTGCATTGCAGTTCATCATCACTATCAACAATACTTGAAGAAAAGATCTTATCAAAAAATTTATTAAAGAAAATAAAATAAAAACTAATGATCAAATGGTTAAACTTATGTATCAAAGAACACTTGAATGAGATTATAAGAAAATGAATAAAAAAATATAAGACATAAAGAAAAATAAAAGTTTTAACCGCTCGAAGCTCCATTCATTGTTTAGAGTGAAGACTAATCGCTTCATTCCTCAGTTTGCTATTTGATTGGAAGTTAACCTGAAACTTCATTGTTCCTTGTATAAAGGGATTCGTGGGCTCAACCTTCTAAAATCTCTCGAGCATTATTAGGTACTCTCAAGATCAATTCTTGGGGAGAGGATTAGGTCACTTATTTAAGACCGAACCTCTATAAATCTATGGTGTTATCCCTCTTCTCTTAACTCTATACTTTCCTCCTATTTTCTTTATCCTTATTTTTCACTGCTTATCCAAATGTATTTTAGAAAATGTTTTCAAACTCTGATTTGGATTTGGAAAATGATTTTATTTTAAACTATCATTTTTCAAACCTCTATAATTCACCCCCTCTTGTGTATGGAGTCACATGTTCAACAAATGATATCAGATCCTAACTCTTGTTTAAGGACTAAATATATTGAGAGAAAGATGACTTCCAACGTTTTTTTTAACAATAGGACTTTCCCAAACACACATCCACTATTTAATGGTGATATGTTTGAATTATGGAAAGCTAGATTTAAAATTTTCATTCAAAGCCTTGATTTTGAATTGTGGGAGACCATAATCAATGGTCAGTTTATCCGACTCATCATGTTAATGGAGACGTAGTAGATAAACTAGGTTTTCTTTGGACGGTAGAAGTAAAGAAAAAGTTTGAAATTGATTTTAAAACTAAAAACTTTCTTACATATGTGCTTAGATGGAAATCAATTATTTTATGTTCATTCTTGTAAATCCACCAAGAAAATGAGGGACACTCTTGGAATTATATATGGAGTTTCTCCAAGTGTCGAACAAGAGTGAATGAACACACGAGGCAAAAAAGATGATTTCTTCATTCATAAGTGTTCTTCGATTCTTAGAAATATATAATGGAAAACACAAGAGATATTTAAAAGTATCATGATTTAATTAATTAGGGCCTTAATCTAATCAATTAGATAGCCTATTTTGGAAATAGTTGGTTCTCATACTTTCTGGGAAGAATCTTTATTGATTTTGTGATATTTTTACATGCCCAAAATCGCGAGAAGGTTTGCTTTAAACCAACCAGTTTTCATCAGAATTCATCATAGAACAACACAGTAACCACAATTCATCAAGATAGGTTTATTCCTAACATCAAATACGTCCCCAAAACCCCCATTCCGACATGAACTCATCAAATTTACCCGGAACCCACTACCTACATGTATCTACACCTATGTCAAATATAATGATAAAATATTTCTCCCCATACCTTAGAAAATCGCTTATGAACTCTCCTCTATGAGTTCTTCCGAAACCTCTCTGAGCCCTAGCCTTCTTCTCCTTTTCTTCAGAGCGTTTTTCTCCAAACTGATCGTATCACCAATGACTTCTCCCCTCTCTCTAACTTCTTTTGTCCAACTTACCCCTAGGACCCCTAACAGGCTTTTCCAACATTGTCCTCACTTAACCCATCCAGATTTACCAACTTGCCCTTAATGTTTCACTTAATTTTATAATAATAATAATAATAATAATAATAATAATAATAATAATAATAATAATAATAATAATAATAGTAATATTTCACATAATTCCATATTATTATTACCCAAATAATATTAATAATCCTCATACTTCTAAATACCTTCAACATCCCCTTAACATCATAATACCCCACAAAGAAGATGAATGTGACGTAACAAAGTTATCATGCAAGCAGTTGTTTAAACTAAGCATTAAGTTAATCAAAGAAAATTTAACATTAACAAGAGTAATGTAGATCTTAAAGATTATCTTGAATTTCTAGAAAAGAGTAAAGTATTTGCATGAAACCCAGATAGAACATGTGAGACTCGTGTCTTAATAAAAAAAGAAGTAAAGTATTTGCATGAAACCCTAAGTAAATTTACTAAGGGGAAAAAACCTTGACCTGATTTTATCAAGTCAAATGCTTTTCTTGATTAAAACTTAATTAGGGTTTAAATCTGCTAGAACACATAGTAAAGGTTATAATAGGAAGAAATCACATCAACTTGTCTATAAATGATCTCACTGTAATAGACTTGGCCACTTAGAGTCGTTCTGCTTTGATAAATTAAGGAGGTCTAAAGGTAATAACGTTAGACCTCTTAGAACTACTGATACACCAGGACCCAAGAAAATTTGGGATGCAAAGATGAAAACCTAGTATGATTTGCATGGATGCTTTGCAGATTTAATGAATACATAATGCATATTAAATGAAGTTATGCAAAACAAAGGGTATAGTTTCAAATATAAAGTAGTACCAGTTGGAACCAAAGCTTGTGATCCAAGAATGCTAAATAATGATGTATATCAATGATCGTGATCAAATAAAATATTTGTTGATGTTGATCTCAACATCCATGGTTTGTGATGATGAGTTGATCTCTTAGTAGACTGAGAAGATAAGTCTGTAGTGGACATACTCATCTCATGATTAACCAACTCTCGATCCAATGATTCATAGGGAAGGATGTATGAAATTATGTTGTCGTTCCATTGAAAGGGGGAATCTTTATCAAGGTTACTTAATAATTAAGAAAGTGGTGCAAGAAGAATGAGCAAGGGTGCAAAAAGTAGAGCAAAGAAGCAGAAATTTAATCCAAGGCCAAAAAAGCACCAAGAAGGCTGAAAAGTAAGAAGAAAATCGATTAGAAAATATGTATGCTTCAAAGTTTAGATCAAATCAAAATTTATCTTTTCCTCCAAGCTAATCAAATCTAGCATTAATGGAAAACACGCGAGATATTTAAAAGTATCATGATCTAATCAATTAGGGCCTTAATTTAATCGATTAGATGGCCTATTTTGGAAAGAGTTGATTCTCATATTTTCTAGGCAGAATCTTCATTGATTTTGTGATTTTTTTACATGCCCAAAATCGCGAGAAGGTTTGTTTTAAATAAGTAACTCTACTCCCTTATTTTTTTCATCTCACACTTTTCCTTCTTCTTGTATTCTTGTATGAGTTTCACTTTAAGTTATAAGTATTATCACTCATATCCTTAACAAAGAGCCTTCAAATAAGAAACTCTCCATCAAGAAGACTACTTGCAGAAGATACATCTTCATGAAATCAAGAAGGTAGTCCAATGTCCAACCAAAAGCTACTAAAACCCGATGTGATGGAGGAACATTTCCTTAACAACTTCAAGCCATATGTTCATATCTGTTAAGGGTTATTAAGAGAATTCTTCACAAAGGTACTAGATATAATGATTCCAAATCTTATGATAGAATTCTACTCCAACCTAAAAATTGAAGTCTCGTTTTTAAAGTCAATATTGAAAGGAATATAAATTGACATCCATAGAGATACATTTGAGACGATGTTTGAGTTGTCATTTTGTGGGATATCCTATACCTACGAAAGACTAATAAAGATTAAGAAGTTTAAAATCTCCACCGCCATTATCTGCTTTTTTATAAGTCCCATGGAGGATCAAAAACTTCTTATCAAGGAAATCTATATGAAAGAAAATATTTGTGTTGTGCAGTATCTTATTACAAGGATACTCCTCATAAGGCAGGACAACCTTGATGTCATTATTAAGGAAGACGTCGTCCATCTGTGGTTGTTGACTTAAAAATTTGAAACTAATTGGGTTGAAGGAATTTTCCTTCACATGATCCACTACAAACAAACCTAAACAACAGAATTTCCGCACGGACCCATGACCATCAAAATTACTTGCTTTTGGAATTAACACTATTGAAGAGAAAATATATGTAGTTTACACCAAGATCTACCACTCCTCACTTAAAAGAATGAGGGTTAGCATATTTCATGGATAACTAAGGAATAATTTGATGGATAAAAACAAAGTTATCAGTCAACCAGCCATAGAAAATACAATTGTCAACAATCTCATGGAAATGTGCCAACAAAATACTTAAGCCATACATAGTTTGGCAAAGGACATGGCCATATCAAAATGAATACCTTAAAAATGGATGATACTTATGGAAATGAGTAGTATCACCAATGTGTGCTTTAATCTATAAGTGTGTTTTATTTTCCAGCATTGTTTTAATTCCTGTAATTTCCAACTTTCTGTACTTTGATTCTAGTATTTTCGAATAAAAAAAATATTTTCCATTTCTAGCAATATGTTTGACTATGTGAACAATGTTCTGGCATATTTAAAAATATGCCTTTTATCTTTACCCACCTTTTTTATTATGACAAAGGGGGAGAAATATACTTTAAAGGGGAGTAAAGTATATTCTCTACTCATGCGAGGGGGAGTTTAACCAATCCAATGTTTATCTACTCATGTTTCTTTTACCGCTTCCATGAGAGATGTGTTTTCATCATAAAAAAAGGGGAGAATATAAAACTATGTGCTTACAAGTATAATCAGGAAGTGATCAAAACTCAAAGATAAGCAAAGCTATGGTTAGCCTTGATAATGACATGCTTTTGATGTTGGAAAAACCTAATGGCATAAAAACTCTTGAAGTGGTTTTGACAACAACAACAACACATGAAGGCAATCAAGTAATAAAGTTAGTTAAGCGGTCAAAGATACACAAAGTGGTTGATCAAGCTATTCCTTTAAATTAAGTTAAATAATTAGGGTTTGTGATCACCTATGATATCTCTACCCTCTATTGATGGTGAATAACTTGAAGATATCTCAAGACTCAAGACGATTTAAGTGAAGTTCTTATTCTATTAGTATATCTTCCAAAAGGACTCGAATCTTCAAAGTGTGAAAGAGAGGAAGTGTGAAAACTCACCTGATCGTGTTTGGCTGAATGATCAGTCGTAAAAACACAAGGGCATTTTCGTTAATAGAATATCTAAAACACATATAAACTTAAAAGTATTTTTGAATCCTCTCGTTTTCAAATAAAATCACCAAAAATGTTTTTGGAATTTAGCTAGATGAATCAGAAAATGTCAAATTGATTAGGACAAGTTTTTGAACTATCTAATCAATTAGATGAAAGTGAATCATGTCCATAATTGATTATGACAATGTGGTAATAACTGATAAGTATTGTCTATCATAACCTGCCAATTTAGGCAATAATAATTGATTATTGCATGTATCTAATTGATTAGCTAATCAATTAAGTCATTTATTTTACCCATGGATTATTTCCTAAATTGAACAATCTCATCATCCAGAAAAACGTGAATATATCACTTTTTCTCTTTATCTCAATCTCTATAAAAATATTTCTCTTTTCTCTGATGTTGTGTGATCTGCAAGTGCATGGTTTGTGTCAAGTAATACAAACGTTTGATCCTACAGGGAGATGTGTGACTACCAAATTTTATCTCAACTATGCTCATTTTAGGTGATCGCAAGTGGTTTGTTTGATGCAGATTCAAAAATAAAGTTTTAACAGTTAATATAAAATAGGACTAAGGATTATGTTTCGTCCATCTAGACTCACCTATTGGATTTATGCATGTTTAAAATTATGAGAAGTTCTAATTCCACCGGGAGGTGGCATGATTTTCATTTATGAGCTTGAATAGGGTCATACCAATGGGAGTTTTAAAAGAAATGCGGTATGCTCAAAGTGAGTCGCCGAGTTTAGAGGACCAGTCTTTCCTAGAAAGGGACATTGTCTTCTCTAAAATGACCTTTATTTCTCTATTAGAAACCTTGACTTGCCCACTTTTTTGGGGATGGTAGGGTGTAGCAACCCTGTGCCTAACCCCATATTTCTTAAGAAGGCTCTCAAATTGCATGGCAATAAAATGTGATGCTACATCGCTTATCACCATCCTAGGGACCCCAAACCTTAGAAAAATTATTTTTTTCAACAGTTTCATAATAACTCGGGCATCATTTGTTGGAGAGGCAATGACCTAAATTCATTTTGATACATAATCCACAATCACGAGTATGTATTCATTTCCCATAGATATGGGAAAGGGTCCCATAAAATCAATCCCCCAAACATAAAAAATCTTAACCTCTAAGGTGTTTTTCAGAGGCACTTCATTCCTATTTGAAATGTTTCTAATGTGTTTGCACTAGTGACACTTATTTATAAAATCATGGTCATATTTAAAGAGATTGGGCCAATAAAGACTAGCTTGCAGGATTTTTGACACAGTTTTAAGGGTATTAGTATGTCCACCGTAGGAGCATGCATGATAATGAACCATTACACTCTCAGTTTCCTTTTCTGGGATACACCTCCGAAAAATTCTCTTCGCGTCTCTCTTAATAATTAGAGGCTCGTGTTGATATTAATTGCTAAGGTTAGAGAAGAGTTTCTTTTGCACTGGTAGTTATATCTGGAGGTAGGACTCTGGCGGAAAGGTAGTTGACATAATCAACATACCAAGGTGTTTCTTTTTGAACCAACATAAACAACTTGTCATCCAAGAAAGAGTCATCAATTAGTAATTCTTTCTTTTTTTTTGTTCAGTTAATCTGGACAAATGGTCAGCGACCATATTTTCAGTCCCTTTTTATCTCTTATCTCAATATCGAATTCTTGCAATAGTAAAGTCCATTTGATAAGCCTTGGTTTAACATCACTTTTACTTAGGAGATATCTGAAGGCTACATGGTCCGTATAGACAATTATTTTATAGCCCACAAAGTAGGGGAAAAATTTGTCTATAGCGAAGACGATGACAACAATTCTTTCTCTGTGGTTGCATAATTAATATGTGCCTCATTTAGAGTCCTACTAGCATATTAAAAGACATGCATCTTCCTATCCTTTTCGTGACCCAACAACGCGCACACTACGTAGTCGTTAGCATTGCACATAATATCAAAGGGAGCATTCCAATTGGGAGGCTGAATTATGGGGGCAGAGATTAGCGTTTTTCCAAGTTTCTAAAGGATTCAAGGTATTCATTATTGAAATCAAATTCAACATCATTCATTAACAGCCTGGTTAGAGGCTTATAAATTTTTGAGAAGTCCTTGATGAACCGACGGTAAAAAATAACAAGTCCAGGAAAACTCCTTACTTCCCTCACAGTGTTGGGAGGAGTTAACTTCTCCATCGCTTCAATTTTAGCCTGGTTAACCTGTATTCCTCTAGCGGACACCAAATGTCCTAGGACTATGCCTTCCTTCACCATGAAATGACATGTCTCCCAATTTAGCATCAGGTTAGACTTAACACACCTTCCTAAATCCTTTTTTAAGTTTTTTAAACAATCATTAAAATTAGATACATTAACCGAAAAGTCATCCATGAAGAATTCTATAATATCCTCGAGAAAATCAGAGAAAATATACATCGTGCAACTCTGGAATGTGGCAAGCGAAAAGAAGGAAGGTTCCAAATGTTTGGTACATTTTACAACATATCCTATCACCAAACAAGAAGTGCATGACACATTAAGAATCAAAATAATACTCGTACTGATTGCAGAGTTAAGGATGTCTACCACACATGCCCGAAGAAAGAGACGTGAGATCTCCTAGTCAATAACACCCATAATTATTATATTAGGACACAATAATTACTTCATCATTAAAAACCATCCTCGACCTCCCTAAGGAATAAAAGCACATGTCATTTTAACAACATACCCAAGGAAAAGAAGCACATGTCAATTAAACAACCATCCAATAAGGGCTAAAAGGATCACAAATGTACCAATGTACAAATATTACACCGTTTGGAAGTATATAACTCCCTAAAAAATCACCAACATGTTTATGATTCCTTCCTCATGATTGGATCAAATTGGACTCCTTACTAAAGTCACCCCACCAAGCTCACAAAAGATCATACTTACACCCACTACCATGAAAAGATAACCTAATTTGATGAACATTGAAACAAACCACAACCCGACTCCACCAACTATGACTTAATGGGATACTATTTCGATCTCGACTAAGGCCCAACCGATTTAACATCATAACATAAAATACAAAGAGTTGAAATATTTCCAGACAATTATCCTTCGAGACAACTAAGGACAGTTATGTCCAAAGAACAATTTGGATCCTTGGGATTGTAACTAGTCACCTGCTAAAACCATATTGAATTGAAGTCGACCGAATATCCCAAGATATTTAAATGATATGGACAACTAAGATCCACTAACGTCAGCTCTCTGAGAAAGTTATCTTCGAAGAATGTTCTAGTACCTCTGAACCATGAGATGATCACACCATATTAATAGTACATTTGATCACAATTAACATGTTCCCAAGACCATTAGATGGTAATCTATAAGATCTTACATCTGTGCTTCTAAGATAGAGGTTCTAAGGCCTATAAACCCTAAAGACCAACTCTAAAACAAAGATTTCAAACAATACTTAAATACACATTATTCTATAAACTTAAATCTCACATTAATGATAGTCACTAACTTAATCGTAAAAGTGTTTGTAGGTACCCTCTCACTAATAAGAGTAGTGTGAGATTTATGGCATTGGAGTTCATCATCACCATCAACAATACTCGAAAAAAAGATTTTACTAGAGCATTTATTAAAGAAAATAATTATAAAAAAAACTAATGATCAAATGGTTAAACTTATGTACCTAAGAACACTTGAATAAGATGATAAGGTGTCTCTTTCACTTAACTAGAGATCTTTAGTTCGATCTCAGCCTTGAATACACAACTTAATATTTTTGAAGAAAAGTTTTACCATCTATTATGCTCATTTTCGATTCGAAAGAGATGATCAATTTAAATAGTTGAATTCAAATTATAATACTTCATTTACTTTTCGCTTAAACGCTATATCATTATCAACATAGTTAACTTTTTCTTAATATTATGAAAATAAAACAAAAAAGGGTCATACATTAATGTGTAATGGTAGATGTTACATAGTAAAGGAGCAGGTAGCGAACTATGCGGAGAAACCGGACCACCATGACTGAAAACTAATCTATTTTCGGGTGAGGCCAACCACAGCCAGCTAATCAATAATAAAGGATAGTTTGTAGGTAGGTTTTGGTGGGATCCTCCTTGTTTCTTCCTTTTTGTTTTGTTGCTATTTACTTTTCACTCCTTACAAACTCATCATCATTCATATATACTACCCTACAAAATTCATTGGACACTTGTAAGAAGCTGTAGGGGCTACTTCTACTACTTCTACTACTAGTACTATACAGCTCTTTCTCTCTTTTTACCTTTTAAATCTTTTTTCTTTGTTCAACATTTTCTATATGGCCTAAGCTAAAAAGTGCATTCCACATAACTCAACTTATGGTCGTTTTCTATGTAGTCGGCACTCAGTGACTGCTTACTTTTAAGACATATATGTGTGTGCATGGATGGATGCTGTCACTGTTCTTTGTGTGTTGGTTAATAATGGTAGTAGTAAATATTGTACTTGTTCTTTTCAGTTTGTTGAAAACGATATCATCAATTTCTAGCTCATTCAACTTTAATGGCTTGAATGAATATAAATCATGTTTTTCTTCATAACGTATTGCCACAATGTGTAATTCACTATAATATGATTTTAATCTAATGTATAAATGAATGGAAAGAGTTTTAAGAATAAAATAGTATTATACAAATGCTAAATATTTAGGTTGATTTAGGGTTTAATCATATATATATATATATATATATATATATATATATTAGGGGTGTTCATGGTTCATGAATTGCATTGAAACAAACTATATTTATGGTTCAATTCAGATTACAATAACCATTTCAATAAAAATGCAGTTAACTATTAAAATGGTTTTAGTTCAGTTTAAAACTTGTTTAGAAACAGTTTGTGTTTATAAACTAGTTTATAATCAGTTTGCAATGATAAACTAATTTTATAATTTGAACTCTTTTAAAATCAATTTTTTTAATTTGATAAAAAAAATTTAATTAAAAAATAAAACAATTTTATAATATTTGAAAAAATAAAAAAAAAAATTTTTTGGAAAAAATTGAATTTTTTATTTTTCTGAAAAAAAATTCGGAATAATTTTAATTTTTTATTTAATTTTCAAAAAAAAAATTAATTTTTTTTATTTCCAAAAAAAAATTCAGAATAAATTTTTTTCAGAATTTTTTTTTAAATAGTTCCAAACTATCATAGCAGTAATGCAGTCTCTCATAGCATGGATTTTTGTTTTGACCTTCCCTTCACAATCAGTGCAATGAGGCTGCTTTAGATTAAGTCTCTCATAGCATGGAGTTTTATTTTGATCTTCCCTTCACAATCAGTGCAATGAGGATGCTTCAGATTAATGTGGTTCAATAATTGGTTTGTTTTGATTTCATTATGATGAATCATCCAAACAAACCCTCTTCTCTTTCAGGCGCTCGTAGATTTTATTTTTAATTTTTTTATATTAAAAAAAAAATTCAGAATAAAATTATTTTTAATAAAATCTTTTTTATTTTTTTATAATTACAAATATTTTTAATTTCTAATTTTTTTTCATTCTAAATAGTTTTTTTTTCTAAAAACTTATTTATATAATTAAAGAAGTGTATAAACTAAAAACTGGTTATGAACCGATTTTAAACTGAATTAAATTTGTTTGAATTAAATGATTCAGTTTATTAACTATTTAAGTGGTTCAGTTATTTTATGGTGCAATGCAATTCAGTTTAGTAATATAGATTGGTTAATCATATTTTTGCACACCCCTAATATATATATATATATATATATATATATATATATATATATATATATATATATATATATATTTACACTTATATTTTTATAAAAAATATTTATTTATTTTTATTTAAAAAAATGTAAAAGTTTAATTATTTTTGAGAAAAATTTAATAATTAACTATGAATATAAATATTTTTGCATGTCTAATCATATTACACTCTGGTATCATATTATCTTAATATTAATTTTTTTTAAAAATAATTTAGGGATCTCTTTTTTTTCATTCTCAAATAATGTAATTGTTTCAACAATTATAATATTTTTTTTGGTAGAAAAAATATAATTTTAGAGATTAATCTCCTCTTTAATCAGAGAGTGTTACAATAAACAATAAGAATTTCCTTTAAATTTTTTTGACACTTATGCGTATATATAGCTGAATTCAAACTCATGACATACTTAAACAATAAGAGACCTCTTATCAATCTTGTGTATAATTGAAAATCTTATCTAATCTTGGGAATAATATGATTTTAACACTGTTAAGTTAAGGAATTGAACAGTGAAAATTTCTAATTATTCGAACAAACATACCATAATAGGTTGTAATTGAAAAGTTAGGTTAGGTTGAAGATGGAACAGTTGTTGAGAGTTTCCTTTAGGACCATTCCTCGTTAGTAATCTTACCACAAAGCTAACTGTGGGCCATGTGTCAATTACAACTTCTATGTTAGCTGCAACAACTGATTAATAATCTTAATATATACTGGAATTAATTAAGTAATTTGTGTTTATTTATATTTAACTTTTATGGCAATATTGTCGCATGTTTACATATATACACACTACCTACCTAGAAGGCTACAACTAGTGTTATCTTAAGTTAGGTTTTTTCTAAGACAATCACCTCTGTATAGCACTTTATAGTTCTTATTAAGATAAGATATAGACATGATGATTTTTCAAGCTAAATTAAATGTATGCATTCTTTAAAAAGATTTAGAAAGTTGGTTTCATTTTCAAAAGGATATCTAAGATTTATATGCGGTATTTGTTAGAGAAGATTTTACATCCCTTTACGAACCATGAGGCTTATGATACCATTTGTTGGGGGAGTTTACTAGGGAGCATTGATACATAGTGTAGGACTAGGCATCTTTGTGAGAGACACATCATATGTCCACCTAAAATCAGAAGATTTCTACTAGGGAACATTGAACATTGTGGGATTTCTTTTTCTAGAGCAACACCTTTGTGAGAGACACACCACATACTCACCTAAAACTTTAAGGTGATAGGCGTATGGGTTTTTCCACTTATAAATGCTCAAGTCACCACATTCCTATCCAATGTGAGACTATTATCCATACTACTCTCACTTGTTATATTATTTCCAATAATATTATTATTCATAGGCGTATGGATTTTCAATATAATAATTTGATGTTATATTATTTTATAAATTTAATTACGAATTTAGTCTCCTATCATTTTCTTTTTGCTTAAATGCACTTTTGGTCCCCATAGTATCATTTTTCTAAACTATTGACTCCCCTTTAAAAAAACCCAGGTTTTTGCTCCCTTGTTTTGATTTTTTTTGGGATTATTTTGGTCCCCTCTCATAATTTGGTTATGTGGCATTGTAAACGCTGATGTGGCATGGAGTATATTGTTCATAGCTAGAAATAAAATGCCATGTCATAAATTAAAACATATTTAATGAATTTTTAATATTAAAAAACAATTTTAATTAAAGAATTAAAAGAAATAAGTTTATAAATACGTAATTGTTTTCATGTTCTTCCCCAATCGTGTCTAAGAACCCTAGATTTCAAAATCTTCCCCAATTCATTTTTTTCAATCCTCAATCCTCAAGAACCAAGCCTCACGACCATGTCTAAGTATTTAGCTTCAAGCAAGCGCAGTGTTTCGCGCGGGAATCATGTTGAATGCACGTGTGGTATTCCCTCTCCATTGATGACGGCTTGGACGAAGCAAAACCCAGGAAGATGGTTTTTTGGCTGCGGGATGTACAAGGTTAGCTGTAAAATACTCTTTCCTAGAAATCTCTATTTTGTAGTAACATGAATGGAATGCCTAATTTCTTCATCTTCATGTCCAGAATCAGAGATACAAGAGATGTTCGCATTTTGTTTGGTTTGATGAAGAAATGTCGCAACGAGTCAAAGAAGTTATATCTTCAATGCATCAAAAGTTGAACCAACAAAAGGTTAAGTTGAATGAAGCTGTTGTTAGAGAAGATCAATTGAAGTTGGAGATCAAATTTTTGAAGAAGATGAACAAGTTGACTATAGGAATAACATTAGTGTTGTTAATTGGGTTGGCGTTAACAAATGTATGAAATTAGTTTGTAATGTGTTAGGTTGTAAGTTATTCTTGGTTGTTCTTTAGTGTTAGGTCTGATTAGTGTATGGTTTGTAATGAAATTGTTAACTTTATGGAATTGTAATGACATGTTGGTTTCTAATGAAATTGTTGAGTTGATAGCATTTTAATGTCCATAGCATTATGTTTGGTTGAATTAAAAGAACTGTCTTTTATGTTGATAGCATTATGTTTGGTTGAACAAACCTATAATTTTAAACAGACCTATAATTTTAAACAGACCTTTGGTTGCATAACATATCTATAATTTTAAACAGACTTATTATGTTTGGTTGCATTAACAGACCTACAAAGCTTTACAATAACAGACATATACTTTTTGGTTGCATAAAGCAGACCTACAAAAATTTGCAATAACAGAACTTCAAAATGATAGCTTTATAACAAAATACTAAATCAAACATTAGCACAGCTCTGTAAGGTCAAATATCACTACAAACCTATAAGGAAGACCTAATATTTGGTTGCAAATATCAGTAGCAGCTGTGTAATTCCAAACATTAATTCAACATAACAAAAGGATAGCTTCATAACATAATCCTTAATCAAACATTAGTATAGCCAGTAATGGCTACATAATTCAACATAACACTTAGGTGATGAAAGTTACAAAATACTTAATCCAAAATGACAGCTTATGTCATGACAGTTACAAAATGACAGCTCAGGTCGTGACAGCATAATACATAATTCAGGAAAATAAATAATCCTATTCTTGGGTAGGATGTGGAGCTTGAGAACACGATCCAATCTCTTGTGTTGACTCATCTTGCTTCTTTTGCTTCTTTTGCTTTTTAGCCTTCTTTTCCTTTTCACCCTTTCCATTTTTAAGCTTCTTCAGATATTAAAGCATAAGCCCTTTGATTAATTGTTTGCAAGTCATCAAGTAACAAATTAAGGAACCACTCCCAAGAGTCCTTTGTTTCAACCTCCACAACAGCATATGCTATTGGAAATATTTGGTTATTTCCATCCCTTCCTACAGCTGCATCAACTGCCCACCAAAATCCCCTTTCAAAAAACAAGCATCCAGACCAATGAGTGGCCTACAATAGTTTGCAAAACCTACCTTACATGCCTCTATACATATGTAGATTCTTTCAAATACAGGTCCAGCAGCAGAATCTGAGCTTTGCAAGACTATGTTGCTATTAGGGTTTGATGCAAGTAGCTTATTTGCATAAGTCCTTAGATGCCTGAACCGGTCCATTCCAGCACCTTAAATAATCTCCATTGCTCTTCTTTTAGCCCTGTATGCCTGATCAGTAGACAATTTAACTCCCCACTTCTTAAAACTCATGGCAACCAAACCAGCTGGTTTCAAATTAGGACTATGCCTTAAAATATGGCTAAAATGCTTCCCCAACCATTCAGTCTTAGCCTGTCTATTCTGAGCAGTCCTATGACATATATGTTCATCATACAAAGACACAGCCTGCCAATACTGGTTGCATACCCTCTTCCCAATCCTCATGTGAAATTTGCAGTCAGTGATACACTTAACCACCATCCTCTTTCCATCATTCTTATGCAGGTAAACATTTTTTCTCCACCATAGCATACTCCTTTATAGCCTCCTTCACCAGATCCTTTGTATTAAATATCATCCCTAACTCAAATTTGACTCCCTCACCAACTTTATAGGTTGGGAAACTCTCACATTCCTCATCATTTTCACTCTCATTTGGGGTTTGAAGCTGATCAGAATCATCTCCTTTCTTAAAGTCATTCACAATGGGTTCAACATTGTCTTTAGGTAACACACTTGTCCAATCTAAGTCATTAACTTCATCTTCCAAATCATCCTCCATTTCATCTTCCAATTCATCATCCATTTCATCATTAATTTCATCTTCCTTGTCCATAGCCTCCTCCACATTAACCTCAACCTCCTTTCCTCTTCCCTCTTCTTCATTCATCTCAGCCTCATTTTCAATTCCCTCTTCATTATTCATCGCAGCCTCATTTTGGACCCCCTCTTCATCATTCACCTCATCCTCCTTCCCCAATCCCTCTTCATCATACACCTCATCATCCTTTCCAATTCCCTCTTCTTCATTCACCTCAACTTCTTTTTCCATTCCCACTTCAATATTCACTTCAACAACCTCATCATCAGAAAATACTTCACGACCTATATCTGTCTCTTCAACAATGCCAGGTTCACTAATGCTATGTTCAACATACAAGTTAGCAATTTCATAACCCTCAACATGTCTTATCAATTGCAAAACATCTTTGTCACAGTTTAGTGGCCTAAGACCAAGGGTAAAACTCTTCCTAGGGTTCAAATACCAGATACACTTAATGTCTACATATTTATCCTTCTTAATCAGTTCAAACAACTCCATATAGGATAAATAATCTATATCCCACTTTCAGTCCATTTCTGTAACAAATCCACCAACATACAGTCTGACAGGAGTTTCAACGAGTTCACCTCCACGGTGAATCCTAAACCTAATTGTTTGACACCTGGTTGGCCTGTATTAATTCATACATATTTGTCAGAATGGGTCCACACAAACAAGACTTAAATAAAGAAGAAATGGTAGGACCACAAAACCCTAAAACACAAAGTATTCTAAACCCTAACACAAAAAGGAACCACCAAGTACGATAACATACTACGAAAAAAACCCTAAACCATTTGGGGTCCACCATTACCATTAAACTAAGAATGAAATGAAATAAAGGAAAAACGTGGAGAAAGAATACGACAACATACCTGAGGCAGAACTTGACGCCATTGTTTGTCTTGGAAAGACCAGGATTTTCCATGGAAGCTTCAGAGTACTTGGTGCGTTTGAATCGTTTAGTGTTCTAGGGTTCAAAGTTTCTGGGAAATTTTCTCTTGAACAATGTTACGATGGAAATGCAATTAGGGATAGGTTAGTACTTATATTAAATATTCAGAATAATAAAAATAACATAAAGTTATTTTATTTTGTGATTTTTTAAAATTAAAATTGTGTTTACTGATGTGGCTATTCAGCTGGCCAATATAAGCTTTGCCATGTCATAATCTACAATGCCACATACTCTAAACTGGTGGGGGACCAAAAAAATCCCAAAAAGAATCAAAACAAGGGACCCAAAACCTGGGTTTTTTTAAAGGGAGCTCAATAGTTTAGAAAAATGATACTATGGGGATCAAAACTGCATTTAAGTCTTTTTTTTTCCTATTCAATTTGGTCTCTTGTCATTTTTTTCTATTTAAAATTTATTGTATGTCTATTTTAAAATAACATGTTATTCGTAAAATTTGATAAATTATTATATAATTTATTTTAAAATTGCGTAGATAAAATTATGAATTAAAAATGAACACAACATCGTTTTTTATGCTATAAAAATAAGAGAGATTAAAATTCTCTAAATTTAAAATACATAAACTTATTTTGTGAATCAAGTAAATAAGGAGACCAAAATTTTAATTAAACATATTATTTATATTTACATTTTAAACTAGTTTAAAGATAATATTAAATTAGTATTTAACGAAACCTAGAGATATTAAAAGAACTCTAGTATCTTTATTTTGAAATTGTTTATTACGAGCAAATTATTGAATAAAAAAACAAAAAAGATAAGGGATATAAAATCAAATTTATCAAACAATAGCAAAAATGATAGTTGGATATGTTTAATCTATTCATTAAAATAAAAAGTAAATATCGTTAAGTGTCATAACCAACAAAAAATATGCATATGCTATTGTATCTACACATACATTTCCTCTCTAAAAATGTGACATATCTTAAATACAAAAGAATGTATATTATGTAAAGTATTCTTCCATTAAAAGATGTCAAAAAATAATATCCACATTAAAAAATGCACAAATGATAAACATAAAGTCAGTTTCAAGTAAAAAAATTCTCCAATTTCTCCAATTTGCATATTTGATAGCATGCATGGTTTCATGCAATTAAGATTAAAAGGAGGTGCAAACTCCAATCTTAAATGAGAAAGCTCTAAAAAATATTCTTAAATTATATTTAAATGTTCCACCACAAGTTGATATTCCAAGATTTTCTCTTGAAACATAGATGTATACTGCACTTAATCCAATTATAATTAGGAAAACATCAATTAACTTGTATGATTTTAGGTATAGGAGGATGTCAATATTTGATGTCAAAGTATTTAATAATTGTTAACTCATGAATTGAAGAGTACATGAACCCCCTGAAAGCATTAGATGGCATATAGACTGATTGTTTAACATAAAAAATATCTCTATAAATGTCTATTTTACCATTTTGAAATCTGATATTATTTATTGTTTGTAAAATTTTCCAAAGAACTATTATGATGAAAGTCATTATCATATTTGAATTTAAGAGCTTCAACTTTTACTGCAAGTTTGAATAAACTTTTGTAACTAGTTCTAACAATATGTTCATATCAAACAATCGTTCGATCCAATGTCAGAAAAGTAATGTGTACCTGCATCTAAGAAATAAATTGCACTACGCCAAAAATGAGTTTTTGCAGCGCAACAAAGACAGTGCTTTCTGGCAGAAGCGCTGCTACATGTTTCGCTAAAAACAAAAATAAAAAACGAAAGAAAAAAGCGCTGCTAAATGGAAGACATAAGACAACGCTTTTGAAAAGCGCTGCTAAAACCCTAAGGCAGGTGAACTTTAGAAAGCGTTTTATGAAAAGCGCTGCTAAAGGCGTAACATAAAGCAGCGCTTTTGAAAAGCGCTGCTAAAGGGCTTTCGTACAACACGCTTTAGGCAACGCTTTTAGAAAGTGCTGCTAAAGGCCTTTCATTAATCCCACATAAGAAAGCGCTTTTACCCCAAAAGCGCTGCTAAAGGATTAACATAAGAAAGCGCTTTCTAAAAGCGCTGCTAAAGGTCTTTTAAAATATTAAAATTAAAACAGATTCTGATCTCCCTCTATTTTCATTACGACCGTTTCTATTTTCGCCTTAATCTCTCGCGACATTGTATCTTCGTCTTCTTCTTCTGCAAACGAACTCCCTCAGTCCTCCGTCGTCTGCCGTTCGTGACTTTATTCCGTTCGAGGCTACCCTCACAGCTACCGTCGTCCGCCGTTCGTGACTTCTATCCGTGCTACCGTCGTCCGCCGTTTGAGGTTTTTACTCTCCTTTTTTCTGGTTTTCTCTCCAATAATGGAAATGCCTAATATTCTTCATTGTTGATTGTTCTCTGCTGTTTCTGTGATATAAATTTGTTGTATTATTAGTTGTTGATGTTAGGTTTTGATTTTTTGGTTTGTAGAAGTTTGTTAGTGTTTAATTGAAAATGTGATTAGTTGTTGATATTTGATTTGATTTGATTTAAAATGATATTAGTTGTATTGTTAGTTGAAAATGATATTAGTTGTATTGTTAGTTGATTTTTGATATTAGTTTTTGATTTAATTGAAAATGATATTAGTTTTTGATATTTAGTTGATTGATTTTTTATTTAATTGAAAATGATATTAGTTGTATTGTTAGTTGATTTTTGATTGCCTATCCATTTGCGTATCTGTATCGATTTCACTCACAAGTTCATTGTTTATAATTGTGTCTAAAATGACTTTGAACTTAATCCCTCTAAGTTTGTTTAGCTTTATAAGTTCTTTAATATAATTGTGTTATTTTATATTGATGTTTTTCTTAATTACAGGTGAAATGGCTAGTAAAGTGGAAAATTCACATGATACTTCAAAAAATGATGGACATGAAACAATTCAAGAAGCGGAAGGAGATATTACGCGAGGAGTAACTATCATGAAGAACATCATTCGTGCTAGAGATAAAGGAATAAAGTATGACGTTTATTGGAATGATACAAACGAACTTGTTGAGCCTAACGGATCAATGTTGACAAGTTACATTGGTACACTTGTTCGTTCGTATATTCCAATTACTTGTGATGATTGGAGAAATGCATCGTTGAAACCCGCCAAAGAAAAGATATGGAGTGAGATACATGTACCATATTGATGTTATTCGTCTTTGTTGTCGATTAAGTCTTTAAATTACTAATTATGTTATTTGTTTTTGTAGAGGTCTTTTAATATTAGTGATGACCGAAAGAAGTATTGTATTCAATTAGCTGGAAAAAAACACAGAGGGTTTCGAGCATTTCTATCAAACAAGTATCTTAGGGATGCCGAACGAAATTTTATTGAAGCAGAACGTCCAGTGAAGTATGTGGATTTGATTTCACCTGAAGAATGGGCAACTTTTGTAGCCAAAAGAAGAACCAAAGCATTCCAGGAGTTGAGTGGCGTAAATCGCCAAAGAGCATCAAAACCCGCGTATCCATACAGGAAGGGGCGTTTGGGATATGCACGCTTACAGCAAAAAATAGTAAGTATATATAAATGCTTTGATTTACTTGTTTCTTTCCCATGTGTTATAATTGATTTTATTATTTGTCTTAATGTGTAGTTAGAAGAATAGAAAAGTGAAGAAACATGTGTTCCGGAACATGTTTTGTGGAAGGCTGCTCGTGTGGGCAAGGATGGAGTTGTTGCGAAAAATGTTCAACAAGTTTTTGAGCAATGTGTAAGTATAACGTTATGCGTTTTATATCCCAATTATTGACATATATATAATATTTATGCTTTTTAATCCCCGCTAATATTTTTCGATATTCATGCATATGAATTCCAGGAGACTCTGTCTCAGTCCGCAACTCTAGGTGAAGACCAGGATTGCAGGAGCATACTTACTCGAGTGTTAAATGTTCCTGAGTATTCCGGTCGTGTGAGGGGCAAGGGTTTTGGGGTCACTCCATAATCCTTTTATAATCGTTCAAAGAGCCAAAATCCTAGCAATAAACAAGTGATGAAAGCCATGGAAGAATTAAGAGCTCAAGTCCGTGAATTACAAAAGGACAAGGAAAAATATAGGTCAGAAAGGCGTGGTTCAGAGGTTAATGATACTAGTGACAAAGGTAGTATCAATTGTCAACAGAAACTTGCCGAGGTAATTATATATGCTTATTATGAAATTAATTTAGCACAAAATTTTCAATATATACACATTAGAAGTGTTAATTCTATATTCAAATGTTTTACTAACTTATATGATTTTTAGATTCATGCCCAAGAGTTGCAAATAATAGAAAGTCAGAATAGGAAGCCAGAATTAGGCAACACGTCCAACCAAAAAAAGACTCTTGCAAGGACGGGGAAAAAAAAAGCAATTATATCCCGATTTAGGTCATCTCTTGAAACACTTGTAGAAACATCGAATTTGATGGACGGAGGTATTCGTGCAGTACCTATGGAGGAAGGTATTTTCGGGTATTCCTATTTAGAAACAATTTCTAAAGAGGATTTGGATCAAATTTTTAATCATTCTGAATTAGGCATCGGTGTTATGCACACATACATCAGGTATTCCGATTAACTCTCTTTAATTATTTAAACAATTTATTTACTCATTTCAACGAATAATCTAATGTTTATTATGTTTTTATTTAAGGTTCTTGTATGAGAAATTGGTGCGCCCGCATCAATTGTCAGAAAGATTCGGTTTCTTATCTGCCAACTGTATCAATGCACCATTAATTGCGATGAATCCAACTTCAGTACAATCTCACTTAGTCGAAAGATTTATGGCCAGCATAGATACAGAAAAGTTGTATCTTTTACCATATAATACTGGCAACGGGTTAGATTTGCATTCTTACTTTATTTATTATCATTTTTCGTTTTTTGATGTTGCGTATAAAATTACTATATCGATACTTTTGTTTTATTTTACAGTGGACACTGGTTGTTGGTTGCGATAAATCCGATAAGAGAAATAGTGTATTATGTGGATTCATTAGATGGTGATGTAGATAAATACCCAGATATGAAGACGACGATTGATACGTAAATGAAATTGTTCTAAATATTCGTGTGTATTTGTTTATTAATTTATTTAAGTGAGATTGTTCTAAATATTCGTTTATATTATGTTAGAGCTATACAAATATTTTGCTCACAAAGAGGAGCCCAAGTATCAAAGAGTAAGTCAACCAACATTACATGGATCAAAGTGAAGGTATATTTTCACAATTTTGTTTATAATAGTGATGCTACTTGGTAAAACAAGTTAGACTATATATCCTGATATATATTATTATTTTTTTTCACTGTGTAGTGTCCTCGTCAAAAAAATGGTATAGATTGCGGTTATTTCGTTTTGAGGTTTATGAAAGAAATCATTCATTTGGATCAAATAGAGATTCCAATCATGGTATGGATTTATAACTTATGAGTTATTTTAATATTTATCGGATATTTGATATAATTAATTACTTTTAACTAAATCATGCATATTATGTTATATTATGTAGTATTTTGATGAATTCAAGTGTGCTACTTACTCCAAAGTACAATTGGAAGAAATTAAGGAGGATTGATGTCAATACCTTATTGAGCAAAGAATCATATAAGGTATGGAAGTTGGAAGTTATTGTATATACTTTGTATAGTTTTGGAAGTTGTTGTATATGGTTATTAGAATGGTTATTTTATTTTGGAAGTGGAATGGTTATTAGAATGGTTATTTGGTGTATGAATAGTTGTTATTAGAATGGTTAATTAATTTGAAAGTTGCCTGCCATAAGTTGAATATTAGAATGGTTAATTGATAAAGTCTTGTGTATAATTATGAAATATAAGGCCTATATATGGTGATTGAAGTTGTTGTACATGGTTATTAGAATGGTTATTTTATTTTGGAAGTGAAATGGTTATTAGAATGGTTATTTGGTGTATGAATAGTTGTTATTAGAATGGTTAATTAATTTGAAAGTTGCCGACCATAAGTTGAATATTAGAATTGTTAATTGATAAAGTCTTGTGTATAATGATGAAATATAAGGCCTATATATGGTGATTGAAGTATATAATTATGTAGGCCTATGTTGAATAAATGCTTGTGAA
Organism: Lathyrus tuberosus; assembly: GCA_022829125.1. NCBI lineage: Eukaryota > Viridiplantae > Streptophyta > Magnoliopsida > Fabales > Fabaceae > Lathyrus > Lathyrus tuberosus. Next base: position 411,179 of record JALAZF010000422.1, read on the forward strand.
TTGAAGTATATAATTATGATAAGTTTTGATAAAAAATTATGTTATACAGGTTTGTTAATATACAAGTCTATTATAAGTTTTTTTAAAAAAAAGTTTTCTTAAAAAAAGGAATTTTAGCAGCGCTTTTGACAAAAAACGCATGCAAAACAAATAATTTTTAAAACAATTTACGTGTACAAAAGACAGCGCTTTTACTGAAAAAGCGTTGCCAAAAGTGGAACTAAAGAAAACACTTTAAAAAGTGCTTCCTAAAGGGGGAAAACCAGCGCTTTTTCCAAAAAAAGCGCTGCCTAAAGTTAGAAAATAATACACATTAGGCAGTTCTGGCTAAAGGGTAACAAAAGACAACGCTTTTAATGGAAAAGCGTTGCCTAAAGGGGACCTAAAGCAGCGCTTTTGCAGGAAAAAAAGCGCTGCTAAAGGCAAAAAAAAACGCTGCTAAAGGTCTTTTTTGGCATAGTGTGGTCTGTAGTTTTGACATCATAATTGCAGAGAGAGCACCTCGAAACCATACTTATTCTCATTTGAATCGTGTTGTCTTCTATTGCAATAACATTATGAAGGCTTAATTGCAATTTTGGTCCCTCTATTTTTTTTTTTTTTTTAGTTTTGATTTCCCTATTTTAAAATCCGGAATTTTTGTCCCTCTATTTTCAGTTTTTTTGAGTTTTGGTCTCCCTATTTTAAAATCTGAAGTTTTGTCCCTCCATTTTCATTTTTTTTTAGTTTTGGTCCCCTTATTTTAATTTTGTTAAAACTTTTGGTCCCCCTATTAATAAATTAGTTCCAAATTGGAAAGGGGGACTAAAATCCAAAACAAAACTTAAAATAAGGGACCAGAATTAAACAAAAATGAAACTAAAGTGTTATGGACTGGGTCAGCGCCTGCCCTGCTGTCGGGCAGGCCCAAGCCCAATGGCCAGCGGAAGCCCAACAAGGTTAAAGCCACTTCCGTGTCGGGCACGTGCCAGTCCTCTTGGACGTTGGGCACGCGACGTAAAGACTGTTGGACATAAGCATATGGTCTACGGACACACCTCTCCCCGACACCCACGTGCTCCTCCCCGAGAGGGCACGTTCTCTTGTAACTTCCCACTCCTGAAAGAAACGGTCTGCCCTACTTCCGGAGATTTCGGGACCGTTACACCAGGGCGAAGACCACGTGTTGGTCTTCACTACGCCATGTAAGCCCTGGCAGTTGCTTGGATTGGGCCTTGCCATCCAGCCCAATGCAAGTAACCGTTGGCCCCGCGCTGGGGGCTCTCTATAAATACCCTCTCACTTGAGAGGGTCAGGTTACACAATCTCATACACTCTAACCTTTTTTTGTACTTGCTTTTACTTCTGACCTTTGCCTTACTTGAGCGTCGGAGTACCTTGCAGGTACACCCCCCGTCTCACCATCATTGGAGCTGAGGATTCACGACGTTGCTGGCCACCGTTCTCTTGTCTGATCAAGGTACGATCAGTGGCGCCGTCTGTGGGAAACTCTTTGCTTCCCTGTTTTTCTCCTTCGATAAACCAAAGCATTCCTTCTCAACAACCATGCCCAATGCATCTGGAACCAAAGAACGGACGCCGTCGCCGCACCATCCGAAAACGGCGACCATCGTGAAGAGAACGTTGTCGTCCCAGTCGAGGACGTCGACATTAGAGATGGGCAGATCGGCTCCCCATTCTCTGAGGACATAGCTGATGATGTCACCGAACAGGTGATTCCGCAGGCCGTGTACCAGCCTATTCCGCCACCGCCCAACGCAGATCCCAGTACGGTGGCCCTATTCGCCTTGGTCAACCAGACCAACCAGATGATCGCACAATAGAACATCCGGATCGAAGCTCTGGAGAGAGGTCAACCCCGACGTTCTTCCCCGCGAAGACACCGTCGTCCTCCCTCTCCACGTCAATCTCCCAGGAGAACTGCCCAGGCAGACTCCCGCAGTCCCTCCCCGCGACGCGAGGGTCGCGGGCTACGTTTGGAACGCCCTCAATCGGCAGTTGCCCAGAAACGTCACCGCTCACCTCCCCCGAAAGAGACGACCAAGAAAAGGAGCAGAGACGCTGGCGAGAGACCCAGGGGCCAGCCCAGGAATCCTCCTTGTAACACCCCATTTCTACCCAGCGGATAATTATAAAATCAGAGTTTCAAAATTTCAACATACAAATGAGATGCTACACTTTCAACTTTTAAACGACTTCATATTATCGCATGTTAATCAGATACATAACACTTTAACTCGGATGAACCGATAACAACAAAATTAGTCTTTAAAATAAAACAACTTTTATTAACTAAATAGCGGAATCATACTTTTCAACTCAAATGACATAACATCTTTTGTTCATATGAAAACAACTGCAACATAACAAGTATTCAATGTCATCAACTTATAATTCAACAACTGAAATATAACAACTATTAAACAATGATCGTTCATCCCCCCGAGTGTTACGTATCAGAGCAAGACCCTTTTGACTTGCAATAAAGCAACATAAGGACTCCAAAAACTATTCTGAACTGCCACTGCTATTCTTGAGTACCTGCCCATTTCCTATGGTAGGGGAAATATCAGCAGAAGGGGTGAGATATCTAACAATATAATAAGATGTATGATAAATAATATATTAGACTTTAGATCATATAAAATTACCACTTTACAAATTATAACAACAATTAGCACAACCAGTAATCAGCATAATATCACAACAAGGTCATCAACTTGATATCACGGCAATTTAACCAACTTAATATAACAACTTTCAAACCACAAATATAACAACAAAACCCTCAACAGGTTATAACAACATTTTCATAGCTTTCAGACAGTACCTGTCACAACAAGTCAACAACATAATAACAACGAATATATCATCACAACACTGGAATATGCAGCTTAGAATGTGACTCATACAATGCACATGCATGTGGTACCATTGGAGCAGAACTCCCAACTTAAAAACGGAGCAGAACTCCCAACTTAGGAATTGCCAAGTAATAGAGGCATCAAACAAGGCACAAGCCTTCAACTTTCAACTTTTTGCCAATCCAGGCCAACTTAATAATTTTGCCAATCCAGACCAACTTAATAATTTTGCCAATCCAGGCCAACTTGGTATGCTATGCTATGCATGCGACAACAACTACAACATCAACTTATTCAACAACAACACAACAACAACACAACTGCAACTTAACAACAATTTCAACTTTGGCCACCGACCTACAACTTAATATTTGCCAATTAATAGAGGCAATTCAACAACAACAAATATCCTGCAACTTCGCATCATCAACAACAACAACATATCAGCATCACTAATTAACAGCAACTAATCAACACAAAACCACATTGGTCGTAGGCCTCACAATTCAACACCACCTACAAATTCACCTATTACAATAAAGTATACAACACACCGTATCAACTAAATTATATTACAAACGTTTCCGCATAATTATTCGGATAACTCAACTATTTCCGGTTAATTAATCTTCCGCTAAATTACCAACATTTTCTACTCTGTACTGCTACTATCAAATCCACACTGTCACTGATAATACTACTAGTGAATTACTTCATCCTTAAGACTAGCTACTGAATTATTCTCCCATTAAATTATTACTACTGCTGCCACTGAAATACTACTGCATATATGGTCTGTAATTTAATTAGAGCAATTAAATAAATCTACTATTTTTCGTGCTACTAAAATATATCTACTAATTATATAAATCAGCTACTATGGTTTTTCTGCTAATAGCCTCCTATCATTATTTTCAACAACTATATCTCATTGCTACTAGTTTCAAATACTTTATGTTTTCCTGCTACAAAATTAACTCTGCTATTTTAACAACTCTGCTAATTTTTATCATATACTAACTCTGTAACTAACAATTCACTCCAGCTAAATTATCCCACTACATTGGTTTTGTCAAAAACTACTAGCACTGTTATTGTATCAATTTCTAAACCTGCTACTACTCAGTATAATTAAGCTAAATCATCAACTATGCTATTTTACTAATAGCTCTGCTACTTTAATACCCATTCTGATAATTATTAACCTTGCTCCTGAATCATACTGCTACTAGCTTCTACTATGCATATATATATATACCGATTCTCAAATTAATTATGTTTCTGCAAAAATATTTATTAAGTTCAATTATGCCAGACATATAGCAGACAGAAACCACAACGCAGAAATAGGAAAATGCACAGACCCGTGTGACTATCGTCACATTTTCATGACCTTCGTCACAGGTGTGTGTGACGGTCGTAACAAGGCCATGACGGTCGTCACATTCCCCAGACGGACGCCCCAACATTTGAGACGGTCGTCCCAAGCTCTCATTGCGTGACGGTCATCCCACCCCCATGGCGGACGTCACACTCCCAATTCCTACGTCCTCATCATTCCTTCCGCTCCTGTTTTCCTCGTCCCAGTTTCACAGACTCATACCAATTCCAGTTTCCTCCAAATTCCATATTCTGCTCCTCCGTTTCAATCACAGAAAAGGTCCAACCATCACAGTACAACAACAACATACAGAATTCATACTCAATCAACATAGATTCATTTTTATACGACTAATTCAATCACAACAACCAATTTCAGTATCAATTACAAAAATAAAAAACACAAACAGAGTAATTCTACAACCCAATCCCACATATCATTTATCAACTACCCAATTATAGAGTCAGAACCCCACCCTTACCTTGGATTGAAGGTCGCTCTAAATCTCCGATTGGGTTCCCGTTCTCGCAGCCTCTCCGTGTTCCGATTCCAAACCCTTGCTCCTCTCTTTCGTAACCTCTGTGTTGTAACTGCTACTTCCCTCTTTCTCTTAATTTCCACTTACTGCCACTTCTCCTTTTCTTTTTAATTCAACCACACAAAATAATACTCTTTTCTCTTATTGGGCCTACCATTCATACACCCCACTTATAACTTCATTACAACCAAATAATAAGCCCAACTAAATAATAATAGTATTATTCTAATACTATTCTCCAACTTAATCACCAATTAAATACCAACTTATCACAGCATTTCTCGACATATCACAACTCCAACAATTCCTACAAATAATTCGAAAATATTTCAAAAATATTTAATTAAATAATTAATTAAATATCGGGCGTTACAACTCTCCCCACTTAGAATATTTTCGTCCTCGAAAATCTATTCGATACTACCACTTTTAACGCAAATTCCGCATCCAACTCTATGATCCTCAAGTCGCGTTTGGCAATACTTCGATCCCTACTTTTCTGACATAACAACAACTCAACATGATTTCAATCCAATACACACATGCTAATCATTCAACATCTTCGCGACATAATTGTCCATAACTTATCAACCACTCGATAGTAACTTGACATATCAACATCTAAGTAGCCACATCCATACACACTTATACCTGGATATACATAGTCACATTACCATCTTATCAACATTCTCAACACTACAACACACCCACAATCTCATTCTCATATAAGCGTATGTTACTCATCAACAAAATGTCAACAACTTATTCATATCGTTGTATCACTCTTATAGTGACATCAACCTAGCCAACATAATCAACTTCATCATACCATGCAGTATTACTCACCCTTATATCAACAATCCACCCAGTCAAACATGTAGATCAAGACCTATCATTCCCTTAGGCTTCTGATATTTAGTCCTTCACTTCTAACGAGTCGTACACGCATCACAAATGCGCCACATCACGCTTCAGCTGTGCAACTCTGATCATCCATCTTAAGTCACCGTCCTTATTAAAATTTCCGTCAACTATATGGTTTACAAGTTTCAATCTAGTTTCGAACTTTCTTTAACATCCAGCATAAAATCGTCGTTCACTTGATATTCTCAATCTTTCACTTTGCGACGTTAGCTCGCATATAAACCCGCTACTCCAAATTGTTCAATACGTCTCAACACTTTCCTAGCCACTCCTCTATTAATCCACACCAACTGGTGAGCGACTATCCTCACGATATAACATCAATCAATTTACACACTATTAAGATAGCAAGACAAGTCTATACCATCCAACACGATCTCGTCTACTATCAACAAGAGATTAAGGGTGATTAGTTCCTCAATTTGTCAATATATAGCCGACAACCATAATGGAGTATAAACCCTCGTTACCAAACTATAATAGTGTTCCTTTAGAACTTATACACAAGTCACCTAAAGCACCATAATCCAATAATTTCCAATGAGGTTTACAAATACTCCCATAATTTCCCTCTCATTCGATTTTGTCGATGAGACACCAACGCCCAACACATTACACGGTCCACGTTACACTCACTTAGCTTCACACGAAGGTTAAGTATTCTCTGACTCAAGAATTACTACTATACCAGTACATTACACGTCGTCTCGTTCCAATTGAAATCTCAACAATGCCGTTCCACACCGCTTTGGTGATAGAACCTCTCCAATTCTTCTTTTACACATGCCACTACCTTGGCATCATAAACACGACTCTAATTCCTCTTAAAAGCATCTTCCTTTAAAAGGACACCTTCATTCTAATCGTTGTTAATCATTATAAGCTGCATCTATATGCGCTTCGCCAATACTTTCACATCCTTTTTAATGTCGAACATCTTATTTCTCCACTTATTTGCCAACAACATATTACGCTTGACCTTGTCTCAAACAACTGCGATAACAACCATTTATGCCCAAAAGCCTCTAGTTCTGTAACCAACTTTAGAGTCCCTCCATATAGGAATGCATCTACCGTATTTGAAAACACTTTCATAGGATATAATATATTTTTATCTCCTCATAGGTTCAAACGAAACATCAATCCGATACTCGGAACACAAGATATGAATTTCCAAAGTTATCCGAAAATGCGAACACCGACGTCATGCAACGACATACTTATACACGCCTTACGATAACACCGAAATAGAATTTCTTCGTACCAGTACCAACACTTATCATTCTTGAAATCGTACTCATCTTCTCGCATTTTCGACTCTGACTCGCGATTCAAACATTCCAACAACTTTTACAATTTTTTTATTCAATCACTCGCAAGGATCCCACGACACGGTCTACAGCAATCTGTTACTCCATCACTGTTCAAACGTCGACATCTTACGCAAGGGCTACTCAAACCGACAACTTCACAGTCCACCAGCAACGCTGAAACATCGCAACTTTCTAAATCCCATCTTCTAAAAATTATCCTTGTTACTTAACAATCGCCCTCAGAAACATCAGGGATTTTCTCTCTACTCGTATATCAACAATCGTTACATTGCTCCTCATCCTTCGAGAAGTAAACATCAACAACGTCTAATCATCTTTTCTCAAGACGCTCCAACTTGATTAACAACAAAATCTTGAATCCATGTCTCCTCCGGATTCAGGTAACAACATACTTCAACAATACTTGCACTGTCGCCATCAGCAGCATACCGAGCCAACATCTTACAACCGAAACACACCCGAGAAGCAAATATTCTTCCCCACTTATCTTCAAACCTACTCCTGCATACCATCGATTAGGAAAACAAACAAGTACCGACAGTGTTCCACACACTTGTCGCGTACTAAGGGATAAACAACATTAGACAACTTGGCCGGACAGACCGACCTGCTCTGATACCACTAATGTAACACCCCATTTCTACCCGACGGATAACTATAAAATCAGAGTTTCAAAATTTCAACATACAAATGAGATGCTACACTTTCAACTTTTAAACGAATTCATATTATCGCATGTTAATCAGATACATAACACTTTAACTCGGATGAACCGATAACAATAAAATTAGTCTTTAAAATAAAACAACTTTTATTAACTAAATAGTGGAATCATACTTTTCAACTAAAATGACATAACATCTTTTGTTCATCTGAAAACAACTGCAACATAACAAGTATTCAATGACATCAACTTATAATTCAACAACTGAAATATAACAACTATAAAACAACAATCGTTCATCCCCCCGAGTGTTACGTATCAGAGCAAGACCCTCTTGACTTGCAATAAAGCAACATAAGGACTCCAAAAACTATTCCGAACTGCCACTGCTATTCTTGAGTACCTGCCCATTTCCCATGGTAGGGGAAATATCAGCAGAATGGGTGAGATATCTAACAATATAATAAGATGTATGATAAATAATATATTAGAATTTAGATCATATAAAATTACCACTTTACAGATTATAACAACAATTAGCACAACCAGTCATCAACATAATATCACACCAAGGTCATCAACTTGATATCACGGAAATTTAACCAACTTAATATAACAACTTTCAAACCACAAATATAGCAACAAAACCCTTAACAGGTTATAACAACATTTTCATAGCTTTCAGACAGTACCTGTCACAACAAGTCAACAACATAATAACAACGAATATATCATCATAACACTGGAATATGCAGCTTAGAATGTGACTCATACAATGCACATGCATGTGGTACCATTGGAGCAGAACTCCCAACTTAAAAATGAAGCTGAACTCCCAACTTAGGAATTACTAAGTAATAGAGGCATCAAACAAGACACAAGCCTTCAACTTTCAACTTTTTGCCAATCCAGGCCAACTTAATAATTTTGCCAATCCAAGCCAACTTAATAATTTTGCCAATCCAGGCCAACTTGGTATGCTATGCTATGCATGCGACAACAATTACAGCATCAACTTATTCAACAACAACACAACTGCAACTTAACAACAATTTCAACTTTGGCCACCGGCCTACAACTTAATATTTGCCAATTAATAGAGGCAATTCAACAACAACAAATATCCTGCAACTTTGCATCATCAACAACAACAACATATCAGCATCACTAATTAACAGCAACTAATCAACACAAAACCACATTGGCCGTAGGCCTCACAATTCAACACCACATGTAAATTCACCTATTACAATAAAGTATACAACACACCGTATCAACTAAATTATATTACAAACGTTTCCGCATAATTATTCGGACAACTCAACTATTTTTGGTTAATTAATCTTCCGCTAAATTACCAACATTTTCTACTCTGTACTACTACTATCAAATCCACACTGTCACTGATAATACTACTAGTGAATTACTTCATCCTTGAGACTAGCTACTGAATTATTCTCCCATTAAATTATTACTACTGCTGCCACTGATATACTACTACATATATGGTCTGTAATTTAATTAGACCAATTAATTAAATCTACTATTTTTCGTGCTACTAAAATTAACTCTGCTATTTTAACAACTCTGCTAATTTTTATCATATACTAACTCTGTAACTAACAATTCACTCCAGCTAAATTATCCCACTACATTGGTTTTGTCAAAAACTACTAGCACTATTATTGTATCAATTTCTAAACGTGCTACTACTCAGTATAATTCTGCTAAATCATCAACTCTGTTATTTTACTAATAGCTCTGCTACTTTAATACCCATTCTGATAATTATTAACCTTGCTCATGAATCATACTGCTACTAGCTTCTACTATGCATATATATATATATATATATATATACCGATTCTCAAATTAATTATGTTTCTGCAAAAATATTTACTGAGTTCAATTATGCCAGACATACAGCAGACAGAAACCACAACGCAGAAACAGGAAAATGCACAGACCCGTGTGACAATCGTCACATTTTCATGACCTTCGTCACAGGTGTGTGTGACGGTCGTAACAAGGCCATGACGGTCGTCACATTCCCCAGACGGACGCCCCAACATTTGAGACGGTCTTCCCAAGCTCTCATTGCGTGACAGTCATCCCACCCCCATGGCGGACGTCACATTCCCAATTCCTACGTCCTCATCATTCCTTCCGCTCCTGTTTTCCTCGTCCCAGTTTCACAGACTCATACCAATTCCAGTTTCCTCCAAATTCCATATTCTGCTCCTCCGTTTCAATCACAGAAAAGGTCCAACCATCACAGTACAACAACAACATATAGAATTCATACTCAATCAACATAGATTCATTTTTATACGACTAATTCAATCACAACAACCAATTTCAGTATCAATTACAAAAATCAAAAACACAAACAGAGTAATTCTACAACCCAATCCCACATATCATTTATCAACTACCCAATTATAGAGTCAGAACCCCACCCTTACCTTGGATTGAAGGTCGCTCTAAATCTCCGATTGGGTTCCCGATCTCGCAGCCTCTCCGTGTTCCGATTCTAAACCCTTGCTCCTCTTTTTCGTAACCTCTGTGTTGTAACTGCTACTTCCCTCTTTCTCTTAATTTCCACTTACTGCCACTTTTCCTTTTCTTTTTAATTCAACCACACAAAATAATACTCTTTTCTCTTATTGGGCCTACTATTCATACACCCCACTTATAACTTCATTACAACCAAATAATAAGCCCAACTAAATAATAATAGTATTATTCTAATACTATTCTCCAACTTAATCACCAATTAAATATCAACTTATCACAGCATTTCTCGACTTATCACAACTCAACAATTCCAACAAATAATTTGAAAATATTTAATTAAATAATTAATTAAATATCGGGCGTTACAACTCTCCCCCACTTAGAATATTTTCGTCCTTGAAAATCTATTTGATACTACCACTTTTAACGCAAATTCCCCATCCAACTCTCTGATCCTCAAGTCTCGTTTGGCAACACTTCGATCCCTACTTTTCCGACATAACAACAACTCAACATGATTTCAATCTAATACACACATGCTAATCATTCAACATCTTCGCGACATAATTGTCCATAATTTATCAACCACTCGATAGTATCTTGACATATCAACATCTAAGTAGCCACATCCATACACACTTATACCTGGATATACATAGTCACATTACCATCTTATCAACATTCTCAACACTACAACACATCCACAATCTCATTCTCATATAAGCGTATGTCACTCATCAACAAAATGTCAACAACTTATTCATATCGTTGTATCACTCTTATAGTGACATCAACCTAGCCAACATAATCAACTTCATCATACTATGCAGTATTACTCACCTTTATATCAACAATCCACCCAGTCAAACATGTAGATCAAGACTTATCATTCCCTTAGGCTTCTGATATTTAGTCCTTCACTTCTAACGAGTCGTACACGCATCACAAATGCGCCACATCACGCTTCAGCTGCGCAACTCTGATCATCCATCTTAAGTCACCGTCCTTATTAAAATTTCCATCAACTATATGGTTTACAAGTTTCAATCTAGTTTCGAACTTTCTTTAACATCCACCATAAAATCGTCGTTCACTTGATATTCTCAATCTTTCACTTTGCGACGTTAGCTTGCATATAAACCCACTACTCCAAATTGTTCAATACGTCTCAACTCTTTCCTAGCCACTTCTCTATTAATCCACACCAACTGGTGAGCGACTATCCTCACGATATAACATCAATCAATTTACACACTATTAAGATAGCAAGACAAGTCTATACCATCCAACACGATCTCGTCTACTATCAACAAGAGATTAAGGGTGATCAGTTCCTCAATTTGTCAATATATAGCCGACAACCATAATGGAGTATAAACCCTCGTTACCAAACTATAATAGTGTTCCTTTAGAACTTGTACACAAGTCACCTAAAGCACCATAATCCAATAATTTCCAATGAGGTTTACAAATACTCCCATAATTTCCCTCTCATTCGATCTTGTCGATGAGACACCAACGCCCAACACATACACGGTCCACGTTACACTCACTTAGCTTCACACGAAGGTTAAGTATTCTCTGACTCAAGAATTACTACTATACCAGTACATTACACGTCGTCTCGTTCCAATTGAAATCTCAACAATGCCGTTCCACACCGCTTTGGTGATATAACCTCTCCAATTCTTCTTTTACACATGCCACTACCTTGGCATCATAAACACGACTCTAATTCATCTTAAAAGCATCTTCCTTTAAAAGGACACCTTCATTCTAATCGTTGTTAATCATCATAAGCTGCATCTATATGCGCTTCACCAATACTTTCACATCCTTTTTAATGTCGAACATCTCATTTCTCCACTTATTTGCCAACAACATATTACGCTTGACCTTGTCTCAAACAACTGCGATAACAACCATTTATGCCCAAAAGCCTCTAGTTCCGTAACCAACTTTAGAGTCCCTCCATATAGGAATGCATCTACCATATTTGAAAACACTTTCATAGGATAGAATATATTTTTATCACCTCATAGGTTCAAACGGAACATCAATCCGATACTCGGAACACAAGATATGAATTTCCAAAGTTATTAGAAAATGCGAACACCGACGTCATGCAACGACATACTTATACATGCCTTACGATAACACCAGAACAGAATTTCTTCGTACCAGTACCAACACTTATCATTCTTGAAATCGTACTCATCTTCTCGCATTTTTGACTCTGACTCGCGATTCAAACATTCCAACAACTTTTACAATTTTTTTTTCAATCACTCGCAAGGATCCCACGACACGGTCTACAGCAATCTGTTACTCCATCACTGTTCAAACGTCGACATCTTACGCAAGGGCTACTCAAACCGACAACTTCATAGTCCACCAGCAACGCTGAAACATCGCAACTTTCTAAATTCCATCTTCTAAAAATTATCCTTGTTACTTAACAATCGCCCTCAGAAACATCAGGGATTTTCTCTCTACTCGTATATCAACAACCGTTACATTGCTCCTCATCCTTCGAGAAGTAAACATCAACAATGTCTAATCATCTTTTCTCAAGACGCTCCAACTTGATTAACAACAAAATCTTGAATCCATGTCTCCTCCGGATTCAGGAAACAACATACTTCAATAATACTTGCACTGTCGCCATCAGCAGCATACCGAGCCAACATCTTACAACTGAAACACACCCGAGAAGCAAATCTTCTTCCCCACTTATCTTCAAACATACTCCTGGATACCATCGATTAGGAAAACAAATAAGTACCGACAGTGTTCCACACACTTGTCGCGTACTAAGGGATAAACAACATTAGACAACTTGGCCGGACAGACCGATCTGCTCTGATACCACTAACGTAACACCCCATTTCTACCCGGCGGATAATTATAAAATCAGAGTTTCAAAATTTCAACATACAAATGAGATGCTACACTTTCAACTTTTAAACGACTTCATATTATTGCATGTTAATCAGATACATAACACTTTAACTCGGATGAACCGATAACAACAAAATTAGTCTTTAAAATAAAACAACTTTTATTAACTAAATAGCGGAATCATACTTTTCAACTCAAATGACATAACATCTTTTGTTCATCTGAAAACAACTGCAACATAACAAGTATTCAATGACATCAACTTATAATTCAACAACTATAAAACAACAATCGTTCATCCCCCTGAGTGTTACGTATCAGAGCAAGACCCTCTTGACTTGCAATAAAGCAATATAAGGACTCCAAAAACTATTCCGAACTGCCACTTCTATTCTTGAGTACCTGCCCATGGTAGGGGAAATATCAGCAGAAGGTGTAAGATATCTAACAATATAATAAGATGTATGATAAAAAATATATTAGAATTTAGATCATATAAAATTACCACTTTACAGATTATAACAACAATTAGCACAACCAGTCATCAGAATAATATCACAACAAGGTCATCAACTTGATATCACGTCAATTTAACCAACTTAATGTAACAACTTTCAAACCACAAATATAACAACAAAACCCTCAACAGGTTATAACAACATTTTCATAGCTTTTAGACAGTACCTGTCACAACAAGTCAACAACATAATAACAACGAATATATCATCACAACACTGGAATATGTAGCTTAGAATGTGACTCATACAATGCACATGCATGTGGTACCATTGGAGCAGAACTCCCAACTTAAAAATGAAGTAGAACTCCCAACTTAGGAATTACCAAGTAATAGAGGCATCAAACAAGACACAAGCCTTCAACTTTCAACTTTTTGCCAATCCAGGCCAACTTAATAATTTTGCCAATCCAAGCCAACTTAATAATTTTACCAATCCAGGCCAACTTGGTATGCTATGCTATGCATGCGACAACAACTACAACATCAACTTATTCAACAACAACACAACTGCAACTTAACAACAATTTCAACTTTGGCCACCGGCCTACAACTTAATATTTTCCAATTAATAGAGGCAATTCAACAACAAAAAATATCCTGCAACTTCGCATCATCAACAACAACAACATATCAGCATCACTAATTAACAACAACTAATCAACACAAAACCACATAGGCCGTAGGCCTCACAATTCAACACCACCTGCAAATTCACCTATTACAATAAAGTATACAACACACCGTATCAACTAAATTATATTACAAATGTTTTTGCATAATTATTCGGACAACTCAACTATTTCCGGTTAATTAATCTTCCGCTAAATTACCAACATTTTCTACTTTGTACTGCTACTATCAAATCCACACTGTCACTGATAATACTACTAGTGAATTACTTCATCCTTGAGACTAGCTACTGAATTATTCTCCCATTAAATTATTACTACTGCTGCTACTGAAATACTACTACATATATGGTCTGTAATTTAATTAGACCAATTAATTAAATCTACTATTTTTCGTGCTACTAAAATATATCTACTAATTATATAAATCAACTACTATGGTTTTTCTGCTAATAGCCTCCTGTCATTATTTTCAACAACTATATCTCATTGCTACTAGTTTCAAATACTTTATGTTTTCCTGCTACAAAATTAACTCTGCTATTTTAACAACTCTGCTAATTTTTATCATATACTAACTCTGTAACTAACAATTCACTCCAGCTAAATTATCCCACTACATTGGTTTTGTCAAAAACTACTAGCCTTGTTATTGTATCAATTTCTAAACCTGCTACTACTCAGTATAATTCTGCTAAATCATCAACTCTGCTATTTTACTAATAGCTCTGCTACTTTAATACCCATTCTGATAATTATTAACCTTGCTCCTGAATCATACTGCTACTAGCTTCTACTATGCATATATATATATATATATATATATATATATCGATTCTCAAATTAATTATGTTTCTGCAAAAATATTTACTGAGTTCAATTATGCCAGACATACAGCAAACAGAAACCACAACGTAGAAACAGGAAAATGCACATACCTGTGTGACCATCGTCACATTTTCATGACCTTCGTCACAGGTGTGTGTGACGGTCGTAACAAGGCCATGACGGTCGTCACATTCCCCAGAAGGACGCCCCAACATTTGAGACGGTCGTCCCAAGCTCTCATTGCGTGACGGTCGTCCCACCCCCATGGCGGACGTCACACTCCCAATTCCTACGTCCTCATCATTCCTTCCGCTCCTGTTTTCCTCGTCCCAGTTTCACAGACTCATACCAATTCCAGTTTCCTCCAAATTCCATATTCTGCTCCTCTGTTTCAATCACAGAAAAGGTCCAACCATCACAGTACAATAGCAACATACATAATTCATACTCAATCAACATAGATTCATTTTTATACGACTAATTCAATCACAACAACCAATTTCAGTATCAATTACTAAAATAAAAAACACAAACAGAGTAACTCTACAATCCAATCCCACATACCATTTATCAACTACCCAATTATAGAGTCAGAACCCCACCCTTACCTTGGATTGAAGGTCGCTCTAAATCTCCGATTGGGTTCCCGTTCTCGCAGCCTCTCCATGTTTCCAAACCCTTGCTCTTCTCTTTCGTAACCTCTGTGTTGTAACTGCTACTTCCCTCTTTCTCTTAATTTCCACTTACTGCCACTTCTCCTTTTCTTTTTAATTCAACCACACAAAATAATACTCTTTTCTCTTATTGGGCCTACTATTCATACACCCCACTTATAACTTCATTACAACCAAATAATAAGCCCAACTAAATAATAATAATAGTATTATTCTAATACTATTCTCCAACTTAATCACCAATTAAATATCAACTTATCACAGCATTTCTCGACATATCACAACTCCAACAATTTCAACAAATAATTCAAAAATATTTCGAAAATATTTAATTAAATAATTAATTAAATATTGGGCATTACACTCCTCGTGGACAAGGATCTGGGCAAGACCGTAACTCCCCGTCCAAGTCCCCTGTCCGAAGCGACGAAGACGATCTAAGAACTCCCATGTCCAAGGAAATTATGGACACCCCGATACCTCCGGGCATGGAGAAGCCCCCACAGCTAGGGACCTATGACGGCACGGCTGATCCTGACGACCATATTGAGAGCTTCGAAGCGATGCTCAACTTTAGGAACGTTCGAGGAGCCATTAAGTGCAGGCTCTTCCCTACGACTCTCAGGAAAGGGGCCATGACATGGTACAAACGGCTTGCTCCATAGTCCATCACTTCCTGGAAACAGTTCAGGCAGCGGTTTTCCAGACATTTTACCGCTTAGCGCCGACATCCAAAGACCGTGGCGTCCCTCGCGAGGTTCAGCCGAGAAGCTGTCGAGGTCCACGCGACCGATGAGATAAAGAAGTTCCTGGTCGCGAAGGGATTGCGCCCTGGAACTGACTTCGCCAAGACCGTGGGAATTCATAAGCCCATAGACTTGGAAGATTTACTCGTTCGAGCTCAGTCTTACATTGAGTTCGAGGAGTCACAGGCCGCCCAGCTGGCGCTCGACTCGCGACGACGAGAAGGCTCCCGCAGCCACAGAGATGAAGGCTCTCCTCCACCTCGACGTGGAGGAGAGAGGAGGAGGGACAGCAACCCCGGGACTCCCACGGTCCTGCTGGTATGTTCTCGGATTACACTCCACTCAACGCGACCGGATCGTGAATATTCTCCAAATGCACCAAGTCGGATCTGCGAAGACCACCACCCTCGACAAGGTGCAAGGGAGATCAAACCCAATCACCTTCTACCTCGAGAAGTTGCCCGGAGGAGCGCCAAATGCAAATATTCCCCTCCTGATTCGAGCGCAGATGGCCAACTTCGACGTCTGCAGGATCCTGGCCGACCAGGGTAACTCAGTGGACATAATGTACGCTCACCTCTTCAGCACCCTCCAGCTCACCGAAAGACACTTAACTCCGTGCGTGGGCTCGGATTTGCAAGGGTTCAACGGCACCACCACCAGGCCGTGGGGTTACGTCGAGCTGATGGTCACTTTCGGGATCGATGACACTGCCCGACAGATTAAGACCCGCTTCTTGGTGGTCGACTGTCCTTCCCTCTATAACTGCATCTTGGGGAGGACCACCCTGGCTGAACTTACTGTGGTGCCTTCAACGGTCCACCTAAAGATGAAGTACTACACCGCCAGAGGCCGTGTGGTCACCATGCACAGGGACATCGAGGCGGCCAGAAGATGCTTCGACGCTGCCATCAAGTGTTTAAACATCATTGGTCCCAAGCCCAAGTACCAAGCAAAGATATCTTCGGGCGCAGAGAAGATGCCACTCCCGCCCGTCAACGCGGTCGACCTGGACAGCAGGTTCCCCGGGGAACAGGATCCAGAAGATGCCACCGGTGATGACTTTCCAGCTGAAGGCAACAGGCAGCCTATCTACCCAACGCGCCCCGTCCCAGATGGAGACTTCGAGCTGGTGACCCTCGAAGACGACCTCGACCGAAGCGTGAAGATCGGTTCTGGACTCCCCGACCTGGCAATGAAGCAGCTGAAGGTCTGCCTCCGCGAGAATTCTGACCTGTTTGCCTGGAGTGCTTCGAAAATGCCTGGACTCGACCCCGAGGTGGCTTGTCATCAACTGACTGTAGACCCGGTCGTTAGGGCCGTAGCTCAACGTATGCGTAGGCAGTCTCCGGAGAAAGCGGAGGTTGCTGAAAAAGCTGTAAAAGACCTCCTAGAGGCAAATTTCATTTTGGAAGCCAAGTACACAACTTGGCTGTCCAACGTTGTACTCGTTAAGAAAAATAATGGAAAATGGAGGATGTGTGTTGATTATACCGACCTTAACCGGGCATGCCCGAAAGATTCTTACCCTTTGCCTAACATCGACCAGTTGGTCGACAATTCTGCAGGTTTTAAGCTATTGTCCTTCATGGACGCTTACTCGGGGTATAACCAAATCCCCATGGACAAGGCCGACAAGCAGCATACCGCCTTCATGACCGAGTCGGGCAATTACTATTACAACGTAATGCCCTTCGGCCTAAAGAACGCCGGCGCGACCTACCAGCGGATGATGAACAAAGTCTTCCGGGCAGAGATCGGCGATATGCTCGAGGTCTACATGGACGACATGATCGTCAAGTCCACGGTGGAACTCGACCACGCGGCTCATCTCAAAAAGGTGTTCGACACAGCGAGGAGATGTCGTATGAGATTCAACCCCGACAAGTGCATCTTCGGCGTCCGGGCAGGAAAATTCCTTGGTTTCTACCTCACAGAGAGAGGAATCAAGGCAAACCCCGACAAGTGTAGGGCCTTCTTCGAGATACCCACCCCGGACTCGAAGAAATCCATACAATCGCTGAACAGGATGCTAACTGCCCTCTCCCGCTTCGTCGCCAAATCAGCCCAATACGCACTCCCATTTTTCAAACTTCTTCGCCAAAAGGCCACTTTCGAATGGAGCGAGGAGTGCGAGCGGGCGCTCCTCCATCTCAAACAAGTGCTGTCACAACCCCCGGTCCTCTCACGGCCAAAGAACGGGGAGATGCTCTTCTTGTATCTCGCCATCACGGAAGAGGCGGTCAGCGCTGTCCTTATCCGGGAAACTCCCGACGGGCAGAAACTGATTTACTTCACCAGTAAAGCCCTCCAGGGCCCCGAGATCAGGTATCAACATATCAAAAAGGTTGCCTTGGCCCTCGTAACCGTAGCTCGAAGACTTTTCCATTACTTTCTGGCCCACACAATCATGGTAAGAACCGAGCAGCCAATAAGGCAACACCTTGGTCGACCAGACATGGCGGGAAGAATGCTCAGGTGGTCATTTGAACTCGCCGAGTTTGACGTCCAATACGAAGGAAGGAAAGCCTTGAAAGCTCAAGTGATGGCCGACTTTGTGGCTAAAATGACCATCCCCGAACCTTTGACCAACGGAGCCCAAAGATGGATAATCTATGTCGACGGGGCGTCAAACTCGAAAGGAAGCGGGGCGGGCATCATCCTCGAGAACGAGGAAGGCATCCTGATCGAAGTCTCCCTCGAGTTATCCTTCCCGACATCGAATAACTAGGCAGAATACGAGGCTTTCCTCGCCGGGCTACGTTTGGTCGAGGACCTCGGGGCCAAGGAAGTCAAGATCTTTACTAATTCCCAGCTCGTGGCCTCCCAGGTCCGAGGAGAGTACCAGGCCAAGAACGATTGCCTTATCGAATAGTTAACCTTAGTAAAGGAAAAAAATGAAGAGTTTCATCTCCGCGGAGATGACCCACATCCCGCGCGAGCACAACACCCAGGCAGACATCCTGTCTAAACTAGTTAGCACAAAGAAGAAAGGAGAAAACAAGTCAGTCATCCAGGAAGTACTCTCTCATCCGAGCATCAACAAGTCCGCTCTAACGACAGATGTAAACGCTACCGGAGACACCAATTATTGGATGACACCGGTATACGAATATCTAATGACGTGCAAGCTCCCCGAAGATCCCAAGGAAGCGGGGATGGTCAAACGACGTGCGTGTTCATACACGATAGTCGAGGATAAATTATACCGCCGAGGATTTTCAATCCCCCTTCTCCGGTGCGTCGAAGAGAACAAGGTCCCCGGTATCCTCGAAGAGATTCACGAGGGCATCAACGCCCAACACCTTGGTGGACGATCTTTAGCTCGCGAGGCACTTCGGGCAGGGTATTACTGGCCCACTATGCAACACGACACCAAGGAGCATGTTAAGAAGTGCGATAGATGCCAACGACACGGGGACATGTACCTAGCTCCCCCCAATGAGCTCAAAACACTCTCATCCCCGGGGCCATTTGCTTGGTGGGGAATGGACATCCTCGAGCCTTTCGTCGTGGGTTCATACCAGAATAAATACCTCATCGTCGGAGTGGACTATTTCACGAAGTGGATCGAGGCGGAAGCCTTGGCCAAGATCACGGCCTTCAACATACTCCGTTTCTACAAGAGGAACATCCTCGCTCGGTTCGACGTTCCCCAAGCAATCGTCACCGACAACGGGACACAGTTCACCTACAAGAACTTCCAAGACTTCGTCGCCAAACTAGGCACGAAGCAGCACTTCACGTCGGTCGAGTACCCACAAACAAACGGGCAGGCCGAAGCAGGCTCAGCGAGGCCAAACAAAGGTGGGTCGAAGAACTCCACAGCGTCCTCTGGGCCTACCGAACAACCCCATATTCGACAACCGGGGAGACTCCCTTTCGCCTGACCTACGAAACGGAATCAGTGATCCCCGTGGAGGTCAGGGAACCCTCGAGGAGGACAGAAGCTCCCCTCGAAGAGGGGGCAAACAACGAGGTCCTAAGGGAAGAACACGACTTCGTAGAAGAGACAAGAACGGGGGCCTCCCTCCAGGAAGCCTCACTCAAAAAAAAATTACTTTACGCTATTACAGCAAAGTTATTAAGCGTGATTTTCAAGTAGGCATCCTCATCCTATGAAGGAACCAGAAAGATTCGCGGGAAGGTAAACTTGCCGCGAACTGGGAGGGCCCGTACTGCGTCCGCAGAAAGACGGGGACAGGAGCCTACTTCCTCGAAAATCTACATGGGGAGGAACTTGCTCGACCATGGAATGATGAGAAACTCAAGCAATACTACAGTTAGACACTGCCCGCGACACCCCAACGTTGCGATTACGGGGGCGCGCTAAGGTACAAGCGCGAAACTGCTCTTAAACGCAATGATCAAGGTTGCGTTGTGTGTGCGCGAAGACCATTGATCTGACGAGGACACCTCAATCAAGCCCCATCGTCGCCGTACCATGTAGGCAGAACACCCAGCTCGTGATGGGAAGTTCACGCTGCGAGGTTAAGACTTCTAACGAGCTCTTAGCCCCATTAAAGGGCAGAATACACCTCCGACCACCCGATCAGTTCCCCACACGGTCGAGGAACATCGAAGTCGAGCAACTCCCAAAATCAACACATTACTTAGACAAAAATAAGTAAAACAAACAAAACAAGTAAACATCACACACATATAAACGCAGTGATCAAAATATAAATCCGGGCAAAAAGGCCATTGTACAAATATTACAAATATTCCAAAAGCCTTTGGCACGTAGGCCGGGCAAACAAAAGAAACAAAACGAAATGGCTCGCAGGCCAAACAAAACAAGAAAACAGAACCTATTCCATGGCCGTCCCCTCTGGCTGCTCATGCCCGGTCGCGTCCCCGTCAACCTCTTCCCCTTCCACCGGCTGCAGGATTCGACCATCAACCACGTCGTAGTCAGAGTGGGCTCCCTCCGTAATGAGGCCAGGGTTGAGGATCTGAAGCTGGTGCACAACATTCTTGAAGCCTATATCAGCAGCCACAAGGTTGTCCTGCTCAGTTTCTCGGAGATTAGCAATCAACGCTACCCGTGACGTCAACAATTTATCTTCCTCGGTTTCTTCCTCGGCGGGGCGAGCAGCATCTTCCAATTCAGCGACCTTCTCCAAGAGGCTTTTCCTTCCCTCCTTGGATTTTCTCAACCTCTCCTCTAGCTGTCTCAGGTTTTCGGCCTGGTGCTTCTGGTGCTCGGCCTGAACTCGGTTCTGTTCTTTGCACTCAGTCAGCTCCTTGCCCACTTTTGTCATCTCGGTAACAACGGACTGGAACCTCTCTTGCAGCCTGGTCAACTCGGATGTTAGATAAGTCTCGTCGGTTAAGATTAAAGCAGTCGAAGAGACTCGCATAACGGCAGACAAGTCCTCAAGCAGGGCTTTCCTCCTCGAAGCTTGAGGAGCACCCAGGACGGCCTAGACTTCGGCAGCAGGGATACCTGGAGAGTTGGCACCCGAGAAGAAGTGGGGCCTCAAATGACAAGGAGGAAGTATGAACTTCTCAGAGGGAGGACTGTTCTCAACCGCCAGATCGACGTCCACCTGCCCGTCTGTGCGCTGCCATTTCGGAGACCCTTGGCTACTAGGAGACTACTCCCTTGGGGAGAGGTCGAAGAATCCGTGGGCACTAAAGTCGTGGCAGGATGCTATGCTCAGGGCTGTTCAACCCGGCCCTTTTCGAAGCTCGGTTATTTTTAAGTTTCTTGAGACGCTCCTCATCACTCGACATCTTACCTTCACAGAAAACAAAGAGGTCAGTAATTCGAAAAGTAGGACGAAGGGAAAAGTAGGTCGAGGAGGCCACCCCACCTAACAGCTCGAGAGCCTCCTCGTCAAAAAACGTCTCGAGGAGAGCCCTAGTATTGATCAATCGACGTTTCGTTAAGACCTCCCCGTCGTCGCCCAGAAGAAAGTCCCCGTTCAGCGTCACGAACTTGGCTTTGTTAAACCCACTGACGAACTTGACCATGGCCTCGTGAGCCAAGCGATCCCCTTCACAGAGTTTACCAAGGCTGACAATGTAGTTGTCCGTTCCCTTCTTGAAGTGTTCTTCAGTCCAGAACAACAGGAACCTGGGCACAGGGGCCTCCTCTCGCCGCCCATCTACTTCTTCGACGACCCGATGGTACACTGAATTTATGGCCTCAAGTGTGACTGGCCTCACAAGGTAATACCGGTACTAGAAATCTCGCACAGAGTCCATATAAGTGTGAAACAGGGTGCTCACCTGCTTGAAGGACACCCAGCCATGCTTACCGTCGACGGCCTGATGTTGAAGATGGAAAATGCGAAAAAATAGTGGCACAGTCGCCCCGACCTTCAGGTATTTGCACACGAGCTCGAAAGCCCTGATGAAAGCGAGAGAGTTGGGCTGGAGCTGAGAAGGGGCCAAACACAGTCAGACAAACACTGACTGTTGGAAATTCGTGAAGGGCAAACACCACCCCGCCTCGTCGAACATGAACTCGTATACGGGAAACCGCATCCCGCTGTATGTCGAGCATATTCGATGATGTGGCATCGGCCTGAACACGTTCCACGTCTTCCCAGAACCCACTAGACAGTGCTCAACGGTGCAAAATATGTCGGCCTCGTCCCCGTCGACAAACTGGGAGATCATGTTTACGACCTCCTCGCAGGCCCAGACATCGGGCGACCTCTCCCCGGCGCTGGTTGTTTCCGCCATAGGTGAGTCGGGCTCGTCGTAAGTATCTAAAGATCCCTCGGCCACTTGCAATACGTCCATTTACCTTAAAAGCATAAGGAAATGGTGAATTCGATGACCCATATCAAATCCACCCCTCCACCGCTGATCAAGTGAAAGGGCGAGGAAGGAACGTCGGGAAACACGAACCCGCGATGTCATACCCCAAATTTTACCCTCAGATTCTGATCGTTTACATATCATAATGAGTCATTCTCCATTTTTGCATTATTTGTTAGACATTTCATTGTCATTCTTGTTTTTAATTATTTTATTTTTATTTGAAATTTATTTAGTATTTTCAATTTAGTTTATATTTTATATAATATATATTTAATTTAGTTTATTTTCAATTATAGTTTTATTTTTTTTATTTATTTAGTTTAATTTTTAAGTTAATTTTAACTTTAATTTTAACTATAATTTAAGTTTAGTTTTATTTTCTAAGTTTAAATTATTGGCTTAACTTAGCTTTAATCTTTAGTTTTCGTTTTAGTCTTGTTTCTGTTTTTGTCCTTTTCCTTTGTCTTATAACCCCTGCACTAGAAAATGACACAACAACAGCACATCAGAAGCTTCAAACCCGCTGCATCATCTTGGTACCTGCGCCTTGCTTACTAAAGTCCTGAACCAACTTTGACCATAATGCCACTATAAGTCAAAATCTGCAGAGAAAATAACAATTCAAAGATATTTCAAATTTGAAAGAAAAGTTGAAATAAAATCTTCCTTAGAAAGCCAGGGATGGGATCCTTTAAAAAGGAACATCAACCAACTCTTCAAAGAGGACCCCGCCGCTGCACCTTTACGGAATCCACCAAAACAATCGCAAACCTCCTCACTTCATCAAAAACAACTTTCATTTTCCATTAACCCTCTATATCACCTCCTTGTAGCTGCACATATGTTAAAAAAACTAGAACAAGATAACATAACTTTTTCTTAAAGACTCTACCATGAAACCTTCACCTCCATAACCTAACCTCTTCCAAACAAAAACTTCCATATACTTTCTTCAAATCACCCATCCATACAACTCCTTCCATGGCCGCCATGTGAACAACATAAACTCAACTCACTCCATTTCTCTTGGAAAAGAAGACAACCATCACCATTGTGAGCTGCTTCCATCTCACCCTTAAAGCTTTCGTTCCACTTCTTCATAAAAACCACCTTCAATCCAAACCATATAACCTTTCATCTGCTGCATCTGAGGGTAGGAAAATTTGAGAAAACAAACACTCAAGACCACCACCCTTTCGTTTTCAGTGAAAAAAACTCCATCCATTTCTACTCCTTTCAACACCATCAAACGTAACATGTTATCACCAATCTCGATCACAGTCAGAAAGCCGCAACACAAACTCCAACCACGGCTGAACAACCCACACAACCGTCATCTTCTTCAATAAACCCAAACCCCAATCAAATCTCAAAACCCTTTCGAAACAGAGAAATAGCAACGGAAGAGGAGAGGAGATCCAAACATAAAATGGAACTCAAAACAACCCTTCATGACCTTCGACCTCTCTTCAACAACTCACGACGCCACGCCATCCAACCGTTACAGCCACGAATCCTCTTCAATCCGCAGATCCAACACCTTCTTCAACCTTCAATTCACCACCTTCGTTGAACTCAAACCGTTAACCTTAAACACAAAATCTACCCATCTCCATCTTGCATCAATAAATCCACCACCGATCCACCGTCACAGCCGCGCGAGAGAGAAATGAGGAGAGCCGCTGAAAGAGACCGTGAGACAAGAACAGAGTGAGGAAAGGTTGACAATTGATCTACTTCCATGTTTCTCCGAGTTGTCATTTTCGTTGATTTGAAATCGTTTCATTTTCTTTGCTACAGTAACACGACATGTCTGGTTCTTTTTGGATATTGCTTTGAGAATTGGGGTTTATTTCATTGCCTGAGTTGGTTCTTTCCTTTTTTTGCTTTGTGTGCTATTTGGTTCGTGTAAACATGAGTGGGCCGTGCGGCCTATGTCCTTCAAAGGAATGAATGGGCTTGTGAAGCCCGTAGGTTCCAATCACCACCCTTGCGTTTACGATTCACCCTCACCTATGGTTTATTCATTTCTTTTTCTTTTTTCTTTTTTTATTGTTATTATTTCTTTCTATCTTTGTTTTATGTTTTAATGTTAATGATTTCTTTATCTATTTCTATGACTTTTGCATTTTATTTCTATTTCGAATTTCTATTTTCCATATTTGGGCCAATGATATATCAAAAATCATGGTTTGGTTGATTTTATTCAAATCACTACAAATCTTGATAAATATGAGGCTATATTTTATTTTTATGTTATCGATCAATGAAAGTCAAATATCATAGATTATCGATTTCTCGATTAAATTTTGATTAAGACGAGACCATTTCGATTTCCATTTTATTAAATAACTTTTATTAACTCGGACGAATAAGAGCCGTCAAGATCTAGCATCTCGGCACAACTCTTTGAACAATTGACTTGGATCAAATGTTCGTTGTCCGATAAATAACTTTAAGTCTCGACTTGGACGAATAAGAGCCGTCAAGATCTAGCATCTTGGCACAACTCTTCGAACAATTAATTTTCATCAAGTGTTCGTCGTCCATCAAATAATTTTCATTATCATCTCGAAAGAAAAGGACTGTTGGAATCTAGCATTCTAGCACAACCCTCGAATGATTGGTCCTAAGCCTTGCGCATTGGGGTAGCTGTTCATTCTCCTCTTTCGTCTTCAAAACAATTTTCATATCAACTCGGAAAAATAAGGACCGTTAATATCTAGCATCTTGACATAACCCTTTTGAGCTTTTTATCATCAAAAGCTTGTTGTCCATCAAATATTTTTCATTTCAACCTGGATGAATAAGAGCCGTCGAGATCTAGCATCTTGGCACAACTCTTAAACAATTGATTTCTATCAAGTGTTCATTGTCTAACAAACATTTTTCATACCAATCTTGAATGAAAAGGACTGTTAGAGTCTAGCACTCTAGCATAACCCTTTGGCATTCTTAAAACATATTCAAGCCACTTTTAAACCACTAGCTTGTCCAAGTGATATCCATTAATCTCTTGTGACCTTTAACCCTTCATTCAAATCCTTTCATAAGAGATAGCTATTAATCTCTTATCCTAAACAATCAATCCTCACAAGCTGTGCTTTCAAGCTTTTCACCGTAGTAGCCAGAACTACGGATGCTCTGATTTCTCAAGTTCATCTTGAGAATACGTAGGCATAGGATTGCGAAATCCTAGCGAGCCACCTTTTCTTTTTTCTACCTTCTCCTTTTTCCTTTACATCCAATGCCTTCTTGGATTCCACCTTTCCATTTTTCATCGTAGCCCCGAACTACGAAGGCTCTGAGTTCCTCATTGCACTATGAGGATACGTAGGCACGAGATTGTGAAGTCTTGTCGAGCCCCCTAGTAATAAAACCCTTAGGTCTCCCCTTTAAAAAATATAAAAATATTTCTCTCTCTTTCCATTCCAAGTAGAAAATTAGAAACAAACCTTAAGCTAACATACATTCGACCCTAACTAAATGGTTCCCGTTGAGTACAACGGACGTGAGGGGTGCTAATACCTTCCCCTTGCGTAACTGACTCCCGAACTCAGACATTGGTTGCGATGACCATATCTTATCCTCTTTTTAGGGGTTTTATTCGATATTTTCCCTTTCCTTCTATGGAATAAATAAAGATCGGTGGTGACTCTGTTAAGTCCATCCCGCGGGCGTGCGATTGCGCCTCGCGAGGTCGTTCTCATTTTTTGAGGTACGACAGATGACGACTCTGCTGGGGACTTTCCCATCCCTAAGTGAGTCAAGCCTAGTTTAGTTAAGTTTTCATATTTGTGTTTAGCTTTTGTTTGTTTCTCTTCCTTCTTTGATTATATGTTTTATTGCTCTTGCTTTATTGCTTTTCCATATATATCTCTGTATATCCACGTGTGGGTTTTAGGGATCTGACATCTTGAATAAAGCTCTACACCCGAATTTTGCAAAAAACAGAGATAAAACATAGGGTTAGATTTGGTAGTTATTAGTGTTAGACTACGAGGGCAAGCTCCTTGTAGCAACTAACATGAAGGCTCCTCTAGAGTAGACCTGTTTGTAGATCTCGTTATAAAACAACTAGTCTGTTGCATGACACTGATTCATGAAGGGTCCATGACTCTAGGTCCCCCATTTAGAACCAGTGCTATTTTGGTGGTTGCGTAATATTGGACTTCAAGGATATCTCCTCGCTCCAACCAATATGAAAACCCCAATCAGAATAGACCTTTTCGTCACTCTCGTTGTAAAATGGCTAGCCCGTTGCATAACATTGATACGACTAAGGTCCGTGACTCTGAAACCTTATCAAAAACCTAGAAAATATCCAGTGAGTGGGTTTATGGGTAGATAATCTAGAACTATCCGTTATAGGGAGACCTACCTAATAGGATGTTCTGATTTATTCATGTTATCTCAGATCCTAACCATATCTACATTACATTTTCTTTCTGCATCCTGTGTTGTATGACATTGCATATCATTTACATCTTTGCATGATTCATTGCATGTGTCTGTTTGTCCAGTTACTCATTTCTAGTGGTCTCTATCTTCCAGTGTCATCTGTGAGTCGTCAAGCTGATTCCTCGACACCGATACAGGACTAGAGCTAACATCAAACGCAGAATGTCAGAACAACCGTCTGCTAGGGCAAGTGAAGCTTCAGTCGACTTCAACTCAGCTACTTTCCGAAGACAAGCCAGCCCATCCATGTTGTTGGCTAGTCACTAGGCCATGTTTCTTATTGTTTGCATTTTCCTTTGTTTTGTACTAGCTGTTTGCTTCCAAACTATGTTGGTACTTTCATGTTAATGAAATAAGCATTTGCAACTTTTTGATTCAATTAATTTGTGTTTTACTTCTTAATGCTTTCTCTTTCAAGAAAAATAAAAAATTCTCTTGTCCACTTTCTTTTGATTATGCAAAGATTGGAGGGGGGATGATGAAAACTTTATACTTATAATTGCTGTTAGTATGCTTTCAAATCAAAACTTTGCTGACGATGTAAGGCATTGTTTCATCCCTAAACACTGGAGAAATAAGGAAGAGAACCCCTCGTCAACCCCTTTGAGCCTTGAAGTAGGAGTTTCTTTTCTTTACAAATAAAAACCCGCAATCTTAGCCTGGGGCAGGGTAGTTCTCAGTTAACTTGATTGTGCATTCAAATACAAGAGTAGCATTCAAGACGCCTTTCGACAAAGTTCACAAATGTTCCTTCGCACACAACAAGCAAGTGTCGAAGATGTCTTTCAAGTCAAATGCCAACAATGGTTCACTGTAATCATTAAGCCAGGCAGTCACTAAAAAAGAGAGAGAAAGAAAAAAAATCAAAATAAAAGCCCGCTAAGTCAAAACCAATGAAGGAGACTTAGGCAAAAATTGGGGCATCCCGCTGGCTTTAAGATCAAATGACACAGTTCAGGCAAAAGTTAGGGATAACAAAAATCATTCAAGAGGTTACCAAAATCCTCGAAGATAAAACGAGTTGACTAAGGTCCTCACAAAAAAAAAACAACAAAATGTTGTGAGAAGCAGTGACTGCCATTTCAAAGTCCCTTTACTTCTGAACCATCCTTACTACCATTAGTGCAATTCCTAACTCATGGGAATTTGAGTGCATAGTTTGAGTTAACTGAGCATAAGACTTGAGATCATCACGAAGATTGGGTGGGCACAAATAAACTTTGAGCTTTTATCCTTTGTTTCTTAAACCGTGAACCAGGACACGTTATAACCCTCAAAAGACCTAATTGAAGCGAGATTATTTTGAAAGCATACTACAGCAAGGTTGCGTAAACTGACTCCCAAAGATCATTGTAGATCATCTGTTCTGATTAATGACTCATATACTTTGCACCTCTTTCAAAATGATTTTGATTTCAAAAGTTGCATAAACTTTGCATTTACCATGTTTGTACAAATACTTTTGTTTGCAAACTAGCTTTCTTCTTAAGGAATTTTCAAACATTTGAGAAACTTGGTCGGTGATCCAATCAGGGGCAAGTTCCTTCCATATCCTGTTGAGAATCAGATTTGTGGTTTAATGGCGACTTCTCATAATTGGTTTATACAGAAGATTTTACAAGACTCATACTGGGGCAAGCTTTCCCAGCGTACAGTAAAATAATCATCTTTCAAGACTCAGACTGGGGCAAGCTTTCTAAGAGCACCATGAAACAGTAATTTCTATAATCAATCAAGCTGAAGCAATGATCAGCTCATCTACAATAATCAGCTAGCCTGGGGCAGTGTACCTGAAGAATCCCCAAACAACGCTTTATCCTTCCTGCAAGGATCATCATTTTGGATACAGTTTACCAGTGTGGCAGAGATGTGTTCAACAATAGCATCTCTAGTTCCCAAGCAGAATGGCAGTGATCTCAGTGTTGAGGAATCAGTCTTCCAGTCTTGTCTTCCCAAAGAGTTGAGCCGTGTCGTCGACATCTACATTTGCATTTGCATTTGATCATATATCATCTGCATAATTTATACCATATGCATAGCATGGGTGTTTCATCCTCATTTGCATTTCTCCCGAGGTCGTGTCATTATCCGCGTCTCACCTTATGGTTAAAGTCCAACTTACATGGCACCTACCAAACAGATATTGTCGTGTCTATCTGACGTTCTTCCAGATATGACCTTTCTTATCCGATTGTTTTTTCGGATATGTTTGTTCCTCTTTTGTGTCCAATGCCGTTCTTGGATGTCATATATATTTGTCTCTTTCTGATTTTTTCCAGATTGAGTCTTTTGTTCTGATGTTCTTCCATAACTTATCTGATGTTTTTCCAGATATTTCGCTTTGTCTTTCTGATGTTTTTCCAGAATTTCATTTCTTTTACCATCTGATGCTTTTCCGGATGTGTTTCTCTTTTTTATGTTCTTCTAGATTGAGTCTTTTGTTCTGATGTTCTTCCAGAACTTATCTGATGTTTTTCCAGATAGTCCTTTGTAATTCTGATGCTTTTCCGGAAGGACATTGCTTTTACCATCTGATGCTTTTCCGGATGTGTCTCTCTTTCTGATGTTTTTTCCAGATCGAGTCTTTTGTTCTGATGTTTTTCCAGAACTTATCTTATGTTTTTCCAGATAGTCCTTTGTAATTCTGATGCTTTTCCAGAATTTCATTGCTTTTACCATCTGATGTTCTTCCGGATGTGTCTCTCTTTCTGATGTTTTTTTTCAGATTGAGTGTTTTGTTCTGATGTTCTTCCAGAACTTATCTGATGTTTTTCCAGATAATCACTTTGTTTATTCTGATGCTTTTCCGGAATGACATTGTTTTTTCCATCTGATGCTATTCTGGATGTGCCATTCTCTTCCTGATGTTTTTCCAGATTAAGTCTTTGTTCTGATGTTTTTCCAGAACATATCTGATATTTTTCCAGATAGTCTTTTGTAATTCTGATTCTTTTTCAGAATTTCATTTCTTTTACCATCTGATGCTTTTCCGGATGTGTTTCTCTTTCTGATGTTCTTCTAGATTGAGTCTTTTATTCTGATGTTCTTCCAGAACTTATCTGATGTTTTTCCAGATAATCACTTTGTTTATTCTGATGCTTTTCCGGAATGACATTGCTTTCATCATCTGATGCTTTTTCGGATGTGCCTTTCTCTTTCTGATTTTCTTCCAGATTGAGTCTTTTGCTCCTGATGTTTTTCCAGAGCCCTTTGGGTCTATCTGATGCTCTTCCGGATATGATCTTGTTTATCTGATATTCTTCCAGATATGATGTCACTTATCTGATGCTCTTCCAGATATGTCTTCAAAACCCTTTTCCCGTACATTTAATGCTCTTCTAAATGTTTCGGATGTATCTTCAGAATTCTTGTCTTCGTCTAATGCTCTTCTAGATGTCTTCAATTCGTTTATGACTTTGGTTAACGACTGCTAAATGTTTTCGAGTCTGTTTCCACTCTCCATCCAATGCTTTTCTGGATGTATGCCGGAATTTATTCGATGCTTTTATGAATATCTCTGATATGCTTCCCGGAGTTCATTCAATGCTCTTCTGAATGTCTCTGTTGTCCGTTTGTTTCCCAGAGTTTATTCAATGCTTTTCTGAATACCTCTGATGTTTGCTTGTCTCATGTATCTCCCAGTTTTTTCCCCACCTCATTCAATGATCTTCTGAATGTCGTGACTCTTTTCCATCCATTTCCATTCATGGATAGTGACTTTTGATTCCCCAGTGGAGACCATCTTTCCGGCTCTGCTTCCATTGAGGAACTTGTGTTATCTTTTCTTTCTAAAGTGTTAGTTGGTCATGCTTGAACCAGTCGATCTCATCACTTTAGATTTTCCCCAGTTTTGTTTCAGTTCCCCAATGTTGTATTTTTCCCCAGTGAGTGATTGCTCATTGTGTGGACTTTGTCCTTGCCTGCTTTCGTTTTTATCTGCATTTTGCATTTACCATTTCACACTTTTCATCATATTAGAGTTCATAGCATGTCAACATCTTAGTTTGTTTTTTTGGTCCATAGCATTGCATGTCAGTACGTACGAGGGCAAAATTTTTGGTTATCTATATTCAAATACCTTCCACCATGATTTCATGAAGACTATCATCACTCATGTCATCCGGTGAAGTTATTTAAATAGGGGCAGCTGTCATACCCCAAATTTTACCCTCAGATTCTGATCGTTTACATATCATAATGAGTCAGTCTCCATTTTTGCATTATTTGTTAGACATTTCATTGTCATTCTTGTTTTTAATTATTTTATTTTTATTTGAAATTTATTTAGTATTTTCAATTTAGTTTATCTTTTATATAATATATATTTAATTTAGTTTATTTTCAATTATAGTTTTATTTTTTTATTTATTTAGTTTAATTTTTAAGTTAATTTTAACTTTAATTTTAACTATAATTTAAGTTTAGTTTTATTTTCTAAGTTTAAATTATTGGCTTAACTTAGCTTTAATCTTTAGTTTTCGTTTTAGTCTTGTTTCTGTTTTTGTCCTTTTCCTTTGTCTTATAACCCCTGAACTAGAAAATGACACAACAACAACACATCAGAAGCTTCAAACCCGCTGCATCATCCTGGTACCTGCGCCTTGCTTACTAAAGTCCTAAACCAATTTTGACCACAATGCCACTATAAGCCAAAACCTGCAGAGAAAATAACAATTCAAAAATATTTCAAATTTGAAAGAAAAGTTGAAATAAAATCTTCCTTAGAAAGCCAGGGATGGGATCTTTTAAAAAGGAATATCAACCAACTCTTCAAAGAGGACCCCGCCGCTGCACCTTTACAGAATCCACCAAAACCATCATAAACCTCCTCACTTCATCAAAAACACTTTCATTTTCCATTAACCTTCTATATCACCTCCCTGTAGCTGCACATATGTTAAAAAAACAAGAACAAGATAACATAACTTTTTCTTAAAGACTCTACCATGAAACCTTCACCTCCATAACCTAACCTCTTCCAAACAAAAACTTCCATATACTTTCTTCAAATCACCCATCCTACAACTCCTTCCATGGCCGCCATGTGAACAACATAAACTCAACTCACTCCATTTCTCTTGGAAAAGAAGACAACCATCACCATTGTGAGCTGCTTCCATCTCACCCTTAAAGCTTTCGTTCCACTTCTTCACAAAAACCACCTTCAATCCAAACCATATAACCTTTCATCTGCTGCATTTGAGGGTAGGAAAATCTGAGAAAACAAATACTCAAGACCACCACCCTTTCGTTTTCAGTGAAAAAACTCCATCCATTTCTACTCCCTTCAACACCATCAAACGTAACATGTTATCACCAATCTCGATCACAGTCAGAAAGCTGCAACACAAACTCCAACCACGGCTGAACAACCCACACAACCGTCATCTTCTTCAATAAACCCAAACCCCAATCAAATCTCAAAACCCTTTCGAAACAGAGAAATAGCAACGGAAGAGGAGAGGAGATCCAAACATAAAACGAAACTCAAAACAACCCTTCATGACCTTCGACCTCTCTTCAACAACTCACGACGCCACGCCATCCAACCGTTACAGCCACGAATCCTCTTCAATCTGCAGATCCAAAACCTTCTTCAACCTTCAATTCACCACCTTCGTTGAACTCAAACCGTGAACCTTAAACACAAAATCTACCCATCTCCATCTTGCATCAATAAATCCACCACCGATCCACCGTCACAGCCGCGCGAGAGAGAAATGAGGAGATCCACTGAAAGAGACCGTGAGACAAGAACAGAGTGAGGAAAGGTTGACAATTGATCTGCTTCCATGTTTCTCAGAGTTGTCGTTTTCGTTGATTTGAAATCGTTTCATTTTCTTTGCTACAGTAACACGACATGTCTGGTTCTTTTTGGATATTGCTTTGAGAATTGGGGTTTCTTTCATTGCCTGAGTTGGTTCTTTCCTTTTTTTGCTTTGTGTGCTATTTGGTTCGTGTAAACATGAGTGGGCCGTGCGGCCTAAGTCCTTCAAAGGAATGAATGGGCTTGTGAAGCCCGTAGGTTCCAATCACCACCCTTGCGTTTACGATTCACCCTCACCTATGGTTTATTCATTTCTTTTTCTTTTTTCTTTTTTTATTGTTATTATTTCTTTCTATCTTTGTTTTATGTTTTAATGTTAATGATTTCTTTATCTATTTCTATGACTTTTGCATTTTATTTCTATTTCGAATTTCTATTTTCCATATTTGGGCCAATGATATATCAAAAATCATGGTTTGGTTGATTTTATTCAAATCACTACAAATCTTGATAAATATGAGGCTATATTTTATTTTTATGTTATCGATCAATGAAAGTCAAATATCATAGATTATCGATTTCTAGATTAAATTTTGATTAAGACGAGACCATTTCGATTTCCATTTTATTAAATAATTTTTATTAACTCGGACGAATAAGAGCCGTCAAGATCTAGCATCTCAGCACAACTCTTTGAACAATTGACTTGGATCAAATGTTCGTTGTCCGATAAATAACTTTAAGTCTCTACTTGGACGAATAAGAGCCGTCAAGATCTAGCATCTTGGCACAACTCTTCGAACAATTAATTTTCATCAAGTGTTCGTCGTCCATCAAATAATTTTCATTATCATCTCGAAAGAAAAGGACTGTTAGAATCTAGCATTCTAGCACAACCCTCGAATGATTGGTCCTAAGCCTTGCGCATTGGGGTAGCTGTTCATTCTCCTCTTTCGTCTTCAAAACAATTTTCATATCAACTCGGAAAAATAAGGACCGTTAAGATCTAGCATCTTGACATAACCCTTTTGAGCTTTTTATCATTAAAAGCTTATTGTCCATCAAATATTTTTCATTTCAACCTGGATGAATAAGAGCCGTCGAGATCTAGCATCTTGGCACAACTCTTAAACAATTGATTTCTATCAAGTGTTCATTGTCCAAAAAACATTTTTCATACCAATCTTGAATGAAAAGGACTGTTAGAGTCTAGCACTCTAGCATAACCCTTTGGCATTCTTAAAACATATTCAAGCCACTTTTAAACCACTAGCTTTTCCAAGAGATATCCATTAATCTCTTGTGACCTTTAACCCTTCATTCAAATCCTTTCATAAGAGATATCTATTAATCTCTTCTCCTAAACAATCAATCCTCACAAGCTGTGCTTTCAAGCTTTTCATCGTAGTAGCCAGAACTACGGATGCTCTGATTTCTCAAGTTCATCTTGAGAATACGTAGGCATAGGATTGCGAGATCCTAGCGAGCCACCTTTTCTTTTTTCTACCTTCTCCTTTTTCCTTTACATCCAATGCCTTCTTGGATTCCACCTTTCCATTTTTCATCGTAGCCCCGAACTACGAAGGCTCTGAGTTCCTCATTGCACTATGAGGATACGTAGGCACGAGATTGTGAAGTCTTGTCGAGCCCCCTAGTAATAAAACCCTTAGGTCTCCCATTTAAAAAAATATAAAAACATTTCTCTCTCTTCCCATTCCAAGTAGAAGATTAGAAACAAACCTTAAGCTAGCATACATTCGACCCTAACTAAATGGTTCCCGTTGAGTACAACGGACGTGAGGGGTGCTAATACCTTCCCCTTGCGTAACCGAATCCCGAACTCAGACATTAGTTGCGATGACCATATCTTATCCTTTCTTTTTAGGGGTTTTATTCGATATTTTCCCTTTCCTTCTATGGAATAAATAAAGATCGGTGGCGACTCTGTTAAGTCCATCCCGCGGGCGTGCGATTGCGCCTCGCGAGGTCGTTCTCATTTTTCGAGGTACGACACACGACCATTCTCAGGTCCGCGGGGAGCGGCTTTGGGGGGGACCCCGAGATATTCGACCCACGTCCCCGTGACATTCTTCGTTTCCAAGAAAAGAACAGAGAGATGTTCATCTCACGACCCCGGGACATTCTTCATGTCCTCGTGGATTTCATCGTCTCTCCCCATGAGATTCAACGAATAAACTATGAAATTCCGCCGTTTTTGCCAGATATTTCATGATTTCCATGGGAACTTCATCAGTTCACCATAGATTCACCCTACAAATGCAAACAAAAGAGGGAAAAAGAGAGAAACTTACTTCAAAGGTACTTCCGGTAGGGTTTCGGTGCGGCTGTCGGCGGCGGCGAATGGTGGTTGAAGAGAGAACGAAAGAAGGCAAAGTCTGAGCAAAGGGAGAGCGAAAATGGAAATGAAACGAGATGGCCCCTATTTATAAGGGTCTCACGAGCCTCAAGGGCTCCTAGGCAATCGATTACGCTACCCTAGCGTAGCTGCCCTAGGCAATGATGAGATGCGACACGTGGCACACGCTCTCCCATGCATGTCTCTTCATTCCCCAACACACGTCCTTCTGTTCTCCTCGGTTCAAACTTCTCGTATCCCCGCAACGTCGCCAAACCTCGACCAGACTAGTGCGAGCAAGTTGACTTATTTCTGCCCGGTTGACCAACCGCCCCTTGTTCAAAATCCCTTCCTCGATGGGATACTTCCTCGACATGGTGCTGATCCTTAAGTCATTACTATGACACCTCAGAGCAATGACTTGGGGGGCTCCTGTTCTGGAATGGGCCAGCGCCTGCCCTGCTGTCGGGAAGTCCCAAGCCCAATGGCCATCGGAAGGCCAACAAGGCCAAAGCCACTTCCGTGTCGGGCACGTGCCAGTCCTCTTAGACGTCGGGCACGCGACGTAAAGACTGTTGGACAGAAGCATATGGTCTACGGACACACCTCTCCCCGACACCCACGTGCTCCTCCCCGAGAGGGCACGTTCTCTTGTAACTTCCCACTCCCGAAAGAAACGGTTTGCCCTACATTCGGAGATTTCGGGACCGTTACACCAGGGCGAAGACCACGTGCTGGTCTTCACTACGTCACGTAAGCCTTGACAGTTACTTGGATTGGGCCTTGCCATCCAACCCAATGCAAGTAACCGTTGGCCCCGCGCTGGGGGCTCTCTATAAATACCCTCTCACTTGAGAGGGTCAGGTTACACAATCTCATACACTCAAACCTTTTTCTGTACTTGCTTTTACTTCTGACCTTTGCCTTACTTCAGCGTCGGAGTACCTTGCAGGTACACCCCCCGCGCCGTCTCACCATCACCGGAGCTGAGGATTCACGACGTTGCTGGCCACCGTTCTTCTGTCTGATCCAGGTACGATCATAAAGGGACACAAATTCTGAATTTTAAAATAGGGGGACCAAAACTAAAAAAAAACTAAAAATGGAAGGACAAAAATTCCGGATTTTAAAATAGGGGGGTCAAAACAAAACAAAAATGAAAACATAGGGACCAAAATTGCAATTAAGCCCATTATGAATTGACTTCCAAGTCATTAATTACTTAGAAGATGTTATGTAGTGATGTCAAATGAATTTTGTACAAGAAGGTTCAATGTAATTTCTCGTGATACATTCATATGAATCTTTAAAAGATAGATCACCATTTGCAAATCAAGTCCAAATGAGCTTATCAACAGTAGTATAATGACAAGTTAATCTTCAAAATATTTTCAACAATTTAAGGAGACAAAATGGATAAACTATAAGGATGTTCCCATTAATAAAGAAATTTAATTGATCGCGTGATCAAATTATGTAACAAGACTAATTAGATTTTTACTTGGATAATTAATTGATTATTTATTTAGTTAATTGATATGAGAAAAAAATATGAGGGGATGTATGATGACCCGTTTCATAATAATTAGAACTTTAATGGATTATATATATATATATATATATATATATATATATATATATATATATATATATATATATATATATATATATATATGTGTGTGTGTGTGTGTGTGTGTGTGTGTGTGTGTGTGTGTTATGGTCTCTAATACACTTGTACGATAAGCAATTCACTATTTTTCTCATCTGAAGAATATTTAGACATCAAGAGTACATATTAAGGAAGATGTGAGATTTGGGTCGAACTCATGCTGTGTTGAAGAAGAAGCTTTCATGTGTATTTCGACAGGAGGCAAGCGTGCAGTCGAAGCTTGTTCACATGTTGATGCCTGATTGTTACAAATTGTAGTCGAAGTCTGTTCTAGTTTGTAGTGTCGAAATATTTTTCTGTCGAATTGGGCCTTGTGTTAAGGATCCAATTGTTTAGGTTTCTTGGGCTGCAAGTTACCTAGTTAGTATATAAATAGGCTAGTACACTCAGTTTGTTGGGTGTGGCAAATTGTGATATTCACTTGTAATCATTTGTGATTTTAATGAGAAAGTGAATAGTAAATAGAATTTTAATTTGCCCAATCATTTGTTGTTCTATTCTTCTTCATCTTGTTTTCTTTTCCGTTAAACCCTAACCCTTGTTTTGGTTCTTGATCATCAAGAAACCATTTATACTTTCTTTGAAGACATCGTTTTTCACAACAAATTGGTGCGGTGAGCGTGGAGAAAATGGCTTCAACAAAGTATGAGATTGAAAAGTTCATCGGAGTGAATGATTTCAGTCTGTGGCACTTAAAGATGAAAGCCCTATTGGTACAGCAAGGATGTTTGGAAGCGTTGAAGGGACAGGCAGCCATGGATGCTGCATTGACGGAAAGAGAAAAGACGAAAATGATCGAGGAAGCACACATCGCGATATTGTTGAGCCTTTGTGATAAGGTTCTACGGCAGGTATCAAAAGAGACTACGACGTCAGGATTATGGGTAAAGATTGAAAGCTTATACATGACCAAATCGTTGGTAGATCGTTTGTACCTGAAGCAAGCTTTGTATTCATTCAAGATGAGTGGAGACAAAGCTTTGGCTGAGCAGTTGGATATGTTCAACAAGCTGATTCTTGATCTTGAAAATATTGATGTGAAGATCGATGACGAAGATCAAGCGTTGTTGCTGTTATGTGCTTTGCCCAGATCGCATGCTCACTTCAAAGAAACTCTCTTGTATGGAAGAGAGTCCCTGACATTTGAAGAAGTTCAAGCAGCCTTGTATTCAAAGGATTTGAACGAAAGAAAGGAGCAGAAATCTTCATCAGTTGGCGAAGGGTTGTTCGTGAAAGGAAGATCGTCAAAGAAAGATGGTAGGTTTGACAAGAAGAAAGGAAAGGCTCAGCAGAAGTCTTATGGTGGTGATATGTCTAGTATCAAATGTTATCATTGTAAGAAGGAGGGTCACACAAGAAAGGTGTGCCCTGAGCGCCTGAATAATCATGGAGGCAAGGACAATGGGAATACAACTATAGTTCAAGATGGTTATGAATCATCTGATGTCCTTGTGGTGTTGAGCAGTAACTCTTGCGAAGAGTGGATTATGGATTCTGGATGTACTTGGCATATGACTCCAAACAAGAATATGTTTGAAGAATTGTGTGATCAAGATGGTGGATCAGTGCTACTGGGGAACAATAAACCTTGCAAGATTGCAGGCATTGGATCTGTTAGATTCAAGCTCCATGTTGAGTCAATAAAGCTATTGACTGGGGTTAGGTATGTACCTGACCTTAAGCGGAATTTAATTTCTCTTGGTGAATTCGACAAAGGATATGTCTTCAAAGGAGAGCAAGGTATCTTGAAAGTCATGAAGAGGTCGAAGGAAGTCTTGAGAGGCGTGAAGAAACAAGGCTTGTATACCCTTGAGGCTGAGGTTGTAAGTGGTTCGACAAATGTTGTATCCACGAAACCTGTGTCGAAGACAGAGTTATGGCACATGAGATTGGGCCATGTCAGCGAAAGAGGCCTGGTCGAATTGGGGAAACAGAACCTGCTAGGAGGTGACAAAGTCGAAAAGCTGGAGTTTTGTGAATCTTGTGTATTTGGTAAATCCTGTACGGCAAAGTTTAACAAAGGCAAGCAAAGAACACATGGATCCCTTGATTACATTCATGCTGATCTTTGGGGGACTGCAAGGAATCCTTCACACTCAGGTGCAAGGTATTTTCTATCCATTATTGATGACTATTCCAGAAAGCTATGGGTATTCGTTTAGAAGACGAAGGATGAAACTTTTGAGAATTTCAAAAGTTGGAAGGTTCTGGTCGAAACTCAAACTGGCATAAAGGTTAAGAGGTTGAGAACCGACAATGGCCTTGAGTTCTGTAACGAAGCTTTTGACAGTTATTATGTTGAGTCTGGGATTGCAAGGCATAAGACCGTAGCAGGTACTCCTCAACAAAATGGCTTAGCTGAGAGATTCAATCGAACAATCCTTGAAAGGGTTAATGCATGTTGGTTAGTGCTGGATTGAAGAAGGTGTTTTGGGCAGAGGCTGTTTCGACAACAGCTTATCTGATAAATAAATGTCCCTCGACTGCGCTTGGAATGAAGACACCTGAAGAAGTTTGATCAGGTCATCCACCAGATCTCGAAAAACTGAGAGTATTTGCCTGTTTAGCATATGCTCACATTAGGCAAGACAAGGTCGAACCTAGAGCTCTGAGATGCATGTTCCTTGGATATTCTGAGGGAGTCAAGGGTTTTAGGTTGTGGTGCCTAGAACTAGGTCACAGAAGATGTATCAGAAGTCGTGATGTAGTTTTCAATGAGGTCGAAATGGCTTTCAAGAAAACTGGTGATGTTGGTCGAAGTGCAGAAATCTCTGAAGAGGAGCTGGAATAGGTAGAGATGCCTGTTGAGGTGGAGCATAGTGATGCTGAAGTGCATAACCCTGATGAAGTCGAAGAGCAAGATGCTGAAGAGGCTGAGGAAACTGTCGATGACTACCTACTAGCAAGAGATAGGTCGAGAAGAGTCATCAAGCCACCTCAAAGACTTGGTTATGCAGATCTTATAGCTTTTTCTTTAATCTCTGCAAGTGAGGTACTTGACGAAGAACCTAGAGATTACAAGGAAGCTATAAGGAGTCGAGACAAGACTGAATGGCGAAAAGCCATGAATGACGAGATGAAATCTCTTCATGATAATAACACTTAGGAGTTGATTGAGAAACCTGCAAGAGCAAGGTTAGTCAGTTGTAAGTGGATTTTCAAGGTTAAGGAAGGAATTGAAGGAGTGATGTCGAAGCGCTTTAAGGTGAGGCTGGTTCCTAGAGGGTTCACTCAGAAAGAAGGTGTCGATTTCAATGATGTGTTCTCACCTGTTGTAAAGCATAGATCCATTCGAATGTTTTTGGCCATGGTGGCAAAGTTTGACTTGGAACTTGAGCAAATGGATGTGAAGACAACATTTCTGTATGTTGATCTAGATGAAACGATCCTGATGCGTCAACCTGAAGGGTATGCAGAAAAGGGTAAAGAAGATTTTGTGTGCAAGCTGAATAGGTCTTTGTATGGCCTGAAACAATCTCCTCGACAGTGGAACAGGAGATTCGAAAAGTTCATGACACACATTAGTTTCACTAGAAGTCAGTTTGATCACTGTGTTTACTTTAGAGTTCGACCTGGAAATTCACTTGTTTTGTTGTTGCTGTATGTGGATGATATCCTCATAGCTAGCAACAGTGTTGAGGATGTAACAAAGGTGAAGGCTGAACTCAGTAAGGAGTTCGAAATGAAGGATCTGGGAGCTGCAGCCAGGATTCTTGGGATTGACATCCGGAGAGATAGAAAGCAGTCAGAGTTGTGCTTATCTCAAGAGACATACCTACAGAAGCTTCTCGACAAGTTTGGTATGTCGAATTCGAAGCCTGTTATGACACCTACAAATCCTCAGTTTAAGCTTAGTACTACTCAAAGTCCAAGTACTGAAGCTGAAAGAACCTATATGAATAGTATTCCATATGCTAGTGTAATGGGTTCTTTGATGTATGTTATGGTCTGTACGAGGCCAGACATAGCATATGGAGTGAGCCTTGTGAGCAGGTATATGGCCAATCCTGGAAAGGCGCACTGGCAAGCGGTAAAGTGGATTCTCAGGTACATAAATGGGTCTCTGAAAAGAGTCTTGATTTATGGTGGAGCCTGTGGTGGTGATAGCATAGTCAAAATTAAAGGGTTTGTTGACTCTGATTATGCAGGTTGTATGGATTCCAGAAAGTATATTTCTGGATATGTGTTCACAATGTTTGGCACAACAATCAGTTGGAAAACGATGCTTTAAGAAGGTTGTTGCCTTATCAACCACTGAAGCTGAATATATTTCCCTCACTGAAGCTGTGAAGGAAGCATTGTGGCTTGAAGGTTTTGCAAAGGAGCTGAAACTTCAAGGTCGAAGTATCACTGTTAAATGTGATAGTCAAAGTGCAATACACCTGTCGAAGAATTCAGCCTATCATGAGCGAACCAAGCACATTGATGTGAGGCTGCATTTCGTCAAAGAGATAATTGAGCGTGGTGAAGTCCAGGTACTGAAGGTTTCGACTGAAGACAATGCTGCTGATATGATCACCAAGACGTTGCCAAGTTGCAAGTTCTTCGACTGTATGCAGTTGATAAAGCTGCATGATGAAAGCTAGTTGATTCCCTTGTTGCTGAGTTAGATCCAAGGTGGAGATTTGTGAGATTTGGGTCGAACTCATGCTATGTCGAAGGAGAAGCTTTCATGTGTATTTCGACAGGAGGCAAGCGTGCAGTCGAAGCTTGTTCACATGCTGATGCCTGATTATTACAAATTGTAGTCGAAGTCTGTTCTAGTTTGTAGTGTCGAAATATTTTTCTGTCGAATTGGGCCTTGTGTTAAGGATCCAATTGTTTAGGTTTCTTGGGCTGCAAGTTACCTAGTTAGTCTATAAATAGGCTACTACACTCAGTTTGTTGGGTGTGGCAAATTGTGATATTCACTTGTAATCCACTACCACAAAAAAGACCTTAGACAGCGCTTTTTTTTGCCCTTAGACAGCGTTTTTAAGCGCTGTATAAACCTGCGCTGCTATAGGTTTAGACAGCGCTTTGGGTAATACCAAAAACG
The DNA here is from genome assembly GCA_022829125.1 of Lathyrus tuberosus. Lineage (NCBI taxonomy): Eukaryota > Viridiplantae > Streptophyta > Magnoliopsida > Fabales > Fabaceae > Lathyrus > Lathyrus tuberosus. The sequence continues at coordinate 453,767 of JALAZF010000422.1, forward strand.
CTGTCTAAAGGGGGGTCTATTTAATGAAAAGCGCTGTCTATGGTACCTTTAGACAGCGCTTTTTGACATTATAAGGTACACCTTAGACATCGCTTTTGGAAAAAGCGCTTTCTAAGCCTCACCTTTTTTGACATTTTTTTGGTATACCTTAGACAGCGGTTTTGGTGAAAGCGCTGTCTAAGGTCAACCTTTTTGAATTTTTCTAGGTATACCTTAGACAGCGCTTTTGTCAAAAGCGCTGTCTAATCCCTACCTTAGACAGCGCTTTCTCCAGAAGCGCTGTCTAAGGTATACGAAAAATTTTATATAAATTTTTTTAAACCACAATTTTTACCAGGTTTTTTCAACCAGAATTTTACCTGTTTTTCAACCAGCAATTTTTTTCAGAAATTGGCAATTCAAACCATTGGCAATTTACACCAAAATTATATATGCAAAACAATTGGCAATTCAAACCAATATATATATTTAAAATTACAAACCAAAATTATATATACACCTATTTATAATTACAAATCATTACATTTTTTCTACAAATGCACATATTACTTATACTAATACTTTTGCATTCAACCAAAGCATTGCTTCAAATCTACATTATAGGTCCTGAAAACACAAAGATTGTAATTCAATTAAAAGAAAATATGGATAAATCCTAAGTTTTATCAAGTAGCATCACTAATATAATAAAACATGTGATAATTAATATACCTTCACATAATTCCATGTAATAATGGGGTTGACTCTCCGCTGTGGTTAATTGCGACCAACAACCAATGTCCACTGTAAGATTAAACAAGTGTAAGATTAACAGCTATATATCATATAATTTGTTAGATGAAGTATAAGATATCCAATTTAACATTTTCTATGCATAAATATCATATAATTGTGATGTACCTGTTTTTTTGAAACAACGGACTCGGTATGCTCCGGAATCCGCTTATCCTTTGTTTTGGATCTTGTTGGAGTCTAAATAACATTACCATGTAAAAAATGAAAATAAAATGCTCTTTCACTAATATATAACAAATATGACATAATATATAACAAATATAATAAAGAAATCAAGTATATAACAAATTTTACCTCTTTCACTAACATCTCTTTCTTTTCTTGGTTGGAATATGAATTACTTGTGTCTTAGCAATGCGGACGGATGAATGGATCCAAATTCCCTCGTTATGGTCATTTCTGATATATGACTCATCCGCTATAAGATCCTCATCTTGATCATTTGTATTCAACTCATTCCGTCTAATGCATGACTCATTCTCAACATCAATATCACATTGATCTACACCGCTATCATCAACCACTTTGTTAGATAGAAGCACTATAGACCATTTCGTAGTCGTCGGGTCAGTGACATAGAACACTTGTCTAGCTTGAGATGCTAGAATAAAAGGCTCATCTTTGTACCCCACCCTATTAAGATCCACTTGCAAAAATCCAGACTTATCCATTCGTATGCCACTACTATTTACCCAGTTGCAACCAAAGATTGGAATCTGAAACTTCTCGTAATCAAACACCCAAATGTGCTCAATAACTCCAAAATATGACAGATTTGCATATTTGGGGTTTAAGTCCTTCATACTTGATATGTGCATTGCTTCAGCTAGGACGGTGACACCACTATTTTGCATAGTACTTTTATCGTCTTGGTCTTTGGTATAAAATGTGTATCCATTAATTGCGTATGCGCTATGAGAATACACATGCAAACTTGGACCATATGCCAAACATCTCAACCTTTCTGTTACTGAAGCAAGATCTGAAGAGCGCTTCGAATAAATATGATCCTTTAACCATTGTATGAAACTTTGATTGTGCTCTCGTACTATCCAATTTTCATTTCTGTTCTGATTTAACCTTCGGAGTACATCCTTGTGCATCTCAACATATGGCTCAACCTCATTATCATTGTGCAGAACATACAAATGCACTTGATCCCGTTCATCCCTTGATACTGTCACAATTTTATTTCCAATTAATTTTTTACCATCCTTTTTTTCAAAAATATGAGCTTTGGGGAGTCCAATCGACTGAACATTGGACAAATATTCAGTACAAAACTCAACCGCTTCTTCAACAATGTATCGTTCAACAATGTATCGTTCAACAATACACCCCTCTGGTCGACTTCGGCTTTTCACGTACCCTTTTAATATTTTCATATAACGTTCAGCAGGGTACATCCATCTCATATAAGCTGGTCCATACAACTGTGTCTCTTTCACAAGATGAACAACTAGATGTACCATTATGTCAAAAAAAGAGGGAGGAAAATATATTTCAAGCTCACACAAGGTAATAACTATCTCTTTTTGTAGTGTTGGTAAGATATCGGGATCGATTACCTTACTACAAATTGACCTAAATAAAAAACACAAATTAGTTATGGCGCTTCTTACTTTCACTGGCAAAATAGAACGTACACCTATTGGTAGAAAGTGTTCCATTATAACATGGCAGTCGTGTGTCTTTAAACTCTTCAACGTGAGGTCTTTCATAGACACAAGTCTTCTGACATCTGAAGAGTATCCTTCTGGAACTTTAACTCCACTCAGAAACTTACACAATATTTTCTTCTCCTTTCTAGACAGAGTAAAAGCAGCAGGTGGTAGATATGTTCGTCTTCCTTTCTTCACGGGTGCTAATTCAGGTCTAATCCCCATCGCTTCCAAGTATTTTCTTGCTTTAAGGCCATCCTTAGTCTTTCCTTTTATATTGAGTAACGTACCAATAACACTTTCAAATACATTTTTCTCAATATGCATAACATCGAGAAAATGTCTCACATACAAAGACTTCCAATATGGCAATTCAAAAAATATCGACCTCTTTTTCCACCCACCTTTGACAACCTTATGTGCAAAAGGTTTGCCAAACTCAGTACGCATATCTTTCACCTTTTTAAAAACTTGGTCACCTGACAACATAGGTGGAGCTCTACCTTGTTCGATGTCTCCATTGAATTCTTGTCTCCACCCACGGTAGTTATGTTTGGCATTTAAGAATCTACGATGACCGAGAAAGACATTCTTATGACCAAACTCCAATCGCTTCGAAACTATTTTATCTTCACAAATAGGACACGCTTTTTCACCTTTTATGCTGTACCCTGATAGATTCCCGTAAGCTGGAAAATAATTAATTGTGCCAAACAACATCGCCCTCAAATTGAAACTTTCTTTCCTATATCCATCATAAACCTCCACACCGTTCTCCCACAATATCTTTAAATCTTCGATCAAAGGTGTCAAGTATACGTCTATGTCATTCCCTGGTTGTTTAGGCCCAGAGATTAACATAGATAACATCATGTACTTACGCTTCATGCATAGCGACGGAGGTAGGTTATAAATCATAAGAATCACAGGCCATGTGGTATGTGAGATACTTTGAAGACCATGCGGGTTCATTCCATCAGTAGATAATGCCAAGCGAAGGTTTCTTGCTTCTTCTCCAAAGTCAGGATAATCATTATCAATTTTCGACCACTGTGGTGAATCAGCCGGATATCGCAACTTTCCATCAATAATTCTTTCATCTGCATGCCAAGTCAGGTGTCTTGCATCGGTTTCACTACGAAACAAGCGCCTAAATCTCGGTATTATAGGAAAATACCATAAGACCTTGGCTGGAGACAATTTTTTCTTATATCGAGACAAACCGCATTTAGGGCACTCAGTTAACGATGCATATTCGTTTCGAAACAAAACGCAATCGTTTAGACAAGCATGTATCTTATCATAGCTCATGCCAATAGAACACAACATTTTTTTGGCCTCATAGGTTCGATTGGGAAGAACATTATCCTCCGGTAGCATTTCTCTCAAAAGGGCCAACAACTCTGTGAAACTTTTATCCGACCATCCATTGCCCGCCTTTAAGTTGTACAACTTCAATACCGCAGACAGTCTTGTGAATTTAGTGCAACCTTGATAGAGCGGTTTCTCTGCATCGCTTACCAACCTCTCAAACATTTCGGGACAATCATGAAGATCTTCTACAACTGCTTCTGCAATCTCTTCGACTCGATCACAATCGTATGTTTCAGTGTCTTTGTCATCTGAAGCATAGGTCGTATTACTTTTCCCCGTCGGTTCAACATTCTCGTTAATTTTCTCCCCATGATGTATCCAACACTTATAACTTCGATCAATTCCATTCATCAGTAAATGCGATTTCAATCCATCTGCGTCAACTCTACCCACATAACAACAACCCAAGCAAGGACATTTTATTCGATTGAGCTCTTCAGCGTCAGCGTGTTGAACAGCAAACTTAACGAAATCCAATACCCCATTCTCGTACTCTTTGGACAACGATCGGTATCCATCCATTTTTTATCCATGGTTTTCCTACTTATTAAGGTCAACAAAATAACATTAATTCAACCATATTAATCAAGAAATGAGCAAGTTTGATAGTGTTTGATATGTAACTGGTTGAATTTCTTATGTTTTAGTGAAATGTTTATGTTCATTATATTTGTTTATTAACTCAACCATCTCAAATTCTAGAATTTTGAGGCTTCAAAAACAAGCTTTGAATTCTAAAATTCAGAGGACATTTCCATCAATATTAAGAGTTTTTTAGAAGATTTAAGAGGTGGAAAAAATAAAACTAAACTAAACTATTTCCATCAATTTTAACAAAACTCCATCAATTTTAAGAGTTTTTTAGAGTTTTTTAGAAGATTTCATCAAACATACTCATTCACTACAAAACTTCATTAACAACACTTCAAACATACTCATTCACTACAAAACTTCATTAATAAAACACAACAACATAACTTCATTAACAAAACTCACCAAACATAATCATTCACTACAACATTGTAAAGCAACAAAACCCTACAACTACAATGTAAAGCAACAAAACCCTATTCTTCACAACAACGACGTACCTTTAACGACGGTAACAACGGCAATGCAAGAACGAAATGTATCAAAGAGCAGAAAGAGAAACGAACGACGACGGCAATGAGCAGAAACGAAAACGACGGCAGTGAGCAGAAACGGACGGACGACAATGCAACGACGGCAACAACGAACGACGGCACGGTGGAGGACGGTTGACGATGAAGGTTTTTCGTTCGCAAGGGTTTTGAGCTCTGTTCGCATGCAGGGGAGAAGAAAGAGCGGAAATATGAAAATGAATAGTGACTATTCATATATTTTAATTTTATTAGACCTTAGACAGCGCTTGTCATAAAAGCGCTTTCTAAGGTGGATCTTAGACAGCGCTTTTCAAAGCGCTTTCTAAGGTTGGCCTTAGACAGCGCTTTTGATTTTTTTTTTTTATATTTTTAAGACCTTAGACAACGCTTTTAAGGTAAGCGCTGTCTAATATTTTCCTTTAATTTTTTTTTTAAAATTAATAAGACCTTATAAAGCGCTTTTGACCAAAGCGCTGTCTAAGGTCTTATATTTTTTTGCGCTTTTACTTTTTTAAATGGCTAGTTTCCTTGTTTTTAACTTATAGCAGCGCTTTTGTATTAAAGCGCTGTCTAAGGTGCGATGTTATAACTTACTTTTGTTGTAGTGATCATTTGTGATTTTAATGAGAAAGTGAATAGTAAACAAAATTTTAATTTGCCCAATCATTTGTTGTTCAATTCTTCTTCATCTTGTTTTCTTTTCCGTTAAACCCTAACCCTTGTTTTGGTTCTTGATCATCAAGAAACTATTTATACTTTCTTTGAAGACATCGTTTTTTACAACAGAAGAGCTACAATCCAACCCAACATATATTTTTTACTCATCTTCGTCTCTCTCTGTTTATTTGAGGATTATCGCTTGAGACTTTTCACTATGAATCCAAATATTTTTTTATTCTATTCTTTTAATCTGTGATAAATTAACATGTTATAGATCTTCAACTCATATGCATGTTGATATATATATATATATATATATATATATATATATATGACTTCTTACTACAATAATTATTTGTTATAATTGTTTTATTGAGGATTATATATATATATATATATATATATATATATATATATATATATATATATATATATATATATATATATATATATATATATATATATATATATATATATATGACTTCTTACTACAATAATTATTTGTTATAATTGTTTTATTGGACATGCTTATATGAATCGTTATTAAGTTAAGTCTATCATTGCCTAACTACTATTTGTTTGTCGTATTTTAACTTCAATTAAAATTTCGGAATTTTATTCTTGACATCCTATGAAAATTATGCAACGTATTCCCGAATGTTTTAATTTCTTCTTTGCATTTTGTAATTCTTTTGTTTCCAATGTGTTTATCCATTATGTTGTTCCTTATTTGATGAGTGAAATTGATAATGTTGGGTTGATACTGCTACTTTCTATGGAAAACATTTATGATGTTGTAGTTTTTATAAATGTTTAAGATGTTCTCGGTCTTGAAGGATTTGATGGTCGTTTCTTTACATGCCAAATATATTTTCCTAGTCGAGCTGTATAGTCGATCAAGACCGGGTATAAATCTAGTTGGGTATTTGGCCTAGCTATCTGGCCGAGTTGTACCAGACCTAACTATCTGGCCGAGTTGAATACCTGACCTAACTGTATGGCCGAGTTGTACCTGGCCAAGTTGTGCATGACTGAGTTTTGTTGGACTGGTGGTTGGTTATCCTGTTCAGAACTCAATAGACGTCGGTTACAAACCATTGATGGGACAGTTGCACTTGGTTAAATAGAGATTGTTACTAAATTAATGGTTGGCGGTTACAAACGTTATTAAATGTCTTAATGACCATTAGACCAAGGATGACCTATAAAAAGGGTCTTGGAAGAAGAATAAGGGAGGGAAGATACATAGTATATAACAAGGGGCTCCCACACGAGCGTTAATCGTATAGCTCCCAAATCCTCAAACATATCCTATAGAATAGACAGTGTAGCTCTACGTGTCCAGAAGAAAAAAAACTAGCACTTTTGGTGTATCTAACCATTTTTTGCTAGAATATTTGGCTCCCACCGTGGAGCTCCGGTAAAATTTTCCCGGACCACACAACAATATCAAAAATCTAGGCTTCAAGATTAAACTCACGACAAAGGAGCATTAACATGGAGCAAGAGTGGATGTCAAGTTTGTATTTCCCCAACATTTGTGAACGATTCACTAACTCATTGAGGTATAATCGATCCTATAACTAAATTTAATTATATTATCATTAGCAATGATATTATTCTGCTATGACTATTTAATTAATGGTTAAGGTCTTCTCCTGCTCATGGTTTATGGTGTTAATATAATGTCGCTAATAGAGACACGGAGACATTCACTATGTATGAGTATTGAAATGAAGTTAGAATTTATCTTGTATCTAGATAATCTTTCATTCATTTACATGTTTTCGTAATGAAATAATCTAGAAAGAAAGTAAGGAGTGTTTGCTAGGTCACTGCATATATCGGCAAGGAATAAAAGCATGATCGAGAAAGTGGAATAACCGACTGTTATTTTGAACATTAAAATATATATTTGTTTTTTGTATTTATCAAGCAAGGAATAATGTCGCTATTAAAATATATATTTGTTTCCGATATAATCATGTACGAATAGGAAGATGAGGATAAGACTAAGAGAGAAGGCAAACAGATCATAAGAGGTGGAGTGTTTGTTGATTATTAGAAAAATCCATGCTCACGGATTATACAGGAAAAACAACATATAGTATAAGGCTTAGCTATCTGGCCGAGTTGAGTACCTGACCTAGCTATCTGGCCAAAATTGCTAATAGCTAGACAGCACTTCAAACTCATTTTTACCCGGAAAGTGCTGCGGACGGTGTGGTTTTCTAAATCACAACAATGGAGCCTAATATTTGTTTACGTTATTTATTGTGTGTATTAAATATTCTACCGTAAAGAAGGTTGAAGAGGTAAATCGGGCCTACTGTTTGTAACAAGTATTGCGCAGTAAAAGGTGCATTAACAACTGCCATCTTGTGGTTTCCAAATATTAAGGTAGGAGCAGTTAATGTTTAGACCATTATTTTTATAAAGTTATGAATACGTGAGTGTTTCAAATTGCTATATAGGTATGAGTATTCGAAATATACTCATTAATTTTTATGTTTCATAATCCTGGAAAATGAGAAGGTGTAACCGACTTTAATTTCACGGGTATTCGAAGGTCATTTACGTTAGTTGGTGCTATGGTAGTTATGTCTTTCCTTTCATGTGGCAATAATGTCTTTTCCTGCTGCATTCATATACCTATTTCATAATTAGTCACACACATTATAATAAATGAAGAACTAAGTGTTAAAATACATTGAAATAGCATTGTCACATGATGAAAATTTAGCTTTATGAGACTAGGTTAATTCGATCGTTTCATTATGAACAAGGAAAACTAGCCATTAGTTTGTTCTATTCTATCATATGCATATTGAAGGTGTTTTATATACATCATACTTGATGGTAGAAGTTGCATAAAGGTTCTTAAATTATGGATGCTTTTGTGTGTAGCAATTCTATCCCCTTTATATTACACTTGTTATCGCCAAATATCAATGATAGTCTGAACGACTCACTTTGTGTCTTAATTTGTTATTTCTCATGATTTGGCGAGTTAACCGATGATCGGACTTAACAAAATAATATGGAGGCCGATAATGACCAAATGACATGTTTCGTAAATAGTCGGAGGGAGATCCTGACTATAAAGGATCAACCTAGTTGTTATGCAAAAGGCGTAATAGTCCAGTGGTACACAATCTTGTGCCACCTACAAAGAATACATGAGTATCAAAATGCAAGCTAATGAGACTAATCTTGAGGGCGTAAATCTATTAATTGAGCTTGCCGATAAAACCAAGAGGGTGGACAAACATTTGCAGCAAGAATTCTGAAATAAACTGCAGGGTATGAAAAGCTCAAGTTCTTGACAAGGCAAAGCAAAGAGTTTTGAGAGAAGTCAAATTATCAACCTGCTAGGTGGACTGGTTTGTAACTATGGGAAAAATTAAAATCTTCTCTATTATATTATATCATACTGTGTTTGCACCTTGATATTTTGAAATTTCATATGGATAAGTAACAAATGTATACCTTAAATATTGTTATTGGTCAGATAAGGAGAACCAATTTCTCCGCCATTTGTAATCACTTCTAAGAAACACTTAGAGCTTACTTTAAGCAACATGTGTCGTCCTTTCTCCCCTGTGTGGGAAGGAGTCACCCTACCCGAGTTTAGTTTTTAAAATAAAATAGGAAGACCTCGGAACAAGAGGAGGTCTTATATGGAAGAAACTAAATTCTCAAGAAAAATCTGGCACCCCGACACACATTATATTACGAAGAAACCAAGATGATAGAATTCAAAAGCATGGAAGAAAAAGACCACTTGTCTCATATGAGAAAAAATGTAACACAAAGATAGAAAAATTATTACTAACCAAAAACTCTCAAACTATTTTTCAGATGCAAAGTCGGGATGAACGGCTTGAATAAACTCCTATAAATGTGTTGACTTGCTCCGCATACATAGGTCGCTCATGAACGGGTTGAATAAACTTCTATAAATGTGTTGACTTGCTCTGCATACATAGGTCGCCAATGAACGGGTTGAATAAACTCCTATAAATGTGTTGACTTGCTCCGCATACATAGGCCGCCCATGAACGGGTTGAATAAACTCCTATAAATGTGTTGAATTGCTCCGCGTGCATAGGTCGCCCATAAACGCTCCGCGTACAAGGGTTGAATAAACGTGTTAACTTGCTCCGCGTACATAGGTTGCCTATAAACGTGTTAACTTGCTCCGCGTACATAGGTTGCCTATAAACGTGTTGACTTGTTCCGCGTACACGGGTTGATCAAACACTTATAAATGTGTCTACTCGTTCCGTGCACACATGCCGGATAATCAATTATGAAAATGATGAAACATCTAGGCCTAAGCACACCAAAAGAAACTTAGAGCTCATGGGTATCAAAGTCATTCATGACCAACTACCAAAGGCTTATAAAGAACTGAGAGCAAGTCTTTGACAAAAGAGACACCCAAGTCCATACCATAATCGGCACCTAAGCCTATAAGAGTTCAGGACTTTCAAAAGTGTCAAGGCTATACGCACGCAATAGCTAGAGGCTTCTTAAATAATAGTTAGCCTCGTGATGAGCTATCCAAAAAGTATTAAAAATCAAACTAAGCAAAGAAAATAGGCGAAAATAATACCCGACACTTTATAATCGGACACTTAAAGTCTAATCGACTTAGTGCCCAAGGGGCTAAGGTATATGCGAGATTATTTTAAGAATGAAGAAAACAAAACGATGTTGTCAAAAACAAATAAAAGCAAAATGACAATAAGACCACAAAGGGGAGTTCAAAGTACAAAGCCTGCAGGCAAAAGTCATAGTCATACGCCTTAGGGCCTCTATCCGACACTAATGACACTCTTCATATAAGAGTCGAGTTCTACAAAACGGTCAAATACCACGGATCCTCGGCTATGTTGGTATGCTTTGGGCCCGGTCAAGTTAATAAACCTTTGATCATTATCTAATAAAATCTGGGGCTTTTATTTGATCACCAGTGAAATAATACCCACCTTAATGGCAAAGAGTCTTTTAAACCAAATGGACAAAATCCATTGTGGTAACTGCCAGACTCAACGAAGTTTGCTTGAGGCTCATTAGCTCGAAGATATGAACAAGTGGATGATCGCCCAAACCTCAGATAGACTTGGGGCACTTAAAAGAAGCACCATTACTGATTTTATAAATCAGCCAAAGGTGAGTAAAGCCGGGTAGCATATCCAGACATTTACTCTTGTGGGCTTCGTACCCAGGAGACCCAGATTGGAATAGATCACGCCGCAAGTATTCGGGTGGTTACAACAAAACTCAAGAAATTAGTATAAGAACTCTCTCGGTTACGTCACAACCCGGACAAAGTACTTCATTTCAGTGAACTTTGTACTCGGAAGACTCCGCCTATATCTTGAGATAAACACCCAAGGATAAAGATAAGTGTCACCGAGTCTAAAAGCCGCTTGGGGTTCTAAATAAAGATGTTCGAGAAAAACCCCCAATGAAAGATATTAAACTCAATAAAAACTTCTATGTGAACAACCAAGAATATTGCTGTACCAGTCGTATCCGAACACTTCTTTCCTGATGATTTCATGCTCAGGGAGACTTAGCATATACACCCCTGGATATTCTATCTAAACCAGGATGTGAACTCGGATAAAGCCCAAAGGGGCTCCAGACGCATATTGAAAATCCTCAAGTAAGGAAAAATTACGGGTTAAAACAAAGACCTCTGTCCAATCGACTCAAAAGTCAAGGATAAATAAACATTAATCTCACTACTTCGTGATACTACCGAAGATAGTCTAGTCAGTGACTGACCAAACAGAATGAAAGACCTTGGTAAGCATAAGTATAACCAGGGTAATCGGGCCCTTTACATACACAAAAGTTGGGTAAGATATATCTCCGACTTGGGCATAATGTGTACCTATAAGGTACTAAACTCGCCTGAGGCCATAAGTGAATAGGTATGGGAATACAAAAACTTTTACAAAATTCAGACCACGTAAGGGTATGGGAAGAAGACCGGGTTACAACACGACAAATTTCAAATATATTCAGAATTTCCCGATGACAGAATACTACATTCCTAGATCATAATTGGTATTCGGTAGGCTTATGTACATGCCAAATATATTTTCCTAGTCGAGCTGTATAGTCGACCAAGACCGGGTATAAATCTAGTTAGGTACCTGACCTAGCTATCTGGCCGAGTTGTACCAGGCCTAGCTATTTGGCCGAGTTGTGTACCAGACCTAGCTATCTGGCCGAGCTGAGTACCAGGCCTAGCTATCTGGCCGAGTTGTGTACCTGGCCTAGCTATCTGGCCGATTTGTGTACCAGGCCTAGCTATCTGGCCGAGTTGAGTACCTGGCCTAGCTATCTGGCCGAGTTATACCTGACCAAGTTGTGCATGGCCGAGTTATGTTGGACGGGTCGGTTGGTTATCCAGTTCAGAACTCAATAGACGTCGGTTACAAACCATTGATGGGAAAGTTACACTTCGTTAAATAGAGGCTGTTACTAAATTAATGGTTGGCGGTTACAAACGTTATTAAATGTCTTAATGACCATTAGATCAAGGATGACCTATAAAAAGGATATTGGAAGAGGAACAAGGGGGGAAGATACATAGTACATACCATGGGGCTCCCACACGAGGGTTAAGCAAAAATCACATCTTGGGACAACATACGACACTGGTATAGCTCCCAAATTCCCAAACATACCTATAGTATAGACACCGTAGCTTTCCTTGTTCAGAATAAGGAGAACTAGAACTTTTGGTGTATCTAACCATTTTTTGCTAGAACAGTTTCAACCGAAAATATTGAGATGTTAACACATGTTGTTGTACTTGTGCTTTGATTCTTTGTTCACAAATGGATCTTTTTAAATAAGAACTCTAATATTGTTGTTTTAATTTTCAATACCGTTGAGGAGTATATCATTGGAATTTTTAGGGTTATTGCTCGCATAGTTAACAATTCAATAACATTACTAAAATTCTTATTGACAAGCTTGTTGTTTTCTCTACAAAAATCGTCTTCTATATGAAAATATTTATTTAAGAAATATAATTTCATGTCTACATCCTTATTGTCTCAATAGCTATTAACTAGTTAGATTGTGTTCAGGGCTGGCCGCAAGGCCTAGTAAATAAAGTCCAGTAGAGAAATAAGTGATTGTCATAGGAAGAAGAATATGCAATCCGATTTTTTCCTCCATATTATAGAATTTCCCTTATGAAATAACCATGTTTTATCTCCCATAAATAATCCAACAGTTAGATGAATCTTACTCATATGGAGTTTCCAACCATCTATACTATTTAAAGGAAAATGTGTATCACTCTCTAGGTACGATTCATTCCCATTCCGATTTCATTTCTCACTCTTTATTAACTAAAGTGTTGGAGTGCTAACCTTCATGGTCAATCATCATTCTAGCGCATCAGAAATCTTAAACCACTATAGCTCGCTATAAATCCAACTTGTCTAATCTTCATACAATTCCAGAGTATAACGTTGGTGCCTTGTATGGAAAACGACATTTAGTTCCCATAATTTCAAAGATTCATTGCTTCTCGATTTAACTGAATTTGATCCATATCTCCTTTGAGAGAAGCACAAATCTCCATCTTTAGACAAACTCTTCCAAGTTCGGAATCAAACTCTTTTCATCTGACGCACCAGACAATATGAGCTTCTAAAGTCAATCATTCCTCCCTTTATTGGCAAGCATCCACAACCATCGAAGCGGTCAATCCTCCATATCCTACCCCTCAAGGGATGAACGATTAAGTCATGAGAACTCCCTTTGTTCATCCACCATCAAGCCTTTTTCAATTTATGGAAGATATATGAGTTTCTCAACCTTCTCTGTTTGTCGTAATCACTCCATAATTCCATTTAGGAAATCCCTTCTTCATACCTATGTTACCACCTACTATAACTAGATGTGAAACACTTCCCAGTTTCTAGCTTCTACAGACTAATCTTGTCCAACAAGATGCTAAGGAGTTATTGAATAGTGTGTACTAAATGGTTCAATAACAAAATTCCCAGACCTTTGTATAAATATTAACTCGGATCGAAGAGACCATGCACAATACCATTCCAAAGAACAAAATTATGCTAGAAGCGGCCTCACAAAAAAGCGTCGAGCCACGAAAGGATCCAGGAGAAGTTTAAAAAAATCTCCAAGCTTACGACAACATATGAGTCAAACTACATCCCCAAACCCCGAATGAGGAAGTGGCAACCATACTCCTCTTGAAGTTTGTCGGCTAAAGAGAATAGAAAGGAAGTATCCCATATTGGATGGAAGTATCCGAAAATATCTAAGAAGCCTCATAAGCTCAAGAGTTATAACGAAAATGGAGATCCGGATGAGCATGTCGAGCATGTAGATGAGTGATTTGACCACAACCACATCAACAAAGACATGAATTGAAATCTATTTAAACTAACCTTAATCGAGTCTGCTCAAGCTTGGTACAAGTCCCCCTTGGGCATAAACGTTTACTATTGGCCTGAGCTATGTGAGACTTTCCCTGCCCACTTCACAGCTTGGAAAAGATAAATGACCATCATGGCCATCGTCAGTAGATTCATACATGGTAAGAAGGAAACCTTGTGCATATACATTGACCGCTTTACCAAGGTGGCAATGGTTGTGGAAGGCTCAAACGAGATCCTAATATTATGGATCTTCGAGAAAAGTCTTAGACCAGATTATGCATTCCAGGAGAAATTAGGGCGAAAGAAAGTCTATGTCTTGAAGGACTTACTGAGTAGGGTGCAACCCTACATTAATTACGAAGAGAAGTTGTTGGCCGATGGGAGCAACCGGGAACATAGAAACGTCGGATCTGGACAAGCATCAAACAAGAATTCTGGAAGGTCGAAAGAGGAAAGCAAGTGCATGTTGAAGGTGATAAAAATACATAAGAAGGGGGAGTTGAATTGTGTATGCAAAAAATTCGTTCCACTTCTGTACTCAGAAGTTCAGAGTCTGTTAATAGAATGTGTAATAGCAGCGAGAAATAAAGTTCATAAGTAAATACAAGCAACACACAAAATTATCCTGGTTCGTCTCCTAAACTAAGAGTAGTCCAGTCCCCTTGCCTCAACAAGAGCTTTTCACTATAACCAAATTGATTATAAATGCTTAAGCCATTGATCAAGACTTCTTGCTCAATTAGCCTTGAATGAGACTTCCTTGCTCAAGCCACTCCTCAAGAATTTCTGTTTGAACCCTTGGTTCAAGACTTCCTTGCTTAATCAACCTTGAATGAGGCTTCCTGCTTAAACCTTTGGTTCAAGACTTTCTTACTCAAGCACGCAGGCAAGAGACTTCATTTACTTTAAACAAACAGTTTAGTAGAAAAAATAACTACTATACTTTGATACAAAATCAGAAGTATAACAGTTGTGCAACAATCACAGAGGTTTTCAACCTTTCTAAGATTTCTAAGATAAATCTAAGATAAGAAATCTTAAGGTCTTATGTTATAATAGTTACAATAATAAATCAGAGTTATGCTAAGATCTTTCAATATGTTGTGATGTTGTTAACCTTCCTTTAAGTCTCCAGCTTCCTTTTTATAGAGACAAAAAAAGAGTCGTTGGAGGTTTGAACAATATCAAACTTAGTGAAGATGTATGCCAAGAGAGACGTTTGAGACTTGCATTTAGTCAGAAGCTTTTTCCACTGAATAATAGAATTGTCCACAACACCTTTTGAGTAACTATGTATCTATCAAAAGGTAGTATAGACTGAAGAGGTCACATCATCATTCTTGAGTCTTGCAAAACCAAACCCTAGTTGACTATGTCAAAAAATGTGGGACTTTGATAAGACAAGTTTGCTTTGGTACAGTGTACCGATCAACTGCTCTCCACCACTACTACAAAAAACCCATTTAACAACGGTTGGAAATGACATATAATGGCGCGGGTGAGGGCGTTGTTATATAGATTTTCGTTGTATATATGATACTTACAACGACGATCTTGTAGGCGTTGTAATAAACAGGAAAACACACTAACTATCACAACGGTTTTACAATACATTGTTGTAATAAATATAATTGTCATCGGTTCGATTCCCAACAGCGCAGTTTTGATATTTATTTTTTCCTAGACAACGCTCCAGATATTATAACGGTTATGAAATATAACCGTTGTTAAAGTTTCTGCAAAATTAACAAATATGATCCTGCTTTTATAATTAATCCCATTTTTTTACCTGTATTATTGTTCTCCATATCTCAGCACAGCAGAAAAATACAATTCACATTTTGTGATAATGTTTTCATAATAATATAAATCGTATCATATTCATAATATCACATATACCAGATTACAGTTTATCAAAACAAACAACCTACATAAATAAAATATCACATATACCATATTACAGTTTACACACATTACATAACTTCACATAATTGTTACTTGGTGTATTGGTATCTTGTCTCTTGGTGACTTGTCTCTTGGTCTGGTGCCTGGACTCAAAATACCTATGATTTCAAATAATTATACTTGTTAGTAAAAATACTTCTAAACTATAACATAGAATTAATATATTATGAATAAATAATAAATTACGTACTTGTTAATTTTCCCATATGCCTTCTTCATGATCGAGTCGTATAGCATGCACGGCATCTCCATCAACTTCATCATATGAGGTAGGAACTTGTGTTGTGTAAGAAGGTGTGGACAAAATATCAATACTTTCATCATTAAGAGGAAGGTATTTTCCTTGGAGAATGATTGACCATTTCCCCGATTTGTCCGATGGATCGGAAACATAGAAAACTTGTTTTGCTCGAGAAGCCATGATGAATGGTTCTGTATTAAAAGATGCCTTGCCAAGGTCGACCCGGGTGAATCCTAAGTCATCAATGTCTACACCATTACTATTATTGGGAACCCACTTGCATTTAAATAAAGCCACTTTGAAAATAACATAATCAATCTCCCAAATCTCATCAATGACACCATAAAACGCGGTAGTTTCCAATACCGGATTCGTATCTTTCGAACTAGAGAAATACATCGATTCGTCTTCAACCATAACCCCACTATTTTGCATTGTACTACGATCATCTTTTGATTTTGTATAAAAGGTATAATGACCAATGTCGTATGCACTATAGGTAATGACACAAAATTTTGGCCCGTACGACAACCATCTAAGTATCTCGGATGCACTAGGATCATTAGATACACTTTTATTAAACCAATCCATGAATCTATTGTTATGCTCTATCAACAACAACTTGTCATTCATTCGGGGATATTTTTTCTTCATAAGTCTTTTGTGAGTCTCTATGAAAGGTTGAACCTCATCTATATTATTCAATATATAGAAATGTGATTGAATAACTACATCCCGAGCCATTGACCTAATATTTAGACCTTGAATACCTCTTCCGTCTGTGTCAGCATGACGAGACTTTGGAATTCCTATAGAATCTGTATCCGAAAAATAGTTTGTACAAAACTCAACAACTTCTTCTGTGATGTACCTTTCAACAATCGAAGCTTCTGGTCGATGATGATTCTTCGTATATCCTTTAAAGATCTTTATATATCGCTCTATTGGATACATCCACCTTAAAAAAACTGGACCACAAATTCTGATTTCTCTTACGAGATGAACAAGTAAGTGAACCATAATGTCAAAAAATGATGGCGGAAAATACATCTCTAATTGACACAAGATTATGGCAGCCTCATCTTCTAATTCATCCAATTTTTTGAAATCAAGAACTTTATTACATATGGCATTGAAGAATAAACACAGTCTCGTTATAGTTACTCTCACATTTTTTGGAAGGATCCCACGAATAGCCACGCGTAGAAGTTGTTGCATCAATACATGACAATCATGAGATTTTAAACCAATTTACTTGAGATTTTTCATTGATACAAGTTTCTTGATGTTTGATGAGTAACCTTGCGGAACTTTAATACCTTGAAAACACTCACAGAACATCTTCTTTTCCTTTTTAGATAGAGTGTGACATTCTGGAGGCAGATAAGTTCTTTTTCCTTTCTCTATTAGAGCCAACTGTTTTCGTATACCCATCTTCTCCATATCAAGACGGGAAGTCTTACTATCTTTAGTCTTGCCCGAAATGTTTAGAAGTGTGCCAATCAAACTATCACACACATTTTTCTCCACGTGCATCACATCAAGACAATGTCTAACATCAAGACTTGACCAATATGGAAGATCAAAGAAGATATACCTCTTTTTCCATATATTTTTCGCAACTGCCCCTTTTTCTTTTTCTCTCTTCCCAAGGACAACATTAATGTATTCCTGCCGTTGATAAACTTCATCCTCGGTTAAAGGTTTAGAAGCCTCACCAAACTCTTGCTCTCCATTAAATGCCTTTCGCAATCTACGATAAGGATGACCCGGTTTTAGAAATTTTTGATGCCCAAGGTAAACGGTCTTTTTTCCAAGCTCAAGTTGGTGATAACAATTATCATCTTCACATATAGGACACGCTTTATGTCCTTTGACACTGTATCTCGCCAAGTTACCGTAAGCCAGAAAGTCGTTAATTGTGCAAAATAACATTGCACACATATTAAACTTTTCCCCAGAATATGCATCATCAACTTCAATGGCTTCATCCCACAAAAGCCGTAAATCATCAATTAATGGACTAAGATAAACATCTATGTCGTTACCAGGTTGTCGTGGTCCAGAAATCATCATACTTAATAGTATATACTTGTGCTTCATGCACAACCAAGGAGATAGGTTGTAAATAGTGAGAAGAACAGGACACGAAGTATGATTAGTGCTCATATTACCAAAGGGGTTCATTCCATCGGTGGCAAGCCCAAGCCTAAGATTTCTTGGCTCGACTCCAAAATCCGGAAACAACGAATCAATTTTCTTCCATTACAAAGAATCAGCTACATGGTGAATGTTTCCATCACGAATCATTTCATCTGCATGCCATCTAAGATTCTTTGCGTCATTCGAATTAGCAAAAAGTCTCTTTGATCGTGAAAGTATTGGCAAGTACCATAACACTTTAGCAGGAGGATTCTTTCTACTAACATTGTCATAGTGATCATTGTCATCACCATTGCTAGCCTTCAGCTTGTAACGCGACACACCATATTCCAGACATTGAAACAAGTCTCATACTCTTTCCGATATAATATGCAATCATTAGGGCAAGCATGTATCTTGATATACTCCAGACCCAGTGGACACAATATCTTCTTGGCCTCATAGCAACGATCCGACAATTTGTTATCTTCTGGTAACATTTACTGTATCAATTCAAGTAATTCCGTGAAACTTTTATCCGACCATCCATTTTTTGCCTTCAGATTAAACAACTTTAACACTGCCGACAATCGTGTGAACTCTGTGCATCCCATATATAAAGGGGTGTCTTTATCACTACATAAATTATCATAAATATAAGCATTCATAAAAGAAGATTCCCCAATATCACGAAACATATCCTCTAGGTGATCTTCCATATATTCATCTTCCTCCACTCTTTGACTTTGTGACGCCCGACTTTCCTTATTATCCACCTCACCATGCCACGTCCATATTATATAATTTTGACATATACCATCACAACAAAGGTGATTGTGTATTTCTTTCTTTGTACCCTTTTTGATATTAGCGCAAACAACACAAGGACAATAAAAGATACCATCATTGCCGGGAAGATGTTTATCAGCGTATTCAAGGAATTCACAAACTCCGTTCTCATAAACCGGATCTAATCTATTGGCTTTCATCCAACTACGATCCATTACAACTTCTGAAATTTATACATGTATAATAATGTGAATGACAACCCAAAATCTATTCCAAAAACTCAAGCATATGCATATACAATATGAACAAAGAAAAAATCAATGAAGATGTACTCTCATACTAAACGGAAAGCATATGAAACATCTCAATCTGACTTGAGCATATACAATATGACCAAAGAAAAAAGGAATGAAGATGTTGAAGAGAACCTTACTTCGAAGCTGAAGAAGCAAATGAATGATAAAGACGGTCAATATTTGAGCATAAACTAAGAAAAAAGGAATGAAGATGTTGAAGAGTACCCTACTTCGAAGCTGAAGAAGCAAATGAATGAAGACAGTCAATATTTGAGCATAAACCAAGAAAAAAGGAATGAAGATGTTGAAGAGTACCTTACTTCGAAGTAGAAGAAGCAAATGAATGAAGACGGTCAATATTTGAGAATAAACCAATAAAAAAGGAATGAAGATGTTGAAGAGTACCTTATTTGAGCAATATTTGAGCTCCAAATGAATGGATACGAAGAGGGTAAAGGTTAGGGCGTCTCTGGCTCACTTGTTCGATTAGGGCGTCTTATGAAAGAAATACATAATAAGTTTTGTTTTAATTTATCAGTAAACCTTTTAATCTCGGTGGAGAAATAAACCGTAGTGGAATCTTAAGTGACACACGCTAAATGTATCCTAAAAAAAGGAAAAAATGTGTTGCAGGGAATCGAAGCTTGTTACATTTCATTTATTAATACGGTTGTTTATCTTAACCGTTGTAAAATAATTTACAATTTATTTTTTAAATAATGGACTTAATTGACACACGCTAAATGTAATCTAAAAAATGGAAAAAATGTGGTTGCAGGGAATCGAAGCTTGATACATTTTATTTATTACTACAGTGGTTTCATTCAACCGTCATTAAATGACTCAGCTTTTACCTGGGCGCAAAATTTTTAACCTATTACAACGGCATAAAAGGATGCGTTGTAAGCCTGGCATTGTTGTTTTAGCGTTTTGTAGTAGTGCACATCTGAGTTGTCATCAGAAGCTGGGTCATGAGACCAGAGTTTGATACCTTCAGAGTCTGATGAACATATTCAGATTGTGATCAGCCAGAATCTGAGTATTGCTTCTTCACTTATGCTTTCAATAGGATTAATGATAAATTCTTTAGTTTATGATCTTGCACACTTGAAAATATGTTAGCAAACCCTATTGTTCTTTCAACACTTTGTTATCATCAAAACCTTTTAAGGGTATAAACAAATCTTATTCCAACACATGCCTCTTTAAGGTTTAACTTATACACTCCCTTGTATAAAAATCATTTAGATTTGCATAAAAATAACTTACAATACATCTAAATTTTTGTTTTAAATACTTCCTGGCATTTTCATACATTTTGATGGGTCATCATGAGGGGGAAGCATACACATTGGATCAAACACTCACCTAGAGGTCAGAGACTCACCCAAACAAGTAAGAGAGACACAATATATTCACCCAATACCTTAAGGTGATATGTGTATGGGTTCTTTTACTTATAAAGTGCAACCTCCACTTTTCTAAGCAATGTGGAACTTAGAAGTCACACTTGTTTCTCAACACAACTCACACTTGTTTCCCAACAATCCCTTAAGTGGAGAAATTGATCTGTCTTGATCGCCTTTGTCAGAACATCTGCCAGCTACTTTTGGGTGCTACATTGCACAACTTCTATCACTCCATTATAGACTTGACTTCTCAGAAAATGATATTTTGTCTCAATATGCTTGCTTCTCCCGTGTAGAACTAGGTTCTTTGCAAGATTGATTGTAGACTTGTTATCAATCATCAGCTTCAGAGGCTTGTTTACTTTGATCTTCAGATCCTGCAGTAAATTCAAAAGCCATACAACTTGACATGCAGCTACAACACTTGCAATGTACTCAGCTTTACACGTTGATAGTGCAACAACAGGTTGCTTCTTGGAACACCAAGAAATAGGATCTCCCAGAAACTTAAACAAGTATCCAGAAGTACTTCTCATATCAACTCTATCTCCACATCAATCAGAGTCTGAGTAACTCATCAGCTCTGAATTAGTCTTTCTTCCAGAAGGGAATATCACTCCATACTTCAGAGTTCCCTTGATATACCTCATAATCCTGACAACAGCTTGGTAATGAGACCACTTGGGTTTACTCATGAACCTAGTAACCGTTCTAACTACATAGCAGATATCAGGTCTGGTATTACACAGATACCTCAGGGAACCAACCAACTATTTGAAGGTTGTAGCATCCACATCCTCACCTTTATAATCATAATCCAATTTGTGTTTGGTTTCTGAATGTGTGAAAGCAACCTTATAATTCTGAAGCTTAAATCTCTTCAGAAGCTCAAGTTCATACTTCAGCTGATGCAAAATGATACCCTTCTCAGAGTACATAAACTCCATCCTTAGAAAATATGTCATTTTATCGAGGTCAGTAATTTCAAACTCATTCATCAGCACCTTCTTGAACTTAACTATCTCTTGTTCAGAACTCCCTGTCAGCAATATGTCATCAACATACAGACACCCCAGAATCATATTGCCTTTAGAGGTATGCTAAACATAAACACCGTACTCCATCTCAAAATTTTGAAACCCCTGCTCCTTGAAAAATGAATCAATCTTCAAATTCCAAGCTTTGGACGCTTGCTTCAATCCATACAAAGCTTTATGTAATCAGTACACGATCCATTCATAAATGCATATTTCACATCTAATAGAGGCCAATTCCTGTTAGCAGCTATTGTAATCACCAGTCTCATTGTTTCATGTCTCGCTACAGGTGCAAACACTTCAGAATAATCCAGCCCTGGTTTCTGTAGAAATCCTATTGTTACTAACCTCGCTTTGTGTTTGCCAATTGATCCATCTGGCTTTAGCTTCACCTTGAAAATCCATCTGACACTGATGGCTTTCTTGTCCTTTGGAAACTTAGTCAACTTCCAAGTATTATTTCTTTCAATAGCCTCAAGTTCTTCTTTCATGGCCTTCAGCCAAACTTTCTTCTTGAGGGCGGCTTCTGTACTTACTGGTTTAGAGTCTACTACCATGGAACACTGGATAACCTCTCCCTCAGAGTCTATTTCAGTATCTCGTAGCATGTCAAGGAGCAGTTTCTGAATAACCTGCTCCTTGAAAAATGAATCAATCTTCAAATTCCAAGCTCTGAGTGCTTGCTTTAATCCATACAAAGCTTTATGTAATCTGTACACCATACATTCCTGATTCTTTTTAACAAATCCAGGAGGTTGTGACACGTATACCTCTTCTTGTAATGGACCGTTCATAAATACATATTTCACATCTAAATGCATCTGAGGCCAATTCATGTTAGCAGCTATTGCAACCACCAGTCTGATTGTTTCATGTCTCGCTACAGGTGAAAACACTTCAGAATAATCCAGTCGAGTTTCTGTAGAAATCCTCTTGCGACTAACCTCGCTTTGTGTTTTCCAATTGATCCATCTGGCTTTAGCTTCACCTTAAAAACCCATCTGAAGCTGATGGTTTTCTTGTCCTTTGGAAGCTTAGTCAACTTCCAATTCTTGTTTCTTTTAATAACCTTAAGTTCTTCTTTCATGGCCTTCAGCCAAACATTCTTCTTGAGGGCATCTTCTGTACTTACTAGTTAAGAGTCTACTACCATGGCACATTGAATAACCTCTCCCTCAAAGTCTATTTCAGTATCTTGTAGAATGTCAAGAAGCAGTTTCTAAATAACCTGTTCCTTGAAAAATGAATCAATCTTTAAATTCCAAGCTCTGAGCGCTTGATTTAATCCATACATAGCTTTATGTAATTTGCACACCATCCCTTCCTGATTCTTTTTAACAAATCCAGGAGGTTGTGACACGTATACCTCTTCTTGTAATGGACCGTTCATAAATGCATATTTCACATCTAAATGCATCAGAGGCTAATTCCTGTTAGAAGCTATTGCAATCACCAGTTTGATTATTTCATGTCTCGCTACAGATGCAAACACTTCAGAATAATCTAGCCTAAGTTTCTATAGAAAACCTCTTGCTACTAACCTCGCTTTGTGTTTGCCAATTGATCCATCTGGCTTTAGCTTCACCTTGAAAATCCATCTGACGTTGATGGCTTTCTTGCCCTTTGGAAGCTTAATCAACTTCCAAGTCTTGTTTTTTTCAATAGCCTCAAGTTCTTCTTTCATGGCCTTCAGCCAAACTTTCTTCTTGAGGGCATCTTCTGTACTTATTGGTTTAGAGTCTACTACCATGGCACACTGAATAACCTCCCCCTCGGAGTCTATTTCAGTATCTCGTAGCATGTCATACTCTAAAAATCTTCTTGGGATGTTTCTGACTCTCTGTGGCCTCTAACCTCGTTCTGAATCTCCTTCGGATGTTGGAACCCCAAAAGTTCTATCTTTAGAACCTTCTCCTTCGGAAGCTCTTGCTTCAGAAGGTTGACCTCATCCGGAACCTTGACCACCTTCAGAGTCTGGAATATTCCCAAAATCTTAATCACCACCAAAATCTGAATCAGAATCATCTTGACCTTCTGAGTCTCCTTCAGAGTCAGAATCACCATCAGACTCAGACTCGCCTGCAGAGTCTACTCCAGCTTCTGACTCATCTTCAAAAACTTCTAATTCTGAATTTTATTCAGAAGTTCTCACACCAGAGTTGGATTGAGACTTATTCCAATCTCAAGCTTCTGATTCTTCACAATGACGTCTCTGCTGAATTCAACTTTATTAATTTCTGGACAATAAATTTTGTATGCACCTGTACTGTGGTACCCCACCTGCAACATTACTTTACTTCTATGATCCAACTTCTGTCTTCTGGCTTCTGAAACGTGTTTGTAACATACAGAACCAAACACCTTCAGATGGCCAACACTTTGCTTGTCTCCAGTCCACTTCTGAATAGGAACTATTTCCTTCAACTTCTTTGCTGGACATCTGTTGAGCACATATGCTACGGTGGCAATAGCTTCTCCCCATAAGGTGTGAGGAAGCTTTTTCTCCTTCAGCATGATTCTCGTCATATCAAGAAAAGTACGATTTCTTCTCTCAGCAAGACCATTGTGTTAAGGAGTATAAGGAGCAGTAACCTCATGCTCAATTCCATTCTCCTCACAGAACTTTCTGAACTCAATGGAGTTATACTAACCTCCACCATCAGTTTTGAGAATCTTCAAAGTCTGACCACTCTAATTCTCATCCTTCATTATGAATTTCTTGAATTCAGCAAACACCTCTTGTTTGAACCTTATAAGGGATACCCATGCCATCCTTGTGAATTCATCAATAACTTACATAAAGTATTTGTTTCCTCCAATCGATGCTACTGGAAATAGACCGCACACATCAAAATGCACTACTCCCAAGGCATGCTTTGATCTTGAAGCTACTTCTGACGCAATTGGAAATCTTGGTTTCTTTTCTTCCATGCACACTTTGCATGACTTCTCAGTCATTTTAATTGTAGGAATTCCATGTACCAGCTTTTTCGAATTCAGATGCCCCAAGCTTCTGAAATTCAAATGACTAAATCTTCTATGCCACAACTCACTTTCCTTCACAACACTTGTTGCACTAAGGCATTCAGAGTCTGTAGTTCTGACATTCACCTTGAATGTTATATTCCTTCCCTGTTCTAACTCCATAATCAGCTTCTGATTACAGTCATACAACTTCAAAAAATTGTCCTTCATGGTAACTAAAAAACCTTTCTCAATTAGTTGCCCTACACTCATCAGATTGCTTTTCATGCCAGGTACATACCACGCATTCTGAATCAATGTTGTTTTCCAATTGTTTAGAACGACTCTGACATTTCCCATACCTTCAGCATTGAGGTATTTATCATCGGCACATCTGATGTTTGTCCTCTTTCCAGAGTCAAAATCAACCAGCCATTTCTTATTTCCAGTAAGATGATTTGAGCAGCCAGTGCCCATATACCACCAATCTATCAAATTTGTATCATCAGATTCAGAATCCATTAGTAGCACAGATTCATCATCAAAATCTCTTTTAGCTACGTTTGCTTCTTCTGACTTCCTTTCCTTGTTTGACCAACAATCAGCAGCAAAGTGGCAAACTTCTTACAACAGTAGCACTGGATCTTCTTCTTGTCATACCTCTTTTTTTTCCTTCTGAGCATTCTTCTGCCTATCAGAAGTTGAGGTTTCTGACTTATGAACACCATAAGATCTTCTCTTGGCTTCTGACCAAGACTGCTTCTGATGCTTCTTACCAGAAGCTTCTTTTAGAGCCTGCTACTCTACTTCTCTTTCAGAAGTTCTCTCAATCAGATGCAAATCTTATGCTTCTAAACTGCTTTGCAGCTCTTCAATTCTCATGGTGTCTAGATCCTTAGAATGTTCTATTGCTACCACAATGTAATCAAACTGAGGAGTAAGGGATCTCAATACCTTCTCAATGATTACTTGTTCAGAAAGGGTTTCACCACAAGCTTTCATCTCATTAGTGATCAGAATCACTCTAGAGATATACTAAGACACTTTCTCATGGTCCTTCATGTTGAGATTCTCATACTGCTTTGTAGAGACCGAAACTTCACCTTCTTCACTGATGCGTCACCACCGTAATACCTAACCAGTGTGTCCCACGCAGTATTCGCCATCGTCGAATCAACGATTTTCTCAAACACGTTCACATCCACACACTGATGGATGTAGAACAATGCCTTCTGATCTTTCTTCCTCAGATCACGTTGAGCATTTCTCTGAGTATCAGTTGCATTTTCTGGAAGTACAGCTGAAACGTAACCATCGTTGACAAGATCAAGAACATCTTGAGCGCCAAACAACACACACATCTGAATCATGCAACGATTCCAATTCTTGCCATCGAACACTGGAAGCTTGGTGCTCATACTACTGTTTCCGTTCATCTTCAACCTTGTGCAAGTCACTCAGATCTCACCAAACACTGTGTTTCCCAATCCCGCAGAATCAAAAAATGTGATTCTGTTACGATTTCGTTCAAGATTGAACACGAATTCAAGAAACGAAATCAATCACACAATGCCTCACCGTTTCACTCGTGTTTCTCGTGTTTCCCTATGGATCCGAACCGGAGCTCTGATACCAATTGTTAGTGCACATGGTGATGAAAACAAAAAGAATGAGAGAATATTTATTGCTCTGCAATGACGGCTACAAAAGCTGTAAGAAAGATGATGAAATAAATGACAGCTACCACTAGTCTATTTATACAAAAATACTAGGGCCACATAGGCAACATACTAAAATATTAAATTACCCTTCAATAGATGCCACATTCGTGAATATTGTGTTTACATGCCTCAACTCCGGTTAGATATTCCTCTTTTAGGATTGAAATGACGATTCTATCACCCTTGAAGCAAGACTAAGAAAGTTGAGATGTTGAAATATGATAAACATTTGAGTTGACGTTCAAAGTTTGCATGAATGTTTTGATAGGTTTGGTGTTGTTTGTAGAATTTGTTGGGGTCCTAGAAGTTTCATCAAGACACGACCATAGAATTTGAAACATTTCCATAGAAAATTATTGGAACCAGCAGCGAGTATTTTACCTAGAATCACAATGTTAACGTGTTGGGATTGTTTGAAAATATACATGTTGAAAAAATCCCACATCGCTTAGTTTTGTGAATTAAGAGAGAGTCCAAGGCTATATATAGAATACAAGTTCTTTGAAGTCCCACATCGCTTAGTTTTGTGAAGGAAGAGGAAGTCCAGGGCTATATATAGGATTCAAGTTCTTCATTCCAAGATGCATCAGTCAAAAGCACTTTAAGATTGTGTTCCTCCTTTTTTTCTCTATGCTTGCTTTGTTTTTTTTCCTAACATATAGTATCCGAGCTTTTGGTTTAATCTGGGGATAAGTAATCTTAGTATGCTCTGTGGTTGCAGTTTTTTCTGATCTTCCACATCACAAAAGAAGTGTAGTGTTGTGAAAATGTTGTTGAGCTGCAGTCACGAATTTCGTTGTGTAGTTAGGGCTAGAGAAAATTGATGGAAGAATTTTTTTGACTTGCGAAAAGTTCAAGTCAAAGATGTGTTGATACAATTAAGATTACACAAGGTGCAAGATTATGTCGATGGTTGAAGAGCTTCCCGCCAACAAGGAAGTTGCACCATAATGTTTCAACCTGGTTTTCGACATGTAACAAAATTCTTGGAGTGCTTTAGCTTCGAGTGAAATTCATTCTTCATGATAAAGTATATGATTGTCGGTGATGACAAAGTGAAATTCTTGAAGTGATATATCTTCAAGTGAAATATATTTTTCATGATTGAGTATGATAGTTTTTAAAACTATGATTGTTGGTGAAGACAGTGTGAAAATTCTTGGAGTGGTGTAGCTTCAAGTGACTATACTCTTTATGGTGGAGTATGATTATCGGTGAAGACAATGAAAGTATATGTATTATTTTCAATCAAGGTGGAGATTGTTAGGGTTGAATGAAAATATACATGTTGATACTCTTTATGGTGAAGTATGAATGTCGGTGAAGACAATGAAAGCTTATGTATTATTTTCAATCAAGGTGGAGATTGTTGGGATTGTTTGAAAATATACATGTTGAAAAAGTCTCACATCGCTTAGTTTTGTGAATGAAGAGAGAGTCCAAGGCTATATGTATGATACAAGTTCTTTGAAGTCCCACATCGCTTAGTTTTGTAAAGGAAGAAGAAGTTCAAGGCTATATATATGATTCAAGTTTTTCATTTTAAGTGCATCAGTCAAAAACACTTTAAGCTTGTATTTTACTTTCTTTGTTCTCTTATGCTCTTGTATTAGAGTGTTGTGAGATGTAGTTAAATATTTGTTTTGGAGGGTGCGGGTGTACTGGGGGCTTGAGTTTGTGAGGGTATATTATGTTTTGTAACAATTTTTACATAATGTTATTCTCTAGTTGTCCATTGACAACGGTCGTGAGTTTTCTCCGATT
Source organism: Lathyrus tuberosus (assembly GCA_022829125.1). Taxonomy (NCBI): domain Eukaryota; kingdom Viridiplantae; phylum Streptophyta; class Magnoliopsida; order Fabales; family Fabaceae; genus Lathyrus; species Lathyrus tuberosus. The sequence goes on from JALAZF010000422.1 coordinate 482,153, forward strand.
TTAGAGTTCTCACGTTATGTTTTTGTGTTGTTATTGTATTCCTCTTTTTTCTTTATATTTGTATTTTTCTAACATAACGGTGAATAATCCAATAGACAAACGAGATTTTCTCAAGTGGCATGGTTAATTGATCGAGTTGGGTCATAATTTTTTGATATTAAACCAAGAAAAAAAATCTTACATGGGTATAACTTAAAGATTACCCATACAAATATAATAATGCATTACAAATAACTAATCCAAGAGAAAGTACACCATAAATAACAATAATGCTTTCATTTGTTTATACATTATCCGAATCTTGTAGTTTTACACCAAGACAAAGACATGCTTATAAAAAAAAGACTAAAGACTAAACACCATAGAACCATAGTTTGCTAGGTTTAGTTCAAATTTTATCAAAACTATTTTAAAATATATTATTGGGTTGAGTCACCATCAAATAAATTTATATTTCTCCTTATTGTTAGAGCTTATCTTTAAAGTAATGATGGCATAGTAAGCACTATATGAAAGATACGTGAGTAACATACTTTATATATATCATTGAATCATGGAAAATAGCATCATGAAAATATATAAAAATCAAATACAATAAAACAAAGAGGCTTTTGAATCTTACTGAAACTGATATATTAGTGAATCTTGGTTGGATTATGGAATCCATTATTAATTAATATTGAAGTTGTACTTTAGATTTTTTAATGTTTTATTTGCTTCATGGATTTGTGGCATATCATGCAGAATCATCAAATATTTCTAATTTTAATGCTTCAGAAAGTATAGACAGCTACATGCTGATTTGATTACTCACTCTTATATATTGATTTCATTTTTTTTTAGAAATTGAATATCCTCTGACTTGTCAACGAATCAGAGAGAACTATAATGAGCTATAAAATTCATCTTAAAAAAATTTAACACTACTGCAAACTTAATCTAAAATTTATAGTTACGCTAGAAAAGAGTTTTACCATTTCAACCGAGTTATATTGAGTTTCGATATATTGATTCAATTCTCTTCTATATATTGAGTTATAATAATTTGTTCAAAAAATTTTGGTTCTTAATTCTTGACGATATATATATTTTTTCTTTTTTATTCTTATGAATTCTCATTTGTTTATACATGCTACAAATTAATATACAAAAAATTCAATAAGAATGTGATAGTTGAATTTCACAGTGGAAGCTGAAAGAGAATTTAATGAAATCAGTGGATAGGGATTATTTTTTCTTGAAATAATTGGTTGCTTTTTATCTTTGAATGACGTGGAGTGGATAGTGAGTTTGGTATAGAAGCAATTAAAAATTGGAGTCGTGTGTGTGAAGGCGAAGGGGAGAGTGACCCTAAAAACTGGGAGTGTATCCTATTAATAAGAGTTGTTGGGCCCATCTTAGTCAACTTTATTGAAAATGAAACAATTATTAAGAGAAGATGTGATAATGATATGGGTCCTCAAAAGAAAAAAGAAAAAAAAAAAATATACTAGTAATAAATACAACTAGTATTTATTAATAGTATTTTTTCCTTTAATTATAATTTTGATCTCCTATTTATAAAATTAATTATTTAATTTTAAAATAAAATAATTTTAATATTTGTTTTATATCCGTGTGATTAAGATTATCAATTTATCTAATTTTAATTTATGTGTCACTTATGAAACTGAAATTATTATATAGGAACATTTTGTAAAATAATATAAATAAAAATATATTTTATAAAAACTAACACTCATCGATTTGTAACGTAAAAAAATTAATATCAATAATATAGTGAACATCAACATTATAAATAAAAACATAATTTAAAAAACTAACACTCATTAAAATAAAAAATTTGCAAACCCTATCTAAACAGGAAAAAGTTGATATCCTTATACTGGAATCCTAAGCAGTTGTATGCGAGTTTTAAATATTTATTAATAGATAAAAAATATTAAAATGATTTTAATGATATTATGTATTTATAATATATGATTATAAAATTTATTTTTCTTACTTTTTGAGTTAAAATTTTTATCAATTAATTTTACAAAATATAATAATTGTTAATTTATTAATTATCCTATATTTGTACTTTCTAATTTTTTGATCATTTTTTATTTTATAAAAATTTGTGAAGGCCCAAAAAATGTAGACTCAAACCGAATGAAGAAAAGTCAGTATTAGCCCATTAATTATCCACAAAAGTCCATTCACTAGGCTGGACCATTGAACTTGCTGCATATTGGGCTCATATGCTAAATGCTCATTAAATTTCTTTTTGCACCCTTCAAATCTCTCGGACACTTTTAGGATTGACAAAGAAATATCTATATTGTCCGAACTGTAAAATGTAAACTAATTAAATATATCTCCATGCCCAGAAATATGAATCAACGCTTATCATATTTTATCAGTCTTTTTAAAACCTACTAAAATCCTCTCAAAAACACGAAGTTTATGTTTCAAATGACAATAGAATCATAATTTGATTTAAGACACTTAATATTTGTCTGAATGTAGATGTATTATGACTATTAAACCTTCCACATTATACTTTAATGTTTTCATTTCATTGCAGTTCCAAAATCCCACATCAGGCAACAAATTAAATTTGTATATCACTTGAATAACTTACATACTATTTTGTTAATCTCTTTAATAATTTTGAAATATGCTTAGAAAAAATATGTTAGTGAATTGTCTTGTAAGCATTAGAAGCATTAAGCCTTGAGATTTACCAATGTCTTGTAAGCATTTTCAATGATTTGACTATTTTAACTTAGTTTAACAAGGAAAAGTTCATTCAGAATGTGATATTTGGGCAATGTTACTACCAATTTTTTTACTGCTGGTAAACTATTACCAAGTAGCAATTACCATATGCTGCACCCCCAAAACTGAAATAAGTTGAATGTGTGTAATTGAATTGGTTCTAGAATAAACAGTCTAATTAATGAGACAGGTTAATAGTAAATAATAGGAAATATTAAATTTCATCCTTATATTGTCAAAAGCACTACAACTGAATATGTCCTAATCGATTAGTAAATATAAAACTTTGAATTGAAACACGAAACAAAATGTTACTTTAAAAGGTAAAACTTATATTAAACTCAATCCTTATATTGTCAAAAGCACTGCAACTGAATATGTCCTAATTTTTAAATGTTTTTGATCCTTACATTAATGTCTTACCCGATTAGTAAAGATAAAATTTTACCATGAGCTATTCTGACAACTTCTAATTCAGCTAACAAAACTTTAAGACATTTTAGAAAATAGTTTTTTGAGAAGAATCAATTTGAAAAGATATTTTAGTGTGTATGTGTGATTTAGCCATGTGCTTTTACAAAAATGTCCTTATGATTTACAAAGTGTGCACTTAGACTGTTTAAGGTATATGACTTTCTTGTACTTCAAGACTTTTTTAAATACTTTCTTGTGTCTACACTTCGAGTTCACTTGAGACGATGTTGAGTATGTATTCCATTTATTTGTCATCATTGGATAGTCAAATCCATCAAAGCCTAATACTTAGATTTGCATATTTATCTGCTTAATTACTTGTACTTGACTTTTCAGAAAACATTAGTTGTCATCATCAAAAGTTGTTGTCCTTTCTTAAAGCATATCACCTGCAAAACAAAGTTTCACATTCGACCTCTTTTTGATGATGACAACACATCTCTTAAGGGAGATGGTAAAAGAAAATAACACATATATGTTTGGAGTAATTAAACTCCCCCTGAGTTGAATAAATAACATACTCTACTCTCTAAGAGTATACTTTCTCTCCTTTGTCAAAGTAAAAAAGGCGGGTAAAGATGCTTTGTGAAAATAAATATGCAAACATAGACAAATAAAGCATTTAGGAAGGGAAAAACCATTGAATGTTATTTATTGCTTAAAATTAAAACACAAGAAGGAAATTTTGTGGAATAATAAAAGCTACAAAAAAATACGGTTAAACTAAATATATAAGTGAGATCATTAGATGCCATAAGCATCACCATTTCTCGCCATAGTTTTTTCATATTCTCGGCTAGATTTTGGCAGATTTTTAGCACCTTGTCTATTTTGGTGTTTTCTTTCTCAGTCTGTTATTCTTCTCCTTCTTCCTCAAAGGATGATTTTTCCTATACCTCCTTATGCTTGATACAAACTCTCACCTCTTTTAGGGTAGTGGGGGTGATCATATGGTTTGCTGAGTCTTCTGCTTCTTCCATGTTATCAATGCTAAAAGTGGCCAGAAGTCTCGTGATGATTGGTCCATAGAGCATCCATGCAGATGGGATTTCACTACATTAGATCCCGTGGTTGAATATACTTTCTACCCATTTGGTTGAGATTTCTTAGGTTAGGAGACACAAGGGTACTACATCTTCCCTAACTGCTTAGCCATGGTTTATGATTCTTGGGAATATGATCCTAGTGAGAAGATAATGGAGGATTCTAACTTTTGGCTTTATGTGAAGAGTTTTGAATGGAACCTTCTTCTTTTCCATGCGGTTGATTACACTTTGATGGCAATAGAGTGTTTAAATTCTTAAAGCCTTTAGGTTTATCTATGATGTAGGTTATCCCTTTAGTGGGAAGCTAAAAATTCTACCAAAATTATCCTAGTGAATTTCAACTTCCACTCCCCTCACTAATGTTTTCAAGGAGGTTTCCACGAGCTTTAAGTTTAGGTAGAACTATTTTACTAAGTTTGGGAAGATCCTATTTGGTATTTGGGTGAATAGTTCTTTGAGAGAGGCTTAAGAAATCTGGTGATAAGGTTTGTGGCTTTTCAGGAGACTCGGTTCCAAATACCATGATTGAATTAATTTCTTGGCTAGAATGGTCATCTTTTCTTTTTGTCTTTGGTTTATTAGGATCATATAATATACATATTTTTTTGGTGTTTATCTTTGTTTTTGACTTGAGGAGGCCATTGTGATACTTATGGCAGAGGAAATTGCAGAAGAGAATATGAATTTTTGAGATGCAAGGAATAGTGAATGAATCACACCTATTTATAGTGTGCCATATAAAGATCAAAACCTTTCCAGATTAAAGTTCTAATCGATTAGCTAAGGATTTTAATCGATTAGTTAAACAAAATTTTCAGGATCTTGTGCGATATTCATTAATGTTGGGATTTGATTTTCTTAAGGAACAAGTTTGTCTTGAATTTGATCTGAGAGTATGTACGCCTAGCTTTTCTAATCAGTTTCCATAACGTGCTAACCAATCGGGCTTACGTAGTTCAGCCTCCTTGCTAATCAAAGTTTTCTGATTATTTCAACCTTAAAATAATGTATACCTCTTTTATCAGAAAATCTTGATAAATACTTCCCTTAAAAGGAAGAACACCAAATATACTATGATGTATCATTCTCTACACATCGTTGGATGCGAGAGTTGGTATAAACAACAAAATGATCAAGTTTACTATAGACATATCCATTCGATTGATCACTATGGATCATAAACTTTGAGATATTCTCAAACATTTTTCTTTGATCACAACAGTTGATTATGAAGGTGAGAAAAATACACAAGAAATGGGGGTTGAATTGTGTTATCCGTTTCTTTACTTTGCTTCTGAACAAAGTTCAAATTCTAAACCACTGTTCAATAGATAATCACAGGCCATCTGGTTTGTGAGATACTTTGAAGACCATGTGGGTTCATTCCATCAGTAGATAATGCCAAGCGAAGGTTTCTTGCTTCTTCTCCAAAATCAGGATAATCATTATCAATTTGCATCCACTGTGGTGAATCTGCCGGATGTCGAAACTTTCCATCTATAATTCTTTCATCTGCATTCCAAGTCAAGTGTTTTGCATCGGTTTCACTACGAAACATGCGTCTAAATCTCGGAATTATAGGAAAATACCATAAGACTTTTGCTGGAGACAATTTTTTCTTACATCGAGAGACTCCGCATTTAGGGCACTCATTTAACGATGCATATTCATTTCGAAACAAAATGCAATCATTTGGACAAGCGTGTATCTTATCATAGCTCATGCCAATAGAGCACAATATTTTTTTGGCCTCATAGGTTCGATTGGGAAGAACATTATCCTCCGGAAGCATATCTTTCATAAAGGCTCATAACTCTGTGAAACTTGTATCCGACCATCCATTACCCGCCTTTAAGTTGTACAACTTTAATACCGTAGACAATCTTGTGAATTTAGTGCAACCTTTATACCACGGTTTCTCTGCATCGCTTACCAACCTCTCAAATATTTTGGGACAATCCTGAAGATCTTCTTTAAGTGCTTCTATAATCTCTTCGACTCGATCACAATTGTATGTATCTGTGCCATTGTCGTTTGAAGCATAGGTCGTATTATCCTATGGTTCAACATTCTCGTTACTTATCTCACCGTGTAATATCCAACATGTATAACTTCGATCAATTCCATGCCTCATTAAATGTGATTCCAACCGAACTGCGTCAATCCGACGCCCATAACAACAACCTAAGCAAGGACACGTGATTCGACTGGGGTCTTTGGCGTGTTCAACATCAAACTTAACGAATTCTGATACCCTATTCTCGTACTCTTTTGACAATCGATTGAAAGACATCTATTTTTTATCCTTGGTTTTACTAAGTAAGCTAAACAAAAACAAAAGAACAAATGTAGAGAAGTCAGCAACTTCTAGAACCACACAGTGTAAGATTCTTCGAAACGATCTGAATTTCACTCTTCACAAGTAACCCCTATAGCAAATTCACTAAGTTAGTAACTGATGGTGTATGCTAAGTATAACAGGACAAATTTAGTATATAATAGGACAAACAAGATATATCGGAGAAACAAGTCAAAGTCTCAAGAATCAAATTTAGTAAACATCATCACTTGCTTCAACTAAGCAACATGGCATCGATGCGCAAATTCAATCACATTAATTCAAGTAGCATGGTATACTTTGATTCATCACAAATGACACATCAACTCTTAATGTTTCAACTCAAGTAAGTCACAAAAAACAACTTCATCACTTAAGTTCAATTAACTTTAAAGTTCTATCCAATAAAGAATCATCAATTCTAGCATAAATCAATCACCAACATTATCAATTCCACATTTAAACTCAATAGCAACTTCAACCTCAACAATTAACAATTAATTTAATCACTATTCATCATCTTCAACCTCAACACTTAACAAATAATTTCATTTTCAATCAACAATTAGATTAAAACAAAGTAATCACTAAAAATTATCCATCAACAATGTCATTATCATCAATTAATTTCAACAGTTCATCACTAACATTCAACATCAACTTACCAATTCTCAAAATAAATTCACCACAAATATCACTATTTATCATCTTCAACCTTACTACAACAACAATTTCAAAATCAAATTCAAACAACAACCACATCTACACTATCAATATCTCATTTCAATTGTTTCAACAACAAATAAACTCATCTATTAATTCCAACAATATAATATAATTAGTTTCACATCTTCAACACTAATTCACCAACAATGTCATTCAATCTTCAATTGAATTCAAATAACTACAACATCACAATCTATTCTATGGCTTGCGAATCCAAAAAAGGAAAAGAAAAAATACCTTGCTGAAAAAGAAGTTACAGCGGAGGAAGTTACGACGGAGGGAGTTACGACAGAGGGAGTTAGGCCGAGGGAGAAGTCACGAAGAAAGGAAGATACGGCAGAGGGAGCAGCCTTGTGAAGAGAGGGAGATACGGTGGAGATAGTTTCAAAGTTAGGGTTTAAAACAAACAATAGTTTCTATTTTATTATTTAGAAATTAAAAACTTATAGCAGTGCTTTCTGAAAGCGCTTTCTTATGTGATACATTTAGCAACCCTTTTGCATTAAAAGTGCTTTCTTTTCTTAGGCATATAGCAGCGCTTCACAAAAGCGCTTTCTAATGTGAGGTATAGGAATGACCTTTAGCAGAGCTTTTCAAAAGCGCTGTCTAAAGTGTGGTCTACGAATGACCATTAGCAGCGCTTTTCAAAAGCGCTGTCTAATGTTAGCCTTTAGCAGCACTTTCCAAAAAACGCTTTCTAAAGTGTAGCCTACATCTGGCCTTTAGCAGCGCTTTTCAAAAGCGCTTTCTAAAGTCCCCCTTTAGCAGCGCTTTTTTTCATTGTTTTTTTTTTGTTTTTTTTATAACTCATAGCAGCGCTTTGGGGAAAAAGCGATGTCTATGTAGTGCTTCCAAAAATCAATTTTGGCTTAGTGTCTGTTTAATCGTTTGTGATTGATTTGTGAAAAAACATTAGTTGTCATCATCAGAATGTGATGTCATTGTTCATAGCATATCACCTACAAAACTAGGTTCCACATTATTTGGAAAGTCTTAAAGCTTCAGAGTGTGAAAGAGATGAAGAGTAAAAGCTCGTCAGGTTGTGTCTGTCTGAGTGACTAGAGTTTTGTAAAAGTAATGAAGTAACTCCAAAGTTATAAGGCAACTTACACACACACACACACACACACACACACACACACACACACACACACACACACACACACACACACACAAACACAAACACACACGCACACACACACACACACACATACGCGCGCGTGCACACACACACAATTAAAAGTCTTTTTAAACTCTTAAAAGTATGTTAAAGGTCAAGCCATGTCATTAGGAAACTGTCTACTTTCTTGTAAAGGCTTTTTTGAACAATCCAATAGATTAGGGCCTTAAGCCAATCAATTAGAAATACTTTTTTGAACAGCCTAATCGATTAGAGAATACCTAATTGATTATCCAATCGGTTAGGACATTATCTTAATGACAAGTAATGACTATCTATCTAATCTTTCCCTATTGGACAAAGGTAATCGATTAAAATTAACCATCAAATCGATTAGTGAAAGAAGTCAATTATTTAAGACTTTAGTTTCGCCCATGGATCTTTTTCTTTTTTTGGATTTTCCTTCTCCTTTATAAAGGAGGATTGCCTCATCTTCATCGCACACCATTTTCCGAAGCTTTATATTTTCTTTGAGATTTATATATCCATTCTCTCTCTCTCTCTCTCTCTCTCTCTCTCTCTCTAAATAATTTTCTTTTCTACTCCTACCAGTACTTGATAGTACATATTCCTTCTTCTTATCCTCTCGTACATGTACTAGGTAGTACATATCAGTTTACAGGGAGAACACGTCCTGCGGAAGACATGTTGCGCAGACAGACAAGCAACACATAAACTTCAACACTAGGTGAATTTTATAATTTTGTCTTGTAGTGTTTATTCTTATCCATTAGTTTTACAGCTTAGCTAGTGTTTCCATGTTCAAATTTTTGTCACGTTGGATCTAGTGTTGAGATCTTTCACTCCGTACCGCATCTTCTGGCGCTAAGGTATGTTGAGAAGTGATGTTGCATTGATGCAACATTTGTGGTGTAACAGAACTTGCCACTAGAGCAATCCTACGCAAGTAACAAACATATAGAACTCACAAAAGAGGGTACCTAGTGTGTTCCATACTAATTAAGCTAAAAACAACAAAACCTACTTAAATTAACCTAATATCATTTGTTAACACAAAATAAACACAAATAATAAGGATTTAAAAGTTAAACTTCTTTTTACATCCAACGTCTATAATTAACTAAGTGTGTAAAATCATTTTATACTGTCAGTGCATTTCAATTAAATCCTTTTCTAATATGAGAATTCTTCGTATTTTCAGCTTTATGTACCTTTTAGTTTTACTACTATGTCGATAGAATAGGGATTGATAAACCGCAATTGTGTTTATCTTATTTCATATTTTTTTCGCTCTAACCAAATTGTTCCAGTCAAATCATCAATGAATTTTATTATTTACCACAAGAACTCGAGTTTGTAGTCATTATTATTAATAAATAGTGAACATATAAAAAAAAACACTCCTCATATATAGTTGCTACTATAATATTAGAAAGACAGATTTCTTTAAGAATGTTGGTAATGTATTTAGATTTAGAGAAAAGTATTCTTTAGAAGAGTAAAGAACTTCGATTTTCAAAAAGTAACAAAAATGTATTTAAGTTCTTCATTTCAATTAATTCATTCCATTAATATTACCATATGTACTAGTCATATCATCAATATATAATAAGAGTAATATAGGATCATGAAAAATGATTTTTACAAACAAAAATAGAATAATGATCACTTGAGCGTAGATTTAGGCACAGCGTTTAATTTTGGGCATTTCTTAATACACAATCTAAGTTTTTTAAGCATCACGTGAAATTTCATTTTTGTCTCCTGATTTCGGATGTTCACATCCGGACGCACTAATTTTTTAAAAAACATTGATGTGTTCCGGATATGCATATCCGAAAATATTCCGGATCTGCAGATCCGGAACAATTTCTTATTAATTCGCGCCAGACCTTCTTCCTCCCCACTCATTCTTCACATTTTCATTTTCCAAACACCAAACTCTCTCAAACTCTCAAATTCTCAATCACACAAATTTCGACCTTTTTCACTCGAGTTCGGCGCAGAGCAACTTCTACAACGATCAAGACACTCCAAATCCTCCGTATCTAGATTTAATCGGTAAGTTTTCGAATTTTAGAGTTTCGGAGTTATTTTCGAGTAATCAATTTAGAGTAGATATTTAGATGTAGAAATTGTTAAGTAGTATGAATAACATAGATTAGAGACAATGTAGGTATTGTTTGCTGCGTCAAACGGACGATCAGGGCATTAAAATGCCATTTTCCATGGTACGTCATCCATGACTGCAATATTTGAACTTGAAAATACGTACCGGATGTGCAGATTCGGAAGGATTTTAACGTTAAATATTCTGAGTGCTTCTGGATGTGCACATCCGAAAAAACTCAACGTTAAATATTCTGAGTACTTCCAGATGTGCAAATCCAGAAGGTCTCTATTTTTTTTTTGTTTTTTTAATTAATTTTAAAAAAATCTAATTTATTTATTATGCTTTGCAGATTACATGGCTGACAGAGACGATCGTATCATACATGGACGAACAGGTCAGCACGCATCTGTCCAACGTGAGCGGATGTAGTCTACAGCCGAGGCTTCCGACGCAGAGGGAGTTGGGGTAGCCCCTATAGCTGAGGGACATCCTACACCACATCCTACACCACAGCCATCCACATCACAGGTTCAGGCCACTTCCACATCACAGGTTCAGGCCACTTCCCTGTCAGCAGCCGATTCTACATCTCGGAGGCGTCGGGCTTCTACTGCTAGTTCATTAGGTTCCCAGCCCCCACGCAGGCGTCGTCGGGAGACTCCAGTTCCATCAGATGCTCCTATTTCATCCCCTATTCCTGTTCCTGTTCCTGAGGGTGATCACCCAACACATGAGGGTGGTGACGCCGATGACGATTTCGATGAGCTGGACGGTTACCCCTGGGGACCGTCTGATATGTCCCTACTCGTGGGGTACTCTGAACATACTGCCAGATATGTCTGCCTAGGAGAGGTAACCTTTCTCGGTTTATTTATAAAATTGTTTTTGTTGAAAATATGTTCATTTGTAACATTGTTTTATTTGGAAATTTTCAGGAGAAGGATTCACAGAAGTTCTATAACCATGGGGGCAAGGTTATGGACATGCTTGCGGTGCTGCCAGGGGATGAGTGGTTCACGTCTGCACTTGCTACCTCTGGTCTTGGAGGCCTGTCTAGGATTGGGTATCCCCAGATCATGTACGGTATGCTGATGGCCTGTGTTGAGAGATGGCACCCTGAGACATCCTCATTCCATCTACCGTACGGCGAGATCACGATCACACTCGACGACATCTCGTGCCTTTTACATCTACCGATCACGGATACCCTTCTCCGTCACGGTAGGATGTCGAAGGGGGACGCGATGGAGATGCTGATTGAGGAGCTTAGGGCTAGTCTGGAGGATGAACTTGCGGAGGTGACCCAGTTGAGAGGCGCACACGTCCGGTTCTCCTTTCTGACACGCGGATTTGGTGAGGAGCTTGCAGAGACAGGACGGGCAGCAGGTGATCCAGCTGAGGTGGAGATCCACAGGCAGCATGCCCTGAGATACTACTACATGTTTTTGCTCGGCACGCAGCTGTTTGTGGACACCATCGCCTATTATGTTGATGTCGTTTACCTCAGGTACCTTTTGGATCCCACAGAGATCCATGGGTATAACTGGGGGGCGGCTATGCTGGCATACACCTATGCTAGGCTCTCAGATGGTTTCCTCTGGGCAGCCAAGACTGTGGCAGGCAGCTGTACGCTATACGTGGTAACAATCTAATATTCTAAGTCATTTTTTCATTTCTTTTCTTTCTATATTCATTATAATGTTTGACACCGATGTTATGTTTTCCATTTCAGGCGTGCATATTACATCACTTTCCCAAGATTACTGGTTGGGGGAGTGTCGACGGGTACACTGAGGATATGCCACGTGCTGCTGCATTTCTCCTACTCAGAGGGAACCAGGCGCCCGACCCCTACAGAGTGTATCTTGATCGGATGGCTGTTGAGGAAGTTTTTTATCACCCCTATGCCGATCATCGTGTTATGCGCCCGTTCGATGAGGTTTCACTGTTCTCAGGATAGTTGGCATGCAGTTCGACCATTACTGCTCGATACCTGCCGGAGCGCGTCTTGCGCCAGTTCGGTTACACGCAGACGATCCTGAGGATGCCTCATGAGTTTGCTCCTCTAGGCTTGATCCGTGTGCAGATAGATGAGATATATGCTGACTTCCAGTCCCACTTGGTACCGGAAGAGGCTCGGGCGACCAGAACACCGAGAGATTGGAGCGTTGCTGCCGGGTACATCATGTGGTTCTACACCGTCTCACACCCATGCATGGTGCCCACTGCTGAGGGATCGCCACCCAGACCTGCTCATCACGATATATTAGAGGAGCGACAGTCTCAGCTGGACCATACTTAGGATGTCCTACCTCGCTGTCGTGAGATAGAGCAGATAGCGCGGACGACCATTACGAATGGTCACCTCCCTGAGGGCTCTGGTGGCAGACGTGTCGTGGATAGGATTATTGAGATTGCTCGGGGGCGCTTCAGTACCGCAAACATCAAGCTAGGACGGAGGGTCGGGGCAGAGGAGCAGGGGAGTCAGGAGAGATCCTTCGCCATACGCAGTAGCTTTTTTGGTGTATTCTATTTTTATTACATGTATGTACTGTATTTTGACAGAGGTTTATTATGTATATATATCATTTTATTTTATATATGGATGTTTTTGAATGTATATTAAGTTGCGATGATATATTAACATATGCGACCAACAAACAAAACCAATTTTTAAAAAATAATTAAAGTTCTGCTTTTTTCCGAATCTGCAGATCCGGAATATTTCTGGATGTGCATATCCGGAACACATCAACGTTTTTTAAAAAAATTGGTGCTTCCGGATGTGCACATCCGGAATCAGGTGGCAAAACTGAAATTTCACGTGGTGCCTAAGAAACTTGGGTGGTGTATTAAGAAATGCCCTTAATTTTTAAACTAAAGGCTGTGGAATTTTATTAAGACCATATAATTTTTTTTCTTTCAAATTGTACATTTTATCCTTAATTATAAGAAACACCGGGTGAAGTTATCATATGCACTACAACTTGAAAATCACAATTTAGAAAAATATTTTTAACTTTCATTTGAGAAATATAGCACTAGCAAACATATTTAATTGCAATAAGAATGTAGATAATAGTTTTCTTGGCCATCAGAGAAAAGTATTTTTCATAATCTATTAGAATCGATTTAGATCTGCGCAACCTGACCTGTCACACAGAATTTCCAAAAAAGAAGGACCTCAAAATTTAAAATGACTCATTTGTTAAAGCATTTTTCAACTAGGGAGCATTGAATATTGTGGGACTTCCTTTTAAGCAATACCTTTATGAAAGACACACCACATATTCACCAAAAACCTTAAGGTGATAGGTGTTAGTTCTTGTGATTGGCTGAAATTTTGGTAAAACAATGTTAATGTCATGGTTGATGTTGCAACATGAGCCTCTAAAAATTATTGATTGTTTGGTTAACATTCTGGTTTGTGAAAATTGTTGAAGAGTTAAAGTGCTGAAGAGTGATGTCACATGCGATGTCTTGACATCACTATACCAGAACATTAAACATCAGGTTGTGATGTTTTTAAGGCTGCGCGTGTTAATGAGATATTCTACTGAAGAGAGTCAGAGATTGCAGGCGAAAATCATGGGGTAGATATATTCTGTTGCAATCAGTTTGTTGCTAATTTAATGCAAAAAGATATGAAGAATAATTAGAGTTAATTATGAAGAGCTGATTGAAGATTTAATTGAAGATCTATTTTGTAGCAGAATCTTTTGCAGATTTGTAGCAGAAGATTTGCTGTGATTTGAAGGCCCAAATCCAGTTGGAAAAAGCTATAAAAAGAATGCTTGTAATCTAGAATAGGTACGGGTCCAAGATGTAGATCATTAGGGCTTTGTCTAAGTGAACCACTCGGGTTGTGAGATGGTCACTGTGTTATTACTTAGAAACCTGTAGGTAATGAGTCTTGTATTGTTCTTGGAGGAAGCTTTGAAGCAACTCCAAGATGTGTCATAGGAGAGTGTCTTCTATGTGTTTAGAGAGTTTTTGGAAATCAAGCTGTTGACTGCTAGACATCATTGCGATGATTGGAAGTGAGATGAAGTCTCTTATCTAGGGTGGACTTAGATAGAAGGATCATTGGGTAGTGATTAGATTAGGTAGATGTCAACGGGTCTGTTGAGTCTGTAATTTGATACTACTAATAGTGGACTTCCTTCCTGGCTTGGTATGCCCCCAAATGTAGGTTGTTAGACCGAACTGGGTGAACAATCCTTGTGTGCTTTTCTGTTGTTTTACACTGTCCATTGCAGAGTGTGTTGTTGTAACATCACACATAACATCACAGGCTTTTAGTGTCTTGTTCATACAGTAGATATTGATGTTGTGACATCGCACTTAACATCACATATCTAATACCAGAATTTCAATTGGTATCAGAGCAGGCATCCTGTCTGTTTCTGGATGAGATCTAGGGAAGATACTTTCTGGTTCATGAGCAAGGAAGATAGTTGTTTATATGATCCCTTGGAGTGAAGGATGGACTATTCATGATAGAATATTGTTATCAGGAGAACTTCTGTTGGCACTTGGTTTATGATGATGGTGTGCAAGGCTTATTGAGTAGTGCCTGAAGGTTGTTGAGGAGTTGGTGTGTGTTCCGCTGCTTGGTATCTGATGTAACCCTAGTTGGTTCTTGTATCTCTGGTGGTGAGATTCTAGGAAGGTTTTCTCTTGCAAAGACATTAGGGTTTGGTCTCCTTAGCAGGATATTCTATGACGTTGTAGGTTATGCAAAACAGCTTCAACCGTTTGGTTAGAGATGCCAAAGATACTTGAGGATTATCTCATATCTTTGTTTTGGGAAAGAAGTGATCCAAAGGTGAATGGATCTTATTAAAGACTGTATGACATGGAAGTTTTAGTTTTTTTTTGAAGAAGAATATATTTCAAATCAGGCATTGAAGACCAATCTGTCCAGAACATTGATTCCTTCTTGATGGTGGAGCCAAAGCAAAAGAGTATCACTGTCAAATCTTTCATGCGGGAGTGAAGATCTTGATAAGTTATCTCTTAAGCTTAGTTGTGGTGACCTAATTAGGAGGATCTTCCTGGTTATGATGTCAAATGTAGTTCTGGTATATCTGAAAATACATGTTTCTGATTTTCAAAATCATGAACTGGAGGAAGTTTCATCAAGAAAGAAGCTGAGCTTAATATGTCAATTCTAATGTCTTGAAATCGCGCTACACATGAGAATTTTATGATAAATGCCAAGTCTAAGACCTATTAGATTGTAGCTGCTTTGAAGGATCACTGAAGCTGTGAAGTTGAACAGTTTTTGAGATGATGGTTATAATGTCATAACATCTCAGATGTGCTGGTTGAAAAAAAGGGAGTAATCCTGATAGCAGAAGAGAAGAAGTTGATCCTTGGTTGAGCTAAACTCTCTAAAGACCATATTATAAGGTAAATGCATCCCAGAGTTTGTGTGCAGTAGCAGTGTAAATCAGCCTGTGGTCAATTGGTGTATGCATGAGCTCTTTCAATTTTGTGGCTTGAAGGATTGGAAGTAGCAGATTGTCTATGGTATGTAGTCACTCTTAAGTTAGACAAGAGGTCTGAACCTCGTGCTTATAAGAAGAAGCTTCTGGAAGAGTGTGTTAAGCAAGTTACTGTAGTTTTGTTGGTCTAATCTTGGAAGTTGATCAAATGCTGATATGCTCTCGTGTGTTCCCTACAAGAGATATGTTTAGGAGATGTGATTTAGACTTATGTCAGAACTGATGTTGAAACATCATTTCAGTTCTTTGCTCAGGGTAGAATAAAAGATCAAGACATTGACCTTACCTGGAAGGGTTTTGTGGTATGAGTGGTTGTCATGATGGTTTGTTTTGAAGAAGGATCAGCAGATGGCGGTTGTGTGAGAAGGTTACCTTGACAGGAGTTGAGTAGTTATCTGCTTTTGATAAGGTTGCGCATTCAACTAATGACAAAATACATTGATGGGAGACTATGTATATGTCTGATGTAAAAGTGCATGACTGCAGAAGTGTTGAGAATTTACTTTTCTCTATGTGGCTGTATATTTCTCTTTGTGGTGTGTAACGACCTGAATTATGTTGTTCAAAGTGGAGATGGAAGACTATGAAGACATCATAGTCTTGATGGTTGGATCAGTTTATTTATAGTCTAGGTGCTTTGGAGCATGGTTTTTGTTGTGGGAAAGTCGAGGATATGTGGATGTTATCTCTGGCTTTCTACTGACGGCTCTACTAAGGGAAGTGGCATTCTTTGGTATAGCTATAGGGTAGTCTTGAACTACTTATTTTCTGAAGATTCAGATGTGATAGGTTTGAAGTCTTTGGATTTTCTGAGCAGGATGGAGGTTGTCTACTCAAACTTGGTTGTTGAATCAAGTCTATGAGAGCATGGAAATCTGTTTCTGCAAAGGGAGGAGGTTCTTTTGAGTGGCAGAAGGAAGAGCTGAATTCAACAGTTGGATGTCATAATGTTCTGACATCTAGCTTAACATCAGGAGTCTCAGCTGGTGATGTGGCACATCAGCTATTGATAGGGTGATCTACAGGAATGAACAATAGGATGCTTCAAAAAGATCGTTCTCATGGCAGTTTGCGGGAGCTGCAGGAAAGAGAAGATGGTACATGACCATGGCTTAGGGAGTCTAAGTGTGTTTGCTTTTGAGCAAGTGGAACATGTGACTTGAAGATCAAGTTTCCTTGGTGGATCAAGATATCTTTGTGAGAGTTCTGACAAACGTGAAAAAGGTCCAAATGTGGTATTTGGTTGTTTTCATATGAGGATTCATGAATGAGGTGATCAAAACTGTGGCATTTGGTTGATCTCAGTAGTGGTTTCGAAGAATCAAGATAACCAGAGTGTGGCAGCTGGATTGTCTTGGAACAAGTTACTCTTGGGCAGAAGGGTGATAAGTTGAAGACTCAAGGAGAAGGTGGATGAGAGTTTTATTCTCTAGTTCTTTGGATTACTATGCAATAGTAAGTCCATTTGGTGGAGCATATCAAGAATCATGGTGATAATGTCTTGGTGTGTGGCAGATGTTCTAACTTGTGTTGGGACATTATCTGGTTGGATATCCTTGGTGAAGGATGATTATGCCCTGGTTCAGGAGCTTGGTGCCTACATTATGCCTAAGGAGCGTCTACATAGTCATACGGGAGAATGATGAAGTAGAAGGTCTGCCTTGGATGAAGAATGTAGGGAAGACTGAAGTAGATCAGGTATTGATTGATTGGAAGTATGAAGATGAATAGTATGATAGGGAATGATTACATTTGGAGATAGGAACAATGGTACCAAAATGTATGTGCTCAGCAAGTGTGCTCAAGTGCATTAGTTAACCATGACTGAGTGAGTACTTGTCTATGTTGCAAAGGTACATACATTGTTAAGATTGCATGCTGATCAAGATTGTGAAGATTGGCTGAATCCTATGAGGGTATAATGTCAGATAACTTGTTATGACATTAGGCTGTTGAATGACATGTTGGTGTGCACATGAATAATTCTAGCCATGTGAAGCTAATTGTTTGAATCTTATGCACACATGCTTCTAAGGAGGAGTCTGAAGGGCAGCTTTGTCTGTGACTGGATGAATGAAGAATATGTCTGGATTTTCCAAATGTTATGATCAAGAAGTTCATTCCTAAGAGAAGTTGATGTGAGTTTTGGAGCATGAGAAGATAACCAATCAAGAGGGAATCTTGTGAGTTTGGATTGTTTGAGGATTAAGCATTAAGTGAATGCGTTCAGCATGTGAGTTGAACAGAGGGTGCACTCTTGAAGACTTGGAGATGAGTCTTATGTTTTCCATTCATTTAAGGTGTTCTTCTTGCAAATGAGCACTAGTTATCTTAGATAGGGGGAGTTGATCTTTTTTTGAAGAAGGTATTCCTCTCTGCTGTTCTGAAGGTATCTAGAAGGGATTGTGAGTTGTGATGATCAATAGAAGCCGTGCCTGTGTTTAGGAATCTTCTGAGGAGTCTTGGGTTGATAATATTGTGAATAATTATGAACCAGCAGACAATGTCTGACGCGATGTCAGAACATGATATATGACATGTTTCTCTTGAGCCAAACAAGGAATTATTCTGGACGGTGGTGTAAGGATAAGGTGAAACACGTGTCTTCGACTGTGCATGGAACTGTTTTGGCACAATTTATGGTAAAGATCAGTTAGGAAACAATAAAAGTGGTCAAGACTGTTTTGGACGGTAGGCTTTGAATTTGGAAGGAGTTTTTAGTACCTAAAATAGCGTTTCTGTGACCAAGAACCTTGATATATTCAAAGCTCATTAATTCCTAAGTAACTGATCAGCTATTTATAGGGGTTATTCTGTTCTCCTTCAACCAGTGAGTGTTCTTGTTTCTTAAGTCCTATGGCGTTTATTTGTTTTTGGGTGAGCACTACTTGGGTCTGGTTCTGTGAGGGCTTTCTTTGCCAATTTGTGGCTAAAAAAGGGGAGAAAGGAAAGGGTATTGCTATATGGTTTGCGCAGATGTCTTGTCTGGAGTCTGCAGTTCCATATGTGGAAGAGTATGTCCTATTCTTCAGTTGGTGCTTGAGTCTTTGTGACTTGTGTCCTGAGTTATGAACACAGTTGTGACTTGTGTTCTGAGTTACCTGGGTTGGCAGAATGGCACTTCTTAAGTTTCATCTTATGCTACAGATTAAACCCAGTGTCTGATCAATGAAGGTGTGCAGAATTATCTTATGCCACCATTGGTCTTTTATGTATAGACAAACATTTCTTTTCTGGAGGAGTCTTCTACAATTGTTCTGGGTCTGTCCGGGAAGGAAAAAGAAATGTGTTGTATTGAGGGGGAGTGTCAGATATCTTCTTCCTCATGTGCACCAAATGACTTCAGGACTGTCTACTTCTTAGGTCCTAATGTGCTGCCTGAAGTTGCTGTGCTGTGGAGATGTTATGTCCAACATGATATCCTAATTAGCCAAGAAGATGATTCTCCATGGTTGCTGTACATAGTAGCTACTGATGACTACTGACATGACTTCTAACAGTAGTATAGGGTTGTAATTGCTGCTGTATTTTGAGCTGTAATGAGTATATATTTGTTTTAGCCAAAATTAGCCAAAGGGGGAGATTGTTAGTTCTTGTGATTGGCTGAAATTTTGGTAAAACAATGTTAATGTCATGGTTGATGTTGCAACATGAGCCTCTAAACATTATTGATTGTTTGGTTAACATTCTGGTTTGTGAAAATTGTTGAAGAGTTAAAGTGCTGAAGAGTGATGTCACATGCGATGTCTTGACATCACTATACCAGAACATTAAAACATCAGGTTGTGATGTTTTTAAGGCTGCGCGTGTTAATGAGATATTCTACTGAAGAGAATCAGAGATTGCAGGCGAAAATCATGGGGTAGATATATTCTGTTGCAATCAGTTTGTTGCTAATTTAATGCAAAAAGATATGAAGAATAATTAGAGTTAATTATGAAGAGCTGATTGAAGATTTAATTGAAGATCTATTTTGTAGAAGAATCTTTTGCAGATTTGTAGCAGAAGATTTGCTGTGATTTGAAGGCCCAAATCCAGTTGGAAAAAGCTATAAAAAGAATGCTTGTAATCTAGAATAGGTACGGGTCCAAGATGTAGATCATTAGGGCTTTGTCTAAGTGAACCACTCGGGTTGTGAGATGGTCACTGTGTTATTACATAGAAACCTGTAGGTAATGAGTCTTGTATTGTTCTTGGAGGAAGCTTTGAAGCAACTCCAAGATGTGTCATAGGAGAGTGTCTTCTATGTGTTTAGAGAGTTTTTGGAAATCAAGCTGTTGATGCAGTGGCGGAGTTGTTGACTGCTAGATATCATTGCGATGATTGGAAGTGAGATGAAGTCTCTTATCTAGGGTGGACTTAGATAGAAGGGTCATTGGGTAGTGATTAGATTAGGTAGATGTCAACGGGTCTGTTGAGTCTGTAATTTGATACTACTAATAGTGGACTTCCTTCCTGGCTTGGTATGCCCCCAGATGTAGGTTGTTAGACCGAACTGGGTGAACAATCCTTGTGTGTTTTTCTGTTGTTTTACACTGTCCATTGCAGAGTGTGTTGTTGTAACATCACACATAACATCACAGGCTTTTAGTGTCTTGTTCATACAGCAGATATTGATGTTGTGACATCGCACTTAACATCACATATCTAATACCAGAATTTCAATAGGTGTATGAGATCTCCCACTTATAAATGTTCAACTCTCCACATTCCTATCAAATATGGGACTATTACCCATACTACTCACACTTGTTATACTCAACACTCCCCCTCAAGTGTGAATCTATCCACAATGTCCCCCTCAAGCAGAAGTTATTTTCATCCACTTACACTTGTACCGTCGTTGACACTCTTCAACGGGACACATCCTAACCACCACCTGTGGTGAGTACTTTCGATACAAGTGAGTCGGTCTGTCGTACCTCGAAAAATGAGTGCACGACCTCGTAAGCGCAATCGTACGCTCGCGAGATGGACTTAATAGAGTCGCCATCGATCTTTATTTATTCTCATAGAGGGAAGGGGAAAATATCAAATAAAACCCCTAAAATAAAGGACAAGGATATGGTCATCGCAACCAATATCAGGGTTCGGAAATCGGTTACATAAGAGGAAGGTATTAGCACCCCTCACATCTGTTGTACTCAACAGGAACCATTAGGTTAATTGTGCATGTTAGTGTTTGTTTAAAAGTTAGACTTCTCGAGTTTTTAAAAAGGAAAAGAAAGGAGAAAAGGACCTAAAAAGGTTCTTATTACTAGAGGGCCTGACAAGATTTCGCAATCCTGCTCCTATGTATCTCAAAAGAGAAATCAAGGCACGCGTAGTTCTGGGTAAAAAAAGTTTGTTTGTTGGTCGATTTTAGCGAAAGCTATCTTGTATTAATCGACGCAAAACACTGTTTTACCCAAAATGGGTGAGGAGAGGACGTTTACACCACATTGAATGGATTTATAAATCACATTCACACCACTCATCTCAACTCAACGGTTGTGGATGAAGCATTGCTCTGCATCATCTTAAAATAAAATGTTTTTCGTTTTGAAAAGGTTTTTGGTTGTGCCAAAAGGCAAAAAGGCTTGAATGAGTTTGATGTGTTTTAGGGTTGATGAGAGAGTTCGGACAAGCAAGAACTACATCTCGTGTCCTTACTCTCAGGAGAACGTTGACTACACCCCGCTCCTTGTTCATCTTTATTATTGAAAAGTGTTTGAATATTTTTAAGTATTTTGAAGTTTGATTGGGAAAATGGCTTGACGTTGGATCAAAGTTTTATTCATGATTATGAAAAGTGTTTGAAGTGATTGGAAGTTTCAGACTGGTAAATTATGTATTATCACCATTTGTGATAATATCAATGTCAGGTTGAAACAAAGAGTTCTCTTTAAACATTCTTGAAGAAAGCCCTCTTGTTACTGATCAGAAGAAACATGTATTTGTTATGTTCTTCACTGGATTATGAACATAGTAATTTATGATTTACTCTGAATGAAGAATCTGAATCAGTTGTTAGTTAGAAGCTGTCTCAATCAAAGTTTGGGTAACAAACTTTTGATCCAAGATAATCTCTGAAAAATTACTGATTCAGAAACTTGCATAAAGAAATCTTTGATTCTCACATGCACAAGAGTGGAAATTCTTTTTGACACCTGTACCACTCTTTACACCTGTCTGAAATGTCTTCAGCACGCTTGAAATTAGTTGTGCTTTGAACTTGAAGGGAAATGAATTTGTTTTAAATATTTTTATGTTTAAACTCTCTTTAATGCCATTTAATTCTTTCAACACACAACACCTTTATCACCGTTCTTTCGTGCTTTATCTAAAAACCCTAGAAAATCCCTAAAACCTCGTCAATGGCATCCTCATCAATCAACACTTTAAAGATAGATTCCATGGAAACTCATAAGATCAAACCGAAGACTGTTCCGCTCAACCAAGATGATTTAAAGCTTCTCATTGAGCAAATGGTGGATTTTAACAGCTTTGAAGCAAATGGTTGTCTGTTAAAAGGTTATTTTGAATTCCAAGGATGGATGAACTTATTTGATATGATGAATGGACCAACTTACCCAACTCTGGTAAAAGATTTATGGGTAAGGGCAGAAGTGTATGCTGTAGAATCAAGAATAGAAATGGGTCTGAAGGAATTCAAGGGTGTGGAAATTAGATCTACTGTGATGGGTTTGGAATTGCCATCACTCAAGAAAACATTGCTCAGCTAATTGGGGATGAAAATAGAGGAATGATGATACTAAAAAAAAGGATGGAGGTGACTTCTCCAGGGAAATTAAGAAGACTTTGTTTGAAAAGAAAGATGGTTATGGAAAGGTGAAGAACATGCAACTCATGCAAAAGCTTCTGCTCAAGATTCTTATTGGTTGCCTAATTCCTCGTGAAGAAAGTTCTAATCAAATTTCATGGGATCACAAAAGTTCATTTTGTATCTATCAACTGATGTTAAATCTTCCAGGCTACATCTTTCATCATCTGTGTGAATCTATCAAGGAATCAACTATGAAGCTCAAAAGAACACTACCTTATGCAAGGCTGCTCTCTGTACTTTTCTATCAATGTAAATTAATTAATACATTGATAGATTATAGAGCTACTCAAGATCTAGATGTTACCTATGGAAGTATGTTATCTGCATCAGTTATGGCTCATATGAAAGAAAGAAGGAAAAAAGATGTTGCTGAGATTCCTAATCTTGTCAAAATCAAGAAAGAAGAGAGAAGAGAATTTTTAGACCTCTTTCCGATGCTGACCAAGGAAGACTCCCCTGAGGTCATCAAAATTCTTATTGAAAAAGCTAAGAAGGAATGTGGTGTGACTATAACCCATGACCAACTCCCTGATAGAGCTCAAAATGTGTACGACTCTAAGAGAAACGGAAAAAGGATGGTAATCAATATGATGAAGATGAAGAATCTGACACTCCTACACTTGTCATAAATAAACTGTTAGGAGATGCTCATAGAACAGTTCAAAAGGAGGAAGAAAGATTTGTTCATAAGACTGGAAAGAAAAGGCATCTTCATAGCTCCAAGATAGCTCTACAATATGAAGCCGAAAAACTCAAGGAAACCACTGAGATTCTTCCCACCAAGACTAGAGAATGAGGATCTGGTAGCAATATAGACAAAGAAATAGCTGTATCCAAGAAAAGGAAATTGTCGAAATTAAGTCAGACATAAGAAGAAAAGGAAACAAAAAGGGCTCATGTCTTGAAAGAAGTTGACAATTTCTTTACAGCATTGGTTAATACTAGTACAGAAGTTGTGAATGAAGAATTGATTAAGAGAAGCCGTGTTAAACACTCAATTACAGTAATAGAGAAAAGCATGGAGGTTCTAAGAGAACGACTTGAAAGCAAACTTGAATCAGTTCTAAGTTCTTCTGAAGTTGTTAAGATGACTCAAGAGTTTATTGAAATGTGCAAAAAGGACACTGCTGGTGCTGAAGAATGTACAATTTATGAGTCTAAGGAAGTAGAAGAAGTCGCTCCAGAGGCAGAAGTGGAAGCAATATCTGCATAAAAGGATGATGGGTCCAGAAGTTGGTTAAATGAAAGTCCACCTGATAATGGCCATGAAGTAGAAGCTGCAGAAGAACTCCTCTCATTAGCAACAGGATCAGGTACTGAGGCTTAACCCATTCATGACTTTAATCTTAATACTTCAATGAGAAAGTCTCCCTCACCATCACTTGCTGAATCCACCCAAACCTCTATACTTTCAATCATCCCTCTAAACACTGATTTTTCCTTCTTTCAAAGACCTCTTTACTAAAAAAACCATAAAATATTGCTCCACCTCTTGATCAAACCATTCAAGACATTGATGCTTACATCCAAACTGATCCAACTTCACCAGATGAAACTGGAAGCGGTTTGGATGCCAAACCTATTAATGATGTTTCACCTTTAAACAACTCCATCAGAACCATTTCACATCAACCTATTCAGGATTATCTCAATGATTGGCCTGGGTATGCTGAGTCTGAACAAAAATTAGAAAATAATGTCCAAGACCAACCCTTACCATCAATCCATCAAGAAACTACCCAACACAAATCTCCATTAAATCATACCTTAAGAAAAGAAATTTCAACTAAATCTGTTCATGAAACCCAGAAAAATGAAACAAACACATCAAAACCATCTCAACACATAACTAGTCATCAGCCTTTTCCCAATCATGTACTTTCTATGTTAAAAGTTTTTAAGACTGGGTTATTTAATGAGGCAAAAGCACTTGTGGAAGAAGGATTCATATCCACTGATTCTACGGCTTATGATGCAAAATGGGAAAGCTTCAGAAGGTCTGTCAACTCAGTCATAGAAGATCTGAAGAATTTTTCAACAAAGGAAGTAGGCGCAACTAGCTAGAAGCAACTGCTCATTCTTGAAGCTAAAGTTGCTGCAGTTGCTGAATGTCAAAAGTCTATGAAAATTCAGATGGCTAGCAACCAACTTTCAGTGGATGCCAATTCAAGTCTGTGGTTGAGAGGCAAGAAGAAATTGGTCCTGATCTTAAGACAGTCTTAGAATTATTGAATAAAACTTAGGTCTAGGATGTAGAACCCGACTATATGTTTTACTGGCTAAACTGACCATATAAACTGAATAAGGGAAACTTCATTGGAATTTAAAAATTAAATGAGAAAAGATAAGACAGTACAATAATTTAAGCCTATTCATAGTCTTCTTTATTGCTTCAATCATCTTTCTCAGTGTTACAAACATATTCCTTCTAGTATTGTTCTATTTCCTCAGAAGAAGGATCTTCAGAAACATTTATATGCTCTTTTGATCCTGAAGTCTGTGCTTTGTAGGTAGCCAATCTGGTTTGAACGCCTTTCTCTTCCTTCAATTTCCGGCTCTCACTTTCCGCATCTGCAAGAAGTTGTGTAGAACATTCCTTGATTTCCAAATATCTCTCTCTTGCTACTTCAGCCTTCTTCAGTAATTCAAAGTCTCTTGCAATATTGCGTCTCTCACTCTTCTGAAGCATGCAGTTGTTAGCTCCTAATTTCGACGCCTGGTGTTGGATTAAGAATTTTATTCTAAGAGTTGGGATTTCTGAAGTTCCAGGAGACTTCGATAGAAATGTCTTTGCCAGAAAGTCTAGTCGAAAAGTACCTTTGTGCAGAGAAGATATGGTTTAGGGACTTAGAAATATTTCTAAGAGTTTGGAAATATTCTTCAACAGAAGGCTAATGAGCATCGTTCGATTTGGAGATTCAAATTTAAATAATGGAGGGAACATTGTCCTTATCTATTTGAGAGAAAAGACACGTGTTAAGCATCCTAAGAATGAAGACATGCACGATGCCATGTGTTTCGCCTTGATTAATAGGTCGTTAGTGGGTAGTTATTTTTCACCATTATAAATAGCAAGTCTTAGCACTAGGATTTGTGTGTGTTAAAGTTATACAAATTTCTCAAATCACTCAAAGTATCCGTGTTTAGAGAGAAACGAGTTGCTGAAGAAATGTACGTGTTATGTAACACCATTTTTCTTATTCAATGCAATCCAATTCATTTTTATTCAGAAGTTTACCTTTTCTCATTTACTTTGTTAAGTTACTTTCCAATGTCCTTTTAATTATTTCTTCGTATTATCTTCTTTTCAAGTCTTGTCGAAATGCCTGTGTTTTCAAATACTAACGTAGTCGAAATGTCTAGTATTATTTCCTTATCTTTTTAAATCGTTTTAGCACATGTCCTAGGATTTAGTTTGGTCAATTCTGCAAGTTACTCTTTTTTTTTATAAAATTGATAGACCAGAGGTTGTTTACTATTTTTCCCAGTAAACAAATTGGCACGCCCAGTGGGACTAGTGCTAAACGAATTACTTGAAGTTTTTAAAAGAAATTTAAAATTCTGCATTTTTTATTATCTCTTCTCTATCGAAAACTGCGTTGTATGCTATTAAGAAGTGGTAAAGTAGCCACCACAAACGAAGATAGACCAAAGAGAAGATATACAAGGAAAATGGCAAGTACAAATCAGCCAAATAGTTCGAATACTCAAACTACGTCTGGAATCAATGTAGAACCAATCCCAGGGTCTTCGACTGGAGGACCCACGGTTTCTGCGCCCGTATCTGAAGCCATACCATCTATGGCAAGTTCGACCCCAACGCGTTCGATCGCTCATACTCAGCTCATTCTGAGTTATGTTGGATCAAGGGCTCCACCAAGGACTCCCCACCAATGGGAAATGCTAACTTCCAACCATTATTTCCCCCTGTATTTTCTATGCCTTTGCCTAGTCGAGACCCGCCTTATGGGATGCCAACTTCGATGATGGAAAACTTACAGAATGCTCCTCCAGTATTTACAGAACCCATAGTAACTTACCCTTTACAAGGGTCGGGATCTGGGGTTAACATGGGCCGAATTAACCAATCCTTAGGAATAGGATATTCAACCCAAATGCCAGGCTTGACGAATACTGCTGCAGCCTATTTAAGGCAACAAATGAATGAAAGTAACCACCAAATGGTCCAAATGATGTCCCAAACTATGGGAGAAATCTTTCAGCCTTTAATTCAAAATACCACCCAGACTAATCAGCAAATGGCTGCGCAGATGACGCACCTTGCAGATTTCTTTGGTGTACCTAACCCTCCTCGACACCCTCAAAGAGAGTATATCGCAGGAAATCAAGGGGCGGTGTTCGAAGAGGACCTCACTATTAACCAGAACCAACAAAATCCAGAAAACATACCTCAGGCGAATTTAGCGAACCAGGGAATAGTCGAACCCCCTAGGAATCAACCACAAATTCTTGTAGGAGAACAACCAAGAATGGTTTTGGTGAATAGAAACCAGGACGCTGACAACGTTATACAACAAGTTCGACATCATAATGTGGCAGCAGATAATAATTTGCCAGCCATGGTCGAAAGGATTATGATCCAAAATGGGGTAAACTTTGGCCTTCGAAGGCCAAATTATACATCTCCATTGTCAGAATATGTTCTCCAGTCGGAGTTACCCCCAAGAACGAAAGTCCCTAAGTTCACTAAGTTTTCTGGGGACACCACTGAGTCCACTGTCGAACACGTGGCTAGATATGTGATAGAGGCTGGAGAAATTGCGAATAATGAGAATCTTAGGATAAAATACTTCCCAAGTTCTATGACGAAGAATGCCTTCACGTGGTTCACAACGTTGCCACCAAATTCGATCCACAATTAGACCCAGTTGGAATGGCTATTTCATGAGCAGTTCTATATGGGACAAACGAAGATTAGTCTGAAGGAGTTGGCTAGTATAAAATGAAAATTCACTGAGCCAATAGATGACTACTTGAATAGATTTCAACTGCTCAAGGCTAGGTGCTTTACACAAGTGCTGGAACATGAATTAGTCGAAATGGCCGCTGGAGGCCTCGATTATTCCATTAGGAAGAAATTGGATACCCAATATTTAAGAGATATGGCTCAATTGGCTGATAGAGTTCGACAACTAGAACGCCTAAAGGAAGAAAAAGCTAGGGTAAATAAGAATAAAAGGGTAGCCTACGTCGAAGTTAATAACGAAGATGAAAAATATTATAATGAGCCAGTAAGTTTCGACGAAGGCGAGATTGATCTTGCTTAATTGAAACAAGGCCCACCTTATTCTTGTAAGCTGTTGGCCCATTTAAATGGAAAAAATCCTGTCGAACCAGAAAAGAATGATAAATTCCCCAAGAAAACATACACTTTCAACGTTACTAAATGTGACGAAATTTTCGATTTGTTAGTTAAGGATGGTCAGATGATAGTGCCTCCTGGTGCTAAAATGCCTCATTTAGAACAAATAAAAAAAGAGAGGGTTTTGTAAATACCATAATTTCTTGGACCATAAGACTTCTCAATGTTTTCTTTTCAGGGATCTTGTCCAGAATGCTATCCACGAAGGAAGACTCAAGTTCGGTGAGAAGTCCAAAAACCAGATGAAGATCGATTCAGATCCCTTACCAGTGGCTGATGCTCAATATGCCGAGCCAACGGAGGTTAACATGATTGAGGTTGCTGAAGGCCTCGACAACAATGTCAATATGGTTGAAATCGTTGACGATTTCAAAAATGGAGCAGTCATAGTCAGAATCACTAAAGGTCTCGACCAAGAATTCATAAAGAGTTTTGCTACCGGGGCTGTCAAAAGTTTCACCAATGACACTACTGATGGTGTCAAGATAGGGGTTACTGAAGACGTCGATGAAGGAATCACTGAGGATTCCCAATGGATGATGGTAACCAAAGAAACCGCTGACGGGTTTGTTCAGATGGACAAGGCTGCTGAGGGCCTTCAGATGGAATTGTGTAAGCTTGATATCACTGAGGATGTCAAAATGGAAATCAACATGGTGGAGATTTCTCAAGAGACACCCATGGAGGTTGATGATGAACGTCGACAGGAAGAATACAACAAGTTAGCCTTCCCAAAAGAGGAGGAAAATATGATTAACTTTATACACAGATGTCAAAAGAAGAGGTCAGAAATCATGATGTGTCCCAGATGTAGCGCTGTATTTGACAAGAAGGTAGCGCAAAATCTCGAAGGAGTTCGAAAGGCCAAACAAAGGCGCGAGGAGAAAGCCCGTCATGGCCAGCGGGGTTTCGACCCAAGAAAGTCTGCTTCGAAGCAAGAACAACCGAAGACTAGAGTTCCAGGGGCAAGGCCCGCTACTTTCAAACCATTTGCATAACTTTCTAACGGCAAGTGGGTAAAACCAAATGAGAATAAGGAAAAGTGCCAACAGAAGTTGCAGAGTTTTGACGTAGAAAGAGGTGCTTCGATGGCCTCAAAGACACCAGCTTACGTCTCAGAGAACTACAAAGGGAAAAACCCTATGTCTAGGTCCCAGTGAAGGAGGGAACAAAGACGAAGGAAAGCCCAGAGAGAAGCTGAGGAGAAAGCAGAATCCAGCACCAACATACCAGTCGACGGGAAAAAGCCCAAGCCTGTCGAAAAAGCGCATGCCACTACACCAGAACAATAAGGCAAGGAAGAGCATGATCAAAAGGTTGCTGAGGATGTATTGCTCACTGATAATTTTGATTCAGGATCAGAGCAGTCTCTTGACATTTTGGTCAACATGGTATCTGTTCTGCCGAGGGAATTCGACCAGGTATGTGAGGTCGAAGATACGGCGAATAACATTGATGTAGAAATGGCCACACACATGCAAGTTTGCTATTATGTAATGAATAACAGGTGTGTCGAAGAGCAAAATGCATTCTTTGAAAAGCCCAATGAAGCTATGAAAAGCCATCTGAAGCCTCTCTTCATCACTGGGAAGATTGAAGACGTACCAGTTAACAAAATTATGGTGGATTGCGGCGCTACCGTAAACTTGATGCCGCACTTCATGTTGAGGAGGATAGGAAAGTTCGATATTGACACTAAACCCCACAACATGGTGTTATCTAATTATAAAGGGAAGGTTGGTAACACGTTGGGGGTAATCCAAGTAGACCTGATGGTAGGGACAGTCACAAGGTCAACTATGTTTATGGTTGTAGAGACAAAGGCCAACTACAACCTATTATTGGGTCGAGAATGGATCCACGAAATAGGAGTCTAGCCATCTTCGATGCACCAAAGAATAACGATCTGGCGAACAGATGGTATTGTCAAGAACATTGAGGCCGACCAAAGCTATTTCTTGGCTTCGCCTAACCATGTCGAAAGTTGAAACTTCAACAGGAATTTGGCTAACATCGCTCCATGTAACCCAGCCAATTTTGCGTTCACTCCAGATGACAACGCGTATTGCTCACTATACCTACGTCCAACAAATGGGTTCTAGTGGGATTAGGAAGTTGTAGGAGAAGATGACTTTGCCTATGAAGGGACATCAGGAGTTAACCTCACAGGCTGGGGAAGTGAATTCGACGATGATTCCTGAGTTTGAGGCGCTCGAAAGGATTTCGGCTTACATAGCCGAAAATAAACTACAAGCGGATTTGGAGGCCGAAGTTAAACATATGGCTGATAAAGCCAACAAAGAAGCAAATCAAGAAGGTCTTGGAAAGGACTTCGATCCAGAACCACCTGATAAGGTTCAAGATGAAATGCTAGGCCAGAGGCTCGATGCAATTTATGATGATGAGCCTTTGGGTTTCGAGAAGGATCCGTTGGCAGCCAATATCAAAATGCTAGCGCAAGATCCTTTGGATGAAATCTACTTGGGAGAGGGGGCAACGAAAAGACCAACATATATCAGTGCAAATATCAGCCCACAACTCAAGGTCGAAGTGATCCAGTTGTTAAAGAAGTTCAAAGACTACTTTGCATGGGATTACGACGAGATGTCTGGTTTGAGCAGAGAGTTGGTCGAACTAAAGCTGCCAATTAAATCTGGAGAGAAACCGATCAAGCAAAATCCAAGGCGGTTTGCACCAGCAATTCTCTTGAAGATCAAGGAGGAAATCAAAAGGCTTCTTTGTTGCAGATTTATTCGAACGGCCAGGTATGTCGAATGGCTTGCAAACATTGTGCCTGCTATAACAAAGAATGGTACTTTGAGGGTTTGCATAGACTTTAGGGATCTAAATGCTGCGACCCCAAAGGAAAAATATTCGATGCCTGTGGCGGAAATTCTAGTAGACTCTGCCGTTGGCCATGAATACCTTAGCATGTTCGACGGGTATTCTGGGTATAACAAAATATTCATTGCTGAAGATGATGTCCCTAAAACGGTGTTTCAATGCCCTGGGGCCTTAGGCACTTACGAGTGGGTAGTTATGCCTTTTGGCCTAAAGAATGCTGGGGAAACATATCAAAGAGCAATGGATACAATCTTCTATGATTACATAGAGACTTTTATGCAAATTTATATTGACGATATTGTTGTAAAGTCTGTTTCAGGGAAAAATCATATTGACCATCTTCGACAGTCATTCGAAAGGATGCGAAGGCACGGTCTCAAAATGAATCCTCTCAAATGTACTTTTTGTGCGCATGCAGGAGATTTCTTAGGCTTTGTGGTCCATAAGAAGGGAATTGAAATAAATCAGAATAAGACCAAGGCCATTATGGAGGCAAAAACGCCATCAACAAAAAAGGAACTACAATCACTGTTGGGAAAGATCAATTTCTTAAGGAGATTTATCTCGAACCTCAGCGGGAGAACTCAAGCCTTCTTACCTCTAGTCCGACTAAACAAGGAGGGATTCGAATGGGGGCAAGCTCAACAAGAAGCTTTCGACAAAATCAAAGAATATTTGAGTCATCCTCCAATTCTAGCACCACCTTGCAGAAATAGGAGCATGAGACTGTACATATCTGCGTCGGACAAAAATTTAGGGAGCATGTTGGCTCAAGAGGATGAAAATGGCGTCGAAAGAGCCATTTACTACCTTTGTAGGGTTTTGAACGATGCAGAAACTAGGTATAAAATAGTTGAGAAATTATGTTTATGCTTGTATTTATCTTGTACAAAGTTAAAACATTATATAAAACCAGTTGATGTTTATGTTTCATCTCATTTCGATATCATTAAACACATGTTATCTAAGCCAATTTTGCATAGTCGAATTGGTAAATGGGCATTAGCTTTAACTGAGTATTCCTTGACGTATATGCCTTTAAAGGCTGTTAAGGGACAAGTGGTAGCTGACTTTATTTTCGACCACTCTATAAACAAAAACATGTCGAACTATCATAAGTTTGAACCTTGAAAATTGTATTTCGACGGTTTTAGTCATAAAGATGGTACAGGCGTAGGAGTCCTAATTATTTCTCCTAATATAATTCCAACAAATTCAAGTAAAGAGTCGAAGGGATCTGTTCGAATAATGAGGCTGAATATGAAGCCTTAATTGTCGGACTTGAAATATGTTGGAATTGGGGGCAACTCGAGTTGAAATATTAGGAGACTCAGAGTTAGTCATAAAACAGATTACAAGGGAGTACAAATGTGTTAAAGAGAATCTCATTATATACTTCGTAATAGGAAATTGATTACAGAAAAAGTTCGAAGTAGTGAATATTTGACACCTACCTCGATTGGAAAATCAAGTGGCAAATGACCTGGCTCAGATTGCTTCTAGATATAAGGTGTCGAAGGAAAGATTAGAAGAGGCAATCGAAGTCAGAGGTAGAGTTGTATCAACCAGATTATCCCCATCAGACTTGGAAACAACGAAGCTTGGGTACGCTGATGAAGAGAACTTCAAAATCTTAGCAGTGGATAGCTTAACGGACAAAGACTATAGGAAACCAATAGTCGAGTATCTGCAGAATCCAACGACGTCTGCAGATTGAAAAATCAGGTATCGAGCTTTAAGTTATGTCCTTTTGGGTAACAAGTTATTTAAAAAGACTCCTGAGGGAGTATTGCTTAAATGCCTTAGTGAGTCAGAAGCATACTTAGCCCTTTCGACTGTTCATAGTGGGGCATGTAGGGCTCATCAGGTAGGCCACAAAATGAAATGGCTTTTATTTTGACAAGGCATGTACTGGCCTACTATGTTGAAAGATTGCATCGAGTTCGCTAAGGGATGTCAAGAGTTCCAAGTGCATGCAGGTATACAACATGTTCCTGCAAGCGAACTACACTCCATAGTCAAACCATGGACCTTTAGAGGTTGGGCTTTGGATTTGGTTGGTGAGATTCGACCAGCGTAATCTAAAAATCAAAGGTACATTTTGGTAGGCATTGACTATTTTACGAAATGGATCGAAGCCGTGCCATTACCAAATGTTGACCAAGAAGACGTGATCGAGTTTATTAAAAAGCACATTATTTATAGGTTTGGAATCCCAGAAACCATTATGACAGATCAAGGACCAGTGTTTACTGGTCGGAAAATGTAAGAGTTTGCTAAAGAAATGGGTTTCAAACTCTTAACCTCTACACCTTATTACGCTCAGGCTAATGGTCAGGTCGAAGCAGCAAATAAAGTGGTAATTAGCCTAATTAAGAAGCATGTGGGAAAGAAGCCTAGAAATTGGCACAAAACATTGGACCAAGTTCTTTGGGCATGTCGAACCTCCCCCAAAGAGGCAACTAATTCCACACCTTTTCGATTGACCTTTGGCCACGATGCAGTATTACCAATTGAAATCTATCTTCAGTCGGTAAGAATCCAGAGGCATAACGAGATCCCGTCTAAGTCGTATTGGAATATGATGTTAGACGAATTGGTGCATTTAGATGAGGAAAGACTTAATGCTTTAGAATTGTTGAAAAGGCAAAAGAAGAGAGTAGAACAGTCTTATAATAAGAAAGTCAAAGTTAAGACTTTTTCGCCTGAAGAAATGGTTTGGAAAGTGATTTTGCCTATGGATCGAAATGATAGATCTTTGGGAAAATGGTCTTCTAAGTGGGAAGGTCCTTTTCAAATCATACAAGTCTTTTCGAATGGTGCTTATGAGATCAAAGAATTAGATCAAGATAAGAGAATCTTGAGGGTAAATGGGAAGTACTTAAAGAAGTACAAGCCTACACTCCGAGAAGTAAAAATAGCTAGAGAATTATCACGCATGCAAAATAAGCGAAGCTAATATGGCGAAATAAAACATAGTGCCAAAATGGCTAAATTCGTTACATCAAAAAGCGAATAAGAATTATAGAATCCAAGGAACATTGATGAAGCATAAAAAGAAATAAAAAGTCTTTGGAATTAGAACGACATGTTGTCTTTCATGGTGGGGTACTTTGCCTTCAAAAGTTCTAGCCGCCTCTCACAAAGGGACTGGTTCGACCTCATGGTCTACAATATTGCTTCCAGTTTCTGAGCTTTGTCAGCAAAATCCAGACCTACATTAACCCCTTTCGCCACCTGAGAGTTGTCAAACTTTTCAAGCTCAGTGTTCTGCTTCTTGGCGTTTGAAATCTTTGTTTACAACTCTTTAATTTGTGCCTCCCAGGAGTTAATACTTTGGTTATTGGCCTCGATTTGAGTCTTGTTCTATTCTTGGATTTGCTCCAAATTAGCCAGTCGATTGGTATATTTTGTGGCAGCATCCCATGCAGCCGCGACTGAACCAGTTTGATTTTCAATATCTTTCAAGATTTGTTTGATTTTGGCAAGATCAACAGCAATTTGATCTATCATTGAGGTCAGCTCCAAGATAATATTGGAAATTTATGGAGAAGCAGTTAGAATATCAACCTCTTTGAGGAGATTCTTCAAAGCAATTGGAGAAGTGGAGTTAGACTCAATAAGTCATAACAAGTCACCCATGAAAACCTTTTCTTTAATCTTTGACAATATCTGGTTTGAAGGATCAGCAGTGGATTGGCCACCAGATACAGAGGGAGAACTGAGGTTTTTGTCAGACGAACTTCCCCTAAAACAAAGTAAAACTTTTAAGTACTCACGGGGATTATTCTTTTTCAGAGCCTCTAGTTCTTCTACAGAAAGGGTCATAGAGGCTTTGCTCGAATCCTTTTCAGTTGACGGGTTAGGGTTAGGAGCCGTTTCGACAATTATCTCTTCTTGAATGTCTTCTTCCTCTTTGTCATCTTGATCATTACCCCTTTTGACATTTTCATCTTCATCCATAAATTCCTCAAAAGGCATTGAGTGGTTAGGGAATATAAAATGTTTACCTCCTTCTTCAATAACATCATCTTGAACGACATCCGAGGTTTCGACTCTTGGGGACCTATCTGTGAGAACAAGATTTGGTTCTGCAATATTATCTCTAAGTTTTGATGATAACAAATGGGTATTAGCATGAACAATTTTGCACAACTAATGTTGTTACTTGTGAGAACCGAGCAAACAGGTTATGCTCCTGAGAATCAGCGCAATGTTTAAAGAAAGACATTTCATCTATGCACTTAAAGAGCTGAACGAGGATAACTCAAAAGACTTGAATTCGAAAGGAAAAGAGTATGAGTTCTGAAGATCTGAAGACGAGGGTTCTGATGGAACGAAGTCCAGATGCTGAAGCCTCACGCTCTCTGATCAAGGTTCTGAAGACCTACCCAAAGTCGACTCTCATGCTTCAATCAAATATTATCAGAAGCCTCTGAAGATATGAAGAAAGTGGATTAAGAGAATAAGGTTCTGAAGACAAGTTCTGAAGATTCTGGAAGCGCAGAGCTGATGATTCGAAGACTTGATAATCTCAAGAACCGAGCAATGTTTTCCCTTCTTACTCATGCTCACAAAAAGTCTCTGAAGTTGAGAAGCCAAGAAAACCTGCCACACTGTACAGCTGTACCACATTACAACGTTAAAATTCTTGAAGACTGTGCGAAATACAAACAAGACAATCTGACACAGACAGGACGCGCAACATGCATAAGACTTTGTACCTGTCCTCACGCTTCTAGCCATAAGTCTACTTAGCTATCATGATTCCATCTCAACGGCTCTTTTCACTCGGCTATAAAAGGAAGCTCAAAGACTTGAAGAAAGACACACACGCGAACTGCTACAATACTTTCTAACTCAGATCTTTCTTAAAGCCATTCTTGGTCTAAAAACTTGTTTACATTATCAGCTTGATAAGAAGCAATTTTCTGTAAACCCATTGTATTTGAACTTAAAGTTGTATTCCTTAAGAGAGTCTTAGTGATTAGATCTCTTGAGAAGTCTAGGACGTATGTCTTAGAGGTTGTGCCTTAAGTAAGACCTGTGTGGTTGGATTACTTGAGAAGTCTAGAACGTGTGAGTTCTAGAGGTTGTTGTTAGTCACCAGCTATGTTAGCTTGTGCAGTGTGCTATTTTGTTAAATAGTGGATTAAGACCTCGTTGAGAGAGGCGAAATCACCTTGGCGGGTGGACTAGATTAACTTGAGAGGTTCTCAAGTGAACTAGTATAAACATAACGTGTTTATATTTCTTTGTTTAACCAAGTTGTTTTTCTTTAGAAAAGGGGTAAAGTTTTAAAAAGAAAGTTATTTTAAAGAAACGACTTATTCTGAAAAACTAATTCAAACCCCCCTTTCTTGCGTTTTTCACACCTTCAATTGGCATCAGAGCTCCGGATCTGAGGTGATAAAAAGATTGAATTTTTATGAAGCACTTAACAGTGTTCAGTACCGATCCAAGTGTGAAAAACAATGACTACACCACCACCAACAACTTCTGAAACAAATGTTATTGAAAGAGAATCTTACACTGTAAAACCTCCTATCTTTGATGGTGAAAAGTTTGATTATTGGAACGATAGAATTTAAAGTTATTTCTTATCATTTGACCTAGATCTATGGGATCTAGTACTTGATGGCTATAGCCATCCTGTAGATTCTATAGGTAAAAAGATTGAAAGAAATGAGTTTACAGATGCTCAGAAGAAAACTTACAAAATTCATCACAAAGCAAGAACCATTCTGTTGAACGCAATTTCTTATACCGAGTATGAGAAAATGACAAACAAAGAAACTGCAAAGTCCATCTTTGACTCTCTTTGTATGACTCACGAAGGAAATGCTCAAGTCAAAGAGACGAAGGCTCTTGCGCTAATCTAGAAATACGAAGTCTTCAAAATGGAAGATGATGAGTCTGTTGAAACCATGTTCTCAAGGTTTCAAATGCTTGTTGCCGGACTCAGAGTTCTGAACAAAGGCTATTCTACTGTTGATCATGTCAAGAAAATCATCAGAAGTCTTCCGGCCAAATGGAGACCAATGGTTACTGCCTTGAAACTTGCAAAGGACTTGAATAGTATCAGTCTTGAAGAACTTATCAGTTCTTTAAGAAGTCATGAAATAGAGCTTCAAGGAGATGAATCTCAGAAGAAAAACAAATCCATTGCACTGAAGGCAAAGCCAGAAAAGAAGAAGGCATATCAGGCAGAAGAAGAAATGGAAGAATCTGAAGAAGATCCAGAAGAAGATGATATATCACTCATATCAAGACAGATAAGTCAACTCTGGAAATACAGAAGGAACAAGTTCAAAGGACCAAGGAGAAGATTCGAATCTACATCTGGTCAAAGATGAAAGTATGGAAAAGATGTTACATGCTTTGAATGCAAAGAACCTGGACATCTCAAAAATGACTGTCCAAAGGCCAAGAAAGAAGAAAGACCTAGGAAAGCCAAAAAGGGTCTCATGGCAACCTGGGATGATTCAGAATCTGAAGAAGATGCTGATGAAGGTTGGGTCAACATGGCATTCATGGCAGAAACCAGAAGCGACTCGTCAGAGGAAGAACTATCAGACTCCGATGACGAAAGAGAGGTACTTTCCTCCTTATCACGTTCTGAACTTGAATTAGGATTAACTGAACTTATAAAAAGATATCAAAACCTTCAAAGCAAATTTAAAATCTTGAAAAAGAGTTTTATAGGTTCTTTACAAGATCTTACTAAAAACAAGAAAACAATTTCTGAACAAAATGAGAAAATACTTTTCTTAGAAAACTCAAACACTGTCTTGAAATGTAAACTATCTAAGTTAGAAGAAGAAATTGTTTCAAACTCAACTAACACTAGTAAAGAAGACAAATATGATAACACATTTAAAAACTTTCTTGCCAAAAGCGTAGATAGAAGCAAAATGGCTTCACTAATCTATGGAGTCAGTAGAAATGGCAGTAGAGGTCTAGGATATTCTGGATCATCTCAACCATATGATGAAACCAAAAACATCAAAATAATATCTCTGTCCAAACAGTTTATTCCCTCTGGTACTAGCCTTAAGCATTCAGAACCAAAAGGTACAAACACTAGGATTACACAAACACACACACACACACTAAAGAAATATCCTAAACACGAACACTATGCACAAACTCCACACCATTTTGCTAACGTAAGGAAATATAAAGGAATCAGAACCTTTAGAAAAACTAACGTAAAAGGACCCACAAAATAGGTACCTAAAAACAAGATAATCTATGTTGTAGATATCCTTAATAGCCCCATTGAAACACCAGTCATGGTACTTGAACAGTGGGTGCTCGCGACACATGACGGGAGAAAGGCTTATGTTCCAAGATCTGAAACTTAAGCCTGGAGGCATCGTTGGTTTCAGAGGAAATCAGAAAGGAAGAATCACTGGCTCCGTAACTGTTGGAAATGGTAAGCTTCCTTCCATTAAGAATGTTTTATTAGTAGAAGGTCTAATGCATAATCTGTTGTCAATAAGTCAACTTAGCGATAGTGGCTATGATCTCATTTTTAATTAAACGTCTTGTAAAGCTATAAGTCAGAAGGATGGATCTGTCCTATTCAACGGAAAGAGGAAAAACAACACTTACAAAATTAAATTATCTGATTTAAAACATCAAAATCTAAAATGTCTTCTTTCTGTAAACGAAGAGCAATAGGTCTGGCACAAACGTCTTGTCCATGTCAGTTTGAGAAGAATCTCTCAGCTTAACAAGCTTGGTCTTGTTAGAGGCATGCCAAATCTGAAATATTCGTCAGACGCTCTTTGTGAAGCATGTCAGAAAGGAAAGTTTTCAAAAACCTCTTTCAAAGCTAAAAATGTTGTTTCCACCTCTAGACCGTTGGAACGTCTTCACATTGATCTATTTGGCCCTGTAAAAACGGCCTCTCTCAATGGTAAGAAATATGGACTAGTCATCGTTGATGACTATAGCAGATGGACATGGGTAAAATTCTTAAAACACAAGGATGAATCACATTCTGTATTTGCTTCCTTCTGCACTCAAGTACAAAATTAGAAAAATTGTAAAATAGTCAGAGTCAGAAGTGATCATGGTGGAGAATTTGAAAATAAAAACTTTGAAGAACTTTTTGATTCACATGGAATATCTCACGATTTTTTTGGCCCTAGAACTCCACAACAAAACAGAGTTGTAGAAAGAAAGAATCGAACTTTACAAGAAATGGCTTGCACCATGATCCAAGAAACTGACATAGCTAAGCACTTCTGGGCAGAAGCAATTAACACAACATATTATATTCAAAATAGAATCTATATACGACCTATCTTGAATAGAACTCCATATAA
Organism: Lathyrus tuberosus; assembly: GCA_022829125.1. Lineage (NCBI taxonomy): Eukaryota > Viridiplantae > Streptophyta > Magnoliopsida > Fabales > Fabaceae > Lathyrus > Lathyrus tuberosus. The sequence goes on from JALAZF010000422.1 coordinate 521,653, forward strand.
ATTGTGGAAGAATAAATTACCCAACATTTCATATTTTCATCCATTTAGATGTGTCTGATTTATGCTTAACACTAAAGAGAATCGTAGCAAGTTTGATTCCAAAGCACAGAAATGTATGTTGTTGGGATACTCTGAACGCTCGAAAGGCTACATAGTCTACAACACAGAATCAAGAATTGTGGAGGAATCTATTCATGTTAGATTCAATGACAAGCCTGACTCAGAAAAGTCAGAGCTAGTTGAGAAACTTGCAGATTTGGAAATCAGATTCTTCGAACCTAAGGAAAGAACAAATGAAGTTAAAGAACAGCAAGATCCTACACCAGAAACCACTGAAGTAACTCCAAATACCCCATCTCAACGAAGAAGAAGACTGTCCACATCCCATCCTGAGGAACTAATTCTGGGTAACAAAGATGCTCCTATCAGAACCAGATCAGCCTTTAGACCATCAGAAGAAACACTTGTAGGACTAGTATCATTGATAGAACCAGCTACAATTGAAGAAGCCCTCATGGACAAAGTCTGGGTTCTGGCTATGGAAGAAGAACTTAACCAGTTCTCCAAAAATGATGTTTGGGATCTAGTTCCTAAACCTAAGAATGTTCATGTAATAGGAACTAAGTGGGTATTTGGAACAAGCTAAATGAAAAGGGAGAAGTTGTTAGAAACAAAGCACGACTTGTTGTTCAAGGATACAGTCAACAAGAAGGAATTGACTACAACGAAACATTTGCTCCAGTTGCTAGACTTGAAGCAATATGTTTACTAATATCCTTTTCAGTAAATCATAACATCACTCTATATCAAATGGATGTTAAGAGTGCATTCTTAAATGGTTATATATCAGAAGAAGTTTATGTCAAACAACCTCCTGGTTTTGAAAATTCAGAAAAATCAGACTTTGTTTTTAAACTTAGAAAATCACTCTATGGTTTAAAGCAAGCTCCCAGAGCTTGGTACGATAGATTGAGAAATTTTTTATTAGAAAACAATTTCACCAGAGGAAAGGTTGACACAACTCTTTTCTGGAAAACATATAAGAATGACATTCTTATTGTTCAAATCTATGCCGATGACATTATTTTTGGTTCTGCTAACTCTTCTCTATGTGAAGAATTTTCAAAGTTAATGCAGGCTGAATTTGAAATGAGCCTCATGGGAGAACTGAAGTTCTTCCTTAGAATTTAGATTGATCAAAGATCAGAGGCCACTTACATCCATCAAACCAAGTACACAAAAGAACTTCTGAAGAAGTTCAATATGACGGATTGCAACATTGCTAAAACACCAATGCATCCAACTTGTGTCATGGGAAAGGAAGAAATCGGAGTTAAGGTTTGTCAAAAACTCTATCGTGGTATGATAGGTTCTCTCTTATATCTAACTGCTTCTAGACCTGTTATATTATTCAGTGTACATCTATGTGCTAGATTCCAATCAGATCTAAGAGAATCACATCTAACCGCTGTCAAACGAATTCTAAGGTATCTGAAAGGAACAACTAACCTTGGTCTGATGTATAAGAAAACATCAGAGTATACTCTTTCTGGTTACTGCGATGCAGATTATGCCGGAGACAGATTAGAAAGAAAGAGCACATCAGGAAACTGTCAGTTCTTAGGAAGCAACCTAATCTCATGGTCAAGCAAGAGACAATCTACAGTTGCTCTCTCAACAGCAGAAGCAGAATACATATCAGCTTCCCTATGCAGCACTCAAATGTTATGGATGAAAAATCAGCTGGAAGACTATCAGATATATGAGAGTAACATTCCTATCTTCTGTGATAATACTGCTGCTATTTGCTTAAGTAAAAATCCAATTTTACATTCTAGGGCTAAACACATTGAAATAAAACATCATTTTATTAGGGACTATGTTTAGAAGGGAACTCTATGCTTTAAATTCATTAATACAGACCATCAGTGGGCTGGCATTTTTACAAAACCCTTAGCTAAAGATAGATTTCTAATCATTTTAAAACAATTGAATATGGAATACTGTTCAGAATAAAAACATTTTCAGAACCTCATGTGTTTAGTCAGAAGAAAAGTATTTTCAAATCATCAGAACCTTTTTCTTAACGCATCTCAAGTTCTGATAAATATGTGACATGCCATATATTTGGAAAATTATTTTTGCATGTGATTTAAATAAAATTAAGTCACTTTAATTATTCAAATTGAACGAACAACATTTTTCTCGAGATTGACTCAATTTTATCACATTTATTCACATATTCCCTTACGTGTCTATCCACTCAAATACTTCACGATCTCATAAATACCAGAACTTTTCACTCCATTAGAGAATAGTTAACACGCGTAACCTAGATTACCTCAAATTCCTCTTGGGAACAATACAAAGACGTTCATTCTTCTACCTTCGTGTTCTTCAACTCCTCAAAACATTCTATCACTCTCACTTCTCACCAAAACCCTCAAAAACCCTAAATCTCTACTCTTCCTCTAAATCGCTCATCTTTTCAAAATGATGACCTCTATGCAAGAAGAAGCCGTCAAGTTCTCACAAGAATTTGAAGCATTATCAAGGAGATTGTCAGCTCCCATAACCGAGCCATCCTCAACATAATCTCTCACAAACCAAATGGTCGCTTCATCTTCATCTTCATCTCATTCTTCTCAAATAAACGAAGAACACATTACCCAAAGAGAAGCTTCTGACACCTGTAATCTTGTGAATCTTACTATACTTAAAGAACTGCATGTAGATTTCCAGAATCTTGCCGAAATGGATTTAATCTGATCAAAGAAGTAGAAGCTCAAGGATGGACCAATATCTTTGATAGGCTCAAAGGACAAGTTTTTGAAGCACTTGTAAAAGATTTTTCGAGACAAGCTGTCTGTGACAAGATCCATGTTGCCTCCTATGTCCTGGGAAGAAAGATCGTCATCACCGAAAAATCCATTGCGGATCTTTACAACCTGGAGTTTATGAAGAACAAGAGAGTCTATGGGATAAACAGTAAATCTTCATTTGTGGAAAAGAAGATCAACCCAACCATCTACGTTAATTATCAACTGAGCAAAAAGGAGTACAAGAGAGAAGATTTGCATGCACACTTAAAAATCTGGCACAAGATCATTCTTGGCTGCATCAATCCTAGGCCTTCATCACATGTTGCAGATTTCTTCAATACCAACCAGAAATATATGCTTTACTATCTGATCACCAAAGAAAGATTGTGCCTACCTTCTATCTTATTTTACTATCTGAGAGACATGGTAACAAAAACTAGGACAACCGGTGAATACAGAAATGATATACCAAGATACATCCCTTTTGGAAGAATGCTCTTAGACATCTTCTATGAAAGTGGTATAATAGACACTCTGGTGACAGAAGTCAAATACACAGAAGATTTGACCACAACCCTTGGAGAAATAGTAAATGCCACAACTCTTAAGCAAATGAGAATAATTAATAAAGTAAAGGTGAATCCTTTCATCATCTCTGACGATTTAAGTAAACGAAGGGTCACTGTGCCGGGTTATCCTATCTATCACAGAAGTTACCAACTTGAGGAATTAGCTGTATACTTAGATGGAGTAAAAACACGAGGGTATGATGTCTGTGAAATCAAGCATGAAGAAGAAGAATGGGAGCAAACAGAGCAAACTAAGCAGACTGATCAATTGAATTCTGAACCAACTCTTATTGAGTCTCCCAAAAAGAAAAGGAAGCATGCTACCATCATCTCTAAGCCTCAGAAAAGGAAGAGGAGTAAAAGATAAAAAATCCTCGAGAATACAGGTTTATCTACTACATCAAAATCCAATCCTGATCCATCAGTCTGTGTCAAACCATCTAACCTACAACCATCAATGTCTCATTCAAAAACCCCACAAATTCCTTCTTCATCAACAACCTTACCTATCACAAAACAAGACATACTTGTCTCACCAATGGCCTATGTTTTTCATCAGAAAATCATAACTGAATCCTTAATCCGGCCTTCTAATTTTCCTTCTCCTAAAATCCATGACAATCTAGAAGTATCCTCTCCTACTGATCAACAACAACCACCTAAACTTGCTGCTATTAAGATTGACTCATCTCAGCAACCACCACCTAAAACCAACTCTAATAAATCCAACCTCGCTCTGGTTATCTACAATGCTCCACCTCCAACATCCTTTGAAGAATGTACAAGTCAATATCATGACAAAGCACTTGAGATGTTTGCTAAGTTAAGAGCGGGACTTTGTACAAGCACAAAGCTCATGGAACTTGAGAGTGCCTGTCAAAGTTTTCAAAAATGGCTGGACATGGAACTTACAAGAATTGTAAGTTTCTCAAATATAACCATAACTACTGAACTAGCAAAGGCTAAGGAGAGAGCAGAAACTGAAGCAAGAGTCAAAGTACTCAAGTTCTTGGCTGCCAAGCAGAAAGAAGCTGAAGAAAAGGCTGCTAAAGAAGCAGAAGAGCAAGCTGCGCGAAAGGCACAAGAAGCTGCTGAAGCTGAAAGAGCTAAAGAAAGTGCTATGATTGCTTCCACTTCTGATCCTGTTATCAAGCGTCTGGGAGATGCCATTGATGAAATAAGAATTGAACAGAAGAACTTCAGAGAAAGGTTTGATAAGCAAGATACTGTCAATGAAAATATTCAGAACATGATGAAGAAGATTTGGGACAAGATGTCCTCTGACAGTAAATAAACCTCTGTTTTTTTAAGTTTTAGTTCTGTGTTTTTCACCCTTGGACTATCCCGTGTTTATCTTTTTGATTCATGACAAAAAGGGGGAGAAAGTATATGACTGTGATAAATTTTGATCCTATAGTCATTCTCTGAAAAACAATGCTGCATACATGCTAACAGATAAATCTATCATCTATCTTCTCTATTAGATTGTTTTTTTGTATTTTTCCTCTGTGCAGATAACTCAAAACTCTGATGATGAAGAAAGATTCAAAAGGTTAATAAAGTCAGGGGAAGCCCTAGCAAGAACCATAATCAAATCTAATACTCAGGGGGAGCACTTCATAAAAAGGATAAGCTATCCTAAAAACCTTTTTCCATGTTCTCTGTGTTATATATTTATATATCAAAATTGCGTCATCAAATACATAGTTTTGTCATCATCAAAAAGGGGGAGATTGTGAGAACAAGATTTGGTTCTGCAATATTATCTCTAAGTTTTGATGATAACAAATGGGTATTGGCATGAACAATTTTGCACAACTAATGTTGTTACTTGTGAGAACCGAGCAAACAGGTTATGCTCCTGAGAATCAGCGCAATGTTTAAAGAAAGACATTTCATCTATGCACTTAAAAGAGCTGAACGAGGATAACTCAAAAGACTTGAATTCAAAAGGAAAAGAGTATGAGTTCTGAAGATCTGAAGATGAGGGTTCTGATGGAACGAAGTCCAGATGCTGAAGCCTCACGCTCTCTGATCAAGATTCTGAAGACCTACCCAAAGTCGACTCTCATGCTTCAATCAAATATTATCAAAAGCCTCTGAAGATATGAAGAAAATGGATTAAGAGAACAAGGTTCTGAAGACAAGTTCTGAAGATTCTAGAAGCGCAGAGCTGATGATTTGAAGACTTGATAATCTCAAGAACCGAGCAATGTTTTCCCTTCTTACTCATGCTCACAAAAAGCCTCTGAAGTTGAGAAGCCAAGAAAAATCTGCCACACTGTACAGCTGTACCACATTACAACGTTAAAATTCTTGAAGACTGTGTGAAATACAAACAAGACAATCTGACACAGACAGGATTCACAACATGCAGAAGACTTTGTACCTGTGCTCACGCTTCTAGCTGTAAGCCTACTTAGCTATCATGATTCCATCTCAACGGCTCTTTTCACTCGGCTATAAAAGGAAGCTCAAAGACTTGAAGAAAGACACACACGCGAACTGCTACAATACTTTCTAACTCAGATCTTTCTTAAAGTCATTCTTAGTCTAAAAACTTGTTTACATTATCAGCTTGATTAGAAGCAATTTTCTGTAAACCCATTGTATTTGAACTTAAAGTTGTATTCCTTAAGAGAGTCTTAGTGATTAGATCTCTTGAGAAGTCTAGGACGTGTGTCTTAGAGGTTATGCCTTAAGTAAGACCTGTGTGGTTGGATTACTTAAGAAGTCTAGAACGTGTGAGTTCTAGAGGTTGTTGTTAGTCACCAGCTGTGTTAGCTTGTGCAGTGTATTATTTTGTTGAATAGTGGATTAAGACCTCGTTGAGAGAGGCGAAATCACCTTGGCGGGTGGACTAGATTAACTTGAGAGGTTCTCAAGTGAACTAGTATAAACATAACGTGTTTATATCTCTTTGATTAACCAAGTTGTTTTTCTTTAGAAAAGGGGTAAAGTTTAAAAAAAAAAGTTATTTTAAAGAAACGACTTATTCTGAAAAACCAATTCAAACCCCCCTTTCTTGCGTTTTTCACGCCTTCACTATCATCAGCTTAGTCTTCGACTTGCACCTCAGGGTTATCCACCTCCATGTCAGCCCCAGTTGTTTCAGCCTGTGTATCTTTGTCTTGATCATTTTCATGATAGGATTCACTGGTGTGAGAAGTTTGAGTGGGGGTCTTGGGTGGAGAAGTTTCACGTTGTTTCTCAACCACTTGGTTGATTTCGCTTAGTGAGCTCTTCTCATAATCTTTTGCTGAAGTAGGGTGGTATGTTGGTTCACCTTCACTATTGAGGATTGTTGGGTTGGTTGATTCGGAAGCTGGTTGAAGCGAAGCTCCTGCATCATCCTGAAAGAAGTAATCAAAGTTAATAGCCTAAGAAAATACTAAGGGCAATGAGGTATATATGTGAATCATTTATGTACCTTAGGAGATTCTGCCCCAGGACTTGAGTTGTCACTTTCAGGTTGCTCCGCAGCCTTTTTCGATATTTCCTCAGGTGCTGGCTCCGAGATGGTTAGTTTGGTGGGTTTATTGATTAAGACTTTCATGCCTTTCGCATGAGATAAAGCAATGGCTTCGTTTATTTTTGGTTGCCTTTTCTTCTTCTTCAGAGGTTGTTCAGCAGTTGGAGATAAGTCTCCATCTTCAGATTCGATTATCACTAATGTGTCTTCCTTGGCCTTCCTTTTCTGGGGAGTCGGAGGTTGCCTTCGAGCGCCCTGAAGAGGAAAATGTTAGAGAATAGTGAACATCAAGTGACGAACTTAACAAAGGGTGTGAAAATACCTTTTTTGTTGTTATCTTGCTCCCTTCCTCTTCCTTCACCTCTGGAAGATTTCTAGTTGGTGGTTTCTTTGGAGGAATCTTCACAGCTAAAATAAACAGAAAAACAGTCAATATATGTGAAAATAAATAGACAAGGAAATCTTGGGTCAAAATCCTCCCGTTCCACACCTTCATATATTTCAGATTTGATGCGAACATCTTCGATCCCAATATGAAGATGCCCTTTGAAACTGTCTAGTGTATGTTTGGTCGGAACCACCCACTGTGCTTTTGGTTTTGATTGCAGGCGAAGGATTTTGATAGAACCCCCACAGACGAACCAGTCTGGAAATGGAGGGGCAAGGGCCACTCAAAAGTCAGCACTTGGCAGTTGAGGGAATTTGGGAGGAAACATATTGAAAGCCGTTTCGCACCGTTTCTCAGGAGGAACGTACGAAGGGATCTTTAACTTCTCCATTTTCTTTAAAAAAAATTCCTTTAGAGTAACAGCTGCGTCGCGGACGGTTCGACCAAGGTCATTTGGTCGATAAATAGTTTTAAAGTATTTTTGGAAGGCTTGGATTTCTTTAATGTGCGTCGAAGTACCTTTCTTTACTTTTTCCTGCACAGAGAGGAAAGCCTTGTTAATATGGTGTGAAAATGCAGCCACCTCGAAGAATTCATCGACATAATAAGCCTTCCACCAGTCATCGAATTTTTGGGTACTGTAATACCCTAATTTTTGCCCCTAAGATTCTTTGCTTTTCATTTGCATTTCATACCGCAAACAAGATCGCACATTGGTTCCCTCTTCTATAGGATTGTGCCTTGCAAGGATCTTTGGGTTTGTGTGTGTTTGTTGGTTGTTTTATTGTTTAATTGTTTATGTTTACTAACCATTAATCAAAATCCAGAAATATTTTGTTTTCTTTCACTAACATTTTCAGGGGAAGAACAGGTTAAAAATACCAAAAAATCAGTCCTGCAGCTCGAATGGATTTCATCTGAATAAAGTCAAAGTTGATCGGCAAACAATTCAAAATTTCATCTGATCAAGAGTTTCCAAGGTTTAATTGATTATTATTCAAGGGACTCCGAGGTTCATGTGTTTATTTCCATGCCTTCTTTGACAAGCAAGAAAAATCGAGCCGGAATCAAGACAACACATCAAAAAGCCAAAATTTCCAACTTTTCACTGTGTTAACCGGTTAACACATTTGGTTAATCGGTTAACGCGTGCGAATTCTGAAAAAAGGCCAGTAAATTCAAATTTTCAGCAATTGGCACCAATTTTCATCATTTTTGAATATTCCATCTCAGTTCTAATTCCCTACATCATCAATATTAATTCTTATCATACACCTCCACTAATCACCACTCTTTTAATTTCCCTCCAAATTTGAATTCCAATCCTAATTTTGATCACCCAAGCCTAATTCCAAACCACCAAATTCCCAAGCCTAAACTCTATAAATAGAGGCTTCATTTCATTCATTTCACAAGCTTTTGATAGCAAAAAAATCCCTTGCAATTTCTCTCCCTAACTACCAAAATTCACCAAAAGCTTATTTTCTTCTTTCATAAGTTAGTAAGAATTCACATTGATTCTTACTAATTTGGAGCTAAACCTTCATCCATTCTTGTTTTTGTTCATCAATCACAGTAGATCAAGGTTTTGGAGTGTAGATCTTGCTGCAATTTGGAAGGATTTTTTGATTTGGAGTGGTAATTCACTTTCCACCATTGTTAAAGCTTCATATTCATCATTCAAGATGTAGATCCTTGGTGTTGCTTGTTGTTGACCCTTTGGATCATATTTTGTTGTTTGATTGCAGGTTTCTCTGTCTATTTTTACTTTAAAATTTGTGCAAATTCAATTGATGGTCATAAGGTGTTTGAAAAATGTTTTGAAAGAAGATCATGTTGAATTTTGCACATTTTTTTGCTTCTGGTGCAGTGTTAATCGATTAACCAGATTCAGTGTAAAATGGTTAACCGGTTAACACCCTATTTTGCGTAGAAATTCAAAATCTACACTGGTTAATCGATTAACCAAATGTGTTAACCGATTAACCATTGTCCAGAATGCTATTTTGGCTCTGTTTTGGGGCTGTTTTGATTCTTTTGCCTTTTTCTTCCCTCTTCCTTTGTTCTTAGCCTTAGACCACATAATTGTGTGGTTTAATTTGGCTTTCTCTTCATCTATTTCTCTTTTGTTTTGATCGATGAAAGTCAAAGATCTAGGAATTCCGTTGTTGAATTTTGATCAAGACTAGATCGCTACCACTTTTCTTTTCGTGCGGTATCGCTTTCGGATGATGATCTATATATCGTTCATCTAGCATACATTAGCACAAAGAGCTATTGACCGGCCTCATTGTAGGGTAATTACTACGTAAATTACTCGGCGATTGCTTAAGATAGCGCAATATTTGTCCCGTATCGGAAAACTATCAAGAATGGTTGATTATTTGTCTTATGGTTCAAAACTCATGAAACTTGTTGTTAGGAGGCTTTGGTCTTATCAATCCTCTAATGAGTTTCATCAACCTTGACCTAAGTGCAATTATTCAATTGTTATTAATCACTAGCACTAACAAATAATCACTAACTTACTAACAATATTTTGTATTAATTTTGTTTATGTTTCCTTCTCGCTCCCTATCTCTTTTATTTTTATGCTTCATTTCATATCATGTTTATGTTTCCCCAATTTTTCATTTGTCCGTTGGACACATGTTTATGTTTCCGCAATTTTCACTTTGTCCGTTGGACACATGTTTATGATTCCGCCTTTTTCTGTTTGTCCACTTGGACCAAAAACATTAATAAAGGCTTAAACCATAAAAAACTTAATTCTCTTCATCTTGGACTATTGGTTACTATCCTATGCTTTGGAGTGATCTCTTCATGGACCTCTTTTTTGAAGTAATATTGGACTTATGGACCTAGAATTAGGACTTCTTATCCCTTTTCTCGGAGTATTGATTGAAGACTTGCCTTTATTTAGCCGTTTTGCTTAAGGATGGAATTCTTTTAATATTGCTTTGAAGTGGCTCCATTTCGGTTAGATCCTTCTTTTCCCTAGCTTTTACTTTATGCACTAGGATAGTCACTTCTTCTCCTCCCCATTCTTAAATTTTCAAAATCCTCTCCCTTTTTTCAAAACCTTCTTGTTTTCAACTTAAAACCGCTTTCATAATAAAACCTTGATTTTGTCGAGTCACTTTTAAAATTTTCTTTTCTTTAATAAATGTCAATCTATCTTAACCATACTTTGACCGTTTCATAAAAACATAAAAAATATGAAACTCACTCAAATCTTTTGGGCTTTTATGCACCTTTTTTTTCTTTTAAACTCTTTTTCATAAGTTTAGACATGATTCATTTCTTTAAGCAAAATTATTCGCTTAGAAATGACGACTTGTCTTTACACTTAAAAATCAATCGAAACCAACAAATTTTTGTTCTTTGTACCACGAACTACGAGGTTTTGATTCTACATTGCACATCGTGGGTACGTAGGCATGAGGCAATAAGTCTCTCCAAACACAAAAATCTTAAAAAATAATTCTCCTCTCATCTCCTCAATCTCTTTACAAACAAACCATTTTCAGACCAAAAAGCGATAGATTTTTCAAAGGGCTCCTATAGGGTACTATAGACGTTTTGGGTGCTAACACTTTCCCATTGCGTAACCAACCCCCTTACCCATTCTCTGTTTGTTCTTGTTGTTTTAGAACTCTTTAGGTTTTGTTCGCTCTTTTTCCTTTTCCTTTGTGGATAAAATAAAAGTGCGATGGCGACTCTTGCTTTATGAGTTAAGTTAATCAATAGCTTACACTCATAATTTTTACCGCTACAGAAAAGTGGCGACTCTGCTGGGGAAAGATTGACCTCTTGCTGGTCCATCCCTTAAGGGGTTTAGCCTACTTTGATTTATTTACTGCTTTGTCTGACTTGCTTGTTATTTGTTTGTTCTGGTTGGGATGTTCTAAGAGATAAGCCCAATACACAGGCTTGAGTATACACTTAGGACTAGAGTAGAAAGTAGTGGGACCTACGGGCCGTCTTGGTACGTTTGGTCTTCACGAAATTCACATCCAGACGAGGCTATCTTGGGAGATGTTCTGAAGTGCGTGTCTTGCGCATTTCAGGGTGTTGATCTAGAGAGCTGTCGACTCTGGCGACCGTTTCCCCGAGAACTCAGTAACGACTCTCCTCCCGACATGTGATAATGGCAGACCAGAAATGGCAAACCCGTTACACTTGTCGATCCGAGGACCCAATGCTGGGAACTTGCTATAGGATATCCTTTTTTGGGGAATCAGTGGACGACCTCTTTGTTTGGCGATAGTATTGTATCCTGAGGGATGAATGTACTATTGCTTCTCAAATCGAGAATCTGAAACTGAGGATCCCAGCTTTTTAATACCCACATGTGAGAATGGGCGGGTGTTTACAGGTTTGCAGGAAACCCTGACTTTCAGCATGCCCTGTACTTTGGATTTCTTATCAGTGTGGACTTATCGACTTGGTATTCCGGTATTCTCTTTATAGCGGACCTTTGAGCTCATCCAGTCATCAGCGCATCAGTTATTCAGAATTTATGGAAGCTTTGATCCCATGTCTGCTGCATTCATATTGCATTGCATTTGCATCAAGAATCATTCTGCATTTGTTTCTTGCCTTTTCCAGGTGTCTTATTGTTTGCCTTTGGTCTTCGTTCAGCCAAGCTTTCGCACCAGTATAATACTCGAGCTAATCTAAAGAAGAAGATGGATCAATTGCAACAAGAGAACCGTGAGCTTCTTGAAGAAGTATCAACTCTGAAGGATGGTTTGGAAAGACTCACTGCTATGATGGAAGCTCTGGTGGCTGCTCAGAATCAGCCACCACCACCTCCTCTTCCACTTTCAACTCCTGTGAAAAGGACAGTCATTTCTGAGATTGTCCCTACGCCCATCTCTGTGGCACCTGCCAGTGTTCCTCAATACTCCATGCCTCCTGGTTTCCCCTGGGGCATGCCTCATAACTTTGTTCCTAAGGGTTATCAACCACCACCACCTCCTGAAGTTCCAGTTGTTCCTACCGTTCAACCTGTGATGACTGTGCCACCGCCTGTGGTTCACACTGTTCCTTTTGGTGAAGAGCAAATTTTCCATACTGCTCTAAGTGAGAATGCCAGTGCATATGATAGAATGGAAGATATTCAAGACCAATTTGCTGAAATGCAGAAAAAGATAAAATCTCTGAGAGGTAAAGAGCTCTTTGGAAAGAATGCTCATGAGTTATGCTTGGTTCCAAATGTGAAGATCCCGCATAAGTTCAAAGTTCCTGACTTTGAAAAGTATAAGGGTAACTCTTGTCCATTAAGTCACTTGACCATGTATGCTCGTAATATGTCGGCCCAGAAGGATAATGATCAGCTGCTCATTCACTATTTTCAAGATAGTTTGTCCGGTGCTGCATTGAAATGGTATATGGGACTCGATAGTGCTCGAATTCGTACTTTCGAAGATTTGGGTGAGGCGTTTGTGAAACAGTATAAATATAATGTAGATATGGCTCCCGATCACGACCAGCGTCGAGCAATGGTTCAGAAGGACAAGGAGACATTCAAAGAATATGCGCAGAGATGGCACGAGATTTCTGCTCAGATCAGCCCTCCTTTGGAAGAGAAGGAGATGACCAAGATTTTCCTGAAAACTATGAGTCCTTTCTATTATGAGCGTATGATTGCTAGTGCCCCAAGTGATTTCACTGAGATGGTTAATATGGGGATGATATTGGAAGAGGGTGTCCGTGAGGGACGTTTGTCGAAAGATGGCAATTCTGCTGGAAGTTCCAAAAAATATAGTGGAGGATTTGCCAAAAAGAAAGAAGGAGAGACCAATGCCATTTCTCGAGAAAGGTATAGAAGACCTCATCAGTGTCAGCAACATGTTGCATCTGTCACTCATGTTATCAGTTCAGTTCCTGTTGTTCAGGCAGGTCCTGCTCAGCAACAACGTTCTAATCAGCCAAACAATCAACGGGGCCGTTTTCAGAAGGATTTTGATCCGATTCCGATGACCTACACGAAACTGCTTCCTTGTTTAATTAAGAAGAATCTTGTTCAGACCCGTCCACCGCCTGCTGTTCCAAAAGATTCACCATGGTGGTATAAGCCTGAAGCTCATTGTGCTTTCCATCAGGGAGGAGCTGGGCATGACACTGAAAACTGTTATCTATTGAAGATGGAAGTGTAAAGGTTGGCTAGAAGTGGTATTTTGTCTTTCGAAGATTCCAACCCTAATGTCCAATCGAATCCGCTGCCTAATCATGGCAAGGCGTCTGTCAATATGATTCAAGATTGCCTTAGTAAAGATCATTCTACGGCTGCGATTCTTGAAGATGACCCTATAGGTCACATCACATTTGGTTCTGAAGATGATGTCATTCCTGCTGAAGACTGGGAGCCTTATTTGGAAGACCCCGGGTATATGTCCCCAGAGGATGCATATGCGCCTTTTTATTCCCCTCGGAAGAAGTTTAAGGAACCTGAATATGAAGTCAGTGCCATCATTGAAGATGATGAAGAGGAAGAGCTTCCCAATTTCGTGACACATGGACAAGTCTTCCAGAATTAGATGGCTATTGTTGTTCCTACTATTGTTCATATTTCAAAGTAATTTGTTTTTGTTTCTTTCAAAAATCCTTTCACTCTGCCCAAGGTGAAGGTGAATTTGTGAGGGCTTTGTTTCAAATTTTATCATCATCAATAAAATGTTATTTTGTTTATCCATATTATGTTTTTCCCTTTTTGCTTTATTTCTGAAAAATGGTAACATAAAAAAACCAAAAAAATAATAATAATGTGATAATCACTTTTATCTGCATAATACTTGCACTTTTTGTTCATATTCTAAAATCAAACATAAATCATTGTGTAGATTGATTGTTAAACCCATTGAAAACAGTGACCCTATGCCCCCTCCCAACTTTGAGTTCCCTGTGTTTGGAGCTGAAGAAGAGGATATTGAGGAGATTCTAGATGAAATTTTTGGTTGCTTGAGCACGAGGAAAAAACCATTCAGCCTTATGAAAAGCCGGTGGAATTGGTGAATCTGGGTTCAGATGATGAGGTAAAAGAAGTCAAGATTGGGGCACTGCTTCAGTCAGATGTTAAGAAGAGGATTGTGGAGCTTCTTAGAGAATATGTTGACGTGTTTGCTTGGTCTTATCAAGACATGCCTGGTCTTGATACTGATATTGTGGTGCATAGATTTCCATTGAAGCCTGAATGTCCACCTGTGAAGCAGAAATTGTGAAGAACTCAACCCCACATGGCTGTGAAGATCAAAGAGGAGGTTCAAAAGCAGATTGATGATGGTTTTCTTGTGACTTCTGAGTATCCTCAATGGGTGGCCAATATTGTGCCTGTTCCAAAGAAAGACGGAAAAGTCCGAATGTGCGTTGACTATAGAGATTTGAATAAAGTGAGTCCAAAGGATGATTTTCCACTGCCACACATTGATATGATGGTAGATAATACTGCTAAGTTCAGTATCTTTTCTTTTATGGATGGATTTTCTGGTTATAATTAAATAAAGATGGCACCCGAGGATATGGAAAAAACAACATTCATTACACCCTGGGGAACATTCTGTTACAGAGTGATGCCCTTCGGTCTGAAAAATGCTGGTGCAACGTACCAGAGAGCTATGACCACTTTGTTCCAGGATATGATGCATAAAGAAATTGAGGTCTATGTGGATGATATGATTTGTAAGTCGAAGACTGAAGAAGATCATATTGAGTACTTATTGAAGTTGTTTCAGCGTTTGAGAAAGTTTAAGCTCCGTTTGAATCCTAATAAATACACTTTTGGTGTCCGTTCTGGAAAGTTGTTGGGCTTTATTGTCAGCCAAAAAGGCATTGAAGTTGATCCTGGTAAAGTTAAAGCCATTCAGGAAATGCCTGCGCCCAAAACAGAAAAAAAGTAATTGGGACGTTTAAATTACATCTCCCGATTTATATCTAATATGACTGCCACATGTGCGCCGATCTTCAAGCTGCTTCGCAAAGATCAGGGTTGTGTCTGGAAAGAGGATTGTCAGAAAGCTTTTGAGAGGATTAAAGAGTATCTGCTTAAACCTCTGATTTTGTCTCCTCCTGTGGAAGGAAGACCTTTGATCATGTATTTGACCGTGCTGGAAGAGTCTATGGGATGTGTTCTAGGTCAATAAGATGAATCTGGTCGGAAAGAATTTGCCATTTATTATTTGAGCAAGAAGTTCACTGATTGTGAGTCTCGGTACTCAATTCTTGAAAAGACATGTTGTGCTTTAGCTTGGGCTACCAAACGCCTTCGCCAGTATATGTTGAATCATACAACTTGGTTGATATCCAAAATGGATCCAATCAAGTATATCTTTGAAAAGCCTGCTTTAACTGGGAGGATTGCTCGTTGGCAAATTTTGTTGTCAGAATATGATATCGAGTACCGAACTCAAAAAGCGATAAAAGGAAGTGTTTTGGCTGACCATTTGGCACACCACCCAATTGATGATTATCAACCTATCAGGTTTGATTTTCCTATTGAGGATGTGATGTATCTAAAGGTTAAAGATTGTGAAGAACCATTACTTGATGAAGGGCCTGTGCCTGGATCCCGTTGGGGTTTGATTTTTGACGGAGCTGTTAATGAGTATGGCAATGGTATTGGGGCAATAATTGTTGCTCCTCAAGGTTCTCATATTCCTTTCAGTGCAAGGTTGATGTTCACTTGCACAAATAATGCGGCTGAGTATGAAGCATGTATTATGGGCTTGGAAGAAGCCATTGATTTAAGAATCAAGATTCTCGATGTATACGGAGATTCAGCCCTGGTGATTAATCAGATTAAAGGAGAATGGGAGACACGTCAACCTGATTTGATTCCTTATCGAGATTATGCAAGAAGGTTGTTAACTTTCTTCAATAAGGTTGAGTTTCACCATGTACCCAGAGCATCAAATCTAATGGCGGATGCTTTAGCCATTATATCCTCTATGATTGTGGTGAATCGGTGGAATGATGTGCCCAAAATCGATGTTATGCGGCTTGACAGGCCAGCTCATGTGTTTGTGGTTGAAGACATTGTTAATGATAAACCGTGGTATTATGATATTAAATGCTTTCTTCAAAATCAAGAGTACCCGCTTGGGGTATCCAAGAAAGATAAGAAGACTTTGAGAAGATTGACTGGTAGTTTCTTCTTGAATGATGATGTGCTGTATAAAAGAAATTATGACATGGTCTTGCTCAGATGCGTGGATAGACACAAAGAAGACATGTTGATGAGAGAAATTCATGAAGGATCTTTTGGTACTCATGCCAATGGGCATGCAATGGCTAAGAAAATGTTAAGGGCAAGTTACTATTGGCTGACAATGGAATCCGACTGTTGCAAATTCGTGAAGAAGTGCCATAAGTGCCAGGTTTATGCTGACAAAATTCATGTACCACCAACGCCTCTCAATGTTATCTCTTCTCCATGGCCTTTCTCCATGTGGGGCATTGATATGATTGGAATGATTGAGCCTAAAGAGTCGAACGGACACCGTTTCATATTGGTGGCTATTGACTATTTTACCAAGTGGGTTGAAGCGGCATCATATGCCAATGTGACCAAGCAAGTCGTAGTCCGATTTATCAAGAATCAAATCATCTGTCGGTATGGTGTTCCGAGCAAGATTATCACTGTTAATGGGTCGAACCTGAATAATAAAATGATGAAGGAATTATGTGATGAGTTTAAGATTGAGCATCATAATTCTTCTCCTTACAGACCTAAGATGAATGGGGCTGTTGAAGCTGCTAATAAGAATATCAAGAAGATTGTTCAGAAGATGGTTGTTACTTACAAGGATTGGCATGAGATGCTCCCTTTTACTTTGCATGGGTATCGTACATCCGTCCGCACTTCAACAGGGGCAACCCCTTTCTCTCTTGTGTATGGTATGGAAGCAGTGCTCCCAGTGGAAGTTGAAATCCCCTCTATGAGGGTTTTGATGGAAGCTGAATTGTCTGAGGCTGAATGGTGCCAAAACAGATACGATCAGTTGAATTTGATTGAGGAGAAAAGAATGTCGGCCTTGTGTCATGGCCAATTATATCAACAGAGAATGAAGAAAGCTTTTGATAAGAAGGTTCGACCTTGTGTGTTCAGAGAAGGTGACCTCGTGCTCAAAAAGATCTCGACTTTTACCAATGATTCTAGGGGCAAGTGGACTCCTAATTATGAAGGCCCGTATGTTGTTAAGAAAGCCTTCTCTGGCGGTGCATTACTTCTTACAACTATGGATGGTGAAGAGTTCACTCGTCCTGTGAATGTCGATGCAGTCAAGAAATACTTCGCCTAAAAAATAAAAGAACAACTCGCTAAGTTGAAAACCCGAAAGGGCGGCTTAGGCAAAAATGAGCGTCTCGGTGGGCTGAAAACCCGAAAAGGGCGGTCCAGGCAAAAACTAGAGACAAAAACAGAAATAATCATCCCGGTAGATTGAAAACCCAAAAGGGCAATCTAGGAAAAAGTTAGGGATTATGGCAAGTAACTGCATCTGGCCAGTCTTGATCATTTGAAAGCAATATTGTCTATCAAGGATTCTACTTCAATCATCCTCAGTTGAAGTTTTGGGCACAGTGGAATTCAAAGTTGTTAGGGAGAATAGTGGTCATTGTATTTCAATGTAACCCTTTCCATGTATTTACCATTTTTCAAACTTTGTGATGATCCATGGAGTTACGCCATTTGCGGACTTCCATTCTATTAATAAAATTTGGGCCTGTGTCCCTTTGTTTGCAATGCTTATTTTGTTTCTGTTTGCAAAATTTCATTTATTGCTGATGATGATTTTTGAAACAAAATGTGAATAATTGATTTAAAATTTTTGAAAATTATAAAAACTTTTTCTTTGATTTATGAATATGAAAAAGAATGTCAATGGTTATTCCAAGGATGGTAGGATCGATGTTTTCTTCAGCAGGGTTCGTTCTCGCTCCTTTGACAGAATTCATTGACAGCTCCCCGGTAGAGTTCGTCGATATTTCCCCAGTAGAGTTTGTTGATATTTCCTTGGCAGAGCTTGGTCCTATGAATGTGTTTAGTTGTTGACAAGGTGATAGGTTTGTTGTGATGTGTTGAATTCATAAGATCCAATGCTGTTTGGTTTCTCCCCCCAACTAGGTCTTGATCTGAATCCTCTCCAGCTGATTATGTTATGGTCAGGCAGTTGAGTAGTTTTGAGGTGCACTTCTCCTTAATGGTGATTCCCACGCAGAGATTCATTTTTGTTGTCCCCAGCCAAAATCATATGAGGAATCTTCACTCAGAGTTTTACCCTCTAGACATGTTGTTGTTGCTTTGGATGTCCCCAAACAGAGAGCAATGTTATTCTCTTCTAAGAAACATTGACGTGGTGATCGCTTGTTGTGTTTCATCTTGTCTTGTGGGTGTTTTTCTCTCCAGGTTGTTCTACCCAGGGATTTAGCCTTGATGATTCCCCAGCGGAGGCATTGTATTATCATTTCCAGTTATAAAGCAGTGAGGTTAATTTCTCATTTCCCCCGACAAGTCCAGGATGTACTTCTCTCCGGATTGTTTTTTCCAGAGATTTATCCTCCTAGTGAAGATTGCGCATCACTATTGCGGCTATTCCCCAGTGAAGTTGCTGATGATATCTCTTTTAGTCACCTGTTGGGTTTTCTCTCATTTATGATGAGTATTGAACTAAAATCCCCCACAGCTTGACCTTTTGCTATTTTCCCAGCAAGTCCAGGATGCTTTGCTCCGAATTGGTTAATCCTCAGAGAACTTTTCTCTTGTATCTCCAGCAGACCTGCCTTGTATTCCCAGTGGATTTTGCATAGATGTGTATATGTCTGCAATCCCCAGCGGATTCATTATTTCTCCGCAGCAGATCTCTTCATGGAAGTTCCTGTGAATTCTTTATGATCCCCAGGAAGAATCAGAAAGTTTGGGTTGTTGTGATTCCCCAACAGTTTCTTGCCATCCTCAAAGCAGAGTTTATGTTGTTATCCTCTTTATGGATCATCGATGTTAGAAGATTGATATTCGGGTCTTTCCTCAAGGAGTATCTTATTTTCTCCAGCAAGATTTGAGCCTTGTAGTGGGATTTATTTTCCTTTCATGGTTTTTGTTTATCTCTTGCAGGATTTCTTCAGCTAAATGCCTAGCAGATTTGCTAATGACATCTCCATCTTGTTGAGATTAGCCGAGTATTCAGTGGTGTTGTGATGTTTTTCCACCCTCTGTTTATCCTTTATGTCTGTTTTGTCAGCATATTCATACTCATACGCATTGCATACGCATTCATTTGTTGTGCATAGCATGTTGTTGTTGCATTTTGCATTTTGCATTTGTGTCGGTGCTTCTTTGCTCTCTGGTGTTGTTATCCCCGTAGAGCGTGTGTGTCCTCTCTCCATTTAGAGTGTCGACTCGTAAGCAGAAAAATGCATATCTTTGTTAATTCCCCACTGAGCTTATTTCTCGTGGAAGATTTTTGATTCAGTTTCCTTCCCAGTGCATTATCTGGATGGATTTAGTCCCCAGTTGAGATATTTCCTCCTCGAGATGAGTCTTGGTCCCCTGTGATATTTGTTTGGATCTCTAGGCTGTGAAACCTAGATTGAGAGTGCATTTATTTTGTACCTTTGGAGATTCTGCGCCCTTCAGCTGAAATCTGCGTATGATTCCCCTTTTGGAAGGTTCAATATTGTTTCGTAGCAGTCCTTTATTTGAGAAGCCTGAGGCGATGCAGTTAATACCTTTTGTGACTCCAATGAATGGTAAGTCTCTTCGGTTTGATGGGACAGTTCGTTGTTGAGATTTGTTACTTCAATGAATGGTAAGTCTCTTCGGTTTGACGGGACAGTTCGTTGTTGAGGTTTTCTACTCCGATGAATGGTAAGTCTCTTCGGTTTGATGGGACAGTTCGTTGTTGAGATTTTATTACTCCGATGAATGGTAAGTCTCTTCGGTTTGATGGGACAGTTCGTTGTTGAGATTTTGTTACTCCGATGAATGGTAAGTCCCTTCGGTTTGATGGGACAGTTCGTTGTTGAGATTTTATTACTCCGATGAATGGTAGGTCTCTTCGGTTTGATGAGACAGTTCGTCGTTGAGATTTTGTTACTCCGATTAATGGTAAGTCTCTTCGTTTTGATGGGACAGTTCATTGTTGAGATTTTATTACTCCGATGAATGGTAAGTCTCTTCGGTTTGATGGGACAGTTCGTTGTTGAGATTTTATTACTCCGATGAATGGTAAGTCTCTTCGGTTTGATGGGACAGTTCGTTGTTGAGATTTTGTTACTCCGATGAATAGTAAGTCTCTTCGGTTTGATGGGACAGTTCGTTGTTGAGATTTGTTACTCCGATGAATGGTAAGTCTCTTCGGTTTGATGGGACAGTTCGTTGTTGAGATTTTATTACTCCGATGAATGGTAAGTCTCTTCGGTTTGACGGGTCAGTTCGTTGTTGAGGTTTTCTGCTCCGATGGATGATTAGTCTCTTCAGTATGCTAGAGACAGTTCATTGTTGAGGTCTTGTTTTTCCCAGTGGAGCCTTGTTGTGCTAAGTCTTCCCTGTTGGGTTTTATCCTTGTTGTTATGTGGTTTATTCCCGCATACACTTACCCCCAGTTTGTATCCTCCCTTTGTTGGGATGTGTTTTCCCCTGCGGAGTCTTTTCTCTTTTCTTTTGCTCCCCAGCTTTTTTTTATCTCCTGTGGCATTTTCTCCCCACAGTGGTCTTGTGTTTGCATATCATTTGCATGATCATATCATCTTGTGGTCTCTTAGGGCCAAAAATTGGGTTGTTGTTATATTTAAGTCTCTTCTATCTCGTCGAGACAAAGATGCCCATCTTCGTATCTCCGGATAGAAGAAACTTAAATAAGGGCAGCTGTAATACCCTCATTTTTGCCTCTAAGATTCTTTGCTTTTCATTTGCATTTCATACCGCAAACAAGATCACACATTGGTTCCCTCTTCTATAGGATTGTGCCTTGCAGGGATCTTTGGGTTTGTGTGTGTTTGTTGGTTGTTTTATTGTTTATGTTTACTAACCATTAATCAAAATCCAAAAATATTTTGTTTTCTTTCACTAACATTTTCAGGGGAAGAACAGGTTAAAAATACCAAAAAATCAGTCCCGCAGCTCGAATGGATTTCATCTGAATAAAGTCAAAGTTGATCGGCAAACAATTCAAAATTTCATCTGATCAAGAGTTTCCAAGGTTTAATTGATTATTATTCAAGGGACTCCAAGGTTCATGTGTTTATTTCCATGCCTTCTTTGACGAGCAAGAAAAATCGAGCCGAAATCAAGACAGCACATCAAAAAGCCAAAATTTCCAAATTTTCACTGTGTTAACCAGTTAACACATTTGGTTAATCGGTTAACGCGTGCGAATTCTGAAAAAAGGCCCGCAAATTCAAATTTTCAGCAAATGGCACCAATTTTCATCATTTTTGAATATTCCATCTCAGTTCTAATTCCCTACATCATCAATATTAATTCTTATCATACACCTCCACTGATCACCACTCTTTTAATTTCCCTCCAAATTTGAATTCCAATCCTATTTTTGATCACCCAAGCCTAATTCCAAACCACCAAATTCCCAAGCTTAAACTCTATAAATAGAGGCTTCATTTCATTCATTTCATTTGATAGCCAAAAAATCCCTTGCAATTTCTCTCCCCAACTACCAAAATTCACCAAAATCTCAATTTCTTCTTTTAGCCTCCATCTCGGGCTTTGTACGAGATACTAAAACACTCTCTTGTTGAGTATAAAAGACTCTCTTGTTGAGTCAAAACCTTTTAGCCTCCATCTCAGGCTTCGTACAAGATACAAAATCACTCTCTTGTTGAGTATAAAAGACTCTCTTGTTGAGTAAAAAACTTTTAGCCTCCATATCGGGGTTCGTACGAGATACAAAATCAATCTCTTGTTGATTATAAAAGACTCTCTTGTTGAGTCAAAAACTTTTAGCCTCCGTCTCGGGCTTCGTACGAGATACAAAATCACTCTCTTGTTGAGTATTAAAGACTCTCATGTTGAGTCAAAACACTTTAGCCTCCGTCTCGGGCTTCGTACAAGACACATAAAAGCACCCTCTTGTTGGGTCAATAGCCTCATCTTAGGCTTTGTATGAGAAAACCCCGGTTGAGTCAATCAACCTATTAGCATCAAAATCTGTGCCTCGTTCACAGTATACAAACATCAACAACTCCTTTTCCTTCATCTAATTGCTGTAAGCGGCAAGCCTCTGGATTATTTACATCCACGCCACTGTCCCTCTTTTAGCATGAGAAATTCCTAAGGAAAGATGGCATTGCTCTAAACTGAGTTAAACTCTTCTCCTTCAGGTTAAAAATCCCCTATAAAGGAAATTATGGCATTGTTGGATTCACATATCCCAGTTAAAGTAATTCTCCTTTATAACCAGTCACCCAACAGTTGTGACAAACATACCAAATATCCCCTTTAGAGATGACAAGTTCTCTCTCATCAATAAACCCTTTAGCTTCATATCTTGGGCTTCGAGCAAGATACAAATAGACCCTTCAGCTTCATATCTTGGGCTTTGAACAAGATACAAACCACATTTAGCTTCACGTCTTGGGCTTTGAACAAGACACCAAAACAACTTTTTTTTCCTCCCATAGAATAGGAGGAACTACGATCGCTCTGATTTCCCTGTTTCATCAAACGGGAATACGTAGGCATAAGATTGAAAAAATCTTAGCGAGCATACTAATCAAAAACCCAAAATCCCGTACCTTCATACTTCAATCGAAAAGCATCAGTCCTAACATCTTGCAAATAATCCAGACACTGTGTTCTTAACAAAATAACCTAAGAGAGACCCACAATCTTAATAGCATATGTAAACCAACCGTCACCTGTGTAAACTCAGTACGCAAGCAGGGTTAATTGGAGACATCTATTTCCCTTCCTTAATCAGCTTAACAGGATAAAAAATGAATCGAACTGTAGTACCCCAAAGCGGTAGTGCTTCGCAACCATACAAAAATTCGCGCTACAGAAAAATGGCGACTTCACTGGGGAAAGATCGAGATCTTGTTCTCTTCCCATCTCTCAGGTAGAAAACCCTGAGTTCACAAAGTATCATAGAAATGGCTACTCTGCTGGGGAGTCATTGTCTGTATAGGATCATAAGACTAGAGGTCTAGGATGATTAAGACAAATATATATACTGCTTTTCCTAATTGACATTCGTGTTTATTTTTCTGCTCATGGGAATGCGTGTGATGCCGCATGTGGAAAGATTGAGTATACACCTAAGATAGGTGATGGCAATGCGGGTAATCTTACTAGGAGTGAATTCCAGTTAAGAGCCCCCGATCGACCATCAAACTCAGTGGAGACTCCCTTTGCAGATACATTGCCTATACGACTTCGGT
Source organism: Lathyrus tuberosus (assembly GCA_022829125.1). Taxonomy (NCBI): domain Eukaryota; kingdom Viridiplantae; phylum Streptophyta; class Magnoliopsida; order Fabales; family Fabaceae; genus Lathyrus; species Lathyrus tuberosus. Next base: position 545,299 of record JALAZF010000422.1, read on the forward strand.
TGTTGAAAGTAGTGTGGCCGACTGGGTTATCTGAGAAGCTGAGGTTATTAGTAGACTTAAGCCATTTTGTAGTGCGGAAGCTATCGGAAATAGTTGTCACGCGATACTACCCTCATCTGAGATCACTCTAGGATACATCAGCTCGCTGGCGATCCACTTGCTGTTGTTATCCCAGAGGGGTCAATGATTTTGCGGACAGGTACAAAAAATCACCAGTATAAACCTTGGGGGGGGGAGAGCCTTGACTTCATGACACCGACCCTTTGACCCTATGTTTTTTCTATGTTTTTGTGTGCTGCATTCATAGATTCATCTAAAAAACATTAAAACAAAAAAAAATCTTCTCTTCTAGTCTCTCTTTTTCAAATTAAACTAAGACAATGATTGCAAATGTCAGAGAAAGGAGATTGCGCTAATGGATTTTGGTAGAAGGAAAACTCATAAGTACACCTTCAAGGTTCCAAAGTTAGAGGATTTGAGAGGTTTGGCGAGAATGATAACCAACCACGAGGCTTTCAGAGCCAAGTATGGAGGACTGCTGTCTCTATTAAGGGTCCATGTAATTGAAGAAATCTTGTCCACACTAATCCAGTTCTACGATCCGGTCTATCACTGTTTCACATTCCCGAATTATCAGCTTGCACCAACACTAGAGGAGTATTCTCACCTGACTGATTTACATATTACTGATTAAGCTCCCTTTTCTGGTCTGGAAGAAATTCCAAAGGATCAGACCATTGCGAGAGCAATTTATTTGGACGAGTCAGAAGTCAGGACACACATGACCACTAAGGGTGGCATCCAGGGTTTGCCAACTCAGTTCTTGATAAAGAAAGCTCTGTACTTTGCTAGTATAGGAAACGTGGCCGCTTTCGAGAGAAACTTTGTTTTGCTAACCTACGGGTTATTTTTGTTTCCCAACATCGATAACTTTGTAGATATCAACGCCATTAAGATTTTCCTGATCGGAAACCCTGTACCGACCTTACTCGCAGATGTGTATCATTCGGTACATTTAAGGAATTTATACAACGGAGGAATGATCACGTGCTGTGTACCCTTGCTTTATAAATGGTTCACTTCCCATTTGCCCAAGTCTGCTGCATTTTGGGATCAAAAAAATACTTTACGTTGGTCGTAGAGAATCATGTCTCTTACCAACTCTGACATCGATTGGTACAATCGAATCTACGACGGGATCGGGATCATTGACCGTTGTGGAAATTTCCCAAATGTACCCCTTATAGGAACTAAGGGAGGAATCAACTATCATCCAGTGTTAGTTCATCGTCAATTTGGATACCCAATGAGGCATGTCCCACGTAACGCTCAATTGGAAGGTCTTTTCTTCAAGGAAGGAGAAAATGACAGGGCACTAAAGACAGAAATAATGCACGCTTGGAAACACGTTCATAGGAAAGGACGAGAATCTCTAGGAAAACCAGACTGTGTCTCGATGGAGCCTTATCTCCACTGGGTACAAACTAGAGCTCTCAAGCTGAGAATGCCTTACCCTCATCAGGAAGTTCTTCCATTAAGGGACTCTGCCCTTTATTTCATGTCTGAGACGGAAAAACTTCAGGTTACTCTCAGCAAAGTTCAGCAGGAGAAGAGGTATGGAATGTAAGAAAATACAGCAGCTATTAAGAGAAAAGGATGCTCTGATTGAGATTTTAGAGCAACATGCTGTAGAAAATCAGGATGACCAAAGAAGTTTGCTCGCTCCTTTCACTTGGCAAAGGAATGACAACCCGACAACGGCCCAAGAGCCCCGATCAAAGAAAAGGAAAATACCCGAACCAACACCTGAGCTCTCTTCAGAGAGGACTCAGGATCCATTAGTTTAGATTTCCCTTTTCAGCACTTTGTAATCTACTGTATTTCCATTTCCGCAATCCTTTGAATTCAATAAAACGGGGTTTCCCCACTGTTTGATATTTGCAATCCAATTGTCGAAGTTTACTTTGAATAAACAAAAATAATTAATAATCATTGCATTCATCATTCTCATAAACACATTCTTCTTACCTACAAATCTCACGTTTGCGTCTCGATTCTAGAGTCAAACTGTCTCATTCGTATAATACTCGGGCCAATCATCTGAAAAAGATGGATGATCTCGAGGAAGAGAACAGAGAGTTGAGGGAAGAGATCGACACTCTGAAAGAGGATTTGAGAAAGCTTCATAACGACATGCAAGCTCTAGCAGAAGCTCAGATGCAGTAACAAAGGATTGTGATCTCGGAGATCACATCTACGCCCATAGTGGAGAAGTATGATCCTAGGTACAAAATCCCAAAAGATCGTCCCTGGGGCATGCCACTTAACTATATCCTGGAAGGATATGTTCCGCCGATCACTGAGGATCAGGGAACCGCAACAAGAACCGCTGGGCCTGAAGGTTACAAACTTCGGGAAAACGAAGATGCCAGGGGTATGGCAGCAACTCCTGAAGGTTACAAACTTTGGGAGACACCGAGAGTCTCGGCCATAATGACTATACCACCACCCGTGGTACACACTATCCCGGAAGGACAGATTCTATAGATACCTTCTGGTGGAAACGATAGCATGTTCGACAGAATGAATGAATTCCAGGAACAATTCCTGGAGATGCAGAAAGAATTACAGGCCCTTCGCGGTTAGGATCTATTTGGAAAGGACGCCGCAGACCTCTGCTTGGTCCCCAACGTGAAAGTTCCGCACAAGTTCCAGGTACCCGACTTTGAAAAGTACAAGGGTAACTCTTGCCCTCAAAGCCATTTGGTGATGTACGCTCGACGAATGTCAGCTCAGACAAAGAACCAGGACCTATTGATTCACTACTTTCAGGATAGTTTAACCGGTGCCGCATTAAAATGGTACATGGGTTTAAACCGCGCTACGATCGGCACGTTCAGAGATCTTGGCACTGCTTTCGTTCAACAATATAAATACAATTTGGACATGGCACCAGACAGAGATCAACTTAGATCAATATCACAAAAGGACAAGGAAACCTTTAAGGTGTACACTCAGAGATGGAGTGAAATTGCCGCCCAGATTTTCCCACCTCTTAAGGAAAAAGAGATGACAAAGATCTTCTTGAAAACCTTAAGCTCATTTTACTACGACAGAATGGTCGCCAGTGCGCCCAGTGACTTCACGGAGATGGTGGGCATGGGAGTTCGTCTTGAGGAAGCGGTCCGGGAAGGACGTCTAGTTAAAGACGATGGATCATCAAGTAGAACGAAACGATACGGTAGTGCTTTCCCTAAGAGAAAAGAGCAAGATATCAGGAATATCTCTCTCGGAAAGCAAAGGCGACGATATCAACTAGTAGCAGCTGTAACTCCTGCTATTAATCCCACGCCTGTTCCTATGTATCAACCTTAGGTTGCGCAGAGCCAACCAATTCAACAGCAATATCAGCAAAGGACACAACAACCTCTTCAGCAGGCTCGTCCTCAGTATAACAACAACCGTACAACACGACCACCAGGGTTCGACCCTATACCGATGTTGTACGCGGAACTATTTCCATTATTACTTGTCAAGGGGCACGTCCAAACTAAGTCTCCTCTTACAGTACTGGAAAATTCGCCTTTTTGGTTCAAAGTGGATCAGACTTGTCCTTATCATCAAGGAGGACCAGGGCATAACATACAAAATTGTCTCAGTTTCAAATCCGATGTGCAAAATCTTCTGCAATTCTGGTTTTCTGGGTTGTGGTCATTGTTCAGTTAACAGCACGGCACGTCCAGAGCAGTGATACCTTGATCCCATGTTTGCATCTGCATCATTTCTTGCATTCTAACATGTTTGGCATTTTTCAGGGTTTGCATCTTACCTTTGATTCCGGTTGCTGGGGTTTTCTTGTCATGGATGCTCAGAGGAAGAAGACTGTGGCTTACACGTTCCCAGACCCAACTCTGACGTTGATTCATAAGATGATTGGTATGATTGGTCCTGGAATTCGCACTGAGTTTAGTGGTGAGTATGGAAGGTTGCTTAAGTTCGTCTATAACATCTCCAAGTATGAGAAAGATGATATCCACACACTATTACAGTTCTACGATCCGCCGCTGCGCTGTTTTACTTTCCCAGATTACATCTTGGCTCCAACACTCGAGGAGTTCTCATTTATTTTGGGAATCTCCATCAAGCCAGGTATACCATTCTTCTCTGAAGAACGCCCAGGATTGGAAGAGATAGCTGCTGCTTTTCATATAGGAGAATCCACTTTGAGTGATAATATGGTTGACAAACAAGGATTAAGGGCTTTTTGTTGAAGTTTTTGTTTGATCAAGATAGCGCGTATGCTAAAGTAAAGAATTGGACATCCTTCAAAGCCATTTTAGCTGTGTTTATTTATGGGATTGTCCTGTTCCCCAATATCCCCGATCTTGTGGATATGCACACTGTTCGGATCTTTATCTCAAAGAATCCTGTACCTACTCTACTGGGTGATGTATACCATTCAGTTCACTATAAGAATGAGAATAGACGAGGAAGGACTGTAAGCTGTTGTGCGCCACTCCTGTCTACGTGGTTTTTAAGGCATCTTCCTGAAACTGGAGCTTTCATTGATGCAAGAGATTCCTTGAAGTGGTCTAAGAGGTTGATGGGATTGACTGCTGATAACATTGTCTGGTTCAATCATGATCTTTTGGGGATAGAGCTCATTTATAATTGTGGAGAATTCCCAAATGTACCTTTAGTGGGGAGAAAAGGCGGAATTAATTATAACCCTTCTCTCACTACCAGGCAATTTGGGTATGCTTTGAGAGGTCCCCCTGAAGATTGTGATGTTGGAGAGTCCCTGTTTTTCAACGGCACCGAAGACCAAGAAATATTGGGAAGAGCTGTGAACGCTTGGAAGCATGTTTTTAAGAGAGGGAAGACTTCTTTTGGGAAGTGCAATAACAAAGCATTTGCTTCATACGTGGACTGGATCCGGAAGAGATCGGAAGATGAGCTTCTTCCTTTCCCAATAGAGCCACCCTTGTACCCTCTGATGACTGAGCCTCCGACTACAGTGGAGATAGAGAGGTATAACAAGCTGTGGGCTGAAAATGAGAAGCTGAGGGAAGAAAATCGTGAGTTGAGTAGAGAGATCGGCCAATTGAAGCACGAGAAAGGTGAAGCTGTTCATGTTGCCAAGGTGAAGACAGAATTGTTCGCTAAGAAAGAGAAAGAGTTGGCTGATGAAGTTGCATCCAGACAGAAGGTAGCACGGGCCTTGAGGGGTACCAGTAAGGTTCTCACATCCAAGAAAAAAGAGTTAACCAATGCTTTGTCAAAGATCCACAAGTTCAATTCTTACCGAAATACAGCAATTTCAACCAATAAACAGAAAGAGGATAAGTACTTGGAGCAGATCAAGGGTTTGAAGTCAAAGCTCAAAAGGAAAGACGAGGAGATCTTATCAAGAATTTTCGAAGGCAGAGCAGTCGAAGAGAGACTCAAAGGGGCCATGGCAAATATGGAGGAGTTGAAGGCCTAAGCTGAGGTGAAGAGGCCCAGGAGTGAGGGTCCCAGTACAGGTGGTGTTTATGAAGAAGATGCTTGGGAGCTGCACAGTCGCTATTTGATGGGGATTATGCACAGAAGAGATCTTCTAATCCAAGAGTTAATCCAGAAGCTGAAACATCCCAACACCAAGAAGCTATTAAAAGAGGCGCAAGATTGGTGTAAGGAGCATGATGAATGGGGAATACTGGCACGGTTGAGTTTGGATGATTTTCCATAACTTGCTTTTCTTTATTTCGTTGTACTTTTGGGATCACCACCAGACTTGTTGGTCGGGATCTTTTGTTTATCTTATTTAGACCTATGTCTTTATCTTGGGTTGTAACAGATGACAGATGATTATTTTCCGACTCTCCTATTATATGATCAGAAGTTCAGTTCCATATTGTTGTTAAACTGGAATCAAGGGGTAGATCACCCTTGTGAATATACAAACATGTTTGCATTTGCATTTGCATAATCATAATCATTTTTTCATAATAGGTTTATCTCTGGTTTTCTTATGTTCTCCTTTCTTCAGACAGGATTGCCGACCAACGTATTCATCGGTATTCTACCCGGTCCAACCAGAAGAGAATCATGGAACAGATGCAAGCGGAAATGGCTGCCATGCAGGCACGTATTGACCAATTCATGGAGATGATGCAAGGAGTCGCACAAGGGCAACAAGAGCTCAGAACCCTGGTGCAACCTCTTGTGACAAGAGTAGACGAGAATGGTGTACTACATGGCGGTCATGTTATTCCTCCTGGCGGAGGTGGTAATGGAAATGTTGTTCATAATGGAGCTCAAGGTGGAGTGCCAATTCCTTCTTTGGTAGGAGGAGGAAGCACTATTCGTGCAGTTCATGGCCATCACTGTGATGACCAGCAAGATGATGTTTTCTCTGTGTGAAGCATGGATGCTGGTATCCCTGTTGTTAATGATGAAAGGATTCAGCTGATTGAAGAGCAGTTGAAGGGGGTTGTGGATCAAAATACTCTAGGCATGTACTTGGATGATCTGGGGCTGGTTCCAGGCGTCATTATCCCACATAAGTTTCAGACTCCTACTTTTGAAAAGTACAACGGTATGACTTGCCCAAGGACTCACGTGAGGGCGTACGCAAGTAAAATGGCTGCTCATGCAAAGAATGAGAAGTTGATGATGCATTGCTTTTAGGATAGCCTATTTGGGGCATCCCTGGAATGGTATATGCAGCTAGAGAGGAAAGACGTTCGTAGTTGGAGAGAGCTGGCAGAGGCTTTTATCAAACACTATCAATATAACACCGACATGGCTCCCAATCGTACACAGCTACAAAGCATATCCCAAAAAAGAAGTGAAACCTTTAAGGAGTATGCGCAGAGATGGCGCGAGTTGGCGGCGAGGGTGCAGCCGCCAATGTTGGAAACAGAAATGTTGAAAATGTTCATGGACACCTTGCCCAAACATTATTATGAGAAATTGTTGCCTTGTGCGCTAGGCAAGTTCACAGATTTGATCATGTTAGGTGAGATGGTAGAAAGTGGGATTAGAGCTGGGAAGGTCTCAGACAGTGATGAATCATCTTCTGGTCAGGGGAAGAAGCCGTACGTGAACTATAAAAGGAAAGAAGAAGCCAATTCTGTCTCATCCTATAGGGGAAAGGGGAAACAACAACAAAACTATAACCAGCAGGTGGCTTCAGTGGTTATTCCTGCAGCACTTCCACCTCTGGCAACACCTCAACAACAGAATTGTGCTCCGCGCCAACAACAATTCACACCTAAGCAGAACAGACACTTTGATACTCCACCTCTGCCATATTCACAATTGTTTCAGCATTTGCTTTAGTTGAAGTTAGTTGAAAAGAGGACTTTGGCTCCTCCTGTTGGCACTCCGCCTCCGGGTTATAACCCTAACGCCCACTGTGACTTTCATTCTGGGGCACCCGGACATCATCTTGAGGACTGCAAAGCTTTTAAGTATAAAGTCCAAGACTTGGTGGATTCAAAGGCTATCAGCTTTGCTAATGATGGACCTAATGTTGTGCAGAACCCAATGCCTAACCATGGTGGGCCAAGGGTTAATGCTGTGATAGAAGAGTGTGAGTCTTTGAACTTGGTTATGAATGTGGATGAGTTGAAGACACCGTTGAAGGTAGTGAAGAGCAGGCTGCTAAAGGGTGGAGTATACCCCGGTTGTGATGAAAATTGTTCCGAATGCATGGTACAGATTAATGGTTGTGGTTTATTGAAGTCAGGAATTCAAGGTTTGATTGATGCGGGTTGTTTGCAATTCGACCGATGTGATCAGCAAAAAGAAGTTGTTAATGATGATGTTGCCACTATTATTATTCCTTTCAAAAAAGTTGTGATATCAGGACCAGCGAGACCAACGCCGGTTGTTATTTCAGGTCCTAAACCCATTCCGTATGAAAGTACCAAATCCATCCCTTGGAATTATGGCGCTGATGTTTTTGTTAATGGGCAGAAGCATGAACTGGTGGAAACTTCAGCAGCAAATTCCAGCCCTGAAAGTAAAGTTGAAACTGATGCTGTTACAAGGAGTGGTAGGGTCCTTATCCCTGCTGATGGTCAACCCAGTGGTTCTAAACAAGACAAGGGAAAGAAGATCATGGATGATACCGTGCAGACACCGGTAGTGAGTAATTCTGCAGTAAAGCCAGCTGACAACTCTTTTTCAGAGAATGTGGAAGAGTTTATGAGGCTTATCAGGAAAAGCGGCTACAAGATTGTTGATCAACTGCACCAAACACCGTCAAAGATCTCCATCCTATCTCTGTTGTTATGTTCAGAAGCTCACAAAAATGCACTTTTGAAAGTTTAGAACGCTACTTATGTTCCTCAGGAAATATCTGTCAATCAGCTAGAAGGGGTTGTATCGCATGTGAACGCTGGCAATGGTTTGGGTTTCACTGATTTAGATATGACTCCAGTTGGGAGAAACCACAACAATGCCTTGCATATTTCTGTTGAGTGTCGTGGGTCATTGTTGTCTCATGTACTTGTGGATACTGGGTCTTCGTTAAATGTTCTTCCTAAGAAAGCCTTGATGAAATTGGATACCTGTGGGTTGATATGTACACCGAGTGATTTGGTGGTGCGTGCTTTTGATGGTTCCAAAAGGTATGTTTTCGGAGAGATTGTGCTACCAATTAAAGTAGGTCCAGAGTTCTTTGATGCTACTTTTTACATCATGGACATCCAGCCGGCCTACAGTTGTTTATTGGGACGCCCATGGATTCACAGTGCTGGAGCTGTGACATCTACGCTACACCAGAAGCTGAAATATATGGTGGATGGTCACGTGGTAACAGTTTGTGGAGAGGAAGACATTATGATAAGCCAGTTGTCTACCTTCAAGTATGTAGAAGTTGATGGCGAGATACATGAGACTTTGTGCCAAGGATTCGAGACAGTAAAGATTTCTAATGAACCTCCTAAAGATGTTATCCAGTCTGAAGTGGTAGAGCAGCCTGCAGTGGTGAGTCAGCCTGAGATCTCAATGTCTTCATTCAAAGATGCCAGGGCTGTGGTTGAAGCTGGAAGTTCACAAAAGTGGGGTCAAGTTGTTGAGGTTCAAGAGAAGAGAAATACTTATGGGCTGGGATATAGGCCACCCAGAAGAGCTCAGGATCCACCCAAATTCTATGGTCCAGTCCGTTTTACCAGTGCTGGTGTTTTCTTTGATAGGATTAATGCTATTGACGAAGAAGGGGACAGTGACTGCGACATGGATAGTTGGATTCGCCCCTGTACACCGGGTCAAAGCCTCTGCAATTGGTCATCAGAGAAAGTCATCCAAGTGACCGGCTTAGAGTAATTGCTTTTTTTTCCTGCTATGTTAATCCTATGTTCTGCCCAAGACGTAGTGATTCTTGTTTGTAGGGCTTTAACCTTTTTGCGTGTTTACTTCATCATTAATAAAGGACGTTTCCACATTCAAATATTTTTGATCCCTGTTTTTCTATTTTTATTTTTGTGCATAAAAATCACATCAAAATGGCAATGTGTTTCTATTTGTTGCATACATAATAAACACAAATCATCAATCATGCAGGTTTCCTTGTTCAGATTCCACCACTCATGATTCAGCTATGGCTCGATATGACTTCGACAATCCCATTTATCAGGCTGAAGAAGAGACTGTCGAAGATTGTGAACTACCCGAGGAATTGGCCAGACTGTTGAGACCAGAGGAGAAGGTCATCCTTCCTCATCAGGAGGAGATTGAGGTTGTTAATCTGGGAACCGAGGACGCAAGAAAAGAGGTGAGGATAGGGGCCGCTCTGGAAGACACCGTAAAGGGAAGATTGATTGAAATGCTTCGAGAGTATGTGGATATCTTCGCCTGGTCTTATCAAGACATGCCTGGGCTCGATACTGACATCGTGGTACACCGGCTACCCCTCAAAGAAGGATGTGCTCCGGTTAAGCAGAAGCTGAGAAGGACGAAACCAGAAATGTCTGTCAAAATTAAAGAAGAGGTTCAGAAACAGTTGGACGCCGAATTTCTCGCTGTGACAAATTATCCTCCATAGGTTGCTAACATTGTGCCTGTGCCTAAGAAAGATGGAAAGGTCAGGATGTGTGTTGACTATAGAGATTTGAATAGAGCAAGCCCGAAGGACGATTTCCCGTGTGTTAGTTGATAACACTGCTCAATATTCTGTGTTTTCCTTCATGGATGGTTTCTCTGGGTATAACCAAATCAAAATGGCCCTAGAGGACATGGAGAAGACGACATTCATAACACCGTGGGGAACATTCTGTTACAAAGTGATGCCCTTTGGATTAAAAAATGTAGGGGCAACTTATCAGCGGGAAATGGTGACTCTCTTTCATGATATGATTCACAAAGAGATTGAGGTCTATGTTGATGACATGATTGCAAAGTCACAAACTGAGGAAGAGCATCTGGTGAATCTTCAAAAACTGTTTGAAAGGTTAAGAAAGTTCAAACTGAGGTTGAATCCGAATAAGTGCACCTTCGGGGTGAGATCTGGAAAACTACTGGGGTTCATTGTCAGCGAAAAAGGTATTGAGGTTGATCCTGCTAAAGTAAAAGCCATTCAAGAAATGCCTGAGTCAAGAACGGAAAAAGAGGTTCGTGGTTTCCTAGGGAGATTGAACTACATTGCCAGGTTCATCTCTCATCTCACAGCCACGTGTGAACCAATTTTCAAATTGTTAAGAAAAGATCAAGCGGTCAGGTGGAACGAGAATTGTCAAAAGGCGTTCGAGAGAATAAAGGAATATTTGCAGGAACCTCCGGTCCTTATGTCGCCAGTACCAGGAAGGCCATTGATTATGTATCTTACGGTTCTTGAGAATTCAATGGGGTGTGTGCTCGGTCAACACGACGGGCCAGGTAGAAAAGAGCATGCTATCTACTACCTGAGTAAAAAGTTTACTGATTGTGAGTCGAGGTACTCAATACTGGAGAAAACATGTTGTGCACTCGCTTGGGCAGCTAAGCGTTTGAGGCAGTATATGTTAAACCACACAACCCTTTTAATTTCGAAGATGGATCCAATCAAGTATGTGTTTGAGAAGCAGATGCTTTCTGGTAGAATAGCCCGTTGGCAGATGGTTCTAACAGAATACGATATTCAATATGTTTCCCAAAAGGCCATTAAGGGAAGTGTTTTGTTAGAATATCTCGTTGAACAACCAATTGAGGATTATCAACCGATGAAGTTTGAATTTCCCGATGAGCATATTATGTATCTGAAGATGAAAGATTGTGAAGAACCTTTACCTGATGAAGGACCTGAAATTGGATCTCAATGGAAGTTAGTATTTGATGGAGCTGTTAACTCATACGGCAACGGAATCGGGGCAATCATTACAACTCCAAAAGGTTCTCATATACCTTTTACTGCCCGGTTAGTGTTCGTATGCACCAACAATGAGGCGGAGTATGAAGCATGCATCATGGGGTTAGAAGAAGAAATTGATTTGAGAATTAAGAACCTCGATGTTTATGGTGATTTCGCGTTGGTAGTTAATCAGATTACAGGTGAATTGGAGACTCGTCAAGCGAACTTGGTGCCTTATAACAACTATGCCAGAAGGTTATTACCTTTCTTTGACAAAATAGACTTTCATCATATACCCCGGTTGGAGAATCAGATGGCTGATGCGTTGGCGACATTGTCTTCGATGTATAAGGTGAATTGTGGGAATGAAACTCCTTCGATTAGAATCATGCGTCTGGATAGACCAGCTTTTGTGTTTGCAATAGAAGGTGTGTCAGATGGTAAACCTTGGTATCATGACATTAAAGTTTTCCTGAAGAGTCAGGAGTATCCAGAGGGTGCATCCACCAAGGACAAGAAGACTCTGAGGAGGTTGGCAGGAAATTTCTTTCTAAACAAAGATGATGTGTTATACAAGAGAAACTTTAACATGGTCTTGCTACGTTGTGTTGATGAACACGAGGAAAACCTGTTAATGGAGGAAGTTCATGAAGGATCTTTCGGTACCCATGCCAACGGGCATGCTATGGCTAGAAAGCTGTTGAGAGCGGGTATTACTGGATGAATATGGAGTCTGATTGTTTTAAATACGCCCAGAAATGTCACAAATGCCAAATTTATACAGATAAGGTGCATGTACCGCCTACTCCTCTGAATGTGTTGTCATCGCCTTGGCCCTTTACCATGTGGGGCATTGATATGATCGTAAAGATTGAACCTACTGCTTCCAATGGGCATCGTTTCATTTTGGTTGCCATTGATTACTTCACGAAGTGGGTAGAAGCAGCCTCATTTGCCAACGTCACCAGACAAGTGGTAGCTAGATTTATCAAGAAGGACATCATCTGCCGGTATGGAGTCCCGGAGAGAATCATTACTGATAATGGTTCAAATTTGAATAACAAGATGATGAAGGAGCTATGTCAGAGCTTTAAGATTGAACATCACAACTCTTCTCCCTATCGTCCGAAGATGAATGGGGCTGTTGAAGCAGCAAATAAGAACATCAAGAAGATTGTGCAGAAAATGGTAGTGACCTATAATGACTGGCATGACATGCGGCCTTATGCTTTACATGGTTATCGTACTTCAGTACGCACTTCGACTGGGGCAACTCCTTTCTCACTGGTATATGGTATGGAAGCAGTTCTACCATTAGAGGTTGAGATTCCTTCTTTAAGAATTCTGGCAGACGTGAAGCTTGATGAAGCTGAGTGGGTGCGTTCCAGACTGGATCAGTTGAACCTTATTGAAGAGAAGAGGTTGGCTGCCATTGCACATGGTCGGTTGTACCAGAGCAGGATGAAGAAAGCCTTTGATCAGAAAGTGCGTCCTCGGTGTTTTCAAGCTGGTGAATTGGTTTTGAAAAGGATCCTTCCTCCTCAAACAGATCACAGGGGCAAATGGACTCCAAACTACGAAGGGCCATATGTAGTAAGACAGGTTTTCTCTGGTGGAGCCTTATTACTCTCAACTATGGATGGCGAAGATTTTACGTCCCCTGTGAACGCAGACGTAGTCAAAAAATACTTTGCATAAAAGAGACCCGCTGGACACAAAAAGAAAGTCCAGGAAAAAAAAGGGCATCCCGGGGAACCATAAAAAGAAAAGGTTCGGGCAAAAATTAGGGATAAAAAGAAAAGAATAAACCCGCAAGGTTGAAAACCTGAAAAGGCAACTTTGGCAAAAATGGGTATCCCGGTGGATTGAAAACCCGAAAAGGGCGATCCAGGCAAAAGTTAGGGATTTTAAAAGCAAAGGCTATGATCTGCGTTCGATCTGTGAACACTTTTGATATACGAAAATTTCGAAGGAAAGGAATTAGTCCAGTCAGTCTTTTTGAAGGCCAAAGCATCTACGGATAAGCGAGGCATATTGGGTCATAGCTGAATTGAATCATGGTGGATGTTTGTTCCCCACATTGCCGACATGTGTATTTTCTTTTATTTCTTTTTGCGTAATTACCTCTTTTCAGGAATTGCTTCTAGATGTAAATTGCTATTTACAGACCAATTCATTCAATAAAATTTACATTTCACTCAAAAAGCTTTCCATTAGTGTTTTTGCTTTTACTGTTTTGTTTGTGAAAAACGTCCGATATTTTGATAAAAAATTGCATGCGAAAATGACTGAGCTTTGCGAAGCATATTGGAAAACAGTGGTAATTGCTTAGGCAAGGGTCGCTGTGATGGTGATCAAAGTAGCTATTTTGCATATAGGACTTTCTGTTGGTTTTGTTTGCAGGGTAACAGGTTCATCCTTCCCCAGTAGAGCTATTTTCTATTGCATTGAAAATTTCATCACCCTCAGCAGGTTGTTAATCTCCCCAGCCAAGGTATCGAGGATTATTTTCCTTAGCAGGGTATAGTGATTTAATTCCCCAGCTAGAGTTGTGGTTGACTTATTACTCTCTCAGCGAGTAGCCAGCAGTTGTCATTTCTGCATCCCCAGCAAGAGACTGATGGAAAATCTTCTTTGACCAAAGATGTTACCTCCCCACAGGGTCTGAGTACCCATTTTCCTCAAACATTTTTCTCACCAGCAACAATATGGGTTAATCCCCCCGGATGGGTAAGCTTGATGTTATCTCTAGAAGAGTTGATGTCGTCAATCACCGTTCTCCAAGCAGAGTTGCTATTGATGACTGATATCCCCCAGGAGATGAAGGTAAGAGCATCTCCCAGTAGCAGGTTAAGTTCAGTAATATCCCTAAGCAGGATCGGTATTATTGATTTGTCTCCCGAAGCAGAGTTCGGTGATAATCCTCGCAGTAGTTTGTTCAAAAGCATTTGACATCTCCAGCAGGTCTTAAGTCCAATTGTTATTGGCATCCTTCAGATCCAGGTTGAGTTCTATCTTCAGTAGAAGTCATTGGTGATCCCCGACGAAGGGAGTTTCTCTTCGGGTTCCATCTTCAATATTCGTTTTTATTCATCTCCAACAGAGTGGATATTCTCTCGGAGTTTTCATCTTCAGCAGAGTTGGTAATCAGGATCTTTCCCAATAGGGTGAAGTCTTTTTTCAACAGGGACTTTTGATTCAGAGGACAATTTGATTTGTCATTCCCGGTGGAGTTGCCTTTGTCTTCAGCATTTATTTTGCTGAGATGTCTCTTTTGCATTGCATAAGCATTTTGCATAGCATCCTCCCAAACGCGTAGCATTTCCATTTCGTATGGAGCATTACGCCATAGAAAAATTCAAACATATGCATTCGAAGCATAAGCCAGGTTTGATATCTTTTATCAGTCTCTTTCCCCAGCAGAAGGTAACATGATTCAGGAGATGTTGTTTAGCATTACACCGCAACCAGTGGATTCGTCCTCCTTGTCGGTCCTCCTTACACTCCCCCCGCAGAGTTGTCTGTTCAAATTTCTCTTACCCCAGCAGAGTCATCTTTGTAGATCTGTCGATTCTACTAATCTCTGAAAGTCCGTTTTCGGCCGGTCTTTCTTTTCGAGTCCGCTTTCGGTCGTTCTCGTTCTTTCTTCTTTGAGTCCGCTTTCGGTCGAACTCGTTTGTTGTTGAAAGTCCGTTTTCGGCCGGTCTTTCTTTTCGAGTTCGTCTTCGACCGTCCTCTCACTCTTTGTTATTTCATTATCCCTAGTAGAAGTATCCTATGTGGTTTGTCCTCTCTTTGAAATTCCGCTTTCGGTCGGTCTTTCTTTTCGAGTTCGCTTTCGGTCGTACTCGTTTGCTGTTTGAAATTCCGTCTTCGGTCGGTCTTTCTTTTTGAGTCCGCTTTTGGTGGTACTCGTTTGTCTTTGTATCCCCACTGAGTCCGCTTTCGGTCGTGCTCATGTGGTTGTTGAAATTCCGCTTTCGGTCGGTCTTTCTTTTCGAGTCCGCTTTCGGTCGTACTCGTGTATTCTACAGTGAGTTCGCTTTCGGTCGTACTCGTCTGCTGTTTGAAATTCCGCTTTTGGTCGGTCTTTCTTTTTGAGTCCGCTTTCGGTCGTACTCGTTTGTTGTTGAAATTCCGCTTTCGGTCGGTCTTTCTTTTCTAGTTCGCTTTCGGTCGTACTCGTGTATTCTACAGCGAGTCCGCTTTCGGTCGTACTCGTTTGCTGTTTGAAATTCCGCTTTCGGTCGGTCTTTCTTTTTGAGTCCGCTTTCGGTCGTACTCATTTGTTGTTGAAATTCCGCTTTCGGTCGGTCTTTCTTTTCGAGTCCGCTTTCGGTCGTACTCGTGTATTCTACAGTGAGTCCGCTTTCGGTCGTACTCGTCTGCTGTGTGAAATTCTGCTTTCGGTCGGTCTTTCTTTTCGAGTCCGCTTTAAGTCGTACTCGTTTGATTTCGCATCTTCACTGAGTCCGCTTTCGGTCGTACTCGTTTTGGTTGTCGAAAGAGCGCTTTCGGTCGGTATTTCTTTTCGAGTCCACTTTCGGTCGTACTCGTATGTTCTTATATCCCCAGTGGGTCCGCCCTCGGTCGGTCTTTTATCACGAGTTCGCTTTTGGTCGTACTCGATTTTTGTTTATCCCCACAGGTTGCAAATTTCCAGGATATTTTGGGATTTAATCTCCATGTATCCCGATCATCTGGAAGCCTTCGCTTCCATATCCTCGGATCCAAGAAGTTTAAATAGGGGCAGCTGTAACACCTCAAAATTTTCCCTCTCTTTTTTTAACCTCTAACTGGCTTATGTTTCATTTCATTCTTGCATTAGCATTTGTGCATATCATTGGCTCTTAGCATGGGATCAAGGTACTTGGTTTAATTCAAGGGAAAATGATGTTTTCAGGGTTTCAAGCAACAGTTCATGTACATTGTTCAAAGGGCTAAGGGGAGATAAGATTTCTGATACTATCAATTCTTGAGCCACAAGGGAACTTTAAGCCTCAAGGTGTCTTATTTGGTCCATCATCTCATCATAAGATCAAGATTGGCAGGAGAATTCAAAGGATTCACAGTCTTCTAACCTGATTGCTTGAATTAGGGTTTTGGAGATTTTGAGATATAACCCTTAAATGAGCAAGCTCTTTGAGTTTTTATCATCATCAAATGACATATCTCATCATTGTCTGACAGGATACACATCATACTCAGAGGAATTTGGATTTGGAGGATGTGCTGATTCCTCCTAGACTGAAGGCACCAAAACTAGGGTTTGCCATAAAATCAGTTTATTTCTGATTTTTTGGGCAAGACTTGATTCCATGATATTCCTCATGTCCTCAAGTGTCTAGGATTGGAGAATTGCCCATCAAGTCGGTTCAGAAGGGTTTCAATTGATCAGAGGTTTGAAAATCAGGAAAATTGGGAATAAAGTCAACTGTGCAGTGAAAAAGTCAACTTCTGACCTTTTGAGGTCAACATGTTGATTTTCAAGTCATATATGATCCATGGAAGATATTTGATCAAGATATGTTCAAGGAATCATAAAGAATCAAGAATTTGTGAAAGTTTCCATTTTTGGCCAAAATAGGGTTTTAGAACTTACTATTTTTGGCAAGTTTTCATGGTTTAGAGGTTACTTTCAAGGCCAGATTTCTTCATGATACAAGCTCCATTTTAATTTTCTTCAAACATGAAAGTTGTAGAGCTTGTTCCAAGCTTTCCAACCATGTAAAGTTTGTCTCATTTGGATTAGTTTTTAGAGAGTTATGATGTTTTAAAGATGGAGGTTTCAAGTTGTAAAATTTGAAAACTTAGAAATTTCTCTAAGTTATTTCGTTGGCAAACTTGTGGACATATCTTCATGGCTTGTTTTCACAATGTTCTAAGCCTCAAATCATCTTATTTTTAACATGAATTTTGTTCTCCACATTTCCTACATTTCCTTGAATCTTTGGTTGTCTTAAATGGAACAAGGTGTACTAAGTAATGGCCATGAAAAATGATGGGTTCAAGTTGTGTTAAAGGCTTGTATTTGGTAATTTCTAGTGGGTTGTTGTTGTAACATGGATATGATTCAAGACCTTGCGAATTATAGCACACTCTTTGTGCCAAATTCACTACCAAATATAGCCAAGCAAAAACGCATGCCATGCATGTTTCATGTGTTTGTGTTGTAATAAAAGGAAAAAGGAGAAAGTGTGTGAACTTTACCTTATTTTCTTTCCCATGTACCAAACCTTTTCAGTACCCACACATATTCTTCATGTCCCATTTGAGCTCACAAAATCACTCCCTACACCCTTCATGAAGACCATTCGTACCACCCTCTCTCTCTCTCTTCCAATCTTTGCCAAAAAACTCCAAACAAACCATTCCATATTTCAGGCCCATTTAACCACTCATAACCCTTCATATATAAGCAAAAGAAACCCTAGAATAGAAAAAAAGGAGCAGCAGTTGGTAAGTTCAGGAAAAAATATACACGCATTCTCTCTTTTCTCTCCCATTCGGATTTGGAATTTTCGGACATTTCTCTCCATTCCACTGCTTGATTCTCATTCTCTGAAGCTTAATAGAGGATTCTAACCAATTTTCTGAAGCTCTTGCAAGAAATTAAAGGAGCAACGGACTCTCTCCGTTAGGTAAATTTCCTCCGTTTGGATCTCTCATGATAAACGCATATTGAACTTATTTCTGGTGCATCTGAAGTCCTCTTGTAGTAGAGGCAATGTTTGAATGGTTGTTGTTTTAGTTTGCTCCGATTCAAGTTTGTGTGCTGAACTTTCGAGTTCGTTTTTCATGGCTGTTAAGTGACTTTAAATGATTTTTGATGGTAGATTTGAGCTCTACCTGGAACCCTGTGCAAAATGGTATGCTGCTTGTTTTGATTTGAGTTGATGAATTCATGTGTATGTTTTCTTTAAGCTTACTTTTCATGGTCTTAGAGGTTTCTTTACTAAAAACTAAGTTGATATTTGCATTCTACGCGAAAAACTGAGTGGGGGGGGGGTGTCTTTGTTTCTCTGTTTCCGACCGGACTAGCTGCCGCCGGCGGTGGCCTGCCGGACCGGCGCGGTGGCCGGCGAGCTGCTGCACTTTTTCGGGCAGCTACTATTCACGTGGAGAATTGCATGGCTGAAGCTTGATGGTGATGATGTGGCAAGGTTTGGGTGGTCATGTTTTATTTTTTTGTCTTTTAGTCACTTAAAAGAAATAGACCAATTGATACATAAGTCACATGCTTTTTTGGTTATACTTAAAACCATTTATTTTCTTTTTATATTAAAATTCTGAACACATGTGACATGGTCTCATGGGCCTGCGTAAACTTCCTGTCCGCACCCCCACGTAGCAGGCCCAGTCGTGTGGCCTTGTATCTTTTCCTTGCTAACACACCTCCTTTTTAACACTTATTTTATTTTTTCTTTCTTTTCCATTTTCGTTTTCTTTTTTTAATTATTAAAAATACTTTATTTTATTGAAAAATTCCAAACAAAATCATGAATGTATTTTAATGTCTTATTTAATTTTTTATGAATTTTATTTTAGTTTTTAATTTGTTTTGATAATTAATTATGATTTTCTTTTCCAAGGTGTCTTTCATGTTTACCCTCGTGATTCATGATTGTGTTTGATGACTTTGCCATGCCTTCTTGAGCCGATTTTTTTTGACATGTCTTTACACTTGATTGAGTAATGTTTGAATGCTATCTTTCTGCCTTGGTGATCACCTTTGGTTGCTTTTCATGTGATTTTTGATGCTCCTCGATTCATACACGATCACTTGCGTACCTTGTCTTGTGAACCACTTTTGAACACGTTCTTGAGCTAGTTCTATTCCAATCTTTTTGAACTTGCTAATTGGATGTTTAAACTTGACTTTGATTACTTTTTGGGAATTTATTGAACAACTTTGCTATTTTTGGTTAATTTTTACTTGTGGTTTGAATTTGGTTGAGGCATGCTTAGACACTTGACCTAGTTTGAGTGCATTTGTTTACTTGTGATTGATTGATGCTTGAAATGATTATATGGTGTGATCCTATTCTGTTTGAGTTTGTTTATGGCTTTAGAGTCATCCTCATTGATCCATTTTCCTATTTGATTTTGATTTTCTAAGTTGATGTTGTTTTGACTTGAATTCAATGGCATGTTTGACTTAATCTTGTGAAATGTTTCCTTGTTTGATAAAACCAATGCATGAGGCCTTTTGTTTGACTTGAATGACATGTTAGAGGTTCTGACCCTTTTGGTTTAAGTTGCTTTATGTGACATGTTCTCACTCTTTGCTTCACATGTCCTTTGGTTTGCTTGCATGATTGATAAGTGGATGTTTTGATTAACTTTGATGCATGTTTTGAATGTGTTGCTTAATGATTCATCTTATGCGATTTGAGTTTGATTTTGGTATGTTGTTAATGCATATGCTACTGCCCCCTCGAGTTCATTACTTGGTTTTCACTTCACATGTTCATTTTGGGATGATTTGTATGATGCATATCATTATCAAATGTTTTGTTGCTTCTTTGGCTCATAATGCATCATGATGTGAAATACTTTTGTATGCTTGAATTGATTGATCATGAGGTGTCTTAAGTTCTGACTTGGTTCCATCTTCATCTTACTTTATCTATTTCATTTTGGTGTGAGGTTCATTGATGCTTAATTGTATTTCTTATGCAAATTTACTTGCATCCTTTCTTGTGTGCTTTCACTCGTATACTTGAGATGTGCTTGTATGATCTTTGAAGCATGTTTTATGTTATGATTTGGACATGATGTTTATGATGTGCTTGCTGCCCCATCTTATTTCTCATCTTGTACCTCTCATTCTACTTCATCTCTTTCACTCTTTCTTTCCCATTGAATCTCAAGACTTGTTTAAGTCTTGGATTCCTTTCCCCTTAGAGCTACCTAGTCCAACTTAATTTCCGATTAAGCTTGAAGTAGGATTAGCATTAGGTCTTAGGTAGTTGCTTCTCTCCTAAACCTCACTAACCCTAGGGCATCCATGCATGATAACATTAGGACATTTAGTTTCCCTTTAGAGTCACCTCTTCCTTTGAGTCCTCTCTCTTCTCATCTCATAACTTCTTTAAAACACTTAATAAAGATAAAGTGTATTGCGCACGAGCCTTAAATGTGGGTAATGAGGAATGAGGGGTTTCCTCTCATTCTTTTAGAGTGTGTAGTGGGCGTCCTGTCTTGGGACGATTCACTATGCATTCGTTCCTACGCCATAGACTTTTGTGCAATGCAAGTTATGAACTAACTTAAAACACTTCTGTCTAAAAAACACAAAAAACAAATTCAAATCTTTTTATCCTTCGGGATTGTTTGGTTCCAAACCATTTTCAGAAAAGAGCACGTTACCTTTCGTCTCGTCGCAAACAGGCATCGACCCTAACTGCCGGACGCGAATCTAACGTCGCTCATAAAAAACTCTAACCGACCTCGTTGGGTCGAACTAAGACTGCTCTGATTTCCTCTCTCTAGTCCGATTGAGGATACGTAGGCACGAGACGGCAATGTCTTGGCGAGCAACCTCCCCCCTTAGTTCGTGTCCGAACTACGTTGACTCTGATTTTCCTGTTCCCGAGGGAATACGTAGGCATAGGACTAGCGATGTCCTATCGAGTCACTTCTTTTTTCTTTTCTTCTTCGTTTCTTCGTTCCTTTCCGTTACTGTTTCTTCTCCTTTCCAGTAGCAGCGGAGCTTCAGATGACGACACCCTTTGATCGAGACAACCAGCGTGGATCCCATCGAGTACGATGGACGTGTGGGGTGCTAACACCTTCCCTTCGCGTAACCGACTCCCTTACCCGTTTCTCTTGGTCGCGAGACCATGCTCTTTTCCTTCCCTCAGGTTTACGCAGTGTTTCCTTTCCTTCTCTTGGGATAAATACACATTGCTGGCGACTCTGTCTTCCGCGCCACTTTCGCGTTTGTACCATGGATGCAAATCCTCGGGAGCACCAAGGGGATCCGTTAGAGAAAGGGAATAAAGAGGCTAGGGCAAGAAGAGAGGAGAACTCCATTAGAGAAAGGGAAAGCTCGTCAAATCCAAGGTAAGGGTGGGAATTCTTTAATCTCTCAAGGGTTGGATGATGTATGTATTTGGGTAGGAATCACTAGGTTGAATTCATGTGAATGTTAAATGTTTGTTGATAGGTAGTTTGGGGTTTTGATGGGGTTTGATGAGAAAAGGATAGGTTCTAATGAGTTAGGATGTTAAGATTTGTTCATGATGTTGTCTATAAAATAATGCATGTTATTATTGCTAAATATTGCTGAGATTGGATGTGATTTTCGTGCACTATGAGGATTTTTTTGGGGAGAAAATTGGGTCTGGTTTAGCAGAAAATTAGATTGCAGAAAATCTGTTACGCGCTCGTAGCACAGGGCGGTGTAATTGTAGCGCCGGGCGGTGCGGTGTCGGGCTGTGATCAGGAGGCACATCATGGAACGCTACTGGATTTTGTTGGAATTGAGGGAGGGCTACGCCTGTGCGCCGCCGGGAGGTAAAAGAGGCGCAGCAATGCTGCTTGCGCGATTTTTGTTGTTTCTTTGCAGTTTTCATGTTGTTTAGTGTGGTTTCCTGTTGCTTCGTTGATGATTTTTTTAGATGATGTATTTTGGAGGATTGTTACGAAGATGCATGTTCGAATAGGTGTATGGGTATTGTTGTGAAATAGTGAGTTGAGTATTAATGATATGCTATGTTTATGCATTTGTTTCGTTGTTGCATGTTATCGTTGAAGGTGCATAGCATATTGCATGAGTTGAGGGATGACGTGTGCCGATGTGGGGTGTGACCGTCTATCCGGATTCCTTTTAATGGAATCGATCTTGTTGTTGTTGTTGTTGAGGTGATTGTGTGCCCATGTGGGGTGTGAGAAATCATGATTGTCGTGTGCCCATATGGGGTGTGAGCGACTAAATAGACGTTTCGACGGGAATTGTGATCATGAAACAGGGATCGAACTTGGTACCACATGCATTGACTCTAGTTGGCGTCTCATTGCATTTTGTATTGGTTGTGTTGCATTATAATTTGCTTGGTTATCTGTCTGTGTGTTGGAGAGTGTAATGCTAGTTGATAGTTGTGATATGGGTGAATTACTTGATAATTTATACTTTTATATTTATATCAACTTCTTCTTTTGTTGATTTGAGAATCTCACCCCTGCTGTGTTTGGTGATGCTTTATACGGCATCCTGCAGATAATCAGGAGTAGTGTGGAGTCGTGGTCGGTGAAGACGAGGTGCTTCACTTTAGTGGCGTCTACCCTGATATGTAACATTGAGAGTTGGGAACATTTTTATATGATTTTATTTGTTGAAGAATTATTAGTTGTTTTTCTGATATGAAAACTAGTTTCTTTAGTTAATTGAAATCGTTATATTTTGTTGATTGAAATGAATAATTTTCCGCTGCGTAATAAAAGTTATTTTTTTGGATTAAAGTTGTGTGATTTCCGAAAATGTCATTTATATGTTACATGTCTATTTATGAGAAAATGATAAGTTGGAAGCAACATCCTTTATTTCTGTTTCGTATTGTTTTACTCTGATTATTTTAATTAAATAGCGCGGGGAAATTTAGGGTGTTACATTGGAAAAGAGGAATAACCCATATATGAGCAGAACAAAGACGTCTTTGAAGGCAGTTATGTTTCCTATACTAGCAAAGTATAGAGTTGTCTCCATCAGGAATTTAGCCAATAAACCCTGAATTCCTCTTTTAGTGGTTATGTGAGTCCTAACTTCTGACTCATCTAAAGAGATTGCTCTTGCAATGGCTTGATTCTTTGGAATTTCTTCCAGTCCAAAAAATGGAGCTTGATCAGTGATAGGTAAATCAATCAAGTGGGAGTACTCTTCCAGTGTTGGCGTAAGTTGGTAATCTGGGAAAGTGAAGCAGTGGTAAACCGGATCATAGAACTGTACTAGTGTAGACAGGATCCCTTCAACTACGTTGACCCTTAACAGAGAGAATAGTCCTCCGTGCTTAGCTCTGAAAGCCTCGGGATTGGTAATCATCCTTCCTAATTTCCTTAAGTCTTCTAGTTTCGGAGCCTTGAAGGTGTACTTGTGCATCTTTCTTCTACCGAAATCCATAACGTAACCTCTGATATTTGCAATTATTGTTTTAGTTCTTTTGAAAAAGATTTTTTTTCTTGTTTGAAAAGAGTTTTTTAATGAATGCATGAATGCAGCACACAAAAACATTGGAAAACATGGGTTCAAAGGTTCAACGTCACGAACATGGAGTCATGGCTTTATGTTAGTAGAGTAATATTGGGGGTTGTTTTTAATCGTAACCACATGGATTGTTCGATATTTGATGTGTGCCTTTCAATAGTTGTGATATTCTAAGTTCAAGGGTTTCAAAGGTTTCTCAATTGTTGTTAACATTCACTTGTAGCAAAGATTAATTGGTGACAAAGATTTTTGTAAAAGTTTTGATAAAAGCATGTTAAGGTTAGGTTTCACCAATCCTTTTCACGTATAAACTATTAATCAAGCATATGAACTCGGTTTCCGATCAATACAACCGCATATCCTCCCAACTAAGTTTATGTCTAAAGCGAAGTCGTGAGTATCGTTGTTTAGACCGTTAGATGATGTCTCACGCTAACAATCTAAACAACAATCATTAAGATCAACACAACGCGAATAGAAAATCCCAAATCTATGTCTAGAGTTTGGTTTTTAAGAGATAAAATTGTTAGGTCATGATTTGTAGAATCTATGTCTAGAGCAAAACAAATCACACATAGATAATTAAGAGAAAACAACATCATCTATATTGATCAAAGACTTTGTTCATACACCATAGATCAAAAGCAATACATAAAACCAGAATCAACTACTTCTAACCTCAACATTGAGTGTTTAGCTACCACTTCTCATGGTAGATTGGATAACAAGTAAAGAGAGGAGATGAATGAGCATCCACGACGAATAATCGAGAATGGATGCGACTTCAGCTTCTCCAAGTGAAAATCCACTCTTTGATGATCAAAATACTGTAAACTATGTTTTCTAGTGAAAATGAACAAGAGATCCCAAACAAATAAAGTGAAAATCTATTTATACACTTCTCAAATCTGCATGATTCGCACTGCGAGTGCATCATTCGCACTGCGAATGAGAGAAAATGGCACCTTAAGTGCCTCTGAGACTTAAACCGCCCCAAGCAGAAATCGTGTGTTCGCAGTGCGAACCATTCCTTCGCACAGCGAATCATTCGCTAGCTCATTCGCACTGCGAATAAACTAGCGAGCCAGGACAATCAAATTCCAGAACTTATTGCCTCCCTTCGCTAGCATCTTCGCACTGCAAAACAACCAGCGAGCCTTCGCTAGACCCTCGCCAGGAGTTCGCAGTGCGAACTCTTTGTCATTTCAAAACTGGAACTCTCTGCCATCATTCGCTGGCGCCTTCGCTGACGTTCGCAGTGCGAACCTTCGCTGGGCCTTCGCCAGATCCTTCGCACTGCGAATGCTCTGTTGCAGCAACACTTTCAATGGCAACCTGCATGTCTCACAATTTTGATCCTTTGGTGCCTACTCCTGCACATTAACATACAAATTACAAGCTCCACACATGTATTCCAATGTACACACTACAACACAATTACCCACTTAAACCAATCAATTACACAAGGAAAGTCATAAAAAATGCCAATTATTGCATCCAAATATATAACATGTTTGACATCTAACACTTTACCCATCCCCAAAGGTTGTACTATTTTGGTAAATTTTTGTACCTGTAGAACGAGTTCTAAAAGGTTCCCAAAGTCATTGACTCGTCCTAGGGATACCAACAGCAAGCTGATTCGCTCGAGCGAGCTGTGATATCCTAGGACGAATCTCATTTGAGTGTAGTATCGCGTATCAACTATTCCCGATAGTCACCACACTACCAAATGGCCATATGGTTAAATTTCTACTAAATCCTCAGGGTCATGGGTACCACACTAGGATAGACAATGCTTTCACGACAATCGGTCATTCAACATCGATATTTCCGCACGGATACCTCGACTGATTCGGTGGATTGCCAAGTTAGATTGGTCGGGATTCACTCCCTATAAGCGTTTCCTGGATATGCCACCACTTATCTTAATGTTCTCTCAAACTTTCCACATGCGTATTAATTGCATTCCCAGTTAACAGAAATTTAAACACGGGTATCAAGTAGTGTAACAGTAAATGATAAAGTATAGAAAAATAAATGTCAAGCAAAGCCTAGACCTCTTAGAAACTCTAATCCTAAAGAGTCCCCAGCAGAGTCGCCATTTTTCTGTAGCGTACGATTTTAGCCGGTGACGCGACCACCTTACCGCAATGGTTGGAATTGGGTGCTACTTTCTGATTTCTTATTTATCCTATGAAGTTGGAAAGGGAAGGGAAGCTATCTAAAACTAACCTTGCACACAAATGTTTTCTTTAACAAATGCTAAGAGATCGGGGGGTCGGGGTCAGGTTATACAAAGGGAAGTTGTCAATCACCCAGTGTATATATAGTTATCCATAGACCTTTTATGGCATATTTTTTTTAATACTTTCTGGTGTTTATCTGTTGTGGGTTGGGAAAGTTTCTTCTTTGGGATTGTTGAGGGAGTGTGTTTTGTTGTTTTCAGGTTTTTCGTTGTTTTCGGGAAGGTACTGGACCTAAAGTTTTTTATTTATGTGTGTTCGCTAAGATTTCACAATCTTATGCCTACGTATTCCCATAAAGATAATAGGGAAATCAGAGCAATCGTAGTTCCTCCTATTCTATGGGAGAATAGGAGGAAAAATGATGTATGGTGTCTTGTTCAAAGCCCAAGATTGAAGCCATAGGTTATTTATGTCTTGTTCAAAGCCCAAGATTGAAGCTAAAGGTTATTTCTATCTTGTTCAAAGCCCAAGATTGAAGCTAAAGGTTATTTGTGTCTTGTTCAAAGCCCAAGATTGAAGTTAAAGGTTTGATTGAGAGAGAATTTGTCATCTCTAAACGGAGGTATCTCACCTGTTTATCACAGTTGTTGGGTAACTGATTTTAAAGGGGAATTACTTTAACTGGAATTTATGGAATCCAGCAATGCCATAATTTCCTTAATAAGGGACATGTCCTGAAGGAGGAAACTTTAACTCAATGTAGAGCAATGCCATTTTTCCTTAGGAATCTTCTATGCTAAGAGAGGGACTTTGGCTTGGTTGTAAAGAATCCAGAGGCTTGCCACTTACAACCATTAGATGAAAGAGGAAGTCTACCAGGATAAGAGAAGGACCACAACTTGGATTTTTGAATCAACAAGTGTGCCACTTCCAGCAGTTATCTGGAATTAGGGTATTTTGATTGTTTGTTTTGATATGTGATATACAGAGAAATATCTTCCTACAGAGAGAACTCTTGATTTCCTTTGAGGGGATGTTGATTTTTGTGTTCCTTGATCAAAGCTCAAGGTTGAAGCTAAAAGGTTAACTCTACTAGGGAGATTTACATCTATCTTGTATAAAGCCCAAGATTGAGGCTAAAAGGAGATTGACTTAGTTGGAGAGTATGATCTGTCTTGTACAAAGCCCAAGATTGAGGCTGAAAAGAGATGGACTCTTCTGGGGAGTATTTTGTCTGTCTTGTACAAAGCCCAAGATTGAGGCTAAAAGAAATTAAATCCACTGGGGAGAGGTTTTATCTGTCTTGTACAAAGCCCAAGATTGAGGCTGAATCTACTGAGGAGAAATTATTATACAAAGCCTAAGATGAGGCTGGCTGGGGAAATTCTTATATGAAGCCTAAGAGGAGGCTGGCTTCTGTTGAGGATCATTGAGATCCAGAGACAGGTCCAAATTAGGGAATCAACTCTTGCTGAGGATTGAAGAAGAGTTGAAATATCAGATGCCCTGAAGTTCTGATTCTATTAATGTTTTATTAATGGTAAAGGTTTAAACTTTAAGTATAAAAACCTATGGAGGTTTCAAACTCTGCTGGAGACTGATGGGATGATCAGGTTTTTCCTGTTTTCTTAGGAAACTTGAGGGTTTATTTGAGATCCAAGAGGAGATGAGACTCCAAGTCTACTGGTATGAAGAGGTTGACTCTTACTGGAGAATGATGTTTGTATGATTCCCAAGAGGAGGTTGTGGTTTTAAGGGATGAGAATCAAAATGGTTAGATGTTTTGGAACTCTGACTCTCTGGAGGATTGAACTATTAGAGATGACTAAGTTCTGTCCTATACCTGTAGGAGGTCTTTGGGACCTTGTACTAAGCCCAAGAGGAGGTTGAGAACTTCTAAGAAGTCTGAGGGTCCTTGTATAATGCCCAAGAGGAGGCTGGGGATGCTTTTAGGAAGCATGTGGGTCCAAGCCTGAGAAAAGTTCAAGAAAGGTTTCACCGGGAATAAGTCTTTTCCTTACAAAACAATTCTAGGGTTTGAAGAAATTTAGAAGAGGTTTTGCCGGGAATTAATCCTCTTTGGGGAATTGAATTTCTTGTACACATTATTTCTAAGTTGTGACAGTCTTGAGAAAAGTTTCACCGGGTATAATGCCTTTCTCTGTTCCATATTGTATAAGCCCAAGAGGAGGCAAGACAGTACCTGGATTTTCCTATGGGGAACTAGGTTTGATTGCGTTGAAAGAGTAACCACTGGTTTGATCTAGACCTAGACCTAATTACTGGGGAAAACTCTAAGCAAATATATACAAGTATATACAGATGAAATATATAAACAAGCATATATTGAGAAGATAGTGAAACTTACAGTTGTGCAAGCCCAAGCATAGTAACTACAACTGCATGGTTAGTTATTCAATAAATTGAAGAAATTTTAGATGATACTTTTGAGTTTGGATAAAAAAGAAAGTTGTTTTAAAAGGAATTTTGGGGCTTATACTCAAAGAGAGGCTTAGATGAGTTCTTTCGAAAAGGCGACGATCGCGTCGTAGTTTTGAAAACCACAGAGGGACTTATTGTATTTACAGAAAGGATGGGTCTTACAGTCTATTAGAGGGCCAAAGTTTATTTTTATACAAGAGATGGGACTTATAGCTCAAGGAGATGCCCAGATGACTTATTTGAAAATAATGATCGTACTGCGATACCGACAGACGTTGTGGGACTTATACTATAGCAGAGGCCCAAAAATTGTTTTTTTACAAAAGGAGTTAGGTCTTACACTCTAATAGAGGCCCAAAGTGTTTTAAAAAGAAGAAAAATGGGACTTACAACACAAGGGAGGCCCAGATGATTTTTGTTTTGAAAAGGACAATCGCGCCGAGATCGTATCGGGACTTATACAATGACTGAGGTCCAAAATGGTTTATTTAGAAAGGGATGGGACTTACACTCTATCAAGAGGCCCAAAATAGATTCAAATGAAGTTTGAAAAATTAAAATTGAGGGAAACCCTAATTTTAATTAAAATTAATATAATTTTTAAAGGAAATTAAATATAAAATATAAAATATATTTAAAAACAAGTGGTAAGCTTTAAAAAATATTTTGTAAAATCATTTTTAATCACATGAAGGCTTGAAATTCAATTGATTTTGAAAGATCAAGGTGGAAACCTCATTTTAAAAAATGTTTGAAAACAAATAAAATGAAATTAATTACAAAAATTCAAACTATATTAAATAAATAATATAAATTCAATTTTTTTGTGGAATAAAATATTTCAACATTTTTGTGAATTTTCAAAAAAAGAACCAATAAAAAATAATTAAAATTGAGAGAGAAATTAATTTTGAGATTAATTAAGAAAATCATGAAAAAATAGCAAAGTGAGAGGGAAATAAAAATGGTCTGGGTGGGTGTTGAACCCACACCCTCCAACCAAACACATGCGCGCTGCTACCACTGGGGCAGTGATACATCCGTGTATCAAAATCACCCCATAAACATATATGGGTGGCCTAAATTCAGGCCAGGCCAAGGCAAAAACCAAGTTTTGTGGGATTTGCAAAAAGGATCATATCTCCCTCATTTCTCCATGAAATTGGATGAAATTTAGATGGATCCTGCCTAAAATTTCATGTGGAATCCAATGGTGGTCTCCGAATTTTCTAAAGATGTATCTATTTTAAAACCCGATAGTGGTTTCAAAATAGGCCAAGATTTGCAAGTTCTATGCTACCACATCATACAAGCAATAATAACATGGTAAATTGGTTCAAACACAACACATATGATATGTATGACATGTTCATGATCAATGGACATCAAAGCAATGCACATTTTAAAGAGTTCAAGTTGGTATGCACTTACCTCTTGAAGCTCCTTGTGCTAACTGTCAAGATGCTTGTGCCAGAAGTAATCCAATGTTTTAGACACTCTTGATTGATCCCTTAGAAGCTTTTAGGATGATCAAAACCAGCTGGAAACCTCAAGAACGAGAATTGGCTATTTCTTGCAAAAGTGGCAAAAGTGACCAAAATAGTATCTCACTCATATGGTGTTACAGTTGAGGGAAACCTGTTGGGACAATTTGAGGATGATATTTGGAGAGTATTTGAAGGGTTAATTGGTTTTTAAAGTGATTGGATCAAGACATGGCTTGAAAAATGCAGAAAAGTCAAAATTTGAGGTTTTGGAGGTTGACTTTCTGATTTTGATGTTGTACAATGAGGATGAAGGTTTGAACACCTCCAATGGATGATTTATGATGTGTTTGGATAGTTATTTGAGTGGTTTTTGCTCTGGTTTCAAGAATTCCCAAATTGCTCCAATGTGACTTAAAATTGAAGTAAGAGAGGGAGAGTGAGAAAACAAGGCTTTGGTATTGTTTTGGTGTGGTTTAAAACATCAGAAATGACCTCTATTTATAGTAGAGGAAGTTTGTTTTTGAAGGAATAGTGAATGTGTAGCACGGTTTTTGTGGTTGCGAATCACTATCGCTTGGTACTACAGTTCGATTCATTTTTTATCCTGTTAAGCTGATTAAAGAAGGGAAATAGATGTCTCCAATTAACCCTGCTTGCAAACTGAGGTTAAATAGTCAAAACTGTTGGTTTACAAATGTTACCAAAAAAGGGATTCTGTCTTAGGTTATTTGCTTGAGAAGACGGGGTGTCTGGATCATTTGTGAGGTTTTTTGATAAGATGTTAGATCTGATGCTTTCTAATTGATGCATGGAAGTACTAGATTTTGAGTTTTTTATTAGTGTGCTCGCTAAGATTTCGTAATCTTATGCCTACGTATTCCCGTTTAATGAAACAGGGAAATCAGAGCGATCGTAGTTCCTCCTATTCTAAGGGAGGAAAAAAGTGTTTTTGGTGTCTTGTTCAAAGCCCAAGATTGAAGCTAAAGGTGATTTGTATCTTGTTCAAAGCCCAAGATATGAAGCTGAAGGGTTATTTGTATCTTGTTCAAAGCCCAAGATATGAAGCTAAAGGGTGTGGACTGAGAGAGAATTTGTCATCTCTAAAGAGGGGTTGTTGATGTTTGTATGCTGTGAGCAAGGCACAGATTTGATGCTAAAAGGTTGATTGACTCAACCGAGGATGTCTTTATACAAAGCCTATGAGGACGCTAGAAGTTTGACTTTTCCGGGGAAAATGTTCTTTCTATCTTGTACAAGGCCCAAGATTGAGGGTAAAAGGGATTTTTGACTCCGTTGGGGAGAATGTATCTTGTATAAAGCCCAAGATGGAGGCTGAACTGAGTTTGACTCAACAAGAGAGTGCTTTGTATGTGTCTCGCACAAAGCCTGAGACGGAGGCTAAAAGAGTTGACTCAACAAGAGAGTCTTTTATACTCAACAAGAGAGTGATTTGCTATCTCGTACGAAGCCCGAGATTGAGGCTGAAAGGAGATTGACTCAACAAGAGAGTCTTTTATACTCAACAAGAGATTGTTTTATATGTGTCTTGTATGGAGCCCAAGACGGAGGCGAAAGGTTTGACTCAACAAGAGAATCTTTTATACTCAACAAGAGAGTGATTTATATGTGTCTTGTACAAAGCCCAAGACGGAGGCAAAAGGTTGACTCAACAAGGGAATCTTTTATACTCAACAAGAGAGTGATTTATATGTGTCTTGTACAAATCCCAAGACGGAGGCTAAAGGTTGCTAACTCAACAAGAGAGTCTGAAAAGGTGATTGACTCAGCAAGAGAGTCTGCAAAGGTTAGTTCCGCTAGGGAGAATCATTTGTACAAAGCCCAAGGGGAGGCTGACTTCGCTGAGGAAGGATCATTATACAAAGCCTAAGAGGAGGCTATCTTCCCTGAGGAAGGATAATTATACAAAGCCTAAGAGGAGGTTATCTTACTGTAGAGGATTATCTCCATAGGCAGACCCAAGGGTGGGGAACTCTCATGTGAGAGACCGGGTTTCAGAATGATCGGTGTTTCTTCCTATGTTTGAAAGGAACTTGAGAATGTCTTTGAGACTCAAGACGCTTAGACTGTCCAAGTCTAGAGTTTTATCTATTGTACAATGCCCAAGAGAAGGCACGGGCATCAAGGGATGAGTATCAACCCTAAAATGGTCGGAGTTTTGACGCTGGAAAGACTGCTCTAACAAAGGATGACTAAGTTATGTCTTATACCTTTAAGGGGTCGTCAGGGTTCTTATATTAAGCCCAAGAGAAGGCATGAGAACTTCTAAGAAGCCAAAGGGTCCTTGTACAACGCCCAAGAGAAGGCGGAGATGCTTTTAGGAAGCCTGTGGGTCCCCAAACCAAGAGAAATTCAAGAAATGCAATTCACCGCGAAGAGATCATTCCAGGAAAGTTTGAGAATTTGGAAGAAACTCAAGAGATGCCATTCACGGAGAAAAGATCATCTCTGGGGAGTTAGAGTTTCTTTGACAATTTCTATGGGTGACAGTCTGAGAAAGGGTTCACTGAGAATGCTGCCTTTCACGTCTCCATATTGTTTAACCCCAAGAGGAGGGAAGACTGTATCTAGTAATCCTATGGGGATCTAGTTTTGTTTGTATTTAAGAGTGACCAACAGGGCTTTACCTAGTGCTAGACGTAGTTGCCGGAGAAAACTCTAAATAACTATACTAGTATTACACAGTAGGTATATGACTATATTTAAAGGAGGTATGAAAGAAGACTAACCATGCGCAGCTTCCCACAATACAGTTATACATATGAAAGAAGTAAATGAAAGCGGATAAAAACTTACCCGTTGTAGAGCTTCCATGCTGTTTGGTTAGTTGTTCAACAAAGAAAATTTGATAGCAACAAGTATATTTGAATCTTAATCAAAGGAACAGTTGCTTTGAAAAGATCGTTAGGGCTTACAGCTCAAGGAGAGACCCAAGTTTTAACAATGGTCACACCGTTGTTTTGAAAACTGTACAGAGGGACTTATACAATATGTGAGGCCCAAAGAGGTTTATGTACAGGGGGATGGGGCTTACAGCTCAAGGAGAGGCCTAGGGATTTGTTTGAAAACGGCGATCGCGCCGAGGTTTTTTTGAAAACACAGTGGGTCTTATACAATGACTGAGGCCCAAAAAGGTTTTGGTTTCAAAAAGGATTGGGTCTTACACTCTATTAGAGGCCCAAATATTTATTTTAAAAAGAGATGTGGGTCTTATAGCTCAAGGAAAGGCCCAGATGAAAATGTTCTGAAAAGGCGACGATCGCGCCGAGGTTTTTGAAAACACCGTGGGTCTTATACAATGACTGAGGCCCAAATTATTTCAAAAAGGGGTTGGGTCTTACACTCTATTAGAGGCCCATGAGTGTTGAAAATGATTGATGATAGTCAAAAATCAAAGAAACCCTAATTTCAATTTTTAAAAGTAATTTTTCAAAGGAAATTAATAAAAAATGAAATAAAACACCAAATAAGTTTGAATAAACAACTTGTGATTTTTGGTTTAAGTTTGAAAAATGATGTTTTAATCACAAGATGAATTAAAACTCATTTGGTCTTGATTTTTTAAGATGAATATTCATTTTAAAAGGTTTAAAACAATTTAAAAATGAATTTATTCATAAAAATCCCAACTATATTAAATAAATAATATAAATTTTATTTTTTTGTGGAATAAAATATTTTAACATTTTTGTGATTTTTTTCAAAAAGAACCAATAAAAAATAATTAAAACTGAGGGAGTTATTAATTTTTCAAATCATTAAAAATAATATGAAAAATAATAAAAATAGGAAAAAGTGGTAAAAGGAGGATCTGGGCGCGAGGGGGATTCGAACCCCAGACCTCTTGCGTGCAGTGCGCGCGTCCTACCACTGGGGTGGTGATACATCCATGCATCAAACCCCAGCCACAAATATACAAGGCTTGCCTTGTTTCTTGGTCAAGGCAAGGCAAGGCATGGCAAGGTTTTGTTCAAAAACGTGAAGCTTGTAACTTTCTCATTTCTCCATGGATTGGGACAAAATTTAGGTCTATCCTGCCTAGAATTTCACAAGGAATCCAATGGTGGTGGTGGTTTTTTCAGAAAATAAATCCTCCTCAAAACTCGATAGTGGTTTTGAAATAGGCCATGATTTGCATTTTCTGTGCTATCTCTTATTACAGACATGAATTACATGATGAATTGGTTCAAACACAACATATATAACATGTATAAGATGTGTATGATCAGTGGACCTCGAAGCAATGCATATTTCAAAGAGCTCAAGTTGATATGCTTACCTCTTTTAGGAGCTTTTTGGGCAATCTGTCAAGGGCTTTGTTCCATAAATGTTTTGATGCTTTGGACACTCTCAAATGATCCTTTAGAAGCTTTTAGGATGGTTGGAACCAGCTGGAATCCTCAGGAACAAGTTTGAGCTCTTTCTTGCAAAAAGGGCAAAATTGACCAATATGGAAACTCTCTCAAATGGTGTTCCAGATGTGGGGAACCATTTGGGACAGTTTAAGGATGATATTTGGAGTGTGTTTGAGGTTTTATCTGGTTTTGAAAGTGAATGAATCAAGACATGGCTTGAAAAATGCAAAAAAGTCCAATTTTGAGGTTTTGGGAGAGGACTTTGTGATTTTGGTGTTACAGGTCACTTGTGAGAGTTTGGACAGCTTAGATATGACATATTGGATGTGTTTGGATCATGAGCTGTGATGGAATTGCTCTCTAACTCAAAAAGTCAGAGTTACCTTGCTAAAGAAGGAATTTTTGCCTAGAGAAAGAGATTTTGATGAAAGCATCTGTTAGATGGTTTTGGTGTACTCAAACTGAGCACAAATGAGCTCTATTTATAGTAAAGCAAGTTTGTTTTGGCTGCAATAGTGAATGGCAACTACACCAGAGGTTTGGCCAATGTTGATCAATAGGAATCCAAGTCTCCTCTAGCCATTGACTAGAGGTTAGAGCACAGGCCTTTGGTTCCCTAGTTCTTGGATAAGTCTTGACTAAATTCAGTTGGAAGTGGCTCAGTTCATGCCACCTTGGTGCATCCATTGAATGCTCCAAAACAAAATTGGAGTCTTGTCCCCTCTTTAGGGATTTTAGGTTTGGCATGCTATTTTTAGCTCCAAGGACTTTGGAGGCTTGGAGATCAGATCATCCCCCTTGGATTTGATCCTCAGATGTGTCCAAAGTGATGACAAGGATTGGAATTATCTGATCTTGCCAAATCGAGCAAAAGTGCAAAATTATGCCTTGCCATGACAGTTGCAGCAAGGCATTTTGCCATTGTCATAACTTCTTGCTCAGATTGAGTTTGATGGAGTTCTTGGCCATTTTGGAAAGCTCTCATATCATACAACACATGTGTGATCATATTTTGTTTTGAAACTTTTGGGATCCAAGTGAAAAATGCCCCTACATTTTGGAAAAAGGGAAACAGATTCTGACTTAGTGAAAATTTCACTAAGTGTTGGAAAAAGTGACATTTCATGTTTTCAGCCATTTTGATCCAACCATAACTCAAAATCCATAATGAATTGGAATGAGGTCTAGTTGGCACTTTTAAAGTATGCCATGAGAGCTACAAATCCATCTTTGGATCAGCCCAAATGGTTGCTTGGATCTCAAGTTATGATCCTTGGAAGTTGGTACCCTAGCCACTTTGTTCCATAACTTAGAAAAATTCTAAGTTTTTATGGTTACCCCTTTTACAAGTTATCCCAATTTTCTTGATTTTTCTTGATGAATGATGATTCAAATCACACATTAACATCATTTTAGGGTTAGGGAACCATAATTGATCAAAAAATCAAAAAGTCAAACATTGACTTTTGGGCACAATTGACTTTTTATCAGATGAATTCCAAACTGTGCGATCCTCTATGAAATCAAGTCCTTGACCTAAATCAAACTTGATGGACATGTTCCATAGGTGTTATAGGGTGTATTGAATCATGTCCCAAGGTTTAGGAGCATGTCCTGGTCAAAAGTCAAAGGTATAGTTGACTTTTTTCCTCGAAACCCTAATTGTGGTTCTGATGAACTTGAAACTTGTGCACCAAGCTTCTTGGATCAATCCATTGTTACAAATGGATCAATGTAGTGTGTTAGAGACCCTCAAATCCTCTCTGAGGTCTTGGCTTGTGTTTTGTTCCAAAAGTCAACTTAGGGGTGAATTAGGTCAAGAAACCCTAATTCCTGATTTTTATTGTATGCATCCCCTGAGGCAAAATTGACTTGATGATTGGGTTCATGATGTCCCTTGGAGCATATTGAGTTATGATTTGAAGCATTGGATCATGACCAGAGGAAAATTTCCATCTGGAGGCCTTGGTCGACCAAAACCCTAATTTGGTGACATTGACGATCTTGAGGCTTAATCCACTTGGAATGTTGCAACCTTGTGCTTGATTCTTGATGTGGGAGTCCTCTTGATCCTTTATAGGTGTTTTAGAGGTTTAGACAAGTTGAAGATTATGTCATTTCTTGACTGATCATTTGTCTAAGAGCTCTGAGAGGGCCTGAAACCCTAAGTTTGATTGTAGTGGATGCTCACCCATCTTTGGGGAGACCAATGAAGTATGATGGTTCATCCATATTGTGATGATGATTTGCAAAATGATGGGAAATCTTAGTGGTCAAAATTTGGGGTATGACAGAATGGCAACTGGTTCACTCTATTATCCAATGGATATGCCCATGTATCACTTCCTTAAATGTCAAGGTACCAAGTCTTCTCTTTGCCATTGACTTGAGTTGGTCTTGTAGCTTTAGGTCTTCTGATTTTTTGCAATAACCTTGACTTACTTGGACTAATATGTGCTGGTTCATGCCACCTCAATGCACCACATAAATGCCAAATGACAAAGCTTGGTTTTGGATTTGCAACATTGATGATCACATGCCAAGGGGATTGGATTCTTGCCTTAGGGTCCAAGCTTGCAGATTCTTCATGATTGATTGAGATTCTTGTTGAATTTGGATGAGGATCAGTCTTGCATAGTCACCAAAATTGGACTCAAGAATCGTGTGCCACAAGTAATGCACACAATTTGTCTTGAAAACCAGTTTGAGCAAGGGAAGTTGTGAGGTCGATAACTCCTTGCTCAAGTTGAATTAATGGGAGTTCTTGTACTCTTTGGAAAGCTTGTATGACATACTTTAACTTTGATGTCCAGCAATGGACCTGGTTCAACTTGGAACAAGGTGAAAAATGGTCCAAAAGTTGGTGAAAACTTAGACAGATTCTGTCTAAAATTTTTTCAAAGTGTTAGAAAAAGTGGTCATTTTCATGTTTTTGTGATTTTGATCAATCTATAAGTCAAAATCCATAAGGATTTGGAATCTTTTGTAGTTGACGCTTTTGAAGTATGTCATGTGAACTTTCATTTGAGCTTTAGATGTAAGAAAAAGGCCTTAGGGTTTGGGAGTTATGACCTTGCAAAGTTAGTACCAAATCCAT
This sequence comes from Lathyrus tuberosus, assembly GCA_022829125.1. Classification (NCBI taxonomy): domain Eukaryota; kingdom Viridiplantae; phylum Streptophyta; class Magnoliopsida; order Fabales; family Fabaceae; genus Lathyrus; species Lathyrus tuberosus. The sequence continues at coordinate 582,409 of JALAZF010000422.1, forward strand.
TTTGTTCCATAACTTAGAAAAATTTAAGTTTCTTATGGTTGCCCCTTTTGCAAGTAACTTCACTTTTCTTGATTTTTCTTGATGTATGATGATCAAAACCATACATTAACATTGTTTTGGACTTAGGGGAACCACATTTGTGAAAAAATTCAAAAAGTCAAACTTAATTTTTAGGCACAGTTGACTTTTTGTCAGATGAATTCCAAACTGTGTGATTCTCTATGCAATCAAGTTCTTTACCTAATTCAAACCTAATGGATGGATTCCATAGGTGTTTTAGGATGTCTTGAATCATGTCCCAAGGTTTGGGAACATGTCTTGGTCAAAATTCAAAGGTACAATTGACTTTTTCTTCAAAACCGTAATTGTGGTCCAGATGAAATTGAAACTTGTGAATCAAACTTCTTGGATCAATCCATTGTTGTAAATGAATTAATGTGGTGTATTTGAGAGCCTCAAATCATTTCTTGAGGTATTGGCTAATGTCTTGCCTCCAAAGCCAACTTAGGGGTGAATTAAGTCAAGAAACCCTAATTCCTGATTTTTGATGAATGCATCCCCTGAGACTTTTTTGACTCTATGATTGGGTCCATGAGGCCCCTTTGAGCTTCTAGACTCATGTTTTGGGGTATTGGCTCATGCCCAGATGAAAATTTTCATTTGGAGGCCTTGGTCGACCAAAACCCTAATTTGGTGTACTAGTGATCTTAAGGCTTGATCAGCTTGAAATGTTGCATTCTTGGGCTTGATTCTTGATGTAGGAGACCTCTTGATCCTTTATGGGTGTTTGAGAGGTTAGGCAAGTTGAAGATCATGTCATTTCTTGATTGATCCTTTGTCTAACTGCTCTGGGAGGGCTCAAAACCCTAATTCTTGATTGTAGTGAAAGCTAAACAATTCTTGAGGAGATTGATGAGGCATGAAGGCACATCTATATTGTGGCAATGATCCTCACAATGATGGGAAATCTTGTGGTCAAAATTTGGGGTATGACAATGGCGTGCCACAAACTCCCCAACATAACATTTAAATATTAAGAATACATGGAAATAACTACATGTTCGATGAGTTAAGTTATGTTAAATATGTAATTCATTATTTTAGAAAGATTAGATTTAATTTAGAAAGATCAGATTTGATTTAGAAAGATTAGATTAGATATTTTTTTTGGGCTTTTATAGTTTGGGCTTTAGCTTGAGATGCAAGTTAACCTAAATCTAAAAATAGGGAGGAACCCTTATCATTGTAATAATCAAGTTTGATAATCACGGTTTTGCAATTGCAAAGTGATAATAAAATTCCACAGTTGTGGGCAGAGAGTTACTCTGCAGAATTTTTAATCTTCTTCTTCAACGCTATTGTTTTCAATAGTTGTTCTTGTTTTTGTTCATAGTCATTACATAACAATCTTGAGATCAAGATTGAATAGGAATTCTCCATAGGTTGCGGTTGAATTCCAACATCTGGTATCAGAGCCTCATTTTGATTCAATGGAAGAATAACTGTGATGGTGATGAATCACCCAAACGGTCACTTTCCAGCAAATCTTCCAATTCTCAAGAAAGATAATTATGAGAATTGGTGCAAGCAGATTAAGGTGGTTTTCTGTTACCAAGATATTTGGGATCTTGTGAAGGAGGGATTATCACCGCTTGCAGAAACTGCGACAGATCAGGAGAAAGCAGCATATAAAGAATTAAAGAAGAAAGATTATAAAGCTCTCTTTATAATCCATCAATGTGTTGATCCAAATAATTTTGAAAAGGTTAGTGATGTAGAATCAGCAAAAAAAGCTTGAGAAATTCTTGAAAAATCATTTGGAGGTGCAGAGAAGGTGAAAGAGGTGAGGTTACAAACTCACAAAAGGGCTTATGAATTGCTTTAGATGGAAGACAATGAAAGTATAATAGATTTCTTCACCAGAGTTACAAAGCTGGTGAATCAAATCAAGGTATATAGAGAAGTGTTGACATCAAGATCTGTTGTGTCAAAGATCTTAAGGTCATTGGCTCCAAAATTTGACCACATGTTAGTAGCCATAGAAGAGTCGAAAGAATTGTCAGTATTGATGAAGGAAGAGCTTCAAGGGAAGCTTGAGTCTTATGAACAATGGATGCCTGAAAGAGCTGCAGGAAAGTCGAATAATGATACGGCTTTGCAGGTTATTGCGGTGAAAATAGGATAACAAGCTATTAATTAACTTGCATCATATTTATTTTACAACCGACTTTGATTTATCCAAAGGAAAGGTTCAAGATCGTTTAAAAACCTAAAAGGGGGAGATCTAAGGTTCGGGGGTTGGTTATACTAAGGGAAGGTATTAGCACCCTAAGTATCTGTAGTACTCTACAGGAACCTCTTGCTTAAGTTTGTGTTATATTATGTTTGCTTGCTTGCTAAGGTAAATCTGTACTAAGACTAAGGTAAAGACCTAGGTATGTACACTAAGTTTGCTCGCCAAGACGCCGCATCTTGTGCCTACGTATCTGACTAAAGAATCAGAGCAACCGTAGTTCACCTAACTAAGGGTGAAAGAGGAACCATTGACTATGGTCAAAGTTCCAAAAGGGAAATGAGTCTGAGCTCATTTTAGAGTTCACGATAACTATCTAAGTCTACGTTATGGGAAAGTGAGCACTCATGATGATGAGAGTCACATAGAGTTCACGATAACTCTATAAGTCTAAGTAAAAGGAAAGTGAGTTCTCATGATGATGAGAATCACATAGAGTTCACGATAACTCTATCCTATTACTAAATTATTGGGGGGAATGGCTCTTATGAGGCCAAGGTGAAATGGGAAAGGTCTGTGACTTAGGAGTCAAAGTAGGAACTTTCCTTTGGAAGGAGGGTCAAGAGTCAAGCATGAATATGATATATACAGTATGAATATGAACATAAGTATAATCAGGATAGTATGAACAAAGTAATATGAATATGGTAATAATCAAAACATCAAAATCAAATGATAATAATTCAAAGAGTGATGGTAACCACATAGTATCATGTTTATCATGCTAACATGCTAAGAAACAATGTCAAGCAAACATATATATAAGTATCAAGAAAAGCAGACATCAAGCAAAAGTAAATGAGTGCTTCAATGTAAATAGCAAGAGATAGACAGATCTAACCAGAATAGTGCATAAACACTTCCCACTGATGGGCCACTGGCAAGCCAAGGTCAAGAGTCAAAACCTCCACTCCATGAGCATAGGGCAAAGGGTCCTAAATCTAAGTCCTCAGTCCCAAAACTCGAGATGGTAACCACAGTCCGGTCATTGAGTTTTTTAAGGTTTCGATATTTATTAGTGTGTTTTAAAGAATGTATGAGTAAATAAAATGTACAATAAAAATAAGATATAAATATGAACAGTGATAATATGAACAAGAATAATAATAAAAGTAAGATAATATTGACAGAAAGTAAAGTCAGTGGTTAATTGATTCAATTTATTGGATCGCTGAATCGGGTCCAATGTAGTGCCAAACCATCGTAGCACGGTCTATGAGAAAGACCACACTATAGGAGGAGGCACAACTCAATCTTTGTTTTAAGACACGATGAAGGGATGATATTGATGATCGTTCTCCGATACAATCGTACCACACGAAAAGAAAAGAAAAGGTGGAGACCTCGTCTTGAGTCACAAACTCTCGTTGATTAGTCGAAGGTAACCTATCACGATCTCAAAGTATAGAAAGAAATCTCAATGATCACTCACTACAAATTTGAAATAATGAAGGTTCGTCGCTTCGCTAACAACGTTCGTGAATAGAAAGACTTCATCGGTCAAAAAATGAAAATGAAGATATAAGAAAATACAGAATGAAATAGAAAAAAGTCGGTCTCGTCTTAATCATGATTTAATCGAGAAACCGAAAATCTATGATATTCGACTTTCATCGACCGATAAAATAATGAAGATGGCCTCATACATATCACGACTTTTAGTAATTTGATAAATCGACGAAGTCGTGATTTCTGTAATATCATCGGCCCAAAAATAAAGAAACGGGCTCGAAATGAAAATAACATCGGTCTCATCTAAATAAGGATTTAGATCGATAAATCGAATACCTTTCTATTAGATTTTCATTGACCAATACAAATAAATTGAAAAAAATGGCCTCATATGAATCATGATATTTGTGACTTGAATAAATCAACAAAATCATGAAGTTTTTTATGTCATAGGCCGAAAAATGGAAAATGGACTCGAAGTGAAAAATAAAGTTGGTCTCATATTTAATCAAGATTTATATCGGTAAATCGATAATCTCGATATTTAACTTTCATTGACCAATAAAAATAAATAAAAGGTGGCCTCATACTAATCAAGAGATTTATTGATTTTGATAAATCAACAAAACATGATTTTTGTGAGATCATTGGCCCAAATAAAAGAAAATGAGCTCGAAATGAAAATAAAATCGGTTTCATCTAAATAAAGATTTAGATCTTCATTGACCAAATAAAATAAAATGACCTCATATAAATCATGATTTTTAGTGACTTGAATAATTCACAAAAAATCAAGATGTGGGTAATGTCATAGGCCCAAAAATGGAATTGAAATGGAATTTAAGTTCATCACAAAACACGAGCAAAAGGTGGTAATTTCCAAAATCATAAGATCGACAAATACCACCTATTCTCCAAATGAAAGAACATAGAATCACAAGTCAACAACGTCAAGAGTCAAAGAAGTCAATGGAAATAAAAAAATCCAAAATAATCAAAGCTTAAAATCTAAATAATTTACATTTTTAAGTAAATAAGAAAATATGTCTTTTTTTTAATATAGAAGTTTTTTGAGATTTTAGCATTAATAACTAGATTTAAAATTAAAGTTTCTAAACTAATAAAAATTTACAACTACTAAAAAGAGAATTAATATAAAACTCTAAAAATAAAATTCTAAATATAAAACTCTAAAAATAAAATTCTAAATTTAAAAAAGAAAACCAGTTAACAACATTGACTCCCTTTCGAAAAAAACATGACGGGCTTGAAATAAAAATAAATAAGATGAAGCCCAATCAAAACAGATTGTTGGATCATCCAAAACCGGTTAGGTTTGTTCATCTCCAACCTAGACTGATAACAACACGACTGCCAAAAGCCTCTCACGATTCACTTTCGATCTCTACCTCTTTCGCCTCACGATTTTCTTCTCACTCGCGAATGGCTCCTCTATGTTCTTCTCGATTTTGGGTAACAGCCCCCCCCCCCCACGACGGCGCGACGGTGGTGTGGTTTGTCTTTGTTGATGTTGTTTCACAGTGGTTTGGAGTGAGATAGGTGACGGTGATGGTGTGGTTTAAGGTTGAAGAAGGTTTTGCTTTGGAGGGAGCAAGTTTGTTGGTTCATTGCTGTTGTTCGGTTTGTTTGGTTTCTTTGATTCTTGGTGATCTGTTTTTGTGACGGTGGATTTTGTCGTTTTTGCTTTGATGAGATCCAGTGATTTTGTGGAGTTTGTGGTGGTGGTGGGTTTTGATGTGGAATTTAGTTTCTTGGTTTTGAAGATTGTGGAATTGAGTTTTTTAAGGTTGGTTATGGTAGTGTCGGTGAGTTTTACGGTAGGTTTTGTTTGGTTTTTGGAAGGGGTGTTTGGTTTGATTAACTTGGTTTGGTTTTTTGGAACTAGGTTTCTTTTTCAAGGGATGTTGAGATTCAGAGTTTTGTTGTTCTTGTTCATGTTCAGTTTCCAGCTCCAATAATGTTCTTGTAATGATATTTGATGAGTGTTTTCTGATGAGTTGAGGTTGAGAGCATGTAGTGAAGGAAAAGATGGAAAGAAAAAGGAATAAGAAAAGAAGAGAGATTAGGAGGAGTTTTTTGGTATGGAAGTAGAGTAGTGGAGCCATTTTGTGAAATGAAACACAACAACACTATGTGTTGATGTGTGTGAGTGTATTGTATTGTATGTACAGTGATATGATGGGATGATGGATGGGAAGAGTGAAAAAAGGGTCGGCCGAGTATGGAATGAGAGGTTAATGGTTTTATAATTTGTTGAGGAGATAGGACATGAGAGGGAGGTGTCGTGAGAGTCTCCTTTGCTGAAAGTGTCTCCTCCTTTTTATGGTGGCTGAAGCTAGTTATTAGAGAAAGTCAGAGAAAATAGAAGGAAAAAAATAGGACAAAAGGCGCCACTTTTCCCCCCGTCTGGATTGGTTTTCTGTTAACCTTTAACACCTCAGCCAGGTTTTTCAAAATGTCCATACTATCCTTTTAGGAAACTTGGTGCACAAGAGTGTGTAAAAAAAATAATAATAAAAAAACAATTTTCTTTACTAATTTCTTTTGTGCAAAATTTGTGTAAGAGAGTATTGGGCTTTAATTTGATGGACCTTATATATTTTTGATGGGGTATGGAATGTGACTTTGGAATGAAGCTTGGGTTGGAGAGAATTGAAATGAAATTAAAATGGATTAAAATGAATATTCAACTTAAAAAAATTGAACATGAATTGAAATTGGATAGAAAATGACAAATGGCTATGAAACAAAGAAAATGGAATGGTTTATGGAATTTTTATGATGAAATAAAATGAAAGATGGATAATGGAGTTTTCATGATGAAATAAAATGAAAGATGGATAATAAAAAAAGGAAACTGTACACTTAACATTGACAACTGCACTTGACTACCACAAATCCCGAATTACACAAACAATACTTGCACACAACTTGAAATGTATCAACTGCTCTGACCTCTTTGATAGCTCTGCAACCTCAATTGAACTGAAACAGTACTGCACACACCATGAACCAGCTAACCTTAGATGACTCAACTGAACGATATTTGTCAATCATAAACTTCAGGGGTGAGAAACCCTAATCCTCGTGCCTTGAGTGCGCCCTTATGAAACAAATGACTTGATGAGGACCAAAACCCTGATTCAGAATTTCTGTCGCAGCTTGATAACCTAATACTGATACGAACCACTTGTTTGACCAAGATTAGGTCAAACTTCCACTGAATCTCAAACCACACCATACAGACCCTTGTCCCGATGACCTTGTCTGGTCCTTGAAGAATAACTTGTGATAAGAACAAATCAAATTGGATTATTAAGGAGAGGAGGTCTCTTGAAACAAACCTGGATTCACAAATGAAACAAAACGAACAAAAACTGATAAAATGGTTAGTTAACAATGATTGACATATGATGCTCATGCGAGAGATGTTATGACATCTAAAGGGTAAAGTTTGGGGTACAACAGTTACCCCTATTTAAATAGCTTTACCGGATGGTACGAGGAATGGAAATCCTCGGGACATCAAGGTGAAAGGTATTTAAATATAGCAAACCGAAAATATTTGCCCTTAGATGGAATGCAAATGCTCAGGACGAGAAACGGACATGCAAATGCTGACATGCCATGAATTTCTAATATGATGATATGATGTCATGATAGTGCAGAGATGTAGGCAAACAAGACAACAAAGGTAAAGATCTACCAAACATAGGTGAGCTCACTGGGGAAGGATGAAAGTTAGTATCCACAAGAAAAAAACTCACTGGGGATACAGGCTAACCAACGATAGAGACTCAATGGGGAGACTCTGAGGAAACACCGGGGATAGAAAAACCGAGGGGAAACCCTACAAGTTCTTACTGGAGATAGGACACCAAAGAGGTGTTCTCCACTGGGGAAAGATCCAGGGAGGTAGTCGACGCAGTTCAAAAGTAATCGGACGATACTGGGGAAAAGACACATTCTTACCGGGCATGAAACCAGAAAGAAGACATTATCACCACAGGGGATCAGTTTGAAATAAAAGGATAGATATCCTATAAAGAATTTCTGGGGATTTCCTATACTGAAGAGTTCAAACGGGATCTTCAAGAAAAGCCAGAAAAGACAGAGGTAAACTCTGTGCATCAGATGATGAAAGATGAATGGACCGTGCTGTAAATAAGGTTAATGAACCAATGGGTACTAAAGTTGGTTGAGATAACAATATGATTTGGTTTATGAAGAATACCAGTGTAAGCTGGACTTTGGAAAAGGTTCAAGCAACGGGTTCATGACAAACTGGAGTTTAAACAATGTTTGACTCGATTCAAACAAAGAATGGTCCACAATATCTGGAAAGTTAAGTTCAGGTTTGACTCGATTCAAACAAGGACGTTTTACAACAACAAACTGAAGTTAAGACAATGTTTGACTTGATTCAAACAAAGACGGTGCCAACGATAATTGGACTTTTAGGTTAAAGTTTGACTCGATTCAAGCAGGAACAAACTGAAATAAAAGAGATGTTTGACTCGATTCAAACAAATACTGTGCCAACGATAATTGGACTTTTGGTCCAAGTTTGACTCGATTCAAACAGGAACAAACTGAAATAACAACAATGTTTGACTCGGTTCAAACAAAGACGGTGCCAACGATAATTGGACTTTTGGTTCAAGCTTGACTCGATTCAAGCAGGAACGAACTGAAATAAAAGTGATGTTTGACTCGATTCAAACAAAGATTGTGCCAACGATAATTGGACTTTAGGTTCAAGCTTGACTCGATTCAAGCAGGAACGAACTGAAATAAAAGCGATGTTTGACTCGATTTAAACAAAGACTGTGCCAACGATAATTGGACTTTTGGTTCAAGCTTGACTTGATTCAAGCAGGAATGAACTGAAATAAAAGCGATGTTTGACTCGATTCAAACAAAGACTGTGCCAACGATAATTGGACTTTTGGTTCAAGCTTGACTCGATTCAAGCAGGAACAAACTGAAATAAAAGCAATGTTTGACTCGATTCAAACAAAGACTGTTTAAACAAAAGACTCAAAGATGGTCAGTGTTTGAATCGATTCAAATAAATACTCGGTTCAGGTTTGACTCGATTCAAACATGAACGGTTTAAACCAAAGACTCAGAGATGGTCAGTGTTTGACTCGATTCAAACAAAGACTCGATTCAGGTTTGACTCGATACAAACAAGAACGGTTTAAACAAAAGACTCAGAGATGGTCAGTGTTTGACTCGATTCAAACAAAGACCCGGTTCAGGTTTGACTCGATTCAAACAAAAACGGTTAAAACAAAAGACTCAGAGATGGTCAGTGTTTGACTCGATTCAAATAAAGACTCGGTTCAGGTTTGACTCGATTCAAACAAGAACGGTTTAAAACAAAAGACTCAGAGATGGTCAGTGTTTGACTCGATTCAAACAAAGACTCGGTTTAGGTTTGAATCGATTCAAACAAGAACGGTTTAAAACAAAAGACTCAGAGATGGTCAGTGTTTGACTCGATCCAAACAAAGACTCGGTTCAGGTTTGACTCGATTCAAACAAGAACGATTTAAACAAAAGACTCTGAGATGGTCAGTGTTTGACTCAATTCAAACAAAGACTTGGTTCAGGTTCGACTCGATTCGAACAAGAATGGTTTTAAACAACAGACTCACGATAATTTGAAGTTAACAAAGGATAAACAACGAGCTCATGATAACTCAAAGTTTAGGTTCAAGTTTGACTCGATTCAAACAAGAACGGTTTTAAACGACAAACTCACGATAATCTGAAGTTTTAGGCAATGTTTGACTCGATTCAAACAAAGATGGTTTTGACAACAGACTCACGATAATCTGAAGCAAACAAAGGATAAACAACGAGCTCACGATAACTCGAAGTTTAGGTTCAGGTTTGACTCGATTCAAACAAGAACGGTGCCAATGATGATTGGACTTTAGGTTCTTATGAGACCTGAAAAAAAAAAGGTGCCAGTGTTGACTGGAGTTTAGGTTCCTTATGAGGAGCTCAAATAGGTTAGTACCGGAGTTGCATCAATGAAGATTAGACTTCCTGGGGAATACCCATTATGGTTACAAAGAGGTTGAATAAAACCAGAGATGGATAAGTTTCTCATAAGAGACTGCCACTTATTGCCATGAAAGAACAAGCTTCTCCAAGAGAATGATACTTGTTGTTGGGGTATAAATTCCAAAGACATGTTGATATTACAACACTACTAGAGGAATAATTGTCTTCAATGAGGATTTGTAAAAGATTCTTCCTGCGAGACACAGTGTAAAATAAATGCACGTTCAAGATGGGTTCAGAAACCATACCTGCCAGGGTTCAATGTTCAATCTAGGAACAAGCTAGAAAGAAACGGTCAAACAAGACTCCAATTGAGGAATGAACTCAAATGGGAACTTATCTTATCCACATGTGGAAAAGATAACTGAACCAGCCATCATCCACGAGAATCAAACTCTGCGGGGAATTCAGAAAAGATGGGCACTTTATGCCTAGGGTTGACTTTCTATTAGAGTGAATAGACAAACCCAGTCACTTGGGGAGATAAACGCCAAAGTGAACAAAGTAGGTAAACACCAGAAAGGGATATCAAAATGCTAAGATGCTATGTATAAGAATGCTTATGCCATGCTTATGCTGACAAAACAGACACGAAGCGAAATTGGAGATGAAATAAACATCTCGACAAGGATACCCAACCAAACTCATCAGATTGGACCATTACTGGGGATGAACTTGCAGATGAAGCATCTCTACTTCAAGGTTATGACCTTCTCTGGGGAAAGAGCACTCCACTTGGTATAGCATATGACTTCACTAAGATTGTCATCATGAGCTTGATTTCTTCACTGGAGATAGGAGATCCATTGAGAATTGCCAAGATTAGCTGAAGAGACAACTTTCTGGGGAGCTAGTAGGGATGCCACAAAAGCTGAGTAGTTCTGCATAACTCATCTGCCCCAAAGTACATGGTCTTGTCAGAAGAATACATCAAGAGGATTTTACAGAAGAATTGGCACACAAGGCGTTTTAATATCTTCCAACTCTTGGAGAGATTCACGAATTTCAGCCTGACTGCCCCTGATTGACTGCCTTTGCACGACAAAGTCCTTGAACTAGTTGCCCGGACAGGTTGTTGACAACTGGGGAACAAACTTGCCCCTATTAGCTTGGTTGATCTGTGATGGAGATGTCCCAGACTAGTTGACTTTTGAGAGATTTGCCGAATCTCGATCTGACTGCTTCTGATTAACTAGTCTTTGAGGATAAATTATAAAAGGATTTTACAGAAGAATTGAAATACCAGATGTTTCAATATCTTCAAACTTTTGAAAGGAATCATAAGTCTTGACAAAGCTGCCCCAGTTCAACTGCATTCGCAATACAAAGTCTTTTTAGACTATGGTAGAAACAACTGGGGAACAAACTTTCCCCTGCTGATGGGTCATCGGAGTCCAAACTTGTGATAAGATGACCTCAAGAAGGCTTGCCCCAATATTCTGAACTTGAAAAGCTTCTGCCCCTTGATTTAGCAGCTCTTGAGATGCTGGATCTATGGAGGAGATGCCCCAAACTGAGCTCTTTATCAAGTCAAATTCCCTAGCTGGCTGCATTTGTTGGGATTCCTTTGATATTGAATTGTGTTGCAAACAAGTATTGTTCATTTAAAATTGGCAATTTCAATGCGAAATTCATGCAAGCTTTTGAAAACAAATTTTATTGATGAAACACACACAGTGGAATGATTAAGCAATAAAAAATAAAGTGGATCTGGTCATTCATAGAATGACAAATGAAGTGGTCAACACACACAATTAGCAAAGATCATTAGGAGTCAGGTTAATCAACCTTGTTGTAGTATGCTTTCAAAACAACCCTACCTCAATTAGGTCTTTTAAAGGTTGTAACGTGGCTTGGTTCACGGTTTATGAAACAAAGGATAAGGCTCAAAGTTTATTTGGTGCCCCCCCCCCCATCTTCGTGATGAACTCCAGTCCTACGCTCAGGTAACTCAAGCTATACATTCAGGTCCCTCTAGGTTAGGAATGAATTGATGATAATTGATGATTCAGACACCTTTATAGTCACTGCTCCCTTGCAGAATTTAGTTGTCTTTTGTTGTCTTTGCTGAGGTCACGATACCTCTTTTTTTTTTTTTTTTGGGTTGAGGTCACGACACCTCTTCTTTTGATTTGGTTGAGGTCACGATACCTCTTCTTTTGATTTGGTTGAGGCCACGATACCTCTTCTTTTGATTTGGTTGAGGTCACGATACCTCTTCTTTTGGCTGTTGTACAAGTTCTTTGTGTATAAGGCAAAGTTCTGGGCTTCCCAACTTTCTTGGCTTTCGCCTTGAAAGGGACTCAGCTTATCCTTTGATTAAGGATTTTTCAACTATCCTTCCTTATTGTTGCTTGGAGGAATAACTTTTACAACGCTACCTCATTTGATCTGAGAGAGCTGACTGGTGTCTTGCATGAAGCGCTTGCATTCGAATGCATAACCAAGTTAAACTGAGAACTACCCTGCCCCAAGGTTGAGATTTAAGGGTTTTTTTGTAAAGAAAGAAAACTTTTACTTCTAGGCTCGAAGGGTTAACGAGGGATTATCTTCCTTAGTTCTCCAGTGTTTAGGGATTGAAACAATGCCTTACATCCTCGACAAGGTTTAGTCGAAAGCATACCACAGCAGTCATGGAGATGATGTTTTCATCATCCTCCCCAATCTTTACTCAACAACAAAATGATAAGGAGTAAAGCAGGATAAAGCTATTTTTGTTTTTATGAACATAGAAGTAAATGAGTGAAACGAATGGACTTAATCAAAAGATGCACAAACATTTCATTAATCTTGCCAATTTGAAAGTACAATAATGCTTATAAGCAAATATAAATTCAAACATGCAAAGAAAATACAAAAAAATGCTAAACAGCCAAAAGTTTGCCGGCTTCGGGGAACTGGAATTTCCTTCTTGATCTGCCAAGATAAGATAGTCATCTTCAAAGTTGGTTGTCGAGATCCGTCTGAGAATCATCTTCACATCCGCTCTCGGCAATTTCTTCCGTTTCGGAGTCTGATGAACCTGCCTGATTAGATGAAGGTTTCCTGATTTGAATGCCTTGAGGCGTGATTGAGATCATACTGGAGTCAAGCAGAACCTAAACCTTGTTTCTGAGTACTCTACAATCTTCTGTTGAATGCCTCTATGCCCCAGCATGGTAGTCACAACAGACGAGTCTGGAAAAGACAACTTCAAAAGCTACTTCAAGTCCAATGATGGCTTTGGGAAGTCAACTGGGTTACAGATAAAGGACGGATGAGACTCGAGGCTGAGAAATGCAAATGCAATGCAAATGTAATGTAATGTTAATGCAAGCCAAATGGTTTCAAGGAACTCAAAGGCGAGCTGCAAACATTTTATAAAATTGAAGAGTTTTGTTTTAAAAATTTGTGATCTCTAAGGATCTTTGTAAAGAAAAGAACGTCTGAGTTCCTTGAAACCATCAATGGATGCGATGAGATGTATGCAATGTACAAAACACGGGCACACAAAAACATAGATATATGTACACACAACAGCACACAAGCCCTAGATTTAGGGGTCTCATGCAGGGATGAACGTATGCACAAACACACATATACAGATATTCACGGATATGCACACACAAACAAGAGAGGGCCTAGGTTTGAAGATCACGAGCATGAAGCCATGGTCTACCCATCCCAAAAGCCATGGTCTAGAAAAGTTCCCAGAGTCGACAATCCATCTTTCGGATATTATCGACTTCCCAATTAACTTGGTAATCAATAATATTCTCAAGAGAATCTCGTCTGAGTGTAGTATCGCGTGACAACCATTTCAGAAATAGACTCCCTCATGGTCACCACACTACATCCTACGAAGGCCAAGTGGGGGTAAGGGTAACTAAAGGTCATCAGTATCAATGACACCTAAATTGAGAGTAGCACGCTTTCACGAATAGGATCGTTCAACATGACTAAACTCTCAAGAGGGCCTCAACTGAGTGTGGAATCTCAAGTCAACTCTTTTGGGATTCGACTCCCTCAAAGTCTCCTTGACTATATCCACTATCCTATCATAAGTGCACTCAAGTCCGGGTTAGGACTTATCTCACCACTCAATAGTAGCACCCTGCACACAGAAGATCCCAAGCAAACAGATATACAGATATATACAGATATGTGCATGTATAGTAAATAAGCATAAATAACATAAATAAACAAGGTGGGCTTAACCCTCAAGGATCATCCCCAGCAGAGTCGCCATTTCTGTTGCGGTGAAAATTGGATAACAAGCTATTAATTAACTTGCATCATATTTCTTTTACAACCGACTTTGATTTATCCAAAGGAAAGGTTCAAGATCGTTTAAAAACCTAAAAGGGGGAGATCTAAGGTTCGGGGGTTGGTTATAGTAAGGGAAGGTATTAGCACCCTAAGTATCTGTAGTACTCTACAGGAACCCCTTGCTTAAGTTTGTGTTATATTATGTTTGCTTGCTTACTAAGGTAAATCTATACTAAGACTAAGGTAAAGACCTAGGTATGTACACTAAGTTTGCTCGCCAAGGCGTCGCATCTTGTGCCTACGTATCTGACTAAAGAATCAGAGCAACCGTAGTTCACCTAACTAAGGGTGAAAGAGGAACCATTGACTATGGTCAAAGTTCCAAAAGGGAAATGAGTCTGAGCTCATTTTAGAGTTCATGATAACTCTCTAAGTCTGCGTTATGGGAAAGTGAGCACTCATGATGATGAGAGTCGCATAGAGTTCACGATAACTCTATAAGTCTAAGTAAAAGGAAAGTGAGTTCTCATGATGATGAGAATCACATAGAGTTCACGATAACTCTATCCTATTACTAAATTATGGGGGGGGGGGGGGGGGAATGGCTCTTATGAGGCCAGGATAGTATGAACAAAGTAATATGAACATGGTAATAATCAAAACATCAAAATCAAATGATAATAAATCAAAGAATGATGGTAACCACATAGTATCATGTTTATCATGCTAACATGCTAAGAAACAATGTCAAGCAAACATATATATAAGTATCAAGAAAAGCAGACATCAAGCAAAAGTAAATGAGTGCTTCAATGTAAATAGAAAGAGATAGAAAGATCTAACCAGAATAGTGCATAAACACTTCCCACTGATGGGCCACTGGCAAGCCAAGGTCAAGAGTCAAAACCTCCACTCCAAGAGCATAGGGCAAAGGGTCCTAAATCTAAGTCCTCAGTCCCAAAACTCGAGATGGTAACCACAGTCCGGTCATTGAGTTTTTTAAGGTTTCGATATTTATTAGTGTGTTTTAAAGAATGTATGAGTAAATAAAATGTACAATAAAAATAAGATATAAATATGAACAGTGATAATATGAACAAGAATAATAATAAAATCAAGATAATATTGACATAAAGTAAAGTCAGCGGTTAATTGATTCAATTTATTGGATCGCTGAAACGGGTCCAATGTAGTGCCAAACCGTCGTAGCACGGTCTATGAGGAAGACCACACTATTGCAGGAGGCACAATTCAATCTTTGTGTTAAGACACGATGAAGGGATGATATTAATGATCATTCTCCGATACAATCGTGCCACACGAAAAGAAAAGAAAAGGTGGAGACCTCGTCTTGAGTCACAAACTCTCGTTGATTAGTCGAAGGTAACCTATCACGATCTCAAAGTATAGAAAGAAATCTCAATGATCACTCACTACAGATTTGAAATAATGAAGGTTCGTCGCTTCGCTAACAACGTTCGTGAATAAAAAGACTTCATCGGTCAAAAAATGAAAATGAAGATATAAGAAAATACAGAATGAAATAGAAATAAAGTCGGTCTCATCTTAATCATGATTTAATCGAGAAACCGATAATCTAAGATATTCGACTTTCATCGACCGATAAAATAATGAAGGTGGCCTCATACATATCACGACTTTTAGTAATTTGATAAATCGACGAAGTCGTGATTTCTGTAATATCATCGGCCCAAAAATAAAGAAACGGGCTCGAAATGAAAATAACATCGGTCACATCTAAATAAGGATTTAGATCGATAAATCGAATACCTTTCTATTAGATTTTCATTGACCAATAAAAATAAATTGTAAAAAATGGCCTCATGTGAATCATGATATTTGTGACTTGAATAAATCAACAAAATCAGGAAGTTTTTTATGTCATAGGCCCAAAAATGGAAAATGGACTCGAAGTGAAAAATAAAGGTGGTCTCGTATTTAATCAAGATTTATATCGGTAAATCGATAATCTCGATATTTAACTTTCATCGACCAATAAAAATAAATAAAAGGTGGCCTCATACTAATCAAGAGATTTATTGATTTTGATAAATCAACAAAACATGATTTTTGTGAGATCATTGGCCTAAATAAAAGAAAATGAGCTCGAAATGAAAATAAAATCGATCTCATCTAAATAAAGATTTAGATCTACATTGACCAAATAAAATAAAATGGCCTCATATAAATCATGATTTTTAGTGACTTGAATAATTCACAAAAAATCAAGATGTGGGTAATGTCATAGGCCCAAAAGTGGAATTGAAATGGAATTTAAGTTCATCACAAAACACGAGCAGAAGGTGGTCATTTCCAAAATCATAAGATCGATAAATACCACCTATTCTCCAAATGAAAGAACCTAGAATCACAAGTCAACAACGTCAAGAGTCAAAGAAGTCAATGGAAATAAAAAAATCCAAAATAATCAAAGGTTAAAATCTAAACAATTTACATTTTTAAGTAAATAAGAAAATATGTCTTTTTTTTTAATATAGAAGTTTTTTGAGATTTTAGCATTAATAACTAGATTTAAAATTAAAGTTTCTAAACTAATAAAAATTTACAACTACTAAAAAGAGAATTAATATAAAACTCTAAAAATAAAATTCAAAATCTAAAAAAGAAAACCAGTTAACAACATTGACTCCCTTTCGAAAAAAACATGACGGGCTTGAAATAAAAATAAATAAGATGAAGCCCAATCAAAACAGATTGTTGGATCATCCAAAACCGGTTAGGTTTGTTCATCTCCAACCTAGACTGATAACAACACGACTGCCAAAAGCCTCTCATGATTCACTTTCGATCTCTACCTCTTTCGCCTCACGAATTTCTTCTCACTCGCGAATGGCTCCTCTTTGTTCTTCTCGATTTTGGCTAACAGCCCCCCCCCCCCCCCACGACGGCGCGACGGCGGTGTGGTTTGTCTTTGTTGATGTTGTTTCACAGTGGTTTGGAGTGAGATAGGTGACGGTGATGGTGTGGTTTAAGGTTGAAGAAGGTTTTACTTTGGAGGGAGCAAGTTTGTTGGTTCATTGCTGTTGTTCGGTTTGTTTGGTTTGTTTGTTTCTTGGTGATCTGTTTTTGTAACGGTGGATTTTGTCGTTTTTTCTTTGATGAGATCCAGTGATTTTGTGGAGTTTGTGGTGGTGGTGGGTTTTGATGTGGAATTTAGTTTCTTGGTTTTGAAGATTGTGGAATTGAGTTTTTTAAGGTTGGTTGTGGTAGTGTCGGTGAGTTTTGCGGTAGGTTTTGTTTGGTTTTTGGAGGGGGTGTTTGGTTTGATTAACTTGGTTTGGTTTTTTGGAACTAGGTTTCTTTTTCAAGGGATGTTGAGATTCAGAGTTTTGTTGTTCTTGTTCATGTTCAGTTTCCAGCTCCAATAATGTTCTTGTAATGATATTTGATGAGTGTTTTCTGATGAGTTGAGGTTGAGAGCATGTAGTGAAGGAAAAGATGGAAAGAAAAAGGAAGAAGAAAAGATGAGAGATTAGGAGGAGTTTTTTGGTATGGAAGTAGAGTAGTGGAGCCATTTTGTGGAATGAAACACAACAACACTATGTGTTGATGTGTGTGAGTGTATTGTATTGTATGTACAGTGATATGATGGGATGATGGATGGGAAGAGTGAAAAAAGGGTCGGCCGAGTATGGAATGGGAGGTTAATGGTTTTATAATTTGTTGAGGAGATAGGACATGAGAGGGAGGTGTCGTGAGAGTCTCCTTTGCTGAAAGTGTCTCCTCCTTTTTATGGTGGCTGAAGCTAGTTATTAGAGAAAGTAAGAGAAAATAGAAGAAAAAAAATAGGACAAAAGGCGCCACTTTTCCCCCCGTCTGGATTGGTTTTCTGTTAACCTTTAAGACCTCATCCAGGTTTTTCAAAATGTCCATACTATCCTTTTAGGAAACTTGGTGCACAAGAGTGTGTAAAAAAAATAATAATAAAAAAACAATTTTCTTTACTAATTTCTTTTGTGCAAAATTTGTGTAAGAGAGTATTGGGCTTTAATTTGATGGACCTTATATATTTTTGATGGGGTATGGAATGTGACTTTGGAATGAAGCTTGGGTTGGAGAGAATTGAAATGAAATTAAAATGGATTAAAATGAATATTCAACTTAAAAAAATTGAACATGAATTGAAATTGGATAGAAAATGACAAATGGCTATGAAACAAAGAAAATGGAATGGTTTATGGAATTTTTATGATGAAATAAAATGAAAGATGGATAATGGAGTTTTCATGATCAAATAAAATGAAAGATGGATAATAAAAAAAGGAAAGGATAGTTATGGATATTAGAATAAAAATGAATAATTATTGAACTCGATAAGAAATGGATCATGGATCTAAAAAAAAAGATATTGGGTTTAGGGAATGGACTAGGGTAGAGGTAACACGCCACCACACACTTAACATTGACAACTGCACTTGACTACCACAAATCCCGAACTACACAAACAATACTTGCACACAACTTGAAATGTATCAACTGCTCTGACCTCTTTGATAGCTCTGCAACCTCAATTGAACTGAAACAGTACTGCACACACCATGAACCAGCTATCCTTAGATGACTCAACTGAATGATATTTGTCAATCATAAACTTCAGGGGTGAGAAACCCTAATCCTCGTGCCTTGAGTGCGCCCTTATGAAACAAATGACTTGATGAGGACCAAAACCCTGATTCAGAATTTCTGTTGTAGCTTGATAACCTAATACTGATACGAACCACTTGTTTGACCAAGATTAGGTCAAACTTCCACTGAATCTCAAACCACACCATACAGACCCTTGTCCCGATGACCTTGTCTGGTCCTTGAAGAATAACTTGTAATGAGAACAAATCAAATTGGATTATTAAGGAGAGGAGGTCTCTTGAAACAAACCTGGATTCACAAATGAAACAAAACGAACAAAAACTGATAAAATGGTTAGTTAACAATGATTGACATATGATGTTCATGCGAGAGATGTTATGACATCTAAAGGGTAAAATTTGGGGTACAACACAGGTGTAGTCAGAAAAAGGAAGCTGTAATGACAACAAAGGTAAAGGAGGCTACACCAATTCGACTGGTCAAAATCAGCATGAAGGAAACTGGTCGAATCAGAGAAAACCCTTGAACCAAGGCAACCAAAGAGGTGGTGTTGCAGGTAGAGGAAAAGGTGGTGGTCGAAAGCCTGACAAAAGTCACATTCAGTGTTTTAATTGTCAGAAGTATGATCACTATTTTAGTGATTGTCCAGAAAAGAAGAAGAATCAAGAAACTGATTCAAAGTTGGCGAAACATGAAGAAGAGAAATGTTGGTGTTGGTCACAACAAGAGACAAAGAGAGATTCCAGGACCAGTGGTACTTGGACTCAGGATGCTCATCACACATGAATGGAAGGAAAGATTAGTTTGTCAACATGAAGCCCTCGTCGAAGAACGTGGTGGAGTTTCCAAATGATAACACTCTAGCAGCTGAAGGTGTTGGTGATGTTCTGATTATGAGAAAAGATGGCAAGAGGTCAACAATTTCCAATGCGTTGTACATACCAGGTATGAAGAGTAACTTGCTCAGTATAGGGCAGCTAGTAGAAAAGAACTACAAGGTGTCGATCAAAGAAAAGATGATGAGAGTTCTCGACGCAGGTGATAGGTTGATCTTGAAGGCCCCAATATCTCAGAATAGGACCTTCAAGATTGAACTCAATGTTATGGAGCACAAGTATCTAGCAACTGCAGCCAACAGAGATGAGTGGTTATGGCATTTTCGACTAGGTCATCTCAACTTCAATGACATCAGAGAGCTAAAGAGAAGAAATATGGCTTCAGGATTACCTGAAATCAACATTCCAAGTGAAGTCTATGAATAGTGTGTTTAGTCAAAACAACACAAGAATAGCTTCAGCAAGGATGCAGGAAGGAAGTTGAAGGCAATTCTGGAAGTCATATACTCTGATGTATATGGTCCAATCCAGGTGGATTCGATTGCAGAAAATAGATACTTTGTCACGTCCATAGATGATTACAGTCGAAAGTTATGGACTTACCTCATCAAGAAGAAAAGTGATGTGATCGAGGTATTTGCAAGATTCAAATCTACGGTCAAAAGATAGAGTGGTCAAAATATGAAAATTCTGAGGACTGATGGTGATGGAGAGTATGTGTCGAAAGAGTTTGATGCATTATGTGAAAAATAAGGGATTGTGCATGAGGTGGTGCCACTTTACACTCCACAACAAAATGGAATTGCAGAAAGAAAGAACAGAACCACCATGAACATGGTGAGAAGTATGTTGAATGAAAAGCATTTACCCAAAGAATTATGGGGAAAAGCGGTTTCGACAGCAACATACATATTAAACAGATGTCTGATGAAGAAGGTTGAAGGAATCACACCAGAAGAATGTTGGTCTGGTGTCAAGCCTAGCCTCAGTCACTTGAAGGTGCTTGGATATATAGCACATAGACATGTGCCAGATCAGTTGAGAAGGAAGCTTGATGACAAGTTGAATCAGATGATCTTGATAGGATATCATTCGACTTGAGGTTACAAGCTATTCGACCCAGTAAATAAGCAGGTCGTGATCAGCAGGGACGTGATCATAGATGAGCTTAAGGAATGGGATTGGACTGAGAATGTCAAGAAGGATTCAGTGAGAATCTCTTGTGAAAAACCAGCCACTGAAGTCAAAAGTGAAGATTGACAGGATCAAGTCAGAGGTGAAGCAGGCCCAAGCAGACCTCAACGAACAAGACACATGCCTACAAGGTTGCAAGAATGTGTGATTACATTAGATGATGTGGTTGATGAAAAGGGTGAGCTGGTGCATTATGCTTTCTACGCAGATGTCGAACCGGTGAATGTAGCTGAGGCTTTGAAAGATTCAAAGTGGGTGAAAGCAATGAACGAGGAGTTAGACTCCATCGAAGTCAACAAAACTTGGTCACTTGTCGAATTGCCTCAAGGTAAGAAGGAAATTGATGTGAAGTGGGTTTACAAGGTAAAGGTGAATCCTAAAGGAGAAGTAACTCAACACAAGGCGAGACTTATGGTGAAAGGATTTCTTGAGAAGGAAGGAATCAACTTCGACGAAGTTTTTGCACCTGTCGCTAGGATCGAAACAATCAGGTTGGTTGTTGGTCTAGCAAATATGAACAATTGGCACACATGTCAGATGGACGTGAAATGTGTATTCCTTAATGGCCCCTTAGACGAAGAAGTTTATATTACAAAACCAGATGGGTTTGTGAAACAAGGCGAAGAAAGAAAGGTGTACAGGCTAAATAAAGCCCTGTATGGACTTAAGCAAGCTCTAAGAGCTTGGAATAGGAAGATCGACAACTTTCTAAGGGAGAAGGAATTTGTGAAGTGTACGACTGAGCATGAAGTGTATGTAAGAAGAAGCAGTAGTGAATTGCTTATACTATGCCTCTATGTCAGTGACCTGTTGATAACAGGAAGTTGCAAGAAGGAGATCGAAGATTTCAAACATGACCTAAGTGAGGAGTTTGAAATGTCAGACTTGGGAGACCTCTCATATTTCCTTGGCATCGAATTCTACAAGACTAGTAGAGGTTTGATGATGCACCAAAGAAGATATGTAGGTGAAATACTCAAGAGATTTGAGATGCAAGATTGCAACCCAACTTCGACTCCAGCTGAGACCAGATTACAACTGTCAAAGGATTCAGATGAAGATGATGTCGATCTAACCCAATATAGAAGACTTATTGGGTCACTTCGATACCTTTTGTCGCACAAGGCCTGATTTAGCATACAATGTGGGTATGGTAAGTAGATTCATGCAGAAGCCAAAAGTATCACACCTAACACCGTTGAAGAGGATACTGAGGTATCTGAAAGGAGCTCTTGACTATGGCATTTTGTTTCCTGTAGCTGATGAAGGAAAAGAATGCAAGTTAGTGGGATACACTGACTCAAGTTGGAGTAGTGATGTTGAGGATAGAAAATCCACAACTGGCTATGTGTTTATGTTAGGTGGTGCACCAGTTGCTTGGAGTTCGAGAAAGGAGCCAATAGTGGCATTGTCATCATGCGAAGCAGAATATATAGCTACTTCTCTTTGTGTATGTCAAGCAACCTGGATGGTGAACCTGGTCAAAGAGATCATAGCGAAGAGTCATGGAGCAATTACCATGAAGATCGACATCATGTCAGCTATCAACTTGGCAAAGAATCCAATACCACACGGTCGAAGCAAGCACATCGAAGGTTCCATTATCTTCGAGAACATGGAGCAGAAGGAAAGATGAACTTGGAACACTGCAGAACTGAGAATCAGATTGCAGACATCATGACGAAGGAAGTGTCAGTCAAAGTTTTCAAGAAGATAAGGTCTATGATGAATGTAGATAGTTTAGAAATAATGAATTAGGTGGTGTGTTAAATATGTAATCCATTGTTTTAGAAAGATTAGATTTGATTTAAAAAGATTAGATTAGATTTTTTTTAGGCTTTTATAGTTTGAGCTTTACCTTGAGATGCAAGTTAACATAAATATATAAATAGGGAGGAACTCTTATCATTGTAATAATCAAGTTTGATAATCACAGTTTTGTAGTTGTAAAGTGATAATAAAAATCCACAGTTATGGGCAGAAAGTTACTCTGCAGAATTTTTCATCTTCTTCTCCAACGCTATTGTTTTCAACAATTGTTCTTGTTTTTGTTCATTGTCATTACATAACAATCTTGAGATCAAGATTGAATAAGAATTCTCAATAGGTTGTGGTTGAATTCCAACAAGTTACTCCAATGTATAATGATATGTGAGTAATGTCACCAAAAAGGAAAAGATTACCATCAATTTGTGCCAATATAGGAAAAATTACTGTGGACGTCATCACTTAACGAGCATAAATGTGTTAAGAGTGTCATATTAAATAGATCAAAATATCCACTAATTACTTTAAACTATAATACTCGAGCAAGTCTTGCATGGTTACAAGATTTTGGGCACAAATTTCAGGCAAACTCATAAAAATATAGATTTGAGAATTATTTTACTATTATTTTTATAACAAAAAAAAATAAAAGGTAAAATTAATATTTTTTGAGTGTGCCTAAAAGAATTATATTTGAGATTGTAACCATACAAGAATAACTCATAATACTCTCCTATATAATAGAATGTCTTAATTTCTTCGATTTTCTCCTCGATTATGAATTATTTCTCATATTAACATAATTTTGATTTTTTAGTGTTCCATACTAACTAATAAGTTGTAAACCAGACCATTAAGTCTGAATTAAACACCTTATTATCATACGGAATTTCCTCAAATTTGTAGAAATGATCAAATAGAGAATCCTCCATGCACGAATAATTTCATACCTATTGTAAAATGTCTTTTAAGTGATGTTTGATTTTGGAGAAAGAGAATAAGAGATGCTCTAAATTTTCCATACTTTGAAAGTAAAATACACAACTGGATAAAAAAATTGTCAGTTAAGATACCTCTATTTTGTAGGGTCCTTTGTGGGTAATTTGTCTTGTAAAAGTTTCACGTCAAAGATACTAATTTTCAATGGGATTCCGCATTTCCAAACTGAGTTAAGTGTTACTAATAAATTCTTTTCGGACAGAGTGTGACAATTGTTCTCCATGGGGTATGTGTAGAATGATGTGACACTAAAGCCTCGGACTCTATCGAGTATCCAAATCCTCCTGTCAGGGGTCCATTGTATTGGACAACGTTGAGGAAGAGATTTTGGAGATGATTTAGTTCTTCTTCAACGATGTTAGCTCTTCGATAGTCCAAAAAATATTCCACTGTCAAGATTCACTGATGTAATCGCTCATGTTTGAAATACACCTGTTTTTGTTACCTGTAGAAGAAAAAATATTAGGAAAATTATCCTTAGAACAACTCTAATGGTGGGAACTTAGAGATTTCTTAGCTTTTAAGTTCCGTTCCTTATTATTATTATTTTTACCATTAGAGTGTGATGATGTGACAATATTAGTTGCTTAAGTTTAAGTGATGGTGTTTCATGAAGCAATTTGCAAACTTAAGAATTTAACATTAAATATTATTATTTTTGAGAAAATTCAACTGAAATAGTGATGTAAGGTGGTTGTTAATTGTAGTACAAAGACAATAATATAAATTATTGAGGTCAAATATACATTCACTACTACAAAACGCGCAAACAACAACGACAGGCTTACAACGGCTTGCATATACACCGTTGTAATAGATGTGTGCATTTTTTTAAATCTTATTAAAATGATTTTAATGACTGTTAAAATTTCAACCGTGGTGAAATGTGAGGCATTTCACCACGGGAATTTAAAAAACCGTCATTATAGGTAGCGTCTAGTCATGGGTTCAAGTCCTAGCGCTCGCGCTTATGGTTTTTTACACATTTTTTCAAAATGCTAACAGCCTTTCACCAAGGTTATTGATCGGAGGTGATCAGACTAGATCGTCGTGACCTTCGCATAGGGCAAATGATGATGCTCGTAGGAGAGGAGGGGGTGTACCTGCAAGGTACTCCGATGCCAAAGTAAGTTTGGGCTAGATAGAAAGTAAGTACGAAGGTAAGATTTCGAATATTGAATATTGAATACCTGCCCCTCTCAAGTGAGAGGGTATTTATAGAAAAACCCCCAGCGCGGGGCCAAGGTCTCCGATGTGGCCGAAATGTCTGGTCGACCAATGAGAGACTGCCAAGTGGAGGGTCAGGCGCGTGACCCTTTGACCTGGTCCAACTGTTTCCGTGAGATCCAGGGAAGCAGTTGTTCGCGTGAACTACCAAGCGAGTGATGGGGACATGCCCAACAACTAGTTTGTGCCCAACGGGTAGTTTCTACCCAACAGCTAGTTTCTGGCTATTGGGCCTGGCCAAGAGCAGAACTGGATTGGGCCTTGCCCTACTGTGGGTCAGGAAGCTTCCCAGTCCAGAACAGGAGTCCCCCAACTCTTTGCTCTGAGGAAGAGTGATGACTTGAGATTGTTTCATGGACAATTGCCCTTGAATGACGATGTTCGGGCATACGCTGCTCGCCTGTTCCGATGCTGAGGTGGTCGACATTGGTCCTTGATCAGCCCGACCAGCCATTCATGTGCGAGGACTTGGTCACAAAAATGGCGTTTTTGTGTCGAGCAAGTTTAAGGAATGTGCCCGCTGAACTATTTTTTTGTGTCGACGAGCCTTGATGAGGACATGAGTTACGCACATGGTTGAGGAAGATGTGCTCGCAGGGTAGTAGGACTTTGGTGGATGCAACATCTAGCCTGGGGAATGCCAAACGAAGATTCCCTTTTCTGACACGTGGTGGAGCACTCAAGTTTTGTCAGGCCTAGATACGCCTAGGCTATGATGACCTTTGCGCTTCCCAAGCGAGGAAGTGCTTATAAAAGGGGGGAGAGAAGATTCATTTGACACTTTACTTAAATCCTTATCCCCAAACTTCTACGCTTTGCAACTTGTGTTCTCGCTGGAGCTTCTTCCCCACTGTCGACCTTCAATGCTTAGTTGTGATCTTTATCTTCAACCTTCGTTTTAACAAGTCCTTCATCCCTTTCTGCACATTCCCTGGAATTCTTCCTTCCTGGAAAATTGTATGAACTTTCCGGTGACACATGAGTTTTCTGGTTGAATGTTCATGTGTTCTTTGATGAACACATGAATTTCTAGAAAATTTATGAAAATCATGAAGAACAGGAAGAACATGGGATAAATGTTCATGAGTATTGCGTAAGCTTGTGTAGTTCCTCCTAGATTCTGGTTTGGATTAGTTTTAAGTTTGTAGTCGGGCATTAGGCCTGTTCGACATGAAACTGTGGTTTTCGCGCGACGAGCTTATTTTTTCGATTAAGCTCCTTCTTAGAGTCTTCGTGAAGTCGCGGAGACTCGTTGCCATACTCTGTCGTGGTCGACTTGGGCTCGAGGTTGTCCTCGACTTATTCCTCACCCTTTCACTTGACTATTGGTGGAAGGGTGGATTTGGTCTTTGTAGTTGAATTCACTTTTTCTTCCTATACTTTTCAGGTGAAATGGCTGATCCGCGCGAGGAGGTTGTGCCCGACGCTGGGGCCGCGTACGAGGAGGAGGAGCAATCAGTTGATTATGCCAACGTCCACGTAGAAAAAGGGGACCTCAAATGGATCGCCTAGGAACCCTTATCGACAAGGTCAACATTTACCGAAGACGAAGTTCAGGATTTTCCCTATCTAGAAGACCGGGATGAGAATGCACCGGTGCATTGGAGAGCTATCTGCCCGACAGAGAATGATCGTATCTGTTCGGTGTATCCGGGGATACGGTTTCCCATGTACGAATTCGCCTTTGTGGAGGAAAAATACCGCCTACCCATCAAGCGACGCTAGAAAAGTTCGTAGTCGACGCTGGTGCCACTCCGGGGACGACCTCTACGCCCCCTACTCCGGACACATCCCATAAGAGGAAGCGGGATGAGGTTGGCTCTTTGCCTGGGAGCTGCTCGGGTGGTTTTTCTGGAGTGAAATTTGTGCTGCCTGTCGCTCCCGGGATTTTCATCCAAGTAAAAACGCGAAAGTGGCACCGAACAGAGTCGCCAGCAATGTGTATTTATCCCAAGAGAGGGAAAGGAAACACCGCGTAAACCTAAGAGAAAGGAAAAGCATGGTCTTACGACCAAGAGAACTGGGTAAGGGAGTCGGTTACGCGAGAGGAAGGTATTAGCACCCCCTCACGTCCATCGTACCCGATGGGATCCACGCTTGCTTGTCTCGATCAAAGGGTGTAAAGAAAGGAATACTGAGAAAGAACTGAAAAAGGAAAGGAGAAAGAGAAACAAATGTAGGGAAAATAAAAGAAGTGCTCGCATGGGCCCTACCCCACTGCCTACGTATCTCATCGGGAATATGAGAATCAGAGCGACGTAGTTCCCCTCACTAGGGATGAATTGTTTGTGTTTTTTTAGAGAACGGCTGACGTTCTAGCTCAGGTGTTGCAGGCTCGCTGGTCCGAGTGCGTTACCATCTTGCAAGAGAACGAGTAGAAGCGCGTTCGTGCGTTGAGAGTGAATGAGGTGAGAAAAGAATTCCCGAAGGAAAGACATTATTGTTTGTTTTTGTCTTTTAAGAGTTTTTCATTTGTTTGCATATGATAGTGTATCTGAATCTTAGTCATTGGAATGTGTACATCCTCACATTCCAAGATGGAATGGGTAAGAAAGCACACTAAGAGTGAAGAAGACCCCCACACTTAGTTCCAATTGTCAAGGTTCAAACACACTAGCATACTTGTGTTTATTAAGTGTTTTGTTGATTAAGAAATGAAGAAGTGTTTTTTATTATTTGCACCTTCAACAAGTATTGCATTTAAGTCCCTCCTACAAGATCAAATGTTTAACACATTGACCCAAGATGGGCTATATGCTATACATTCTAAGATTATAAGAGAAGACCCCTTATAATCTTTTCTTTATATGAAAGGCCTAAATGCAATAAATGCCTACCTTTATTATATGTTTTGAATTTTCTTTGAGATGAGAAAAGAGACTCAAGAGAGGAGAAAAGGTAAAACCTATATGGACTAAGACTCAATCCTAATTGATTAGTTAAGGGAGTGATCCTAAGGTTTGTGAGGTTTCAACCTAACGTCTAAAGAAAGAATGAATTAAACAATTCACTTCTAAAGTAGAAGATGAATTGTAATTCACAAAGGGCAAGTGATGAGTTATTAAAAGAAAGCACATAAGTGCTTAACAAAACACAAAATGAAATTGTAAAAGAGAAAGGATAGAAGTTGAATGTGGATTCCTTATCCACACTCAATTGAAACTTACCAAAGCCCCTACATGGTTAGCACAATCACTTACAAGTAAAGTAAGAAAATATAATGAACAAATCAAATTCAAACAAGTTGACAAACAAAGTAAAATGAGATTAAATGCTATACATGCTTCCAAGTCAGAATGTAACTCATATTTACACAACCTAATGTTATCCTAAATGGGCATACTAAATCATGCAAACAAAATCTCAATCCAACAAGAAGCAAAGAAGAAAAGGTGAAGTGATGTGAATGTGGTTCATACTTGTGAAACAAGTGACTTAAAGTGCAAGATAAACATCAAACATGCAAAGATGAAACCCAAATGTCACAATCAGAAGTCAATTAACATGCTATACATCCTCAAACAAAACCACAACTCATGGCACAAGTGCCTTCATGATCAAGCAAACCAAACATGAGGCATGCATTCACAAAATGAACAAGTTAAACTTCATGCTTCAAACAAATAGCAAACATGCTTCAAAAATCATGACTTTCACCAATCAAACACCTTAAACACATGCCATTAACATATCAAGTCCACAAGCAATGAATCAGAACCAAAGTCACTCAACAATTAGGTCAAAGTCTCATGGAAGTTTCATGCATTCATGCTCAAAGCAACACATCAAAAGTCATCCAAAAAGGACTTAAAAATCATCAAATAAATCTCAAACATACCTCAACATATTGTGACCACAATGCAAAAAGAAAGGCATCAAAATCATTTTTTATGATCAAGAACAAAAATGCACAAAATCATATGTCACATTAAGTATGCATACAAATGGAAATTCAAAAGAAATAATGGAACAGGGGCAAAATGGTCATAAAATCAGAAAATAAAATCATGAAAAATTTCCTAAATGTTTTAAGAATACACATGAATTTTTGTAGGATTTTATGACGCTATTTTGTAATTTTAAAAATTAAAAAGCAAACGTGAGCAAAATGAAGAAAATAAAATGAAATGGACATAAAGGAGGGGGTGTATGCCTAGTAACTATTCAGTTCAAAATGTTTTGGGCTTGAAAACATGGGGTGCGAATAACAATCTGATTAGGTCCAATTACGCGTAGCACACACTAACTACCATGCATTATCAGTCAAACTAAGTCAAACCATTCACCACCATCAGATCAGGTCAAGGTCAAATCTAGGTCAAGGTAATCAAGATCAACGCGCACACTTGAATGTCCATACACACTACCATGTACCATACCACACAATGTTTAAAAAAAATTCAGAAAATCACACGTGACATGCACATGTATTTTAATGTGCTGTCATCACATAAGCCACACGATTGCGCAAAATGAACGGACGAGATTAAAACAACGCAAACCCTAACAATTGAAGTCACCGGCCGGAGAATGACCTCCGGTCACCTTCTCCGGCGACCAAGCACCACCTGTAACTCACATTTTTTCCAGAAATTCACAAGCCATATACCAAAAGAAAGCTGAACTCATGCACATTACTAATCTAGCCTTTAAATTCACAGATCAATCACGTACACAGAGAAACGAGCACAAACATTTTTGCCCTAGAAAATAATCTAAGCACCTATAGTGCCTATCACTAGCCAGAACTCACACTGCTTCTATTAAGCCACAAATACCATGAAAACAAGCTAAATTCAGTGAAGAAAGTTTGAGAAGAATGGAACCTGAAGTTGGAGAACTCTTGGATCAACAGAAAACCAGAGAAATGCAATTAACCTTGAGCTTCCTCAGAGCAAAATAAATGCTCAGAATCTTTAGATCTTGAAGAAGATAGTTGGAGATTTGAGAATATAATGTTGCTGCACTTGGAGGATTATGGTTGATTCAGTCTCTTCTTGATCCAGCAATACCAAATAATGATGATGATTGATGAAGATGAGTGATGGAAATGATGAATTCGTATGAGATCAGAGAGAGAGAGAATAGAGAGAACTTTGAGAGAAAGAGTGAGAATGATTTGAAGTGAGAGTGAAAAATGAGAATCCTCTTCTAATTGTGCAGAGTTTAGCTTATATAGTTGAGGTTAACTCCCAACCAGTTCAGTTAACAGTTAGAACTCTAGTTAAAATGAGTTAGTTAACTGAGTTTGAGTTAACTAACTGAGTTAGGTGGTTAATGGCACGAGTTGGGGAAGTTTGGTTAGAGTGGGGAGTGATTATGAGATGATATGGTGAGGATGAGAGTGAACCAGTGGTGGTGATGTTACTATCAGTGCAGCAGCCTGGCTTGTACCATAAGTTTTCTTATTTCCTCTTTGATGTAAGGCTATGTATGTGTAAGGTGGTGTTTGTTCAAATGAGGCAAAGGTTGGGAGTGTGTTGAGAATGTACGCGTGTGACTTAAAACATGATAACAACAACAACCTTCTGTTTTTTAATTTTGTGACAGTTTGTAACCAATGTAACAATGTAGGTTTGAGGGTGGATTTCTCTCATGTTAGTGGATGGTTTGAGGAACTTTTGATGTTGTTGGAAAGAATGATCACAATACAACAAGTTTGGTTTGAAAATGAAAGTGAAAGGATGCCTCAAACATGCCTAAAAATGACCATAACCAGATGGAAAAACAAACTGATGTATGGTCGAGCAGTTTGTGGCATGGCATGACA
The DNA here is from genome assembly GCA_022829125.1 of Lathyrus tuberosus. NCBI lineage: Eukaryota > Viridiplantae > Streptophyta > Magnoliopsida > Fabales > Fabaceae > Lathyrus > Lathyrus tuberosus. Next base: position 612,923 of record JALAZF010000422.1, read on the forward strand.
AGTTGGCCTAATGACTTTCAGTTGTGTTGACCAAACTTTGAGCTATCTCAACTCCTTATCCTTTGATCACACAAAAAAATCATGAACATCAATCTTGAAGATCTCACATAGATGAACAACTTTCATGTTGAAAGATTTTTCATTTGAAGCCTTTAACCATGAGAAAAATGAGTGGACATTTGGCCCACCAACTGTTTGTTAAAATGATTGCGCGCGTGACCTGAAAATCTTGGTCATGACCTAGTTCTGAACCTACTTTCCTCCAACTTTGATCAATCATATCTCTCTCAATTTTTATCCAATGGAGATGTTCTACACATGGATTTGAAGCTTAAAACAAGATCTTTCATTGAGGCAGAGTGGATTTTTCATTTGGTGCTCCAAATTTAAATGGCCTTGGTTCAAATTCTGATGCAAAATGGCCAAAACTTGCTATTTTTAGTAACCCTTCTTCATCCAAAAATGGCAACTTTCCACATCTTGATTTTTTCATGATTCCTTTGGAGTTTCTTGATCAAATTTTGTACATTGGACATATGTAACATGAATTTCATGAATTTGGCCTCAAAAAGTCAAGAGTTGACTTTTTCCTCTGATTATTTGACTTTGCCCCAATTTCTCTGATTCTTGATCTTTCTTCCAATTGAACCACTTCTAAAACCAATTGAGATGCAATCTTCCACACATATACACTTAAGAACATGTAGAATACCATGACAACAAGCTTTGTCCAAAAAATCAAAGATTCCCTGATTTAATGTGAAACCCTAGTTTTGACCCCCTTTGGTTAGGAGGAAATTGCACATCTTCCAAATCCAAATTCCTCAGAGTATGTTGTGTATCCTCTTAAAGGATGATGAGAAATGCCACTTGAGAATGATTTTGAATCAATGAGCCATCTCTTTTGAGGGTTTTCCTTCAATTTTTGAATCTCTTGCATAGTGAAAGATGTAGTGCTTCAATCTTCCATTGAATCTCACTTCCTTGAGGTTTTGGAAGATCAATTGAGATAGTATGAGACATGAGAGACCTCTTGGCTTGTCTAGAGCCAACTTGATTGACCTTTTTATGCTTTGAATGATCCCTTGATTGTCCACCTTCCACCTGATCACATGCCCTGATGGTAAGAAGGATGCCATGCTTCATTTTTCTATGTTAAATGCAATGCAATGCTAATGAGATGGATATGATATGATAAATGATAATGCCATGCTATGATGCCAAAAGGGAAGAGCAAATTTTGGGGTATTACAGCTGCCCCTATTCAAGCGCTGTAGACCTGAATGCCTGAAAGCAATTGCTTTCGGACTTTCAAGGTATATAGTGATTGAATACCAAATATAACCAAAAATTTGCTCTGGATGATGAAGAAAAACAGGGATATAAACCCAACGAGACTGCTGGATTGAGTCCTCGATGAAACGTCGGAGAGATCTGTCTTTTGAACGATGCCAGACGACTACTGGCTTGCCACGCTGCTGGTGGACTTTAACAACGTCTTTTGAACGACGCCAGACGACTACTGGCTTGCCACACTGCTGGTGGACTTTAATAATGTCTTTTATGCAACTCCAGACGACTACTGGCCTGCCACACTACTGGTGGACTTTAATAATGTCTTTTATGCAACTCCAGACGACTACTGGCCTGCCACGCTACTGATGGACTTTAATAATGTCTTTTGAACGACGCCAGACGACTACTGGCTTGCCACGCTACTGATGGACTTTAATAATGTCTTTTATGCAATTCCAGACGACTACTGGCCTGCCACACTACTGGTGGACTTTACAGCTTCGTGCCACCCGAAGATGGACTTTTGCCAATCCACTGTTGGACTTTTGCCACCCGAAGACGGACTTTTGCCAATCCACTGTTGGACTTTTGCCACCCGAAGACGGACTTTTGCCAATCCACTGTTGGACTTTTGCCACCCGAAGACGGACTTTTGCCAATCCACTGTTGGACTTTTGCCACCCGAAGACGGACTTTTGCCAATCCACTGTTGGACTTTTGGAATTTTAAAATCGAATTACTCTCTGCCTCTGCGCCAGACATCTCTGCCGACTCTGCTGAGGAACCACAATCAATGATTTAATCTCGGAGACTCCTAAAAGGATAATATCTCTGCTGGCGAATGGATGAACAATCCGTCTGCTTCGAATTGTCAAGCTTGCCAAAAATAAATTGGACTTTAAGATATGAGGGAATGACGACTCTGGCAGGAATTATTCCATCTGTTTGGGGCTGGATTCTGGTCACAGCAACTCCGCTGGGGATGAGAATTTTTAAATGACGTCCTGCTGGGGAAATGAGCCATTAAAACTCTGCTTGGGGATTTATTCAACCCAAGATCCTTTATAGGGATTATCAACCTTCTGACCCGGCTAGGGAAAGGCTGTACCATCCTTGTTGAGGAATAGATTCTGTCGATCTGATAAACCTCTGCGGAGAGAACAACAACTCAGCTGGAAGTTGCTGATACGATTCGATGCTGACCTCTGTGGGGATACCATGACCAGAGATACGATCTTGCTGGGTATCGGGCTACTCTGCCAGGGATATGCAAATCCTGGTTAGAACATTCTACTGCAACTTGCTAGAAAGAGTCCTTAGAGATCTGTTGGGGAAACCCAAAGCAAATCCACAGTAGTCTGCTGAAGAATATGACTGTCAAGCTTAGGATGAGTACCACAATGCCCCATGTTAGGCGAGCTTTCCCTTTGGACAATTCCGTTGGGGATGACGAGTTTATAACAAACTCTGCTGGAGAAAACTGCTTTAAAGCGTCTCGTGTTGGGGAATGCCTTTTGAGAGAATTTTACAGAAGACCAACTGTCCTCAAACTCTACTGGGGGTGACCAACACTTCATGCTGGGGAAACAATCATGCCCCATGCTTGGACAACACAACAAATCGTCCCCGCAAAGGATGTCATAAGAGGATTTTACAGAAGATCTAGCCTCTTCAAACTCTTGTGACTTCGCTAGGGATAATGACCATCAGTTTCGGTGTCGACGAGACCACTCTTTTGGGGAACCTGTGACCGTTATCGATATAGAAAAGCTTGTAGCTGTTGGAAGTACTGAATGGGAGAATCGACTTAATAAGATGCAACGGTACCCAGTTGAACTTAATTCACTGATATCGACCCGTTATGAACAATCGTCGACCGAACGATGAACGCCGATCTCCTTACCCATAATTGCCCCCGTCTTTTGCGTGGGGTGATTTATTGCTGGTCTTGTGCTTAAAATCATCTGCACCTGCTACCTGCAACAAAAGAATATGCCCACATGCCCCGAATATTGCGTGGCTAGAATCCACCATCCGGGAGTACTCAACATTCGAAGTAATTTCAAATGTTTTTTTTGCGCATGTTATTGCAAGGCTGTCATGTTTTCAAATGCAATGTTTTATCAAAAATTAGGACGTTTTTGCAAACAAAGCAATAAAACAAAAATGGCAAGCTTTTTACTGAAATTCAATTTATTGACTGAGAGCCCAGAATAGGCAATTACATCTGGAAGCAATCCCTGGAAAGAGGTGATCGCTGAAAATTGAGAAAAGAAACTATCCTAATGGCAATGTGAAAACGGAATTCCACTGAGTTTCCATTCTGTTATGACCAGTATGTCTTCAAAACTCCCCGACCTTGCCTTCTGAGGAATGATCAGACCGATTCCTATCCTTCAGAGCGTCAGTTGTTCAAACGGTGACAGGGTACAGATAACTCAAACCGTAGTCATTCGCTTAAATCCCTCTTTTGTGTGGACCGCCCTTTCAGGTTTTCGATCCACCAGGATACCCTTTTTTGCCTAAGTTGCCCTTTCGGGTTTTCAACTTACCGGGTGTACAAAATTTTTTTTTAATTATATCCCTAATTTTTGCCCGAACCTTATTCTGTTTTTGGTTCGCCGGGATGCCCTTTTTTGCCTGGATTTTTTTTTATTTTTCTTATCCAGCGGGTCTATTCATGCGAAGTATTTTTTGACTACGTCCGAGTTGACAGGGGATGAAAAGTCTTCGCCATCCATGGTTGTAAGCAATAAAGCTCCGCCCGAAAAGACCTTTTTAACCACGAATGGACCTTCATAATTAGGAGTCCATTTGCCCCTGTGATCTGTATTGGGAGGAAGGATCCTTTTGAGTACCACATCTCCGACTTTATAAACCCGAGGACGCACCTTTTGGTCAAATGCCTGTTTCATTCTGCGCTGATATAGTTGCCCATGACATACAGCCGCCAATCGCTTTTCCTCAATAAGGCTCAGCTGATCAAATCTGGCTCGTACCCATTCAGCCTCATCTAGCTTAACATCCATCATAACTCTGAGGGACGGAATCTCTACTTCAACCGGTAGCACTGCCTCCATACCATATACAAGTGAGAATGGGGTTGCCCCAGTGGACGTGCGTACCGACGTTCGATACCCATGCAAAGCAAACGGCAACATCTCATGCCAATCTTTGTACGTGACAACCATCTTCTGTACAATCTTCTTGATATTTTTGTTGGCCGCTTCGACCGCGCCATTCATCTTTGGGCGGTACGGAGAAGAATTGTGGTGTTCGATTTTGAAGTCCCGGCATAATTCAGCCATCATCTTATTGTTCAAATTAGAACCGTTATCAGTAATGATTCTTTCGGGAACTCCATATCGGCAAATGATATCCCGTTTTAAGAAACGAGCGACCACTTGTTTTGTAACATTGGCATAGGATGCGGCTTCAACCCATTTGGTGAAGTAATCGATTGCCACCAAGATGAAACGATGACCATTGGAAGCTGTAGGCTCAATCTTTCCGATCATATCAATGCCCCACATGGCAAACGGCCAAGGCGACGACATGATGCTCAACGGATTTGGAGGCACATGCACCTTGTCTGCATAGATCTGGCATTTATGGCATTTGCGGGCATATTTACAACAATCTGACTCCATAGTCAACCAATAATATCCCGATCTTAACAACTTTTTAGCCATTGCATGCCCTCCGGCGTGAGTACCGAAAGAGCCTTCGTGCACTTCAATCATCAACAAGTCTGCTTCATGTCTATCCACACATCTAAGCAGGACCGTGTCAAAATTTCTTTTATACAGCACGCCATCTTTGTTCAAAAAGAAACTACCAGCTAACCTTCTCAAAGTCTTCCTGTCTTTGGACGATGCCCCTGACGGGTACTCTTGACTTTTCAAGAAACACTTAATATCATGAAACCATGGCTTGTCATCAGACGTCGCATCGACCGCAAACACAAATGCTGGTCTGTCAAGGCGGGATACCTCAATCTTAGGTACATGGTTCCATCCTTGCACTTTGATCATGGAAGACAGGGTGGCCAAGGCATCAGCGAACCTATTCTCATCTCGAGGAATGTGGTACAGTTTCACTGTTGTGAAAAATGTCAGCAATCTCCTCGTATAATCTCTATACGGCACTAGATTTGCTTGGTGCGTGTACCAACTCCCTTTCACTTGATTGATTACCAAAGCTGAATCACCGAATATATCAAGGGTTTTAATCCGTAGATTAATCGCCTCCTCGATCCCCATTATACAAGCTTCGTACTCTGCTTCATTGTTGGTGCATCCGAAAGTTATTCGAGCAGTGAACGGCATATGAACACCTTCCGGCGTGATAAGAACTGCTCCAACTCCGCACCCATTCATATTGACAGCCCCATCAAACATCAGACTCCATTTGGATTCAGGGTCTGGCCCCTCCTCCGGAAGTGGTTCCTCGCAGTCTTTAGCTTTGAGAAACATGATGTCTTCATCAGGGAAGTCAAACTTCATGGGTTGGTAATCATCAATCGGCTGTTGCGCAAGATAGTCGGACAAGATACTTCCTTTGATGGCCTTTTGTGAAGTGTACTGAATGTCATACTCTGTCAAGACCATTTGCCACCGTGCAACTCTGCCTGTCAATGCTGGTTTCTCGAAAATGTACTTGATAGGATCCATTTTTGAAATCAACAAGGTCGTGTGCCTAACCATATATTGCCTCAATCGCTTAGCGGCCCATGCAAGTGCACAGCATGTCTTTTCAAGCATTGAGTATCGGGACTCACAATCATTGAACTTTTTGCTCAGGTAGTAAATAGCATGCTCCTTCCTACCTGTCTCGTCATGTTGACCGAGAACACAACCCATGGAACCTTCAAGCACTGTCAGATACATTATCAGCGGTCTCCCTTCAACTGGAGGCATTAGAATCGGAGGTTCCTGCAAGTATTCTTTTATCTTATCGAATGCCAATTGGCAATCGTCATTCCACCTGACCGTTTGGTCTTTCCTTAACAATTTAAATATTGGTTCACATGTGGCTGTTAGGTGAGATATGAACCTTGCAATGTAGTTCAATCTACCCAAGAAACCACGAACCTCTTTTTCTGTTCTCGGTTCAGGCATTTCTTGTATTGCTTTCACCTTGGCAGGATCGACCTCGATTCCTCTTTCGCTCACAATGAAACCTAGCAATTTTCCAGAACGTACCCCAAACGTGCACTTGTTTGGATTCAATCTTAGACGGAACTTTCTCAACCTTTCAAACAGCTTTTTCAGGTTAACCAGATGTTCCTCTTCTGTTCTCGACTTGGCAATCATATCATCTACATAACATTCGATCTCCTTATGAATCAAGTCATGAAACAATGTCACCATCGCCCGCTGGTACGTTGCCCCTGCGTTTTTCAACCCAAAAGGCATTACTTTATAACAATATGTACCCCACGGAGTAATGAACGTGGTCTTCTCCATGTCTTCAGGTGCCATCTTGATCTGGTTGTACCCGGAGAAACCGTCCATAAATGAGAACACTGAAAACTGAGCTGTATTATCGACCAGCACATCAATATGAGGTAGTGGAAAATCATCTTTCGGGCTAGCTTTATTGAGATCTCGATAATCCACACACATTCTCACTTTTCCATCTTTCTTCGGTACTGGCACGATGTTGGCTACCCATGGAGGATACTTTGTCACAGCAAGAAAACCAGCGTCCCACTGCTTCTGGACTTCCTCCTTAATCTTTAAGGCCATGTCGGGGTGAGTCCGACGAAGTTTCTGCTTAACTGGCGGACATTCTTCTCTCAATGGTAGCCTGTGCACGACAATATCCGTATCCAACCCCGGCATGTCTTGATACGACCAGGCGAAGACGTCAACATACTCGCGCAACATTTCCGTCAAAGTTTGCTTCACATCTGCTTGCAAGCTGGCACCAATCCTGATCTCTTTTTTGGCGTCCTTGGTACCAATATTGATGATGTCTACAGTCTCCTGATGAGGCTGGATGACCCTTTCCTCTTGTTTCAACAATCTGGCCAGTTCTTCAGAAAGTTCACAATCTTTCCCATCCCCTTCTTCGGCTTGATAAATCGGATTGTCAAAGTCATACATGGCCATATCAAAATCGTTATCAGTGGTATCCGGAGGATCAAGTCTGCATGAACGGGTTCATGCCTTATTTTAGAATTTATTTTTAAGCAAAACAAAAGAAAATGAAACATTGCCATTTTATATTTTTTGTGCAAAAATAAAAACTGAAAGACAGAGAACAAAATTTGATTGCAAAACGTCCTTTATTAATGATTAAACATTGCAAATGCAACCATGGTGGCCCTACAAATGAATCTATACGCCTTGGGCAGAGCGCAAGATTTTGTCATGCATTATGGTTAGAAAAAACAAAGAAAAATTACTCTGTCTGAAGAGTAACCCGGATGACTTCTTCAACGAACCAGTTCTGCACTTGTTGTCCCGGAGCACGAGGGCGTACCCAGTTGTCCAGGTCACAATTACTGTCAACACTATCCTCCGTGGCTGCACAAGACTGGTCCATGTAGATAATTCCCCCACTATTGAAAGTAATGGGTCCCCTGCTCCCCGCATCTGAAGTTGTAGAGGGATGATAACCAATACCAAATTTGTCTTCCTTCATTGGGGTCTCTATCAACCTGCCCCAACCTTGGGCGTTGCCTGCCCTGACGACTTCGACAGCTTGTTTGTAAGATGAAATGGAGGTACCAGCCCCAACTGGTACAGAAGAAGACTCAGGTGCATCGTCAATATTGACTGCTTCGAATGATTGGCACATCATCTCATGAATTTCCCCATCCATTTCAATGTACTTGAACGTGGACAAGTGACTCACAAAGATGTCTTCTTCCCCACACACTGTCACAACCTGCCCTTCAAACTCATACTTCAGCTTTTGATGTAGAGTAGAAGTAACAGCCCCGGCTCCGTGAATCCAAGGGCGTCCCAATAGGCAGCTATATGCAGGTTGTATGTCCATTACATGGAACGTGGATTTGAATACCTGTGGTCCAATTTGTACGGGCAATTCCACCTCACCAAACACAGATCGTCTGGTCCCATCGAATGCTCTAACCACCAATTCACTAGGCCTTAAGATCAAACCATCAACTTCCAGCTTCATTAATGCCTTCTTGGGCAAGACATTGAGTGATGAACCAGTGTCTACCAGTACATGAGATAACACTGCGCCCTTACACTCCATCGTGATATGCAAAGCCTTATTGTGGTTTCTTCCTTCAATAGTCAGATCTCTGCTTGTAAATCCCAAGCCATGGCTGACATTAACATTGGAGATTACGCCCTCGAGCTGATTAACAGTAATTTCTTGTGGCACGTACGCACTCTTCAACACTTTCAACAACGCCTGTCGGTGCGCATCAGAGCACATCAATAGTGACAAGATTGAAATCTTTGAAGGGGTCTGATTCAGTTGGTCCACAATCTTATAATCGCTTTTCTTGATTATCTTCATAAATTCTTCCATTTCCTTATCAAAAGTAATCTTTGTCTCTGCTTCAGGTGTAGGCGCACTTTCAACCACCTGTTTACCCTTAGCCTTTGCTGCAGCTTCTGCCTCTTTATCACTTCTCAAGGTTGGGGGAGCGAACAACCTTCCACTCCTTGTAAAGCCCCCTACGCCCCCTACGTTATCAACATTTGGGCTGACTGATGACTCAACTTCCTGTTTTTTACCTTCGTAATATACATCTGCCCCATAGTGCCATGGGATAGCTTTCGTGGATGTGAACGGAATTGGTCCTGGCACCGTGATAGTGACAGGACTGGGCCCTTCTGGCGCAACACTCGCCACGGGAACTGCATTGACCGGCATTTGAATCTCGGCGGGAGTGTAATAGATGGTCACGGTTGATATCTCATCAGTGTCTTTCACGACTCTGTCGAACTGTAGACATCCTTCATCGATCAGATTCTGTAAACCCATCTTCAACTTATCACAGCCGTTCTCCTGATTCATACACTCAAAGCAATCTTGATTACAGCCCGGGAACACCTGTCCCTTCAATAAACGATCTTTTACAACCAACAAAGAAGTTTTCACTTGACGGATATCTGTCACCAGATTCAATCTCCTCCCATCTTCAATAGCGTACACATTTGCTGCGCTATGATCAGGCATGGGATGCTGAGTAATATTAGGAGCGGGAGAGAAATTGATGGCTTTAGCATCAATCAAATCTTGTACTTTATGATGGAAAGCCCAGCATTTTTCAATGGAGTGCCCCTGAGCACCTGAGTGGAACTCACAACGAGCATTAGCATCGAAGTTAGGTGGCAGGTTTCCGGCAACCGGAGCTTTCATAGTACGGAGTTCTACCAACTTTAACTCGAGTAGCCGGGGCAACAGCGCGGCATAAGTCATAGGGAGAGGATCCATCTTACGATCCCTCTGTCTAGACCTTTGCTGGAAAAAAGGTTGTTGCTGTTGAACTTGTTGTTGGGGTTGTTGTTTCTGAACAGACGGTGTGGGGATTGTCACAGCATCTACCTGATAATAAGCTCGAGAACGCCCTCTGCCTCGTCCTCTAAACACAGCATTCGTATCACCTTCTCTTCTTTTCTGGTTACTAGCAAACGGTTTCTTCGTCCCCGAAGAGCCAGCCCCACTCACATCCTGGATCTTTCCAAGCTTTAACAGACTTTCTATTCTTTCTCCCGCAATCACAATATCAGCAAATCCAGTTGACGGACAAGCAGCTAATCTATCCAGATAGGCCCCTTGCAAGGTGCCCATGAACATATCTGCCGTTTCTCTGTCTGACAAGGGAGGTTGGACCTGGGCAGCCATTTCCCTCCACCTCTGTGCATATTCTTTGAAACTCTCCTTGGCATTTTGGGACAATCCCTGCAATTGGGTGCGGTTGGGTGCCATGTCAATATTATACTGGTATTGCTTCAAGAACGCTTCTGCCAGATCTTTCCAATTCTTCACAGCAGCTCTATTCAACTTCATGTACCAGGTCAAGGATGCCCCAGCCAGACTGTCCTGAAAATAGTGCATCCATAGCTTCTCGTCTTCCGTATGGGCTGAAATCTTCCCAAAGTAAGCTTGAAGATGCGTTTGGGGACACGCATTGCCGTGATACTTATCAAAAGTGGGAGGTTTGAATTTAGGGGGAATTCTGACTCCTGAGACCAGCCCCAAGCTGGTAACATCAATACCCATAGAGTTCTTGCATTCTATGGCCCTGATCTTTTCTGCTAACTCCTCATACCTTCGATCACCTTGATTACCCACATCAGCGTCTAGTAGAGTAAATTGGTCTTCCAGAGTATCTTCAAGAGTAACACCAGCCTGCCTACCATTTCCATTACCCCGATTGTTACCACCAGGAGGAGGGTTGCCACCGGGAGGAGGAATGCCATGTCCCTGTGAATTGTCATGATGATCACCTTCGGGCCCATTGTCGGGACGCTCTACCAGAAGCCTCAGTCTCTCCTGATTTTGCGCCATGCCAGTCATGAGGGTCATGAACTGGTCCATACGCGCCCTCATTTCCGCCAAATCACTTTGCACTTGATCCATGATTCTTACTTGATTCCTTCGCGTCGAATATCGGTGAATATGACTCTCCGCTATACTGCCTGAAACCAAATAAAGGTTAGAGACCCTGCAACGAGTACCTGAAAAGCAAGTAACAAAAATGCAAAATGATATGCAATGCCATGCAATGCTATGTTTGTCATTTCCGAGGTGCTTTATACCCTGATTCCAATCCAACCACAGAAATCTGAAGACCAGAAATTGTGATATAAAGAGACGTGTCGTGGTCATGTGCTTGTGTGCAGCTATCTGATAAGGAATAATTCTGAATAAAACTGCTCATACTCATTCAACAAAGTATTCAAGTACATTTAAGAAAGGCTCATCCGCAAATGCAATACAAGGAAAAATGGATCCATCAACAAGCCTGATGGTAACCATTAATAACAAAATATAAGGAAAAGAACATCAGTCTGACAATTCCACACACTTCAGCTTATCACTTGAGTATTTGATCTCCTCAAAAAGTATACGGGTACGCTGGTGATTCGGCTTTTCAATCATTTCTTTGATCAAGACATCCCTTTTCTCAAGAGCTTCAGTTAAAGAACCCATGTGCAGCATCAGAGCCTCGTCATCACACACTCCTTTGTGTCTCTTTATGCCGGCTTGCGTCTTGAGTATCTCCCTTTCTATCATGACTTCTTCAAGCTCTTTCTTGGTATTCCTCAGCTCACCTCTAGCTTCTTCTAGCTGTTCTTGACTCTTACCGAGGCTTTCCCGATACTTTCTCCTCTGCTCATGCGCCTTTTCAAGCTCTTCGTCCTTAATCTGCAACTGTTCCTGTAATTCAGCATTCTCTATCCTAACTTCGTCCCAAGCGTGCTGAAACTTTGTTAACTTTTCTTTGGTCTGTGCTAACGCCTGTTTGGTTTGCTTGTGGGCTTGAGTAGCATCATCAGCACCTTTACTAATCTTCCGGAAATGTTGGGCTCTTCCAGCAAAGTCTTTTTCTTTTGCAGTTAGGATTTGTTCAGCATCTTGGGCTTTCCGCTCCAGCTCTTTGTTGGCATGTAGAGCATTCTGAAGACGGCTACTCAACTCGAAATTCTCTCCTTGGAGCTTTTTCACCAAGGCTTGCAACTTGTCAACTTCTTCCACAGTAGCAGTGCTTTTTGCTTTCTCATTCTCCGGATACAAAAGGGGTGCCTTACCAGAAGGCAAGAGAAAATCTTCAACTCTTTTCTTCACCCACTCTTCATATGCTGGATAAACCCGGTTGTTAGGCTTTCCTAGAGTAACTTTCCCCTTTTTCAGTATGCTACCCCAGCTTTCAGAAGCTTTCTGTGCTGCTTCCCAACCATCTGATGTATGAAAATAGAGGGACTCCTCCACATCTCTCTTGATAGGCGGACCTGTCAGGGCATATCCAAATTGCCGAATGGCCAGAGAAGGATTGTAGTTAATCCCACCCAGTCTTCCTATCAGTGGAACGTTAGGGAACTTACCACAGCTGTGGATAATATTCTTGCCAATCAGCCCATGATCTACCCATACGATGTCCTTGGCCACCAATCCCATTAAACGCTGTTTCCACTCTAGAGAATCTTTGGAATCCACAAAAGCCCCTGATTGTGGTAAACGGCCCGCAAACCACTTATAGAATAAGGGTGCACAACAACGAATTATCCCTCCTCTTTTCTTTTCATTTCGGTTGTACAATGAATAGTGAAGATCTCCCAGTAGCGTTGGCACCGGGTTCTTCATCATGAATATTCGTATAGCGTCCGTATCAATGAAATCCGGCTCGTTGGGAAACAACACTATGCCGTATATACAAAGGGCTAGCAAAGCATTAAAAACAAGCCACTTCTCGCCTTTAGCTGCTTCCTGGGCCTTCTTAATCAGATATTCCAGCTTGTAACCACGAAACTTTCCTTTGTTGGAGACATTGTCACTTAACTCTGATTTGCTCAAATACAGAGCACCAGCCAACTTCCCAAAGTCAAGATCCCCCACCGATCCAAAGAAAGGGGGCTCCTCCTTGATAGCAATCCCCAACATGTTGGAATACTCCTCCAGGGTAGGAACCAACACATAGTCTGGAAACACAAAACATCTCAGAGGCGGATCATAGAACTGCATCAACGTATGGAGACCTCTGGCTTCATAATCACTGACATTACGAACCATAGATAAAATCCACCCATATTTCTCTTCAAAAGCTTCTCGTACTGCAGGACTCGCCATTCCCTTCAGCATAACAATAGGGCCCAAAGTAGGCGTAAGGAACTTATAGCTGATGATATTCTTCCTCTCTTTAGTGTTCATCTTTGCAGCGACCTGATGACTGGAATCAAGGGTAATATGCACCTGGAAATGAATAAACATGTATGTTAGGATATGATAATGCAATGCAAAGGGCAATGTGATCAGGTAGTCAGGTGTCTGTGCTGAACTGTGAACGGTGTCAGTGTAGCTCTGAGACTAATATAGAACCATAGATAAGAACCATCTGAATACAATAGGATGAAACTTCCTTTTTGTGCAATGATGATAGAAAACCGGGTATGTAGGAGGTCATGGTTACCTGCAAACCTGTAAACAACCCGCCCTTCTCACATGTGGGTACTAGGATGTTCAGTATCCCGGGCTCTCAGGTCGAGAAATGATGATACGTTCACCATTTCTGGTTTGGCATCATCATCAATCGAGGAGGCCTCAACTGATTCTCCAAAACAAAAAGGTCCTCAGCTTCTGGCACTGAGGTCGAGAAGCAATAGTACATTCATCCCTCAGGGTACAGTACTACCGCCAATCGAAGAGTGCCTCCGCTGATTCTCTTTCAAAAAGGGATGTCCTATAGTAAGTTCCCAGCATTGGGTCCTCGGATCGAGAATGTGCAATGGGTTTGCCACGGAATGTGGTCTGCCACTGTCACAACTCGGGAAGAGTGCCGCAACTGAGTCCTCGGGAATGGTCACCAGAGTCGACAGTTCCTCAAGAGAATAACCACTGGCCTGCATAACATGCAGTAGCAGAAAGCTCCTGATAGAACCTCGTCTGGTTGTGGGTCTCATGAACAACAATACGTGGTCACCACCACGCAAGCGTCATGACTATCCACTCTAATACCTATGTATGTACTCAAGCCTTGGTAGTGGGCTTATCTCTCAGAACACCCATCCCGCCAAACAGACAAAACAGTGCAACACCATATAATATGTGATATGTAATGCTAAAATGCGGTAAATACAGTAATGTACAGTAAAACGGTAAATAACCATACAATAAAACAGTAAATACAGCACAACAGTAAACACCCAATGAAAGAAAAGCAGACAAGCGCTAGGATTGACTCGCTAAGGAAACCAGAGATTCTGGGTTCTTTCCCCAGCAGAGTCGCCAGCTGTCGCTCCCGGGATTTTCATCCAAGTAAAAACGCGAAAGTGGCACCGAACAGAGTCGCCAGCAATGTGTATTTATCCCAAGAGAGGGAAAGGAAACACCGCGTAAACCTAAGAGAAAGGAAAAGCATGGTCTTACGACCAAGAGAACTGGGTAAGGGAGTCGGTTACGCGAGAGGAAGGTATTAGCACCCCCTCACGTCCATCGTACCCGATGGGATCCACGCTTGCTTGTCTCGATCAAAGGGTGTAAAGAAAGGAATACTGAGAAAGAACTGAAAAAGGAAAGGAGAAAGAGAAACAAATGTAGGGAAAATAAAAGAAGTGCTCGCATGGGCCCTACCCCACTGCCTACGTATCTCATCGGGAATATGAGAATCAGAGCGACGTAGTTCCCCTCACTAGGGATGAATTGTTTGTGTTTTTTTAGAGAACGGCTGACGTTCTAGCTCAGGTGTTGCAGGCTCGCTGGTCCGAGTGCGTTACCATCTTGCAAGAGAACGAGTAGAAGCGCGTTCGTGCGTTGAGAGTGAATGAGGTGAGAAAAGAATTCCCGAAGGAAAGACATTATTGTTTGTTTTTGTCTTTTAAGAGTTTTTCATTTGTTTGCATATGATAGTGTATCTGAATCTTAGTCATTGGAATGTGTACATCCTCACATTCCAAGATGGAATGGGTAAGAAAGCACACTAAGAGTGAAGAAGACCCCCACACTTAGTTCCAATTGTCAAGGTTCAAACACACTAGCATACTTGTGTTTATTAAGTGTTTTGTTGATTAAGAAATGAAGAAGTGTTTTTTATTATTTGCACCTTCAACAAGTATTGCATTTAAGTCCCTCCTACAAGATCAAATGTTTAACACATTGACCCAAGATGGGCTATATGCTATACATTCTAAGATTATAAGAGAAGACCCCTTATAATCTTTTCTTTATATGAAAGGCCTAAATGCAATAAATGCCTACCTTTATTATATGTTTTGAATTTTCTTTGAGATGAGAAAAGAGACTCAAGAGAGGAGAAAAGGTAAAACCTATATGGACTAAGACTCAATCCTAATTGATTAGTTAAGGGAGTGATCCTAAGGTTTGTGAGGTTTCAACCTAACGTCTAAAGAAAGAATGAATTAAACAATTCACTTCTAAAGTAGAAGATGAATTGTAATTCACAAAGGGCAAGTGATGAGTTATTAAAAGAAAGCACATAAGTGCTTAACAAAACACAAAATGAAATTGTAAAAGAGAAAGGATAGAAGTTGAATGTGGATTCCTTATCCACACTCAATTGAAACTTACCAAAGCCCCTACATGGTTAGCACAATCACTTACAAGTAAAGTAAGAAAATATAATGAACAAATCAAATTCAAACAAGTTGACAAACAAAGTAAAATGAGATTAAATGCTATACATGCTTCCAAGTCAGAATGTAACTCATATTTACACAACCTAATGTTATCCTAAATGGGCATACTAAATCATGCAAACAAAATCTCAATCCAACAAGAAGCAAAGAAGAAAAGGTGAAGTGATGTGAATGTGGTTCATACTTGTGAAACAAGTGACTTAAAGTGCAAGATAAACATCAAACATGCAAAGATGAAACCCAAATGTCACAATCAGAAGTCAATTAACATGCTATACATCCTCAAACAAAACCACAACTCATGGCACAAGTGCCTTCATGATCAAGCAAACCAAACATGAGGCATGCATTCACAAAATGAACAAGTTAAACTTCATGCTTCAAACAAATAGCAAACATGCTTCAAAAATCATGACTTTCACCAATCAAACACCTTAAACACATGCCATTAACATATCAAGTCCACAAGCAATGAATCAGAACCAAAGTCACTCAACAATTAGGTCAAAGTCTCATGGAAGTTTCATGCATTCATGCTCAAAGCAACACATCAAAAGTCATCCAAAAAGGACTTAAAAATCATCAAATAAATCTCAAACATACCTCAACATATTGTGACCACAATGCAAAAAGAAAGGCATCAAAATCATTTTTTATGATCAAGAACAAAAATGCACAAAATCATATGTCACATTAAGTATGCATACAAATGGAAATTCAAAAGAAATAATGGAACAGGGGCAAAATGGTCATAAAATCAGAAAATAAAATCATGAAAAATTTCCTAAATGTTTTAAGAATACACATGAATTTTTGTAGGATTTTATGACGCTATTTTGTAATTTTAAAAATTAAAAAGCAAACGTGAGCAAAATGAAGAAAATAAAATGAAATGGACATAAAGGAGGGGGTGTATGCCTAGTAACTATTCAGTTCAAAATGTTTTGGGCTTGAAAACATGGGGTGCGAATAACAATCTGATTAGGTCCAATTACGCGTAGCACACACTAACTACCATGCATTATCAGTCAAACTAAGTCAAACCATTCACCACCATCAGATCAGGTCAAGGTCAAATCTAGGTCAAGGTAATCAAGATCAACGCGCACACTTGAATGTCCATACACACTACCATGTACCATACCACACAATGTTTAAAAAAAATTCAGAAAATCACACGTGACATGCACATGTATTTTAATGTGCTGTCATCACATAAGCCACACGATTGCGCAAAATGAACGGACGAGATTAAAACAACGCAAACCCTAACAGTTGAAGTCACCGGCCGGAGAATGACCTCCGGTCACCTTCTCCGGCGACCAAGCACCACCTGTAACTCACATTTTTTCCAGAAATTCACAAGCCATATACCAAAAGAAAGCTGAACTCATGCACATTACTAATCTAGCCTTTAAATTCACAGATCAATCACGTACACAGAGAAACGAGCACAAACATTTTTGCCCTAGAAAATAATCTAAGCACCTATAGTGCCTATCACTAGCCAGAACTCACACTGCTTCTATTAAGCCACAAATACCATGAAAACAAGCTAAATTCAGTGAAGAAAGTTTGAGAAGAATGGAACCTGAAGTTGGAGAACTCTTGGATCAACAGAAAACCAGAGAAATGCAATTAACCTTGAGCTTCCTCAGAGCAAAATAAATGCTCAGAATCTTTAGATCTTGAAGAAGATAGTTGGAGATTTGAGAATATAATGTTGCTGCACTTGGAGGATTATGGTTGATTCAGTCTCTTCTTGATCCAGCAATACCAAATAATGATGATGATTGATGAAGATGAGTGATGGAAATGATGAATTCGTATGAGATCAGAGAGAGAGAGAATAGAGAGAACTTTGAGAGAAAGAGTGAGAATGATTTGAAGTGAGAGTGAAAAATGAGAATCCTCTTCTAATTGTGCAGAGTTTAGCTTATATAGTTGAGGTTAACTCCCAACCAGTTCAGTTAACAGTTAGAACTCTAGTTAAAATGAGTTAGTTAACTGAGTTTGAGTTAACTAACTGAGTTAGGTGGTTAATGGCACGAGTTGGGGAAGTTTGGTTAGAGTGGGGAGTGATTATGAGATGATATGGTGAGGATGAGAGTGAACCAGTGGTGGTGATGTTACTATCAGTGCAGCAGCCTGGCTTGTACCATAAGTTTTCTTATTTCCTCTTTGATGTAAGGCTATGTATGTGTAAGGTGGTGTTTGTTCAAATGAGGCAAAGGTTGGGAGTGTGTTGAGAATGTACGCGTGTGACTTAAAACATGATAACAACAACAACCTTCTGTTTTTTAATTTTGTGACAGTTTGTAACCAATGTAACAATGTAGGTTTGAGGGTGGATTTCTCTCATGTTAGTGGATGGTTTGAGGAACTTTTGATGTTGTTGGAAAGAATGATCACAATACAACAAGTTTGGTTTGAAAATGAAAGTGAAAGGATGCCTCAAACATGCCTAAAAATGACCATAACCAGATGGAAAAACAAACTGATGTATGGTCGAGCAGTTTGTGGCATGGCATGACAAGTTGGCCTAATGACTTTCAGTTGTGTTGACCAAACTTTGAGCTATCTCAACTCCTTATCCTTTGATCACACAAAAAAATCATGAACATCAATCTTGAAGATCTCACATAGATGAACAACTTTCATGTTGAAAGATTTTTCATTTGAAGCCTTTAACCATGAGAAAAATGAGTGGACATTTGGCCCACCAACTGTTTGTTAAAATGATTGCGCGCGTGACCTGAAAATCTTGGTCATGACCTAGTTCTGAACCTACTTTCCTCCAACTTTGATCAATCATATCTCTCTCAATTTTTATCCAATGGAGATGTTCTACACATGGATTTGAAGCTTAAAACAAGATCTTTCATTGAGGCAGAGTGGATTTTTCATTTGGTGCTCCAAATTTAAATGGCCTTGGTTCAAATTCTGATGCAAAATGGCCAAAACTTGCTATTTTTAGTAACCCTTCTTCATCCAAAAATGGCAACTTTCCACATCTTGATTTTTTCATGATTCCTTTGGAGTTTCTTGATCAAATTTTGTACATTGGACATATGTAACATGAATTTCATGAATTTGGCCTCAAAAAGTCAAGAGTTGACTTTTTCCTCTGATTATTTGACTTTGCCCCAATTTCTCTGATTCTTGATCTTTCTTCCAATTGAACCACTTCTAAAACCAATTGAGATGCAATCTTCCACACATATACACTTAAGAACATGTAGAATACCATGACAACAAGCTTTGTCCAAAAAATCAAAGATTCCCTGATTTAATGTGAAACCCTAGTTTTGACCCCCTTTGGTTAGGAGGAAATTGCACATCTTCCAAATCCAAATTCCTCAGAGTATGTTGTGTATCCTCTTAAAGGATGATGAGAAATGCCACTTGAGAATGATTTTGAATCAATGAGCCATCTCTTTTGAGGGTTTTCCTTCAATTTTTGAATCTCTTGCATAGTGAAAGATGTAGTGCTTCAATCTTCCATTGAATCTCACTTCCTTGAGGTTTTGGAAGATCAATTGAGATAGTATGAGACATGAGAGACCTCTTGGCTTGTCTAGAGCCAACTTGATTGACCTTTTTATGCTTTGAATGATCCCTTGATTGTCCACCTTCCACCTGATCACATGCCCTGATGGTAAGAAGGATGCCATGCTTCATTTTTCTATGTTAAATGCAATGCAATGCTAATGAGATGGATATGATATGATAAATGATAATGCCATGCTATGATGCCAAAAGGGAAGAGCAAATTTTGGGGTATTACACTGCCTCCGTGTTATCTTCAGGGGAAAATGTTTGATGGGGAGAGTTCTGTCATCGTCCCAGAGCTCGATGCATCAGCTATCTTGTCAGCCGATCCTCAGGTACGGAGGAAGCTTCTCTTCCAGGATGCGGCCACTATGATCAGGGTATTGGAGGCGACACTGGCCCTTGGGGATGCAGAGATGGTTCCACTTGCCGACCTCAAGAAGGCGAAAGTCAAGGTCAACGACTTGGAGCTAGAGAACGCGGAGATTTACAATGACCTGAAGAAGCTCCAAGGCAATTTGGAGGCCAAGATAGAGCTTCAGAAGTGTCATACCCCAAATTTTGACCACTAAGATTTCCCATCATTTTGAAAATCATCATCACCATATGGATGAACCATCTTACCTCATCAGTCTCCCTAAAGATGGGTGAGCATCCACTACAATCAAAATTAGGGTTTCAAGCCATCTCAGAGTTCTTAGACAAAGGATCAATCAAGAAATGACATGATCTTCAACTGGTCTAGCCTCTCAAACATCTACAATAGATCAAGAGGACTCCCACGTTAAGGATTAAGCACAAGGCTGCTCCCTTCCAGGTGGATCAAGCCTCAAGATCGCCAGTGTCACCAAATTAGGGTTTTGGTCGACCAGGGCCTCCAGATGGAAATTCTCCTCTGGGCATGAGCCAATGCTTCAAGGCATAACCTATGATGCTCCAAGGGACATCATAAACCCAATCACCAAGTCAATTTAGCCTCAGGGGATGCATACATCAAAAATCAGGAATTAGGGTTTCTTGACCTAATTCACCCCTAAGTTGACTTTTGGGACAAATCATGAGCCAAGACCTCAAGAAATGATTTGAGGGTCTCCAACATACCACATTGATCCATTTGTAACAATGGATTGATCCAGGAAGCTTGAGCAGCAAGTCTCAATTTCATTAGTACCACAGTTAGGGTTTCGCGAGAAAAGTCAACTGTATCTTTGACTTTAGACCAGGACATGCTCCCAAACCCTAGGACATGATTCAATACACCCTATAACACCTATGAAATCAATCCATCAAGTTTGATTTAGGTCAAGGACATGATTTCCTAAAGGATCGCACAGTTTGGAATTCATCTGATAAAAAGTCAACTGTGCACAAAAGTCAACTTTGACTTTTTGAGATTTTTCACAAAAATGGTTTTTTAACCCTAAAATGATGTTAATGTATGATTTGAATCATCATTCATCAAGAAAAATCAAGAAAATTGGGATAACTTGTAAAAGGGGTAACCATAAAAACTTGGAAAGTTTTCTAAGTTATGAACAAAGTGGCAAGGGTACCAACTTTGGAGGATCATAACTCCTAAACCACAAAGCCATTTTTCCCCATACAAAGCTTGATTTGTAGATCTCATTACCCTCTACAAAAGCTTAAAACTGACCTCCCTCCAAATTCCTCATGGATTTTGAGTTATGGAGTGATCAAAATCACAAAAAGTGAAAATGTCACTTTTTCCAACACTTAGTGAAATTTTCACTAACTCAGAATCTACCTTCACTTTTTCCCAAATGTAGGGGGATTTTTCACTTGGATACAAAAGGTAACAAAACCAAATATGATCAAACAGTTGTTGTATCATATGAGGGCTTTCCAAAATGGCCAAGAACATCACCAAATTCCACATGGGCCAAGAGATATGACAATGGCAATATGCCTTGCTGAAAACTGCCAAGGCTAGGCAGCATTTTACATTTTTGCTTGATTTGGCAAAATCAGATAATTCCAAGCCCTGTCATCACTTTAGACACATCTGAGGATCAAATTTAAAGGGGACGAACACTGAGCCAAGCCTCCAAAGTCCTTGGAACAAGAAGTAGCATGCCAAACCTAGAAATGCCTAAAAGAGGGACAAGACTCCAATTTTGGATTGGAGCATTCAATGCATACACCAAGGTGGCATGGACTGAGCCATTTGCAACTGAATTCAGTCAAGACTTATCCAAGACCAAGGGAACCATAGCCCTGTGCCCTAATCTCTAGTCAATGGCTAGAGGAGACTTGGATTCCAAAGTGCAACCATTGGCCAAACCTCTGCTGCAGTTGACATTTGTTAGATGTCAAACATGTTATATATTTGTATGAAATACTTGGCATTTTTCATTTCTTTCTAATGGTAAATTGTGGATTTAAGCGGTAAATTGTGTTGTAATGCTTACAATGGAATATATGTGTGGAGCTTGTAATTTGTGTGTTAATGTGCAGGTATAGACATGAAAGGAGCAAAATTGAGAACACATGGAACCAATGCAAGTTTCCACTGAGTTTTTAGCTGCAACAGGGTGTTCGCAGTGTGAACAATCTGGCGAAGGCCCAGCGAAGATTCGCACTACGAAGGGATAGCGAAGGCGCCAGCGAGCAGAGGCAGAGAGTTCCATCTTTGAGATTACCAGGTGTTCGCACTGCGAACTCATGGCGAGGGTTCAGCGAAGGTTCGCTGGTTGGTTCGCAGTGCGAAGGTGCTAGCGAAGAGAGGCAGTGAGTTATGGGTTTGAGAATTCTGGCTCGCTAGTTTATTCGCAGTGCGAATGAAGCTAGAGAGTGATTCGCAGTGCGAATGAAGGGTTCACAGTGCGAACCCACGATTTCTGCTTGGGGCGGTTTAAGTCTCTGAGGCACTTAAAGTGCCATTTTTCCTCATTCGCAGTGCGAATGATTTGCTCGCAGTGCGAATACTGCAGAATTCTGCTATGTATAAATAGAATTTCACTTTATGTTTTAGGGATCTTTTGTTCATTTTGATCCAAAATCATAGTTTTCAGTTTGTTTACCATTGGAGCTTGTATTTTCACTTGGAGAAGCTGATTTTGCATCCATTCTCGATTATTCGGCGTGGATGTTTACTCATCTCCTCTCTTTACTTGTTATCCAATCTACCATCAGAAGTGGTAGCTAAACCATCAATGTTAAGGTTAGATGTAGTTGATTCTGTTTTTATGTATTGCTTTTGATCTATTGTATATGAACAAGGTCTTTGATCAATATAGATGAAGTTGTTTTCTCTTAATGCTTTATTTTGATTTGTTTTACTCTAGACATAGATTCCACAAATCTTGACCTAACAATTTCATCTCTTAAAAACCAAACTCTAGACATAGATTTGGGATTTGCTATTCGCATTGTGTTTATCTTAATGATCGTTGTTTAGATTGTTAGCATGAGACATCATCTAACGGTTTAAACAACGGTACTCACGACTTCGCTTTAGACATAAACTCAGTCGGGAGAATACGCGGTTATATTGGTCGAAAACTGAGTTCATATGCTTGATTAATCGTTTATACATGGAAAGGATTAGCGAAACCTAACCTTAACATTCTTTTATAAAACCTTTTACAAAATCTTTGTCACAACTTAATCTTTGCTACAAGTGAATGATAACAACAATTGAAACTTTTGAAACCGTTAACTTAGAATATCGCAACTATTGAAAGGCACGCATCAAATATCAAACAATCCCTGTGGATACGATTAAAAACAACCCCCACTAATACTCTTCTAACACCATTCACTATTGCTTGCAAAACAAACTTGCTCTACTATAAATAGAGCTCAATTGTGATTAGTTTGAGTACACCAAAGCCATCAAACAGATGCTTTCCTCAAAATCTATTCTTTCACTCCAATTTTGCCTTCTAAGGCAAGTCACTATCGGGTTTTGAGTTTGAGAGCTTTTCCAATCAAACCAATCACTCACACACCTCACATACATCACATAGAAGTGATCCAAACACTCACATAACATCTGGAACACCAAAATCACAAAATCACCAGCCAGTTGCTCAAGTTCTTGACAGATTTGCAGTTGGGGTACCATCTCAAGTTCCAGATCATTTCAATCCATTCCAAGCATCCAGACACACTCCATGGCACCTAGGGAAGCTATCCAGATCATTGGAACCTAGATGTAACACCTCTAACACAAAACACGATCACCAGCTGCAAGAGGTAAGCATGAGCTCTTCTAACTCTATGATCCATGCAATTTTTGCTGCACAATAATTTGGCCATATGTTCATAATCATGCATGGAATGTTTTCCCTCAATCAATTGCATTGTTTGAATCGTGTGTGGAATTTCTGAACCTTCATGCAGAAATTAGGGTTCTTGAGGTTTCTCTTTGATTTCTTATTCCATGTTAAAAATAAATGAAATTAAAGACCATAGATACGATCGTGAGGTTAAAACGAGTAGATCGATGTGTAGATTGCATGATATAATCAAGTATTCAGTGAGATTAGATAGAAAACACAAATCTGCAGAAACAGAGGGTGTCGTGTGTTCTTGCCCTTGTTCTTGGCGCCATTTTTTGAAAATTTGAATATTTGAATTTTGTGATTTTATTTAATTGATTCAAAAATTAATTTCTCTCTGAGTTTTAATGATTTTGAGTTGATTCTTTTTTTAATAATTCACAAAAATGTTAAAAT
This sequence comes from Lathyrus tuberosus, assembly GCA_022829125.1. Classification (NCBI taxonomy): domain Eukaryota; kingdom Viridiplantae; phylum Streptophyta; class Magnoliopsida; order Fabales; family Fabaceae; genus Lathyrus; species Lathyrus tuberosus. The sequence continues at coordinate 636,777 of JALAZF010000422.1, forward strand.
ATTTTATTTTACCAAAAAATCCCAAAAAATATTATTTATTTCATATAATTGATATTTTTGCAAAGAATTAATATTTTAATTGTTTTTTACATTTAAAATATTTTTTCCTTCTTGATTTTGCAAATTTTAATGACTTCTAATCATTTTGTAGGTCAAAACATGATTTTTGAAACATTAATCCAAGATCACAATTTGTTTTCCACATGTTAAACAATTTTGATCATTTTAATTGAATTTATTATTCAATTAAAATACATTTTGAAAACAAATTAGGGTTTTTGATTAATTCAACCGTCATCAAACTTTTTCAAACACTTTTGGGCCTCTAATAGAGTGTAAGACCCAATCCTTTGTAAATACAAGCCTATTTTGGGCCTCACTTATTGTATAAGTCCCGTTGTATTTCAAAAAGTTCGACGCGGTCATCGTCCGTTGAAAAACAAACCTTGGGCCTCTCCTCGAGCTATAAGACCCATTCAAAACCTTTTGGGCCTCTATTAGAGTGTAAGACCCAACCCCCTTTGAAAACCAAACCATTTTGGGCCTCAATGCATTGTATAAGACCCACCGCATTTTCAAAAATCTCGGCGCGATCGCCATTTTCAAACGAATGACCTTGGGCCTCTCCTTGAGCTGTAAGCCCCACCACTTGTGCAAAAATAAATCTCTTGGGCCTCTTGAGAGAGTGCAAGACCCATCCCCTTTCCTGGCTTGATCTATTCTCTGTAAATAGCCTGTCTTGAATTTCTAGGGGTTTGGGGACCCACAGGCTTCCTAAAAGCATCCCCGCCTCCTCTTGGGCGTTGTACAAGGACCCTACGGCTTCTTAGAAGTATTCACAGCCTCCTCTTAGGCTTCGTATAAGGATTCTTCCTTCGGGAAGAGAGCCTCCTCTTGGGCTTCGTACAAATTATCCCTCGGCTTCTTAAAAGTTTCCAGCCTCCTCTTGGGCTTCGTACAAATTGTCCCGACGACCTCCTAAAGGTATAAGAACAGAAATTAGTCATCTTAATATAACAGTCTTTCAAAGAGTCTAGATCTTTCTACCGTGAACTTACTACTACTGTTTCTTTAAGCATAGTACAAAAGATAAAACTCTAGACTTGGACAATCTAATCTCCTTGAGTCTCGAAGGCATTCTCAAGTAGGGAAAAACACCAGTAGACTCGGACAATCTCCCATACCCTCTGGATTCCCCATTTCCTTAAAGAATAGGAAATAACCCTGATCCTCTGATCAATCCCAAAGCATAGCCTTACCTTTAATCAATCTCTTTATAAGAACTGATTTTCTCTTTTAACCAACCTACTGGACCTGTCACTCAACTGAAACAGCAATCCTTTTAGCCTCTATCTCGGACTTCGTACGAGATACAAACAGACTCTCTTGTTGAGTCAATAAACCCTTTTAGCCTCCATCTCGGGCTTCGTACAAGATACAAAACACTCCCTTGTTGAGTCAACCTTTACCCTCCGTCTTGGGATTCGTACAAGACACATCTAAAAGCACTCTCTTGTTGAGTCAACCCCTTTTAGCCTCTCTCTCGGGCTTCGTACGAGACACATAAAAACACCCTCTTGTTGGGCCAATAATCTCCTCTTAGGCTTTGTATAAGAAAAACCCCGGTTGAGTCAATCAACCTTTTAGCATCAAAACTGTACCTCATTCACAGGATACAAACATCAACAACTCCTTTCATCTAATCGCTGTAAGCGGCAAGCCTCTGGATTATTTACATCCACGCCACTGTCCCTCTTTTAGCATGAGAAATTCCTAAGGAAAGATGGCATTGCTCTACACTGAGTTAAAGTCTTCTCCTCCAGGTTAAAACCCCCTATAAAGGAAATTATGGCATTGTTAGGATTCACATATCCTGGTTAAAGTAATCCTCTTTTATAATCAGTCACCCAACAATTGTGACAAACAGACCCCTTTAGAGATGACAAATTCTCTCTAAAGTCAATACCCTTTTAGCTTCACATCTTGGGCTTCGAACAAGATACAAATAGACCCTTCAGCTTCACATCTTGGGCTTTGAACAAGATATAAACCACCTTTAGCTTCATGTCTTGGGCTTTGAACAAGACACCAAAACACCGTTTCCTCCCATAGAATAGGAGGAACTACGATCGCTCTGATTTCCCTGTTTCGGTAAACGGGAATACGTAGGCATAAGATTGAAAGAAAAAATCTTAGCGAGCACACCACATCAAAAAAACCTCAGGTCATAAATCCTCACATATCCACCAAAATATCTGAGTCCGTATTCCCTACCAAAAGTCTAAATTCAACCAAAATAACCTAAGAGAGGCCCCCCCCACATTGATCGCATCTGTAAACCAACAGTTTTGGCTGTTTGACCTCAGTTTGCAAAGCAGGGTTAGTTAGAGACATCTATTTCCCTTCCTTCATCAGCTTTAATAGGACAAAAAAATGAATCGACCTGTAGTAACCCAGAGCAGTGCTTAAGAACCACGTCCAAAATCGCTCGCTACAGAAAAATGGCGCCCACCGTGGGGCCCTTTTTTCTTTCCTAAAATTTACGGTGAAAACCTTGGACAAGTCATTTTCACACTACGCCAAAAATATGTTTAGACGGCACCTAAAAGACAGCGCTTTTATACAAAAGCGCTGCTAAAAAGAATAAAAAAATTCCACTAAAAAAAAGCGCCTTAAAAGAAAGGCTTTAGAAAGCGCTGTAAAAGATTGCCACCTTAGACCACCTTAGAAAGCGCTTTCCAAAAAGCGCTGCTATAGGTATTACTTTAGAGAGCGCTTTTAAAAAGCGCTGTCTAAAGGCCACCTTAGAAAGCGCTTTCAGAAAGCGCTCTTATAGGACTCTAATTATTTTCACTTTAGAAAGCGCTTTCTAAGGAAAAGCGCCCTCTAAAGTCCTGTACTAATTAAAATATAAAACAATTCTAAACATTTTCAGAGACACTTCTATTCATTTTCTCTCTCGACCGTTTCTCTAAACCCTTGCCGTCGTTCTTGCATTGCCGTTGCCGTCACCGTTGCATTCCATTCGTGAAAACGTTGTTGTTGTTGTTGTTGTTCTTATTCTCTTATCCTCTGAAAACGAATAAGGTACGTTGTTACTCTTTTATTATTCATTTCTTTGTTTTTAAAATTTGTTTTTGATTTGATTTTTATGCTGAAAAAGTTTTCACGATGAGGATAAAAGCTCCCTCTTTTATTGTTGCAGAATCGAACCTATTTTTTGCTTTTATTTTTCATGTATATTTGGCAAAGTATTTTTCATGTATATTTTGCAAAGTATTTTTCATGTATATTTTTCATGTATATTTTGAAGAATCCTTAATCTTTCATCTCTTATTTTTACAAATGTCCCTTTTTTTTTATAATAAGCTCACTGTGTTATGCATTCATGATACAACCTAGTTTTGTGGAAGGTATTTTCATAAGGAAAATAATATTAAAGTATCTTCACAACGATGACTATTATTGAAAAGATACTTCATGAGACAACCTAGTTTTGTGGAAGGTTACTTTTAAATATTTTCTACTGTATATTTGGCAAAGTTGATTAGTATAAACAACCTAGTATTGATTGAAATTGTATTTCGCTAGTTGTGTTGTACTGTTTTTCCAATTGATTGTGTTTGGTCTATCCTTTTTTTCCAAGTTCATTTCTTTTATTTTCTAGAACTTGTGACTTTTTGTTATAAGTTAATTGTCTACTTTATACTTATTGAGGAGAAAATTTTTTTTGATACTTTAAATTATAATTGTCTACTTTATAAGTTAATTAGAATTTTTTTGATACTTTAAATTATAAGTTAGTTGCCACTTATCAAGTTATGACTCATAATTGGTCAATTAATGATATTTCATTTTATGATACGTGTATAGGGGTTACTTGTGTTAAAAGTGTGAAAGTCGGATCGTTTCCCTACAGGTATAACATTTTTTCTTTTTGTTTTTGTTTAGTTTAATTAGTATAACTATGGATAAGAAATGGATGTCTTCAAGTCGATTGTCGAAAGAGTACGACAATGGGGTATCGAAATTCGTTAAGTTTGCTGTTGCGCACGCCAAAGACCCCAGTCGAATGATATGTCCTTGCTTGGGTTGCTGTTTTGGGAGTCGGGTTGACGCGGTTTAGTTGGCATCGCATTTATTGAGGAGTGGAATTGATAGAAGTTATACATGTTGGAATTTGCATGGTGAGAAAATTAACGGGAATGTTGAATCGGGGGATAATACGACCTACGCTTCATACGACAATGGCACAGATACATATGATTCTGATCGAGTCGAAGAGATTGCAGAAGCACTTGAAGAAGATCTTAAGGATTGTCCCAAAATGTTTGAGAGGTTGGTAAGCGATGCAGAGAAACCGTTGTATAATGGTTGCACTAAATTTACAAGATTTTCTGCGGTATTAAAGTTGTACAACTTAAAGGCGGGCAATGGATGGTCGGATAAAAGTTTCACAGAATTATTGGCCCTTATGAAAGATATGCTTCCAGAGGATAATGCTCTTCCCAATCGAACATATGAGGCCAAAAAGATGTTGTGCTCTATTGGCATGAGCTATGATAAGATACATGCCTGTCCAAACGATTGCGTATTTGTCATTTAATTTCTGTTTTTTTCTTTCTTACAGGTCAAATGTCTAGTAACCAGGAAGATACACACGAGTAGCACGGGCTAGAGCAACCAATATTACATGGGTCAAAGTGGAGGTATATTAATTTTCACAATATTGTTTATTAGTGATGCTACTTGATAACACAAAACATCTATATATTATTTCTTAACTAATGGGTATTTTGTTTTGTTATGTAGTATTTCGATGATATGGCGTGTCCTTATTACACGAGGAAACAATTGCAAGATACTAAGGAGGAATTGTGCGAATTTTTTATTGCAAGAAGAATTCTTTCTTGAATGTATAGCTTTGTGAATGTAAATTATAGTTTATTGAAATGTAAATTCTATGCAGGTTTGAAACCATACAATAGAATTTGTGCGAATTCTGCATGTAAATTCTAGTTTATTGAAATGTACAAATTCTAGTTTATATAATTTGTGCGAATTCTGCATTAATGTAAATTCTAGTTTTGAAATAGAATTTGTTGATGGAAATGCGTATCCATACTGGTTTATTGAAATGTGAATTATACAGGTTTATGGAAATGTGAATTATACAGGTTTCTGCATAAAAAAAATGGTTAAAATGGGATTTTTAAAAAAAATCTTCAAAATTATACGTAGACAAAAGACAGCGTTTTTGAGAAAAAAACGCTGTCTAAGGTTATACATTAGACAACGCTTTCAAAAGCGCTGTCTAAAGTCCACCTTTAGAGAGCGCTTTTAAGGAAAAAGCGCTCTCTAAAGGTATATAAAAAAATCATTATACGTATACATTAGACAACGCTTTCAAAAGCGCTGTCTAAAGGCCCACTTTATATAGCGCTTTTGAAGAAAAAAGCGCTCTCTAAAGTATATAAAAAAATTCTTTAAAATTTTAAACGTATACATTAGACAACGCTTTTATAAGCGCTGTCTTAAGTCCCCTTTTAGAGAGCGCTTTTTCATAAATAAAAAAGCGCTGTCTTTACCTACAACAGCGCTGGCTTAGACAACGCTTTTAAGCGCTGTCATAGGCATAAAAAAGCGCCCTCTTTTCCCTTGTTTGGCGTAGTGTCATGGCGGTGGCCGCCACTGAAAAATGGCACCCACCGTGGGGCCCTCTTTTTTTTTATCTCTCAGGTAGAAACCGAAGAATGATGACTTCACTAGGGACTTCACTGGGATAGGACCTTTTTTTGACTTCACTAGGATCTTAGGTCAAAACCTTTAAAGTTGGGAAGATACCACAGGTGACGACTCCGCTGGGGAGCCATTTTTGTCAGGAACATAGGATTTATAGCTCTTTAAAGTCTAGGACTTTAGGACAAATATATATACTGCTTTTCCTAATTGATATCTGTGTTTATTTTTCTGCTAATGGGAATGTGTGTGATGCCGCATGTGGAAAGATTGAGTATACACCTAGGAAAAACCTCTTTTAGTAGTGTGGAAACTATTGGAAATGGTTGTCACGCGATACTACCCTCTTCTGATGGTTCTTCGAAAAACATCACCTAGCACGGTTCCCTTCCTGCTGGTGTTTTCTCGACAAGAACTAATAATGTTGAGAGACAGGTACAAAAATCACTAGTATAAACCTTGGGGGGGGGGGGGGTAGAGCCTTGACTTCATGACACCGACCCTTTGACCCCATGTTTTTTCTATGTTTTTGTGTGCTGCATTCATGCATTCATCTAAAAAACATTACATCAAAAAAAAATTTTCTCTTCTAGTCTCTCTTTTTCAAATTAAACTAAGACAATGATTGCAAATGTCAGAGAAAAAGATTGCGCTCATGGAATTTGGTAGAAGGAGAACTCATAAGTATACCTTCAGGGTTCCAAAACTAGAGGATTTGAGAGGATTAGCGAGGATGATCACTAACCCTGAAGCTTTCAGAGCCAAGCACGGAGGTCTGCTACCTCTGTTAAGAGTCTATGTGATTGAAGGAATCATGGAGGCACTCATTCAGTTTTACGATCCGGTCTATCACTGTTTCACATTCCCGGATTACCAGCTCGCACCAACGCTGGAGGAGTATTCTCACCTAACCGATCTACACATTACTGATCGAGCTCCATTTTCTGGACTGGAAGAAATTCCAAAGGATCAGACCATTGCAAGAGCAATCTATTTGGATGAGTCAGAAATCAAGAATCACATGACCACCAAGGGTGGGCTCCCAGGTTTGCCAGCCCAGTTCCTGACAAAGAAGGCTTTGTACTTTGCTAGTATAGGGAACATGACTGCTTTTGAAAGCATCTTTGTCTTACTCACCTATGGGTTATTTCTGTTTCCCAACATTAATAGCTTCGTCAATATCAACGCCATTAAGGTTTTTCTCATTGGAAACCCTGTGCCGACTTTGCTCGCGGTCGCGTATCTGTAGCGAGTGATTTTTGGATGTGGTTGCGAAGCACGATCGCTCTAGTACTACAACTCGATTCATTTTTTATCCTATTGAAGCTGATGAAGGAAGGGAAATAGATGTCTCCAATTAACCCTGCTTGCATACTGAGGTTAAAGAGTCAAAACTGTTGGTTTACAGATGCTTCAAAGATTCGGGGTCTCTCCTAGGTTATTTTGTTGAAAAGGGGTGTTTTAGGCTATCGGTTGAGATGTTAAAATGGATGTATGAAAGTATGGGATTTTGGGTTTTTGTTTAGTGTGCTCGCTAAGATTTTTCTTTCAATCTTATGCCTACGTATTCCCGTTTGCCGAAACAGGGAAATCAGAGCGATTGTAGTTCTTCCTATTCTACGGGAGGAAATGGTTGTTTTGGTGTCTTGTTTAAAGCCCAAGATGTGAAGCGAAAGGTAGTTTGTATCTTGTTCAAAGCCCAAGATGTGAAGCTGAAGAGGTTTAACTTTAGAGAGAATTTGTCATCTCTAAAGAGTGGTTTGTATGTCACAACAGTTTATAAAGGAGAATTACTTTAACCGGGATTTGTGAATCCGACAATGCCATAATTTCCTTTATAGGGGATTTCCAACCTGAAGGAGGAGACTTTAACTCAGTGTAGAGCAATGTTATCTTTCCTTAGGATTTTCTCATGCTAAAAGAGGGACAGTGACATGGATATAGATGATCCAGAGGCTTGCCGTTTACAGCGATTAGATGAAGGGGAAGGAGTTGTTGATGTTTATGTACTGTGAACGAGGCACAACTTTGATGCTAAAAGGTTGATTGGGTCAACCAGTGGTTTTCTTATATAAAGCCTAATAGGAGGCTAATGGTTTTCTTATACAAAGCCTAAGAGGAGGCTAATATGTGTCTCGTACAAAGCCCGAGAGAGAGGCTAAAAGGTTTTGACTCGACGAGGGAGTCTTTTAGTATCTCGTACAAAGCCCGAGATGAAGGCTATCATTCCCAGAGGAAGAAATCATTTATACGAAGCCTAAGAGAAGGCTGTGAATACTTCTAAGAAGCCGACGGGTCCTTGTACAACGCCCAAGAGGAGGTGGGGATGCTTTTAGGAAGCCTGTGGGTCCCCAAACCCCGAGAAGTTCAAGACAGGCTATTCACAAAGAATAGATCAAGCCAGGAAAATTCGAGAATTTGGAAGAAACTCAAGAGATGCCATTCACGGAGAAAAGATCATCTCTGGGGAGTAGAGTTTCTTGACAAGTGCTTTTAAGAAGCCTGTGGGTCCCCAAACCCCAAAAAGTTCAAGACAGGTTATTCACAAAGAATAGATCAAGCCAGGAAAGTTTGAGAATTTGGAAGAAACTCAAGAGATGCAATTCACGGAGAAGAGATCATCTCTGGGGAATAGAGTTTCTTTGACAACTTCTACGAGTGACAGTCTGAGAAAGGGTTCAAAAAGAATCTGCCTTTCACATCTCCATATTGTTTAACCCCAAGAGGAGGGAATACAGTGTCTGGTAATCCTATGGGGATCTAGTTTTGACTATTTAAGAGTGATCAACAGGGCTTAGTGCTAGACGTAGTTGCCGGGGAAACTCTAAATATCTATACTATTAATACACAGTTGATATGAGTTTATGAAATAAGACTTACAGCGAAACAGCCCCACAATACAGTTATATGTATATGAAAGCGGTAAATGAAAGCATATAAACACTTACTCGGTTGTAGAGCTTCCATGTTGTTTGGTTAGTTGTTCAACAAAGAAAGATTGAAATCAACAGTATATTTCAAAATCAAAGGAGAAAGTGCTTTGAAAAAAGAAAGATTTGGGGCTTACAGCTCAAGGAGAGGCCCAGGGTTTTATCAGTGATTGCACTGTTGAATTTGTACAGAGGGACTTATACAAGTGACTGGGGCCCAAAAATTGTTTGTTGTACAAAGGGATTTGGGTCTTATACTCTCTCAAGAGGCCCAAAAGGTTTAAAGAAAAAGAGTGGGGCTTATAACATGAGGGTAGGCCCAGTTGATTTTTAAAAGGCGACGATCGCGCCGTTCACTTGTACAGAGGGACTTATACAATAAGTGAGGCCCAAAAAGTTTTATGTACAAGGGGGTTGGGTCTTACACTCTATTAGGAGGCCCAAAGAGTTTTAAAGAAAAGAAATGGGTCTTACTACTCGAGGGTAGGCCCGAAGTTTGTTTTCCAACGGATGATGATCGCGTCGAACTTTTTGAAATACAACGGGACTTATACAATAAGTGAGGCCCAAAATAGGTTTTATTTACAAAGGGTTGGGTCTTACACTCTATTAGAGGCCCAAAGAGTTTTGAAAATGATTTATGAGGGTTGAATTAATCCAAAAACCCTAATTTGTTTTCAAAATGTGTTTTAATTGAATAAAAATTCAATTAAAATGATCAAAATTGTTTTAACATATGGAAAACAAATTGTGATCTTGGATTAATGCTTCAAAAATTAAGTATTGACCTACAAAATAATTAGAAGTCATTAAAAGTTGCAAAATCAAGGTGGAAAAAACATTCAAAATGTCAAAAACAATTAAAACATTAATTCTTTGCAAAAATATCAATTATATGAAATAAATAATATTTTTGGGATTTTTTGGGAAAATAAAATATTTTAACATTTTTGTGAATTATTAAAAAAAGAATCAGCTCAAAATCATTAAAACTCAGAGAGAAATTAATTTTTGAATCAATTAAACAAAATCACAAAATTCAAATATTTGAATTTGTGAAAATGGCGCCAAGAACAGCTGAAGAACACGCGCGTTTTTCAGTTTTGCCCAGATTTGTATTTTCTATCCAATCTCATTGAATACTTGATCATATCATGCAATCCACATACCAATCAACTCGTTGCAACCTCAAGATCATGTCTATGGCCATTAATTTCATTTAAATTAAGCATAAAATAAGAAATCACGAAAAATCCTCAAGAACCCTAAATTCTGCATGAAGGCTGAGATTTTTGATACACGATTCAAACAAAGCAATTACTTGAGGGGAAACATTCCATGCATGATTATGAACATTTGGAAAAAGTATTGTGCGAGGAAATATGCATAGATTGAGAGATGACCAAGTTTAGGCTTACCTCTAGGTCGTGACAGCAAGAGCAAATTAATTTCTGAGTAGTAGGTGTTACAGATGAATTGTGATGATCTGAACAGCTTCTCTACACCCTATGGAGTGTGTTTGAATGCTTGGACTTGATGGAAATTGGCTGGATCACTTCATGGCATCTCAACTGCAACTTGGTTAAAACCTTGAGCAATTGACTGGTGATTCTGAGAAATTAGTGTTCCAGATGTTGTTTAGTTGTTTAATCAGCTCACATATGATGTATATGAGGTGTGTGTGTGATTGGTTTGAGTGGAATTACTCTCTAATGAAAAACCCGATAGTGACTTGCTAAGAAAGGCATTTTTGAGAGTGAGAAGTGGATTTTGAGAAAGGCAAGTGTTGTAGGCCTTTGGTGTACTTAAACTGATCACAATTGAGCTCTATTTATAGTAGAGCAAGTTTGTTTTGCAAGGAATAGTGAATGGCAATTGCTGAGTAGGTTTGGCCAATGTTGGCAAATGAAAATCCAAGTCTCCTCTAGCCACTGACTAGAGGTTAGGGCACAGGCTGCTGGTCCCCTTGGTCTTGGATAAGTCTTGACTGAATTCAGTTACTAATGGCTCAGTCCATGCTACCTTGATGCTTCCATTGAATGCTCCAATCCAAAATTGGAGTCTTGTCCCTATTTTGGGCAATTCTAGGTTTAGCATGCTACTTCTTGTTCCAAGGACTTTGGAGGCTTGGCTCAGTGATTGCCCCCTTTAGATTAAATCCTTAGATGTGTCCAAGGTGATGACAAGGCTTGGAATTGGCTGATTTTGGTAAATCGACCAAAAGTGCAAAAATCTTCCTTGCCTTGGCAGATTTCAGCAAGGCAACTTGCCAATGTCATATCTCATGGCTCAAGTTGAATTTGGTGATGTTATTGGCCATTTTGGAAAGCTCTTATATGATACAACAACTGTTTGATCATATTTGGTTTTGATAATTTTTAGATCCAAGTGAAAAATGTCCCTACATTTGGAAAAAAGTAAGGCAAAATCTGACTTAGTGAAATTTTCATTAAGTGTTGGAATAAAGTGACTTTTCTTGATTTTGATCACTCCATAACTCAAAATCCATGAGGAATTTGGACATAGGTCAGTATGAAGCTTTTGTAGAGGGCAATGAGATCTACAAATCAAGCTTTGGATGGAATAAAAATGGCTTTGTGGTTTAGGAGTTATGATCCTCCAAAGTTGGTACCTTTGTCACTTTTTTCCATAACTTAGAAAATTTTCTAAGTTTTCATGGTTACCCCTTTTACAAGTTATCCCATTTTCTTTGTTTTTTCTTGATGAATGATGATTCAAATCATACATTAACATCATTTTAGGGTTAAAAATCCATTTTGGTGAGAAATCTCAAAAAGTCAAAGTTGACTTTTGTGCACAGTTGACTTTTTATCCGATGAATTCCAAACTGTGCAATTCTTCAGGAAATCATGTCCTTGACCTAAATCAAACTTGATGGACATGTTCCATGGGTGGTATAGAGTGTATTGAATCATGTCTTAGGGCTTGAGAGCATGTCCTGGTCAAAAGTCAAAGTTACAGTTGACTTTTCCCACGAAACCCAAATTTGGTTCAGATGAAATTGAAACTTGTTGCTCAAGCTTCTTGGATCAATCCATTGTCCCAAATGGATAAATATGGTATATTAGAGACCCTCAAATCATGTCTTAAGGTCTTGGTTCATGAATTGTCCCAAAAGTCAACTTAGGGGTGAATTAGGTCAAGAAACCCTAATTCCTGATTTTTTATGAATGCATCCCCTGAGGAAAAATTGACTTAATGATTGGGTTTATGAAGTTCCATGGAGCATATTAGGTTATGTTTTGGATCTTTGACTTATGCCCAGATGAAAATTTCCATCTGGAGGCCCCGGTCGACCAAAACCCTAATTTGGTGACACTGGCGATCTTGAGGCTTGATCCACCTAGAAGGGAGCATCCTTGTGCTTAATCCTTGAAGTGGGAGTCCTTTTGATCCTTTGTGTATGTTTGAGAGGTTAGACAAGTTGAAGATCATGTCATTCCTTGATTGATCCTTTGTCTAAGCACTCAGAGAGGGCTTGAAACCCTAATTTTGATTGTAGTGGATGCTCACCCATCTTTGGGGAGACTAATGAAGTATGATGGTTCATCCATATTGTGGTGATGATTTGTACAATGATGGGAAATCTTAGTGGTCAAAATTTGGGGTATGACAGTATCATTCTGTACACTTAGGAAATTTGTACAGCGGAGGAATGACCACGTGCTGTGTACCCCTGCTATATAAATGGTTTATCTCTCATTTGCTTAAGTCTGCTGCTTTTTGGGATCTTAAGAGTGTCTTACGTTGGTCGCAGAAAATCATGTCCCTTACTAACTCTGATATAGATTGGTGCAATAGGATTTATGACGGGATCAGGATCATTGACCGTTGTGGAAAATTCCCCAATGTACCCCTCATAGGAACTAAGGGAGGAATCAACTACCATCCAGTATTGGTTCATCGTCAATTTGGATACCCGATGAGGCATGTCCCGCATAATGCTCATCTGAAAGGTCTTTTCTTCAAAGAAGGAGAAAATGACAGAGCACTAAAGATGGAAATAATGCACGCTTGGAAACATGTTCATAAGAAAGGACGAGAGTCTCTAGGAAAACCGGACTGTGTCTCGGTGGAGCCTTATCTCCACTGGGTACAAACTAGAGCTCTTAAGCTAAAGATGCCTTATCCTCGTCACGGAGTTCTTCCGCCGAGGGAATCTGTCATGTACTTCATGACTGAGACGGAAAAACTTCAGGTTACTCTCGACATAGTTCAACAGGAGAGGAGGTCTTGGAAGAACAAATACCGCACCCTCAATGTAGAGTGTACCAAAATACAGCGACTGCTAAAAGATAAGGATGCTCTGATTGAGATTTTGGAGCAACATGCTGTGGATAATCAGGATGACCAAAGGAATTTGCTCGCTCCTTTCACTTGGCAAAGGAATGACAACCCGACAACGGCCCAAGAGCCCCGGTCCAAGAAAAGAAAAGTACCAGAATCAGCACCCGGTTTCTCCCCAGAGAGGACTCGGGACCCCTTAGCTTAGGTTTCTGTTTCCGCACCTTGTAATCTAATGTATTTCTATTTTTGGGATCCTTTGAATTTAATAAAATGGGGTTTCCCCACTGTTTGATGTTTGCAATCTAATTGTTGAAGTTTATTTTGATTAAACAAAAAAAACAACAATTAATATAATCATTGCATTCATCATTCTCACGTCACGTATTCTTCTTACCTACGAATCTCACGTTTGTGTCTCGGTTCTAGAGTCAAACTGTCTCATTCGTACAATACTCGGGCCAATCGTCAGAAAAAGATGGATGATCTCGAGGAAGAGAACAGAGAGTTGAGAGAAGAGATCGACATTCTGAGAGAGGATATGAGAAAGCTTCATAACGACATGCAAGCCATGGCAGAAGCTCAGCTACAAAGGACTGTGATCTCGGAGATCACCTCAACGCCCATAGTGGAGAAGTCCGATCCTAGGTATAAAATGCCAAAAGATTGTCCCTGGGGCATGCCACTTAACTATATCCCGGAAGGATATGTTCCGCCGATCAAAGAGGATCAGGGAACCGTAGCAGGAACCGCTGGGCCTGAAGGTTACAAACTTCGGGAAAGCGAAGATGCAGGGGCATGACAGCAACTCCTGAAGGTTACAAACTTTGGGAGACACCGAGAGTCTCGGCCATAATGACTATACCATCGCCCGTGGTACACACTGTCCCGGAAGGACAGATTCCACAGATACCTTCTGGTGGAAACGACAACATGTTCAAAAGAATGAATGAGTTCCAGGAACAGTTCCTGGGAATGCAGAAAGAACTGCAGGCCCTTCGCGGTCAGGATTTATTTGGAAAGGACGCCGCGGACCTTTGCTTGGTCCCCAATGTGAAAGTCCCGCACAAATTCCAGGTGCCCGACTTTGAAAAGTACAAGGGTAACTCTTGCCCTCAGAGTCACTTGGTGATGTACGCTCGGCGAATGTCAGCTCAGACAGAGAATCAGGATTTACTGATTCACTACTTTCAGGATAGTTTAACCGGTGCCGCACTAAAATGGTACAAGGGTTTAAACCGTGTTACGATTAGCACTTTCAGAGATCTTGGCACTGCCTTCGTCCAACAATATAAATACATTCTGGACATGGCACCCGACAGAGATCAACTCAGATCAATGTCACAAAAGGACAAGGAAACCTTTAAGGAATATGCTCAGAGATGGCGTGAAATTGCCGCTCAGATTTTTCCATCTCTTGAGGAAAAAGAGATGACAAAGATCTTCTTAAAGACCTTAAGCTCGTTTTATTACGACAGAATGGTTGCCAGTGCGCCCAGTGACTTCACCGAGATGGTCGGTATGGGAGTTCGTCTTGAGGAAGCCGTCTGAGAAGGACATCTAGTCAAAGACACTGGATCATCAAGTAGTACAAAGCGATACTGTAGTGCTCTCCCTAAGAAAAAAGAGCAAGATATTGGGAATATCTCTCTCGGAAAGCAAAGGCGACGTTATCAGCCAGTAGCGGCTGTGACTCCTGCTATCAATACTGCGCCTATTTCTACGTATCAACCTCAGGTTGCGCAGAGCTAACCTAATCAGCAAAGGACTCAACAGCCTCTTCAGCAGGCTCGTCCTCCATACAATAACAACCGTACAACGCGGCCACCAGGATTTGATCCTATACCCGTATCGTACGCAGAACTATTTCCGTTACTACTGGCTAAGGGGCATGTCCAGACTAAGTCCCCTCTTACAGTACCGGAAAATCTGCCTTTTTGGTTTAAGGTGGATCAGACTTGCCCTTAGCATCAAGGAGGACGAGGGCATAACATAGAGAACTGTCTCAATTTCAAATTCGACGTACAAAAGCTTGTTAGGAGCGGGGTCTTATCTTTCAAGGATACAAATCCTAATGTTCTCACAAACCCGCTGCCTCAACACGATAAGGCTACAATCAATTTGATAGAGGGAGAGACTAACAACGTCTATCAAATTCATGATGTACTCTTGTTAAGGACCAATCTGGTCAAGATGCATTGTAGACAGAGTGGATATGGCCATGTGCCACCTCATAATTATCACCAGTGTGATATCTGCTCTAAAAGC
Source organism: Lathyrus tuberosus (assembly GCA_022829125.1). Lineage (NCBI taxonomy): Eukaryota > Viridiplantae > Streptophyta > Magnoliopsida > Fabales > Fabaceae > Lathyrus > Lathyrus tuberosus. The sequence goes on from JALAZF010000422.1 coordinate 652,019, forward strand.
AATCAAGGATGTTCTGTGATGCAATCAGCTCTACAGGAACAGATGGATCTCGGATGGATCCAAGAGCACCGAGTTCGTGGAGTTAACATGGTTTACACGAATTCTAACGCCATTCAGAACCACGACGTCTGTGCAATGTATGTCAACTTGGTGGCGATGCACTCCAGGCAAAGCCAGTATCATAATCTGCCGCAGCACGATTATAGTTCCTGTCTGACTTGCTCGGTAAACAAACAGGGATGCTCTTTTGTACAAGAGGCCCTCCAGCGTTAGATGTATCTTGGATGGATCCAGGACTACCATTATAGGAATCCCTATCAGATCAACATGATTCAAATCTTCGATATTCCCTTGATGAATACTAGCCTGGTGGAGTTACATGCTAAACAGGTTCGGCTCGGGTTCCTGGTATCACATGATTATCAGAGCTATAGGGCGGGTTGCGAAAACGATCAAGGTTGTGCCCTTGTCCAGGAAACCCTTCAGCACTTGTTGAACCACTGGTGGCTTCCAATCTATATGGATGAAGACACCCAGCAAATTAGTATTACCAACGGGAACCCTACTCGGCATCAAAGTCGGGACGTTCGATCTGTGGAAACTAACCTAGTAGGTTACATTGTATTCAAAGCGGGCGTGGCCAGGTGCCACCATACAACTATGAACGTTGTAGAGTCTGTTCGGAAAGTAACCAAGGATGTTACCTTGTGCGAGCAGCTCTTCAAGGTCAACTGGATCGTAGAGAGATTCGCCCATATCCGGGTTCCGGACTAATCAACTGGGCGCCGGACTACCTCGCTGATCAAATTGAGGATGTTGTCGTAATCTCTGATCATCAGAGGGCTAGGGATGTTTGTACCATCATCCCTATACTTGACAAATCGAGAGTTCCCAACCAGGAACGGATCGAAATTACTTACGATGGTCGGAAAAATCAGAAGGCTCCCATAGTCATCTATCTACCGGGACCATTACCGTATGAATCAACTAAGGTCATCCCTTACAAATACGGTGCAACAACGGTCGAGAATGGAAAGGAAATTCCATTACCCTCCGTCGTGAATATTGCAGACATCAGTCGAGTAACACGAAGTGGTCGAATCTTCAACCAAGGAGTTGGAGAATTTAACAAAGAAAAGGAACCTCAGACAAAAGTTTCAAATCCACCAGTCAGTCAATCCAGTAATCCCGACCTTTCGAAAAACGATGATGAGATGCTGAAGCTCATCCAAAGGAGTGAATACAACATTGTTGATCAACTGTTACAAAGTCCTTCGAAGATCTATGTGCTATCACTTTTACTCAGTTCAGAAGTGCACAGGGAGGCTCTACAGAAAGTCTTGGAGCAAGCCTTTGTAGAACAGGATGTAACAATCAGACAGTTCGATAGCATTTTCTCTAACATCACTTCCTGCAATAACTTGGGATTTAGTGATGAGGAATTACCTGAAGAGGGTTGCCTTCATAACATGGCGTTCAGTATCACGGTCAGCTACCAGGGTGATGCTTTAGCCAGCGTACTGGTAGACACAGGGTCAGCCCTGAATGCTATGTCGAAGTCCACTTTGATGCAATTATCCTTCAAAGGACCCCCGATGAGAACCAGTGAGGTCGTCGTCAAAGCATTTGACGGGTCCAGAAAAACAGTTATCAGCGAAGTCGACCTTCCCATAACTATTGGTCCTCACACTTTCCAAGTCGCTTTCCAAGTCATGGACATACGGGCAATGTACAGTTATTTATTAGGAAGACCTTGGATACATCAGGCTGGGGCGGTCACCTCGACCCTCCACCAAAAGTTAAATGTTCATCCAGAACAACCAGCTCGTCACGGTGTGTGGAGAATAAGCCTTGCTCGTCAGTAACTTATCATCATTTACTTGTGTAGAACCCGAGGAGGTTATTGGCACTCAGTTCCAAGCACTGTCAGTGAGCAAGGACAATCAATCCGAAGAGGGAACTTCCATTTCCTCATACAAAGATTCTATCAAAGCAGTCGAGAGTGCCAATACAACAGGATGGGGACAGCTAGTCAGTCCTACTGACAATAAAACAAAGAAGGGTCTTGGTTTTTCTGCAACCTGTACCCAGACAGCTACTACCAGCAATGAAAGTCTTCATTCAAGACTTCTTCCACAGTGGGGGTTTCCTTCACCCAGTTCCTCAAGAAGTGCATACCATCAATAAAGATGATTCCATTGATATGGAGGAAGAATGGGAGTCCTATCTTAACAAGGACGGTTATATGTCTCAGGACGAAACGCAAACTCCCTTTTGCTTTCCTACACAGAGTCCGAGATTTATACCCAGGTCAGATGTCGAAATGATATACGGAGATCGTGATCCGGAAGGATGTCGTGCTCCCCCAAACTCATTAGAGGAGGACACTCTGATGAAGGACAACTTTGACCACAACTATTATAGCCCGATGGATGGCCTGCCAATGTGGCAGCCGTATCCAGGAGACTTGGGGCAAGGAAATCAGCCGAACAATGAAAATCAGCTAAGCATCATTGAAAAGAATACATGCGTCCCCACCATGTCATGGGATCAACACTCAGGTCATTTTGAAAATATCTCGTACGACAATGAATTGGCAAAGCTTGCCGGACTAGAATTCATCAACTATGCTTTTCCCGAGGTCAGCGTCATCGAGAGGGATAACTCCTCTAGTTCCAAAGAAGTGTGGGACACCTTGGGACAACCAAGTGGGAAATACGACTATTTGGTCAAGTACACTGCTCCCGAAAGCTCTCGTATCAGGCTCGAAGACATCCAGCCAACTGGATGGGGAGATCTACCTGAGAGCACCAGTGTTATGCAAAATGCAACAGAGGAATCCTCCTACGACAACTTTTCCTGGGAGACAGATTCCAATGATCCTGCTCCACCAGAAATCAGCGTTATTTCTAAAGACAAATCAAGGAAGGTGCCAAACTTTGTGATTCACCGAGGAGTTCTCCGCCAATGGGTTGCTGTCGATGTTTCGAAGATTGTTCATAAGTCAAAGTAATTGTCGTCTTTAACCTTTCACCTTGCCCAGGTGAAACGGATGTTTTGATAGGGCTCACTTTCTGTAAATTTCCCTTTTCGCTTTGCCCAAAGCGACAGAGTTTTGTTTTATAGGGTTGTAGTTTCAAGAATCGACTTGTTCATCAAAAAAATAACGTCGTTCTGTAATTTCCGCATTAATTTCTATTTTCTCTTTTTTCTTTTCTTAGAAAATGGTAATCCTAAAAAATAAATCAATAATAAAAACAAGCAGTAAAAGAAATACACTGCACACACTCTTGCATTTCCTCTATCTCTTCTAAACACAAATAATACCTTCATGCAGATTGCTTGTTTTAAACCCCGTTGAAACATACAATCCGATGCCTTCTCCAGACTTTGAGTTCCCGGTATTTGGGGATGAAGAAGTTGACGACGAAATTCCAAAAGATATCTCTCGATTACTCAGACAGGAGGAAAGGTCCATTGAACCTCATAAAGGGCGGTTGGAAACGGTAAACTTAGGTTCGGAAAAAGAGAGAAAAGAAATCAGGATTGGGGCACTGCTCAGCCCAACTGCCAGAGAGGGTTTGGTAAAGCTTCTCAAAGAATTCCCCGATGTATTCACTTGGTCCTATCAGGATATGCCAGGGTTGGATACCAGCATCGTGGAACATCATTTACCATTGAGATCGGAATGTCCGCCAGTAAAACAGAGGTTGAGACGGACTCACCCGGATATGGCCATCAAAATCAAAGAGGAGGTACAGAAACAGATTGACGCGGGTTTCCTCGCTACGTCAGAATATCCTCAATGGTTAGCCAACATCGTACCCGTTCCCAAAAAGGACGGAAAAGTCAGAATGTGTGTGGATTACAGAGATCTAAACAAGGCTAGTCCAAAGGACGACTTTCCTTTACCACACATTGACATGCTGGTTGACAGTACAACAAAGTTCAAAGTGTTCTCCTTCATGGATGGATTCTTGGGCTATAATCAAATCAAAATGGCGCCGAAAGACATGGAGAAAACTTCGTTCATTACCCCATGGGGTACCTTTAGTTACAAGGGGATGTCGTTCGGTTTAAAGAACGCCGGGGAAACCTATCAAAGGGCCATGACTACTCTGTTTCATGACATGATACACAAAGAAATCGAGGTATATGTCGATGATATGATTGCAAAATCTAAGACAGAAGAGGAGCATGTGACCCATCTGTCAAAATTATTCGAGCGGTTGAGAAAGTATAAACTCCGCTTGAATCCCAACAAGTGCATCTTCAGTGTCCGTTCGGGAAAACTTTTAGGGTTCACCGTCAGCCAGAAAGGAATTGAGGTTGATCCTGACAAGGTCAAGGCCATTCAAGAAATGCCTTCTCTGAAAACTGAAAAATAAGTCAGAGGATTCTTGGGACGTTTGAACTACATTTCCAGATTTATATTCCTCATGACCGCGACATGCGCGCCAATTTTCAAACTACTAAAAAAGAATCAGGACTGTGTTTGGACAGAAGACTGCCAAACCGCCTTCGACAGTATCAAGGTATACCTGTCGAACCCGCCGATTCTATCCCCTCCAGTGGTAGGAAGACCACTGATCATCTACTTAACAGTCTTGGAAGACTCCATGGACTGTGTGCTTGGTCAACAAGACGAAACGAAACGGAAAGAGTCTGCCATCTACTATTTGAGCAAGAAATTCACCGACTGCGAGACTCGGTATACTATGCTTGAAAAAACTTGTTGCGCTTTGGCTTGGGCAGCCAAACGTCTTCGCCAGTACATGATTCGTCACACTACTTGGTTGGTCTCCGAGATGGATCCGATCAAGTATGTCTTTGAAAAGCCTGCTCTCACGGGAAGGATTGCCCGTTGGCAGATGTTGCTATCAGAATATGACATAGAGTACCATGCTCAAAAAGCCGTTAAGGGGAGTATTTTAGCTGATCATTTGGCTCATCAACCGATTGACGATCAAGAATCAATCGGGTTTGACTTCCTAGACGAAGATGTCATGTATCTAAAAATGAAAGACTGCGATGAACCGCTACCCAGTTAAGGGCCAGAACCAGATTCCCAATGGGGGCTTATCTTTGACGGAGCTGTCAATCATTACGGAAACGGAATTGGGGCAATCATTGTCACCCCTCAGGGTACCCACATTCCTTTCACCACCAGACTTACGTTCAAGTGCACAAACAACGAGGCCGAATACGAAGCTTGTATTATGGGTCTCGAGGAAGCGATTGATTTGAGGATCAAAAACTTGGACGTATATGGAGACTCAGCCTTGGTTATCAATCAGATTAAAGGAGATTGGAACACATACCAATCAGGATTGATTCCTTACAAAGACTACGCGAGAAGGTTGCTACCCTTCTTCAACAGAGTTGAGTTTCATCACATCCCTCGTGATGAGAATCACATGGCTGATGCATTAGCCACTCTCTCTTCCATGATTAGTGTAGGTCAATGGAATGACATACCTAAGATCGACATAATGCGCCTTGAACGACCCGCTTACATCTTCACGATAGAAGCAGTCATAGATGACAAACCTTGGTATCACGATATCAAATACTTCATTTAGAAACAAGATTACCCACCTGGGGCACTAAGGAAGGACAGGAAAACCCTCAGAAGGCTGGCTGGCAGTTTCTTTCTGAGTGGTAATACTCTCTATAAGATAAATTTTGACATGGTCTTGCTCCGATGTATAGACAGACCAGAAGCAAACATGCTGATAAAAGAAATTCACGAAGGGTCCTTTGGCACTCATGCCAACGGACATACAATGGCGAGAAAAATTCTAAGAGTAGGGTACTATTGGTTGACAATGGAATCCGACTGCTACAAGTACATGAGGAAGTGTCACAAGTGTCAGATATACTCCGACAAAATTCATGTACCGCCAACGCATCTCAAAGTTCTTTCTTCCCCATGGCCTTTTTCCATATGGGGAATCGACATGATTGGCTTGATTGAGCCTAAAGCTTCAAACGAACATCGGTTCATCCTGGTAGTCATTGATTACTTCACCAAGTGGGTCGAAGCAGCATCGTACGCTAATGTAACCCGACAAGTGGTGGTTCGATTTATCAAAAACAATATCATCTGCCGTTATGGTCTTCCGAGCCAGATCATTACTGATAATGGATCTAACTTGAACAATAAGATGATGAAAGAGTTGTGCGCAGAGTTCAAGATCGAACACCATAACTCATCTCCCTACCGACCCAAGATGAACGGAGCGGTAGAAGCGACTAACAAGAACATCAAGAGGATTGTTCAGAAGATGGTTGTAACCTACAAAGACTGGCACGAGATGCTACCCTTTGCTCTTCATGGTTATCACACATATGTCCGCACTTCAACAAGGGCAACCCCTTTCTCTCTAGTTTATGGCATGGAGGCAGTTCTCCCCATCAAAGTAGAGATTCTGTCAATCCGGGTGTTGATGGAAGCTAAGCTTATAGAAGCTGAATGGTGTCAAAGTCGACACGACGAACTCAATCTGATCAAAGAAAAATGAATCACGGCACTATGCCACGGTCAGTTGTATCAACGAAGAATGAAGAGAGCGTTTGAAAAAAAGGTTCGACCTCGCATCTTCAGGAAAGGAGACCTCGTGCTCTAGAAGATACAATCATTTCTCACTGATTCTCGGGGCAAATGGACTCCGAATTATGACGGCCCCTATGTGGTCAAGAAAGCTTTCTCAGGCGGTGCCTTGAGACTTGCAACCATGGACGGAGAGGAATTTGCCTACCCCACGAATGTTGATGTAGTCAAGAAATACTTCGCCTAAAAAAAAGAGAAAAAAAAACGTCTCGGTGGATTGAAAACCCGAAAGGGCGGTCCAGGCAAAAATGAGAGACATGATCAAAAATCATCCCGGTGGATTGGAAATCTCAAAGTACAATCCAGGCGAAAATTAGGGATAAAGGCAAGTAACTATGTCCAACAGGGGCAAATCCCTCAGCAGCAGTTACGTCATCCATCAGGGAAGCTCCAGTCAAGGTCATCTTCGACAGAAACTCAGGATGCCCCGAATTCAAAGTTGGTAGAAGGATAGTGGTCATTATGTTTCAACGTAGCCCTTTTCCCTGTAAATTACCATTTGCTAAACTTTGTATATACTCTATGGAATCACGCGTTTGGATGATTTCCAACCTATCAATAAAATTTAAGCCATTGTGCTTTTATTTGCAATTCATATTTGTTTTAGCTTTACAGAATGATGTTTTTAACATGATCAACGATTCTTGAAACGAAACAAAAATGAATTTACTTGTTAAAATTGTTCTGCTTTTAAAAAAATAAAGACGGCAATTTCTTTTGACGGTCGAACATCGAAAGAACATTGATCGCTTCTCCAAAGGTGTTCGAGCCTCAAAGTGCAGAATCAAAGTACTCCTTCTAAACGAGTATGCCTGAATGAAGGATCAACTATGTCAGATGCGAATGCTCCATCTGACCTCTTCGGCCGAGTTCTCATCTCCTAAGCCCGACCAGCGTCACTCCCAACAAGGACCGTTTCTCCTAAGCAAGGCGGAATTGCTATCTTGAACCAGCGGTACTTCTTCGCCCCGCAATGGTTGAGTATCCAGTTATGTTCATTTATTAGTCTGTATGTCGCGTCAGTTTGTCAGCATATACATACATACATCATGCATTATTGATTTGCATTCATATTCATATTGCATCACTATCACTCCCGTCGGTCTTGTCCCCTAGTGATAACAGTCCTCTCAATCGAGTTGTCAGTTCTTTCCTTATCAGGAAAGGTTGCGTCGGAACAATCTCTATCCTCCGGTTTATTTGTGGATCAGAACTGGCCCTTGACCACTTTGATAACTTGAACCTTTGAAAGACCAGAGAACCTTCAACCGATATCACTCTTCGCCATTGAAGATGATATTTTCGCTTTCTCGGATTAAGAAAAATCCCTAGAGGAAGCCTCTTAAGCAGAGATTCGGCAACACAACAGTTTTTCTCCAGAGAAAAAAAACCGCTGATGAAAAGGTCATCAGCACCTCAAAATTGGATCACATCATATGGCGTTTCTCCGGGAAGATCTCGAGAAAAGTATGATGCAATATCCCCAAGCGTGAAAGCAGTCTCTCAAGAGACTCATTTTCCCCAGTAGAGTCGGCAAATGGCGTCTCCAACGGAGAAGTTTGTACACCTCTGCAGCTCAGACGACTGAGTTCCCCAGCAACTCTGACATCAAAACTTTTTCTATCAAATGGCATCTCCCCAGGAAAATTCGACGAGAAGTTTGAGGAAAACCGCTACGTATAGCGTCCCTTGTCAAGAAAGTTTATTGACAAAAAGAAACTAAGACCAGTTCCTTGGTAGGAAACCAGGATCAAGGGGAAGTTTATTCCAGAAACTGAGACCAGTTCCTTGGTAGGAAACCAGGATCGAGGGGAAGTTTATTTCAGAAATTAAGACCAGTTCCTTGGTAGGAAACCAGAATCGAGGGGAAGTTTTTACCTTTTCTAAGCATCATTGCTTAGCAAAAGAAGAAGGATGCGCAAGCTGCCATTCTTAACCACCATCAAAATTTTGGGTATTCTGATATTTAATCCTCTTGCACCCCGAATGCCCGAATACCTTCGCCATTCACACCTTCGGGTCCAAGAAGATTAAATAGGGGCATCTGTCATACCCCAAATTTTGACCACTAAGATTTCCCATCATTGTGAAAATCATCATCACAATATGGATGAACCATCTTACCTCATCAGTCTCCCCAAAGATGGGTGAGCATCCGCTACAATCAAAATTAGGGTTTCAAGCCCTCTCAGAGATCTTAGACAAAGGTTCAATCAAGAAATGACATGATCTTCAAATTTTCTAGCCTCTCAAACATCTATAGTGGATCAAAAGGACTCCCACTATAAGGATTAAGCACAAGGCTGCTCCCTTCCAGGTGGATCAAGCCTCAAGATCGCCAGTGTCACCAAATTAGGGTTTTGGTCGACCAGGGCCTCCAGATGGAAATTCTCCTCTGGGCAAGAGCCAATGCTTCAAGGCATAACCTATGATGCTCCAAGGGACATCATAAACCCAATCACCAAGTCAATTTAGCCTCAGGGGATGCATACATCAAAAATCAAGAATTAGGGTTTCTTGACCTAATTCACCCCTAAGTTAACTTTTGGGACAAATCATGAGCCAAGACCTCAAGACATGATTTGAGGGTCTCCAACATACCAAATTGATCCATTTGTAACAATGGATTGATCTAGGAAGCTTGAGCAGCAAGTCTCAATTTCATCAGTACCACATTTAGGGTTTTCCGAGAAAAGTCAACAGTATCTTTGACTTTTGACCAGGACATGCTCCCAAACCCTAGGACATGATTCAATACACCCTATAACACCTATGAAATCAATCCATCAAGTTTGATTTAGGTCAAGGACATGATTTCCTAAAGGATCGCACAGTTTGGAATTCATATGATAAAAAGTCAACTGTGCACAAAAGTCAACTTTGACTTTTTGATATTTTTCACAAAAATGGTTTTTTAACCCTAAAATGATGTTAATGTATGATTTGAATCATCATTCATCAAGAAAAATCAAGAAAAGTGGGATAACTTGTAAAAGGGGTAACCATAAAAACTTAGAAAATTTTCTAAGTTATGAACAAAGTGGCAAGGGTACCAACTTTGGAGGATTATAACTCCTAAAACCACAAAGCCATTTTTCCCCATCCAAAGCTTGATTTGTAGATCTCATTACCCTCTACAAAAGCTTAAAACTGACCTCCCTCCAAATTCCTCATGGATTTTGAGTTATGGAGTGATCAAAATCACAAAAAGTGAAAATGTCACTTTTTCCAACACTTAGTGAAATTTTCATTAAGTCAGAATCTGCCTTCACTTTTTTCCAAATGTAGGGGGATTTTTCACTTGGATCCAAAAGGTATCAAAACCAAATATGATCAAACAGTTGTTGTATCATATGAGGGCTTTCCAAAATGGCCAAGAACATCATCAAATTCCACTTGGACCAAGAGTTATGACAATGGCAATATGCCTTGCTGAAAACTGCCAAGGCTAGGCAGAATTTTGCATTTTTTCTCGATTTGGCAAAATCAGATAATTCCAAGCCTTGTCATCACTTTGGATACATCTGAGGATCAAATCTAAAGGGGATAAACACTGAGCCAAGCCTCCAAAGTCCTTGGAACAAGAAGTAGCATGCCAAACCTAGAAATGCCTAAAAGAGGGACAAGACTCGAATTTTAGATTGGAGCATTCAATGCATACACCAAGGTGGCATGGAATGAGCCATTTGCAACTGAATCCAGTCAAGACTTATCCAAGACCAAGGGAACCACAACCATGTTCCCTAACCTCTAGTCAATGGCTAGAGGAGACTTGGATTCCAAAGTGCAACCATTGGCCAAACCTCTGCTGCAGTTGCCATTCACTATTGCTTGCAAAACAAACTTGTTCTACTATAAATAGAGGTCAATTGTGATCAGTTTGAGTACACCAAAGCCATCAAACAAATGCTTTCCTCAAAATATCTTCTTTCACTCCAATTTTGCCTTCTAAGGCAAGTCACTATCGGGTTTTGAGTTTGAGAGATTTTCCAATCAAACCAATCACTCACACACCTCACATACATCACATAGAAGTGATCCAAACACTCACATAACATCTGGAACACCAAAATCACAAAATCACCAGCCAGTTGCTCAAGTTCTTGACAGATTTGCAGTTGGGGTACCATCTCAAGTTCCAGATCATTTCAATCCATTCCAAGCATCCAGACACACTCTATGGCACCTAGGGAAGCTATCCAGATCATTGGACCCTAGCTGTAACACCTCTAACACAAAACACGATCACCAGCTGCAAGAGGTAAGCATGAGCTCTTCTAACTCTATGATCCATGCAATTTTTGCTGCACAATAATTTGGCCATACGTTCATAATCATGCATGGAATGTTTTCCCTCAATCAATTGCATTGTTTGAATCGTGTGTGGAATTTCTGAACCTTCATGCAAAAATTAGGGTTCTTGAGGTTTCTCTTTGATTTCTTATTCCATGTTAAAAATAAATGAAATTAAAGACCATAGACATGATCATGAGGTTAAAACGAGTAGATCGATATGTAGATTGCATGATATAATCAAGTATTCAGTGAGATTGGATAGAAAACGCAAATCTGCAGAAACAGAGGGTGGCGCGTGTTCTTGCCCTTGTTCTTGGCGCCATTTTTTGAAAATTTGAATATTTGAATTTTGTGATTTTATTTAATTGATTCAAAAATAAATATCTCTCTGAGTTTTAATGATTTTGAGTTGATTCTTTTTTTAATAATTCACAAAAATGTTAAAATATTTTATTTTACCAAAAAATCCCAAAAAATATTATTTATTTCATATAATTGATATTTTTCCAAAGAATTAATATTTTAATTGTTTTTGACATTTAAAATATTTTTTCCTTCTTGATTTTGCAAATTTTAATGACTTCTAATCATTTTGTAGGTCAAAACATGATTTTTGAAACATTAATCCAAGATCACAATTTGTTTTCCACATGTTAAACAATTTTGATCATTTTAATTGAATTTATTATTCAATTAAAATACATTTTGAAAACAAATTAGGGTTTTTGATTAATTCAACCCTCATCAAACTTTTTCAAACACTTTTGGGCCTCTAATAGAGTGTAAGACCCAATCCTTTGTAAATACAAACCTATTTTTGGCCTCACTTATTGTATAAGTCCCGTTGTATTTCAAAAAGTTTGACGCGATCATCGTCCGTTGAAAAACAAACCTTGAGCCTCTCCTCGAGCTATAAGACCCATTCAAAACCTTTTGGGCCTCTATTAGAGTGTAAGACCCAACCCCCTTTGAAAACCAAACCATTTTGGGCCTCAATGCATTGTATAAAACCCACCGCATTTTCAAAAATCTCGGCGCGATCATCATTTTCAAACAAATGACCTTGGGCCTCTCCTTAAGCTGTAAGCCCCACCACTTGTACAAAAATAAATCTCTTGGGCCTCTTGAGAGAGTGTAAGACCCATCCCCTTGTACAGAAAACCTTTTTGGGCCTCAGTCACTTGTATAAGTCCCTGTACAAACTCAAAACCACAGTGCAATCACTGATAAACCTTGGGCCTCTCCTTGAGCTGTAAGCCCCAACATCTTTCAAAATACTTTCTCCTTTAATTTTGAATATACTGTTGTTTTCAATCTTTCTTTGTTGAACAACTAACCAAACAGCATGGAAGCTCTACAACCGAGTAAGTGTTTATATGCTTTCTTTATCCGCTTTCATATGCATATAACTGTATTGTGGGGCTGTTTCACTGTAAGTCTTCTTTCATAAACTCATATCTATCGCTTCCGAAAGATCCGCATCCAACGGTACAAACGCGAGAGTGGCGCAGAAAACAGAGTCGCCAGCAATGTGTATTTATCCCAAGAGAGGGAAAGAAAACACTACATAAACCTGAGGGGAAAGGATAGAGCATGGTCTTGCGACCAAGAGAACTGGGTTCGGGAGTCGGTTACGCATGAGGAAGGTATTAGCACCCCCACACTTCCATCGTACCCGATGGGATCCACGCTTGCTTGTCTCGGTCAAAGGGTATCGTCAACTGGAGCTTCGCTGCTGCTGGAAAGGAAAAGGAACTACTAGCTGGAGAACCGGAAAAGGAAGGGAGAGAGAAAGAGAAATAAATGTAGGGAAAATAAAAGAAGTGCTCGCATGGGCCCTACCCCACTGCCTACGTATCTCATCGGGAGCATGAGAATCAGAGCGACGTAGTTCCCCTCACTAGGGGTGGATTGTGTATTTTTGGGAACGGCTTACGTTCTAGCTCAGGTGTTGCAGCTCGCTGTATGGAGACTTAGGCGTTACCATCTTGCAAGAGAACGAGTAGGAGCGCGTTCGTACGTTGAGAGTGAGTGAGATGAGAAAAGAATTCCCGAAGGAAAGACGTTATTGTTGATTTGAAGTTTTTTAGACAGAAGTGTTTTTTACAGTTATTGTAACTTGCATTGCACCAAAGTCTGCCATGCAGGAACGAGTGAATCGCATGGTCTCCCCCAAATGGAACGTATACTAAACACTCTAGAAGAGAAGGGGAGACCCCTCGTTCTTCACTTCCTACACTTAAGGCTCGAGCGCAATACACGTTAACCTTTATTAAGTATTTTTTACTTTTATTTTGAGATGAGAAGAGAAGCGACACAAGGGAAACTCTAAAGGGAAACTAAGAGTCCTAATGTTATCATGCATGGATGTCCTATGGTTAGTGAGGTTTAGGAGAAAGACTACCTAAGACCTAATGCTAATCCTACTCTAAGCTTAATCAAAAATTAAGTTGGACTAGGTAGCTCTTAAGGGAAAGAATCCAAGACTTGAACAAGTCTTGAGATTCGTGGGATGAGAAAGAGTGAAAGAGAAGAAAGGAGAAGAAGAAGAAGAGAGATGAAATATAATAGGTGGAAGCAAGCACATCATATCATAAATGTCCAACTCAAATCAATCAACATGTTTCAAAGATCAATGCAAAACAATTCAAGTAAGCATGCAAAGATAAACATGAAAGAATGCAAGCATACTTGTATGAAATGCACAATTAAGCATACATGTACTTCATAACAAAATGAAATGAGAAAGGCAAGATGAAAATGAAGACAAGTCAGAACCAACATCATATCATCATCAACAATTCACATGTGGAAAAGAGATTCACATTATGCAATATTATCCGCCAAAGAAGTTACAAAGCAAAGGGGATGATATGCATCACATAATTCAAACCATGATGATCAAGTGAGATGAAAATCAAGTAATGAACCCAAAGGGCAGTAGCATACACATTAGCATCATGCCAAGATCAAACTCAAGTCATACTAGATTAATCATCAAGCAACACATTCAAAACATGTATCAAAATCGAGAAAGACATTCACTTATCATTCATGCAAGCAAACAAAGAAGTGTGAGGCATAAAGTGAAATGAACATCACATAATGAACCTTAAATCAAAAGTACCAGAACCTCAAGCATGTCATACAAACCAAACAAAAGGTTTCATACATGAATGAATCCACACAAAGAAGCAATCACAAGATTAGGTTGAACATATCACAAGATTCAAGTCCAAAACAACATCAACTTGTAAAATCAAGAACAAATTGAAAAATGATCAACTGAGGATGATTCAAAAGCCACAAGTAAGCTCAAACAGAACATGATCATACCATAAAAACATCTCAAGCATCACTCCATCACAAGTAAGCAAATGCACTCAAACTAGATCATGTATCAAAGTATACCTTAATCAAACTTGCATCACAAGTAAAAATCAATAAAAAATAGCAGAGTCGCTCAATAAAATCCCAAAAAATAATCAAATGGAATTTAACTCAGTCAAGTAACATGTGAAAAAAGATTGGATCAAAAAGAGTTAAAGAGCTTGTCTAAAAGTGATCCACAAGTCAAGATGTGCAAAGAATCGAACAAGAATCGAGGGCTCATGAAAAGCGAATGGAAAGTCACCTAAAGCAACTCAAACCATCATCAAATCAGCATTGAAACACCCTCATATTATGCCTTAAAAGTGACCAAAAGATTGGCTTCAAATGGTTTGTGAAAGTCACAAAAGTTCCTAACCCTTGAAGAAGGGTATCATTGGAAACACACTATCAATTTAATTCCAAATAAAATAATAAAACGAAATTAAAAATAAAATAAAAATGATGAAAATTAAGTTGACACATTAATTAAACAGAAACATATTTTTGTGGATTTTTATAACATGTTTTTATATTAAAATAAAATTGAAACAACAAATAAAATAAAAGAGGAAAAAAATAAAATGAAAGTAGATCAAGGGGGTGTAGGCAGCAAGAACTTCACGTTGAAAATCAATTGGATCAAAAAAAGGAGGGTGTGGAAAGCAAGTCCAAACCATAAATCTTAATAGCGCAAGTCAATGGATCATGCCAAAGAAGTCAGTCAACACGCAGACTCAATGATGACCAACAGATCAATCCAACGCGTGAAAACCAAACAAACCAAGTCAACAAGATCAAAAAGTAAAAAAGATGAGAGGCCAGGATAAACATGCACACCGTAATCAAGTACACACGCACGCACCAAAGCAAGTAGCATACCATACAAATCCACGTGATAATCACATGCCCTCATTAATTCGTTGGCTCAATCCTAACCACATGATTCATCAGACGCATCAAAATCAGTCAACATTTCAAAAGGTAAGCAAGATGAGTGGCTATGATCTAAGGCTCACCATAATACGCATGGAAAAACACACACACGATCATTAAATTAAAATCAGAAAAATAAAAACGTGGCAACACAAGGGACTTAGGATCAAGCATATCAACGGATGAGATTTCGTCTTCTTCGTTTACATCCTTTGCCGGACTGAACCACCACAGCCGCCGGAGCTAGGGCTCCGGTCACCATCTCCGGTGAGCTGTAACTCCAACTTCTCCAGAAATAACACATGTGTACATCATTCGAACCAGAAAAACATGAGGAACTCAAATATCCAAACCACTTCAACAAATAACAAGCACACAAAGCAAATCGCATGAAAACATTTTTAGATCCAAAGCTTTAAATCCAAAATTCATCCATGATACACGTCCAAGAAATCCCTCCAAAAACTGCAAATCTACTCCTTGGAACCTCTAGTTGCAAAATAAATACAACTAAAGCTTGAAATTGTGCTAGATCTTGAGATTTAAGTTTGAATCCTCTTGAATGGAGCTTGGTGAAATCCTCAGTATGAGCTCAAAATAGCAGTTGATTCTTGCTCTATTCTCTTCACTGATCAAGAATGTGAAGAGAAATCTCAAAGAAACTCCAAGGAGAGTGAGATTCAATGAGAGGAAGTGTGAGAGCAAAAAACCAAAACTGTGCAAATGAGAGTCTCTACCCTAGCTGTGAGGGTATGAGTAAGCATATATACTCTCCATTAGTTCACTGATTAGGATTAAGAAGTGATTAGAACCTTGGCTAATGAGATTTGGATGAAATTGCAAATTTGCATTTTGTACCACCACCACCAATTCACACGTGAGAAGCCCTTCTAATCTGCATGATTCACCCCCAATTTACTTATGGATCACCTCTGAATTGAATTTGGGCCTTGCACTTTCTTGGTTTGTAAGTTTTTGATCAATTTGCATTTTTGAATAATGTGAAAATAATGAGAAATATGGCATGGAATGAATTGATTCAAAAGCCAAAAATGATCCTCTTGACTTGCATTTTGATGTTGTAATATAACATGAAGCAAAAAGATCAATTACAAGTCCATTTGTGCCAAAATGTAAAAGGTGGAAAATTTGACATATAAGAAATCCATGAAATGCACCTTGCATTGTTTTGACCATAACTAGAGTTCCACAAATGATATGGAGATGTTCTAGTACTTTTTGGAAATGGGAGAGAAAGATATTCAACTTTCATGTTGGAGGAAAATTCATTTGGAGCTTTCTTGATGATGAAAAGTCAAGTTGAATGTGGTGGAAAAATTGCCAAAAATGGAAAGTTTTTATTATAGGTCATTTCCAAATTTAGTAACTTTTGCACAAACCCTTGATTCTTGAAGAATGGCATGAATCTTGACAAATGAAGACCATATGAGGATGTGAGACCTTGAAAACCATGAAAAGAACCTCAAAATTCCACAGTTGACTTTCTCCTTTACAGTTGACTTTTCCTTATTTCACCAGCAACTGATCCACTAAACATTCTTCACCATGAACCATCAACTAAATCTCCACCCATGAACACTTGTGAGCATTTGGAAACCATAAAAACATGCTTGAATCCCCAAAGTTCAACAAGAAGTCCTTTTGATTCAAAAACCCTAATTGGTCCCTCTGATCAGGAGGAAAAGATCCACTAGAAATCCTTTGCCATGCTTGACCTTAAGAAGATATGATGAACCCCATGAGCCACCTTGAAGCTTGAGGCTTGAGAATATGGACCAAGTACCTTGATCCCATGCCCTATGCTGAATGCCATGCTATGCAATCTATGACCTACTATGGAATCCAAAAAGAGTAAAGCATAGACCAATTTATTGAGAAAACATGAAGGTAAATTTTGAGGTATTACAGCTGCCCCTATTCAATCAAATGTGAATCTGAATGGATGAAAGCAACGGCTATCAGGAATTCAAGATACATAGGGATTGAATACAAAAATAACCGAGAAAGTTTGCACTGTGGTTAGAGAAAATGCTGTAAAGGTAAGGAAGAAAAGTTGGTGAAGAAGACCTTGGAACCATTGGACCCCATAAGAAACCTGTCGGGAACTGGTGAACAACCTGTCGGGAACCGGTGAAATACCTGTCCGGAACTGGTGAAATACCTGTCGGGAACTAGTGCAATGCCTGTCGGGAATTGGTGAAATACTTGTCGGGAACTGGTGAAATACCTGTCGGGAACTGGTGAGCTTGGACCTGTTTTGCCTATCGGGAATGGGCAAGTGTACCTGTCGGGAACTGGCAAGGTTCAAACCAAAGGGAGCTGTCGGGAGCGGCTGCAGTTTATAACCAAGGCTTACCTATCGGGAATGGGTAACGAGGCCTGTCGGGAACTGGCATGGTTAAAACTCAAAGGGAGCGGTCGGGAACGGCTGCAGTTTATAACCAAGGCTTACCTATTGGGAATGGGTAACGGGGCCTGTCGGGAACTGGCATGGTTAAAACTCAAAGGGAGCGGTCGGGAATGGCTGCAGTTTATAACCAAGGTTTACCTATCGGGAATGGGTAACGGGGCCTGTCGGGAACTGGCATGGTTAAAACTCAAAGGGATCGGTCGGGAACGGCTGCAGTTTATAACCAAGGCTTACCTATCGGGAATGGGTAACGGGGCCTGTCGGGAACTGGCATGGTTAAAACTCAAAGGAGCGGTCGGGAACGGCTGCAGGAATCCAATCGGGGATGGTTCCAAGAAACTTGCAAGTTGAGAGATATGACTCTGTGGGGAGAAAAAAATGATCAAACCCTTGTACTGCTTTGAAATGTCTGTTGGGGAATGAACTAGGCATTCTTTCTGGCTATGTCAATGATATAAGGAGAAAAGTTTTGGACTCTCGCACGAGTTATCAAAACTGGCCTATGCTTCACATGTATATGTTTGAGTTTTGCCGTAATGCTCCACACGAAATGGAATGCTACGTATTTTAGAGGATGTTATGCGTACTATATGCAAAATGCAAAGAGATTCTCAGCAAAATAAATGCTAAGGAAAGGAAGGCAACCCCGCTAGGGACAACTAGCTGGATTGACTTCGTGGTCCAAACCGTACTGGAGAAGACAAATTGACCTGACCTCCTGATCTGGGCATTGACCTGACAAACCCGTTGAGGTTACTGTATGAAATGATAACTTTGCTGGGGAGGCATCATCTGAACCAGTCCACTTGGGGAATAACTATAACCATAGAACTCCGCTGGGGATTAATGAGCTTACCACAAACTCTGCTGGGGAGATGTCCCTTGAGAGGATTTTATAGAAGACCACGCCTCATCACACTCTACTGGGGAACTAAAATCACAACAAACTCTGCTGGGGAGAATCGTTTCAAAGTGTCTCATGCCAGGGAAAGTTTCTTAAGAGAATTTTACAGAAGATCCGACATCTTCCAACACTTAAACTAATACCGAGACTTGAGCTAGGATGCAGTAGTTGGGAGGCCACTCTGTTGGGGATAATAGATCTGGAATACTCCTGCCGGGGGATTTCAGGATGCTCCATACTTGAGATGGTCAACCACTTGCTTTTGCCCCAAGATACAAGTCTGATCTGAAGAAAATGTCCCAAGAGGATTTTACAGAAGATCCGACATCTCCCAACTCCTGGACACTTGCTGAGTCTTAAACATCAGCTGCAAGGTGTGTGAAGCAACTCAACTGGGGAGTTTACAACCGTTATCAACACAGAAAAAAAAGCAAGATACAATACTACCTATTTGACACCGCTGCTGGAGATCATGAAGCTCTGTAAATACGCTGGGGATGACTACCTCCAAGAATAGCCTTCCTGCCGAGAAGCTGTCTGCTTGGGGAGGAATGATCATTTGCGCTTTGTGAAGGATTTTGGCTTGAAGACGTCCTACATCTTTGCATAGCTATCCCGTGAAATCTCTACACCTGCAAACAAAAGAATGCGCACATATGCCCCAGAATAATACGAGGTTCGGTAGTATTTAACCGAGCACACACGTCATTTAAAGTAATTTTAAATGTTTTCTCCTTTATGCATATTATTGTAGAACCCCAAGGTTTTCACAAGCAAGTGTTTATAAAAAATTTGGACGTTTGTGTAAACAAAGCAAATATAAAAACAAAACAAACAGATAGAATCATTCTGAATAACGACAATTTTATTGATCGAAGAGCCTGAAAAAGGCATTTACATCAAGAAGCAATTCCTGGAAAGAGGTAATTGCCAAAACATAAAAGAAACTGTCAATGTGAAAATGGAACTTCATTGAGTTTCAACCCTGCTATGGTTCATATATCTTCAAGATTCTCCAACTGCTTTGCCTTTAAAGGGGGACGATCGAACTGATTCCTGACCTTCAGAGTGTTTACTGATTGAGACGAGGCAATACAGATCACTCAGATCGCAGTTTTCGCTAAATCTCTCTTTTGCCTGGATCGCCCTTTACGGGTTTTCAATCCACCGAGATACCCTTTTTTGCCTAAGTTGCCCTTGCAGGTTTTCAACTTACCGGGTGTACTTTCTTCTTTTTTATTTTATCCCTAACTTTTGCCCGAACCCGTCTTTTTTTTTTGGTTCGCCGGGATGCCCTTTTTTGCTTGGACTCTCTTTTTACTGTCCAACAGGTCTCTTTATGCAAAGTTTTTTTTTAACTGCGTCTGAGTTCACAGGGGACAAAAAATCCTCACCGTCCATTGTTGTAAGCATCAAGGCTCCACCCGAGAAAACCTTCTTAAGAACATATGGACCTTCATAATTAGGCGTCCATTTGCCCCTGTGATCTGTATTCGGAGGAAGAATCCTTTTCAAAACCAAGTCGCCCGTCTGGTAGGTCTAAGGGCGCACTTTTTGATCAAATACCCACTTCATTCTCCTCTGATACAGTTGTCCATGACATACTGCAGCCAATCGTCTTTCTTCGATGAGACTCAACTCGTTGAACCGTGCTCGAACCCATTCAGCCTCGTCAAGTTTAACATCCATCATGACCCTTAAAGAAGGGATTTCCACTTCAACCGGTAGCACTGCCTCCATACCATATACAAGCGAAAACGGGGTTGCCCCAGTAGATGTACGAACAGAGGTACGGTACCCATGTAAAGCGAAAGGTAACATTTCATGCCAATCTTTATATGTCACCACCATCTTTTGCACAATCTTCTTAATATTTTTGTTAGCTACCTCGACGGCTCCATTCATCTTCGGGCGGTAAGGAGAAGAGTTGTGATGTTCAATTTTGAAGCTCTGGCATAACTCTTTCATCATCTTGTTGTTGAGATTAGAACCATTGTCAGTAATGATCCTTTCAGGCACCCCATATCTGCAGATAATCTCCTTCTTAATGAATCGGGCTACCACCTGCCTGGTAACATTTGCAAAAGAGGCGGCTTCTACCCATTTGGTAAAGTAATCAATAGCCACCAGGATGAAACGATCCCCGTTGGAAGCAGTAGGCTCAATCTTCCATATCATATCAATGCCCCACATAGCAAAGGGCCATGGAGAACTCATCACATTCAGGGGGTTTGGTGGCACATGCACCTTATCAGCATAGATTTGGCATTTGTGGTATTTTCGGGCATACTTAAAGAAATCAGCCTCCATAGTTAGCCAATAATACACTGCTCGTAATAATTTCTTCGCCATAGCATGCCCACCAGCATGGGTACCGAAAGATCCTTCATGTACTTCCTGCATTAACAGGTCTGCTTCGTGTCTATCCACACACCTGAGCAAGACCATGTCAAAGTTTCGCTTGTATAGCACATCCTCATTAAAAAAGAAACTTCCTGCCAATCTCCTCAGAGTCTTTTTGTCATTGTTTGATGCCCCAG
Organism: Lathyrus tuberosus; assembly: GCA_022829125.1. Lineage (NCBI taxonomy): Eukaryota > Viridiplantae > Streptophyta > Magnoliopsida > Fabales > Fabaceae > Lathyrus > Lathyrus tuberosus. The sequence goes on from JALAZF010000422.1 coordinate 673,108, forward strand.
CTGGATACTCTTGACTCTTCAAGAAACACTTGATATCAAAATACCAGGGTTTATCATCAGTCATAGTATCAGCGGTAAACACATAAGCGGGTCTGTCTAGTTTCATCACATCAATCTTTGGGATATGGTTCCACCAATTCACCTGAATCATGGAAGACAAGGTAGCTAAAGCATCAACCATCTGATTCTCGTCACGAGGTATATAGTACAATTTTACTGCTGTAAAGAAAGTCAACAGTCTTCTCGCGTAGTCTCTGAAAGGAATCAAGTTCTGCTGGTCGGTATGCCAATCTCCGTTGATCTGGTTGATCACTAGAGCGGAATCACCAAATATCTCAAGAGTCTTGATCCTCAAATCAATGGCTTCTTCAATACCCATGATACATGCCTCATATTCCGCTTCGTTGTTGGTGACATTAAAAGTTAACCTGGCAGTGAAAGGTATGTGTGATCCTTTCGGAGTGATAAGGACTGCCCCAACACCACTTCCATTCATGTTAACGGCCCCATCAAACATCAGTTTCCATTTGTCATCAGGATCCGGTCCTTCATCAACCGGAGGCTCCTCACAATCTTTAGCCTTGAGAAACATAATGTCTTCATCAGGGAAGTCAAACCTCATTGGCTGGTAATCATCAATAGGCGATTCGGCTAGATAATCAGACAACACACTCCCTTTGATAGCTTTCTGGGAAGTGTATTGTATATCATATTCAGTCAAAACCATCTGCCACCGAGCGACCCTTCCATTAAGAGCTGGCTTTTCAAAGATGTACTTAATTGGATCCATTTTTAAAATCAGTAGGGTTGTATGAGTCAGCATGTATTGTCTCAATCGCTTAGCAGCCCATGCTAGTGCACAACATGTCTTCTCAAGCATCGAATACCTGGACTCGCAATCGGTGAACTTTTTGCTCAGGTAGTATATAGCATGCTCTTTCCTACCTGTCTCGTCGTCTTGACCGAGAACACAACCCATTGATCCATCACGTACAGTGAGATACATAATCAGTGGCCTCCCAGGAACTGGAGGCATGAGAATCGGAGGATTTTGCAAGTATTCTTTTATTTTATCAAAGGCCTTTTGACAGTCACTGTTCCACCGGATTGATTGATATTTTCTTAATAACTTGAATATCGGCTCGCAGGTTGTAGTAAGATGAGATATAAATCTTGCAATATAATTCAACCTCCCCAAAAACCCACGAACTTTTTTTTCAGTTCTCGGCTCCGGCATTTCTTGAATGGCTTTTACCTTTGCTGGATCCACCTCGATTCCCTTTTCACTGACAATGAAGCCCAGAAGCTTACCAGATCTTACCCCGAAAGTACACTTATTCGGGTTCAGCCTCAGTCTGAAATGTCTCAACCGTTCAAACAACTTTTTCAAATTTATCAAATGCTCTTCTTCTGTTTGTGATTTGGCAATCATATCATCCACGTAAACTTCAATTTCTTTGTGAATCATATCGTAGAAGAGCGTTACCATGGCACGCTGATATGTAGCCCCAGCATTCTTTAAACCAAATGGCATCACCTTATAACAGAATGTGCCCCAAGGGGTAATAAATGTAGTTTTCTCCATATCCTCGGGTGCCATCTTAATCTGGTTGTATCTGGAAAACCCATCCATGAAAGAAAACACAGAGAATTGAGCCTTATTATCCACCAACACATCAATGTGTGGTAACGGAAAATCATCTTTTGAACTCTCCCTGTTCAAATCTCGATAATCCACACACATTCTGACTTTGCCATCCTTCTTCGGTATAGGCACAATATTAGCGACCCACAACGGATAATTAGTAACAGCTAGAAACCCCGCATCCAACTGCTTTTGCACCTCCTCTTTGATCCTGATAGCCATCTCAGGTTTGGTTCTCTGAAGCTTCTGTTTGATAGGAAAACAACCCTCTTTCAGTGGCAATCTGTGCACAACGATGTCTGTATCCAACCCCGGCATATCTTGATAAGACCAGGCGAAGATATCGACATACTCTCGCAACATCTCAATAAGCTCTTTATTTACATTCTCAGCCAGGCTTGCCCCTACTTTAACCTCTTTCCTTACCTCTTTAGTACCAAGATTGACAACCTCTACCTCTTCCCGATGAGGCTGAATGGCTCTTTCTTCCTGTTTCAATAATCTAGCCAACTCCTCTGGCAGTTCACAGTCTTCCTCGCCCCCCTCTTCGGCTTGGTATATTGGATTATCGAAGTCATAATAAACCATAGCAGAGTCGTCATCGATGAGATCCAGAGAATTACTTCTGCATGAATGATAATTCATGCCTTTAGAAACTGCTCTTTGAAAGGAAAAAGGAAAATGCAAGAAAACTGTGAAGAAAACAATGCTATTTTTTATTTAAAAGATAAAAATAAAAAAGAAAGACAGGGAGCACAATTTGAATACAAAACGTCCTTTTATTAATGATAAAAACTTGTATGAAAACAAAATGGGGGGCCCTACAATGAAGTCACTATGCCTTGGGCAGAGCATAGGACTTTTGCATGCTTAATGAAAGAAAACAAAGAAAATTACTTATTTGGCAGAGTAACTTGGATGAGATCCTCCGAAAACCAATTGTTTAGCTTCACTCCTGGGGCACATGGGCGCACCCAGTTGTCCAGGTCACAATCACTATCTTCACCGTCTTCAATTGCTGTACAGGTATGGCTTGGATATATGACCCCTCTACTTGAGAAGAAAACTGGCCCTTGGCGCTCTTGACCCTGTAGTGGAACCCGAGGAGGTTTATAACCAATTCCGCTCTTATCATCCTTGAAAGGTATCTCAACCATTTGTCCCCAACCTTCGGTATGCCCAGACTGCACCACCTCTAAAGCATGCTTATATGAAGTCATAGAGGTTCCCACTCTTGCCTCACCAGACGGAGAGTCTTTCACCATATTCATAGTTTCAAATGTCTGACAGGGAGTTTCGCGGATTTCTCCGTCCATCTCCAAGTACTTGAAGGATGATAGATGGCTAACAAAAATATATTCTTCTCCGCATACCGTAACAACTTGACCATCAACTACAAATTTTATCTTCTGATGCAAGGTTGAAGACACGGCCCCTGCAGCATGGATCCAGGGACGACCCAATAGACAACTATAGGCCGGTTGGATGTCCATCACATAAAACACTGTATTGAAGACCTGGGGTCCTATCTGGACGGGCAGCTCTATCTCTCCAAACACTGATCTCTTTGAACCATCAAATGCTTTCACCACCAGATCACAAGGTCTGAGTATCACCCCTTCCACATCCAGCTTGGCTAATGCTTTCTTAGGCAACACATTGAGGGATGGACCAGTGTCCACCAACACATGGGATAACATAGCACCTTTACATTCCATTGATATGTAGAGAGCCTTATTGTGATTCCTTCCTTCTGGCGTTAAGTCAAAATCTGTGAACCCTAGACCGTTTCCAGCATTAACATTGGAGATCACACTTTCAAGCTGGTTCACTGATATTTCTTGCGGTACGTATGCCATATTCAAAATTTTGAGCAAAGTATTCCGATGGGCTTCGGAACATAGCAACAATGACAATATGGAAATCTTAGAAGGAGTTTGATGTAGATGGTCAACGATCTTATAATCACTCTTCCTGATTATTCTCATGAATTCCTCAACATCTTTCTCAAATGACTTATCAGATTCTTCCCCTGTCACCGGTTCAGCCCCTGGAGTTGATTCATCATTCAGTTCCCGCTTCCCTTTGGCCCTCTCTAATGCTTCAGTATTGTCTTTCCTGAGTGTCTGAGGAGCAAAAATCCTTCCGCTGCGAGTAAAACCACCCACTCCTCCAACATTTCCGACACTTGAACCACTTTCTTTAGGAGTATGCACCTCCTGCCTCTGTCCTTGACTATTAGTCCCATAGTACCACGGGATAGCAACCTTGTTCTCATTTGGGACATAGCTGGGAACAGTTATAGTTATAGGAGCTACTCGTTCAGGCGCAGATATCTATACAAGAGCAGGCACCGGAATTTCCACAGGATCAAAGTAGATTGTAATAGTAGAAACTTCATCATCATTCTTTTTCAACTGATCAAATTGCAAACATCCTTCATCTATCATACCCTGAAGGCCAGTTCTCAACTTTACACAACCATTATCAGCACTCAAACAATCTTCACAACTTTCTGAACAACCAGGAAACACAACCCCTTTCAGCAAACGTTCCTTCACAACTTTCAACGGAGTCTTGACATCATTAATGTCCCTTACCAGATTCAGCCCTCTATCTTCTTCAATGGCATGCACCCCTGGTCCACCATGCGGGGGCATGGGATTTTGAATTACATTAGGTCTCAGAGCAAAATTAATAGCCTTTGAATCAACAAGGTCTTGTACCACATGTTTGAAAGCCTTGCAGTTTTCCACATTGTGTCCCGGCGCATTGGAGTGAAACTCACACTTTTTCATTTGCATCATATCCAGCGGGTAACCTGCCCACTGGGGGAGCCAAAGTCCTCAACTGTACCAAATTCAAACGAAGTAAATTCTGTAGCATCTGTGAACAAGTCATAGGAAAAACATCAAAATGCACGTCTGTCATTCATTCTCTTTCTTGGGTGATACTGCCTCTGAGCTGCAGGTTGAGCCTCATTACCCGGAGTTGGAATAGTTATAGATGCTGCCTGGTGATGTGCACCCTGTTGTCCTCTACCTCTCCCCCCTTGTGAATACACAACATTAGTGTCACCTTCACGCTTTCTGTTATTGTTGCCAAAAAACTTCTTTGCAGGAGCTGAACTTGTACTACTTCCGTCCTGAATTTTCCCCATCTTTAACAAACTCTCAACTCTCTCTCCAGCAATTACTATATCAGCAAATCCAGTAGATGGACAAGCGGCCAGCCTATCAAGATACGGACCTTGGAAAGTATTCATAAACATGTCAGCCATTTCTCTATCTGCCAACGAAGGTTGCACCTGAGCAGCAAGTTCACGCCACCTCTGGGTGTACTGCTTAAAACCTTCCTTGGGGTCCTGTGTCATGCTTTGTAACTGAGTGCGATTCGGTGCCATGTCGATGTTATATTGGTATTGCTTTAAGAAAGCCAAGCACAACTCTTTCCAGCTTCTGACGCGGGCCCTGTCCAATTTTATGTACCATTCCAATGAGGCTCCAGACAAGCTGTCCTGGAAAAAATACATCCATAACTTCTGATCATCAGAATAAGCTGCTATCTTCCGGTTGTAAGCCTGGAGGTGAGTTTTGGGACAAGTGCTACCATTGTACTTGTCGAAAGTAGGTGGTTTAAACTTCGGGGGAATCTTGACATCCTGTACCAGTCCCATATCCTCAACATCAATTCCCAAAGGTTTTGACTTTCTATAGCTTTCACCCTCTCAGCCAATCCCTCGTATTTCCTTTCATCATGGTAGAATCCCATATCAGCATTAAGTACAGAAAACTGGTCATCTTGATGATCTTCCACCAGCCCAGTGTTTCCAGGAGCAAAACCCACATTAACTCCAACCGGAGGAGGAGTAACCACAGGAGGATTGACCACAGGAGGGTTGACCACAGGAGGGTTGACCACAGGAGGGTTAACCCTAGGGGGATTAACGTGATCACCAGTAGGAATCTCAGTCTCCAACCTCTGGATGGTAGCTCTCATGTCTTCTTGCCCTGGTCTGAGGTCCTGCTGCCCCTGAGCAACCCCTTGCATCAGATTCATAAATTGTTCCATATGTGCCCTCAACTCAGCCAACTCTGTCTGCACCTGATCCATAGCTCTAGCCTGGTTTCGTCTGGTTGCGTATCGGTGAACGGGAGAATCAGCTATTGTGCCTGAAACCAAATAAAGGTTAGAGAGCTCCTGCAGCGAGTACCTGTTATGCAAAAATGCTTATGATTATGCAAATGCGAATGCAGACATGTTTGTATATTTTGCAGGGCGATCCACCCCTTGATTCCAGTTTAAAGATAAGATGGGATGAAACTGCTGCTCATATATAAATCAGAGTGAATCACTGTCAGAAATTACAACCCAAGGTACCATAAATAGCCTGAAAAAAATAAGCAAAGGTCCCAGCCAACAATTCTGGTGGTGACCCAAAAATACAAAGAAAAACAAACTACCAACTATAGAGTAGAGTTCCCTTCAATGATCTTGCACCCTTTGAGGACCACTGCCCGAGCTAGAGCATTCCCACTTAGACCTCTTCACTCCTGCTTGTATCTTCAGCTCCTCCATGGTTGCTATGGCTTCATTGAGTCGTTCCTCGATTGCGTGTCTTTGGAACGTCCCTGACAAGATCTCCTCGTCTTTCTTCCTGAGCTTCAACTTCAGACTCTCAATCTGCTCTAAATACTTATCCTCCTTCTGCTTGTTGGCTGTGATTGCAGTATCTCGGTAAGCATTGAACTTGTGAATCTTCAACCAAGCCTTGGCTAGGTCATCCTTCTTAGATTTGAGAGTTTTACATACACCTTTTAGAGCTTGTCCTACCCTTTTCTTAGCTGCGATCTCTTCAACCAGCTCCTTTTCTTTCTCAGCGAGACGTTCTGTCTTCAACTTGGCAATATGAACAGCCTCACCTCGCTCATGTTTCAATTGGTAGATTTCCTTTTGCAACTCACCGTTCTCCTCTCGAAGTTTCTCCTTTTCAGCCCACAATTTGTTATACTTCTCTATCTCAATCGTGGCTGGAGGTTCAATCAGCAAGGGGTAAGAAGGAGGTTCCCTGTAGAATGGTAAAAGTACACTTTCTACTCTTCTCTGAATCCAGTCTTCATACGCAGGAAAAGCTTTGTTGTTACACTTTCCAAAAGAAGTCTTTCCTTTCTTATGGCGATCTCTCCAAGCGTTTGAGTTATGGAGTGATCAAAGTGGCTGAAAAGTGAAAAAGTCACTTTTTCCAACACTTAGTGAAATTTTCACTAAGTCAGATTTTGCCTCACTTTTTGCCAAATGTAGGGGGATTTTTCACTTGGTATCAAAAGAGATCAAAACCAAACTTGTTCAAACAGTTGTTGTATCATGTAAGAGCTTTCCAAAATGGCCAAGAACATTGCCAAATTCAACCTACATCATGAGATACAACATTGGCAAGTTGCCTTGCTGAAATCTGTCAAGGCAAGGCAAAATTTGCATTTTGGCTCGATTTGCCAAAATCAGCCAATTTCAATTGCTCCAATCCACTTGGACACCTCAGAGGATTGAATCTAAAGGGGACAATCACTGAGCCAAGCCTCCAAAGTCCATGGAACAAGAAATAGCATGTTGAACCTAGAATGGCCAAAATAGGGACAAGACTTCAAATTTGGAATGAGGCATTCAATGGAACCATCAAGGTGACATGGACTGAGCCATTCTCATCTGAAATCAGTCAAGACTTATCCAAGACCAAGGGGACCAAAGCTCTGTGCCCTAACCTCTAGTCAAAGGCTAGAGGAGACTTGGATTCTCATTGGACAACATTGGCCAAACCTACTTACCAGCTGCCATGCACTATTCCTTGCAAAACAAACTTGCTCTACTATAAATAGAGCTCAATTGTGGTCAGTTTAAGTACACCAAAGCCATCTAACAGATGCTTTCCTCAAAATCTCTTTCTCTTGGCAAAAATGCCTTTCTTAGCAAGGTAGCTATCGGGTTTTGAGTTTGAGAGCAATTCTGCACAAACCAATCACTCACACACCTCACATACATCACATATGAGCTGATCAAACACTCACATAACTTTTGAAACATCAATTTCATGAAATCACCAGCTGGTTGCTCAAATTTTCAAACAAGGTGCAGCTGAGGTACCACAAAGTGATCCAGTCCATTTCAATTCAATCCAAGTGTTCAAACACACTCCATATGGTGTAGGGAAGCTGTCCAGATCATCACAACTTGTCTGTAACACCTCCAACTCAAAATCACATCTGCTCTTGCTGTCACGACTTGGAGGTAAGCACATACTTGGTCATCTCTCAATCTATGCATATTTCCTCGCACAATAATTTGGCCATATGTTCATAATCATGCATGCAATGTTTTCCCTCAATTAATTGCATTGTTTGAATCGTGTATCAAAAATCCTAGCCTTCATGCAGAAATTAGGGTTCTTGAGGTTTCTTCGTGATTTCTTGTTGTATGTTTAATTTAAATGAAATTAAAGTACATAGACATGATCGTGAGGTTGAGACGAGCATAATGATATGTGGATTGCATGATATGATTACGTATTCATGGAGATTGGATAGAAAACGCAAATCTGAGAAACCAAGAACACGCGCGTGTTCTTCAGCTTGTTCTTGGCGCCTTTTTTTCAAATTCAAATATTTGAATTTTGTGATTTTGTTTAATTGATTCAAAAATTAATTTCTCTCTGAGTTTTAATGATTTTGAGTTGATTCTTTTTTTTAATAATTCACAAAAATGTTAAAATATTTTATTTTATCAAAAAATCCCAAAAATATTATTTATTTCATATAATTGATATTTTTGCAAAGAATTAATGTTTTAATTGTTTTTGGCATTTTAAATATTTTTTCTACATTGATTTTGCAACTTTTAATGCTTTCTAATTATTTTGTAGGTCAATACTTAATTTTTGAAGTATTAATCCAAGATCACAGTTTGTTTTCCATGTGTTAAACAATTTTTGATCATTTTAATTGAATTTTTATTCAATTAAATACATTTTGAAAACAAATTAGGGTTTTTGGATTAATTCAACCCTCATAAATCATTTTCAAAACACTTTGGGCCTCTATTAGAGTGTAAGACCCAATGCTTTTTTTGACCAAATCATCTTTGGGCCTCACTTATTGTATAAGTCCCGATACCGTCAAAAAACAAACGGCGCGATCGTCGCCTTTTCAAAAATCATCTGGGCCTACCCTCGAGTAGTAAGACCCATTTATTTTTCTTTAAAACTCTTTGGGCCTCTTGAGAGAGTGTAAGACCCATCCCCCCTTGTACAAAAACTTTTTGGGCCTCACTCATTGTATAAGTCCCTCTGTACAAGTAAACGGCGCAATCGTCGCCCGTTTAAAAATAAAAACCATCTGGGCCTCTCCTTGAGCTATAAGACCCATTCAAAACACTTTGGGCCTCTAAGAGAGTGTAAGACCCAATCCCCCTTTTAACCAAAACATTTTGGGCCTCACTTATTGTATAAGTGCCTCTGCGTTAAAAGAAAACTTCGGCGCGATCGCCATTTTTAAACGAAAAATCATTTGGGCCTACCCTCGTGTTATAAGCCCCTCTCTTTTCTTTAAACCTTTTTTGGGCCTCTTGAGAGAGTGTAAGACCCATCCCTTTGTACAGAAAACCTTTTTGGGCCCCAGTCACTTGTATAAGTCCCTCTGTACAAATTCAAACAGTGCGCTCACTGATAAAACCCTGGGCCTCTCCTTGAGCTGTAAGCCCCAAATCTTTCTTTTTCAAAGCACTTTCTCCTTTGATTTTGAATATATTGTTGTTTTCAATGTTTCTTTGTTGAACAACTAACCAAACAGCATGGAAGCACTACAACCGAGTAAGTGGTTATCGCTTTCATTTACTGCTTTCATATTATAAACTGTATTGAGGGGCTGCTCACTGTAAGTCTCCTTTCATAAACTCATATCTACTGTGTAATAATAGTATAGATATTTCGAGTTCCCCCGGCAACTACGTCTAGAACTAGGTGACGCCGTTTCACTTATTCGTAGAAATAGACGCCTAGATCCCCAATAGGAGCACCAGATACAGTCTTCTCTTCGGCTGTCCTCCTTAGGAATCGTCAAGAAGCTCTACTCCCCAAGATGAATGTATTCTCCGTGAATGGCATCTTTGAGTTTCTTCCCAATTCTCGAACTTTCCTGACTTGATCTATTCCTTGTGGATAGCTTGCCTTGAATGTCTCGGGGTTTGGGTACCCACTACGGTCATAATCTTGGACCTTAACTAAGGAACCCTCTTTAAAAGCTAAAAGTCACTGGATAGTAAACCTCGCACGTTTACCAGTGGTTTTCATCTTTAAAAGAGTATCTCTCCTAATGGAAAGGAGATGATAGACCCACGGGCTTCTTAAAAGCATCGGCCTCCTCTTGGGCATTATTCAAGGACACTACGGCTTCTTAGAAGTATTCACAGCCTCCTCTTAGGCTTCGTATAATGATCTCTTCCTCCGGGAATGATAGCCTCCTCTTGGGCTTCGTACAAGGACTCGTCGGCTTCTTAAAAGTTTCCAGCCTCCTCTTGGGCTTCGTACAAATTGTCCCGACGACCTCCTAGAGGTATAGGAACAGAACCTAGTCATCCTCATAGAACAGTCCTTTCATAGAGTCTACTACTATTTCTCGAAGCATAGTACAAAAGATAAAACTCTAGAAACGGACAGTCTAACTTCCTTGAGTCTCAAAGACATTCTCAAGCACCCTTCGTTAAATAGGAAGGAAACCCGCAGACTCAGATAGTCTCGATACCCTTTGGATTTCCCATTTCCTCAAAGAGAAGGAAATATCCCTGATCCTCAAATCAAATGCCTGAGTACAGTGTTGCTCATATAAGAACTGATTTTCTCTTTTAAATCAGTATATTGGATCTGTCACTCAACTGAAACAGTTACAATAGCCTCCATCTCGGGATTCGTACGAGATACCAAAATTCTCCCCAGTGGAGTAAAAACAACCTTTTCGCCTCTCTCTCGGGCTTTGTACGAGATACAAAAACACTCTCTTACTGAGTATAAAATATTCTCCAACTGAGTCAACTCTTTGCTAGCCTCCTCTTAGGCTTTGTATAACGATATGCCCCACTGGGTCAAAAACTTTTAGCCTCTCTCTCGGGCTTTGTACGAGACACAAAATAGCCTCCTCTTAGGCTTTGTATAATGATTTTCCTAGCGAAAATTAGCCTCCTCTTAGGCTTTGTATAAGAAAACCACTGGTTGATCCAATCGACCTTTTAGCATCAAAACTGTGCCTCGTTCGCAGTACACAAACATCAACAACTCCTTTCCCTTCATCTAATCGCTGTAAGCGGCAAGCCTCTGGATCATCTACATCCATGCCACTGTCCCTCTTTTAGCATGAGAAATTCCTAAGGAAAGATGGCATTGCTCTACACTGAGTTAAAGTCTTCTTCTTCAGGTTAAAACCCTTTCTTTGGAAATTATGGCATTGCTCGGATCCGCGTATCCCAGTTAAAGTAATTCTCCTTCTCCCCTCTTTAGAGATGACAAACTCTCTCTAAAGTCAAGGTCTTTCAGCTTCAGGTCTTGGGCTTTGAACAAGACACCAAAACACCCATTTCCTCCCATAGAATAGGAGGAACTACGAACGCTCTGATTTCCCTGTTTCGGTAAACGGGAATACGTAGGCATAAGATCGAAAGAAAAGATCTTAGCGAGCGCAATCAACAAAAAACCCAAATCCCATATCCCCGTCAATCAAAAGCAGTAATTCAAAAGCACCAGTCCTAATATCCTAATCCTTGTTCCCCGCCAGAAACCTTCTGCCCAGGTAGAAAAAAAGAAAGAAAACCGTATTGGCGAAAATACAAATAACCAGTACAAGGCCCCCCCACATTGATAGCATTCGTAACCTAACAGACCGCTGTTTAAACTCAGTATGCAAAGCAGGGTTAATTGGAGACATCTATTTCCCTTCCTTATTCAGCTCACAATAGGATAAAAAATGAATCGACCTGTAGTCAAAGCTCAAACCGCAGAGAGCGACCAGCGCTTAAGAACCGCGTCCAAAATCGCTCGCTACAGAAAAGTGGCGACCACCGTGGGGCCAGTTTTTCTTTCTTTCTGTTTTCCTTGTAAAATGGCGACTCTGCTGGGGAGTCTCCTCTTCTGCCTTAGGGCATCATCCCCATTTTCCACGGAAAATGGGAACTATACCGAAGAGAAAGATTGACCTACGCTGGTCCATCTCTTAGGAAGGGAACCACAGATTGGGGCTTCCGCCGGGGAACCCATTTCTGTTAGGAACTTAAGAATCGTAGCTTTATAAGTCTAGGATGATTAGGACAAATATATATACTGCTTTTCCTAATTGCTATACGTGTTTATTTTTCTGCTAATGGGAATGCGTGTGATGCCGCATGTGGTGAGATTGAGTATACACCTAGAAAAGCCAAACCCTTTCGTAGTGCGGAAGCTATCGGAAATAGCTGTTACGCGATACCACCCTCATTCGAGGCTGGTGATCTATTCTCGGTGAATGGCACTTACTCTAAGATTGCACACAACTCGCTGGCAATCCGCTTGTTGTCTGCCTTCCTGGGAGGAGCTGATGATAATGAGTACAGATACAAAAATCATCCTAGTATAAACCTTTGGGGATAGGTAGAGCCTTGACTTCATGACAACGACCCTCTGACCCCATGTTTTTTCTATGTTTTTGTGTGCTGCATTCATGCATTCATTTAATAAAACATTAAAACATTCAAAAAAACTTTCTCTTCTAGTCTCTCTGTTTTTCAAATTAAACTAAAGACTGTGATTGCAAATATCAGAGAAAAAGATTGTATTAATGGATTTCGGTAGAAGGAGAACTCACCAGTATACCTTCAAGGTTCCAAAACTAGGGGATTTGAGAAAGTTAGCGAGGATGATCGTTAACCCAGAGGCTTTCAGAGCCAAGCACGGAGGTTTGCTACCACTGTTAAGAGTCCATGTGATTAAGGGAATCATGGATGCGCTCATTCAGTTCTACGATCCGGTTTATCACTGTTTCACATTCCCGGATTACCAGCTGGCACCAACGCTGGAGGAGTATTCTCATCTGGCTGATTTACATATCACTGATCGAGCTCCATTTTCTGGACTGGAAGAAATTCCAAAGAATCAGACTATTGCAAGAACAATTCATTTGGACGAGTCTGAAGTCAGGACTCACATGATTACTAAGGGTGGCACCCAAGGTTTGCCAGCCCAGTTCCTGACCAAGAAAGCTCTGTACTTTGCTAGTATAGGGAACATGACTGCTTTTGAAAGCGTCTTTGTCTTGCTCACCTATGGGTTATTTTTGTTTCCCAACATCAATAACTTCGTCGATATCAACGCTATTAAGGTTTTTCTCATTTGAAACCCTGTGCCGACTTTGCTCGCAGATGCGTATCATTCTGTACACTTGGGAAATTTATACAGCGGAGGGGAGATCACATGCTGTGTACCTTTGCTTTACAAATGGTTTATCTCGCACTTGCCCAAGTCTGCTGCTTTTTGGGATTGCAAGAGTGTCTTACGTTGGTCGCAGAAGATCATGTCTCTCACCAACTCTGATATAGATTGGTGTAATAGGATTTATGAGGGAATCAGAATCATTGACCGTTGTGGAAACTTCCCCAGCGTGCCCCTCATAGGAACTAAGGGAGGAATCAACTATCATCCGATATTGGTTCTTCGTCAATTTGGATACCCGATGAGACACATCCTACTGGGTGTTCATCTGGAAGGTCTTTTCTTCAAAGAAGGAGAAAGTGACAGAGCACTGAAGATGGAAATAGTGCATGCTTGGAAACAGGTTCATAAGAAAGGACGAGAGTCTCTGGGAAAACCGAACTGTGTCTCGGTGGAGCCTTATCTCCATTGGGTACAAACTAGAGCTCTCAAGCTAAAGATGCCTTATCCTCGTTACAGAATTCTTTCGCCGAGGGAAATTGTCATGTACTTCATGACGGAAACTGAAAGGCTTCAGGTTACTCTCAACAAAGTTCAAAAGGAAAGAAGATCTTGGAAGAACAAGTACCGCACCCTCGACGTAGAGTGTATCCAAATACAACAATTACTAAAAGAGAAAGATGCTCTGATTGAAATTTTGGAGCAACATGCTGTAGAGAATCAAGATGACCAAAGGAATTTGCTCACTCCTTTCACATGGCAAAGGAATGACAACCCGACAACGGCCCAAGCGCCCCGGTCAAAGAAAAGGAAGATACCAGAATCAACACCCGGTTTCTCCTCAGAGAGGACTCGGGACCCATTAGTTTAGGTTTCTATTTCTGCACTTTGTAATCTACTGTATTTCCATTTCTGTAATCCTTTGGAATTCAATAAAAAGGGGTTTCCCCAGTGTTTGATATTTGCAATCTAATTGTCGAAGTTTATTTTGATTAAACCAAAGAAACAACAATTAATATAATCATTGCATTCATCATTCTCACATCGCGTATTCTTCTTCCCTACGAATCTCACGTTTGTGTCTCGATTCTAGAGTCAAACTGTCTCATTCGTATAATACTCGGGCCAATCGTCAGAAAAAGATGGATGATCTTGAGGAAGAAAACAGAGAGTTGAAAGAAGAGATCGACACTCTGAGAGAGGATATGAGAAAGCTTCGTAACGATATGCAAGCCATGGCAGAAGCTTAGCTACAAAGAACTGTGATCTAAGAGATCACCTCAACGCCCATCATAGAAAAGTATGATCCTAGGTATCAGATGCCGAAAGATCGTCCTTGGGGCATGCCTGTTAACTATATCCCGAAAGGATATGTTCCGCCGATCACTGAAGATCAGGGAATCGCAACAGAAGCCGCTGGGCCTGAAGGTTACAAACTTCGGGAAAGCGAAGATGCCAGGGGCATATTCAAGACTCCTGAAGGTTACAAACTTCGGGAGGCGCCAAGACTTACTGCCGTAGTCACGGTACCACCCCCTGTGGTGCACACTGTCCCGGAAGGACAGATTCCACGGACACCTTCTGGTAAGAAGGAAACTATGTTTGACAGAATGGAGGAATTCCAGGAACAGTTCCTGGAAATGCAGAAAGAGCTGCAAGCCATTCGCGGTCAGGATCTATTTGGAAAGGACGCCGCAGACCTCTGCTTGGTCCCAAATGTGAAAGTCCCGCACAAGTTCCAAGTGCCCGACTTTGAAAAATACAAGGGTAACTCTTGCCCTCAGAGCCATCTGGTGATGTACGCTCGGCGGATGTCAGCCCAGACGGAGAATCAGGACCTGCTGATTCACTACTTCCAGGATAGTTTAACCGGTGCCGCACTCAAATGGTACATGGGTTTAAACCGTACTACGATCAGTACATTCAGAGATCTTGGTACTGCCTTCGTCCAACAATACAAGTACAATTTGGACATGGCACCCGACAGAGATCAACTCAGATCAATGTCGCAAAAGGAAAAGGAAACCTTTAAGGAGTATGCTCAAAGGTGGCGTGAAATTGCCGCTCAAATTTGTCTACCTCTTGAGGAAAAAGAGATGACAAAAATCTTCTTAAAGACCTTAAGCTCATTTTACTATGACCGAATGGTTGCCAGTGCGCCCAGTGATTTCACCGAAATGGTCGGCATGGGTGTACGTCTTGAGGAAGCCGTCCGAGAAGGACGTTTGGTAAAAGACACTAGATCAACGAGCGGTACTAAAAAATACGGTAGTGCTCTCCCTAAGAAAAAAGAGCAAGATATTGGGAATATCTCTCTCGGAAAGCGAAGGCGACGTTATCAGCCAGTAGCAGCTGTTACTCCTGCTATCGGCCCCACGCCTGTTCCTATGTATCAACCTCAGGTTGCGCAGAGCCAACCTGACCAACAAAGGACACAACAGCCTCTTCAGCAGGCTCGTCCTCCATATAACAACAACCGTACAACACGGCCACTAGGATTTGATCCTATACCTGTAACGTACGCAGAATTATTTCTGTTACTGCTAGCTAAGGGGCACATTCAGACTAAGTCTCCCCTTTCAGTTCCAGAAAATCTGCCTTTCTGGTTTAAAGCGGATCAAACATGTCCTTATCATCAAGGAGGTTCAGGGCATAACATAGAGACTTGTCTCAATTTCAAGTCTGACATGCAAAAGCTTGTTAGGAGCGGGCTCATATCTTTCAAAGATACGAATCCTAATGTTCTTACGAACCCGCTGCCTCAACACGAGAAAGCTGCAGTCAATCTGATTGAGGAAGAGACTAACAATGTCTATCAAATTCATGATGTACTCTTGTTAAAGACCAATCTGGTCAAGATGCATTGTAGACAGAGTGGATATGGCCATGTGCCACCTCATAATTATCACCAGTGTGATATCTGCTCTAAAGACAACCAGGGATGTTCTGTAGTGCAAGCAGCGCTACATGAACAAATGGATCTTGGATGGATCCAAGAGCACCGAGTTCGTGGAGTTAACATGGTTTACATGAATTCCAACGTCATTCAAAACCACGACATCCATGCGATGAATGTCAACTTGGTGGCGATGCACTCAAGGCAAAGCCAGTATCATAATCTGCCGCGGCACGATTACAGTTCCTGTCTGATTTGCTCGGTAAACAAACAGGGATGCTCTTTCATACAAGAGGCCCTCCAGCGTCAGATGGACCTTGGATGGATCCAAGACTACCATGATAGGAACTCCTATCAAATCAACATGGTTCATATCTTCGACATCCGCGTAATGGATACCAACCTGGTAGAGTTACATGCTGAGCAGGTCCGACTTGGATTCTTAATATCACATGACTATCAAAATTGTAAAGCGGGTTGCGAAAACGATCGAGGTTGTACCTTTGTCCAGGAGGCACTTCAGCACTTGTTAAATCACTGGTGGATGCCAATCTATATGGACGAAGATACTCAGCAGATTAGTATCAATAACAGGAATCCTACTCGTCGTCAAAGTCAGGATGTCCGATCAATGGAAGGTAACCTAGTGAGGTTACATTGTATTCAAAGTGGGCGTGGCCAGGTGCCACCACACAACTATGACAGTTGTAGCGTCTGTTCGGAAAGTAACCAAGGGTGTTACCTTGTGAGAGCAACTCTTCAGGGTCAGATCGATCATGGAGAAATTCATCCATATCCAGGTTCAGGTCCCATCATTTGGTCGCCGAACTACCTTACCGATCAAGTTGAGGATGTTGTCACGATCTCTGGTCATCACCAGATCAGGGATGTTTTTGCCATCGTCCCTCTACTTGACGAATCTAGAGTTCCCAACCGGGAACGGATCAAGGTTACTTATGATGGTCAGAAAAATCAGAAGGTTCCCATAGTCATCTATCTACCGGGGCAACTACCGTATGAATCAGCTAAGGCAATCCCTTACAAATACGGTGCAACAATAATCAAGAATGGAAAGGAAATTCCATTACCCTCCGTCGTGAATATTGCAGACATCAGTCGTGTAACACGGAGCGGTCGAATCTTCAACCGAGGGGTTGGAGAATCCAACAAAGAAAAGGGACTTCAGGCAGAAATTCCTGATCCACCAGTCGGTCAATCTGGTAATCCAGACTTTTCAAAAGACAAAGATGAGATGCTGAAGCTCATCCAAAGGAGTGAATATAACATTGTCGATCAACTATTACAGACTCCTTCAAAGATCTCAGTATTATCACTGTTACTCAGTTCATAAGCACACAGAGAGGCTCTACAGAAAGTCTTGGAGCAAGCCTTTGTGGAACAGGATGTAACAATCAGACAATTTGATAGCATTGTCTCTAACATCACTTCCTGCAATAATTTGGGATTTAGTGATGAGGAATTACCCGAAGAGGGTCGCCGTCATAACATGGCGCTCAACATTACAGTTAACTGCCAGGGCGATGCTTTAGCCAACGTACTGGTAGACACAAGGTCAACCCTGAATGTTATGCCGAAGTCCACTTTGATGCAATTATCATTCAAGGGCCCTCCGATGAGAACCAGCGAGGTCGTCGTCAAAGCATTCGACGGATCCAGAAAAATAGTTATCGGCGAAGTGGATCTTCCCATAACTATTGGTCCTCACACTTTCCAAATCACTTTCCAGGTCATGGACATCCGGGCAACATACAGTTGTTTATTAGGAAGACCTTGGATACATCAGGCTGGAGCGGTTACTTCAACCCTCCACCAAAAGCTAAAGTTCGTCAAGAACGATCAACTTGTCACGGTTTGTGGGGAACAAGCCTTGCTTGTAAGCAACTTATCATCATCTACTTATGTGGAACCCGAGGAGGTTATTGGAACTCAGTTCCAAGCACTATCAGTGAGCAAGAACGATCAATCCAAAGAAGGAACTTCAATTTCTTCATACAAAGATGCTATCAAAGCGGTCGAGAGTACCGATACGACAGGATGGGGACGGCTTGTCATTCCTATTGACAATAAAACAAAGAAGGGTCTTGGTTTTTCTGCGACCTGTACCCAGACAGCCGCCAACGATGAAAGTCTTCATCCCCTTCAAAACTTCTTCCACAGGGGAGGTTTCCTTCACCTAGTGTCTCAGACAGTTCATGCTATCAATGAGGAAGATTCCTCTGACACGGATGAAGAATGGAAGTCCTACCTTAACAAGGACGACTATATGTCTCAGGAAGAGGTGCCTATGCCTTTTTGCTTTCCTACAGAAAGTCCGAGATTTATACCAAGATCAGATGTCGAAATGATCTACGGAGATTGTGATCCGGAAGGATGTCGTGCTCCACCAAATTCATTAGAGGAAGACACTCTGATGAAAGAAAACTTTGATCACAACTACTATGGCCTGATGGATGACCTGCCAATGTGGCAGCCTTACCCAGGAAACTTGGGGCAAGAAAGTCAGCCGAGTAATGAAAATCAGCTGACCATCATTGAACAGAATACCTGCGTCCCCACCATGCCATGGGATCCACACTCAGGTCATTCGGAAACTACTCAACATGAAGATGAATTCGCAATGTTTGCAGGACTTGAATTCATCAACTATGCTTTTCGCGAGGTCAACGTCATCGAGAGGGATGACTTCTCCAGTTCCAAAGAAGTTTGGGACACTTTGGGACAACCAAGTGGAAAATACGACTATATGGTCAAGTACACTGCTCCCGAAAGCTCTCGTATCAGGCTCGAAGATATCCAGTCAACTGGATGGGGAGATACAGCTGAGAGCACCAATGCTATGCAAAATGCAACAGAGGAATCCTCCTACGACAATTCTGCCTGGGAGACAGATTCCAATGATCCTGCTCCACCAGAAATCAGCGTCATTTCTGAAGACAAATCAAGGAAGGTGCCAGACTTTGTGATTCACCGAGGAGTTCGCCGCCAATGGGTTACCGTCGAGGTTCCGAAGGTCGTTCATCAGTCAAAGTAATTGCCATCTTTAACCTTTCACCTTGCCCAGGTGAAACAGATATTTTGATAGGGCTCGTTTTCTGTAAATTTCCCTCTTCGCTTTGCCCAAAGCGACATAGTTTTGTTTTATAGGGCTGTAGTTTCAAGAGTCGACTTGTTCATTAATAAAATAACGTCGTTCTGTAATTTCCGCATTAATTGCTGTTTTCTCTTTTTGCTTTTTCAGAAAATGGTAATCCTAAAAAATAATTCAAAAATAAAAACAAGCAGTAAAATCAAAACACTGCACACACTTGCATTTTCTCTATCTCTTCTAAACACGAATCATCACGTCATGCAGATTGCTTGTTTTATACCCCGTTGAAACATACGATCCGATGCCGTCTTCCAACTTTGAGTTCCCGGTATTCGAGGCTGAAGAAGAAAATGACAGCGAAATTCCAGAAGAGATCTCCCGACTACTCAGACAAGTGGAAAGGTCCATCGAACCTCACAAAGAGCCGTTGGAAACGATAAACTTGGGTTCAGAAAAAGAGAGAAAAGAAATCAGGATCGGAGCATTGCTCAGTCCAACTGTCAAAGAGGGTTTGATAAAGCTTCTCAAAGAATTCCCCGATGTGTTCGCTTGGTCCTATCAGGATATGCCAGGGTTGGATACCAGCATCGTGGAACATCACTTACCGTTGAGATCGGAATGTCCGCCAGTAAAGCAAAGGTTGAGATGGACTCACCCGGACATGGCCATCAAAATCAAAGAGGAGGTACAGAAACAGATCGACGCGGGTTTCCTCGCTACATCTGAATATCCTCAATGGTTAGCCAACATCGTACCCGTTCCCAAAAAGGACGGAAGGGTCAGAATGTGTGTTGATTACAGAGATCTGAACAAGGCAAGTCCAAAGGACGACTTTCCTTTACCACACATTGACATGCTGGTTGACAGCACAGCAAAGTTCAAAGTATTCTCCTTCATGGATGGATTCTCGGGCTATAACCAGATCAAAATGGCGCCGAAAGACATGGAGAAAACTTCGTTCATTACCCCATGGGGTACCTTTTGTTACAAGGTAATGCCGTTTGGTTTGAAGAATGCCGGGGCAACCTATCAAAGGGTCATGACTACTCTGTTTCATGACATGATACATAAGGAAATCGAGGTATATGTCGATGATTTGATTGCAAAATCAAGAACAGAGGATGAGCACGTTGAACATCTGTCAAAATTGTTCGAACGTCTAAGAAAATTCAAGCTCCGCTTGAATCCCAACAAGTGCACCTTCGGTGTCCGTTCGGGGAAACTACTAGGGTTCATCGCCAGCCAGAAAGGAATTGAAGTTGATCCTGACAAGGTCAAGGCCATTCAAGAAATGCCTTCTCCGAAAACTGAAAAACAAGTCAGAGGATTCCTGGGACGTTTGAACTACATCTCCAGATTCATATTCCTTATGACCGCGAC
The DNA here is from genome assembly GCA_022829125.1 of Lathyrus tuberosus. NCBI lineage: Eukaryota > Viridiplantae > Streptophyta > Magnoliopsida > Fabales > Fabaceae > Lathyrus > Lathyrus tuberosus. Next base: position 693,575 of record JALAZF010000422.1, read on the forward strand.
ATGTGCGTCGATTTTCAAATTACTCAAAAAGAACCAGGATTGCGTTTGGTCAGAAGATTGCCAAACCGCCTTCGACAGTATTAAGGAATACCTGTTGAATCTGCCGATTCTATCACCTCCAGTGGAAGGAAGACCACTGATCATTTACCTCACAGTCCTAGAGGACTCAATGGGATGTGTACTTGGCCAACAAGACGAAACTAAACAGAAAGAGTCTGCCATTTACTATCTAAGCAAGAAATTCACCGACTGCGAAACTCGGTACACAATGCTTGAGAAAACTTGTTGCGCTTTGGCTTGGGCAGCCAAACGTCTTCGCCAGTACATGATTCGTCATACTACTTGGTTGGTCTCTGAAATGGATCCAATCAAGTACGTTTTCGAAAAACCTGCTCTCACGGGAAGGATTGCCCGTTGGCAGATGTTACTATCAGAATATGACATAGAGTACCATGCTCAGAAACCCGTTAAGGGAAGTATTTTAGCCGATCATTTGGCTCATCAACTGATTGACGATCAAGAATCAATTGGGTTTGACTTCCCAGACGAAGATGTCATGTATCTAAAAATGAAAGATTGCGATGAACCGCTACCCAGTGAAGGACCAGAACCAGGTTCCCAGTGGGGACTCATCTTTGATGGAGCAGTTAATCATTATGGAAATAGAATTGGGGCAATCATTGTTACCCCTCAGGGTTCCCACATTCCTTTCACTGCCAGACTTACGTTCAAATATACGAACAACGAGGCTGAATACGAAGCATGTATCATGGGTCTCGAAGAAGCGATTGACTTAAGGATTAAGAACTTGGACGTATACGGCGATTCAGCCCTGGTTATTAACCAGATAAAAGGAGATTGGAACACATACCAATCAGGATTGATTCCTTACAAAGACTATGCAAGAAGGTTGTTACCCTTCTTCAACAGAGTCGACTTTCATCACATCCCTCGTGATGAGAATCACATGGCTGATGCATTAGCCACTCTCTCTTCCATGATTAGCGTAGGTCGATGGAATGACCTACCTAAGATCGACATAATGCGCCTTGAACGGCCCGCTTACATCTTCGCGATTGAAGCAGTCATAGACGACAGACCTTGGTATCACGATATCAAATGCTTCCTTCAGAAACAAGAGTACCCATCTGGGGCACTCAGAAAAGACAGGAAAACCCTCAGAAGATTGGCTGGAAACTTCTTCCTGAGTGGTGACACTCTTTATAAGAGAAATTTTGACATGGTCTTGCTCCGATGCGTCGACAGACCAGAAGCAGACATGCTTATGAAAGAAATTCATGAAGGATCCTTTGGCACTCATGCCAACGGACACACAATGGCGAGAAAAATTCTCAGGGCCGGGTACTATTGGTTGACCATGGAATCCGACTGCTACAAGTACATGAGGAGGTGTCACAAGTGTCAGATATACTCCGACAAAATTCATGTACCGCCATCACATCTCAAAGTTCTTTATTCCCCATGGCCATTTTCCATATGGGGAATCGACATGATTGGTGTGATTGAGCCCAAGGGTTCAAACGGACATCGGTTCATCCTGGTAGCCATTGACTATTTCACCAAGTGGGTCGAAGCGGCGTCATTCGCCAATGTAACCCGACAAGTGGTGGTCCGATTTATCAAAAACAATGTCATCTGCCATTATGGTGTTCCAAGCGAGATCATTACTGATAATGGATCTAACTTGAACAATAAGATGATGAAAGAGTTGTGTGCAGAGTTCAAGATCGAACACCATAACTCATCTCCCTACCGACCCAAGATGAACGGAGCGGTAGAAGCGGCTAACAAGAACATCAAAAAGATTGTTCAAAAGATGGTTGTAACCTATAATGATTGGCACGAAATGCTACCCTTTGCTCTTCATGGTTATCGCACATCTGTCCGCACTTCAACAGGGGCTACCCCTTTCTCTCTAGTATATGGCATGGAAGCAGTGCTTCCCATAGAAGTAGAGATCCCGTCAATCAGGGTATTGATGGAAGCTCAGCTCACCGAAGCTGAATGGTGTCAAAGTCGACACGACGAACTGAACTTGATCGAAGAGAAGCGAATCACGGCACTATGCCACGGTCAGTTGTATCAACAGAGAATGAAGAGGGCATTCGACAAAAAGGTCCGACCTCGTGTTTTCAGAAAAGGAGACCTCGTGCTCAAGAAGATACAATCATTTCTCACTGATTCTCAGGGCAAATGGACCCCAAATTATGATGGCCCCTATGTGGTCACGAAAGCTTTCTCAGGCGGCGCCTTGAGACTTGCAACCATGGACGGAGAAGAATTTGCCTACCCCACGAATGTTGATGTAGTCAAGAAATACTTCGTCTAAAAACTAAAAAAAAAAAAACGTCTCGGTGGATTGAAAACCCGAAAGGGCGGTCCAGGCAAAAGTTAGAGACATGAAAAAAAATCATCCCGATGGATTGGAAATCTCATAGTACAATCCAGGCAAAAATTAGGGATAATGGCAAGTAACTATGTTCAACAGAGGCAAGTCCCTCAGCAGCAGCAGTTACATCATCTATCAGAGGAAATCTCCAGTCAAAGGTCATCTTCGACAGAAGCTCAGGATGCCCCGAATTCAAAGTTGGTAGAAGGATAATGGTCATTATGTTTCAACGTAGCCCTTTTCCCTGTAAATTACCGTTTTCTAACTTTGTATATACTCTTTGGAATCACGCGTTTGGCTGATCTCCATCTTATCAATAAAATTTGAGCCCTTGTGCTTTTGTTTGTAATTCTTGCTTGTTTTAGCTTTACAGAACGACGTTGTTTAAACTTAATCAGCGATTCTTGAAATAAAACAAAAATGAATTTACTTGTTAAAACTTTTTCTGCTTTTAAAATAAAGATGGCAATTTCTTTTGACTGTTGAACATCGATCGCTTCTCCCGAAGTAAGCGAACTTCAAAGTGCAGAATCAAAGTACTCCTTCTAAGCCAGTATGCCTGAATGAAGGGATCAACTGTGTCAGAGACCTTGTTTCGTCTGACATCCTCGGTCGAGTTCTCATCTCTTAAGCCCGATCAACATAGCTCCCAACGGGACTATCTCTCCTAAGCAAGGTGGAATTGCTATTTTGAATCAACGGTAGTTCTTCGCCCCGCGATGGCCGAGTATCCAATTGTGTTCATCCATTAGTCTGTATGTCGCGTCTGTTTTGTCAGCATATACATACACACTTCATGCATTTTATTTGCATTCGCATTTCGTATTGCATCACTATCACTTGAGTCGGTCTTGTCCCCTAGTGATAAACAGTTTTCTCAATCGAGTTTGTCAGTTCTTTCCTCGTCAGGAAGTGTTGCGTCTGCACAATCTCGCCACCAGTGTATCTTTAGATCAGAGTCGGCGCTTGGCCACTTTGATAACTTAAACCTCTGAAAAGCCAGAGAAAACTCCCAATAAACATCACTCTTCGCCATTGAAGAGGATATCCTTGCTTTCCCAGATTAAGGAAAATCCACAGAGAAAGCCTCGTGATCAGAGATTCGGCAGCATGCCAGTTTTGCTCCGAAAGGACCGCTGATGAAAAGGTCATCGGCCCCACAAAATTGGACCCCATCATATGGCGTTTCTCCGGGAAGATCCCGAGAAAAGTATGATGTAATCCCAAATGAAAACAGTCTCTCAAGAGACTCGCTTTCCCCAGTAGAATCGACAAATGGCGTCTCCAAAACAGAGAAGTTTGTACACCTTTACAACTCAGACGAATGGGTTCCCCAGCAAGTCTGACATCAAAACTTTTTCCACTCAAATGGCATCTCCCCAGGAAAATTCGGCGAGAAGTTTGAGGAAAGCCGCTATGAATAGCGTCCCTTGTCAAGAAAGTTTATTGACAAAAGAAACTAAGACCAGTTCTTGGTAGGAAACCAGGATCGAGGGGAAGTTTAAATCAGAAACTAAGACCAGTTCTTGGTAGGAAACCAGGATCGAGGGGAAGTTTAAATCAGAAACTAAGACCAGTTCTTGGAGGAAACCAGGATCGAGGGGAAGTTTAAATCAGAAACTGAGACCAGTTCCTTGGTAGGAAACCAGGATCGAGGGGAAGTTTAAATCAGAAACTAAGACCAGTTCCTTGGTAGGAAACCAGGATCGAGGGGTATTTTAAATCAGAAATTGAGACCAGTTCCTTGGTAGGAAACCAGGATCGAGGGGAAGTTTAAATCAAAAGAGACTGAGACCAGTTCCTTGGTAGGAAACCAGGATCGAGGGGAAGTTTACCTTTTCTAAGCATCATCGCTTAGCTAAAGAAGATGAATGCATAAGCTACCATTCATAACCACCATCAAAATTTCGGATATTCCGATATTTAATCCTCTTGCACCCCGAATGCCTGAATCCCTTCGTCATTCACACCTTCGGGTCCAAGAAGATTAAATAGGGGCATCTGTAATACCCCAAATTTTGACCACTTAGATTTCCCATCATTGTGAAAATCATCATCACAATATGGATGAACCATCATGCTTCATCAGTCTCCCCAAAGATGGGTGAGCATCCAATACAATCAAAATTAGGGTTTCAAGCCCTCTCTGAGTGCTTAGACAAAGGATCAATCAAGAAATGACATGATCTTCAACTTGTCTAATCTCTTAAACATCCACAATGGATCAAAAAGGACTCCCACTTCAAGGATTAAGCACAAGGCTGCTCCCTTCTAGGTGGATCAAGTCTCAAGATCGACAGTGTCACCAAATTAGGGTTTTGGTCGACCAGGGTCTCCAGATGGAAATTTTCATCTGGGCACAAGGCAATGATCCAAAACATGACCTAATATACTTCATGGAACCTCATGAACCCATGCATCAAGTCAATTTTGCCTCAGGGGATGCATTCATCAAAAATCAGGAATTAGGGTTTCTTGACCTATTTCACCCCTAAGTTGACTTTTGGGACAAACCATGAGCCAAGACCTCAAGAGATGATTTGAGGGTCTCTAATACACCATATTTATCCATTTGGAACAATGGATTGATCCAAGAAGCTTGAGCAACAAGTCTCATTTTCATCTGCACCACAATTAGGGTTTTAAGAGAAAAGTCAACTGTAACTTTAACTTTTGACCAAGACATGCTCCCAAACCCTAATACATGATTGAATATACCCTATGACACCCATGGAACATGTCCATCAAGTTTGATTTAGGTCAAGGACATGATTTCCTGAAGAATTGCACAGTTTGGAATTCATCTGATAAAAAGTCAACTGTGCACAAAAGTCAACTTTGACTTTTTGAGATTTTTCACCAAAATGGATTTTTAACCCTAAAATGATGTTAATGTATGATTTGAATCATCATTCATCAAGAAAAGTTAGATAACTTGTAAAAGGGGTAACCATAAAACTTAGAAATTTTTCTAAGTTAAAAAGAAAGTGGCAAAGGTACCAACTTTGGAGGACCATAACTCCTAAACCACAAGGCCATTTTTTCTCATCCAAAGATGGATTTGTAGCCCTCATTATCATCTACAAAAACTTCAACTACAAGTCATTCCAATTCATTAAGGATTTTGAGTTATGGAGTGATCAAAGTGGCTGAAAAGTGAAAAAGTCACTTTTTCCAACACTTAGTGAAATTTTCACTAAGTCAGATTTTGCCTCACTTTTTGCCAAATGTAGGGGGATTTTTCACTTGGAATCAAAAGAGATCAAAACCAAACTTGTTCTAACAGTTGTTGTATCATGTAAGAGCTTTCCAAAATGGCCAAGAACATAGCCAAATTCAACCTACATCATGAGATACAACATTGGCAAGTTGCCTTGCTGAAATCTGTCAAGGCAAGGCAAAATTTGCATTTTGGCTCGATTTACCAAAATCAGCCAATTTCAATTGCTTCAATCCACTTGGACACCTCAGAGGATTGAATCTAAAGGGGACAATCACTGAGTCAAGCCTCCAAAGTCCATGGAACAAGAAATAGCATGTTGAACCTAGAATGGCCAAAATAGGGACAAGACTTCAAATTTGGAATGAGGCATTCAATGGAACCGTCAAGGTGGAATGGACTGAGCCATTCTCATCTGAAATCAGTTAAGACTTATCCAAGACCAAGGGGACCAAAGCTCTGTGCCCTAACCTCTAGTCAAAGGCTAGAGGAGACTTGGATTCTCATTGGACAACATTGGCCAAACCTACTTACCAGCTGCCATGCACTATTCCTTGCAAAACAAACTTGCTCTACTATAAATAGAGCTCAATTGTGGTCAGTTTAAGTACACCAAAGCCATCTAACAGATGCTTTCCTCAAAATCTCTTTCTCTTGGCAAAAATGCCTTTCTTAGCAAGGTAGCTATCGGGTTTTGAGTTTGAGAGCAATTCTGCACAAACCAATCACTCACACACCTCACATACATCACATATGAGCTGATCAAACACTCACATAACTTTTGAAACATCAATTTCATGAAATCACCAGCTGGTTGCTCAAATTTTCAAACAAGGTGCAGCTGAGGTACCACAAAGTGATCCAGTCCATTTCAATTCAATCCAAGTGTTCAAACACACTCCATATGGTGTAGGGAAGCTGTCCAGATCATCACAACTTGTCTGTAACACCTCCAACTCAAAATCACATCTGCTCTTGCTGTCACGACTTGGAGGTAAGCACATACTTGGTCATCTCTCAATCTATGCATATTTCCTCGCACAATAATTTGGCCATATGTTCATAATCATGCATGCAATGTTTTCCCTCAATTAATTGCATTGTTTGAATCGTGTATCAAAAATCCTAGCCTTCATGCAGAAATTAGGGTTCTTGAGGTTTCTTCGTGATTTCTTGTTGTATGTTTAATTTAAATGAAATTAAAGTACATAGACATGATCGTGAGGTTGAGACGAGCATAATGATATGTGGATTGCATGATATGATTACGTATTCATGGAGATTGGATAGAAAACGCAAATCTGAGAAACCAAGAACACGCGCGTGTTCTTCAGCTTGTTCTTGGCGCCTTTTTTTCAAATTCAAATATTTGAATTTTGTGATTTTGTTTAATTGATTCAAAAATTAATTTCTCTCTGAGTTTTAATGATTTTGAGTTGATTCTTTTTTTTAATAATTCACAAAAATGTTAAAATATTTTATTTTATCAAAAAATCCCAAAAATATTATTTATTTCATATAATTGATATTTTTGCAAAGAATTAATGTTTTAATTGTTTTTGGCATTTTAAATATTTTTTCTACATTGATTTTGCAACTTTTAATGCTTTCTAATTATTTTGTAGGTCAATACTTAATTTTTGAAGTATTAATCCAAGATCACAGTTTGTTTTCCATGTGTTAAACAATTTTTGATCATTTTAATTGAATTTTTATTCAATTAAATACATTTTGAAAACAAATTAGGGTTTTTGGATTAATTCAACCCTCATAAATCATTTTCAAAACACTTTGGGCCTCTATTAGAGTGTAAGACCCAATGCTTTTTTTGACCAAATCATCTTTGGGCCTCACTTATTGTATAAGTCCCGATACCGTCAAAAAACAAACGGCGCGATCGTCGCCTTTTCAAAAATCATCTGGGCCTACCCTCGAGTAGTAAGACCCATTTATTTTTCTTTAAAACTCTTTGGGCCTCTTGAGAGAGTGTAAGACCCATCCCCCCTTGTACAAAAACTTTTTGGGCCTCACTCATTGTATAAGTCCCTCTGTACAAGTAAACGGCGCAATCGTCGCCCGTTTAAAAATAAAAACCATCTGGGCCTCTCCTTGAGCTATAAGACCCATTCAAAACACTTTGGGCCTCTAAGAGAGTGTAAGACCCAATCCCCCTTTTAACCAAAACATTTTGGGCCTCACTTATTGTATAAGTGCCTCTGCGTTAAAAGAAAACTTCGGCGCGATCGCCATTTTTAAACGAAAAATCATTTGGGCCTACCCTCGTGTTATAAGCCCCTCTCTTTTCTTTAAACCTTTTTTGGGCCTCTTGAGAGAGTGTAAGACCCATCCCTTTGTACAGAAAACCTTTTTGGGCCCCAGTCACTTGTATAAGTCCCTCTGTACAAATTCAAACAGTGCGCTCACTGATAAAACCCTGGGCCTCTCCTTGAGCTGTAAGCCCCAAATCTTTCTTTTTCAAAGCACTTTCTCCTTTGATTTTGAATATATTGTTGTTTTCAATCTTTCTTTGTTGAACAACTAACCAAACAGCATGGAAGCACTACAACCGAGTAAGTGGTTATCGCTTTCATTTACTGCTTTCATATTATAAACTGTATTGTGGGGCTGCTCACTGTAAGTCTCCTTTCATAAACTCATATCTACTGTGTAATAATAGTATAGATATTTCGAGTTCCCCCGGCAACTACGTCTAGAACTAGGTGACGCCGTTTCACTTATTCGTAGAAATAGACGCCTAGATCCCCAATAGGAGCACCAGATACAGTCTTCTCTTCGGCTGTCCTCCTTAGGAATCGTCAAGAAGCTCTACTCCCCAAGATGAATGTATTCTCCATGAATGGCATCTTTGAGTTTCTTCCCAATTCTCGAACTTTCCTGACTTGATCTATTCCTTGTGGATAGCTTGCCTTGAATGTCTCGGGGTTTGGGTACCCACTGCGGTCATAATCTTGGACCTTAACTAAGGAACCCTCTTTAAAAGCTAAAAGTCACTGGATAGTAAACCTCGCACGTTTACCAGTGGTTTTCATCTTTAAAAGAGTTATCTCTCCTAATGGAAAGGAGATGATAGACCCACGGGCTTCTTAAAAGCATCGGCCTCCTCTTGGGCATTATTCAAGGACACTACGGCTTCTTAGAAGTATTCACAGCCTCCTCTTAGGCTTCGTATAATGATCTCTTCCTTCGGGAATGATAGCCTCCTCTTGGGCTTCGTACAAGGACCCGTCGGCTTCTTAAAAGTTTCCAGCCTCCTCTTGGGCTTCGTACAAATTGTCCCGACGACCTCCTAGAGGTATAGGAACAGAACCTAGTCATCCTCATAGAACAGTCCTTTCATAGAGTCTACTACTGTTTCTCGAAGCATAGTACAAAAGATAAAACTCTAGACACGGACAGTCTAACTTCCTTGAGTCTCAAAGACATTCTCAAGCACCCTTCGTTAAATAGGAAGGAAACCCGCAGACTCAGATAGTCTCGATACCCTTTGGATTTCCCGTTTCCTCAAAGAGAAGGAAATATCCCTGATCCTCAAATCAAATCCCTGAGTACAGTGTTGCTCATATAAGAACTGATTTTCTCTTTTAAATCAGTATATTGGATCTGTCACTCAACTGAAACAGTTACAATAGCCTCCATCTCGGGATTCGTACGAGATACCAAAATTCTCCCCAGTGGAGTAAAAACAACCTTTTCGCCTCTCTCTCGGGCTTTGTACGAGATACAAAAACACTCTCTTACTGAGTATAAAAGATTCTCTAACTGAGTCAACTCTTTGCTAGCCTCCTCTTAGGCTTTGTATAACGATATGCCCCACTGGGTCAAAAACTTTTAGCCTCTCTCTCGGGCTTTGTACGAGACACAAAATAGCCTCCTCTTAGGCTTTGTATAATGATTTTCCTTGCGGAAATTAGCCTCCTCTTAGGCTTTGTATAAGAAAACCACTGGTTGATCCAATCGACCTTTTAGCATCAAAGCTATGCCTCGTTCACAGTACACAAACATCAACAACTCCTTTCCCTTCATCTAATCGCTGTAAGCGGCAAGCCTCTGGATCATCTACATCCATGCCACTGTCCCTCTTTTAGCATGAGAAATTCCTAAGGAAAGATGGCATTGCTCTACACTGAGTTAAAGTCTTCTCCTTCAGGTTAAAACCCTTTCTTTGGAAATTATGGCATTGCTCGGATCCGCGTATCCCAGTTAAAGTAATTCTCCTTCTCCCCTCTTTAGAGATGACAAACTCTCTCTAAAGTCAAGGTCTTTCAGCTTCAGGTCTTGGGCTTTGAACAAGACACCAAAACACCCATTTCCTCCCATAGAATAGAAGGAACTACGAACGCTCTGATTTCCCTGTTTCGGTAAACGGGAATACGTAGGCATAAGATCGAAAGAAAAGATCTTAGCGAGCGTAATCAACAAAAAACCCAAATCCCATATCCCCGTCAATCAAAAGCAGTAATTCAAAAGCACAAGTCCTAATATCCTAATCCTTGTTCCCCGCCAGAAACCTTCTGCCCAGGTAGAAAAAAAGAAAGAAAATCGTATTGGCGAAAATACAAATAACCAGTACAAGGCCCCCCCACATTGATAGCATCCGTAACCTAACAGACCGCTGTTTAAACTCAGTATGCAAAGCAGGGTTAATTGGAGACATCTATTTCCCTTCCTTATTCAGCTCACAATAGGATAAAAAATGAATCGACCTGTAGTCAAAGCTCAAACCGCAGAGAGCGACCAGCGCTTAAGAACCACGTCCAAAATCGCTCGCTACAAGATGGATTCCTAGACAAATGATGGCTGGTCTCATAGCACATACCTCTCTTAGAGCATCTGCAAGAGAAGATTGGTACTTTGATAGTGGTTGTTCAAGACACATGACTGGTGTGAAGAAGTTCTTGTCAGATATCAGACCTCACTCCACCAATTATGTCACCTTTGGGGATAGATCAAAGGGGGAAATAAAAGGGGGAAATAAAAGGGGTTGGAAAGCTGGTCTACACAGGACAACCAAATTTGGATCGTGTTCTATTTTTCAAAGGGCTGACCGCAAATTTAATCAGTATAAGCCAACTGTGTGATGTAGGCCTCAAAGTAAATTTCACCAAATCTGAATGTCTAGTAACCAATGAGAAAGATGAAGTTGTTATGAAGGGAACCATGTCTAAGGATAACTGCTATCTGTGGAATCCTCAAGAATCTGAAAGTTTGTCTACTTGCTTGATGTCAAAGGAAGATGAAACCAAACTGTGGCATCAGAAATTGGGTCATTTACACCTGAAAGGGATGAAGAAAGTTATGTCAAGTGAAGCTGTTAGAGGTATTCCTAAGCTGAAGATTGATGAGGATAAAATATGTGGTGAATGTCAAGTTGGGAAGCAAACAAGGGTGTCACACAAGAGGCTTCAACATCTTACCACAACTTCTAGAGTTCTGGAACTTCTTCACATGGACTTAATGGGACCTATGCAGGTTGAAAGTCTTGGTGGGAAGAAGTATGCTTATGTTGTAGTAGATGATTACTCCAGGTTCACTTGGATAAGTTTCATCAGAGAAAAGTCTGAAGTATTTGCAGCCTTCAAAGAGTTGTCTCAAAGGATTTAACGGGAAAAGGATTGTGGTGTTGTTCGAATCAGAAGTGACCATGGGAAAGAGTTCGAAAATAGCAGGTTTGAAGAGTTTTGCTTATCTGAGGGAATCACTCATGAATTCTCATCAACAATCACTCCTCAGCAGAATGGTGTGGTGGAACGCAAGAACAGGACTATACAAGAGTGTACAAGAGTCATGATTCATGCCAAAAAGCTTCCATATCATTTTTGGGCTGAAGCCATGAATACTGCTTGCTATATACACAATAGGGTGACTATCAGATCAGGTACTTCTGTCACTCTTTATGAGCTATGGAAAGGTAGAAAACCAAATGTGAAGTATTTCCATGTGTTTGGTAGTAAGTGCTATATCTTAGGGGATCGTGAGCAAAGGCGAAAGATGGATCCTAAGAGCGAGGAAGGAATATTTTTGGGATACTCTACAAACAGTAAAGCATATAGGGTATTTAATTCCAGAACTCAGGTGATGATGGAATCCATAAATGTGGTGGTTGATGACTCTAGCAAAGATGAAGATGTCCCAGATGATGTTGGAGCATGTCTGCCCATGAACAATGAAATCTCTCAAGACATTGAGTCTGTAGAAGATAGTGCTCAAGAAACCAACACTAGACCTGAGAATGAAGAGGTAGAGGATGCTAACCGGGGACCCTCTATAAGGATTCAGAAGGATCACCCGAAGGAATTGATTATTGGTGATCTGAATGAAGGTGTAAGAACCAGAACAAGGGAGACTGTGTCAAATGCATGCTTTGTGTCAAAGATCGAACCAAAGAATGTCAAAGAAGCATTGACAGATGAGTTCTAGATAAGTGCTATGCAAGATGAACTTTGTCAGTTCAAGAGGAATGAAGTTTGGGAACTGGTACCACGACCAGCAGGAACAAATGTGATTGGAACAAAATGGGTGTATAAGAATAAGTCTGATGAGCAAGGAGTTGTTACCAGGAACAAAGCTAGATTAGTTGCACAAGGATACACACAGATTGAAGGAGTAGACTTCGACGAAACATTTACGCCTGTGGCCCGATTGGAATCCATCAGATTGTTGCTAGGAGTGGCATGTTTGTTGAAATTCAGATTGTTTCAAATGGATGTCAAGAGTGCTTTTCTAAATGGCTATCTTAATGAGGAAGTCTATGTTGAGCATCCTAAAGGGTTTGTGGATCCAAACTTTCCTGATCATGTTTACAAGTTGAAGAAGGCTCTATATGGGCTGAAACAAGCTCCACGAGCTTGGTATGAAAGACTGACTGAGTTCTTAGTTAACAATGGGTACAGGAAGGGTGGTATTGATAAAACTCTTTTTGTCAAGGAGAAGGATGGGAAACTAATGATTGCTCAGATTTATGTAGATGATATTGTGTTTGGCGGGATGTCGGATGAAATGGTTCAACATTTTGTCACTCAAATGCAGTCTGAATTTGAGATGAGCTTGGTGGGTGAATTGACCTACTTCCTTGGATTACAAGTTAAGCAGATGGAAGACTCCATTTTTATTTGTCAGAGCAAATATGCGAGGAACATTATGAAAAAGTTTGGACTGAATAATGCCAAGCATAAGAGGACTCCTGCTCCTACTCACGTGAAGTTATCCAAAGATGAAAAGGGAGTGAATGTTGAACAAAGTCTGTATAGAAGTATGATTGGCAGTCTGCTGTATCTTACAGCAAGTAGGCCAGACATCACTTTTGCTGTTGGTGTGTGTGCAAGATATCAAGCAGAACCCAAGGTCAGTCACATCAATCAAGTGAAACGAATTCTAAAGTATGTGAGTGGTACATGTGATTATGGGTTGCTTTACTCCCATGACTCAAGTCCCATTTTATTAGGATATTGTGATGCTGATTGGGCTGGAAGTGCTGACGATAGGAAGAGTACCTCTGGTGGATGTTTCTTTTTGGGAAATAATCTTATTTCATGGTTTAACAAGAAGTAGAATTCAATATCCCTCTCTACTGCTGAAGCTGAGTACATAGCAGCTGGTAGTAATTGTGCGCAACTGGTATGGATGAAGCAGATGTTGTCTGAGTATAATGTCACACAAGATGTCATGACACTATTTTGTGACAACCTGAGTGCTATTAATATTTCCAAAAATCCCATTCAACATAGCAGGACTAAGCACATTGACATCAGGCATCACTTCATCATAGAACTTGTGGAGAACAAAGTCATAACTCTTGAGCATGTGAGCACAGAAAATCAACTTGCTGACATATTTACCAAGGCTCTGGATGCAGTTCAGTTTGAAGACCTAAGGAGCAGACTTGGGGTGTGCATTCATGAAGACCTATAGCAATCAATGTGCCTTCTGGCTGCCAGATTGAAAAGACTAAAGGAGGTTCTGGTAGTGCAGTGTGTGAATGAAGGGAGAATGCTGAAGTCTGTGCATGACATTTGGGCATGTGATGTGGTGTGCATCTACTCTCTGATGCAGTTTACTCTGGATTATTTTTATCTTAACTTGTTCTACTTGCCTTTGTCAAATTTATGGCTAAAAAGGGGGAGTAGTATTGTGTGGATGCTTGTGCTGCAGGTGGATTGTGTGTGCTGCAGGTAGATGGTGTGTTGCTGCAGTAGTTGAGGGGGAGAATGTGGATTGTTGCTACTGTTGATGGGGAGTTTTTTTTTTGCTGCTATGATGAGTTGTTTGCTGTACTGTGTGTTTATATGCAGCTGAAGGGGAGTGCTGCTATGCTGGATTTTTTTTGTGTTTTCGCTGCTGTCTGATCTATGGATATTTGTGTTTGTGCTTCTTTACAAGTTTGCTTGTGTGTGTACAGTTTTAGCCAAAATAAGCCAAAGGGGGAGATTGTTATTTCTGTGCTTTTGTGGTTGGCATTTATTTTGCTAAAACTATTATAGCAGCAAGATGTGGAATCATAATGTTCTAAGTGGCTGCTTTCAACATGTCGAATGAAGATGTTCCATGGCAGCTCATAGGACATCGCGCTGTGAAGTCAATTTTAATGCAGATTTTGTTACTATGATTTGTTACTGAATATTCTATGAATATTTGGTTATCCTATGTGGCATCCAAAGCATTTTTGGATTGTGGTTATTTGTTGGTTTTCGGATTTGCTGCTGTTTCTAATTATGGAGACATAATAGAAAACTTTGGATTGAAGACCTATTTTGTTGGAGTTATTTTTACAGATTTGTGAGCAGTCTAATTGCTGCGTTTTGGAAACCCAATTCAGTCCAGATTAATTGCTATATATTGACTGATGTAAACCTAGTTTTAGGTGTCGAACTTACATGTATTTTTAGGGTTGTGTGCTTGTATTTTGTGGGCCTAACTGGTATCTTATGATAACAGTATAAGGACTGTAGTGTAAGTTGTGTAAGGTTGCTCATAAGATTTTAAGCATTGAGTGGCTGTGTGTTAATTCTCATAAGCTGTGAAGTATTAAGAATTTGTGTTTCGACCATTGTTACTTGTCTTGTAAGGAACCAGTCACGGGTTGTGATTGAAGAGGGATTTGAGGAGGGCCTCATACCTAGGGGAGTCTTAGGTAGAAGTCATAGGAAGGGTAGCGATTAAGTGAGCTGATTGAACCGGGTGTGGTTATCAGTGAATTGATACTATCGAATATTGATTTCATCCCTGGCTTGGTAGCCCCCAGATGTAGGATAGTTAGATCCGAACTGGGTTAACAATTTCTGGTGTTCTTTACATTTTCTGCACACTATTGTATTGAACTTGTTCATTGTTGTCGTATATCAGTGTCTCGACATCTCGATAGGACATCTGATATATTGGCCAGAATTTCAAATGTGGTGGAAAAATTGCCAAAAATGGAAAGTTTTTATTATAGGTCATTTTCCAAATTTAGTAACTTTTGCACAAACCCTTGATTCTTGAAGAATGGCATGAATCTTGACAAATGAAGACCATATGAGGATGTGAGACCTTGAAAACCATGAAAAGAACCTCAAAATTCCACAGTTGACTTTCTCCTTTACAGTTGACTTTTCCTTATTTCACCAGCAACTGATCTACTGAACATTCTTCACCATGAACCATCAACCAAATCTCCACCCATGAACACTTGTGAGCATGTGGAAACCATAAAAACATGCTTGAATCCCCAAAGTTCAACAAGAAGTCCTTTTGATTCACGAACCCTAATTGGTCCCTCTGATCAGGAGGAAAAGATCCACTAGAAATCCTTTGCCATGTTTGACCTTAAGAAGATATGATGAACCCCATGAGCCACCTTGAAGCTTGAGACTTGAGAATATGGACCAAGTACCTTGATCCCATGCCCTATGCTGAATGCCATGCTATGCAATCTATGACCTACTATGGAATGCAAAAAGAGTAAAGCATAGACCAATTTATTGAGAAAACATGAAGGTAAATTTTGAGGTATTACAATATCAACTGTGTAATACTAGTATAGATATTTAGAGTTTCCCCGGAAACTACGTCTAGCACTAAGCCCTGTTGGTCACTCTTAAATAGACAAAACTAGATCCCCATAGGATTACCAGATACAATCTTCCCTCCTCTTGGGGTTAAACAATATGGAGACGTGAAAGGCAGCATTCTCGGTGAACCCTTTCACAGACTGTCACCCTTAGACATTGTCAAAGAAACTCTACTCCCCAGAGACGATCTTTTCTCCGTGAATGGCATCTCTTGAGTTTCTTCCAAATTCTCGAACTTTCCTGGCTTGATCTATTCTCTGTGAATAGTCTGTCTTGAATTTCTCGGGGTTTGGGGACCCACAGGCTTCCTAAAAGCATCCCCGCCTCCTCTTGGGCGTTGTACAAGGACCCTACGGCTTCTTAGAAGTATTCACAGCCTCCTCTTAGGCTTCGTATAAGGATTCTTCCTTCAGGAAGAGATCCTCCTCTTGGGCTTCGTACAAATTGTCCCGACGACCTCCTAAAGGTATAGGAACAGAAATTAGTCATCTTAATAGAACAGTCTTTCAAAGAGTCTAGATCTTTCTACCGTGAACTTACTACTACTGTTTCTTTAAGCATAATACAAAAGATAAAACTCTAGACTTGGACAGTCTAATCTCCTTGAGTCTCGAAGGCATTCTCAAGTAGGGAAAAACACCAGTAGACTCGGACAGTCTCCTATACCCTCTGGATTCCCCATTTCCTTAAAGAACATGAAATAACCCTGATCCTCTGATCAATCCCAAAGCATAGCCTTACCTTTAATCAGTCTCTTTATAAGAATTGATTTTCTCTTTTAACCAACCTACTGGACCTGTCACTCAACTGAAACAGCAATCCTTTTAGCCTCTATCTCGGGCTTCGTACGAGATACAAACAGACTCTCTTGTTGAGTAAATTAACCCTTTTAGCCTCCATCTCGGCCTTCGTACAAGATACAAAACACTCCCTTGTTGAGTCAACCTTTAGCCTCTGTCTTGGGCTTCGTACAAGACACATCTAAGAGCACTCTCTTGTTGAGTCAACCCCTTTTAGCATCTCTCTCGGGCTTCGTACGAGACACATAAAAACACCCTCTTGTTGGGCCAATAGCCTCCTCTTAGGCTTTGTATAAGAAAAACCCCGGTTGAGTCAATCAACCTTTTAGCATCAAAACTGTGCCTCGTTCGCAGGATACAAACATCAACAACTCCTTTCATCTAATCGCTGTAAGCGGCAAGCCTCTGGATTATTTACATCCACGCCACTGTCCCTCTTTTAGCATGAGAAATTCCTAAAGAAAGATGGCATTGCTCTACACTGAGTTAAAGTCTTCTCCTCCAGGTTAAAACCCCCATATAAAGGAAATTATGGCATTGCTAGGATTCACATATCCCGGTTAAAGTAATTCTCCTTTATAATCAGTCACCCAACAATTGTGACAAACAGACCCCTTTAGAGATGACAAATTCTCTCTAAAGTCAACACCCTTTTACCTTTACATCTTGGGCTTCGAACAAGGTACAAATAGACCATTCAGCTTCACATCTTGGGCTTTGAACAAGATATAAACTACCTTTAGCTTCATGTCTTGGGCTTTGAACAAGACACCAAAATATCGTTTCCTCCCATAGAATAGAAGGAACTACGATCGCTCTGATTTCCCTATTTCGGTAAACGGGAATACGTAGGCATAAGATTGAAAGAAAAAATCTTAGCGAGCATACCACATCAAAAAAACCTCAGGTCATAAATCCTCACATATCCACCAAAATATCCGAGTCCATATTCCCTACAAAAAGTCTAAATTCAACCAAAATAACCTAAGAGAGGCCCCCCACATTGATCGCATCTGTAAACCAACAGTTTTGGCTGTTTGACCTCAGTTTACAAAGCAGGGTTAGTTGGAGATATCTATTTCCCTTCCTTCATCAGCTTTAATAGGACAAAAAAATGAATCGACCTGTAGTAACCCAGAGCGGCAGTGCTTAAGAACCACGTCCAAAATCGCTCGCTACAGAAAAATGGCACCCACCGTGGGGCCCTTCTTTCTTTCTTAAAATTTACGGTAAAAACCTTGGACAAGTCATTTTCATGGCGGTGGCCGCCACTGAAAAATGGTGCCCGCTGTGGGGCCCTTTTTTTTTATCTCTTAGGTAGAAACCGAAGAATGATGACTTCACTAGGGACTTCACTGGGATAGGACCTTTTTTGACTTCACTAGGATCTTAGGTCAAAACCTTTAAAGTTGGGAAGATACCACAGGATGGTGACTCCGCCGGGGAGCCATTTTTGTCAGGAACATAGGATTCATAGCTCTTTAAAGTCTAGGACTTTAGGACAAATATATATACTGCTTTTCCTAATTGATATATGTGTTTATTTTTCTGCTAATGGGAATGCGTGTGATGCCGCATGTGGAAAGATTGAGTATACACCTAGGAAAAACCTCTTTTAGTAGTGCAGAAACTATTGGAAATGGTTGTCACGCGATACTACCCTCTTCTGATGGTTCTTCGAAAAACATCACCTAGCACTGTTCCCGGTCTGCTGGTGTTTTCTCGACAAGAACTAATGATGTTGAGAGACAAGTAAAAAAATCACTAGTATAAACCTTTTGGGGGGGGGGGGGTAGAGCCTTGACTTCATGACACCGACCCTTTGACCCCATGTTTTTTCTATGTTTTTGTGTGCTGCATTCATGCATTCATCTAAAAAACATTACATCAAAGAAAAATTTTCTCTTCTAGTCTCTCTTTTTCAAATTAAACTAAGACAATGATTGCAAATGTCAGAGAAAAAGATTGCGCTCATGGAATTCGGTAGAAGGAGAACTCATAAGTATACCTTCAGGGTTCCAAAACTAGAGAATTTGAGAGGATTAGCGAGGATGATCACTAACCCTGAAGCTTTCAGAGCCAAGCATGGAGGTCTGCTACCTCTGTTAAGAGTCCATGTGATTGAAGGAATCATGGAGGCACTCATTCAGTTTTACGATCTGGTCTATCACTGTTTCACATTCCCAGATTACCAGCTCGCACCAACGCTGGAGGAGTATTCTCACCTAACCCATCTACACATTACTGATCGAGCTCCATTTTCTGGACTGGAAGAAATTCCAAAGGATCAGACCATTGCAAGAGCAATCTATTTGGATGAGTCAGAAATCAAGACTCACATGATCACCAAGGGTGGGCTCCTAGGTTTGCCAGCCCAGTTCCTGACAAAGAAGGCTTTGTACTTTGCTAGTATAGGGAACATGACTGCTTTTGAAAGCATCTTTGTCTTACTCACCTACGGGTTATTTCTGTTTCCCAACATTAATAGCTTCATCGATATCAACGCCATTAAGGTTTTTCTCATTGGAAACCCTGTGCCAACTTTGCTCGCGGACGCGTATCTGTAGCGACTGATTTTTGGATGTGGTCGCGAAACACGATCGCTCTAGTACTACAGCTTGATTCATTTTTTATCCTATTGAAGCTGATGAAGGAAGGGAAATAGATGTCTCCAATTAACCCTGCTTGCATACTGAGGTTAAACAGTAAAAAAATGTTGGTTTACAGATGCTATAAAGATTCGGGGTCTCTCCTAGGTTATTTTGTTGAAAAGGGCTGTTTTAGGCTATCGGTTGAGATGTTAGGACGGACGTATGAAAGTATGGGATTTTGGGTTTTTGTTTAGTGTGCTCACTAAGATTTTTCTTTCAATCTTATGCCTACTGAAATTCTGGTATCAGACGTGTGATGTTACGTGCGATGTCACAACAACACACTCTGCACAATGGACAAAATAAACAGCAGAATAACACACAGAATTGTTCACCCAGTTCGGTCTGACTACCTACGTCTGGGGCTACCAAGCCAGGGATGAATTTCACTACTTGTAGAATTAAATTACAGACTCAACAACCCAGTTGACAATCTCCTAATCTTAATTCCTACTAGTTATTTTCTACCTAAGAAACCACTTAGATATGAGAACACTACTCAATCCCTAAAACACTTCAAAGATCACACACTTTGAATATCACTACTTGATTCTGCTTCACAGCTTTGATCAAGAACAACTCAAAACATCAATACCAATTCACACTCGAATGGGTTACAAAACATACACGAAGACACAATCGACACTCAGTATTTAGCTCTCTTTCTTCGTTACTTTTCCTTCAGTACTGGTGCGCTTTATATAGCTCTTTGAATTGGACTTGGACCTGCTACAATATCTGACCTGATTTGTTATTTAAAACTGAATATTCAAAACAAATTTTCTCCTAAAATCTTTTCAAATCTTCAACATTTTAAATCTCCTACAAATCCGCACCAGATCTCCTATGCAGCGGAAAATATCTATCCCAAGATATTCTCATCCAATGAGACTAACAGCTCTCCACAATTCCAGCTAACACGCAAACCCTAACAACATCACAACCTGATGTTATTCATTCTGCAGATCTAATGTCACAACATCGCTTGTGACATCAGACATCCAACTTCAGTAACTTAACCACTTAACACAGCCCAGTGTTAAGACTCAATGTTGTGACATCACCACCTTGACATCAAACATCGAACAACCTTTATTTTACCAAAATTCCAGCCAATCCAAGAAACCAACACCTACGTATTCCCGTTTGCCGAAACAGGGAAATCAGAGCGATTGTAGTTCCTTCTATTCTACGGGAGGAAATGGTTGTTTTGATGTCTTGTTCAAAGCCCAAGCGTGAAGCGAAAGGTAGTTTGTATCTTGTTCAAAGCCCAAGATGTGAAGCTGAAGAGGTTGGGCTTTAGAGAGAATTTGTCATCTCTAAAGAGTGGTTTGTATGTCACAACAGTTTATAAAGGAGAATTACTTTAACCGGGATTTGTGAATCTGGCAATGCCATAATTTCCTTTATAGGGGATTTCCAACCTGAAGGAGGAGACTTTAACTCAGTGTAGACCAATGTTATCTTTCCTTAGGAATTTCTCATGCTAAAAGAGGGACAGTGGCATGGATATAGATGATCCAGAGGCTTGCCGCTTACAGCAATTAGATGAAGGGGAAGGAGTTGTTGATGTTTATGTACTGTGAACAAGGCACAACTTTGATGCTAAAAGGTGGATTGGGTCAACCAGTGGTTTTCTTATATAAAGCCTAAGAGGAGGCTAATGGTTTTCTTATACAAAGCCTAAGAGGAGGCTAATATGTGTCTCGTACAAAGCCCGAGAGAGAGGCTAAAAGGTTTTGACTCGACGAGGGAGTCTTTTAGTATCTCGTACAAAGCCCGAGATGAAGGCTATCATTCCCGGAGGAAGAAATCATTTATAAGAAGCCTAAGAGGAGGTTGTGAATACTTCTAAGAAGCCGACGGGTCCTTGTACAATGCCCAAGAGGAGGCGGGGATGCTTTTAGAAAGCCTGTGGGTCCCCAAACCCCGAGAAGTTCAAGACAGGTTATTCACAAAGAATAGATCAAGCCAGGAAAGTTCGAGAATTTGGAAGAAACTCAAGAGATGCCATTCACGGAGAAGAGATCATCTCTGGGGAGTAGAGTTTCTTGACAAGTGCTTTTAAGAAGCCTGTGGGTCCCCAAACCCCGAGAAGTCAAAGACAGGCTATTCACAAAGAATAGATCAAGCCAGGAAAGTTCGAGAATTTGGAAGAAACTCAAGAGATGCAATTCAAAGAGAAGAGATCATCTCTGGGGAATAGAGTTTCTTTGACAACTTCTATGAGTGACAGTCTGAGAAAGGGTTCAAAAAGAATTTGCCTTTCACATCTCCATATTGTTTAACCCCAAGAGGAGGGAAGACTATGTCTGGTAATCCTATGGGGATCTATTTTTGACTATTTAAGAGTGATCAACAGGGCTTAGTGCTAGACGTAGTTGCCGGGGAAACTCTAAATATCTATACTATTAGTACAAAGTTGATATGAGTTTATGAAAGAAGACTTACAGCGAAACAGCCCCACAATACAGTTATATGTATATGAAAGCGGTAAATGAAAGCATATAAGCACTTACTCGGTTGTAGAGCTTCCATGTTGTTTGGTTAGTTGTTCAACAAAGAAATATTGAAAATAACAGTATATTTCAAAATCAAAGGACAAAGTGCTTTGAAAAAAGAAAGATTTGGGGCTTACGGCTCAAGGAGAGGCCCAGGGTTTTATCAGTGATTGCACTGTTGAATTTGTACAGAGGGACTTATACAAGTGACTAGGGCCCAAAAATTGTTTGTTGTACAAAGGGATTTGGGTCTTATACTCTCTCAAGAGGCCCAAAAGGTTTAAAGAAAAAGAGTGGGGCTTATAACACGAGGGTAGGCCCAGTTGATTTTTAAAAGGCGACGATCGCGCCGTTCACTTGTACAGAGGAACTTATACAATAAGTGAGGCCCAAAAAGTTTTATGTACAAGGGGGTTGGGTATTACACTCTATTAGGAGGCCCAAAGAGTTTTAAAGAAAAGAAATGGGTCTTACTACTCGAGGGTAGGCCCGAAGTTTGTTTTCCAACGGATGATGATCGCGTCGAACTTTTTGAAATACAACGGGACTTATACAATAAGTGAGGCCCAAAATAGGTTGTATTTACAAAGGGTTGGGTCTTACACTCTATTAGAGGGCCAAAGAGTTTTGAAAATGATTTATGAGGGTTGAATTAATCCAAAAACCCTAATTTGTTTTCAAAATGTGTTTTAATTGAATAAAAATTCAATTAAAATGATCAAAATTGTTTTAACATATGGAAAACAAATTGTGATCTTGGATTAAAGCTTCAAAAATTAAGTATTGACCTACAAAATAATTAGAAGTCATTAAAAGTTGCAAAATCAAGGTGGAAAAAATATTCAAAATGTCAAAAACAATTAAAACATTAATTCTTTTCAAAAATATCAATTATATGAAATAAATAATATTTTTGGGATTTTTTGGGAAAATAAAATATTTTAACATTTTTGTGAATTATTAAAAAAAGAATCAACTCAAAATCATTAAAACTCAGAGAGAAATTAATTTTTGAATCAATTAAACAAAATCACAAAATTCAAATATTTGAATTTGTGAAAATGGCGCCAAGAACAGCTGAAGAACACGCGCATTTTTCAGTTTTGCCCAGATTTGCATTTTCTATCCAATCTCATTGAATACTTGATCATATCATGCAATCCACATACCAATCAACTCGTTTCAACCTCACGATCATGTCTATGGCCATTAATTTCATTTAAATTAAGCATAAAACAAGAAATCACGAAAAATCCTCAAGAACCCTAAATTCTGCATGAAGGCTGGGATTTTTGATACACGATTCAAACAAAGCAATTACTTGAGGGGAAACATTCCATGCATGATTATGAACATTTGACAAAAGTATTGTGCGAGGAAATATGCATAGATTGAGAGATGACCAAGTTTAGGCTTACCTCTAGGTCGTGATTGCAAGAGCAAATTGATTTCTGAGTAGGAGGTGTGACAGATGAATTGTGATGATCTGAACAGCTTCCCTACACCCTATGGAGTGTGTTTGAATGCTTGGACTTGATGGAAATTGGTTAGATCACTTCATGGCATCTCAACTGCAACTTGGTTAAAACCTTGAGCAATTGACTGGTGATTCTGAGAAATCAGTGTTCCAGATGTTGGTTAAGTGTTTGATCAGCTCACATATTATGTATATGAGGTGTGTGTGTGTGTGATTGGTTTGAGTGGAATTGCTCTCTAATGAAAAACCCGATAGTGACTTACTAAGAAAGGCATTTTTGAGAGTGAGAAGTGGATTTTGAGAAAGGCAAGTGTTGTAGGCCTTTGGTGTACTTAAACTAATCACAATTGAGCTCTATTTATAGTAGAGCAAGTTTGTTTTGCAAGGAATAATGAATGGCAACTACTGAGTAGGTTTGGCCAATGTTGGCAAATGAAAATCCAAGTCTCCTCTAGCCATTGACTAGAGGTTAGGGCACAGGCTACTGGTCCCCTTGGTCTTGGATAAGTCTTGACTGAATTCAGTTGCTAATGGCTCAGTCCATGCCACCTTGATGCTTCCATTGAATGCTCCAATCCAAAATTGGAGTCTTGTCCCTATTTTGGGCAATTCTAGGTTTAGCATGCTACTTCTTGTTCCAAGGACTTTGGAGGCTTGGCTCAGTGATTGTCCCCTTTAGATTCAATCCTCAGATGTGTCCAAGGTGATGACAAGGCTTGGAATTGGCTGATTTTGGAAAATCGACCAAAAGTACAAAAATCTGCCTTGCCTTGGCAGATTTCAGCAAGGCAACTTGCCAATGTCATATCTCATGGCTCAAGTTGAATTTGGTGATGTTCTTGGCCATTTTGGAAAGCTCTTATATGATACAACAATTGTTTGATCATATTTGGTTTTGAAACTTTTTAGATCCAAGTGAAAAATGTCCCTACATTTGGAAAAAAATAAGGCAAAATCTGACTTAGTGAAATTTTCACGAAGTGTTGGAATAAAGTGACTTTTCTTGATTTTAATCACTCCATAACTCAAAATCTATGAGGAATTTGGACATAGGTCAGTATGAAGCTTTTGTAGAGGGCAATGAGATCTACAAATCAAGCTTTGGATGGAAAAAAATGGCTTTGTGGTTTAGGAGTTATGATCCTCCAAAGTTGGTACCTTTGTCACTTTTTTCTATAACTTAGAAAATTTTCTAAGTTTTTATGGTTACCCCTTTTACAAGTTATCCCATTTTCTTTGATTTTTCTTGATGAATGATGATTCAAATCATACATTAACATCATTTTAGGGTTAAAAATCCATTTTGGTGAGAAATCTCAAAAAGTCAAAGTTGATTTTTGTGCACAGTTGACTTTTTATCCGATGAATTCCAAATTGTACAATTCTTCAGGAAATCATGGCCTTGACCTAAATCAAACTTGATGGACATGTTCCATGGGTGGTATAGAGTGTATTGAATCATGTCTTAGGGCTTGAGAGCATGTCCTGGTCAAAAGTCAAAGTTACAGTTGACTTTTCCCGCGAAACCCTAACTTTGGTTCAGATGAAATTGAAACTTGTTGCTCAAGCTTCTTGGATCAATCCATTGTCCCAAATGGATCAATATGGTATATTAGAGACCCTTAAATCATGTCTTGAGGTCTTGGTTCATGAATTGTCCCAAAAGTCAACTTAGGGGTGAATTAGGTCAAGAAACCCTAATTCCTGATTTTTTATGAATGCACCCCCTGAGGAAAAATTGACTTAATGATTGGGTTTATGAGGTTCCATCGAGCATATTAGGTTATGTTTTGGATCTTTGACTTATGCCCAGATGAAAATTTCCATCTGGAGGCCCCGGTCGACCAAAACCCTAATTTGGTGACACTGGCGATCTTGAGGCTTGATCCACCTAGAAGGGAGCATCCTTGTGCTTAATCCTTGAAGTGGGAGTCCTTTTGATCCTTTGTGTATGTTTGAGAGGTTAGACAAGTTGAAGATCATGTCATTCCTCGATTTATCCTTTGTCTAAGCACTCAGAGAGGGCTTGAAACCCTAATTTTGATTGTAGTGGATGCTCACCCATCTTTGGGGAGACTAATGAAGTATGATGGTTCATCCATATTGTGGTGATGATTTGTACAATGATGGGAAATCTTAGTGGTCAAAATTTGGGGTATAACAGATGCCCCTATTTAATCTTCTTGGACACGAAGGTGTGAATGACGAAGGTATTCGGGCATTTGGGGTGCAAGAGGATTAAATATCGGAATACCCGAAATTTTGATGGTGGTTATGAATGGAAGATCGCATTCATCTTCTTTTGCTAAGCAATTATGCTTAAAAAAGGTAAACTTCCCCTTGATCCTGATCTTCAGCCAAGGAACTGGTCTCAGTTTTCTTTTGAGATGAACTTCCCCTCGATCCTGGTTTCCTACCAAGGAACTGGTCTAAGTTTCTGATTTAAACTTCCCCTCGATCCTGGTTTCCTACCAAGGAACTGGTCTAAGTTTCTGAAATAAACTTCCCCTCGATCCTGGTTTCCTACCAAGGAACTGGTCTAAGTTTCTTTTGTCAATAAACTTAATTGACAAGGGACGCTATGTGCAGCGGTTTTCCTCAAACTTCTCGCTGAATTTTCCTGGGGAGATGCCATTTGATGGAAAAAGTTTTGATGCCAGACTTGCTGGGGAACCCAGTCGTCCGAGTTGTAGAGGTGTACAAACTTCTCTGTTGGAGATGCCATTTGTTGACTCTATTTGGGGAATGCGAGTCCCCTGAAAGACTGCCTTCATTTGGGGTCTTACATCATACTTTTCTCGGGATATTCCCGGAGAAATGCCATATGATGGGATCCATTTTGAGGTGCCGATGACCTTTTCCTCAGCGGTTTTTTCGGAGAAAAACTGATGTATTGTCGAATCTTTTGTTAAAAGGCTTTCTCTCGGGATTTTCCTTAATCTGGGAAAGCAAGGATATCATCTTCAATGGCGAAGAGTGACATTTGTTGAAGGTTCTCTGGTCTTTCAGAGGTTCAAGTTATCAAAGTGGTCGAGGGCCAATTCTGTTCCAGAACTAAACTGGAAGAGAGATATTGTTCAGACGCAGCATTTCCTGACGAGGAAAAAACTGACAACTCGATTGAGAAAATTGTTATTACTAGGGGACAAGACCGACCAGAGTGATGCAATATGAAATGTGAATGCAAATCAATAATTCATGATGTATGTATGTATATGCTGACAAAACTGACACGACATATAAACTAATGGAGAAACACAACTGGATACTCGGCCATCGCGGGGCGAAGAAGTACCATTGGTCCAAAAGTAGCAATTCTACCTTGCTTAGGAGAAGTAGTCCTCGCGGGGAACTATGTTGGTCGGGCTTAGGAGATGAGAACTCGATTGAGGCGTGTCATTCGAAACAAGGTCTTTGACACAGTTGATCCCTTCATTCAAGCGTACTGGGTTAGAAGGAGTACTTTGATTCTGCACTTTGAAGTTCGCTTATTTCTGGAGAAGCGGTTGATGTTCTTTTGATGTTCAACAGTCAAAAGAAATTGCCATCTTTATTTTAAAGCAGAAAAAGTTTTACAAGTAAATTCATTTTTGTTTTATTTCAAGAATCGTTAATCATATTTAAATGTCGTTCTGTAAAGCTAAAACAAATGAGAATTACAAACAAAAGCACAATGGCTCAAATTTTATTGATAAGATGGAGATCAGCAGAACGCGTGATTCCAAAGAGTATTTACAAAGTTAGAAAATGGTAATTTACAGGGAAAATGGCTACGTTGAAGCATAACGACCACTATCCGTCTACCAACTTTGAATTTGGGACATCCTGAGCTTCTGTCGAAGATAACCTTAACTGGAGTTTTCCTCCGATGGATGGTGTAACTGCTACTGAGGGACTTGCCTCTGTTGAACATAGTTACTTGCCATTATCCCTAACTTTTGCCTGGATTGTACTGTGATGTTTCCAATCCACCGGGATGATTTTTTTTTATTTTGTCTCTAACTTTTGCCTGGACCGCCCTTTCGGGTTTTCAATCCACCGAGACGTTTTTTTAGGCGAAGTATTTCTTGACTACATCAACATTCGTGGGGTAGGCAAATTCTTCTCCGTCCATGGTTGCAAGTCTCAAGGCGCCGCCTGAGAAAGCTTTTGTGAACACATAGGGGCCGTCATAATTCGGAGTCCACTTGCCCCGAGAATCAGTGAGAAATTATTGTATCTACTTGAGCACAAGGTCTCCTTTCCTGAAGATGCGAGGTCGAACCTTTTTGTCGAACGCCCTCTTCATTCTCTGTTGATACAACTGACTGTGGCATAGTGCCGTGATTCGTTTCTCTTCGATCAGGTTGAGTTCGTCGTGTCGACTTTGACACCATTCAGCTTCTGTAAGCTTAGCTTCCATCAATACTCGAATTGACGGGATCTCTACTTCTATGGGGAGCATTGCTTCCATGCCATAAACTAGAGAGAAATGGGTAGCCCCGGTTGATGTGCGGACAGATGTGCGATAACCGTGAAGAGCAAAGGGTAGCATTTCGTGCCAATCTTTGTAGGTTACAACCATCTTCTAAACAATCCTCTTGATGTTCTTGTTAGCCGCTTCTACCGCTCCGTTCATCTTGGGTCGGTAGGGAGATGAGTTATGGTGTTCAATCTTGAACCCTGTGCACAACTCTTTCATCATCTTATTGTTCAAGTTAGATCTATTATCTGTAATGATCTGGTTTGGAACACCATAACGGCAGATGATATTGTTTTTGATAAATCGGACCACCACTTGTCGGGTTACATTAGCGTATGATGCTGCTTCGACCCACTTGGTGAAGTAGTCAATGGATACCAGGATGAACCGATGTCCGTTTGAAGCCTTAGGCTCAATCAAGCCAATCACGTCGATTCCCCATATGGAAAAAGGCCATGGGGAAGAAAGAACTTTGAGATGCGTTGGCGGTACATGAATTTTGTCGGAGTGTATCTGACACTTGTGACTCCTCCTCATGTACTTGTAGCAGTCGGATTCCATTGTCAACCAATAGTACCCTGCTCTTAGAATTTTTTCTCACCATTGTGTGTCCATTGGCATGAGTGCTAAAGGACCCTTCGTGAATTTCTTTCGTCAACATGTCTGCTTCTGGTCTGTCGACGCATCGAAGCAAGACTATGTTAAAATTTCTCTTATAGAGAGTATCACCACTCAGGAAGAAGCTGCTTGCTAGTCTTCTGAGGGTTTTTCTGTCCTTCCTTAGTGCCCAGGTGGGTACTCTTGTTTTTGAAGGAAGCATTTGATATCGTGATACCAAGGTTTGTCGTCTATGACTGCTTCAATCGTGAAGATGTAAGCGGGCCATTCTAGGCGCATTACGTCGATCTCAGGTATGTCATTCCATTGACCTACACTAATCATGGAAGATAGAGTGGCTAATACATCAGCCATGTGATTCTCATCACGAGGGATGTGATGAAACTCAACTCTGTTGAAGAAGGGTAGCAACCTTCTCGCGTAATCTTTGTAAGGAATCAATCCTGATTGGTATGTGTTCCAATCTCCTTTTATCTGATTGATAACCAAGGCTGAGTCGCCATATACGTCCAAGTTTTTGATCCTTAAATCAATCGCTTCTTCGAGACCCATAATACAAGCTTCGTATTCGGCCTCGTTGTTTGTACATTTGAACGTTAGTCGAGCGGTGAAAATAATGTGGGTACCCTAAGGAGTAACAATGATTGCCCCAATTCCGTTTCCATAATGATTAACTGCTCCGTCAAAGATTAGTCCCCACTGGGAACTTGGTTCTGGCCCTTCACTGGGTAGCGGTTCGTCACATTCTTTCATTTTTAGATACATGACATCTCTGTCTGGGAAGTCAAATCAGACTGATTCCTGATCGTCAATCGGTTGATGAGCCAGATGATCGGCTAAAATACTCCCTTTAACGGCTTTCTGAGCGTGGTACTCTATGTCATATTCTGATAGCAACATCTGCCAACAGACAATCCTTCCCGTGAGAGCAGGTTTTTCAAATACATACTTGATTGGATCCATTTCAAATATCAACCAAGTAGTGTGACGAATCATGTACTGTTGAAGACGTTTGGCTACCCAAACCAAAGCACAGCAAGTTTTCTCGAGCATAGTGTACCAAGTTTCGCAGTCGGTGAATTTCTTGCTTAGATAGTAAATGGCAGACTCTTTTCGTTTTGTTTCGTCTTGTTGGCCAAGTACACACCCCATTGAGTCTTCCAAGACTGTGAGGTAGATGATCAGTGGTCTTCCTTCCACTGAAGGTGATAGAATCGGTGGGTTCAACTGATATTCCTTGATACTGTCGAAAGCAGTTTGACAATCTTCTGTCCAAATGCAGTCCTGGTTCTTTTTGAGTAATTTGAAAATCGGCGCACATGTGGCAGTCATGAGGAATATGAATCTGGAGATGTAGTTCAAACGTCCCAGGAATCCTCTGACTTGTTTTTCAGTTTTCGGAGAAGGCATTTCTCGAATGGCCTTGACCTTGTCAGGATCAACCTCAATTCCTTTCTGGCTGACGATGAACCCTAAGAGTTTCCATGAATGGACACCGAAGGTGCACTTGTTGTGATTCAAGCGGAGTTTGTATTTTCTCAGACGCTCGAAAAGCTTTGACGGGTGGGTCACATGCTCCTCCTCTGTCTTAGATTTTGCAATCATATCATCGACATACACTTCGATTTCTTTGTGTATCATGTCATGAAACAGAGTAGTCATGGCCCTTTGATAGGTTGCCCCGACATTCTTCAAACCGAACGACATTACCTTGTAACAAAAGGTACCCTATGGGGTAATGAACGAAGTTTTCTCCATGTCTTTCGGCGCCATTTTGATCTGATTATAGCCCGAGAATCCATCCATGAAGGAGAAAACTTTGAACTTTGATGTACTGTCAACCAACCTGTCAATGCGTGGTAAAGGAAAGTCGTCCTTTGGACTTGCCTTGTTTAGATCTCTGTAGTCGACACACATTCTGACTTTTCCGTCCTTTTTCGGAACGGGTACGATGTTGGCTAACCATTGAGGATATTCTGATGTGGCGAGGAAACCTGCGTCAATCTGTTTCTGTACTTCCTCTTTGATTTTGATGGGCATGTCCGGGTGAGTCCGTCTCAACCTCTGTTTTACTGGCGGACATTCTGACCTTAACGGTAAGTGATGTTCCACGATGCTGGTATCCAACCCGGGCATATCCTGATAGTACCAAGCGAATACATCGGGGAATTCTTTGAGAAGCTTTATCAAACCCTCTTTGGCAGTTGGACTGAGCAGTGCCCCAATCCTGATTTCTTTTCTCTTTTTTTCTGAACCCAAGTTTACTGTTTCCAACAGCTCTTTGTGAGGTTCAATAGACCTTTCCTCTTGTCTGAGTAGTTGGGAGATCTCTTCTGGAATTTCTTCGTTAACTTCTTCTTCGGCTTCAAATACCAGGAACTCAAAGTTGGGAGAAGGCATTGGATCGTATGTTTCAACGGGGTTTAAAACAAGCAATCTGCATGACGTGATGATTCGTGTTTAGAAGAGATAGAGAAAATGCAAGTGTGTGCAGTGTATTTTTCTTTTACTGCTTGTTTTTATTATTGAACTGTTTTTTAGGATTACCATTTTCTGAGAAAAAGCAAAAAGAGAAAACAGCAATTAATGCGGAAATTACAGAACGACGTTATTTTATTAATGAGCAAGTCGATTCTTGAAACTACAGCCCGATAAAACAAAACTCTGTCGCTTTGGGCAAAGCGAAGAGGGAAATTTACAGAAAGTGAGCCCTATCAAAACATTTCTTTCACCAGGGCAGGGTGAAAGGTTAAAGACGGCAATTACTTTGACTTATGAACAATCCTTGGAACATCGACAACAACCCACTGGCGGCGAACTCCTCGGTGAATAACAAAGTCTGGCACCTTCCTTGATTTGTCTTTAGAAATAACGCTGATTTCTGGTGAAGCAGGATCATTGGAATCTGTCTCCCAGGCAGAATTGTCGTAGGAGGATTCCTCAGTTGTATTTTGCATAGCATTTGTGCTCTTAGCTGTATCTCCCCATCTAGTTGGCTGGATATCTTCGAGTCTGATGCGAGAACTTTCGGGAGCGGTGTACTTGACCATGAAGTTGTATTTTCCACTCGGTTGTCCCAAGGTGTCCCACACTTCTCTAGAACTGGAGGGGTCATCCCTCTCGATGACGTTGACCTCGGGAAATGCATAGTTGATGAATTCTAGTCCTACAAATGTTGCAAATTCATCGTCATGTTGAGTAGTTTCTGAATGACCTGAGTGTTGATCCCATGACATGGTGGGGACACAAGTATTCTGTTCAATGATGCTCAGCTGAGTTTCATTACTCGGCTGACTTTCTGGCCTCAAGTCTCCTGGGTAAGGCTGTCACATTGGTAAGCCATCCATCGAGCCATAGTAATTATGGTCAAAGTTGTCTTTCATGAGAGTGTCTTCCTCTAATGAATTTGGTGGAGCACGACATCCTTCAGGATCACAATCTCCATATATCATTTCGACATCAGACCGTGGTATAAATCTCGGACTCTGTGCGGGATAGCAAAATGGTGTAGGCACCTCTTCCTGAGACATATAACCGTCCTCGTTGAGGTAGGACTTCCATTCTTCATCTGTGTCGGATGGATCCTCCTCATTGATAGCATTGATTGCCTGAGGCACTGGGTGAAGGAAACCTCCACTGTGGAAGAAGTTCTGAATGGGATGAAGACTTTCATTGTTAGCAGTTGTCCGGGTACAGGTTGCAGAAAAACCAAGACCCTTCTTTGTTGCATTGCTAGTAGGAATGACAAGCTGTCCCCATCCAGTCGTATCGGTACTCTCGACCGCTTTGATAGCATTTTAGTATGAGGAAATCGAAGTTCCTCCTTGTAGCACCCCAAAGTTTTCCCTTTCTCTTTCTAGCACTAACTGGCTTATGTTTCATTTCATTTTGCATTATCGTCTGTGCATATCATTGGTTCTTAGCATGGGATCAAGGTATTTTGGTTCTCAAGGAGAAGAGCATCTATTCCAAAGGAAAGCTTGAGTTTATTTTTCAATCTTGGGGCTCCCTCAAAGCCTCAAGGCCCTCACCTCATCAAGGCATGACTCATAATCAAGAAAAGTCAAAAGAATCATCAAAAATCAAGAATAGAAGAAACTTACCTAATTTGGCAAGTTAGGGTTTTCTAAAGTTTCCATTTTTGGAATCTCATGCAAATACTCATCATGCAAAAAGTCTTCATAAAAGTCATGCTTATGAAATCATTCGCATGGTGACTCAAAAGAGATTTTTATGGTACAAGAGTGGTATAATTTTGTGGCATGTATATTATGATTTCATACAATGTACCATGCGTGTCATGAAATTCAAATAATTTTCCATATTGAGAAAATTCCCAAATTCACCAAAAGCTCCCACTTTCCATTTGCTAATTCCACCACACCTCATCATATAATTTTACTACCCACCATACATAACCACATATATCATCATCATCTTTTTGCCCAAAATGATCAAACATACACCATACACCATACACCATGCACCATATTTCAAATAAATGGCCAAAAGTGGAAAACCACAAAACTCACCAAACTTGTTTCCATATGGTACTACCTCATTCTATGATTCTCACACCTCCATTTTGCTCATTGCCCATAAAAAAAAACACTACCAACACACCTCTCCGTGCCAAACCCGTATTACTATTCACCCCATTTTTGACCAAATTTCCAAACTCTTTTTTCTTTGGTTTGGGCCTCTAAAAACCACCACAATCCATCATATATAAGGAGAGAACAAACCCTAAGGGGAGGAAGGGCTTCATTCTGCCGTTTTGACATCCAAAACCCTACTTCTCTCTCTAGTTTCTCTCTCTTCGAATTTTGTTTTTGCTCCAAGTTTCTTCCATTCTCTTGCTCATTCAAGATCCAGTGAGGTACTAGGAGGCTAATAGAAGGATTTATTTGAAGCTCTAACGTCATTTGAACGTCATTTGAAGGGCCAACGGAGCTCCTCCGTTAGGTAACACCATGATTCCTTCTTGTTGTTCATACTAGTTTTTTTAAGTGATAAACATGTTCATGCATCTGCATCTGAAGTCCTACATGGTAGACATTGGTTAAACTTGAGTATATTTGGTTTTCATGGAGTTTTTTCTTTTTTAGGGTTTACTTTATTGCTTGCTTTCATGTGTTTCCTTTGGTTGTTTTTAAAAATGGTTGGCATATTTGGAATCTATATTAAATTTCCTTGAAGATAGTACCATGGTTGTCTTGATTTAATGAGATGAAGGTTTGTGTGTATTTCGTTCATGGCTGTATTTCTTGGTGATAGAGGCTTTAAAATTGAAAAATAATGTCAAATTTGGATTCTACGCGAAAAATCGGGTGGGGTAGTCCCCCCCTTTTGTTTTTTTCCGGCGGCCGGACCACCTCCGGTGGTGGCCGGCGCCGGCGCGGTGGTCCCGCGGTGGTCGGAGGTTTTCCAGCGGGGTGGGGTGTCTTGGGGAAGAAGATGATGATGTGGCAGCATGTGAGTGGGTTGTTATGTTGTTTTGTCCTTTAGTGTTTTAAGTTTTATGTGACCAATTGACATATGTTTACATAATATTTTGTACACTTTATTTTCCTTTTTTTTATTTCAAAAAAATCTGATACATCACACCCTCATGGGCCCACGAATTAGTGTTATTCGCCCCCCCATCTCCAGGCCCGAACGTGTGGGTTGGTAATCCTTTTGCTACTACACCCCTTCCATTTAAGCACTTGTTTTTATTTCTTTTTTCGTTTTCATTATATTTTCATTTATTAAAAATACTTCCGATTATTAAAAAATTCCAAAAAAAATAATGAACATATCTTAATGTCTTATTTAATTATATTTTAATTTTATTTTAATTTTTCATTTGTTTTGATAATTAATTCTGATTTTCTTTTCCGAGGTGTATTCCATGTTTACCCTTGTGGTTAATGCTTGTGTTTGATGACTTTGCCATGCCTTCTTGTGCCAATTTTTTTGCCATGTATTTACACTTAAATTATGAATGTTTGAATGTCATGTTTCTGTCTTGGTGATCAATTTTTGATTATTTTCCATGTGGTTCTCTTCGCTCCTCGATTATTGCTTCGTTAGCTTGATACGTATGATGTTTGAATCCATTTGGTGATGCAATTTTGTGATTCTTGGTGAGACCTTATTCACATACATTCTTGATGGATATAACGTGATTTTGAGAATTTATTCAGATTTTTATAAGGCATGCTTCTATTTTTTGTTGATATTTACATGTGACTCAAACTTTGAATGGAATGTTTTGGGTACGTGACCTAGTTTGGATCTTTTTGACCCTTTGTGTTTAAGTGAAGCTTGGAATGATTATATGTTGTGATCATATACTGACTTGGTTTGTTTGTGGCTTTGGAATCATTTTCATTTAATCATTTTTCTGTTTATGGTGGATTTTCCAAGTTGACAATGTTTTGACACAACTCTTTGGATGTTTTGAACTAGTTTCTTTGAGATGCCTTCTCATAAGATCTCATAAATGTCTGGTGACTCTTATTTGCTTTGAATGACATGTGTGAGGTTCTGATCCCCTTGACATGGTTTCCATTAAATGACATTTTCTCACTTCTTGCCTCACATGATCTTTTGTTGCTTGCATGAATGACATAAGTGAACGTTTTGCCTAGTTTTGGCACATGTTTTGAGTGTGACGGATGATGTTCCTTCTTTGATGATTTGAGCTTACTATGACATGAAGTGCTTGCTGCCCTACCTTGTTTCTTATCTCTTGTGTCATCTTCTTCTTCATCTCCCTCACTTCTTTTCTTCCCTTTTGGATCTCAAGACTTGTTTAAGTCTTGGATTCACTTTTGCGTGTTCCCTTAGGGTTTCCTAGTCCAACTTAATCCTTGATTAAGCTTGGAGTAGGATACACATTAGGATTCAAACCATGCATGCTAACTTAGGTAGATGTTCCCCTTTCAAACTCAACCTTAGGGCCACTTTTGCATGATAACATTAGGATAGATTTCCCCTTAGTGTTTTCTTTTCTTTTGAGTCCCTCTTCTCATCTCATAACCCTTCTAAGATACTTAATAAGGTCAACTTGCCTTGCACACAAGCCTTAAACATAGGAAGTGAAGATTGAGGGGTCCCCCTTCTCACTTCTAGAGTGTTGAGCATACGTCCCATTGGGGACGACCATGTGACTCATTCGTTCCCGTGTCATAGACTTTGGTTCAAGGTGAGT
Organism: Lathyrus tuberosus; assembly: GCA_022829125.1. Taxonomy (NCBI): domain Eukaryota; kingdom Viridiplantae; phylum Streptophyta; class Magnoliopsida; order Fabales; family Fabaceae; genus Lathyrus; species Lathyrus tuberosus. The sequence continues at coordinate 728,979 of JALAZF010000422.1, forward strand.
TATGAACTAACTCAAGTCACTTCTGTCTTAAAAAATACAAACAAACTTCAAATCATTTTTGTCCTTCGGGATTGTCAAACTTAAGGCTATTTTCAAAAAGGGCACGTTACTTTCCGTTTTGTCGCAAACAGGCATCGACCCTAACTGCTGGACGCGAACTTAACGTCGCTCATAAAAAACACAAAAAAAACATGGTCCGAACTACGTTGACTCTGAATTTCCCATTGCACAAAGGGAGTACCTAGGCCTAGGACGACGACGTCCTACTGAGTCTGTCTTTGTTTTCCCCTCCCTCATTTTAGTACAACCATAGACTTTAGGATAACTCACCCTTAGATTAGACAACAAGCGTGGATCCCATCGAGTACGATGGACGCGTGGGGTGCTAACACCTTCCCCTCGCGTAACCGACTCCCGAACCCAGGTTATGGTTGCGATGACCATTCCTTTCCCTCTTCCTCAGGTTTATGCGGTGTTTCCTTTCCCTCTCGTGGGATAAATATACATTGCTGGTGACTCTGTTTCCGCACCACTTTCGCGTTTGTACCTGGATGAAAATCCTGGGAGCGACAGCTGGCGACTCTGCTGGGGACGCCTGGTTCCCTAAGCGAGTCTCTCCTAGCGCTTGTTTGTTTTTGCTCTCTTTGGGTGTTTATTGTTTTCCTTTATTTATTGTATTTTATTTTTTACCACATTTATTGCATTGCATGTTATTATTATCTGCTGCGCTGCACTGTTTTCTGTTTGGCGGGTTGGGAGTTCTGAGAGATAAGCCCAATACCCAAGCTTGAGCATACACGCATGATTAGCGTGGAAAGTAGCGTGACTTGTGTGGCATTTGGCCAGACGTAGTATACATGAAAACTCCACATTCAGACGAGGTTTTCTTTGGTAATATTCTATCCTGCGCATTGGTGCAGATGATTGAATGTAACTTGGAGAACTGTCGACTCTGGCGGCCATTCCCGAGGACTCAGTAACGGCACTCCTCCCGAGATGTGATAATGGCAGACCAGAAATGGCAAACCCATTACACCTGTCGATCCGAGGACCCAATGCTGGGAACTTGCTCTAGGGTTTCCTTTTGGAAAAGAATCAGTGGAAGCACTCCTCGATTGGCAATAGTACTGTACCCCGAGGGATGAATGTACTATTGCTTCTCGACCTCAGTGCCGAAACCGAGGACATGCCATAGGATGTTTTCTTTTGAGGGGAATCAGTTGAGGCCTCCTCGATTGATGATGATGCCAAACCAAAAATGGTGAACGTATCATCATTTCTCGACCTGAGAGCCCGTGATATTGAGGATCCTTGGCTTTCTAGTACCCATATGTGAGAGGGCAGGGTGTTTACAGGTTTGCAGGTAACCTTGACCTTCAACATACCTGGTTTTCTGGTCAGCAGATTTATCAGTGTGGTATTATGGTTATTCTGGTATTCTGAGTATTTGGGCAGATCTTTGTGGTTATTCAGCTTGTTCAGTGCAGCAGTTGTCCTGTCTGAGTGGCATCCTTGATCCCATGTGTGCATTTGCATCATCATTTTGCATCCTAAAATGTTTATTCATTTGCAGGGTTGCATCCTAACTTTGATTCTGGTTTTGAAGACTATTAAGGATGAGTACTGAGAAGAGAAAGAACATCATAGTGTACAAGTTCCCATCACTTATTCTGGATCCTGTTCACAAGATTGTGTCTATGGCAGAACCTGGGGTATTGGCAGACTTTAGAGGAGAGTATGGAAGAATTCTGAATTTTGCACGCGATATCACTGAATACGAGTATAGGGCTTTGCACACTCTGGTGCAATTCTATGACCCTCACCTGTGATGTTTTCTATTCACTGATTATCTTTTGGCTCCGACATTGGAGGAGTTTGCTCTCATTCTGGATGTTTTTATCAAAGAAGAGGCTCATTTCTATCCTTCTAATGAACTTCCTGATTTAGAAAGGGTCTCCGAGGCTTTGCATTTGGATCCATCTTTGTTGAAAAACAACGTTGCCAGTAAGGGAGGGTGTAAAGGCTTTCATGTTAAATTTTTGGTAGAACAGGCTCCTGTGTATGCTAAGGCTAGATGTTGGTCAGTTTTCAACGCCATCTTGGCTATGTGCGTCTATGGGATGGTGTTGTTTCCAAATATGAAGGATTTTGTGGACATGCACGCTGTCCGGATATTTACCATGAAGAATCCGGAACCTACTTTGCTTGGAGATCTGTATTATTCAATGCATTATAAGAACGAGAAGAGGAGGGGATGACCCCTTAATTTTTGTGCGCCAGTCTTCTACAAATGGTTTGTTGATCGTCTTCCCAAATCTGGTGCATTTGTAGATACTCAAGGAACACTGGATTGGTCCAAAAGATTGATGGGCTTGAGGGTAGATAATCTAATTTGGGTTAACCGTGACTTGTTGGGCCAAGATATCATGATCAGTTGTGGAGGTCTCCCGAATGTGCCTCTAATAGGAAGGAAAGGTGGAATTAACTACAACCCTATTCTTGCTATTAGGCAATTCGGGTACGCCTTGAAAGAGCCATCAAAAGACGAGGATGTCCAAGAATCTCTATATCTGAGTGGAGAAATCAATCCAGAATTGTTAAAAGAAGTTGCAAATACTTGGGAAGATCGTCATAAGAAGGGGAATACTTCTTTTGGGAAGAGCAACAACAGAGCATTTCCTGCATACGAAGATTGGATTCAGAAAAGGGTAGAGAAGGAACTTTTCCCATTCTCCAAAGAACCACCATCTTACCCCTTGCTGATTGAGCCTCCTAGTACAGTTGAGATAGAGAAGTTTAAGAAGTTGTGGGCTGAAAAGGAAAAACTGCGAGAAGAGAACGGTGAGCTACAAAGAGAGATTTACCAGTTGAAACATGAGCGGGGTGAAGCTGTTCATATCGCCAAGTTGAAGACAGAGCTACTCGCTAAGGCAGAAAAGGAGCTAGCTGACAAGGTCACAGCCAGACAAAGGATGAAGCAAGCTCTAGAGGGTATCAGTAAGGTTCTCAAGTCTAAGAAGGAGGAATTGGCCAAGGCTTTTTTGAAAATTCACAAGTTCAATGCTCACCGAGACACTACAATGGCTGATAATAAGTGAAAGGAAGACGATTATCTAGCTCAGATTGATCAATTGAAGTTGAAACTCAAGAAAAAAGACGCTGAGATCCTATCAGGGGTATTCCAGAGACAAGCAGTCGAGGGTCAACTCAATGAAACCATAGCCTCCATAGAGGAACTGAAGATCCAAGCTGAAGTGAAGAGACCTAGAAATGAGGGTCCTAGCATGGATGGTGTTTCTGGAGAAGACGCTTGGGAGTTGCATTGCCGATACTTGAAAGAGATCATGCATAGGAGAGATGTTCTCATCCAGGAGCTAATTCAGAGACCGAAGCATCCCGACACCAAAAAGTTGTTCAAGGAAATTCAAGACTAGAGCAAAGAGCATGATGGATGGGGGGATTGGCACTTGTGGACTTTGATGACATGTCGTAGTTATCTCTTTCTCTCTATTGTATTTGGATCACCACCAGGCTTATTGGTTGGGATCTATAATTATTGTGTTCAGACTTCTTATCTTGGGTTGTGATTAATGACATTTGGTTTTCCTCTGGTTTTCTTAATGCATGAGCAGAAGTCCTGTTCTATCTTGTTGCCAAACTGGAATCAAGGGGTGGATCGCCCTGCGAATATTCAAACATGTTCATGTGCATTTGCATATTCATAATCATTGTGCATAACAGGTGGTCGAGGCTAGTTATTCTTGTCCTGATATGGTTCTCTCCAAAGCATAGACTCAACTCCTCAAGCCATTCAGAAGTTGGTCATGGAACAAATTCACGCAAAGCCGAGGGAAGTACAGATCCAAATGGGGCAGTTCATGGGGAAAGTGCAAGCTTTGACTCAAGACTAGAAAATGCTGAAAGAGGAAGTCAATCAACTGAAGCCTCCCGAGTAAACACTCAGACTGCGAGTATGTTGTCAGAAATAATAAGTCTAGACAGAGCCAAGTCTCCTCAACGATGGCGATTTCCTGTTTCTTTACTGCATTTTCATATGTAGCTTTCATTTGTTTGTTTAAACATTGTCTGCATGTAGAAACTTGTTTGTTTTTGAATGACGATCATAATACAATGAGCATGTTTTTCTTGAAGTAATCCATTCGTGTTCACTCTTAAATGTTTACATGCACTGCAATACCAATTTTCTTGTCTAGAACTCTTGAGGGAGGATGTTGAGATGAAAATGCAAAATCTCTGGTTGTATGTTCAAGGATAGAACCCTATTGAGGATGTACAGGAATTGTTTCAAATCCCCAAACACTGGAGATATAAGGGAGATAGACCCTCGTTAACCCCTTTGAGCCTTGAAGTAGGAGTTTCTTTCGTACGAAAAAACCCTCATACTTAACCCAGGGGCAGGGTAGGCGTCAGCTAGTTTGACCGAGCGTTCAAATTTCAAGGAGAGTGTGCATTTGAGGATCCATTACCTTCTATCCCACCGTCAAGAGGTCAAGAGATGCGAAACCACAATGGTTATCGATCAACAATCAAGGAGTGAGGCAGTCACAACCCTTTCAAACAAGTCAGGCAAAACAGTGTTACACGACTTGTTCAAAGAAAAAAGAGAAAAAGAAAAAGCCTGCTAAGTCGAAAAACTTGAAAGCAAGTGACTTAGGCAAAAGTTAAGGCATCCCGCTGGACTTCAAAATTGAAAACTCAAAAGAGTCAGTCCAGGAAAAATTAGGGAACAAAAAGCAAAAGAATGAGAAAGCGAAAAGCCAAAAGGATTACAAAGAAAATCTTTGAGCAGAACAAAGTCGTGTGACTACAGACACAAAAGACAAAAAGGGGTGACTGTTACTCCAAAACCTCATTGGGTGTCGAACCGTCAGATGCATGGGTTTTCTTTAAGGATCATAAAACCTTTTGAGAGATGAGCGCTTGCGCCGAATTAGCTGAACTTAGGACTGGAGAACGTCATGGAGAATGGGAGGGCACTGATAAACTTTGAGCCTTAAATCTTTCTTTTTCTCAAAACCGCGAACCAGGCCACGATACAACCCTCAAAAGTCCTAATTGAAACAGGGTTTATTCTGACGGCGTACTTCATTGAGATAGCGTTCCTGACTCCTATGAGTTGTGCTAATATGATTTTTGTTGGTATTGCATGTGCGTATTGTTTTCCATTCAAAAATCAGTGCCGCATCCCAGCTAGTGATTCGTTCATGAGGCTTGGCGACACATTTTCAACAAAACTTCAAGGATAACACTAGTGTTGCATTAGAATTGTCATTCTCATAATAAACATTTTCTGCTTGCATGTGTTTGATATCAAAGAAGCTTACACGATGAGCGACAGTCGAGAAGCTCGATCACGCCAAGTTGAGATGGTGAAAACTCCGAAGGACAATCATGTCAAGGGGTATGTGGCCAAGAGACTGTGCGCAGCCTGGGGGTTCCCGATAAATGGTGATAAGATGCAGCTAATCTGGAGCAGTCACGCTAAAAACTCCCCCTAAAGCAGCCAAACAGGGGCAATCAGGTCGATTTGACAAATCTCTATAAGATCAGTCAGGGGAAAAGTTCCTTCAAAACTTGGGGCAGGCCACCTCTAGAGCGTGAGAGATTGTCCACTCCTGAAAATGGTTAATCGAAAACACCTCTTCAAAGTTTAGAATACTGGGATAGAGTATTTTCGAGTCATTACAGTTCCTTTCGAGGTAATGTACTTCATGGATTATGAAGTCTGGGGCAGTTATGTCGAGATCTGATAAATCTCTCCAAGAGTTTGAAGACCCTGGGGCAGTGCGAATGCCCGGTCTTCTATAAAATCCTCTTGAGATGATTTTTTCCATTAGACCTGGTGGTTTGGGGCAAGTGGAAAGTTCAAAGGGCCATTTATGACCATAGAGACAGGTCAGGTTGGATGGCAACAGGATTGTACTTCCCTAGTAGAGTTGCTCTCCCCAGCACTGAGATTGCACCTTCCTCAGCAAAGCAGACTATACCCAGCAGGAGACTTGGGGAATATTTTCTCTGGACCAAGGCGTTGTTTCCCCACAGAGTCAGGGTATCCATTTTCCCCATCCAGTCAGGAAGTGTACTTTCACCGACAACGTCATGTTCTAATCCCCACCAAGGTGAGGGTAAAATCATTTTCCCCATCAGCAGGCTAAGTTCAGCAGTATCCCCAAGCAGGATGGTATTATGGACTGTTTTCCCCAAGCAGGGTCTGGTAGCAATCTGCGCCGTTATCCGTGCAGCGGTGACTGACACCCCCAGCAGGTTTTGAGCCCAATTCTTATTGGCAATTTTCAGTAGCAGACTTCGGGTTCCGCTATTGGCACTCATTCTCAACTCCCCCAGCAGAGGAGAAATCTCAGGTTTTGGATGTTACCTTCAGTAAAGGACATGTGTAATCCCCGGTAGTGTGGATGTTCTTTTGGGATTTCATCCCCAACAGAAGTTGTTGACCCAAAGAGTCGGTCGGAGTGAACCTTCTCAGCAGAGTTCTTGGATTCAGAGGACAATTTATTTTTGTCATCCCCAACTGAATTGGTCTCTTCTCTCCAGCATTTATTTTGGTGGAAAGGCCCTTTTTGCATATCATAAGCATTCGCATTGCATCCTCAAACGCGTAGCATTTCCATTTTGTATTGAGCATTACGCCAAAATTCAAACATTTGCATTCGAAGCATAAGCCATGTTTGATACTTTCTTTGCCAGCTCTCTTTCTCAGCAGAGATGACATAACTCAGGAGATTTTCGTGAGATCGTCGAGAGACGCGTTCCTCATACCTGTGCTCCCTGACAGAATCCTTTACTTGGACTTCTCCTTTCCCCGGCGGAGTCATCTTATCTATGGATTGTGAGTCCGTTAGGAGGTTGCCTTTGTTGGGCCTTTCTCTTTTGTGAAATCCATGTTCTCGCCTGGTAGTCAGTTCTCGCTTGACGTTTTTTGTTTGCCAGTTGCTCTTTCTCAGCAGGGGTGGTATAAATCAGAAGTTTTGTTTCACGTTATCCCCAGCGAAGTCCACTTTCTGTAGGTCTTCCTTTGTGAGTACGATTGAGGTCGTATTCGTATTATTCTTGTGGGTAGAGTGATTGCGGTCAGTCTTCCTTTGTGGGTACGATTGAGGTCGTATTCGTTTTATTTCTGTAGGTCTTCCTTTGTGAGTAAGATTGAGGTCGTATTCGTATTATTCTTGTGGGTAGAGTGATTGCGGTCAGTCTTCCTTTGTGGGTACGATTGAGGTCGTATTCGTTTTATTTCTGTGGGTAGAGTGATCGACGCCAGTCTTCCTTTGTGGGTACGATTGAGGTCGTATTCATTTTATTTCTGTGGGTAGAGTGATTGAGGTCAGTCTTCCTTTGTGGGTACGATTGAGGTCGTATTCGTTTTATTTATGTGGGTAGAGTGATTGTGGTCAGTCTTCCTTTGTGAGTATGGTTGAGGTCGTACTCCTTATTTTTCAGCACGCTCCATTTCGTCATCCCCACCATTTGCAAATTTCAAGGGTTCTTTTGGTATTCAATCCCCGTGTATCCTGTAATGCCTGAAAGCCGTCGCTATCATACCTCCAGGACCAAGTTGATTGAATAGGGGCAGCTGTAGCACACCAAAATTTTCCCTTTCTCTTTCTAACACTAATTGTCTTATGTTTCATTTCATTTTGCATTATCGTCTGTGCATATCATTGGTTCTTAGCATGGGATCAAGGTATTTTGGTTCTCAAGGAGAAGAGCATCTATTCCAAAGGCAAGCTTGAGTTTATTTTTCAATCTTGGGGCTCCCTCAAAGCCTCAAGGACCTCACCTCATCAAGGCATGACTCATAATAAAGAAAAGTCAAAAGAATCATCAAAAATCAAGAATAGAAGAAACTTACCTAATTTGGCAAGTTAGGGTTTTCTAAAGTTTCCATTTTTGGAATCTCATGCAAATACTCATCTTGCAAAAAGTCTTCATAAAAGTCATGCTTATGAAATCATTCGCATGGTGACTCAAAAGAGATTTTTATGGTACAAGAGTGGTATAATTTGTGGCATGTATATTATGATTTCATACAATGTACCATGCGTGTCACGAAATTCAAATAATTTGCCATATTGAGAAAATTCCCAAATTCACCAAAAGCTCTCACTTTCCATTTGCTAATTCCACCACACCTCATCATATAATTTTACTACCCACCATACATAACCACATATATCATCATCATCTTTTTGCCCAAAATGATCAAACATACACCATACCCCATGCACCATGCACCATATTTCAAATAAATGGCCAAAAGTGGAAAACCACAAAACTCACCAAACTTGTTTCCATATGGTACTACCTCATTCTATGATTCTCACACCTCCATTTTGCTCATTGCCCATAAAAAAAAAACACTACCAACACACCTCTCCATGTCAAACCCGTATTACTATTCACCCCATTTTTGACCAAATTTCCAAACTCTTTTTTCTTTGGTTTGGGCCTCTAAAAACCACCACAATCCATCATATATAAGGAGAGAACAAACCCTAAGGGGAGGAAGGGCTTCATTCTGCCGTTTTGACATCCAAAACCCTACTTCTCTCTCTAGTTTCTCTCTCTTCGAATTTTGGTTTTGCTCCAAGTTTCTTCCATTCTCTTGCTCGTTCAAGATCCAGTGAGGTACTAGGAGGCTAATAGAAGGATTTATTAGAAGCTCTAACGTCATTTGAGCGTCATTTGAAGGGCCAACGGAGCTCCTCCGTTAGGTAACACCATGATTCCTTCTTGTTGTTCATACTAGTTTTTTTAAGTGATAAACATGTTCATGCATCTGCATCTGAAGTTCTACATGGTAGGCATTGGTTAAACATGAGTATATTTGGTTTTCATGGAGTTTTTTCTTTTTTAGGGTTTACTTTATTGCTTGCTTTCATGTGTTTCCTTTGGTTGTTTTTAAAAATGGTTGGCATATTTGGAATCTACATTAAATTTCCTTGAAGATAGTACCATGGTTGTCTTGATTTAATGAGATGAAGGTTTGTGTGTATTTCGTTCATGGTTGTATTTCTTGGTGATAGAGGCTTTAAAATTAAAAAATAATGTCAAATTTGGATTCTACGCGAAAAATCGGGTGGGGTAGTCCCCCCCATTTGTTTTTTTTCCGGCGGCCGGACCACCTCCGTTGGTGGCTGGCGCCGGCGCGGTGGTCGGAGGTTTTCCGGCGCGGTGGGGTGTCTTGGGGAAGAATATGGTGATGTGGTAGCATGTGAGTGGGTTGTTATGTTGTTTTGTCCTTTAGTGTTTTAAGTTTTATGTGACCAATTGACATATGTTTACATAATATTTTGTACACTTTATTTTCCTTTTTTTTATTTCAAAAAAAATCTGATACATCACACCCTCATGGGCCCAGGAATTTGTGCTGTTCCCCCCCCCCCCCCCCCCCCCCCCCATCTCCAGGCCCGAACGTGTGGGTTGGTAATCCTTTTGCTACTACACCCCTTCCATTTAAGCACTTGTTTTTATTTCTTTTTTCGTTTTCATTTTATTTTCATTTATTAAAAATACTTCCGATTATTCAAAAATTCTTAAAAAAATCATGAACGTATTTTAATGTCTTATTTAATTATATTTGAATTTTATTTTAATTTTTGATTTGTTTTGATAATTAATTATGATTTTCTTTTCCGAGGTGTATTCCATGTTTACCCTTGTGGTTAATGCTTGTGTTTGATGACTTTGCTATACCTTCTTGAGCCGATTTTTTTGCCATGTATTTACACTTAAATTATGAATTTTTGAATGTCATGTTTATGTCTTGGTGATCAATATTTGATTATTTTCCATGTGGTTCTCTTCGCTCCTCGATTATTGCTTCGTTAGCTTGATACGTATGATGTTTGAATCCATTTGGTGATGCAATTTTGTGATTCTTGGTGAGACCTTATTCACATACATTGTTGATGGATATGACGTGATGTTGAGAATTTATTCATATTTTTATAAGGCATGCTTCTATTTTTGGTTGATATTTACATGTGACTCAAACTTTGAATGGAATGTTTTGGGTACGTGACCTAGTTTGGATCTTTTTGACCCTTTGTGTTTAAGTGAAGCTTGGAATGATTATATGTTGTGATCATATACTGACTTGGTTTGTTTTTGGCTTTGGAATCATTTTCATTTAATCATTTTTCTATTTATGGTGGATTTTCCAAGTTGACAATGTTTTGACACAACTCTTTGGATGTTTTGAACTAGTTTCTTTGAGATGCCTTCTCATAAGATCTCATAAATGTCTGGTGACTCTTATTTGCTTTGAATGACATGTGTGAGGTTCTGATCCCCTTGACATGGTTTCCATTAAATGACATTTTCTCACTTCTTGCCTCACATGATCTTTTGTTGCTTGCATGAATGACATAAGTGAACGTTTTGCCTAGTTTTAGCACATGTTTTGAGTGTGACGGATGATGTTCCTTCTTTGATGATTTGAGCTTACTATGACATGAAGTGCTTGCTTCCCTACCTTGTTTTTTATCTCTTGTGTCATCTTCTTCTTCATCTCCCTCACTTCTTTTCTTCCCTTTTGGATCTCAAGACTTGTTTAAGTCTTGGATTCACTTTTGCGTGTTCCCTTAGGGTTTCCTAGTCCAACTTATTCCTTGATTAAGCTTGGAGTAGGATAGACATTAGGATTCAAACCATGCATGCTAACTTAGGTAGATGTTCCCCTTTCAAACTCAACCTTAGGTCCACTTTTGCATGATAACATTAGGATAGATTTCCCCTTAGTGTTTTCTTTTCTTTTGAGTCCCTCTTCTCATCTCATAACCCTTCTAAGATACTTAATAAGGTCAACTTGCCTTGCACACAAGCCTTAAACATAGGAAGTGAAGATTGAGAGGTCCCCCTTCTCTCTTCTAGAGTGTTGAGCATACGTCCCATTGGGGACGACCATGCGACGCATTCGTTCCCGTGTCATAGACTTTGGTTCAAGGTGAGTTATGAACTAACTCAAGTCACTTCTATCTTAAAAAATACAAACAAACTTCAAATCATTTTTGTCCTTCGGGATTGTCAAACTTAAGGCTATTTTCAAAAAGGGCACGTTACTTTCCGTTTTGTCGCAAACAGGCATCAGCCCTAACTGCCGGACGCGAACTTAACGTCCCTCATAAAAAACACAAAAAAAAACTTGGTCCGAACTACGTTGACTCTGAATTTCCCATTGCACAAAGGGAGTACCTAGGCCTAGGACGACGACGTCCTACCGAGTCTGTCTTTGTTTTCCCCTCCCCTGTTTCAATACAGCCATAGACTTTAGGATAACTCACCCTTTGATTAGACAATAAGCATGGATCCCATCGAGTACGATGGACGCGTGGGGTGCTAACACCTTCCCCTCGCGTCACCGACTCCCGAACCCAGATTATGGTTGCGATGACCATTCCTTTCCCACTTCCTCAAGTATATGCGGTGTTTCCTTTCCCTCTCGTGGGATAAATATACATTGCTGGCGACTCAGTTTCCGTGCCACTTTCACGTTTGTACCTGGATGAAAATCCTGGGAGCGACACTCCTCCGGATTGATCGTCCTTGTGTAGTGAAAGCGCTTGGAACTGGGTTCCGATTATCCCTTCTGGTTCCACATAAGTGGATGACGATAAATTGCTAACGAGCAAGGCCTGTTCCCCACAGACTGTGACGAGTTGGCCGCTTTGGAGGAACTTTAGCTTTTGGTGGAGGGTTGAAGTGACCGCTCCAGCCTGATGTATCCAAGGTCTTCCTAATAAACAACTGTAAGTTGCCCGGATGTCCATGACCTGGAAAGTAACTTGGAAAAGTGTGAGGACCAATAGTTATAGGAAGGTCAACTTCGCCGATAACTATTTTTCTGGATCCGTCTAATGCTTTGACGACGACCTCGTTGGTTCTCATCGGAGGGCCTTTGAACGATAATTGAGTCAAGGTGGACTTCGGCATAACATTCAGGGCTGACCCTGTTTCTACCAGTACGCTGGCTAAAGCATCGTCCTGGCAGTTAACGGTGATATTAAGTGCCATGTTATGACGGCGACCCTTTTCAGGTAATTCCTCAATACTAAACCCCAAATTGTTGCAGGAAGTGATGTTAGAGACAATACTATCGAACTTTCTAATGGTTACATCCTGTTCTACGAAGGCTTGCTCCAAAACTTTCTATAGAGCCTCTCTGTGCGCTTCTGAACTTAGCAACAATGATAACACCGAGATCTTTGAAGGAGTCTGTAACAGTTGATCAACAATGTTGTATTCACTCCTTTGGATGAGCTTAGTATCTCATCATCGTTTTTCGAAAGGTCGGGATTACTGGATTGACCAATGGGTGGATCGGGAGCTTCTGTCTGAAGTTCCTTTTCTTTGTTGGACTCTCCAACTCCTCTGTTGAAGATTCTACCACTTCGTGTTACACGACTGATGTCTGCAATATTCACGATGGAGGGTAATGGAATTTCCTTTCCATTTTCAATTATCGTTGCACCGTATTTGTAAGGGATTACCTTAGCTGATTCATACGGTAGTGGTCTCGGTAGATAGATGACTATGGGAACCTTCTGGTTTTTCTGACCATCGTACGTAATCTCGAACCGTTCCCGGTTGGGAACTTTGGATTCGTCAAGCAGAGGGATAATGGCGAAAACATCCCTAGTTCTCTGATGATCAAAGATGACGACAACGTACTCAATTTGACTGGCAAGGTAGTTCGGCGACCAATTGATGGGTCCGGAACCTGGATATGGGCGAATCTCTCCACGATCCACCTGCCCCTGGAGAGCGGCTCACACAAGGTAGCACCCTTGGTTACTTTCCGAACAGACTCCACAACGTTCATAATTGTGTGGTGGCACCTGACCACGCCCACTTTGAATACAATGTAACCTCACTAGGTTAGCTTCCACGGGTCGGACATCCTAACTTTGATGCTGAGTGGGGTTTCTGTTATTGATACTAATTTTCTGAGTATCTTCATCCATGTAGATTGGCATCCACCAATGTTTTAACAAGTGCTGAAGTGCTTCCTGGACAAAGGCACATCCCTGATCGTTTTCGCAACCCGCTTTACAGCTGTGATAATTGTGTGAGATCAAGAATCCGAGTCGGACCTGCTCAGCATGCAATTCTACCAAGTTGGTATTCATCAAGCGAATATCGAAGATTTGAACCATATTTATCTGATAGGGATTCCTATCATGGTAGCCCTGGATCCATCCAAGATCCATCTGACGCTGAAGGGCCTCTTGTATGAAAGAGCATCCCTGTTTGTTTACCGAGCAAGTCAGACAAGAACTGTAATCGTGTTGCAGCAGATTATGATACTGGCTTTGCCTTGAGTGCATTACCACCAAGTTGGCATTCATCGCACGGATGTCGTGGTTCTGAATGACGTTGTAATTCGTGTAAACCATGTTAACTCCACGAACTCGGTGCTCTTGGATCCATCCGAGATCCAACTGTTCCTGTAGAGCTGCTTGCACCACAGAACATCCTTGATTGCTTTTAGAGCAGATATCACATTGATGATAATTATGAGGTGGCACATGGCCGTACCCACTCTGTCTACAATGCATCTTGACCAGATTGGTCCTCAATAAGAGTACATCGTGAATTTGATAGACGTTGTTAAATTCTTTCTCAATTGGGTTGACTGCAGCTTCCTCATGTTGAGGCAGCGTGTTCGTAAGAACATTGGGATTCGTATCTTTGAAAGATAAGAGCCCGCTCCTAACAAACTTTTGCACGTCGGATTTGAAATTGAGACAATTCTCTATGTTATGCCCTGGTCCTCCTTGATGATAAGGGCATGTCTGATCCGTTTTAAACCAAAAAGGCAGATTTTACGGTACTGTAAAAGGAGACTTAGTCTGGATGTGCCCCTTAGCCAGTAGTAACGGAAATAGTTCTGCGTACAACATGGGTATAGGATCAAACCTTGGCGGCCGTGTTGTACGGTTGTTATTGTATGGAGGACGAGCCTGCTGAAGAGGCTATTGTGTCCTTTGCTGATTAGGTTGGCTTTGCGCAACCTGAGGTTGATACTTAGGAATAGGCGCATGGTTGATAGCAGGAGTTACAGCTGCTACCGGTTGGTACCGTCGCCTTTGCTTTCCGAGAGAGTTATTCCCAATATCTTGCTCTTTTTTCTTAGGGAGAGCACTACCGTATCGTTTTGTACTACTCGATGATCCAGCGTCTTTAACCAATTGTCCTTCTCGGACGGCTTCCTCAAGACGAACTCCCATGCCCACCATCTCAGTGAAATCATTGGGCGCACTGGCAACCATTCTATCATAGTAAAATGAGCTTAAGGTCTTTAAGAAGATCTTTGTCATCTCTTTTTCCTCAAGAGGTGGACAAATCTGAGCGGCAACTTCACGCCATCTTTGAGCGTACTCCTTAAAGGTTTCTTTGTCCTTTTGTGACATTGATCTGAGTTGATCTCTGTCTGGTGCCATGTCCAAATTGTATTTGTATTGTTGGACGAAGGCAGTACCAAAATCTCTGAATGTGCTAATCGTAGTACGGTTTAAACCCATGTACCATTTGAGTGTGGCACCGGTTAAACTATCCTGAAAGTAGTGAATCAGTAGGTCCTGATTCTCCGTCTGAGCTGACAGTCGTCGAGCGTACATCACCAAGTGACTTTGAGGGCAAGAGTTACCCTTGTATTTTTCAAAGTCGGACACTTGAAATTTGTGCGGAACTTTCACATTGGGGACCAGACAAAGGTCTGCGGCGTCCTTTCCAAATAAATCCTGACCGCGGATGGCTTGCAGTTCCTTCTGTATTTCCAGGAACTGTTCCTGAAATTCATCCATTCTATCAAACATAGTTTCCTTCTTACCAGAAGGTATCGGTGGAATCTGTCCTTCCGTGACAGTGTGCACCACAGGGGGTGATACCGTGACTACGGCAGTGAATCTTGGCATTTTCCAAAGTTTGTAACCTTCAGGAGTCTTCAGTATGCCCCTGGCATCTTCGCTTTCCCGAAGTTTGTAACCTTCAGGCCCAGCGGCTTCTGTTATGACTCCCTAATCTTCAGTGATCGGCGGAACATATCCTTCCGGGATATAGTTAAAAGACATGCCCCAGGGACGATCTTTCGGCATTTGATACCTAGGATCATACTTCTCCACTATGGGCGTTGAGGTGATCTCTGAGATCACAGTCCTTTGTAGCTGAGCTTCTGCCATGGCTTGCATGTCGTTACGAAGCTTTCTCATATCCTCTCTCAGAGCGTCGATCTCTTCTTTCAACTCTCTGTTTTCTTCCTCAAGATCATCCATCTTTTTCTGACGATTGGCCCGAGTATTGTACAAATGAGACAGTTTGACTCTAGAACCGAGACACAAACGTGAGATTCGTAGGTAAGAAGAATACGCGATGTGAGAATGATGAATGCAATGATTATATTAATTGTTTTTTGGTTTAATCAAAATAAACTTCGACAATTAGATTGCAAATATCAAACAGTGGGGAAACCCCTTTTTATTGAATTCAAAGGATTACAGAAATGGAAATACAGTAGATTACAAGGTGCAGAAACAGAAACCTAAGTTAATGGGTCCCGAATCCTCTCTGAAGAGAAATCGGGTGCTGACTCTGGTACTTTCCTTTTCTTTGACCGGGGCTCTTGGGCCGTTGTCGGGTCATCATTCCTTTGCCAGGTGAAAGGAGTGAGCAAATTCCTTTGGTCGTCTTGATTCTCTACAGCATGTTGCTCCAAAATTTCAATCAGAGCGTCCTTTTCTTTTAGTAGTTGCTGTATTTTGATGCACTCCACGTTAAGGGTGCGATACTTGTTCTTCCAAGACCTCTTCTCCCGTTGAACTTTGTTGAGAGTAACCTGAAGCTTTTCAGTCTCAGTCATAAAGTACATGACAGAATCCCTCGGTGGAAGAACTCCGTGACGAGGATAAGGCATCTTTAGCTTGAGAGCTCTAGTTTGCACCCAGTGGAGATAAGGCTCCACCGAGACACAATCCGGTTTTCCTAGAGACTCCCGTTCTTTCTTATGAACATGTTTCCAAGCGTGCACTATTTCCGTCTTTAGTGCTCTGTCACTTTCTCCTTCCTTGAAGAAAAGACCTTCCAGATGAACACCCCGTGGGACATGCCTCATCGGGTATCCAAATTGATGACGAACAAGAACTGGATGGTAATTGATTCCTCCCTTAGTTCCTATAAGGGGTACATTGGGGAAGTTTCCACAACGGTCAATGATCCTGATCCCGTCATAAATCCTGTTATACCAATCTATATCAGAGTTGGTGAGGGACATGATTTTCTGCGACTAACGTAAGGCACTTTTGTGATCCCAAAAAGTAGCAGACTTGGTCAAATGGGAGATAAACCATTTATAAAGCGGAGGTACACAGCACGTGATCTCCCCTCCGCTGTACAAATTCCCTAAGTGTACAGAATGATACGCATCTGCGAGCAAAGTTGGCACAGGGTTTCCAATGAGAAAAACCTTAATAGAGTTGATATCGACGAAGTTATTAATGTTGGGCAAAAAAAATAACCCGTAGGTGAGTAAAACAAAGATGCTTTCGAAAGCAGTCACGTTCCCGATACTGGCAGAGTACAGGGCTTTCTTTGTCAAGAACTGGGCTGGCAAACCTTGTATGCCACCCTTAGTGATCATGTGAGTCCTGACCTCAGACTCGTCCAAATGAATTGCTCTTGCAATGGTCTGATCCTTTGGAATTTCTTCCAGTCCAGAAAATGGAGCTCGATCAGTGATGTGTAAATCGATCAGATGAGAATATTCCTCCAGCGTTGGTGCTAGCTGGTAATCCGAGAATGTGAAACAGTGATAGACCGGATCGTAGAACTGAATGAGCGCATCCATGATTCCCTCAATCACATGGACTCTTAGCAGAGATAACAAACCTCCGTACTTGGCTCTGAAAGCCTCTTGGTTTGTGATCATCCTCGCCAAACCTCTTAAATCCTCTAGTTTTGGAATCCTGAAGGTGTACTTATGAGTTCTCCTTCTACCAAAATCCATTAGCGCAATCCTTTTATCTGATATTTGCAATCACAGTCTTAGTTTATTTTGAAAAAAACAGAGAGACTAGAAGAGATTTTTTTTTTGTTTTAATGTTTTTTAAATGAATGCATGAATGCAACACACAAAAACATAAAAAAACATGGGGTCAAAGGGTCGTTGTCATGGAGTCAAGGCTCTACCCATCCCCAAAGGTTTATACTAGGGTGATTTTTGTACCTGTACTCAAAATCATCAGCTCCTCCCAAGATAACAAACAACAAGCGGATCACCAGCGAGCTGTATGAAATCTTAGAGTAAATGCTATTCACCGAGAATAGATCATCAGCCTCAAATGAGGGTAGTATCGCGTGACAACTATTTCCGATAGTTTCCGCACTACAAAAGGGTTGGCTCCTCAGCTTCTCAGACGTCACAATCGGCCCATTGCCTATGAGAGGGAATGGGTTGCATTGGGAAGCCTCCACTGAGGTTGATGGTCGACCTCCTCGCCATCACTTATCTTAAGTGTATACTCAATCTTTCCACATGCGGCATCACACGCATTCCCATTAGCAGAAAAATAAACACAGATATCAATTAGGAAAAGCAGTATATATATTTGTCCTAATGTCCTAGACTTTTAAAAGCTATGAATCTTATGTTCCTGACAGAAAATGACTCCCCGTCGGAGACGCCATTCTGTGGTTTCTTCCCAAATTAAAGGGTTTTGACCTAAGATCCTAGTGAAGTCAACAAAAAGTCCCACCCCAGAAAAGAAAGAAAGAAAGAGAGAGAGGCCCCACGGAGGGCGCCACCTTTCGTGGAAATTTTTAAGGTTTCTACCTAAGAGATGTGAAGAGAACAAGATCTCGTTCTCCCCAGCAGAGTCACCATTTTTTTGTAGCGAATGATTTTTGGATGTGGTTGCGAAGCACGATCGCTCTAGTACTACAGCTCGATTCATTTTTTATCCTATTAAAGCTGATGAAGGAAGGGAAATAGATGTCTCCAATTAACCCTACTTGCATACTGAGGTTAAACAGTCAAAACTGTTGGTTTACAGATGCTACAAAGATTCGGGGTCTCTCCTAGGTTATTTTGTTGAAAAGGGGTGTTTTAGGCTATCGGTTGAGATGTTAGGACGGATGTATGAAAGTATGGGATTTTGGGTTTTTGTTTAGTGTGCTCGCTAATATTTTTCTTTCAATCTTATGCCTACGTATTCCCATTTGCCGAAACAGGGAAATCAGAGCGATCGTAGTTCCTCATATTCTACGGGAGGAAATGGTTGTTTTGGTGTCTTGTTCAAAGCCCAAGACGTAAAGCAAAAGGTAGTTTGTATCTTGTTCAAAGCCCAAGATGTGAAGCTGAAGAGGTTGGACTTTAGAGAGAATTTGTCATCTCTAAAGAGTGGTTTGTATGTCACAATAGTTTATAAAGGAGAATTACTTTAACCGGGATTTGTGACTTCGGCAATGCCATAATTTCCTTTATAGGGGATTTCCAACCTGAAGGAGGAGACTTTAACTCAGTGTAGAGCAATGTTATCTTTCCTTAGGAATTTCTCATGCTAAAAGAGGGACAATGGCATAGATATAGATGATCTAGAGGCTTGCCGCTTACAGCGATTAGATGAAGGGGGAGGAGTTGTTGATGTTTGTGTACTGTGAACGAGGCACAACTTTGATGCTAAAAGGTTGATTGGGTCAACCAGTGGTTTTCTTATATAAAGCCTAAGAGGAGGCTAATGGTTTTCTTATACAAAGCCTAAGAGGAGGCTAATATGTGTCTCGTACAAAGCCCGAGAGAGAGGCTAAAAGGTTTTGACTCGACGAGGGAGTCTTTTAGTATCTCGTACAAATCCCGAGATGGAGGCTATCATTCCCGGAGGAAGATATCATTTATACGAAGCCTAAGAGGAGGCTGCGAATACTTCTAAGAAGCCGACAGGTCCTTGTACAACGCCCAAGAGGAGGCAGGGATGCTTTTAGGAAGCCTGTGGGTCCCCAAACCCCGAGAAGTTCAAGATAAGCTATTCACAAAGAATAGATCAAGCCAGGAAAGTTCGAGAATTTGGAAGAAACTCAAGAGATGCCATTCACGGAGAAAAGATCATCTCTGGGGAATAGAGTTTCTTTGACAACTTCTACGAGTGACAGTCTGAGAAAGGGTTCAAAAAGAATATGCCTTTTACATCTCCATATTGTTTAACCCCAAGAGGAGGGAAGATTGTGTCTGGTAATCCTATGGGGATCTAGTTTTGACTATTTAAGAGTGATCAACAGGGCTTAGTGCTAGACGTAGTTGCCGGGGAAATTCTAAATATCTATACTATTATTACACAGTTGATATGAGTTTATGAAAGAAGACTTACAGCGAAACAGCCCCACAATACAGTTATATGTATATGAAAGCGGTAAATGAAAGCATATAAACACTTACTCGGTTGTAGAGCTTCCATGCTGTTTGGTTAGTTGTTCAACAAAGAAAGATTGAAAACAACAGTATATTTAAAAATCAAAGGAGAAAGTGCTTTGAAAAAAGAAAGATTTGGGGCTTACGGCTCAAGGAGAGGCCCAGGGTTTTATCAGTGATTGCACTGTTGAATTTGTACAGAGGGACTTATACAAGTGACTGGGGCCCAAAAATTGTTTGCTGTACAAAGGGATTTGGGTCTTATACTCTCTCAAGAGGCCCAAAAGGTTTAAAGAAAAAGATTGGGGCTTATAACACGAGGGTAGGCCCAGTTGATTTTTAAAAGGCGACGATCGCGCCGTTCACTTGTATAGAGGGACTTATACAATAAGTGAGGCCCAAAAAGTTTTATGTACAAGGGGGTTGGGTCTTACACTCTATTAGGAGGCCCAAAGAGTTTTAAAGAAAAGAAATGAGTCTTACTACTCGAGGGTAGGCCCGAAGTTTGTTTTCCAACGGATGATGATCGCGTCGAACTTTTTGAAATACAACGGGACTTATACAATAAATGAGGCCCAAAATAGGTCGTATTTACAAAGGGTTGGGTCTTACACTCTATTAGAGGGCCAAAGAGTTTTGAAAATGATTTATGAGGGTTGAATTAATCCAAAAACCCTAATTTGTTTTCAAAATGTGTTTTAATTGAATAAAAATTCAATTAAAATGATCAAAATTGTTTTAACATATGGAAAACAAATTGTGATCTTGGATTAATGCTTCAAAAATTAAGTATTGACCTACAAAATAATTAGAAGTCATTAAAAGTTGCAAAATCAAGGTGGAAAAAATATTCAAAATGTCAAAAACAATTAAAACATTAATTCTTTGCAAAAATATCAATTATATGAAATAAATAATATTTTTGGGATTTTTTGGGAAAATAAAATATTTTAACATTTTTGTGAATTATTAATAAAAGAATTAACTCAAAATCATTAAAACTTAGAGAGAAATTAATTTTTGAATCAATTAAACAAAATCACAAAATTCAAATATTTGAATTTGTGAAAATGGCGCCAAGAACAGCTGAAGAACACGCGCGTTTTTCAGTTTTGCCCAGATTTGTATTTTCTATCCCATCTCATTGAATACTTGATCATATCATGCAATCCACATACCAATCAACTCGTTGCAACCTCACGATCATGTCTATGGCCATTAATTTCATTTAAATTAAGCATAAAACAAGAAATCACGAAAAATCCTCAAGAACCCTAAATTCTGCATGAAGGCTGGGATTTTTGATACACGATTCAAACAAAGCAATTACTTGAGGGGAAACATTCCATGCATGATTATGAACATTTGGCAAAAGTATTGTGCGAGGAAATATGCATAGATTGAGAGATGACCAAGTTTAGGCTTACCTCTAGGTCGTGACAGCAAGAGCAAATTGATTTCTGAGTAGGAGGTGTTACAGATGAATTGTGATGATCTGAACAGCTTCCCTACACCCTATGGAGTGTGTTTGAATGCTTGGACTTGATGGAAATTGGCTGGATCACTTCATGGCATCTCAACTGCAACTTGGTTAAAACCTTGAGCAATTGACTGGTGATTATGAGAAATCAGTGTTCCAGATGTTGTTTAAGTGTTTGATCAGCTCACATATGATGTATATGAGGTGTGTGTGTGTGTGATTGGTTTGAGTGGAATTGCTCTCTAATGAAAAACCCGATAGTGACTTGCTAAGAAAGGCATTTTTTAGAGTGAGAAGTGGATTTTGAGAAAGGCAAGTGTTGTAGGCCTTTGGTGTACTTAAACTGATCACAATTGAGCTCTATTTATAGTAGAGCAAGTTTGTTTTGCAAGGAATAGTGAATGGCAACTGCTGAGTAGGTTTGGCCAATGTTGGCAAATGAAAATCCAAGTCTCCTCTAGCCATTGACTAGAGGTTAGGGCACAGGCTGCTGGTCCCCTTGGTCTTGGATAAGTCTTGACTGAATTCAGTTGCTAATGGCTCAGTCCATGCCACCTTGATGCTTCCATTGAATGCTCCAATCCAAAATTGGAGTCTTGTCCCTATTTTGGGCAATTCTAGGTTTAGCATGCTACTTCTTGTTCCAAGGACTTTGGAGGCTTGGCTCAGTGATTGTCCCCTTTAGATTCAATCCTCAGATGTGTCCAAGGTGATGACAAGGCTTGGAATTGGCTGATTTTGGCAAATCGACCAAAAGTGCAAAAATCTGCCTTGCCTTGGCAGATTTCAGCAAGGCAACTTGCCAATGTCATATCTCATGGCTCAAGTTGAATTTGGTGATGTTCTTGGCCATTTTGGAAAGCTCTTATATGATACAACAATTGTTTGATCATATTTGGTTTTGATACTTTTTAGATCCAAGTGAAAAATGTCCCTACATTTGGAAAAAAGTAAGGCAAAATCTGACTTAGTGAAATTTTCACTAAGTGTTGGAATAAAGTGACTTTTCTTGATTTTGATCACTCCATAACTCAAAATCCATGAGGAATTTGGACATATGTCAGTATGAAGCTTTTGTAGAGGGCAATGAGATCTACAAATCAAGCTTTGGATGGAAAAAAATGGCTTTGTGGTTTAGGAGTTATGATCCTCCAAAGTTGGTACCTTTGTCACTTTTTTCCATAACTTAGAAAATTTTCTAAGTTTTTATGGTTACCCCTTTTACAAGTTATCCCATTTTCTTTGATTTTTCTTGATGAATGATGATTCAAATCATACATTAACATCATTTTAGGGTTAAAAATCCATTTTGGTGAGAAATCTCAAAAAGTCAAAGTTGACTTTTGTGCACAGTTGACTTTTTATCCGATGAATTCCAAACTGTGCAATTTTTCAGGAAATCATGTCCTTGACCTAAATCAAACTTGATGGACATGTTCCATGGGTGGTATAGAGTGTATTGAATCATGTCTTAGGGCTTGAGAGCATGTCTTGGTCAAAAGTCAAAGTTACAGTTGACTTTTCTCGCGAAACCCAAATTTGGTTCAGATGAAATTGAAACTTGTTGCTCAAGCTTCTTGGATCAATCCATTGTCCCAAATGGATCAATATGGTATATTAGAGACCCTCAAGTCATGTCTTGAGGTATTGGTTCATGAATTGTCCCAAAAGTCAACTTAGGGGTGAATTAGGTCAAGAAACCCTAATTCCTGATTTTTTATGAATGCATCCCCTGAGGAAAAATTGACTTAATGATTGGGTTTATGAGGTTCCATGGAGCATATTAGGTTATGTTTTGGATCTTTGACTTATGCCCAGATGAAAATTTCCATCTGGAGGCCCCGGTCGACCAAAACCCTAATTTGGTGACACTGGCGATCTTGAGGCTTGATCCACCTAGAAGGGAGCATCCTTGTGCTTAATCCTTGAAGTGAGAGTCCTTTTGATCCTTTGTGCATGTTTGAGAGGTTAGACAAGTTGAAGATCATGTCATTCCTTGAATGATCCTTTGTCTAAGCACTTAGAGAGGGCTTGAAACCCTAATTTTGATTGTAGTGGATGCTCACCCATCTTTGGGGAGACTAATGAAGTTTGATGGTTCATCCATATTGTGGTGATGGTTTGCACAATGATGGGAAATATTAGTGGTCAAAATTTGGGGTATGACAGTATCATTCTGTACACTTAGGAAATTTGTACAGCGGAGGAATGATCATGTGCTGTGTACCCCTGCTATATAAATGGTTTATCTCTCATTTGCCTAAGTCTACTACTTTTTGGAATCATAAGAGTGTCTTATGTTGGTCGCAGAAAATCATGTCCCTTACCAACTCTGATATAGATTGGTGCAATAGGATTTATGACGGGATCAGGATCATTGACCGTTGTGGAAACTTCCCCAACGTACCCCTCATAGGAACTAAGGGAGGAATCAACTACCATCCAGTATTGGTTCGTCGTCAATTTAGATACCCGATGAGGCATGTCCCGCGTAATGCTCATCTGAAAGGTCTTTTCTTCAAAGAAGGAGAAAATGACAGGGCACTAAAGATGGAAATAGTGCACGCTTGGAAACATGTTCATAAGAAAGGACGAGAGTCTCAAGGAAAACCGGACTGTGTCTCGGTGGTGCCTTATCTCCACTGGGTACAAACTAGAGCTCTTAAGCTAAAGATACCTTATCCTCGTCACGGAGTTCTTCCGCCGAGGGAATCTGTCATGTACTTCATGACTGAGACGGAAAAACTTCGGGTTACTCTCAACATAGTTCAACAGGAGAGGAGGTCTTGGAAGAACAAATATCGTACCCTCAATGTAGAGTGTACCAAAATACAACGACTGCTAAAAGATAAGGATGCTCTGATTGAGATTTTGGAGCAACATGCTATGGATAATCAGGATGACCAAAGGAATTTGCTCGCTCCTTTCACTTGGCAAAGGAATGACAACCCGACAACGGCCCAAGAGCCCCGGTCCAAGAAAAGGAAAGTACCAGAATCAGCACCCGGTTTCTCCCCAGAGAGGACTCGGGACCCCTTAGCTTAGATTTCTGTTTCCGCACCTTGTAATCTACTGTATTTCTATTTTCGCGATCCTTTGAATTCAATAAAACGGGGTTTCCCCAATGTTTGATATTTGTAATCTAATTGTTGAAGTTTATTTTGATTAAACAAAAAAAAACAACAATTAATATAATCATTGCATTCATCATTCTCACGTCACGTATTCTTCTTACCTACGAATCTCACGTTTGTGTCTCGGTTCTAGAGTCAAACTGTCTCATTCGTACAATACTCGGGCCAATCGTCAGAAAAAGATGGATGATCTCGAGGAAGAGAACTGAGAGTTGGGAGAAGAGATCGACGCTCTGAGAGAGGATATGAGAAAGTTTCATAACGACATGCAAGCCATGGCAGAAGCTCAGCTACAAAGGACTGTGATCTCGGAGATCACCTCAACGCCCATAGTGGAGAAGTCCGATCCTAGGTACAAAATGCCAAAAGATTGTCCCTGGGGCACGCCACTTAACTATATCCCGGAAGGATATGTTCCGCCGATCAAAGAGGATCAGGGAACCGCAGCAGGAACCGCTGGGCCTGAAGGTTACAAACTTCGGGAAAGCGGAGATGCCAAGGGAATGACAGCAACTCCTGAAGGTTACAAACTTCGGGAGACACCGAGAGTCTCGGCCATAATGACTATACCACCGCTCGTGGTACACACTGTCCCAGAAGGACAGATTCCACAGATACCTTCTGGTGGAAACGACAACATGTTCGAAAGAATGAATGAGTTCCAGGAACAGTTCCTGGGAATGCAGAAAGAACTGCAGGCCCTTCGCGATCAGGATTTATTTGGAAAGGACGCCGCGGACCTCTGCTTGGTCCCCAATGTGAAAGTCCCGCATAAATTCCAGGTGCCCGACTTTGAAAAGTACAAGGGTAACTCTTGCCCTCAGAGCCACTTGGTGATGTACGCTCAGCGAATGTCGGCTCAGACAGAGAATCAGGATTTACTAATTCACTACTTTCAGGATAGTTTAACCGGTGCAACACTAAAATGGTACATGGGTTTAAACCGTGTTACGATTAGCACTTTCAGAGATCTTGGCACTACCTTCGTCCAACAATATAAATACAATCTAGACATGGCACCCAACAGAGATCAACTCAGATCAATGTCACAAAAGGGCAAGGAAACCTTTAAGGAATACGCTCAGAGATGGCGTGAAATTTCCGCTCAGATTTGTCCACCTCTTGAGGAAAAAGAGATGACAAAGATCTTCTTAAAGACCTTAAGCTCGTTTTATTACGACATAATGGTTGCCAGTGCGCCCAGTGACTTCACCGAGATGGTCGGTATGGGAGTTCGTCTTGAGGAAGCCGTCTGAGAAGGACGTCTAGTCAAAGACACTGGATCATCAAGTAGTACAAAGAGATACGGTAGTGCTCTCGCTAAGAAAAAAGAGCAAGATATTGGGAATATCTCTCTCAGAAAGTAAAGGCGATGTTATCAGCCAGTAGCGGCTGTGACTCCTGCTATCAATCCTGCACCTATTTCTACGTATCAACCTCAGGTTGCGCAGAGCTAACCTAATTAGCAAAGGACTTAACAGCCTCTTCAGCAGGCTCGTCCTCTATACAATAACAACCGTACAACGCGGCCACCAGGATTTGATCCTATACCCGTATCGTACGCAGAACTATTTCCGTTACTACTGGCTAAGGGGCATGTCCAGACTAAGTCCCCTCTTACAGTACCGGAAAATCCGCCTTTTTGGTTTAAGGTGGATCAGACTTGCCCTTTCCATCAAGGAGGACCAGGGCATAACATAGAGAACTGTCTCAATTTCAAATCTGACGTACAAAAGCTTGTTAGGAGCGGGGTCTTATCTTTCAAGGATACAAATCCTAATGTTCTCACAAACCCGCTGCCTCAACACGATAAGGCTACAATCAATTTGATAGAGGGAGAGACTAACAACGTCTATCAAATTCATGATGTACTCTTGTTAAGGACCAATCTGGTCAAGATGCATTGTAGACAGAGTGGATATGGCCATGTACCACCTCATAATTATCACTAGTGTGATATCTGCTCTAAAAGCAATCAAAGATGTTCTGTGGTGCAATCAGCTCTACAGGAACAGATGGATCTCGGATGGATCCAAGAGCACCGAGTTCGTGGAGTTAACATGGTTTACACGAATTCTAACGTCATTCAAGACCACGACATCTGTGCAATGTATGTCAACTTGGTGGCGATGCACTCCAGGTAAAGCCAGTATCGCAATCTGCTGTGGCACGATTACAGTTCCTGTCTGACTTGCTCGGTAAACAAACAGGGATGCTCTTTTGTACAAGAGGCCCTCCAGCGTCAGATGGATCTTGGATGGATCTAGGACTACCATTATAGGAATCCCTATCAGATCAACATGATTCAAATCTTCGATATTCCCTTGATGAATACTAGCCTGGTGGAGTTACATGCTAAACAGGTCCGGCTCAGGTTCCTGGTATCACATAATTATCAGAGCTGTAGGGCGGGTTGCGAAAACGATCAAGGCTGTGCCCTTGTCCAGGAAACCCTTCAGCACTTGTTGAACCACTGGTGGCTTCTAATCTATATGCATGAAGACACCCAGCAAATTAGTATTACCAACGGGAACCCTACTCGGCATCAAAGTCGGGACGTTCGATCTGTGGAAACTGACCTAGTGAGGTTACATTGTATTCAAAGCAGGCGTGGCAGGTGCCACCATACAACTATGAACGTTGTAGAGTCTGTTCGGAAAGTAACTAAGGATGTTACCTTATGTGAGCAGCTCTTCAGGGTCAAGTGGATCGTAGAGAGATTCGCCCATATCCGGGTCCCGGACCAATCAACTGGGCGCCGGACTACCTCACTGATCAAATTGAGGACGTTGTCGTAATCTCTGATCATCAGAGGGCTAGGGATGTTTGTACAATCATCCCTCTACTTGACAAATCGAGAGTTCCCAACCAGGAACGGATCGAAATTACTTATGATGGTCAGAAAAATCAGAAGGCTCCCATAGTCATCTATCTACCGGGACCATTACCGTATGAATCAACTAAGGCTATACCTTACAAATACGGTGCAACAACGGTCGAGAATGGAAAGGAAATTCCATTACCCTCCGTCGTGAATATTGCAGACATCAGTCGAGTAACATGGAGTGGTCAAATCTTCAACCGAGGAGTTGGAGAATTTAACAAAGAAAAGGAACCTCAGACAAAAGTTCCCAATCCACCAGTCGGTCAATCCAGTAATCCCGACCTTTCGATAAACGATGATGAGATGCTGAAGCTCATCCAAAGGAGTGAATACAACATTGTTGATCAACTGTTACAAACTCCTTCAAAGATCTATGTGCTATCACTTTTACTCAGTTCAGAAGCGCACAGGGAGGCTCTATAGAAAGTCTTGGAGCAAGCCTTTGTAGAACAGGATGTAACAATCAGAAAATTCGATAGGATTGTCTCTAACACCACTTCCTGCAATAACTTGGGATTTAGTGATGAGGAATTACCTGAAGAGGGTCGCCGTCATAACATGGCGCTCAGTATCACGGTCAGCTGCCAGGGCGATGCTTTAGCCAGCGTACTGGTAGACACAGGGTCAGCCCTGAATGTTATGTCGAAGTCCACTTTGATGCAATTATCCTTCAAAGGACCCCCAATGAGAACCAGTGAGGTCATCGTCAAAGCATTTGACGGGTCCAGAAAAATAGTTATCAGCGAAGTCGACCTTCCCATAACTATTGGTCCTCACACTTTCCAAGTCGCTTTCCAAGTCACGGACATCCGGGCAATGTACAGTTGTTGAAGACCTTGGATACATCAGGATGGGGCGGTCACCTCGACCCTCCACCAAAAGTTAAAGTTCATCCAGAACAACCAGCTCGTCACGGTGTGTGGAGAATAAGCCTTGCTCGTGAGTAACTTATCATCATTTACTTGTGTAGAACCCGAGGAGGTTATTGTAACTCAATTCCAAGCACTGTCGGTGAGCAAGGACAATCATTCCGAAGAGGGAACTTCCATTTCCTCATACAAAGATGCTATCAAAGCAGTCGAGAGTGCCAATACAATAGGATGAGGACAGCTAGTCAGTCCTACTGACAACAAAACAAAGAAGGGTCTTGGTTTTTCTGCAACCTGTACCCAGACAGCTACTACCAGCAATGACAGTCTTCATCCCATTAAAGATTTCTTCCACAGTGGGGGTTTCCTTCAGCCAGTGCCTCAAGAAGTGCATACCATCAATAAAGATGATTCCACTGATATGGAGGAAGAATGGGAGTCCTATCTTAACAAGGACGATTATATGTCTCAGGACGAAACGCAGACTCCTTTGTGCTTTCCTACACAGAGTCCGAGATTTATACCCAGGTCAGATGTCGAAATGATATACAGAGATCGTGATTCGGAAGGATGTCGTGCTCCACCAAACTCATTAGAGGAGGACACTCTGATGAAGGACAACTTTGACCACAACTATTATGGCCCGATGGATGGCCTGCCAATGTGGCAGCCGTATCCAGGAGACTTGGGGAAAGGAAATCAGCCAAACAATGAAAATCAGCTGAGCATCATTGAAAAGAATACATGCGTCCTCACCATGTCATGGGATCAACACTTAGGTCATTCTGAAAATATCTCGTACGACGATGAATTGGCAAAGTTTGCCGAACTAGAATTCATCAACTATGCTTTTCCCGAGGTCAGCGTCATCGAGAGGGATGACTCCTCCAGTTCCAAAGAAGTGTGGGACACCTTGGGACAACCAAGTGGGAAATACGACTATTTCTCCAAGTACACTGCTCCCGAAAGCTCTCGTATCAGGCTCGAAGACATCCAGCCAACTGGATGGGGAGATCTACCTGAGAGCACCAGTGCTATGAAAAATGCAACAGAGGAATCCTCCTACGACAACTCTGCCTGGGAGACAGATTCCAATGATCCTGCTCCACCAGAAATCAGCGTTATTTCTGAAGACAATTCAAGGAAGGTGCCAGACTTTGTGATTCACCGGGGAATTCTCCGCCAATGGGTTACTGTTGATGTTCCGAAGATTGTTCATAAGTCAAAGTAATTGTCGTCTTTAACCTTTCACCTTGCCCAGGTGAAACGGATGTTTTGATAGGGCTCACTTTCTGTAAATTTCCCTCTTCGCTTTGCCCAAAGCGACAGAGTTTTGTTTTATAGGGTTGTAGTTTCAAGAATCGACTTGTTCATTAATAAAATAACGTTGTTCTGTAATTTCCGCATTAATTGCTATTTTCTCTTTTTTCTTTCCTTAGAAAATGGTAATCCTAAAAAACAAATCAATAATAAAAATAAGCAGTAAAAGAAATACACTGCACACACTCTTGCATTTCCTCTATCTCTTCTAAACATAAATCATACCGTCATGCAGATTGCTTGTTTTAAACCCCGTTGAAACATACGATCCAATGCCTTCTCCCGACTTTGAGTTCCCGGTATTTGGGGCTGAAGAAGAAGTTGACGACGAAATTCCAGAAGAGATCTCCCGATTACTCAGACAGGAGGAAAGGTCCATTGAACCTCAAAAAGGGCCGTTGGAAACGGTAAACCTAGGTTCGGAAAAAGAGAGAAAAGAAATCAGGATTGGGGCACTGCTCAGTCCAACTGCCAGAGAGGGTTTGGTAAAGCTTCTCAAAGAATTCCCCGATGTATTCGCTTGGTCCTGTTAGGATATGCCAGGGTTAGATACCAGCATCGTGGAACATCATTTACCATTGAGATCAGAATGTCTGCCAGTAAAACAGAGGTTGAGACGGACTCACCCGGACATGGCCATCAAAATCAAAGAGGAGGTACAGAAACAGATTGACGTGGGTTTCCTCGCTACGTCAGAATATCCTCAATGGTTAGCCAACATCGTACCCGTTCCCAAAAAGGACGGAAAAGTCAGAATGTGTGTGGATTACAGAGATCTAAACAAGGCTAGTCCAAAGGACGACTTTCCTTTACCACACATTGACATGCTGGTTGACAGTACAGCAAAGTTCAAAGTGTTCTCCTTCATGGATGGATTCTCGGGCTATAATCAAATCAAAATGGTGCCGAAAGACATTGAGATGTTGTTCGGTTTGAAGAACGCCGGGGCAACCTATCAAAGGGCCATGACTACTCTGTTTCATGACATGATACACAAAGAAATCGAGGTATATGTCGATGATATGATTGCAAAATCTAAGACAGAAGAGGAGCATGTGACCCATTTGTCAAAACTATTCGAGCGGTTGAGAAAGTACAAACTCCGCTTGAATCCTAACAAGTGCACCTTCGGTGTCCGTTCGGGGAAACTTTTAGGGTTCATCGTCAGCCAAAAAGGAATTGAGGTTGATCCTGACAAGGTCAAGGCCATTCAAGAAATGCCTTCTCCGAAAAATGAAAAATAAGTCAGAGGATTCTTGGGACGTTTGAACTAAATTTCCAGATTTATATTCCTCATGACCGCGACATGCGCGCCAATTTTCAAATTACTCAAAAAGAATCAGGACTGTGTTTGGACAGAAGACTGCCAAACCGCCTTCGACAGTATCAAGGAATACCTGTCGAACCCACCGATTCTATCCCCTCCAAAGGAAGGAAGACCACGGATCATCTACTTAACAGTCTTGGAAGACTCCATGGGCTGTGTGCTTGGTCAACAAGACGAAACGAAACGGAAAGAGTCTGCCATCTACTATTTGAGCAAGAAATTCACCGACTGTGAGACTCGGTATACTATGCTTGAAAAAACTTGCTGCGCTTTGGCTTGGGCAGCCAAACATCTTCGCCAATACATGATTCGTCACACTACTTGGTTGGTCTCCGAGATGGATCCGATCAAGTATGTCTTTGAAAAGTATGCTCTCGCGGGAAGGATTTCCCGTTGGCAGATGTTGCTATCAGAATATGACATAGAGTACCATGCTCAAAAAGCCGTTAAGGGGAGTATTTTAGCTGATCATTTGGCTCATCAACCGATTGACAATCAAGAATCAATCGGGTTTGACTTCCCAGACGAAGATGTCATGTATCTAAAAATGAAAGACTGCGATGAACCGCTACCCAGTTAAGGGCCAGAACCAGATTCCCAATGGGGGCTTATCTTTGACAGATCTGTCAATCATTACAGAAATGGAATTGGGGCAATCATTGTCACCCCTCAGGGCACCCACATTCCTTTCACCGCCAGACTTACGTTCAAGTGCACAAACAACGAGGCCGAATACGAAGCTTGTATTATGGGTCTCGAGGAAGCGATTGATTTGAGGATAAAAAACTTGGACTTATATGGAGACTCAGCCTTGGTTATCAATCAGATTAAAGGAGATTGGAACACATACCAATCAGGATTGATTCCTTACAAAGACTACGCGAGAAGGTTGCTACCCTTCTTCAACAGAGTTGAGTTTCATTGCATCCCTCGTGATGAGAATCACATGGCTGATTCATTAGCCACTCTCTCTCTTCCATGATTAGTGTAGGTCAATGGAATGGCATACCTAAGATCAACATAATGCGCCTTGAACGGCCCGCTTACATCTTCACGATAGAAGCAGTCATAGACGACAAACCTTGGTATCACGATATCAATTGCTTCATTCAGAAACAAGAGTACCCACCTGGGGCACTAAGGAAGGACAGGAAAACCCTTAGAAGGCTGGCTGGCAGTTTCTTTCTGAGTGGTAATACTCTCTATAAGATAAATTTTGACATGGTCTTGCTCCGATTTGTAGACAGACCAGAAGCAAACATGCTGATAAAAGAATTTCACGAAGGGTCATTTGGCACTCATGCCAACGGACATACAATGGCGAGAAAAATTCTAAAAGCAGGGTACTATTGGTTGACAATGGAATCCGACTGCTACAAGTACATGAAAAAGTGTCACAAGTGTCAGATATACTCCGACAAAATTCATGTACCTCCAACTCATCTCAAAGTTCTTTATTTCCCATGGCCTTTTTCCATATGGGGAATAGACATGATTGGCTTGATTGAGCCTAAGGCTTCAAACGGACATCGGTTCATCCTGGTAGCCATTAATTACTTCACCAAGTGGGTCGAAGCAGCATCGTACGCTAATGTAACCCGACAAGTGGTGGGCCGATTTATCAAAAATAATATCATCTGCCGTTATGGTGTTCCGAGCCAGATCATTACTGATAATGGATCTAACTTGAACAATAAGATGATGAAAGAGTTGTGCGCAGAGTTCAAGATCGAACACCATAACTCATCTCCCTACCGACCCAAGATGAACGGAGCAGTAGAAGCGGCTAACAAGAACATCAAGAGGATTGTTCAGAAGATGGTTGTAACCTACAAAGACTGGCACGAGATGCTACCCTTTACTCTTCACGGTTATCGCACATCTGTCCGCACTTCAACAGGGGCAACCCCTTTCTCTCTAGTTTATGGCATGGAGGCAGTTCTCCCCATCGAAGTAGAGATCCCGTCAATCCGGGTGTTGATGGAAGCTAAGCTTACAGAAGCTGAATGGTGTCAAAGTCGACACGACGAACTCAATCTGATCAAAGAAAAAAGAATCACGACACTATGCTACGGTCAGTTGTATCAATGAAGAATGAAGAGAGCGTTTGACAAAAAGGTTTGACCTTGCATCTTCAGGAAAGGAGACCTCGTTCTCAAGAAGATACAATCATTTCTCACTGATTCTCGGGGAAAATGGACTCCGAATTATGACGGCCCCTACGTGGTCAAGAAAGCTTTCTTAGGCGGTGCCTTGAGACTTGCAACCATGGACGGAGAGGAATTTGCCTACCCCACGAATGTTGATGTAGTCAAGAAATACTTCGCCTAAAAAAAAGAGAAAAAAAACATCTCGGTGGATTGAAAACCCGAAAGGGCGGTCCAGGCAAAAATGAGAGACATGATCAAAAATCATCCCGGTGGATTGGAAATCTCAAAGTACAATCCAGGCAAAAATTAGGGGTAAAGGCAAGTAACTATGTTCAACAGGGGTAAATCCCTCAACAGTAGTTACGTCATCCGTCATGGAAGCTCCAGTCAAGGTCATCTTCGACAGAAACTCAGGATGCCCCGAATTCAAAGTTGGTAGAAGGATAGTGGTCGTTATGTTTCAACGTAGCCCTTTTCCCTGTAAATTACCATTTGCTAAACTTTGTATATACTCTATGGAATCACGCGTTTGGCTGATTTCCATCCTATCAATAAAATTTGAGCCCTTGTGCTTTTATTTGCAATTCATATTTGTTTTAGCTTTACAGAATGATGTTTTTAACATGATCAACGATTCTTGAAACGAAACAAAAATGAATGTACTTGTTAAAATTATTCTGCTTTTAAAAAAATAAAGACGACAATTTCTTTTGACGGTTGAACATCGAAAGAACATCGATCGCTTCTCCAAAGGTGTTCGAGCCTCAAAGTGAATAATCAAAGTACTCCTTCTAAACCAATATGCCTCAATGAAGGATCAGCTATGTCAGATGCGAATGCTCCATCTGACCTCTTCGGCCGAGTTCTCATCTCCTAAGCCCGACCAGCGTCACTCCCAACAAGGACCGTTTCTCCTAAGCAAGGTAGAATTGCTATCTTGAACCAGCGGTACTTCTTCGCCCCGCGATGGTCGAGTATCCAGTTATGTTCATCTATTAGTCTGTATGTCGCGTCAGTTTGTCAGCATATACATACATACATCATGCATAATTGATTTGCATTCATATTCATATTGCATCACTATCACTCCCGTCGGTCTTGTCCCCTAGTGATAACAGTCCTCTCAATCGAGTTGTCAGTTCTTTCCTCGTCAGGAAAGGTTGCGTCGGAACAATCTCTCTCCTCTGGTTTATTTGTGGATCAGAACTGGCCCTTGACCACTTTGATAACTTGAACCTTTGAAAGACCAGAGAACCTTCAGCCGATATCACTCTTCGCCATTGAAGATGATATTTTCGCTTTCCCGAATTAAGGAAAATGCCTAGAGGAATCCTCTTAAGCAGAGATTCGGCAACACAACAGTTTTTCTCCGGAGAAAAAAAACCGCTGATGAAAAGGTCATCAGCACCTCAAAATTGGATCACATCATATGGCGTTTCTCCGGGAAGATCCCGAGAAAAGTATGATGCAATATCCCCAAGCGTGAAAGCAGTCTCTCAAGAGACTCATTTTCCCCAGTAGAGTCGGCAAATGGCGTCTCCAACGGAGAAGTTTGTACACCTCTGCAGCTCAAACGACTGGGTTCCCCAGCAACTCTGACATCAAAACGTTTTCTATCAAATGGCATCTCCCCAGGAAAATTCGGCGAGAAGTTTGAGGAAAATCGCTACGTATAGCGTCCCTTGTCAAGAAAGTTTATTGACAAAAAGAAACTAAGACCAGTTCCTTGGTAGGAAACCAGGATCGAGGGGAAGTTTATTCCAGAAACTGAGACCAGTTCCTTGGTAGGAAACCAGGATGGAGGGGAAGTTTATTTCACAAACTAAGACCAGTTCCTTGGTAGGAAACCAGGATCGAGGGGAAGTTTTTACCTTTTCTAAGCATCATTGCTTAGCAAAAGAAGAAGGATGCGCAAGCTGCCATTCTTAACCACCATCAAAATTTCGGGTATTCCGATATTTAATCCTCTTGCACCCCGAATGCTCGAATACCTTCGCCATTCACACCTTCGGGTCCAAGAAGATTAAATAGGGGCATCTGTCATACCCCAAATTTTGACCACTAAGATTTCCCATCATTGTGAAAATCATCATCACAATATGGATGAACCATCTTACCTCATCAGTCTCCCCAAAGATGGGTGAGCATCCACTACAATCAAAATTAGGGTTTCAAGCCCTCTCAGAGTTCGTAGACAAAGGTTCAATCAAGAAATGACATGATCTTCAAATTGTCTAGCCTATCAAACATCTACAGTGGATCAAGAGGACTCCCACTTTAAGGATTAAGCACAAGGCTTCTCCCTTCTAGGTGGATCAAGCCTCAAGATCGCCAGTGTCACCAAATTAGGGTTTTGGTCGACTAGGGCCTCCAGATGGAAATTCTCCTCTGGGCATGAGCCAATGCTTCAAGGCATAACCTATGATGCTCCAAGGGACATCATAAACCCAATCACCAAGTCAATTTAGCCTCAGGGGATGCATACATCAAAAATCAGGAATTAGGGTTTCTGGACCTAATTCACCCCTAAGTTAACTTTTGGGACAAATCATGAGCCAAGACCTCAAGACATGATTTAAGGGTCTCCAACATACCACATTGATCCATTTGTAACAATGGATTGATCCAGGAAGCTTGAGCAGCAAGTCTCAATTTCATCAGTACCACATTTAGGGTTTAGCGAGAAAAGTCAACTGTATCTTTGACTTTTGACCAGGACATGCTCCCAAACCCTAGGACATGATTCAATACACCCTATAACACCTATGAAATCAATCCATCAAGTTTGATTTAGGTCAAGGACATGATTTCCTAAAGGATCGCACAGTTTGGAATTCATCTGATAAAAAGTCAACTGTGCACAAAAGTCAACTTTGACATTTTGAGATTTTTCACAAAAATGGTTTTTTAACCCTAAAATGATGTTAATGTATGATTTGAATCATCATTCATCAAGAAAAATCAAGAAAAGTGGGATAACTTGTAAAAGGGGTAACCATAAAAACTTAGAAAATTTTCTAAGTTATGAACAAAGTGGCAAGGGTACCAACTTTGGAGGATCATAACTCCTAAACCACAAAGCCATTTTTACCCATCCAAAGCTTGATTTGTAGATCTCATTACCCTCTACAAAAGCTTAATACAGAGCTCCCTCCAAATTCCTCATGGATTTTGAGTTATGGAGTGATCAAAATCACAAAAAGTGAAAATGTCACTTTTTCCAACACTTAGTGAAATTTTCACTAAGTCAGAATCTGCCTTCACTTTTATCCAAATGTAGGGGGATTTTTCACTTGGATCCAAAAGGTATCAAAACCAAATATGATCAAACAGTTGTTGTATCATATGAGGGCTTTCCAAAATGGCCAAGAACATCACCAAATTCCACTTGGGCCAAGAGATATGACAATGGCAATATGCCTTGCTGAAAACTGCCAAGGCTAGGCAGAATTTTGCATTTTTGCTTGATTTGGCAAAATCAGATAATTCCAAGCCTTGTCATCACTTTGGACACATCTGAGGATCAAATCTAAAGGGGACAAACACTAAGCCAAGCCTCCAAAGTCCTTGGAACAAGAAGTAGCATGCCAAACCTAGAAATGCCTAAAAGAGGGACAAGACTCCAGTTTTGGATTAGAGCATTCAATGCATACACCAAGGTGGCATGGACTGA
The DNA here is from genome assembly GCA_022829125.1 of Lathyrus tuberosus. Classification (NCBI taxonomy): domain Eukaryota; kingdom Viridiplantae; phylum Streptophyta; class Magnoliopsida; order Fabales; family Fabaceae; genus Lathyrus; species Lathyrus tuberosus. The sequence continues at coordinate 765,251 of JALAZF010000422.1, forward strand.
GCCATTTGCAACTGAATTCAGTCAAGACTTATCCAAGACCAAGGGAACCACAACCCTGTTCCCTAACCTCTAGTCAATGGCTAGAGGAGACTTGGATTCCAAAGTGCAACCATTGGCCAAACCTCTGCTGCAGTTGCCATTCACTATTGCTTGCAAAACAAACTTGCTCTACTATAAATAGAGCTCAATTGTGATCAGTTTGAGTACAGCAAAGTCGTCAAACAGATGCTTTCCTCAAAATCTCTTCTTTCACTCCAATTTTGCCTTCTAAGGCAAGTCACTATCGGGTTTTGAGTTTGAGAGCTTTTCCAATCAAACCAATCACTCACACACCTCACATACATCACATAGAAGTGATCCAAACACTCACATAACATCTGGAACACCAAAATCACAAAATCACCAGCCAGTTGCTCAAGTTCTTGACAGATTTGCAGTTGGGGTACCATCTCAAGTTCCAGATCATTTCAATTCATTCCAAGCATCCAGACACACTCCATGGCACCTAGGGAAGCTATCCAGATCATTGGAACCTAGTTGTAACACCTCTAACACAAAACACGATCACCAGCTGCAAGAGGTAAGCATGAACTCTTTTAACTCTATGATCCATGCAATTTTTGCAGCACAATATTTGGCCATATGTTCATAATCATGCATGGAATGTTTTCCCTCAATCAATTGCATTGTTTGAATCGTGTGTGGAATTTATGAACCTTCATGCAGAAATTAGGGTTCTTGAGGTTTCTCTTTGATTTCTTATTCCATGTTAAAAATAAATGATATTAAAGACCATAGACATGATCGTGAGGTTAAAACGAGTAGATTGATATGTAGATTGCATGATACAATCAAGTATTCAGTGAGATTGGATAGAAAACGCAAATCTGCAGAAACAGAGGGTGACGCGTGTTCTTGCCCTTGTTCTTGGTGCCATTTTTTGAAAATTTGAATATTTGAATTTTGTGATTTTATTTAATTGATTCAAAAATTAATTTCTCTCTGAGTTTTAATGATTTTGAGTTGATTCTTTTTTTAATAATTCACAAAAATGTTAAAATATTTTATTTTACCAAAAAATCCCAAAAAATATTATTTATTTCATATAATTGATATTTTTGCAAAGAATTAATATTTTAATTATTTTTGACATTAAAAATATTTCTTCCTTCTTGATTTTGCAAATTTTAATGACTTCTAATCATTTTGTAGGTCAAAACATGATTCTTGAAACATTAATCCAAGATCACAATTTGTTTTCCACATGTTAAACAATTTTGATCATTTTAATTGAATTTATTATTCAATTAAAATACATTTTGAAAACAAATTAGGGTTTTTGATTAATTCAACCCTCATCAAACTTTTTCAAACACTTTTGGGCCTCAAATAGAGTGTAAGACCCAATCCTTTGTAAATACAAACCTATTTTGGGCCTCACTTATTGTATAAGTCCCGTTGTATTTCAAAAAGTTCGACGCGATCATCGTCCGTTGAAAAACAAACCTTGGGCCTCTCCTCGAGCTATAAGACCCATTCAAAACCTTTTGGGCCTCTATTAGAGTGTAAGACCCAACCCCCTTTCAAAACCAAACCATTTTGGGCTTCAATGCATTGTATAAGACCCACCGCGTTTTCAAAAATCTCGGCGTGATCGCCATTTTCAAACAAATGATCTTAGGCATCTTCTTGAGCTGTAAGCCCTATCACTTGTACAAAAATAAATCTCTTGGGCCTCTTAAGAGAGCGTAAGACCCATCCCCTTGTACAGAAAACCTTTTTGGGCCTCAGTCACTTGTATAAGTCCCGGTACAAACTCAAAACCACAGTGCAATCACTGATAAACCTTGGGCCTCTCCTTGAGCTGTAAGCCCCAACATCTTTTCAAAATACTTTCTCCTTTAATTTTGAATATACTGTTGTTTTCAATCTTTCTTTGTTGAACAACTAACCAAACAACATGGAAGCTCTACAACCGAGTAAGTGTTTATATGCTTTCTTTATCCGCTTTCATATACATATAATTGTATTGTGGGGCTGTTTCACTGTAAGTCTTCTTTCATAAACTCATATCAATTGTGTAATACTAGTATAGATATTTAGAGTTTCCCCGGCAACTACGTCTAGCACTAAGCCCTGTTGGTCACTCTTAAATAGACAAAACTAGATCCCCATAGGATTACCAGATACAGTCTTCCCTCCTCTTGGGGTTAAACAATATGGAGACGTGAAAGGCAACATTCTCGGTGAACCCTTTCACAGCCTGTCGCCCTTAGACATTGTCAAAGAAACTCTACTCCCCAGAGATGATCTTTTCTCCGTGAATGGCATCTCTTGAGTTTCTTCCAAATTCTCGAACTTTCCTATCTTGATCTATTCTCTATGAATAGCCTGTCTTGAATTTCTCGGGGTTTGGGGACCCACAGGCTTCCTAAAAGCATCCCCGCCTCCTCTTGGGCATTGTACAAGGACCCTACGGCTTCTTAGAAATATTCACAACCTCCTCTTAGGCTTCGTATAAGGATTCTTCCTTCAGGAAGAGAGCCTCCTCTTGGGCTTCGTACAAATTGTCCCTCGACTTCTTAAAAGTTTCCAGCCTCCTCTTGGGCTTCGTACAAATTGTCCCGACGCCCTCCTAAAGGTATAGGAACAAAAATTAGTCATCTTAATAGAACAGTCTTTCAAAGAGTCTAGATCTTTCTACCGTGAACGTACTACTACTATTTCTTTAAGCATAGTACAAAAGATAAAACTCTAGACTTGGACAGTCTAATCTCCTTGAGTCTCGAAGGCATTCTCAAGTAGGGAAAAACACCAGTAGACTCGGACAGTCTCCCATACCCTCTAGATTCCCCATTTCCTTAAAGAACAGGAAATAACCCTGATCCTCTGATCAATCCCAAAGCATAGCCTTACCTTTAATCAGTCTCTTTATAAGAACTGATTTTCTCTTTTAACCAACCTACTGGACCTGTCACTCAATTGAAACAGCAATCCTTTTAGCCTCTATCTCGGGCTTCGTACGAGATACAAACAGACTCTCTTGTTGAGTCAATAAACCCTTTTAGCCTCTATCTCGGGCTTCGTACAAGATACAAAACACTCCCTTGTTGAGTCAACCTTTAGCCTCCGTCTTGGGCTTCGTACAAGACATATCTAAAAGCACTCTCTTGTTGCGTCAACCCCTTTTAGCCTCTCTCTCGGGCTTCGTACGAGACACATAAAAACACCCTCTTGTTGGGCCAATAGCCTCCTCTTAGGCTTTGTATAAGAAAAACCCCGGTTGAGTTAATCAACCTTTTAGCATCAAAAATGTGCCTCATTCACAGGATACAAACATCAACAACTCCTTTCATTTAATCGCTGTAAGCGGCAAGCCTCTGGATTATTTACATCCACGCCACTGTCCCTCTTTTAGCATGAGAAATTCCTAAGGAAAGATGTCATTGCTCTACACTGAGTTAAAGTCTTCTCCTCCAGGTTAAAACCCCCTATAAAGGAAATTATGGCATTGCTAGGATTCACATATCCCGGTTAAAGTAATCCTCCTTTATAATCAGTCACCCAACAATTGTGACAAACAGACCCCTTTAAAGATGACAAATTCTCTCTAAAGTCAACACCCTTTTAGCTTCACATCTTGGGCTTCGAACAAGATACAAATAGACCCTTCAGCTTCACATCTTGGGCTTTGAACAAGATACAAACCACCTTTAGCTTCATGTCATGGGCTTTGAACAAGACACCAAAACACCATTTCCTCCCATAGAATAGGAGGAACTATGATCGCTCTGATTTCACTGTTTCGGTAAACGGGAATACGTAGGCATAAGATTGAAAGAAAAAAAATCTTAGCGAGCACACCACATCAAAACAACCTCAGGTCACAAATCCTCACATATCCACCAAAATATCCGAGTCCGTATTCCCTACCAAAAGTCTAAATTCAACCAAAATAACCTAAGAGAGGCCCCCCACATTGATCGCATCTGTAAACCAACAGTTTTGACTATTTGACCTCAATTTGCAAAGCAGGGTTAGTTGGAGACATCTATTTCCCTTCCTTCATCAGCTTCAATAGGACAAAAAAATGAATCGACCTGTAGTAACCCAGAGCGGCAGTGCTTAAGAACCACGTCCAAAATCGCTCGCTACAAGAAGAAGGTTACCAAGATGCAGGGGGAGGTGGCCAAGGTCAACGAGGAGAACGCCCGTCTGAAGGCGAGGATAGCTGAGCTGGAGGGATCGTTGGCGGTTGGTCTGGATGATACCGACAACGAGAAGGCCCTGAAGACACGGAGGGACCTGATCGAGAGGATCCATCTTCTTAGGGAGGATAATTTGGGGGCAGCTGAATTTGGTTTCAACGCTGCTTTGAATTAGTTGAAGACCCTTAATTCGAACGTCCAGCTGCTAACCGAGGGAATGGGCGTTCTCAACGTGGTCGTCAATGGTGAGGTGGTCCTCCCAGAGGTTCGTGGAGAGGTAGTTTAGTTTGTTTTTGAAGTTTGTACTTGTATTTTGTGGGGATGCGTGCCTTTTGATATGTGATATTTTGTCAGGCACATCCCTCTTCATGTACTGCTGACTTATTCCAGCCTTGTGGCTGAAGTTATATAAATATATTTTTCGTTTGGCATTATCTTATTGCATTTATTTGTGTACACTTTTTTTGTTTGAATTCTAAGTATGGATGTTTGCTCGACAGTTTGGGAGACTTGTCGAGGAGGCGAAGCAGTTTCGCCGGTGATGAGACTAGGATCTCGATTCGATACTAATCTCATAGGCTTGGACTATTCCCATCGTGAGCTGGGTGTCCCGCCTTGTTGGTGCAGCAACGACGGAGCTCGATTGAGGTATCCCCGTTGTGCGCAGAGTTTGCCTGTCCCATAAGCAGAAACTAGCTGGCGTTGTAAAATGAGGGATCGTGCTTGCACCGGGGCGCGATCTTGTGGCCGAGCTGTCTCCCCGTTAGGGGTGATCTCGTCGGCAGTTAGTCCGACCTCGTGGTTGGTCCTACCTGTAATATTGTTTGAGCTTTTCAACATTCCATGGTCGAGCAAATGGTTCTCCGTCTAGAGTTTCTAGGTAGTAGGCTCCAGTGCCTGTTTTTCACTTAACCCTGTAGTGTCCTTCCCAGTTCGCGGCCAGCTTACCCTTGCGTGAATCCTTTGGGTTTCTCGTACGACCAAGCTGCCAACAAGGAAGTCGCGCTTTATGACCTTAACATCATGGCGCAAGGTTATTTTTTGTTTTAGCGAAGCCTCGTGGAGAACTGCTCCTGAGTGTATCTCTTCGACTAGGTCGAGCTCTTCCCTTAACGCTTCTTCGTTCATCTCCTCGTCGAGAGGAGCTTCCATTCGTCTGGAAGGTTCTCTGATCTCCACCGGTATCGCTACCTCGGTTCCGTAAGCTATTCGGAAAGGGGTTTCCCCGGTGGTGGAGTGCAGGGTTGTTCGGTAGGCCCAAAGCACGTTGTGTAACTCCTCGACCCACCTCTTCTTGGCTTCGCCCAACCTTCATTTTAGTCCTTGAAGGATTACCCTGTTCGCGGCCTCTGCTTGTCCGTTAGTCTGGGGGTGCTCGACGGAGGTGAAGTGTTGCTTCGTGCCTAGTTTGGCGACGAAGTCCTGGAACTTTCTGTCCATGAACTGGGTTTCGTTGTCGGTCATGAGGGCCTGGGGTACTTCGAAACGCGTGAGGACGTTCATCTTGTAGAAGCGAAGTATGTTGAAGGCTGTGATCTTGGCGAGAGCTTCGGCTTCGATCCATTTTGTAAAGTAATCGATAAGTGCAAATTGTAGCTATTTTTGTACATAAGTTTTGTTGCACTTATCGATACTTTTTGTTACAAACGTTCAAATAAGCCGCCTTTCGCCACCAGGCTCCCCATAATACCGTCGGGCGAAACTGGACGGCCAGAAACACCATTAAAGGGCTAAAAACTCAATTTTTAGAGTATGGTTTTGGGGTTTTGTGATCCCAACTCCATCAAACTTCATGTTTCAGTAGGATTAGCTTGAAAACAACATTGAAGCTTGCATGTGGATGATCCGGAGTGGATTTCTCATCAACTGGCTCTGACAATCCGCAAGATGTTTGGTTTATTCCTCTTCTTTTTTATGTATTCTTTTGTGTTTGATGTTTGTATAGTTACTCTGAACATATGTATCTTTGTTGATCATAATATTGTATAAAAGCTTGCTTTACAAATCATTATCTATGTCTTCCTTGATCTTTTTGAATTTATATTTGGATTTGTGTTGTGTTAGAGATAAACATCTCAAATCTTGATTAGGGATGGATATTTATTGTCTAGATGCTAGAGATAGATTTAGATAATAATCTTTATGGGGTTGGAACTTAATGCCTTCCGTGTTTCGAGGCGTCGTGCGCGAGAGTGACGATGAGAGTGATACGGTTGCTCTCTCAGCTCAGTGTGCCAGAGATGGACACTGTTGTGAGCGATACTGGATGATTTTGACGAGTATTGTAGTATAGTGAAAATGATCGATAAATTTATGTTTGTGACGAGTGGATTATATGTATGCTTGATAAGTTTCTTTTCTCTGAAGAATGAATTTTTTTTTATGTTTTAATATTTACTTTTCTGTTTTCTTGTTTGAAACCATTTTAATCCAAACTCATAAACGCGAGAGATTGTCGAACGACATTCTTTCCCTCGAACCGATCTCTGTGGACACGGCATAAATCCCGGAGGGAATTCTTCCGAAAATAAATATTTTTGCTTGCTGCTTTACCGCTCCAACAAAATGGCGCCGTTGCCGGGGAATTGTTTTGATATTGAGTTGCATTGCGATAGTCTCTTTGTTTTTGAGTTTTGTAGATATCGTATATATTGTATATTTTCACTTGTTATACTGATACTTGTAGATTAACGTTTGTTTATGTGTTTAGTTTGGACACTTGCTTTTGGTTTGCGCGGTGAGGCATCACCATTGCATGAAGGGAGAAAAGTACTAGCTAAGCACACTAAAGGCGTCGAGCTTACGACGTAAAACAAGCATGTTTTATTATTTTTTGTTTAGTTATTAGTTTTTCATTCTAGCTTAGGTAGTTTGGTGAATTTTCATTAAACGAGTTGTACTCGGATTTTTCTTGAAATTCTCAAATCTTCACTTTACAACTTGTTTAATCCATTTTCACCCGGTGTTTTAGTTTGTTTATATTAATAGTTTTCGTGTTTGTCAATGAGCTTATTTTGAGTAGCTTGAGGAAATTTAAGGCGATGTTCCAGTTTTGATCGTTTCGACTTGCAGATGTATGGGAATGATGTTGTTATGTTCTGTACACGTCCAAGGTATGTGTTTATCGCTTTCTATACTTTAGCATATTCATGATACTTAGGCTTTTTACAACTTCTATGCCATCCATTCTTTCGTATACTTGGTCATATGTGAATCACTTTAGTTCCCACCCTTTATGTGAGGAAGCCTTCTATTGTTCATATATGCACGGAGTACCAACATTCTTGTTTTAACTGGATTTTATTATGCTTAATCTTTTGTTTTTGTTGATTATATGAAAGTATGAAAAGGATCAAGGCAATTTGTTTTCATTTTTAGCACAACTACCTATCCAAATAGTCATTCAATTTGTGAGCGTGTGATCTTTCGTAACCCCTTTGAGCTTTTTGATCCATGTTTTATTTGAACTTAATGCTTGTCTATGAGGATTTATTTCACTTATTTTTGAAAAGGATTTTGTTTTTACTTGAACCCTCAACTTTGTGTTGTTGTATGAATTTTTACCTTGCGTTAGAAAGTAGGGAGTATTCACACGATGATGTGGTTGATTTCAAGTTGGGGAGAGAATGTTTACTCACTTATGTGGTTGGTTTCTATGAGGATGAAAAAGAAAAGAAAAAAGAGAAAAATATGACAAAGGAAAAAAAAGTGAAAAAGAAAGAAACAGAAAATCCTTGAAAAAGGAAACAAAAAAAGAGTTCAAATAATTGTGCTAAATAAGTATTGTGTTTTGTGTAACACTTGGGATTTTGGAAGAAGTTGATTGGAATTTTGTGTTTGAACTTTTGTGAGTTGATCACTCCCATAGGTTTAAGGCTAGTTTTTGTTTCAATTACCTTTAGAAATTACCCCTTGTTTGTTTACCCAACCACGCTACAACCTTGAAAGTCCTTGTGTTTCTTGCCTTTGTATGTTCAATATGAATTTTTGGATGGTTGCATAATTTAGTCTTTTGTTTGCAAGATTGTTATGTGAGTGTAAGTACCTAATTTTGTGTTTTTCATCTATCGATGATTGTTTTTGCTAGGTGTGATTCACATTTGAACTTGTGTTGTTTTAGAATGTTTGACATGATTTTTGTATTTTGCATTTGTTTCGTGACTATGTTGTCGTCGTAGTTTAGTGGTAAGTATTTACTTTGTGTGTACCGTTTTCATTTGAACCATTCATTTGTCCGATTTTCAAAACCTGTTGATTCGTGATTCTTTGGTTTTCACTCTATTTCTTTGAGTTGTTTGATTTTTGTTTGAGGACAAACAATTATGTAAGTTGGGGAGAGTTTGATAAGTGCAAATTGTAGCTATTTTTGTATATAAGTTTTGTTGCACTTATCGATACTTTTTGTTACAAACGTTCGAATAAACCCCGCTTTGTTTGTAAATACGTTTACATTATGTTATAGTGTATATATATTGCATTATCGTGTAAATATTATTGAGTTTAATTGAATTACATTTATTTTTGTAGGTATTCAATCAAGGATATCTTGCCATTGGTGTATAGAGCATTGAATAAGCTTTCCAGCGCTTCAAACCGGACGAAAAACGGAGTTACGGTTCAAAAGTTACGAATAAAACAGTGCTGGATTTTTGCTGTCTACTGTCAGCTGCGCCTTAGCAGGGTCGGGCGGTGCAGCGCCGGGCGGTACTTCTAGCGCCGAGCGCTCTAGAACAACACTAGAATTTACAAAATACGCCGCCTTTCGCCGTCGGGCGCCCCAGAATACCGCCGGCTGAAACTGGACGGCCAGAAACACCATTAAAGGGCTAAAAACTCAATTTTTAGAGTATGGTTTTGGGGTTTTGTGATCCCAACTCTATCAAACTTCATTTTTCAGTAGGATTAGCTTGAAAACAGCATTGAAGTTTGCATGTGGATCATCCGGAGTTGATTTCTCATCAACCGGCTCGGACAATCCGCGAGATGTTTGGTTTTTTGCTCTTCTTCTTTATGTATTCTTTTGTGTTGGATGTTTGTATAGTTACTCTGAACATATGTATCTTTGTTGATCATAATATTGTATAAAAGCTTGCTTTACAAATCATTATCGATGTCTTCCTTGATCTTTTTTCATTTATGTTTGGATATGTGTTGTGTTAGAGATAAACATCACAAATCTTGATTAGGGATGGATATCTATTGTCTAAATGCTAGAGATAGATTTAGATAATAATCTTTATGGTGTCGAAACTTAATGTCTTCCGTGTTTCGATGCGTCGTGCGCGAGAGTGACAACGAGAGTGATACGGTTGCTCTCTCAGCTCAGTGTTCCAGAAATGGACACTGTTGTGAGCGATACTGGATGATTTTGACAAGTATTGTAGTATAGTCAAAATGATCAATAAATTTATGTTTGTGACGAGTGGATTATATGTATGCTTGATAAGTTTCTTTTCTCTGAAGAATGAATTTCTTTTTATGTTTTAATATTTACTTTTCTGTTTTCTTGTTTGAAACCATTTTAATCCAAACTCATAAACGCGAGAGATTGTCGAACGACATTCTTTCCCTCGAACCGATCTCTTTGGACACGACACTAATCCCGGAGGGAATTCTTCCGAAAATAAATATTTTTGCTTGCCGCTTTACCGCTCCAACAAAATGGTGTCGTTGCTGGGGATTGGTTTTAATATTAAGTTGCATTGTGATAGTTTCTTTGTTTTTGAGTTTTGTAGATATCGTATATATTGTATATTTTCACTTGTTATACTGATACTTGTAGATTAACATTTGTTTAAGTGTTTGGTTAGGACACTTGCTTTTGGTTTACACAGTGAGGCATCACCATGGCATGAAGGGAGGAAGGTACTAGCTAAGCACAGTAAAGGTGTCGAGCTTACGACGTAAAACAAGCATGTTTTATTATTTTTTGTTTCGTTATTACTTTTTCATTCTAGCTGAGGTAGTGTGGTGAATTTTCATTAAATAAGTTGTACTCGGATTTTTCTTGAAATTCTCAAATCTTCACTTTACAACTTGTTTATACCATTTTCTCCCGGTCTTTTAGTTTGTTTATATGAATAGTTTTCGTGTTTGTCAATGAGCTTGTTTTGAGTAGCTTGAGGAAATTTAAGGCGATGTTCCAATTTTGATCGTTTCGACTTGCGGATGTATGGTAATGATATTGTTAAGTTTTGTACACGTCCAATGTATGTGTTTATCGCTTTCTATACTTTAGCATATTCATGATACTTAGGCTTTTTACAACTTCTATGCTATTCATTCTTTCGTATACTTGTTCGTATGAGAATCACTTTAGTTCCCACCCTTTTTGCGAGGAAGCCTTCTATTGTTCATATATGCACGGAGTACCAACATTCTTGTTTTAACTGGATTTTATTATGCTTAATCTTTTGTTTGTGTTGATTATATGAAAGCATGAAAAGGATCAAGGCAATTTTGTTTCATTTTGAGCACAACTACCTATCCAAATAGTCATTCACCTTGTGAGCGTGTGATCTTTCGTAACCCCTTTGAGCTTTTTGATCCATGTTTTATTTGAACTTAATGCCTGTCTATGAGTATTTAGTTCACTTATTTTTTAATGGATTTTGTTTTTACTTGAACCCTCAACTTTGTGTTGTTCTATGAATTTTTACCTTGCCTTAGAAAGTAGGGAGTATTCACATGATGATGGGGTTGAATTCAAGTTGGGGAGAGAATGTTTGCTCACTTATGTGGTTGGTTTCTATGAGGATGAAAAAGAAAAGAAAAAAGAGAAAAATATGACAAAGAAAAAAAAATGAAAAAGAAAGAAATAGAAAATCCTTGAAAGAGGAAACAAAAAAAGAGTTCAAATAATTGTGCTAAATAAGTATTGTGTTTTGTGTAACACTTGGGATTTTGGAAGAAGTTGATTGGAATTTTGTGTTTGAACTTTTGTGAGTTGATCACTCCCTTAGGTTTAAGCAAGTTTTTGTTTCAATTACCTTTAGAAATTACCCCTTGTTTGTTTACCCGACCACGCTACAACCTTGAAAGTCCTTGTGATTCTTGCCTTTGTTTGTTCAATGTGAATTTTTGGATGGTTGCATAATTTAGTCTTTTGTTTGCAAGATTGTTGTGTGAGTGATAAGTACCTCATTTTGTGTTTTTCATCTACCAATGATTGTTTTTGCTAGGTGTGATTCAAATTTGAACTTGTGTTGTTTTAGAATGTTTGACATGATTTTTGTATTTTGTATTTGTTTCGTGACTATGTTGTTGTCGTAGTTTAGTGGTAAGTATTTACTTTGTGTGTACCGTTTTCAATTGAACCATTCATTTGTCCGATTTTCAAAACCTGTTGATTCGTGATTCTGTCGTTTTCACTCTATTTCTTTGAGTTGTTTGATTTTTGTTTGAGGACAAACAATTATGTAAGTTGGGGAGAGTTTGATAAGTTCAAATTGTAGATATTTTTGTCTATAAGTTTTGTTGCACTTATCGATACTTTTTGTTACAAACGTTTGAATAAACCCCGCTTTGTTTATAAATACGTTTACTTTATGTTATAGTGTATATATTGCGTTATCGTGTAAATATCATTGAGTTTAATTGAATTACATTTATTTTTGCAGGTATTCAATCAAGGATATCTTTCCATTGTTGTATAGAGAATTGAATTAGCTTTTCAACACTTCAAACCGGGCGAAAAACGGAGTTACGGTTCAAAAGTTACGAATAAAACAGTGCTGGATTTTTGCTGTCTAATGTCAGCTGCACCTTAGCAGGGTCGGGAGGTGCAGCGCCGGGCGGTACTTCTAGCGTCGAGCGCTCCAGAACAACACTAGAACTTACAAAATAAGCCGCCTTTCGCCGCCATGCGCCCCAGAATACCGCCGGGCGAAACTAGATGGCCAGAAACACCATTAAAGGGCTAAAAACTCAATTTTTAGAGTATGGTTTTGGGGTTTTGTGATCCCAACTCCATTAAAGTTCATTTTTCAATAGGATTAGCTTGAAAACAACATTGAAGCTTGCATGTGGATGATCCAGAGTGGATTTCTCATCAACCGGCTTTGACAATCCACGACATGTTTGGTTTATTCCTCTTCTTCTTTATGTATTCTTTTGTGTTGGGTGTTTGTATAGTTACTCTGAACATATGTATCTTTGTTGATCATAATATTGTATAAAATCTTGATTTACAAATTATTATCGATGTCTTCCTTGATATTTTTGCATTTATGTTTGGATTTGTGTTGTGTTAGAGATAAACATCACAAATCTTGATTAAGGATGGATATCTATTGTCTAGATGCTAGAGATAGATTTAGATAATAATCTATATGGTGTCGGAACTTAATGTCTTCCGTGTTTTGAGGCGTCGTTCGCGAGAGTGACAACGAGAGTGATATGGTTGTTCTCTCAGCTCAGTGTGCCTGAGATGGACACTGTTGTTAGTGATACTGGATGATTTTGACGAGTATTGTAGTATAGTCAAAATGATCGATAAATATATGTTTGTGACGAGTGGATTATATGTATGCTTGATAAGTTTATTTTCTCTGAAGAATGAATTTCTTTTTATGTTTTAATATTTACTTTTCGGTTTTCTTGTTTGGAACCATTTTAATCCAAACTCATAAACGCGAGAGATTGTCGAACGACATTCTTTCCCTAGAACCGATCTCTGTGGATATGACATAAATCCCGGAGGGAATTCTTCCAAAAATAAATATTTATGCTTGCCGCTTTACCGCTCAACAAAATGGCGCCGTTGTCGGGGATTGGTTTTGATGTTGAGTTGCATTGCGATAGTTTCTTTGTTTTTGATTTTTGTAGATATCGTATATATTGTATATTTTCACTTGTTATACTGATACTTGTAGATTAACGTTTGTTTAAGTGTTTGGTTAGGACACTTGCTTTTGGTTTGCGCGGTGAGGCATCACCATGGCATGAAGGGAGGAAGGTACTAGCTTAGCACAGTAAAGGCGTCGAGCTTACGACGTAAAACAAGCATGTTTTATTATTTTTTGTTTCGTTATTACTTTTTCATTCTAGCTGAGGTAGTGTGGTGAATTTTCATTAAACAAGTTGTACTCGGATTTTTCTTGAAATTCTCAAATCTTTTATTTACAACTTGTTTAATCCATTTTCACCCGGTCTTTTAGTTTGTTTATATTAATAGTTTTCTTGTTTGTCAATGAGCTTGTTTTGAGTAGCTTGAGGAAATTTAAGGTGATGTTCCAATTTTGATCGTTTCGACTTGCGGATTTATGGTAATGATATTGTTAAGTTTTGTACACGTCCAAGGTATGTGTTTATTGCTTTCTATACTTCAGCATATTCATGATACTTAGGCTTTTTACAACTTATATGCCATTCATTCTTTCGTATACTTGTTCGTATGTGAATCACTTTAGTTCCCACCCTTTATGTGAGGAAGCCTTCTATTGTTCATATATGCACGGAGTACCAACATTCTTGTTTTAACTGGATTTTATTATGCTTAATCTTTTGTTTGTGTTGATTATATGAAAGCATGAAAAAGATCAAGGAAATTTTGTTTCATTTTGAGCACAACTACCTATCCCAATAGTCATTCACCTTGTGAGCGTGTGATCTTTCGTAACCCCTTTGAGCTTTTTGATCCATGTTTTATTTGAACTTAATGCCTGTCTATGAGTATTTAGTTCACTTATTTTTGAATGGATTTTGTTTTTACTTGAACCCTCAACTTTGTGTTGTTGTATGAATTTTTACCTTGCCTTAGAAACTAGGGAGTATTCACATGATGATGTGGTTGAATTCAAGTTGGGGAGAGAATGTTTGCTCCCTTATGTGGTTGGTTTCTATGAGGATGAAAAAGAAAAGAAAAAAGAGAAAAATATGACAAAGAAAAAAAAAAGTGAAAAAGAAAGAAACAGAAAATCCTTGAAAAAGGAAACAAAAAAAGTGTTCAAATAATTGTGCTAAATAAGTATTGTGTTTTGTGTAACACTTTGGATTTTGGAAGAATTTGATTGGAATTTTGTGTTTGAACTTTTGTGAGTTGATCACTCCCTTAGGTTTAGGCAAGTTTTTGTTTCAATTACCTTTAGAAATTACCCCTTGTTTGTTTACCCGACCACGCTATAACCTTGAAAGTCCTTGTGATTCTTGCCTTTGTATGTTCAATGTGAAGTTTGTGATGGTTGCATATTTTAGTCTTTTGTTTGCAAGATTGTTGTGTGAGTGATAAGTACCTAATTTTGTGTTTTTCATCTAACGATGATTGTTTTTGCTAGGTGTGATTCACATTTGAACTTGTGTTGTTTTAGAAAGTTTGACATGATTTTTGTATTTTTCCTTTGTTTCGTGACTATGTTGTCTTCGTAGTTTAGTGGTAAGTATTTACTTTGTGTGTACCGTTTTCATTTGAACCATTCATTTGTCTGATTTTCAAAACCTGTTGATTTGTGATTATTTGGTTTTCACTCTATTTCTTTGAGTTGTTTGATTTTTGTTTGAGGACAAACAATTATGTAAGTTGGGAAGAGTTTGATAAGTGCAAATTGTAGCTATTTTTGTATATAAGTTTTGTTGCACTTATCGATACTTTTTGTTACAAACGTTCGAATAAATCCCGCTTTGTTTGTTAATACGTTTACTTTACGTTATAGTGTATATATTGCGTCATCGTGTAAATATCATTGATTTTAATTGAATTAGATTTATTTTTGCAGGTATTCAATCAATGATATCTTGCCATTGTTGTATAGAGCATTGGAAAAACTTTCCACCGCTTCAAACCGGGCGAAAAACGAAGTTACGGTTCAAAAGTTACGAATAAAACAGTGCTGGATTTTTGCTGTCTATTGTCAGCTGCGCTCCAGAACAACACTGGAACTTACAAAATAAGCCGCCGGACGAAACTGGACGGCCAGAAACACCATTAAAGGGCTAAAAACTCAATTTTTAGAGTATGGTTTTGGGATTTTGTGATCCCAAATACATCAAACTTCATTTTTCAGTACGATTAGCTTAAAAACAACATTGAAGCTTGCATGTGGATGATCCGGAGTGGATTTCTCATCAACCGGCTCTGACAATCCGCAAGATGTTTGGTTATTCCTCTTCTTCTTTATGTATTCTTTTGTGTTGGGTGTTTGTTTACTTACTCTGAACACATGTATCTTTGTTGATCATAATATTGTATAAAAGCTTGCTTTACAAATCATTATCGATGTCTTCCTTGATCTATTTGCATTTATGTTTGGATTTGTGTTGTGTTAGAGATAAACATCACAAATCTTGATTAGGGATGGATATCTATTGTCTAGATGCTAGAGATAGATTTAAATAATAATCTTTATGGTGTCGGAACTTAATGCCTTCCGTGTTTCGAGGCGTCGTGCGCGAGAGTGACGACGAGAGTGATACGGTTGCTCTCTCAGCTCAGTGTGCCAGAGATGGACACTGTTGTGAGTGATACTGGATGATTTTGATGAGTATTGTAGTATAGTGAAAATGATCGATAAATTTATGTTTGTGACGAGTGGATTATATGTATGCTTGATATGTTTCTTTTCTCTAAAGAATGAATTTCTTTTTATGTTTTAATATTTACTTTTCTGTTTTCTTGTTTGAAACCATTTTAATCCAAACTCATAAATGCGAGAGATTGTCGAACGACATTATTTCTCTTGAACCGATCTCTGTGGACACGACATAAATCCTGGAGGGAATTCTTCCGGAAATAAATATTTTTGCTTGCCGCTTTACCGCTCCAACAGTAATCGACGGCCACAATAAAAAATTTGTTTTGATAAGACCCCATTGTAAAGGGGCCGAGTATATCCATCCCCCATCAAGTGAAGGGCCAGGGCGAGGATAAAGTATTCAACTCGTTAGGAGGCGCCAAGTGCATGTCCCCGTGGCATTGGCATTGATCACATTTTTGGACATGCTCCGTAGCATCGTGCTGCATGGTCGGCCAATTGTATCCTGCTCGCAGGGCCTTTCTTGCCAATGATCTCCCTCCCAAGTGCTGCGCATTGATGCCCTCATGAATTTCTTGGAGAATTTCGGGGACCTTTCCCTCCTCAACGCATTTCAGGAGGGGGATGAATAATCCTCGTCAATAGAGTTTGTCTTCAATCAGCACGTACGAGCAGACTCTTCGTTTCGTCACGCTTACCTCCTTATTATCCTCGGGCAGTTCCCCGGTGGTGAGGTAATTGTATACTAGGGTCATCCAGCAGTGGCTATCTCCAATGGCGTTAACGTCGAGCAACTCTGGTGGCTTTCGATACTTGGCCGCGCGAGTATCTCTTGTACGACGGATTTGTTACCTCCTTTCTTTCTGGTGCTGGCCAGTTTTGACAAGACATCTGCCCTCGTGTTCCATTCACGAGGAATGTGCTGGACTTTCCATGCGTCGAACTTGGTAATTCTTTCCATCACCAGTGTGAGATATTCGACCAGCTGATTATTTTTTGCCTGATATTCCCCTCGGACTTAAGACGCTACGAGCTGGGAATTGGTGAAAATATTTACCTCCTTTGCGCCCAAGTCTTCGGCCATCCGTAACCTTTCGAGGCATGGTTTGTACTCGGCTTGGTTGTTAGACGTGGGGAAGGGCAGGACTAAAGACACTTCGATTAAGATTCCCTCTTTGTTCTCAAGGATGATGCCTGCGCCACTACTCGTGGAACCGGATGCCACGTCCACATAGATGGTCTATCTATGCGTTCTGCTTGGTGGGGATGATGATGGCGTCATCTCCGCCACGAAGTTGGCCAGGACTTGTGCCTTGAAGGCCTTCCTGCCCTCATAGCGGATGTCAAATTCTGATAGCTCTAGGGACCATTTGAGTATTCTGTCGGCCATGTCTGGTCAACAAAACAACTGTCTTATGGGTTGGTCCGTACGCACTACTATGGTGTGGGCCAGGGAGTAATGTTTGAGCCTTCTCACGGAGTTGACGAGGGCGAGAGTGACTTTCTCAATTTGTGCGTATCTAATTTGTGGCCCTTGTAGGGCGTTGCTTGTGAAATAGATGGGCTTTTACCCGTCCGTTGTCTCGCGAATGAGTGCCGCGCTAATGGCTTCACTGGTGACAGAGAGATACAGGTACAAGGTCTCCCCGCACTCTGGTCGTGAAAGCACGGGGGGTTCGGACAAGGCTCGCTTAAGGTGGGTCAGAGCCCGCTCGTATTCCTTCATCCATTCGAATGCAACCTCCTTTATGAGGAGTTTAAAGAAGGGCAGGGCGTGCTGGGAAGACTTGGCCACGAAGCGAGAGAGTGAAGCGAGCATCCCGTTGAGGGGCTGTATGGACTTCTTCGACCTGGGTGTCAGAAATTCCGCGAACGCCTGACATTTGTCAGGATTCGCCTCTATCCCCTTCTCGGTGAGGTAGAACCCGAGGAACTTCCTTGCCCGCTCGGCAAAGGTGCATTTTTCTGGGTTAAAACGCATTTTGCACTTTCTCGCCTGGTCGAAAACCTTTTTCAAATGGGTTGTGTGATCGGATTCCTCTCGGGATTTCACGATCATATCGTCCATGTAAACTTCGAGCATGTCTCTGATTTCTGATTGGAAGACTTTGTTCATTATGCGTTGGTATGTGGCCCCAACGTTTTTCAGACCAAAGGGCATTACATTGTAGTAATAGTTCCCCGACAAGGTCATGAACGCGGTGTACTTCTTGTCCTTTTCGGCCATAGGGATTTGATTTCATCCCGAATAGGCGTCCATGAAGGACAGGAGCTTGAAACCTGCAGAATTATCTACGAGCTTATCTATGTTGGGCGGAGGATAAGCATCCTTCGGGCAAGCCCGGTTGGGATCAGTATAATCAATGCACGTGCACCATTTTCCACTATGTTTCTTGACAAGTACAATATTGGACATCCAGGTTGTATACCTGGCCTCCGAGATAAATTTTGCCTTCAAGAGGTCTTGTACAAGTTTTTCGGCAGCCTGTGCCTTCTCATCGGATTGCTTGCGCCTGCGTTGTGCAACGGCTCGAGCAGCCGGGTCAATGGTCAGTTGATGGCATGCGGTCTCAGGGTCCAGGCTGGGTATGTCAGCGGCACTCTACACAAATAAATCGGCGTTGTCCTCGAGACATGTCTTCAACTACTGCTTTACCTCGTCAGGCATCCCCGCACCTATCTTCACTCCTCTGCTCGGGTTGGCTCTGAAGGTGATGACCCCTAACTCCTCATCTGGGATAGGACGCATGAGGGTGGTTGCAGAGGAACTGCCTGTCCTCGTCGACGTGCCTTCACCATAGTCGTCGCCCTTTTTAGAAATCCGACTGTCGAGGTCGATGATGTGTACAGGGAGAGTCGGCATTTTGTCAGGGTGACTTTCTTCGCCGGGCTGGTCGTCCTCCCTTGCCCGCTTGGCGGCCTTGGGTGCTGCACCGATCGGGCTTTGGCCTCAAGTAGCTGCTTCAAAGCACCTCCTTGCAGCTTCTATATCCCCGTGCAATGTTGCGATGTGGCCCTTCTTCGTATAGTATTTCATCTTGAGATGAGCGGTCGAAGGAACAACGATCAGCTCCACCAAGGTCAGTCTGCCAAGGATGCATTGGTACATAGAAGGGCAATCGATTACCAGAAACTGAGTCTTGATTGATTTCGACGCCTCCTCTTCCCTGAAGGTGACCGGGAGCTCCACGTACCCCCAGGGTCTGGCAGTCGCCCCGTTGAACCCTTGCAAGTTGGACCCTACGTACGGTGACAGGTTCTTCTGATCCAACTTCAAGGCTCTGAACAGACCAGTGTGCATGATGTCCACGGAGCTGGCCTGGTCGACCAGGATCCATCGGACATCGGTGTTGGCAAGTCTCGCTCTGATGAGCAAAGGAATGTGCGAGTTCGGGGAGCCCCCAGGCAGCTCCTCTCGTTAGAATGTGATTGGCTGGGACTGCCCCCGAACCTTCTCGAGCGTGGACAACTGGTCAGGACTGGAGTCGATGAGTTGGTCGAACTTTCTCTTGACCGACCCCACTGTGAGTTCGCTGTATCCCCCACACAAGATGACCATGGATGTTGGGAAGGTCTCCCAAGTGCTGTGTGTGGATATCTGAGGAGGATCCTTAATATGGTCGGGGTTGATGAAGTCCTCTGGAAGTGTGATGGACATAGCGACCTGAGGAGGAGGACTGGGCGGCGAAGACTCTGCTTCCTTTTTGGTCTCCGAAGTCTCTTGTCAAGAGGATTCACCCTTCTTCGTATATTGCTTTAGGTGACCCTCCTTGATGAGGATTTCAATGGCGCCCTTCAGATGAACGCAGTCTTCGGTCACGTGGCCATGGCTGCGGTCGAAACGGCAGTATTTACTCTTGTCCATGTTGCCCTTGGACGACGTTGGTTTAGGGAACCGGACACCTTCTTGCTTAAACTCCGCGTTGATGCATTCAGAGAGAATGTGCTCGCAGGGAGCCGTCAGCAGGGGATACTCTGTAAAACGACCAACAGGTCCATTGCCTTCACGAGGACGATCATCTCGTCGCATCTCTCTATCGCGTCTGGGGGCCTCTAATTCTTCGTTTTTTGTCGCCCGAGAATTCTCTTGATCCCTAGAGTCCCATGCTTTGTAGGTTGCACCTTTCTCCTCGTATTGTATATATAATTGAGCTTTACGGAGCAAATCGGCCAGGTTGTGAGGAGGTTTTATGCCCACCGCCTTGCGGAATTTGCTCTTTGGTCTCAACCATTTTTCAAGGAGGTACTTCTTCATATAGTCTGTTGTGCGGACCTCAACAGCCTCCATGTTGAACCGCTCGATATATGCACGCAGGGGCTCATCCCTGCCCTGCATAATGGCTTCCAACGTGGCCTCCGACTTGGGTTGTCGCCGGGAGGCAGTAAAATGGCGGGCAAACTGGCTCTTTAAATCTTTCCAGGACGCGACCGAACCCCGGGGAAGCCGCTTGAACAAGGCCATGACCCCATTCTTTAGAGTGATAGGGAACAACTTGCATTTGATAACCCCGCTTACGTTATGATAGTGGAGCATGGCCTCGATATTCTCTATATGCTCGCCTGGGTCAGTGGTCCCGTCGTAAGTGGCCAGGGTAGGTGGCTTCTCCAATCCACGAGGAATGCGTATGTCCATGATCTCCTGAGATAAGGGTCCATGGTCATCGTCCTCATCGCTTGTGCTAGACGACCGACAGGGGGAGTCGCTACGCCCGCGGCTTCTGCTGCGGCGGGGAGAATATCTGCGTGACCTGCGATGCTCGCAATGGTTCCTCGAAAGTCTGTTCCTCTTCGGAGTGGGAGAGCATCTAGATTTCCATAGGGGAGATCGGTGTCGTCGTATGGCGAGTGTTGAGTCAGGTTCCTCTGATCTGGAACGTCTTTGTTTGGGAGAAGGACTTCTGGACCTGTCTCTCCTACGCTTCTGAGGAGGAGGAGACTGTGGCCACGGAGAATGATTGATGGGCTTCTGCGAGGGACGCCGCTCCTGGAGGGTGTGTTTGAGCATGCCGATCTTCTCGCCCTGTTGGAATATCAGAAAGTTGGATATGTTTAGGGAGGCAATTAGGGCTGCGGTGCTTGGGTCCGTGTTTTGAGGGACAGGTATAGGATCAAGAACAGGACCAGCAGCTTGCGCGTGTGGGTTCACGTCATCGGGGGTAGGATAGGCAGTCTTCCCATCCCGATAATCTGTGTCCGGGAAGGCAGCTCCGGAGACGAGGTGGTCGGCGTTATTAATGATAACGGTGATGACGGGCTCTTGACGGACATCATCGTTCCGGTTGGAGGCCATGATGATTAAATGGAGTTTAGAGAGAGAGCTTTGGTCTTTTAAGTGAAAAAGAGGGGATCTTGAACCAAAAAGACGGGGAAGCTAGGATCCCACAGACGGGGCCACTGATCAGAGGTGATCAGACTGGATCGTCGTGGCCTTCGCGTATGGCAGATGATGATGCTCGTAGGGGAGGAAGGGGGTGTACCTGCAAGGTACTTCGATGCCAAATTAAGTCTGGGCTAGAGAGAAAGCAAGTACGAAGGTAAGATTTTGAATATTGAATATTGAATACCTGCCCCTCTCAAGTGAGAGGGTATTTATAGAAAAACCCCCAGCGCGGGGCCAAGGTCTCCCATGTGGCCAAAATGTCTAGTCGACCAATGGGAGACTGTCAAGTGGAGGGTCAGGTGCGTGACCCTTTGACCTGGTCCAACTGTTTCCGTGAGATCCGAGGAAGAAGTTGGTCGCGTGAACTGCCAAGCGAGTGAGTGGGACATGCCCAACGACTAGTTTCTGCCCAACGGCTAATTTCTGCCCAACGGCTAGTTTCTAGCTATAGGGCCTGGCCAAGAGCAGGATTGGATTAGGCCTTGCCCTACTGTGGGCCAGGCGGCTGCCCAGTCCAAAATAGTTATGTTTTCAACCGTAATTATAGCCTATAGTTTAGTTTTAGGTCTTGCTCTTCAAAAAATCGGTTTTAGAGAAAACCGTCTCCTTTTTTAGATCTGTTTCGTGCATCTGAAGCAGAAAAATTGTGCGGTCATTAGTCTCCTACTCTAGAAGAGTTACAGGACTTCACCCTCAAAACCCCAAATTCATCTTTTTTCTATTTTTAATGATTTGTTTTTACTGTTTTCATAGTCTCAAAAAATTCCAAAAAAATTCTCAAAATTCTTATTTTACCTAATTAGATTAAATTTCGTGTTTTAAGATTTTTATGAATTTATTTTTATCATGTTACTTCTTTCGTATTTTTTCAAAATGCTGACAGACCTTTCACCACGGGTATTTAAGCAACCGTCATTATATGTAGCATTTTTTACTTATTTTTTCAAAATGCTGACAGACCTTTCACCACGGGTATTTAATAACAACTATCATTATAGGTAGCGTCTTGTCATGGGTTCAAGTCCCAGCACCGGCATTTTTGGTTTTTTACTTATTTTTTCAAGTCTCATTACCAACATTATAGGTGGCGCACATATTGAGTTTATTCACTATCCTTAAACAAATCTTGGTTGTCCATTTAGTGATTATCAACGGCCAAGACACTACTATTAGTGATCCCCGTGAATCCTAAAACTTAGACGAACTACATCTTCTACCTTCAAACATCATCTTTCATTTACGATACTCTATTTCTCCACTAAACCAAATTTCAGAACAAATTTCATAACTCGAGTTAGCAATGTTAGTTGTTGGTGTTCTTTTTTAATTATTGTTGTTCTTTTTTATTATTGTTGTTCTTGTTGTTCTTTTATATTAATGTTGTTGTTGTTATTATTATTGTTATTGTTGTTCTTGTTCTTGTTCTTGTTCTTGTTCTTGTTCTTGTTCTTGTTCTTGTTGATGTTGTTGTTATTGTTGTTGTTGTTGTTGTTTTTGTTGTTGTTGTGGTTGTTGTTGTTCTTAATGTTCTTGTTGTTCTTGTTGTTCTTGCTATTGTTCTTGCTGTTGTTTTTGTTCTAATGCTGCAATATTTTTTTTATTTTATTAAAAGACATACAACAACGGGTATTTAAAATAACCGTCATTATAGGTAATATACAACAACGGTTTTTTAAAATAACCGTCATTATAGATAGTTCTAATGCTGCATTTTTATTTTATTTTAATAAAAGACATACAACAACGGGTATTTAAAATAATCGTCATTATAGGTAACGCGTTTTCCAATTTATTACAACGCTTACTGAGCCGTGATTGTACGTATCATATATACAATGACACTCTACATAACAACGCCTGCGCCTCCGTCATTATATATCTTTCCCAACCATTGTTAAATGGGTTTTCCGTAGTAGTGATTACTTATTTATAATTATCATTTGGAGAAAAAATAGTTAAGATTGTTTAAATGTAGTGTGACAATTTAACTCCACAAAATATAACACAAGCAACCAAACGATATTCTCCAATTATAGATACTTTTAATGTTGTCCCATCTAACCATTTGTCCTTCCAGGATAGAATTTTGTCTCCGCTGCCTAAGAGCATACACATCGCCTGGTATTTAACATGTCTACACAAACCCCAAGGTTTTTCTTGTTAGAGTCGTGGTATATTTGGCAATTAAACATCGTTGTAAAATAAATAAAAAAACGCCTGTCTACATAAGAGGAATTTTTTTTAGAATATCATAGTTATTCAAAAAAAATACTGAAATAACCAAAGATTCAAAAATTTTACCAAAATGACATGATTTTGCAAAACCTTAACCTGCTGGCATCAAACCATATGGCGGCTTAGTTAAACAATTTCACAAAACGCCATATCAAATGGCAACTCAGTACAAGTTGTGTTGCCCTAATTTTAATTTTCAGGGGAGGAGCCATATGATACGGCGCCTCAGTTCAATTACATTTTTTAATTATTATATTAGTTAGGAAATGGAAAAATTAAATGGAAAAAAATTTTAAAAAAAAGACTAGAAAAATTAAATAACAATGTTCACAATATAAAAGTTTGTACAATTGATGGAAAACAAAAATTTAATGACCGGCCTTATCGAAACGTCCACCGGTTCCACATACCAGGGCATTTGCGCGGCGTCGAGGTCTACCACGATTTTGTCGAGGTGTCCGTGGCCTTTGCGTGTTGACCTATGAAAGAGGCATCTGTTGAGATGGTCCCGGCGTATCAGACAAATTTTGAAGCATCTGTTTCCAATAGCTGGGGGGTTGACGTCAACGACTCTTCTGTAATTCAGTTGCATGCCCATGTTTTCGTAGTTGGGACGGGGGGTTAGGTTGGGTGTGGACGGTATGGTTGGTTGAATTGGTACATTGAATCGTTTTGGAAACGATGCAATGGTTGTTGTGGGGTTTGGTAGTCAAATAGTGGGTGGATATATTGGTGGTAAGATGATTGTGTGTTCATTTGTGTGGGGGGGGGGGGGCTATGGTGGGCTGGGGTGGGTTCGAAAAAGTTATCAGGGCTATAGGCAGAAGTAGGGTCGGTGTAGGGGGCTGGCGGTAGGGGTAAGGCTCTTGTTGTTGTGACTGGGTTGGTGGCATGAAAGGGTTGCAGTTCTGGAAGATTGATTCGGTTGGTATACTTAGTTTTTGGGTATAATACAGTGTTTGATGTTAGGCATGTGGTTGTGAGGAAGAAGCACGTTGGCGCGGATCAATTAGATACATCAGCTCAGACAGAAATTGTTGTGGTGTTGTAACCGACCTAAACTGAATCATATATTGTTGAGTTGGTCTAGCCCCTTCCAAAACAGGGTCGGCTAAGATGTGTCGACGTCGATTCTCCCAATGTTGACACATTTCTTTTACAAAGTTTTTCCAATGACCTACAGCCCATTGTGTATCCACTCTACGTTGATGCCAGCCTCCCAAAGATGTCGGAGCGAATGGAATATCCTGATGCATTCCGAACTGCAGTTTCACCCGATCACTTTGATGCATCTCCTCTGTAGTGAACCGAATGATGGGTGTTTTAGATGTCCATACTACCGCATCATCGGCGTTGGGCTGATGGTCGATACCCTCATACAGCCTCCAGACAAACTACATGAACAAAAGATTTAATGATTCGGGACGATGATGATGTCCGTAATATGTTTCTCAGTCATGAGTATTCTGGATTCAATGATATTGAGCTATATATTACGTTATAACAACAACAACTGTCTCAGCAACTTGAATCTTCTCAAGTTTTTAACGAATCTGACGACGAACAAGCTGAAGTCGATGTCGTTGACGAAGAAGAAGAAGAAGCTGAGGTCATTGTCGATGAAATGGTAAACAACGAGGAAGACATATTGCCAGCCAGTCATGTTTATTGCCCACCTCAACACATGACAAGTCTCAACTTAGGCTAAGACGAACCATCAACGGATATTTTTTACAATCCATACATGCAAACAGAAGGAGTATTAAAAGTGGGAGACAATTTTCGTACAAAAGAAGATTGTGTCCGAGCTATAAAACAATATCACATGGACTTGTTTGCAGATTATAGAGTCGATCGAACAAATCCAACTCTGTATAAGATCTATTGCCGTAACGAGGTGTGTCCGTTTAGATTAATAGCATCTTTCTGGAAGAGAAGCAATTCCTGAAAGATAGGGTCAATGGGTCCAGAGCACACTTGTATAATCACGAATCCAATGCAGGATCACCGCAAGCTCAGCTCTCAGTTGATATGCAATGAAATTCTATCAGTCATTAGCGACAACCCTTCTTTGAAGGTGAGTACCATAATCGCGCATATGGTTCAAAGATACAACTATACTCCTTCGTACAGGAAAGCATGGATAGCTAGGACTTAGGCGGTTGAAACAGTGTTTGAAAATTGGGAGGAGTCATACAAAGAACTTCCAAAACACCTGGTGGCACTTAAACAATATGCTCCAGGGACTATTTCCATCTTGGAGACATTGCCGGTGTATACACCAGACGGGAATTGTGTCAGTGGAAATGACATTTTCCACAGACTCTTTTGGGCGTTTGGACCATGTATCAAAGAATTTGCGTACTGTAAACCTATCATTCAAATTGATGGAACATGGTTATACGGGAAATATAAGGGCACGCTACTAATGGCCGTGGCACAGGATGGCAACAATAATATTTTTCCAATTGCCTTCGCTCTAGTTGAAGGGGAGACAACTGGAGGTTGGAGTTTTTTCCTAAAAAAGCTCCGACAATACGTGTCTCCCTAACCTAACTTATGTTTGATCTCTGATAGACACCCGTCAATCGAGAGTACATACAAGAATCTCGATAACGGTTGGCAGGATCCTCCCTTTAGCCATGTGTATTGCATTAGACACATCGCTCAAAATTTCATGTGGGAGATCAAGGACAAAACTCCAAGGAAGAAGGTTGTGAGCGTGGCTTATGCACTAACAGAGCCTACCTTCAGACACTACCGTGATGAGATCAGACTAACAAACGCAGATGCATTGAGATGGATTGACAACATCATAGTTTCAAATATAACCTTGTGTCTTAATAACAATAACAAATTTCATTCCATTGATAGCCTACCTAAGCGATTACAATTAAATAACGACATAACTTAACCAAGCATAACGTAATCTCTCAACAACAACAATTAACAACGACATAACCTAATACCAAAGCGGAAAATAACAACAACATACCCAAATAAAACAACTCAACGCATCAACTTCTCTAGGATATTACAACCATCAAGCTAATTTTCTTTGGTGTTAACATCATCATAAGGACACCAACATCATTTCCACTTTTCTCCAAGCACGGGTAACTCCATTTGGGCTTGACTCCTCAACCAGCCTCTCAATTTTCCTGATCTTTTCACCTGCGGTAAATTCTCCTTCTAGTCAGCAATTCAATTCCCTATGCAAATGCTCTAAGGTCTGCGTGTTCTAGAGTAAGACCTTCATCGGAGGCTTTGTTGGTGAAAAGCAAATTAGGGCATATCTTTTCATAAGTGGAAATGTTGGAAGCGGTTCCTCCGATGATGATGATGAACGCCAATTTAACCATTCAGACATAGTGGGCGGAGAGAGTTGAGGATATTGGTGATAATTGTTGTGGGGTAACAAATGAGGGTGCTATCTTATTTATAGACACATGAAATACTGTATCTACCAATTTAAAAAAAATATTTTAATTATAAATTAAAAAAAAACAAAAAAATACCTTTAAAAATAGATAGGGGGTGTACTGTGGCGCCATATGAGATGACGCCTCCCCTTTGTCGCCATATGGTATGGCGTGTCTGAACATGGCAATTTTTTTTTACACAGAGTCGCTATATGAAATGGCGCCTGCAGGTTAAAAGTATGTTAGTTTTGTAATTTTTTTGAAATATGAGTTATGTTGGTATTTTTTTTTTGAAATACTATGTTATTTAAAAAAAATTCAAAGCATTCTCTTTCATTTTATTTGATTAAAAAAATATAACAAAGCCAATTCTTCATTAAAATATAACATATATTATATGTTTGGTGAGACCCATTTTAAAATTTTAAATGAGTTGTATGAAAATTTATAAAATCTAGATGAATTGTTAAAATAATTGAAAAATGTTAAATAATATAAAAAATTTAATAGGGTCACTATATAATGAATATTAATGCTCTAATTTAGTTCTGATATTACTATTGAACCAGTTCGGACCAACATACGTCTCTTCTCCGACTTTAAGTTTTAGTTTAAAGTTTTACATTTTATGAAGATTGAACATACCATTTCTATTCTCTCATTTCTTTTTACTTTCTTTTTGTTACAGAGGGTGGCATCCAGACCCAAGAGCATTGAAAATAACAGCTGTAACTTATTAGATCGATATACATTTTAGTAAAACAATTTGAGCCATAGGTATTAGATATTACTTTTGAATAATTTGTAGGAGACATTCATAGGCAGAGACAAGTTGACTAGTTGAGTAAAAAGTAAATCAAACGAATGTTTTGTTTGTTTTTTTCAGCTATTGGTACAAGTTTGGTTGTAAAGAGAAAACATGCATGGTGATAAAAATTGGTAAAATATACCAAACTGTTTTTACTCTTTTCTACCCTGATAAGAAGAAAGTGACAAGAATGACACAAACACTCATATAAGTTATATACTACCATTAAACATTATTTTTAAAGATTATGAAAAGCTACACATGTATACCTAAATTGATTTCCTTCCCTTTAGAATGCATACAGCAGAGGTCAGCCTTTGAATTCATATTAAAATAATTAGCTTTGATTAGAAAGTGGAAAAATGACAAAGCATGCATAAGTCAGCCACTTGAATGGACATTATAAAGAGTAAACACAATCCATACCAACCATAGGGCCTTTATATATATATATATATATATATATATATATATATATTTGAAGATTGAATATGATTAAGAAAAATATATAAGATAAAATGATGTTAAGCTTATAATTAGTGTTTTAAATTTCGATTGCAGTTATTGCCGTTTCTACGCTGTGCGATTGTTACAACATAAAATATTTAAATTTTTATAAATTATATAAATTGGCTCTATTGTGCCTCTACTACTCTATAGCTAATTTTGTAAATAATAATTTAAAAGTATGATTTTTTCATTAAATTTAAAAAAGATTGAGATTTAGGATTATAAATTATAATATTTTTGTTAGAATATTTGAACGGACTTGATCAAAATCATCTTATGCTCTTGCGGATATAGTACCACTACATACGCAAATAAAAATCATATCAACTCAAAGTTATCGCATGAGCAATATTGAAAATGCAACTAAATATAGAACATATTTTAGAGTTATTGTTTTAATTTCTAGCAGCCAGATACATTTTAGAAGCAGCCATATCAGTTCATTTTGACATGAGGACCTAATGTTTGATTAATAAGAAAAAATATTAATTGCACCTTCTAAGAATAAGCAACTTGTATGCACTCATCAAATGAAAAAATATTTGAAGAACCCATCATTGAACAAACCTTAAATAATAATCTATATATTAATTACAAATTTATGCTTTAAATCCAACAATACCTAGTGTGTTGATCCTGCTGATAATATAAGAAATGAGACAAAAAAGTGAACTTAACATCATTGCATTTTTTTGGTCATAGGTATAGCCAATAAAATAATATAAACAAGCACAGAAGAATATAAGTCAAATTAAAAAAATGAAAAGTTGAACAGTGGTGTATAAGCACAACAAGTTATTAAACATTTGATAATGACATTTCCACACATTATCTTTTTTATTTCTAAGCTTAAAATAATAATGTATAGAAAAGGGATTTTTTTTTTTTAATATAACTTATTTTTTTTAAAAAATTACCAAAAAAACCAATGTTTCAGGTAAATTACCAAAGTGGCTAGGTTTTGAGAAGCCCCCTTGGGGTGGCGCCATATGAGATGGCGCCTCAGGTGGAAGTCATATGTCAAATCATATGGCGCCTCAGTGATGTCCCCTTGCTCTAAAAATTTGTTTTCAACTTATCTGAGAGTCGCCATCCCAGATGGCGCCTCAATGTAAGATTTTTTTTTTAATTTAATTTTAATTGGAAATTAATAAAGAATTTTTTTTTTTAAATTGTCTGGTGATGCACTATTGTTTAGCATGCCTCTCACTATTGTTTTTACTTCAGACCACTATTCAAGATCACTATTGACATGACAATACAAGCATGCCTTGGAATCTCATGCCTTACTGTACATGTCAGACTACAAAGACCAAGAAAAAAAGCAAGGAATCCTATGCCTTGCTGCACATGTCAGACTACAAAGACCAAGAAAAAAAAAGCAAGGAATCACATGCCTTGCTGCACATGTCATACTCCAAAGACCAAGAGACATGCAAGGAATCCTATGCCTTACTCCCCTCTATAAATACCATCTCATTCCACAAATTGATCTCGTCCCAAACTCTTCTCTTCTCTTCAACCCACAAAAACTTCTCATCCATCACAAAGTCTTACTCTTAAAACCAGTTACGAAAAAAAATGTCTCTGCTCACGATGGGAAACAACCACCGAAGAACCCCGGAAAACGTTGACGACTTCGTAAGTGTTTAGGCCTTCTATTGTTTTACAATTCTAAACTTTGATGTATTTTTTTACCTAAGTAATGTTATTTATTTTTTTGGTTCAGGAGGTATCAAGGTTCCGTTGCCGTGGACACACATACTTTGCACACGACCCTTTCACTGAAGAATGTCTAAGAAGATGTGGATTTGGAGAAGTGGTTAAAATCCCGTCATACCATGTAGACCCGAAGTTTATTCTGGCCTTGCTAGAACGATGGAGGCCGGAGATCCACACATTTCACCTTCCTTTTGGTGAATGCACGGTCACCCTCCAAGACGTGCATATGTTACTGGGCCTCCGCATAGATGGCACGACAAACCTAGAGGGCCCCGTAAATATAGACAATCAACTATGCGTTGATTTGTTGGGAACACCCCTAAGTGTGGAAGAACTTCAGCCTTCACCTGACGGTAAACCTAGAGGGCAAGGTATTAACCTAAAACGCCTTAAGGAACACCACGACTCTATCGTATTAAACCAGGATTCCCTTCCCTTTCACATACTACAAAAAACTAAATGCTATTTATTGCTATTGTTCGGTCGTTTTTTGTTTCCAGAAAGCACTGAAAATTGTGTGAATATTATGTATCTCCCTTTGTTGTATAACATTAACAGAGTAAATGACTATAGTTGGGGTTCAGCTGTCCTGGCCCATCTGTATAGTTCACTCTGTAAAACAGTAAAAAAGGACGCGTGTACATTTTATGGTTGCGACTGTAACACCCCATTTTAATTTATTTAATCGTGTGTTTTATTTTATTTGTTTGGCCTGTTTAGGGTGTGTGTTGTTGAGCGCGGAGGCGTAGTGTCCTTAACGGATTGGGATCAATAGAGCAACTGGAGAACTCTGAATAGATCTATTATTAAATGAAAGAGACAGATCAATAATTATTAGTCCAAGAGAGTATTTTAAGGTAACTCTAATAATTGATCAATTGGTGTTAGATGACAAAATATCAATTGGAGATATTTTACCCTATTGGATTTATATTATATAATAAGTATTATATATATATATATATATATATATATATATATATATATATATATATATATTTGTTATAAGAGAAAGGAAGGAAAAGATGAGAAGAGAAAGGGAAAACGTGGGAAAGAAGAGAAGAAATGGAAAAGAGAAGGAGAAGCATAAATTCATCATCATCTTCTTCAAACTCCTCTTCGATTAATCGGGTAAGGGTGAGAAATTCTGATTATATTTCAATTGTATATGTATATGTATGTGTTTGTTTGGTTTGATTTTGGTTGAAAATGTTAGGGTGTTAACATTTGATAGAAATGGTAAATTGAGTGGAAATCGATATTTTCACGGATGAAATTCGATATAAAATGTGTGGAATACTTGTTGTTATGATTGGAACATGTTATGGTATGACTTGGAAGTGGTTTGGGTGAAGAATTGGGAGTTTGGACCCAAATGTTTCTGGTTTGGCACTGCTGCGCATTTCTAAATTTTGCTTTGTTCGCCTAGCGAACCTGGCGAACTCCAAAGCGAATAATTGGTCGAGGGTTCGCCTAGCGACCCTCGGGGCGAACGGAAGGCGAATATTCACCCAGAAGCTCGCTTAACGAAATTTATGCCCTTTTTCCACTGACTTGGTTCGCTAAAGTGTTCGCCTAGCGAACCCTGGAGCGAACGTGACAGATTTTTCCATCTTGTTTTCTTCATAACTTTTGATCCGTAACTCGGATTAAGGCACGGTCGGATGCGTTGGAAATCTATTTCAATGCTCTTTATGATAGTGGAATAGAAACATATGTTTATACCATGGATTGATAAGAAAAATATGGAAAAGTAATGTATGGGTGAAAAGTGTGGTTTATGTTTCCACCAAAATTCATGAATCGGGAATCCGATTGATATGGGACTTGAAGCCTTGGAAAGAGAATCCAATGTGCTATTAAATGGTAATGTGAGACCATGATTTTAACCAAGGATGCTTGGTAGAGGATAGTAGTGGCATGTATGCCTTAAAGTGTGTGTGAATTACTAGGGGAATCCAGTGATACTAGGAAATATGATAAACTACATTTTTGTGTGGATTAATTCATTAATGACTAATTAATGCCAAGTAATGGATTGTTGTATATGTGATAACTATATTGGTGCAGGTGGGTAATTCCAGTGGGAATTACGATGAGTGTATAACTCACGTGAGATCAAGGAGGATCGTGTAGATATGTGTTTTGTGTATAATTCTTGTTATGTATGTGTTATGTTGAATTGATTAGACTGGTGTGGTAATACTATTGTATGTTACGGTGAGTATGTATCTCACGTGTGATCATGAGGATCGTGAGGATGTATAATTGTTATTATACACGTGTGTGTGCATCTTTTGTGTCATGCATTACATGATATGTCATGTGGAGACAGCTAGGTGAGAATCCATGATGGGTGCCTAGTCTTGTCCGGACTCCAATGTGGAGTTGTTTTGGAGATAAATCATTGCTCAGTGGGAGTGTATGTGATTTATCCGGATTCTATTATGAATCGGGTTCAATTGAATGAACCATATTGTGGAGACGGTTAGGTGAGAATCCATGATGAGTGCCTAGTCTTGTCTGGACTCCAATGTGGAGTTGTTTTGGAGATAAAAATCATTGCTCAGTGGGAGTGTATGTGATTTATCCAGATTCAATTAAGAATCAGGTTCAATTGAATGAACCATGTTGTGTGGTACCACTTGCATTGCATTGTGTCATTGAGTCACATTGCATTATTATGTCTTTGTTGAATTATAATTGAAAGTGACAAGTGTGTCGTGAATGTGTGCACATTATGTGTGATTGCTTGATTACTACTCCTTAACATGTATTTTTAATGTTGTGTTGTTGCATGTTGTCTTCGTTGGTGCGATCATTAAATAGGGGTCGTACGTGACCATGAAACAGGGGTCGTTGATGTGATCATGAAATAGGGGTCATACTTGATCATGAAACATGGATTGATTTTGGTACCGCATGCATAGAGTCGTTGTGTCGGTCTCTGTGCATTTGCATAAGTCGTTACAAATTATTATGTGTTGAACTTGTGAATGGTTTTAATAAATTGATATATCTTGTTATTGATGCATTAATTATTGACGTTACGCTTGTGTTTCAAGTATATGCTTGTGGTGAGAATATTTATGCATTGGAATTATATGTTATATGTGTTAGTATGTGGTGTGTGGGTGAGTTGAATAGTATATGTGAATTATATGTTTACATATGTTTATGCAATCTTGATTTAGTTGTTATTTCTCACCCTTCTGCTGGAATATGCTTTTATGGCATAGTGCAGATTAGCCGATGTAGAGGCGTGGAGATAAGTGGAAGAGTTAGATCTTCATTTTGCTTAGATCCTTGGTGTCTACTCTGATACATAACACGGGAATCGGGGGAAACGCTTTTGTTATTTATGTTTATATATGTGAATATATATTTTGATAACTTGTATGTATATTTTGATGTATGAAATAACGTATTTTGTAAAACGAGTCAATTATGGATCATTCCGCTTTATTCCATAATTGAACTTTCCTTTTGTTGGAAAAGGTTTCTTATTATTATTTATTCCATTTGGTGTTATGTATCAAAGTTATGAGCAGGTGAATTAAGTTTTTCTCAAATGTGGCATCCTTATTTCCGTCAAAAATATTTTTTTTTATTCACTTTGATTTAATTATGTATTAGTTATACGCTAGATGGGAATTGGGGTGTTACAATTGGTATCAGAGCAGGTCGGTTCGTCCGGCTAAGTTGTTGAGTCGGTGTGGCATGACAGTTGAATACTGTCGATGTTGTTTGTTCCTTAGTATGTGATATGTGTGTGAAACACTGTCGGTGCTTTCAGGTTTTCTAATCCTTTGTCTTCAGGATTGAGAATGAGATAAGTGGGGGAGGAGCTGGTACTTCTCCAAGTTACGTCAGTTGTGGAGCGTTGGCTTAGTGTGTCGTTGTTTGCCAGAATTTAAGTGTTGTTTGGACAGTGTTGTTCCAGATTCCAGAGGGAATGCGGAGGTAAGGTTTATGTTGATTAAGGATTTGTTTCTTAGGTAGTTTTGTACACAAGATACAAGAAATGCTATTATGGTCTGGTAAAGATGGTCTATGCCCCATCATGATTGTCGGTTGTCTATTGACAAATTGAGGGACTGATCACCCTTAATCTCTTGTTGATAGTAGACGGAATTATGTTGGATGGAATAGACGTGTCTTTCCGGCTTGGATAGTGAGTGCAATGAATTGTTTGGAATTAAGAAAGTGATTACAGATTGTTTTGATGAGTCGATGAAGATTCTTATATCGGAAGATGAGGCGGATTAGAGGCTTTGGTATGTTGATCAAGTCGGGTGTCTCTTGGGGAGAACGATCGGGTATTATTGATGGTTGCTCCTCAGAGAGTAGAGAGTGAACTTAAAAAGGATGAAGGTGAATAGTTGAGGTTTATATCTTCTAAGTAAGTAGAAAAACTCTTAGTCGATGAGACCAAGATGTTTGTTGTGTTTGTGATAATAGTGTTCTGGAATTGACAGGAAAGCCAAAGTGAAGGGCTGCCAGTTGTGCGTGATTTCCAGATGTGTTCCCGGATGGAATATTGGACGTTAGCGTTAGAATTACCCAGTGAAAATTTTTGCAAAAACTTTAAGAGTTTATATCTTTTGGAATTTGGTTGAGCATTACAATGTACAGTGATGTTGTCCGGTGTTAGTAATGCGTCTGGAATGTTTATGGAGTATATGAATTGTATCTTCCATATTTAATTGGATAAGTTCGGAGTGGTGTTCATTAGGGATATTCTGATGTATTACAAAATCAGAAGGAGAATAAGTAGGGTGTTTGAGAATCGAGTTACAAGTGTTGAAAAGAAAGGAATTTTTATGCTAAGTTATTCAAGTGAGAATTTTGGTTGAAAAAGGTTAGTTTTCTTGGATATGTTATTTCTGATGATACTATTGTTATGGATCCATCAGAAGTAGATGCAGTTCTACAATGAGAGGCTCTGAAGTCGGTTAAGGTGATTAGAAGCTTGTTGGACTTTGGTGGGTTATTACCGGAGGTTATGGAAGGCTTTTCCAAGTTAGTATTTTCGTTATTTCAGTTGACTTGCAAAGGGTAAGTCGTTTGCTTTGGATGTTCATTGTGAGGAAAGTTTGAGAGGGATAAAGTAGAATTTGTCTACGGCTTCAATTTTGATTTTGTGTGATCCTAATAAACCGTTTGTGAGGTATTGGATGCGTCTATGATGAGTTAGTCAGTGTGTTGATGCAAAGTGGTAAATTCGTTGCTTATGCTTTACGATAATTGAGGATTCATGATTTCAAGATGGCTGCGGTTACTTTTGTGTTGATAATCTAGAGGTATTATTTTATGGTTTTGAGTTCGAAGTGTTTAGTAAGCACAAGAAGATTGAGTACCTGTTTAGTCGGAAACAGTAGAGTGTGAGGTTGGGCATATTAGGAATGAACTATGATCTTTCTGGTGAATATTAGAGAGAGTCAGAAGTTGGATATGAAATTGGTAGATTGGATTGTTGCGAGTAATCAGAGTGCGCATCTGAAGCGGGATGTGGCACATTTGGTGTATGCGTGTGTGACTTATAAGAGTTCACAGGTTGAACATTGGAAACATGTAGGAATGATGAGACCATTGAACGTTTCAGAATGGAAGTGTTAGGTGAAAGGTTTAAATATTATTCATCGGCTACTATGTAGATGGATGTTTTGGTGTTATGTTTTATTGGTGAATTGTAGCATTGTTGTAGTAATGTTGTATGACAAGGATGTTGGTATTATAGTTATCTAGAGGTTTTTGAAACGATGTTGTGTCATGGAACCTTATGTTCTTGTTTTTGTTGTTGCCTCGTTTCCATCGTGATGGTTCGAGTGCGTGGAGCTAATTCCTATGTGGGGAATTAGGGGAGTGTTACCTATGGTGAGGGTAACGATCTTGTTGTGTTCTGGTTCTAGAGTGAACCTAGGTGTGTTCGTAACTGGGGTATTCTTTGAGTCGTGAGTTAGTCATCAAGTGCATTGTATGGGCATTGCATCTTGTCGTTGTTGTTGTTGCTGTTAGCAAGGTGGTTTGTCAGTTTGTGTTATTCGTGGTGTGCCAAGTGTTGGCATGTTAATTGGTTAGTCGGATGCGAGAGTCGTATCCGAAGTTGTTTGTCTCAGTTATATTTTCGAGGACCAAAATATTTTAAGTGGGGGAGAGTTGTAACACCCCATTTTAATTTATTTAATCATCGTGTGTTATTTTATTTGTTTGGCCTGTTTAGGGTGTGTGTTGTTGAGCGCGGAGGCGTAGTGTCCTTAACGGATTGGGATCAATAGAGCAACTGGAGAACTCTGAAGAGATCAATTATTAAATGAAAGAAACAGATTAATAATTATTAGTCCAAGAGAGCATTTTAAGGTAACTCTAATAATTGATCAATTGGTGTTAGAAGACAAAATATCAATTGGAGATATTTTACCCTATTGGATTTATATTATATAATAAGTATTATATATATATATATATATATATATATATATATATATATATATATATATTTGTTATAAGAGAAAGGTAGGAAAAGATGAGAAGAGAAAGGGAAAACGTGGTAAAGAAGAGAAGAAAGGGAAAAGAGAAGGAGAAACATGGATTCATCATCATCTTCACTATTCATCATCTTCTTTAAACTCCTCTTCGATTAATCGGGTAAGGGTGAGAAGTTCCGATTATATTTTGATTGTATATGTATATGTATGTGTTTGTTTGGTTTGATTTTGGTTGAAAATGTTAGGGTGTTAACATTTGATAGAAATGGTAAATTGAGTGGAAATCAATGTTTTCACGGATGAAATTCGATATAAAATGTGTGGAATACTTGTTGTTATGATTGGAACATGTTATAGTATGAATTGGAAGAAGTTTGGATGAAGAATTGGGAGTTTGGACCCAAATGTTTCTGGTTTCGCACTGCTGCGACTTTCTAAATTTTGCTTTGTTCACCTAGCGAACCTGGCGAACTCCAAAGCGAATGATTGGTCGAGGGTTTGCCTAGCGACCCCCGGGGCGAACGAAAGGCGAATATTCACCCAGAAGCTCGCTTAGCGAAATTTATGCCCTTTTTCCACTAACTTGGTTCGCTAAAGTGTTCGCCTAGCGAACCCTGGAGCAAACGTGACAGATTTTTCCATCTTGTTTTCTTCCTAACTTTTGATCCGTAACTCGGATTTAGGCACGGTCGGATGCGTTGGAAAGCTATTTCAATGCTCTTTATGATAGTGGAATAGAAACATATGTTTATACCATGGATTGATAAGAAAAATATGGAAAAGTAATGTATGTGTGAAAAGTGTGGTTTATGTTTCCACCAAAATTCATGAATCGGGAATCCGATTGACATGGGACTTGAATCCTTGGAAATAGAATCCAATGTGCTATTAAATGGTAATGTGAGACCATGATTTTAACCAAGGATGCTTGGTAGAGGATAGTAGTGGCATGTATGCCTTAAAGTGTGTGTGAATTACTAGGGGAATCTAGTGATACTAGGAAATATGATAAACTACATTTTTGTGTGGATTACTTCATTAATGACTAATTAATGCCAAGTAATGGATTGTTGTATATGTGATAACTGTATTGGTACAGGTGGGTAATTCCAGTGGGATTTACGGTGAGTGTATAATTCAAGTGAGATCAAGGAGGATCGTGTAGATGTATAACTGATTGTTATACATGTGTTTTGTGTATAATTCTTGTTATGTATGTGTTATGTTGAATTGATTAGACAGGTGTGGTAATACTATTGTGTGTTACGGTGAGTATGTATCTCACGTGTGATCATGAGGATCGTGAAGATGTATAATTGTTTTTATACATGTGTGTGTGCATCTTTTGTGTCATGCATTTCATGATGTGTCATGTGGAGACAGCTAGGTGAGAATCCATGATGGGTGCCTAGTCTTGTCCGGACTCCAATGTGGAGTTGTTTTGGAGATAAATCATTGCTCAGTGGGAGTGTATGTGATTTATCCAGATTCAATTGAATGAACCATATTGTGGAGACAACTTGGTGAGAATCCATGATGGGTGCCTAGTCTTGTCCGGACTCCAATGTGGAACTGTTTTGGAGATAAATCATTGCTCAGTGGGAGTGTATGTGATTTATCCGGATTCAATTGAGAATCGGGTTCAATTGAATGAACCATGTTGTGTGGTACCACTTGCATTGCATTGTGTCATTGAGTCACATTGCATTATTATGTCTTTGTTGAATTATAATTGAAAGTGACAAGTGTGCCGTGAATGTGTGCACATTATGTGTGATTGCTTGATTACTACTCCTTAACATATATTTTTAATGTTGTGTTGTTGCATGTTGTCGTCGTTGGTGCGATCATGAAATAGGGGTCGTACGGGACCATGAAACAGGGGTCGTTTGACAACGAACACTACTCGGTTTTGCTTAAAAGCTTCAACCAAGAACAATATACAATTCATTACCTATAGGTTTCTGAATATGTAAAACTATGGCTACCACAATGTATCAAACGGATACTAAGGGTGACTTATAATAAAGAAAGCACACGACTCTCAAAACCCTAAACCCTTATTCTTACACACACGGTTTCTTCAATGATAAACTTATCTCCTTTTATTAGGTTTGGTAAGTCTCTTTATATAGACTCTTGTAGTATGGGCTTGGACTCTTCAATCAAATCCAATCTTTCTGTTGTAAACCATCTGCAAAATCTTCTCCACAAAAATAGGAACAAATCTTCAAAGTTTCCTAAAAAGTCCCCAAGATCCTTTTTATGAAACCAAAATAAATCTGCACTTTGTTCCTAATAAATCTCCTTAACATGCGCATAATAATGAGGTATATCCAAAAGGTCTCATCAAATCAAATCAAATTTGTCAAGAGATATAAAACAGCAGTGCCTGCTGTACCAGACCAAGATGTCACGACATCTGTCTTCGACATCTGTCTAAAACACATGACAATAGTACTGTTATGACAGTTGATGAGGATGTTATAACAACTTGCTCAACATCAGTATAGAACCATGTTTTGCCAAAATTTAGCCAATCATAAAACCATGGAACTAACAATCTCCCCCTTTGATAAATTTTGGCTAAAACAACCAAAGCATGATAAACCTGAAGATATAAACTGCAACAAAAACAAGACCTTTACTCCCCCTGTTTTATGCAATCATTTCTCCCCATTAAGAGAAAAACCCAAATCACTAGAAACATAAAACCAATATGAACTACCCATGTTCACACACCAGAAGCACATGCAGCAGAAGATACATAAGCCTCACATCTGGATTTTCTTCATCATGCAAAATGTTAGATCAACTTTGTTTGACATCTTTTGCACACAACCTATCAGAGCAGCAACAACAACAGTTTCCTCTAGTACATCCAGCCTCACAAACTATCATACTACCCCTTAATAGTTGCATTCAACAAGCAACAACAAAACACTACTCTTCCCTTAGCAGTAGCAAAGTTCTATCACAATGTTGGTCATCATGTCAAGACATGTGACACAACACACTTTACTCCCCCTTTTTAGCCCTTCTTGACAAGTACTTGAATAGGAAAGCTGGAGACGTTCTTTGTTTCATCATAATAAAGAACATCATGGAGAAATTAATCTATTCTCATGACAGGAGAACAAATAGCATCAAGAAGAAGTATAAATATGATCATGAAATTTGGGTGTGTGCAAGATCTCAAGAAAAATCCAAGGCAAGTCATCCACATCAAATTAAGAAAATATTAAGGTATGTCAATGGGCCTTGTAACTTTGGTATACTTTAATCACAAGACACTACCTCACTTTTGGGTGGTATTGTAATGTTGATTGGGTTGTAAGTATAGATGAAAGAAAGAACGTTATTGGGAACTTCTTTATATCATGGAAGCAAAATTGGGTCTCATTATCCACAATTGAGGATGAATATCTGGCAGCAAAGAGCAGTTGTACTCAAATATTACAGATGAATCATATGATGAAGGTGTACAATGTGGAACAAGAATTTATGAAATTGTTCTGTGACAATCTGAGTGTTATCAAAAGCAATGATTCACATGCTATTTATGAGTCTCAATCTGATAAAACTCCTCTTGAAGATAAGGAAACTGATGTCATTGGTCTTGAGGAAAAGCAAAGTTTTTATGACATATCGGGAAAAACTATGATAAACGATGGAACTCCTTATGAGGATGAGACTTTTGATCCTATTGATCATCCTTAAACCATCATATTTAAACCCAGGATATCTGTTGAATACCATCATTTTTCCAACATGATTATGGAGAATAATGTGAGTAACAACAAGGTTAATAATGGTGATATTGAGAATTCAGACCAGTTTATCGTTTCTTCCCCATCATGAGGATATTGTGCTAAATTGGAAGAATTTGTATCGAACAGGAATAACCATTGTAAGGATGGTGTCAAAATCAACCTTGACAACTGAAGTAGATGTTTTACTTTTGGAGGAAGTCATTGAGAAATACAATGAGAGTATTGAGAGAGCTCTCGTGTGTGTTAATGACATATCAGGAAACATGGTGGAGCATGTTGTTCATCAATTATTTTCCAATGATGATTTCAACCTGGATGTGTCAGTCAACATATGTGACATATTAGTAACTAAGTTTCTAACTTAGAGGAAGGATGAACAAGGTGACCTTGTTAATTCTAAAATAAATATGAGGCTTATTATATCTTATGAACATGTGACAAATGTTGTAGTAAATATACCAGAGAGTGTATCCACCTTAAGGAAAGAAGTTGGAAGGAAGATTATTCACAAGGATGTCATAATTAGTCAGAAATGGAAGAAGGATCTTCAGAGATGGACTGCAACTGAAAAGGAGCCAAGTGTAGAAGATCGTTATTACAAAGAGGTCATGAAAACTATTGAGCTAATAAAGAATTCTACTAATGATGGTCACAGTTGTGAAAAACTGGTCAAAGAGCCTAGAAAGGTATATGATAGAGGAAAATTTGTGAAACCTTCATCTTCTATTACATATTGATTGGTCAAAAGCAAGCTTCCCTCGAGTGACAAGATTATGAAAAAAAAAGTATCTACAAATGAAGCCGCAAGCAACACTGAATACTGGAACTTATTAATTGATATTTAAGATGTGAGTTTTTTCTCATGGGGTACAGAGGATCAATCATTGGCTAACTTTTGGGACATATGTATTAGACGTTGATTCCGTCATCTATGGATTAGTAGATGTATCTAATACTAAGGGGCGCCCTTGGTATTTGCATCTGTTGGGAAGGCGTGCAAACATGGGAAATCAGTTTCTCTCCTTTTTTGTCAAAGCTGTTTTTAATTTAGTCAAGAATTCCTTTTATACTGTTCAACAAGACGTGTAGAAAAGTGGTCTCTCATTCTTATCTTGTTCCTATCTTTCAAGGTGCAATTTGCTTTCATCATAAGTCAAAAGAAGAGTTCCTCCTTCAAGGAAATCAATATCAAGAAGGATATTGAGAGGTTTATGGAGGATGAGAGAGATAAGTTAAGAGAGGTTGATCATGTTTCTTTTGCATCTGCTCTTGATAGATTCTCAGGTGCAACATTTGTGGCTGGAAAGACTTCGGCACCTAAGGTAAAGACCGAAAAGAATCATCATGACACTACAAAAATTCGGGTTAATTGTGGCGGTTAAAAAGATAATATTATGGCGGTTTCAACCGTCATAATTTACGAAAATGACGTTTTTAAAAATGCCGGAGATTTTGCTGGCACTTGGTATAAAACGGCGGTTTCCTAGAAACCGCCATACAAACCGCCAAAATAGACCTAGCATATAACGTCGGTTATATTTTGTAATTAGTGACAGTTCGAACCGCAACAACTTGCAAACTTTTCAAGAATTTATAAAAAATATGTCGGTTATAACCGGCCTAATTTTAATACTTTATCTAAAAAAAATAACACAAACTCCCGCGAAGAGTATATATATATTCTACTACATATAATGAGTCAACCACAATATATAAGAAACAATTTTCAATATATATTAGGCTCCTAATAAAGAGTAAATCACTATATTT
Organism: Lathyrus tuberosus; assembly: GCA_022829125.1. NCBI lineage: Eukaryota > Viridiplantae > Streptophyta > Magnoliopsida > Fabales > Fabaceae > Lathyrus > Lathyrus tuberosus. Next base: position 807,035 of record JALAZF010000422.1, read on the forward strand.
TGTCACTGTTAGAAATAACACAATTACAGGGTCAAGTAATTTGATGCCACAATTTATAAAATACATAATTCATTTCACACCTAGCAAGAGAGACTTGTGTAAGTAAGATCACCAAATTTACTTTTGTCAATTAGAGGACGCATATTAAAACTTTTTAAGCGCACTTGCATCAAGTAATGGATCACCTTCAATCTCCTTCATCTTCAAGGTATCTATAAGAGCAATCTTCCTAACTATTTTAAACACCATAATCCAATACAGGCCATTTCTTTGCTTGTTAAGCCCGTGAGTGCTCCCAAAAAGGTTGTGCGCTTGTTAAAGACTCTTTGCTTGGTCCCTTAATATTTGAGCATCCGCGAGCAATGGAGACGGAAGTGGTGACAGAACTTATTCAAAAGAAGTTAAGAGAACCTAGTATAAAGCAAAGTAAGAAAAACATTACAATCATGTCATATTTCCACTATATAGAAAACGCTCAATGTTGCATGATAAAAAAGTAAAATTCAAACCTATTCATGTAAATCTGAAAGAGCCTCCAACCTGTATGGTCCTTATTGATAAGAGCTAACCCTTTTTTATTAAGAAATGGTTGGTTTCCCTGGTTAGTTTTGTTTATTAGTATCAACAATGCTTCAAACAGATATAGTTATTTAAGTTCTGTTAACCTTGCTTAGGTATTGGAGATAATCAAATAAAAATGACACCTCTACTATTACGAACATTTTGTACCAGTCTAAATTCAACATCTGAAATTTGGGGTGACAAAAGGAAAATAGAAGTTAGGATTGTCAACAAGTAAAATAATCTATCAACAAGTTCAGCATGAGAATCCATATATATTATGAACTAACCAAATTAAGCTTAAATTGTTAATTGTTACAAAAAAAATATTAACCTTCCAAAACTGAAGCATGCAATTATAAAGTTACATAACCCAAAGGTTAAATGTACTACTTCAACATAAATTATTCACTTAAACTTCTATACCTATAATAGCCCAAAGGTTCAATGTCCTACTCCCACATTAATTGTTCACATAAACTTCAACGCTTCTAATTAAGTTTATTTCATAAGCTATTCAAAAACCAACATCAAGTATATTATGTAACTCATTATGCTAAGCTTCCATTATTGGCCAAAGAATTATAAGTTAATAAGCTCACCTTACTATGACAATCTTATCTAACTTTCCCTTACATGGCATGCATCAATTGAATAAAAGAGATGCTGACAATACCTTTTGGTGGCTCAAGAAGCTTTAATATTCTCCTTCATGATAACAAGTGCCAACATATAATTTAAGTTAAGGCAGATTGTTGTCAGTGTAGAAACATCCATTATAATCAATAAGTATATATTCAAGTAGAAGTGCACATCATTACAAATAGACTAATACAATAATTTTGGTTAAGTTTAATAACTTAAAGTTACCTCAGCTTGGTTTTTATCTAAGATATGTCAAAATAATAAAGAAAAAAAACTCAGTCAAGTCATTTCCACAGACCATAATAATAGGTTCCTTTGTTGAAATCCTTGGCCTTCCATTGCAACTTCTAAAACCAAGGCATATGTAATTGTGTTTGCTACATAACCACACTGTGACCACAAGACACTAAAATGTAATAAGATGAGAAAAGTTAAATTATGAAACTCGTAAATAACTCAAAGTGTTGTGTATGTTGATACAGAAAGATAGTTCCCGTCGTGTTACAAAATCCCATGATTTACTTCTAATCAAGAGATAAGTGACCTAAAACAACACAAAATGAAATTCAACATTAAATTGGTTGTTTATATAATATAGATCATCTATACAAATTTGCAAGTAAATCTGAAACTATTAGATATGTTCATACAGTGTGTTAAGCTTAATGTTGTTTGATATAACAAACTCACTTGTAATTTTGGAGCAACTTTTTTTTATCACCTGATTTCTGATTCTCTTTATAAATCCATGGTATTTCAACCATGGTGTCGTATGGCCAACCAAACTCCTCGAGTCCTTCAACATGGAATGAGATAAGATTAAAGGATGACAAACAAAAGCCTAAAATAATGTTGTTCTTGATACAGAAAAAGCCATAACTAATGATGATTGAAGGGAAAATAAAAACGAAAATGCATATATCTAGTTCCTAAGTTCATTCAACATGTTTCTATCTTAGACATCATCTTTTCATTTGAATGGAAAAATGATGAAGATCTGTATCTAATTGCTTTTTCTAAAGGGCATTTAACCTCAAACTGATATTGTAATCTATTCTCTAGTTGTACTTGTATGGTTTTGAGCTGAAAAGTGAAAACTATCCTAATTTATAAATTCAAAGTTAGATGTAGATATATTTACTCCAAGTGGGTCATGAATTATTGTACATATTTTTTACTGCAGTATATTAGAAATTCTCAATTAGAATAAAACCACTTAGAATACTTGCCATTCACATGCCACTAAAATTTAAAAACATTTGCATTTTGTGGTTGTCTCATTTCCTCAAAGCTGCCAAATCCTTGCACAAAGCCAATACAAAACAGAACAGGTCACCCTATATAAAATGGCTAAAATTGTAATAACCTTTGCTTTTTTGAAAAGTTGAGGATCCATATCAATATTGTGTTGATCAACAATATACTCTATCATTTTCTCATACCTTTCCCCATGAGATCTAAAAGAATAAATAACAATATATCAAAACAATGGATTCTCTACGATGGAATGATTACATTTTTAGCCAAACTCTAGTCATTTCCAAAAATCTTAACAGAGAAATCTTTGTTGTGGAACAGTCTTGATATTCGTATCATATTTTTGTTAACGAAATTTTAAAAAGCAGTAAGCTATATATGGTGGGATATCAGATAAGACTCTAAGAGTAATATTTGAAATATTTTTTTATAAAAAAGGTAAGTGTTGTAAATTATAACCAATACCTGAGGCAATAGTTGGACACATCACAGAAGTAAAATTTGCATTCATCAATTTAATTACTAGTTAATAACTAATTAGGAAGGGTCAAGAATTCATTATAGTACCATATGGTGCACCAATGTGTCATTCTAAGAATATTAAAGTTGTAAACCATACTCAGTTCTTGGTATTAAGTACACTTTAATGAAAATGGCATGACAAGTGCCAAAAAGTCCACCCACAGAATCCTCCAAACTCTGCCATGGCAGATATTTCGTACCACTGTTTCAATATATTCTAAATTTTGAATATTTCTCACTCCCATTAATGAAAACATGGAAGATATTAGTATGACACACAAACCACACTAATAATTAACCAAGATAACCTCATACTAACTGAATCTTCTTTATAAATAAAAAGGGAGATATGTAAGTCTTATACATAGATATTCTACCATCTACAGTGCCTGGAAATTGAGGTTAGATAACCTATACAAGGCTATATAAAGAAGCAATTGAGGTTCTTTACTGACCTAAATAGAGTGAGTTGTTTTTAGGTTGAAGAATGTATATGTTTTGACAGGCAATGATACAATACATTATAACACTCAACAATACTAAAAATAAACTAAATACATAGCATAATAGCTTAAATAACCTTTTGTCTGTGGTTGTATATGGGGCAAGAGAAGCCCATGTTTGTTTCCTGCAAATCAATAGAAGAGCAAACTTATAAGGTCCCATTACCATTATAAATAAATAAATAAATAAAACTATGTTACCATCTCTTTATTGTAACACTAAAATAGTTCAATAGAAAACTTAACCAAGACAACTCTAATCTGTGACCTTAGGATTACAAGTGATTTCCAGTTCGTCACTTTTTGATACTCAAGCTGAAACCTAACAAAGTGAAATTGAACCCTGATCCAAATAATAATCTCATAGCAAAGAAACTTTGAACCCTATTTACCAATTTGTTTCAGTAACCTATTTTAAACCCTAATCCATAGTAGAAATATGAATAGAGTGAGAAAAATCAAACCTTGTAAGTTGTAAGAGTTGAAGCAGAATGAAAATCTCCACCTCATGCGAGATTGATTTCCGTCAGTCGGGATACATTAAGAAATCATAACTTTCAGTGAGAGTTTCTTAGCCATGGAGAATGAGAAGAACGAGAAGGGAAAACGTATAGAATTGGAGTAGACGAAGGATGATGTTGGAGATTGAGGCTGAATAGAAAACTAATGGAAAAGAGGAAAATGAAATTAGGAAAAGTTAATTTGAAAGAGGGGAGATAAAAGGGAGAGCGGTGAAGTGAAATAGAAAGTATAAAAGAAGCGTCGAAATAAAATTAAAAAATAAAAATAAAAATAAAATATGCGCCAGCTATGGATTTTGGGTCTTGGGTCCGTCAAAAAAATAATTAAATTAAAAAAAAAAAGTATGCAACTTAGGGCGGTTTAAACCGCCTTTTACTATAGAATATTTTGACATTTTAATAAACCGCCACATTTCACGTAAATTATGGCGGTTTAAAATAACCGCCCTATTAAAAACGCCATAATTTACCCGAATTTTTGTAGTGTGAGCCAGAGAGTGACTCGGACAAAGACTAGGATTCCTTCTTAAGCCTTAGAACTGGGTGATATGGAGGTTTCCAAGTAATCCTTTTTGTTGTTTGATGGATCTGTAATATTTCCTTAATTTTCCTTGGATCTATCTTGACTTGCTAGCCTACAAGTCTATTTTTCCAATAGTTATCATGATGCTCTAACATTATGTTAAACATCTGAAGTAGTAGGTCTAGATTTGTAAAGAGATTCTTAGCCTCTATGAACTGTTGTACAATAACATATCTAATGCTTGTGCGTCTCTAGATGTTGTTCTAGTTAGTTCTCATGTTTTGACTCTGTATTTGCTAACATATTAACCTATGGATGACTGACATGTAGGTGATATTTGATATACTAACCCTTTTCAAAATTATGGCAAAAAGGGGGAGTAGTATGGTGTTGCTGATGTAACACATTTATTTGTTTAATATCGATTATTTGAGTAAGTACTAATGAAGTGCACACATGTTGGAGAATCGGACAAGACATCTGACCCTTTTGGTGTGAGCTTTTTTGTCAGTAGAAATTTACATATCCTGTTAATAGCTACTAACTATTTTTCTTATGCATGACTAAGTATGTGAATGATTGCATGCTGATAATTGTTAGTTATTATGATTGTATGCTACTAACAATGAGCTGACTGTGTGCCATGCATAACTAAGTTTTGAATGATTGTATGTTTGTCTGATTGATTCTAGAGCATTGTTTGTGTGGAATTTTTGATAAATGCTCCTGATTTTCTGTTGTTGTGCTCAACTCTGATGAAAGTTGTTGTTGATGAATGTATGCTCTGAAGTCTGTCATTTATTCTGTTTGAATAAGTGTTATATCTTGAAAAGTTGTTTTTCCACAATTTGTCAAAAGGGGAGATTGTTATTCCTTTTGGATTGACTCCATTTTGTAAAACAACAACATGGAAAATGTTCAAATTGGTCAAGATTAATCTTGCTTGCTTAAGCTGCATGGGGGTGCAAAAGAGATGCATGTTGGACACGATGTCACAACATGTTGGTACAACATCCGGGACTTGCACAACAGGTCATTACTACTATGTTTTGGAAGACTTTCTGGTCAAATAATGGATCAGATTTTATAGCTAATTGGTTTAGCAATATGATTAAGTGATTTTTTTGATAGCTGGACGAAGAATGATTCATATAGCTAATTGTTCTTATCCATTCATTTTTCCAACTCAGCCAGTGTTTTCATCTTCATATTTTTACCACGTTGGATCTGATGTTGAGATCTTTCACTCCTTAAACTGTCTTCTGGCGCTAAGGTATTCTGAGAAGTGATGTTGCATTGATGCAACATTTATGGCGTGACATAACTTATCACAAGACTAATACTACACAATTAACAAAACACATAGAAATCACAAAAGAGAGTGCCTAGTGTGCTCCATGCTATATGCTAAAAACAACACAAGCTAATTAAATGAACCTAATAACATTTACTAATACAAAATAAATACAAATAATATGGATTTAAATATCTCATAGTAACTTATCGGAAAACTCAAACATGATACATACGTGCTTAGCTATGTTTGGAGCTAAAAAAGTGAAAAACAATCTTATGTGGTTAGTCTTGGATCGCTAACCCACCAGGCCTCTTCAAACGCACATCACCACTAATCATTCATTTTTAGTTTTTAATCTCTAAGCTGATCTTTTTTTTTAACCAACAATAGATTATAATTTGTAGTACTAATCATGTCAAGGTGATATTATAAAGTCTGAGCAAACTTAGCCCAAATGTAAGCCATACAAAAAAGACTTCCATTTTAATGAGCGTGCAATTAATGGCATGTGATTCCCATTGACCAGTCTAATAAATAATTAGGTAGTATAAGGTAATGAGTTACTCCCTCTATTCTATATTATAAGCAAAAGTTACTTTTTTATATATAATGAATAATTAGTGTATTTGGTCTAATATATAGACCAAATATATTAATTATTCAATGTATCTAAAAAATAATTTTTGCTTATAATATGAAACGGAGGGGATAAGATACTAGCTAGAATGAGTATATTCATTCGTATGATATTAACCTAATTTAGCCCATACTTGACTCAGCTGTTACCAAGTGCAGGTAACCATTATAAGCATATTTGATGCCCAAATGCATGCACTACTTTAATTACCAGGTTAAAATTAATGATGCGATCATAAGGTTATTGGGAAATGTAAATGTTACTCTTGGTTCTTTTTTAAGTATTATTTTTTTATTTTTCACATTTATTAAGAAAGTTAATAAATGGTGTTACTTTTCATACAATAATTATTTATTATCTATGATATCTCTAATTATTTATTATATTTATTTTAGTTTTTCAATTTTTTTTTAATATAATGTATTTTAAAAAAAATACCATAAAAACAAACATTTCAAATAAAGTACCAAAATGACATAGTTTGAAAATATTTTAATAGGGTGGCGCCATATGGTATGGCGCCTCAGACATAGGAAAAAACCCTAAATGCCTATCCATATGGCGCCTTGGTTCAAATCATGCCCTAATTTTTTGTTTTTTCTTTACAAGAGAGGCGCCATATGGTATGGCGCCTCAGTTCCCCTTCCTTTTTTTAAAAAAATAATTATTATTTAAATTTGAAAATTAAAAAATTTAATAAAAAAAAATGAGGGTATCCAAAAAAACATAACCATGTTCAGAATAAAAATTAGTACAATTGATGGTAAAGAAAAATTTAATGATCGTGTCTATCTAAACGTCCACCGGTTCCACATGCCAGGGCTCTTGCGCGGCGTCTTTGTCTACCACGATTTTGTTGAGGTGTGTCTGACCTTTGTGTCTGCTGAGATGGTCCCGGCGTATTAGACAAAATTTAAAGCATTTGTTCCCAATAGCCGGGGGGGGTTGCCACCAACAGCGCTTCCATAATCCAGTTGCATGCCCATGTTTTCGTAGTCTGTAATAGGGGGTTGGGTTGGTTGTGGACGACATGGTTGGCCAAAATGTTGCATTGAAGGGTGTTGGTACCGATCCAGTGGTTGATTTGGAGTTTGGTAGTCGAATAATGAGTGTGTTTGTTGGTCATAGGACGATTGTGTTTGCTGGTTGTAGGACGCTTATGTGTTCATTTGCGGGGGGCTATGGTGGGATGGGGTGGGTTCGAACGAGTTGTCAGGGCTATAGGCATTAGTGGGGTCGGTGTAGGTGGGCTGGGGGTAGGGGTAAGGCTCTTCTTGTTGTGAAAGGGTTAGTGGCATGAAAGTGTTGCGGCTTTGTGAATAGGTTGATTCGGTTTGTCCACATGGTTGTTGGGTATAATAAGGTGTATGATGTTGGTCATGTGGCTGGGCATGTTGCTGTGAGGAAGAGGCACGGTGGCACGGATCAATTAGATACGTCGGCCGAGAAAGGAATTGTTGGGGTGTTGTAACAGACCTAAACCAAGTCATGTATTGTTGAGTTGGTATAGCATCTTCCACAATAGGGTCGGATAAGATGTGAGGTGTCGATTCTCCCAGTGTTCACACATCTCTGTTGCAAAGTTCATCCAGTGACCCACGGCCCACTATGTATCCACTCTACGTAGATGCCACTGTCCCAAACGTGTCGGAGCGACCAGAATATCCGGATGCATTCCCAACTGCCGTTTTACCCGATCGCTTTAATGCATCTCCACAGTGGTGAACCGAATGATGGGTGTCTTTGACGTCCACACTGCAACATCATTCGCGTTTGGGACATGGTCGAGACCCTCGTACGGCCTCCAAACAAACTACAAAAAGAAAATAATATTTAATTATAAATTCGGCGGTGTTGCAATTCATTAGACAAAATTAAGGTATTTCAAGAAAAAATTACATCGTCTGGGCCAATGTGATCTATTAGGTTGCGGTAGACATTTATTGCGCTCCTGGGATTTCGATGATAACTCATTCCCGGAACTGACCACCTAAAAAATGTGACACAAATAAGTTAGTTACAAATAAACATCTCATTAAACGACATAAGTTAAGTTCGAGTAGTAAAATTGAGCGTACTTGTTTCCGTAGGGAAAAGTGAATGGATTCTGGTTAATAGGAGCCAGCGTTGGCATTATGGACCAACCCCACGCTTGAAGGAGATAAGCGCAGCCATAAAAAGTACAAGTGTCTTTTTTTGCAGTTTTACAGAGTGAACTATAGAGATGGGCCAGGACAGCTGAACCCCTACTATATTTGCGCACTTTGTTGATGTTAGACAACAAAGGTAAATACATAATATTTACACTATTTCCAATACTTTCTGGAAATAAAAAGTGACCGAACAAAAGCATTAAATAGCACCGAGTTTTTATTATCTTGTAATACGTGATGGTTTCCTCGTCTAATACAATAGACTGGTAGTATTCTTTAAGGTATTTTAAGTTAATACCTTGGCCCCTAGGTCAACCATCCCGTGTTGGTTCAGGTACATCGAGACTGAGCGGTGTGCCCAACAACTCATCACACAGTTTGTTGTTTACAAATACGTTCCCGTTGACGGCCTTTCCGTCGATGCTTAAGCCAAGCAACATATAAACATCTTGGAGGGTGACTATGCATTCACCGAATGGAAGGTGAAATGTGTGGGTCTCAGGCCTCCATCGTTCTAGCAAAGCTAGAATGAATTTTGGGTCAACCGTGTATGACGTGATTTTAATTAACTCACCAAATCCACATGCAGTTAGGTATTCTTCGATGAATAGGTCGTGTGGCATGTATTCGTGCCCACGACAACGGAACCTTGATACCTCCTGAACAAAAATATAAATAACATTAGTTGTAGTAAAAGATGGTTCTAGGTTTAGGAAGACAAAACGAACCAAAGTCAAGATACTTACAAAGTCTGCAATATTTTCCGGTGTGCCTTTGTGATCATTTCCCATGGTGAGTAAAGACATTATTTGGTATGAAAAAGAAGAGGTTGTAATGGATGCGAATATTTTGTGACTTGAGTAGAAGAGTTTGTGATCAAAAGAGTTTGAGTAGAAGAGTTTGTGATAAGAAGATGTTGTGAAGAGTTATTTGGTGGAGAGAATGTATTTATAATGGTGAAGAATGAGATGAGGGGAGTCACATGATATTGCATGCATTCTTGGTCATTGTGTAACGAATCTCTTAGGTGTTCTCTTACATGCATGCTTTGGAATTGTAGTGTAACAAGTGTTGTCATAGAGAGAAGTGTATTACTTTTTTCGTGTGATGTGAGAAGTGTAAGGAATCTTCCTAACAATGCATGTAACCCCATGTGAAAATACAAGGCTAGTGTAGTCTTCTGATCTCGTAGACTGTGCAAATGAATAATGGAAGGCTAGTGTAGGCATACAGACTTGTGTGGTCTTGTCAAGGCTAGTGTAGGCATGCTGACTTGTGTGTCTTGTCAAGGCTAGTGTAGGCATGCAGACTTGTGTGGTCTTGTCAAGGCTAGTATAGGCATGCAGACTTGTGTGGTCTTGTCAAGGCTAGTGTAGGCGTGCATAGCTTTAGAATCACTTATTTCGTGGAGTGTGAGAAGTGTGGTTAGAGAGTCACATGAGAAAGTGAAGGCATGGTAGTATTGTCACATCCTTTGTTAAAATTTTCTTCCAAACACTAAACCTTGCTAATATAAATAATACCAATAAAAATAATAACAATAATGAAAAAGCATTCTGAAGTGTGGTTTTGTCATAATAGTAAACCATTCTAAAGCAATTAAACTCTCAAGACACGTTACTTGTATCAACTATGAATAATAGTGCAGAGACGTGCTAAAGAATAGTGGAAGGCTAGTGTAGGCATGCAGACTTGTGAAGACATGGTAGTATTGTCACATCCTTGGGAGATTCTTGGCGTGGAAATGTGGTCTTGTCACGCAGAGAAGCACATGGTTCATGCAAGGCAATGGTAAACCATTCTAATGCAATTAAACTCTCAAGAGACATAACTTGTATCTACTATACACCTATTAATACACATGAAACATACAGCTTATGCTCACATCCTTGAGTTAACATTTTCTTCTAAACAATAAATTTTGTAAAACATTTCTTCCAAACACAATTTATCAACGTTTTTTGTTATGGCTCAAAGACCACAATACATGATAAGTGCACATCTCGATGGTGAGATATTTGAATGTCCCATCACAGGTTTCAATTTTAGGGATACTGAAGTTACTAGGTTTTTAATTGATAGGAGATCAAATTTTTTTTTCATTTGAAAGCCTGGTTAGAAAAGAAAATACAGTGCGGTCCAGTTGGGCAAATCCTATACAAAAATCCTATGTTTTTTGATGGGCACGACTAATGCAAATTTTTTCAGCTGAAGATTCGGGACGATGATGATGTGCGTAATATGTTTCTCAGTCATGAGTATTCTGGATTCAATGATATTGAGTTATATATTACGTTACAACAGCATCAACTATCTCAACAACTTGAAGTTTCTCAGGTTTTTAACGAATCCGACGACGAACACGCTGAGGTCGATTTCGTTGACGAGGAAGAAGAAGAAGCGGAGGACATTGTCGACGACATGGTAAACAACGATGAGGAAGACCAATTACCAGGAAGTCATGTTTATTGCCCACCTCAACACATGACAAGACTCAACTTAGGCGAGGACGAACCGTCAATGGATATTTTTTACGACCCATGCATGCAGACGGAGGGAGTATTAAAAGTTGGAGACAATTTTCGTACGAAAGAAGATTGTGTCCGAGAAATAAAACAATACCACATGAACTTATCTACAGATTATAGAGTCGGTCGAACAAATCCGACTCTATACAAGATTTACTGCCGTAATGAGGTGTGCCCGTTTAGATTAACAACATCTTTCCGAAAGCGAAGTGATTCATGGAAGATAGGGTCAATGGGTCCTGAGCACACTTGCAAAGGATTTACGTACTGTAAACCTATAATTCAAATTGATGGAACATGGTTGTACGGAAAATATAAGGGCACGCCACTGATGGTCGTGGCACAAGATGACAACAACAACATTTTTCCTATCGCCTTCACTCTAGTTGAAGGAAAGACTGCTGGAGGTTGGAGTTTTTTCCTAAAAAATATCCTACAATACGTTGCTCCCCAACCTAACTTATGTTTTATCTTCGATAGACACCCCTCAATCGAGAGTGCTTACAACAATCCTGATAACGGTTGGCATGATCCTCCCTTAAGCCATGTGTATTGTATTAGACACATCGGTCAAAATTTCATGCGGGAGTTCAAGGACAAGGGGCTAAAGAAGATGGTTACTAACGCGGGCTATGCACTAACAGAACCTACCTTCAGATACTACCTTGACGAGATCAGACTTACAAACGCTGATGCGTTGAGACGGATTGATAATATTCAACGGGAGAAATGGACAAGGGCATACGACAATGGGCAGCGATGGGGCCACATGACAACAAACCTCGTTGAATCTATGAACTCTGTATTAAAGGGCATCTGAAACCTACCGATAACCGCTCTGGTGAGGTCAACATATTTTAGGCTCGCTGCACTCTTTGATACCAGACGTAGAAAGTGGGGTTCGGTCTTACAATCTGGGCAGCTGTTTAGTGATAGTTCAATGACATTCATGAAGAACGAAGCTACAAAGGCCAACACATATGTGGTTACGGTCTTTGACCGTGTAAAGGTCACTTCAGTGTTGTAGAGACTATTGATCACAACGAAGGAAAGCCTAGGGGATGTTACTGAGTGGAACTGGATAGGAGTTGGTGTGACTGTGGAAAGTTTTAGGAATTTCGTATGCCTTGCTCCCATGTTATAGCAGCCTGTTCCAAGGCTTGGCTGGACCCAACTAATTATCTCTCTGTTCTTCACCAAGTCACTACTCTATGCAATGTCTACGACACTAGCTTTCAAGTGGTAACAAGGGAGGACTATTGGCCTCCATACGAAGGCGAAATTGTGTGGCATAATGATTTGATGGGAAGAAATAAAAAGGGTCGCCCTAACTGCACCAGCCAAGCCACAATCGTACCAAGTGTCCAAATGTGGGCTCTAGCACAACATCATAGTTTGAAATGTAAACTTGTCTATTTATAACAACAACAACTTTTATTTCATTGATGGCATACCTAATTGATTACAACGACATAACATAACAGAACATAACTTAATAGCTAAACATCAACAAATAACAACAACATAACCTAATACCAAATCAAAAAATAACAACAACATACCGAAAATAAACAACCCAACGCATCAACTAATCTAGGAAATTACAACCATCAAGTTAATTTTCTTTGGACTCATCATCATCATAAGGACACCAGCATCATTTTGCACTTTTCTCCAAGTGCGGGTGACTCCATTTGGACTAGACTCCTCAACCCACTTCTCAAACTTCCTGATCTTTTCACCTGCCTCAAATTCTCCTTCTAACCAGCGGTAAAGTTCCCTATGCAAATGCTCCAACGTCTGCGTGTTCCAGAGTTGCATCTTCATCGGAGGCTTGACAACTGAGAATACAACTAGGGCATTTCTTTTCATTAGTGGAAATTCTGGAAACGGTTCCTCTGGTGCGGATGATGATGACGATGGACGGCGATTTAACCACTCAGACATGGTGTTGAGAAAGGGAGAGATTAGGATATTGGTGAGGGGAGGGAGGAAATTAGGGTTTTGGTGAGAAGTGTTGTGTAATAACAAATGAGGGTGAACCCTTATTTATAGGCACATGATACCCTATTAAATAATATAATTAATTATATATTAAAATCATAAAATTTAAATCGTTTTAAAAAAAAAGGGATTGGCTTGAGGCGCCATACCATATGGCGCCTCCCCTGAGAATTAGGGCACCCCTATTTACACTGAGTCGCCATCTCATATGGCTTGTGGCATTTTTCAGAAATTTTTTTGCCTGAGTCGCCATACCATATGGCGCCTCAGGTCATTCCTTTTTCCTAAACCATGTCACTTTGGTAATATCTTTGAAAGTATAATTTGTTTGGTATTTTTTTTGAATAAGTGTGTTATATTAAAAAAAATTCTACTTTTTCTCTCTCTGTAATAATTATTTAGGGGTAATTTTGACAAAAATACATTTAATACTACCTAAAGCTTTGCAAGTGACAATTAAAAAGAAACAAAAAATTATTTCAAAAGTGACATTTAAAAAAGAATGGAGGGAGTAGTAGATACTACATGTTTGGTCGACGTCATTTTTTAAGATCCAAGTGATTTTATAGCAGTAACTTGCAGCTTTCTTTGATACTTTATTACATACCATATTGCAGCTTTCTTTTTAGTCCTAAATTTACAAGTTTTATCATTGGGGCAAAATAATCTTTTTAGTCCCTTAACTTTACCTCGGGGTCCATTTTGGTCCCTTAAGTTTTAAAAGTAGCAATGTAGTCCCTTATGTCTTCAAACAACGCCATTTAAATCCTTTCCATCTAATTTTCACAAACGGCGTTAATTTTTGCAGCGTGACATCCAACATGGCAAGTGTTCATACGCGTGGCATTTTTGTTGCATCAAGGTCATTAAAATATCAAGAAAAATTCTAAAAATTTGCCTTGTGCAAGGATTTGAACCAATGCCTCTTTAATTAAAGTACAACATAATTTACCACTAGACCACTTCACCCTAATTAATTTAATTTATAAATGAAATATATATATTTTTATTTTTATTTTTCTTAACTCAAACAATTGAAACCTTTTATCTCTCTCTTTCTGCATAATTTTTTTTCCAACAACCTCAATCATTAACACCTTCAACCTCCATGAAAACGCACTAAAGACTTCACCCTTGTTTCATTCCGACTGCTGCTACTGTTAACAACAAAAAAACTTGCGTATATAAGCCAGGAATAATCTTTCTCGCCACTTAAAACCATTGTGAAACTGATACCATATCATACACTCTTGCATATCACCACTCAACCATCACTGTTTAACACCCTTTAATCACCTTTTTTCTACAACATATCCCTCACACCACTTAAAACCAATTCTTTATACTCGCATGCTTCCACTATTCACGCTGATAACTAGTACCAACTTTAAACAACACTTTCGGCTCATCTCGCTTCTGCATAAACTCAACAACAACACTTTTTCGTTCTTCCCAGGAATTGAAACCCTCTTTAACAGATTTGGTTTTTGACGGAAACAAAATAATGAAGAACATATATGAAAAATCTCCTACATATTAGGGTTTGATTTTCTGGGTTTATCGATTTGGGTCTTTAAGATTAGATTTGAGTCTTTCTGGGTTTATCGATTTCAGATTAAAGGAACCTACACTACGCCAAATAAGCTATTTAATAGCATTTTTTGTTTTGTTTTTGATAGCGCTTAAAAACGCTATTAACCGCGCCGCTATTGTAATTTTTTTTTGTTTAATAGCACTTTTAAAGCGCTATTAAAGTACCAGTTTTTAATAGCGTTTTTCCTTAAGCGCTACCGAAGTAGGCATTTTGCGCGTTTTTTGATAGCACTTTCAAAATAAGCGCTATTATAAAGCACATGTTTGATAGCACTTTCAAAATAAGCGCTACTATATGGCACATGTTTGATAGCACTTTCAAACAAAGCGCTAATATATAACACATGTTTGATAGCACTTTCAACGAAAGCGCTAACATATGGCACATGTTTGATAGCACTCTCTCTTAAAAGTGCTATTATAGAATGTTTTATTAATAGCACTCTCTACAAAACGCTATTATAGTACACGTTTTTTTTTACACAAAATCATTCTTTTGGTTTGCAAATATCAAAAAGATACATTCAATTCAATACCAAATAACACTTGAAGTTACTCATTACATACATATTATGATCCATCAATACCAAATAACATTTTAAACCAAATCCACTTGTTTACAAATATCATAACATATATAGAGGAAAGATAAGGGCGGTGTAACAATTTATGTTGCATTGAATAAATTATAAACAAAAATACAAACAAATTTGTTCATCGTTTATGACATTAATATTGAGTACTAATAAGCACAAAACACATGACTTTTCACCTATAGGTTGAAGAAGCTTGAAGAAATCCAAGAAAGATAGAATAAATATATATCCAATTTGTGAAATTAATAAATAAAAGAAAGAATGCCCCAATGATAAACTGTGTTGACTGTAACCAACATGTTCCTGGTTCGACTCCAGGTAAAAGTAATTTTTTGTGGAATTTTGATTATTTTGGTGAATAGATATGACACATCAGCGCCAGGTGTATGCCAAATAGTCTTTAATTTTGACTTTGACTAACGGATCAAACAGAAAGGACTAACGTGACACTGTTTGAATAATTAAAGGATCAATTTGAGACTTTTTAAAGGTAAGGGACCAAAATAGACCCAGAGGTAAAGTTAAAGGACCAAAAAAGTTATTTTGCATATATATATATATATATATATATATATATAAAAAAGTTAAATTTAGAGTAGTATAATTAATTGAATAAAATTTAATATAATAACTAATTTGTATGAATATGATTATTTAGTTATTAAGTTTGTTAATATTTATTTATTAAAATTTTTAAAATTGTTTGATAGATTAAAATCATATTTATAATTAAAATGGTAATGATTTTGTAAAGATGCAATATGCAATATTTTCAGTTGGATGTATGATAAAACATTGTGAAAAAGACGTGGATTCAAACCAAATTTTAAAGAAAAAGTTAAAAGGTTTATCTTATGGGCATTTGTTCGAGAGTGTTTTTCAAGCAAAAGAGGAGTAAATATCAAATCTTAAATGTGAATGTAAATCTATAATTAGTGATGTAGAGAAAGTAGAGCGTCATTTAAAAAGAAGGAGTTTCATTCAAAATTATTAGGTCATGTGGCTGACTAGTTAGCATTCACCCTAACTTTACACTTATAAATGGAATTTGCAGTCTATGAAAATGTGGGTGCAATTTATTTAAATATTTATTCACACCACTAATTTACAACATCTTCCTTACTTAGCAGCTAGTTGTGACTTGCGCTCCTGCTATTAGCTTTCAAAAATTATAATTGAGATGTTTGCAATTTTTCTATTAGATATGAAATTGTATTTTTATTAATTAGTGTTTATTTTAATTTTTTCTATGTATAGTATTTTTTTCTCCTACTTTCCCAACAAATCTTTCTTATTTTTTTCTTTTTATTCTGATAAAGTAAAATCATAACTTTCCAATTAAATTGACCTTTGTTGTGAGATATTGAACGTCCAATGTTTACTAAATGCCAAGTTCCACGCATCTTCGAGCAGAAAGCACACTTTATTTCTGACTTTATGATGAAAATGATCAAAAAGACGAAAAAAGTACACAGGTGTTTTAAGGATCAATAGAGACTGAAAGCACCAAAAGTGGCTGATATCATATCATAGCATAAAGCACTTACGCATCCCATATATAATATAACAGCTAGCATAACTCATGTTACACTGTAGAACACTCAACAACAAAACTAAATGAAGAAATTAAATTAAGGTAAGAATATGAAAAAGATTCTCATCTTAATTTTACAAATTGTCGAATAAGGTTGACAACTATATACTCAACTAAGTAATAATAAACCAAGTGAATTACTGCCTAGTATCATGTTATAGTCACAACTATTCTAATTTACAATTATGTTTTAATCATTTCTGCACTGCATTTTCGGGCTTTGTCAGGTGAGTCTGTACATAAATCTTGGATCGCGATTTCAACATGCGGCGCGTTATCAATGTCCGCAACAGGTTTTATGATTCCTCTATGAAGTAGTGGTGGCTTTTCTGGTGATACATTGGTTTCTACATTCTTGAAGTGTGCCAAATGAGAAAGCTCAGAAACAGATTCATAGATTTTGTCCACTGAAATAGTGATTTCTTCAAGTATTGCAGCAACTGTGGCAACTGGTATTATAGCTAAGAGCTCCACATCCTCTAAGGAAATGACTTCTAGTACAACTTTCAGTTCTTCTATTGCGATTTTTGAATTTTCTATGTGGCTTTTAGCAGATGATGGGTGTGTCATTGTTTTCATTGATGATGATATTGCTTTCAATGCTTTGTTGGATTCTGAACTCATCTTTGTGCATGCTTCTTGGATTGAACACTTGAATTCCAAACAAGTCTGCAGTAACCAAAATGCGTATATTAGCTTCATAAAATAGACTGACTTATATTTGATGTTTTTTATATAGAAAAGTAATAATGATGTATTACTTGGATTTCAGGGTTAAGATATGTGTTTAAGGTTTCAATCTTGTATGCGCATTCGCGAGCAAGTACTCCGATTTTCAAGTATTGCATCCAAGGATGACGAAGACTAAAACCGCCATGACCTGGTTCCCACCTTGCAAAATTTGCCTGAAGATTATATGAAAATTATAAGTTCATTCCAAAACATGAAAAATGTAACTATTGATTACCATATCTCAAAAGAAAAGTAGTAAAACACGTACCAAAGATTCTTCACTTGCTTTGGAATTGAGAACACTTTTATATCCTTGTAGAAGTGACTTAGATTTTTCTTTATCCTCTGATGAGTGAAAATATTCACCTTCAAAGCCTGAAAATAAATACTTTTAGATATTAACATACAACACAAATAAATATTCATATTGACTGTACTCGTAAACATTACTAGTTAGATGAAAATCAGACGATTTATATTCTAACTTTTAAAAGCATAACCGTCGTATCTTCAACATACGACCAAGATAGTTTGCTAGTTTTTCTATGTTGGAAGCAACCAAGTTATGAAGGTCCAGACCAGCCCAAACAGGACAAACAAATATGGAGATGATCATGCAAGCTGCAGCTCCAATTATAATAGTTGAAAGTCTCTGATGTGCAAGTTCAACAAGTTCTTCCACTCTATACCCCGACACGGTAACCAAACAGAATGTCAATATAAATATCACCATTCCATAGTCATATCTTGCCTTTATCTTTGGAACAAATCTTAAAAATGTTGCAACTGCAGCTGCATACACAAAACATCTCACTAACTAGCTTCAAATATATATAAGCTTCATTTTCTTAACTTTTTTTATAGTAAAGTTATAGTTACCTAGAATGAAGACAAGGGTTCCAAGGACAATAGCTTCTCCTCTTTCTCCAACAGCAATGGCTAATTGATGCCCTCCAACCCCTAAAGCACCAGCTAATAATGTAGCACATCCCCTATTCAAACTTTTGCTAAGGGTTGCACCTGATTCATTAGGAACAAAAATAAGTTAATATTGCATTATATATCCTATAATAATTTTATACTTTAATCATTAATTATCATATACTTGTTTTGGTTATATTCATCATATGAACTTACCAACAGAAAATTCAAAAACTACAACGACAGTAAGAACTGCCCAGATTCCAGCCTCTCCAAAGCCATTATAAAGAGGCCTTGAATAGTAAAACAATGACACAACTGTAAGAGCAACTCCAACTTTCAATGAGTGGATTACTCTTCTAGGGTCATCTTTTCCTATCTTTTTCACACTTTTTGTTGCATTCATAACTTTGGACTTAAACTTCATAGGCAAAGCCTTGAAGAAACCACCTATGCTAGATAAAATTCCAGCTTTGTTTACTTGATTTGTTGACTCAATATCCATGACAAGATATAGAGATACCTAAGTTTCAAAGTGGAACAAAGTAACAAAATATGAAATGGAGCAAATAAGGTTGAAACTTGAAAGACTTGAGGTTGAAATGAGTTTGAAGAGTTATATTTATAGGAGTAGAAATTAAAGCATATACTTGTTTCAAGCAGCCATAGTTCTTTTTTTTTTAATTAATCAGATACATGAAGTGTTGTGTTTTGTTGAAAGTGGGAGACTAATTTTCTTTGAGAAGTGCTTTGGTCACAAAAACATATATATATATTATAATTAAACACACATGCCCATGACTGAAAGTACTATACTTCTAGAAATTGATCTTAAAATAACATGTACCAAAACATGCATAGACAGGGAATGTTAGGAGATATACCTTGAGCTTGGAATTGTTTAGTTCTTAAAACAGATTAAACAAAGTTAATTTACTAGAGTTCCTAAATAAGAAAAGATAAAATATGGTAGTACTTTTATATAGTGTTGTGAAAAAAATGATGCCTTTGCACAAAGTATAAATGGTTTCTTTATGATCAAGAAACACACAAGAGTTAAGGTTAACGGAGAAACAAGAAAGATAGAAGAAGGATTAGGGCAAAATTGTTATACTATTCACTTTCTCATTTAGGGTTACAAATGATTACAAATGAATATCACAATTTGCCACACTCAACAAACTGAGTGTACTAGCCTATTTATAGACTAACTAGATAACTTGCAGCCCAAGCTACCTAAACAATTGGATCCTTAACACAAGGCCCAATTCGACAGAATATTTCAACAATACATATTAGAACATACTTCAACTACAATATGTAACAATCAGGCACCAGCATGTGAACCAACTTCGGCTTCATGCTTGCCTCCTGTCGAAACACATGAAAGCTTTCCCTCGACACAGCATGAGTTCGACCCAACAGTCTCACAAATCTCCATATTGGATCTAACTGAACAACCGGGGAATCAACTAGCCTTCATCATGCAGCTTTATCAACTGCATATAGTGGAAAAACTTGCAACTCGGCAACGTCTTGGTGATCATATCAGCAGCATTGTCTTCAGTTGAAACCTTCAGCACCTGGACTTCACCACGCTCGATTATCTCTCTGACGAAGTGCAGCCTCACATCGATGTGCTTAGTTCGCTCATGATAGGCTGAATTCTTCGACATGTGTATTGCACTTTGACTATCACATTTAAGAGTGATACTTCGACCTTGAAGTTTCAGCTCCTTTGCAAAACCTTCAAGCCAGAATGCTTCTTTCACAGCTTCAGTGAGGGAAATATACTCTGCTTCAGTAGTTGATAAGGCAACAACCTTCTGAAGTGTTACTTTCCAACTGATTGTTGTGCCTAACATTGTGAACACATATCCAGAAATAGACTTTCTGGAATCCATACAACCTGCATAATCAGAGTCGACAAATTCTTCAATTTCGACTATGCTATCACCACCACAGGCTCCACCATAAATCAAGACACTTTTCAGAGACCCATTTATGTACATGAGAATCCACTTTACAGCTTGCCAGTGTGACTTTCCAGGATTGTCCATATACTTGCTCACAAGGCTCACCCCATATGCTATGTCTGGCTTCGTACACACCATAGCATACATCAAAGAACCCACTACACTAGCATATGGTATGCTACTCATATAGATTCTTTCAGCTTCAGTACTCAGACTTTGAGTAGTACTAAGCTAAAACTGAGGATTTGTGGGTGTCACAACAAGCTTTGAATTCGACATACCAAACTTGTCGAGAAGCTTTCGTAGGTGTGTCTCTTGAGATAAGCACAACTTCGATTGCTTTCTATCTCTCCAAATGTCAATCCCAAGAATCCTGGCGGCAGCTCCCAGATCCTTCATTTTGACTCCTTACTGAGTTCAGCCTTCACCTCCATTACATCCTCAACACTATTGCTAGCTATGAGGATATCATCCACATAAAGCAACAAAATAACAAGTGCGTTTCCAGGTCGAAATCTGAAGTAAACACAGTGATCGAACTGACTCCTAGTGAAACCAATGTGTGTTATGAACTTGTCGAATCTTCTGTTCCACTGTCGAGGAGACTGTTTCAGGCCATATAAAGACCTATTCAGCTTGCACACATAATCTTCCTTATCATTTTCTGCATACCCTTCAGGTTGACGCATCAGGATCGTTTCATCTAGGTCACCATACAAGAATGTTGTCTTCACATCCATTTGCTCAAGTTCCAAGTCGAACTTTGCCACCATGGCCAACAACATTCGAATGGATCTATGCTTTACAACAGGTGAGAACACATCATTGAAGTCGACACCTTCTTTCTGAGTGAACCCCCTAGCAACCAGCCTCGCCTTAAAGCGCTTCGACATCACTCCTTCGATTCCTTCCTTGACCTTGAAAATCCATTTACAACTGACTAACCTTGCTCCTACAGATTTCTCAATCAACTCCCACGTGTCATTATCATGAAGAGATTTCATCTCGTCATCCATGGCTTTTCGCCATTCAGTTTTGTTTCGACTCCTCATAGCTTCCTTGTAATCTCTAGGTTCTTCGTCAAGTACCTCACTTGCAGAGATTAAGGCAAAAGCTATAAGATCTGCATAACCAAGTCTCTGAGGTGGCTTGATGACTCTTCTCAACCTATCTCTTGCCAGTAGGTAGTCATCGACAGTTTCCTCAGCCTCTTCAGCATCTTGCTCTTCTTCTTCGACTTCATATGGGCTATGCACTTCAGCATCAATATGCTCCACCTCAACAGGCATCTCTACCTGTTCCAGCTCCTCTTCGGAGATTTCTGCACTTCTACCAACATCACCAGTTTTCTTGAACGCCATCTCGACCTCATTGAAAACTACATCACGACTTGTGATACATCTTCTGTGACCTGGTTCTAGGTACCATAGCCTATAACCCTTGACTCCCTCAGGATATCCAAGGAACGTGCATCTCAGAACTCTATGTTCGACCTTATCTTGCCTAATGTGAGCATAGGCTAAATAGCCAAATACTCTCAGTTTGTCGAGATCCGGTGGATGACCCGACCAAACTTCTTCAGGTGTCTTCATTTCCAGGGCGGTCGAGGGACATCTATTTATCAGATAAGATGTTGTCGAAACAACCTCTGCCCAAAACACCTTCTTCAATCCAGCACTAACCAACATGCATCTAACCCTTTCAAGGATTGTTCGATTGAATCTCTCAGCTAAGCCATTTTGTAGAGGAGTACCTGCTACAGTCTTATGCCTTGCAATCCCAGACTCAACACAATAACTGTCGAACGCTTCGTTGCAGAACTCAAGGCCATTGTCGGTTCTCAACCTCTTAACCTTTCTGCCAGTTTGAGTTTTGACCAGAACCTTCCAACTTTTGAAATTTTCAAAATTTTCATCCTTCGTCTCCTGAATGAATACCCATAACTTCCTGGAATAGTCATCAACGATGGATAGAAAATACCTTGCACCTGAGTGTGAAGAATTCCTTGCAGGCCCCCAAAGATCACCATGAATGTAATCCAGGGATCCATGTGTCCTTTGCTTGCCTTTGTTAAACTTCTCCCTACAGGATTTACCAAATACACAAGATTCACAAAACTCCAACTTTTCGACTTTGTCACCACCTAGCAGGTTCTGCTTCCCCAATTCGACCAGGCCTCTTTCGCTGACATGGCCCAATCTCATGTGCCATAATTCTATCTTCGACACAGGTTTCATGGATACAACATTTGTCGAACCACTTACAACCTCAACCTCAAGGGTATACAAGCCTTGTTTCTTCACGCCTCTCAAGACTTCCTTCGACCCCTTCATGAATTTCAGGATACCTTGCTCTCCTTTGAAGACATATCCTTTCCTTGTCGAATTCACCAAGAGAAATTAAATTCCTCTTAAGGTCAGATACATACCTAACCCCAATCAATAACCTTATTGACTCATCATGGAGCTTGAATCTAATAGATCCAATACCTGCAATCTTGCAAGCTTTATTGTTCCCCAGCAGCACTGATCCACCATCTTGATCACATAATTCTTCAAACACATTCTTGTTTGGAGTCATATGCCAAGTACATCCAAAATCCATAATCCACTCTTCGAAAGAATTGTTGCTCGAAACTACAAGGACATCAGATGATTCATAACCATCTTGCACAATAGCAGCATTGCCATTATCCTTACCTCCATAATTATTCGGGCGCTCAGGGCACACCTTTCTTGTGTGACCCTCATTCTTACAATGATAACACTTGATACCAGAAATATCACCACTACAAGACTTCTGCTGAGCCTTACCTTTCTTCTTGTCAAACCTACCATCTTTTTTTGACGACCTCCCCTTCACGGACAACCCTTCGCCAACTGATGATGATGGTTTCTGCTCCTTTCTTTTGTTCAAATCCTTCGAATACAAGGCTGCTTGAACTTCTTCAAAGGTCATGGACTCTCTCCATACAAGAGGGTTTCTTTTAAGTGAGCATGCGTTATGGCCAAAGCACACAACAACAACAGAGCTTGATCTTCGTCATCGATCTTCACATCAATATTTTCAATATCAAGAATCAGCTTGTTGAATATATCCAACTGCTCCGTCAATGCTTTATCTTCATTCATCTTGAATGAATACAACACCTGCTTCAAGTACAAACACTTTACTAAGGATTTGGTCATGTACAAGCTTTCAAGCTTTACCCATAACCCCGATGCCGTCGTCTCCTTTGATACCTGTCACAAAACCTTATCACCAAGGCTCAACAATATTGCGCTGTGTGCTTTCTCTATCATGGTAGTCTTTTCTTTTTTCGTTAACGCAACGTCCACGACTGCCATTCCCTTCAACGCTTGCAAACAACCCTGTCGAACCAGTAGGGCTTTCATCTTCAAGCGCCACAGACCGAAATCGTTCACTTCGACGAACTTTTCAATCTGATACTTTGTTGAAGACATCTTTTCCATACTCACTGCACCAATTTGTTGTAAAAAAAACGATGCCTTTGCACAAAGTATAAACAGTTTCTTTATGATCAAGAAACACACAAGGGTTAGGGTAAACGGAGAAACAAGAAAGAAAGAAGAAAGATTAGGGCAAAATCGCTATACTATTCACTTTCTCATTTAGGGTTACAAATGATTACAAATGAATATCACAATTTGCCACACTCAACAAACTGAGTGTACTAGCCTATTTATAGACTAACCAGATAACTTGCAGCCCAAGCTACCTAAACAATTGGATCCTTAACACAAGGCCCAATTCGACAGAATATTTCGACAATACATATTAGAACATACTTCGACTACAATATGTAACAATCAGGCACCAGCATGTGAACCAGCTTCGACTTCATGCTTGCCTCCTGTTGAAACACATGAAAGCTTTCCCTCGACACAGCATGAGTTCGACCCAACAGTATCACATATAGGAAGTAACTGACACATAGACTTTAGTCACTATCATCCTAAATCGCGGTTTCCCACCTCTTTAATGTTATTTTTGTTTTATCTTTAGTAAAGTATGTGTTCCTCTAGCTGTAAACTATGTGTTCCTCAAGTCCAATCCCTAATGGACTCTACTAATGCGAGGGTATAGGTTAGAAATCTCGTATCGAAAAGTGTTTGATATAATAAGTTAAGATTTAGTTGTGAGTGGTTAAGTCCTATGATAATTAGAAATAGAGGAATTTATTTTATTTTGGGTGAATATGTAGTGTCAAAGTCTCTTTGATCCTGAACGTTTAGTTCATTGACACATCTATTGCAATTGGCTGCTGCGACATTAACTGCTCATAAAAAACAACATCTTTGCTTATTACGATCTTCTTTTTAATTTTTTGATATATTGGATCGAACTCTAGTGTTGTCGACTGGGATGTTACCAGTAGGGAAAACTTCCATGTTTCGACAAGTGACAAGCATGAAGTCGAAGCCGGTTCACATGCTGGCGTCGAAGTGTTACATGCTGTAGTCGAAGTTAGTTCTAGTATGTAATGTCGAATTGGGCCTTGTGTTATGGATCCAATTGTTTAGGTTAACTTATTATTTAAGTTAACTTAGTAGCCTATAAATAGGCTAGATCTCTCAGGTTGTTGAGAGAGGCCATTTGTGTTATTCACTTGTAATTATTTGTACCCTAATTGAGTAAGTGAATAGAAAACAGTTTGCCCAATCCTATTCTTCTTCCTTCTTTCTCCTCTCTCTCTCTCTCTCTATCTCTCTCTCATTCTCCCTCTCTCTCTCTCTCTCTCTCTCTGTGTTCTAACTATTTCATTGTTCACCTAAGAAACCCCGTTTTCTCAATCAAGAATTTGTTAATTGGTATTGTTACAATAAACTGGTGCAGTGAGCATGGAGAATATGCCATCAACAAAGTTTGAAATTGAGAAGTTCACCGGATTTAATGATTTCGGTTTATGGCGCTTGAAGATGTGAGCCCTTCTTGTTCAATAGAGTTTCCTAGAAGCGTTAAAGGGAGAAGAAGCCATGGTGCTGCATTGACGGAGAAATATAAGACAACGTCATCGAGAAAACCCACAATGCCATTGTTCTGAGTCTTGGAGATAAGGTTCTCAGGCAGGTTTCGAAAGAGACGACGACAACTGGTGTTTGAAACTCAAAGGATTGTATATGACAAAGTCCTTGGTGAATTGTTTGTACTTGAAGCAAGTTTTGTATTCATTCAAGATGAATGAAGACAAAGCGTTGACGGAGCAGTTGGATACATTCAACAAGTTGATTCTTGATCTTGAAAATATTGATGTTACCATTAATGACGAAGATCAAGTGTTGTTATTATTGTGTTTTTTACCTAAGTCGCATGCTCACATCAAAGAAGCCCTCTTGTATGGAAAAGAGCCCCCGGCCTTTGAAGAAGTTCAAGCAGCCTTGTATTCTAAGGTTTTGAACGAAAAAAAAGGAGCAGCAACCATCATCAGTTTGCGAAGGGTTGTCCGTTAAAGGAAAATTCTCGAAAAAGGATGGTAGGTTCGAGAAGAAGAAAGGTAAAACTTAGCATAATTCTTATGGTGGTGATATTTCTAGTATTAGGTGTTATCACTGTAAGAAGGAAGGTCACACAAGAAAGATGTGTCCTGAGCGCCTGAATAATCATGGAGGTAAGAACAATGGCAATGCAGCTATTGTGCAAGATGATTTTGAATCATCTGATGTTCTTGTGGTGTCGAGCGACAACTCTTACTAAGAGTGGATTATCGATTCAGGATATACTTAGCATATGAATCCAAACAAGAATGTGTTTGAAGAATTATGTGATCAAGATGGTGGATCAGTGATGTTGGAAAACAATAAAGTTTGCAAAATTGCAGGTATTGGATATGTGAGATTCAAGCTCCATGATGAGTCAATAAGATTATTGAATGGTGTTAGGTATGCACCTGATTTTAAGAGGAATTTGATTTCTCTTGCTGAATTCGACAAGAAAGGATATGCCTTCAAAGGAGAGCAAGGTATCCCGAAAGTCATGAAGGGGTCGAAGGAAATCTTGAGAGGCGTGAAGAAAAAAAGGCTTGTATACCCTTGAGGCCGAGGTTGTAAGTGGGTCAGCAGATTTTGCATCCACGAAACCGGTGTCGAAGACAAAATTATGGCACATGAGATTAGACCATGTTAGCGAAATAGGCCTGGTCGAACTGGGGAAACAGAACCTGCTAGGTGGTGACAAAGTCGAGAAGTTAGAGTTTTGTGAACTTTGTGTATTTGGAAAATCCTGTAGGGTGAAGTTTAACAAAGGTAAACAAAGAATACATAGATCCCTTGATTACATTCATGCTGATCTTTGGGGGTCTGCAAGGAATCCTTCACATTCAGGTTCAAGGTATTTTATATTCATAGTTGATGACTATTCCAGAAAGTCATGGGTATTCATTCAGAAGACTAAGGATAAAACTTTTGAGAATTTCAAAAGTTAGAAGGTTTTGGTCGAAACTCAAACTGGCAAAAAGGTCAAGAGGCTGTGAACCAACAATGGCCTTGAATTTTGAAATGAAGCTTTCGATAGCTATTGTGTCGAGTCTGGGATTGCAAGGCATAAGACAGTAGCAGACACTCCTCAACAAAATGGCATAGCTGAGAGATTCAATCGAACAATCCTTGAAAGGGTTAGATGCATGTTGGTTAGTGCTGGATTGAAGAAGGTGTTTTGGGCGGAGGTTGTTTCGACAATAGCTTATCTGATAAATAGATGTCCCTCGACTTCCTTGGGAATGAAGACACCTGAAGAAGTTTGGTCGGGTCAACCACTAGATCTCGACAAACTGAGAGTATTTGGCTGTTTAGCCTATGCTTACATAGGCAAGACAAGGTCGAACTTAGAGCTCTGAGATGCATGTTCCTTAGATATCCTGAGGGAGTCAAAGGCTATAGGCTGTGGTACTTAGAACCAGGTCACAGAAGATGTATCACAAGTCGTGATATAGTTTTCAATGAAGTCGATATGGCGTTCAACAAAACTGGTAATGTTGGTCGAAGTGCAGAAACCTTTATGAGGAGCTGGAACAGGTAGAGATTCCTGTTGAGGTGGAGAATAGTGATGCTGAAGTGCATAACCTAGATGAAGTCGAAGAAGAAGAGAAAGATGTTGAAGAGACTAAGGAAACTGTCGATGATTACCTACTGGCAAGAGATAGGTTGAGAAGAGTGTTAGATGCCAAACATGCTATCTATTTATACTTGATACTTGGCAATTTTCATTACTTTCATGTCTTAATTGTGGATTTTAGTGATGAAGTGTTGTTGTTCTTCGTGCATTACATTTATACCCTTGGTGCTTGTAATTTTTGTGCTATTGTGCAGGAAAGTGTACTAAAAACATCAAAGATAGAAGACACAAAGAATTTTTGCAAGCTGCCAAATAAAGGGGAGCACAACAGAAGGTTCGCTGTGCGAACCCTGGCGAAGTCCCTAACGAATGTTCGCTTTGCGAACATTGGCGAATCTCTCAGCGAACAAAACAGGGGGAAAAGGACCTAAAATTCTCTTGGCGAAAGTTTTGGCGAATGGTCGCTTTGCGAATGAATGGTTCGCTTTGCGAACCCACGAAAACTGCCAGGGGCGGTATAACATTCAGAGGCACTTAATGTGCCATTTTCTTTCATTCGCCAGGCGAATGATTCATTCGCAGTGCGAATGTAACAGATTTCAAGTGAACTATAAGGTGAATTTTACTTTTTCTTGGGATCAAAACTTCCATAACTTGATATTTTTCACTCTATAACCTTATTTTCTGAGTTTTGATCATCCAAGAGTGAATTTTCACATAGAGAAGCTGAAGTCACATCTGATCTCGATTATTCGACGTAGATGTTCTTTCATCTCCTCTTGAAACTTGTCATCCAAGCTACCATGGAAATGTGTAGCTAAATGTCTCTTGTGTTAAGATTAGAGGTAGTTAATCTTGCTTATATGTATTTCTTTTGATCTTTTGTATATGAACAAGGTTGATGATCAATATAGATGAAGTTGTTTGTTCTAAATGATGTATTTGTGGTTTGAATCACTCTAGACATAGATTTTCCAAATCATGACCTAATATCTTCATCTCTTAAAAACTAAACTCTAGACATAGATTTGTAGTTTATTATTCGCTTTGTATTGATCTTAACGGTTGTTGTTTCGATTGTTAGCGTGAGACATCATCTAATGGTCTAAACAATGATACTCACGAATTTGCTTTAGACATAAACTTATTCGAGAGGATACACGATTGTATTGGTCGGAACTAAGTTCATATGCTTGATTAATCGGATATGTATGAAAAGGATTAGTGAAATCTAATCTTGACATGCTTTTATAAAACTTACAACATCCTTGTTATAGTTTACTTCTTTGCTACCAAAATTGATGTTACAAAACAAAGAACAATTTGAAAACCCCTTACTTAAAATGTTTAGACTATTGAACGACAAGCATCAAAATATCGCACAATCCCTGAGGATACGATAAAAACACCCCCCGAAATACTGTTTCAACAAAATGGCGCCGTTGCCGGGGATTGTTATTTGATATTGCAAGCATTGCAATAGTTGTTTTGTTTTTAAGCTTGTTAACTTTTTTTTGTGTTTGTTGATTTGTTTGGTTTAGGGTGCAGACTCCGTTTTATGCGAGGGAAGCTACCCACCAACGAACTTCTTTTTGATCCTGAAATTGAAAAAACTGCGCGTAGATTAAATAGCAGAACAAGGCGGAGGAGGTAACTTGCCAAAGAAAGACGAGAGCGAGACGAAAGTTTGACTTCGACGCAAATACCACAGTTACCGCCAATCATGACTGAACCAACACCACCACCACCTGCTTCAAGACCTTGTACAAATAGTCCGAGACATACAACATAATTTTCGCACAATGCTAAGAACGGTCGGCATTCAGAAATGAAAACGGGTATCCTCTCGCTTCTATATTAGAGTCCTTTCACTGGTATGGATCATGAGGATCCTTTTACACACTTGACTAAGTTCTATGAGATTGCGGGAGCAACAGGTGCACCCGAAGCTGAAGAAGAGTCACTGTTTAAGAGACTATTCCCGCATTCCCTCATTGGGAAGGCTAAGGAATGGTATCTTGATCAATCTACGGCAATCATGACGGACTGGAATGTACTTGATGAAAAGTTTTTGGAACAATTTTTTCCACACAATCGTTTCATGGAGGCTAAAACAGCAATAGCAGTTTTCACTCAAGGTGGAAATGAATTTTCTCAATGAAGCATGGGAGAGATTCAAATCCATGTTGAGAAAGTGTTGGGCATGGTTTCGATGAGCTTTCTAAAATTCATATTTTCCGAAATGGTATTCAGGTTGTTCATAAAACACTGTTGGATGCCACCGCGGGTGGATCCTTAATGAGCAAAAGTGCCGATGAAGCCATTGCCATCATTGACAAAATGGCTTTAAATGACCATCAGGGGAGCCATAACCGTGGCCCTTCGGAAAAGAAAGCGGGACTTCTTGATTTGAGAACTAATGACACAATTCTTGCGCAAAACAAACTGTTATCACAACAAGTGGAGTTGTTGACACAGCAAATGGCAAAACTCCCACAACAAATAAAAGAGATGCAAAAAGTTCCCAACAAAAACCAAATAATAGCGAGTTGTGAGCTTTGTAGAGGAGATCATCTTACCAGATATTGTTCTCCGGTAGTGGAAGAGGTAAATTATGCTGGAAACCAAAATCAAGGATACCAACCTCGACCTCCTTACCAACAAGGCAACCAAGGTTACCAACCTAGAGGTAATCAGGGTTATTAACAACCATGGAGACCGCAAGAAGCCGGACCTTCAAATCGTCAACAATACCAAAATTACACTCAACCTCCACAAGTTCCAATTGGAAATACAAAAATGGAAGACACTCTCACGCAATTTATGTAAATGTCAATGTCAAATCAGAAGAATACCGATGCAGCCATAAAGAATCTTGAAACGCAAGTCAGACAATTATCAAAACAATTGGCCGACCAACACAAAGAAAATTTTACGGCGAATACTCTACCAAATCCAAAAGAGCATTGTAAGGTTATTCTAACAAGAAGTGGAAGAGAGATTGACATGGGGCATAGGTGAAGTTGTAGTGGGGGAGGAGGAAGTAGTTGAAAAAGAAAAGGATAGTGATGAGATTGAAGTAGAAAAAAATGTTAAGGATGATTTAGTTGAAAATGAAATGAAAAAAAGTGAGGAAGAAGAAAAAAGAAAGAGAGAAGAAAAATTAAAAAAAACTAGGAAGGGGAAGGAACCGTTGAATACTATTCTGATCCAACATTTTCTATATCCTCATGCTCCTTCAAAGAAAGATGGTGCTAGGCATTATGCTCGGTTTATGGATATTTTCAAACAATTACAAATAAACATTCCATTTTCTGAGGCTTTGGAGCAAATGCCGAAATATGCAAAATTTATGAAGGATATTCTCACAAAAAAAAGAGGTATACGGATCAAGAGACTATCATGGTGGATGCTAGTTGTAGCGTTATCATTCAACGTACTCTCCCGAGGAAAGAAAGTGATCCGGGACGAGTCACTTTGCCGGTTACAATAGGAAATATCTATGTGGGTAACGGGTTTATTGATTTGGGCTCTAGTATCAATTTGATACCTTTGTCTATTATGAAACGGTCAGGACAAATGGAATTGAGAACCACTCAAATGACATTGCAACTTGCCGATAAATCCACTACCCGTCCTCACGGTGTTGCGGAAGATGTATTGGTTAAAGTGGACAAATTCTTATTTCCTATCGACTTTGTGGTGATTGAAATTGAGGAAGATGAAGACGCTCCATTGATCCTTGGAAGACCGTTTATGAAAACTGCTAGAATGGCAATTGATATGGATGACGGTCTTATGAAGGTTAGAGTCCAAGATGAGGAGGTTTGTTTCAATCTATTTGAGGCCACGAAGCACAAAAAGGACAAAAGATATTGTTTTAGAATAGATGCAACGGAGAAGGCAATTGAAGTAAAGGAGCAATTACATGTTCCGACCCCTTTGTAAAAAGTTCTCATGAATGCTCTTCAAAGTATCGATGAAGCCGAAGAAAAAGAGATAGAAAAGTGTTTGCGAGAGCTAGAAGAATTGGAGGAAATTTCTCCTTTGAAAGAAAGGGTGAAAATCTTGAAGAAGGAAAATAATGTGGAAATAAAAATTGAATTGAAGTTGTTGTCGTCTCATCTTAAGTATGTTTTTCTTGATGATGAGGGGCATAAAACGGTGATAATAAGCACGGAGCTAACCACGATGGAGGAGAACAAATTAATGTGTGTTTTGAAGAAAAATCAAGAGGCAATGGGATAGACTCTTTCCAATCTAAAAGGAATAAGTCCCTCTTATTGTATACATCGAATATTCATGGAAGAAGACTTCAAATCGGTCGCTCAATCGCAACGCCGCTTAAATCCTACCATGAAAGAGGTGGTTAGGAAGGAAGTGGTAAAAATGTTAGATGCCGGAATGATTTATCCCATTTCTGATAGCCCTTGGGTTAGTCCGGTACAAGTGGTGCCGAAAAAAGGCGGATTGACAGTTATCTGAAACGAGAAAAATGAGTAAATTCCAACAACAACCGTAACTGGGTGGAGAATGTGCATAAATTACTGTAGGCTTAACCAAGCTACGAGGAAATATCATTTCCCTCTCCTGTTTATGGATCAAATGCTTGAACGACTTTCCGGTCAATAATTCTACTATTTTTTAGATGGTTATTTGGGTTACAACCAAATTATCGTGAACCCGGAGGACCATGAAAAAACCGCTTTTACATGCCCTGTTTGAATCTTCGTTTATAGGAGGATGCCATTTGGGTTGTGTAATGCACCAGCGACTTTTCAAAGGTGTGTGCAAGCGATATTCTCAGATTTGATCGAAAAGACAATTGAGGTTTTCATGGATGATTTCTCTGTTTTTGGGCAATCGTTTGATATTTGTCTGAAAAATTTGGATGCGGTTTTGGTACGGTGTGTGGAAACTAACTTGGTACTCAATTGGGTAAAATGTAACTTCATGGTGACCGAAGGAATTGTGCTCGGCCACAAAGTTTCTTCAAAGGGCCTTGAGGTCGATCAAGCCAAGGTTGATGTTATTGAGAAATTGCCACCACCGTTGAACGTTAAAGGTATAAGGAGCTTTCTCGGTCATGCAGGATTTTATCGGAGGTTCATCAAGGATTTCGCGAAGATAGAAAAACCTTTTAGTCATTTGCTCAACAAAGATAAGTCCTTTGATTTTGATGAATATTTTATGTTCGCTTTTAATTCTTTAAAGCAAAGTTTGACTACCTCACCCATAATCATCACGCCCAATTGGAAAATGGATTTTGAACTCATGTGTGACGCGAGCGATTATGCGGTGGGTGCGTTTTTGGGTCAACGGAAAACAAAAATTATTCATGTTATACACTATGCTAGCAAGGTCTTAAATGAAGCTCAAATAAACTATGCAACAACAGAAAAAGAGTTGCTTGTGATAGTGTATGCATTGGAAAAATTTCGTTCTTATTTAATTGGGTCACGAGTAGTCGTTTACACGGATCACACGGCGATTAAGTATTTCCTCACCAAGCCCGATTCTAAACAAAGGCTTATTCGTTGGATCCTTTTGTTACAAGAATTTGATTTGGAAATTCGTGACAAGAAAGGATTTGAGAATTTGGTGGCGGATCACTTATCCCGCCTTGTAAATGTTGAAGTGACCAAAAATGAATTAGAGGTCAAGGAGGAATTTTCG
The DNA here is from genome assembly GCA_022829125.1 of Lathyrus tuberosus. Classification (NCBI taxonomy): domain Eukaryota; kingdom Viridiplantae; phylum Streptophyta; class Magnoliopsida; order Fabales; family Fabaceae; genus Lathyrus; species Lathyrus tuberosus. The sequence goes on from JALAZF010000422.1 coordinate 840,345, forward strand.
GATGAAAAGTTGTATATGGTGAAAGTTAGACCATGGTTCGCCGAAATGGCTAATCACAAAGCCGCCGGATTAATGCCGGATGGTCTAACTCACCGTCAGAAAAAGAAATTTTTATCGGACGCTAAGTCTTTTGTTTGGGATGAACCATATTTGTATAAGCTTGGTGTCGATAACCTTTTGAGAAGATGTGTGTCAAAAGATGAAGCCACTAACATACTTTGGCATTGTCACAACTCTCCTTATGGAGGATATTTTAACGGAATAAGAACAACAATGAAAGTCCTTCAATCGGGCTTTTATTGGCCTTCTTTATTCAAAGACGCACATTCGCATCCGCAAAGTTGTGACAAGTGTCGAAGGAGTGGTGGAATTTCAAAGCGGCATGAAATGCCTTTACAAAACATGTTGGAAATTGAAGTGTTTGATTGTTGGGGAATCGACTTTGTTGGACCTTTTCCAACATCGTTTTCCAATGAGTATATTTTGGTCGCAGTTGATTACGTTTCCAAATGGGTAGAGGCAATAGCATGTGCTAAGGCTGACGGAAAAACTGTGATCAAATTTTTGAAAAGAAACATTTTTGCTCGATTTGGTACTCCGCGGGTGTTGATAAGTGACGGAGGATCCCACTTTTGCGACACTCAGCTTGAAAAAGCCTTGGAGCAATATGGTGTAAAGCACAAGGTTGCAACACCATATCATCCGCAGGCCAATGGGCAAGCGGAGGTATCACACCGGGAAATTAAAAGAATTTTGGAAAAAAAAGGTGTCATCCTCAAGGAAGGATTGGTCAAATAAGCTAGACGATGCTTTGTGGGCTTATCGAATAGCTTTTAAAGCTCCGATTGGTCTCACACCTTTTAAATTGGTCTATGGTAAGAATTGTCATTTACCGGTGGAGTTGGAACATAAGGCGTTTTGGGCCTTGAAACTTCTGAATTTTGATCCAACTTTAAGCGGAGACAGAAGAAAGATGCAATTGCATGAATTGGAAGAATTGCGCCTCCAAGCGTATGATTCCAACAAACTGTATAAAGATCGAGTCAAAACTTACCATGATAAAAAGATTGTGACCAAATAGTTTGAAGTGGGGCATCTGGTCCTACTTTTCAATTCTCGATTAAAACTATTCCCTGGTAAATTGAAGTCTAAGTGGTCTGGTCCATTCCGGATTCGTGAAATCAAGCAATATGGGGCAATAGTCATTGAAGACACAACGTCAAAAGAGAATTTGACTGTTAATGGTCAGAGGTTGAAAATTTATCTCAGTGGTGATTTCGAGCGGAAACCCTCCGTTGTGCCGTTTTACAATCCTTGAGGTTGCATTGGACCGTCGAGCTTAGCCGACGTTAAACAAGCGCTTGTTAGGAGGCCCCAACATTGTAAGTATTTACTACTTTATTTGTTGTTTAAGTGTTGTTTATTGTTTTGAATGGTAAGAAGTGGCAGCTGTGCAAGATAAATTTTTTTGCAAAACCTGTCATGTTCGCTGGCGTTCGCTTTGCGAACCTGGGGCGAGCATTCGCCAGCCAGTTCGCTTTGCGAACCCAGCTAGACAAGGAAATTCTTTTGGCTGCCACCTCAACTAAAAAGGGTTTTTAATGTTTTGGGTGGGCCAACACTTGGGCCCAAGACCCATTTCATTTTCTGAAAGTGAGAGGGAAAACCCTACTCCCACTCTTGTCTCTATCATTCAAACCACACAACACACCCTCTCAAGAAGAAAAATTCCTCACGTGCTCTTGTGCTCAAATTTCACAAAATTTTCTCCAATTTCAATCACAAGTTCAGGTTTATATCTCTGTTTCTTGCTAATTTCTGTTAGATATTATGGTTAGGGTTGTAGATTACACATTAGAGACTTTGTAAATTCTAGGGTTTCACCTCTCTTTTAAGATTTCTCTGCTGTTGCATGTTGAATTAGTTGTAAATTTTATAATAGAGGTGACATTGTGAATGAAACTCTGATGTTGAAAGTTGAATGATGTGGTTTTTATGAATTATCGCGCATTCGCTGGCCATTTCGCTGTGCGAACTTGGGCGAGCATTCGCCAGACCTTCGCAAAGTGAATCTGGGGCGAATGTTCGCCAGCCTTCGCTGTGCAAATTCTAAAGCGAACAAACCAGAATGCTGAATTTTATTTATTTATTTCTGGTTTGTGATTATGTTTATGCTCTAATGCTAATGGTTTGTGTTGCCTCTTTTTGCTATTTTGTTTGTAGATGTGTGCAGATGGGTCCAAAGATTAACCCCACCAAGAAGAGAAAGTCTTCCACATCTCGACAAGTGCCAATCCAATTTGATGACACTCGATTTAAAGGGGCCAAATAGGCAGCGAGATATCTGACCTTAGAAAAAAGAAGCATTTTAGCGGAGAAGAGATTCAAACTAAGTGACCGAGGGAGTTATCGATCAGTGGCTGCACTTTTAGAAGAGAAAAAATGGGGACGGCTGATAACTCCGGTTGATAGCTATAATGTAAAGCTTGTCCGATAATTTTATTCGAACACCCTTCCTGATGATGGCGACCAGTTTAGTTGGACAACATTTGTTGGGGGGAAGGTTGTGAGATTTGACCGTAGAGCCATTAGTATTCTTCTTGGAAGTCCTCTGCCTTTAAGGGCTAGTGAGATTGATGATTACCATAGGGACCTACACCTTCACAGAGATATCCCAAAAATGACCAGAGATCTCTTTCATCCGGGCAAAACAGTTAAACTCAACCCATCTGGGGTTGCTATTAGGTACCGGCGGGAGGACATGCAACCTTTGGCCCAACTCATATTGCTTTTGGTTGTAACCAATATCAAGCCAAAATCGCATTCCTCAACCATCCCTATTCCATTAGCTCACCTTGTCCATAGTATCTTGACAAACGTGCAGATTGATGTGGCACGTATAATTGCCGATGAGATAAGGGAAATTGTGGAGAGTGGCCTTGGGGGTAACGCTTCTCGGAAAAATGCCCCTCTAGCATTTCCTTGTTTTATCATGTCATTGTATGCGGATGTTGGGGTTGATATTCCCACACGCCGCCAGGTCACTATCCCGTTGGCTATTGATGATCGATATGTCGATAAATTATGCAAACCAAAGGGGACAAGGGGTGAGACGTCGGGTGCTAGTGCTGAGGCTAGCAAAAGGGGTGGAGATGCTTCTAGTTTTGGATTTCAGAGTTATTACTCTTATCAGCAGGAGATATACTAGTACAACTGGGACTGGATGGCGGCTTCTCAGCGCGCCATGACTGATTTGCACGACTCCATGCAGGTACTACAACTGCAGATTCGCGATCCTTCCGCTGAGCTTATGATGTCAAGGGAGCAGTTCCTTGCACATGCTGGTTGGCCTGAGGCCAAGTCAGTATTCAGAGGGGGAGAGGACGTAGCTGGTGCTGATGAGGAGGGTGATGGTGCTGAGGTAGAGGTATCTGGTTTAGGTTCTGGTTCAGAGGAGGAGGAGGCAGAGGTGTATGCTACAGAGTCTAAGGAGGACTGAATTTTTTTGTGCTGATGATTTTGTACTTCCTTTGGGCATCAAAGTGAAGTTTTCTTGTATTTTGTTTTTTATTTCCGTTTTTATTGATGTACTTTATCCACTTTGTGGATTATTTTGGATATTTGGATGTACTTGTACCCTTCGAGGTACTTTTGACTTTGTAGGTGTGTTCACACCAGTACATTTTTATTATTATTATTATTAGTAATGTTTGTTGTTTTTCAGTAAAAATTTTATGTTTTTAATTTTACTAATATTTCGGTTTTAATTATTGTTATTAAGTGTTGAGTTCTTCAGTTTACGAATGCTCAACACTTAAGTTTGTTGGTATGCTTATGTGTTAAGAGTTGAATTCTTCAGTTTACGAATGTTCAACTCTTAAGATGTTTTGATTGCTTTATGTTGGTATGCTTGTGGAAGTTAATATTTCCAACTTTTGGATGTTTTGTGGAAGAACTTAGGTTGGTGTTGATTATGCATCAAAAAAGATTCCTCCAAGATTGGATGGCTATGATAGTACTTTTAGCATGATGTTGTGGCAAGATACATAGTTACCTAGTTCTAGAATTTAGAATGTATTAGAACTTTGTTGTCTTTGTACAAATGAAAATGTTGTTTCTTGGTACAACTCTATTTGAGTGCTTGTGTCATTTAGGTCCAAAAATCACAAAAGTGAGAAACCTCCATGTTACACTAAATGCATAGGATTAATGATGAATATTGTTTTATACTTATAATTCATGCTTTATCTTGTTAGTTGTTGTGAAATTGTGGAAGCATAGAAATGATCAAGGCAATGTTTATGCACTTTAAGTATAACCACCATTCCAAAAACACTTCAAGTCACCTTGTGAGTGTGAGCGTATTTGAAACCTCTTTTAAGCCGAAATGAAATTTTTGTTTGAATCATGAACCCAATTTTAACCCGTTTGAAGAGCATTTAAGCTAAGATTATGGCAATGTTGAAGTTGGGGAGAATGGTTTATTGTGAAAAGAGAAAAATGAGTTGGTGATACAATGCATTCTAAGACAAAGAAATTGAAAAAAAAAAGAGAAGAAAGAAAAAGAACAAAAAGAAAAGAAAAAGAAAAAAAGAGAATGCATTGTGAAAGAAAGAAATAAGGATTGAACAAGATCGAAAATTTTGAAAAAGAAATGCTCTTCAAAGTCTTTACCCTTTCTTGTTTCAATGGCCGTGTATATATGTCCTTTGTTTTTAACCCCGGCCAAGTTACAACCGATAAAAGCCTTTAGTGATCATTTGATTCTATACTTTCTTGCGATCGATTAGATATTGTATGAATTGCTTAATATTTGCTTCATTTGTCATTTGAGCAAAATTGCCCCGCGGGGTCAAACGCGTTAATTTCCTTCAATCCTTTTTCGAAGAGGAGTGTTAGAGTGACACAAGCATGATAATTTAGTTATTTCTGGAAACATTGTCTGAGATTTGTTGTAAGAATCAAGTTCTTTTCCATTGTCGATTCTAGGATTATGTAATTGTGCTTTGTTGTAATTGTTGTTTATTTGAGCCGTTTATCCTTTCTTGGATTGAATCAAATGCTCGAGCAAATCCTCTTGTTTTCAATGAGAGGCATACTTTTCTTGAGGATAAACAAAGACTTAGTTGGGGAGATTTGTTAGATGCCAAACATGCTATCTATTTATACTTGATACTTGGCATTTTTCATTACCTTCATGTCTTAATTGTGGATTTTAGTGATGAAGTGTTGTTGTTCTTCGTGCATTACATTTATACTCTTGGTGCTTGTAATTTGTTTTCTATTGTGCAGGAAAGTGCACTAAAAACATCAAAGATAGAAGACATAAAGAATTGTTGCAAGCTGCCAAAGAAAGGGGAGCACAGCAAAAGGTTCGTTGTGCGAACCTTGGCGAAGTCCCCAGCGAATGTTCGCTTCGCAAACATTGGCAAATCTCTCAGCGAACAAAACAGGGGGAAAAGGACCCAAAATTTGTTTTGCGAAGGTTTTGGCGAATGGTTCGCTTTGCGAATGAATGGTTCGCTCTGCAAACCCACGAAAACTGCCAGGGGCGATTTAACATTCAGAGGCACTTAAGGTGCCATTTTCTTTCATTCGCTAGGCGAATGATTCATTCGCAGTGCGAATGTAGCAGATTTCAAGTGAACTATAAAGTGAATTTTACTTTTTCTTGGGATCAGAACTTCCATAACTTGATATTTTTCACACCATAACCTTATTTTTAGAGTTTTGATCATCCAAGAGTGAATTTTCACATAGAGAAGCTGAAGTCACATCTGATCTCGATTATTCGACGCGGATGTTCTTTCATCTCCTCTTGAAACTTGTCATCCAAGCTACCATGGAAATGTGTAGCTAAACACCTCTTGTGTTAAGATTAAAGGTATTTAATATTGCTTATATGTATTTCTTTTGATCTTTTGTATATGTACAAGGTTGATGATCAATATAGATGAAGTTGTTTGTTCTTAATGATGTATTTGTGGTTTGAATCACTCTAGACATAGATTTTCCAAATCATGACCTAATATCTTCATCTCTTAAAAACCAAATTCTAGACATAGATTTGGGGTTTATTATTCGCTTTGTATTGATCTTAACGGTTGTTGTTTTGATTGTTAGCATGAGATATCATCTAATGGTCTAAACAACGATACTCATGAATTTGCTTTAGACATAAACTTATTCGAAAGGATACGCGATTGTATTGGTCAGAACTAAGTTCATATGCTTGATTAATTGGATATGTATGAAAAGGATTAGTGAAATATAATCTTAACATGCTTTTATAAAACTTACAACATCCTTGTTATTGTTTACTTCTTTGCTACCAAAATTGATGTTACAAAACAAAGAACAATTTGAAAACCCTTTACTTAAAACGTTTCGACTATTGAACGACAAGCATCAAAATTTCGCACAATCCCTGCGGATACGATAAAAACACCCCCTAAATACTTTTTCAACAAAGAGTCATCAAGCCACCTAAGAGACTTGATTATGCAGATCTTATAGCTTTTGCCTTAATCATTGCAAGTGAGGTACTTGAGGAAGAACCTAGAGACTACAAGGAAGCTATGAGGAGTCAAAATAAGAATGAATGGGAAAAAGCCATGGATAACGAGATGCAATCTCTTCTTGATAATAACACTTGGTATCTGATTGAGAAACCTGTAGGAGCTAGATTATTCAGTTGTAAGTGGATTTTCAAGGTCAAGGAAGGAATCGAAGAAGTGATGTCGAAGCGCTTTAAGGCAAGGTTGGTTGCTAGGGGGTTCAGTCAGAAAGAAGGTGTCGACTTCAATGATGTGTTCTCACCTGTTATAAAGCATAGATCCATTAGAATGTTATTGGCCATGGAGGTGAAGTTCGACCTGGAACTTAAACAAATGGATGTGAAGACAACCTTCCTGTATGGTGATCTAGATGAAATAATCCTGATGCAGAAACCTAAAGGGTGTGGAGAAAAGGATAAGGAAGATTATGTGTGTAAGCTGAATAGGTCTTTGTATGGCCTGAAACAATATCCTCGATAGTGGAACATGAGATTCGACAAGTTCATGACACACATTGGTTTCACTGGGATCGAGTTCGATCACTGTGTTTACTTCAAATTTTGACTTGGAATCTCACTTGTTATTTTGTTGCTTTATGTGGAAGATATCCTCAAAGCTAGCTACAATGTCGAGGATGTAATGGAGGTGAAGGCTAAACTCAGTAAGGAGTTTGAAATGAAGGATCTGGGAGCTGCCACTAGGATTCTTGGGATTGACATCCGGAGAGAGAGAAAGCAGTCAAAATTATGCTTATCTCAAGAGACATACCTACAGAAGATTCTCGAAAAGTTTGGTATATCAAATTCAAAGCCTGCCGTGACTCTGAAAAATCCTCATTTTAAGCTTAGTACTACTCAAAATCCAAGTACTGGAGCTGAAAGAATCTATATGAGTAGCATTCCATATGCTAGTATAGTAGGTTCTTTGATGTTTGTTATGGTCTGTACGAGGCCAGACATAGCGTATGGAGTGAGCCTTGTAAGCAGGTATATGGCCAATCCTAGAAAGGTGCATTGGCAAGCTTTGAAGTGGATTCTTAGGTACATAAATGGGTCTCTAAATAGAATCTTGATTTATGGTGGAGCCTGTGGTGATGATAGCAAAGTCAAAATCGAAGGATATGTCGACTCTGATTATGTAGGTTGTATGGATTCCAGAAAATCTATTTATGGATATGTGTTCACTATGTTCGGCGCAACAATCAGTTGGAAAGCGACACTTCAGAAGGTTGTTGCCTTATCAACCACTGAAGCAGAATATATTACCCTCACTGAAGTTGTTAAAGAAGCATTGTGGCTTGAAGGTTTTGCAAATGAGCTGAAACTTCAAGGTCGAGTTATCACTGTTAAATGTGATAGTCAAAGTGCAATACTCCTATCGAAGAATTTAGCCTATCATGAGCGAACCAAGCACATCGATGTAAGGTTGCACTTCGTCTATGAGATAATCGAGCGTGGAGAAGTCTAAGTGTTAAAGGTTTCGAATGATGGTAATGCTACTGATATGATCAGCAAGACATTGTCGAGCTACAAGTTTTTCCACTGTATGCAGTTGATAAAGCTGCATGATGAAAGCTAGTTTATTCTCTGTTATTGTAGAATTTTTTCCAAGGTGGATAGTTATGAGATATTGGATAAAACTCTAGTGCTGACGACTGGGATGTTGCCAGTATGGAAGGCTTTCATGTTTTGACCAGAGACAAACATGAAGTCGAAGATGGTTCACATGTTGACGTCGAAGTGCTACACGCTGTAGTCGAAGTTAGTCAAAATGTAATGTTGAATAGGGCCTTGTGTTATGGAATCCAATTGTTTAGGTTAGCTTGTTATTTAAGTTAACTTAGTAGCCTATAAATATACTAGATCTCTCAGGTTGTTGAGAGAGACCAATTGTGTTATTCACTTGTAATAATTTGTACCCTAATTGAGTAAGTGAATAGAAAACTGTTTGCCCAATCCTATTCTCCTTCCTTATTTCCTCTCTCTCTCTCTCTCTCTCTCTCTCTCTCTCTCTCTCTTTGTTCTAACTATTTAATTATTCACCTAAGAAACCTCGTTTTCTCAATCAAGAATTTGTTAATTGATATCGTTTGTTACAACAAATCGGATCTCATAACTTGAACTCCTTCACACCTTTTGTGTAATCGACAAAGACACACTTCTTTGACTTTGCATCAAGTTTGGACCGGTCTTCAGTGGATACATCCACATACTCTAGACATCCAAAAATCATTAAGTTATCAAGGCGAATAGGATTACCTGTCCATATATCCTCTACAACTTTCCCCTCCAATAAAGCATGTGGTGACATGTTGGTAAAATAGCACGTCATGTTAACTGCCTCTACCCAGAAATATTTTGATAGTCCAACATTTAATAAGAGACATCTTGCCCTTTCAACTATAGGCTTATTCATTCATTCTAGCATACCTTTTTGTTGTGGTGTCTTACAAATTAAAAAATATCTTTGAATACCGTAATCTTCATAGAACCTTTTGAAATTTGAATCATTGCTCTCTGTCTAATTATCTCCCCTCAAATACTTGATTTTTCCGCCTCTTTAATTCTATAAATCTTCCTTCCACAACTTAAAATTTTGTAAAGCCTTCAATTTTCTACTTCAATAAATACACACAAATCTTGTAAGAAAAACATATGTGAAAATCACAATAATATTTTGAATCACCCATGGAAACCTCTTTGGCAAGCCCCCACACATCTAAATGTACATAGTCTAAATTTCTCTCTATTTAGTGCTCTCTGATCTTGAATCGAACACAAAATTGTTTCTCAAGTACACAATACTTGTACAAATATATCTTGCAACTACAAACACTCCTCAATAGATTTATCTTATGAAATTCCATCATCTCACTTTTACAGAGATGACCTAGACACATATGCTAGAGTTTGATTACATCATTATAAAGCTCAACTAATGCATCATTACCTACAACACTATTCCCCATCAATTTGTAGATTTTATATGCATTCCTCCTTACATTCATCACAATCAATGCACCATTTCTAGTCTTCATAATGTCCATATGTCTATCAGATTTGTAGAAGAAACCATTTTCACGTAGAGTACATAGGAAAATCAAATTCTTCCTCAATTTGGGAATATATCTAACATCTTTCATTATTTGTACCCCACTATCATCCATGGAAATTTTAATATGTCCAATTATAGTCATAGTACATGTTTTATCATCAGGAAGATATACAAATCCAAAATTATTTGGCCTGATTGTAGTGAATCATTCTCAGTGCAGCGTCATGTGGTAAGAACAACCAGAGTTAGAATCCACACATATGTGCACTTGCTAGATAAAACACGCATTATATATGTTTTCACTTCCAAAATCATCGCTTTGAACTACATTTGCAGAACTAGATGAACCCTGCTTTCTATTTGGACATTCCTTCTTCTAAAACCCAATATATTTGCAACTATAACACACAACTATTTTTTATTCTTGAAATTACACCTCTTCTTTCAAGGACCTCCATTACCCTTGTTCTGCCCATGATCTTGACCCCCTTTCACATACATACCATCGCCATGAGTTCCTTCATTTACACTTTGTCTCCATTGAGAATGAGACAAAAGTGTACCAGTAATCACATCAAGACTAATAGTTGTTTTTCTGCAGGTAAGAGTAATCACCAAGTGGTCATAAGAACTTGATAATCAGCACAACAAGATAATTTCCCCATCTTCGTTATAAATCTTCCCCACAAGCATCGCTAGATCAAAGATTATATTATTGAAGACGTTGACATGTTGTTGCAAATAGAATCCTTCTTGCATCTTCATACTGTATAGTTGCTGCTTCACGAACAATTTGTTCCTCAACATCTTTGAAATATACAGACTCTCCAATTTTTGCCAAACCTCCTTCTACGTCATTAGGTCCAGGATATGATACATCACCTTGCTTGAACCACAATAGCGAATAAATCATGTGGCCTTCTCCTTCATCCCTGCCTAATCAATAGCCTCCATGTCGTTTAGTTCTGCCTCACGCAATGTCTTTTGTAAACTTTGTTAAGCCAATAGATACTTAACCCTCATTTTTCATAATTCAAAATTACATGTCTTGGAAAAATTTGTTACTTCGAATTTCCTAGTAGATTTAATCACCATCCCATACCAATTGTTAAAAAACAGCCAATATAAAAATTTAAAGAGAATCAAAAGTAAAAGTTAATGAACACGGTCGATTTTTTTTAATACGATTTTGCTAATGGTTCCTACCTCGACAACTTAAAGTAGAGTTCCCTTGATTTTGTTTAATAACTAGGTTTCATTAAGGTTACAATGTTACAAGAAATATATATATATATATATATATATATATATATATATATATATATATATATATATATATATATATATATATATAAAATTGGGTTCAACTTACAATAATACTCCTGAAGCCCCGACACCCACCAATTACCTACCCATGAAAATCTCTACAATATGAGTCATACTCAACAATCTCCACCTTGGTGAATATCAAACACTTTTGAAGATTTATTGCATGATAATCACATCCTAGAAAATAGGAAGGTAACTCCTTCTTAACATTGAAAAACATATAAAAATTCCAAGCAACGCATGAACTTGTCAGTGATGACTGTAGCGTATGATTTTTTGTCGGTGACGCAACCACCTTATCGCTATTTGGTTTTTCCTCACCGCAATGGTATGGATTGGGTGCTACTTTCTGATTTCTTATTTATCCTGTGAAGCTGGAAAGGAAAGGGAAGATATCTAAAACTAACCTTGCATGCAAATGTTTAACTGAACAAATTCTTAAGAGATTGGGGGTCCGGGGTCAGGTTATACAATGGGGAGTTGTCAATTACCCATCCTATATGTGGTTATCCACAGGTCGTTAGCAATTTCTACACTGTTTTCTACTTTCTGGTGTTTGTCTGTCGCGGGTTGGGAAAGTTTTTCCTTTGGGAGTGTTTGAGAGAGAGTTTTTGTTTAATGTCGGTTTTCTGATGTTTTTGGTAAGGTACTGGACATAAAGTTTTTTATTGGTGTGTGAAGGTACTGGACCTAAAGTTTTTGATTGGTGTGATCGCTAAGATTTCACAATCTTGTGCCTACGTATTCTCGTTAAAGAAAAACAGGGAAATAAAAGCAATCGTAGTTCCTCCTATTCTATGGGAGGAAAAAGATGTTTGGTGTCTTGTTCAAAGCCCAAGTTGAAGCTAAAGGGTATTTGTGTCTTCTTTGAAGCCCAAGATTGAAGCTAAAGGTTTGACTGAGAGAGAATTTGTCATCTCTAAAGGGAGATATCTCATCTGTTTATCACAGTTGTTGGGTGAATGATTATAAAAGAAGAATCACTTTAACTGGGATATGTGAATCCAGCAATGCCATAATTTCCTTTATGAGGGATTTGTCCTAAAGGAGAAAACTTTAACTCAATGTTGAGCAATGCCATTTTTCCTTAGGAATTTTTCATTCTAAGAGAGGGACAGTGGCGTGGATGTAAATAATCCAGAGGCTTGCCGCTTACAGCAATTAGATGAAAGAGAGGATTTACCAGGATAAAAGATGGAAGATAGCTTGGATATTGGGATCAACAAGTGTGCCACTTACAGTAATTATCTGGAATTAAGGTTTGTTTTGAATGTGTGATATACAGGGAAATATCCTCCGACAGAGAGGTTTTTGATTTCCTCTGAGGGGATTTTGATTTTGTTTTCCACCACGATCTTGCAACGGTGATTGTATCCATGTAGCGCACTACATACCGCAACAGTTACTTTAACCAACCGTTGTGGTATTTTTTAATGCAACATATTTAATCATGGTTGTTCTAAACAATCGTGTTAAATATAGATCTGAGATTATTAAAAATTATGTGGAATGCTTATTTCGTCAATGCTCACTAAACATATAACCTTACAATCTGCACTAGAACATTATAATAGGACAAATTAAGTTATATTTGAAGAATAAGTTCACGTTCAATGCTTGATAAGCGATCTTTAACACCTTATCTGTATTTTGTTCTTTGACAGTAAGAACTTAGTTTAATGATCCTAGTTCTCCAACTGCCCCTGACTTCACCTCTAATTGTTTTTGTAAAATATTATTTACTTTGCATACAAAATTAGAGGTGGAGAAAGGGGTGGTGGAAGACCTAGGATCATCAAACCAAGTTCTAACGATCAAGGAACAACATGCAGTTAACAGTGTGAAGAATACTTGTCAAGAATTGAACGTGTACTTATTTTCTAATACAAATTTATCTATCATATCATAATTTTCTAATACAGTTTAGAAAGTTATATATTTGGTAAGGGATTGGAAAAACACTAAAACTACATAATATATAATAGACTCATCTTTTAAACAAACATTAACAATAACATTCATCAAAAACATTGATCGATAACAAACCATAAACAACAAAAACAATACAACAAACACATCAAGTCATAAAATGCTTCAAAAACATACCACACATGTCCCATAAAGGCGTGTTGTCAATGAAATAAGGATGAAGATTAATTTAGACCGACAAACTTGTGTAGCATTTGAATGGATGTCATTCTGGATCTTTGACACAAGTTTGTCAGGCTAAATGTATATTCGTCCTCTTTATTGAAATAAGCGTCCATACCTACAAGTCAAAACAAGAAAGAAGTTCAAACATCATGAAACAAAGCTATTGAAACAGATTTTGAAAAAAAAACTATAGAGAAAACGAACCTGTAAATATCCATTGGCTAAGATTTGTTGTTATGGTTTCGTTTTGGGATTTTCATATGAGAGAAAAGAGTAAGAGAGTTGTTAGGGTTTTGTTTTGAGAGAGACGAGTGAAAGAGTTGTTAGGGTTTTGTTTTGAGAGAGATGGATGTAATGTACTGAAGCGATAGATTACTCCGCTTATATATAAATAAAGTATCACCTTTCATCACGCTTATTAATAAAAACTGTAGTGATATACAAGGTAAATAACATTTTTATCACGATAAATGGCTAATTGTAGGTGCTGGGATTCGAACCATTTCACCCTGTGTACCTTTTCACCACGGTTGCTTCACTTGACCGTTGTGACATGTCCTCTAGTAAATACAAAAAAAAAGCCTAGAAATAAAGTATTACCACGGTTAACTATATGGCCGTTACGAAATTGGAGTTACGAAAGATATATTTTATAGCAGTGTCAGTGTTAAATAAAACTGAGGTGACTATTTTTTTTTTTGGAAATTACATAGTTTACAAAGAATATTAAAAAATCATTTTTTACAACAAATCTCCGATGATATCCAAATTTTATTGCATACACATTAAAACAATTTAACAAGAATGATTTTTTGTACTTGCAATCTATCAAATGAGTACTTTCAAAAGTTGAGCTAGTTCCCTTCTTTATTAGTTAAGCTCTATTCTTTGTTTAACTTGAAACAAGAATTATTTTCTGCACTTGCAATATATCAATTGAGCACTTTTAAAAGGTTTTTCTCCCTTCATTTTTGGTTAAGCTTCATTCTTTGGGTAACTTGAAACAAGAACGATTTTCTGCACTTGCAATTTATCAACTGAGTACCCTTTTTTAAGTGAGGGTTATTCCAAAAAATACAACAACGACAACATCAACACCATTATGTGAGATAGATTGTGAGGGTAAAAAAATGTTTAATTCAAGATAGAAAACATTGAATATTTTTTCTGTCTTGCAATTCATCCCAACGAATGATGCTTGGGGCGACATCATATTAGTAAGGATTAGGGAAAAATCTGTTTAACGAGTGCTTTAATAATAAAATCTTATTATTTTATGCCTCGGTTAAATAGAAAATTGAAGAGTAAGAACATTTTGTTACACTTATAAATATATAAAATCAAAAGCTGCGATAGTTGGAAATCGAAACTTGTACTGAGTTATTTTTTCACCTCATTTTATGAAAAACTGATGGGATTTATGTTTTTTTTATAATTTTTTTAAATAATAAAAAATAGTGTGTCTTGCCTTTATACCTCAGTTTTCTATTGTTTGATGTGAAAGATTCGTCATAAAAAGCGTTATTTGTTATAGTGTTATTATCTCAAGAACGTGTTATTAGTCTTAATGATCAAACAGAACTTTTTTAAGACGAGTTTTATAACCAAAGAATGATTTTGCAAGTGTTTTATCTCAATAAGCAAACTTAATTCTTTAAGAGCATCACATTCGTTAAAATAAAAATAGTGGCATACCACAAGTACAAATTTTTCCTCACAAGTAGTTTTCACACTCAAGACACTAAGGCAACTTAAGTGAAAGAAAATATTTAAAGAGAGAGATAAACGATAAAGAATTAGGCAAATTATGAATTCTAGTTTGAAATGAGTTGACCAAAAGGCTCCTTTATATAGTAAAAATTTGGCTTAAAATGAAAACTATCCATGGGCCAAATTTATGACCTAATCGATTAGGTTCTTCCAATAGTAGATTATTATGGTCCAAATAGGAAAATTTTGATATATAACAGTTAACAATCATTAATCATAATCGATTATAGGCTCAATTGGGCATTATCTAATCGATTAGGCTATAAATCTAATCGATTAGAAAGTTACATTTTTTTTAACAATCAAACAGATAGTCCCTTAATCAACTAGTTAGGCCAAAAAAAAAATTTTATATTTTTTTTATCAAATAGAGAGAGGCCTTAAAAAGATTTTAGGTGTGTGTGTCTGTGAGTTTCTTTAGTGTTCTGGACTGGGCAAACGATTGTTTCCACAATAGGGCAAGGCCCAATCCAGTCCTGTTCTTTGCAGGCCCAATAGCTGGATTCTCCAAACTAGCTGTTGGACAGAATCTAGCCGTTTGGCACAAACTAGCCGTTGGGCACAATATGATCGTTGGGAGCGTCCCCCTCACTCGCTTGTCAGTTCACGTAACCAACTGTCTCCCCGAAATTCACGGAAGCAGTTGGACCAGGTCAAAGGGTCACGCGCCTGACCCTCTACCTGGTAGTCTCCCATTTGTCGACCAGATAATTCGGTCACATGGGAGACCTCGGCCCCGCGCTGGGGGTTACTTCTTTAAATACCTTCACACTTGAGAGGGTCAGGTTTGATAACTATTCAATATTCGAAATCATACCTTAATGTTTTGTACTTGCTTTCTCTCTAGCCCAAACTTACTTTGGCATCGGAGTACCTTGCAGGTACACCCCCTTTCCTCTCTTACATTCATCATCTCTGCCCTACTAGGAAGGCCACGATGATCCAGTCTGATCACTCCAGATCAGTGGCGCCGTCTGTGGGAATCTCTGCTTCCCCATCATTTTGATTCAAGATACCTCATCTTTTCACCCAAAAGACCAAAGCTTGCTCTCCAAATTTCACTTGATCATCATGGCCTCCAACAGGAACGATGATGCTCATCAAGAACCTACTATCACCGTTATCGCGGATAACATCGATCACTTCATCCCCAGAGCCACCTTCTCAAAGATAGACCATCGAGATAGGAAGGCCGCGTCTCCCACCCTTGACGATGTGAAGTCACGAGCACAGGCCACCGGTCACGTTTTTGAGCCTATACCTGTCCCTTAAAACGCTGACCCCGGCACTGCTGCCCTCATTGCCTCTCTTAATAGGTCCAACCTTCTGATCTTCCAATAGAGGGAGAAGATCAACATGCTCTAGCACGTCCTCCATGAGTGACTTCCTTTGCATAAGCCTAGCAGTCCATCTCCCCGCCCGCAGTCTCCTCCTCAAAAACGTCGGCGAGACAGGTCCAAGAGAATCTCTCTCATCAAGGGACAGTCAAGATTGGAAGAGCCTGAGTCAGAAGTCGCCAGAAGACAACACCATTCTCCTCCGCGGAGATCCAGACGTTCCACTGCCATGAAGAAGTCCAGGCCTTCGGAAAAGAATCAGAAGCACCATCGCTCGCATAGACATTCTCCTCGACACAGCAGAAGCCGCGAGCGCAGCCACTTCCCCTGTCGTTCTTCAAGTGCGAGCAGCGATGACGATGTCTATGGACCCCTATCTCAGGTGATCATGGACACTCACATTCCTCGCGGGTTAGAGAAGCCTCCTCCTCTGGCAACATATGACGGGACCACCGACCCAAGCGAGCATATAGAAAATATCGAAGCCATGCTCCACTACCACAATGTGAGCGGGGCCATTAAGTGCAGGCAATTCCCCATCACTCTCAGGAAGGGGGCCATGGCCTTGTATAAGCGGTTTCCCCAGGGATCAATCACGTCCTTGAGGGATCTGAAGATCCAATTTTCCCGGCACTTTACTCCCTCCCAGTTTCATCCCAAGTCGGAGGCCACGCTTGAAGCCATTATGCAGGGAAAAGATGAGCCCTTGCGTGCATACATCGAGCATTTCAACAAGGAGGCTGTGGAGGTACGCACTATGGAAGATGTGAAGAAATATCTCCTCGAAAAGAGGTTGAAACCGAAGAGCGAATTCCACAAGGCGGTAGGCATAGAGACTGTAGCACGCAATTTTTGTTGGTGACGCGACCACCTTATCGCGGAATTTGGGTTTTCTCATCAATGAAGAGGAGGGGGTGCTACTTTCTGATTTCTTATTTATCCCGTGAAGCTGGAAGGGAAAGGGAAGCTATCTAAAACTAACCTTGCACGCGAATGTTTAACTAAACAAATGCTTAAAGAGATTCGGGGATTTCTGGGTCAGGTTATACAACGAGGAGTTGTCAATTACCCATCCTATATGTGGTTATCCACAGGTTGTTAGCTTTAGGTTTCACTTTGTACTTGATGGTGTTTATCCGTTAATGGGTTGGGAAAGTTTCTTGTGAAATATGAGAGAGTGAGTGAGTTTTTGTTGATGTTCGGGTTTTTACGGTGTTTTTGGTAAGGTACTGGACCTAAGTTTTGATTGGTATGAAGGCACTGGACCTAGAGTTTTTTATTAGTATGCTCGCTAAGATTTCACAATCTTATGCCTACGTATTCCCGTTTAAAAGAAACAGGGAAATTAGAGCAATCATAGTTCCCCCTATTCTAAGGGAGGAAAAAGATATTTTGGTGTCTTGTTCAAAGCCTAAGATTGAAGCTAAAAGGTTAGACTGAGAAAGAACTTGTCATCTCTAAAGGGAGACATCTCGTCTGTTTATCACAGTTGTTGGGTGACTGTTTATAAAGGAGGATTACTTTAACTGGGATATGTGAATCTAGCAATGCCATAATTTCCTTTATAGGGGGTTTTGTCTTGGAGGAGAAAAATTTAACTCAGTGTTGAGCAATGTCATTTTTCCTTAGGAATCTTTCATGCTAAGAGAGGGACAGTGGCGTGGATGTAAATAATCCAGAGGCTTGCCGCTTACAGCAAGTATCTGGGATTAGGTTTTAATTTGAACGTCTGTTTTGATAAGTGATATACAGAGAAATGACTTCCTACAGAGAGATTTTGATTCCTCTGAAGGGAAGGTTGATTTTTGTGTTCCTTGATCAAAGCCCAAGGTTAAAGCTAAGAGATTGATTGGCTCCACTGAGGAAGTACTTATACAAAGCCTAAAGAGGCTAGGAATGACTGACTCAACAAGAGAGTGTTTATCTGTCTTGTACAACGCCCAAGATTGAGGCTAAAAGAAATTGACTCTTTGGGGATATCATTATACAAAGCCTAAGAGGAGGCTAAAAGTTTGACTTTTCCGGGGAAAATGTTCTATCTGTCTTGTACAAAGCCCAAGATTGAGGCTAAAAGGGTATTTTGACTCCGTCGGGGAGGGTTTGTATGTGTCTTGTACAAAGCCCAAGGTCGAGGCTGGAAAGAAACTGACTCTGTGGGAAAGAGCTATTTATCTGTCTTGTACAAAGCCCAAGATTGAGGTTAAAATGAGACTTTAATGACTCGGTTGAGGATATTTTAAGTGTCTTGTACAAAGCCTAAGATTGAGGCTGAAAAGATTTTGACTCTGCTGGAGAGTATTATCTGTCTTGTACAAATCCCAAGATTGAGGCTGAAAAGAGTTTGACTCTACTTAGGAAATTATTTCTCAAAGCCTAAAAGTAGGTTGAGAGGAATTGACTCCGCTGGGGAAGATATTTGTCACAAGCTTAAGAGAAGGTTATGAAGATTTATGTCTTGTACAAAGCCCAAGATTGAAGCAAAAAGGGTTTGACTCAACAAGAGAGTGCTTTTATCTATCCTGTACAAAGCTCGGGATTGTGGCTGAACAAGCTGGAGAAATCATTATACAAAGCCTAAGAGGAGGCTAACTTTTGCTAGGGGAAATCATTAAATCAAGCCTAAGAGGAGGCTGGAAAAGATGGACTCAACAAGAGAGTGTTTTTATCTGTCTCATACAAAGCCCGAGATTGAGGCTAAAAGGTTTGACTCAACAAGAGTGTGCTGAAAGGTGATTGACTCAACAAGAGAGTCTGAAAAGTTGACTGACTCAACAAGAGAGTCTGAAAAGGTTAGCTCCGTTGGGGTGAATCATTGTACAAAGCCCAAAGGGAGGCTGACTTTGCTGAGGGAAGGAAGAATCATTATACAAAGCCTAAGAGGAGGCTATCTTCTGCTGGGGATTATTGAGATCCCGAGGCAGGTCCAAATGGGGAATCAACTCTTGCTAAAGTTTACAGAAGAGTTGAGATATTAGATGCCTTGAGGTTTTGATAGTGTTATACTGATGATAAACTGACCCTGGTTGGGGATTCTTAGGAGAGAGACTGGGTTTTAGAACCCATGGGTTTTAACTCTACGGGAAATTGATCCAGAATGACCGGGGTTTCTCCTATGTTTGTAGGGAACTTGAGAATATCTTTGAGTCTCAAGAGGAGATTTTAGACTGTCCAAGTTTATTTGTATGGAAGAGTTTATCCTTGTATGACGCCCAAGATGAGGCAAGTGTTTTAAGGGATGAGAATCAACCTTAAATTGGTCCTGAGGTTTTTGACTCAAGAAAGACTGCTCTAGCAAAGGATGACTAAGTTCTATCTTATACCTTTAAGAGGTCTTCAGGGTCCTTGTATTAAGCCCAAGAGAAGGCATGAGAACTTCTAAGAAGCCAGAGGGTCCTTGTATAAATCCCAAGAGGAGGCGGGGATGCTCTTAGGAAGCCTGTGGGTCCAAACTTAAGAAAAGTTCAAGAAAAGTATCACCGAGAATAATCTTTTCTTTAGTGAACAGTTCCAGGGTTTGAAGAAATTCAAGAGAAGTTTCACCGGGAATTAATTCTCTCTGGGGAAACTGAATTTCTTTGACAAGTTCTAATAGTGACAGTCTAAGAAAAGGTTCACCGAGAATACTAAATTTCTCTTTGTTCCATATTATTTAAGCCCAAGAGAAGGCAAGACTGTATCTGGAGATCCTATGGGGATCTATTTTTGAATGTATCAAAGAGTGACCAACTGGCTTTACCTAGTTCTAGACCTAGTTGCCGGGGAAAACCCTAAATAACTATACTAGTATATATACAGTTGATATATGACAAGTATTTAAAAGGGTATGAAAGAAGGACTTACAGGGGAGCATCTTCCCACAATATAGTTATATATATTAAAGCATGTAAATGAAAGCTGATAAAAACTTACAGGTGAGCAAGCTTCCATGTTGTATTGTTGGTTGTTCAAAGAAATTAAAGAAAGCTTTGATAACAACATGTATGTTTGAATCTGAATCAAAAGAGAAGTTGTTTTTGAAAAGATTGTTGGGGCTTATACTCAAGGAGAGGCCCAAGGTTTAACAGTGATCGCACCGTTATTTTGAAGATCGTATCGGGACTTATACAACGACTGAGGCCCAAAAAGGTTTATTTACAAAAGGGTTGGGTCTTACAACTCAAGGAGAAGCCCAAAGATGTTTTGACAAAGAAAGATAGGACTTACAACACGAGGGGAGGCCCAAATGAATATATTTTAAAAGGCGACGACCGTGTCGTGATTTTGAAAATACAGTGGGACTTATACAATATCTGAGGCCCAAAATGGTTTGTATTTACAAAGGATTGGGTCTTACACTCTATTAGAGGCCCAAAGATTTGTTTTTTGTATAAGTGATGGGGGTTACAACTCAGGGAGAGGCCCAAGTGATTTGATTTTGAACTGGCGATCGCGCCGAGATTTTTGAAAATACAGTGGGATTTATACAATGTCTGAGGCCCAAAATAGTTTTGGTTGAAAAGGGATTGGGTCTTACACTCTATTAGAGGCCCAAATATTATTTGAAAAAAGTAAAGAAATGGGACTTACAACACAAGGGTAGGCCCAGATGTTTTCTGTTTAAAAGGCGACGATCGCGCCGAGATTTTTACATCACAGTGGGACTTATACAAGGACTGAGGCCCAAAAAGGTTTTGTACAAAGGGGGTTGGGTCTTACACTCTATTAGAGGACCAAAATTGTTTGAAAAGGTTTGTTAGGGTGATAGTGATCAAAACCCTAATTTTTGGGTTTTCTTGAATGTACTTTAATTGAATAAAAATTCAATTAAAATAATCAAACATATGAAAAAGAGGTTGGAACCTTGGATTTATATTTTTAAAATCATGTTTCATTCATGGGATGATTAAAAAATCATTTGAATTTTGCAAAACCAAGAGAAAGAAATATTTTTAATGTTTAAAAATAAATAAAAATTTAATTCTTTACAAAAATATCAAATATATGAAATAAATAATATTTTTGTGAAATTTTCATGGAATAAAATATTTTAACATTTTTGGGAATTTTCAAAAAAACAACCAATAAAAAATAATTAAAATTGAGAGAGAAATTAATTTTTCAATTAATTAACAAAAACATGGAAATATGAAAAAAAAATCGCAAAAATAGGGGAAATGGCAAAATGGTCTGGGTTGGGTTTGAACCCACGACAATCAAGCCAAACACACATGTACGCTATCACTGGGGTGGTGATACATCCGTGTATCAAAACCACCCCATTAAATCATAAGTCATGCCTTGTTTTTAGGCCTGGGCAAGGCAAGCTTTTGGGTAATTTATGTGAAGCCTCTAACTTTCTCATTAGCTGTGATGGAAATGCTCTCTAACTCAAAAACTCAGAGATACCTTGTGAAATAAGGCATTTTGGCCTAAAGAGAGGGATTTTGAGGAAAGCAAGTGTTGTAGTGTTTTGGTGTACTCAAACTGAGCACAAATGAGCTCTATTTATAGTAGAGCAAGTTTGTTTTGCAAGCAATACTGAATGGCAGCGGTAGCAGGCCTTTGGCCAATTGTGATCAAATGGAATCTCAAGTCTCCTCTAGCCATTCACTTGAGGTTAAAGCACAGGCCTAAGGTTCTTTGGTTCAGGGATAAGTATTAACTGAACTTGGATAACATTGTCTTGATGAATGCCACCTCTATGCATCAGTTAAATGCCTTGAGACAAAATTGAATATTTGAAGCATCTTGAATTCTAGGGGTGACATACCTAAACATAGATTCATGGACTTGTGAGGCTGATGAATCAGTGTTTGTCCCTTGGTTGTTCCCCCTTGAGGTGTGCAGATGGATAGCCATGCTTGAATTTGCCCAAACTGATCAATTCGAGCACTAAGGCATAAATCTGCCTTGCAAAACAGTTTGCAGCAAGGCATGTTGCAGCTGTCATAACCTCTAGCTCAGGTGGAGTTTGATGGAGTTCTTGGACATTTTGGAAAGCTGATATATCCTATTTCAATATGATGTCCAACTTTGGTTTTTAATCAACTTGAATTACAATGAAAAATGCCTCTACATTTTGGAAAAATTAAGGCAGATTCTGACTTAGTGAAAATTTCACTAAGTGTTAGAAAAATGTCATTTCCATGTTTTTAGCCACTTTGATCACTCCATAACTAAAAATCCATGAAGAATTGGAATGAGATGTAGTTACACTTTTCAAGTATGTAATGAGAGCTACAAATCCAGCTTTGGACCATCCAAAATGGTTGCTTGGATCTCAAGTTATGGTCCTTGGAAGTTGGTACCCTAGCCACTTTGTTCCATAACTTAGAAAAATTCTAAGTTTTTTTATGGTTACCCCTTTTACAAGTTAACTCACTTTCTTTAATTTTTATTGATGAATTATGATTCAAATCACATATTAACATTGTTTTAGGGTTAAAGAACCTTGGTTGACCAAAAATCCAAAAAGTCAAACTTGGATTTTTGTACAGTTGACTTTTTCATCAGATGAAATTTTGACTTTGTGATTCTTTTGTGAAATCAATCCTTGGGCTCAATTAAACTTCATGGATGGCCTCCAAGGGTATTTAGGAATGTCTTGGACCCCTCCCCAAGGTTTGAGATCAAGGGTAGGCCAACACTCAAGGATAGGGTTGACTTTTTCCATTAGAAACCCTAATTTGTGATCAGATGGTTTTGAGTTCTTGTGGCTTATGATTTGAGCTCTATGAGTCAATAAAATCTTGTAAACATGTAAATATGATGTATTTGAGGTCTTTTAAGTTCATGTTGAAGCTTCAATCCATGCCTCACTTCACAAGTTAACTCAAGGGTTGAATTAGGTCAAAACCCTAATTCCTGATTTTTTGATAGATGGACCTTCAAGGTGATTTTGCCATTATGGGTGGGCTCTTTAGATCCTTTTGAGCTTATAGGACCATACATTGAGGCATTGGCTCATGCCCAGATGGAAATTTTCATCTGGGGACCCTGGTCGACCAAACCCTAATTTGGTGACACAGGCAATCTTGAGGCTTAATCCACTTGGAATGTTGCAACTTTGTGCTTGATTCTTGATGTGGGAGTCCTCTTGATCCTTTATAGATGTTTGATAGGTTAGACAAGTTGAAGATCATGTCATTTCTTGATTGATCATTGTCTAAATGCTCTAAGAGGGCTTAAAACCTTAATCTTTGATTGTTGTGAATGCTCAACCATCTTTGAGGAGATTGATGAGGCATGATGGTTCATCCATATTGTGATGATGATTTGCACAATGATGGGAAATCTTGGTGGTCAAAATTTGGGGTATGACAGATACCCCTCGTACCTTGGCCGAATTACTCCGTAAAGCTCAAGCGTATATATAATACGAGGAGAAAGAGGCCACTTACAAGGCCCGGGACTCAAGGGATCAAGAAAGTTCCCGGACAACAAAAAAGACGAATCATAGGCTCCCAAGCGCGACAGGGAGAGACGACGAGACAATCGTCCTCGGGAAGGTAAGGGTCTTGTTGGTTGCTTCACGGAATACACCCTGCTGACAGCCCCCCGCGAGCGCATACTCTCCGAATGCATCAATGCAGAATTCAAGCAGGGGGTGTCCGGTTCCCTAGGCCAACATCGTCAAAGGGCAACACGGATAAGAGTAAATACTGCCACTTCCATCATAGCCACAGCCACATGACCGAAGACTGCGTGCACCTGAATGACGCTATCGAAATCCTCATCAAGAAGGGTCACCTGAAGTAGTATACGAAAAAGGGTGAATCCTCCCGCAGTCCTCCCAAAAAGGAAACAGAGTCTTCACCGCCCAGTCTTCCCCCGCAGGTCGCCATGTCAATCATGCGGCCAGAGGACTTCGTCATCCCCGACTACCTCGAGGATCCTCCCCAAATATCCATGCACAGCACCTGGGAGAATTTCCCCACGACAATGGTTATTTCGTATGGCGGATACAACGAGCTCACAGTGAGGCCGGTCAAGAGAAAATTCGTCCCGCTCATCGACTGCAGTCCCGACCGGCTATCCACTCGAGAAAGTTCGGGGGCATTCTCAGCCAATCACATTCTACCGTGAGAAGCTCCCTGGGGACACCCCGAACTCACACATTCCTTTGCTCATTAGGGCTAGACTTGCTAGTACTGATGTCTGACGGATCCTGGTCGACCAGGGCAATTCGTTGGACATCATGTACACCAGTTTGTCCAGAGCCTTGAAGCTGGACTAGAAGAATCTGTCCCTGTATGTAGGATCCGACCTGTAAGGATTTAGTGGAGCCACCGCCAGACCTTGGGGATATGTGGAGCTTCCAGTCACGTTTGGGGAAGAGGAGGCATCAAAGTCGATCAAAACTCAATTTATGGTAATTGACTGTCCATCGCTGTACCAATGTATCCTGGGCAGACCAACCCTAGCGGAGCTGATCGTTGTTCCTTCAACCGTTCATCTCAAAATGAAGTATTATACAGAAAAGTGCCACGTCGAGACTTTGTACGGGGATATAGAAGCTGCAAGGAGATGCTTTGAAGCAGCTACCCGAGGGCAAAGATCAATCGGTGCAGCACCCAAGGCCGCCAAGCGAACAAGGGAGGAAGAATATCCCAGTGAAGAAAGTCAGCCTGATAAGAAGCCAGCTCTCCTAGTGCACACAATCAACCTGGACAGCCTGATTTCTGAAGGCGAGGAAGACGGGAATGAAGGCATGTCGACAACATCAAGCAGCTCCCCGGTGTCAACCATCATGCATCCGATACATGACATGGAATTCGAGGTCATCACCTTCAGAGATAACCCCAGCAGAGGGGTAAAGATAGGCGCAAGGCTGCCCGACGAGGTAAAGCAGCAATTGAAGGCATGCGTGG
Source organism: Lathyrus tuberosus (assembly GCA_022829125.1). Classification (NCBI taxonomy): domain Eukaryota; kingdom Viridiplantae; phylum Streptophyta; class Magnoliopsida; order Fabales; family Fabaceae; genus Lathyrus; species Lathyrus tuberosus. The sequence continues at coordinate 865,395 of JALAZF010000422.1, forward strand.
AGGACAATGCGGATCTATTTGCTTGGAGCGCCACAGACATGCCCAAACTTTACCCTGAGACTGTATGCCATCAACTGACCATCGACCTAGCTGGCCGAGCCATCGTGCAGCGCAGGCGCAAGCAATCCGATGAAAAGGCACAGGCTGCCGAAAAACTTGTACAAGACCTCTTAGAGGAAAAATTTATTTCGGAGCCCAGGTATACAACCTGGTTGTCTAATATTGTACTTGTCAAGAAACATAGTGGAAAATGGTGCGTGTGAATTGATTATACTGATCTCAACCGGGCTTTCCCGAAGGATGTTTTTCCTCTTCCCAGCATAGATAAGCTCGTAGACAATTCTGTAGGTTTCAAGCTCTTGTCTTTCATGGACGCCTATTCGGGAACAACCAAATTCCCATGGCCGAAAAGGACAATGTTATTTCCTTGGTTTTATGGTTGGCATTATTTTGTTAAAACTAATGTAGCAGCAGATGTTGAATGAAGATTACTCTCTGTTCAACATGTCGAATGAAGATGTTCCATGACTGCTCATAGGACATCGCGCTGTGAAGTCAGGTTTTATTGCAGATTCTGTTACAATGATTTGTAACTGAATATTCTGTGAATAATTGGTTATCCTATGTGGCATCCAAAGCCTTTTTGGATTAGGGTTATTTGTTGGTTTTCGGATTTGCTACTGTTTCTAATTATGGAGACATAATAGGAAACTTTGGAGTGAAGACCTATTTTATTGGAGTTATTTTTGCAGATTTGTGAGCAGTCTAATTGCTGCGTCTTTGAAGCCCAAATTCAGTCCAGATTTCAAGCTATAAATAAACTGATGTAAACTTAGTTTTAGGTGTCGAACTTACATGTATTTTTAGGGTTGTGTGCTTGTGTTTTGTGAGCCTAACTGGTATCTTATGATAACAGTATAAGGACTGTAGTGTAAGTTGTGTAAGGTTGCTCATAAGCTTTTAAGCATTGAGTAGCTGTGTGTTAATTCTCATAAGCTGTGAAGTATTGAGAATTTGTGTTTCGACCATTGTTATTTATCTTGTAAGGAACCAGTCACGGGTTGTGATTGAAGAGGGATTTGAGAAGGGCCTCATACCTAGGGGAGTCTTAGGTAGAAGTCATAGGAAGGGTAGTGATTAAGTGAGCTGATTGAACTGGGTGTGGTTATCAGTAAATTGATACTATCGAATATTGATTTCATCCCTGGCTTGGTAGCCCCCAGATGTAGGATAGTTAGATCCGAACTAGGTTAACAACTTTTGGTGTTCTTTACATTTTATGCACACTTTTGTATTGAACTTGTTCATTGTTGTTGTATATCAGTGTCTCGACATCTCGATAGGACATCTGATATACAGGCCAGAATTTCAATTGGCATCAAGAGCTGGCATCCTTTGTTATTTCTGGGTGAGATTCAGGGAAGGTATTTTCTGGTACAATGGACAAGGATGGAGGAGCTCTGAATAAACCACCTTTGCTGGATGGCTCTAACTATGAGTATTGGAAACCTAGGATGATAGCCTGCATCAAGTCCATGGATGATCAAGCATGGAAAGCGGTTATCAAAGGTTGGGAGCCTCCAAAGGTAAGAGATGGAGAAGGAAATCTTACTGATGTTCTGAAGGAAGAAGAGGACTAGGATGATGCTGACTAAAAAGGATCTGTTGGAAATTCTAAAGCCATGAATGCATTGTTCAATGGTGTCAACAGAAATATCTTCAGGCTGATTGAGCATTGTACTATTGCCAAAGAGGCTTGGCAGGTCCTGAAAGTTGCTCATGAAGGGACCTCAAAGGTGAAAATGTCAAAGCTTCAGCTTCTCACTAGCAAGTTTAAGAGTTTGAAGATGAAAGAGGATGAGAGTATTCATGATTTTCATATGAACATTATTGAGATAGCTAATGCCTCTAGTGGCTTAGGAGAAAAGATGTCTGACAGCAAGCTGGTCAGGAAGATTCTCAGGTCTCTTCCTAAGAGATTTGATATGAAGGTTACTGCTATAGAGGAAGCTCAGGACATTGACAAGATGAAGGTGGATGAGCTTATGGGATCACTCCAAACTTTTGAGTTAGGACTCGGTGAAAAAGCTGAAAAGAAGAAGAGTATAGCATTTGTGTCAAGTGTTGATGACTCAGATGGTGAAGGAAAACTGGTCAAAGATGAAGATGTGTCCAAAGAGCTAGTGTTGCTTGGAAGACAATTTAATAAAGTGTTGAAAAGGATGGACTGGAAGTCAAGAGAAAATGTTCGGAACAAGTCTATCGACATCAACAAAGACCAGGATGGAGGCAGAAGATCCAGAACTGAAGAAGACTCTAATCAAGGGAAGAGAGTTCAATGCTATGAATGTGAAGGATTTGGGCACGTAAGAACTGAGTGACCCACTTATCTCAAAAGACAGAAGAAGGGATTATCTGTGACATGGTGAGAAGATGATTCTGAAACTGACGCTGATGAGAAATCTGCAAAGTTGGTGACAGCTTTAAAAGGAGTATGTGAATCAGATGAAGAATCTGAAGAGCTTACTTTTGAAGAGCTGGCTATCTCTTATAAGAAGTTGTGCATTGAACATGAAGAAGTATGTCAGCAGAAAGAAGAACAAGCATGTGCCATTATTCATTTAGAAGCTGAGAATACTGAGCATATGTCTACTATAGCTGATCTACAAAGTGAAGTAAATGTTTTGAATTCAAAACTGGACAACATGATAAAAAATGTCAGAATTTTAAATAGGAGTTCGGATGTACTTGATGAAATTCTGAAGTCAGGAAGAGATGCTAGAAATATCAGTGGTATTGGATTTGAAGTTACAAATGAATTAAATGAAGGAAAGAAATCTGAGGGAGTACCCGTTCAAGATAAGAGAAGTTTGAAGATGTTGAATAACATGTTGCAACAGCCTCCTAGACATCAGAAGAAATTCATAAAGAAGAAGAATCAAAGATGGACATGCTACCATTGTGGGAAGTTTGGTCATATAAAAGCTTTTTGCTGCAAGCTACATGGTTATCCCAAACCCATGCAACAGTATAGTAGAAAAAAGAGTTGGGTTGAAACAAAAAGGATATGGACTTCAAAGGATAGTGTAAAAGAACATAGGGACTACAAGTCTTTCAGAGTCTCTACAGATGAAAAATGGTTCTTTGATAGTGGATGTTCTCGACATATGACTGGTGCTAGTGGATATATGTCACATGTTAAGTACCATGCTCCTAATGAGGTGATTTTTGGTAATGGATCAAAAGGAAAAGTGCTTGGTGTTGGAAGAGTGGATTGTCCAGGACAGCCAACTCTGGAAGAAGTATTGCTTGTTGAAGGATTAGATACTAACCTAATAAGCATAAGCCAGTTGTGTGATCAAGGTCTTAAGGTCATCTTTACCACCCATGAATGCTTAATAATGGATGAAAAGAATGCTGTTGTTATGAGAGGTGAAAGAACCTCAGAGGATTGCTATCTGTAGAAAGACGAAAGCACAATTGTGGAAGTGTTAAACCAAAGAACTTGTGAGTGGCATGCGTATAAGGACTCATTTCCAAAACTTATAAATAGCCCAGCTAACCCATTCCAACTTCAATCCTACAGTGCAAAAACTTCATCTAACCTATTCTCTCAAAACTCTTCTTCGCTAGGGTTTGCTCTTACTCTCTTCAATACTGCATTTTGTGAGCAACAAAAAATGTCTCAACATCATGATGCTCCTGCTGATTCAAGAACTTCCCAAGTCAATGATGAAGACTATGATCCTCACCGATTGATCAAACTCACAGATCTTGTCCTTGATATCGCCCCGTTGAATATTGTTCCTGCTGACACTAGAGGTGAACAACCAGTTTCCCACTCTGTAAATGAGAGTATGTCAAGTAAGAAGTCTAAACCCCTTTCATCTAGGAAGAAAGACAAAATGATTACTAGGTTTTATTCTGATAAGATAAACCCTAGAAAAAATGTCACTGAAAAGAATTCGAATAGGAGGGTGGATGAAACTAAGAATGATAGTAGGACTCTTGATGGTAGTGTTTTCAGTAGAGATCAGAGTCTTAGAAGATTTTCCACCCTTGATGTTAGTGAAGCTGATAAAGATGTCGGGTCTGACGTCCCAACATCCATGGCTGGAAAAACAAATAACAGTCCTACTGATCGGACTGAGAATTGTATACCAGTTCAGGTGGCTAGGGAAAGAAGAAGCAAGAAGAGGGCTGAGATGTGTAGTAGCGTTGCTGAGAAAAACTCTGATGAGGAACCAATAGCTGACATACTACAAGGAATCAAGAGTAGAAAAGAGAATACCATTAGGAAATCTGCTAATGTGGAGAGTAACAAAAGAAAGGCTGGAGCAGGTCCCTCTAAGCAATGGAGTAAAGTTGTTGTTCCAATCAAGAAAAGAAGGGTCACAGGCCTGAATGAGTCAAATGCTGGAACTGATGTCCAGGACATCGGTGGGAGAAGGGAGGATCAAACTGTCAGGCAAACTGATAGGTGGAAAATTGTCAACCAAAGAAGGGTAGCTTTAGAGAGATAACTGGGAAAAGACTTCAACAAGTATAAGGAAGTGGTTGATCTTATTGAAGCTGCTGGGTTGATGAAGACGGTGTCTGACATAGGACCATGTTATGAGAAGTTGCTTAAGGAGTTTGTTGTGAGTATCCCTGAAGATTGTAATAACAAACTCAGAAAAGTCTATGTAAGAGGCAAAGCTGTGAAATTTTCTCCCAAAGTGATTAATAACTTTTTTAGGAGACCTACGGACCATCAGGCTGAGTTAGGAGCAACAGATGATGAAATCAGTGAGGAGATAACAGGTGGGTGCATCAAAGTTTGGCCATATGAAGGAAAGCTCTCTTCTGGGAAGCTAAGTGTCAAATATGCTATCCTTCACAGAATTGCAGTGGTAAACTGGGTTTCTACCAATCATACTTCCACCATCTGATCCATGCTTAGAAAGTTCATTTATGCCATTGGAAAGAAGGTCCCTTTCAACTTTGGAGCACATATCTTTGAACAAGTTTTGAAGCAAGCTAGCTCATCCGCTGTTAAGCTACCCATATGCTTTCCATCCTTAATCTGTGGAATAATCCTGGATCAATTTCCTGACTGCTTAGTAAGAAGTGACAAGGTCAGCAAGAGAAAACCTCCAATGACTTTGCATTATAGGCTGCTAGGTGGAGTCCATGTGTCTGATGTTGTTGAGACATCCTCCTCAACTTCACGACCTGCTAATCTTGATGATGAAGCCATTGCTCAGTTGCAAGAAACCTGCAAGGAGCTGGAAGAATCTATCAGGAGAGATACAACAAGGAAGACAAAGCTCGAGCAGCTGATTAAAGCCTTGGTTGAAAAGAGAAATGCTGCTAAAGAGCAAGAGCTGGCTGAAGATGATGGACAAGGTGAATCTACTGAGTCTGATAGAAGAAGTGTCCAACAGTCTGACGATTCTGGTTCTGAGAAGGGTGCTTCTAAATCTGAAGGTGAAAGTGATGAGGTGGCTGAAGAGGACAGTGCTGAATAGCTATAGGCTATCTGCATGTTTACTTTCTTTTTTTTGTTTTGTTTTTTTTCTTTCTTCTTTTAGGACAACTTAATTCTGTTTTAGTTTTGAACATTATACTGCTATGTGATTTGGTGACATTTATCTATGATCTCTCTTTGTCATATTTGTGGCTAAAAAGGGGGAGTAGTAAATGTGAGGGGGAGCAACATTGTTATGTGCTTGTGCTGTTGTAGGTAGAGTGTGTGTGCTGCAGGTGCAGCTGAGGTTTCTGCTGTTGAGGGGGAGTTGCTATGATGAGATGTTTGCTGGACTGTGTGTGTATGCAGCTGAGGGGGAGTTTTTTTTGTGTGTGCAGCTGAGGGGGAGTTTTTTTTGCTGTTATTAATGGTGTTTTCTTCCGCTGCTGATACTGATGGTATTTAAGTGTGTGTGGAGTTTTAGCCAAAAATAAGCCAAAGGGGGAGATTGTTATTTCCTTGGTTTTATGGTTGGCATTATTTTGCTAAAACTCATGTAGCAGCAGATGTTGAATGAAGATTACTCTCAGTTCAACATGTCGAATGAAGATGTTCCATGACTGCTCATAGGACATCGCGCTGTGAAGTCAGGTTTTATTGCAGATTCTGTTACAATGATTTGTAAATGAATATTCTGTGAATAATTGGTTATCCTATGTGGCATCCAAAGCCTTTTTGGATTAGGGTTATTTGTTGGTTTTCGGATTTGCTGCTGTTTCTAATTATGGAGACATAATAGGAAACTTTGGAGTGAAGACCTATTTTATTGGAGTTATTTTTGCAGATTTGTGAGCAGTCTAATTGCTGCGTCTTTGAAGCCCAAATCCAGTCCAGATTTCAAGCTATAAATAGAATGATGTAAACCTAGTTTTAGGTGTCGAACTTACATGTATTTTTAGGGTTGTGTGCTTGTGTTTTGTGAGCCTAACTGGTATCTTATGATAACAGTATAAGGACTGTAGTGTAAGTTGTGTAAGGTTGCTCATAAGCTTTTAAGCATTGAGTAGCTGTGTGTTAATTCTCATAAGCTGTGAAGTATTGAGAATTTGTGTTTCGACCATTGTTATTTATCTTGTAAGGAACCAGTCACGGGTTGTGATTGAAGAGGGATTTGAGGAGGGCCTCATACCTAGGGGAGTCTTAGGTAGAAGTCATAGGAAGGGTAGTGATTAAGTGAGCTGATTGAACCGGGTGTGGTTATCAGTGAATTGATACTATCGAATATTGATTTCATCCCTGGCTTGGTAGCCCCCAGATGTAGGATGGTTAGATCCGAACTGGGTTAACAACTTCTGGTGTTCTTTACTTTTTATGCACACTTTTGTATTGAACTTGTTCATTGTTGTTGTATATCAGTGTCTCGACATCTCGATAGGACATCTGATATACAGGCCAGAATTTCAGACAAGAAGTATACCGCGTTCATGACCTCGTCAAGGAACTATTACTACAACGTAATGCCCTTCGATCTGAAAAACGCTGAGGCCACATACCAGCGTATGATAAACAAGGTCTTCCGATCAGAAACCGGGGACATGCTAGAAGTATACAAGGACCACATGATCGTGAAGTCCCAAGAGGAATCCGATCACACAGTCCACTTGCAAAAGGTCTTTGACCAAGCGAGAAAATGTAAAATGCGTTTTAACCCAGAAAAATGCACCTTCGGTGTGCGGGAAGTGAAATTCCTCGGCTTCTACTTCACCAAGAGGGGGATAGAGGCCAACCTGGCAAATGTCAGGCATTCGCTGAATTCCCCATGCCAAGGTTGAAGAAATTAATACAATCCCTCAACGGGATGCTCGCTTCACTTTACCGCTTCATGGCCAAGTCTGCCCAACACGCTCTGCCCTTCTTTAAACGCCTTAGGAAGGAAGCCACATTCGAGTGGATAGAGGAATGCGAGCAGGCTCTGATCCACCTCAAGCGAGCCTTAACTGAACCCCCCATTCTGTCATGACCAGATAACGGGGAGACGTTGTACCTGTACCTCTCCGTCACCGGCGAAGCCATTAGTGCTGCCCTCATTCGTGAAACAACCGACGGGCAAAAGCCCATATATTTCACGAGCAAGGCCTTGCAAGGACCAGAACTTAGATACCAGTAAATCAAGAAGGTTTCCCTCACCCTCATCAACACGGCGAGGAGACTAAGGCATTACTTCCTGGCCCACACGATAGTGGTGCGAACAGTCTAGCCCATAAGACACTTGCTTAGCCGGCCAGACATGGCCGGGAGGATGCTCAAATGGTCTTTGGAACTGTCAGAATTTGACATCCACTACGAGGGCAGGAAGGCCCTCAAGGCACAAGTCCTGGCCGACTTTGTGGCTGAAATGACGCCTCCAGCGCCCCCGCCTATCAGGGCACACAGGTGGACCATCTTCGTCGATGGGACATCTAGCTCCTCGGGCAGTAGCACCGGTATCAACCTCGAGAATGAGGAAGGAATCCTAATTGAGGTATCTCTAGTACTGTCCTTCCCCACGTCAAACAACCAAGCCGAGTACGAGGCATTCCTTGCATGCTTACGGCTGGCCGAGGACTTGGGTGCCAAGGAAGTAAAGATCTTCACAGATTCCCAACTTGTGGCATCCTAAGTACGATGAGAGTACCAGGCCAAAAATGATCACCTGGTCGAGTACCTGACGCTGGTGATACAGGAGTATCTGGACTGGGCAAGCGCTTGGCCCATAATAGGGCAAGGCCCAATCTAGTCTGCTTGGGAAAATAGAATGGCATGCGTGCTTCTTCCGGAGATATATAACCGTCATGGTTAAGGTAAGATTTCCACTCCTCCTCTGTATTGGAGGAATCACTTTCATTGATGGTGTGTACTTCTTGAGACACCGGGTAGAGGAAACCTCCGTTGTGGAAGAAATCCTGAATGGGGCGAAAAATTTCGTCCTTTTTTGTAGTTTCGTACAAGTCAAAGAAAAAACAAGACCTTTTCTTGTCTTATTATCTGTGGGAGTTACAATTTGTCTCTATCCTTTTATGTCATTACTCTCGATCACTTTGAGAGCATCCTTGTATGAGGAAATCGACGCCCCTCTTTCTTGTTGATTCTCATTGCTCACCGAGAGTGCTTGGAACTGGGTTCCAACAACCTCCTCAGGTTCTACACAGGAGAACGATGATAAGTTGCTCACGATTAAGGCTTTCTCTCCACACACTGTGACTAACTTGTCATTCTTGACGAACTTCAACTTCTAGTGAAGTGTCGAAGTGATTGCCCCAACTTCGTGTATCCAAGGTCTTCCTAATTAACAGCTGTATGCGGCCCGGATGTCCATGACCTGGAAAATGACTTGGAAAGTGTGAGGACCGATGGTTATGGGAAGATCGACTTCGCCGATAACTGTTTTTCTAGATCAGTCAAAGGCTTTGACGTCAAAGGCTTTGACAATGATCTCACTACCTCTCTTCGGAGCTCCTTGAAACGATAGTCGTATCAGAGTTGACTTTGGCATAACATTCAAAGATGATCCTGTGTCTACCAGTACATTGGCTAAAGCATCGTCTTGGCATTTGAATGTAATGTTAAGCGCCATATTATGGTTTTTCCTTCTTCTGGCAGTTCTTCATCACTGAATCCTAAGTTGTTGCAGAAAGTGATGTTGGATATAATGTTGTCAAACTATCCTACCGTCACATCTTGTTCCACAAAGGCTTGCTCTAAGACTTTCTGTAGAGCTTCCTGTCGCTCCCGGGATTTTCATCTAAGTACAAACGCGAAAGTGGCGCAGAAATAGAGTCGCCAGCAATGTGTATTTATCCCAAGAGAGGGAAAGGAAACACTGCGTAAACCTGAGGGGAAGGAAAGAGCATGGTCTCGCGACCAAGAGAAATAGGTAAGGGAGTCGGTTACGTGAGGGGAAGGTATTAGCACCCCCTCGCGTCCATAGTACTCGATGGGATTCATGATGGTTGTCTCAATCAAAGGCTGTCGTCGTTTGGAGCTCCACTGCTACTGGAAAGGAAAAGGAACAGGTACGGGAAGGAACGAGGAAATGGGGAAGAAAAGGAAAAAAAGTGACTCGGTAAGACGTCCTCGGAGTCCTAGGCCTACGTATTCCCCCGGGAGTGGGAAAGTCAGAGTCAACGTAGTTCGGACACGAACTAGGGGGAAGGTTGCTCGCCAAGACATCGCCGTCTTGTGCCTAAGTATCCTCAATCTAACCAGGAGGAGGAAATTAGAGCAGTTGTAGTTCGACTTACTAGGGGTGGATTTTCTTTGTTTATGTTTTTTAACAGAAAACGCCAAGGTTCGCGTTCCAGGAGTTAGATGTCGCAGCTCGTTGTACAGAGTCTTAGGCATTTACCTGTTTGCGGTAGAACGGAAGTGATGCATCCTTTGTGAATGGAATGAGGAAGAAGAGAATTGTTTGTTTTTGTCTTTTAGAAGAAGTGTTTTGATATTTTCTCTTTATAACACATATTGCATTAAAGTCTATGACATAGGATCGAATGCTTCGCATATCAACCCAAGACGGGACGTACACTAACACTCTAAGAAAGTGAAAGAAGATCTTCCACTATCTTATTTCCCACATGCAAGGCTCATGTGAAATACATATTAATCCTTTATTAGATGTTTTTACTTTTTGTTTTGAGATGAAGAAGAGAAACTCAAAGGAGGAAAGGAAAAAAGTCTAAGTGGGGGATTAATTATGCTAATGTTGTCATGCATGGAAATCCTATGGTTATCTGGGGTATAAGAACCACTTAAGTCTAAAGAAAAGAGAGGGATAACACTATTTAATGCTCATCCTACCTCACCTTAATCAAAAATTAAGGATGAGCTATGATCCCTAAGGGTTGTGAGAAAGTTCTACACAAACAAGCATTATATCATGATATTCATAAAAGAGAAATGGTAAGTAAAAGAGATGAGAGATGAAAGAAAAGATGAGTATGAATTAACATCCACCTACTCAATTATCTTACCTCTGCCCCTACACAAAAGGTTAGTGCATAATCATCATAAGTAATGAAGATAAGTGCAAGAAACTATACCAAACAAAAACCATTTGCTTTAAGAAGGCAAATTAAGAAGAAAATAAAGTTCAAACCAAAAGGGAAGGATCCTAATGGTTAAGGGACATGCCAAGTCAGTATGTACATGTTAAAGGATACTACTAATGTGAACATGCATTATGAAATCAAACAAAAGTAAACTAGGCACCAAACAATCATACAAATGCAAATGAAACATTAACAATGCAATATGAATGCAAATGAATCATGAATATGGATGAATGCACATGTAAGCATCAAAGTCAGAATTGAATGACATTTAAGGATGTGTAAAGATGTCATTAATGTAGCATATGATTCATGAATGAAAGTATTGAACAAGTAGGAAAAAAATGTGAGAAAACATCATTCAAATTTCAACAATGAAACATACTTGTAATGCAAGTAAGAAATGAAAATGTAAGATGAAAAATCATGTAATAGGAATTCAAGTCAGTGGCTTATGACATTTAAGATGGCATTTGGAGGTCAAGAATGGAAGCATAAAGTCTACACAAGTCTCACATTGAAGCATATTGAAGAAGAAGAACAAACTAGTTCATACAAGTTCAAACTATGCACACACTAGCTAAAACAAACCAAAAGAAGTCATGTAAGTGAAATGGATCATGCATGAGCATCCAAGTCAGTAGCATATCACACTTTAAATGAAGTTGAAATCAAAATGGAAGACTTATAATGTTCATACACAACTCATGTCATTACTTGTTAAAAGTTAAGGGCAAAACACAACCAAAATTGTCAAGTATAGATGACTTATGAAATGAATGAAGATAGATGAAGTTAGAATGAGTCAAAAGCATATTAGACATGTCAAGGTCAGAGGCTATTGACCTCTAATAGGTCTTATAGAAAACCTAAAAGAAATGGAAGACATACATCATATAAGGTACAAACAAAATTAACTAACAATTGTTCAATTTGGAGATGACATACCAAAGTAACAATGCATGAAACAAATGGGCATTTTTATGAGTCAATTGAGTATTTACAAGTATATGCACATATTATGGGTCATATGAGATCATGTGTAATGGAATGAAGCAACAAGTAAAAGCACATTACACAAACAATGGAAACTAGCACAAGTGGAACCAAAGAAGATAATTTGAGGTCATGTGAATTCAATTAAGTGAAATGAGGTTATGAATCACACATGAATGATTAGAGATGATCTAAAATAGAAAGTAAGTCAAGTTTTCATGGATGCACAAGATCATGTAAGTATTGAGCAAACAAGTGATCAAAGAGAAGCATATAAGGATGCACAAGCTCACACAATATTCCAAGTTAAACAAATGTACCCAAGCCATGTAAAAGTGGACTTTTAATGACCTATAATATGATGAAAGTGACCTATAATGTTCACACAACATGTATCAAGAGATCCCAAGATTGGTAAAAAAGAATAGCATACAATACACATCAAGACCTAAGCATATGTTCTCTAATATTCACACAAACAAACATGCCTTCATAAAATCCATAAAGTCATATTAAAGGGATGAGAAAATTAGGAAGAAACAAGTAAATTGAGATACAAACAGTATGCAAACATGCTTCAAAAAGATAGCTCAAAAAATCATTGCCAAATATACACAACCATGCCTCACAATGTCATGCTATCACCACAAGTATCATGCACAAATAGGACCCCTAAACATTAACCAAAAATGCTTTTAAAAATCCACAAAAAAATACACAAGGTGCCTCAAGATATCATGAAAGCACATATCAATTATCATGCAAAAAAAAAAAAATAGTACACAACTATGTCAAAGAAAATCACCATGAAGCATAGGTCATGACTTAATACACACACAAAAGAAATTAAAGAAAAATTCATGAAAATATGTCAAAACATGATAAAATCAGAAAATAAAATTTGTAAAAATTATTTAAATGTATTTAGATGCTTCATGAATTTTTTGGGAATTTTTGGATGCTTAAACGTAATTTTAAAAAATAAAAATGGAACAACTATGCAAAAGAAAATAAAAATAAAATGAAATGAGTCAGGGGGGGTGCTACATTAGCAATTATCCAATTAAAACATGAATTGGGCTTAAAATAAGGGGGTGTGCATATCAAAAACACAAGGCCCAGGGCGCATGGTCTGAAGAGGTCCATACCATGTGGTTCAGTCAAGTCCTTGACTCATCCTGAGCCATCAGATCAGGTCAAGATGGATGATCAATCAAAATAGCTAAATCCAACAAATCAAAACACACGTGCATGATAAGCAACCATACTACAACCACTTGGAATCACAAAATTCAAAACACACTCAGAAATTGAAGCACGTGCAAGGGAATGACTTCATTAATACACTAGCAAACATGTGTGCGTTGGATCAAGTTGCAATCAACGAACAGGATTAGATCTGGCATACAACTAGGGTTTATGAGATGTGATGAACTCAGGTGGCCGAAGAAGACTCCGGTCATCTTCTCTGGTGAGTCTCCGCCGTGCACAGTTGCCAAACACCACAGAAATGGATGAACCATACACCATTCTCTTCGTCTCTCCACATAGATCACAAATCCAGGCTCAGAATCCATAAATAATTCACATACAAAACAAATCAAAGCAATAAAATTTGCCCTAGCATTTGAGATCTATGCACCTAAGTGCCTATCAACTAGCCAGATGTTACATTGCTTCTATTGAGCTAAAAAACACACAAAATCAAGTTCAAATTAGAGCATAATAAGAACAAAAGTTTGAAGTGAAACCTGTGCTTTGATGAATCTTTAGCTCAAAAGAAATCCAGAGAGGAGGTTCCTTGCTTCTTGAACTTGATACTGAGCCAAATAAAGGCTATAAATGATGCTTTATGCTTGAAAATTCAGAGGACAAAAAAACTGAAATTGAAGTTGAAGATGATGCTACACGATCTACTGCTCCATTCTCTTGATGCTTGCTGATGAAGAGAAAAGAGAATGCAGAGAATTCTTGAATGAAGATGAAGATTCGAGAGAGAAAACCTAGAGAAAGAGAGAGTGAAAGTTTGGTGAAAAGTGAAGAATGATGAAGTTAGTTAGAAATTCTGTTATGGACTCTATTTATATCCTTGGGTTAACTGCTAACCACCTTGGTTAACAGTTAGAACCATGGTTTAGGGAGTGAGGTTAGTTGAGAGGAGTTGAGTGAATTTTAAAAATGGAAAAGAGAGTGAGAAGTGGAAGAAAGAAGTGCACGGGTTATGGTGTTTTGTTCACATGTGGAGAGGATCATGAAGTGCTATGGTGAGGTAAGGATGGAGGGTGATGCTGATGGTATACTGAGCAACAATGCAGCCTGCTCTACAAGTTTCCTTTTCTCTCCTTTGTTTGAAAAAAGATGGCATTCATTGTACATGAGCATGTGTGTGTGAGAGGTTTGTCTAGCTCAAAATGGCAATGTTTGGACATGGTATGTAACACAATGGTCAGCATGCGCATAAATACCAACAATGCAACAAGTTTTGGTTTGCTTGGTGTGGAAGGAAACTACTAGCATGAGGGTGAGTTTAGAACATCATGTTGTCATGATCATGGAGTTGAATGACATGACCAAGGGTTCTTTGGAAAGGTGAAATGGAGGAACACAACATTGGTGTGGAAAGCAATTGAAAATGGAGTCTCTAACATGCTTAGAATCTCTCATGAAATACTTGGATCATTTCTGAGTTGGCAGGTCAACCTAACCTGGTCGTGCCTAGCCCATGCGCGTGTGAGCGAACCAGTTGGAGAATCCCACTTTAAGCTACTATATCTCTCCAATGGTTTATCAAATGAAAATTTGTTCAACATAAAAGTTGAAGAGGAGATCAAGAGGAACACAATTGATATTGACCACTTTTCCAATTGAAGCTTGCATCAATGAGATATTTGGCCTTGAACTTGGACATAAACTGCACACCAAGTGTTTGTGGAAATTATGGCGCATGAGCTGGTCATGACTTGCCATCTTGCCTTGATTTGTCTCAACTTTAATCCATCATATCTCTCTCAATTTTAATCCAATGGAGATGTTCTTGTTATGGATCTGAAGGTTGAAATGTGCACTTTTGATAGGCCTCCCTAACTTTTCAATTTGGTGCTTGGACCATGGAGAAAGAATGCTCCAAAGTTGGGTACTCACCTTGCCCAAACTTGCCATAAATAGAAACCCTAATTTATATTTTTGGCAACTTTGTACATTTCTTGATTTTTGATGAATCTCTCATTATTTCTTGATCAAATCTTCACCAATAATCATATTTGACATGAGGAACATGAATTTGACCTCAAAAAGTCAAGAGTTGACTTTTTTCTCTGCACAGTTGACTTTTCCCAATTCTCCTGATTCTCAATCAATGGATCAATTGAAACCCTTCCAAATAAAATTGATGGATAATTCTTCATTCCTAGACACTTGAAGACATGTAAAATATCATAGAATCAAATCTTGCCCAAAAAAAATCAGAAGTAAACTGTTTTTATGGCAAACCCTAATTTTGAACCCTCGGTCTATGAGAAATCAGCACATCCTCCAAATCCAAATGCCTTTGAGTATGATGAGTATCCCTTCTAACAAAGATGAGACATGCCATTTGGAGATGATAAAAGCTCAAAGATCTTGTCCATTGGGGTGTTATACTCAAGAATTCCAAAACCCTATTTTGCACTGGTTAGGATAATGTAACTTCCTTCAATCTTCTGTGGAATTCTCATCTTGTGATACCTTGAGGACTCAAATGAGATGAATTGAGATGTGAGAAACCCTTATGACTTGTTTGGAAAAGCTTTTTACTCTTGTCCTTTGGCTTTGAACTGTCCACACCTTGATGTACTTGATACAATGCCTTGCAACCAATGATGTGTATAATTTTTAGTATGACCTATTATGAAATGAAAATGCATGAAACATAAGCCAATTATTGGAGAGAGATAAGAGGGCAAATTTTGAGGTATTACAGCTGCCCATATTCAATCAACTGTGGACCTGAAGGGATGAGAGTAACGGCTGTCAGACCTTTAAGGTACATAGGGATTGAATACAAAATAACCAGAAAATTTGCTCTCTGTGGGTAAAAAGAAAGGATATATGACAAACACAATAGTCGTGGTGATTGATGTTGGTGGAAAAGAGTCCGTAACAAATAAAATTCAAAGGTCGCCTGTCGGGAACGACTAAAGTTAAAAACCTATGGCTTACCTGTCGGGAACGGTAAATGGGCTTGTCGGGAACGACTAAAGTTGAAAACCTATGGTATACCTGTCGGGAACGGCTAGGTTTAAAATCAAAGGTCGCCTGTCAGGAACGGCTAAAGTTGAAAACCTATGGCTTACCTGTCGGGAACGGTAAATGGGCCTGTCGGGAACTGCTAGGTTTAAAACTCAAAGGGTCGCCTATCGGGAACGGCTAAAATTGAAAACCTATGGCTTACCTGTCGGGAATGGTAAATGGGCCTGTCGGGAACGGCTAGGTTTAAAACTCAAAGGGTCGCCTGTCGGGAACGGCTAAAGTTGAAAACCTATGGCTTACCTGTCGGGAACGGTAAATGGGCCTGTCGGGAACGGCTAGGTTTAAAACTCAAAGGGCCGTCTGTCGGGAACGGCTAAAGTTAAAAACCTATGGCTTACCTGTCTGGAACAGTAAATGGGCCTATCGGGAACGACTAGGTTTAAAACTCAAAGGGTGCCTGTCGGGAACGGCTAAAGTTGAAAACCTATGGCTTACTTGTCGGGAACGGTAGATGGGCCTGTCGGGAACGTCTAGGTTTAAAATTCAAAGGGTCGCCTGTCGGGAACGGCTAAAGTTGAAAACCTATGGCTTACCTGTCGGGAACGGTAAATGGGCCTGTCGGGAATGGCACGGTTTAAAACTCAAAGGGTCGCCTGTCGGGAACGGCTAAAGTTGAAAACCTATGGCTTACCTGTCGGAAACGGTAAATGGGCCTGTCGGGAACGGCTAGGTTTAAAACTCAAAGGTCGCCTGTCGGGAATGGGTAAAGGAATCCTATCGGGAATGGTTCCAGGAAAACACGGTTAAGATGTAAGACCAAAAGATCTACCAACCGAGAAACTGTGACTCTAGTGAGGAGGAAAGTAGTGAAACCCTTGTACTGCTTTGAAATGTCCGTTGAGGAATGACGGAGGCGTTCGTTTTGGTTTTGTCAATTATGATAGAAGAGAAACAATTTTGGACTCTCGCACGAGGTACCAAAACTGGCTTATGCTTCGCATGGATATGTTTGAATTTTTTCATGGCGTAATGCTCCATCTCGAATAGAAATACTACGCGTTTTTTAGGATGCAATGATTACTATATGCAACATGCAAGGAGGTTCCTCAGCAAACTAAATGCTGAGGAAAAGAAGGCCACTCCGCTGGGGATAGCAAACTGAATTATCCTCGTGCTCGCAACTCATGCTGGGGAAAACAAAATAACCTGATCTCCTAATCTGGGCTCTGAACTGACGAACCCGTTGAGGTTACTGTAAGGAATAATGCCCTTCCTGGGGAGACATCATCTGAATCAATCTGTTTGGGGAAGAACCATATCCATAGAACTCCGCTGGGAAAACGACAACTTTCTGACCTGGCTGCTAAGGAGTTGAGATCAAACGAACTCTTGCTGAGGAAGGGAATACCTACTGAGGGACTGAGATCAACCATGTTCCTGCTGGGGATGACAACCTCAAAGAAGAGATTCCTGCTGAGGTAACCGCTTCTGCTTGGGGAGAACTATTATTTGAGTCCTGCTGGAAAAGACACTGAAGACATCTCATGATATTGATGGGCCAACCAGCGAACATTAATACCTGCAAACAAAAGGGTGTACACACATGCCCCAGGGTATCAATGAATTTTGAATTCATCACCCAAGAGTACCTGGCATTCAAAGCAATTTTAATTGTTTTCTTTTGCACGCATGTCATTGTAAAACCTCGATGTTTTCAAATGCAATGTTTATAAAAAACTTGGATGTTTTTTGCAATCAAAACAAACTGTAAAAGAAAGCATAAGAAATGGATATTTCGTATAAAGAAAATTTTATTGATTGAAAAGCCCGAAGATAGGCGTTTACATCAAGAGGCAATTCATGGAAAGAGATAATTGCTTAAAAGAGAAAAGAAACTATCCTAATGGCAATGTGGAAAACGAAAATCTATTAAGTTTCAATCCTGTTATGGTTCATATGTCTTCAAGACTCTCCAAGTGTCTCGCTTTCTAAGGGGGAAGATTGGACCGATTCCTATCCTTCAGAATGCCTCTTGTTGAAACGAGATGGGATACAGGTTACTCAGATCGCAGCCTTTTGCTAAATCCCTCTTTTTCCTGGATCTCCCTTTGCAGGTTTTCAATCCACCGCGATACCTATTTTTGCCTAAGTTGCCCTTTCGGGTTTTCAACTTACCGGGTGTACTCTTTTTTTTTTATCCCTAATTTTTTCCCGAACCTTTTCTTCTTTTTTTTCTTTTATGGTTCGCCGGGATGCCCTTTTTTTGCCTGGACTCTCTTTTTACTGTCCAGCGGGTCCATTTATGTGAATTATTTTTTGACTACGTCTGAGTTCACAGGAGACGGAAAATCCTCTCACCATCCATAGTTGTAAGCATCAAGGCTCCGCCCGAGAAAACCTTCTTGACAACATATGGACCTTCATAATTCGGAGTCCATTTTCCCCTGTGGTATGTATTAGGAGGAAGAATCCTTTTCAACACCAAGTCACCTGTCTGATAATTCCGAGGATGCACTTTCTGATTGAATGCCCGTTTCATCCTTCTCTGATACAGTTGCCCATGGCATACTGTTGCCAATCTCCTCTCTTCTATGAGACTCAACTCGTTGAACCTCGTTCGAACCCATTCAGCCTCATCAAGCTTGATATCCATCATGACCCTTAGAGAAGGAATCTCAACTTCAACCGGTAAGACCGCTTCCATACCATACATAAGAGAAAACGGGGTTGCCCCAATAGACGTACGTACTGATGTACGGTACCCATGCAAAGGGAAAGGCAACATCTCGTGCCGATCCTTGTATGTCACGACCATCTTTTGTACAATCTTCTTGATATTTTTATTGGCTGCCTCGACGGCACCATTCATCTTTGGGCGATACGGAGAAGAATTGTGATGTTCAACCTTGAAGCTCTGGCACAACTCTTGCATCATTTTATTATTAAGATTAGAACCGTTGTCAGTGATGATCCTTTCGGGCACCCCGTATCGACAAATAATCTCTTTCTTGATAAACCGGGCAACCACCTGCTTGGTGACATTTGCAAATGAAGCAGCTTCCACCAACTTGGTGAAGTAATCAATAGCCACCAGGATAAAACGATGCCCATTAGAAGCGGTGGGCTCAATCTTCCCAATCATATCAATGCCCCACATGGCAAAGGGCCAAGGGGAACTCATCACGTTTAAAGGATTCGGTGGCACATGCACTTTATCTGCATAAATCTGGAACTTGTGGCATTTTCGAGCATATTTGAAACAATCAGCCTCCATGGTCATCCAGTAATAACCAGCTCGCAACAATTTTTTTGCAATGGCATATCCACCAGCATGGGTACCAAAAAAACCTTCGTGCACTTCTTGCATTAACATGTCTGCTTCGTGTCTATCCACGCATCTGAGCAAGACCATGTCAAAATTTCTTTTGTACAATACATCACTCTCATCCAAGAAGAAACTGCCTGCCAGCCTTCTCAGAGTCTTCTTGTCATTGTTAGATGTTCCAGCCGGATACTCTTGACTCTTCAAGAAATGCTTGATAT
This sequence comes from Lathyrus tuberosus, assembly GCA_022829125.1. NCBI lineage: Eukaryota > Viridiplantae > Streptophyta > Magnoliopsida > Fabales > Fabaceae > Lathyrus > Lathyrus tuberosus. The sequence goes on from JALAZF010000422.1 coordinate 884,697, forward strand.
CATAATACCAAGGCTTATCATCAGTCACTATATCTGCTGCAAACACATGAGCAGGTCTATCAAGCCTCATTACATCAATTTTGGGTATATGATTCCACCAATTCACTTGAATCATAGAAGATAATGTTGCCAAAGTGTATTCCATCTGATTTTCATCACGCGGTACATGATACAGTTTTACTGTTGTGAAGAAAGTCAATAATCTTCTCTCATAATCTCTGTAAGGAATCAAATTGAGCTGATTGGCGTGCCAATCTCCATTGATTTGATTGATCACTAGAGCGGAATCCCCAAACACATCAAGAGTCTTGATCCTTAAATCAATGGCTTCTTCAATACCCATAATACAGGCTTCGTATTTGGCTTCATTGTTGGTGACACCAAATGTCAGTCTGGCAGTGAAAGGTATGTGAGAACCCTTCGGAGTTATGAGAACTGCCCCAACACCGCTTCCATTCACATTAACAGCCCCATCAAACATCAGTTTCCACTTGTCATCGGGATCTGGTCCTTCATCAACTGGTGGCTCTTCGCAATCTTTCATTTTTAGATACATGATGTCTTCATCAGGGAAATCAAACCTCATTGGCTGATAATCATCAATTGGTTGCTCAGCAAGATAATCAGACAGAATACTACCCATTATGGATTTTTGGGAAGTATATTGTATGTCATACTCTGTCAACACCATCTGCCAACGGGAAACCCTTCCGGTGAGAGCTGGCTTTTCAAAAATGTACTTGACTGGATCCATTTTTGATATCAATAGAGTTGTGTGAGTCAGCATATATTGTCTCAAATGCTTAGCAGCTCATGCAAGTGTACAACATGTCTTTTCAAGCATTGAGTATCTAGACTCGCAGTCTGTGAATTTTTTGTTCAGGTAGTAAATGGCATGCTCTTTCCTACCTGTCTCGTCGTGTTGACCGAGAACACAACCCATTGAATTTTCACGTACCGAGAAATACATTATCAGTGATCTCCCAAGAACTGGAGACATCAGAATCGGAGGCTTCTGCAAATACTCTTTTGATTTATCAAGCGCCCTTTGGCAATCATCATTCCAATGAATTGATTGATCTTTTCTCAACAATTTGAATATTGGCTCGTAAGTGGCTGTAAGATGAGATATGAATCTAGCAATGTAGTTCAATCTCCCTAAGAAACCACGAACTTGCTTTTCTGTTCTTGGCTCGGGCATATCTTGTATTGCTTTTACTTTTGATGGATCAACCTCGATTCCTCTTTCACTGACAATAAAGCCCAATAGCTTACCAGATCTCACCCCGAAAGTACACTTATTCGGGTTCAGCCTAAGTCTGAATTGTCTCAATCGCTCAAAAAGCTTTTTCAGATTCACCAAGTGCTCTTCTTCAGCCTGCGACTTAGCAATCATATCATCAACATAAACCTCGATCTCTTTATGAATCATGTCATGAAAGAGTGTCACCATAGCACGCTGATAAGTTGCCCCTGCGTTTTTCAAACCAAAAGGCATCACTTTATAACAGAATGTGCCCCATGGGGTAATAAACGTTGTTTTCTCCATGTCTTCCGGTGCCATTTTAATCTGATTATAACCGAAAAAGCCATCCATGAAGGAAAATACCAAGAATTAAGTTGTATTATCTACCAGTACATCAATGTGAGGTAATGGAAAATCATCTTTCGGACTTGCTCGGTTTAAATCACGGTAGTCAACACACATCTGGACCTTACCATCTTTCTTAGGTACAGGGACAATATTTGCAACCCATGGGGGATAGCTGGTAACGGCCAAGAAACCTGCATCAAACTGTTTCTGCACCTCCTCTTTGATCTTAATGGCCATTTCCGGTTTAGTTCTTCTGAGCTTCTGTTTGACGGGGGAACAACCTTCTTTGAGAGGCAACCTATGCACAACAATATCTGTATCCAACCCCGGCATATCTTGATAGGACCAGGCAAAGATATCGACATATTCGCGCAACATCTCAATCAGCTCTTTCTTCACATTCTTTGCTAGGCTTGCCCCTATTTTGACTTCTTTTCTCGCATCCTCGGTGCCAAGGTTGATGACCTCTAGTGACTCTTGATGAGGGTGAATAGCTCTTTCCTCCTGTTTCAATAATCTGGCCAATTCTTCGGGAAGTTCACAGTCTTCCTCACCCCCCTCTTCAGCTTGGTAAATTGGATTATCAAAGTCATATCGAGCCATAGCAGGACCGTTATCAACAGAATCCGGAAGATTGTTTCTACATGAATGATGGTTCATGCTTTATTTTAGAAAGAGCCTTTTGAAAAGAAAGAAAACAAACTATGGAGAAAACATTGCCATTTTTATTTGAAATAAAATGAAAAGTGTAAAATGAAAGACAGGGATCACAATTTTTGAATACAAAAAACATCCTTTTATTGATGATAAACTTGCATATGAAACAAATGTGGCCCTACAATGAAATCACTAGGCCTTGGGCAGAGCCTAGGATTTTACATGCAACATGAAAAGCAAAGAAAATTACTCTTTCTGCAGGGTAACTTGGATGAGGTCTTCAGAGAAGCAGTTATTCAGCTTCTGCCCTGGGACACATGGGCGCACCCAATTGTTCATATCATAATCGTTGTCCCTATCATCTTCATTTGCAGCAAAGACTTGACCATGATTGATGATCCCCCCACTAGAAAAAGAGATAGGTCCTTAACGCTCTTGGCCTGTTGGCTGCGAAGCTTGAGCAGGCTGGTAACCAATTCCACAATTGTCTTCCTTAAATGGCACCTCAATCAACTAGCCCCAACCTTCAGCATGACCTGACTGTACTACTTCGAGATCCTGTTTGTATGAAACTATAGAAGTTCCCGCTTTTGTTTCACTGGAAGGAGGGTCATTTTCAATACTTACGGCTTCGAATGCTTGACAAAGAGTTTCATGGATCTCGCCGTCCATCTCCACATATTTGAATGACGACAAATGACTGACAAATATATCCTCCTCTCCACATACCGTGACAACCTGACCATCCATGACAAACTTTATCTTCTGATGGAGCGTTGACGATACTGCCCCTGCAGCATGTATCCATGGGCGCCCTAGCAAGCAGCTATAAGCCGGCTGGATTTCCATCACATAGAAAATTGTATTAAACACTTAGGGTCCGATCTTCACAGGCAACTCTACTTCCCCAAAAACTGATCTTTTGGAGCCGTCGAAAGTGCGCACCACTAAATCACACGGTCGGAGTACAACCCCGTCAACATCCAACTTTGCCAAAGCCTTCTTCGGCAGCACATTCATGGACGAGCCAGTATCTACCAACACATGGGACAAGACTGCCCCTTTGCACTCCATGGAGATGTGGAGAGCTTTGTTATGATTTCTCCCCTCTGGCGTCAGATCAAAATCGGTAAACCAGAACCCGTTACTGGCATTGACATGGGAAATAACACCCTCGAGTTGGTTCACCGATATCTCGCGTGGGACGTACGCCATATTCAAGATTTTCAGCAGGGCGTTGCGATGTGCCTCGTAACATAACAGTAGTGACAAGATAGAAATCTTGGAAGGAGTTTGATGCAGGTGATCCACTATCTTGTAATCGCTCTTTCGGATAATCCTTATAAACTCTTCAACTTATTTTTCAAAGGAATTACCAGGCTCTGCCCTTTGCACGGGCTCTTCGTTTACCACCTGCTTGCGTTTAGCTTTCGCCAAAGCTTCAGCATCATCGTTTCGGAGCGTCTGTGGAGCAAAGAGCCTTCCACTACGGGTAAAACCACCCATTCCTCCTACATTCCCCACACTTGAACCAGTTTCCTTGGGAACCTCCACTTCCTGTTTCTGCCCTTGATAATAAACATCAGCTCCGTAATGCCATGGGATCACTTTTGTACTTTCATATGGCATAGGACCCGGAACAGTTATAGTCACAGGGGCTAACTGCACAGGCATGGGGACTTGTAGTGGCGTATGCACGGGAATCTCTGCCGGAGTAAAGTAAATGGTAATTGTTGAGACCGTATCATCCTTCTTTCTCATTTGATCAAACTGTAAACAACCTTCTTCTATCAACTTCTGAAGGCCCTTCCTCAATTCATCACAACCATTCATCGCAGTCAAACATTCTGAGCAATTTTCCAGACAACCGGGGAATAAGCTGTAATACACCAAAATTTGCCCTCTTTCTTTTAGCACTAATTGGCTTATGCTTCACTTCATTTGCATCCTCATTTCTGCATTTTGCATGGTTCTTTTGGGCATGGGATAAAGGTATTTTCCAGCAGCTCATGGCGTCAGTAGTTCCAGTATCATTTTCAACAATGTTCAGAGCCAAGAAGATGGTCTTCAAAGTCTTTTCGAGCATTTATTTTGCTCATTAGATGATTTGATAATCAGAAGCTCCGACAGTCTTTTTTTTTATCAGTGATTCGGCACCGGACAGTCATTTTCAGCAGTATTCCGAGCGAAAAGGATTTCACAGCATATTTCAAGCGTGTATCAGTGGTGATATCCAACGGCAAGTTTCAGAGATCTAATGTGGCTCAGAACAGGTGGAATCAGACCATTTTCCAATTTTCCCTCCAAAAGGCGCCAAAATTCAAATTTTGAACTGAGTAACCGGTTACAGCATATCTGCTAACCGGTTACTCCTTAGTTTTTTTGCTCATTTTTTAGTTTTTTGAACTGAGTAACCGGTTAGCATATATGCTGTAACCGGTTACTCTGGGAAAAATTTGAAAAATTCTGTTTTCATCATTTGTGATCATGTGCTTGGCATGTGCACATGTAGGAAGGATCTAGAACTGATATTTTCATCATTTTCCACCCAAAATTCAAATTCCTCCCAACATTTTCCACTCTAATTCCTCATTTCCTTTCCTAATTCACTTTTCACTCCAATTTCCACTCACTTAACCTCACTCCAAACCCAAACTTAACTCCTAACCTAGGGGTTATTTAAATCAATTCATTCCAAACCAAAAAGGGACCTAGATCATTTTTTTTACTCCCAATTTTTAGAATTCTCTCAATTCTCTCCCACTTTTTCATTCTCCATCTCCATTTTCAACCACACTCAAAGCTCTTTTTCAAAGATTAACAAGTTCTTCATTGGAACTTGTTAATTCTTGAGCTAAAACCTCTCATCATCACTACATTTCTACTTTTCAATTTGGATTTTCGTTTGGATCTGGTTCTGAATTTCCAGAAGTGATTTTTGGAAGTGATTTTGGAGTTTTGGTTGCTATTTGCTTTGATCTTCAACTTTTGAGTGCAAGGAGCTTGTGGATATTGGATTTCTCTACTTGGATTCATCAAATTCTGTTTACAACACTTACCAAAGCAATTCTCAGCTTTGTAGGTTGGTTAATTTCAGATCCACACTCATTTTAGCTTAATTGCAACTTATACAATGTAGATCCATGATTTTTGATGTGTTTTGATACATTTGTGTGAATTTGATTGTGGATGTTGGTGATTATTGGATCTAAATGATGTTTGAATACTGTGTTTGAACGTAATTTTCGTGCATAAGTGATTACATGATCATTGGAGTTGTTTGAATAAGTCATTTGCTACTGAAAAGTGCTTTTGGAGTTGTTTTTTTGAGTTTTGTTGTTGTGTAACCGATTAGCAGTTATGCTGTAACCGGTTAACATGTTGTTTTTTACGTAATTTCTGCCTGTTTTGAACTGTGTAACCGGTTACAGCATAACTGCTAACCGGTTACCACTGCTGCAGAATGAGATTTTCCTGCATTTTCTTGCTTGTTTGAGATCCTTTGCATGTCTAAACTTCATAGATTAATATGTTGATGATTTATGGATTATTCTTGATCTGTCTCACCCCACATCCTTGCATGAACATGATTCTTCGACACACGATCTTTGATTTCTCATTGTTAAATGTTCATGTTTGCATTGATGTTTTCTTAATGTGACGAACACTTTGCACACACTCCTTGAGCATGTTAATTGTGAATTATTGCTGGTGTTGCTGGAGTTGTTGTGATGTATATGTGTGCTTGTATCTAACCTCATGAAATGCATATTTGATTGGACTTGTTCATGTGCTAAATGTTGTGCATTCTTTCATGATGTGGTGTATTCTTCCATGATGTTTTCAAGCATTGCTTACTATGGTGTGTGGTGTGATTGTGATCATAATTGATCAAAAAGTGTATGATGTTTGATGTTTGCTCATTATGTCATGATTGAATCATCTTCAAATGTATTGCATGCTGCCTTGTTTCTACTGCTGTCTATGTGCATATGAGCTGTTGAATGTGCTGCTGTATGCTATTTGGTGTGTTTGCTAGATTTTACTGTTGTGCAAGTGTGGAAGCGCTGTTGTAGCCGCTGTTTGTTTTTTTTCTTTTCCACTCCTACTCCTCCCTTGAATCTCAAGACTTGTTTAAGTCTTGGATTTACTCTCTTAGGGCTACCTAGTCCAACTTAATTTTCGATTAAGCTTGGAGTTGGATTAGCATTAGGCTTCCCTTTGCATGCTAACTTAGGTAGATGTTTCCCCTTTCAAACTCAACTATAGGGCCACCTTTGCATGATAACATTAGGAACATTTAGTTTCCCCTTGGTGTTTTCTTTTCGACTTAAGTCTTCTCTTCTCATCTCATGACAATTCTAAGACACTTAATAAAGGTAACGGGTATTGTCATGAGCCTTGTATGGGGGAAATGAGGAATGAGGGGTGTCCTATCATTTTTCTAGAGTGTTTGGTGGACGTTCCATCTTGGAACGATTTGTTAAACATTCGTTCCTACCTCATAGACTTCGGTGCAATGCAAGTTACAAACTAACTTCAATCCACTTCTGTCTTAAAAACACAAAAACAAATTCAACCTTTTTTATCCTTCGGGATCGTTCAAGTCCAAATCATTTTCAGAAAAGTGCACGTTACTCCCGTCTTGTCGCAAACAGGCATCGACCCTAACTGCCAGACGCGAATCTAATGTCGCTCATAAAAAACACTAACCGACCTCGTTAGGTCGAACTACGACTGCTCTGATTTCCTCTCTCTAGTCCGATTGAGGATATGTAGGCACAAGACGACGATGTCTTGGCGAGTAACCTCCCCCTTTTAGTTCGTGTCCGAATTATGTTGACTCTGACTTTCCCATTGCACGAGGGAATATGTAGGCATAGGACGAGCGATATCCTATCGATTCACTTCTTTTTCTTTTCTCCCCCCATTTCTTCGCTCTTTTCTGTTCCCGTTCTTTCTCCTTTCCAGTAGCAGTGGAGCTCCAGATGACGACACCCTTTGATCGAGACAACAAGCATGGATCCCATCGAGTACGATGGACGCGTGGGGGTGCTAATACCTTTCCCTCGCGTAACCGACCCCCTTACCCATTTCTCTTGGTCGTGAGACCATGCTCTTTTCCTTCCCTCAGGTTTACGCAATGTTTTCTTTCCATCTCTTAGGATAAATACACATTCTGATGACTCTGTTTCTGCGCCACTTTCGCGTTTGTACCTGGATGAAAATCCTCGAGAGCCACAGCTGGCAACTCTGCTGGGGACAGGTTGACCTCTTGCTGGTCCATCCCCATTTGCGAGTCAATCCTAGCGTTTGGTTGTTTATTTTCATTGGGTGTTTACTGTTGTGCTTAATTTACTGGATATTATTGTATTACTGTATTTACCGTATTTATTGCATTGCATTCATTATTATGTGGACTGTGTTGTGCTGTACTGGATTTTCTGTTTGGCAGGTTGGGATTTCTGAGAGATAAGCCCAATACACAGGCTTAAGCATACACTTAGGACTAGAGTGGAAAGTAGTGGGACCTACGCGCCGTCTTGGTGCGTTTGGTGTTCACGAAATTCCCTTTCAGACAAGGCTATCTTGGGAGATATTTTGACGTGCGTGTCTTACGTATTTCAGAGTATTGATCTAGAGAGTTGTCGACTCTGGCGACCGTTTCTCCGAGGACTCAGCAACCCCTCTCCTCCCGACATGTGATAATGGCAAACCAGAAATTGCAAACCCATTACACTTGTCGATCCGAGGACCCAATGCTGGGAACTTGCATAGGATGACCTTATTTTTGGGGGAATCAGTGGACGACCTCTTTGTTTGGCGATAGTATTGTGCCCCGAGGTATGAATGTACTATTGCTTCTCAAATCGAGAATCTGAGACTGAGGATCCCATTTTCTAGAACCCACATGTGAGAGTGGATGGGTGTTTGCAGGTCAGTAGGTAACCGAAGCCTTCAACCTACCCGGTTTTCTGGATTTCTCGTCAGTGTATAGTTATTTACCTGGTTTTCTGGTTATCTCAGTGGTCCGATGTTCTAGAATTCTGGTTTTTTGGGTTGTGGTTCTTGTTTAGTTAATAGCACAGCACATGTCCAGAGCAGTGATACCTTGATCCCATGTTTGCATTTGCATCATTTCTTGCATTCTAACATGTTTGAGATTTTTCAGGACTTGCATCTTACCCTTGATTCCGGTTGTTGAGGTGTTCTCATCATGGATGCTCAGAGGAAGAAGAATGTAGCGTACACGTTCCTAGATCCGACTATGAAGTTGATTCACAAGATGATTAGTATGATTGATCCCGAGATCCGCGCCAAGTTCAAGGAGGAATATGGGAAGATATTGAAGGTTGTCCGAAATATTTCACAAGAAGAGCACGATGCCATTCACAGACTCCTTCAATTTTATGACCCTCCTTTGCGTTGTTTCACTTTTCCAGATTATGTATTGGCTCCAACCTTAGAGGAATTCTCATTTATTTTGGGAATCTCCATCAAGCCAAGGATACCTTTCTTTTCTGAAGAGCGGCCAGGATTGGAAGAGATGGCAGCTGCTATCCACATTGGGGAATCCGTTCTGAGTAACAACGTTATTAACAAGCAAGGGTTTAAAGGCCTCCCTTTGAAGTTTCTGTTTGACCAAGCCAGTTCGTATGCTAAAGAGAGAAATTGGTATGCTTTTAATGCTATATTAGCTCTTTGCATTTATGGGATTATCCTATTCCCCAACATCCCTGATCTTGTTGATATGCATGCAATTCGGATTTTCATCTTGAGGAACCCCGTGCCTACCCTTCTTGGGGACGTGTATCATTAAGTTCACTACAAGAACGAAAAGAGATGAGGAAGGACTGTAAGTTGCTGCGCGCCGCTCCTATCTACCTGGTTTTTTAGTCATCTCCCTAAAACTGGGGCTTTCGTTGATATGAGTGGTTCTATGAAGTGGTCTAAGAGGCTGATGGGATTGACTGCTGATAACATTGTCTGGTTTAATCACAGTTTCCTGGGGATTGAGCTCATTTTCAACTGTGGAGAATTCCCAAATGTACCCTTAATAGGGAGGAAAGGCGAAATTAATTATAACTATTCCCTTGCTATCAGACAATTTGGATATGCATTGAAGACTCCCCCGAGGAACAGGATATCAGAAAATATTTGTTTTTCAATGACACTGCAGACCAAGAGATGTTAAGGAAGTCCGTGAACGCTTGGAAGCAGGTTTTTAAGAGGGGAAAGACTTTCTTTGGGAAGTGCAACAACCAAGCTTTCTCTCCGTATGTAGAGTGGGTCCGAAAAAGGGCAGAAGAGGGGCTTCTTCCTTTCCCAATAGAGCCGCCGTTATACCCTTTGTTGATTGAGCCACCAACCACGGTGAAGATAGAGAAGTATAATAAACTGTGGGCCGAAAAGGAGAAGCTTCGAGAGGAGAATAGTGAGCTACAGAGAGAAATCTACCAGTTGAAGCATGAGCGAGGTGAAGCTGTTGATGTCGCCAAGTTGAAAATATAGCTGCTCGCTGAGAAAGAAAAGGAGTTGGTTGATGAAATCACAGCTAGACAGAAGGTAGGACAAGCCTTAAAAGGTGTTAGTAGAGTCCTCAAGTCCAAGAAGGAAGAATTGGCCAAAGCTTTGCTAAAGATTCATAGGTTCAATGCTTATCGAAATACTGCAATCGCAGCCAACAAGCAGAAGGAAGATAAGTATTTGGAGCAGATTGAGAGTCTGAAGTTGAAGCTTAGGAAGAAAGACGAGGAGATCTTATCAGGGACGTTCCAGAGACACACAGTTGAGGAACGACTGAATGAGGCTATAGTAATTATTGAGGAACTAAAAATACAAGCAGAAGTGAAGAGACTTAGAGGAGAGGGACCTAGCATGGACGGGGTTTCTGAAGAGGATGCTTGGGAGTTGCATTGTCGCTACTAGCAAGGGATTATGCATAGAAGAGATGTTCTCATCCAAGAGTTGATTCAGAATCCGAAGCATCCTAACACCAAGAAGTTATTTAAAGAGGTGCAAAACTGGTGTAAAGAGCATGACGGCTGGGGAGGACTGGCGTGTTTGGATTTTGATGATATGCCTTAGTTTGTCTTTTCCTCTCTTTCATTGTATTTGGGGTCACCACCAGGCTTGTTGGTTGGGATCTTTGTTTTTCTTGCTTCAGATTTATTATGTTATCTTGGGTTGTAATCTCTGACAAATGGCTATCCTCTGATTTATATATGAGCAGAAGTTTCATTCTATCTTGTCTTTAAACTAGAATCAAGGGGTGGATCGCCCTGCAAAGATTCAAATGTGTTCATTTACATTTGCATTATCATAATCATTTTTGCATAGCAGGTACTCGTCCCGGGTTTTTCTAACCTTTATTTGGTTGCAGGCAGGATTGATAATCAACCGATTCACCGATATTCTACCGGATCAAATCAGAAGAGAATTATGGAGCAAATGCAAGCGGAAATGGCCGCCATGCAAGCCCGTATAGTCCAATTCATGGAACTGATGCAAGGAGTTGCACAGGGACAGGAGCAGCTCAGAACCCTTGTTCAACCCCTGGTGGCAAGAGTAGATGAGGATGGTGTACTGCATGGTGGTCTCCATAACGATGTTATTCCTTCGGGCGGAGGTGTTAATGGAAACGGTGTTCAGAATGGACCTCCGAGCGAAGTTCCAGTTCCCTCTGTTGTATCCCTCCGGACGGAGGAGAGCAGGTGGTGATTCCTTCTGTTATCAGAGGAGGAAATATTGTTTGCGCTGTTCATGGCCGTCGTTATGATGACCAACAGGACGACATTTTTTCTATGCAAGGCGTTGATGTTACTCCTCAGGTGGACAATGATCAAAGGTTCGGACTGATTGAGCAGCAGTTAAGAGGAGTTGTGAATCAAAATTCTGTGGGTATGGATCTGGAGGATTTGGGGCTGGTTCTCGGTGTCCTAATTCCTCATAAATTCCAGGTGCCCATGTTTGAGAAATACAATGGTACTACTTGTCCCAAGACGCATGTCAGGGCATATGCACGAAAGATGGTCGCGTATTCTAAAGATGAGAAATTGTTGATGCATTTCTTCCAGGACAACCTGTCTGGGGCATCCTTGGAATGGTATATGCAATTGGAGAGATACCATGTCCATAATTGGAGGGAGCTGGTAGAGGCCTTTCTCAAGCATTACCAATATAACACTGATATGGCTCCCAACAGGACCCAGTTACAGAGTATGTCTCAAAAGAATAATGAAAGCTTAAAGGAATATGCGCAGAGATGGCGTGAACTGGCGGCAAGGGTGCAGCCGCCAATGTTGGAAAAGGAGATGCTGAATCTGTTTATGGATACTTTGCCGGGACGTTATTATGAGAAACGGTTACCTTACATGTCAGGCAAGTTTGCTAATTTAATCATGGTTGGGGAGATGTTAGAGAGTGGAATCAAAGCTGGGAAACAGTCAGGTAATGATGGGTCATCTTCTGGTCAGGGGAAGAAACCCTATGTTAATTACAAGAAAAAGGAAGAAGCAAATTTTGTGTCGTCTTACCGAGGTAAAGGGAAGCAGCATCAGAGTTATAACCAGTAAGTAGCTTCAGTGACAATTCCTGCAGCACCTCCATAGCAGCAACAGAATCGTGCTTCATGCCAGCAGCAATTTACGCCTAAGCAGAACCGACATTTTGATACTCCGTCGTTGCCATATTCACAGTTGTTTCAGCATTTGCTACAGTTGTAGTTAATCCAGAAAAGGACTCTAGCTCCTCTCACCGATAATCCACCTCTGGGTTATAATCCTAACGCTTACTGTGACTTTCATTATGGGGCACCCGGACACTATATTGAGGACTGCAAAGCTTTTAAGCATACGGTCCAAGACTTGGTGGATTCAAAGGCCATTAACTTTTCAAATGATGTGTCAAATGTCATCCAAAACCCAATGCCGAACCATGGTGGGCCGAGGGTTAATGTTGTGTTAGAGGAGAATGAATCTTTGAATATGGTTATGGATGTTAATGAATTAAAGACTCCTTTGATGGTGGTAAAGGAGAGGTTATTGAGGGGTGGGGTGTCCCCCGGCTGTGATGAGAATTGTTATGAATGTATGTCGCAAGTGAATGGGTGTGGTTTGTTGAAATCCAGAATTCAAAAGTTGATAGATGAAGGTCGATTGCAATTTGACCGATGTGACCAACAGAAAGAAGTTGTTAGCAGAAAAATGAGGTTGCTACCATTACTATCCCTTTCAAAACAATCACTATTTCAGGGCTGATAAGACCAGCACCGGTTATTATTACAGCTCCCGGACCTGTTCCATATGAGAGCACCAAGGCCATTCCTTGGAATTATGGAGCCGAAGTGTTTGTTAATGGGCAGAAACAAGAACTAGTGGGAACTTCTGTGGTGAACTCTTGTGTTGAGAATAATGAAGAGGCAGGGGCTATCATGAGAAGTGGTAAAGTCTTTATCCCTTCAGATGATCAAGCTGGTAGTTCTAGACAAGACAAAGGAAAGCAAGTTGTAGATAATTCTGTACAAGCGCCAGTAGGGAATGATTCCACAGCAAGACCGGTTGATAATTCATTCTCCGAGAATGTAGAAGAGTTTATGAGGTTGATTCGAAAAAGTGACTACAAAATAGTGGATCAATTACATCAGACACCGTCTAAGATTTCTATCTTGTCTCTGTTATTGTGTTCTGAGGCTCACCGAAACGCATTGCTGAAAGTACTGAATGCTGCTTACGTACCCCAGGAGATCTCTGTTAATCAGTTGGAAGGGGTAGTGGCCCATGTAAATGCAGGGAACGGTCTGGGTTTTACTGATTTTGATTTAACTCCAGCTGGGAGGAACCATAATAATGCCTTGCATACTTCTGTTGAATGTCGCAGATCGTTGATGTCTCATGTGCTTGTGGATACTGGATCCTCTTTGAATGTTCAGCCTAAGAAAGCCTTAATGAAGCTGGACACTCGTGGGTTGATATGCACACCAAGTGATTTAGTGGTGCGCGCTTTCGACGGCTCAAAGAGATCCATTTTCAGAGAGATTGTGTTACCGATTAAGGTTGGGCCAGAGGTTTTTGATGCTACCTTCTATATCATGGACATCCAACCTGCTTACAGTTGTCTGTTGGGTCGTCCTTGGATTCACAGTGCTGGGGCTGTGACATCTACATTGCATCAGAAGTTAAAGTATATGATAGACGGACATGTGGTAACGGTTTGTGGAGAAGAGGATATCATGATAAGCCAGCTATCTACTTTCAAATATGTGGAGGTAGATGGCGAAATACATGAAACTTTATGTCAGGCTTTTGAAACAGTAAATATCCCTGAGGAATCTCCCAAGGAAGTCAGCCAACCTGAAGTGGTAGAGCAGCCTACAGTGGTACATTAGCCGGAGATTTCTATGTCTTCCTTCAAGGATGCACGCGCCGTGGTTGAAGCCGGCAGTTCACAAAAGTGGGGTCAGATTATTGATGTCCAGGAAAAGCGGAATACTCATGGACTGGGGTATAAGCCACCCAGGCATCCAGAAGAGCCTCCCAAATTCTATGGTCCAGTTCGTTTCACTAGTGCTGGTGTATTCTTTGACAGAATCAATGCTATTGATGAAGATGGGGATAGTGATTGTGATATGGATAGTTGGATCCTCCCCTGTGTCCCAGGGAAAAGTCTTCGCAACTGGTCATCGGAGAAAGCCATTCAAGTGACCGGACCAGAGTAATTGATTTTGTTTGTCATCTATGTTAATCCTACGTTCTGCCCAAGACGTAGCGATTCTTGTTTGTAGGGCTTGAATATTTTTGTATCCTTTTCTTTATCATTAATAAAGGACGTTTTCGCATTCAAATGTTTTGATCCCTATTTTTTTTCTGTTTTTTATTTTCGCATTAAAACCACATCAAAATGGCAAGGTGTTTTTGTTTGATGCATCCATAATAAACATAAATCATCAATCATGCAGGTTTCCTTGTTAAGATTCCACCCCTCATGATTCAGCTATGGCCCGATACGACTTCGACAATCCTATTTATCAGGCTGAAGAAGAGACTGATGAAGATTGTGCCTTACCAGAGGAATTAGCCAGGCTGTTAAAACAGGAGGAGAAGGTCATTGTGCCTCATCAAGAGGAAATCGAGGTTGTTAACTCTGGAACCGAGGACGCAAGGAAAGAGGTTCGGATTGGGGCTGCTTTAGAAGACACTGTCAAGGGATGATTGATTGAAATGCTCCGAGAGTATGTGGATATCTTCGCCTGGTCTTACCAAGACATGCCTGGGCTAGACACTGACATCGTGGTACACCAGTTGCCGCTAAAAGAGGGATACACTCCGGTTAAGCAGACGCTGAGAAGGACGAAACCGGATATAGCTATCAAAATTAAAGAAGAGGTTCAGAAACAGTTAGATGTTGGGTTTCTTGCTGTAACAAATTATCCTCCTTGGGTTGCTAACATAGTTCCTGTACCTAAGAAAGATGGAAAGGTCAGGATGTGTGTGGATTACAGAGATCTGAATAGAGCAAGCCCAAAAGACGATTTCCCGCTTCCTCACATTGACGTGTTAGTGGACAACACTGCTCAATATTCTGTGTTTTCCTTCATGGATGGCTTTTCTAGGTATAATCAAATCAAGATGGCCCCAGAGGACATGGAGAAAACGACGTTCATAACACCGTGGGGAACATTCTGTTACAAAATCATGCCCTTTTGATTGAAAAATGCTGGGGCAACCTATCAGCGGGCAATGGTGACTCTCTTTCATGATATGATTCATAAAGAGATCGAGGTCTATGTTGATGACATGATTGTGAAGTCAAAAATAGAGGAAGATCATCTGGTGAATCTCCAGAAACTGTTTGAAAGGTTGAGAAAGTTCAGACTGAGGTTGAATCCGAACAAGTGCTCCTTCAGGGTGAGATATGGAAAGTTACTGGGTTTTATTGTCAGCGAAAAAGGTATCGAGGTTGACCCTACTAAAGTAAAAGCCATTCAAGAAATGCCTGAGCCAAGAATAGAAAGAGAGGTTCGTGGTTTCCTAGGGAGGTTGAACTACATTGCTAGATTCATCTCTCATCTTACAGCCACGTGTGAACCGATATTCAAGTTGTTTAGAAAAGATCAAGCGGTCAGGTGGGACGAAGACTGTCAAAAGGCGTTTGAAAAAATAAAAGAATATTTGCAGGAACCTCCGGTCCTTATTCCGCCAATGCCAGGAAGGCCATTGATTATGTATCTTACGGTTCTTGAGAATTCAATGGGGTGTGTGTTCGGTCAGCATGACAAGTCAGGTAGAAAAGAGCATGCCATCTACTACCTGAGTAAGAAATTTACTGATTGTGAGTCAAGGTACTCGATGCTGGAGAAAACATGTTGTGCACTCGCTTTGGCAGCTAAGCGTTTAAGGCAGTATATGTTAAACCACATAACCTTCTTGATTTCGAAGATGGATCTGATCAAGTATGTGTTTGAAAAGCAGGCGATTTCTGGAAGAATTTCCCGTTGGCAGATGGTTCTGACGGAATACGATATTCAATATGTTTCCCAAAAGGCCATTAAGGGAAGTGTTTTGTCAGAATATCTTGTTGAACAACCAATCGAGGATTATCAATCGATGAAGTTTGAATTTCCTGATGAGCACATTATGTATCTGAAGATGAAGGATTGTGAAGAGCCTCTACCTAATGAAGGGCCAGAAATTGGGTCCCAATGGAAGCTACTCTTTGATGGGGCTATTAACTCATACGGCAACGGAATCGGGACAATCATTACGACTATAAAAGGTTCTCATATACCTTTTACTGCCCGGTTAGCATTCGTATGCACCAACAATGAGGCGGAGTATGAAGCATGCATTATGGGGTTGGAAGAAGCGATTGATTTGAGAATCAAGAACCTCGATGTTTATGGTGATTCTGCGTTGGTAGTTAATCAGATAACTGGAAAATGGGAAACTCGTCAAGCGATCTTGGTGCCTTATAACAACTATGCCAGAAGGTTGTTACCTTTCTTTGACAGAGTTGATTTCCATCATATACCCCAGTTAGAAAATCAGATGGCTGATGCGTTGGCAACGTTGTCTTAGATGTATCAGGTGAATCGTTGGAATGAAACTCCTTCGATCAGAATCATGCGTCTGGATAGACCAACTTTTGTGTTTGTAATTGAAGATGTATCAGATGGCAGACCTTGGTATCATGATATTAAGGTCTTTCTGAAGAGTCAGGAGTATCCAGAGGGTGCATCCACCAAAGATAAGAAAACTCTGAGGAGGTTGGTAGGAAATTTCTTTCTGAACAAAGATGATGTGTTATACAAGAGAAACTTTGACATGGTCTTGCTACGTTGTGTTGATGAACACGAGGCAAACCTATTGATGGAAGAAGTCTATGAAGGATCTTTCGGTACCCATGCCAATGGGCATGCTATGGCCAGAAAACTGCTGAGAGCGGGGTATTATTGGATGACTATGGAATCTGATTGTTTCAAATACGCCCAGAAATGTCATAAATGCCAGATTTATGCTGATAAGGTGCATGTACCGCCTACTCCTCTGAATGTATTGTCATCACCTTGGCATTTTGCTATGTGGGGCATTGATATGATCAGAAAGATTGAACCTACTGCTTCCAATGGGCATCGTTTCATTTTGGTTGCCATCGATTACTTCACGAAGTGGGTGGAAGCAGCCTCATTTGCTAACGTCACCAGACAAGTGGTAGCCAGATTTATCAAGAAGGACATCATCTACCGGTATGGAGTCCCGGAGAGAATCATTACTGATAATGGTTCAAATTTGAATAACAAGATGATGAAGGAGCTATGTCAGAGCTTTAAGATTGAACATCATAATTCTTCTCCCTATCGTCCGAAGATGAATGGGGCTGTTGAAGCAGCAAATAAGAACATCAAGAAGATTGTGCAGAAAATGGTAGTGATGTATAAGGACTGGCATGAGATGTTGCCTTATGCTTTACACAGTTATCGTACTTCGGTACGCACATCGACTGGGGCAACTCCTTTCTCACTGATATATGGTATGGAAGCAGTTCTACCATTAGAGGTTGAGTTTCCTTCTTTGAGAATTCTGGAAGACGTGAAGCTTGACGAAGCTGAATGGGTGCGTTCCAGACTGGATCAACTGAACCTTATTGAGGAGAAGAGATTGGCAGCCGTTGCACATGGGCGGTTATATCAGAGCAGAATGAAGAAAGTTTTTGATCAGAAAGTGCGTCCTCGGTGTTTTCAGGCTGGTGAATTGGTTTTGAAAAGGATCCTTCCTCCTCAAACAGATCACAGGGGCAAATGGACTCCAAACTACGAAGGGCCATATGTAGTAAGACAGGTTTTCTCTTGTGGAGCCTTATTACTCTCAACTATGGATGGCGAAGATTTTACATCCCCTGTGAACGCAGACGTAGTCAAAAAATACTTTGCATAAAAGAGAACCGCTGGACACAAAAAGAAAGTCCAGGCAAAAATGGGCATCCCGACAAACCATAAAAAGAAAAGGTTCGGGCAAAAATTAGGGATAAAAAAGAAAAAAGGAATAAACCCGCAAGGTTGAAAACCTGAAAAGGTAACTTTGGCAAAAAGGGGTATCCCGGTGGATTGAAAACCCGAAAAGGGCGATCCAGGAAAAAGTGAGGGATTTAAAAGCAAAAGGCTATGATTTGCGTTCGATCTGTGAGCATTCTTTGATACATGGAAATTTCGAAGGAAAGGAATTAGTCCAATCAGTCTTTTCGAAGGCCAAAGCATCTGCGGATAAGAGAGGCATATTGGGTCATAGCTAAATTGAATCATGGTGGATATCTGTTCCCCACATTGCCGACATGTGTATGTTCTTTTATTTCTTTTGTACAATTACCTCTTTTCAGGAATTGCTTCCGAATGTAAATGCCTATTTACAGGCCAATTCATTTAATAAAATCTTCATTTTACTAAAAAAAAAAGCTTTCCATTTGTGTTTTTACTTTTACTGTTTTGTTTGTGAAAACGTCCGATATTTTGATAAAACATTGCATGCGAAAATGTTAGGCTTTGCGAAGCATACCGGAAAATAGTAGAAATTGCTTAGGCAGCGGTCGTTGTAATGGTAATTGAAGTAGCTATTTTGCACATTGAACTTTCTGTTGATTTTGTTTGCAGGATAATAGGTTTGTTCTTCCCCAGTAGAGCTACTCTCCTCGACATTGAAAAGTTCATCCTCCTCAGCAGGTTGTTATTTTCCCCATCCAGGGTGTCGAGGATTATCTTCCTCAGCAGAGTACAGAGGATTATTTCCCCAGCTAGAGTTGTGATTGATTCGTTACTCTTTCTGCGAGCAGTCAGAGGTTGATACTTTTGCATCCCCAGCAGGAGACTTATGGAATATCTTCTTTGGACAAAGATGTTATTTTCCCCACAGGGCCTGAGCACTTATTCTCCTCCGCTAGTCAAGAAATGCTTTTCTCACCAGCAACGGTATGGGTCAATCCCCTCAGATGAGTAGGCTTGATGTTATCTTATAGCAGAGTTGATGTCATCATCTACCGTTCCCCAAGCAGATTTACTGGTATTGGCTGATATTCCCCAGCAGAGTAAAGGTAAGAGCATCTCCCAGCAGCAGGTTGAGTTCGGTAATATCCCCAAGCAGTTTTGGAGTTATTGACTTGTTTCCCCAAGCAGAGTTTGGTGGTGATCCTCTCAGTGGTTTGTTCAACAACAGTTGATATCCCCAGCAAGTCTTAAGTCAAATGGTTATTGGCATACTTCAAATCCAGGTGTCGAGTTCTGTCTTCGATGGAAGTCATTAGTAATCCCCAGCAGAGGAAATTTCTCTTCGGGTTCCATCTTCAATATTCATTTTTATCCATCTCCAACAAAGTGGATCTTCTCTCGGAGTTTTCATATCCAGCAGAGTTTATGATCAGGATCTTCCTCAGTAGAGTGAAGTTTTTCTCAGCAGGGTCTCTTATTTCAGAGGACAGTTTAATTTGTCATCCTCGGTGAAGTTGCCTTTGTCTTCAGCATTTATTTTGCTGGGACGCTTCTTTTGCATTGCATAAGCATTTTGCATGGCATCCTCCCAAACGCGTAGCATTTCCATTTCGTATGGAGCATTACGCCATAGAAAAATTCAAACATATGCATTCGAAGCATAAGCCAGGTTTTATATCTTTTACCAGTTTCTTTCCCCAGCAGAAAGTAACATGATTCAGGAGATGTTGTTTAACATTACACAGCAACCAATGGATTCATCCTTCTTGTCGGTCCTCCTTGCACTCCCCCGCAGAGTTGTCTGTTTAGAATTCTCTTTTCAACAACGGAGTCATCTTTGCAGATCTGTGGATTCTACTTATCTTGGGTTGGAAAGTCCATCTTCGGCTGGGTCTTTCTTTTCGAGTTCGGTTTCGGTCGTCCTCGCACTCTTTGTTATCCCCAGTAAAAGTTATCCTATATGGTATATCCTTTCTTTGAAATTCCATCTTCGGCCGGTCTTTCTTTTCGAGTCCGCTTTCGGTCGTACTCATTTGATGTTGAAAGTCCGTTTTCGGCCGGTCTTTCTTTTCGAGTCCGCTTTCGGTCGTACTCGTTTGATGTTGAAAGTCCGTTTTCGGTCGGTCTTTCTTTTTGAGTCCGCTTTCGGTCGTATTCGTTTGATGTTGAAAGTCCGTTTTCGGTCGGTCTTTCTTTTCGAGTCCGCTTTCGGTCGTACTCGTTTGATGTTGAAAGTCCGTTTTCGGTCGGTCTTTCTTTTCGAATCCGCTTTCGGTCGTACTCGTTTGTTGTTAAAATTCCGTCTCCTACCGGTCTTTCTTTTCGAGTCCGCTTTCGGTCGCACTCGTTTGTTGTTGAAAGAGCATTTTCGGCCGGTCTTTCTTCCCGAGTCTGCTTTCGGTCGTACTCGTTTGTTCTTTTCGAGTACGCTTTCGATCGTACTCGTTTGTTGTTGAAAGTCTGTTTTCGGTCGGTCTTTCTTTTTTAGTCCGCTTTCGGTCGTACTCATTGGTTGTTGAAATTCCGTCTGTAGCCGGTCTTTCTTTTCGAGTCCTCTTTCGGTCGTACTCATTGGTTGTTGAAATTCTGTCTTCGGCCGGTCTTTCTTTTCGAGTCCGCTTTCGGTCGTACTCGTTTGATGTTGAAAGTCCGTTTTCGGTCGGTCTTTCTTCTCGAGTCCGCTTTCGGTCTTACTCGTTGGTTGTTGAAATTCCGTCTTCGACCAGTCTTTCTTTTCGAGTCAGCTTTCAGTCGTACTCGTTTGATGTTGAAAGTCTATTTTCGGTCGGTCTTTCTTTTCGAATCCGCTTTCAGTCGTACTAGTTGGTTGTTGAAATCCCGTCTTCGGCCGGGGTTTCTTTTCGAGTCCGCTTTCGATCGTACTCATTTATTCTTTTCGAGTCCGCTTTCGGTCGTACTCGTTTGTTGTTGAAATTCCGTCTTCGGCCGGTCTTTCTTTTCGTGTCCGCTTTCGGTCGTACTCGTTGGTTGTTGAAAGTCCGTTTTCAGCCGGTATTTCTTTTCGAGTCCGCTTCCGGTCGTGCTCGTTTATTCTTTTCGAGTCCGCTTTTGGTCGTACTCATTTTTTCTTATATCCCCAGTGGATCCGCCTTTGGTCGGTCTGTCCTCCCGAGTTCGCCTTCGGCCATTCTCATTTTCAATCTATTTTCATTACCCCCATAGGTTGCAAATTTCCAGGTTATTTTGGTATTCAATCTCCGTGTATCCCGATTGTCTGAAAGCCTTTGCTTCCATACCCTCGGATCCAGGAAGTTTGAATAGGGGCAGCTGTAATACACCAAAATTTTCCCTCTTTCTTTTAGCACTAATTGGCTTATGCTTCACTTCATTTGCATCCTCATTTCTGCATTTTGCATGGTTCTTTTGGGCATGGGATAAAGGTATTTTCCAGCAGCTCATGGCGTCAGTAGTTCCAGTATCATTTTCAACAATGTTCAGAGCCAAGCAGATGGTCTTCAAAGTCTTTTCGAGCATTTATTTTGCTCATTAGATGATTTGATAATCAGAAGCTCCGACAGTCTTTTTTTTTATCAGTGATTCGGCACCGGACAGTCATTTTCAGCAGTATTCCGAGCGAAAAGGAGTTCACAACATATTTCAAGGGTGTATCAGTGGTGATATCCAACGACAAGTTTCAGAGATCTAATGTGGCTCAGAACAGGTGAAATCAGACCATTTTCCAATTTTCCAACCAAAAGGCGCCAAAATTTAAATTTTGAACTGAGTAACCGGTTACAGCATATGTGCTAACCGGTTACTCCTTAGTTTTTCTGCGCATTTTTCAGTTTTTTGAACTGAGTAACCGGTTAGCATATATGCTGTAACCGGTTACTCTGGGAAAAATTTGAAAAATTCTGTTTTCATCATTTGTGATCATGTGCTTGGGATGTGCACGTGTGGGAAGGATCTAGAACTGATATTTTCATCATTTTCCACCCAAAATTCAAATTCCTCCCAACATTTTCCACTCTAATTCCTCATTTCCTTTCCTAATTCACTTTTCACTCCAATTTCCACTCACTTAACCTCACTCCAAACCCAAACTTAACTCCTAACCTATGGGTTATTTAAATCAATTCATTCCAAACCAAAAAGGGACCTAGATCATTTTTTTCACTCCCAATTTTCAGAATTCTCTCAATTCTCTCACACTTTTTCATTCTCCATCTCCATTTTCAACCACACTCAAAGCTCTTTTTCAAAGAATAACAAGTTCTTCATTAGAACTTGTTAATTCTTGAGCTAAAACCTCTCATCATCACTACATTTCTACTTTTCAATTTGGATTTTCGTTTGGATTTGGTTCTAATTTTCCAGAAGTGATTTTTGGAAGTGATTTTGGAGTTTTGGTTGCTATTTTCTTGGATCTTCAACTTTTGAGTGCAAGGAGCTTGTGGATCTTGGATTTCTCTACTTGGATTCATCAAATTCTGTTTACAACACTTACCAAAGCAATTCTCAGCTTTGCAGGTTGGTTAATTTTAGATCCACACTCATATTAGCTTAATTGCAACTTATACAATGTAGATCCATGATTTTTGATGTGTTTTGATACATTTGTGTGAATTTGATTGTGGATGTTGGTGATTATTGGATCTAAATGATGTTTGAATACTGTGTTTGAACGTAGTTTTCGTGCATAAGTGATTACATGATCATTTGAGTTGTTTGAATAAGTCATTTGCTGCTAAAAAGTGCTTTTGGACTTGTTTTTTATAATCCTGTTGCTGTGTAACCGGTTAGCAGTTATGCTGTAACCGGTTAACATGTTGTTTTTTGTGTAATTTCTGGCTGTTTTGAACTGTGTAACCGGTTAAAGCATAACTACTAACCGGTTACCACTGCTGCAGAATGAGATTTTCCTGCATTTTCTTGCTTGTTTGAGATCCTTTGCATGTCTAAACTTCATGGATTAATATGTTGATGATTTATGGATTATTCTTGATCTGTCTCACCCCACATCCTTGCATGAACATGATTCTTCGACACGCGATCTTTGATTTCTCATTGTTAAATGTTCATGTTTTCATTAATGTTTTCTTAATGTGACAAACACTTTGCACACACTCCTTGAGCATGTTAATTGTGAATTATTGCTGGTGTTATTGGAGTTGTTGTGATGTATATGTGTGCTTGTATCTAACCTCATGAAATGCATATTTGACTGGACTTGTTCACGTGCTAAATGTTGTGCATTCTTTCATGATGTGGTGTATTCTTCCATGATGTTTTCAAGCATTGCTTACTATGGTGTGTGGTGTGATTGTGATAATGATTGATCAAAAAGTGTGTGATGTTTGATGTTCGCTCATTATGTCATGATTGAATCATCTTCAAATGTATTGCATGCTGCCTTGTTTCTACTGTTCTCTATGTGCATATGTGTTGTTGTATGTGCTGCTGCTTTCTACACCCATTTATGTGCTGAATATGAGCTGTTGAATGCTGTTTGGTGTGTTTGCTGGATTTTACTGTTGTGCAGGTGCGGAAGTGCTGTTGTAGCCGCTGTTTGTTTTTTTTCTTTTCCACTCCTTCTCCTCCCTTGAATCTCAAGACTTGTTTAAGTCTTGGATTTACTCCCTTAGGGCTACCTAGTCCAACTTAATTTTCGATTAAGCTTGGAGTACGATTAGCATTAGGCTTCCCTTTGCATGCTAACTTAGGTAGATGTTTCCCCTTTCAAACTCAACTATAGGGCCACCTTTGCATGACAACATTAGGAACATTTAGTTTCCCCTTAGTGTTTTCTTTTCGACTTGAGTCTTCTCTTCTCATCTAATGACAATCCTAAGACACTAAATAAAGGTAACGTGTATTTCTCATGAGCCTTGTATGTGGGAAATGTGGAATGAGGGGGTTCCTCTCATTTTTCTAGAGTGTTTGGTGGACGTTCCATCTTGGAACGATTTGCTAAACATTCGTTCCTACCTCGTAGACTTCGGTGCAATGCAAGTTACGAACTAACTTTAATCCACTTCTGTCTAAAAAACACAAAAACAAATTCAAACTTTTTTATCCTTCGGGATCGTTCAAGTCCAAATCATTTTTAGAAAAGGGCACGTTACTTCCGTCTTGTCGTAAACAGGCATCAACCCTAACTGCCGGACGCGACTCTAACGTCGCTCATAAAAAACACTAACCGACCTCATTAGGTCAAACTACGACTGCTCTGATTTCCTCTCTCTAGTCCGATTGAGGATATGTAGGCACAAGACGGCGATGTCTTGGCGAGCAACCTCCCCCTTTTAGTTCATGTCCGAACTACGTTGACTCTGACTTTCCCATTGTACAAGGGAATACGTAGGCATAGGACGAGCGATGTCCTATCGAGTCACTTCTTTTTCTTTTCTCCCCCCGTTTCTTCGCTCTTTTCTGTTCCCGTCCTTTCTCCTTTCCAGTAGCAGTGGAGCTCCAGATGACAACACCCTTTGATCGAGACAACAAGCGTGGATCCCATCGAGTACGATGAACGCGTGGGGGTGCTAATACCTTCCCCTCGCGTAACTGACTCCCTTACCCGTTTTCCTTGGTCGCGAGACCATGCTCTTTTCCTTCCCTCAGGTTTACGCAGTGTTTCCTTCCCCTCTCTTGGGATAAATACACATTTTTGGCGACTCTGTTTCTCCGCCACTTTCGCGTTTATACCTAGATAAAAATCCTCGGGAGCGACACATGCCCCCTTTAAACAAACGCTTTTTCACGATCTCCAAAGATGTTTTGACTTTGTTGACATCTGACACCAGATTCAAGCCTCTGTCCTCTTCTATTGCATTGACCTTTGGTCCACCATGCGGGGGCATGGGGTTTTGAATCACATTGGGATTAGGAGCGAAGTTGATAGCTTTCGAATCAACCAAGTCCTGAACTACATGCTTAAAAGCTTTGCAGTTCTCTATATGGTGGTCGGGCGCACCCGAATGGAATTCAAACTTCACATTTACATCATAACCATAAATTAACCTTCCTGTTGGTGGTGCTAGTGTTCTCAACTGTACCAACTTTAAGCAGAGCAAATTCTGCAACATCTGGGCATATGTCATAGATAAAGTGTCAAAGTGGCGATCACTCAATCTCTGCCTTGGTTGGTATTGTCTTTGAGATTGTGACTGAGATTCGGCAGCTGGCACCGGAATAGTTACAGCTGTTGCTTGATGGTATGAGCCCTAACGTCCTTTACCTTCGCCCCACTGTCCATAAGCAGTACTAGTTTCACCTTCTCGTTTCTTCGAGCCATTCCCAAAAAACCTTTTTTCATTGGAAGAGCCTGCCCCGCTTCCATCTTGAATCTTCCCCGATTTCAGTAGATTTTCAATTCTCTCTCCTGCTATCACAATGTTTGAGAACCCAGTGGATGGACATCTGGCCGAACGTTCCAGATATGGGCCCGGTAAAGTATTCATGAACATATCAGCCATTTCCCTTTCCATCATCGGGGGTTGTACTCGAGCTGCTAACTCATGCCACCTTTGGGCGTATTGTTTGAAACCTTCCTTCGGATCCTGTGTCATATTCTGCAATTGGGTACGATTAGGGGCCATGTCAATGTTATACTGATACTGTTTCAAGAAAGCATCGCCCAAGTCCCTCCAGTTCCTGATATAAGCTCTTTCCAGCTTCATGTACCATTCCAATGAAGCTCCTGACAGGCTATCTTGAAAGAAGTACATCCACAGCTTTTCATCGTCAGAATATGCATAAATCTTCCTGAAATACGCCTGAATGTGAGTCTTAGGTCAGGTACTGCCATTATATTTGTCAAAGGTTGGGGGCTTGAACTTTGGAGGGATCCCCACCCCTTGCACCAGCCCCATGTCAGCAACATTAATTCCCATGGAGTTCTGACATTCCATGGCTCTTACCTTCTCAGCCAACTCTTCATACCTTCTGTCATTACCATCATTATGAATCCCCAGGTCAGCATTCAGCACAGAGAACTGATCATCTTGATGGTCCTCCACATGTTGATGATTAATATGGCCAACGTCACTAGGAGCTCCGCCAGGAGGATTAACTGTCACTCCGACAGGAGGGTTAACTGCCACTCCGCCAGGAGGATTAACTGCCGCTCCGCCAGGAGGATTAACATTGGGGATTTCCACTTCCAACCTTTGAACTGTAGTTCTCAAATCTTGCTGCCCCTGGGCTATACCCTACATAAGGTTCATGAACGGCTCCATACGGGTCCTCATTTCAGTGAGTTCTGCCTGCACCTGTTCCATGATTCTGGCTTGATTTTGTCGAGTTGCGTAGTGATGAATGTTGAAATCAGCTATTCTGCCTGCAACCAAATAAAGATTAGAAACTCCCTGGGACGAGTACCTGTTATGCAAAATGATATGTTATGAAATGTATGCATATGCCATGTTTAACCACTTCCGGGGCATTTCATACCCTGATTCCAGTCTCAAGCACAAGAAGCTGAGCAATATACACATATTGTCAAGAGAAATTCTTTAAGAAGAAACGTGCTATGATAAAGTGTTGTGATAATGTGCCGGTGAACAGAACACTGCTAAGGAACCATTTCTGGGTAAACCAATCATTTAAATTAACAGAGAGCCAAAAAGTGCTGAAGCATGCTACAACGAGTTTGGAAACTGGAAATACATCAAGAAAGTGGCTCCATCAACAAGCTTGATGGTAACCACAGTATATCAACAAAAACTGCACTAGGAAAATAAAGAGGAACTATTAATCATTCAGCTCCAAATATTTCAGCTTCTCGCTAGAACACTTGATTTCTTCAAAGAGTATTCTGGTGCGTTGATGGTTTGTCCTTTCAATCATTTCTTTGATCAAAATGTCCCTCTTCTTCAGAGCTTCGGCTAATGAATCCATGTGCATCAAGAGAGCTTCGTCATCACTCACCTGCTTAGGCTTTTTCACACCAACTCGCATCTTGAGTTCCCCTACTTCTACCATAGCATCTTCAAGTTCCTTCTTGGAAGCTTTCAACTCATCTCTAACCTTCTCCAGCTGCTCTTGGCTTTTACCAGAGTCTTCACGATGCTTTCTTCGTTGTTCACGTGCTCTCTGGAGTTCCTCGTCTCTGGTTTTTAGTTGTTCTCGCAGCTCTGCATTCTCAATTCTAACTTCGTCCCATGCCTGCTAAAGTTGAGTGAACTTGGCTTTTGTTTCGACTAGAGGTTGTTAGTCTTCCTGTAAGTTTGAGCAGAAGTTTCAACAGCCATATTAACTTTCTGGTAATGTCGGGCCCTCTTGGAAAAATCTATTTCTCTTGCTGTTAATATCTTTTCTGCATCTTGGGCTTTGCGTTCTAATTCCTTGTAAAGCGTCTTGAAGACGGTTACTTATATCAGAATTCTCCCCTCTAAGCTCTTTCACCAAATTCTGCAATTTGTTGAATTCCTCAATGGCCACTGTGGTAGGTTGTTCTTGCGTCACTGGATACAAAGGCGGCTCACATGAAAAAGGCAGGAGAACTTCTTCAACCTTCCTCTGGATCCACTATGTATACTGCGGATAGGCTCTACAATCACCTTTTCCAAAAACAAACTTCCCATTCTTATGGATGTGCCCCCAAGCGTGCACAGCCTTCCTGAGCACCTCTGTATCTTCACTCCCATTAAAGAACAAGGACTCTTCCATATGTTGGTCTTCAGGAGGGTTCCTTGAGGCATATCCAAATTGCCTGATAGCCAGGATAGGGTTATAATTAATTCCCCTTTCCCGCCGATCAAAGGCACATTCAAAAAATTCCCACAGCTGGTAATGATCTCTATTCCTCGCAACTGATGGTCAAACCAAACAATATTGTCAGCAGCTAACCCCATTATCCGTTTTGACCACTTTAGGGAATCCTTCGTGTCTACAAAGGCGCCCTTCTGAGGTATATGCTTCAAAAACCAGTTGGATAAGAGTGGAGTACAGCAGTTGACTTGTCCTCCCCTTCTCTTCTCATTCTTGAAATGCACGGAGTGGTAGAAATCACCCAACAGAGTAGGAACTGGATTTTTCAAGACAAAAACCCTTACTGCGTGCCTATCCACGAAGTAGTGCTGGTTAGGAAACAAGACGATACCGTTGATACACAAGGCCAGGATAGAATTGTAGACTTCCCAATTCTTGGCGTTGGCACACTCTTGAGCTTGGTTGGCAAGAAATTCCATGTGAAAACCCTTAATTCCATTCTTATTAGCAACATTCCTCTTCAGCACTGATTGTTCCACCTGTAAGGCAGTTGGAATTTCTTCTATGCTAGGGTGATCTCCCGAAAAGAATGGTATTGTTGATTTGACTGAGATATCCAGGATGAATGAAAACTCCTCCAACGTAGGCATCAAGATATACTCCGGAAAGACAAAGCATCTCAACAACGGCTCATAGAACTGCAGCAATGTGTGGAGAGCGTCATGCTCATACTTTGTAATGTTACAGACCATTTTCACCAATCTCCCATATTTCCTTTGGAAGGTGATAAGAACACCCGGGTCAGCCATGGCTATCACCTTGTGAAGTAGGTCTAATGTAGGCTCTGGAAATCTGTAAGCGACATTATTCTTCCTCTTAGCAATCGTGTCCGTTGAGCCCATTGACTGGAATCATAGGTAAAATGAGCACCTGGAAATGATAAATATGAATGTTATGATATGATAATGTAATACAAAAGGCATGGTATCAGAGTGCCGCGTGTCTGTGTTGGACTGTGAATAGTGTCAATGTAGATCTGAGAACAACATAGAACTGTGAACAAGAACCGCCTGACTATAGTAGGATAAATAGTTCCTTTGTGTGAAAATACCAGGAAACTGGGTATGTGGGAGGTTATAGTTACCTGCAAACCTGCAACCACCCGCCCCTTCTCACATGTGGGTACTAGAAAGTCGAGGGTCCTCAATATCACAGACTCTCAGGTCGAGAAATGATGATATGTTCACCATTTATGGTTTGGCATCATCATCAATCGAGGAGGCCTCATCTGATTCCCCTAAAAAAAGGACATCCTATAGCAAGTTCCCAGCATTGGGTCCTCGGATCAAGAATGCGTAATGGGTTTGCCATTTCTGGTATGCCATTATCACATCTCGGGAGGAGTGCCGCAACTGAGTCCTCGGGAATGGTCACCAGAGTCGACAGCTTCCTAGGTTAACACCCCAAAATGCACAAGACGCACAAATAAGAACATCTCCCAAGAAAACCTCGTCTGGGCGTGGGTTTCGTGTAAACCATACGTACCAAGACGCTACGTAGGCCACACTACTTTCCACTCTAATCCTACATGTGCTCTCAAGCCTGTGTAATGGGCTTATGTCTCAGAACACCCATCCCACCAAACAGAAAAACCAACACAGTTCAGCACAGTACAATATATATGGCAACAATAAATGGAAAGCAAGTAAATGTAATAAAATAATAAACATGCAATAATGCCATAAATAAAGCGAGTAAAGCAAACAGATAAAACACCCTATAATCGAAAACAAACAAGTGCTAGGATTGACTTGTTTTGGAAACCAGGATCCCAGCAGAGTCGCCAGCTGTCGCTCCCGGGATTTTCATCCAAGTACAAATGCGAAAGTGGCGCAGAAACAGAGTCAGTAGCAATGTGTATTTATCCCAAGAGAGGGAAAGGAACCACTGCGTAAACCTAAGGGGAAGGAAAGAGCATGGTCCCGCGACCAAGAGAAACGGGTAAGGGAGTCGGTTACGCGAGGGGAAGGTATTAGCACCCCCTCGCGTCCATCGTACTCGATGGGATCCACGCTGGTTGTCTCAATCAAAGGGTGTCATCTTCTGGAGCTCCACTGCTACTAGAAATGAAAAGGAACAGGTACGGGAAGGAACGAGGAAACGGGGAAGAAAAGGAAAAAAAGTGACTCGGTAAGACGTCCTTGGAGTCCTAGGCCTACGTATTCCCCCGGGAGTGGGAAAGTCAGAGTCAACGTAGTTCGGACACGAACTAGGGGGAAGGTTGCTCGCCAAGACATCGCCGTCTTGTGCCTAAGTATCGTCAATCTAACCAGGAGGAGGAAATTAGAGCAGTTGTAGTTCGACATACTAGGGGTGGATTTGCTTTGTTTATGTTTTTTAACAGAAAACGCCAAGGTTCGCGTTCCAGCAGTTAGATGTCGCAGCTCGTTGTACAGAGTCTTAGGCATTTACCTGTTTGCGGTAGAACGGAAGTGATGCATCCTTTGTGAATGAATTGAGGAAGAAGAGAATTGTTTGTTTTTGTCTTTTAGAAGAAGTTTTTTGATATTTTCTCTTTATAACACATATTGCATTAAAGTCTATGACATAGGATCGAATGCTTCGCATATCAACCCAAGACGGGACGTACGCTAACACTCTAAGAAAGTGAAAGAAGATCTTCCACTATCTTATTTCCCACATGCAAGGCTCATGTGAAATACATATTAATCCTTTATTAGATGTTTTTACTTTTTGTTTTGAGATGAAGAAGAGAAACTCAAAGGAGGAAAGGAAAAAAAGTCTAAGTGGGGGATTAATTATGCTAATGTTGTCATGCATGGAAATCCTATGGTTATCTGGGGTATAAGAACCACTTAAGTCTAAAGAAAAGAGAGGGATAACACTATTTAATGCTCATCCTACCTAACCTTAATCAAAAATTAAGGATGATCTAGGATCCCTAAGGGTTATGAGAAAGCTCTACACAAACAAGCATTATATCATGCTATTCATAAAAGAGAAATGGTAAGTAAAAGAGATGAGAGATGAAAGAAAAGATGAGTATGAATTAACATCCACCTACTCAATTATCTTACCTCTGCCCCTACACAAAAGGTTAGTGCATAATCATCATAAGTAATGAAGATAAGTGCAAGAAACTATACCAAACAAAAACCATTTGCTTTAAGAAGGCAAATTAAGAAGAAAATAAAGTTCAAACCAAAAGGGAAGGATCCTAATGGTTAAGGGACATGCCAAGTCAGTATGTACATGTTAAAGGATACTACTAATGTGAACATGCATTATGAAATCAAACAAAAGTAAAATAGGCACCAAACAATCATACAAATGCAAATGAAACATTAACAATGCAATATGAATGCAAATGAATCATGAATATGGATGAATGCACATGTAAGCATCAAAGTCAGAATTGAATAACATTTAAGGATGTGTAAAGATGTCATTAATGTAGCATATGATTCATGAATGCAAGTATTGAACAAGTAGGAAAAAAATGTGAGCAAACATCATTCAAATTCCAACAATGAAGCATACTTGTAATGCAAGTAAGAAATGAAAATGTAAGATGAAAAATCATGTAATAGGAATGCAAGTCAGTGGCTTATGACATTTAAGATGGCATTTGGAGGTCAAGAATGTAAGCATAAAGTCTACACAAGTCTCACATTGAAGCATATTGAAGAAGAAGAACAAACTAGTTCATACAAGTTCAAACTATGCACATACTAGCTAAAACAAACCAAAAGAAGTCATGTAAGTGAAATGGATCATGCATGAGCATCCAAGTCAGTAGCATATCACACTTTAAATGAAGTTGAAATCAAAATGGAAGACCTATAATGTTCATACACAACTTATGTCATTACTTGTTAAAAGTTAAGGGCAAAACACAACCAAAATTGTCAAGTATAGATGATTTATGAAATGAATGAAGATAGATGAAGTTAGAATGAGTCAAGAGCATATTAGACATGTCAAGGTCAGAGGCTATTAAAATATAATAGGTCTTATACAAAACCTAAAAGAAATAGAAGACATACATCATATAAGGTACAAACAAAATTAACAAACAATTGTTCAATTTGGAGATGACATACCAAAGTAAGAGTGCATGAAACAAATGGGCATTTTTATGAGTCAATTGAGTATTTACAAGTATATGCACATATTATGGGTCATATGAGATCAAGTGTAATGGAATGAAGCAACAAGTAAAAGCACATTACACAAACAATGGAAACTAGCACAAGTGGAACCAAAGAAGATAATTTGAGGTCATGTGAATTCAATTAAGTGAAATGAGGTTATGAATCACACATGAATGATTAGAGATGATCTAAAATATAAAGTAAGTCAAGTTTTCATGGATGCACAAGATCATGTAAGTATTGAGCAAACAAGTGATCAAAGAGAAGCATATAAGGATGCACAAGCTCACACAATATTCCAAGTTAAACAAATGTACCCAAGCCATGTAAAAGTGGACTTTGAATGACCTATAATATTATGAAAGTGACCTATAATGTTCACACAACATGTATCAAGAGATCCCAAGATTGGTCAAAAAGAATAGCATACAATACACATCAAGACCTAAGCATATGTTCTCTAATATTCACACAAACAAACATGCCTTCATACAATCCATAAAGTCATATTAAAGGGATGAGAAAATTAGGAAGAAACAAGTAAATTGAGATACAAACAGTATGCAAACATGCTTCAAAAAGATAGCTCAAAAAATCATTGCCAAATATACACAAACATGCCTCACAATGTCATGTTATCACCACAAGTATCATGCACAAATAGGACCCCCAAACATTAACCAAAAATGCTTTTAAAAATCTACAAAAAAATGTACAAGGTGCCTCAAGATATCATGAAAGCACATATCAACTATCATGCAAAAAAAAACAGTACACAAAATGTCAAAGAAAATCACCATGAAGCATAGGCCATGACTTAATGCACACACAAAAGAAATTAAAGAAAAATTCATGAAAATATGTCAAAACATGATAAAATCAGAAAATAAAATGTGTAAAAATTATTTAAATGTATTTAGATGCTTCATGAATTTTTTGGAAATTTTTGGATGCTTAAACGTAATTTTAAAAAATAAAAATGGAACAACTATGCAAAAGAAAATAAAAATAAAGTGAAATGAGTCAGGGGATGCTACATTAGCAATTATCCAGTTAAAACATGCATTAGGCTTAAAACAAGGGGGAGTGCATATAAAAAACACAAGGCCCAGGGCGCGTGGTCTGAAGAGGTCCATGTGGTTCAATCAAGTCCTTGACTTATCCTAAGCCATCAGATCAGGTCAAGATGGATGATCAATCAAAATAGCTAAATCCAACAAATCAAAACACACATGCATGATAAGCAACCATACTACAACCACTTGGAATCACAAAATTCAAAACACACTCAGAAATTGAAGCACGTGCAAGGGAGTGTCTTCATTAATGCGCTGGCAAACGTGTGTGCATTGGATCAAGTTGCAATCAACAAACAGGATTAGATCTAGCTTGCAACTAGGGTTTATGAGATGTGATGAACTAAGGTGGCCGGAGAAGACTCCGGTCGTCTTCTCCGGTGAGTCTCCGCCGTGCACAGTTGCCAAACACCATAGAAATTGATGAACCATACACCATTCTCTTCGTCTCTCCACGTAGATCACAAATCCAGGCTCAGAATCCACAAACAATTCACATACAAAGCAAATCGAAGCAAGAAAATTTGCCCTAGCATTTGAGATCTATGCACCTAAGTGCCTATCAACTAGTCGGATGTTACATTGCTCCTATTGAGCTAAAAAACACACAAAATCAAGTTCAAATCAGAGCATAATAAGAGCAAAAGTTTGAAGTGAAACCTGTGCTTTGATGAATCTTTAGCTCAAAAGAAATCCAAAGAGGAGGTTCCATGCTTCTTGAACTTGATACTTAGCCAAATAAAGGCTATAAATGATGCTTTATGCTTGAAAATTCAGAGGAAAAAAAATGAAATTGAAGTTGAAGATGATGCTACACGATCTACTGCTCCATTCTCTTGATGCTTGCTGATGAAGAGAAAAGAGAATGCAGATAATTCTTGAATGAAGATGAATATTCGAGATAGAAAACTCAGACAAAGAGAGAGTGAAAGTTTGGTGAAAAGTGAAGAATGATGAAGTTAGTTAGAAATTCTGTTATGGACTCTATTTATATCCTTGGGTTAACTGTTAACCAACTTGGTTAACAGTTAGAACCATGGTTTAGGGAGTGAGGTTAGTTGAGAGGAGTTGAGTGAATTTTAAAAATGGAAAAGAGAGTGAGAAATGGAAGAAATAAGTGCACGGGTTATGGTGTTTTTGTTCACATGTGGAGAGGATCATGAAGTGCTATGGTGAGGTAAGGATGGAGGGTGATGTTGATGGTATACTGAGCAACAATGCAGCCTGCTCTGCAAGTTTCCTTTTCTCTCCTTTGTTTGAACAAAGATGGCATGCATGGTACATGAGCATGTGTGTGTGAGAGGTTTGTCTAGCTCAAAATGGCAATATTTGGACATGGTATGTAACACAATGGTCAGCATGCGCATAAATACCAACAATGCAACAAGTTTTGGTTTGCTTAGTATGGAAGGAAACAGCTAGCAAGAGGGTGAGTTTAGAACATCATGTTGTCATGATCATGGAGTTAAATGACATGACCAAGGGTTCTTTGGAAAGGTGAAATGGAGGAGCACAACATTGGTGTGGTAAGCAATTGAAAATGGAGTCTCTAACATGCTTAGAATCTCTCATGAAATACTTGGATCATTTATGAGTTGGCATGTCAACCTAACCTGGTCGTGCTTAGCCCATGCACGTGTGAGTGAACCAGTTGGAGACTCCCACTTTAAGCTACTATATCTCTCCAATGGTTGATCAAATGAAAATTTGTTCAACATAAAAGTTGAAGAGGAGATCAAGAGGAACACAATTGATGTTGACCACTTTTCCAATTGAAGCTTGCATCAATGAGATATTTGCCCTTGAACTTGAACACAAACTACACACCAAGTGTTTGTGGAAATTATGGCGCATGAGCTGGTCATGACTTGCCATCTTGCCTTGATTTGTCTCAACTTTAATCTATCATATCTCTCTAAATTTTAATCCAATAGAGATGTTCTTGTTATGGATTTGAAGCTTGAAATGTGTACTTTTGGTAGGCCTCCCTAACTTTTCAATTTGGTGCTTGAACCATGGAGAAAGAATGCTCCAAAGTTGGGTACTCACCTTGCCCAAACTTGCCATAAATAGAAACCCTAATTTCTATTTTTGGCAACTTTGTACATTTCTTGATTTTTGATGAATCTCTCATTATTTCTTGATCAAATCTTCACCAATGATCATATTTGACATGAGGAACATGAATTTGACCTCAAAAAGTCAAGAGTTGATTTTTTTCTCTGCACAGTTGACTTTTCCCAATTCTCCTGATTCTCAATCAATGGATCAATTGAAACCCTTCCAAATCAAATTGATGGATAATTATTCATTCCTAGACACTTGAAGACATGTAGAATATCATAGAATCAAATCTTGCCCAAAAAAATCAGAAGTAAACTGCTTTTATGGTAAACCCTAATTTTGAACCCTCAGTCTAGGAGAAATCAGCACATCCTCCAAATCCAAATTCCTCTGAGTATGATGAGTATCCCCTCTAACAAAGATGAGACATGCCATTTGGAGATGATAAGAGCTCAAAGATCTTGTCCATTGGGGTGTTATACTCAAGAATTCCAAAACCCTAGTTTGCACTGGTTAGGATAATGTAACTTCCTTCAATCTTCTGTGGAATTCTCATCTTGTGATACCTTGAGGACTCAAATGAGATGAATTGAGATGTGAGAAACCCTTATGACTTGTTTGGAAAAGCTTTTTACTCTTGTCCTTTGGCTTTGAACTGTCCACACCTTGATGTACTTGATACCATGCCTTGCAACCAATGATGTGTATGATTTTTAGTATGACCTATTATGAAATGAAAATGCATGAAACATAAGCCAATTATTGGAGAGAGATAAGAGGGTAAATTTTGAGGTATTACACTTCCCTGTGAGCTTCTGAACTAAGTAGGAGAGAGAGTACAGAGATTCCAGACGGAGTTTGCAATAATTGGTCCACAATGTTGTACTCACTTTTATAGATGAGCTTCAGCATCTGATCATTATTCTTTACAAGTTCTGGATTACAAGATTGACTGTCTCGTGGGTTAGGAACTTCCGTTTGAGGTTCATTTTCGTTGGTAGGTTCTCCAACTCCTCTGTTGAAGATCCGACCGCTCCGTGTGACTCGACTGATGTCGTAAATGTTTACAACGGAGGGTAATGTAATTTCTTTTCCATTTTCGATGGTCGTTGCACCGTACTTGTAAGGGATAGCCTTTTCTGATTTGTACGGTATTCGTCCTGGCAGATAGATAACCACATGAGCTTTTTGGTTCTTCTGACCATCATAGGCAGCCTCAATTGCTTCGAGGTTTAGAATTCTTCTACTGTTAAGAGAGACTTTTGACTCGTCGAGCAGAGGAATTATGGCATAAACGTCCTTGGTTATTCCATGATTGGAGATTACGACGGTGTTTTCGCTTTGACCAGGGAGGTACTCTTGTATCATGTTGATCGACCCAGAACTTGAACATGGTCGAACCTCCTGCTAGTTTAACTGATTTTGGAGGACTGCTAGTACGAGATAACATCCTTGGTTATTTTTTGAGCATACTCTACAGCGCTCATAATTCTGCGGTGGTACCTGACCATATCCGCTTTGTACACAATGCATCTTTACCAGATCTGTCTTTGTTGAGCGAATATCACAACTTTGATGTCTACTAGGATTTCCATCAGTCAGGTAGATCGGAAGCCACCAGTGGTCTAATAGATGTTGAAGGGTTCTTTACATAAGCGCACACCCTTGGTCATCTTCACAACATTGTTTATAGTCTAGGTAATCATGTGAAGCCAGAAAACCGAGCCTTACTTGCTTAGGATGCAATTCTACTAGACTGGTATTCATCAAGTGTATGTCAAAGATTTGAACCATATTGAATTGATGGTCATTTCTTTCACGGTAGTCTTGGATCCATCTGAGATCCATCTGACGTTGGAGGACCTCTTGTGTAAAAGAGCATCCCTGATTATTTGTTGAGCAGACTGGACAAGCGTTATAATCGTGCCGTGGCAGATTATAATACTGACTTTACCTCGAATGCATCGCCACTAAGTTGACATTCATTGCATGGATGTCGTGGTTCTGAACAATGTTGAGATGTGCATGGGCCATGTTTACCTCACTAATCCTGTGATCCTGAATCCAGCCCAGATCCATTTGTTCTTGTAGAGCTGCTTGCACCACGGAACACCCTTGATTGTTCTTGGAACAGAATCACACTGATGATAGTTGTGAGATGGCACATGACTGTACCTGCTCTGTCTGCAATGTATTTTCACTAGATTGGTTCCTAATATGAGTACATTATGAATTTGATAACTGTTGACAGGTTCTCCTTCTATCAAATTCACTGTAGTCTTCTCATGTTGCAGTAATAGGTTCGTCTGAACATTCGGGTTAGTATCTTTGAAAGATAAGATCCCGCTCCTGACAAGTTTTTGTACATCAGACTTGAAGCTGAGACAATTCTCAATGTTATGTCCCAATCCTCCTTGATGGTAAGGCCAAGTTTGATCTGCCTTAAACCAAAAAGGTGGATTTTATGGTACTGTGAGACGAGTCCTGGTTTGGACGTGCCCCTTGGCCAGTAGAAGTGGAAAAAATTATGCGTACAACATCAGTATAGGGTTAAACCCTGATGGTCGTGTAGTACGATTATTGTTATTGTACTGTGGACGAGCCTGCTGAAAAGCCTGTTGCGGAATTTGCTGATACTGTTGTTGACTTGGTTGGCTCTGAGCAGCCTGAGGTTGATAAGTTGGAGCTGGCGCGGGGTTGATAGCGGGAGTTACCGCCGCTTCTGGTTGATACCTTCACCTTTGCTTTCCCAGAGATATATTACTGATATCTTGCTCTTTCTTCTTTTAGAAAGCACTACCGTATCTCTTAGTACTGCTAGATGGCTCTGCATCTTTGACCAATCGTCCTTCTCAGACAGCTTCTTCAAGGCGTACTCCCATGTTCACCATTTCAGGGAAGTCACTGGACGCGCTGACGACCATTCGGTCGTAATAAAATGAGCTTAAGGTTTTCAAGAAAATCATGGTCATTTCCTTCTCCTTAAGAGGGGGACATATCTGAGCGGCAATTTCACGCCATCTCTGAGCATATTCCTTAAAATTTTCTTTATCCTTTTGCGACATTGCTCTGAGCTGTTCCCTATCTGGTGCCATGTCCAAGTTGTATTTATACTGCTAAACAAAAGCTGCCCCAAGATCTCTGAAAGTACTGATCTTGGTGCGATTTAAACCCATGTACCATTTGAGTGCGGCACCAGTTAAACTGTCTTGGATGTAATGGATCAGTAGCTGTGTATTTTCTGTCTGGGTAGACATTTTTTGAGCGTACATCACCAAATGACTTTGAGGGCAAGAGTTTCCTTTGTATTTTTTAAAGTCAGGCACCTTTCATTTGTGCGGTATCTTTATATTGGGGACCAAACAGAGATTTGCGGCATCTTTTCCAAATAAGTCTTGACCGCGAATGGCATGCAGTTCTTTTTACATTTCCAAGAATTGTTTTTGGAACTCATTCATCCTTTCGTACATGTCTTCGTTTTGACCATAAATTATTTGTGGAATTTGTCCTTCCGGGACAGTGTGTACCACTGGTTGTGGTATAGACATTATAGCTGTGACTCTTGGTGCTTCAGTTCCCTGAAGTTTGTAACCTTTAGGAGTTGTTGTCGTAACCCTTGCATCTTCATTTTCCCGAAGTTTGTAACCTTCAGGTTAATGGCTCCTGCTATGGCTTCTAGGTCTTCAGTGACCGGTGGGATATATCCTTTAGGTATAAAGTTGAAAGGCATGCCCCAGGGGCGATCCTTAGGCATGTTGTACTGAGGATCATATGCCTTCATTACAGGTGTAGATGTGATCTCCGAGATCACAGTCCATTGTTGTTGCTCCTGAGCTGCTGACAGGGATTGCATGTTGCTGTGAAGTTTTTCCAAACTTTCCTTTAGAGCGTCGATTTCTTCTCTCAGCTCTCTATTCTCTTCCTCGAGATTGTCCATTTTCTTTTTTCGATTAGCCCGAGTATCGTATGAGTGAGACAGTTTGACTCTAGAATTGTGACACATACGTGAGACTCAAAGATAAGAAAAAATGCGTTATGTGAGAATGATGAATGATATGCAATGACATATTTTTTAGTTTTTTGTTTTATTCAAAAAGAAACTTCAATAAATAGATTGCAAATATCACACAGTGGGGGAGACCCCTTTTATTGAATTCGAAAGTTTGCAGTATTTTACAAAGTGCTGCAAGGAAATGTCTAAGCTCATGGATCAAGAGTCCTTCTAAAGAGAGCTCAGATACCGGTTCCTGTATTTTCCTTTTCTTTGATCGGGGCTCTTCAGCTGTTGTCAGGTTGTCAGTCCTTTGCCAAGTGAAAGGAGCGAGCAAATTTCTTCGGTCTTCCTGACTTTCAATAGCATGCTGCTCTAATACCTCAATCAGAGCATCCTTCTCTTTTAACAGTTTCTGAATCTTGGTATATTCCAAACTAAGGATTTGGTATTTGTTCTTCCAAGAGCTCTTCTCACGTTGAACTTGGTTGAGAGCAACCTGGAGTTTTTCCGCATCAGACATGAAATAAAGGATATATTCCTTTAATGGAAAAACTTCTTGGCGAGGGTAAGGCATCCTCAGCTTAAGGGCTCTAGTTTGTACCCAGTGGAGATAAGATTCCATGGAGGTACAATTTGGTCTTCCCAAAGACTCTCTGCCTTTCCTGTGAACATGTTTCCAGGGATGCACTATTTCTTTCTTTAGTGCCCTGTCACTTTCCCCTTCCTTGAAGAAAAGACCTTCGAGATGAATGTTATGTGGGATATTCCTCATCGGGTATCCAAGTTGGCGACGAGCTAAAATTAGTTGATAGTTAATTCCTCCTTTAGTTCCAATGAGGGGTACATTGGGGAAATTTTGACATCTGTCAATGATCTCTATCCCTTCGTAAATTCTATTGTGCCAATCTATGTCACAATTGGTAAGGGACATAATCCTTTGTGACCAACGTAGAGTACTCTTGTGATCCCAAAAAGCAGCAGACTTGGGCAAATGGGAAATGAACCATTTGTAGAGTAAGGGTACACAACATGTGATCATTCCTCTGCTGTACAAATTTCTTAAGTGTATAGAAGGATAAGCATCTGCGATCAAGGTTGGTACGAGGTTTTCGATTAAGAAAATCTTAACAGCGTTGGTATCGACAAAGTTGTCAATGTTGGGAAAGAGGAATAACCCATATATGAGCAGAACAAAGACGTCTTCGAAGGCAGTTACGTTTCCTAAGCTAGAAAAGTATAGAGCTTTCTCCATCGGGAATTTAGCCGATAAACCCTGGATTCCTCCTTTAGTGGTCAGGTGAGTCCTAACTCCTGACTCGTCCAAAGAGATTGCTTTTGCAATGGCCTGATTCTTTAGAATTTCTTCCAGTCTAGAAAATGGATTTTGATCAGTGATAGGTAAATCAATAAAGTGGGAGTACTCTTCAAGTGTTGGTGCAATTTGGTAATCCGAGAATGTGAAGCAGTGGTAAACCGGATCGTAGAACTGAATCAACGTAGACAGGATTCCTTTAACTACGTGGACCTTTAACAGAGACAACAGCCCTCCGTGCTTAGCTCTGAAAGCCTCGGGATTGGTAATCATCCTTGCCAATTTCCTTAAGTCCTCTAGCTTCGGCGCCTTGAAGGTGTACTTGTGCGTTTTTCTTCTACCGAAATCCATAACGCAACCTCTGATATTTACAATTATTGTTTTAGTTCTTTTGAAAAAAAAAGATTTTTTCTTGTTTGAAAAGAGTTTTTTTAATGAATGCATGAATGTAGCACACAAAAACATTTGAAAACATGGGTTCAAGGGCTCGACCTCATGAGCATGGAGTCATGGCTCTACCCATCTCCAAAGGTTGTACTATTATGGTCAATTTTTGTACCTGTAGAACAAGTTCTAAGGTTCCCAAACTCATTGACCCCTTCAAGGGATATTAACAGCAAGCTGATTCACTAGAGCGAGCTGTAACATCCTAGGAAGAATCTCATTTGAGTGTAGTATCGTGTATCAACTATTCCCTATAGTCACCGCACTACCAAATGGTCATATGGTTAATGTCTACTAAATCCTCAGGGTCATGGATACCACACTGGGAAAGACAATGCCTTCACAACAATCGGTCGTTCTACATCGATACTTCCGCACGGGTACCTCGACTGATTCGGTGGATTCCCAAGTTAACTTTGTCGGGATTCACTCCCTATAAGCGTTTCTTGGATATGCCACCACTTATCTTAATGTTCTATTAAACTTTCCACATGCGTATTAATCGCATTCCCAGTTGACAGGAAAATTAAACACGGGTATCAAGTAGTATAACAGTAAATATATATATATATATATATATATATATATAGTATAGAAAATTCTAAACAAAGCCTAGACCTCTTAGGAACTTTAATCCTAAAGACTCCCCAGCAGAGTCGCCATTTTTCTGTAGCTTGCGATTTTTGTCGGTGACGCAACCACCTTACCGTAATGGTTGGAATTGGGTGTTACTTTCTGATTTCTTATTTATCCCATGAAGCTGGAAAGGAAAGGGAAGCTAGCTAAAACTAACCTTGCACGCAAATGTTTTATTTAACAAATGCTAAGAGATTGGGGGGGTCCGGTGTCAGGTTATACAAAGGGAATTTGTTAATTACCTATTGTATATATGGTGATCCATAGACTTTGTGTGGTGTGTTTAAATACTTTCTGGTGTTTACTGTTATAGGTTAGGAATGTTGAGAGAGTGTTTTTTTTATTGTTTTTGGTTTTCTGTTGTTTTTGGTAAGGTACTAGACCTAAAGTTTTTTATTTATTTGTGTGCTCGCTAAGATTTCACAATCTTATGCCTACGATTCCCGTAAAAATAACAAGGAAATCAGAGCAATCATAGTTCCTCCTATTTCTATGGGAGGAAAGATGTTTGGTGTCTTGTTTAAAGCCCAAGATTGAAGCTAAATGAGTATTTGTGTCTTGTTCAAAGCCCAAGATTGAAGCTAAAGGTTGGGCTGAGAGAGAATTTGTCATTTCTAAAGGGAGATATCTCACTTATTCATCACAAATGTTGGGTAATTGGTTATAAAGGGGAATTACTTTAACTGGAATGTATGGAATCCAGCAATGCCATAATTTCCTTTATAAGGGAGATGTCCTGAAGGATGAAACTTTAACTCAGTATTGAGCAATGCCATTTTTCCTTAGGAGTCTTTACATGCTAAGAGAGGGACATGGGCTTGGATGTAAATAATCCAGAGGCTTTCCAATTATAGCAATTAGATGAAAGAGGAAGTTTACCAGGATAAAAGAGGGACCACAACTTGGATTTTTGAATCAACAAGTGTGCCACTTACAGCAGTTATCTGGAATTAGGGTTTTTTGATTGTCTGTTTTGATGTGTGATGTACAGAGAAATGCATTCCTACAAAGAGAACTCTTGATTTTCTCTGAGGGGATGTTGATTTTTGTGTGCCTTGATCAAAGCCCAAGGTTGAAGCTAAAAGGTTGATTTTGTTTAGGGAGTTTTATATTTGTCTTGTACAAAGCCCAAGATTGAGGCTGAAAGAGATGACTCTTCTGGGGAAAGTTTTGTCTATCTTGTACAAAGCCAAAGATTAAGGCTAAAAGAATTGACTCCACTGGGGAAAGGTTTTATCTGTCTTGTACAAAGCCCAAGGTTAAGGGTAAAAGATTTGATTGACTCAGCTGGAGAATAAGATATGTAAAGCCCAAGGTTGAGGCTAACTCAGCTGAGGAAAAATCATTATACAAAGCATAAGAGGAGGCTGGTTGGGAGAGTTCTTATATAAAGCCTAAGAGGAGGCTAACTTCTGCTGAGGATTATTAAGATCCAGAGACAGGTCCAAATTGGGGAATCAACTCTTGCTGAGGATTACATAAGAGTTGAAATATCAGAGACCATGAGGTTCTGATTCTATTAGTGTTATATTGATGGTAACTTGACCCTAGCTGGTGTCGCAACTGCGAAAAACAACCGGCAGAAAAAGAACAGAAGAGTCGCCACCGAACGTTATTTATCCTGACGTAGGGAAAGGAAACGATTGAAGAAAACCTGAAGAAAGGGAAAGACATGGTCATCGCAACCATAGTCCGGGTTCGGGAGTCGGTTACAGGGAAGGTGTTAGCACCCCCACACGTCCATCATACTCGATGGGATCCACGCTTATTGTCTAATCAAAGGGTGAGTTATCTAAATTCTACTACTGAACGGAAACGGAAAAGGGAAAAACAAAAACGGACTTGCAAGGGTTATCGCAATCCTATGCCTACGTATCTTCGTGGACGAATGAAGAATCAGAGTCGACATAGCTCGACGAACTACGCACTAAAGGGGGAGGGTGGTCGCCAAGACATCTCCATCTTGTGCATACGTATCCTCAATCGGATGGGAGAGAGGAAGTCAGAGCAGTCATAGTTCGACCTACGGGTCGGTAAGTGTTTTTTTTTAGTTTTTTTATGAGCGACGTTAGGTTCGCGTCCGGTAGTTAGGTTCGATGCCTGTTTGCGACAGAACGGAAATAACGTGCTCTTTTCTGAAAATGATTTGAAACCCAACGATCCCGAAGGATGAAAAATGATTTGAATTTGGTTTGTGTTTTTTAGACAGAAGTGGATTGAAGTTAGTTTGAAACTCACATTGCACTAAAGTCTATGACATAGGAGCGAATGCGTCGCATGGTCGCCCCTAATGGGACGTATGCTAAACACTCTAGAAGAGTGAAGGAAGACCCCACATTCTTCATTTCCCACGTACTGAAGGCTCGTGGTGCACAATGCTCGTTTTATTTATTAAGAGTTTTGGACTTGTTTTGAGATGAGAAAAGAAGACTCAAAGGTTGAAAAGAAAACACTAACGGGAATCTGAAAGTCCTAATGTTATCATACAAAATGGCCCTAAGGCTGAGATGAAAGGGAATTCTACCTAATGTTAGCTTACATGGATTAACTCCTAATGTCTATCCTACTCCAAGCTTAATCAAAGATTAAGTTGGACTAGGGAATCCTAAGGGAACATGCAAAAGCAAATCTAAGACTTAAACAAGTCTTAAGCCTTAGGGGAGAAGAAAGAAGTAAGAGATGAAGAAGAAGATGCAACAAAGTGAACAAACATGAAAGTTCAACTCAAGAAGCAAGGCAACAAGGAAAACATCATACAAAGTAATCTCTAATCATCATGTCCAAGCAAACAAGATCATGCAAGACAAAATGTTCAAACACACTCAAGTGATCTAGAATTCCATAAGAGATGTAACAAGACATAGAACAATGATAGATGAGACCAAATGAGGTGAGATACAAGATAGGGCAGCAAGCACATCATGTCATAACAAACTCAAATCATCAAAGAAGGAACATCATCCATTACACTCAAAGCATATTGTCATACCCCAAATTTTGACCACCAAGATTTCCCACCATTGTGAAGATCATTACCACAATATGAATGTACTTTCACGCCTCATCAATCTCCTCAAATATGGTTGAGCATTCACCACAATCAAGGATTAGGGTTTTGAGCCCTCTTAGAGTACTTAAACAAAGGATCAATCAAGGAATGACATGATCTTCAACTTGTC
Source organism: Lathyrus tuberosus (assembly GCA_022829125.1). Classification (NCBI taxonomy): domain Eukaryota; kingdom Viridiplantae; phylum Streptophyta; class Magnoliopsida; order Fabales; family Fabaceae; genus Lathyrus; species Lathyrus tuberosus. The sequence continues at coordinate 928,972 of JALAZF010000422.1, forward strand.
TAACATCTCAAACACCTATAAGGGATCAAGATGACTCCCACATTAAGAATCAAGCACAAAGTTGCAACATTCCAAGTGGATCAAGCCTCAAGATCGCCAGTGTCACCAAATTAGGGTTTTGGTCGACTGAGGCCTCCAGATGAAACTTTTCATCTGGGCATGAGCCAATGCTTCAAAGAACAACCCAAGATACTCCAAGGGACCTCATGAACCCAATCATCAAGTAATTTAACCTCAGGGGATGCATTTACCAAAAATCAGGAATTAGGGTTTCTTGACCTAATTCACCCCTAAGTTGACTTTTTGGACAAAGTTTGAGCCAAGACCTCAAGACATGATTTGATGGCCTCCAATACACCACATTGATCCATTTGCAACAATGGATTGGCTCAAGAAGCTTGGCTCACAAGTTTCAATTTCACCAGGACCACAATTAGGGTTTTGAGGAAAAAGTCAACTGTGCCTTTGACTTTTGACCAGTAAATGCTCCCAAACTTTGGGACATGATTCAGTACACCCTATAACACCTGTGGAATCTATCCATTAGGTTTGATTTAGGTCAAGAACTTGATTTCACAAAGGATTGCACAGTTTGGATTTCATCCAATAAAAAGTCAACTGTGCACAAAATCAAGTTTGACTTTTTGGAATTTTTCACAAATATGGTTCCCCTAAGTCAAAAACAATGTTAATGTATGATATTGATCATCATTCATCAAGAAAAATCAAGAAAAGTGAGGTTTCTTGCAAAAGGGGCAACCTTGAGAAACCAAAATTTTTCTAAGTTATGGAATAAAAATGGTTTTGGTACCAACTTCCAAGGACCATAACTTGAGATCCAAGCAACCATTTTGGGTGATCCAAAGCTGAATTTCTAGGTCTTGCCACACTCTACAAAAGCTTCAACTACCTCCAACTCCAACTATTTATGGATTTTAAGTTATGGAGTGATCAAAATGACAAAAACATTAAAATGACACTTTTTCCAACACTTAGTGAAAATCTGCCTAAGTTACCAGCCTTGAACATCAATGTTCATGAGGATTTTTCAATGGGATCCAAATAGTTTTGTCTCATATGAGGGCTTTCTAAAAAGTACAAGAGCCTCCCATAACTCAACCTGAGCATGGAGATATGATTCTCTCAAAATCACCATTTCCAACTATCTTGGACAAGGCAGATTTTGGTATTTTGCTCGATTTGGAAAAATTGAGCAACTCCAAGCCTTGTCATCCATTTTGACACATTTTAGGATAAAACAAAAGGAGAATGATCTGATCCCCAAGCCTCCAAAGTCCAAGAATCTACACTTAGCCATAACAAACCTAAAAAGGCTAAAAAGGTGCCAAGACTCCAATTTTGTTGCAATGAATTTAATGGATCCACCAAGGTGACATGGACTGACACATTCCTAACTGAATGAGTCAAGGATCAACACTGAATCATAGGACCATAGGCATGTGCCCTAACCTCAAGTCAATGGCTAGAGGAGACTTGAGTTTTTTTTTGCTCAACATTGGCCAAAGGCCTGCTGCAGCTGTCATTCACTATTGCTTGCAAAACAAACTTGCTATACTATAAATAGAGCTCATTTGTGCTCAGTTTGAGTACACCAAAGCACTACAACACTTGCTTTCCTCAAAATCTCTCTCTTTAGGCCAAAATGCCTTCTTTTGTAAGGTATCTCTGAGTTTTTGAGTTAGAGAGCAATTCCACCACAGCACATGATCCAAACACCTCTAATATGGTATATCTAAGCTGTTCAAACACTAACTTGTGACCTGAAACACCGAAATCACAAAGTCCACTTCCAAAACCTCAAAATTGGACTTTTCTGCATTTTTCAAGCCATGTCTTGATTCAATCACTTCCAAAACCAAACAAAGCCTCAAACACACTCCAAATATCATCCTCAAACTGTCCCAAATGGTTCCCTCATCTGGAACACCATTTGAGAGAGTTGCCATATTGGTCACTTTTGCCCCTTTTGCAAGAAAGTACCACAACTTGTTCCGAAGGATTCCAGCTAGTTCTAATCATTCTAAAAGCTTCTAAGGGATCAATTGAGAGTGTCCAAAGTGTAGCGAGTGATTTTTGGATGTGGTTGCGAAGCACGATCGTTCTAGTACTACAGTTCGATTCATTTTTTTATCCTATTCAAGCTGATGAAGGAAGGGAAATAGATGTCTCCAATTAACCCTGCTTGCATACTAAGATTAAACAGTCGAAACTGTTGGTTTACAGATGCTACAAAGATTCGGGGTTTGTCCTAGGTTGTTTTGTTGACGAGGGGTGCTTTAGGCTATTGGTTGAGATGTTAGGACGGATATATATGAAAGTATGGGATTTTGGGTTTTTGTTTAGTTTGCTCGCTAAGATTTTCCTTTCAATCTTATGCCTACGTATTCCCGTTTACCAAATCAGGGAAATCAGAGCGTTCGTAGTTCCTCCTATTCCATGGGAGGAAATGGTTGTTTTGGTGTCTTGTTCAAAGCCCAAGACGTGAAGCGAAAGGTGATTTATATCTTGTTCAAAGCCCAAGATGTGAATCTAAATGGTCTATTTGTATCTTGTTCAAAGCCCAAGATGTGAAGCTGAAAAGGTGTTGTCTTTATGGAGAATTTGTCATCTCTAAAGAGGGGTTTGTCTGTTACGACTGTTTATAAAGAAGAATTACTTTAACTGGGATTTGTGAATCCGGCAATGCCATAATTTCCTTTATAGGGGATTTCAACCTGAAGGAGAAGACTTTAACTCAGTGTAGAGTAATGCCATCTTTCCTTAGGAATTTCTCATACTAAAAGAGGGACATTGGCATGGATGTAGATGATCCAGAGGCTTGCCGCTTACAGCAGTTAGATGGAGGGGAAGGAGTTGTTGATGTTTGTGTACTATGAACGAGGCACAACTTTGATGCTAAAAGGTTAATTGGATCAACTAGTGGTTTTCTTATACAAAGCCTAAGAGAAGGCTATTATGTGTCTCGTACAAAGCCCGAGAGAGAGGCTAAAAGGTTTTGACTCAACGAGGGAATCTTTTGGTATCTCGTATAAAGCCCGAGATGGAGGCTATTTGACTCAACAAGAGAGTTTTTTGTATCTCGTACGAAGCCCGAGATGGAGGCGAAAGGGTGATCGACTCAACGAGGGAGTCTCTTATATGTCTCGTACAAAGCTCGAGAGAGAGGCTAAAATTGTTAACTCCGCTGGGGAGAATCATTGTATAAAGCCCAAGAGAGAGACTAACTTCACGGGAGAAGGATCTTTATACAAAGCCTAAGAGGAGGCTATGGCGACCATTCAGTTAAGTGACAGGTCCAGTATACTAATTTTTAAAGAGAAAATCAGTTCTTATATGAGCAATGCTGTACTCGGGGATTTGATTCGAGGATCAGGGTTATTCCTGTTCTTTAAGAAAGTGGGAAATCCGAAGGGTATTGAGACTGTCCGAGTCTACGGGTTTTCCTCCTATTTAACGAAGGGGTCACTTGAGAATGTCTTTGAGACTCAAGGAGATTAGACTGTCCAAGTCTAGAGTGTCATCTTTTATACTATGCTTTGAGAAATAGTAGTAGACTCTATGAAAGGACTGTTCTATGCAGATGACTAATTTCTGTTCCTATACCTCTAGGAGGTCGTCGGGACAATTTGTATGAAGCCCAAGAGGAGGCTGGAAACTTTTAAGAAGCCGACGGGTCCTTGTACGATGCCCAAGAGGAGGCTATCATTCTCGGAGGAAGAGATCATTATACGAAGCCTAAGAGGAGGCTGTGAATATTTCTAAGAAGCCGGCGGGTCCTTGTACTAAGCCCAAGAGGAGGCACGGTTGCTTTTAGGAAGCCTGTGGGTCCTTGTACGATGCCCAAGAGGAGGTCGATGCTTTTAAGAAGCCCGTGGGTCCCCAAACCCCGAGAAATTCAAGGCAAGCTATTCACAAGGAATAGATCAAGTCAGGAAAGTTTGAGAATTTGGAAGAAACTCAAAGATGCCATTCACGGAGAATACATTCATCTCTGGGAATAGAGTTTCTTGACAATTCCTAATGAGGACAGCCGAAGAGAAGACTGTATCTGGTGATCCTATTGGGGATCTAGTTGTCTATTTCTACGAATAAATGAAACGGCGTCACCTAGTTCTAGACGTAGTGGCCGGGAAAACTCTAAATATCTATACTATTATTACACAGTTGATATGAGTTTATGAAAGAAGACTTACAATGAAACAGCCCCACAATACAGTTATATGTATATGAAAGCGGTAAATGAAAGCGTATAAACACTTACTCGGTTGTAGAGCTTCCATGTTGTTTGGTTAGTTGTTCAACAAAGAAAGATTGAAAACAATAGTATATTTCAAAATCAAAGGAGAAAGTGCTTTGAAAAAGAAAGATTTGGGGCTTACAGCTCAAGGAGAGGCCCATGGTTTTATCAGTGAGTGCACTGTTTGAATTTGTACAGAGGGACTTATACAAGTGACTGTGGCCCAAAAATTGTTTTCTGTACAAAGGGATGGGTCTTACACTCTCTCAAGAGGCCCAAAAGGTTTAAGGAAAAAGAGTGGGGCTTATAACACGAGGGTAGGCCCAAAAGGTTATTTTTCAAAAGGCGACGATCGCGCCGTTTGTTTCTGACGATATCGGGACTTATACAATACACTGAGGCCCAAACATGGTTTGGTCAAAAAGGGACTGGGTCTTACACTCTATTAGAGGCCCATGAGTGTTTGACAATGATTTGTTTGAGTGAAAATCAAAGAAACCCTAATTTTATTCTTTAAAAGTAAACATTTAAAGAAAATTAATGAAAAATACCAAATAGGTATGAATAAACCACTTGTGATTTTTGTTTAAGGTTTGAAAAATGAGGTATAAATCACAAGAGATATGAAAACTCATTTGGTCTTGATTTTTCAAGATGAATATTCATTTTAAAATGTTTAAAAACAAATAAAAATGAATTTATTCACAAAAATACTAATTATATTAAATAAATAATATAAATTCAATTTTTTTGTGGAATAAAATATTTCAACATTTTTGTGATTTTTTTCAAAAAGAACCAATAAAAAATAATTAAAATTGAAAGAGTTATTAATTTTCCAATTAATTAATAAACCATGGAAATATTGGAAAAAATGGCAAAATGTGAAAAAACACAAAATGGCATGGGTGGGGTTTGAACCCAAGACCTCAAGGTTACAAGGCGCGTGCCTTACCACTGGGGTGGTGATACATCCATTATTTGAAACAAAACAACAAATATCCAAGGCATGACTTGGTTTTAGGCCTGGGCCAAGGCAAGTTTTGGCAAGTTTTGGCTCAGAAACGTGAAGGTCATAACTTTCTCAATTCTTAATGGTTTGAGACAAAATTTATATGCATCTGGACCAGAATTTCATAAGGAATCCAATGGTGGTGGTAGTTTTTTCAGATCACACTCCCTCCTCAAAACCCGATAGTGGTTTTGAAAATGACCTATAAATGCATTTTCTATGCTACAACTTGGTACAAGCATGGATTACATGGTGAATTAGCCCAAACACAACATATACAACATGTATGAGATGTTTATGATCAATGGACTTCAAAGCATTGCATGTTTGAAAGATTCCAAGTTGTGAGGCTTACCTCTTTTTTGAGATTTTGGAGCTTTTGTGCAATCTGTCAAACCTATTGTTCCAGAAATGATTTGATGCTTTAGACACACTCAAATGATCCCTTAGAAGCTTTTAGGATGATTGGAATTGACTGGTACCTGCAAAAACACAAACAGTCCCTTTCTTGCAAAAGGGGTTAAAAGTGACCAAAATAGCAACTCCCTCAAATGGTGTTCCAGATGAGGGGAACCATTTGGGACAGTTAAAGGATGATATTTGGAGTGTGTTTGAGGTTTTATCTGGTTTGGAAAGTGACTGAATCAAGACATGGCTTGAAAAATGCAAACAAAGCCTATTTTGAGGTTTTGAGAGGTGACTTTGTGATTTTGTGATTACTGGTCACTTGTGATAGTTTGCACAGCTTACATATGATATATATGAGGTGTGTGTGTGATTGATTGTGATGGAAAAGCTCTTAAGCTCAAAAACTCAAAGTTGCCTTGCTAAAGAAGGCATTTTTGCCAAGAGAAAGAGGTTTTTGAGGAAAGCATCTGTTTGATGGCTTTGGTGTACTCAAACTGATCACAATTGAGCTCTATTTATAGTAGAGCAAGTTTGTTTTGGGATCCACAGTGAATGGCAACTGCAGCAGGTGTTTGTTCAATGTTGGCCAATGGAAATCCAAGTCTCCTCTAGCCATTGACTAGAGGTTAGGGCACAGGGTTGTGGTTCCCTTGGTCTTGGATAAGTCTTGATTGAATTCAGTTGCAAATGGCTCAGTCCATGCCACCTTGATGCTTCCATTGAATGCTCCATTCCAAAATTGGAGTCTTGTCCCTATTTTGGCCATTCTAGGTTCAATATGCTAATTCTTGTTCCAAAGACTTTGGAGGCTTGGCTCAGTGATTGTCCCCTTTAGATTCAATCCTCTGAGGTGTCCAAGTGGATAGGAGCATTTGGATTTGGCTGATTTTGGCAAATCGAGCAAAAATGTAAATTCTGCCTTGCCTTGGCAGATTTCAGCAAAGCAACTTTCCAATGTCATATCTCATGACTCAAATTGAATTTGGTAATGTTCTTGGCCATTTTGGAAAGCCCTTACATGATACAACAACTGTTTGAACATGTTTGATTTTGATCTCTTTTGAATCCAAGTGAAAAATCCTCCTACATTTGGCAAAAAGTCGGGTAAAATCTGACTTAGTGAAATTTTCACTAAGTGTTGGAACAAAGTGACTTTTCTTGATTTTGATCACTTCATAATTCAAAATCCATGAGGAGTTGGAATTAGGTCTAGTTGAAGTTTTTGTAGAGGGCAATGAGATCTACAAATCAAGCCTTGGATGGGAGAAAATGGCTTTGTGGTTTAGGAGTTATGACCCTCCAAAGTTGGTACCCTAGCCACTTTATTTTTAACTTAGAAATTTTTCTCAGTTTTTATGGTTACCCCTTTTACAAGTTACCCAACTTTTCTTGATTTTTCTTGATGAATGATGATTCAAATCATACATTAACATCATTTTAGGGTTAAAGATCCATTTTGGTGAAAAATCTCAAAATGTCAAAGTTGACTTTTGTGCACAGTTGACTTTTTATCAGATGAATTCCAAACTGTGCAATTCTTTAGGAAATCATGTCCTTGACCTAAATCAAACTTGATGGACATGTTCCATGGGTATCATAGGGTATATTGAATCATGTCTTAGGGCTTGGGAGCATGTCCTGGTCAAAAGTCAAAGTTACAGTTGACTTTTTCCTTAAAACCCTAACTGTGGTGCAGATGAAATTGAGACTTGTTGCTCAAACCTCTTGGATTAATCCATTGTTCCAAATGGATCAATATAGTTCATTAGAGACCCTCAAGCCCTCTCTTGAGGCCTTGGCTCATGGTTTGTCCCAAAAGTCAACTTAGGGGTGAATTAGGTCAAGAAACCCTAATTCCTGATTGTTGATGAATGCATCCCCTGAGGCAAAATTGACTTGATGATTGGGTCCATGAGGTTCCATGGAGTACATCAAGTTAGGTTTTGGATCATTGGCTTGTGCCCAGATTAAAAATTTCCATCTGGAGGCCCTGGCCGACCAAAACCCTAATTTGGTGACACTGTCGATCTTGAGACTTGATCCACCTAAAAGGGAGCAGCCTTGTGCTTAATCCTTGAAGTGGGAGTCCTTTTGATCCATTGTGGATATTTTAGAGGTTATACAAGTTGAAGATCATGTCATTCCTTGATTGATCCTTTGTCTAAGAATTCTGAGAGGGCTTGAAACCCTAATTCTTGATTGTAGTGGATGCTCACCCATCTTTGGGGAGACTGATGAAGTATAATGGCCCATCCATATTGTGATGATGATTTGCACAATGATGGGAGATCCTAGTGGTCAAAATTTGGGATATGACAGATGCCCCTATTTAATCTTCTTGGACACGAAGGTGTGAATGACGAAGGTATTCGGGCATTCGGGGTGCCAGAGGATTAAATATCGGAATACCCGAAATTTTGATGGTGGTTATGAATGGTAGCTTGCGCATTCATCTTCTTTAGCTAAGCAATGATGCTTAGAAAAGGTAAACTTCCCCTCGATCCTGGTCTTCAGCCAAGGAACTGGTCTCAGTTTCTAAAATAAACTTCCCCTCGATCCTGGTTTCCTACCAAGGAACTGGTCTTAGTTTCTGATGTAAACTTCCCCTCGATCCTAGTTTCCTACCAAGGAACTGGTCTTAGTTTCTGATGTAAACTTCCCCTCGATCCTGGTTTCCTACCGAGGAACTGGTCTTAGTTTCTTTAATAATCTTTACTGACAAGGGACGCTATTCGTAGCGGCTTTCCTTCAAAATTCTCGCCGAATTTTCCTGGGGAGATGCCATTTGAGTGGAAAAAGTTTCGATGTCAGACTTGCTGGGGAACCCAATCGTCTGAGTTGTAGAGGTGTACAAACTTCTCTGTTGGAGATGCCATTTGTTGACTCTACTTGGGGAATGCGAGTCCCTTGAGAGACTGCATTCGCTTGGGGTCTTTACATCATACTTTTCTCGGATATCTTGTCGGAGAAATGCCATATGATGTGATCCAATTTTGAGGTGCCGATGACCTTTTCATCAGTGGTTTTTTCGGAGAAAAACGGCCGTACTGCCGAATCTCCGATTTAGGAGGCTTTCTCTCGGGATTTTCTTTAATCCGGGAAAACAAGGATATCATCTTCAATGGCGAAGAGTGATGTTAACTGAGGGCTCTCTGGTCTTTCAGAGGTTCAAGTTATCAAAGTGGTCGAGGACCCAACTTCAATCCAGAAATAAAACTGGAGGAGAGAGAATGTTCAAACGTAACACTTCCTGACGAGGAAAGGGTTGACAACTCGATTGAGAGGACTTTTATCACTAGGGGACAAGGCCGACTAGAGTGATAGTGATGCAATATGAAATGTGAATGCAGATCAATAATGCAATGATGCATGTATGTTTATGCTGACAAAACTGACGCGACATACAAACTGCCAGGTGAACACGACTGGATACTCGGCCATCGCGGGGCGAAGAAGTACCGTTGGTTCAGAATAGCAATTCTGCCTTGCTTAGGAGAGATAGTCCTTATTGGGAGCTAAGTTGGTCGGGCTTAGGAGATGAGAACTCGGCCGAGGCGTGTCAGACGAAACAAGGTCTCTGACATAGTTGATCCCTTCATTCAGGCGTACTGGGTTAGAAGGAGTACTTTGATTCTACACTTTGAGGTTCGATTACTTCTGGAGAAGCGACCGATGTTCTTCTGATGTTCAACAGTCAAAAGCAATTTCCGTCTTTAATTTAAAAGCAGAAAAAGTTTTAACAAGTAAATTCATTTTTGTTTTATTTCAAGAATCGCTAACAACGCCATTCTGTAAAGCTAAAACAAATAAGAATTACAAACAAAAGCACAAGGGCTCAAATTATATCGATAAGATGGAGATCAGCCAAATGCGTGATTCCAAAGAGTATTTACAAAGTTAGAAAATGGTAATTTATAGGGAAAAGGGCTACGTTGAAACATAATGACCGCTATCCTTATACCAACTTTGAATTCGGGACATCCTGAGCTCCTGTCGAAGATGACCTTGACTGGAGTTTTCTGGCGGATGATGTAACTGCTGCTACTGAGGGACTCGCCTCTGTTGAACATAGTCACTTGCCATTATCCCTAATTTTTGCCTGGATTATACTATGATGTTTCCAATCCACCGGGATGATTTTTTTTATGTCTCTAACTTTTGCCTGGACTGCCCTTTCGGGTTTTCAATCCACCGAGACGTTTTTCTTTTTAGTTTAGGCGAAGTATTTCTTGACTACATCAACATTCGTGGGGTAGGTAAATTCATCTCCGTCCATGGTTGCAAGTCTCAAGGCGCCGCCTGAGAAAGCTTTCGTGACCACATAGGGGCCATCATAATTCGGAGTCCATTTACCTCGCGAATCAGTGAGAAATGACTGGATCTTCTTGAGCACGAGGTCTCCTTTTCTGAAAACACAAGGTCGGACCTTTTTGTCAAACACCCTCTTCATTCTCTATTGATACAACTAACCATGGCATAGTGCCGTGATTCGCTTTTCTTCGATCAGATTCAGTTCGTCGTGTCGGCTTTGACACCATTCAGCTTCGGTGAGCTTAGCTTCCATCAATACTCGGGTTGATGGGATCTCTACTTCTATGGGGAGCACTACTTCCATGCCATACACTAGAGAGAAACGGTTTGCCCCTGTTGAAGTGCGAACAGATGTGCGATAACCGTGAAGAGCAAAGGGTAGCATCTCGTGCCAGTCTTTGTAGGTTACAACCATCTTTTGAACGATCTTCTTGATGTTCTTGTTAGCCGCTTCTACCGCTCCGTTCATCTTGGGTCAGTAGAGAGATGAGTTATGGTGTTCGATCTTGAACTCAACGCACAACTCTTTCATTATCTTATTGTTCAAGTTAGATCCATTATTAGTAATGATCTCGCTTGGAACACCATAACGGCAGATGATATTGTTTTTGATAAATCGGACCACCACTTGTCGGGTTACATTAGCGTACGACGCTGCTTCGACCCACTTGGTGAAATAGTCAATGGCTACCAGGATGAACCGATGTCCGTTTGAAGCCTTGGGCTCAATCATGCCAATCATGTCGATTCCCCATATGGAAAAAGGCCATGGGGAAGAAAGAACTTTGAGATGTGATGGCGGTACATGAATTTTGTCGGAGTATATCTGACACTTGTGACACCTCCTCATGTACTTGTAGCAGTCGGATTCCATGGTCAACCAATAGTACCCTGCTCTTAGAATTTTTCTCGCCATTGTGTGTCCGTTGGCATGAGTGCCAAAGGACCCTTCATGAATTTCTTTCATAAGCATGTCTGCTTCTGGTCTGTCGACGCATCGGAGCAAGACCATGTCAAAATTTCTCTTATAGAGAGTGTCACCACTCAGGAAGAAGTTTCCAGCCAATCTTCTGAGGGTTTTTCTGTCCTTCCTTAGTGCCCCAGGTGGGTACTCCTGTTTCTGAAGGAAGCATTTGATATCGTGATACCAAGGTTTGTCGTCTATGACTGCTTCAATCGTGAAGATGTAAGCGGGCCTTTCAAGGCGCATTATGTCGATCTTAGGTAGGTCGTTCCATTGACCTACACTAATCATGGAAGAGAGAGTGGCTAATGCATCAGCCATGTGATTCTCCTCACGAGGGATATGATGAAACTCAACTCTGTTGAAGAAAGGTAGCAACCTTCTTGCGTAGTCTTTGTAAGGAATCAATCCTAATTGGTATGTGTTCCAATCTCCTTTTATCTGATTGATAACCAGGGCCGAGTCGCCATAAACATCCAAGTTTTTGATCCTTAAGTCGATCGCTTCTTCGAGACCCATGATACAAGCTTCGTATTCGGCCTCGTTGTTTGTACACTTGAACGTAAGTCTGGCAGTGAAAGGAATGTGGGTACCCTGAGGGGTAACAATTATTGCCCCAATTCCGTTTCCATAATGATTAACTGCTCCGTCAAAGATTAGTCCCCATTGGGAACCTGGTTCTGGCCCTTCACTGGGTAACAGTTCATCGCAATCTTTAATTTTTAGATACATGACATCTTCGTCTGGGAAATCAAACCCGATTGATTCCTGATCGTCAATCGGTTGATGAGCCAAATGATAGGCTAAAATACTTCCTTTAACGGCTTTCTGAGCGTGGTACTCTATGTCATATTCTGATAACAGCATCTGCCAACGGGCAATCCTTCCCGTGAGAGCAGGTTTTTCGAAGACGTACTTGATTGGATCCATTTCGTGGATTAACCAAATAGTATGACGAATCATGTATTGGCGAAGACGTTTGGCTGCCCAAGCCAAAGCGCAACAAGTTTTCTCAAGCATCGTGTACCGAGTCTCACAGTCGGTGAATTTCTTGCTCAAATAGTAAATGGCAGACTCTTTCCTTTTGGTTTCGTCTTGTTGGCGAAGTACACATCCCATTGAGTCCTCTAAGACTGTGAGGTAAATGATCAGTGGCCTTCCTTCCACTGGAGGTGATAGAATCGGTGGATTCAACAGATATTCCTTGATACTGTCGAAGGCGATTTGACAATCTTCTGTCCAAACGCAATCCTGGTTCTTTTTGAGTAATTTGAAAATCGGCGCACACGTGGCGGTCATAAGGAATATGAACCTGGAGATGTAGTTCAAACGTCCCAGGAATCCTCTGACTTGTTTTTCAGTTTTCGGAGAAGGCATTTCTTGAATGGCCTTGACCTTGTCAGGATCAACCTCAATTCCTTTCTGGCTGACATGAACCCTAGTAGTTTCCCTGAACGGACACCGAAGGTGCACTTGTTAGGATTCAAGCGGAGCTTGAATTTTCTTAGACGTTCGAACAATTTTGACAGATGTTCAACGTGCTCACTCTCTGTTTTAGATTTTGCAATCATATCATCGACATACACTTCGATTTCTTTGTGTATCATGTCATGAAAAAGAGTAGTCATGGCCCTTTGATAGGTTGTCCCGGCGTTCTTCAAACCGAACGGCATTACCTTGTAACAAAAGGTGCCCCATGGGGTAATGAACGAAGTTTTCTCCATGTCTTTCGGCGCCATTTTGATCTGGTTATAGCCCGAGAATCCATCCATGAAGGAGAAAATTTTGAACTTTGTTGTGCTGTCTACCAGCATGTCAATGTGTGGTAAAGGAAAGTCTTCCTTTGGACTAGCCTTGTTTAGATCCCTGTAGTCGACACACATTCTGACCTTTCCGTCTTTTTTGGGAACGGGTGCGATGTTGGCTAACCATTGAGGATATTCAGATGTGGCGAGGAAACCCGCGTCAATCTGTTTCTGCACCTCTTCTTTGATTTTGATGGCCATGTCCGGGTAAGTGCGTCTCAACCTTTGCTTTACTGGCGGACATTCCGATCTCAACGGTAAGCGATGTTCCACGATGCTGGTATCTAACCCTGGCATATCTTGATAGGACCAAGCGAATACATCGGGGAATTCTTTGAGAAGATTTATCAAACTCTCTTTGGCAGTTGGACTGAGAAGTGCCCCAATCCTGATTTCTTTTCTCTCTTGTTCTGAACCCAAGTTTACCATTTCCAACGGTTCTTTGTGAGGTTCAATGGACCTTTCCTCTTATCTGAGTAGTCGAGAGATCTCTTCTGGAATTTTGTCGTCATTTTCTTCTTCAGCCTCGAATACCGGGAACTCAAAGTTGGGAGAAGGCATCGGATTGTATGTTTCAACGGGGTTTAAAACAAGCAATCTGCATGACGTGATGATTCGTGTTTAGAAGAGATAGAGAAAATGCAAGTGTGTGCAGTGTTTTTATTTTATTACTGCTTGTTTTTATTTGAATTGTTTTTTAGGATTACCATTTTCTGAAAAACGAAAAGAGAAAACAGCAATTAATGCGGAAATTACAGAACGACGTTATTTTATTAATGAACAAGTCGATTCTTGAAACTACAACCCTATAAAACAAAACTCTGTCGCTTTGGGCTAAGCGAAGAGGGATAATTTATAGAAAGAGATCCCTATCAAAACATTCGTTTCACCTGGACAAGGTGAAAGGTTAAAGATGGCAATTACTTTGACTGACGAACGACTCTCGGAGCATCAACAACAACCCATTGGCGGCGAACTCCTCGGTGAATCACAAAGCCTGGCACCTTCCTTGATTTGTCTTCAGAAATAACGCTGATTTCTGGTGGAGCGGGATCATTGGAATCTGTCTCCCAAGCAGAATTGTTGTAGGAGAATTCCTCAGTTGCATTTTGCATAGCATTTGTGCTCTCAGCTGTATCTCCCCATCCAGTAGGCTGGATATCTTCGAGCCTGATACGAGAGCTTTCGGGAGCGGTGTACCTGACCATATAGTCGTATTTTCCACTCGGTTGTCCCAAGGTGTCCCAAACTTCTTTGGAACTGGAGGAGTCATCTCTCTCGATGACCTCGGGAAAAGCATAGTTGATGAATTCAAGTCCTGCAAACATTGCAAATTCATCGTCATGTTGAGTAGTTTCTGAATGACCTAAGTGTTGATCCCATGACATGGTAGGGACACAGGTATTCTGTTCAATGATGGCCAGCCGATTTTCGTTGTTCGGATGACTCTCTTGCCCCAAGTTTCCTGGGTAAGGCTGCCACATTGACAGACCATCCATTGGGCCATAGTAATTATGGTCAAAGTTGTCTTTCATCAGAGTGTCCTCCTCTAATGAATTTGGCGGAGCACGACATCCTTCCGGATCATAATCTCCATAGATCATTTCGACGTCTGACCTTGGTATAAATCTCAGACTCTGTGTAGGAAAGCAAAATGGTGTAGGCACCTCTTCTTGAGACATATAACCGTCCTCATTAAGATAGGACTTCCATTCTTCATCTGTGTCAGAGGGATCTTCCTCATTGATATCATGTACTGCCTGAGACACTGGGTGAAGAAAACCTCCACTATGGAAGAAGTTTTGAAGGGGATGAAGAATTTCATTGTTGGCAGCTGTCTGGGTACAGGTTGCAGAAAAACCAAGACCATTCTTTGTTTTATTGTCAATAGGAATGACAAGTTATCCCCATCCTGTTGTATCGGTACTCTCGACCGCTTTGATAGCATCTTTGTATGAGGAAATCGAGGTTCCTCCTTTGAACTGATTGTTCTTGCTTACTGACAGTGCTTGGAACTGAGTTCCAATAACCTCCTCGGGTTCTATGCCAGTAGATGATGACAAGTTGCTTACAAGCAAGGCTTGTTCCCCACAAACTATGACAAGTTGATCGTTCTTGACGAACTTTAGCTTTTGGTGGAGGGTCGAAATGACCGCTCCAGCCTGATGTATCCAAGGTCTTCCTAATAAACAATTGTACGTTGCCCGGATGTCCATGACCTGGAAAGTGACTTGGAAAGTGTGAGGACCAATAGTTATGGGAAGATCAACTTCGCCGATAACTGTTTTTCTGGATCCGTTGAACGCTTTGACGACGACCTTGCTGATTCTCATCGGAGGGCCTTTGAATGATAATTGCATCAAAGTGGACTTCGGCATAACATTCAGGGCTGACCCTGTGTCTACCAGTACGCTGGCTAAAGCATCGTCCTGGCAGTTAACTGTAATGTTGAGCGCCATGTTATGACGGCGACCCTCTTCAGGTAATTCCTCATCACTAAATCCCAAATTATTGCAGGAAGTGATGTTAGAGACAATGCTATCAAACTGTCTGATTGTTACATCCTGTTCCACAAAGGCTTGCTCCAAGACTTTCTGTAGAGCCTCCCTGTGGGCTTCTGAACTGAGTAACAGTGATAACACCGAGATCTTTGAAGGAGTTTGTAACAGTTGATCGACAATGTTGTATTCACTCCTTTGGATGAGCTTCAGCATCTCATCATTATTTTTCGAAAGGTCGGGATTACTGGATTGACCGACTGGTGGACTAGGAGTTTCCGTCTGAAGTTCCTTTTCCTTGTTAAGTTACCCAACCCCTCGGTTGAAGATTCTACCACTCCGGGTTACACGACTGATGTCTGCAATATTCACGACGGAGGGTAATGGAATTTCCTTTCCATTTTCAATTATTGTTGCACCGTATTTGTAAGGGATAGCCTTAGTTGATTCATACGGTAGTGGTCCCGGTAGATAGATGACTATGGGAACCTTATGATTTTTCTGACCATCATAATTAATCTCGATCCGTTCTCGGTTGGGAACTTTAGATTCGTCAAGTAGAGGGATAATGGCAAAAACATCCCTGGTCCTGTGATGACCAGAGATTGTGACAACATCCTCAACTTGCTCAGCAAGGTAGTTCGGCGTCCAGTTGATGGTTCCAGAACCCGAATATGGGCGAATCTCTCCACGATCTACCTGACCCTGAAGAGCTGCTCTCACAAAGTAACACCCTTGGTTACTTTCTGAACAGACGCCGCAACGTTCATAGTTGTGTGGTGGCACCTGGCCACGGCCACTTTGAATACAATGTAACCTCACTAGGTTAGCTTCCACAGATCGGACATCCTGACTCTAACGCCGAGTGGGGTTTCTGTTATTGATACTAATCTGCTGAGTATCTTCATCCATATAAATTGGCATCCACCAGTGATTTAACAAGTGCTGAAGTGCCTCCTGGACAAGGGTACAACCTCGATCGTTTTCGCAACCTGCCTTACAGCTTTGATAGTCATGTGATATTAAGAATCCTAGTCGGACCTGCTCAGCATGTAACTCTACTAGGTTGGTATTCATCACGCGAATATCGAAGATCTGAACCATGTTGATTTGATAGGAGTTCCTATCATGGTAGTCTTGGATCCATCCAAGATCCATCTGACGCTGGAGGGCCTCCTGTATGAAAGAGCATCCCTGTTTGTTTACCGAGCAAATCAGACAAGAACTGTAATCGTACCGCGGCAGATTATGATACTGGCTTTGCCTTGAGTGCATCGCCACCAAGTTGACATTCATTGCACGGATATCGTGGTTCTGAATGACGTTAGAATTCGTGTAAACCATGTTAACTCCACGAACTCGATGCTCTTGGATCCATCCGAGATCCATCTGTTCCTGTAGAGCTGCTTGCACCACAGAACATCCCTGATTGTCTTTAGAGCAGATATCACACTGGTGATAATTATGAGGTGGCACATGGCCATATCCACTCTGTCTACAATGCATCTTGACCAGATTGGTTTTCAATAAGAGTACATCGTGAATTTGATAGACATCGTTAGTCTCTCCTTCTATCAAATTGACTGCAGCCTTCACATGTTGAGGCAGCGGGTTCATGAGAACATTAGGATTTGTATCCTTGAAGGATAAGACCCCGTTCCTAACAAGTTTTTGCACGTCGGACTTGAAATTGAGACAAGTCTCTATGTTATACCCTAGACCTCCTTGATGATAAGGGCAAGTTTGATCCACCTTAAACCAAAAAGGTGGATTTTCCGGTACTGTAAGAGGAGATTTAGTCTGAATGTGCCTCTTAGCCAATAGTAATGGAAACAGCTCTGCGTACGACACAGATATAGGTTCAAATCCTGGTGGCCGTGTTGTACGGTTGTTGTTGTATGGAGGACGAGCCTGCTGAAGAGACTGTTGTGTCCTTTGTTGATCAGGTTGGCTCTGCGCAACCTGAGGTTGATACGTAGGAATAGACGCAGGGTTGATAGCAGGAGTCACAGCTGCTACCGGTTGATAACGTCGCCTTTGCTTTCCGTAACGAGGATAAGGCATTTTTAGCTTGAGAGCTCTAGTTTGTACCCAATGGATGTAAGGCTCCACCGAGACACAGTCTGGTTTTCCCAGAGACTCTCGTCCTTTCTTATGAACATGCTTCCGAGCGTGCACTATTTCCATCTTTAGTGCTCTGTCATTTTCTCCTTCCTTGAAGAAAAGACCTTCCAGATGAACACCCCGTGGGACGTGTCTCATCAGGTATCCAAATTGACGGTGAACCAACACCGGATGATAGATGATTCCTCCCTTAATTCCTATAAGGGGTACGTTGGGGAAGTTTCCACAACGGTCAATGATCCTGATTCCATCATAGATCCTATTACACCAATCTATATCAGAGTTGGTAAGGGTCATGATCTTCTGCGACCAACTTAAGGCACTCTTACAATCCCAAAAAGCAGCAGACTTGGGCAAGTGAGAGATAAACCATTTGTAAAGCAGAGGTACACAGCATGTGATCTCCCCTCCGCTGTACAAATTTCCCAAGTGTACAGAATGATACGCATCTGCGAGCAAAGTCGACACAAGGTTTCCAATGAGAAAAACCTTAATGGAGTTGATATCGACGAAATTATTAATGTTGGGAAACAAAAATAACCCGTAGGTGAGCAAGACAAAGATGCTTTCAAAAGCAGTCACGTTCCATATACTAGCAAAGTACAGAGCCTTCTTTGTCAAGAACTGGGCTGGCAAACCTTGGATGCCACCCTTGGTAGTTAAGTGAGTCCTGACCTCAGACTCATCCAAATGAATTGCTCTTGCAATGGTCTGATTCTTTGGAATTTCTTCCAGTCCAGAAAATGGAGCTCGATCAGTAATGTGTAGATCAATCAGATGAGAATACTCCTCCAGCGTTGGTGCGAGCTGGTAATCCGGGAATGTGAAACAGTGATAAACTGGATCATAAAACTGAATGAGCGCATCCATGATTCCCTCAATCACATGGACTCTTAACAGTGGTAGCAAACCTCCATGCTTGGCTCTGAAAGCCTCTGGGTTTGTGATCATCCTTGCTAGCCTTCTTAAATCCTCTAGCTTTGGAACCTTGAAGGTATAACTATGAGTTCTCCTTCTACCGAAATCCATTAGTGCAATCCTTTTCTCTGATATTTGCAATCACAATCTCAGTTTAATTTGAAAAACGGAGAGACTAGAAGAGAAATTTTTTGAATGTTTTTAATGTTTTTAAATGAATGCATGAATGCAGCACACAAAAACATAGAAAAAACATGGGGTCAAAGGGTCGTTGTCATGAAGTCAAGGCTCTACCCATCCCCAAAGGTTTATACTAGGGTGATTTTTGTACCTGTACTCATTATCATCAGCTCCTCCAAGGAAAGCAAAACAACAAGCGGATCGCCAGCGAGTTGTAGAGCGATCTTAGAGTAAGTGTCATTCACCGAGAATAGATCACCAGCCTCAAATGAGGGTAGTATCGCGTAACAACTATTCCCGATAGTTCCCGTACTACAAAAGGGTTTGGCTCCTCAGCTTCTCAGACATCACAATCAGCCCATTGTCTAGGTGAGAGAATGGGTTGCATTGGTCAGCCTCCACTGAGGTTGATGGTCGACCTCGTCGCCATCACTTATCTTAAGTGTATACTCGATCTTTCCACATGCGGAATCACACGCATTCCCATTAGCAGAAAAATAAACGCGTATAGCAATTAGGAAAAGCAGTATATATATTTGTCCTAATCATCCTAGACTTTTAAAAGCTAAGAATCTTAAGTTCCTAACAGAAAATGGTTTCCCGGCGTAGTCACCAATTTGTGGTTTCATTCCAAATTAACAGCGTTTTACCCTAAGATCCTAGTGACGTCAAGGTTTCCACCTAGGGGACAAAAAAGAACAAGATCCCTAAAGAGACCTGCGTATTCCCCAGCAGAGTCGCCATTTTTCTGTAGCGAGTGATTTTTGGATGTGGTTGCGAAGCACGATCGCTCTAGTACTACAGTTCGATTCATTTTTTATCCTATTAAAGCTGATGAAGGAAGCGAAATAGATGTCTCCAATTAACCCTGCTTGCATACTGAGATTAAACAGTCGAAATTGTTGGTTTACAAATGCTACAAAGATTCGGGGTTTGTCCTAGGTTATTTTGTTGACGAGGGGTGCTTTAGGCTATTGGTTGAGATGTTAGGACGGATATATATGAAAGTATGGGATTTTGGGTTTTTGTTTAGTTTGCTCGCTGAGATTTTTCTTTCGATCTTATGCCTACGTATTCCCGTTTACCGAAACAGGGAAATCAGAGCGTTCGTAGTTCCTCCTATTCCATGGGAGGAAATGGTTGTTTTGGTGTCTTGTTCAAAGCCCAAGACGTGAAGCGAAAGGTGATTTGTATCTTATTTAAAGCCCAAGATGTGAAGCTAAATGGTCTATCTGTATCTTGTTCAAAGCCCAAGATGTGAAGCTGAAAAGGTGTTGTCTTTAGGGAGAATTTGTCATCTCTAAAGAGGGGTTTGTCTGTTACGACTGTTTATAAAGGAGAATTACTTTAACCGGGATTTGTGAATTCGGCAATGCCATAATTTCCTTTATAGGGGATTTCAACCTGAAGGAGAAGACTTTAACTCAGTGTAGAGTAATGCCATCTTTCCTTAGGAATTTCTCATACTAAAAGAGGGACATTGGCATGGATGTAGATGATCCAGAGGCTTGCCGCTTACAGCAGTTAGATGGAGGGGAAGGAGTTGTTGATGTTTGTGTACTGTGAACGAGGCACAACTTTGATGCTAAAAGGTTAATTGGATCAACCAATGGTTTTCTTATACAAAGCCTAAGAGAAGGCTATTATGTGTCTCGTACAAAGCCTGAGAGAGAGGCTAAAAGGTTTTGACTCAACGAGGGAATCTTTTGGTATCTCGTATAAAGCCCGAGATGGAGGCTATTTGACTCAACAAGAGAGTTTTTTGTATCTCGTACGAAGCCCGAGATGGAGGCGAAAGGGTGATCGACTCAACGAGGGAGTCTCTTATGTGTCTCGTACAAAGCCTGAGAGAGAGGCTAAAATTGTTAACTCCGCTGGGGATAATCATTGTATAAAGCCCAAGAGAGAGACTAACTTCACGGGAGAAGGATCTTTATACAAAGCCTAAGAGGAGGCTATGGCGGCTGTTCAGTTAAGTGACAGGTCCAGTATACTGATTTTTAAAAAGAAAATCAGTTCTTATATGAGCAATGTTGTACTCGGGGATTTGATTCGAGGATCCGGGTTATTCCTGTTCTTTAAGGAAGTGGAAAATTCGAAGGGTATTGAGACTGTCCGAGTCTACGGGGTTTCTTCCTATTTAACGAAGGGGTCACTTGAGAATGTCTTTGAGACTCAAGGAGATTAGGCTGTCCAAGTCTAGAGTGTCATCTTTTGTATTGTGCTTTGAGAAACAGTAGTAGACTCTATGAAAGGACTGTTCTATGCAGATGACTAATTTCTGTTCCTATACCTCTAGGAGGTCGTCGGGACAATTTGTATGAAGCCCAAGAGGAGGCTGGAAACTTTTAAGAAGCCGACGGGTCCTTGTACGATGCCCAAGAGGAGGCTATCATTCCCGGAGGAAGAGATCATTATACGAAGCCTAAGAGGAGGCTGTGAATACTTCTAAGAAGCCGGCGGGTCCTTGTACTAAGCCCAAGAGGAGGCACAGTTGCTTTTAGGAAGCATGTGGGTCCTTGTACAATGCCCAAGAGGAGGCCGATGCTTTTAAGAAGCCCGTGGGTCCCCAAACCCCGAGAAATTCAAGGCAAGCTATTCACAAGGAATAGATCAAGTTAGGAAAGTTTGAGAATTTGGAAGAAACTCAAAGATGCCATTCACGGAGAATACATTCATCTCTGGGAATAGAGTTTCTTGACAATTCCTAATGAGGACAGCCGAAGAGAAGACTGTATCTGGTGATCCTATTGGGGATCTAGTTGTTTATTTCTACGAATAAACGAAACGGCGTCACCTAGTTCTAGACGTAGTGGCAGGGAAAACTCTAAATATCTATACTATTATTACACAGTTGCTATGAGTTTATGAAAGAAGACTTACAGTGAAACAACCCCACAATACAGTTATATGTATATGAAAGCGGTAAATGAAAGCGTATAAACACTTACTCGGTTGTAGAGCTTCCATGCTGTTTGGTTAGTTGTTCAACAAAGAAAGATTGAAAACAACAGTATATTTCAAAATCAAAGGAGAAAGTGCTTTGAAAAAGAAAGATTTAGGGCTTACAGCTCAAGGAAAGGCCCAGGGTTTTATCAGTGAGCGCACTGTTTGAATTTGTACAGAGGGATTTATACAAGTGACTGTGGCCCAAAAATTGTTTTCTGTACAAAGGGATGGGTCTTACACTCTCTCAAGAGGCCCAAAAGGTTTAAAGAAAAAGAGTGGGGCTTATAACACGAGGGTAGGCCCAAAAGGTTATTTTTCAAAAGGCGACGATCGCGCCGTTTGTTTCTGACGGTATCGGGACTTATACAATACACCGAGGCCCAAAAATGGTTTGGTCAAAAAGGGATTGGGTCTTACACTCTATTAGAGGCCCATGAGTGTTTGACAACGATTTGTTTGAGTGAAAATCAAAGAAACCCTAATTTTATTCTTTAAAAGTAAACATTTAAAGAAAATCAATGAAAAATACCAAATAGGTTTGAATAAACCACTTGTGATTTTTGTTTAAGGTTTGAAATATGAGGTATAAATCACAAGAGATATTAAAACTCATTTGGTCTTGATTTTTCAAGATGAATATTCATTTTTAAAATGTTTAAAAACAAATAAAAATGAATTTATTCACAAAAATACTAATTATATTAAATAAATGATATAAATTCAATTTTTTTGTGGAATAAAATATTTCAACATTTTTGTGATTTTTTGTAAAAAGAACCTATAAAAAATAATTAAAATTGAAAGAGTTATTAATTTTCCAATTAATTAATAAACCATGAAAATATTGGAAAAAATGGCAAAATGTGAAAAAACACAAAATGGCATAGGTGGGGTTTGAACCTAAGACCTCAAGGTTACAAGGCGCGCGCCTTACCACTGGGGTGGTGATACATCCATTATTTGAAACAAAACAACAAATATACAAGGCATGACTTGGTTTTAGGCCTGGCCCAAGGCAAGTTTTGGCTCAGAAACGTGAAGGTCATAACTTTCTCAATTCTTAATGGTTTGAGACAAAATTTATATGCATCTGGACCAGAATTTCATAAGGAATCCAATGGTGGTGGTAGTTTTTTCAGATCACACTCCCTCCTCAAAACCCGATAGTGGTTTTGAAAATGACCTATAAATGCATTTTCTATGCTACAACTTGGTACAAGCATGGATTACATGGTGAATTAGCTCAAACACAACATATACAACATGTATGAGATGTTTATGATCAATGGACTTCAAAGCATTGCATGTTTGAAAGATTCCAAGTTGTGAGGCTTACCTCTTTTTTGAGATTTTGGAGCTTTTGTGCAATCTGTCAAACCTATTGTTCCAGAAATGATTTGATGCTTTAGACACACTCAAATGATCCCTTAGAAGCTTTTAGGATGATTGGAATTGACTGGTACCTGCAAAAACACAAACAATCCCTTTCTTGCAAAAGGGGTTAAAAGTGACCAAAATAGCAACTCCCTCAAATGGTGTTCCAGATGAGGGGAACCATTTGGGACAGTTCAAGGATGATATTTGGAGTGTGTTTGAGGTTTTATCTGGTTTGGAAAGTGACTGAATCAAGACATGGCTTGAAAAATGCAAACAAAGCCTATTTTGAGGTTTTGAAAGGTAACTTTGTGATTTTGTGATTACAGGTCACTTGTGATAGTTTGCACAGCTTACATATGATATATATGAGGTGTGTGTGTGTGTGTGTGATTGATTGTGATGGAAAAGCTCTCAAGCTCAAAAACTCAAAGTTGCCTTGCTAAAGAAGGCATTTTTGCCAAGAGAAAGAGGTTTTTGAGGAAAGCATCTGTTTGATGGCTTTGGTGTACTCAAACTAATCACAATTGAGCTCTATTTATAGTAGAGCAAGTTTGTTTTGGGATCCACAGTGAATGGCAACTGCAGCAGGTGTTTGTTCAATGTTGGCCAATGGAAATCCAAGTCTCCTCTAGCCATTGACTAGAAGTTAGGGCACAGGGTTGTGGTTCCCTTGGTCTTGGATAAGTCTTGACTGAATTCAGTTGCAAATGGCTCAGTCCATGCCACCTTGATGCTTCCATTGAATGCTCCAATCCAAAATTGGAGTCTTGTCCCTATTTTGGCCATTCTAGGTTCAACATGCTATTTCTTGTTCCAAAGACTTTGGAGGTTTGGCTCAGTGATTGTCCCCTTTAGATTCAATCCTCTAAGGTGTCCAAGTGGATAGGAGCATTTAGATTTGGCTGATTTTGGCAAATCGAGGAAAAATGCAAATTCTGCCTTGCCTTGGCAGATTTCAGCAAGGCAACTTTCCAATGTCATATCTCATGACTCAAATTGAATTTGGTAATGTTCTTGGCCATTTTGGAAAGCCCTTACATGATACAACAGCTGTTTGAACATGTTTGGTTTTGATCTCTTTTGAATCCAAGTGAAAAATCCTCCTACATTTGGCAAAAAGTAGGGTAAAATCTGACTTAGTGAAATTTTCACTAAGTGTTGGAACAAAGTGACTTTTCTTGATTTTGATCACACCATAATTCAAAATCCATGAGGAGTTGGAATTAGGTCTAGTTGAAGTTTTTGTAGAGGGAAATGATATCTATAAATCAAGCCTTGGATGCAAGAAAATGGCTTTGTGGTTTAGGAGTTATGACCCTCCAAAGTTGGTACCCTAGCCACTTTATTTTTAACTTAGAAAATTTTCTAAGTTTTTATGGTTACCCCTTTTACAAGTTACCCAACTTTTCTTGATTTTTCTTGATGAATGATAATTCAAATCATACATTAACATCATTTTAGGGTTAAAAATCCATTTTGGTGAAAAATCTCAAAAAGTCAAAGTTGACTTTTGTGCACAGTTGACTTTTTATCAGATGAATTCCAAACTGTGCAATTCTTCAAGAAATCATGTCCTTGACCTAAATCAAACTTGATGGACATGTTCCATGGGTGTCATAGGGTATATTGAATCATGTCTTAGGGCTTGGGAGCATGTCCTGGTCAAAAGTCAAAGTTATAGTTGACTTTTTCCTTAAAACCCTAACTGTGGTGCAGATGAAATTGAGACTTGTTGCTCAAACCTCTTGGATTAATCCATTGTTCCAAATGGATCAATATAGTTCATTAGAGACCCTCAAACCCTCTCTTGAGGTCTTGGCTCATGGTTTGTCCCAAAAGTCAACTTAGGGGTGAATTAGGTCAAGAAACCCTAATTCCTGATTTTTGATGAATGCATCCCCTGAGGCAAAATTGACTTGATGATTGGGTCCATGAGGTTCCATGGAGTACATCAGGTTATGTTTTGGATCATTGGCTTGTGCCCAGATGAAAAATTTCCATCTGGAGGCCCTGGTCAACCAAAACCCTAATTTGGTGGCACAAGGAACTTGGCAGATAACACAAAAAGCTCTAGAGGTAAGTGCATGACAACTTGAACTCTTTGAATTATGCATTCCTTTGATTTCCATTGATCATAAACATCTCAAACATGTTGTATATGCTGTGTTTGAACCAATTTTCCATGTAATTCTTGCCTGTACCATGAGATAGCATAGAACATGCAAAAATAGGCCTATTTTGAAATCACTATCGGATTTTGAGGAGAAAATATTTTCTGAAAATTCCAAGGGCACCATTGGATTCCTCATGAAATTCTAGGTCAGATGCACCTAAATTTTGTCCCAATCCATGGAGAAATGAGAAAGGTAGAGGCTTCACGTAAATTGCCCAAAAGCTTGCCTTGCCTTGCCTTACCCAAGCCTAGAAATAAGGCATGCCTTATGAATTAATGGGGTGGGTTTGATACACGGATGTATCACCACCCTAGTGGTAGCACATATGTGTGTTTGTTGCCAAGGTCGTGGGTTCAAACCCCACCCATACCATTTTTTCATTTTCCATATTTTTGCTATTTTAAATATTTTGTGGTTTTTATTAATTAATTCAAAAATTAATTTCTCTCTCAATTTTAATTATTTTTTATTGGTTCTTTTTTAAAAATTCACAAAAACATTAAAATATTTTATTCCATTAAAATTTCACAAAAATATTATTTATTTCATATATTTGGTATTTTTGTAAAGAATTATATTTTTATTTGTTTTAAACATTAAAAATATTTCTTTTTCTTGGTTTTGCAAAATTCAAATGATTTTTTTAAATCATCCCATGAATGAAACATGATTTTACAAATATAAATCCAAGATCACAACCTTTTTTTACATGTTTGATTATTTTAATTGAATTTTTATTCAATTAAAATACATTTTAAAACCAAAAATTAGGGTTTTGATCACTATCACTCTAACAAATCTGTTTTCAAACAACTTTTGGGCCTCTATTAGAGTGTAAGACCCAATTATTTTTTAACCAAAACCTTTTTGGGCCTCAGTCATTGTATAAGTCCCACTGCGATTTTAAAAACCTCGGCGCGATCGTCGCCTTTTAAATGAAAATCATCTGGGCCTCTGCCTGAGTTGTAAGCCCTATTTCTTTTCTTTTTAAACACTTTAGGGCCTCTAATAGAGTGTAAGACCCATCCCTTGTAAATATAAAACCTTTTTGGGCCTCAGTCATTATATAAGTCCCATTGTGTTTTCAAAATCTCGGCGCGATCGTCACTTTTCAAAACATTTTTATCTGGGCCTACCCTCGTGTTGTAAGTCCCATCTCTTTTCTTTTTCAAACTTTTGGGCCTCTCCTTGAGTTGTAAGACCCATCCCTCTGTAAAAAAAACCTTTTTGGGCCTCAGTCATTGTATAAGCCCCAGTACAGTTTACAAAACGACGGTACGATTACTGTTTTTCATCTGGGCCTCTCCTTGAGTATAAGCCCCAACAATCTTTTCAAAAACAACTTCCCTTTTAATTTAGGTTCAAACTCGTAGTTGTTATCAAAACTTTCTTTAATTTCTTGAACAACTAACCATACAACTGTTACAATGGAAGCTTGCTCGCCTATATGTTTTTATCAGCTTTCTTTACATGCTTTCATATATATATATATATATATATATAATTGTATTGTTGGAAGCTTGCTCACCTGTAAGTCCTTCTTTCAAATCCTTTTAAATACTTGTCATATATTACCTGTATATATACTAGTATATTTACTTAGAGTTTTCCCCGACAACTAGGTCTAGAACTAGGTAAAGCCAGTTGGTCACTCTTTAATATAGTCAAAACTAGATCCCCATAGGATTTCCAGATACAGTCTTGCCTTCTCTTGAGCTTAAACAATATGGAACGAAGAGAAAGACATTATTCCCGGTGAAACTTTTCTCAGATTGTCACTATTAGAAATTGTCAAAGAAATTCATTTCCCTAGAGAGGATTAATTCCCGGTGAAACCTCTCTTGAATTTCTTCAAACCCTAGAACTGTTCACTAAAGAAAAGATTATTCTTGGTGAAACTTTTCTTGAACTCTTCTTAGGTTTGGGACCCACAAGCTTCCTAAAAGCATCCCCGCCTCCTCTTGGGCTTTGTACAAGGACCCATCTGCTTCTTAGAAGTTCTCATGCCTTCTCTTGGGCTTAATACAAGGACCCTAAAGACCTCTTAAAGGTATAAGACAGAACCTAGCCATCCTTTGCTAGAGCAGTCTTTCTAGAGTCAAAACCTCAGACCATTTTAGGGTTGATTCTCATCCCTTACCAGCCTCCTCTTGGGCATCGTACAAAGATAAACTCTTCCACACCAGTAGACTTGGACAGTCTAATCCCCTCTTGAGTCTCAAAGACATTCTCAAGTTCCTTACAAACATAAGAGAAACCCTGCTTTTTTGATTAATCTCCAGTGGAGTTAAAACCTCTGTAGGTTAAAAACTCAAACTTTCTTCCAAAATTTCACCAGCCAGGGTCATTTTATCATCGGTATAACACTATCCCAAATCAAGGCATCTGATATCTCACCCCTTCTGTAAATCCTTAACAAGAGTTGATTCCCCATTTGGACCTGCCTCTGGATCTCAATAATCCTCAGCAGAAGACAACCTCCTCTTAGCTTTGTATAATGATTTCTTTCTTTGTTTTTCCCCAGCAAAGATAGGCTCCTCTTAAGCTTTGTATAATGATCCTTCCTTTCCTCAACATAGTCAGCCTCCTCTTGGGCTTTGTACAAAGATTTTCCCCAGCTGAGCTAATCTTTTCAGACTCTCTTGTTAAGTCAATTACTTTTCAGACTCTCTTGTTGAGTCGATTACCTTTCAGTCTCTCTTATTGATTAAATCACCTTCCAGACTCTCTTGTTGAGTTAATCACCTTTCAACACTCTCTTGTTGAGTCAATCTTTTTCAGCCTCCTCTTAGGCTTGGTATAATGATTTCCCCTAGCAGAAGTTAGCCTCCTCTCAAGCTGTGTATAATGATTTCTCTAGCTTGGTTAGCCTTAATCTTGGGCTTTATACAAGACACCATATAAATTTCCTAAGCAGGGTAAATCCCTTTCAGCCTCAATCTTGGGCTTTGTACAAGACAGATAATACTCTCCAGTATAGTCAAACTCATTTCAGCCTCAAATTTGGGCTTTGTACAAGACACCTAAAATACCCTCTGTCGAGTCAGTAAAGTCTCATTTCAGCCTCAATCTTGGGCTTTGTACAAGACAGATAAATATTTTTTCCCACCAAGTCAGTCTTCTTTTCAGCCTCAATCTTGGGCTTTGTACAAGACACATACAAACCCTCCCCGGCCGAGCTCAAAGTCCCTTTTAGCCTCAATCTTGGGCTTTGTACAAGACATGCAGAATATTTTCTCCGGAAAAGTCAAACTTTTAGCCTCCTCTTAGGCTTTGTATAATGATATCCCCAAAAGAGCCAGTCTCTTTTTTTAGCCTTAATCTTGGGCTTTGTACAAGACACATAAACACTCTCTTGTTGAGTCAGTCATTTCTAGCCTCCTCTTAGGCTTTGTATAAGGACTTCCCTAGTAGAGTCAATCAATCTCTTAGCTTCAACCTTGGGCTTTGATCAAGGCACACAATAATCAACATCCCCTCAGAGGAAATCAAAATCTCCGTAGGAAAACATTTCTCTGTGTTATCACATATCAAAATATATAACTCAAAACAAACCCTAATCCCAGATAACCTCTATAAGTGGCACACTTGTTGATTCAAACATCCAAGTTGCAGTCCATCTTTTATCCTGGTAAACTTCCTCTCTCATCTAATTGCTGTAAGTGGCAAGCCTATGGATTATTTACATCCACGATACTGTCCTTCTCTTAGCATGAAAGATTCTTAAGGAAAAATGGCATTGCTCTACATTGAGTTAAAGTTTTCCCCTTTAGGACAAATCCCCTATAAAGGAAATTATGGCATTGCTGGATTCTCATATCCCAGTTAAAGTAACCCTCCTTTATAAATAGTCACCCAACCGTTGTGATAAACAGACAAGATGTCTCCCCTTTAGAGATGACAAGTTCTCTCTCAGTCAAACCTTTTTAGCTTCAATCTTGGGCTTTAAACACGACATAAATCCTCAACCTTTTAGCTTCAATCTTGGGCTTTGAACAAGACACCAAAACATCTTTTCATCCCATAGAATATGAGGAACTACGATTGCTCTGGTTTTCCTGTTTCTTTAAACTGGAATACGTAGGCATAAGATTGCGAAATCTTAGCGAGCATACCAATAAAAAACTCTAGGTCCAGTACCTTCACATACCAATCAAAAACTTAGGTCCAGTACCTTACCAAAAACATCGGAAGACCCAAACATTAACAAAAACTCACTCTCTCTATCATATCCCAAGAAACTTTTCCAACCCATCAACGGATAAACACCATCAAGTACAAAGCAGGACCTAAAACTAACAACCTGTGGATAACCACATATAGGATGGGTAATTGACAACTCCCCATTGTATAACCTGACCCCGAACTCCCCCCAATCTCTTTTAGCGTTTGTTCAGTTAAACATTCGCGTGCAAGGTTAGTTTTAGATAGCTTCCCTTTCCCTTCTTGCTTCACGAGATAAATAAGAAATCAAAAAGTAGCACTCTTTCTCCTACCATTGCGGTGAGGAGGAACCCATTCTACGATAAGATGGTCGCGTCACCGACAAAAAACGTACGCTACACATATGCCAAGAGTAGGCATGTATTCAACAAGATCAAGTCCAAAATGAGTCACATGTTCTTATACAAGTAAGACAACACAAAAGAAGGTCAATGCATCAAGAGCCAAGGAAAATAAGAACATTAAACATGTCTTATCAAGTCAAGAAGGAGCATCTAACATCAAAAAGATCCATGTCACACAAATGCTCAAAGATTAGGTCAAGATGTGTACATTAACATACTCAAAACATCACCAAATGGGAGCATCAACTAAAAATAGTAAGATGATTATATAAAATCCCAAAAAATAATCCAAGGTAATTTCAAACATCCCATTAAACATGTACAAAAGATGGAATCGAAATTGGCTCAAGAACATGTTCAAAATGGAGCAACAACACAAGGTAAGTAAATAATCGAGGGTGCATCGAGGGTCAACAAAAGTCAAATGCAAAGTCACTTAAAGTAACTCAAACCAACCTCAAATAAGCATCAAAACAACCTCTAATTAGTGCCTAAGTGTGGCTAAAAAATCAGCCTCAAATGATGAGCAAAAGCCAAGAAATCTCCTAACCCTAGATGAAGGGTATCATTGGAAACACACACATAAAATAAATCCAAATAAAAAACTAAAATAAATGGAAAAATAAAAAAAATCATATAAAATTAAATAAGACAATAAAATACGTTCATGATTTTTTTTGGAATTTTTGAATAATTGGAAATATTTGTAATAATTGAAAATAAAATGAAAAATAAAATAAATAAAATAAAAAAAAGAAATAAAACTAGTGATAAAGTGGGAGGGTGTATTAGCAAGGGAAAACTGACAAAACTCGCTTGGGCCTGTAACCGGGGGGAGGGGGGGGGGGGGTGCAGAAATAAACCATACGCAGACCCATGGAGAGTGTCACCTATCAGAATTTTGAACCAAAAGAAATGAAATGGGAATTAAATTGTAACAAAAAAAATATGTAGACATACACATCAATTGGTCACATTGGATTTTAAATAACTAAGAGACAAAACAAAAAACACAAGCTCCCACAAGCTGACACATCACCGTCTTCTTCCATGCTCCATGCATTTCCACGATGTGAACAGTACCTCGTCGGGGACAAAAAAACAGTCCGACCGGCCACCGGCGGCGGCGGCTGGCGCGGCCGGAAACACGTACAAACCACCCCTCCCCCTCAGTTTTTCGCGTACAATCCAAAAATGCAATTATCTTTTCATTATTTTACCTATAAGGCCATGAAAATTCAACTTAAAGTAACAACACCCATGAATCCACAACTTCAAATCAAAACAACCAATACACTACATTGTAGCACACATCAAGGTGACCTCAAATATGCGAAAATAATTGAAAAACAACCACCAAAACTCAAGAAATCTTGAATCAAAGTTTGAACACTCAAAGTGGAACTTCATCAAAACACACAAATAATTATTCAAACATTGCCTACCCTAAGGTAGGGCTTCAGATGCACCCAACATGATCCTAAAACATGTCTAAAATACAAGTTTAAAGTTGAAGAAAATTACTCAACGGAGTGGCTCCGTTGGCCTTTGAAACTATGCAGTAACTTCAAACAAATCCTTCCAATGATCTCCTTGTGCCTCAGTGATGAAGAATCAAGCAAAAAATGCAGAGAAACGTGAAGGAAATGAGAGCTTCAAAAAGAGAGGTTTTGAGAGTGAGAGAAAGTCTTTGCTCTTTTTGGTTTCAGAAAAATGAATCTCCTCTCTAGGGTTTCATTCTTTAGCTTAAATATGAGGTGATTGTGCGGTTAAAGTGGAATAACTATGGTGAAAGTTTGTGGTTAAAAGTTTGGTGGAATTTGAAAATGAGAAGGAGTGATATGTGGTGGTACGAGTTCACATGGCATGGTGTGGTTTATTTTTTGTCATCTTATGAGGACAAAGAGAGCTGATGAATTCATAGTGGATTAGTGGAAACAATAATCCTTGTTGAGCAAGTTTAGAGGATTTTCACTTTTGGTAAAAATATTTAAATATGGGGTAAATGGTACATGGCAATGTTGGTACTTTTATGGCAATGTTTTGCAAGGCTTTTTGGTAAGAATTTGGGAGGTTATGCGCATGACCTTGGGCAGGCTACCTTGCTGCAGAATTGGTGCAAGTTATGTACATTCCCATGCATGAAAATCTTCAAGTTCAACCCACCATAACTCATGGAGTTTTTGTCCAATTTAAGAAAATGAATACTCTTTGTAAAGCTTGCATGTCATAGAGCAACTTTGGTGTTCAACAAAGATTGAAATGATGTTTGGAAAGTGATGAAAATTGAGGTAGAACATTGGTACTTCAAGCTTCCCAAAATCAAACCTCAAAAAATTCTAAGTGTTGGAAATTTGACATGAAAAATCATGAACTTGTGAACACCATAACTTTGTCAATTTTGATCCAAATGGGGAGTTCTAGTAATGGTTGGAAAGCTTAGATCAAGGCCTACAACTTTCATGTTTTCCAAATATTGAAATGAAGTTGGGATCATGATGAAAAAAGCCATGGAAAGTAGTCAAAAATTCTGTCCAAAACTTAGTGAAAATTTCACTAAGTTACCAACTTCAAAACCCTAACTTGGGAATATCATATCTTGAGCTCCACACATCCAATGAAAGTGTTCTAGTACTCAAAAGAAAGCTGAGAGGATGCTCTACAACTTTGATGATTTGGGAAAATATAAATGAAGTCTAGAGCATGGAGAAAATTGGCCATGAAGTTGATTGATTTTAGGCTAGAAGTTTCCCAAAATGGAAACTCTCTAAAACCCTAATTTTCCATAAATGGCAAATTTTCCAAATTCTTGATTTTTGATGAATCCCTTGACATTTCTTGATCAAAATCCATCCATTGATCACATTTGACATGATGAACAAGAATTTGACCTCAAAAAGTCAGAAGTTGACTTTTTCACTGCACATTTGACTTTATCCCTAATTCTCCTGATTTTCAATCCTCTAATCAATTGAAACCCTTCTTAATCAAATAGATTATCAATCTTCCATCCCTAAACACTTTGGGACATATAGAATACCATGGAATCAAGTCTTGCTCAAAGAATCAGAAATAATCTGATTTTATGCAAAGCCCTAGTTTTGGCCCCAAATGCTAGGAGGAATCGACCCAAGCTCAAAACTCAAATTCCTCTGAGTATAATGTGAATCCTCTTAAAAAAAGATGAAATGTGAAATATGATGGTGATAAAGCTTCAAAAATCTTGCCCATTGTAGTGTTATACCCAAGAAATCCAAAAACCCTAACTTGAGAATTCAAACTATGAGGATGTGATCAGTGCTTCAATTGATTATGAGACATGTCTTGATGAGGTGAGGGCCTTAAGGCTTTGAGGGAGCCCCAAGGTTGAAAAAATAAACTCAAGCTTTCCTTTGGAATAGATGCTCTTCTCCTTGAGAACCAAGATACCTTGATCTAATGCTTAAAACCAATTGTAGCGGGGAAATTTGGTGGTTTGGAAATGAAAATTAGGCTTGGAATTTGAATTTGGAGGGAAATTATCAAAAGAGTGGTGATTAGTGGAGGTACATGATGGGAATTAATTATGATGATGTAGAGAATTAAAATGGGATGGTATAGAATATCCCACACGTGATAAAAATGATGAAAATTGGTGTCAATTGTTGCAGAATTTGAATTTGGCACATTTTTTTCAAAAATTGCACGTGTTAATCGATTAAACATTTTCAGTGCACAATGTGTCAATCGATTAACACAGCGAAAAAATGGCTTTTTGATGTGCTGTCTTGGCTCTAGCTCGATTTCTCTTGCTTGTCAAAGAAGGCGTGGAAATAAACACATGAACCTTGGAGTCTCTTGAATAATAATTAATTAAATCTTGGAAACTCTTGATCAGATGACTTTTGAATGACTTGCAGATCAACTTTGACTTTGTTCAGATGAAATTCATTCGAGCTGTGGGACTGATTTTGATATCCTTGGTCCAAATTCTTCCTGAAAAAGTTAGTAAAGAAAAAAAACAAACATATTTTTGGATTTTAATTAATGGTTAATAAGCATAAACAAATATAAACCTCAAACAAACAAAAGAACACGGGTGCTTGGCGATCTCACTCAAGAACAAACCTTTAGAGGAGGGCAAAAGAACCAAAGCTTGTGATCTTGTTTGTGGTATGAAATGCAAAAAATATGGGGATCTTAGGGGTAAAAATTAGGGTATTATAGCTGCCCCTATTTAAGTTTCTTCTATCCGAAGATAAGAAGATTGACATCTTTGTCTCGACGAGATAGAAGAGACTTAAATATAACAAAAAAACCCAATTTTTGGCCCTAAGAGGCCACAAAATGACAAGATTGTGCAAATGATATGCAGATACAAGACCTCTGTGGGGAGAATATGCCACAGGAGACAAACAAAAAGCTGGGGAGCAGAGAGAGAAGACTCCACCGGGGGAAAACAAAAGAGGGAAAAGACATCCCAACAGGGGAGGAAACAATCTCCACTGGGGAAGAATAAAGAGTAAGATTCCAACTGAGGGAAAATTACCAATACCAGAAATAAAAGAGGGATAACATCGTCCCAACATGGAGAGAAAAATCTCCGCTGGGGAAAAAATCGTCCAATACCAAACATCCGGTAATAGCATGATCAAAAGGAAAGATTGCCAACTACCAACCAAGTGATAGCTATAACAAGGCAGCTAATAAAAAGGATATGAGAAGAATTACCTACTACCAACAAAGGGTAGGACGACAAAGGTAACGATCTCACAAAGGGGTACGAGAAGTATCACCTACTACCAATAAAGGGCATGACGACAAAGGTAATAATCTCAAAAAGGGGTACGAGAAGTATCACCTACTACCAACAAAGGGCAAGACGATAAAGGTAATAATATCAAAAAAGGGAAAAGATTACCAACTATCAACCAAGTGACAACTATAACAAGGTAACCAAACCGGGCTATATTACCTACTACCATCAAAGGCCAGGACGACAAAGGTTTTAAGCTAGCTATATCACCTACTACCAACTAAATGGGCAGGACGACAAAGGTGATAAGCCAAAAAGAGGGATTACCACCTATCAACCAAGTGACAGTTAAAACAAAGTAATCTACCAAGGGTATGAGAAATATTACCTACTACCAACAAAGGGTAGGACAACAAAGGTAACATTTTCAAAAGATCCGAGAAATATCACCTACTACCAACAAAAGGGCAGGACGACGAAGGCGATAAACTCGAACAAGGGAAAGATTACCGCCTATCAACCAAGTGACAGCTACAACAAGGTAATCGAAACCAGGCTATATTACCTACTACCAACTAAAGGGCGGGACGACAAAGGTAATAAGCTAGCTACATCACCTACTACCAACTAAATGGGCAGGACGACAAAGGTGATAGGCTTCCATTGCCAAAGAAAGGGACCAAAATTCAATCCGGGAATAAACCAGAGAGAGACGGTCAAACAAGACTCATCCCGAGGTGGAAATATCGCAACTGGGGATTAATTCCATCCAGACAAATGAACTGGGGAGGAAGGATAAAACAAAATATCTTCCACGAGGCATAAACTCAGTGAGGAATTAGCAAAGATAGGCATTTTTTGCTTACAGGTCGACACTCTAAATGGAGAGAAAACACACGCGCTCTGCAGGGATAACAGCACCCGAGAGCAAAGAAACATCAACACAGATGCAAAATGCACAATGCAACACCAACATGCTATGCACAACAAATGAATGCGCATGCAATGCTTATGAGTATGAATATGCTGACAAAACAGACATAAGGATAAACAGAGGGCGGAACATCACAACACCATTGAATACTCGGCTAATCTCAACAAGATGGAGATATCATTGGCAGCTCTGCTAGGGATTTAGTTAAAGAAATCTGGCAAGAGATAAACAAAAGCCATCAAAGGAAAATAAATCCTCTTACAAGGCTCAAATCTTGCTGGAGAAAGGAAGATACTCCTTGGGGAGAAACCCAAATATCGATCCTCTAACATCAACGATCCATAAAGAGGATAACAACATAAACTCTGCTTCGGTGATGGAAGGAAAACTGTCGGGGAATCATAATAACCCAAATCGTTCTGACTTTTCCTGGGGATAACAAAGAATTCACAGGAACTTCCATTTCAATAGGATGAGGAGATCTGTTGTGGAAAAATAAAATAATGAATCCGCTGGGGATTGTAGACATATAAACATCTACGCAAGATCCACTGGGAAAACAAGGTAGATCTGTTGGAGATACGAGAACACTCTCAGAGGATTATCCAAATCTGAGTAAACCATCCTGGACTTGCTGAGGAAAACAGCAAAAGGTCAAATTGTTGGGGATTTTAGATCAATAGTCATAAAAATGAGAGAAACCCCTACAGGTGACTACTATCTGTACTCCTTAAATAGAGATATCATCAACAACTTCACTAGGGAATATCCGAAATAGTGATGCACAATCTCCTCTGAAAACAAACAATCTGGAGAGAAGTACATTCTGGACTTGCCGGGGATGATAAAAATAACATCACTGCTCTATGATTGGGAAACAATTAAAAGAAATAATGCACAGCCTCCGTTGGAGAATTAGCAAAGCTATAATCTCTAGGTAAAATAACCGTAAGAGGAATACATATATAAGGCAAAATAAAATCCGACAGGTGGCTACCGTGTCAAATACCCTTAGAGGGAAATAACATTTCTCTCTGTTTGGGGATATCCAGATCCTTTTTTTTGTTGGGGATAGCAAAAGAAATGAATCTTTGTGTGGGGATAATCTCCAAAAATTGCTCAACTTCCTGACCATAACATAATCAGCTGGAGAGAATTTGGATCGAGACATTGCTGGGGAAAAATTGAACAATACTCGTTAGGAGAAAACTCAAACCGGTATTCAACTCGGAAATACAAGAATATAAGTCTATCACCTCATAACAAATTTTGCTGGGGAAATATCAACAAACTTTATCGGAGAAGCACCAACAAACTCTACTGGGCAGTTGACAGTAAATTCTACTGGAAAAGTAAGAACAAACCCTGTTGAGGAAAACATTAATCTTACCATTCTAGGAATAACAGTTGACATTCCTTTTTATATTCATAAATCAAAAGAAAATGTTTTTATAATTTTCAAAACATTTACATCAATTATTCACATTTTATTTCAAAAATCATCATCAGAAATAAATGAAATTCTGCAAACAGAAGCAAAGCAAGAATTGCAAACAAAGGGACAAAGGCCCAAATTTTATTAATAGAATGGTAGTCCGCAAATGGCGTAACTCCATGGATCATTACAAAGTTTGAAAAATGGTAAATACATAGAAATGGCTACATTGAAATACAATGACCACTATTCTCCCTAACAACTTTGAATTCCACTGTTCTCAAAACTTCAGCTGAGGATAATTGAAACAAACTCCTATATAAACAATGTTGCTTTCAATGATCAAGACTGGCCAGATGCAGTTACTTGCCATAATCCCTAACTTTTGCCTAGATTGCCCTCTCGGGTTTTCAATCTACCGGGATAATTATTTCTGTTTTTGTCTCTAATTTTTGCCTGGACCGCCCTTTCGGGTTTTCAGCCCACCGAGACGCTTATTTTTGCCTAAGATGCCCTTTCGGTTTTTCAACTTAGCGAGCTGTTCTTTTTATTTTTAGGCGAAGTATTTCTTGATTGTATCGGAATTCATAGGACGAGTGAACTCTTCACTATCCATAGTTGTAAGAAGTAATGCACCTCCAGAGAAGGCTCTCTTAACAACATACAGGCCTTCATAATTAGGAGTCCACTTGCCCCTAGAATCATTGGTAGAAGTCGAGATCCATTTGAGCACGAGGTCACCTTCTCTGAACACACGAGGTCGAACCTTCTTATCAAAAGCTTTCTTCATTCTCTGTTGATACAATTGGCCATGACACAAGGCCATCATTCTTTTCTCATCAATCAAAGTCAATTGATCATATCTACTCCGACACCATTCAGCCTCAGACAATTCATCTTTCATTAAAACTCTCATAGAATGGATTTCAACTTCTACCGGGAGAACTACTTCCATACCATAAACAAGAGAGAAAGGGGTTGCCCCTGTTGAAGTTCGGACGGATGTACGATACCCATGCAAAGCAAAAGGGAGCATCTCATGCCGATCCTTGTATGTAACAACCATCTTCTGAATGATCTTCTTCATATTCTTATTAGCAGCTTCAACAACCCCATTCATCTTAGGTCTGTAAGGAGAAGAATTATGATGCTCAATCTTAAACTCATCGCATAATTCATTCATCATCTTGTTGTTCAGGTTTGACCCATTATCAGTGATAATCTTGCTCGGAACACCATACCGACAGATGATTTGGTTCTTAATAAACTGAACCACTACTTGCTTGGTCACATTAGCATATGAAGCCACTTTAACCCACTTTGTAAAATAGTCAATAGCCACCAATATAAAACGGTGTCCGTTCAACGCTTTAGGCTCAATCATTCCAATCATATCAATGCCCCACATGGAGAAAGGCCATGGAGAAGAGATAACATTGAGAGGAGTTGGAGGAACATGAATTTTGTCAGCATAAACCTGGCATTTATGGCACTTCTTCACAAATTTGAAACAGTCAGATTCCATTTTCAGCCAATAGTAACCTGCCCTCAACATTTTCTTAGCCATTGCATGCCCATTGGCATGGGTACCAAAAGATCCTAAATGAATTGCTTTCATCAACATGTCTGCTTTGTGTCTTTCCACGCATTTGAGCAAGACCATGTCATAATTTCTTTTATACAACACATCATCATTCAAGAAGAAACTACCAGCCAATCTTCTCAAAGTCTTCTTATCTTTCTTGGATGCCCAAGTGGGTACTCTTGATTCTGAAGAAAGCATTTAATATCATAATACCACGGTTTATCATCAACAACCTCTTCAACCACAAACACATGAGTTGGTCTATCAAGACGCATAACATCAATTTTGGGTACATCATTCCACCGATTCACCACAATCATGGAGGATATAGTTGCTAAAGCATCTGCCATTCGATTCTCTACTCTTGGTATTATGAGGGCTAAGGTCTTTCATCTATTTCTGTTTTAATTATGTCAACAAGTAGGATAGTCTTTAGATTGTAATTTGGGCGGTATCACTTCATTGTCGGGCAAGTTGCATCTAATCATTATGTTTCATGTGTCTAAACATATAGAAAGAGGTCTACACAAATTTCTACATCTGCATGATCATGATATTAATGTTTGGTATACATGATCCAAGTCTTTGTCAGCAAAAATGTGCAGAAAAAATGATTTTATGAAAATTTGCAGGTCTTGGGTCGACCCAAGGTAAGCATGAGTCGACTCATGCTATTTTGGACATTTCTTGTGAAACCTTCGGGTTAGCGTACGCTGACCTTCCTGATGCATGCGGTCGACGCATGCTTCTGGGCCTTTGAATTTCTGCAAAATCAGCATGTTTGCGTCGACGCAAGGTGTTGACGGTCGACGCATGGTTACTTAATTTGCATAGATGTTTCCACGGGTTGGCTCACACCGACCCTCATTTATTGGGCGGTCGACCGCTCGCTGCCTGGGCTATTTTTTCTGCATTTTATTTTTTCTGTTATTTCTGTTATTTCACATAGTTGGTTATTCTTGCATTATATATATTTGGATCATCTCATTTCACAACATAACAAGAAACGTGAAAATAGATACCAATCTTTCTCTTCATCTTCATCTTCAACGTTGAGTCAACAAACAATTACACATAATCCTTTTTGTTCGTGTCGCCCATTGTTTTGAAGTGATAACGTTCAGAATTAGGAGTGTCTAAATCTTCTGATCTGGGTTGAGAATTGGTAGGTGTTTCTTGAATAAAACCTCTGGTTTTGACCTCCAAGAATCTGGGTTATTTTGGGGGTTTTTGCACAAATTGTTTTGTTCTACAGGGATTCAGCCGTGCAAAGGTAACCGAAGAATAGAGTGTTCGTTCAGTTTAGTAGCTACAGTCGGATAATCGTAGAAGAAAGATTTGGGATCAAATTTTGGAAGATCGAAATCTACCGAGTGAAGGTAACTGAAGAACGGTGGGTTCTTGCAGTTTAGTAGCGTGAGACGGTGATTTGTTCAACCAGATTCGAGGCACTTGATTCATCTTGAATCAAGGGGAGAGAAGACTCTGCATCAACAATCAAAGACGTTTGAGGGTTTGGATGTTCATTGTTCTTCTCTTGTATAAACAATTTACAAACGGTAATTTATATATATATCTCAATTCCATTTGTGGAATTGGGGGCAGAGGTACCCATAGCGAGGACGATTGGGGAATTGCCTAATTAAATTGTGTTTGTCCTCTCTTTCCCTACTCTTTTAGGGTTCAATATTATTCGAATTTGTGAAGTATCAAGTGATCGATTTTTTTGAGATAGTGTAAGTTATATCTGAGAAATTGTTTTGTTAAATTGATACAATCCCTTGGATTGTATTTAGAATCAGCTTTACTTTCACAATATTTGGAAATCTGCACTTAGTGTGTTTGCTCACACCAAGTGTTCGATAATTTGACTCAATGTAAAATCGAGCGCAGTTGCAATTAATATTTGTCGACCTCTCTCATGGGAATTAGATTAACATCAAGCAAACAAAACTTGGTTGATTGCGTTTAGTTTTTGGTTGATTAATCTGAATTTTTCTCATCCGTTATTTCATTCCGAATATTGTCGTGCATATCCGATCCTTTTAGTAGAGGTTCGTTGTAGACGTGTGATTCAGTGGTTGCTTACGTAAAAACTTTTAAAACCAATTTTTGGTAACCATTTGCGTGTATAAAATTTGTGGGATCTATTCAACCCCCCTTCTAGATCCTAGCCATCGTCTAACAAGTGGTATCACGAGCTCCGGTTTATCTGGTGCTTCGGTAAAACTTCTTGGAATATGGAGAACGAACCTAAAGGGGCTTATAATAGAGCTCCAGTTTTTACAGGCGAGAATTACAGCTACTAGAAGGATTGTATGCGCGTCCATATAAATTCCATAGGTCGGAAGGTTTGGAATGTTATTTTAAACGGTCCCATGGAAATTACTATGACAAATGCTGAAGGAGTTGTCGTTCCCAAACCCGAAGCTCAATGGAATGAGGAGGACGAGAAAAAGTACAGCAATGACTGGAAGGCTCGAAATATTTTGATCTCCTCTTTGGGAGTTAACGAATATTATCGAGTCTCTCATTGTGAAACGGCCAAAGCCATGTGGGATGCATTACAAGTAGCTCACAAAGGCACTAATGATGTTAAAATGGCCCGTATCAACACACTAACGCAAGAGTTCGATCTTTTTTACATGAAGCAAGGGGAAACCATTGCGGATATGCAAAAACGATTTACTCACATTATCAATAAATTTCATGTACTTGGTAAACCAATTCCCAACGAGGTTGCTACTAATAAGATTTTGAGGTGTCTTAACAGGGAATGGCAGCCGAAGGTCACCGCGATCAAGGAGGCCAATAATCTAGCCACTCTAGACCTCACAACATTATTTGGCAAACTCGATGAGCATGAACAAGTGCTCATTAGCTTGGATAAACATGAAAAGAGTATAAACAAGGAGAAAACAAAAGATGCGGAAAAGAAGTCGATTGCTCTTAAGGCTTCTTGTTCAAAGTCCACATATCAAGAGCAAAGTGAGGATGAAACCAACAATGATGAGGATGATGACTCCGATGATGACATGAGCCTATTTGTGAAGAGATACAATAGATACGTTCGGAAGAATGAGATTCAACACTCGGCGACAAGAATGGAAAGGTTAAAGGAACGTATTACAACTGTGGAAAATCTGGGCACTACAAGCTGGATTGTCCATCACTCAAG
Source organism: Lathyrus tuberosus (assembly GCA_022829125.1). Taxonomy (NCBI): domain Eukaryota; kingdom Viridiplantae; phylum Streptophyta; class Magnoliopsida; order Fabales; family Fabaceae; genus Lathyrus; species Lathyrus tuberosus. Next base: position 970,385 of record JALAZF010000422.1, read on the forward strand.
AAAGACAAGGATAAGAATAAGGATAAGAATCGTCAGCACAAAAATTCAATCAAGTCTAGACGAGCATACATTGCTTGGGAGAGCGATAGTGAGTCGGAAAAAGATGACAGCTCAAGTGACGAAAGTGAATCCGTTAATCTATGTCTTATGGCACGTCAAAACAAGAAGAAAGAGGTAAAACACTCTAAATATGATCATTTTAATAGTATGTCTCATTTAGAATTTCAAAAGGCTTTTGATATGTTGCACCACGAGGCTAAGGAAGCTTTTCAACGCTTAGCCTCGAACAAAAAGATTTTTTCATATTTGGAGAGAAAGGTTTCCAACTCCGAAAAGGAATTGGAAGCTCTTAAAAACTCCATGGTGGATGCATCAAAAGCTAAGATTGATGAGAATAAGTCTCCATGGTTCAAGTTTGGGGGTTGTGATACTTGTCCTATTTGGCAAAAAGAGGTGAGAACCCTTAAGGCCAAATTAGACAAGGCTCTTAAGCCTAAAGTTACGTTTGCTATTGATCGATCGCATTATCGAGAGAGTATGAACAGTCTGTATCAAAAGTATACGTATGTGATTCGAGATAGAGATAGAAAAGGTAAATCCCAAATGAACCGTGATTGCCTATATTGTTGCAAGCCTGGTCATACTATTGCTAAATGTCGTTTTAGAAGATTTCTTGTTCCAAAAGGCATTTATCAATGGTTGCCCAAGTGCGATCATGGTTTCACTCACCGTAAAGGACCCAATGATAATTGGGTGCCTACTCTCCCTTGATTGTTTTATAGGTACAAAGTCTTGAGACCACCGAAAGAAGATGGGTTCTGGATAGTGGCTGCTGAAGACATATGACAGGAGACATATCTCTTTTCATCGACTTTGTGGCGAAGAAAAAGGGGTTTGTCACCTATGGAGATAACAATAAGGGACAGATTCTCGGCAAAGGTAGTGTAGGTAACCCCTCATCTACTACTATCTCTGATGTGCTGCTTGTGGAAGGCCTTAGACACGACCTTTTAAGTATTAGTCAACTATGTGACAAGAATTATAAAGTATCATTTTCAAAAGATTGTTGCATAGTTGAAGATAGTGACAAAAAGGATGTGTTTAAGGGCTTGAGGGTGAACAATGTCTATATGCTAGACTTAAACGAGGTATCGTTGAATGGAGGCAAGTGTCTAGTCAATATGAATGAAGATTCATGGTTGTGGCATAGACGGTTGGCTCATATCAATTTTGATTTGCTTAACAAAATAGTCTCTAAAGACATAGTCATCGGTTTGCCCAAAATCAAATTCATAAAGGATCATCTTTGTGATGCTTGTCAAATGGGGAAACAAACAAGGATCTCATTCAAATCTAAAAGCATCATTTCAACTATGAGACCCCTTGAGCTCCTCCAGATGGACCTATTTGGACCATCTAGGATCAAAAGCCTAGGTGGTAACTATTATGGTTTTGTAATAGTCGATGACTTTTATAGGTTTTGCTGGACTATTTTCTTAGCAAATAAGAGTGATACCTTTTCGGCCTTTGAGAAATTTGCTAAGTTATCTCAAAACAAGTTAAACACGAACATTGTGGCAATTAGAAGTGATCATGAGGATGAGTTTGAAAATCATTTGTTTGAAGCATTTTGTGAATCCCATGGAATTGATCATAGTTTTTCCGCACCACGTACCCCTCAACAAAATGGGGTGGTGGAATGTAAAAATAGAATTTTGGAGGAACTTGGAAGGACTATGATCAATGAAAGTGGACTTCCAAAATACTTTTGGGCCGACGCCATCAGTACAGTTTGTTATGTTTTGAATAGGGTGCTCATCCGGCCTATTCTAAACAAGACACCGTATGAGCTTTTAAAAGGGCGTAAGCCAAATATCTCTCACCTTCATGTCTTTGGTTGCAAGTGTTTCGTGTTAAACAATGGGAAAGAGACACTTGGAAAGTTTGATGCCAAGGCCGACGAGGGTATTTTTCTTGGATACTCTCAGTCAAGTAAAGCTTATAGAATTTATAATAAAAGGTTACGAATTGTTGAAGAGTCGGTACAGGTTACTTTTGATAAGTCTTATCCGAAAAATGTCGGAGAAGGTAGTTCTTTTCATGATGCAGGTGTATCTTCAGAAGACATACTCAAGGACACTGATAAAGGAACTGATCGGCCCGAAGCAGTGCGTATTGAGGAGGAAAAGGATCACTAACCTATAAAGAGTGAGGAGGATCATCCAACTAATGAAGATGACCTTCCTCCAGCATGGAAGTCTTCTAAAGACCATTCAATCGACAATATCATAGGTGACATCTCTAAGGGAGTAACCACCCACTCTAAGCTTAGTAACTTTTGTTATTACTCCGCTTTTGTGTCACAAGTTGAACCTAAAAATGCAAAGGAGACGTTTCTCGATGAGCATTGGTTTTAATCAATGCCAGATGAACTAAATCAATTCAGGAGAAATGAGGTTTGGGACCTTGTCCCCCCTCCACGAGATCATCGAGTAATCGGCACCCGATGGGTGTTTAGGAATAAACTTGATGAAAATGGAGTTATAACAAAAAATAAAGCGTAGCTTGTAGTGCAAGGCTATAACCAAGAGGAAGGAATCGACTATAAGGAAACTTATGCGCCGGTTGCCCGACTCGAGGCTATACGCCTTTTACTTGCTTATGCTTGCACTAAAAATTTCAAACTATTTCAGATGGACATTAAAAGTACTTTCCTTAACGGATACATCAATGAATATCCTGATCATGTCTACAAACTTAAACGTGCTTTGTACGGACTTAAACAAGCCCATAGGGCTTGGTATGAACGTCTAAGCAAATTTTTAATTGATCAAGGGTATTCAAGAGGGAAGGTTGACACAACCCTCTTTATTAAACATCAAGGAAAAAACTTAATTTTGGTATAAATTTATGTTGACGATATTATCTTCGGGTCTACTAACATGACCTTGGTCAAGGAGTTTTCTAGTTTCATGCATGGGGAGTTTGAAATGAGCATGATGGGGGAGCTCAACTATTTCCTCGGATTGTAAATCAAACAACTCGAAGAGGGTACGTTTGTGATTCAAACAAAATATTTTCTTGAGCTTCTCAAATGCTTCGACATGCTAAACTGCAAGGCAATAGATACTCTTATGCCTACTTGTGCCAATCTTGATTGTGACAAAAATGGTAAGGGTGTAGAGGTAAAGAAGTATCGATGTATGATTGGATCTCTTCTTTATCTTACTGCATCACGACCCGACATTATGTCCAGTGTATGCATGTGTGCGAGGTATCAAGCACGTCCCAAGGAATCCCACTTAAAAGCAGTTAAGCGCATACTTCGATACCTTTTCGGTACTCCAAAGTATGGGTTGTGGTATTCTAAAGGTAGTGTTTATTTCTTAGTTGGCTATTCCGATTCCGACTTTGCCGGGTGAAAATTGGATAGGAAAAGTACTAGTGGCACGTGTCACTTTTTCGCAAATTCCATGGTGAGTTGGCATAGCAAGAAACAGGTTTTCGTTGCCTTGTCAATAGGCGAGGCGAAATACGTTGCCTCCGGCAGTTTTTATGCTCAAGTCCTATGGCTTAAGCAATAATTGCTTGATTTCAATTTAAAAATTGAGAGTATTCACATTTTGTGCTATAACACTAGTGTTATTAACCTAACTAAGAACCCCGTATTACATTCACGAACCAAGCATATCGAAATACGTCATCACTACCTTAGGGATCATGTAGAGAAAGGTGATGTGGTCTTTGAGCATGTTGATACTAAAAATCAACTTGCTGACATCTTTACAAAACCACCAGCTACAGAGCCTTTCTTTCACATCCGTAGGGAACTAGGCGTTCTCGACATCTCAGATCGTGTTTAATAATCCTTTAAGATAGTAGCTCTTCACATATATATATATATGCTTGTTTATGGTTTTGACTAACTATGTCGAGAGTTATTGAGCTACATGTGAGGGCTCTCATCATCAATCATGATCAAGCAAATATCGTTCCGCTTCATAAGTTTTCTTTAATATATGTACCATGTTAAGTGTTTAAATGATGTTTATTACACGTTTAAGCATATATTATTCATTTGGATGTTTGATTTATGTGTTAGCATGTTTATTTATCCTATTTTGGGGCCTTTGTATGCAAAAATATGAATTTTTCCATTTTTCACTTGGATGAGTCGACCAAAGAATGCCATGGGTCGACTCATGAACTGAAATTTTTTTAAGGAAAAGAACTGGGTTAGCGCGCGCCTACCATAGGTCGACGCGTCTCAAGAATTTCAAAAAAAAATTTTAAGTTTCGTCAGCATGCGCCGACGCATGACCTACTTAGGTCGACGCATGGTCAGCAAACCCAGAATCTTCTTTTCTTGAGAACGCGTACGCCGCCTGGGTGTCTCAACAAGAAACTGCATCATATCAATACACCTTAATTTTTATGTTTGCATGTCATTAAGTCTAGTCTTGGGTCTTCTCCTCTCCTACCCTTTCAAACCTCTCACTCAAACTCCACAAAACCCATGAAATCCCTATCACAAAGGCTTTACAAAAGGGTTTCTCATTCTACATCAGAATCAACATTCTCTCAATCCTCTCATCTGCGAACTGTTCATATTTTCTCACTGTTCATCACTCAACAATGGCTTCTCAACGTACAACTGGTAAACGAACTTCAAGAACATCAACATCAAGTGGTGAAACTTCAATTCTGGTAAATGCTCTAGCTACGTAATCTGATGAATTATCTGAGTCTTACAATAAAGATTTTCAAATCCGTTCTGTCATTCGACAACATGCATACTACCCATTGATGGCTCTAGACTATCATCTCACAGACATTAGGGACATACTGGCTGTTCAGAAATTTGATGAATTTCTGAAATGCGATGATAAGTACAGTACTGATTTGGTTCGATTGTTCTATATCGGCATTCAGGATAAGTTCCAAGGTACAGATTTTACTTATTCTATGAATAACAAATCTTATTCTATGAATGATGCTGTCTGGCATAGTTTGTTCAATTTGGAAACCCAAAATCTTCCTGAAGTAACTGACACAAAATTTGTCCATGGATATGAGTTTAAAACTACTTTGAATTCCATGTTGCGTGAGCCCTATTCGGATGCTGTTGTGGCATGTGATTTATTTCCCAAAAATGTCACAACGGGCCATCTGAACTTTGTTAAGCGCATCTTACAATGGATTGTCGCACACATATTGCGACCTAAGAAAGGTGGCTTTTCTAGAGTTGATCAAGCCGAGGTTCACCTAATATATTTGCTGAGGGAGCGAATTCCTATCAACTGGCCATATTACTTCACATATCGTATGTTTACACTGCGAGACTCTACAAGGCGTACGTGTTTATGCTATGCCTCGTGTATTCAAAATATTCTGAATAAGGCTGGGATTCAGGTTCAAAATACTCGTTATCTCAACATTTCAACTGAGCAACGATTTCAACAAAAGACTCTAACCATGATGGGGTATACTTGGGATCCGGTTACAAATGAGTACAAATACAGAGCTAAAGCAATTCAGGCTCTTCATAATGTTCCTGACGACCAAGATATTGCGGAAGAACATGTGAATGAAAACCAAGCTGCTAACAATGCTGATGTGAATATGGTAGACGAAGATAATGAGGCATAGATGGATTATTCTCAACCAGAGGAGACTTATGATAATCAGGGCTGGGGACAATGGAAATCCAATAGTTGGACTGCTCTTGGGGATGCATATGTACCTCCTACCAATGGTGATTATGACTGGCATCAGCCTGACTATTCCACAGCTGCAACTCCTCAACCACATCCACAGCAAGCCTTCCAAGACACTGAAGAAATTCATGTCATGTTGAACCAGATGAACCTCGAACATGAGGAATTCCAAGACTTGCAAGAACAGCGATACAATGCTCAGGAAGCAAAGTTCACTGCTCTTTCAAACCAGTTGGCTGCTCACACTGAGAACTTCAATAGGTTTGCTGATGCTTCAATGGCCATATTTATCAATTTGGATAATGCTATGTGTCGTACCTCGAAAAATACGATCCTCGCGTTGGACGCGGAAAAAAACTGTTCGAAACAGAGTCGCCACCGAACTTTATTCATTCCAAGGAAGGAATAGGAAAATATCGATAAAACCTTTAAAGGATAAGAAAATGGTCATCGCAACCAAATTCTAGGTTCGGGAGTCGGTTACACAAGAGGGAAGGTATTAGCACCCTCTACGTCCGTTGTACTCAACGGGAACCTCTTGAATCGATTCGGGAGATAAGTTAGCTTGGTTTGTTTGTTTTCTTCTAAGGGAATATTGTTTTTTAAGGGGGAAATGGGTGGTTTTTTATTAGGGTGCTCAGCAAGGATTATAACCCTTGTGCCTACGTATTCCCTCGTGCAATGGGAAAGTCAGAGCATTCGTAGTTCGTGGGAATACGGTTGTTTTGTATTTTTTAAACGAACGAGTGTTTAATTCGCATTCTAACTGCTAAACGTTGGCTTGTCTGCTCGTCTAGGGAGGCTGAAGCACTAGTTCATATGCGCGGAAGAATGGACTAAACAATATTATTTTTGTGAAAAGTTGTTTGATTTGGATTAAGTGTGTTAGAGATTTGATTGAGAAAAAGGTTTGATTTGGACGTGTTTTAGGCGAACGAGAGTTTAGGTTGCATTCTAACTGCTAAACATTGGCTTGTCTGCTCGCTAGGGAAGGCTGAAGCACGAGTTCATATGCGCAAAAGAATGACTTAAACAATGTTCTTTGGGAAAGGTGTTTGAGTTGTGGATTAAGTGTATTAGGGTTTCGGTTGCGGGGGAAGTGTTTGGTTTGTTAAGTATTTTAGAGGAAGAATGACGATTATTCGATAAATGAGACGTCGGTCTCGCAACCAATTAATCGGGGTATTACTGAGATGCTAGATCTCAACGACGCCTTTTTCATTCTATTAAGTGTGAAATCGTGTCTGTTGGACAATGTGCTTCTTTGTCCATGTAATTAGGGCAAGTGTTTTAGGAACGAAAGATCGGAACGAACACAACCCAAAGCGTGCGCCTCAAGAGCGTTCGTTCAAGGGCCCAAGAAGTGCTAGACCTCAAGAGTCCACTGCTTTCGTAATTTAATTAGGAAAATGATTTGAATTTGATTAGAGAAAATATTTTTAAGATTAAATAAAGTGGATTATAGTTTAAGATGATTTAAGAAAATATTTTTAAAGCTTAAGAAAATTAATTATATTAAGTATTTTTATTTGAGAAATGCTTGTATTTTTAAGGGTTAAGTGTTTTTTAGGATTAAATGGATTAGAAGTTTTTTTAAGTATTTTGGAAATGGAAAATCGAAACGAACACAACCCAAGGCGTGCGCCCCAAGAGCGGTCGTTCAAGGACCCAAGGAGTGCTAGACCCCAAAAGCCCACTATTTCCATAATTAATTTTAAAAATAGTTTAGAAATATTAACCTAAATATTTTATGATTTGATTTAAGAAAATAATTTTCAAAGGTTAAGAAAGTATTTTATGATAATTTTAGAATTAGAGAAATTGGATTAATTAAAATATTAATTAATAAAATAATTAATCGACATTAAATAATTTTAATAAAAATTAGATATTAAATCAAATAGATTTTATGATTTTTTAAAAAAATAAATAATTAAAAATTTTTTTATTAAAAAAAGAAATAAAAGAAAAAGGCAATGGGCCAGACAGTCAGTAAAACAAGGGGTGTAGACAGTTCAGGCGCATGGGCTTTTAGATGCTTAAGGCCCAATCTTTCTTCTGCTCTAGGGGGTGCGAAAGAAACAAAAACGGTGTAATTAGGAGTCAGGCGAGTGGGCTTTGTGCTCAAGCCCAAAGATTTGTACTATACGTCCAGGGGGTGCGTTAGAAAAAAACTCTAGTTTAAACTCTCCTTGGGCTACTTGCAAGGGGTGCAATTAGCAAAAACTGATAGGCCCAAGGAGGAGAGTGGCCTGAGGGCGCACGGTGTTCTCTCACGATTTGAGGATCACTCAGAATCGTTTGATCAAACTATGGGATCAAATTAACGATTATGGCTAAAGGGTGCGCGGTAGCTACAATGGAGATGCATGCATGGTACCAATGAGAGTGTTGACCGGACGACGACAAGTGTCCCTGAGGCGCCACATGTCATCGTCGGAATGGCAAGCCAAAGCAAACTTATCCTTTTCTTAATAAAAGACTAAAAGTGAGAACAATGCAGCAAATACATCATGAAACCTTTCTCTTCATGCTTTCTCACACTGCAACATAGAGTAGCACCGAAAACCTAAAAAGGGGCCGGAGAAGCGGCGGCGCGCGGCGGCCGCCACCGTCTTCTCCGGCGACACCACCACAAAACACCCCTAACCCTACATGAAAAACAATACTGAGTCCAAATCCGGACTCAGTTTCTACTAAAACTTCCCCAAAAACCCCAAATCGAAGCTAATCGTAATCCTAGATCTACAAAACACAATCAATATTAAGCAATTAAAAGACGGGTTCAAGGCAACAAAGCAAGGTGAGCAATGGTCAAGGTTCCGAAAATACGAAAGAGGAGAAGAGACTTACAAAATCAGAGCAAGTCCGAGTTCAGTCTCCGGTGAAGGTAAGACTTTGAGCTCTCTTAACTCTTTTCCTTCTTCTGCTTCTTCTGTGGCTCGTTCTTTTCTGTTTCTACTTGTTCATTTTCTACTGCTTGTGTGATTTTGTTGAATGCGAGGTCGAGCTCATATACACATAGAATTTCAATGTGAAATTCAATGTGTATTAGGAAGATTTTTTTTTTTGAGCTTTAGTGAATAGGGTTTGTGAACTTTGCGCAGCCGTATCTTTTAGGGTTTCTTCCCGGTTTTTTTTTTCTTTTTGCCAATGATTGGAGTGGTTTTTATAGGGAATTTTAGGGTTGATTGGTACGTGTGAATTAGAGAATTGTCAGAGGAATATCCTCTAATTCGTATGAGATCATGGGCTGTCAATTTTCAAAACCGTTGGAGAGGATTGTACAATTTTTGTTTTTAGTGTGAGCTGGATATCCTTCTAGAAGTATGGCGGTCCCTCTGATTTGCTGATGTGGTGTTTTGCTCGTGTTGGTTCCTACTCCTTTTATTTTCTGCAGAACATTTTTCTTTTACTGATACTGCAGCATTACTGCTATTATTTTGCTGGTTGAAATTGGGCATGGAGGAGCAAAATTTAGGGCCAGAACTTGGAGCCATCGCTAAAAGCTTAGAGTCTTGGAAGGAAAAGGGCCTTGCCTTATTATCTTGACATAACGGCCTGAATTCACCCCTTATTGACTTCATATTGCTTTGTAAGTTGTAACACCCCCTTTCTATACCCCCAAATAATTATTTAGGCATATATTAAAGATTTCGTCAGAGTATAATTACAAACATGATATAAAAGAGGCATGTCACATCATACGTTAAATTAAACCATACAACACCTGCTCAACAATTGATATGCAACAGTGGGGTAACTTGCAACAGAGGAACTTAGTCCTTACACCCACATGTCAATATTTAGAATAAAAGCGGAAGATCTAAACATTGAATAGCAACCAATTCATATATACATACACATATATACATCGCCAAGTATTATCCACCAACATAATTCATGTTTACATAAACATTTATCTACAAGATACATATATAATGTATCACAAAAGAATCATAGCCCTCCTAGCTACCCGGTGCTACATATCAGAGCCAACCGACCAAAAGAATGAAGACACGCTTCACAAAAAGACCACCAGCATACCTATTCTGCAATGCCTCATAGAGCATCATAAAATAGCAGAAGGGTGAGAAATATTATCATAATAACAATGCATATAATTATATATAATAGCATAAAATTACACATAATTCACCTTCTCACCACAATTCATCACAAGTCACTCATATACATTGCAATGTATCCATATATATATAAAACCAAGCATACACATCAGGCATACCTCCACAATTCTTATCATTCCACATAAACATACACAACTGTTTATTCACCAATGCATCATTAAAGATGAGAAATGCAAATCATAGAGACCGACTCACGACTCTATGCAAATGCAATGCGGTACCGACTCAATCATCTCAAGTTCACTCAGGAACTTCTGCTGGAACCATCGCTCGTTACCAAAGGAACTCCCCGTCGGGCCTACGATGTTCACCCACCGCTCACACCTCCACCAAGAGAGGCTCACGATGTTTCTGGATCGCTCACACCTCCACCAAGAAAGGGTCACGACCCGATCGCTCACACCTCCACCAAGAGAGGCTCACGATCGTCTATAACCGTCGCTCACACCTCCACCGAGAGAGGCTCACGATGTTATAGCGGATTCTCATTAGAATCCCTCAGCACAAGAATGCACACATTATGCTACACATGATAATGACTCAAGACATTCTTGAAATGCATACATATTCACAATATATACATGCATTCATCTCATACAATCACATACAATCTACATACATTCACGTCAATGCACTATTGTACGATTCACATTCAAACACACCGTCAAAACGGTAAAAGTCGCTTAATAGCACTATTTCTGACTTTTCCGACTTATTTAATCGGCTAATAATTTCCAATTCATCATATTAAGAAAGAACATTCCATAAGCTTTCTAACGCATCAAACCGAACCACAGATCAAAAGTTGTGCAGAAAACAAAATTACACGAACAGCACTGTTCGCTGGGCGAACCTCCCTCGCGAGCATTTGCTAGCTCCTTCGCTAGGCGAACATCCCTCGCGAGCATTCGCTAGCTCCTTCGCTAGGCGAATGTTCCAGCGAACAAACTGTTAGCTAAAAACAGACACAAAGTTCGCTAGGCGAGCACTTGGCGAACCAAGTCAGAACCAAACAGAGCCAAAAACACCCAAAGTTCGCTAGGCGAACACTCTAGCGAACCTTCGCTCATGCCTTCGCTAGGCGAATACCCGTAGCGAACCTTCGCTACCCTTCGCTGATTGGTTCGCTAGGCGAACCTGCGAAAACTCAGAATCCTTCAGCGCTGTTGAAAACCCAAAAACCCTATTTTTCAACCCAAAACATTTTCAAAACAACATACATCCATCAGAACTCAATCTAATCATGGCAACAAGCATTCTACCACATTTTCGTCGATTTCCAACCGCGAAAACATCGATTTCTCATTATCGACCTAAAATGGAAAACTATGAAAACACCACAACCAATCCAATACACACATACACAATCATACATAATACTATACATTGATAAGATAACAATGTTTCACACCCTTACCCGATTAAATCGATTCCTAGAGGTTGATTTTCTTGGTTTTCCTCTTTTCCTCTTCTTTTCTCTTCCTCTTCTTTCTTTCTCTCCTTTTTCTCTCTATTTCTCTTTTCTTTCTCTTTTCTATCTATTTTCTTTCTTTTCTATTTTTTTTCTCTCATTTTCCACTAAATCAATTAATTCATTTTTCTCACAAAATTCTAACTCCACAAAATTTCTAACTTATGATTAATTGAGAAAAGTCTAAAATACCCTCCATTCTAATTTCCCCGAAAACTCTCAAAAACGGTAAAATAACATTTAACACACCAATTTAACAAATAAAATAATTTATCACCCAATTAAAACAAAAGACTCAAGAATAATGGAATAATCAAAATCGGGGCGTTACAACTCTCCCCCACTTTAGAAATTTTCGTCCTCGAAAATAATACCTGATTCAAACAACTCCGGATACGACTCTCGCATCCCACTCTCTAGTTCCCAAGTCACATTGCCTTCCGCAGCGCCTCCCCACGCTACTTTCACAAGCGCAATATCCTTGCCTCTTAGTTTCTTAACTTCACGGTCCAAAATCCTAATCAGTAAAGCTTCCAACGTAAGGTTATCTCTCACTTCTACCTCGTCCATAGGAATAACATGTGACGGATCCGGAACATATTTCCGAAGTTGCGAAACATGGAATACGTCATGCAAATTCGAAAGGTTCGGAGGCAACGCCACACGGTAAGCCACAACACCAACTCGTGAGTAATCTGATACGGACCAATAAAATGAGAAGTCAACTTCTTCGACTTCAAAGCACGACCCACACCCGTAACCGGTGTAACTCTCAAAAACACATGGTCGCCTTCTTGAAATTCAAGATCTTTCCTTCTCTTGTCATGATAGCTCTTTTGTCTACTTTGAGAAGCTTTCATCTTCTCCCGAATAAACTTCACTTTCTCCGTCGTTTGTTGTACCATTTCCGGTCCAACTACCGTCCTCTCGCCGGTTTCATGCCAACACAAAGGTGTTCGACATCTCCGACCATACAAAGCCTCAAATGGTGCCATACTTATACTCGAATGAAAACTGTTATTGTAAGTGAATTCAATCAACGCCAAATAACCATCCCAAGCACCACCTTGCTCGAGTACACAAGCACGCAATAAATCCTCCAACAATTGAATCGTCCTTTCGGTTTGACCGTCCGTTTGCGGATGATAAGCCGAACTCAATCTTAGCTTAGAACCCAAAGCCTCTTGTAAACTCACCCAAAATCTCGATGTAAATCTAGGATCTCTATCCGATACAATACTCTTAGGAACTCCATGTAACTTCACAACCACAAGAACATAAATCTCGGCTAACTTCTCCAAAGGATAACTAATATCAATTGGAATAAAGTGAGCAGATTTAGTAAGCCTATCAACAATTACCCAAATAGCATTATGACCTCTTTGCGTATTCGGCAATCCCGTAACGAAATCCATCGATATACTATCCCATTTCCATTCCGAAATATCCAACGGTTGCATCAATCCACTAGGCTTTTGATGTTCCACCTTAGACTTTTGACAAGTTAAGCACGCATACACAAATTGAGCAACATCTCTCTTTAAACCGGACCACCAAAAGATCTTCTTCAAATCTTGATACATCTTATTCGCACCCGGATGAATACTTAAATTACTTCGGTGTCCTTCCTCCAAAATCATCTTTTTCAACTCCACGTCGTCGGGAATACAAATACGACCACGGAATCTCAAAACTCCAAAATTATCAACCTTAAAATCCTCGTTCTCATTCATCATCAAATCAACGAACTTCAAATCCAACTTTTGCTTTTCACTAACCGTTACAAGAAAATCATTCGTAACATGTAGCATACCAAGTCGCACACTTCGCGGCGTCATTTCGCAAACCAAACTCAAGTCTCTAAAATCCTCCAAAAGTTCCCATTCTCTCATCATCAATGCGGACATATGTAACGATTTCCGACTCAAAGCATCGGCCACCACGTTTGCCTTACCCGGATGGTAATTCAAACCAAAATCATAATCCTTCAAAAGCTCTAACCACCTTCTTTGTCTCATGTTCAATTCTTTTTGATCAAATAAATATCTTAAGCTTTTGTGATCACTAAAAACTTCAAATCTTGCACCATAAAGGTAATGCCTCCATATTTTCAAAACAAACACCACGGCCGCTAACTCCAAGTCATGTGTAGGATAATTCTTTTCTTGCACTCTCAATTGTCTAGAAGCATATGCCACAACTTTTCCATCTTGCATCAAAACACCACCTAAACCCACCAATGAAGCATCACAATACACTACAAATGGTTCATTAGGATTAGGCAAAATCAAGATCGGAGTCGTTGTCAGCCTTCTCTTTAGCTCATTGAAACTCTCTTCACAATGAATATCCAAAATGAAAGCCTTTCCTTTACAAGTCAATTGCGTTAAAGGAAGTGCCAACTTCGAAAATCCCTCAATAAACCTCCGATAATAACCCGCCAAGCCTAAAAAGCTTCGAATCTCCGTAACCGACCTAGGAACCTCCCATTGTATCGCCGCATCTATCTTGGATGGATCAACACTAATACCACTACCGGAAATAACATGTCCAAGGAAGCTTACTTCCGACAACCAAAATTCACATTTCGACAACTTAGCATACAATTGTATCTCTTTCAAAATTTGCAACACAATCCTCAAATGCTCTTCATGCTCCTCTTGAGACTTAGAGTAAATCAAAATATCATCGATGAACACAACCACAAAACGATCCAACTGTTCATGAAAAATACTATTCATGTATTCCATAAACACACCCGGCGCGTTAGAAACCCCGAATGGCATCACGGAGTATTCGTAATGACCATACCGTGTCCTAAATGCCGTCTTTTGAATATCTTCTCCTTTCACACGAATCTGGTGGTATCCTGATCTCAAATCAATCTTGCTAAAAACATTCGCACCAACCAATTGGTCCATCAAATCATCGATCCTTGGAAGCGGATACATGTTCTTAATTGTCACCTTGTTCAGTTGTCGATAATCTATTCATAACCGCATACTCCCATCCTTCTTTTTAACCAACAATACCGGAGCACCCCAAGGAGAAACACTTGGTCTTACAAATTTCTTGTCCAACAAGTCATTCAATTGCTTTTTCAATTCTATCAACTCCGATGCCGACATACGATACGGTGCCATCGAAATTGGTCTAGTACCTGGAACTAGATCAATAGAAAACTCAACTTCTCTTTCTGGCGGTACCTCCTTAATATCTTCCAGAAACACTTCTGGAAATTCACACACCACTGGGAACACATCAAGCTCAACTTGACTCTCCACCGACAATGATGCAAACAAACCAAACAATTGAGCTTCGTCCGCTAAAAGTTCCTTCAACTCCTTAGTGGATAGGAAACTCTCAAATTCATCATCTTCCAAAGAAGGAAACCTTACTAACTTGTGATAGCAATCTATATGAACTCGATTAAATTGCAACCAGTTCATACCCAAGATCACGTCCAATCCTTCCAACGACAAACACACTAGATCCATCTCGAAGTCTTTACCATAAATGGTCAAAGGACACATCAAACAAACCAAAGACGTAGTTACTGACCCCATTGCTGGAGTATCAATAACCATCTTACCATCCATCAGAGACAACACAAGATTTAAACGCTTCGCGCACTCAGACGAAATAAACGAATGAGTCGCTCCAGTATCAATAATGGCAACTAATGGTGTACTATTAATAAAGCAAGTACCTCGAATCAGACGATCTGCACTCGAAGTCTGAGTTCCTGCTAGAGAAAATACCTTCCCACCGGATGGAGCTTTCTTCGGATTCGGACACTTTGGGCTAATGTGATCAATTTCCCCACAGTTATAGCACTTCACCACATTCCTTCTACAATCTGTAGTAGCATGCCCAAGGCCTCCACAGTTAGAACATTTCGCCACTGTCTTCCCACACTCAAATGATTTATGACCCATTTCACCACACTTGTAGCACTTAATGGGACCAGAACCTCCTCCTCCAGATCTCCTCTCGAAGTTTCCCCTATGCTTGCCCTTATCAGCGGGTGTCACATAAGGTCCACTTCTAGCTTGTTGCTTTCCCTTCCTCTCATTCAAACTTTTATAATGTGTAGAACGAGCCTTGCTATCTTCCTCGAAGATTCTACAACATTCCGTCAAATCCGAAAATCTTCTTATCCTTTGATACCCCACAGCTTGTTTAATCTCAGGACGTAAACCATTCTCGTATTTAATACACTTTGAGAACTCAGCAGTAATCGCAGCATAATGAGGATGGAATTGAACCAACTCCACAAACTTAGCAGTATAGTCCACCACCGACATACTACCTTGTTTTAGTTCAAGAAACTCCATCTCCTTCTTTCCCTTCACACTCTCAGGGTAATACTTCCTCAAGAATTCAGTACGGAATAAATCCCAAGTTACTTCTTCATCATCCACCTCAAGAACTTCACGCATACCGACCCACCAATCGTCGGCTTCTTCCTTCAACATGTGAGACCCAAGCCTCACCTTATTCTCTTCCGCACAGTCCATGACCCTGAAGATCCGTTCAATCTCTTTTAACCAAAGTTGAGCACCATCGGGATCAAATCTGCCTTTGAAAACCGGTGGTTGATTCTTCCTGAACTCATCATTAGCATTCACATTCGGCGCACCTTGCACCGCCCTAGCCATTGCTTCCAAAGCAGCAGCCATCGCATTATCATTTCTACCAGCCATATTCTGATCATTCCCAAAAATTACAACAAAGTTAAACAACAGTTCAACCAACACAACAACAAGACAGACACAACTGACTCAACTCTGGCTCTGATACCACTTAATGTAACACCCCCTTTCTATACCCCCAAATAATTATTTAGGCACATATTAAAGATTTCGTCAGAGTATAATTACAAACATGATATAAAAGAGGCATGTCACATCATACGTTAAATTAAACCATACAACACCTGCTCAACAATTGATATGCAACAGTGGGGTAACTTGCAACAGAGGAACTTAGTCCTTACACCCACATGTCAATATTTAGAATAAAAGCGGAAGATCTAAACATTGAATAACAACCAATTCATATATACATACACATATATACATCGCCAAGTATTATCCACCAACATAATTCATGTTTACATAAACATTTATCTACAAGATACATATATAATTTATCACAAAAGAATCATAGCCCTCCTAGCTACCCGGTGCTACATATCAGAGCCAACCGACCAAAAGAATGAAGACACGCTTCACAAAAAGACCACCAGCATACCTATTCTGCAATGCCTCATAGAGCATCATAAAACAGCAGAAGGGTGAGAAATATTATCATAATAACAATGCATATAATTATATATAATAGCATAAAATTACACATAATTCACCTTCTCACCACAATTCATCACAAGTCACTCATATACATCGCAATGTATCCATATATATATAAAACCAAGCATACACATCAGGCATACCTCCACAATTCTTATCATTCCACATAAACATACACAACTGTTTATTCACCAATGCATCATTAAAGATGAGAAATGCAAATCATAGAGACCGACTCATGACTCTATGCAAATGCAATGCGGTACCGACTCAATCATCTCAAGTTCACTCAGGAACTTCTGCTGGAACCATCGCTCGTTACCAAAGTAACTCCCCGTCGGGCCTACGATGTTCACCCACCGCTCACACCTCCACCAAGAGAGGCTCATGATGTTTCTGGATCGCTCACACCTCCACCAAGAAAGGCTCACAACCCGATCGCTCACACCTCCACCAAGAGAGGCTCACGATCGTCTATAACTGTCGCTCACACCTCCACCGAGAGAGGCTCACGATGTTATAGCGGATTCTCATTAGAATCCCTCAGCACAAGAATGCACATCATTATGCTACACATGATAATGACTCAAGACATTCTTGAAATGCATACATATTCACAATATATACATGCATTCATCTCATACAATCACATACAATCTACATACATTCATGTCAATGCACTATTGTACGATTCACATTCAAACACACCGTCAAAACGGTAAAAGTCGCTAAATAGCACTATTTCTGAATTTTCCGACTTATTTAATCGGCTAATAATTTCCAATTCATCATATTAAGAAAGAACATTCCATAAGCTTTCTAACGCATCAAACCACGCCTCAAACCGAACCACAGATCAAAAGTTGTGCAGAAAACAAAATTACACGAACAACACTGTTCGTTGGGCGAACCTCCCTCGCGAGCATTCGCTAGCTCCTTCGCTAGGAGAACATCCCTCGCGAGCATTCGCTAGCTCCTTCGCTAGGCGAATGTTCCAGCGAACCACTGTTCGTTGGGAGAACATCCCTCGCGAGCACTTGGCGAACCAAGTCAGAACCAAACAGAGCCAAAAACACCCAAAGTTCGCTAGGCGAACACTCTAGCGAACCTTCGCTCATGCCTTCGCTAGGCGAATACCCATAGCGAACCTTCGCTACCCTTCGCTGATTGGTTCGCTAGGCGAACCTGCGAAAACTCAGAATCCTTCAGCGCTGTTGAAAACCCAAAAACCCTATTTTTCAACCCAAAACATTTTCAAAACAACATACATCCATCAGAACTTAATCTAATCATGGCAACAAGCATTCTACCACATTTTCGCCGATTTCCAACCGCGAAAACATCGATTTCTCATTATCGACCTAAAATGGAAAACTATGAAAACACCACAACCAATCCAATACACACATACACAATCATACATAATACTATACATTGATAAGATAACAATGTTTCACACCCTTACCCGATTAAATCGATTCCTAGAGGTTGATTTTCTTGGTTTTCCTCTTTTCCTCTTCTTTTCTCTTCCTCTTCTTTCTTTCTCTCCTTTTTCTCTCTATTTCTCTTTTCTTTCTCTTTTCTATCTATTTTCTTTCTTTTCTATTTCTTTTCTCTCATTTTCCACTAAATCAATTAATTCATTTTTCTCACAAAATTCTAACTCCACAAAATTTCTAACTTATGATTAATTGAGAAAAGTCTAAAATACCCTCCATTCTAATTTCCCCGAAAACTCTCAAAAACGGTAAAATAACATTTAACACACCAATTTAACAAATAAAATAATTTATCACCCAATTAAAACAAAAGACTCAAGAATAATGGAATAATCAAAATCGGGGCATTACATAAGTCATGCTCTGATTTTTTACATATGCTTTGTCTTGGAGTGTCTCACGTTATCCTTTGGACTACAATTCATTTATATCTACTGCCCTTGAATTATGGATTGACCATATCTTCCTCTTGTTTTCATGTTAATATGCTTGGCATAAATTGGATGAAACAGGGGAATTGGCTTGGGAGTAATCTTGGCATTTGTGAACTTTATGACTTGATTTTACATGGTATAATATTGCTTTTTGTACACTATGCTAACCTTCTGCCACTTTTACTCTTCATGTGCTTTGATGCGAGGGATTTGGCACGGTGAGGCATAGATTGCTTGAAGATGATGAGAATAGGAAATTGGCTAGCATGATAGCTTTGAAGACTTTGGCCAGATGTTTTTGTTTTGACTTGGAGCAACCTTGTAGGATTTTTAAGCTTGAGTCCAATCTGTTAATGCGTCCTTGAATCTTGTCGGTCGTATCATGTATTTACAACCTTTTTAGAACAATGGAATCATCTTAGATTTAAACTTAGGACATGAGATGTGAATATTGATGTAAACTTTGGATTCAAAATGAATTTTCAGTCTATGTAACCGTTGATTTTTGTAATGACTTTAGCACTTAAACTTTGTAGCATTTGTGATCTTCATGTAACCTAAACTTTGTAACATTTGCAACGAACCTTGTTGTTAAAGCATGGAGTGTTTTTTTGTACTTTCACGTTCGATTCCTTGTAATATATTAAAAATATGACTTTTGCTTTTTGAATATTTCAACCTCTTGGTTCCAAGTTGCATGACAATTTGCAATACCATAAGTTCTTTGAAATTCTGTTTGAAACTGGGGCATGTATTATGGATTATGATGGTGCTGTTGTGGTACATCAGAGCTTTGGCACAAGACTCATACATGGTTTATAATTATAGTTTCTCAACAGCTTGACTCACAAGGCGCCAATAATTAGCACAACCTAATATTAGACCTAAGGCTTATGGCTCAATGAGTTGGCCATGTTTGATAAATGTCTTGAACCCAAATTTGACAACTTTCATAATAATCAATAGTAAGGACCGATACACATCTCGTATGGCTCAAAAATCTTGAGAACGGAACCTAAGGTATAGCCATGGCTTAAGACACTCCCATCATGGCTTGGCTTACTTCCATTAATTTCGTCCTCTTGTGACTTGAAAACTCTTGTCACGACTTCAAAATAATTTGAAACAAGTTAAGCCAAGTCTTGCTACAAGCGGCTCCTTGAAACCAATTCAAATAAGGATTAAAAGCGAACAGGACTTAAAGATGAATCATTATCTTTTCCTTGAATCGAGGATGGCTATTCCCTAGCTTGTTTTAACCATAGAGCCTCAGTGTCGAACTTGGAATATGGTTAAAATCTTCTTGATCATAGCTTAAAACTTCAAGCGATCTTAAGCCTGTCTTTGAGGAGATAGACTCTAATAATTGTATTTGATTAGCTAGAATCATCTTGGACCATAACCTACAATCAACTTGAAACCAATTGCTCATATTTTGACTAATTGACCATGATATGGAGGATATAATCTCTTCCTGTATCTCCACAATGAAATCAAACACAAGTGCAAGAGCCTGTAATTACAATGAGTACAAATCAAATCTCCAAAATCTAAACTTTAGAGGATTATGGCCAAAAGCCACATGATGATCTTGAGAAAAGTTCAGGGAGCAAAAACATGCTTGGCATAAGAAAAATGATAAGGTAGGACAAATTTGGGGTATGACAGATGCCCCTATCTAATTGCCTTGAACCTGAGAAAATGAACAACTGCAAAGCGTTTATTTTAAGGGTAGAAGTCAATTAGATACAAGAAGACCCCAAAATATGTCTGACAAAAGGTAAAATGTTGTAGAGTAAGAGTGGACAAAATGAAGTAGCGGGATTCAAACTGAACAACATAACTTGAGGTTCTTTGGGTGGTCGAAGCAGCACCTTGTCCATTAAGGTTCTTCGATAAAACCAAAGTAGTTTTTTGAAAGGCAGAGGATTCTCTGGGTCGCCGAAGCAGTCCCTTATCCATTAAGGTTCCTCAATAATACCAAAGTAGTATCTCTGAAGGTAGACGATTCTCTGGGTCGTCGAAGCAGTCCCTTATCCATTAAGGTTCCTCGATGATACCAAATCAGTATCTCTGCCGTAAATTAGCTAAAGAATAGTTGAGCAAGATTCCTGCTGGAGGAAATGTGCTGGCTCTGTAGGGGAAAGGTCACAAGAAACTTTCTAGTATAGCCTCTGCTTGGGGAGTAACAAGAGCAAGAGTTGTTGGGGATTATCATTATCAACTACATGGCTGAAGAATGACTTGCTAGGGAATAGAATTCCTTGAGCACGTGCGGGGTATCAACTCTTTTTAGAAGAATACTGCCGACTTTGATGGAGGACTGGCCAAGATGCTTGCGAACTGATCCTAGATCCTGTTATGATATGATGTTGGGGATGGAAATGACATGCATACATGAATGCAAATGAACTTGTTTATTATGAGATGCATATGGGAATGCAACTGGGCAAGGCTTCACTTCTGGTTTCTAAAGAAGGATTAATGGGGATTAGATGGAGCAAGGTGAAAGACTCACTGGGAATACTGACATATCAACTCGGGGGTTGAGAAAAGGAAATACTATCGACTCGGGGGTCGAGAAACATTAAGATAAACTGTCGTCAACTCGGGGGTTGAAAGAAAGGTAAAGGTAATATCGACTCGGGGGTCGAGGAAATAAAGACAATACCGACTCGGGGGTCGAGAAAAATAAAGGCAAGGTAATCTATCAACTCGGGGGTTGAAGGAAATAACAAAATATCAACTCGAGGGTTGAAGGTAAAAGAAAATATCAACTCGGGGGTCGAGGAAATAAAGACAATATCGACTCGGGGGCTGAAGAAGATAAAGATAACAATGACTCGGGGGTCAGTACAAGCAAAAAGATGTCAACTCGAGGGTTGAAGATGTAATAATGATATCGACTCGGGGGTCGAGAAACTAAGGCAATATCGACTCGGGGGTCGAGAAAATAAAGACAAAATATCATCAACTCAGGGGTTGAAGGAAAGGTAAATATCGACTCGGGGCCGAAGAAAATAAAGATAACAATGACTCGGGGGTCAAGAACAAAACAATATATATCAACGCGGGGGTTGAGGAAGGAAATAGGTTATGCTATGTATGCATATGGTGCGTGTATGTTGTATGTAATGCATATGCGAATGCGAGCAGGGGATTGGTCTTATGAAGGTGCCAATAGGGTGGACTTTTAGTGGTTGCCAAGCAAGGTTGGACTTTGAGGAGTTGCGAAGCAAGGTTGGACTTTAGGAGGTGCCAAGAAGGGTTGGACTTTTAGTAGTTGCCAAGCAAGGTTGGACTTTGAGGAGTTTCCAAGCAAGGTTGGACTTTAGGAGGTGCCAAGCAGGGTTGGACTTTTGGTGGTTGCCAATCAGGGTTGGACTTTTGGTGGTTGCCAATCAGGGTTGGACTTTAGGAGGGTGCCAAGCAGGGTTGGACTTTTGGTAGGTGCCAAGCAGGGTTAGACTTTGGGTAGGTTCCAAGCAAGGTTGGACTTTGGTTTGATGGAAAGATTTTATTTCCTGACACTCGAAATGGAAGATATTATGATCAGTAAGCCAATATGAATCTCTTGTTTCCCCAAGTCTGATCCTCTGCAGAAATTGCGTGCTTGGTTCATGAGAGAACCTCACTTCTAGCTGATATGCCATGAATGGTTGTATGAGCGCAGCGACGTAACCAATCCATGTTGATTGTGTGAGCGTAGCGACTTATCCAATGCATTCTGATTGTGCATTTGCTCTGGCCCAAGGCTTTTAATACTTGTTGAACTCAAGGGTCGCCTAGTGCATGACATGGCTAGCTTGACCAACTTGAATGTATGAAGGGAATCTTCCCCCGTCTGGAGGGTAATGAGATGATCTGCCCCAGTGTCTGGATCAGTGGTTTGCCCCTGTGTCTGGATTTTGCAGTGGTCTGCCCCAGTCTTGGCTTTTGAAAGACTTGCCTCAGATTGACTAACTATTGCTTTGAAGGACTTGCCCCAGATTCACAAGGTTATGAGATGGTCTCGATTCGAGTCAGTGCCAACGAATACTCAAGTTTCCCTCTGATTGAACTTTGTTGGAATTTCTAAAATATCAAGTACTGATTTGCAGCTAAAATTGATCATTCATAAATGGTAATTTTAATGCGACATTCATGCACATTTTGAAAAATCATTTATTGGAATGATGTGTCAGTGTGTGACGAGTGAACCATTAGTCCAAACACAGTGCTGATTTACTGGTGTGATAGATATAGCAAGAATATGATACTAATTCAAAAGACTAGCAAATTCGTAGGAGTCCGTTTACGCAACCTTGTTGTAGTATGCTTTCAGAATAAACCCCGCCTCAATTAGGTCTTTTGAGGGTTGTATCGTGGTCTGGTTCACGGTTATTGAACAAAGGATATAAGGCTAAAATTTTGATTTGTACCCATCCCTTCTTCATGATGAACTCCAGTCCTACGTTCAGTCAATTCGACACACACCTTCGATTTTAACGGTGTAAGAATGAAGATGAAGGTTCACGATTCGCTTGAAATGACAGTCACTTTATTTTCCTTTTGTCTTATTTTTGTTTGAGGATTCGAGGACCTCTTTTGCTTTTGTTTTTTTTTTCTTTTGATCCCTGATTTTGCGTGGACTAAATTTGTTTTTTTTTTAAGTCCACCGGGATTGCCCTAATTTTTGCCTAAGTCTCCTTTTTGAGGTGTTTGACTTAGCGGACTCTCTTTTTTTTAGAGTAAAGCTTTGTGACTGCCAAATCATTGGTCATTACAACTGTCATAACTTTTGAATTTTGCATGGTTCCTTCGACACGTCCGGATGTGTGTGAATGCCGAGTCAGATTAACTGAACACTACCCTGCCCCAGGTTAAGCGTAAGGGTTTAGAAATCCGAAGGAAACTTCTACTTCTAGGCTCGAAGTGGTTAACTAGGGATTAAATCCTTATCTCTCCAGTGTTTGGGGATTTTGGAACAATGCCTGTACATCCTTGGCAGGATTCTATCCGAAAGCATACTAGCAACAATTATGGGTATCTTGTTTTCATCATCCTCCCTCTAATCTTTGCTAAACACAATTTGGTAAAATGGACGAGAGGTATAGGGATGATTTTTTTTTTATAAATGAAGAAAAATGAGCGAATGCGACGTGATTAGTTCAAAAATGCATGATCACTTCATTAATATTACCATTAATAAACAACAATGTCTAAAAGCAAATAGCACATAACAAAAAGAAACTACAAATGCATAGAAATGACATGATCTAAAAATTGCCAGCATTGGGGACTGGGCTTTTCTTTCTTAAACCACTGTTGGACTAGCATTCTTGTTCATCAAGCCTAGTATGATAGCCTTCTTCACACCTACTCTCAGCGACTTCTTCCGTAATAGGGGATGATGGACCCACCTGATCAAGTGAAGGATATTCGTTGATTTTAAGACCTCGACGTGTAAATGAGATTAGCTTGGACTCAATCAGGTCTTGGACCTTGTTTTTGAGCTGCTTGCAATCCTCAGTTGAATGCCCCATGGCGCCAGCATGGTAGCCACATCGTACATTGGCGTCGAAGCCTGGTGGGTATGGAGGAATAACAGGATCCAAGCCCTTTGGCACTATTAGCATGCTACTAATCAAACGTGGCAATATATGACTGAATGACACTGACAAATGATCAAAATGCCTTTTTGGTCTTTGACTATAGTAGCGTCGGGGTTGTGAAGAATGTTGTTGTGTAATCTGTTGTTGACCAGGGGGGCCTCTATTGGCAGGAGTATATTGACCATGTGGAGAGGATGGAATCACAGAGGGAGACCCATGAGATTGCTGACTTTGAATATTTGAGATACTTGGGTATTGAGGATAAGGTACCGGAGATGGAGCTTGTAGAGTGTCCCAGTTTGCATTGATTTCGTCCTCCTCTTCCTCTTGAGAACTGACAATGGATTCAGTCTCTCTAGCCTGGATGCTCGAGGCGTCTTGGATCTTTCCACTCATGATATGACTCTCAATGCGTTCTCCTACTCAAACCAAGTCAGAGAAGTTTGATGTCCCATTGCTCATCATTTTTTCTAGGTATGGGCCTTGCAAAGAATCTATGAACATGTTAACCAATTCTCTATCTAAGAGTGGTGGTTGAACGCGAGCAGCTACCTCTCTCCATCTCTGAGCATACCCTCTGAAGGATTCGTTCTCCTCTTGAGATAATCCTTGCAACTCTATGCGATTGGGAGCCACGTCAAGATTATATTGGTATTGCTTCACAAAGGCGTTGGCTAAGTCCGACCACGACTGGATATGGCCACTATCTAGCTGCATGTACCAACTCAGTGATGCCCCACTTAGGCTGTCTTGGAAACAGTGGATCATAAGTTTATCATTGAGAGCATTGGAGGTCATCTTTCTACAAAACATCACCAAATGTTGCTTTGGACAACTATCTCCTTTGTATTTCTCAAATTTTGGCATCTTGAACTTTGGAGGTAATACAAGTCCGGGTACCAAACACATGTTCAAAGCATTCAGATCAAAAGCATCACGCCCCTTTATGGTTTCAAGCTTCTCTTCCAACACACGACATCTTTCAGTAAACTCAACATCTTGAGGTCGTTCAGTATTCACCACCAGACTTGTCCCTCGGGAATTCGGTGTAGTGAATACAAAGCTATGGTATTCAACTGCATCATGAGACGAGGTATGTTCATCTTGAATAGTGTGACATTCTTGTATAACCTGGTCCCCAACAGGAATCCGCACAGGCTGAAATTGGGCAAGATTATTCACTTGAGGCAGAATGACGTTCTCAGTGACTGTAGGCCTTTGAATGTTGTCGTCTTTCCTTGCCAAGGCTATCATAGCTTCCACAAGTTGGTCTAGCTGGTTCTTCATTAGGTCAACATCTGCTCTTGACGCAAACTGGTTCTGCTCTTTTGAGTCCATGATTCTTTCAAAAGCGGCTTCAATTCCGATACGGGTGTAGGCAAATCAACTGCGGGTTATGGACAAAGGATGGTTGAGTTTGTTTTGGTTTGGGAAAATGATATGCAATGCTGATGAATGCAAATGCAATGGTATGCAAACAAATGCAATGCAGGTAGATTCAGGATCCAGGATAACACGAGCATTTGCAAAACACCCTAATAGGTATGCTTCATAAGGGAAGTTCTAGATTCTTTACCCGTAAACCCACTCACGAGATAGCTTCTACGTTGACGGATAAGGTTCCCAGAATCACGGACACTAATCGCATCAACGTCATGCAACAGGCTAGCTGCATTACGACGAGGATACGAGAAGGTCTATCCTGAGTGTAGTCTTCATGCTAGGCCTACGAGAAGTGAGTCCTCGGAGACTAACACTAACTACCACCAAGATAGAAACTGGTGCTAAGAGTGGTTTCCAGAGTCACGGACCCTTCATGAATCAAGTCGTGCGACAGGCTAGCTGCGTTACAACAAGATCTACGAAAAGGTCTACTCTAAGGGGAGCTTTCATGCTAGGAACACAAGGAGCGAGTCCTTGGGAACTAACACTAATTACTTCCAGAATCTAAACTACGTGTTCTCTCTTCTTTTTCCAAGACTCGGGTATAGAGCCTTACTTGTGATATCATCCCAAGATCCAACAAACAAGTATGATAATCGACATATAATAAAGAGAAAGCAACACAAAGCAAGTAAAGAAGTAATAGGAGAAAACAAACAAGAAGAAATTAAACAAGCGAAGCTAACACTCTCGAACCGAGTTAAGTTAGGCTTGACTCTCTCCAGCATAGGGCAATGCACGATTCCCCAGCAGAGTCGTTATCTGTCGTACCTCGAAAAATACGATCCTCGCGATGGACGCGGAAAAAAAATGTTCAAAACAGAGTCGCCACCGAACTTTATTCATTCCAAGGAAGGAATAGGAAAATATCGATAAAACCTTTAAAGGATAAGAAAATGGTCATCGCAACCAAATTCTAGGTTCGGGAGTCGGTTACGCAAGAGGGAAGGTATTAGCACCCTCTACGTCCGTTGTACTCAACGGGAACCTCTTGAATCGATTCGGGAGATAAGTTAGCCTGGTTTGTTTGTTTTCTTCTAAGGGAATATTGTTTTTTAAGGGGGAAATGGGTGGTTTTTTATTAGGGTGCTCGGCAAGGATTAGAACCCTTGTGCCTACGTATTCCCTCGTACAATGGGAAAGTCAGAGCATTCGTAGTTCGTGGGACTACGGTTGTTTTGTATTTTTTAAACGAACGAGTGTTTAATTCGTATTCTAACTGCTAAACGTTGGCTTGTCTGCTCGTCAAGGGAGGCTGAAGCACTAGTTCATATGCGCGGAAGAATGGACTAAACAGTGTTCTTTTTGTGAAAAGTTGTTTGATTTGGATTAAGTGTGTTAGAAATTTGATTGAGAAAAAGGTTTGATTTGGACGTGTTTTAGGCGAACGAGAGTTTAGGTTGCATTCTAACTGCTAAACATTGGCTTGTCTGCTCGCTAGGGGAGGCTGAAGCACGAGTTCATATGCGCAAAAGAATGACTTAAACAATGTTCTTTGGGAAAGGTGTTTGAGTTGTGGATTAAGTGTATTAGGGTTTCGGTTGTGGGGGAAGTGTTTGGTTTGTTAAGTATTTTAGAGGAAGAATGACGATTATTCGATAAACGAGACGTCGGCCTCGCAACCAATTAATCGGGGTATTACTGAGATGCTAGATCTCAACGACGCCTTTTACATTCTATTAAGTGTGAAATAGTGTCTGTTGGACAATGTGCTTCTTTGTCCATGTATTTAGGGCAAGTGTTTTAGGAACGAAAGATCGGAACGAACACAACCCAAAGCGTGCGCCTCAAGAGCGTTCGTTCAAGGGCCCAAGAAGTGCTAGACCTCAAGCGTCCACTGCTTTCGTAATTTAATTAGGAAAATGATTTGAATTTGATTAGAGAAAAGATTTTTAAGATTAAACAAAGTGGATTATAGTTTAAGATGATTTAAGAAAATATTTTTAAAGCTTAAGAAAATTAATTATATTAACTATTTTTATTTGAGAAAAGCTTGTATTTTTAAGGGTTAAGTGTTTTTTAGGATTAAATGGATTAGAAGTTTTTTTCAGTATTTTGGAAATGGAAAATCGAAACGAACACAACCCAAGGCGTGCGCCCCAAGAGCGGTCGTTCAAGGACCCAAGGAGTGCTAGACCCCAAAAGCCCACTATTTCCATAATTAATTTTAAAAATAGTTTAGAAATATTAACCTAAATATTTTATGATTTGATTTAAGAAAATAATTTTCAAAGGTTAAGAAAGTATTTTATGATAATTTTAGAATTAGAGAAATTGGATTAATTAAAATATTAATTAATAAAATAATTAATCGACATTAAATAATTTTAATAAAAATTAGATATTAAATCAAATAGATTTTATGATTTTCTAAAAAAGGAAATAATTAAAATTTTTTTTATTAAAAAGTATTATTAAAAAAAGAAATAAAAGAAAAAGGAAATGGGATCAAACTATGGGATCAAATCAACGATTATGGCTAAAGGGTGCGCGGTAGCTACTATGGAGATGCACGCATGGTACCAATGAGAGTGTTGACCGGACAATGACAAGTGTCCCTGAGGTGCCAAATGTCATCGTCGAAATGGCACGCCAATGCAAACTTATCCTTTTCTTAATAAAAGACTAAAAGTGAGAACAACGCAGCAAATACATCATGAAACCTCTCTCTTCATGCTTTCTCACACTGCAACATAGAGTAGCACCGAAAACCTAAAAAGGGGCCGGAGAAGCGACGGCGCGCGGCGGCCGCCACCGTCTTCTCCGGCGACACCACCACAAAACACCCCTAACCCTACATGAAAAACAACACTGAGTCCAAATCCGGACTCAGTTTCTACTAAAACTTCCCCAAAAACCCCAAATCGAAGCTAATCGTAATCCTAGATCTACAAAACACAACCAATATTAAGCAATTAAAAGACGGGTTCAAGGCAACAAAGCAAGGCGAGCAATGATCAAGGTTCCGAAAATACGAAAGAGGAGAAGAGACTTACAAAATCGGAGCAAGTCCGAGTTCAGTCTCCGGTGAAGGTAAGGCTTTGAGCTCTCTTAACTCTTTTCCTTCTTCTGCTTCTTCTGTGGCTCATTCTCTTCTGCTTCTACTTCTTCATTTTCTACTTCTTGTGTGATTTTGTTGAATGTGAGGTCGAGCTCATATACACATAGAATTTCAATGTGAAATTCAATGTGTATTAGGAAGAATTTTTTTTTTGAGCTTTAGTGAATAGGGTTTGTGAACTTTGCACAACCGTATCTTTTAGGGTTTCTTCCTGGTTTTTTTTTCTTTTTGCCAATGATTATAGTGGTTTTTATAGGGAATTTTAGGGTTGATTGGTATGTGTGAATTAGAGAATTGTCAGAGGAATATCCTCTAATTCGTGTGAGATCATGGGCTGTCAATTTTCAAAACTGTTGGAGAGGATTGTACAATTTTTGTTTTTAGTGTGAGCTAGATATCCTTCTAGAAGTATGGCGGTCCCTCTGATTTGTTGATGTGGTGTTTTGCTCGTGCTGGTTCCTACTCCGTTTATTTTCTGCAGAACATTTTTCTTTTACTGATACTGCAGCATTACTGCTATTATTTTGCAGGTTGAAATTGGGCATGGAGGAGCAAAATTTAGGGCCTGAACTTGGAGCCATCACTAAAAGCTTGGAGTCTTGGAAGGGAAAGGGCCTTGCCTTATTATCTTGACATAACGACCTGAATTCACCCCTTATTGACTTCATATTGCTTTGTAAGTTATGCTCTGATTTTTTAGATATGCTTTGTCTTGGAGTGTCTCACCTTATCCTATGGACTACAATTCATTTATATCTACTGCCCTTGAATTATGGATTGACCATATCTTCCTCTTGTTTTCATGTTAATATGCTTGGCATAAATTGGATGAAACAGGGGAATTGGCTTGGGAGTAATCTTGGCATTTGTGAACTTTATGACTTAATTTTACATGGTATAATATTGCTTTTTGTACACTATGCTAACCTTCTGCCACTTTTACTCTTCATGTGCATTGATGCGAGGGATTTGGCATGGTGAGGCATAGATTGCTTGAAGATGATAAGAGTAGGAAATTGGCTAGCATGATAGCTTTGAAGACTTTGGCCAGATGTTTTTGTTTTGACTTGGAGCAACCTTGTAGGACTTTTAAGTTTGAGTCCAATGTGTTAATGCGTCCTTGAATCTTGTCGGTCGTATCACGTATTTACAACCTTTTTAGAACAATGGAATCAACTTAGATTGAAACTTAGGACATGAGATGTGAATGTTGATGTAAACTTTGGATTCAAAATGAATTTTCAGTTTATGTAACCGTTGATTTTTGTAATGACTTTAGCACTTAAACTTTGTAGCATTTGTGATCTTCATGTAACCTAAACTTTGTAACATTTGCAAGGAACCTTGTTGTTAAAGCATGGAGTGTTTTGTTGTACTTTCACTTTCGATTCTTTATAATATATTAAAATTATGACTTTTGCTTTTTGAATATTTCAACCTCTTGGTTCCAAGTTGCATGACAATTTGCAATACCATAAGTTCTTTGAAATTCTGTTTGAAACTGGGGCATGTATTATGGATTTTGATGGTGCTGTTGTGGTACATCAGAGCTTTGGCACAAGACTCATACATGGTTTATAATTATAGTTTCTCAACAGCTTGACTCACAAGGCGCCAATAATTAGCACAACCTAATATTAGGCCTAAGGCTTATGGCTCAATGAGTTGGCCATGTTTGATAAATGTCTTGAACCCAAATTTGACAACTTTCATAATAATCAATAGTAAGGACCGATACACCTCTCGTATGGCTCAAAAATCTTGAGAACGGAACCTAAGGTATAGCCATGGCTTAAGACACTCCCATCATGGCTTGGCTTACTTCCATTAATTTCGTCCGCTTGTGACTTGAAAACTCTTGTCACGACTTCAAAATAATTTGAAACAAGTTAAGCCAAGTCTTGCTACAAGTTAAGCCAAGTCTTGCTACAAGCGGCTCCTTGAAACCAATTCAAATAAGGATTAAAAGCGAACAGGACTTAAAGATGAATCATTATTTTTTCCTTGAATCGAGGATGGTTATTCCCTAGCTTGTTTTAACCATACAACCTCAGTGTCGCACTTGGAATATGGTTAAAATCTTCTTGATCATAGCTTAAAACTTCAAGCGATCTTAAGCCTGTCTTTGAGGAGATAGACTCTAATAATTGTATTTGATTAGCTAGAATCATCTTGGACCATAACCTACAATCAACTTGAAACCAATTGCTCGTATTTTGACTAATTGACCATGATATGGAGGATATAATCTCTTCCTGTATCTCCACAATGAAATCAAACACAATTGCAAGAGCCTGTAATTATAATGAGTACAAACCAAATCTCCAAAATCTAAACTTTAGAGGATTATGGCCAAAAGCCACATGATGATCTTGAGAAAAGTTCAGGGATCAACAACATGCTTGGCATAAGAAAAATGATAAGGTAGGACAAATTTGGGGTATGACACTATGGAACTTCAGACCCGGAATATCACCAACAGTCTAGGCATCCTCAACACCGTTGTGATCAAATTGAATCAGTATCTCGAGGAACAGCCGCTCCAACCACCACCAGGTCACCATTACCGAGGACGAGGTCATCCATTCAGGGGGAGGAGACCATAGAGATTAGGATCATTTTGAGTGCATATCATCAGTTGTGTTTTGGTTGTATAATTTTTTTTTTGTTTTCTTGAATGATGTTTCAATTTGCTTTGCTTTATGAATTATGTTCTTTTATTTTGAACTATTATGGAATCAATTATATTTGCTTCGCGTGCTCCATATTTATCTTTTTTCTTATCACATTAACTTCATTGTATGTGGATGAGCGTTAGTGTTTATGTTTGCAAATTGTTGAATGAGTGTTTCCATATTATACTGCTTTATCTTTGACAGTCTTCTATTCCACTTTTTAATGTTGTCAAAGGGGGAGAAGGATACTAGTAGCAGCAGCAGAAAATACTAAAGCAGCAGATATTACAGTGTTAATAGTCGCACAAAGACAGGGGGAGTCTTTCGTCCTCAAATTACAAATCAAGAGAAAGACTGACAGTGTTGCCATCATCAAAAAGGGGGAGTATGTGAGGGCTAAGGTCTTTCATCTATTTCTGTTTTGTTGATGTCAACAAGTAGGATAGTCTTTAGATTGTAATTTCATCTAATCATTATGTTTCATGTGTCTAAACATATAGAAAGAGGTCTACACAAATTTCTACATGTGCATGATCATGATATTAATGTTTGGCATAAATGATCCAAGTCTTTGTCAGCAAAAATGTGCAGAAAAAATGATTTTCGGAAAATTTATAGGTCTTGGGTCGACCCAAGGTAAGCATGAGTAGACTCATGCTATTTTGAACATTTCTTGTGAAACCTTCGGGTTAGCACACGCTGACCTTCCTGATGCATGCGGTCGACGTATGCTTTTGGGCCTTTGAATTTCTGCAAAATCAGCATGTTTACGTCGACGTAAGGTGTTGATCGGTCGACGCATGGTCACTTAATTTTCGTAGATGCTTCCACGGGTTGGCTCACGCCGACCCTCATTTATTGGGCGGTCGACCGCTCGCTGCCTGGGCTATTTTTTCTGCATTTTATTTTTTCTGTTATTTCTGTTATTTCACATAGTTGGTTATTTTTGCATTATATACATTTGGATAATCTCATTTCACAACATAACAAGAAATGAGAAAATAGATACCAATCTTTCTCTTCATCTTCATCTTCAACCTTGAGTCAACAAACAATTACACATAATCATTTTTGTTTGTGTCGCCCATTGTTTTGAAGTGATAACGTTCAGAATTAGGAGTGTGTAAATCTTCTGATCTGGGTTGAGAATTGGTAGGTGTTTCTTGAATAAAACCTCTGGTTTTGTCCTCCAAGAATCCGGGTGATTTTGGGGGGTTTTTTCACAAATCGTTGTTCTACAGGGATTCAACCGTGCGAAGGTAACCGAAGAGCAGAGTATTCGTTCAGTTTAGTAGCTACAGTCGGAGGATCGTAGAAGAAATATTTGTGATTGAATTGTGGAAGATCGAAATCGACCGAGTGAAAGTAACTGAAGAACGGCGGGTTCTTGCAGTTTAGTAGTGTGAGACGGTGATTTGTTCAACCAGATTCGAGGCACTTGATTCATCTTAAATCAAGGGGAGAGAAGACTCTACATCAACAATCAAAGACGTTTGAGGGTTTGGATGTTCATTGCTCTTCTATTATATAAACAATTTGCAAACGGCAATTTATATATATCTCAATTCTATTTGTTGAATTGGGGGCAGAGGTACCCATAGCGAGTACGATTGGGGAACTGCCTAATCAAATCGTGTTTGTCCTCTCTTTCCCTACTCTTTTACGGTTCAATATTATTCGAATTTGTGAAGTATCAAGTGATCGAAATTTTTGAGATAGTGTAAGTTAGAGCTGAGAAATTGTTTTGTTAAATTGATACAATCCCTTGGATTGTATTTAGAATCAGCTTTACTTTCACAGTAATTGGAAATCTGCACTTAGTGTGTTTGCTCACACTAAGTGTTCGATAATTTGACTCAACGCAAAATCGAACGCAGTTGGAATTAATATTTGTCGGCCTCTCTCGTTGGAATTGGATTAACATCAAGCAAACAAGACTTGGTTGATTGCGTTTAGTTTTTGGTTGATTAATCTGAATTTTTCTCATCTGTTATTTCATTCCTAATATTGTCGTGCATATCCAATCCTTTTATTAGAGGTTCGTTGTAGACGTGTGATTCAGTGGTTGCTTCCGTAAAAACTTTTAAAACCAATTTTTGTTAACCATTTGCGTGTATAAAATTTGTGGGATCTATTCAACCCCCCTTTTAGATCCTAGCCATCGTCTAACAGGTATATGATGAAACTCAACCTTATTAAAGAAAGTTGACAACCTTCTTGCATAATCTCGATAAGGAATCAAATCAGGTTGACGTGTATCCCATTCTCCTTTAATCTGATTAATCACTAGGGCTGAATCTCCGTATACATCAAGAATCTTGATTCTTAAATCGATAGCTTCTTCCAAGCCCATAATACATGCTTCATACTCAGCCGCATTATTTGTACAAATGAACATCAACCTTGCGGTGAAAGGAATATGAGAACCATGAGGAGTAACAATTATTGCCCCAATATCGTTGCCATACTCATTAAGATCTCTGTCAAAAATCAAACCCCAACGGGATCCAGGCTCAGGCCCTTCATCAGGTAATGGTTCTTCACAATCTTTAACCTTTAGATACATCACATCCTCATCAGGAAAATCAAACCTGATAGGTTGATAATCATCAATTGGCTGGTGTGCCAAATGGTCAGCCAAAATACTTCCTTTTATCACTTTTTGAGTTCGGTACTCGATATCATATTCTGACAACAACATTTGCCAACGAGCAATCCTCTCAGTTAGAGCAGGCTTTTCAAAAATATACTTGATTGGATCCATTTTGGGTATCAACCAAGTAGTATGATTCAACATATACTGGCGGAGGCGCTTGGCAGCCCAAGCTAAAGCACAACATGTCTTTTCAAGCATTGAGTACCGAGACTCACAATCGGTGAACTTCTTACTCAGATAATAAATGGTAAATTCTTTTCGACCAGATTCATCTTGTTGACCTAGAACACAACCCATAGACTCTTCTAGCACAGCCAAATACATGATCAAAGGTCCTCCTTCCACGGGAGGAGACAAAATCGGAGGTTCAAGCAAATACTCTTTAATTCTTTCAAAAGCTTTCTGACAATCCTCTGTCCATACATAACCCAGATCTTTGCGGAGAAGCTTGAAGATCGGCACACATGTGGTTGTCATATTGGATATAAACCGGGAGATATAATTCAAACGTCCCAAGAATCCTCTTACTTGTTTTTCTGTTTTGGGCACGGGCATTTCCTGAATAGCTTTAACTTTACCAGGATCAACTTCAATGCCTTTTTGGCTGACAATAAAGCCCAACAACGTTCCAGAACGTACACCAAAAGTGCACTTATTAGGATTCAAACAGAGCTTAAACTTTCTCAGACGTTGAAAAAGCTTCAATAAGTACTCAATATGATCTTCTTCAGTCTTCGACTTACAAATCATATCATCCACATAGACCTCAATTTCTTTATGCATCATATCATGGAACAAAGTAGTCATAGCTCTCTGGTATGTTGCACCAGCATATTTCAAACCGAAGGGTATCACTCTGTAACAAAATGTTCCCCAGGGTGTAATGAATGTTGTTTTTTCCATATCCTTGGGTGCCATCTTTATTTGATTATAACCGGAAAATCCATCCATAAAAGAAAAGATACTGAATTTAGCAGTATTATCTACCAACATATCAATGTGTGGCAGTGGTAAATCATCTTTCAGACTCGCTTTATTCAAATCTCTATAGTCAACGCACATTCGGACTTTTCCATCTTTCTTTGGAACAGGCACAATATTGGCCACCCATTGAGGATACTCAGAAGTCACAAGAAAACCAGCATCAATCTGCTTTTGAACATCCTCTTTAATCTTTACAGCCATGTCGGGATGAGCTCTTCTCAATTTCTACTTCGCAGGTGGACATTCGGGCTTTAGTGGCAATCTATGCTCCACAATATCAGTATCAAGACCAGGCATGTCTTGATAGGACCAAGCAAACACGTCAACATATTCTCTAAGAAGCTCCACAATCCTCTTCTTAACATTTGACTGAAGTAGTGCCCCAATCTTGACTTCATTCTTATCATCATCTGAACCCAAATTGACTGATTCTACCGGCTCTTCATGAGGCTGAATGGATTTTTCCTCGTGCTCAAGCAACCGAGAAATTTCATCTGGAATCTCTTCAATACCCTCTTCTTCAGCTCCAAACCCATGGAACTCAAAGTTGGGAGAGGGCATAGGGACATTATTTTCAATGGGTTTAACAATCAATCTGCACAATGATTTATGTTTGATTTTAGAATATGCAAGAAGTGCAAGTATTATGCAGATAAAAAGGATTATCACATTATTATTATTATTTGGTTTTTTATGTTACCATTTTTCAGAAATAAAGCAAAAAGGGAAAACATAATATGGATAAACAAAATAACATTTTATTGATGATGGTAAAATTTGAAACAAAGCCCTCATAAATTCACTTTCACCTTGGGCAGAGTGAAAGGATTTTTAAAAGAAACAAAAATAAATTACTTTGAAATATGAATAATAGTGGGAACATCAACAACTATCCAATTCTGGCAGATTTGTCCGTGTGTCACGAAATTGGGAAGTTCTTCTTCTTCATCATCTTAAATGATGGCACTGACTTCATATTCAGGTTCCTTAAACTTCTTCCGAGGGAAATAAAAAGGCACATATGCATCCTCTAGGGACATATACCCGGGGTCTTCCAAATAAGGTTCTCAATCTTTAGCAGGAATGACATCATCTTTAGATCCATTTGGGATGTAGCCTACAGGGTCATCTTCAAGAATCGCAGTCATAGAATGATCTTTACTAGGACAATCTTGAACCATATTGACAGACGCCTTACCATGATTGGGCAACGGATTCGATTGTACATTAGGATTGGAATCTTCGAAAGACAAAATACCATTCCTAGTCAACCTTTGCACTTCCATCTTCAATGGATAACAATTCTCAGTATCATGCCCAGTTCCTCCCTGATGGAAAACACAATGAGCTTCAGGCTTATACCACCATGGTGAATCTTTTGGAACAGCAGGTGGTGCACGGGACTGAACAAGATTCTTCTAAATTAAAAAAGGAAGTAAATTTGTATAAGTCATCGGAATCGGAACAAAATTCTTCTGAAAACGGCCCTGTTGATTATTCTGTTGATTAGAACGTTGTTGATGAGCATGAGCTGCCTGAACAACATGAGTTGAATTGATAACAGGAGTAACAGATGCAACATGTTGCTGACATTGATGGTTCTTACTATAACTCTTTTTGCGTCCTCCACGGGAAATAGCATTGGTTTCACCCTCTTTTTTCTTGGCAAGTCCTCCACCATATTTCTTAGAATTACTAGTAGAATTACCGTCTTTTGACAATCGTCCCTCACAGACACCTTCTTCTAATCGCATCCCCATATTAACCACCTCTGCGCGTATTCTTTGAATGTCTCCTTATCTTTCTGAGCCATTGCTCGAAGCTGGCCACGATCAGGAGCCATATCCACATTATACTTATATTGCTTCACAAAAGCCTCACCCAAATCTTCGAAAGTACGAATTCGAGTACTGTCGAGTCCCATGTACCATTTCAAGGCTGCACCAGACAAACTGTCTTGAAAGTAGTGAATGAGAAGCTGATTATTATCAGTCTGAGTCGACATCTTGTGAGTATACATAGTCAAGTGACTCAACGGACAAGAGTTACCCTTATACTTTTCAAAGTCATGGACCTTGAACTTATGTGGGATCTTCAAATTAGGAACCAAGCATAACTCATGAGCATTCTTTCCAAATAGTTCTTTACCACTCAAAGCTTTGATTTCTTTCTGCATCTCAGCAAACTGGTCTTGAATCTCTTCCATTCTATCATAAGCACTGGCATTTTCACTTGGAGCAGTATGGAAAATCTGCTCTTCACCAAAAGGAACAATGTGAACCATAGGCGGTGGTACAGACATCACAGGCTGGACAGTAGGAACAAATGGAACTTCAAGAGGCGGTGGTGGTGGTTGTGATGCCCCGCAAGTGCACGGATTTATCGAAGTAATATAAAAGATTGTCGAACCCACAGAGACCAATGTCAACCTACTGTAATCTATCGTTGCTTTGTAAAGCTAAGGCTATGATTAAGATGGTATGAACGGAAATGTAAACGCTACTTACTAAAGGTTTGGAAATAACGATAAAACGAACCCGAAATATGAATTCCGTGTTCCTAAGGTACTTGTAGAATACGGGTACTAATTATGACTATATGCCCATTCGGTAGAATATACTGACTTAAAGGCTCTTCCTCACGCTCTCACAGTCTTAACTAAAGCCATATCTCTTAATCCCAAGATTTTTCTCTCGCTCTCCCGGTAACTAAGAAACATTATTTGAAAGCCAACAGTATCCTAATCAACATCTAAAGCGCTCTTGTTGTATTTAGATATGATGCCTAATTTCTACTATCCGGTTCGCTCCTCACACTCTTGCGAATCTCGGCTCAAACCTTTATATGCTTCTCACTCTCATGACAAAGCAATGTTAAATAACTTCTCACTCTCATGACAAAGCTACTTAAATTATGCATAGAAATTATAACCAAAACGACATACAATCGCGATTTCGTACTTAATACATCTACGGAGTCCTGTCGGTAACGAAGGTTCTCATACGCCGGACTCAGACAGAATTAGCCTAACATATTAACTCCTAAAACTAACATACTAACAATGCTGGAAATTAAATCATACATACTGATTGATTTTAACAGGAACACAGATTTAAGTTTTTATCTTGAAATCAAGTTATGTTGCAAGCAAGTAAAGTAAACAATGCAGTAAAGACGGGAAAGTAAATAACCTGAAATAAACTGGAATGAAAACAACTTCTATTGAATGACAAATCGATCTAAGCGTACAATCGGCAGTAATGTAAAAGATTACAACAGTGCAACAACTACTCAGTGTGAGCAGTTGCTGCTTTGGAAAGTAAATCTGTAGTTAGGCTAAAGAATTCGGCAGCGCTTCCGCGCAACTCGGATCCCCCAAAACATACACCTGAGGGGTCTATTTATAGATAATTTTGGCTCCAAAAAGGTTGGGATCGAATTTGAATTCAAACAAGCAAAACAGTCACTGAAAAACTACTCCCGCGCATAATGGCGACCGCCGTATGCCTAATGGCGACCATCATTGCTTCAAAACTTGGTTTCCCTCCTTTTTGAGCATGGCGAACGCCTTCCTCAGGCAATGACAAGCGCCATGTCCTTGAGGAGGCCAGAACTGGACTTTTACTGCTTTTTCTTCCATCTTGAGCTCTGTTTTCGCTCTTTTTTCCATACTTGCCGATTAAACGCCTGTCGACATAAAAACAAAGGAAAACATAATAAATCAAAGTAAATAGTATGAAAGACTCGATAAAACGGTACTAAAAGTACGCGTAATGAGTCAAAAAATACGATACGAAATCGAGTTATCAACACCCCCACACTTAAACTATTGCTTGTCCTCAAGCAATCAACCAACACAGTAAAAATAAAATAAGCACGGTTCGAAACACAGGCACAACGAGACTCTAATCATACGTGGCTGCTAGGCTAATGTTTGATCGATAGGTACTAAATAGTGAAAACAAGGATATCATAACGACACATTTCCACATTTGCGGACAAAGACTCCCTTCCTATGCAATACTAATTCAAATCATGACATTATAACTTGACCTACATCCTTCATCCCATTTCACCTCTTTTTCATTCTCGCGCAATCACATTAAGCCCGTTATCCTTTGTACTTACATGGTAAGCGAACCTGTTTGTGTTATATGATCTCGACATTCAATTTTTTTTTCTTTTTCGCACATTATGTTTTCTTTTGCTTACGAATTTCAAGAGTCCGAACCTTTAGGCTAAATGGTCGGGTGAGGACCACCTAACTTAGCGGGAACATGTCTTTCATTTGTTTTTTCTATAAAAATCACATTATTCAAATTTTTGAGATCAACACATATTTGCATCGGTTCGTTACTTAGTTTGTACACTAGGATGGTGCTGATTGCTAGTATAAACTAATCAAGAGGCTACTTCTAAGAAACTAGGCATAAGGTCTTGGCATAATGTCTATTTAAATCAATATCACATACTTAGGGAATCTAAGGTATAGGAACGGTACCGATATTTACAAAACTTTCCCAAGTCTATCTAACACAGCCTAAATAACCTATATACTTTCAGAGGGTCGTGCCGTGAATCGAAACAAAAATAGTTGGAGGTTAAAATTTTTTAAAATTTTGGGAAAATTGAATAACAAGTGAAAACCATGCATAAAGACTCGACAGCACATGCAAAGACTCGACAAAACATTAAAAAAAAGACAGAATTCCAAAAAGCATGAAATAAACTAGAAAACAATAAATCAAACTAAAAAGCAATAAATATAAAGCGATAAAGTTCCTCCCCCACACTTAAACCAAACATTGTCCTCAATGTTTTGATAAAAGGTGGAAAAGGAAAGATATAACCTGTGTGAATGCTACTGCGTGCCAGATCTTCTCTGATCCTCTCTTGTTGTCTATGTCTTCGCTGGCCACTTCTGCTTCGGCGATGGGCGCTTTGAGATACCTTCATTTGTTGAATTTTCTCTTTTCTGAAACAACTCATAATGCTGCCCATTTTCGGAGGAAGTACCTGCAAAAGGTGTTAGAAAAATACAGTGCGGTATCGATGTCACCACCAGCAGCGACATTCGCAGGAATGTCCGTGGGCACCTAGAAGAAGCTGAGACGAGACAAGCAATACATTTCTTTATTTCCTGCAAACACAAACAATAAAAGTAAAACATTAAATTAAAAATCTTGTGGGTTTCCTCCTATGCAACGCTTTGTTTAACGTCGATAGCCCGACGACTAAGGATCGTCGGTTTCCATGGCCACTTATCA
Source organism: Lathyrus tuberosus (assembly GCA_022829125.1). Classification (NCBI taxonomy): domain Eukaryota; kingdom Viridiplantae; phylum Streptophyta; class Magnoliopsida; order Fabales; family Fabaceae; genus Lathyrus; species Lathyrus tuberosus. Next base: position 1,010,646 of record JALAZF010000422.1, read on the forward strand.
AGGCATCTCACATATCCCTCACCTTTTCTTTTCTTCCTTCTGTGGGTGGTTCATTCTTTTGAACTTGTGGTGGTGGTGCTGGATCTATCCTAAGTATCAGCTTTTTAAGTTTGGGCTTAGTTCTTTCATCCACCACCTAAGAGTCTAACCTTACCCTCTTAACAGTAATGATATCCCTAGTTTCATGGTCCTAAAATTTTCTCTTTTTATGCAGGACCTCAGACAAAGGTGTATCGGTGTGGATATTTTCCAATTCCTCCACATATGTTTTGGATTTGGAGTCTACCTTAACTTCTACAAACCTTTGCGGGAAAGGAATTGGTGGGGTATAGGGAGGTGGAACAATAATAGATGCTTCCTTCTCTACCTCTTCGACAGCCTCCCTTTCGGGTGGCGTCAGTGGATTTTTCTCAATCTCTACACTTTTCTCACCATAACTCTCCTCAAATTCATTATTACTCTCCCTAGGATTTTCTATTTGTTCTTCACTACTGGTTGTTACAACATCCACATGTCTCTCAAGGGAGTATCCTATAGGTGTCTGGGCAAGCAGAGAGATTTGAGTCTCCAATGCCTCAGTGTGAATCGTGAGGGACTCGACCACAGTGGTCATCTGCCTAAAAGTTTCATAAGTATCGAGATGTTGTTTTCTAAACTCTTCATTCTGGAGAGTTTGTGTCTCCACAAAGCGCTCCATCATAGATTCTATCCTAGAATTAGTTGTTGTTTCAATGAAATCCTCCACTAATTTTTCGAGGTTGGAATTATGGGATTCTTGCGGTTCCTCAAAATATTGGGAGCGGTAATCATAGAGGAAATTTGGTTGAGAGTGAGTGAGCGTCACATTGAAATCCGCCATCAATATTTCAAGGTCAGGATTATGGGATTCTTGTGGTTCCTAAAAATATTGGGAGTGGTAATTGTAGAGGTAATTTGGATGCGGTTCCTCGAGATATTATGAGTGGTAGTCATAGAGAAAATGTGGGTGATACATAGTTTTTTTTGTGTGTTTTTTTTTCAAACAAGAGTGCCTTAGTCTATATGGTGCAACAACGGAATCATAATATTGACCTTTGGTCCCTGGCAATGGCGCCAAAAACTTGATGCTCCGCAAGTGCACAGATTTATCGAAGTAATATAAAAGATTGTCGAACCCACAGAAACCAATGTCAACCTACTATAATCTATCGTTACTTTGTAAAGCTAAGGCTATGATTAAGATGGTATGAACGGAAATGTAAACGCTACTTACTAAAGGTTTGGAAATAACGATAAAACGAACCCGAAATATGGATTCCGTGTTCCTAAGGGACTTGTAGAATACGGGTACTAATTATGACTATATGCCCATTCGGTAGAATATACCGACTTAAAGGCTCCGTCTCACGCTCTCGCGGTCTTAACTAAAGCCATATCTCTTAATCCCAAGATTTTGCTCTCGCTCGCCCGGTAACTAAGAAACACTATTTGAAAGCCAACAGTATCCTAATCAACATCTAAAGCGCTCTCGCTGTATTTAGATATGATGCCTAATTTCTACTATTTGGTTCACTCCTCACACTCTCGCGAATCTCGACTCAAACCTTTATATGCTTCTCACTCTCATGACAAAGCAATGTTAAATAACTTCTCACTCTCATGACAAAGCTACTTAAATTATGCATAGAAATTATAACCAAAACGACATACAATCGCGATTTCGTACTTAATACATCTATGGAGTCCCGTCGGTAACGACGGTTCTCATACGCCGGACTCAGAAAGAATTAGCCTAACATATTAACTCCTAAAACTAACATATTAACAATGCTGGAAATTAAATCATACATACTGATTGATTTTAACAGGAACACAGATTTATGTTTTTATCTTGAAATCAAGTTATGTTGCAAGCAAGTAAACTAAACAATGCAGTAAAGACGGGAAAGTAAATAACCTGAAATAAACTGGAATGAAAACAACTTCTATTGAATGACAAATCGATCCAAGCGTACAATCGACAATAATGTAAAAGATTACAACAGTGCAACAACTATCAGTGTGAGCAATTGCTGCTTTGGAAAGTAAATCTGTAGTTAGGCTAAAGAATTCGGCAGCGCTTCCGCGCAACTCGGATCCCCCAACCAGAGGGGTCTATTTATAGATAATTTTGGCTCCAAAAAGGTTGGGATCGAATTTGAATTCAAACAAGCAAAACTGTCAAACTGTCACTGAAAAACTGCTCGCGCGCATAATGGTGACCGCCGTATGCCTAATGGCGACCGTCATTGCTTGAAAACTTGGTTTCCCTCCTTTTTGAGCATGGCGAACGCCTTCCTCAGGCAATGGCGAGCACCATGTACTTGAGGAGGCCAGAACTGGACTTTTGCTGCTTTTTCTTCCATCTTGAGCTCTGTTTTCGCTCTTTTTTCCATACTTGCCGATTAAACGCCTGTCGACATAAAAACAAAGGAAAACATAATAAATCAAACTAAATAGTATGAAAGACTCGATAAAACGGTACTAAAAGTGCGCGTAATGAGTTGGAAAATACGATACAAAATCGAGTTATCAGGTTGATAACCTTCAGAAACAAAGTTAACAGGCATGCCCCAGGGGAAGCCAGGAGGCCTAGAGTGTTGAGGAACACTAGCAGGTGCCACAGAGATGGGCGTAGAGAGAATATCAGAAATGACTGTCCTTTGTAGAGGAGTTGAAAGCGGAGGAGGAGGTGGCTGATTCTGAGCAGCAACCATTGCTTGCATCATAGTAGTGAGTCTCTCCAAACTATCCTTCAAATTTGTCACTTCCTCACGAAGCTCACGGTTCACTTGTTGCAAATGATCCATCTTCTTCTTCAGATTAGCTCGAGTATTATACTGGTGCAACAGCTTGGAATGGATGAAGACTAAAGGGAAACATAAGACACCTGGGAAAGGCAAGAAACAATGCAAAAGATGATGCTTGATGTGCAAGTGCAAATGCAAAGTTTTAAGGAGTTATAAGGCATATTGCAAACATTGTTATTTGAAATACTAAAATATCACTCATTAATGATGGAAAAGATTACATCTTGGAAGTACAGATTCAAGAATCCTAAAACAAAAGAGAATAAAGAAAACTAGAATCCTAGAGAATATCATGAGAAGAAGTCCCAGCTCTCTCTTTCAACTTCTTGATGTGGGCCTGCATCCGAGTCTTCTCAATCAGCAACTTATTGACGATCAACTTCCAAGGAGATTCTAAACTCTTCGGATACCGGAAACTGACTGAATGCGAGAGGAAAATAAATCCTCTTGCGCCTTTCTCTTCTTGTTGGTGACTTCGTCTTCATTCTTTTTCTTGAAGTGCTCTTGAAGTCTTGCATTCTCTAACTCAACAATCTGATACTTGTTCTTCCAAGCATCTCTCTCTTGTTGCATCTCGGCCAAAGCAATCTGAAGCTTCTCTGTATCTTCCATAAAGTAGAGGATAGGCTTTTTAGCAGTTAGAGACAAAGGCTTCTGATGCGAATAAGGCATCTTCAAAGTAATAGCTCTATTTTTAACCCACTGGAGGTAAGGTTCCGTAGAGACACAATTTGGATTTCCCAAACTTTCCTTTCCTTTTCTACGAATGCTGCGCGAAGCTTCCATTATTTCTTTCTTGAGAGCAACCTGATGTTCATCTTCCTTGAAAAAGAGACCAGTCAAATGAATGATCTTCGGTACCTCTCGCAAAGGATATCCCAACTGACGACGAGCCAACACCGGATTGTAGCTGATTCCTCCCTTTGTACCAAGAAGAGGCACGTTGGGAAAATCACCACAACTATCAATAATCATCGCTCCAGAAGGAACACGGCTACACCAATCAATATCAGAATGAGTGAGAGACATAATTTTTCTTGACCAATATAAACCATCCTTGAGGTTCCAGAAAGCTGCAGACTTTGGCAAGTGAGAAATAAACCACTTGTAGAGCAAAGGCGTACAACAGATAATCATCCCTTCACCATGGGAATTCCTGAGGTGAATAGAATGGTAAGCAACGGCAAGCAAAGTAGGAACTGGATTCCCAATCAAGAAGATCTGAATAGCGTTGATGTCGACAAAGTTCTCAATATTCGGGAAGAGGAACAATCCATAAATAAGCAAGGCAATAATAGCCTCAAAAGTAACTGTGTCCTTCACCCTAGCAAAGTGATGAGCTCTATCCATCAAGAACTTATCGGGTAACCCAAGAATATTTCCTTTGGTATCCATGCGAGCCTTAATCTCAAAAACCTTAAAGTGAGTAACCTTCGCAATAACGTGATGCTCGGGAACGGGATCTAAACCAGAGAAAATCCGACCATGAACAGGCAAACCAAGCAAGAGAGAATACTCCTCTAGCGTAGGTACCAACTGATAATCAGGAAAGGTGAAACAATGAAGTAAAGGGTCATAGAACTGAACCAAAGTAGCAAGCAATCCTTCAGTCATATCAACCTTTAAGAGAGATAAAAGCCTTCCATATCTGGACTCGAACTTCTGGGTATCAGTAACCAAAGTCCTAGCTCTCTCAAACCCCCTAACTTAAGATCCTTGAAAGTGTACTTCCTTGTACTTCTCCTTCCAAAATCCATAACAAAAGTACCTGCAATGTTTGCGATAACACCTTTAAGGTCCTTGAAATCTTCCAAAAGAATGCTCATGAATGCATGAATGCAGGAATGCAACAACCACAAACAAGATCACACAAAGCACACGGGTCATGGTTCAAGTCACGAGCATGAAGCCAAGGGTAAGAACCAATCCCACAAAAGGTGTGTACTAAGGTTTTGTCTTCATTGTACCTGTAGAAAACAGCGGTTCTAACAGAGTTCCCAGGGTCCACAATACACTATCAGACACACCAGCGCACCGATTTACTCGGAGGTTGGTAGTTATCCTCAAGAGAATCTAACCTGAGTGTGGCATCGCATAACAGCTAAGTCGGATTTGCATCCTCATAGCTTCCGTGCCATGATCCTAAAAAGGCTAAGATGGGTTAAGGGTTACTACGGTCCTCAGTGTTATAGGCTTCTATGGAAAAAGTAATGCCTTCAACGATTACTCGATCGACATCAGTAATTCCAAAGAGGCAACCACCGAGTGGATAGATTCTCAAGTTCTGTTTTTTCGGGATTCGAATCCCTCAAAGCTCCCTTGACTATACCATCCTCCTATCTCAAAGTACACTCTGGTCCGGGTATAGGACCTATCTCACACACAGAGGAACTCCCAAACAGAACAAACAAGTAACAAGCAAATCAAACAAAAATCAGTAAATAAATCAAAGTAGGCTAAACCCCTCAAGGGAGATGATCCCCAGCAGAGTCGCCACTTTTCTGTAGTGGGGAAATTTAGTGGTTTAGAATTTGGTTTGGAAATGAAAATTAGGCTTGGAATTTGAATTTGGAGGGAAATTATCAAAATAGTGGTGATTAGTGGAGGTACATTGTGGGAATTAATTATGATGATGTAGGGAATTAAAATGGGATGGTATAGAATATTCCACATGTGATCAAAATGATGAAAATTGGTGCCAATTGCTGCAGAATTTGAAATTTGGCACATTTTTTTTTCAAAAATTGCATGTGTTAATCGATTAACCATTTTCAGTGCACAATGTGTTAATCGATTAACATAGTGAAAAAATGAGAAAAATGGCTTTTTGATGTGTTGTCTTGGCTCTGGCTCAATTTCTCTTGCTTGTCAAAGAAGGCATGGAAATAAACACATGAACCTTGGAGTCTCTTGACTAATAATCAATTAAATCTTGGAAACTCTTGATCAGGTGACTTTTGAATGACTTGCAGATCACCTTTAAGAGGAGGTTGGGGATACTTTTAGGAAGCCTGTGGGTCCAAACCTGAGAAAAGTTCAAAAAAGGTTCCACCGGGAATAATCTTTTCCTTAATGAACAGTTCTAGGGTTTAAATAAATTCAAAAGAGGTTTCACCGGGAATAATCCTCTCTGGGGAAATGAATTTCTTGTACAGATATTTCTAAGTTATGACAGTCTTGAGAAAATTTTCACCGGGAATAATGTCTTTCTCTGTTCCATATTGTATAAGCCCAAGAGGAGGCAAGACTGTATCTGGAATTTCCTATGGGGAACTAGTTTTGACCATGTTGAAAGAGTAACCACTGGTTTGATCTAGAACTAGACCTACTTGCTGGGGAAAACTCTAAGCAATTATATACAAGCATATATATATATATATATATATATATATATATATATATATATATATATATATATAAACAGGTATTGTTGAAGCAATAGTAGAACTTACAGGTGTGCAAGCTCCAGCATTGTAACTACAGCTGTATGGTTAGTTATTCAAGAAATTGAAGAAAGTTTTGATGAAACTTACTATTTGAATCTAAATAAAAAAGAAAGTTGGTTGTGAAAAGAAGTTTGGGGCTTATACTCAAGGAGAGGCCCAGATGATCTTTTTTGAAAAGGCGATGATTGCGTCGTAGTTTTGAAAATCACAGAGGGACTTATACAATGACTGAGGCCCAAATTGTTGTATTTACAAAGAGGATGGGTCTTACACTCTATTAGAGGCCCAAAAGATTATTTTTGTACAAGAAATGGGGCTTATAGCTCAAGAAGATGCCCAGATGAAAAACAGCGATCGCACCGTTATTTTGAAAATCGTATCGGGACTTATACAATGACTGAGGCCCAAAAAGGTTTATTTACAAAGGGATGAGTCTTACACTTTATTAGAGGCCCAAAAGTGTTTCAAATGAAGTTTGAAAATTTAAAATTGAGGGAAACCCTAATTTTAATTAATATAATATTATTTTCAAAGGAAATTAAATATAAAATACCAAATATATTTAAAAACAAGTAGTAAGCTTTGAAAAATATTTTGAAAAATCATGGTTAATCACATGAAGGCTTGAAATTCAATTGATTTTGAAAGATCTGTTAGACGACGGCTAGGATCTAGAAAAGGGGGGGGGGGGGGGGGGGGGGGTTGAATAGATCCCATAATTTTATACACACAAATGGTGTTCCAAAATTGGTTTTAAATTTTTTTTTTACGGAAGCAACCGTTGAATCACACGTTTACAACGAACCTCGACTAAAAGGATCGGATATGCGCAATATTAATAGGAATGATACGACGGAAGAGAAAAATATAGATTAATCAGCAAAAAACTAAACGCAATCAACCAAGTTTTGTTTACTTGATGTTTATCCAATTACCAACAAGATAGGTCGACAAAAATTAATCGCAAATTGCCTTCGATTTTGCACTTAATCAATTTATTGAACACTTGGCGTGCACAAACACACCAAATGCAGATTTCCAAATAATGTGAATGTAAAGCTGATCCTAAATACAATCCAAGGGATTGTATCAATTTTACAAAGTACTTTCTCAGCTCTAAATTACACTATGTCAGAAATTTTTGATCAATTGATACTTCACAAATTTGATTAATATCAAAACGTAAAAGAGATAAGGGAAAGAGAGAACAAACACAATTTGTTTAGGCAGTTTCCCTACCATCCTCGCTAAGGGTACCTCTACCCCCAATTCCGAACATGGAATTGAGATATGTATATATTACGGTTGCAATTATTTTTACAAGAGAAAACTGAACAATCAAACCCTCAAACGTCTTTGATGTCGATGAAAACTCTTATCTCCCCTTGATTCAAGATGAATCAAATGCCTCGAATTTGGTCGAACAAATCACCGTCTCATGCTACTAGATTGAAAGAACCCACCGCTCTTCAATCACCTTCACTCGGTCGATTTTGATCTTCCACAATTCGAACCCAAATCTTTCTCGTACGATCCTCCGACTGTAGCTACTAAACTGAACCGAACAACCTGTTCTTCTGTTACCTTCACACGGCTGAATCCTTGTAGAGAAACCGATTTGTGCAAAAACCCCCAAAATCACTTAGATTCTTGGAGGACAAAACCTAGGGTTTTATTCAAGAAACACCTATTGATTCTCAACCCAACACGAAGGATCCACACACCTAAGTTTGAACGTTATCACTTCAAAAATACACAGCACTAACAAAAATGGTTATGTGTAGATGTTAGAGAATGTAAAGTTGAAGATGAAGATGAAGTGAAAAATCAATATCTATTTTCACGTTTCTTGTTCTACATGCAAAAAATGAGCCAAAACAATATATATACTATACTTGGAAACATAACAAGAATAACAGAATTTTGAAGTGAACAACATAGCAAAAAATTTAACCAAAACAACGAACGGTCGACCCATGCAGTTGGGAGGGTCGACCTGAGCAAGGCAGTCAGCAAAACTACACAGAAAATCTATCTTTGCATCGACCGGAATAGGATATGCATCGACCGGAGGGTCAACGCGAGCATTCTAGAGGTTGATCCTGAGAAATGCAACTTGTCTGGGTCGACCAGAACAGGGTTGTGAGTCGACTCAAACCCTTGAAACATGCAAAAATCACTATTTTGACATTCCTAAAGGTACTCAACCACACTTAATGCACATAAATCATTGCCAAAATGATCAAACACATTTAAACCATATAATGTGCATTGTATATGATATTCTACATGTGAATTCTATTATATGCTAGACATGATATGCTATTCCACACATAATTGTTTTGACATCATTAAAACCGAGTATAGAGACAACTTCCCCTCACATACTCCCCCTTTTTTATGATGGCAAAACAGTAGCAAAAGGTCAATCTTGGGGTATCATCCTCCACCTAACTACATGCATCTATTCTTATTTGATCAATTTCTATACCTGTTGTTTCCAGTTTCTTCTCCCCCTTTGACAACATCAAAAAGAGAGAAAGATTAAACATATCAAAGATATAATATTGAATATGGCATTTTTTTTTACATAATTGCAACACGTAACCATTAACGCACATCCACATAAAATGCTAGTTAATGAGAAGTATAATAAAATAAAGAGAAGCATAACAATAAACTTAACAAACCAAGATGCTTAATGAACACAAACTAAATTGCAGTACATTGTTATGGAATAGGAGAGCTGGAAAGAAAAAAACACAGTACACGATCACAGAAATCAAAAACACATAACGAAAAGAAACATAGTAGAGTCATGAAAAGAAAATGCAAGAAACAAAGCACAATTAGGTATGATGAGAGATGCAAAAAAAAGGTCATCAAGGCCTCCTCCCCCTAAATGAATGACCTCTTTTGCGAAACTGATAGTTATGAGGAGGTGGTGGAGGTTGCAAGTCGAATTGCTCAGTCATCTCTAACACGGTTTGATTCAGAATATTGAAATTGTTTGTAAGAGCACGGTGTTGGTTAGCAGATGTCTCAGCCATAGTGTTGAATCTTTCCATCACATTAGTAGCAAAAGAATCAAAGTTGTTGGTGTGCGTTTGAATCTCTCCGTGCAAAGACGTGAACCATTCCTCTTGAGCTGTGGAAAACCGCTGTTGTTTGAGTTGCATGTTCCTCATGAGTTCAAGAATATCCTCATTGTTTTGTTGCGGACGCGGAGGTGATGGAGGAGTATAATAGGAGTCTTGATAATCCAATCCTTGAGTTGATGGCATGTAGTTAGAACCAAGAGTGGTCCACCCAGTATATTACCATTGACCCCAGCCTTGGTCAACCTCAGCTTCCATTGAAGATGATTGAGGCATCCATGTACCTGAATGTTGCCATTGATTCCAGGCTTGGTCGTCCTCAGATGCCATGGCAGATGAATGAGGCATCCAAGCATTGTTAGCTTGATCATCATCACCTGTATCCATCTGATTGACTTCTCTGTCTTCTCTTTGTTCTTCCTATTCTTCTTCTTCCTCTTCTTCTTCTTCTTCATCTTCCTCACTTTCATCAGATTCCTGCAAAACAACGGTGTTGGATTTCACAACATACTTGTACCTCTTGTCTTTAATATCCCTGATATTCCCCATCACAGTCAACATCTTCTGACTGAATTCTTGATCCGAGGTGAAAGATTTGTATGTGAGACCAGGAACAAGGATTTCGGCACGGTTGATCACAGTTTGGATGAAAGAGGCGTAGGACAACGCGATCCCTCTACCAGAGTCACGTAGGGCATACATCCTACTTGCAAAATAATACGGCCAACTAATCCTGATTTTATTTTTCAGAATATACATCAAGTGTACCTCATGCTGATCGACCCTAGAGTATCCGCCCTTCTTGGGTCGAAGAATGTGTGAAACAATCCATTGTAGGATCCTGTCAACAGGATTTAATTTCCCAGTTGTCACTGATTTAGGAAACAAGTCGCTCTCCACAACCTGATCAGAATATGGTTTCTTCATCATAGAATTCAATGCTTTCTTAAAATCATAACCCTGAACAGTGCTTGTATCAGTTGCATGTTCTGCAGGTGCAGCATTGAGCACAGGCATATTGAACAAATCCCTCCAAGTAGAGTCAGTGATAGCAACAACCTTATTTCCTAGCTTGTAGTTAAACATGTAACCCTCAAACTTGCCCATTAAACCAGAATAGAAAATTCAAACCAAATCCTCATTATATTTGATATCACATTCCAAAATTTTTTGGAAGTTTTGAAAATCCAACAACTCTATAACTTCTATATGCATACGCTCAGCAGTACGACGATAATAAACAAATTGCTTTATAATAGACCGTTTACTTGACTTTTTCTCATATGATTAGCAAATTCATCAGAGACAAGAGAGGAAAGTGTTACCGGTGAACTGAGAGGAGGTTGAGAAGTACCAGCTTGAGACGAAAGTTCTCTTGTGACTCTTTTCCGGGTGATTCTTCGAGAGGCCATGATATTGAAGCTTGATAATGAAGAACAGTAACTGATTTCTTTAAATTTGAAGAGCAATCCAATTGTGATTGTTGAAAGATTTGGGATTAGGGTTTGTTTATAGAGGATTTAGGGAATAGGAGGAGATGAGAAGAATGATGCAATGACTTGATACAATGAACATGCTATGTTAATGACACTTAAAAGACTCATTAAAAGCATAAAAACAATTAAATGGGTCAAATAACCACACGAAGCCCAAGAATTTTTCAAAATATGTCAGCGAACGGTCGACAACTTAGTCTGTGTACGTCGACGCACACTTGGACATTTTCTACAATCATGAAACACAAAGCTTTGTGTAGCGCAATTTTTGTGGTTTCGAATCACTATCGCTTTGGTACTAGAGTTCGATTCATTTTTTATCCTGTTGAGTTGATTAAGGAAGGGAAATAGATGTCTCCAATTAACCCTACTTGCAAACTGGGGTCAAACAGTCAAAACTGTTGGTTTATAGATGCTATCAAAATAGGGGGTCCTTCTTAAGGTTATTTTCTTAAGAATACAAGTGTCTGGATTATCTGTGAGGTTTTAAGATGTTAGGTTTGATGCTTTTCGATTGATGTCAGAAGGTACGGGATTTTGGGTTTTTTATTAGTATGCTCGCTAAGATTTTTGCAATCTTATGCCTACGTATTCCCGAGACAGGGAAATCAGAGCGATCGTAGTTCCTCCTATTCTATGGGAGGAAAGAGATTGTTTTGGTGTCTTGTTCAAAGCCCAAGACATGAAGCTAAAGGTGGTTTGTATCTTGTTCAAAGCCCAAGATGTGAAGCTAAAAGGTTGAGAGAGAATTTTTCATCTCTAAAGAGGAGTTGTTGATGTTTGTATGCTGTACGCAAGGCACAACTTTGATGCTAAAAGGTTGATTGACTCAACCAGTGTTTTCTTTATACAAAGCCTAAGAGGAGCGGGAAGTTTGACTTTTCCGGAGGAAAATATTCTTTCTGTCTTGTACAAAACCCAAGGTTGAGGGTAAAAGGGATTTTGACTCCGTTGAGGAGAATGTATCTTGTATAAAGCCCAAGATGGAGGCTGAAAGGGTTTGACTCAACAAGAGAGTACTTTTATCTGTCCTGTACAAAGCCCAAGACGGAGGCTAAAAAGGGTTGACTCAACAAGAGAGTCTTGAACAGGTGATCAACAAGAGAGTCTGGAGGTTGTTTGACTCAACAAGAGAGTCTTTTATACTCAACAAGAGAGTGATTTTCTATCTCGTATGAAGCCCGAGAATGAGGCTAAAAGGAGATTGACTCAACAAGAGAGTCTTTCATACTCAATAAGAGAGTGTTTTATATGTCTTGTACAAAGCCCAAGACGGAGGCTAAAAGTGGTTGACTCAACAAGAGAGTATTTTATACTCAACAAGAGAGTGATTTATATGTCTTGTACAAAACCCAAGACGGAGGCTAAAAGGGATTGACTCAACAAGAGAGTCTTTTATACTCAACAAGAGAGTGTTTTGCTCTCTCGTACGAAGCCCGAGATTGTGGATAAAAGGAGATTGACTCAACAAGAGAGTCTTTTATACTCAACAAGAGAGTGTTTTTCTATCTCGTACGAAGCCCGAGATGGAGGCTAAAAGGAGGTTGACTCAACAAGAGAGTCTTTTATACTCAACAAGAGAGTGATTTATATGTTTTGTACAAAGCCCAAGACGGAGGCTAAAAAAGGGATTGACTCAACAAGAGAGTCTGAAAAGGTTAGCTCTGCTAGGGAGAATCATTTGTACAAAGCCCAAAAGGAGGCTGCCTTACCGCTGTGGATTCTGGAGATCCTGAAGCGGGTCCAAGTGTGGGGAATTCTCATGGGAGAGACCATGGTTTCTTCCTATGTTTGAAAGGAACTTGAGACTGTTCAAGTCTAGAGTTTTATCTTTTGTTTAATGCCCAAGAGGAGGTGCGGGAATTAAGGGATGAGTATCAACCCTACAATGGCCGGAGTTTTGACGCGGGAAAGACTGCTCTAGGAAAGGATGACTAAGTTCTGTCTTATACCTTTAAGAGGTCGTCAGGGTCCTTGTATTAAGCCCAAGAGAAGGTATGAGAACTTCTAAGAAGCCGAAGGGTCCTTGTACAATGCCCAAGAGGAGGCGGGGATGCTATTAGAAAGCCTGTGGGTCCCCAAACCAAGAGAAGTTCAAGAAATGCAATTCACCGAGAAGAGATCATTCCTGGAAAGTTTGAGGATTTGGAAGAAACTCAAGAGATGCCATTCACGGAGAAAAGATTATCCCTGGGGAGTTAGAGTTTCTTTGACAAATTCTAAGGGTGATAGTCTGAGAAAAGGTTCACCGAGAATACTACCTTTCTCTTTGTTCCATATTGTTTAACCCCAAGAGGAGGGAAGACTGTATCTGGAATCCTACGGGGGATCTAGTTTTGTTTGGTTTAAGAGTGACCAACATGGATTTACCTAGTTCTAGACGTAGTTGCCGGGGAAAACTATAAATAACTATACTAGTATTACACAGTGGATATGTGACAAGTATATAAAAGGATGTGAAAGAAGACTTATAGTGAAGCAGCCCCATAATACAGTTATGTTCATATGAAAGCGGTAAATGAAAGCGGAGAAACACTTACCCGTTGTAGAGCTTCCATGCTGTTTGGTTAGTTGTTCAACAAAGAAAGTTTTGATAACAACATATATTTGAATTCAAAATCAAAGGAGAAAGTGCTTGAAAATATTGTTGGGGCTTACAGCTCGAGGAGAGGCCCAAGTTTTAACGATGATTGCACCGTTGTTTAAAAAACTGTACAGAGGGACTTATACAATACGTGAGGCCCAAAAAGTTTTTATGTATAAGGGGATGGGTCTTACACTCTATTAGAGGCCCAGAGATTTTGAAAAGAAAAGAAATGGGGCTTACAACACGAGGGGAGGCCCAGATGATTTATTTTTGTACAAGAGATGGGGCTTACAACTCAAGGAGAGGCCCATGGTTATTTGTTTGGCAACGACGATCACACCGAGGTTTTTGAAAACACAGTGGGTCTTATACAATATCTGAGGCCCAAATCATTTTTGTTTCAAAAATGGGTTGGGTCTTACACTCTATTAGAGGCCCAAAGAGTTTTAAGAAAAAGAATTGGGACTTATAGCTCGAGGAGAAGCCCAGTTGATTTTGTTAAAAAGGCGACGATCGCGCCGTTGTTTTTTGAAAATACAGTGGGACTTATACAATGGCTGAGGCCCAAAAGGTGGTGTATTTACAAAGGGGTTGGGTCTTACACTCTATTAGAGGCCCAAAAGGTTTTTTAAGAAAAGAAATGAGTCTTATAGCTCAAAGAGAGGCCCAGATGATTTTGAAAAGGCGACGATTGCGTCGTACGTTTTGACGGTATTAGGACTTATACAATACACTGAGGCCCAAATTATTTTGGTTTTAAAAAAAAAGGCTGGGTCTTACACTCTATTAGAGGCCCAAAGAGTTTGAAAAAGTTTGATGAGGGTTGAATTAATCAAAAGCCTAATTTGTTTTCAAAATATATTTTAATTGAATAAAAATTCAATTAAAATGATCAAAATTGTTAAACATGTGTGAAAAAAAATTGTGATCTTGGATCAATGTTTCAAAAATCATGTTTTTACCCACAAAATGATTGGAAATCAATTAAGTTTGGAAAATCAAGGGAGAAAAAACATTTTAAATGTTGAAAAACAAATAAAATATTAATTCTTTGTAAAAATATCAAGTATATGAAATAATTAATATTTTTAGGATTTTTTGGTAAAATAAAATATTTTAGCATTTTTGTGAATTATTAAAAAAAGAATCAACTCAAAATCATTAAAATTCAGAGAGAAATTAATTTTTGAATCAATTAAATAAAATCACAAAATTAAAATATTCAAATATTCAAAAATGGCGCCAAGAATATGCCAAGAACACACGCCACCCTCTATTTATGCAGATTTGCATTTTCTATCCAATCTCACTGAATACTTGATTATATCATGCAATCTACATACCAATCTGCTCGTTTTCACCTCACGATCATGTCTATGTTCTTTAATTTCATTTATTTTAAGCATGGAATAAGAAATCAAAGAAAAACCTTAAGAACCCTAAAATTTGCATGAAGGCTCAGAAATTCAATACACGATTCAAACAAAGAAATTGATTGAGGGTAAACACTCTATGCATGATTATGAATATATGGCAAAATTATTGTGCAGCAAAAATGCATGGATCATAGAGTTAGAAGAGCTCAGGCTTACCTCTTGCAGCTGGTGATCGTATTTTGTGTTAGAGGTGTTGTAAGCTGGTTCCAATGATTTGCACAGCTTCCTTAGGTGCCAAGTGATGTGTCTGAATGCTTGGAGTGGTTTGAAACTAGTTGGAACTGAAGATGGTACCCCAACTGCAAGTTTCCTAAAAGCTTGAGCAGTTGGATGGTGATTTTGAGAAATCAGTGTTCCAGATGTTGTTTAAGTGTTTGGATCACTTCTATATGATGTTTATGAGGTGTGTGTGTGTGTGTGATTGGTTTGGTTGGAATTGCTTTCAAACTCAAAACCCGATAGTGACTTGCTTTGGAAGGCAATTTTGGAGTGAAGGAAGAGATTTTGAGGAAGGCATCTGTTTGATGGGTTTGGTGTACTCAAACTGAGCACAAATGAGCTCTATTTATAGTAGAGCAAGTTTGTTTTGCAATCAATAGTGAATGGCAATTGCTGCAGAAGTTTGGCAAATGTTGATCAATAGGAATCCAAGTCTACTCTAGCCATTGACTAGAGTTAGAGCACAGGTTGTTGGTTCCCTAGTTCTTGGATAAGTCTTGACTGAATTTAGTTGGAAAGGGCTCAGTCCATGCCACCTTGGTGCATCCATTAAATGCGCCAAACAAAAATTGGAGTCTTGTCCCTCTTTTAGGCATTTCTAGGTTTGGCATGCTACTTTTGGTTCCAAGGACTTGGGAGGCTGATGGATCAATGTTTGTCCTTCCTTGGTCTCCCCCTGAGGTATTCAGATGGATAAACTTGTTTGTCATTTGCAAATTTTGCTCAAATCGAGCAAAATACACAAATCTGCCTTGCCATGACAGTTTGCAGCAAGACACATTGTCATTGTCATATCTCATGGCTTAAGTGGAGTTTCATGGAGTTCTTGCCCATTTTGGAAAGCTCTTATATGATACAACATATGTGTGATCATAGCTTGTCTTGATACTTTTTGGATCCAAGTGAAAAATCCCCCTACTTTTGGAAAAAAAACAAGACAGATTCTGACATAGTGAAAATTTCACTAAGTGTTGGAAAAAGTGGCATTTCATGTTTTCAGCCATTTTGATCCAACCATAACTCAAAATCTATGATGAATTGGAATGAGGTGTAGTTTACACTTTTAAAGTATGCCATGAGATATACAAATCCATCTTTGGATCAGCCCAAATGGTTGCTTGGATCTCAAGTTATGATCCTTGGAAGTTGGCACCCTAGCCACTTTGTTCCATAACTTAGAGAATTTCTAAGTTTTTTTTATGGTTACCCCTTTTACAAGTTATCCCACTTTTCTTGATTTTTCTTGATGATTGATGATCCCAATCACATATTAATATCATTTTAGGGTCAAAGAACCATAATTGTGAAAAATCTCAAAAAGTCAAAGTTAACTTTTGTGCACAGTTGACTTTTTGTCAAATGAACTCCAAACTGTGCGATCCTCTATGAAATTAAGTCCTTGACCTAAATCAAACTTTATGGATATGTTGCATAGGTGTTATAGGGTGTTTTGAATCATGTCCCAAGGTTTGGGAGCATGTCTTGGTCAAAAGTCAAAGGCACAGTTGACTTTTCTCGCGAAACCCTAACTGTGGTTCTGATGAACTTGAAACTTGTGAATCAAGCTCCTTGGATCAATCCATTGTTGGAAATGGATCATTGTAGTGTGTTAGAGACCCTTAAATCCTCTCTTGAGGTCTTGGCTCATGTTTTGTCCCAAAAGTCAACTTAGGGGTGAATTAGGTCAAGAAACCCTAATTCCTGATTTTTTATGAATGCATCCCCTGAGGCAAAATTGACTTCATGATTGGGTTCATGATGTCCCTTGGAGCATCTTAGGTTGTGCTTTGAAGCCTTTGGCTCATGCCCAGAGGAAAATTTCCATCTGCAGGCCCCAGTCGACCAAAACCTTAATTTGGTGACACTGGCGAACTTGAGGCTTAATCCACTTGGAATGTTGCACCTGTGTGCTTGATCCTTGATGTGGGAGTCCTCTTGATCCATTGTGGATGTTTGAGAGGTTATACAAGTTGAAGATCATGTCATTCCTTGATTGATCCTTTGTCTAAGAGCTTTGAGAGGGCTTGAAAGCCTAAGTTTTATTGTAGTGGATGCTCACCCATCCTTGGGGAGACTAATGAGGTATAATGGTTCATCCATATTGTGATGATGATTTGTACAATGATGGGGAATCTTAGTGGTCAAAATTTGGGGTATGACAGATGCCCCTATTTAATCTTCTTGGACCCGAAGGTGTGAATGGCGAAGGTATTCGGGCATTCGGGGTGCAAGAGGATTAAATATCAGAATACCCAAAATTTTGATGGTGGTTATGAATGGGAGCTTGCCCATCCATCTTCTTTTGCTAAGATGATACTTAGAAAAGGTAAACTTCCCCTCGATCCTGGTTTCCTAACGAGGAACTGGTCTTAGTTTCTGAAATGAACTTCCCCTCGATCCTGGTTTCCTACCAAGGAACTGGTCTTAGTTTCTGAAATAAACTTCCCCTCGATCATGGTTTCCTACCAAGAAACTGGACTCAGTTGCTGAAATAAACTTCCCCTCGATCCTGGTTTCCTACCAAGGAACTGGTCTCTGTTTCTTTTGTCAATAAACTTTCTTGACAAGGGACGCTATTCGTAGCGGTTTTCCTCAAACTTCTTGCCGAATTTTCCTGGGGAGATGCCATTGGATAGAAAAACTTTTGATGTCAGACTTGCTGGGGAGACCCATTCATCTGAGTTGTAGAGGTACACAAACTTCTCTGTCGGAGACGCCATTTATCGGCTCTACTGGGGAAAGCAGGTCTCTTGAGAGACTGCTGTCGCTTGAGGGTGTTACATCATACTTTTCTTAGGATCTTCTCGGAGAAATGCCATAGGATGTGATTCAATTTTGAGGTGCTGATGACCATTTCGTCAACAGATTTTTGGGAGAAAAATGGTTGCATTGCCGAATCTTTGATTAAGAGGCTTTCTCTGGGGATTTTCCTTAATTCGGGAAAGCGAATACATCATCTTCAATGGCGAAGAGTGATGTTGGCTGAAGGTTATTTGGTCTTTCAGAGGTTCAAGTTATCAAAGTGGTAAAGGGACCCACTTCAATTCAGCAGCAAAGTGGAGGAGCGGTTGGTCAGACGCCACCTTTCCCGACGAGGAAAGAACTGACAACTCGGTTGAAAAGACGTTTATCACTAGGGAACAAGACCGACTAGAGTGATAGTGATGCAATATGAATATGAATGTAAATCAATAATGCATGATGTATGTATGTATATGCTGACAAAACTGACGCAACATACAGACTAGTGGATGAACACGACTGGTACTCGGCCACAACGGGAGATGAAAAGTACCATTTGTTCAAGAGTAGCAATTCTGCCTTGCTTAGGAGGGATAGTCCCTGTTGGGAGCTACGTTGGTCGGGCTTCGGAGATGAGAACTCTGCCGAGGGTGTCAGATGAAACCTGGTCTCTGACACTGTTGATCCTTCATTCAGGTGTACTGGCTAAGAAGGAGTACTTTGATTCTGCACTTTGAAGCTCAATTGCTTTTGGATAAACGATCGATGTTCTTTCGATGTTCAACAGTCAAAAGAAATTGCCATCTTTATTTTAAAAGCAGAAAAAGTTTGACAAGTAAATTCATTTTTTGTTTTATTTCAAGAATCGTTAATCATGTTAAAACATTGTTCTGTAAAGCTAAAACAAATAAGAATTGCAAACAAAAGCACTAGGGCTCAAATTTTATTGATAGGATGGAAATCAGCCAAATGCGTGATTCCATAGAGTATTTACAAAGTTTAGAAAATGGTAATTTAAGGGAAAAAGGGCTACATTGAAACATGACGACCGCTATCCTTCTGCCAACTTTGAATTCTGGACATCCTGATCTTTTGTTGAAGATGACCTTGACTGGAGTTTTTCTTCTGATGGATGGCATTACTGCTGAGGAGTTGAACTGATCAGACGTAGTTACTTGCCATTAATCCCTAATTTTTTCCTGGATTGTACTTTGAGATTTCCAATCCACCGGGATGATTTGTGATTATGTCTCTAATTTTTGCCTGGACCGCCCTTTCGGGTTTTCAATCCACCGAGACTTTTTTTATTTAGGCGAAGTATTTCTTGACTACATCAACATTCATGTGGGGTAGACAAACTCTTCTCCATCCATGGTTGCGAGTCTCAAGGCGCCGCCTGAGAAAGCTTTCTTGACCACATAAGGGTCGTCATAATTCGGAGTCCATTTGCCCCGCAAATCAGTGAGGAATGATTGTATATTTTTTAGCACGAGGTCTCCTTTCCTGAAGACGCGAGGTCGGACCTTTTTGTCAAACGCCTTCTTCATCCTTTGCTGATACAATTGACCATGGCATAGTGCCGTTATTCATTTTTCTTCGATCAGATTCAATTCATCGTGTCGACTTTGACATCATTCAGCTTCTGTTAGCTTAGCTTCCATTAATACCATGATTGATAGGATCTCTACTTCTATGGGAAGCACTGCCTCCATGCCATATACTAGAGAGAAAGGGGTTGGCCCTGTTGAAGTGTGGACAGATGTGCGATAACCGTGAAGAGCAAAGGGTAGCATCTCGTGCCAATCTTTATAGGTTACAACCATCTTTTGAACGATCTTCTTGATGTTCTTGTTAGCCGCTTCTACCACTCCGTTCATCTTGGGTCGGTAGGGAGATGAGTTATGGTGTTCGATCTTGAACTCAGTACACAACTCTTTCATCATCTTATTGTTCAAGTTGGATCCATTATCAGTAATGATCTGGCTCGGAACACCATAACGGCAGATGATATTGTTTTGACGAATCGGACCCACTTATCGGGTTACATTGGAGTATGACGCTGCTTTGACCCACTTGGTGAAGTAATCAATGGCTACCAGGATGAACCGATGTCCGTTTGAAGCCTTAGGTTCGATCATACCGATCATGTCAATTCCCCATATGGAAAAAGGCCATGGGGAAGAAAGAACTTTGAGATGTGTTGGCGGTACATGGATTTTGTCTGAGTATATCTGACACTTGTGACACTTCCTCATGTACTTGTAGAAGTCGGATTCCATGGTCAACCAGTAGTACCCTGCTCTTAGAATTTTTCTCGCCATTGTGTGTCCATTGGTAAGAGTGCCAAAGGATCTTTCATGAATTTCTTTTATCAGCATGTTTGCTTCTGGTCTGTCTACGCATCGGAGTAAGACCATGTCAAAGTTTCTCTTATAGAGTTTATCACCACTCAGGAAGAAGCTATCTGCTAGCCTTCTGAGGGTCTTTATGTCCTTTTTGGATGCCCCAGGGGGATACTCTTGTTTCTGAAGGAAGAATTTGATATCGTGGTACCAAGGTTTGTCGTCTATGACTGCTTCAATTGTGAAGATATAAGCGGGCCTTTCAAGGCGCATTATGTCAATCTTAGGTAAGTCGTTCCATTGACCTACACTAAACATGGAAGAGAGAGTGTCTAATGCATCAGCCATGTGATTCTCTTCACGAGGGATATGATGAAACTCGATTTTGTTGAAGAAAGGTAACAACCTTCTTGCGTAGTCTTTGTAAGGAATTAGTCCTGATTGGTATGTGTTCCAATCTCCTTTGATTTGATTGATAATCAGGGCTGAGTCGCCATATACATCCAAGTTCTTGATCCTTAAGTCGATCGCTTCTTCGAGACCCATGATACAAGCTTCGTATTCGGCCTCGTTGTTTGTGCATTTGAATGTAAGTCTAGCGGTGAAAGGAATGTGGGTACCCTGAGGTGTTATGATGATTGCCCTAATTCCGTTTCCGTAATGATTGACAGCTCCGTCAAAGATTAGTCCCCATTGGGAACCTGGTTCTGGCCCTTCACTGGGAAGCGGTTCATCGCAATCTTTCATTTTTAGATACATGACATCTTCATCTGGGAAGTCAAATCCGACTGATTCCTGATTGTTAATTAGTTGATGAGCCAAATGATCGGCTAAAACACTTCTCTTAACGGCTTTCTGAGCGTGATACTCGATGTCGTATTCTGAAAACAACATCTGCCAACGGGCAATCCTTCCCGTGAGAGCAGGTTTTTCAAAGACGTACTTGATCGGATCCATTTCTGAGGTTAACCAAGTAGTGTGACGAATCATATAATGGCGAAGACGTTTGGCTGCCCAAGCCAGAGCACATCAAGTTTTCTCGAGCATAGTATACTGAGTTTCACAGTCCGTAAACTTCTTGCTCATATAGTAAATGACAGACTCTTTCCTTTTTGTTTCGTCTTGTTGGCCAAGTACACATCCCATCGAGTCTTCCAAGACTGTTAGATAGACGATCAGTGGTCTTCATTCCACTGGAGGTGATAGAATCGGTGGGTTCAACAGGTATTCCTTGATACTGTCGAAGGCGGTTTGGCAATCTTCTGTCCAAACGTAGTCCTGATTCTTTTTGAGTAATTTGAAAATCGGCGCGCATGTTGCGGTCATGAGGAATATAAATCTGGAAATGTAGTTCAAACGTCCCAGGAATCCCCTGACTTGTTTTTCAGTCTTTGGAGAAGGCATTTCTTGAATGGCCTTGGCCTTGTCAGGATCTACCTTAATTCCTTTCTGGCTGACGATGAACCCTAGAAGTTTCCCTGAACGGACACCGAATGTGCACTTATTGGGATTCAAGCGGAGTCTTTACTTTCTCAACCGCTCGAATAGTTTTGACAGGTGGGTCACATGCTCCTTTTCTGTTTTAGATTTTGCAATCATATCATCGACATATACCTCTATTTCTTTGTGTATCATGTCATGAAACAGAGTAGTCATGGCCCTTTGATAGGTTGCCCCGGCATTCTTCGAACCGAACGACATTACCTTGTAACAAAAGGTGCCCCATGGGGTAATGAACGAAGTTTTCTCCATGTCTTTCGGTGCCATTTTGATTTGGTTATAGCCCGAGAATCCATCCATAAAGGAGAAGACTTTGAACTTTGTTGTACTGTTAACCACCATGTCAATGTGTGGTAAAGGAAAGTCGTCCTTCGGACTAGCCTTGTTTAGATCTCTGTAATCCACACACATTCTGACCTTTACGTCCTTTTTTGGAACTGGTACGATGTTAGCTAACCATTGAGGATATTCTGATGTGGCGAGGAAACCCGCGTCAATCTGTTTTTGTACCTCCTCTTTGATTTTGATGGCCATGTCTGGAGGAGTTCGTCTCAACCTCTGTTTTACGGGTGGACATTCTGATCTCAACGGTAGTTGATGTTCCACGATGCTGGTATCCAACCCTGGCATATCCTGGTAGGACCAAGCGAATACATCGGGAAACTCTTTGAGAAGCTTTGTCAAACTTTTTTTCTCTCTTCCTCTGAGCCTAAGTTGACTGTTTCCAACAGCTCATTGTGAGGTTGAATGAACCTTTCCTCTTGCCTGAGGAGTCGGGAGATCTCTTCTGGAATTTCATCGTCATCTTCTTCTTCTGCTCCAAATACCGAGAATTCAAAGTTGAGAGAAGACATTGGATCGTATGTTTCAATGGGGTTTAAAACAAGCAATCTGCATGACGGTATGATTTGTGTTCAGAACAGATAGAGAAAATGCAAGAGTGTGTGCGGTGTATTTTTTTTACTGCTTGTTTTTATTATTTGTTGTTTTTTAGGATTACCATTTTCTGAAAAAGCAAAAAGAGAAAACAACAATTAATGCGGAAATTACAGACGACGTTATTTACTTATGATTTTGTCGATTCTTGAAACTACAGCCCTATAAAACAAAACTCAGTCGCATTGGGCGAAGCGAAGAGGTATATTTACAGAAAGTGAGCCCTATCAAAACATCTGTTTCACCTGGGCAGGGTGAAAGGTTAAGATAAAGACGACAATTACTTAGACTTATGAACGATCTTCGGAACATCGACTGCAACCCATTGGCGGCGAACTCCTCCGTGATCACAAAGTCTGGTACCTTCCTTGATTTGTCTTCAAAAATAACGTTGATTTCTTGTGGAGCAGGATCATTGGAATCTGTATCCCAGGCAGAGTTGTCGTAGGAGGATTCCTCTGTTGTATTTTGCATAGTATTTGTGACCTCAGGCAAATCTCACCATCCAGTTGGCTGGATGTCTTCGAGCCAGATATGAGAGCTTTCAGGAGCAGTGTACTTGACCATGAAGTCGAATTTTCCACTCGGTTGTCCTAAGGTATCCCACACTTCTTTGGAACTGGAGGAGTCATCTTTCTCGATGACGTTGACCTCGGGAAAAGCATAGTTGATGAATTCTAGTCCTGCAAGTTTTGCGAATTCATCGTCGTGCTGGGTATTTTCTGAATGCCCTGAGTGTTGATCCCATGACATGGTGGGGACGCAAGTAATCTTTTCAATGATGCTCAGCTGATTTTCATTGTTCGGATGATTTTCTTGCCCTAAGTCTCCTCGGTACGGCTGCTACATAGGCAGGCCATCCATTGGGCCATAATAGTCGTGGTCAAAGTTGTATTTCATTGGAGTGTCCTTCTCTAATGAGTTGGGTGGAGCACGGCATCCTTCAGGATCACAATATCCGTATATCATTTCGACGTCTGACCTCGGTATAAATTTCGGACTCTGTGCGGGATAACAAAATGGTGTAGGCACCTCTTCCTGAGACATATAACCGTCCTCGTTAAGATAGTACTTCCATTTCTCATCTGTGTCGGAGGAATCTCCCTCGTTGATGGTATGTACTTCTTGAGACACTAGGTGAAGGAAACCTTCACTATGGAAGAAGTTCTGAATGGGATGAAGACTTTCACCGTTAGCGGTTGTCTGGGTACAAGTTGCAGAAAAACCAAGACCCTTCTTTTTTTTATTATCAGTAGGAATGATAAGCTATCCCCATCCTTTTGCGTTGTTAGTCTCGATTACTTTGAGAGCATCTTTGTATGAGGAAATCGATGTTCCTTTCTCTGACTGATTGTCATTACTCACCGTAAGTGCTTAGAACTAAGTTCCAACGACCTCCTCTGGTTCTACACAAGTGGCCATTAATAGGTTACTCACGATCAAGGCTTGTTCTCCACAGACCATGACGAGTTGATCGTTCTTGACGAACTTCAATTTTTGGTGAAGCGTCGAAGTGACTGCCCCGGCCTGGTGTATCCAAGGTCTTCCTAATAAGCAACTGTATGTTGCCCGGATGACCATGACCTGGAAAGTGACCTGGAAAGTGTGAGGACCGATAGTTATGGGAAGGTCGACTTCACCGATAACTATTTTTCTAGACCCGTCAAATGCTTTGATGATGACCTCACTGCCTTTCACCGGAGATCCTTTGAATGATAGTCGCATTAGAGTGGACTTCGGCATGACGTTGAGAGCCGATCTGGTGTCTACCAGTATGCTGGCTAAAGCATCGTCCTGGCAGTTGACTATGATATTGAGCGCCGTGTTGTGGATTTTACCTTCTTCTGGAAATTCCTCATCACTAAACCCCAAGTTGTTGCAGGAAGTGATGTTAGAGACGATACTGTCGAATTGTCGTATTGACACATCCTGTTCCATAAAGGTATGTTCTAAGACTTTCTGTAGAGCCTCTCAGTGGGCTTCAGAACTGAGTAAAAGAGATAACGCAGAGATCTTTGAAGGAGTTTGTAACAGTTGATCAACAATGTTGTATTCACTCCTTTGGAATAGCTTCAGCATCTCATCATCATTCTTTGAAAGGTCGGGATCACTGGACTGACCGACTGGTGGATTAGGAACTTCTGTTTGAGGTTCCTTTTCTCTGTTAGGTTCTTCAACTCCTCTGTTGAAGATTCGGCCGCTCCGTGTTACTCGACTGATGTCTACAATATTCACGACGGAGGGTAATGGAATTTCCTTTCCATTCTCAATTATGGTTGCACTGTATTTGTAAGGGATCGCCTTAGCTGATTCATACGGTAATGGTCCTGGCAGATAGATAACTACAGGAGCCTTCTGATTTTTTTGACTGTCGTAAGTAACTTTAATCAGTTCCTGGTTAAGAACCTTTGATTCGTCAAGTAGAGGGATAATGGTATAAATATCCTTGGTCCTCTTAGGATCAGAGATTACAACAACATCTTTGATCTGGTCGGAGAAATAGTCTGGCGTCCAGTTGATAGACCCCGAAATCGAATATTGTTGAATCTCTTTGCGGTCCAACTGACTCTGAAGAGCTGCTCGCACGAGGTAGCATCCTTGGTTATTTTCCTAGCAGACTCTACAATGCTCATAGTTATGTGGTTGCACCTGGCCACGTCCGCTTTGAATGCAGTGTAACCTCACCAGGTATATTTTTATAGATCGGACATCCTGACTTTGATGCCTAGTAATGTTCCTGTTTGTCACACTGATTTGTTGTGTGTCTTCATCCATATAGATCGAAAGCCACCAGTGGTTTAACAAGTGTTGTAAAGTTCTTTGAACGAGAGCGCACCCTTGGTTACTCTCACAATATACTTTACAGCTCAGATAATCATGTGAAGTGAAAAAACCGAGTTGGACCTGTTTGACGTGTAACTCCACCAAGCTGGTATTCATTAAACGAATATCGAAGATTTGAATCATTTTGATCTGATAGGGATTTCTATCACGGTAGTCCTGGATCCACCCAAGATCCATTTGACACTGAAGGGCCTCTTGTACGAAAGAGCATCCCTGTTTGTTTACCGAGCAAGTCAGACAGGAATTGTAATCATGCCGTGTCAGATTGTGATACTGGCTTTTCCTTGAGTGCATTGTCACCAAGTTGACATTCATTGCACGGATGTCGTGGTTCTAAATGATGTTGGAACTTGTATAAGTCATGTTAACTCCACGAACTCGATGCTCTTGGATCCATCCGAGATCCAACTATTCCTGTAGAGCTGATTGCACCACAGAACATCCCTGATTGTTTTTAGAGCAGATATCACACTGGTGATAATTATGAGGTGGCACATGGCCATACCCGCACTGTCTACAATGCATCTTGACCAAATTTGCCCTCAATAAGAGTACATCATGAATTTGATAGCTGTTATTAGACTCTCCTTCTATCAAATTTACTGCGGCTTTCTCGTGTTGAGGCAGCGGGTTTGTGAGAACCTTCGGATTCGTATCTTTGAAAGATAAGACCCCGCTCCTAACAAGCTTTTGCACATCGGATTTGAAACTAAGACAGTTTTCTATGTTATGCCCTGGTCCTCCTTGATGGTAAGGGCAAGTCTGATCTGCCTTAAACCAAAAAGGCAAATTTTCTGGTACTATAAGAGGAGACCTGGTTTGGACGTGTCCCTTGACCAGTATTAACGGAAACAATTCTGCGTACAACACCGGTATAGGGTCGAACCCTGGTGGTCGCGTTGTACGATTGTTATTGTACGGAGGGCGAGCCTGCTGAAGAGGTTGTTGTGTCCTTTGCTGATATTGTTGTTGATTCGGTTGACTCTGAGCAACCTGAGGTTGATACGTAGGAACAGGTGCGGGGTTGATAGCAGGAGTTACGACTGCTACTGGTTGGTATCGTCGCCTTCGCTTTCCGAGAGAGATATTCCCAATATCTTGCTCTTTTTTCTTAGGGAGAGCACTACCGTATCGTTTTGTGTTACTTGATGATCCAGCATCTTTAACTAACCGTCCTTCTCGGACTGCTTCCTCAAGACGAACTCCCATGCCCACTATCTCGGTGAAGTCACTGGGCGCACTGGCAACCATTCTGTCGTAGGTAAATGAGCTCAAGATTTTCAAGAAGATCTTTGTCATCTCTTTTTCCTCATGAGGTGGATAAATCTGAGCGGCAATTTCACGCCATCTCTGAGCATATTCCTTAAAGGTCTCCTTGTCCTTCTGTGACATCGATCTGAGTTGATCTCTGTTCGGTGCCATGTCCAGGTTATACTTATATTGTTGAACAAAAGCAGCTCCAAGATCTCTGAAAGTGCTGATCTTAGTGCGGTTTAAACCCATGTACCATTTGAGCGCGGCACCGGTTAAACTATCCTGAAATTAGTGAATCAGTAGCTCCTGGTTCTTTGTCTGAGCTGACATTCGCCGAGCGTACATCACCAAGTGGCTTTGAGGGCAAGAGTTACCCTTGTACTTTTCAAAATCGGGTACCTGGAACTTGTGCAGAACTTTCACATTGGGGACCAAACAAAGGTCTGCGGCGTCCTTTCCAAATAAATCCTGACCGCGAAGGGCTCGCAGTTCTTTCTGCATCTCCAGGAATTGTTCTTGGAACTTATTCATTCTGTCGAACATACTTTCGTTTCCACCAGAAGGTATCTGTGGAATCTGTCCTTCCGAGACAGTGTGTACCACGGGCGATGGTATAGTCATTATGGCCAAGACTCTCGGTGCCTCCCGAAGTTTGTAACCTTCAGGAGTTGCTGTCATGCCCCTGTCATCTTCTCTTTCCCGAAGTTTGTAACCTTCAGGCCCAGCGACTCCTGCTGAAGTTTCCGGATCTTCAGTGATTGGCGGAATATATCCCTCCGGGATATAGTTTATAGGCATGCCCCAGGGACGATCTTTCGGCATTTTGTACCTAGGATCATACTTTTCCACTATGGGCGTTGATGTGATCTCTGAGATCACAGTCCTTTGTTATTGCATTTGAGCTTCTGCTAGAGCTTGCATGTCGTTATGAAGCTTTCTCAGATCCTCTTTCAGAGTGTCGATCTCTTCTCTCAACTCTCTGTTCTCTTCCTCGAGATCATCCATCTTTTTCTGACGATTGGTCCAAGTATTGTACGAATGAGACAGTTTGACTCTCTAGAATCGAGACGCAAACGTGAGATTCGTAGGTAAGAAGAATTTGTTACGTGAGAATGATGAATGATATGCAATGATTATATTAATTGTATATATATTTTTGTTTATTCAAAGTAAACTTCGACAATTGGATTGCAAATATCAAACAGTGGGGAGACTAGGGGTGTTCGCGGTTCGGTTTGGA
The DNA here is from genome assembly GCA_022829125.1 of Lathyrus tuberosus. Taxonomy (NCBI): domain Eukaryota; kingdom Viridiplantae; phylum Streptophyta; class Magnoliopsida; order Fabales; family Fabaceae; genus Lathyrus; species Lathyrus tuberosus. The sequence continues at coordinate 1,038,614 of JALAZF010000422.1, forward strand.
TCGGTTTTGAAGCAAAATATCATCCGATCCAAAGGTAAATTTACTGTTTGGTTCGGTTTTGGATGATTGATTAAAAAAATCCGATCCGATCCAATCCATATTAATGCAGTTTATTTTGGATCGATTTTTTGGATATCCAAATTACAAATTATATCCTTTATTAATATTCTAAAAGTACTAATAAATAATAAGTTTGACATAATATATAATATACTAAATCAAAAGTTAAAGTTAATATTACAAGATGAAAATAATAAAAATAAATAGATTAAATCAAACTAATAAATATTATTTAAAACAATAAGTATCATCTAATATTAAATCAACACAACACATATACTAATAAAAAATAAATAAGTATAAAAAATATATACATGCGGTTTGGTTTGGTTTAGATCGGTTTTGAAAAATCAATCCAAAATCCGATCCGAACCGATCGGTTTTTACAAAATGACATCCAAATAAATCCAAAAAATTTCGGTTTTTTGCGGTTTTCAGTTTTTTTGGATCGGTTTACGGTTTTTATTTGGATTGGTTTGGATTTGAACACCCCTAGGGGAGACCCCGTTTTATTGAATTCAAAGATTGCGGAAATGGAAATACAGTAATTTACATAGTGATGTAAAAGGAAACTTAAACTTATGGGTCCTGAGTCCTTTCTAAAGCGAGCTCAGGTGCTGGTTCTGGTACTTTCCTTTTCTTTGACCGGGGCTCTTGGGCTGTGTCGCTCCCGGGATTTTCATCCTAGTACAAACGCGAAAGTGGCACCGAACAGAGTCGCCAGCAATGTGTATTTATCCCAAGAGAGGGAAAGGAAACACCGCGTAAACCTGAAGAGAAGGAAAGAGCATGGTCTCGCGACCAAGAGAAATGGGTTCGGGAGTCGGTTACGCGAGAGGAAGGTATTAGCACCCCCACGCGTCCATCGTACCCGATGGGATCCACGCTTGCTGTTTCGATCAAAGGGTGTAAAGAAAGGATACTGGAAAAGGAACTAAAAGAAAGAAATGGAAAGAAAAAGAAACAAATGTAGGGAAAATAAAAGAAGTGCTCGCATGGGCCCTACCCCACTGCCTACGTATCTCATCGGGAATATGAGAATCAGAGCGACGTAGTTCCCCTCACTAGGGATGAATTGTTTGTGTTTTTTAGAGAACGGCTGACGTTCTAGCTCAGGTGTTGCAGGCTCGCTGGTCCGAGTGCGTTACCATCTTGCAAGAGAACGAGTAGAAGCGCGTTCGTGCGTTGAGAGTGAATGAGGTGAGAAAAGAATTCCCGAAGGAAAGACGTTATTGTTTGTTTTTGTCTTTTAAGAGTTTTTTATTTGTTTGTTTGCATATGATAGTGTATCTGAATCTTAGTTATTGGAATGTGTACTTTCTCACATTCCAAGATGGAATGGGTAAGAAAGCACACTAAGGGTGAAGAAGACCCTCACACTTAGTTCCAATTGTCAAGGTTCAAACACACTAGCATACTTGTGTTTATTAAGTGTTTTGTTGATTAAGAAATGAAGAAGTGTTTTTCTTTGTACCTTCAACAAGTATTGCATTTAAGTCCCTCATACAAGATCAAATGTTTAACACATTGACCCAAGATGGGCTATATGCTACACATTCTAAGATTACAAGAGAAGACCCCTTATAATCTTTTCTTTATATGAAAGGCCTAAATGCAATAAATGCCTACCTTTATTAGATATTTTGAATTTTCTTTAAGAGATGAGAAAAGAGACTCAAGGGAGGAGAAAAGGTAAAACCTATATGGACTAAGACTCAATCCTAATTGATTAGTTAAGGGAGTGATCCTAAAGTTTGTGAAGTTTCAACCTAAAGTCTAAAGAAAGAAAGAATTAAACAATTCACTTCCAAAGTGGAAGATGAATTGTAATTCAAAAGGGAAAGTAATGAGTTATTAAAAGAAAGCACATAAGTGCTTAACAAAACACAAAATGAAATTGTAAAAGAGAAAGGATAGAAGTTGAATGTGGATTCCTTATCCACACTCAATTGAAACTTACCAAAGCCCCTACATGGTTAGCACAATCACTTACAAGTAAAGTAAGAAGGTATAATGAACAAATCAAATTCAAACAAGTTGACAAACAAAGTAAAATGAGATTAAATGCTATACATGCTTCCAAGTCAGAATGTAACTCATATTTACACAACCTAATGTTATCCTAAATGAGCATACCAAATCATGCAAACAAAATCTCAATCCAACAAGAAGCAAAGAAGGAAAGGGGAAGTGATGTGAATGTGGTTCATACTTGTGAAACAAGTGACTTAAGGTGCAAGATAAACATCAAACATGCAAAGATGAAACCCAAATGTCATGATCAGAAGTCAATTAACATGCTATACATCCTCAAACAAAACCACAACTCATGGCACAAGTGCCTTCATGATCAAGCAAACCAAACATGAGGCATGCATTCACAAAATGAACAAGTTAAACTTCATGCTTCAAACAAATAGCAAACATGCTTCAAAAATTATGACTTCCACCAATCAAACACCTTAAACACATGCCATTAACATATCAAGTCCACAAGCAATGAATCAGAACCAAAGTCACTCAACAATTAGGTCAAAGTCTCATGGAAGTTTCATGTATTCATGCTCAAAGCAACACATCAAAAGTCATCCAAAAAAGACTTAAAAATCATCTCATAAATCTCAAACATACCTCAACCTATTGTGACCACAATGCAAAAAGAAAGGCATCAAAATCATTTTTTATGATCAAGAACAAAAATGCACAAAATCATATGTCACATTAAGTATGCATACAAATGGAAATTCAAAAGAAATAACGGAACAGGGGCAAAATGGTCATAAAATCAGAAAATAAAATCATAGAAAATTTCCTAAATGTTTTAAGAATACACACGAATTTTTGTGGAATTTTATGATACCATTTGATATTTTTAAAAATTAATTATGAAACGTGTAGCAAAAATGGAAAAAATAAAATGGAATGTAAATGTGAATGGGGGTGCATGCCTAGTAACTATTCAGTTCAAAATCAATTGGGCCTTGAAACAGGGAGGTGCGAATAGCATTCTGGCTTAGGTCCAATAAGCGCGCAAAACACCATAACTAGCATGTTCTTCAGTCAACAAAATTGACTTATTAATAGCCACTAGATTGAGTCAAGGTCAAGCCAAAGTCAAAGTAATCAGATCAAACGCTCACACACGCATGTCCACGCTCCATACCATATGCCACAACACACAATGTTTAAAATGGAATCAGAAGCCACACGTGAGAGGCATGTGAGTTTTTTATGTGCTGGCGCGTTTTGGATCGTTAGATCAACAACATCATGTGGCTGACATTCAAACTGGCAATGAAACCCTAGCACAAAGCTACCGGCCGGAGAGGGACCTCCGGTCACCTTCTCCGGTCACACACCACCGTCTGCAACTTCACATGTTCACAGAAATGTACAAACAGCATACCAAAATGAAGAGGAAGTAATGTAGAGCATGAATCCAGTGACAAAACATACAAAAAGTTAATGAAATGGGAGAATCGAGCATATGAAGATTTGCCCTAACATTTCAACTATGCCTCTAAAGGCCTATCAACTAGCCAGACAAGTTCTTGAGCTTATATGAAGCATCAAGAACCTGATAACATCTTCACATTAGGTCTATAAGGGAAGAAATTCGTACCTGAAGATTTATGATCTTGATGTGTTCTTCAGAAAAACCAGAGATGTTGCTTCTTCTTTGAGTTTCTTTTGGCCAAATAAAGGCTTAGATGCAGAGAATGAATGATGCTTCAGTGGAGGAGAGTTGATATCCAAGCTTCAAAACAGTTGCAATGTGATGACAATGGAGATAGAATCAGAGAGATTCTGAGATGAAGATGAGGAAGATGAATGAAATGGAGTTTGAAAATCAGTTGCAATGTGGAGGAATTGAGAGAGAATCGAGAGAATTTCTGAGTTGAATGTGAGAAAATGAAGTTAGGAATGAAATTTGAGAGTGAAGTTTTTATTTATAGTGTGAGCTAACCATAGTTAAACTGAGTGAGTCAGCTGAGTCATGGTGGTTTGGGTGAGTCATCCCTAACTAACTGAGTCAAGTTAGTTAGGGAGAGCAATGATATGGTGATGGCAACTCATGATATGCTATGGTGGAGGTGAAAAGAAAATGAAGGCACAGCTGGTTGTAGCAGAAACTTGCTCAGCAAGTTTGTTTCTTTCCATTCTCATGTATGCCAAGGCAAGTGTGCAATGTGTAAGTCATGTGTGTTTGGTTTAATGTGGAAAGCTGATGTGATGAAGTGTTTGGGGTGTGTGTGAACCAAAATCGTGCACCAGTCTGTCAATGCATCAGTATCAACATGAGGTGGTTTGAGGAAGTTTTTCTCTCTACTCAATGAATGAATTGGTGTGTTTTAGGAGTCATTGGAAAGAGGGTACATTGGGGAGCAATATTGGTGTTGAAAACAAGTCAAATGGAGGTGTACAAGATGATGAAAAAATAGCTTGAAACAGAAGGAAACCAATTGGTGTATGGGCGTGCAGGTGAGGTTGGCTGGCAAGGCAACATGGCACCTGGGTTTTCAGCATAACCAACATGACTTTGAACCCTTAAAACTATCTCATAACTTGATCAAACCAAAAATTGTCCAACATGAATATTGAAGATGACAATGCAATGAACAACTTTCATGTTGAAAAGTTTTCCATTTGAGGCCTTTAACCATGAGAAAAATGAGTGGACATTAGGCCCACCACATGTTTGTTAAAATGACTGCGCGCGTGCCCTGAAAATCTTGGTCATGACCTAGTTTTGAACCTACTTTGCCCAAACTTTGATCAATCATATCTCACTCAATTTTTATCCAATGGAGATGTTCCACACATGGATTTGAAGCTTAAAACAAGATCTTTCATTGAGGCAGAGTGGATTTTTCATTTGGTGCTCCAAATTTAAATGGCCTTGGTTCAAATTCTGATGCAAAATGGCCAAAACTTGCTATTTTTAGTAACCCTACTTCATCCAAAAATGGCAACTTTCCACATCTTGATTTTTTCATGATTCCTTTGGAGTTTCTTGACCAAATTTTGTACATTGGACACATGTAACATGAATTTCATGAATTTGGGCTCAAAAAGTCAAGAGTTGACTTTTTCCTCTGATTATTTGACTTTGCCCCAATTTCCTGATTTTTGATCTTTCTTCCAATTGAACCACCTCCAAAACCAATTGAGATGCAATTTTCCACATACATACACTTAGGGACATATGGAATACCATGACATCAAGTTTTGTCCAAAAAATCAAAGATACCCTGATTTAATTGGAAACCCTAATCTTGACCCCCTCTGGTTAGGAGGAAAAAATGCAGTCTTCAATTTCAAATTCCTCAGAGTATGTTGTGTATCCCTTTAAAGGATGATGGGATATGCCACTTGAGGATGATTTTGAATCAATGAGCTATCTCTTTTGAGGGTTTTCCTTCAATTTTTGGACTTCTTGCATAGTGTAGGATGTAATGCTTCAATCTCCCATTGTATCTCTTATCCTTGAGGTTGTGGATGATCACTTGAGATGGTATGAGACAGGAAAGACCTCTTGGCTTGCCTTGAGGCAACTTGATTGACCTTTTTGTGCTTTGAATGATCTCTTGATTGTCCACCTTCCACCTGATCACATGCCCTGATGGTAAGAAGGATGCCATGCTTCATTTTTCTATGTTAAATGCAATGCAATGTTAATGAGGTGGATATGATAAATGATAATGCCATGCTATGATGCCAAAAGGGGAGAGCAAATTTTGGGGTATTACAGCTGCCCCTATTCAAGCGCTGTAGACCTGAATGCCTGAATGCAATTGCTTTCGGACTTTCAAGGTATATAGTGATTGAATACCAAATATAACCAAAAATTTGCTCTGGATGATGAAGAAAAACAGGGATATAAACCCAACGAGACTGCTGGATTGAGTCTTCGATGAAACGTCGTCGGAGAAATCTGTCTTTTGAATGACGCCAGACGACTACTGGCTTGCCACACTACTGGTGGACTTTAATAATGTCTTTTATGCAATTCCAGACGACTACTGGCCTGCCACACTACTGGTGGACTTTGGAAATGTCTTTTTGAACGACGCCAGACGACTACTGGCTTGCCACACTACTGGTGGTCTTTAATAATGTCTTTTATGCAATTCCAGACGACTACTGGCCTGCCACACTACTGGTGGACTTTGCAGCTTCGTGCCACCCGAAGATGGACTTTTGCCAATCCACTGTTGGACTTTGAGAATATGCCACCCTTAGATGGACCTTTCGCCAATCCACTGTTGGACTTTTGCCACCCGAAGACGGACTTTTGCCAATCCACTGTTGGACTTTTGCCACCCGAAGACGGACTTTTGCCAATCCACTGTTGGACTTTTGCCACCCGAAGACGGACTTTTGCCAATCCACTGTTGGACTTTTGCCACCCGAAGACGGACTTTTGCCAATCCACTGTTGGACTTTTGCCACCCGAAGACGGACTTTTGCCAATCCACTGTTGGACTTTTGCCACCCGAAGACGGACTTTTGCCAATCCACTGTTGGACTTTTAGAATTTTAAAATCGAATTACTCTCTGCCTCTGCGCCAGACATCTCTGCCGACTCTGCTGAGGAACCACAATCAATGATTTAATCTCGGAGACTCCTAAAAGGATAATATCTCTGCTGGCGAATGGATGAACAATCCGTCTGCTTCGAATTGTCAAGCTTGCCAAAAATAAATTGGACTTTAAGATATGAGGGAATGACGACTCTGGCAGGAATTATTCCATCTGTTTGGGGCTGGATTCTGGTCACAGCAACTCCGCTGGGGATGAGAATTTTTAAATGACGTCCTGCTGGGGAAATGAGCCATTAAAACTCTGCTTGGGGATTTATTCAACCCAAGATCCTTTATAGGGATTATCAACCTTCTGACCCGGCTGGGGAAAGGCTGTACCATCCTTGTTGAGGAATAGATTCTGTCGATCTGATAAACCTCTGCGGGGAGAACGACAACTCAGCTGGGGAGTATTGCTGACAAGATTCGATGCTGACCTTTGTGGGGATACCATGACCAGAGATACGATCTTGCTGGGTATCAGGGCTACTCTGCCAGGGATATGCAAATCCTGGTTAGAACATTCTACTGCAACTTGCTAGAAAGAGTCCTTAGAGATCTGTTGGGGAAACCCAAAGCAAATCCACAGTAGTCTGCTGAAGAATATGACTGTCAAGCTTAGGATGAGTACCACAATGCCCCATGTTAGGCGAGCCTTCCCTTAGACAATTCCGTTGGGGATGACGAGTTTATAACAAACTCTGCTGGAGAAAACTGCTTTAAAGCGTCTCGTGTTGGGGAATGCCTTTTGAGAGGATTTTACAGAAGACCAACTGTCCTCAAACTCTATTGGGGATGATCAACACTTCATGCTGGGGAACCAAACATGCCCCGTGCTTGGACAAAACAACAATTCGTCCCCGAAGGGGATGTCATAAGAGGATTTTACAGAAGATCTAGCCTCTTCAAACTCTTGTGACTTCGCTGGGGATAATGACCATCAGTTTCAGTGTCGATGAGACCACCCTTTTGGGGAACCTGTGACCGTTATCGATATAGAAAAGCTTGTAGCTGTTGGAAGTACTGAATGAGAGAATCGACTTAATAAGATGCAACGGTGCCCAGTTGAACTTAATTCACTGATATCGACCCGTTATGAACAATCGTCGACCGAGCGATGAACGCCAACCTCAGTCTTTTGCATGGGGTGATTTATTACTAGTCTTGTGCTTAAAATCATCTGCACCTGCTACCTGCAACAAAAGAATATGCCCACATGCCCCGCATATTGCGTGGCTAGAATCCACCATCCGGGAGTATTCAACATTCGAAGTAATTTCAAATGTTTTTTCTGCGCATGTTATTGCAAGGCTGCCATGTTTTCAAATGCAATGTTTTATCAAAAATTAGGACGTTTTTGCAAACAAAGCAATAAAACAAAAATAGAGAGCTTTTTATTGAAATTCAATTTATTGACTGAGAGCCCAGAATAGGCAATTACATCCGGAAGCAATCCCTGGAAAGAGGTGATCGCTGAAAATTGAGAAAAGAAACTATCCTAACGGCAATGTGAAAACGGAATTCCACTGAGTTTCCATTCTGTTATGACCAGTATGTCTTCAAAACTCCCCGACCTTGCCTTCTGAGGAATGATCAGACCGATTCCTATCCTTCAGAACGTCAGTTGTTCAAACGGTGACAGGGTACAGATAACTCAAACCGTAGTCATTCGCTTAAATCCCTCTTTTGTGTGGACCGCCCTTTCAGGTTTTCGATCCACCAGGATACCCTTTTTTGCCTAAGTTGCCCTTTCGGGTTTTCAACTTACCGGGTGTACAAAATTTTTTTCAATTATATCCCTAATTTTTGCCCGAACCTTATTCTGTTTTTGGTTCGCCGGGATGCCCTTTTTTGCCTGGATTTTTTTATTTTTATTATCCAGCGGGTCTATTCATGCGAAGTATTTTTTGACTACGTCCGAGTTGACAGGGGATGAAAAGTCTTCGCCATCCATGGTTGTAAGCAATAAGGCTCCGCCCGAAAAGACCTTTTTAACCACGAATGGACCTTCATAATTAGGAGTCCATTTGCCCCTGTGATCTGTATTGGGAGGAAGGATCCTTTTGAGTACCACATCTCCGACTTTATAAACCCGAGGACGCACCTTTTGGTCAAATGCCTGTTTCATTCTGCGCTGATATAGTTGCCCATGACATACAGCCGCCAATCGCTTTTCCTCAATAAGGCTCAACTGATCAAATCTGGCTCGTACCCATTCAGCTTCATCTAGCTTAACATCCATCATAACTCTGAGGGACGGAATCTCTACTTCAACCGGTAGCACTGCCTCCATACCATATACAAGTGAGAATGGGGTTGCCCCAGTGGACGTGCGTACCGACGTTCGATACCCATGCAAAGCAAATGGTAACATCTCATGCCAATCTTTGTACGTGACAACCATTTTCTGCACAATCTTCTTGATATTTTTGTTGGCCGCTTCGACCGCGCCATTCATCTTTGGGCGGTACGGAGAAGAATTGTGATGTTCGATTTTGAAGTCCCGGCATAACTCAGCCATCATCTTATTGTTCAAATTAGAACCATTATCAGTAATGATTCTTTCGGGAACTCCATATCGGCAAATGATATCCCGTTTTAAGAAACGAGCGACCACTTGTTTTGTAACATTGGCATAGGATGCGGCTTCAACCCATTTGGTGAAGTAATCAATTGCCACCAAGATGAAACGATGACCATTGGAAGCTGTAGGCTCAATCTTTCCGATCATATCAATGCCCCACATGGCAAACGGCCAAGGCGACGACATGATGCTCAACGGATTTGGAGGCACATGCACCTTGTCTGCATAGATCTGGCATTTATGGCATTTGCGGGCATATTTACAACAATCTGACTCCATAGTCAACCAATAATATCCCGATCTTAACAACTTTTTAGCCATTGCATGCCCTCCGGCGTGAGTACCGAAAGAGCCTTCGTGCACTTCAATCATCAACAAGTCTGCTTCATGTCTATCCACACATCTAAGCAGGACCGTGTCAAAATTTCTTTTATACAGCACGCCATCTTTGTTCAAGAAGAAACTACCAGCTAACCTTCTCAACGTCTTCCTGTCTTTGGACGATGCCCCTGACGGGTACTCTTGACTTTTCAAGAAACACTTAATATCATGAAACCATGGCTTGTCATCAGACGTTGCATCGACCGCAAACACAAATGCTGGTCTGTCAAGGCGGGATACCTCAATCTTAGGTACATGGTTCCATCCTTGCACTTTGATCATGGAAGACAGAGTGGCCAAGGCATCAGCGAACCTATTCTCATCTCGAGGAATATGGTACAGTTTCACTGTTGTGAAAAATGTCAGCAATCTCCTCGTATAATCTCTATATGGCACTAGATTTGCTTGGTGCGTGTACCAATTCCCTTTCACTTGATTGATTACCAAAGCTGAATCACCGAATATATCAAGGGTTTTAATCCGTAGATTAATCGCCTCCTCGATCCCCATTATACAAGCTTCGTACTCTGCTTCATTGTTGGTGCATCCGAAAGTTATTCGGGCAGTGAACGGCATATGAACACCTTCCGGCGTGATAAGAACTGCTCCAACTCCGCACCCATTCATATTGACAGCCCCATCAAACATCAGACTCCATTTGGATTCAGGGTCTGGCCCCTCCTCCGGAAGTGGTTCCTCGCAGTCTTTAGCTTTGAGAAACATGATGTCTTCATCAGGGAAGTCAAACTTCATGGGTTGGTAATCATCAATCGGCTGTTGCGCAAGATAGTCAGACAAGATACTTCCTTTGATGGCCTTTTGTGAAGTGTACTGAATGTCATACTCTGTCAAGACCATTTGCCACCGTGCAATTCTGCCTGTCAATGCTGGTTTCTCGAAAATGTACTTGATAGGATCCATTTTTGAAATCAACAAGGTTGTGTGCCTAACCATATATTGCCTCAATCGCTTAGCGGCCCATGCCAGTGCACAGCATGTCTTTTCAAGTATTGAGTATCGGGACTCACAATCATTGAACTTTTTGCTCAGGTAGTAAATAGCATGCTCCTTTACCTGTCTCGTCATGTTGACCGAGAACACAACCCATGGAACCTTCAAGCACTGTCAGATACATTATCAGTGGTCTCCCTTCAACTGGAGGCATTAGAATCGGAGGTTCCTGCAAGTATTCTTTTATCTTATCGAATGCCAATTGGCAATCGTCATTCCACCTGACCGTTTGATCTTTCCTTAACAATTTAAATATTGGTTCACACGTGGCTGTTAGGTGAGATATGAACCTTGCAATGTAGTTCAATCTACCCAAGAAACCACGAACCTCTTTTTCTGTTCTCGGTTCAGGCATTTCTTGTATTGCTTTCACCTTGGCAGGATCAACCTCGATTCCTCTTTCGCTCACAATGAAACCTAGCAACTTTCCAGAACGTACCCCAAACGTGCACTTGTTTGGATTTAATCTCAGACGGAACTTTCTTAACCTTTCAAACAGCTTTTTCAGGTTAACCAGATGTTCCTCTTCTGTTCTCGACTTGGCAATCATATCATCTACATAACATTCGATCTCCTTATGAATCAAGTCATGAAACAATGTCACCATCGCCCGCTGGTACGTTGCCCCTGCGTTTTTCAACCCAAAAGGCATTACTTTATAACAATATGTACCCCACGGAGTAATGAACGTGGTCTTCTCCATGTCTTCAGGTGCCATCTTGATCTGGTTGTACCCGGAGAAACCGTCCATAAATGAGAACACTGAAAACTGAGCTGTATTATCGACCAGCACATCAATATGAGGTAGTGGAAAATCATCTTTCGGGCTAGCTTTATTAAGATCTCGATAATCCACACACATTCTCACTTTTCCATCTTTCTTCGGTACTGGCACGATGTTGGCTACCCATGGCGGATACTTTGTCACAGCAAGAAAACCAGCGTCCCACTGCTTCTGGACTTCCTCCTTAATCTTTAAAGCCATGTCGGGGTGAGTCCGACGAAGTTTCTGCTTGACTGGCGGACATTCTTCTCTCAATGGTAGCCTGTGCACGACAATATCTGTATCCAACCCCGGCATGTCTTGATACGACCAGGCGAAGACGTCAACATACTCGCGCAACATTTCCGTCAAAGTTTGCTTCACATCTGCTTGCAAGCTGGCACCAATCCTGATCTCTTTTTTGGCGTCCTTGGTACCAATATTGATGATGTCTACAGTCTCCTGATGAGGCTGGATGACCCTTTCCTCTTGTTTCAACAATCTGGCCAGTTCTTCAGGAAGTTCACAATCTTTCTCATCCCCTTCTTCGGCTTGATAAATCGGATTGTCAAAGTCATACATGGCCATATCAAAATCGTTATCAGTGGTATCCGGAGGATCAAGTCTGCATGAACGGGTTCATGCCTTATTTTAGAATTTATTTTTAAGCAAAACAAAAGAAAATGAAACATTGCCATTTTATTTTTTTGTGCAAAAATAAAAACTGAAAGACAGAGAACAAAATTTGATTGCAAAACGTCCTTTATTAATGATTAAACATTGCAAATGCAACCATGGTGGCCCTACAAATGAATCTATACGCCTTGGGCAGAGCGCAAGATTTTGTCATGCATTATGGTTAGAAAAAACAAAGAAAAATTACTCTGTCTGAAGAGTAACCCGGATGACTTCTTCAACGAACCAGTTCTGCACTTGTTGTCCCGAAGCATGAGGGCGTACCCAGTTGTCCAGGTCACAATTACTGTCAACACTATCCTCCGTGGCTGCACAAGACTGGTCCATGTAGATAATTCCCCCACTATTGAAAGTAATGGGTCCCCTGCTCCCCGCATCTGAAGTTGTAGAGGGATGATAACCAATACCAAATTTGTCTTCCTTCATTGGGGTCTCTATCAACCTGCCCCAACCTTGGGCGTTGCCTGCCCTGGCGACTTCGACAGCTTGTTTGTAAGATGAAATGGAGGTACCAGCCCCAACTGGTACAGAAGAAGACTCAGGTGCATCGTCAATATTGACTGCTTCGAATGATTGGCACAGCATCTCATGAATTTCCCCATCCATTTCAATGTACTTGAACGTGGACAAGTGACTCACAAAGATGTCTTCTTCCCCACACACTGTCACAACCTGCCCTTCAAACTCATACTTCAGCTTTTGATGTAGAGTGGAAGTAACAGCTCCAGCTCCGTGAATCCAAGGGCGTCCCAATAGGCAGCTATATGCAGGTTGTATGTCCATTACATGGAACGTGGATTTGAATACCTGTGGTCCAATTTGTACGGGCAATTCCACCTCACCAAACACAGATCGTCGGGTCCCATCGAATGCTCTGACCACCAACTCACTAGGCCTTAAGATCAAACCATCAACTTCCAGTTTCATTAATGCCTTCTTGGGCAAGACATTGAGTGACGAACCAGTGTCTACCAGTACATGAGATAACACTGCGCCCTTACACTCCATCGTGATATGCAAAGCCTTATTATGGTTTCTTCCTTCAACAGTCAAATCTCTACTTGTAAAGCCCAAGCCATGGCTAACATTAACATTGGAGATTACGCCCTCGAGCTGATTAACAGTAATTTCTTGTGGCACGTACGCACTCTTCAACACTTTCAACAACGCCTGTCGGTGCGCATCAGAGCACATCAATAGTGACAAGATTGAAATCTTTGAAGGGGTCTGATTCAGTTGGTCCACAATCTTATAATCGCTTTTCTTGATTATCTTCATAAATTCTTCCATTTCCTTATCAAAAGTAATCTTTGTCTCTGCTTCAGGTGTAGGCGCACTTTCAACCACCTGTTTACCTTTAGCCTTTGCTGCAGCTTCTGCCTCTTTATCACTTCTCAAGGTTTGGGGAGCGAACAACCTTCCACTCCTTGTAAAGCCTCCTACACCCCCTACGTTATCAACATTTGGGCTGACTGATGACTCAACTTCCTGTTTTTTACCTTCGTAATATACATCTGCCCCATAGTGCCATGGGATAGCTTTCGTGGATGTGAACGGAATTGGTCCTGGCACCGTGATAGCGACAGGACTGGGCCCTTCTGGCGCAACACTCGCCACGGGAACTGCATTGACCGGCATTTGAATCTCGGCGGGAGTGTAATAGATGGTCACGGTTGATATCTCATCAGTGTCTTTCACGACTCTGTCGAACTGTAGACATCCTTCATCGATCAGATTCTGTAAACCCATCTTCAGCTTATCACAGCCGTTCTCCTGATTCATACACTCAAAGCAATCTTGATTACAGCCCGGGAACACCTGTCCCTTCAATAAACGATCTTTTACAACCAACAAAGAAGTTTTCACTTGACGGATATCTGTCACCAGATTCAATCTCCTCCCATCTTCAATAGCGTACACATTTGCTGCGCTATGATCAGGCATGGGATGCTGAGTAATATTAGGAGCGGGAGAGAAATTGATGGCTTTAGCATCAATCAAATCTTGTACTTTATGATGGAAAGCCCAGCATTTTTCAATGGAGTGCCCCTGAGCACCTGAGTGGAACTCACAACGAGCATTAGCATCGAAGTTAGGTGGCAGGTTTCCGGCAACCGGAGCTTTCATAGTACGGAGTTCTACCAACTTTAACTCGAGTAGCCGGGGCAACAGCGCGGCATAAGTCATAGGGAGAGGATCCATCTTACGATCCCTCTGTCTAGACCTTTGCTGGAAAAAAGGTTGTTGCTGTTGAACTTGTTGTTGGGGTTGTTGTTTCTGAACAGACGGTGTGGGGATTGTCACAGCATCTACCTGATAATAAGCTCGAGAACGCCCTCTGCCTCGTCCTCTAAACACAGCATTCGTATCACCTTCTCTTCTTTTCTGGTTACTAGCAAACGGTTTCTTCGTCCCCGAAGAGCCAGCCCCACTCACATCCTGGATCTTTCCAAGCTTTAACAGACTTTCTATTCTTTCTCCCGCAATCACAATATCAGCAAATCCAGTTGACGGACAAGCAGCTAATCTATCCAGATAGGCCCCTTGCAATGTGCCCATGAACATATCTGCCATTTCTCTGTCTGACAAGGGAGGTTGAACCTGGGCAGCCATTTCCCTCCACCTCTGTGCATATTCTTTGAAACTCTCCTTGGCATTTTGTGACAACCCCTGCAATTGAGTGCGGTTTGGCGCCATGTCAATATTATACTGGTATTGCTTCAGGAACGCTTCTGCCAGATCTTTCCAGTTCTTCACAGCAGCTCTATTCAACTTCATGTACCAGGTCAAGGATGCCCCAGCCAGACTGTCCTGAAAATAGTGCATCCATAGCTTCTCGTCATCCGTATGGGCTGAAATCTTCCCAAAGTAGGCTTGAAGATGCGTTTGGGGACACGCATTGCCGTGATACTTATCAAAAGTAGGAGGTTTGAATTTAGGGGGAATTCTGACTCCTGAGACCAGCCCCAAGCTAGTAACATCAATACCCATAGAGTTCTTGCATTCTATGGCCCTGATCTTTTCTGCTAACTCCTCATACCTTCGATCACCTTGATTACCCACATCAGCGTCTAGCAGAGTAAATTGGTCTTCCAGAGTATCCTCAAGAGTAACACCAGCATGCCTACCATTTCCATTACCCCGATTGTTACCACCAGGAGGAGGGTTGCCACCGGGAGGAGGAATGCCATGTCCCTGTGAATTGTCATGATGATCACCTTCGGGCCCATTGTCGGGACGCTCTACCAGAAGCCTCAGTCTCTCCTGATTTTGCGCCATGCCAGTCATGAGGGTCATGAACTGGTCCATACGCGCCCTCATTTCCGCCAAATCACTTTGCACTTGATCCATGATTCTTACTTGATTCCTTCGCGTCGAATATCGGTGAATATGATTCTCCGCTATACTGCCTGAAACCAAATAAAGGTTAGAGACCCCGCAACGAGTACCTGAAAAGCAAGTAACAAAAATGCAAAATGATATGCAATGCCATGCAATGCTATGTTTGTCATTTCCTAGGTGCTTTACACCCTGATTCCAATCCAAACCACGGAAATCTGAAGACCAGAAATCGTGATATAAAGAGACGTGTAGTGGTCATGTGCTTGTGCGCAGCTATCTGATAAAGAATAATTCTGAATAAAACTGCTCATACTCATTCAACAAAATATTCAAGTACATTTAAGAAAGGTTCAACCGCAAATGCAATACAAGGAAAAATGGATCCATCAACAAGCCTGATGGTAACCATTAACAACAAAATATAAGGAAAAGAACATCAGTCTGACAATTCCACACCCTTCAGCTTATCACTTGAGTATTTGATCTCCTCAAAAAGTATACGGGTACGCTGGTGATTCGGCTTTTCAATCATTTCTTTGATCAAGACATCCCTTTTCTCAAGAGCTTCAGTTAAAGAACCCATGTGCAGCATCAGAGCCTCGTCATCACACACTCCTTTGTGTCTCTTTATGCCAGCTTGCGTCTTGAGTATCTCCCTTTCTATCATGACTTCTTCAAGCTCTTTCTTGGTATTCTTCAACTGGCTTCTAACTTCTTCTAACTGCTCTTGACTCTTACCGAGGCTTTCCCGATACTTTCTCCTCTGCTCATGTGCCTTTTTAAGCTCCTCGTCTTTAGTCTTCGACTGATCCTTTAACTCGGCATTTTCAATTCTGACTTCATCCCAAGCTTGACGAAGTTGAGCTAATGAATCCTTGCTTCGGGCTAAAGCCTGTTTTGTAATCTTGTGAGCCTGACTAGTGTCATCTGCTCCCAAAGTAAGTTTCCGAAAGTACCGAGCTCGGTCATCAAAATCTTCCTCTTTGTCAGCCAAGGTTTTTTCCGCTTTCAAGGCTCTCTTTTCCAACTCTTTGTTGTCAGCTAGAGCTTTCTGAAGACATCTGCTCATTCCAGAATTTTCTATCTGCAGCTCTCTGACCATTTTCTTCCACTTCTCACATTCTTCAATAGCCACCATAGTGGGTTGTTCTGGCTGTACTGCACATAAAAGAGGTCCCCTTGAAAAGGGTAAAAGCAATTCCTTTACTTTCGTTTCAATCCACCTGTCATATTCAGGATAAGATCTACAATCTCCTCTTCCAAAAACTGCTTTTCCAATTTTGTGCTTATCTTTCCAAGCATTCACTACTTCTACCACCTTCGCATCTTTAGTTCCTGTAAAGAATAAAGATTCTTCCACATCTTGCTCTGTAGGAGGATCCCTGGAAGCATACCCAAACTGTCGGATGGCCAAAACTGGATTATAATTGATCCCTCCTTTTCTGCCAATCAAAGGCACATTTGGAAAATTTCCGCATCTTGTGACCAGCTCTATTCTCAATAACCGGTGGTCAAACCATACAATGTTATCAGCAGTTAAACTCATCAATCGTTTAGACCATTTCGCCACATCTTTGGTTTCCACAAAGGCACCTGTCTGAGGCAAATGTTTGAAAAACCAATGACTCAGCAGTGGAGTACAACAACTGACAGATCCTCCCCTCCTTTTCTCATTCTTATAGTGCACAGAATGATAAAAATCTCCTAACAAAGTAGGGACTGGATTTTTAAGAACGAAAACTCTTGTTGCTTGCATATCCGCAAAGTCTTGCTGATTGGGAAAGAAAACTAGGCCATATATGCAGAGAGCCAGAATGGAATTGTAAACCGTCCAATTTTTAGCACTTGCAGCCTCCTGGGCCTGTCCAGACAGAAATTCTAAATGAAATCCGCTAACTCCATTTTTACTGCTCACACCACTCTTTATCACTGCCTGATCCATTTGTAACGCAGCAGCAATTTCTTTTACGCTGGGAGAACTACCAGAGAAGAATGGTATTGCCGACGTGATCGGAATTCCCAAAATAAATGAGAATTCTTCCAGTGTTGGCATCAAAATGTAATCTGAAAAAAGAAAGCACCTCAACGAAGGCTCGTAGAACTGCAGCAGAGTGTGCAAAGCATCATGTTCATACTTGGTGATTGTACGGACCATCCCAACCAAATTCCCGTAGCTCTTCTGAAACCTATCAAGAATACCCGGACCAGCCATATCTATAACTTTGAGCAATGAATCCAAGACAGGATCTGGAAACTTGTAAGACACATTGTTCTTTCTCTCGGCAACGATCTCTGTTGAACCCATGGATTGGAATCAGAAATGTATTATGCACCTGAAAATGACAAACATAACTGTTATGATATGATAATGCAATGCAAAAGGGCATGTGATCAGGTAATCAAGTGTCGGTGTCTGTATTGAACTGTGTGCACTGTGTCTCTGTACTGAGTCTGGCAATATCTGAGATGAACACTTAAATCACTGTCATAGGATACAATGTCTGAAATCATCATAGAATCACAAGTAAGGTAGGTAGGAGGCTGGGTTTCCTGCAAACCTGTAAACATCCCGCCCATACTCACATGTGGTTCTTAGAAAATAAGGCTTGTCAGCTTCGGAGGTTTGAGAAGCAATAGCACATTCAGCCCGTAGGATACAATGCTATGCCAATCAAAGAGGTCGTCCACTGACTCCCCTTAGAAAATAAAAGTCATCCTATGCAAGTTCCAAAGTGGGCCCTCGGGTGCGAATGGGTTTGCCACAGAATGTGGTCTGCCATTGTCACCACTAAAGAGGGATATTTCCACTAAGGTCCTCATGATCGGTCACTAGAGTCGACAGCTCTCTAGATCTACATCCTGGAATACGCAAGATGCGCATGCCACGACGTGTCCCAAGATAGCCTCGTCTAGCTGTGAATTTCGTGAACACCCAACGCACTCCAAACGGCACGTAGGTCCCACTACTCTCCACTCTAATTCTAAGTGTATACTCAAGCCTGTGTAATGGGCTTATCTCTCAGAAATCCCATCCCGCCAAACAGACAAAACAGTGTAGCACAATATAATATATGATATGTAATGCTAAAATGCAGTAAATACTGTAAAGTAAATAAACAGCAAAATATAGCACAACAGTAAACACCCAATGAAAAAAAATAAACAAGCGCTAGGATTAACTCGCTAAGGAAACCAGAGATTCTGGGTTATAGTCCCCAGCAGAGTCGCCAGCTGTCGCTCCCGGGATTTTCATCCTAGTACAAACGCGAAAGTGGCACCGAACAGAGTCGCCAGCAATGTGTATTTATCCCAAGAGAGGGAAAGGAAACACCGCGTAAACCTGAAGAGAAGGAAAGAGCATGGTCTCGCGACCAAGAGAAATGGGTTCGGGAGTCGGTTACGCGAGAGGAAGGTATTAGCACCCCCACGCGTCCATCGTACCCGATGGGATCCACGCTTGCTGTTTCGATCAAAGGGTGTAAAGAAAGGATACTGGAAAAGGAACTAAAAGAAAGAAATGGAAAGAAAAAGAAACAAATGTAGGGAAAATAAAAGAAGTGCTCGCATGGGCCCTACCCCACTGCCTACGTATCTCATCGGGAATATGAGAATCAGAGCGACGTAGTTCCCCTCACTAGGGATGAATTGTTTGTGTTTTTTAGAGAACGGCTGACGTTCTAGCTCAGGTGTTGCAGGCTCGCTGGTCCGAGTGCGTTACCATCTTGCAAGAGAACGAGTAGAAGCGCGTTCGTGCGTTGAGAGTGAATGAGGTGAGAAAAGAATTCCCGAAGGAAAGACGTTATTGTTTGTTTTTGTCTTTTAAGAGTTTTTTATTTGTTTGTTTGCATATGATAGTGTATCTGAATCTTAGTTATTGGAATGTGTACTTTCTCACATTCCAAGATGGAATGGGTAAGAAAGCACACTAAGGGTGAAGAAGACCCTCACACTTAGTTCCAATTGTCAAGGTTCAAACACACTAGCATACTTGTGTTTATTAAGTGTTTTGTTGATTAAGAAATGAAGAAGTGTTTTTCTTTGTACCTTCAACAAGTATTGCATTTAAGTCCCTCATACAAGATCAAATGTTTAACACATTGACCCAAGATGGGCTATATGCTACACATTCTAAGATTACAAGAGAAGACCCCTTATAATCTTTTCTTTATATGAAAGGCCTAAATGCAATAAATGCCTACCTTTATTAGATATTTTGAATTTTCTTTAAGAGATGAGAAAAGAGACTCAAGGGAGGAGAAAAGGTAAAACCTATATGGACTAAGACTCAATCCTAATTGATTAGTTAAGGGAGTGATCCTAAAGTTTGTGAAGTTTCAACCTAAAGTCTAAAGAAAGAAAGAATTAAACAATTCACTTCCAAAGTGGAAGATGAATTGTAATTCAAAAGGGAAAGTAATGAGTTATTAAAAGAAAGCACATAAGTGCTTAACAAAACACAAAATGAAATTGTAAAAGAGAAAGGATAGAAGTTGAATGTGGATTCCTTATCCACACTCAATTGAAACTTACCAAAGCCCCTACATGGTTAGCACAATCACTTACAAGTAAAGTAAGAAGGTATAATGAACAAATCAAATTCAAACAAGTTGACAAACAAAGTAAAATGAGATTAAATGCTATACATGCTTCCAAGTCAGAATGTAACTCATATTTACACAACCTAATGTTATCCTAAATGAGCATACCAAATCATGCAAACAAAATCTCAATCCAACAAGAAGCAAAGAAGGAAAGGGGAAGTGATGTGAATGTGGTTCATACTTGTGAAACAAGTGACTTAAGGTGCAAGATAAACATCAAACATGCAAAGATGAAACCCAAATGTCATGATCAGAAGTCAATTAACATGCTATACATCCTCAAACAAAACCACAACTCATGGCACAAGTGCCTTCATGATCAAGCAAACCAAACATGAGGCATGCATTCACAAAATGAACAAGTTAAACTTCATGCTTCAAACAAATAGCAAACATGCTTCAAAAATTATGACTTCCACCAATCAAACACCTTAAACACATGCCATTAACATATCAAGTCCACAAGCAATGAATCAGAACCAAAGTCACTCAACAATTAGGTCAAAGTCTCATGGAAGTTTCATGTATTCATGCTCAAAGCAACACATCAAAAGTCATCCAAAAAAGACTTAAAAATCATCTCATAAATCTCAAACATACCTCAACCTATTGTGACCACAATGCAAAAAGAAAGGCATCAAAATCATTTTTTATGATCAAGAACAAAAATGCACAAAATCATATGTCACATTAAGTATGCATACAAATGGAAATTCAAAAGAAATAACGGAACAGGGGCAAAATGGTCATAAAATCAGAAAATAAAATCATAGAAAATTTCCTAAATGTTTTAAGAATACACACGAATTTTTGTGGAATTTTATGATACCATTTGATATTTTTAAAAATTAATTATGAAACGTGTAGCAAAAATGGAAAAAATAAAATGGAATGTAAATGTGAATGGGGGTGCATGCCTAGTAACTATTCAGTTCAAAATCAATTGGGCCTTGAAACAGGGAGGTGCGAATAGCATTCTGGCTTAGGTCCAATAAGCGCGCAAAACACCATAACTAGCATGTTCTTCAGTCAACAAAATTGACTTATTAATAGCCACTAGATTGAGTCAAGGTCAAGCCAAAGTCAAAGTAATCAGATCAAACGCTCACACACGCATGTCCACGCTCCATACCATATGCCACAACACACAATGTTTAAAATGGAATCAGAAGCCACACGTGAGAGGCATGTGAGTTTTTTATGTGCTGGCGCGTTTTGGATCGTTAGATCAACAACATCATGTGGCTGACATTCAAACTGGCAATGAAACCCTAGCACAAAGCTACCGGCCGGAGAGGGACCTCCGGTCACCTTCTCCGGTCACACACCACCGTCTGCAACTTCACATGTTCACAGAAATGTACAAACAGCATACCAAAATGAAGAGGAAGTAATGTAGAGCATGAATCCAGTGACAAAACATACAAAAAGTTAATGAAATGGGAGAATCGAGCATATGAAGATTTGCCCTAACATTTCAACTATGCCTCTAAAGGCCTATCAACTAGCCAGACAAGTTCTTGAGCTTATATGAAGCATCAAGAACCTGATAACATCTTCACATTAGGTCTATAAGGGAAGAAATTCGTACCTGAAGATTTATGATCTTGATGTGTTCTTCAGAAAAACCAGAGATGTTGCTTCTTCTTTGAGTTTCTTTTGGCCAAATAAAGGCTTAGATGCAGAGAATGAATGATGCTTCAGTGGAGGAGAGTTGATATCCAAGCTTCAAAACAGTTGCAATGTGATGACAATGGAGATAGAATCAGAGAGATTCTGAGATGAAGATGAGGAAGATGAATGAAATGGAGTTTGAAAATCAGTTGCAATGTGGAGGAATTGAGAGAGAATCGAGAGAATTTCTGAGTTGAATGTGAGAAAATGAAGTTAGGAATGAAATTTGAGAGTGAAGTTTTTATTTATAGTGTGAGCTAACCATAGTTAAACTGAGTGAGTCAGCTGAGTCATGGTGGTTTGGGTGAGTCATCCCTAACTAACTGAGTCAAGTTAGTTAGGGAGAGCAATGATATGGTGATGGCAACTCATGATATGCTATGGTGGAGGTGAAAAGAAAATGAAGGCACGGCTGGTTGTAGCAGAAACTTGCTCAGCAAGTTTGTTTCTTTCCATTCTCATGTATGCCAAGGCAAGTGTGCAATGTGTAAGTCATGTGTGTTTGGTTTAATGTGGAAAGCTGATGTGATGAAGTGTTTGGGGTGTGTGTGAACCAAAATCGTGCACCAGTCTGTCAATGCATCAGTATCAACATGAGGTGGTTTGAGGAAGTTTTTCTCTCTACTCAATGAATGAATTGGTGTGTTTTAGGAGTCATTGGAAAGAGGGTACATTGGGGAGCAATATTGGTGTTGAAAACAAGTCAAATGGAGGTGTACAAGATGATGAAAAAATAGCTTGAAACAGAAGGAAACCAATTGGTGTATGGGCGTGCAGGTGAGGTTGGCTGGCAAGGCAACATGGCACCTGGGTTTTCAGCATAACCAACATGACTTTGAACCCTTAAAACTATCTCATAACTTGATCAAACCAAAAATTGTCCAACATGAATATTGAAGATGACAATGCAATGAACAACTTTCATGTTGAAAAGTTTTCCATTTGAGGCCTTTAACCATGAGAAAAATGAGTGGACATTAGGCCCACCACATGTTTGTTAAAATGACTGCGCGCGTGCCCTGAAAATCTTGGTCATGACCTAGTTTTGAACCTACTTTGCCCAAACTTTGATCAATCATATCTCACTCAATTTTTATCCAATGGAGATGTTCCACACATGGATTTGAAGCTTAAAACAAGATCTTTCATTGAGGCAGAGTGGATTTTTCATTTGGTGCTCCAAATTTAAATGGCCTTGGTTCAAATTCTGATGCAAAATGGCCAAAACTTGCTATTTTTAGTAACCCTACTTCATCCAAAAATGGCAACTTTCCACATCTTGATTTTTTCATGATTCCTTTGGAGTTTCTTGACCAAATTTTGTACATTGGACACATGTAACATGAATTTCATGAATTTGGGCTCAAAAAGTCAAGAGTTGACTTTTTCCTCTGATTATTTGACTTTGCCCCAATTTCCTGATTTTTGATCTTTCTTCCAATTGAACCACCTCCAAAACCAATTGAGATGCAATTTTCCACATACATACACTTAGGGACATATGGAATACCATGACATCAAGTTTTGTCCAAAAAATCAAAGATACCCTGATTTAATTGGAAACCCTAATCTTGACCCCCTCTGGTTAGGAGGAAAAAATGCAGTCTTCAATTTCAAATTCCTCAGAGTATGTTGTGTATCCCTTTAAAGGATGATGGGATATGCCACTTGAGGATGATTTTGAATCAATGAGCTATCTCTTTTGAGGGTTTTCCTTCAATTTTTGGACTTCTTGCATAGTGTAGGATGTAATGCTTCAATCTCCCATTGTATCTCTTATCCTTGAGGTTGTGGATGATCACTTGAGATGGTATGAGACAGGAAAGACCTCTTGGCTTGCCTTGAGGCAACTTGATTGACCTTTTTGTGCTTTGAATGATCTCTTGATTGTCCACCTTCCACCTGATCACATGCCCTGATGGTAAGAAGGATGCCATGCTTCATTTTTCTATGTTAAATGCAATGCAATGTTAATGAGGTGGATATGATAAATGATAATGCCATGCTATGATGCCAAAAGGGGAGAGCAAATTTTGGGGTATTACAGGCTGTTGTCAGGTCGTCATTCCTTTGCCAAGTGAAAGGAGTGAGCAAATTCCTTTGGTCATCCTGATTTTCTACAGCATGTTGCTCTAAAATCTCAATCAGAGCGTCTTTTTCTTTTAACAGTTGCTGTATTTTCTTACACTCCACATTGAGAATACGGTACTTGTTCCTCCAAGACCTCTTCTCCTGATGAACTTTGTTGAGAGTAACCTGAAGTTTTTCCGTCTCAGACATGAAATAAAGGACAGAGTCCCTTAATGGAAGAACTTCCTGACAGGGGTAAGGCATCCTCAGCTTGAGAGCTCTAGTTTGTACCAAGTGGAGGTAAGGCTCCACCGAGACACAGTCTGGTTTTCCTAGAGACCCTCTTCCTTTCCTGTGAACGTGTTTCCAGGCATGCACTATTTCTGTCTTTAGTGCTCTGTCATTTTCTCCTTCCTTGAAGACAAGACCTTCCAAATGAGCATTACGCAGAATATGTCTCATCGGGTATCCAAATTGACGACGAACTAACACCAGATGATAATTGATTCCTCCCTTAGTTCCTATAAGGGGTACATTCGAGAAATTTCCACAACGGTCAATGATCCTGATCCCATCATAGATTCAATTGTACCAATCGATATCAGAGTTGGTAAGAGACATGATTCTCTATGACCAACGTAAAGTATTCTTTTGATCCCAAAATGCAGCAGATTTGGGCAAGTGGGAAATGAACCATTTGTATAGCAGGGGTACACAGCATGTGATCATTCCTCCGCTGTATAAATTCCTTAAGTGTACAGAATGATACGCATCTGCGAGTAAGGTTGGTACAGGGTTTCCAATCAGGAAAATCTTAATGGTGTTGATATCTACAAAGTTATCGATGTTGGGAAACAAAAATAACCCGTAGGTAAGCAAAACAAAGATGCTTTCGAAAGCGGCCACGTTCCCTATGCTGGCAAAGTACAGGGCTTTATTTATCAAGAACTGGGCTGGCAAACCCTGGATTCCCCCCTTAGTGGTCATGTGAGTCCTGACTTCTGACTCGTCCAAATAGATTGCTCTCGTAATGGTTTGACCCTTTGGAATTTCTTCCAGTCCAGAAAAGGGAGCTTGGTCAATAATATGCAAATCAGTCAGGTGAGAGTACTCCTCCAGTGTTGGTGCTAGCTGATAATCCGGGAATGTGAAACAGTGATAGACCAGATCGTAGAACTGGATTAGTGTGGACAGGATTCCTTTGATTATATGAACCCTTAACAGAGATAGAAGTCCTCCATACTTGGCTCTGAAAGCCTTGGGGTTGGTGATCGTTCTCTCCAGACCTCTTAAATCTTCTAGTTTTGGAACCTTGAAGGTGTACTTGTGAGTTTTCCTTCTACCGAAATCCATTAACGCAATCTCTTTATCTGACATTTGCAATCATTGTCTTAGTTTAATTTGAAAAAGAGAGACTAGAAGAGAAGATTTTTCTTTGTTTTTTAATGTTTTTTTAGATGAATGTATGAATGCAGCACACAAAAACATAGAAAAAAATGGGGTCAAAGGGTCGGTGTCATGAAGTCAAGGCTCTACCCATCCCCAAAGGTTTATACTGGTGATTTTTGTACCTATCCGCAAATTCATTGACCCCTCTTGGGATAACAATAGCAAGCGGATCACCAGCGAGCTGATGTATCTTAGAGTGATCTCATATGAGGATAGTATTGCGTGACAACTATTCCCGATAGCTTCCGCACTACAAAATGGTTTCAGTCTACTAAAAACCTCAGCTTCTCAGATAACCCAATCGACCACACTACTTTCAACAACTGAAGTCGTATAGGCAATGTATCTGCAAAGGGAGTCTCCACTGAGTCTGATGGTCGACCGGGGACTCTTAGCTGGGATTCACTCCCCGTAAGATTACCCGTATAATGCCATCCCCTATCTTAGGTGTATACTCAATCTTTCCACATGCGGCATCACACGCATTCCCATTAGTAGAAAAATAAACACAGAAATCAATTAGGAAAATCGGTATATATATTTGGTTTAATCATCCTAGACCTCTAGTCTTATGATCCTATACAGACAATGACTCCCCAGCAGAGTCGCCATTCTGTGATACTTCGAGAACTTAAGGTTTCATCCCCTGGGAATGCAAGAAAGAATGCCTCCCACTGTGGTCGCCACTTTTCTGTGGCGGCCACAGTGAAAATGACTTGTTCAAGGTTCAAATTCTGGTATCAGATGTGTGATGTTAAGGTGTGATGTCACAACAACACACTCTGCACAATGGACAACGATAACAGTAAAATAACACCAAGAATTGTTGACCCAGTTCGGTTACAACCAACCTACTCTGGGGGCTACCAAGCCGGGGATGGAATTCACTACTTGTAGATATAATTTACAGACTCAACAACCTGTTGACAATCTCCTAAACTTATACTTTACTAATGACTTCCTACCTAAGAAACCACTTAGGTATGAGAACACCACTCAATCCCTTACAAACACTCAAAGAACCCACTTTGAGTACCCTTGATCTTACTTCCTAGCTTCGATCAAGTCACACAACTCTCTTTGCTTCACAGCTTTAGAGAGGACAGAAACTCAACACCTATTCAAACCCTAGAATAGTGTAAATACAAGCACTTTAAACAAACTCTAGACACTAAGCCTCCTGCTCTTGATCTTCTGAATGTTTTCCGTACTTTTTCCTTTGGTCTTGTGCGCTTTATATAGCTCTTGAATTGGGCTTGGACTTGTCACAATATTTGATCAGATTTGTTAATTAAAACTGAATCTTCAAAACAGATTTTATCCCCAAAATCTATTTAAATCTTCAACCTTTTAATTCTCCAACAGACCTGCAATTAAATCTCCCATGTAACAGAAAATATCTATCCCAAGATATTCTTATCCAATGAGTCAACCACTCTCCACAATTCCAGCTAACACGCGTGCCCTAATAACCACACAACCTGCTGTTGTTAATTCTGCAGATCTAATGTTACAACATCACCTGTGTGACATCATACATCCACCTTCAGCACTTAAATACTTAACACAGCCCAGTGTTAAGACTTCAATGTTGCAACATCAACACCTTGACATCAACATTGAATATACTTTGTTTTACCAAAATTCCAGCCAATCCAGGAATTAACAATCTCCCCTTTTGGCTAATTTTGGCTAAAACAACCTCTGCACTCTGCAATCAACTTCTGCACTCTGCACCTTCAGAGATTTCAGCAGCGGAATAATCTTTAAAAGTTTTGAAACTCTCAATCAGCAGCAGTTTGACAATCTTCATGGTCTTCATTACTTGATCTGCTGCAGCACCATCTTCATTGTTGACAACAGCCAATTGGTGCTCCCCCTCTTCATTGTTTAGTAGCTCACAATGTGCAGCACTTTACTCCCCCTTAATGCAGCAACAAACTTTTCAACTAAACACCTTTTAGCAGCATCAATCTATCTCCCCCTTAATATCTGCATCACATTAGCAGCATATGGCAATAATAATCTTTGATACACTTGACTCTCTTGGCTATTTTCTCCCCCTTTTTAGCCACAATTAGGAAAACTTCACCTGGCAGTTGACTACACATTTTCAGAACCACCCCAACTGCCCACAACCCCTCTAACAGATTCAGTCTTCATAAATGCAGATTCCCAATTTGCTTCATATGACTAGAACCATTCAAGGCCACACCAAAACACCAATCAACAACCTAATGTCATAACATGCTATCTGACATTATATCCTCATAAGAGTCAACCAATCTCCGCAAGCTTGATCAGCACGCAATCTTCACAATAAATGCACCTTTGCTGCAAAATCCATAGACAAGTACTCCCCCTGTCATGATTAACAAATGCTCTAGATGGAGATTAACATTTGAGCACATTTTCTGAGTACATGCATTTTGGTACCACTGTCCCTTTCTCCAAAGGCTATCATACAATTCATCTTCACCATCCAAGGCAAACCTTCTACTTCATCATTCTCCCGTATGACTATGTAGATGCTCCTTAGATATAATGTAAGCACTAAGCTTCAGATCCAGAACAAAGACATCCTTCACCATGGATACTCTTGACACTCTTGACACCAGGGTATTACATATGCTCCACAAATTCTCAGCTTACTTATAAGCTTTACTGAGATCCAGTCTCTTCAAGAGATCACAATTCCTCTATCCTTACATCCACCAGTAGTTGTTGAAACTGGTGAAGTCTTCAAAGACAATAGTCATGCTTTGCCAGAACAAGCTACTAAACACATGACCATAATCTCCACCTCTTCTGACCAAAAATGCTAGAGCATCAAACTCCACATGTCCAATCTTAATCATCTTCCAGATATAACCACCAGCAAACATGATGCTATAACATCTTTTGGGACATCAGCTTCTCATCACCATTCAAAGGACTCATTGCACAAAGAGTTCCTTCAAGAAGCTCCCAATAAAACACAGTCAGAGCAACTTATTCATACACACCTGAATCCCATAAGTTCCCACACCCTCTCTGAACCATATCCTAGCAAACTCAACCATGTCCAGAGTATCTCTACCAAATTCTTTTTCCAGAACATACTTCCACCATTTTATGAAAAGCACAGGAATGTTGTCCAGTATGGCCTTTTGAATTTTCTCAGAAGTTCTAACAACAATGGCTTCCTTCATTTGAGAGATATCCTGGACATTTACATCAGACTTATCTCTGATCTTCCTATTTCTGGAAGAGATGAACACTTTACTCCTGGATTTTGTAGTACCATCCACATGGATCTTCTGCTTATCAGTTCTCATCTTTGGAGGTGACTCAATAGCTTTCCTCTTCCTTGATTTCAGTCGTTTAGCAACCCCAGGAACCACTTTTGCAATTAGTTCATCATCACTCTTCTTTATTTTAAGGCTAGAAGTACCTTTCTTGACTTGAGATGTTTTAACATCAGCTCTAGCATCTGCATCTTCCAACCTAAGGATTGTCAACTTGTGACATTTTTCTTCTGAACTATAGGAGTCATTAGTCAGGTTGTCATCTTTCTTGGCCTTACAAGTATTCAGCTCCCAACACTTCTTAAGGTCACAGCTTTTGATCCTTCCATCAGCATTTTTGACTCCTTCATCTTGCTCACATAACTGACTACTCAAGTTGGCTTTTAACACATCATTCAACTTAGGAGTAACAGCACCATAAGTCATTAACCCAGATTGACTTTTCACCATACTTTCACCCTTGATGTCACCATCTGATGTTACAGCATCAACCTTAACATCACTAGATAAGCTGTCCACTTGAGGTATCCACTGATAGCAATTATCTTTGGATCTTACTCCCTTCATCACTACCTCATTCTGCTCATCAGCTACCACACATTCATCTTTGGTGTAGTTTACCTTGTAACCTTCATCACAAAGTTGACTTATGCTAATTAAATTAGCACTTAAGCCACTGACAAACAGAACATTGTCAAGTTCAGGTCTACCATCACCTTGCACTTTCCCAACTCCTGCAGCGACACCTTTTTCTCCATTGCCAAATATGACCTCATGAGAGGGACAATGACTAAGATCATCAAACATGGATCTACATCCAGACATGTGCTTGGAACACCCACTGTCAAAATACCATGTTCCTTCTTTAGCCTCTTTGTCAGCCAAGTGAGCCAACAAGCACTTCACCTTCTCCTTAGGTACCCATTGTTTAACAACTTTGGGCCTGTGCTCTCTCCATCTGTTTTGAGGTTGAGGGTATCCATGCAGCTTGTAGCAAGAGAACTGCATATGTCCAAATCTGCCACAGTAGAAGCATCTAACTCTGTCTTCTCTAAAGTGGTTAAACCTTCTTCCACCATGATGATGATGTTGCTGGTGCTGCCATCCATAGTGTTGATTTCTTCTATTATGATAAGGCTGCTGTCTTCTACTACCATAGTTTGACTGTCTTCTATGGTAAGGATACTGTCTTTTGAACTGTCTCCAATGGTGATGAGGCTTCCTTCTTCCATAGTAATGAGGCACAACATTGTTGTATCCATATTCATACATGTTCCCCTGTTGTTGATGAACCATATTCTAATTGAACCTAGCAGCCTTCATGCTCTTGTGATATTGAGGTGGCATATACTGACTAGCTCCCTGAGACTGCACCTTCTTCTGATGATGAGCATTCTTCTTCTCAACATTCTGAGGCTGTGGATGAGTAACCTTCTTAGGTGTAGACTCATGTCTCTTTGTTTGATGCTGAGACATTGGTTGAGACATCTCCTTCTTTATTCCTGAAGTGCTTGCTTCAGCAGATACCTTTTTCTCAGCCACAAATCCTATACCTGATTTATCTCTAGCAGCTTTCTCTGACTGAAGAATCTTATCAAGAGTGGTTGTACCACTGTTCATCATCCTAACAGATTTTGTCATCTGATCAAGTTGAGATTTAACTAGTACAACTTCATTTTCCAAATCAGCTTTTACATTCTCAAGCTGAGCAATCTGTTGCTTATGACACTTGTTTTCTTGACAGATCTCAGCACTTTTTAAACACAACTCTTGATAAGTAGATGCTAACTCCTCATAAGTTATTTCTCCATCACTATCATCATCAGAAACAACAGTTCCTGTTAAGGCTCTAACATGCTTTGCTGACTCACCTTCACTTTCACTATCAGATTCAGACCAGGAAACTGTCATGCCCTTCTTCTGCTTCTTCAAGAATGTGGGACATTCTTTCTTGACATGTCCATAACCTTCACATTCAAAGCACTGAACTCCTTTATCTTGGGCAGTCTTCTCTTCATCCTTCTCTTTTGACTTGCTGATGTCAGAAGAGATGTTCTTGTCAGTAGGCCTGGAGTTATTGTTCATCCTCTTGAACACCTTGTTGACCTGCTTCCCCAACATAGCTATGGCTTGAGATAAATCCTCATGGGACTCAGTATTCTTTCCTTTCTCTTCTTGAGCATTTGAAGTCAAGGCTATACTTTTTGGCTTCTTTTCAGGCTCTTCTTCATTTAACCCAAGCTCAAATATTTGAAGAGATCCAATGAGCTCATTAACCCTTATCTTGCTGATGTCTTGAGCTTCTTCAATTGCAGTCACCTTCATCTTGTACCTCTTAGGAAGGGACCTAAGGGTTTTCCTTACAAGCTTTTCTTCTGACATCTTTTCACCAAGAGCACTGGATGCATTAGCCAGCTCAAGAACACTCATGCGGAAATCATGAATAGTCTCATCTTCCTTCATCTTCAGGCTTTCAAATTTGGATGTTAAAATCTGAAGTCTTGACATCTTGACTCTAGAAGTTCCTTCATGATTAGCCTGCAAGATATCCCATGCTTGCTTAGCAACTTCACAGGTATTAATTAACCTGAAGATATTCTTATCCACTCCATTGAAGATTGCATTCAGAGCTTTGGAATTTCCAAGGGCGAGCTCATCTTCCTCCTTGGTCCATTCTTCTTCAGGCTTTAGCTTAGAGGTGTCTTCTTTATCTTTACCAGCATCATCTTTCTCACATATGACAGGTGCTTTCCACTCTTTAATAACAGCCTTCCAAGCCCTACTGTCCAAGGATTTTAAGAAGGTGGTCATCCTTGGCTTCCAATAGTCATAATTGGATCCATCCAAAATAAGGGGTCTGTTGACGAATCCTCCAACTTCTTTGTCCATCTTTTCACCAGAAAGTAACTTCCCTAGATCTCACCCAGAGACAGACAGGATGCCTGCTCTGATACCAATTCAAATTCTGGTATCAGACGTGTGATGTTAAGGTGTGATGTCACAACAACACACTCTGCACAATGGACAACGATAACAGTAAAATAACACCAAGAATTGTTGACCCAGTTCAGTTACAACCAACCTACTCTGGGGGCTACCAAGCCGGGGATGGAATTCACTACTTGTAGATATAATTTACAGACTCAACAACCCGTTGACAATCTCCTAAACTTATACTTTACTAATGACTTCCTACCTAAGAAACCACTTAGGTATGAGAACACCACTCAATCCCTTACAAACACTCAAAGAACCCACTTTGAGTACCCTTGATCTTACTTCCTAGCTTCGATCAAGTCACACAACTCTCTTTGCTTCACAGCTTTAGAGAGGACAGAAACTCAACACCTATTCAAACCCTAGAATAGTGTAAATACAAGCACTTTAAACAAACTCTAGACACTAAGCCTCCTGCTCTTGATCTTCTGAATGTTTTCTGTACTTTTTCCTTTGGTCTTGTGCGCTTTATATAGCTCTTGAATTGGGCTTGGACTTGTCACAATATTTGATCAGATTTGTTAATTAAAACTGAATCTTCAAAACAGATTTTATCCCCAAAATCTTTTTGAATCTTCAACCTTTTAATTCTCCAACAGACCTGCAATTAAATCTCCCATGTAACAGAAAATATCTATCCCAAGATATTCTCATCCAATGAGTCAACCACTCTCCACAATTCCAGCTAACACGCGTGCCCTAATAACCACACAACCTGTTGTTGTTAATTCTGCAGATCTGATGTTACAACATCACCTGTGTGACATCAGACATCCACCTTCAGCACTTAAATACTTAACACAGCCCAGTGTTAAGACTTCAATGTTGCAACATCAGCACCTTGACATCAACATTGAATATACTTTGTTTTACCAAAATTCCAGCCAATCCAGGAACTAACAAAGGTTTCCACCTAAGACTGTAAGAAAGAATGACTCCCACTGTGGTCGCCACTTTTCTGTGGCGGCCACAGTGAAAATGACTTGTTCAAGGTTTCTACCTAAGATTGTAAGAAAGAATGACTTCCACAGTGGTCGCCACTTTTTTGTGGCGGCCACAGTGAAAATGACTTGTTCAAGGTTTCTACCTAAGACTGTAAGAAAGAATGACTCCCACTGTGGTCGACACTTTTCTGTAGCGCAATTTTTGTGGTTTTGAATCACTATCGCTTTGGTACTACAGTTCAATTCATTTTTTATCCTGTTGAGCTGATTAAGGAAGGGAAATAGATGTCTCCAATTAACCCTGCTTGCAAATGAGGTCAAACAGTCAAAACTGTTGGTTTAAAGATGCTATCAAAATAGGGGGTCCTTTTTAGGGTTATTTTCTTAAGAATACAAGTGTCTGGATTATCTGTGAGGTTTTAAGATGTTAGGTCTGATGCTTTTTGATTGATGTCTGAAGGTACGGGATTTTGGGTTTTTGATTAGTATGCTCGCTAAGATTTTTGCAATCTTATGCCTACGTATTCCCGAGACAGGGAAATCAGAGCGATTGTAGTTCCTCCTATTCTATGGGAGGAAAGAGATTGTTTTGGTGTCTTGTTCAAAGCCCAAGACATGAAGCTAAAGGTGGTTTTTATCTTGTTCAAAGCCCAAGATGTGAAGCTAAAAGGTTGAGAGAGAATTTGTCATCTCTAAAGAGGAGTTGTTAATGTTTGTATGATGTGAACAAGGCACAACTTTGATGCTAAAAGGTTGATTGACTCAACCAGGGTTTTCTTTATACAAAGCCTAAGAGGAGGCGGGAAGTTTGACTTTTCCGGAGGAAAATGTTCTTTCTGTCTTGTCTAAAGCCCAAGGTTGAGGCTAAAAGGGATTTTGACTCCGTTGAGGAGAATGTATCTTGTATAAAGCCCAAGATGGAGTCTGAAAGGGTTTGACTCAACAAGAGAGTACTTTTATCTGTCCTGTATAAAGCCCAAGACGGAGGATAAAAAGGGTTGACTCAACAAGAGAATCTTGAACAGGTGATCAACAAGAGAGTCTGAAGGTTGTTTGACTCAACAAGAGAGTCTTTTATACTCAATAAGAGAGTGATTTGTTGTCTCGTACGAAGCCCGAGATTGAGGCTAAAAGGAGATTGACTCAACAAGAGAGTCTTTCATACTCAACAAGAGAGTGTTTTATATGTCTTGTACAAAGCCAAAGACGGAGGCTAAAAGTGGTTGACTCAACAAGAGAGTCTTTTATACTCAACAAGAGAGTGATTTATATGTCTTGTACAAAGCCCAAGACGGATGCTAAAAGGGATTGACTCAACAAGAGAGTCTTTTATACTCAACAAGAGAGTGTTTTGATATTCCGTACGAAGCCCAAGATTGAGGCTAAAAGGAGATTGACTCAACAAGAGAGTCTTTTATACTCGACAAGAGAGTGTTTTTCTATCTCGTACGAAGCCCGCGATGGAGGCTAAAAGGAGGTTGACTCAACAAGAAAGTCTTTTATACTCAACAAAAGAGTGATTTATATGTTTTGTACAAAGCCGAAGACAGAGGATAAAAAAGGGAATGACTCAACAAGAGAGTCTGAAAAGGTTAGCTCTGCTAGGGAGAATCATTTGTACAAAGCCCAAGAGGAGGCTGCCTTACCGCTGTGGATTCTGGAGATCCTGAAGCGGGTCCAAGTGTGGGGAACTCTCATGGGAGAGACTGGGGTTTCTTCCTATGTTTGAAAGGAACTTGAGAATGTCTTTGAGACTCAAGAGGTTTAGACTGTCCAAGTCTAGAGTTTTATCTTTTGTATAATTCCCTAAAGGAGGCGCGAGCATTAAGGGATGAGTATCAACCCTACAATGGTCGGAGTTTTGACGCGGGAAAAACTGCTCTAGCAAAGGATGACTAAGTTCTGTCTTATACCTTTAAGAGGTCGTCAGGGTCCTTATATTAAGCCCATGAGAAGGAATGAGAACTTCTAAGAAGCCGAAGGGTCCTTGTACAACGCCCAGGAGGAGGCAGGGATGCTTTTAGGAAGCCTGTGGGTCCCCAAACCAAGAGAAGTTCAAGAAATGCAATTCATTGAGAAGAGATCATTCCAAGAAAGTTCGAGGATTTGGAAGAAACTCAAGAGATGCCATTCAAGGAGAAACGATCATCCCTGGGGAGTTAGAGTTTCTTTGACAATTTCTAAGGGTGAGAGTCTGAGAAAAGGTTCACCGAGAATACTGCCTTTCTCTTTGTTCCATATTGTTTAACCCCAAGAAGAGGGAAGACTGTATATGGAATCCTACGGGGGATCTAGTTTTGTTTGTATTTAAGAGTGACCAACATGGCTTTACCTAGTTCTAGACGTAGTTGCCGGGGAAAACTCTAAATAACTATACTAGTATTACACAGTGGATATTTGACAAGTATATAAAAGGATGTGAAAGAAGACTTATAGTGAAGCAGCCCCACAATATAGTTATGTACATATGAAAGCGGTAAATGAAAGAGGATAAACGCTTACCCGTTGTAGAGCTTCCATGCTGTTTGGTTAGTTGTTCAACAAAGAAAGTTTTGATAACAACATATATTTGAATTCAAAATCAAAGGAGAAAGTCCTTGAAAAGATTGTTGGGGCTTACAGCTCGAGGAGAGGCCCAAGTTTTAACGATGATTGCACCGTTGTTTAAAAAACGGTACAGAGGGACTTATACAATACGTGAGGCCCAAAAAGTTTTTATGTATAAGGGGATGGGTCTTACACTCTATTAGAGGCCCAGAGATTTTGAAAAGAAAAGAAATAGGGCTTACAACAGGAGGGGAGGCCCAGATGATTTATTTTTGTACAAGAGATGGGGCTTACAACTCAAGGAAAGGCTCAGGGTTATTTGTTTGGCAACGGCGATCATGCAAAGGTTTTTGAAAACACAGTGGATCTTATACAATATCTGAGGCCCAAATCATTTTGGTTTCAAAAAGGGGTTGGGTCTTACAATCTATTAGAGGCCCAAAGAGTTTTAAGAAAAAGAATTGGGACTTATAGCTCGAGAAGAGGCCCAGTTGATTTTGTTAAAAAGGCGACGATCGCGCCGTTGTTTTTTGAAAATACAGTGGGACTTATACAATGGTTGAGGCCCAAAAGGTGGTGTATTTACAAAGGGGTTGGAAATCAAAACCCTAGTTTATTTTCAAAATATATTTTAATTGAATAAAAATTCAATTAAAATGATCAAAATTGTTAAACATGTGTGAAAACAAATTGTGATCTTGGATCAATGTTTCAAAAATCATGTTTCTATCCACAAAATGATTGGAAATCAATTAAGTTTGGAAAATCAAGGGATAAAAAACATTTTAAATGTTGAAAAACAAATAAAATATTAATTCTTTGTAAAAATATCAAGTATATGAAATAATTAATATTTTTAGGATTTTTTGGCAAAATAAAATATTTTAGCATTTTTGTGAATTATTAAAAAAAGAATCAACTCAAAATCATTAATATTCAGAGAGAAATTAATTTTTGAATCAATTAAATAAAATCACAAAATTCAAATATTCAAATATTCAAAAATGGCGCCAAGAACATGCCAAGAGCACGTGTCACCCTCTGTTTCTGCATATTTGCATTTTCTATCCAATCTCACCGAATACTTGATTATATCGTGCAATCTACATATCAATCTGCTCGTTTTCACCTCACGATCATGTCTGTGGTCTTTAATTTCATTTATTTTAAGCATGGAATAAGAAATCAAAGAGAAACCTCAAGAACCCTAAAATTTGCATGAAGGCTCAGAAATTCCATACACGATTCAAACAAAGCAATTGATTGAGGATAAACACTCTATGCATGATTATGAATATATGGCCAAATTATTGTGCAGCAAAAAATGCATGGATCGTAGAGTTAGAAGAGCTTAGGCTTACCTCTTGCAGGTGGTGATCGTATTTTGTGTTAGAGGTGTTGAAATTTGGTTCCAATGATTTGTGCAACTTCCTTAGGTGCCAAGTGATGTGTCTGAATGCTTGGAGTGGTTTGAAACAAGTTGGAACTGGAGATGGTACCACAACTACAAGTCTGCTAAAAGCTTGAGCAGTTGGATGGTGATTTTGAGAAATCAGTGTTCCAGATGTTGTTTAAGTGTTTGGATCACTTCTATATGATGTTTATGAGGTGTGTGTGTGTGATTGGTTTGGTTGGAATTTCTTTCAAACTCAAAACCCGATAGTGACTTGCTTTGGAAGGCAATTTTGGAGTGAAGGAAGAGATTTTGAGGAAAGCATCTGTTTGATGGCTTTGGTGTACTCAAACTGAGCACAAACTAGCTCTATTTATAGTAGAGCAAGTTTGTTTTGCAAGCAATAGTGAATGGCAACTGCTGCAGAAGTTTGGCAAATGTTGATCAATAGGAATCCAAGTCTCCTCTAGCCATTGACTAGAGGTTAGAGCACAGGCTGCTGGTTCCCTAGTTCTTGTATAAGTCTTGACTGAATTCAGTTGGAAAGGGCTCAGTCCATGCCACCTTGGTGCATCCATTAAATGCTCCAAACCAAAATTGGAGTCTTGTCCCTCTTTTAGGAATTTCTAGGTTTGACATGCTACTTTTTGTTCCAAGGACTTGGGAGGCTGATGGATCAGTGTTTGTCTCTTCTTGGTCTCCCCCTGAGGTGTTCAGATGGATAAACTTATTTGTCATTTGCAAAATTTTCTCAAATCGAGTAAAATGCACAAATCTGCCTTGCCATGACAATTTGCAGCAAGGCACATTGTCATTGTCGTATCTCATGGCTTAAGTAAAGCCTCATAGAGTTCTTGGCCATTTTGGAAAGCTCTTATATGATACAACACATGTGTGATCATAGTTTGTCTTGATACTTTTTGGATCCAAGTGAAAAATCCCTCTACTTTTGGAAAAAAAAACAAGACAGATTCTGACTTAGTGAAAATTTCACTAAGTGTTGGAAAAAGTGGCATTTCATGTTTTCAGCCATTTTGATCCAACGATAACTCAAAATCTATGATGAATTGGAATGAGGTGTAGTTAACACTTTTAAAGAATTCCATGAGAGCTACAAATCCATCTTTGGATCAGCCCAAATGGTTGCTTGGATCTCATGTTATGATCCTTGGAAGTTGGCACCCTAGCCACTTCGTTCCATAACTTAGAAAATTTCTAAGTTTTTTTTTATGGTTACCCCTTTTACAAGTTATCCCACTTTTCTTGATTTTTCTTGATGAATGATGATCCCAATCACATATTAACATCATTTTAGGGTCAAAGAACCATAATTGTGAAAAGTCTCAAAAAGTCAAAGTTGACTTTTGAGCACAGTTGACTTTTTGTCAAATGAACTCCAAACTGTGTGATCCTCTATGAAATAAAGTCCTTGACCTAAATAAAACTTGATGGATATGTTCCATAGGTGTTATAGGGTGTTTTGAATCATGTCCCAAGGTTTGGGAGCATGTCTTGGTCAAAAGTCAAAGACAGAGTTGACTTTTCTCGCGAAACCCTAACTGTGGTTCTGATGAACTTGAAACTTGTGAATCAAGCTCCTTGGATCAATCCATTATTGAAAATGGATCATTGTAGTGTGTTGAAGACCCTTAAATCCTCTCTTGAGGTCTTGGCTCATGTTTTGTCCCAAAAGTCAACTTAGGGGTGAATTAGGTCAAGAAACCCTAATTCCTGATTTTTTATGAATGCATCCCCTGAGGCAAAATTGACTTGATGATTAGGTTCATGATGTCCCTTGGACCATCTTAGGTTGTGATTTGAAGCCTTTCGCTCATGCCCAGAGGAAATTTTCCATTTGGAGGCCCCAGTCGACCAAAACCCTAATTTGGTGACACTGGCAATCTTGAGGCTTAATCCACTTGGAATGTTGCAACTTTGTGCTTGATCCTTGATGTAGGAGTCCTCTTGATCCATTGTGGATGTTTGAGAGGTTAGAAAAGTTGAATATCATGTCATTCCTTGATTGATCATTTGTCTAAGAGCTCTGAGAGGGCTTGAAACCCTAAGTTTGATTGTAGTGGATGCTCACCCATCTTTGGGGAGACTAATGAGGTATAATGGTCCATCCATATTGTGATGATGATTTGCACAATGATGGGGAATCTTAGTCGTCAAAATTTGGGGTATGACACTTTGAGTCGACCAAAGAGTCGACCTGAGCATTCCAGCCCCTAAACAAAAAGAATCCAATTGTGGTGAGTCGACCGGAGTCATGTTTAGGTCGACTCAAATAGTGAAATAGTGCAAAAATATGTAAATGTGTCATTTAGGCAACAATGTTGAATAAATAAGAAGCCCACACAAACATCAAACATTTAAATGGATAAAATATGCTTAAATGTGCAATAACCATCATTGTCAACAATTAACATGGTACATTTACTCAAGCGAAACTTATGAAGTGAAATGATATTACCTTAATCATGATGAACGACGAGTTCCCTCACATATAGCTCAATATTTCTTTGCATTGTTAGTTAAAAAGAACGTATACAAGCATATATATATATATATATATATATATATATATATATAAATGTGTGAGAGCCAACATATTCATGAATTATCATACACGATCCGAGATGTCGAGAACGCCTAGTTCCCTACGAATGTGAAAGAAAGGCCCTGTATCTAGTGGTTTTGTAAAGATGTCAGCAAGTTGATTTTTATTATCAACATGCTCAAAGACCACATCACCTTTCTCTACATGATCCCTAAGGAAGTGATGACGTATTTCGATATGCTTGGTGCGTGAATGTAATACGGGGTTCTTAGTTAGGTTAATAGCACTAGTGTTATCGCACAAAATGGGATTACGCTCAAGTTTTAAATTGAAATCAAGCAATTGTTGCTTAAGCCATAAAACTTGAGCACAACAACTGCCGACAACAACGTATTCTGCCTCGGCTGTTGACAAGGCAACGAAAACCTGTTTCTTACTATGCCAACTCACCAAGGAATTTACGAAAAAGTGACACGTGCTACTAGTGC
The DNA here is from genome assembly GCA_022829125.1 of Lathyrus tuberosus. Classification (NCBI taxonomy): domain Eukaryota; kingdom Viridiplantae; phylum Streptophyta; class Magnoliopsida; order Fabales; family Fabaceae; genus Lathyrus; species Lathyrus tuberosus. The sequence goes on from JALAZF010000422.1 coordinate 1,078,048, forward strand.
TTTTCTTATCCGATTTGCACCCGGCAGTGCTGGAATCGGAATAGCCAACTAAGGAACAGCCACTACCCTTAGAATACCACAACCCATACTTTGGAGTACCGGAGAGGTATAGAAGTACGCGCTTAACTGCTTTTAAGTGGGATTCCTTGGGATGTGCTTGATACCTCGCACACATGCATACACTGAACATAATGTCGGGTCATGATGCGGTATGATAAAGAAGAGATCCAATCACACCTCTATACCTCTTTACCTCTACATCCTTACCATTTTCGTCACGATCAAGATTGGCATAAGTAAGCATCGAAGTATCTATTGCCTTGCAGTTTAGCATGTCGAAACGTTTGAGAAGCTCAAGACAATATATCGTTTGACTCAGAAATGTGCCCTCTTCGAGTTGTTTGATTTGCAATCTGAGTAAATAGTTGAGCTCCCCAATCATGCTCATTTCAAGCTCCCCCTGCATCAAACTAGAAAACTCCTTGACCAAGGACATGTTAGTAGACCCGAATATGATATCGTCAACCTAAATTTGTACCAAAATTAAGTTTTTTCCTTGATGTTTAATAATGAGGGTTGTGTCAACCTTGCCTCTTGAATACCCTTGATCAAGTAAAAAATTGCTTAGACGTTCATACCAAGCCCTAGGGGCTTGTTTAAGTCTGTACAAAGCACGTTTAAGTTTGTAGACATGATCGGGATATTCATGGGATTCAAACCTCGGAGGCTGGGCTACATAAACCTCTTCATTGATATATCCATTAAGGAAAGCACTTTTGACATCCATCTGAAACAATTTGAAATTTTTAGTGCAAGCATAAGCAAGTAAAAGGCGTATAGCCTCGAGTCGAGAAACCGACGCATAAGTTTCCTCATAGTCGATTCCTTCCTCTTGGTTATACTTTTTCGCTACAAGCCGCGCTTTATTTTGAGTTATAACTTCATTTTCATCAAGTTTATTCTTAAACACCCATCGGGTGCCGATTACTCGATGACCTCGCGGAGGGGGGAAAAGGTCCCAAACCTCATTTCTCCTGAATTGATTTAGTTCATCTTGCATTGATAAAAACCAATGCTCATCGAGTAACGCCTCCTTTGGCTTTTTAGGTTCAACTTTTGATACAAAAGCGGAGTAATAATATAAGTTATTAAGTTTAGAGTTGGTGGTTACTCCCTTAGAGATGTCACCGATTATATTGTTGATTGGACGGTCTTTGGAAGACTTCTATGCTGGAGGAAGGTCATCTTCATTAGTTGGATGATCCTCCTTACTCTTCATAGGTTGGTGATCATTTTCCTCCTCAATACGCAATGCTTCAGGCTGACCAGTTCCTTTATCAGTGTCCTTGAGTATGTCTTCTGAAGATACACTTGCACCATGAAAAGAACTAGCTTCTCCGACATTTTTCGGATAAGACTCATCAAAAGTAACGTGTACCGACTCTTCAACAATATGTAACCTCTTATTATAAATCCTATATGCTTTACTTGACTGAGAGTATCTAAGAAAAATACCCTCGTCGGCCTTGGCATCAAACTTACCAAGTGTCTCTTTACCATTGTTTAACACGAAACATTTGTAACAAAAAACGTGAAGGTGAGAGATATTGGGTTTTCGCCCATTTAAAAGTTCATACGATGTCTCGTTTAGAATAGGCCGGATGAGCACCCTATTCAAAACGTAACAAGCCGTACTTATGGCGTCGGCCCAAAAGTATTTTGGAAGTCCACTTTCATTGATCATAGTCCTTCCTAATTCTTCCAAAATTCTATTTTTACGTTCCACAACCCCGTTTTGTTGAGGGGTACGTGGTGCATAAAAATTATGATCAATTCCATGGGATCCACAAAATGCTTCAAACAAATGATTTTCAAACTCACCCCCATGATCACTTCTAATTGATACAATGTTCATGTTTAAATTGTTTTGAGATAACTTAGCAAATCTTTGAAAGGCCGAAAAGGTATCACTCTTGTTTGCTAAGAAAATAGTCCAGCAAAAACGAGAAAAGTCATTGACTATTACAAAACCATAATAGTTACCACCTAGGCTTTTGATCCTAGATGGTCCAAATAGGTCCATATGGAGGAGCTCAATGGGTCTCATAGTTGAAACGATGTTTTTAGATTTGAATGAGATCCTTGTTTACTTCCCCATTTGACAAGCATCACAAAGATGATCCTTTCTGAATTTGATTTTGGGCAAACTGATGACTAGGTCTTTAGAGACTATTTTGTTAAGCAAATCAAAATTGATATGAGCCAACCGTCTATGCCACAACCATGAATCTTCATTCATAGTGACTAGACACTTGTCTCCATTCAATGATACCTCATTTAAGTCTAGTATATAGACATTATTCACCCTCAAGCCCTTAAACACATCCTTTTTGTCACTATCTTCAACTATGCAACAATCCTTTGAAAAAGATACTTTATAATTCTTGTCACATAGTTGACTAATGCTTAAAAGATTGTGTTTAAGGCCTTCCACAAGAAGCACATCAGAGATAGTAGTAGATGAAGGGTTACCTACACTACCTTTGCCGAGAATCTGTCCCTTGTTGTTGTCTCCGTAGGTGACAAATCCCTTTTTCTTCGCCACAAAGTCGATGAAAAGAGATATGTCTCCTGTCATATGTCTTGAGCAGCCACTATCCAGAACCCATCTTCTTTCGGTGGTCTCAAGACTTTGTACCTACAAAGTTAATCAAGGAAAAGTAGGTACCCAATTCTTATTGGGTCCTTTATGGTGAGTAAAACCAGGGTTACATTTGGGCAACCATTAATAAATGCCTTTTGGAACAAGAAATCTTCTAAAACGACATTTAGCAATAGTATGACCAGGTTTGCAACAATATAGGCAATTACGGTTCATTTGAGGTTTACCTTTGCTATCTCTATCTCGAATCACATACGTATACTACTGATACGGATTATTCATACTTTCTCGATAATGTGATCGATCAATAGCAAAAGTAACTTTAGGCTTTAGAGCCTTGTCTAATTTGACCTTAAGGTTTCTCACCTCTTTTTGCCAAATATGACAAGTATCACAGCCCTAATTTAACCATTGAAACTTATTCTCATTAATCTTAGCTTTTATTGTATCCACCATGGGGTTTTTAAGAGCTTCCAATTCCTTTTCGGAATCGGAAACCTATTTCTCCAAGTATGAAAAAACATTTTTGTTCGAGGCTAAGCGTTGAAAAGCTTCCTTAGCCTCATGGTGCAACATATCTATCGTAGCCTGAAATTTGACCTCTTTTTTTTTTCTTTTTTGCATAAGCATGTGCATTCGCACCGCTGACATAAGAATTCACACTTTTCTCTGTGTTTCTTGTTGCAGGATATTCTGGTTTTCCTAACCCGATTAATCGCATCCTCACGAAGTCATCACATCATCAACACAAGCACAAAATAATGGTTTCTATGCCTATTCATCAAAGCAAGAGGTTGAAAATTAGAACCGTGGCAACAACAGTATTTTTCAGGTAAAACTGGGCATTTTTTTCTTGGTTAATCGATTAACCATTTGCAGTGCAAATGTGTTAATCGATTAACACATGCAAAATTGGCAGATTTTGCTACTTTTTCAAGACAGCAACTTTCCATCCCCATTTTGAGATTCTACATTGTTCTAAGAAGTGTGTGGAACATTCTAGACATTTCTAGACATTTCAAGGCTATTCAAGACATTCCAAGTGTATTTATTCCAATGCATCACTCTAAGTTAAGTGCACCATGTTCCTTGATTTCCAAGTATGTGGACCTTTGGATTGTTGGAGCTCATATTGGGATTGTTATCGAGTTGATCATAACTAACCGAGTTAACCGCTTGACTCGGTGAGTCAAGTTTAACTAACTCCTAGCCTAATTCCAAAACCACCCAAAGCTAAGTCCAAACCAAATTCCAAACCTCTCATACTCCAAACCAAATGTCTATATAAACAAAGTTTCACCATTTTGCAACTCCGCCACAACCATTCACACAATTTCACACTTTCTTCACTCTCTATTCTCTCACATTCACTCTAAATTTTTTTGCTACTTCTTCGTCTTCATCTCAATTCTCTTCCAAAGCCACACTAAAGCTCTTAATTCACCATTGAAGAAAAGCTACTTTCACCTTGAAAGTGTTTTTTCTTGAGCTTAACCTTCATCGTCATTCCATTCTACTGGATTTTATGGAGTTCTATTAAGTTTTGGATTCATCTCAAGTGTTTGCTTCAAGATGATACGGTTCGAATTCGCATTTTGGAGCTTCGTCGCATTTTGGACCATTCCCGAGGACTCAGTTGAGGCACTCCTCCCATGGAACAATAATGGCAGACCAAAAATGGCAAATGCATTATGCTTTTTGATCCGAGGACCCAAAGCTGGGAACTTGCCATAGGATTACCCTTTTGAGGGGAATCAGTGGAGGCCTCCTTGAGGAGAAATAATCCAAACCATAAATGGTGAACGTATTATTACCTCTCGACCTGAGAGCCTGAGAAGCTTAGGACCATTGGGAATTCTTGACTACATCATACCTGTGAGGGGGATATTGGGTTTTGCAGGAAAACAAGCCTCTTCATACCTTTGTTCTCTCACGCACATCAGATCTTTACACCTACACAGAGCTATATACGCAGATCATCCAGAAGATGTTGCATCCCCAACTTACATTATTGCATAATGTTATTGCATCATCATGTATGCTGAACTTTTAAACTTGAATTATGGCATCATTGTATATACCGCATTGTTGAGCCTGTGCTACTGCATCATCATATGTATGCTGAAATTTTGCATCATCTAACCTTTGCATCAATGGGTGTTGCATGTCTCATTTGCATTCTATATGCATGAATAACATATGCATACATATATTTGCATTTGCATACATACAAACTAGAAAAGCTCACTTTCTTCCCTTCATCAGCCCAAAGACAACGATTCTCCGGTGCCGAAAGCCAAAGAATCATGGAACAGGTTGGGTATGAGAACACACTACGCAAGGAAGGCAAGGTTGACATGGTTGTGGAACTACTTCTGGACAGTATGACAATGAACTCCTCGAATCAGGTTGTGATGGATGAGCGAGCCCATAATGGATAAACGGTGGATAAGATCACGAATGCGAATGCAAGCAATCTGCCAGTTCACCCCTTATCTAATCAGAAGACCACTGAAGGAAATCAGAAACAAAAGCGTAAGCAAATCAGCAAAGGGAACAACAATCAAGGGAGGAGACGTCCTCGTCATGATCCAATTCCCGTGACTTACATGCATCTACTGCCTATTCTGATTCATGCTGGGGCAATAGTTCCAAAAGAGATTGCGCCAGCCAAGTTTCCTTATCATCCTAAGCATGATCCTAATGCCACATGTGGATATCATGCTGGATATGTGGGGCATTCTACAGAAGCCTGTGTCATCTTTCAGAACAAAGTCCAAGAGCTCCTCGATCAGAAGTTCCTTTGCTCTACAGAGAAGCCTTGCCAAAAGTTTGCACCTATGATTGCTGAAACATTTGTCGAAGCTAAGACTAGAGGTCCTGCTACTCATGTTCAGATTCCTCCAGTTGTTCAACCTATTGGGAAATACCCCTACTAAGGTTTTCAATCATCTAACTATAGAATGCCTTTTGCCTATCCTGGGGCACCTTCTGCTGTTGTACCTCTAGTTGCTTATCCTGGGGCAAACTACACTCCATATGGGATCCATTTTGGACAGACTGTTAATCGGATGGGTAATCTTGGTTTGATGCACCCTGCTCAAGTGTTCCTGCAATACGCTACTCGTCAGATTCATCCTTAAACACCTCTGGTTCTTACGTCATACTATTCATTCTCACATGTTGCTGCAACCCAATATCAATAACATCCTTATACTCATACTCAGCAAGCCCTAGGCCGAGAGCGCCAGAACCCACGCAAGCCCCGGAACAATCTAGAACGAAGGAATGCTCCTTTAGATCTGATTCTTGTGACATACACTCAACTTCTCCCATATCTGGTTCAGAACTCGCTGGTGGTTCCCAAAGCCCTGAAGCCTCCACCAGAACCATTCCCACCTAGTTATGATCCCAATGTGCAATGCGGATATCATGCTGGGTCAGCTGGGCATTTGACTGAGGATTGCAACGCTTTCAAAGCTAAGGTCCAACAGTTAATTGACAAGAAACACTTAACTGTTCAAGACGAGAAACTGTGGGTGAACGAAAATCCCTTGACCATGTAGGGGCTAAGATTGCAAAAGAATCCCTTGAATAAGCCTGTGAGCACTTCCTCAACATCGGCAATTATCATGTCATTCCATCTTTTCCATTTGTAATCTTTTTATTTGTCAAGCATTGTTCATTTGTAAAACTTGTTTGTTTTTGAATGATAATAATAATGAAATGAATATGCATGTTTTGAATAAATTCATTCGTGTTCACTCATACTTTTTATCATTATCGCACATTTGTTCAAGCAAAATCAAAAAGAGAATGATGAAATCAAAAAACACATGAGATCACTATCTGTATGCTTCGAATAAAACCTTGTTGACGATGTAAGGCATTGGTCCTATTCCCAAGCACCGGAGTTATAAGGAAGATAATCCCTAGTCAACCCCTTTGGGCCTTGAAGTAGAAGTTTCCTTCTGTGCACAAAAAACCCTCCATCTTAACCAGGGGCAGTGTAGTATTCAGTTAGTTTGACCATGCGTTCAAATTTCAAAAGAGGAGTACCTCATATGTGGGTTAACCACATACTATCCCTCATGCGAGGTTGGAAAATCTCAAATCCTTTTTGGACATCCCTCACCGATCAAAGGAATGAGGCAGTCACAACCCTTACAAATCAAACAAACACATGTCACACGATTTTGTTAAAAAAAAAAGCAAAAAGCAAAAGCAAAAAAAAAAAGCCCACTAAGTCAAAAATAAATGACTTAGGCAAAACTTAGGGCATCCCAGTAGACTGCAATTTCAAAATAATCAGTCTACGCAAAAATTAGGGAACACAAAAAGAACAAAACAGAGAATCAAAAGAGAAAAATCCTCAAAAAGAACAAGTTTGCGTGATCACATGTGACAAAAACAAAAGGTGAGTGCCTGCTGCTCCAAAACCCTTGTCGGTTCCTCTATCGTCACTTCCATCATTCAATACCCTTTTTTGAAAGGTGAACACTTGTGTCAAACTAGCTGAACGTAGGACTGGAGAATATCAAGGAGAATGGGTGGGTTAAAATAAATTTTGAGCCTTATATACTTTCTTTCTTAAACTATGAACCAGGCCACGTTACAACCCTCAAAATACCTAACTGAAGCAGGGTTTATTTCGAAAGCATACTACTGTGGGATCATGTCAAAGATGACTCCCAAAGATTTGCCTATCATTTGTGTCGGTATTGACATGGCATTCTAAATAGTGATCCATTCACTATATGTCATAATCTTAGTGAACATGCTTGAATTTCAAAACTGACATATGCATGGCATTAGCATCATCATTTTCAAAACAAACACTTTTTAATTGCGAACAAATACTTGACATCAAGAAAGTTTCCACAATGGGAAGTTTGATCATCTCAAGGGACATAATTCCTGAAAACGCCGTTGAGCAAAAGGGCCTAGCTAACCTCAAGATTCAGTCAATCTAAGCCAATCACGTCGACGAGTCTCTCAAAGATCAATTTGTCAGGGGCATTCCTCTAAAGATTGATCAGTCAGCGACAAAGTCACTTCGAGGCTCACACTGGGGAATTCCATCTCAAGAGCACAGGAAACCTCTCCAAGAGAAGGTTAATCAGAGGCATACTTTTCTGAAACACTGGAGCAAGTCAAAGTCAAATCACAAGATCAATTCATAACTTGTGGCTGGGGCAACTCATGCAGATACCCAACAGACAGGGACAAAGACGGGCTACCAAAGTACAAGTTCTCTCCCTATTTTGAGGCAAGAGCAATGGTGCATCAATAACTGCTGATCGTGAAGTAGGTGTCAGGGAATCACGTCTTTATGGCTTATACCCTAACCTTAACTTTTTCACCTCCCACAACAAAAGCACTTGAACCCTTGCATAGACTGCTCTCATGCATTAATCATGTCGCTTCACTCATGCGTATCATTCATTTGGCATAGCATGAAGCCTTGACATAAGTTCGATCATACTTGACATCTCTTCAAAACCTGATCACTGACATTTTGCATATAGTAATCATCATCGCATAACATTGCATCCTTAAACGCATAACATATTCATCAAGATCGAGCATTACGCCACACAGGTTCAAAAATGCATCCCAATCAAAATCCAGTTCTCATTTGGTAGTCAGTTCTCGTCTGACCTATCTTTACGAAATCCAATGCTCGTCTGGCTCATCCTTTCAAAGTTCAGTTCTCGTCTGGAAAACTTTTCCAGTTCTTGTCTGGTGCGCTTTTTCAAAGTCTAGTTCTTGTCTGGAAAGCCTTTCAAAGTCCAGTTCTCGTCTGGCACACCTTTTTGAAGTCCAGTTCTCATCTGGCACACGCTTTTCAAAGACCGGTTCTCGGCTGACACACTTTTCAAGTCCAGTTCGTGTCTGGGAAACTTTTTCAAAGTCTCTTCCTTCCCTTTGGTTCATCCAAAGACCTTTCTTTATTCTTTGGTCCGTCCGAAATCTGTCAGCTTGCGACACTGTACCTTAACCAACACCTCTGCATTGCATGATATCAAGTATCGTGTAGAACGCATACATGGCATATGCATCAAGCATACTCTCTTTCCTTTGGTCTGATTCATCTTTCCAGCAGTTATTCAGCCAAACTTCAAACGCTCTCAAAACACTTCTTTTGTCGTCGTCGGCCAAATTTTCGAGCTACTCTTTTATTTAATCCCCTTTTACCTCGAATCACCAAAAAGCTGGCACAATTCGTACATTCAAGTCCAAAAGGATTAAATAGGGGCAACTGTCGTAACCCAAAATTTGACGTCCTATTTTTCTTTTTTGCATAAGCATGTGTAATTGCATCGCTGGCATAAGCATTCAAACTTTTCTCTGTGTTTCTTGTTGCAGGATATTCTGGTTTTCCTAGCCCGATTAATCGTATCCTCACGAAGTCATCACATCATCAACATAAGCACAAAACAATGGTTTCTATACCTATTCATCAAAGCAAGAAGTTGAAAATTGGAACCGTGGCAACAACACCATTTTTCAGGCAAAACTGGACATTTTTTTGCTTGGTTAATCGATTAACCATTTGCAGTTCAAATGTGTTAATCGATTAACACATGCAAAATTGGCAGATTTTGCTGTTTTTTTAAGACAGCAACTTTCCCTCCCCATTTTGAGATTCTACAGTGTTCTAAGAAGTGTGTGGAACATTCTAGACATCTCTAGACATTTCAAGGCTATTCAAGACATTCCAAGTGTATTTATTCCAATGCATCAATCTAAGTTAATTGCACAATGTTCCTTAATTTCCAAGTATGTGAACCTTTGGATTGTTGGAGCTCACATTGGGATTGTTACCGAGTTGATCCTAACTAAACGAGTTAATCGCTTGACTCGGTGAGTCAAGTGTAACTAACTCCTAGCCTAATTCCAAACCACCCAAAGCTAAGTCCAAACCAAATTCCAAACCTCTCATACTCCAAACCAAATGTCTATATAAACAAAGTTTCACCATTTTGCAACTCCTCCACAACCATTCACAAAAGTTCACACTTTCGTCACTCTCTATTCTCTCACATTCTCTCTGAATTTTTTTGCTACTTCTTCATCTTCATCTCAATTCTCTTCCAAAACCACACTAAAGCTCTTAATTCACCATTTAAGAAAAGCTACTTTCACCTTAAAAGTGTTTTTTCTTGAGCTTAACCTTCACCGTCATTCCATTCTACTGGAATTTTTGGAGTTCTATTAACTTTTGGATTCATCTCAAGTGTTTGCTTCAAGATTATACGGTTCGAATTCGCATTTCGGTGCTTCGTTTCAATTTGCTCGGTTTTAATACGATTCGGCTAAAATTGAAGATTCCTCTGGTTTTCTTTGATTATCTTCATCAAGAATCCTTTGCAACAACCACCAAGCCAATTCTCGGCTTGTAGGTTGGTAGATCTTACTTTACTCACTGTTTCGATCACTTTCGCACGTTTACGATGTAATTTCAATCGTTTTTCGGTTCAATTTGCCATGTGATTGCTTGATCTTTGATCTCCATGTTAATGCTTTGAATTTGTGTTTAGTTGCTCATACATGATGTAATTTTCGTGCACAAGTGTGAACCATAACATGTGGATGTTCAATTAAGTGATTAACTGCTGGAAGCACTTTTGGAAAACTATTTTTTCTGCCCATGTCCAGTGTTAATCGATTAACACTTTGCAGTGCAAAAGTGTTAATCGATTAACTAGTGTAAATTTGCAAATTTTTAAGTGTTAATCGATTAACACTTTGCAGTGCAAAAGTGTTAATAGATTAACACTGAACCAGAATGCCATTTTCATGCTTTTTCAAGTGTGTTTGCCATGCTTTCTCATTCTAACTTCCATGGATTCATACGCGTGATATTTATGGATGTTTTGCATGCTGTTAACCTCTATTTAAAGCATATTTACATCAATTCAATGATTGATTTATCAATTCTTGCAATTAGGTGTTCTTGTAATTTGTTTGAACATGCTAATTCTTGCACTTTCTTTGATCACAATAACATGATTTTGTGTTGCATTTTGTGTATCACTTGGCACTGTTTTGCACTTCCCCTATTTTCTTTGCATTAGTGTTAGTTCTTGGATTGGCTGGAATTTTGGTAAAACAAAGTATGTTCAATGTTGATGTCAAGGTGGTGATGTTGCAACATTGAGTCTTAACACTGGGTTGTGTTAAGTATTTAAATTGCTGAAGTTGGATGTCTGATGTCACATGCGATGTTGTGACATTAGATCTACAGAATTAATAACATCAGGATGTGATGTTGTTAGGGTTTGCGTGTTAGCTGGAATTGTGGAGAGCAAGCTGTCTCATTGGATGCGAATATCTTGGGATAGATATTTCCTGCTGCATAGGAGATCTGGTGCATATTTGTAGGAGAATTAAAAGGTTGAAGATTTAAAAAGATTTTAGGAGAAAATCTGTTTTGAATATTCAGTTTTAAATAACAAATCAAGTCAGATATTGTAGCTAGTCCAAGTCCAATTCAAGGAGCTATATAAAGCGCACCAGTTCTAAAGAAAATCAACGAAGAAAGAGAGCTAAAGACTGAGTGTCGTTTGTGTCTTCGTGTATGATTTGTAAACCATTCTAGTGTGAATTGGTATTATTGTTTTGAGTTGTTCTTGATCAAAGCTGTGAAGCAGAATCAAGTAGTGCTATTCAAAGTGTGTGATCTTTGAAGTGTTTTAGGGATTGAGTAGTGTTCTCATATCTAAGTGGTTTCTTAGGTAGAAAGTCACTAGTAGGAATTAAGTTTAGGAGATTGTCAACTGGGTTGTTGTGTCTGTAAATTAATTCTACAAGTAGTGAATTTCATCCCTGGCTTGGTAGCCCCCAGACGTAGGTAGTTAGGCCGAACTGGGTGAACAATTCTTTGTGTTGTTTTGTTACTGTTATTGTTGTCCATTTGCAGAGTGTGTTGTTGTGACATCGCACCTTAACATCACACGTCTGATACCAGAATTTCAATTGGTATTAGAGCAGGCATCCTGTCTGTCTCTGGGTGAGATCTAGGGAAGTTACTTTCTGGTGTAAAGATGGACAAAGAAGTTGGAGGATTCGTCAATAGACCCCCTATTTTGGATGGATCCAATTATGATTATTGGAAGCCAAGGATGACTACTTTCTTAAAATCCTTGGACAGCAGGGCATGGAAGGCTATTATTAAAGAGTGGAAAGCACCTGTTGTGTGTGAGAAAGATGATGCTGGCAAAGATAAAGAAGGCACCTCAAAGCCAAAGCTTGAAGAAGAATGGACCAAGGAAGAAGATGAGCTTGCCCTTGGAAATGCCAAAGCTCTAAATGAAATTTTCAATGGAGTGGATAAGAATATCTTCAGGTTAATCAATACCTGTGAAGTTGCTAAGGAAGCGTGGGATATTTTGAAGGCTACACATGAAGGAACATCTAGAGTAAAGATGTCTAGACTTCAGCTTCTAACATCAAAGTTTGAAAGTCTGAAGATGAAGGAAGATGAGACTATTCATGACTTCCACATGAGTGTTATTGAGCTGGCCAATGCATCTAGTGCTCTTAGAGAGAAAATGTCAGAAGAAAAGCTTGTAAGGAAGATTCTTAGGTCCCTTCCTAAGAAGTACAAGATGAAGGTGACTGATATTGAAGAAGCTCAAGACATCAGCAAGATGAGAGTTGATGAGCTCATTGGATCTCTTCAAACTTTTGAGCTTGGTTTGAATGAAGAAGAACCAGAAAAGAAGCCCAAGGGTATTGCTTTGGTCTCCACTCCTGCAAAAGCTAAGGAAGTCAAAGATGATGATTCTCAGGGAGATTTGTCTCAAGCCATTGCTATGTTGGGAAAGCAGTTCAACAAAGTGTTAAAAAGGTGGAACAATAACTACAAGCCTAGTGTCAAGAACATCTCTTCTGACATCAGCAAGCCAAAAGAGAAAGATGAAGAGAAGACTGCCCAGGATAAAGGTGTTCAGTGCTTTGAATGTGAAGGGTATGGACATGTCAAGAAAGAATGTCCCACATTCTTGAAGAAGCAGAAGAAGGGCATGGCAGTTTCCTGGTCTGAATCTGATAGTGAAAGTGAAGGTGAGTCAGCAAGGCATGTTAGAGCCTTAACAGGAACTATTGTGTCTGATGATGATAGTGATGGAGAAATAACTTATGAGGAGTTAGCATCTACTTATCAAGAGTTGTGTTTACAAAGTGCTGAGATTTGTCAAGAAAATAAGTGTCACAAGCAACAGATTTCTCAGCTTGAAAATGAAAAAGCTGATCTGGAGAATGAAGTTGTACTAGTTAAGTCTCAGCTGAATCAGATGACAAAATCCGTTAAGATGATGAACAGTGGTACAGTTACTCTTGATAAGATTCTTCAGTCAGAAAAAGCTGCTGGAGATAAATCGGGTATAGGATATGTGTAATACCCCAAAATTTGCTCTTCCCTTTTGGCATCATAGCATGGCATTATCATTTATCATATCATATCCACCTCATTAGCATTGCATTGCATTTAACATAGAAAAATGAAGCATGGCATCCTTCTTACCATCAGGGCATGTGATCAGGTGGAAGGTGGACAATCAAGGGATCATTCAAAGCACAAAAAGGTCAATCAAGTTGGCTCTAGGCAAGCCAAGAGGTCTCTCATGTCTCATACTATCTCAATTGATCTTCCAAAATCTCAAGGAAGTGAGATTCAATGGGAGAATGAAGCATTACATCCTACACTATGCAAGAGATTCAAAAATTGAAGGAAAACCCTCAAAAGAGATAGCTCATTGATTCAAAATCATTCTCAAGTGGCATTTCTCATCATCCTTTAAGAGGATACACAACATACTCTGAGGAATTTGGATTTGGAAGATGTGCAATTTCCTCCTAACCAGAGAGGGTCAAAATTAGGGTTTCTAATAAAATCAGGGAATCTTTGATTTTTTGGGCAAGACTTGATGTCATGGTTTTCTATATGTCCCTAGGTATATGGATGTGGAAGATTGCATCTCAATTAGTTTTGGAGGTGGTTCAATTGGAAGAAAGATCAAGAATCAGAGAAATTGGGGCAAAGTCAAATAATCAGAGGAAAAAGTCAACTCTTGACTTTTTGAGGCCAAATTCATGAAATTCATGTTACATATGTCCAATGTACAAAATTTGATCAAGAAATTCCAAAGGAATCATGAAAAAATCAAGATGTAAAAAGTTGCCATTTTTGGATGAAGTAGGGTTACTAAAAATAGCAAGTTTTGGCCATTTTGCATCAGAGTTTGAACCAAGGCCATTTAAATTTGGAGCACCAAATGAAAATTCCACTCTGCCTCAATGAAAGGCCTTGCTTTAAGCTTCAAATCCATGTGTGGAACATCTCCATTGGATAAAAATTGAGTGAGATATGATTGATCAAAGTTTGAGCAAAGTAGGTTCAAAACTAGGTCATGACCAAGATTTTCAAGGCACGCGCGCAGTCATTTTCACAAACACATGGTGGGCCAAATGTATTGATCAATTACTCATGATTAGAGGCTTCAAATGGAAAATCTTTCAACATCAAAGTTGTTCCTCTATGTGAGATCTTCAAAGTTGGTGTTTATCAATTTTTCATCTGATCAAAGGTTAAGGAGTTATGATGGCTCAAAGTATGGTCAATGTAACTGAAATTTGACCAGGTCACAACCAGGTCATGCCACACATGCGCGCGTTCTGCAGCATTTTTAAGCCAGTATTGAGTTCCTATGTTTGAAGCTCATTTTCAATATGTTGCAAGTCTCATTTCACTTCAATTTTCAAACCAATATTGTGCTCCAATGCATCCTCTTTCCAAAGACCCCAAAATCTCATCAAATGGTTCAATGGTTAGAGAGAAAAACTTCCATAAACAGCCCTATGTTGGCACTGACACATTGATACATGCTGCATTGTTTTTGGTTCAGTCATTCAACAAACACTTCACATTACCAGCTGTTTCTTTTCCTCATTAAACCAAACAAGTCATGCACGTGCTTTCACCATGTTACTTCTTACATGAGAAGGGAAATTTGTAAAGCTTCCACCACAAGCCACTGCTGCATAACACAACCTCGCTCTCATCCTTACTACAACTGTCATGAGCTTGACCTCACCATAACTCAGCCTCAATAACTCGCCCCTAACTAACTTGACTCAGTTAGTTAGGGTGCACTCACTTTAACTCATCCAACTCAGTTAACTCCACTCATTAAACCATGGTTAGTTCATACTATAAATAGAAAACTCACACTCAAATTTCATTCCCAGCCACAGTCTCTCAAAAACACTTCAAATTCTTTCCACATTCTCTGATTTTTTCTCCCTCTCTGTACACGAATTTCATCATCATCTCCTACATTTCATCTCCATCTTCATCTTGATTCTACTTTGGAGATTAAGAACAAGAGTGCATAGGTTCAGTTAAAGAAGTTCAGGATCAAGAGAGTTGAAATTCTGGTTGATTCTTTGCACGAATTCAAGCTCTCAAGCCTTTATTTGGCCAAGTGAAGCTCAAGGAAGAAGCATCTCCTTCTGGTATTCTTGTGCATTCCAAGTTTCATCATCATTCAGGTTTGAACTCTTGAAATTACCTTGCACGATCTCTGTCTATTTTTACTTGTTTTTTTGTGTTTTAAGCTTGATAGAAGCTCTGCTTACTCCGGCTAGTTGATAGGCCTTGTAGAGGCTTAGATCCAAAAGTTAGGGCTTGGTTTGATCCTCTCTGTTCTTTGTGTGCATGCTTGTTGTGTGAAAAATAACTGCGTATTATTGATCTCCATTATCTCAGCTTCATTTTGGTATGCGTATTGTGTGTTTTGGTGAACATGTGAGTTGCAGACGGTGGTGGTGTGACCGGAGAAGGTGACCGGAGGTCATCTCCGGCCGGTGACTTCAATAGCTAGGGTTTTTTCACGTTTTAATCGTGTCCATTCATTTTGCGCGATCGTGTGGCTTGTATGGTGACAGCACATTAAAAGGCATGTGCTGGTCACATGCGTATTTTCTGAATCCACTTAAACATTGTGTGGCATGGTACATGGTAGTGAGTGTGTGTCCTCATCCACGTGTGTTGGATCTGCGTACCTTGACTTTGGCTTGACCTTGACTTGATCTAATGGCTATTGATGAGTCAATTTTGTTGACTGGAGTGCATGGTTACTATGGTGTTTTGCGCGTAATTGGACCTATGACAGATTGTTATTTACACCCCACGCTTCTAAAGCCCAATTAAATTGAACTATGGATTTGCTATGGTTGCACCCCCATTCATATTGCATTTCATATTTTATTTTCATTTTTGCTACACGTTTCATAATTGATTTTTAAAAATATCAAATGATATTGGAAAATTCTACAAAAATTCATGTGTATTCTTAAAACATTTAGGAAATTTTCTATGATTTTATTTTCTGATTTTATGACCATTTTGCCCCTGTTCCATTATTTCTTTTGAATTTCCATTTGCATGCATACTTAATGTGACATATGATTTTGTGCATTTTTGTTCTTGATCATAAAAAATGATTTTGATGCCTTTCTTTTTGCATTGTGGTCACAATATGTTGAGGTATGTTTGAGATTTATGAGATGATTTTTAAGCCTTTTTTTGGATGACTTTTGATGTGTTGCTTTGAGCATGAATGCATGAAACTTCCATGAGACTTTGACCTAATTGTTGAGTGACTTTGGTTCTGATTCATTGCTTGTGGACTTGATATGTTAATGGCATGGGTTTAAGGTGTTTGATTGGTGAAAGTCATAATTTTTGGAGCATGTTTGCTATTTGTTTGAAGCATGAAGTTTAACTTGTTCATTTTGTGAATGTATGCCTCATGTTTGGTTTGCTTGATCATGAAGGCACTTGTGCCATGAGTTGTGGTTTTGTTTGAGGATGTATAGCATGTTAATTGACTTCTGATCATGACATTTGGGTTTCATCTTTGCATGCTTGATGTTTATCTTGCACCTTAAGTCACTTGTTTCACAAGTATGAACCACATTCACATCACTTCACCTTTTCTTCTTTGCTTCTTGTTGGATTGAGATTTTGTTTGCATGATTTGGTATGCTCATTTAGGATAACATTAAGTTGTGTAAATATGAGTTACATTCTGACTTGGAAGCATGTATAGCATTTAATCTCATTTCACTTTGTTTGTCAACTTGTTTGAATTTGATTTGTTCATTATACCTTCTTACTTTACTTGTAAGTGATTGTGCTAACCATGTAGGGGCTTTGGTAAGTTTCAATTGAGTGTGGATAAGGAATCCACATTCAACTTCTATCCTTTCTCTTTTACAATTTCATTTTGTGTTTTGTTAAGCACTTATGTGCTTTCTTTTAATAACTCATTACTTTCCCTTTTGAATTACAATTCATCTTCCATTTTGGAAGTGAATTGTTTAATTCTTTCTTTCTTTAGACTTTAGGTTGAAACCTCACAAACTTTAGGATCACTCTCTTTAATCTTCAATTAGGATTGAGTCTTAGTCCATATAGGTTTTACCTTTTCTCCTCTTTTGAGTCTCTCTTCTCATCTCAAAAGAAAAATGCAAAATACTTAATAAAGGTAGGCATTTATTGCATTTAGGCCTTTCATATAAAGAAAAGATTATAAGGGGTCTTCTCTTATTATCTTAGAATGGGTAGCATATAGCCCATCTTGGGTCAATGTGTTAGACATTTGATCTTGTATGATGGACTTAAATGCAATACTTGTTGAAGGTATAAATAATAAAAAAACACTTCTTCATTTCATAATCAACAAAAAACACTTAATAAACACGAGTATGCTAGTGTGTTTGAACCTTGACAATTGGAACTAAGTGTGGGGGTCTTCTTCACTCTTAGTGTGCTTTCTTACCCATTCCATCTTGGAATGTGAGAATGTACACATTCCAATGACTAAGATTTAGATACACTATCGTATGCAAACAAATGGAAAAAACTTCTAAAAGACAAAAACAAACAATTACGTCTTTCCTTCGGGAATTCTTTTCTCATCTCACTCACTCTCAACGTATGAACGTGCTCCTACTCGTTCTCTTGCAAGATGGTAACGCACTCGGACCAGCGAGCCTGCAACACCTGAGCTAGAACGTAAGCCGTTCTCTAAAAAATGCAATCCATCCCTAGTGAGGGGAACTACGTCGCTCTGATTCTCATGCTCCCGATGGGATACGTAGGCAGTGGGGTAGGGCCCATTCGAGCACTTCTTTTATTTTCCCTACATTTGTTTCTCGTTCCTTTTCCAGTTCTCTTTTCGTTCCTTTTCCAGTATTCTTTTCTATCACCCTTTGATCGAGACAAGCAAGCGTGGATCCCATCGGGTACGATGGACGCGAGGGGGTGCTAATACCTTCCTCTCGCGTAACCGACTCCCGAACCCATTTCTCTTGGTCGCGAGACCATGCTCTTTCCTTTCCTTCAGGTTTATGCGGTGTTTCCTTTCCCTCTCTTGGGATAAATACACATTGCTGGCGACTCTGTTTCGGTGCCACTTTCGCGTTTGTACTAGGATGAAAATCCCGGGAGCGACAGCTGGCGACTCTGCTGGGGACAGGTTGACCTATTGCTGGTCCATCCCTAAGCGAGTCAATCCTAGCGCTTGTTTGCTTTTCTTTCATTGGGTGTTTACTGTTGTGCTATATTTTGCTGTTTATTTACTTTACAGTATTTACTGCATTTTAGCATTACATATCATATATTATATTGTGCTGCACTGTTTTGTCTGTTTGGCGGGATGGGACTTCTGAGAGATAAGCCCATTACACAGGCTTGAGTATACACTTAGAATTAGAGTGGAGAGTAGTGGGACCTACGTGCCGTTTGGAGTGCGTTGGGTGTTCACGAAATTCACAGCTAGACGAGGCTATCTTGGGACACGTCGTGGCATGCGCATCTTGCGTATTCCAGGATGTAGATCTAGAGAGCTGTCGACTCTAGTGACCGATCATGAGGACCTTAGTGGAAATATCCCTCTTTAGTGGTGACAATGGCAGACCACATTCTGTGGCAAACCCATTCGCACCCGAGGGCCCACTTTGGAACTTGCATATGATGACTTTTATTTTCTAAGGGGAGTCAGTGGACGACCTCTTTGATTGGCATAGCATTGTATCCTACGGGCTGAATGTGCTATTGCTTCTCAAACCTCCGAAGCTGACAAGCCTTATTTTCTAAGAACCACATGTGAGCATGGGCGGGATGTTTACAGGTTTGCAGGAAACCCAGCCACCTACCTACCTTACTTGTGATTCTATGATGATTTCAGACATTGTATCCTATGACAGTGATTTAAGTGTTCATCTCAGATATTGCCAGACTCAGTACAGAGACGCAGTGCACACAGTTCAATACAAACACCGACACTTGATTACCTGATCACATGCCCTTTTGCATTGCATTATCATATCATAACAGTTATGTTTGTCATTTTCAGGTGCATAATACATTTCTGATTCCAATCCATGGGTTCAACGGAGATCGTTGCCGAGAGAAAGAACAATGTGTCTTACAAGTTTCCAGATCCTGTCTTGGATTCATTGCTCAAAGTTATAGATATGGCTGGTCCGGGTATTCTTGATAGGTTTCAGAAGAGCTACGGGAATTTGGTTGGGATGGTCCGTACAATCACCAAGTATGAACATGATGCTTTGCACACTCTGCTGCAGTTCTACGAGCCTTCGTTGAGGTGCTTTCTTTTTTCAGATTACATTTTGATGCCAACACTGGAAGAATTCTCATTTATTTTGGGAATTCCGATTACGTCGGCAATACCATTCTTCTCTGGTAGTTCTCCCAGCGTAAAAGAAATTGCTGCTGCGTTACAAATGGATCAGGCAGTGATAAAGAGTGGTGTGAGCAGTAAAAATGGAGTTAGCGGATTTCATTTAGAATTTCTGTCTGGACAGGCCCAGGAGGCTGCAAGTGCTAAAAATTGGACGGTTTACAATTCCATTCTGGCTCTCTGCATATATGGCCTAGTTTTCTTTCCCAATCAGCAAGACTTTGTGGATATGCAAGCAACAAGAGTTTTCGTTCTTAAAAATCCAGTCCCTACTTTGTTAGGAGATTTTTATCATTCTGTGCACTATAAGAATGAGAAAAGGAGGGGAGGATCTGTCAGTTGTTGTACTCCACTGCTGAGTCATTGGTTTTTCAAACATTTGCCTCAGACAGGTGCCTTTGTGGAAACCAAAGATGTGGCGAAATGGTCTAAACGATTGATGAGTTTAACTGCTGATAACATTGTATGGTTTGACCACCGGTTATTGAGAATAGAGCTGGTCACAAGATGCGGAAATTTTCCAAATGTGCCTTTGATTGGCAGAAAAGGAGGGATCAATTATAATCCAGTTTTGGCCATCCGACAGTTTGGGTATGCTTCCAGGGATCCTCCTACAGAGCAAGATGTGGAAGAATCTTTATTCTTTACAGGAACTAAAGATGCGAAGGTGGTAGAAGTAGTGAATGCTTGGAAAGATAAGCACAAAATTGGAAAAGCAGTTTTTGGAAAAGGAGATTGTAGATCTTATCCTGAATATGACAGGTGGATTGAGACGAAAGTAAAGGAATTGCTTTTACCCTTTTCAAGGGGACCTCTTTTATGTGCAGTACAGCCAGAACAACCCACTATGGTGGCTATTGAAGAATGTGAGAAGTGGAAGAAAATGGTCAGAGAGCTGCAGATAGAAAATTCTGGAATGAGCAGATGTCTTCAGAAAGCTCTAGCTGACAACAAAGAGTTGGAAAAGAGAGCCTTGAAAGCGGAAAAAACCTTGGCTGACAAAGAGGAAGATTTTGATGACCGAGCTCGGTATTTTCGGAAACTTACTTTGGGAGCAGATGACACTAGTCAGGCTCACAAGATTACAAAACAGGCTTTAGCCCGAAGCAAGGATTCATTAGCTCAACTTCGTCAAGCTTGGGATGAAGTCAGAATTGAAAATGCCGAGTTAAAGGATCAGTCGAAGACTAAAGACGAGGAGCTTAAAAAGGCACATGAGCAGAGGAGAAAGTATCGGGAAAGCCTCGGTAAGAGTCAAGAGCAGTTAGAAGAAGTTAGAAGCCAGTTGAGGAATACCAAGAAAGAGCTTGAGGAAGTCATGATAGAAAGGGAGATACTCAAGACGCAAGCCGGCATAAAGAGACACAAAGGAGTGTGTGATGACGAGGCTCTGATGCTGCACATGGGTTCTTTAACTGAAGCTCTTGAGAAAAGGGATGTCTTGATCAAAGAAATGATTGAAAAGCCGAATCACCAGCGTACCCATATACTTTTTGAGGAAATCAAGTACTCAAGTGATAAGCTGAAGGGTGTGGAATTGTCAGACTGATGTTCTTTTCCTTATATTTTGTTGTTAATGGTTACCATCAGGCTTGTTGATGGATCCATTTTTCCTTGTATTGCATTTGCGGTTGAACCTTTCTTAAATGTACTTGAATATTTTGTTAAATGAGTATGAGCAGTTTTATTCAGAATTATTCTTTATCAGATAGCTGCGCACAAGCACATGACCACTACACGTCTCTTTATATCACGATTTCTGGTCTTCAGATTTCCGTGGTTTGGATTGGAATCAGGGTGTAAAGCACCTAGGAAATGACAAACATAGCATTGCATGGCATTGCATATCATTTTGCATTTTTGTTACTTGCTTTTCAGGTACTCGTTGCGGGGTCTCTAACCTTTATTTGGTTTCAGGCAGTATAGCGGAGAGTCATATTCACCGATATTCGACGCGAAGGAATCAAGTAAGAATCATGGATCAAGTGCAAAGTGATTTGGCGGAAATGAGGGCGCGTATGGACCAGTTCATGACCCTCATGACTGGCATGGCGCAAAATCAGGAGAGACTGAGGCTTCTGGTAGAGCGTCCCGACAATGGGCCCGAAGGTGATCATCATGACAATTCACAGGGACATGGCATTCCTCCTCCCGGTGGCAACCCTCCTCCTGGTGGTAACAATCGGGGTAATGGGAATGGTAGGCATGCTGGTGTTACTCTTGAAGATACTCTGGAAGACCAATTTACTCTACTAGACGCTGATGTGGGTAATCAAGGTGATCGAAGGTATGAGGAGTTAGCAGAAAAGATCAGGGCCATAGAATGCAAGAACTCTATGGGTATTGATGTTACCAGCTTGGGGCTGGTCTCAGGAGTCAGAATTCCCCCTAAATTCAAGCCTCCCACTTTTGATAAGTATCACGGCAATGCGTGTCCCCAAACGCATCTTCAAGCTTACTTTGGGAAGATTTCAGCCCATACGGATGACGAGAAGCTATGGATGCACTATTTTCAGGACAGTCTGGCTGGGGCATCCTTGACCTGGTACATGAAGTTGAATAGAGCTGCTGTGAAGAATTGGAAAGATCTGGCAGAAGCGTTCTTGAAGCAATACCAGTACAATATTGACATGGCGCCCAACCGCACCCAATTGCAGGGATTGTCACAAAATGCCAAGGAGAGTTTCAAAGAATATGCACAGAGGTGGAGGGAAATGGCTGCCCAGGTCCAACCTCCCTTGTCAGACAGAGAAATGGCAGATATGTTCATGGGCACCTTGCAAGGGGCCTATCTGGATAGATTAGCTGCTTGTCCGTCAACTGGATTTGCTGATATTGTGATTGCGGGAGAAAGAATAGAAAGTCTGTTAAAGCTTGGAAAGATCCAGGATGTGAGTGGGGCTGGCTCTTCGGGGACGAAGAAACCGTTTGCTAGTAACCAGAAAAGAAGAGAAGGTGATACGAATGCTGTGTTTAGAGGACGAGGCAGAGGGCGTTCTCGAGCTTATTATCAGGTAGATGCTGTAACAATCCCCACACCGTCTGTTCAGAAACAACAACCCCAACAACAAGTTCCACAGCAACAACCTTTTTTCCAGCAAAGGTCTAGACAGAGGGATCGTAAGATGGATCCTCTCCCTATGACTTATGCCGCGCTGTTGCCCCGGCTACTCGAGTTAAAGTTGGTAGAACTCCGTACTATGAAAGCTCCGGTTGCTGGAAACCTGCCACCTAACTTCGATGCTAATGCTCGTTGTGAGTTCCACTCAGGTGCTCAGGGGCACTCCATTGAAAAATGCTGGGCTTTCCATCATAAAGTACAAGATTTGATTGATGCTAAAGCCATCAATTTCTCTCCCGCTCCTAATATTACTCAGCATCCCATGCCTGATCATAGCGCAGCAAATGTGTACGCTATTGAAGATGGGAGGAGATTGAATCTGGTGACAGATATCCGTCAAGTGAAAACTTCTTTGTTGGTTGTAAAAGATCGTTTATTGAAGGGACAGGTGTTCCCGGGCTGTAATCAAGATTGCTTTGAGTGTATGAATCAGGAGAACGGCTGTGATAAGTTGAAGATGGGTTTACAGAATCTGATCGATGAAGGATGTCTACAGTTCGACAGAGTCGTGAAAGACACTGATGAGATATCAACCGTGACCATCTATTACACTCCCGCTGAGATTCAAAGGCCGGTCAATGCAGTTCCCGTGGCGAGTGTTGCGCCAGAAAGGCCCAGTCCTGTCACTATCACGGTGCCAGGACCAATTCCGTTCACGTCTACGAAGGCTATCCCATGGCACTATGGGGCAGATGTATATTACGAAGGTAAAAAGCAGGAAGTTGAGCCGTCAGTCAGCCCAAATATTGATAATGTAGGGGGTGTAGGGGGCTTTACAAGGAGTGGAAGGTTGTTCGCTCCCCAAACCTTGAGAAGTGATAAGGAGGTAGAAGCTGCAGCAAAGGCTAAGGGTAAACAGGTGGTTGAAAGTGCGCCTACACCTGAAGCAGAGACAAAGATTATTTTTGATAAGGAAATGGAAGAATTTATGAAGATAATCAAGAAAAGCGATTATAAGATTGTGGACCAACTGAATCAGACCCCTTCAAAGATTTCAATCTTGTCACTATTGATGTGCTCTGATGCGCACCGGCAGGCGTTGTTGAAAGTGTTAAAGAGTGCATACGTGCCACAAGAAATTACTGTTAATCAGCTCGAGGGCGTAATCTCCAATGTTAATGTCAGCCATGGCTTGGGCTTTACAAGTAGAGATTTGACTGTTGAAGGAAGAAACCATAATAAGGCTTTGCATATCACGATGGAGTGTAAGGGCGCAGTGTTATCTCATGTACTGGTAGACACTGGTTCATCACTCAATGTCTTGCCCAAGAAGGCATTAATGAAGCTGGAAGTTGACGGTTTGATCTTAAGGCCTAGTGAATTGGTGGTCAGAGCATTCGATGGAACTAGACGATCTGTGTTTGGTGAGGTGGAATTGCCCGTACAAATTGGACCACAGGTATTCAAATCCACGTTCCATGTAATGGACATACAACCTGCATATAGCTGCCTATTGGGACGCCCTTGGATTCACGGAGCTGGAGCTGTTACTTCCACTCTACATCAAAAGCTGAAGTATGAGTTTGAAGGGCAGGTTGTGACAGTGTGTGGGGAAGAAGACATCTTTGTGAGTCACTTATCCACGTTCAAGTACATTGAAATGGATGGGGAAATTCATGAGATGCTGTGCCAATCATTTGAAGCAGTCAATATTGACGATGCACCTGAGTCTTCTTCTGTACCAGTTGGGGCTGGTACCTCCATTTCATCTTACAAACAAGCTGTCGAAGTCGTCAGGGCAGGCCACGCCCAAGGTTGGGGCAGGTTGATAGAGACCCCAATGAAGGAAGACAAATTTGGTATTGGTTATCATCCCTCTACAACTCCAGATGCAGGGAGCAGGGGACCCATTACTTTCAATAGTGGGGGAATTATCTACATGGACCAGTCTTGTGCAGCCACGGAGGATAGTGTTGACAGTAATTGTGACCTGGACAACTGGGTACGCCCTCATGCTTCGGGACAACAAGTGCAGAACTGGTTCGTTGAAGAAGTCATCCGGGTTACTCTTCAGACAGAGTAATTTTTCTTTGTTTTTTCTAACCATAATGCATGACAAAATCTTGCGCTCTGCCCAAGGCGTATAGATTCATTTGTAGGGCCACCATGGTTGCATTTGCAATGTTTAATCATTAATAAAGGACGTTTTGCAATCAAATTTTGTTCTCTGTCTTTCAGTTTTTATTTTTGCACAAAAAAATAAAATGGCAATGTTTCATTTTCTTTTGTTTTGCTTAAAAATAAATTCTAAAATAAGGCATGAACCCGTTCATGCAGACTTGATCCTCCGGATACCACTGATAACGATTTTGATATGGCCATGTATGACTTTGACAATCCGATTTATCAAGCCGAAGAAGGGGATGAGAAAGATTGTGAACTCCCTGAAGAACTGGCCAGATTGTTGAAACAGGAGGAAAAGGTCATCCAGCCTCATCAGGAGACTGTAGAAATCATCAATATTGGTACCAAGGACGCCAAAAAAGAGATCAGGATTGGTGCCAGCTTGCAAGCAGATGTGAAGCAAATTCTGACGGAAATGTTGCGCGAGTATGTTGACGTCTTCGCCTGGTCGTATCAAGACATGCCGGGGTTGGATACGGATATTGTCGTGCACAGGCTACCATTGAGAGAAGAATGTCCGCCAGTCAAGCAGAAACTTCGTCGGACTCACCCCGACATGGCTTTAAAGATTAAGGAGGAAGTCCAGAAGCAGTGGGATGCTGGTTTTCTTGCTGTGACAAAGTATCCTCCATGGGTAGCCAACATCGTGCCAGTACCGAAGAAAGATGGAAAAGTGAGAATGTGTGTGGATTATCGAGATCTTAATAAAGCTAGCCCGAAAGATGATTTTCCACTACCTCATATTGATGTGCTGGTCGATAATACAGCTCAGTTTTCAGTGTTCTCATTTATGGACGGTTTCTCCGGGTACAACCAGATCAAGATGGCACCTGAAGACATGGAGAAGACCACGTTCATTACTCCGTGGGGTACATATTGTTATAAAGTAATGCCTTTTGGGTTGAAAAACGCAGGGGCAACGTACCAGCGGGCGATGGTGACATTGTTTCATGACTTGATTCATAAGGAGATCGAATGTTATGTAGATGATATGATTGCCAAGTCGAGAACAGAAGAGGAACATCTGGTTAACCTGAAAAAGCTGTTTGAAAGGTTGAGAAAGTTCCGTCTGAGATTAAATCCAAACAAGTGCACGTTTGGGGTACGTTCTGGAAAGTTGCTAGGTTTCATTGTGAGCAAAAGAGGAATCGAGGTTGATCCTGCCAAGGTGAAAGCAATACAAGAAATGCCTGAACCGAGAACAGAAAAAGAGGTTCGTGGTTTCTTGGGTAGATTGAACTACATTGCAAGGTTCATATCTCACCTAACAGCCACGTGTGAACCAATATTTAAATTGTTAAGGAAAGATCAAACGGTCAGGTGGAATGACGATTGCCAATTGGCATTCGATAAGATAAAAGAATACTTGCAGGAACCTCCGATTCTAATGCCTCCAGTTGAAGGGAGACCACTGATAATGTATCTGACAGTGCTTGAAGGTTCCATGGGTTGTGTTCTCGGTCAACATGACGAGACAGGTAGGAAGGAGCATGCTATTTACTACCTGAGCAAAAAGTTCAATGATTGTGAGTCCCGATACTCAATGCTTGAAAAGACATGCTGTGCACTTGCATGGGCCGCTAAGCGATTGAGGCAATATATGGTTAGGCACACAACCTTGTTGATTTCAAAAATGGATCCTATCAAGTACATTTTCGAGAAACCGGCATTGACAGGCAGAGTTGCACGGTGGCAAATGGTCTTGACAGAGTATGACATTCATTACACTTCACAAAAGGCCATCAAAGGAAGTATCTTGTCCGACTATCTTGCGCAACAGCCGATTGATGATTACCAACCCATGAAGTTTGACTTCCCTGATGAAGACATCATGTTTCTCAAAGCTAAAGACTGCGAGGAACCACTTCCGGAGGAGGGGCCAGACCCTGAATCCAAATGGAGTCTGATGTTTGATGGGGCTGTCAATATGAATGGGTGCGGAGTTGGAGCAGTTCTTATCACGCCGGAAGGTGTTCATATGCCTTTCACTGCACGAATAACTTTCGGATGCACCAACAATGAAGCAGAGTACGAAGCTTGTATAATGGGGATCGAGGAGGCGATTAATCTACGGATTAAAACCCTTGATATATTTGGTGATTCAGCTTTGGTAATCAATCAAGTGAAAGGGAGTTGGTACACGCACCAAGCAAATCTAGTGCCGTATAGAGATTATACGAGGAGATTGCTGACATTTTTCACAACAGTGAAACTGTACCATATTCCTCGAGATGAGAATAGGTTCGCTGATGCCTTGGCCACTTTGTCTTCCATGATCAAAGTGCAAGGATGGAACCATGTACCTAAGATTGAGGTATCCCGCCTTGACAGACCAGCATTTGTGTTTGCGGTCGATGCAACGTCTGATGACAAGCCATGGTTTCATGACATTAAGTGTTTCTTGAAAAGTCAAGAGTACCCGTCAGGGGCATCGTCCAAAGACAGGAAGACGTTGAGAAGGTTAGCTGGTAGTTTCTTCTTGAACAAAGATGGCGTGCTGTATAAAAGAAATTTTGACACGGTCCTGCTTAGATGTGTGGATAGACATGAAGCAGACTTGTTGATGATTGAAGTGCACGAAGGCTCTTTCGGTACCCATGCCGGAGGGCATGCAATGGCTAAAAAGTTGTTAAGGTCGGGATATTATTGGTTGACTATGGAGTCAGATTGTTGCAAATATGCCCGCAAATGCCATAAATGCCAGATCTATGCAGACAAGGTGCATGCGCCTCCAAATCCGTTGAGCATCATGTCGTCGCCTTGGCCGTTTGCCATGTGGGGCATTGATATGATCGGAAAGATTGAGCCTACAGCTTCCAATGGTCACCGTTTCATCTTGGTGGCAATTGATTACTTCACCAAATGGGTTGAAGCCGCATCCTATGCCAATGTTACAAAACAAGTGGTCGCTCGTTTCTTAAAACGGGATATCATTTGCCGATATGGAGTTCCCGAAAGAATCATTACTGATAATGGTTCTAATTTGAACAATAAGATGATGGCTGAATTATGCCGGGACTTCAAAATCGAACACCACAATTCTTCTCCGTACCGCCCAAAGATGAATGGCGCGGTCGAAGCGGCCAACAAAAATATCAAGAAGATTGTGCAGAAAATGGTTGTCACGTACAAAGATTGGCATGAGATGTTACCATTTGCTTTGCATGGGTATCGAACGTCGGTACGCACGTCCACTGGGGCAACCCCATTCTCACTTGTATATGGTATGGAGGCAGTGCTACCGGTTGAAGTAGAGATTCCGTCCCTCAGAGTTATGATGGATGTTAAGCTAGATGAAGCTGAATGGGTACGAGCCAGATTTGATCAGTTGAGCCTTATTGAGGAAAAGCGATTGGCGGCTGTATGTCATGGGCAACTATATCAGCGCAGAATGAAACAGGCATTTGACCAAAAGGTGCGTCCTCGGGTTTATAAAGTCGGAGATGTGGTACTCAAAAGGATCCTTCCTCCCAATACAGATCACAGGGGCAAATGGACTCCTAATTATGAAGGTCCATTCGTGGTTAAAAAGGTCTTTTCGGGCGGAGCCTTATTGCTTACAACCATGGATGGCGAAGACTTTTCATCCCCTGTCAACTCGGACGTAGTCAAAAAATACTTCGCATGAATAGACCCGCTGGATAATAAAAATAAAAAAATCCAGGCAAAAAAGGGCATCCCGGCGAACCAAAAACAGAATAAGGTTCGGGCAAAAATTAGGGATATAATTGAAAAAATTTTGTACACCCGGTAAGTTGAAAACCCGAAAGGGCAACTTAGGCAAAAAAGGGTATCCTGGTGGATCGAAAACCTGAAAGGGCGGTCCACACAAAAGAGGGATTTAAGCGAATGACTACGGTTTGAGTTATCTGTACCCTGTCACCGTTTGAACAACTGACGTTCTGAAGGATAGGAATCGGTCTGATCATTCCTCAGAAGGCAAGGTCGGGGAGTTTTGAAGACATACTGGTCATAACAGAATGGAAACTCAGTGGAATTCCGTTTTCACATTGCCATTAGGATAGTTTCTTTTCTCAATTTTTAGCGATCACCTCTTTCCAGGGATTGCTTCCGGATGTAATTGCCTATTCTGGGCTCTCAGTCAATAAATTGAATTTCAGTAAAAAGCTTTCTATTTTTGTTTTATTGCTTTGTTTGCAAAAACGTCCTAATTTTTGATAAAACATTGCATTTGAAAACATGGCAGCCTTGCAATAACATGCGCAGAAAAAACATTTGAAATTACTTCGAATGTTGAATACTCCCGGATGGTGGATTCTAGCCACGCAATATTCGGAGCATGTGGGCATATTCTTTTGTTGCAGGTAGCAGGTGCAGATGATTTTAAGCACAAGACTAGTAATAAATCACTCCACGCAAAAGACTGGGGCAATTATGGGTAAGGAGATCGGCGTTCATCGTTCGGTCGACGATTGTTCATAACGGGTCGATATCAGTGAATTAAGTTCAACTGGGTACCGTTGTATCTTATTAAGTCGATTCTCTCATTCAGTACTTCCAACAGCTACAAGCTTTTCTATATCGATAACGGTCACAGGTTCCCCAAAAGGGTGGTCTCATCGACACTAAAACTGATGGTCATTATCCCCAGCGAAGTCACAAGAGTTTGAAGAGGCTAGATCTTCTGTAAAATCCTCTTATGACATCCCCTTCGGGGACGAATTGTTGTTTTGTCCAAGCACGGGGCATGTTTGGTTCCCCAGCATGAAGTGTTGATCATCCCCAGTAGAGTTTGAGGACAGTTGGTCTTCTGTAAAATCCTCTCAAAAGGCATTCCCCAGCACGAGACGTTTTAAAGCAGTTTCCTCCAGCAGAGTTTGTTATAAACTCGTCATCCCCAACGGAATTGTCTAAAGGAAAGCTCGCCTAACATGGGGCATTGTGGTACTTATCCTAAGCTTGACAGTCATATTCTGCGGCAGACTACTGTGGATTTGCTTTGAGTTTCCCCAAAGGACTCTTTCCTAGTAAGTTGCAGGGGAATTTTCTAACCAGGATTTGCATATCCCTGGCAGAGTAGCCCTGATATCCAGCAAGATCGTATCTCTGGTCATGGTATCCCCACAAAGGTCAGCATCGAATCTTGTCAGCAATACTCCCCAGCTGAGTTGTCGTTCTCCCCGCAGAGGTTTATCAGATCGACAGAATCTATTCCTCAACAAGGATGGTACAGCCTTTCCCCAGCCGGGTCAGAAGGTTGATAATCCCTATAAAGGATCTTGGGTTGAATAAATCCCCAAGCAGAGTTTTAATGGCTCATTTCCCCAGCAGGACGTCATTTAAAAATTCTCATCCCCAGCGGAATCGCTGTGACCAGAATTCGTTCCCCCAAGCAGATGGAATAATTCCTGGCAGAGTCGTCATTCCCTCATATCTTAAAGTCCAATTTATTGTTGGCAAGCTTGACAATTCGAAGCAGACGGATTGTTCATCCATTCGCCAGCAGAGATATTATCCTCTCAGGAACCTCTAAAGTCAAGTCATTTCATTGGTCTTTGCTCCTCAGCAGAGTCAGTATAGATGTCTGACACAGATGCAGAGAGTAATGCAATGTTGCATATTCCAAAAGTCCAACAGTGGATTGGCAAAAGTCCGTCTTCGGGTGGCAAAAGTCCAACAGTGGATTGGCGAAAGGTCCATCTAAGGGTGGCATATTCTAAAAGTCCAACAGTGGATTGGCAAAAGTCCATCTTCGGGTGGCAAAGCAGCTAAAAGTCCAACAGTGGATTGGCAAAAGTCCGTCTTCGGGTGGCAAAAGTCCAACAGTGGATTGGCGAAAGGTCCATCTAAGGGTGGCATATTCTAAAAGTCCAACAGTGGATTGGCGAAAGGTCCATCTAAGGGTGGCATATTCTAAAAGTCCAACAGTGGATTGGCAAAAGTCCATCTTCGGGTGGCAAAGCAGCTAAAAGTCCAACAGTGGATTGGCAAAAGTCCGTCTTCGGGTGGCAAAAGTCCAACAGTGGATTGGCGAAAGGTCCATCTAAGGGTGGCATATTCTAAAAGTCCAACAGTGGATTGGCGAAAGGTCCATCTAAGGGTGGCATATTCTAAAAGTCCAACAGTGGATTGGCAAAAGTCCATCTTCGGGTGGCAAAGCAGCTAAAAGTCCAACAGTGGATTGGCAAAAGTCCGTCTTCGGGTGGCAAAAGTCCAACAGTGGATTGGCGAAAGGTCCATCTAAGGGTGGCATATTCTAAAAGTCCAACAGTGGATTGGCAAAAGTCCGTCCTCGGGTGGCAAAAGTCCAACAGTGGATTGGCAAAAGTCCATCTTCGGGTGGCACGAAGCTGCAAAGTCCACCAGCAGTGTGGCAAGCCAGTAGTCGTCTGGCGTCGTTCAAAAAGACAGTATTAAAGTCCACCAGTAGCGTGGCAAGCCAGTAGTCGTCTGGCATCGTTCAAAAGACAGATCTCTCCGACGTTTCATTGAAGATTCAATCCAGCAATGTCGGGGGGTTTCTTCATCATCATCCAGAGCAAATTTTTGGTTATATTTGGTATTCAATCACTATATACCTTGAAAGTCTGAAAGCAATCGCTTTCAGGCATTCAGGTCTACAGCGTTTGAATAGGGGCAGCTGTAATACCCCAAAATTTGCTCTTCCCTTTTGGCATCATAGCATGGCATTATCATTTATCATATCATATCCACCTCATTAGCATTGCATTGCATTTAACATAGAAAAATGAAGCATGGCATCCTTCTTACCATCAGGGCATGTGATCAGGTGGAAGGTGGACAATCAAGGGATCATTCAAAGCACAAAAAGGTCAATCAAGTTGGCTCTAGGCAAGCCAAGAGGTCTCTCATGTCTCATACTATCTCAATTGATCTTCCAAAATCTCAAGGAAGTGAGATTCAATGGGAGAATGAAGCATTACATCCTACACTATGCAAGAGATTCAAAAATTGAAGGAAAACCCTCAAAAGAGATAGCTCATTGATTCAAAATCATTCTCAAGTGGCATTTCTCATCATCCTTTAAGAGGATACACAACATACTCTGAGGAATTTGGATTTGGAAGATGTGCAATTTCCTCCTAACCAGAGAGGGTCAAAATTAGGGTTTCTAATAAAATCAGGGAATCTTTGATTTTTTGGGCAAGACTTGATGTCATGGTTTTCTATATGTCCCTAGGTATATGGATGTGGAAGATTGCATCTCAATTAGTTTTGGAGGTGGTTCAATTGGAAGAAAGATCAAGAATCAGAGAAATTGGGGCAAAGTCAAATAATCAGAGGAAAAAGTCAACTCTTGACTTTTTGAGGCCAAATTCATGAAATTCATGTTACATATGTCCAATGTACAAAATTTGATCAAGAAATTCCAAAGGAATCATGAAAAAATCAAGATGTAAAAAGTTGCCATTTTTGGATGAAGTAGGGTTACTAAAAATAGCAAGTTTTGGCCATTTTGCATCAGAGTTTGAACCAAGGCCATTTAAATTTGGAGCACCAAATGAAAATTCCACTCTGCCTCAATGAAAGGCCTTGCTTTAAGCTTCAAATCCATGTGTGGAACATCTCCATTGGATAAAAATTGAGTGAGATATGATTGATCAAAGTTTGAGCAAAGTAGGTTCAAAACTAGGTCATGACCAAGATTTTCAAGGCACGCGCGCAGTCATTTTCACAAACACATGGTGGGCCAAATGTATTGATCAATTACTCATGATTAGAGGCTTCAAATGGAAAATCTTTCAACATCAAAGTTGTTCCTCTATGTGAGATCTTCAAAGTTGGTGTTTATCAATTTTTCATCTGATCAAAGGTTAAGGAGTTATGATGGCTCAAAGTATGGTCAATGTAACTGAAATTTGACCAGGTCACAACCAGGTCATGCCACACATGCGCGCGTTCTGCAGCATTTTTAAGCCAGTATTGAGTTCCTATGTTTGAAGCTCATTTTCAATATGTTGCAAGTCTCATTTCACTTCAATTTTCAAACCAATATTGTGCTCCAATGCATCCTCTTTCCAAAGACCCCAAAATCTCATCAAATGGTTCAATGGTTAGAGAGAAAAACTTCCATAAACAGCCCTATGTTGGCACTGACACATTGATACATGCTGCATTGTTTTTGGTTCAGTCATTCAACAAACACTTCACATTACCAGCTGTTTCTTTTCCTCATTAAACCAAACAAGTCATGCACGTGCTTTCACCATGTTACTTCTTACATGAGAAGGGAAATTTGTAAAGCTTCCACCACAAGCCACTGCTGCATAACACAACCTCGCTCTCATCCTTACTACAACTGTCATGAGCTTGACCTCACCATAACTCAGCCTCAATAACTCGCCCCTAACTAACTTGACTCAGTTAGTTAGGGTGCACTCACTTTAACTCATCCAACTCAGTTAACTCCACTCATTAAACCATGGTTAGTTCATACTATAAATAGAAAACTCACACTCAAATTTCATTCCCAGCCACAGTCTCTCAAAAACACTTCAAATTCTTTCCACATTCTCTGATTTTTTCTCCCTCTCTGTACACGAATTTCATCATCATCTCCTACATTTCATCTCCATCTTCATCTTGATTCTACTTTGGAGATTAAGAACAAGAGTGCATAGGTTCAGTTAAAGAA
Organism: Lathyrus tuberosus; assembly: GCA_022829125.1. Taxonomy (NCBI): domain Eukaryota; kingdom Viridiplantae; phylum Streptophyta; class Magnoliopsida; order Fabales; family Fabaceae; genus Lathyrus; species Lathyrus tuberosus. The sequence goes on from JALAZF010000422.1 coordinate 1,111,350, forward strand.
GTTCAGGATCAAGAGAGTTGAAATTCTGGTTGATTCTTTGCACGAATTCAAGCTCTCAAGCCTTTATTTGGCCAAGTGAAGCTCAAGGAAGAAGCATCTCCTTCTGGTATTCTTGTGCATTCCAAGTTTCATCATCATTCAGGTTTGAACTCTTGAAATTACCTTGCACGATCTCTGTCTATTTTTACTTGTTTTTTTGTGTTTTAAGCTTGATAGAAGCTCTGCTTACTCCGGCTAGTTGATAGGCCTTGTAGAGGCTTAGATCCAAAAGTTAGGGCTTGGTTTGATCCTCTCTGTTCTTTGTGTGCATGCTTGTTGTGTGAAAAATAACTGCGTATTATTGATCTCCATTATCTCAGCTTCATTTTGGTATGCGTATTGTGTGTTTTGGTGAACATGTGAGTTGCAGACGGTGGTGGTGTGACCGGAGAAGGTGACCGGAGGTCATCTCCGGCCGGTGACTTCAATAGCTAGGGTTTTTTCACGTTTTAATCGTGTCCATTCATTTTGCGCGATCGTGTGGCTTGTATGGTGACAGCACATTAAAAGGCATGTGCTGGTCACATGCGTATTTTCTGAATCCACTTAAACATTGTGTGGCATGGTACATGGTAGTGAGTGTGTGTCCTCATCCACGTGTGTTGGATCTGCGTACCTTGACTTTGGCTTGACCTTGACTTGATCTAATGGCTATTGATGAGTCAATTTTGTTGACTGGAGTGCATGGTTACTATGGTGTTTTGCGCGTAATTGGACCTATGACAGATTGTTATTTACACCCCACGCTTCTAAAGCCCAATTAAATTGAACTATGGATTTGCTATGGTTGCACCCCCATTCATATTGCATTTCATATTTTATTTTCATTTTTGCTACACGTTTCATAATTGATTTTTAAAAATATCAAATGATATTGGAAAATTCTACAAAAATTCATGTGTATTCTTAAAACATTTAGGAAATTTTCTATGATTTTATTTTCTGATTTTATGACCATTTTGCCCCTGTTCCATTATTTCTTTTGAATTTCCATTTGCATGCATACTTAATGTGACATATGATTTTGTGCATTTTTGTTCTTGATCATAAAAAATGATTTTGATGCCTTTCTTTTTGCATTGTGGTCACAATATGTTGAGGTATGTTTGAGATTTATGAGATGATTTTTAAGCCTTTTTTTGGATGACTTTTGATGTGTTGCTTTGAGCATGAATGCATGAAACTTCCATGAGACTTTGACCTAATTGTTGAGTGACTTTGGTTCTGATTCATTGCTTGTGGACTTGATATGTTAATGGCATGGGTTTAAGGTGTTTGATTGGTGAAAGTCATAATTTTTGGAGCATGTTTGCTATTTGTTTGAAGCATGAAGTTTAACTTGTTCATTTTGTGAATGTATGCCTCATGTTTGGTTTGCTTGATCATGAAGGCACTTGTGCCATGAGTTGTGGTTTTGTTTGAGGATGTATAGCATGTTAATTGACTTCTGATCATGACATTTGGGTTTCATCTTTGCATGCTTGATGTTTATCTTGCACCTTAAGTCACTTGTTTCACAAGTATGAACCACATTCACATCACTTCACCTTTTCTTCTTTGCTTCTTGTTGGATTGAGATTTTGTTTGCATGATTTGGTATGCTCATTTAGGATAACATTAAGTTGTGTAAATATGAGTTACATTCTGACTTGGAAGCATGTATAGCATTTAATCTCATTTCACTTTGTTTGTCAACTTGTTTGAATTTGATTTGTTCATTATACCTTCTTACTTTACTTGTAAGTGATTGTGCTAACCATGTAGGGGCTTTGGTAAGTTTCAATTGAGTGTGGATAAGGAATCCACATTCAACTTCTATCCTTTCTCTTTTACAATTTCATTTTGTGTTTTGTTAAGCACTTATGTGCTTTCTTTTAATAACTCATTACTTTCCCTTTTGAATTACAATTCATCTTCCATTTTGGAAGTGAATTGTTTAATTCTTTCTTTCTTTAGACTTTAGGTTGAAACCTCACAAACTTTAGGATCACTCTCTTTAATCTTCAATTAGGATTGAGTCTTAGTCCATATAGGTTTTACCTTTTCTCCTCTTTTGAGTCTCTCTTCTCATCTCAAAAGAAAAATGCAAAATACTTAATAAAGGTAGGCATTTATTGCATTTAGGCCTTTCATATAAAGAAAAGATTATAAGGGGTCTTCTCTTATTATCTTAGAATGGGTAGCATATAGCCCATCTTGGGTCAATGTGTTAGACATTTGATCTTGTATGATGGACTTAAATGCAATACTTGTTGAAGGTATAAATAATAAAAAAACACTTCTTCATTTCATAATCAACAAAAAACACTTAATAAACACGAGTATGCTAGTGTGTTTGAACCTTGACAATTGGAACTAAGTGTGGGGGTCTTCTTCACTCTTAGTGTGCTTTCTTACCCATTCCATCTTGGAATGTGAGAATGTACACATTCCAATGACTAAGATTTAGATACACTATCGTATGCAAACAAATGGAAAAAACTTCTAAAAGACAAAAACAAACAATTACGTCTTTCCTTCGGGAATTCTTTTCTCATCTCACTCACTCTCAACGTATGAACGTGCTCCTACTCGTTCTCTTGCAAGATGGTAACGCACTCGGACCAGCGAGCCTGCAACACCTGAGCTAGAACGTAAGCCGTTCTCTAAAAAATGCAATCCATCCCTAGTGAGGGGAACTACGTCGCTCTGATTCTCATGCTCCCGATGGGATACGTAGGCAGTGGGGTAGGGCCCATTCGAGCACTTCTTTTATTTTCCCTACATTTGTTTCTCGTTCCTTTTCCAGTTCTCTTTTCGTTCCTTTTCCAGTATTCTTTTCTATCACCCTTTGATCGAGACAAGCAAGCGTGGATCCCATCGGGTACGATGGACGCGAGGGGGTGCTAATACCTTCCTCTCGCGTAACCGACTCCCGAACCCATTTCTCTTGGTCGCGAGACCATGCTCTTTCCTTTCCTTCAGGTTTATGCGGTGTTTCCTTTCCCTCTCTTGGGATAAATACACATTGCTGGCGACTCTGTTTCGGTGCCACTTTCGCGTTTGTACTAGGATGAAAATCCCGGGAGCGACAATATGTGGCAAACACTTAAGGAACAAAGAAGGAGATGTCTCAACCATTGTCTCAACATCAACCTAAGAGACAGGGTCCTACACCAAAGAAGGTTGTTCATCCACAGAATGCTGAGAAGAAGAATGGTCCTCGTCAGAGGAAGACGCAGCCCCAAGGAGTCAGTCAGTATATGCCTCCCCAATATCACAAGAGCATGGAGGCTGTTGGGTCCAATCAGAACAGGTTTCATCATCAGGGTAACTGGCATGGAAATTAATACAACAATGCTGTGCCTCATTACTATGGAAGAAGGAAGCCTCATCACCATAGGAGACAGCCTAAGAGACAGCATCCTCAGTACAGAAGAAGACAATCCAACTATGGAATAAGGAGACAACATTATGGGTGGCAGCCACAGCATTATCATCAAAGTGGAAGAAGATTTAACCACTTTAGAAATGAAAGAGTCAGATGCTTCTATTGTGGCAGGTTTGGACATATGCAGTCCTCTTGCTTCAAGCTTCATGGTTATCCAAATTCTGCTCCTCTACCTAGACAGAAAGAGGTCAGGCCTAAGATGGTGAAGCAATGGATTCCTAAAGTTACCAGCTTGATAGCTCACACTTCCTTAAGGGTTTCTACCAAAGAAGACTGGTATTTTGACAGCGGGTGTTCAAGACACATGACTGGAGTAAAGAATCTGCTGGTAGATGTGAAACTTCAGTCTTCTGGCTATGTTACATTTGGTGATGGGATCAAATGAGAAATCAAGGGGATTAGTAACTGAACTTTGCTAGTGCTCCCAGACTGGAGAATGTTCTTCTTGTTAAAGGACTAATAGCAAATTTGATTAGTATTAGTCAACTTTGTGATCAAGGATTCAAAGTAGACTTCACAAAGTCTGAATGTATGGTCAAAGATGATAAAGGAGAAGTCATTATGAAGGGAGCCATGTCTAAGGACAATTGTTATCTTTGGGTGCCTCAAAACTTAAATTCTTCCACGTGTGTGCTTGCTAAAGAAGATGATGTCAAAATCTGGCATCAGAAGTTGGGACATCTTCACCTAAAGGGAATGAAGAGAATTATCTCCTCAGAAGCAGTCAGAGGGATTCCCAAACTTAGTATTGAGGAAGGAAAGGTGTGTGGAGATTGTCAAAAAGGAAAGCAGACAAAGATGTCTCATCCGAAGCTTCAACATGGCACCACCTCCAAGGTATTGGAACTTCTTCATATGGACTTGATGGGACCTATGCAAGTTGAAAGTCTGGGTGGAAAGAAATATGCGTATGTAGTTGTGGATGACTATTCAAGATACACCTGGGTGAACTTCGTCAAAGACAAATCAGAGGTGTTTGATGTGTTTAAAGAGCTCTGTCAAAGACTCCAAAGAGAAAAGGAGAGTAAGGTTATCAGAATAAGAAGTGATCATGGAAGAGAGTTTGAGAATAGCAACTTTGAAGAATTTTTCTCTGCTGAAGGTATAAGTCATGAGTTTTCATCGCCTATCACTCCTCAGCAAAATGGAGTTGTTGAGAGGAAGAACAGAACTATCCAAGAGTCTGCTAGAGCAATGATTCATGCCAAGAAACTTCCTTATCATTTCTGGGCTGAAGCCATGAACACTGTCTGCTACATTCACAACAGGGTTACCCTGAGAAGAGGCACTTCATCTACTCTGTATGAACTATGGAAGGGAAGGAAACCTAATGTTAAATACTTCCATGTTTTTGGAAGTAGATGCTATATACTGGCTGATAGAGAGCAGAGAAGAAAATTGGATTCCAAAAGTGAGGAAGGCATATTTTTGGGATACTCTACTAACAGCAGAGCATATATGGTGTTCAACTCTAGAACCAAGGTGATGATGGAGTCAATCAATGTGGTGATTGATGACAATGACAAGCTGGAAGATGATGATGCCCCAGATGCTGTTGAGACATCAGTTGGTGAAGTTGCACCAGAAGCTGAAGACAGAAGCCAAACTCCTAGTGTTGCTGTTGCTGAGCCTGAAGCTGAGCAACCTCATAAGGATCCCTCCATCAGAGTGCATAAGGACCACCCAAAGGAGCTCATTATAGGTGATCCAAACTCTGGAGTAAGAACTAGGTCAAGAGATGTTATAGCAAGTTCATGCTTTGTCTCCAAAATTGAGCCAAAAAATGTCAAGGAAGCATTGACTGATGAGTTTTGGATAAATGCAATGCATGAAGAACTGGAGCAGTTCAGAAGAAATGATGTCTGGGATCTTGTGCCAAGACCAGAAGGGGTGAATGTTATTGGAACAAAGTGGATCTACAAAAACAAGTCTGACGAGCTTGGAGTAGTTACAAGAAACAAAGCTAGACTTGTTGCACAAGGCTATACTCAAGTTGAGGGAGTTGACTTTGATGAGACTTTTGCTCCAGTGGCTAGATTAGAATCCATCATACTACTCTTGGGTGTGGCTTATAACCTAAGATTTAAGCTGTTCCAAATGGATGTGAAGAGTGCGTTTCTGAATAGCTATCTGAATGAAGAAGTCTATGTAGACCATCCTAAAGGATTCACTGATCCAAACTTCCCCAATCATGTGTTCAAACTGAGGAAAGCTCTGTATGGCTTGAATCAAGCTCCAAGGGCCTGGTATAAAAGGCTGACAGAATTCTTAGCAGCAAATGGATATAGAAAAGGAGGGATTGACAAAACTTTGTTTGTCAAGGAAGAAGGCGGAAAATTAATGGTAGCCCAAATCTATGTGGATGACATTGTATTTGGGGGAATGTCAGATGCTATGGTGAAACAGTTTGTTCAACAAATGCAATTTGAATTTGAAATGAGTTTGGTTGGAGAACTTAGCTACTTTCTTGGACTACAAGTCAGACAAATGGAGGATTCCATCTTTATTTCTCAAAGCAAATATGCTAAGAGCATAGTAAAGAAATTTGGCCTGGATAATGCCAATCACAAAAGGACACCTGCTCCTACTCATTTGAAGCTATCCAAGGATGAAAATGGAGTGAGTGTGGACCCAAGCTTGTACAGAAGTATGATTAGGAGTCTATTGTATCTCACAGCAAGCAGACCTGACATTTCCTTTGCTGTTGGAGTGTGTGCCAGATATCAATCAGATCCTAAGGTGAGTCACTTGAATCAAGTGAAGAGGATTATGAAATATGTGAATGGCACAAGTGATTATGGGATGCTATATAGTCATGATTCTGGGATTGATTTAAGAGGATACTGTGATGCTGATTGGGCTGGAAGTGCAGATGATAGGAAAAGCACTTCAGGAGGCTGTTTCTTTCTAGGGAATAATCTGATTTCCTGGTTCAGTAAGAAGCAGAATTATGTATCTCTCTCAACTGCTGAAGCTGAGTATATAGCAGCAGGAAGTAGTTGCTCTCAGCTGGTTTGGATGAAGCAAATGTTGAGTGAATACAATGTCAAACAAGATGTTATGACATTATACTGTGATAATTTGAGTACCATTAATATATCTAAAAATCCTATACAGCATAGTAGGACAAAGCACATAGACATAAGGCATCACTTCATAAGGGAATTTGTTGAAGACAAAATTGTTACTTTGGAGCATGTAGCCACAGATAAACAGCTGGCTGATATTTTCACTAAAGCCTTAGATGCAAACCAATTTGAAAGATTAAGGAGTAAATTGGGAATTTGCATTTATGAAGATTAAAGGTAATGGAGAGTGTATTGTGCAGTTGTGTACTTTATTGAATATTGATTCAAATGCTGAAAGCATACAAGATTGGAGTTCATAAAAAGCTACAAACAAAGAGTCTACAGATTATCCCAACCCCCTGAATCTAGAAAAGTTTTCCAGTCTTCATCCCATTCATCATCAGAAGCATGTCGTTGCACTGGAAGTTTCTTGCTGGTCCTCATTTTTGTTTCTGAGGTCCTGCCAGCCCTTGTTGTTCCTGAAGAAGCTCCAGCTGGTGTCTGTGTTTTGCTCTTCCTCTTCAGTGGATCTAGTCTCTTGTCCTCCTGCTTGAGGGTCTTAGTTGCATCGTTGGAGTGTGTCTGGCTCATTCTTAGTTGCTAAGTGGTACTGCTACAAGAAAGGCTTGTGTTTATATTGAAAAATAAGGAGCATCATTTGTATCGACTGGATAGTCAATGTGTTGGAACTTGTGATATTTGACCATGACTTTATGTCAGGACATTGTGCTTGGTGTTTGTCCAATTGTGGCTAAAAAGGGGGAGAGTTAGCCTAGGTATGTGAAGTGCACAGTCCAAAAAGTGTTGTGCAGATATTAAGGGGGAGTAATTGCTGAACAACTGCTATGCTGGTTGTTACATTGAAGGGGAGTGCTTATTGCTGCTAATGTTGAAATATGTGCAGCTGCTGCAGCAGAGTTTTGTGAAGTCTTTATTGAAGATGCTGCTGCTTAGAGTTTAAAAATCATTGTTTGATGTTTTTTCCGCTGCTGAAGTCTCTGAAGGTGCAGAGATTGTTTTAGCCAAAATTAGCCAAAGGGGGAGATTGTTAGTTCTTGGATTGGCTGGAATTTTGGTAAAACAAAGTATGTTTAATGTTGATGTCAAGGTGGTGATGTTGCAACATTGAGTCTTAACACTGGGCTGTGTTAAGTATTTAAATTGCTGAAGTTGGATGTCTGATGTCACATGCGATGTTGTGACATTAGATCTGCAGAATTAATAACATCAGGATGTGATGTTGTTAGGGTTTGCGTGTTAGCTGGAATTGTGGAGAACAAGCTGTCTCATTGGATGCGAATATCTTGGGATAGATATTTCCTGCTGCATAGGAGATCTGGTGCAGATTTGTAGGAGATTTAAAAGGTTGAAGATTTAAAAAGATTTTAGGAGAAAATCTGTTTTGAATATTCAGTTTTAAATAACAAATCAAGTCAGATATTGTAGCTAGTCCAAGTCCAATTCAAGGAGCTATATAAAGCGCACCAGTTCTAAAGAAAATCAACGAAAAAAGAGAGCTAAAGACTGAGTGTCGTTTGTGTCTTCGTGTATGATTTGTAAACCATTCTAGTGTCAATTGGTATTATTGTTTTGAGTTGTTCTTGATCAAAGTTGTGAAGCAGAATCAAGTAGTGCTATTCAAAGTGTGTGATCTTTGAAGTGTTTTAGGGATTGAGTAGTGTTCTCATATCTAAGTGGTTTCTTAGGTAGAAAGTCACTAGTAGGAATTAAGTTTAGGAGATTGTCAACTGGGTTGTTAAGTCTGTAAATTAATTCTACATGTAGTGAATTTCATCCCTGGCTTGGTAGCCCCCAGACGTAGGTAGTTAGACCGAACTGGGTGAACAATTCTTTGTGTTGTTTTGTTAATGTTATTGTTGTCCATTTGCAGAGTGTGTTGTTGTGACATCGCACCTTAACATCACACATCTGATACCAGAATTTCAATTAGGTTTGTTCTCAAGAAAATAAACTTAATCATGTATAATCAACAATTTACACCTTTTGCTTTAATGGTTTTCCATTATCTTTGGATAATTGTTAGCATATCATTTCCCCTTGATTAATTATTCGAAACTTTGTTTCGATTAGTTGATCATTCCTTTGCGCTTCTCTTTAGGCTTCCTTTAGAGCTTTCTTTCTCTTTCTCCCTTGCTGAGTCAGAGATTCGCACGACGCACGACGCACTAGAGCATGCCACACTTGAGCACTGTACAAATCAGAGTTGTGGTGTTGTCCGTGTCAATTTCTGCACTATACTTTGAGCACTAGAAAAGGAATGAGGATGGAGTCTATCCTACCCTCATTCTGGCTATTTTTGGTAAGGGCGTCTTGTCCTTCCACCGAGAATAGTCAACTCTATCCTCAAGCTATAGTGTTTTTCTCAATTCCCAATCGAGTTGATCCTTGATCACTCTTGCACCTTTCAATCTCTCTTTTGATCAATCACCATTTCTCTTGGTTAAAGATCATTTGTCTCTTGGGTTAACACCCATATCTTGTCTCATTATCCTTCTTCTTTAGTTAATCATTTTGCTTTGATTCCCCATAAGAGTTTCAACATCCTACTTCGGTTCAACATAGTTTTCCTGTTAAACACCGAAACCCTAGCGGAGTTCGCAACCTTCCCTTGGTTCCTCTCCATTTGTTTAGTTAACCACTGCCTATCAGTTAAAACACCAATTTGCACGTCTTCTCAGTTAACCACAATCTACCTATTAATATACTAAGTTTCCTTTTGGGTTAATCACCTTCTCTTGGTTAATCACCCATTTCCCCAGTTAACCACAGTTCACCTGTTAATACACTGAGTTCCTTTTGGGTTAATCACCTTCTCTTGGTTAATCACCCATTTTTTCAGTCAACCACAACCTGTCTGTTAAAACACTGACCCCTTTTAAGTTAATCACCTTCTCTTGGTTAATCACTCATTCTTCTTGGTTAATCACAACCTTTCTATTAAAACCGAATCCTCAGTAGTTAGCAACCTTTTCTTGGTTCGAATACTTGCACCCTTGGGTTAGTAACCTTCTTTTGGTTTAAATACCCTTCCTTCGGTCAGGTACTGTTTGTTCAGTCAGGGTATGGAACTCCTTTGGGTCACGACCATCGCTTGATCCCACACCCGTCCTTTGGGTCACGACCTTCGCTTGGTCCCACACCCGTCCTTTGGGTCACGACTTTCGCTTGGTCCCACACCTGTCCTTTGGGTCACGACCTTTGTTTAGTCCTACACCCGTCCTTTGGGTCATGACCTTCGCTTGGTCCCACACCCGTTCTTTGGGTCGCGACCTTCGCTTGGTCCCACACCCGTTCTTTAGGTCACGACCTTCGCTTGGTCCCACACCCGTTCTTTGGGTCACGACTTTCGCTTGGTCCCACACCCGTCCTTTGGGTCACGACCTTCGCTTGGTCCCACACCCGTTCTTTGGGTCACGACTTTCGCTTGGTCCCACACCCGTCCTTTGGGTCACGACCTTCGCTTGGTCTCACACCCGTCCTTTGGGTCACGACCATTGCTTGGTCTCACACTCGTCCTTTGGGTCACGACCTTCGCTTAGTCCCACACCCATCCTTTGGGTCACGACCTTCGCTTTGTCCCACACCCACTCTTGCTCTTCTCTCTTGGTTTTGACACCACTCATTTACCTTGCGCTCTTGGTTTTGAACCCATTCCTGGTTTTTCTCACTCTTTTCCTTTTATCTCCCAGCGGAGTTTCTTTCTTGGTTTCGACACCACTCTTGCACTTTATCCTCAATACAGTTATCTTTTCCTTTGCACTCCTTTCTTGGTTTTGACACCATTTCTTTGGAGTCCACAACGGAGTTTCCTTTTACCTTCTTTCGCTCTTGGTTTTGACACCACTTTTTCTTTTCCTTTTCCGTCTTAGTTCCTCGAACTACGGAAGCTCTGATTCTACATTCATTCGAATGTATGATACGTAGGCACGAGATCGCGATGATCTTGGCGAGCACCCTTCCACCCTTCTTCCATTCTCCTTTCTTTTCCCTGGTTCCATGAACTACGAAGCTCTGATTTCCTCATTGCACTATGAGGGTACATAGGCACGAGGGCCCCAATCCTCAGCGAGCACTTTCTTACTTTCTTTCCTTTTCTCTTTTCCCTTTTTTTTCTCTCCTTCTTTTAGCTAGAAGCCTTTAGATAGATAACTCATCCAAGCCTAGAAGCAAGCGAAATGGTTCTCGTCGAGTACGACAAATGCGTTAGATGCCAGTACCTTCCTTTGGCATAACCGACCCCCGTTCCCGTTTCTCTTCCCCTCGGGTTTTATCGATATTTTCCCTGTCCTTTGGGACTAAATAAAGTTCGGTGGCGACTCTGTAGTATCTTTGAGTGTGCGATTCACTCAGGTATAAACCAGCCATCTTCAATATCAAAAGCTTTTTGTAATTCTAAATGTGACATATTATTGGAGTGGTCGTATTTAGACTGTTTTACCTCTTTCTTCTTGTTTCGATGTGCCATAAGACATAGATTGACGGATTCACTTTCGTCACTTGAGCTGTCATCTTTTTCCGACTCACTATCGCTCTCCCAAGCGATGTATGCACGTCTAGATTTATTTGACTTCTTGTGTTGACGACTCTTATCCTTATCCTTGTCTTTGTCTTTCTTAAGTGATGGACAATCCGTCTTGTAGTGCCCGGATTTTCCACAGTTGTAACAAGATCCTTTCAACTTGCCACTCTTGTTGCCTTCATTTCTAGATTGCCTTCTAAATTTGATGAGATTTTTATCCGAGTGCTGAATTTCATTCTTTTGAATATACCTATTGTATCTCTTCACAAATAGCCCCATGTCATCACTCGAATCATCATCTTCATCATTGTTGGTTTCATTATCACTTTGCTCTTGAGATGTGGACTTTGAACAAGAAGTCTTAAGAGCAATGGACTTCTTTTCCGTATCTTTTGTTTTCTCCTTCTTTATACTCTTCTCATGTTTTTCCAAGCTGATGAGCACTTGCTCATGTTCATCGAGTTTGCCAAATAATGTCGTGAGGTCTAGAGTAGCTAGATTATTGGCCTCCTTGATCGTGGTGACCTTCGGCTGCCATTCTCTGTTAAGACACCTCAAGATTTTATTAGTAGCAACCTCGTTGGGAATCGGTTTACCAAGTACATGCAATTTGTTGATTATGTGAGTAAATCGTTTTTGCATATCCGCAATGGTTTCCCCTTGCTTCATGTAAAAAAGATCGAACTTTTACGTTAGTGTGTTGATTCGGGCCATTTTCATATCATTAATGCCTTCGTGGGCTACTTGTAAAGCATCCCACATGGCTTTGGCCGTTTCACAATGAGAGACTCGATAATATTCGTCAACTCCCAATGAGGAGATCAAAATATTTCGAGCCTTCCAGTTATAGCTGTACTTTTTATCGTCCTCCTCATTCCATTGTGCTTCGGGTTTGGGAATGACAACACCTTCTGCATTGGTCATGGTAATTTCCATAGGACCATTTAAAATTACATTCCAAACCTTCCGATCAATAGAATTTATATGAACGCGTATACAATCCTTCCAGTAGCTGTAATTCTCGCCTGTAAAAACTGGAGCTCTATTATAAGCCCCTTTAGGTTCGTTTACCATATTCCAAGAAGTTTTACCAAAGCACCAGATAAACTGTAGCTTGTGATACCACTTGTTAGACGATGGATAAGATCTAGAAGGGGGGAATTGAATAGATCCCACAATTTTATACACGCAAATGGTGTTCCAAAATTGGTTTTAAAAATATTTTTTTTACGGAAGCAACCACTGAATCACACGTCTACAACGAACCTCTACTAAAAGGATCGGATATGCGCAATATTAATAGGAATGATACGACGGAAGAGAAAAATACAGATCAATCAGCAAAAAACTAAACGCAATCAACCAAGTTTTGTTTACTTAATGATTACCCAATTACCAACGAGATAGGTCGACAAAAATTAATCGCAAATTGCCTTCGATTTTGCACTTAATCAATTTATCGAACACTTGGCGTGCGCAAACACACCAAGTGCAGATTTCCAAATAATGTGAATGTAAAGCTGATCCTAAATAAAATCCAAGGGATTGTATCAATTTTACAAAGTACTTTATCAGCTCTAAATTACACTATGTCAGAAATTTTCTATCAATTGATACTTCACAAATTTGATTAATATCAAAACGTAAAAAAGATAAGGGAAAGAGAGAAGAAACACGATTTGTTTAGGCAGTTCCCCTACCATCCTCGCTAAGGGTACCTCTGCCCCCAATTCCGAACATGGAATTGAGATATGCATATATTACGGTTGCAATTGTTTTTACAAGAGAAAACTGAACAATCAAACCCTCAAACGTCTTTGATGTCGATGCAAAGTCTTCTCTCCCCTTGATTCAAGATGAATCAAGTGCCTCGAATTTGGTCGAACAAATCACCGTCTCACACTACTAGATTGAAAGAACCCACCGCTCTTTAATCACCTTCACTCGGTCGATTTCGATCTTCCATAATTCGAACCCAAATCCTTCTCGTACGATCCTCCGACTGTAGCTACTAAACTGAACCGAACAACCCGTTCTTCAGTTACCTTCGTACGGCTGAATCCTTGTAGAGAAACTGATTTGTGCAAAAACCTCCAAAATCACTTAGATTCTTGGAGGACAAAACCTAGGGTTTTATTCAAGAAACACCTATTGATTCTCAACCCAGCACGAAGGATCCACACACCTAAGTCTGAACGTTATCACTTCAAAAATACACAGCACTAACAAAAATGGTTATGTGTAGATGTTAGAGAATGTAAAGTTGAAGATGAAGATGAAGAGAAAAATCAATATCTATATTCACATTTCTTGTTGTACATGCAAAAAATGAGCTAAAACAATATATATACTATACTTGGAAACATAACAGGAATAAGAGAATTTTGAAGTGAACAACATAGCAAAAAATTTGACCAAAACAGCGAACGGTCGACCCATGCAGTTGGGAGGGTCAACCTGAGCAAGGAAGTCAACAAAACTACACAGAAAGCCCATCTTTGCGTCGACCGAAACAAGATATGTGTCGACGTATACCTTCTAGTTTTTGACAGTTTTAAATGCCGCTCGTATGAGTCGACAGTTTTAAATGACGCGAGCATTCCAGATGCTGATCCTGAAAAATGCAACCTGTCTGGGTCAACCAGAACAGGGTTGTGAGTCGACTTAAACCCTTGAAACATGCAAAAATCACTATTTTGACATTCCTAAAGGTTCTCAACCACACTTAATGCACATAGAACATTGCCAAAATGATCAAACACATTTAAACCACATAATGTGCATTGTATATTGTAATACCCCGAAAATTCTGTTACTCTGGATAATATTAGTTGTGATCAACTGAGTCCCAATGTGCTCTGAGAAATTATCTGCAGAGATAATTAGAGTAACTGTTGAACTTAGAGTAAATCCAATTAATATTATCTGACTCTGAGATATTTAAATATTTGGACTTTGCAGACTTTTTGGACAATTAGTAGTGTTGATATTTGATGATGTTTTACTATATCATTTCCTTTTCCTCTCATTTTCCTCTTTAGAAGCAAAGGGAGAAAAAGATAGAAAGAAGTGGAGAGAAAGAAAAGAGAAGGAAAGGAAGAGAAAAAGAGGAAATCTCAAGATCAAGAACATCATCAAATCTTCATCCAATCATCTTCAAATCTTCACCATCTTCATCTATTCAAGGTGGGTTCTAGATAGATGCTTTTGTTTTAGATTTTTCTTGGATTCTAAGACTTAGGTTAGAGTTGTAAGAGAATTGGTTAAATTGGGAAATCTTGAAAATTAACGGTTGAAATGTGTTATAAACTGAGTAGTATGAGTTATATGAGTGTAGAATCGTTTATGTATGATTGTGGGATGTTTGGATATGTTTTGGTGGGGTTTTGGAACCATGGGAGATCAGCTGTTACGCTGATGAACTTTCTGCATTTCCCAGATTCGCACTGCGAACCCCCCAGCGAAGGGGGAAATCGTGTACTCGCTGGCAGCTCGCACTGCGAATGCGAAGGCGAGCATTCGCCAGTGGTTCGCATTGCGAACCTTACGTTGTTTTTGCTACTGCCTTGGTTCGCCAGCGTTCACACTGCGAATGGTGCAGTGAGCAAGTGTTGGCTAGGCGTTCGCTGGACGCTTTGCACTGCGAATGAAGTAGCGAGCATTCGCTGGCTTATTTGCAATGCGAACATAGCAGAACATCCATTTTATTTCTTGCATAACTTTTGACTCGGTTATCAGTTTTGCGTATTCTTGGTATCGTTGTGAAGCTAAGAACATATTCTAGCTGATGGTAGTGAGAAATATCTGTTTATTGCCCGATTAAAAGAATCGGAGGGAACCGTAAATTGGTATAAATTGTGGTATGTTGAATTTTGGTGTTCCATTATGTGATTGATGATTACATGCCTATATTATTATTGTTAAACATGTTGGAATATGTATGCATGTTAAAATATGAATAGGTAGAGTGAGGAACATTACCGTAAATGATATCGAAAGTGGGTAAATGACATGGTGACAACGCTCGTGCAAAAGAGGCCGAGGCGTGTGTCTAGTAATCATAACCGATTGATCTTGCGGTGTAGTTTCATGAGACTCGAGCACCTCCTCTGAAACGAATGTACAATTACTTGGCAGGTTTGATTCCCGCGTATAGTACGATTGGAGCCTATGGGTAAAGAGACTTGTGATGGTTAACATGCCATGAGAAGTGACGGTTCACGGTTAACAGGCCGATGATCCCGAATCCAATTCGTATGCCAAGTAAATACGAGGATCCATGACTCGGGTCGTCTTCTAGACGTAGAAGCGGACGGGAACAGGGGATTCCTTGGTACAGTTATTGATTAACGAGATTCTTGAGTTAACAGGCTCAGGATTTACTTTGGTACTTTTGTGAGTTAACAGGCTCACAAGTGTGAATGCTTATATGGCGTGTGCATACTCAAAGTCTTTTCCCTTCCCTTTTGACTTGAGTTAGGATGTTAGAAACTTGTAAAGCCGAGAGGACTATAAGATAGCGAACTCATTGAGATTTGATGTATCTCACCCCACTGTTGTTGTTTACATCACAGGTTCTGCAGGTTCGGCGAAGGGTAAGGACAAGGTTATTTGACTTTCCTTACGGATCGTAGCTTTTGGTTGGCAGGCTTCTGTTGTGAAGATTTTTGAGATCATTATTTGATCTAGTTCTTAGTATTTGTCATTGGAACATCTTGTAGATATACTATGCCGTAGTTTTTGGTATTTAGTCTTTTTGGGCATGTATACCTATAATGTGTTTACTAGGAACTTATTGTAAATTTCAGTACCAAACATATTATTCATGTATAATATACGCTTTGATGTATGTATGTATATGTGGGCGTTACATATATGATATTCTACATGTGAATTCTATTATATGCTAGACATGATATGCTATTCCACACATAAATGTTTTGACATCATTAAAACCGAGTATAGAGACAACTTCCCCTCACAAGATCAAGGTGGAAATCTCATTTTTTTAAATGTTTGAAACAAATAAAATGAAATTAATTACAAAAACTCAAACTATATTAAATAAATAATATAAATTCAATTTTTTTTTGGAAATTTCAACATTTTTGTGATTTTTCAAATAAAGAACCAATAAAAAATAAATAAAATTGAGAGAGAAATTAACTTTGGAATAAATTAATAAAAATCATAAAAAATATGAAAAATAGAAAAATATGAAGAAATAGCAAAATGGTCTAGGTGGGTCTAGAACCCATGACCTCCAACCAAACATAAGCGCGCTTCTACCACTGGGGTAGTGATACATCCGTGTATCAAAACCACCCCATAAACGTATATGGGTGGCCTGAATTCTAGGCCTGGCCAAGGCAAAAAACCAAGTTTTGGTGGATTTGCAAGAAGGCCATAACTTCCTCAATTTTCCGTGGAATTGGATGAAATTTAGATGAACCCTGCCTAGAATTTCATGAGGAATCCAATGGTGCTTTTAGAATTTTCTAAAGATGCTTTTATTTTAAAACCTGATAGTGGTTTCAAAATAGACCAAGATTTGCAAGTTCTATGTTATCATACAAGCAACAATAGCATGATAAATTGGTTCAAACACAACATATTTGATATATATGACATGTTTATGATCAATGGACATCAAAGCAATGCATATTTTAAGAGGTCAAGTTATGATGCACTTACCTCTTGAAGCTCCATGTGCTAACTATCAAGATCCTTGTGCCAGAAGTAATCTAGTGCTTTAGACACTCTTGATTGATCCCTTAGAAGCTTTTAGGATGATCAAAACCAGCTGGAAACCCCAGGAACAAGAATTGGCTCTTTCTTGCAAAAGTGACAAAAGTGACCAAAATGGTAACTCACTCAAATGGTGTTACAGTTGAGGGAAACATGTTGGGATAGTTTGAGGATGATATTTGGAGTGTGTTTGAAGTTTTGTTTGGTTTTGAAAGTGACTGAATCAAGACATGGCTTGTAAAATGCAGAAAAGTCAAAATTTGAGGTTTTGGAGGTTGACTTTTTGATTTTGAGGTTGTGCAATGTGGATGAAGGTTTGAACACCACCAATGGATGATTTATGACGTGTTTGGATCGTTATTTGAGTGTTTTTTTTGCTCTGGTTTCAAGAATTCCCAAATTGCTCCAATGTGACTTGAAAAAAAAGTAAGAGAGGGAGAGTGAGAAAACAAGGCTTTGGTATTGTTTTGGTGTGGTTTAAAACATCATAAATGACCTCTATTTATAGTAGAGGAGTTTTACTTTTGAAGGAATAGTGTTGGATGAGGGATCACTCTATTATCCAATGGATATGCCTATGTATCACTTCCTTAAATGCCAAGGTACAAAGTCTTCACTTGGCCATTGACTAGAGTTGGTCTTGGTAGCTATAGGTCTTCTGATCTTTGCAAGAAACTTGACTCAATTGGACTGATAGGCTCAGGTTCATGACAACTCTAAGCACCACATTAATTCAAAATGACAAAGTTGAAGTTTTTGGAATTGAAACTTGAATGATCACATGCTAAAGGATAGGATCGTTGACTCAATGGTCCAAGCTTGAAAATATCAAGTGAGTCATCAAGATTCCCTATGATCTTGGAAGAGGACAAAGCTTACAAGATGATAGAATTTAAAATGGAAATCGTGTGGCACAAGAAATGCACCAAATCTGCCTTAAAAACCAGTTTGAGCAAGGCATGTTGTGAGGTTCATAACTCCTTGATTAAGTTGAATCAATGGGAGTTCTTGTATTCTTTGGAAAGCTCTCATGACATACTTTAACTTTGATGTCCATAAATGGACCTGGTTCAGCTTGGATCAAGGTGAAAATGACCTCAAAGTTGGTAAAAAATGAAACAGATTCTGACTTTTTGAAAATTTCACTAAGTGTTGGAAAAAGTTGTCATTTTAACTTTTTGTGATTTTGATCAATCCATAACTCAAAATCCATGAGGATTTGTGTCATACCCCAAATTTTGACCACTAAGATTTACCATCATTGTGCAAATCATCATCACAATATGGGTGTGTCATTATGCCTCATCAGTCTCCCCAAAGATGGGTGAGTATTCACTACTATCAAAATTAGGGTTTCAAGCCCTCTCAGAGTTCTTAGACAAAGGATCAATCAAGGAATGACATGATCTTCAACTTGTCTACACCCTCAAACATACCCAAAGGATAAAAAAGGACTCCCACTTCAAGGATTAAGCACAAGGATGCTCCCTTCTAGGTGGATCAAGCCTCAAGATCGCCAGTGTCACCAAATTAGGGTTTTGATCGACCAGGGACTCCAGATGGAAATTTTCCTCTGGGCATGAGCCAAAGAGCCAAAACATAACCTAATATACTCCATCGAATCTCATGAACTCAATCATTAAGTCAATTTTTCCTCAGGGGATGCATTCATAAAAAATCAGGAATTAGGGTTTCTTGACCTAATTCACCCCTAAGTTGACTTTTGGGACAAATCATGAACCAAGACCTCAAGAGACGATTCTAGGATCTCCAATATTCCATATTGATCCATTTGGAACAATGGATTTATCCAAGAAGCTTGAGCAACAAGTTTCAATTTCATCTGAACCACAGTTAGGGTTTCGCGGGAAAAGTAAACTGTAACTTTGAGTTTTGACCAGGACATGCTCCCAAGCCCAAAGACATGATTCAATATCCTCTATACCACCCATGGAACATGTCCATCAAGTTTGATTTAGGTCAAGGACATGATTTCCTGAAGAATTGCACAGTTTGGAATTCATCGGATAAAAAGTCAACTGTGCACAAAAGTCAACTTTGACTTTTTGAGATTTTTCACAAAAATGGATTTTTAACCCTAAAATGGTGTTTATGTATGATTTGAATCATCATTCATCAAGAAAAATCAAAGAAAATGGGATAACTTGTAAAAGGGGTAACCATAAAAACTTAGAAAATTTTCTAAGTGATGGAAAAAAGTGACAAAGGTACCAACTTTGGAGGATCATAACTCCTAAACCACAAAGCCATTTTTTTCCATCCAAAGCTTGATTTGTAGATCTCATTGCCCTCTACAAAAGCTTCATACTGACCTATGTCCAAATTCCTCATGGATTTTGAGTTATAGAGTGATCAAAATCAAGAAAAGTCACTTTGTTCCAACACTTAGTGAAAATTTCACTAAGTCGGATTTTGTCTTACTTTTTTCCAAATGTAGGGGCATTTTTCACTTGGATCCAAAAAGCATCAAAACTAAATATGATCAAACAGTTGTTTTATCATGTAAGGGCTTTCCAAAATGGCCAAGAACATCACCAAATTCAATTTGAGCCATGAGATATGACATTGGCAAGTTGCCTTGCTGAAATCTGCCAAGGCAAGGCAGATTTTTGAACTTTTGGTCGATTTGCCAAAATCAGTCAATTCCAAGCCTTGTCATCACTTGGGACACATCTGAGGATTGAATCTAAAGGGGACAATCACTTAGCCAAGCCTCCAAAGTCCTTGGAACAAGAAATAGCATGCTAAACCTAGAATTGCCCAAAATAGGGACAAGACTCCAATTTTGGATTGGAGCATTCAATGGAAGCATCAAGGTGGCATGGACTGAGCCATTCTCAACTGAATTCAGTCAAGACTTATCCAAGACCAAGGGGACCAACAGCCTGTGCCCTAACCTCTAGTCAATGGCTAGAGGAGACTTGGATTTTCATTTGCCAACATTGGCCAAACCTACTCAGCAGTTGCCATTCACTATTCCTTGCAAAACAAACTTGCTCTACTATAAATAGAGCTCAATTGTGATCATTTTAAGTACACCAAAGGCCTACAACACTTGCCTTTCTCAAAATCCACTTCTCACTCTAAAAAATGCCTTTCTTAGCAAGTCACTATCGGGTTTTTCACTAGAGAGCAATTCCACTCAAACCAATCACACACGCACCTCATATACATCATATGTGAGCTGATCAAACACTTAAACAACATCTGGAACACTGATTTCTCAGAATCGCCAGTCAATTTTGCTCAAGGTTTTAACTAAGTTGCAGTTGAGATGCCATGAAGTGATTCAGCCAATTTCCATCAAGTCCAAGCATTCAAACACACTCCATAGGGTGTAGGGAAGCTGTTCAGATCATCACAACTCATCTGTAACACCTCTAACTCAGAAATCATTTTGCTTTTGCTGTCACAACCTAGAGGTAAGCCTAAACTTGGTCATCTCTCAATCTATGCATCTTTCCTCGCACAATACTTTTGCCAAATGTTCATAATCATGTATGGAATGTTTCCCCTCAAGTAATTGCTTTGTTTGAATCGTGTATTAAAAATCCCAGCCTTCATGCAGAAATTAGGGTTCTTGAGGATTTTTCGTGATTTCTTGTTTTATGCTTAATTTAAATGAAATTAATTGCCATAGACATGATCGTGAGGTTGAAACGAGTTTATTGGTATGTGGATTGCATGATATGATCAAGTATTCAGTGAGATTGGATAGAAAATGCAAATCTGGGCAAGGCAGAAAACGTGCGTGTTCTTGGTCCATGTTCTTGGCGCCATTTTCACAAATTCAAATATTTGAATTTTGTGATTTTATTTAATTGATTCAAAAATTAATTTCTCTCTGAGTTTTAATGATTTTGAGTTGATTCTTTTTTTAATAATTCACAAAAATGTTAAAATATTTTATTTTCCCAAAAAAACCCCAAAAATATTATTTATTTCATATAATTGATATTTTTGCAAAGAATTAATATTTTAATTATTTTTGACATTTTGAATATTTTTTCCATCTTGATTTTGCAACTTTTAATGACTTCTAATTATTTTGTAGGTCAATACTTAATTTTTTAAGCATTAATCCAAGATCACAATTTATTTTCCATATGTTAAACAATTTTGATCATTTTAATTGAATTTTTATTCAATTAAAATACATTTTGAAAACAAATTAGGGTTATTGGATTAATTCAACCCTAATAAATCATTTTCAAAACATTTTGGGCCTCTAATAGAGTGTAAGACCCAATCCCATTTTAACCAAAACCACTTTGGGCCTCAGATATTGTATAAGCCCCTTCGCGTTAAAAGAAAATCTCTGCGCGATCGCCATTTTAAACGAAAAATCATCTGGGCCTACCCTCGTGTTATAAGCCCCACTCTTTTTCTTTTGGGCCTCTAATAGAGTGTAAGACACAACCTTTTGCAAATACAAACCTATTTTGGGCTTCACTTATTGTATAAGTCCCGTTGTATTTCAAAAAGTTTGACGCGATCATCATCCGTTGAAAAACAAACTTTGGGCCTACCCTCGAGTAGTAAGACCCATTTCTTTTCTTTAAGACTTTTTGGGCCTCTTGAGAGAGTGTAAGACCCATCCCTTTGTACAGAAAAATAATTTTTGGGCCCCAGTCACTTGTATAAGTCCCTCTGTACAAATTCAAACAGTGCGCTCACTGATAAAACCCTGGGCCTCTCCTTGAGCTGTAAGCCTCAAATCTTTCTTTTTCAAAGCACTCTCTCCTTTGATTTTGAAATATACTATTGTTTTAAATCTTTCTTTGTTTAACAACTAACCAAACAGCATGGAAGCTCTACAACCGAGTAAGTGTTTACACGCTTTCATTTACCGCTTTCATATACATATAACTGTATTGTGGGGCTGTCTCGCTGTAAGTCTTCTTTCATAAACTCATATCAACTGTGTAATAATAGTATAGATATTTAGAGTTTCCCCGGCAACTACGTCTAGCACTAAGCCCGTTGATCACTCTTAAATAGTCAAAACTAGATCCCCATAGGATTACCAAACACAGTCTTCCCTCCTCTTGGGGTTAAACAATATGGAGATATGAAAGGCAACATTCTCGGTGAACCCTTTCATAGACTATCACTCGTAGAAGTTGTCAAGAAACTCTATTCCCCAGAGATGATCTCTTCTACGTGAAATTCATCTCTTGAGTTTCTTCCAAATTCTCGGACTTTCCTGGCTTGATCTATTCTCTGTGAATAACATGTCTTGAATTTCTCGGGGTTTGGGGACCCACAGGCTTCTTAAAAGCACTTGTCAAGAAACTCTACTCCCCAGAGATGATCTCTTCTCCGTGAATGGCATCTCTTGAGTTTCTTCCAAATTCTCTAACTTTCCTGGCTTGATCTTTTCCTCGTGAATAGCCTGTCTTGAATTTCTCGGGGTTTGGGGACCCACAGGCTTCTTAAAAGCACTTGTCAAGAAACTCTATTCCCCCGAGATGATCTTTTCTCCGTGAATGGCATCTCTTGAGTTTCTTCGAAATTCTCGAACTTTCCTGGCTTGATCTATTCCTCGTGAATAGTCTGTCTTGAATTTCTCTGGGTTTGGGGACCCATCGGCTTCTTAAAAGCATCGGCCTCCTCTTGGGCATTATTCAAGGACCCACAGGCTTCCTAAAAGCATCCCCGCCTCCTCTTTGGCTTAGTACAAGGACACGTCGGCTTCTTAGAAGTGTTCACAGCCTCCTCTTAGGCTTCATATAATGATTCTTCCTCCGGGAATGATAGCCTCCTCTTGGGCTTCATACAAGGACCTATCGGCTTCTTAAAAGTTTCCAGCCTCCTCTTGGGCTTCGTACAAATTGTCCCGACGACCTCCTAAAGGTATAGGAACAGAAATCAGTCATCTTAATAGAACAGTCTTTCCAAGAGTCTACTATTGTTTCTCAAAGCATAATACAAAAGATGACACTTTAGACTTGGCCAGTCTAATTTCCTTGAGTCTCCAAGACATTCTCAAGCTCCCTTCAAAAATAGGAAGAAAACTCGTAGACTCGGACAGTCTCAATCCCCTTTGGATTTCCCACTTCCTTAAAGAACAGGAAATAACCCTGATCCTCGAATCAAAATCCTTGAGTACAGCATTACTCATATAAGAACTGATTTTCTCTTTAAATCAGCATACTGGACCTGTCACTCAATTGAAACAGCGCCATAGCCTCCTCTTGGGCTTTGTACAATGAGTCTCCCCAGCAGAGCTAACAATTTTAGCCTCCATCTCGGGCTTCGTACGAGACACAAAAGACTCTCTTGTTGAGTCAAATAGCCTCCATCTCGGCTTTATACGAGATACAAAAAAAGACTCTCTTGTTGAGTCACAATCCTTTTAGCCTCTGTCTTGGGCTTTGTACAAGACATAAATCACTCCCTTGTTGAGTATAAAACCTTTAGCCTCCATCTCGGGCTTCGTACGAGATACCATAAAAGACTCTCTTGTTGAGTCAACTTCCTTTTAGCCTCCATCTCGGGCTTCGTACAAAATACTAGAGCACTCTCTCGTTGAGTATAAAAGACTCTCTTGTTGAGTCAAACACCTTTTAGCCTCCTCTTAGGCTTTGTATAAGGAACACCTTTTAGCCTCCTCTTAGGCTTTGTATAAGGAAAACCTTTTAGCCTCCTCTTAGGCTTTGTATAAGGAAAACCTTTTAGCCTCCTCTTAGGCTTTGTATAAGAAAACCACTGGTTGATCCAATCAACCTTTTAGCCTCAAAGTTGTGCCTCGTTCACAGTACACAAACATCAACAACTCCTTCCCCTTCATCTAATCGCTGTAAGCGGCAAGCCTCTGGATTATCTACATCCATGCCACTGTCCCTCTTTTAGCATGAGAAATTCCTAAGGAAGATAGCATTGCTCTACACTGAGTTAAAGTCTTCTCCTTCAGGTTGGAAATCCCCTATAAAGGAAATTATGGCATTGCCGGATTCACATATCCCGGTTAAAGTAATTCTTCTTTATAAACAGTTGTGACAAACAAACCTCTTTAGAGATGACAAATTATCTCTAAAGTCAAACCCTTTTAGCTTCACATCTTGGGCTTTGAACAAGATACAAACCACCTTTTGCTTCACGTCTTGGGCTTTGAACAAGACACCAAAATACCCATTTCCTCCCATAGAATAGGAGAAACTACGATCGCTCTGATTTCCCTGTTTTGGTAAACGGGAATACGTAGGCATAAGATTGAAAGAAAAATCTTAGCAAGAACACTAAACAAAAACCCAAAATCCCATACTTTCATACATCCGTCCTAACATCTTAACCTCCCACCAATCGACCGAACACTACTTTTAACAAAATAAACCCAATAGAGACCCCGAGTCTTTGTAGCATCTGTAAACCAACAATTTTGACTGTTTAACCTCAGTTTGCAAGCAGGGTTAATTTGAGACATCTATTTCCCTTCCTTCATCAGCTTCAATAGGATAAAAAATGAATCGAGATGTAGATACCAAAGAGCGGTAGTGCTTCGCAACCACATCCAAAATCGCTCGCTACAGAAAAATGGCGACTTCACTGGGGAGGTGTCATTAGGATCTGTCTCACCTTTTTAGCGAGATCTTGTTCTCTTCCCATCTATTAGGTGGAAACTTTAAAAGTGGCGCCCACCATGGGGTCGGTCTTTCTTTCTTTCTTGGATAGGACTCTTTGTTGACTTCACTAGGATCTTAGGTCAAAAAATCCTTTAAGTGGGGAAGGAACCACAGAATGGCGTCTCCACCGGGGAACCATTTTCTGTCAGGAACTTAAGATTCTTAGCTTTTAAAAGGTCTAGGACATTAGGACAAATATATATTGCTTTTCCTAATTGATATCTGTGTTTATTTTTCTGCTAATGGGAATGCGTGTGATGCCGCATGTGGAAAGATTGAGTATACACTTAAGATACGTGATGGCGACGAGGTCGACCATCAACCTCAATGGAGGCTTCCCAATGCAACCCATTCCCTCTCATAGGCAATGGGCCGATTGTGACGTCTGAGAAGCTAAGGAGCCAACCCTTTTGTAGTGCGGAAGCTATCGGAAATAGTTGTCGCGCGATACTACCCTCATTTGAGGCTGATGATCTATTCTCGGTGAATAGCATTTACTCTAAGATTTCATACAGCTCGTTGGCGATCCGCTTGTTGTTTGTTATCCTGGGAGGAGCTGATGATTTTGAGTACAGGTACAAAAAATCACCCTAGTATAAACCTTTGGGGATGGGTAGAGCCTTGACTTCATGACAACGACCCTTTGACCCCATGTTTTTTCTATGTTTTTGTGTGCTGCATTCATGCATTCATTTAAAAAAACATTAAAACATTCAAAAAATTTCTCTTCTAGTCTCTCTGTTTTTTTCAAATTAAACTAAGACTGTGATTGCAAATATCAGAGAAAAGGATTACGCTAATGGATTTCGGTAGAAGGAGAACTCATAAGTACACCTTTAGGATTCCAAAACTAGAGGATTTAATAGGTTTGGCGAGGATGATCACAAACCAAGAGTCTTTCAGAGCCAAGTATGGAGGTTTGCTATCTCTGCTAAGAGTCCATGCGCTCATTCAGTTCTACAATCTAGTCTATCATTGTTTTACATTCCCGGATTACCAGCTAGCACCAACGTTGGAGGGATATTCTCATCTGATTGATCTACACATTACAGATCAAGCTCCATTTTCTGGACTGGAAGAAATTCCAAAGAATCAGACCATTGCAAGAGCAATACATTTGGAAGAGTCTGAGGTCAGGACTCACATGACCACTAAGGGTGGCATACAAGGTTTTCCAGTCCAGTTCTTGACAAAGAAAGCCCTGTACTTCGCCAGTATCAGGAACGTGACTACTTTTGAAAGCATTTTTGTTTTACTCACCTACAGGTTATTTTTGTTGCCCAACATTAATAACTTCGTCGATATCAACTCCATTAAGGTTTTTTGGAAACCCTGTGCCGACTTTGCTCGCAGATGCGAATCATTCTGTATACTTGGGAAATTTGTACAGCGGAGGGGAGATCACATGCTGCGTACCTCTGCTTTATAAATGGTTTATCTCTCATTTGCCTAAGTCTGCTGCTTTTTGGGATCACAAGAGTGCCTTACGTTGGTCGCAGAAAATCATGTCCCTCACCAACTCTTTCATAGATTGGTGTAATAGGATTTATGATGGGATCAGGATCATTGACCGTTGTGGAAACTTCCCCAACGTACCCCTTATAGGAACTAAGGGAGGAATCAATGACCATCCAGTTCTCGTTCGTCGTTAATTTGGATACCCGATGAGGCACGTCCCATGGAGTGTTCATCTGGAAGGTCTTTTCTTCAAGGAAGGAGAAAGTGCCAGAACACTAAAGACGAAAATAGTGCACGCTTGGAAACATGTTCATAAGAAAGGACAGGAGTCTTTAGGAAAACCGGACTGTGTCTCGGTGGAGCCTTATCTCCACTGGGTGCAAACTAGAGCTCTCAAGCTAAGGATGCCTTATCCTCGTCATGGAGTTCTTCCACCGAGGGAGTCTGTCATGTACTTCATGACTGAGACTGAAAAGCTTCAGGTTACTCTCAACAAAGTTCAACGGGAGAGGAGGTCTTGGAAGAACAAGTACCGCACCCTCAATGTAGAGTGCATCAAAATACAGCAACTACTGAAAGATAAGGACGCTCTAATTGAAATTTTGGAGCAGCATGTTGTAGAGAATCAAGATGACCAAAGGAATTTGCTCGCTCCTTTCACCTGGCAAAGGAATGACAACCCGACAACGGCCCAAGAGCCCCGGTCAAAGAAAAGGAAAGTACCAGAATCAGCACCCGGTTTCTCTTCAGAGAGGACTCGGGACCCAATAGCTTAGGTTTCTGTTTCCGCACCTTGTAATCTACTGTATTTCCATTTCTGTAATCCTTTAAATTCAATAAAAAGGGGTTTTCCCACTGTTTGATATTTGCAATCTAATTGTCGAAGTTTATTTTGATTAAACCAAAAAACAATTAATATAATCATTGGATTCATCATTCTCACATCGCGTATTCTTCTTACCTACGAATCTCACGTTTGTGTCTCGATTCTAGAGTCAAACTGTCTCATTCGTATAATACTCGGGCCAATCGTCAGAAAAAGATGGATGATCTTGAGGAAGAAAACAGAGAGTTGAAAGAAGAGATCGACGCTCTGAGAGAGGATATGAGAAAGCTTCGTAACGACGTGCAAGCCATGGCAGAAGCTCAGCTACAAAGGACTGTGATCTCCGAGATCACCTCAACACCCATAGTGGAGAAGTATGATCCTAGGTATCAAATGCCGAAAAATCGTCCTTGGGGCATGCCTGTTAACTATATCCCGAAAGGATATGTTCCGCCGATCGCTGAAGATCAGGGAATCATAACAGAAGCCGCTGGGCCTGAAGGTTACAAACTTCGGGAAAACGAAGATGCCAGGGGCATACTAAAGACTCCTAAAGGTTACAAACTTTGGGAAACGCCAAGATTCACTGCCGTAGTCACGGTACCACCCCCTGTGGTGCACACTGTCCCGGAAGGACAGATTCCGCCGATACCTTCTGGTAAGAAGGAAACTATGTTCGATAGAATGGATGAATTCCAGGAACAGTTCCTGAAAATACAGAAGGAACTGCAAGCCATTCGCCGTCAGGATTTATTTGGAAAGGACGCCGCAGACCTTTGTCTGGTCCCCAATGTGAAAGTTTCGCACAAATTTCAATTGCCCGACTTTGAAAAATACAAGGGTAACTCTTGCCCTCAGAGCCATTTGCTGATGTACGCTCGGTGAATGTTAGCTCAGACGGAGAATCAGGACCTACTGATTCACTACTTTCAAGATAGTTTAACCGGTGCCGCACTCAAATGGTACATGGGTTTAAACCATACTACGATTAGTACATTCAGAGATCTTGGTACTGCCTTTGTCCAACAATACAAATACAATTTGGACATGGCACCGGACAGAGATCAACTCAGATCAATGTCACAAAAGGACAAGGAAACCTTTTAGGAGTACGCTCAAAGATGGCGTGAAATTGCCGCTCAGATTTGTCCACCTCTTGAGGAAAAAGAGATGACAAAGATCTTCTTAAAAACCTTAAGCTCATTTTACTATGATAGAATGGTTGCCAGTGCACCCAGTGATTTCACCGAGATGGTGGGCATGGGAGTTCGTCTTGAGGAAGCCGTCCGAGAAGGACGTTTGGTAAGAGACTCTGGATCATCAAGTAGTACAAAACGATACGGTAGTGCTCTCCCTAAGAAAAAAGGGCAAGATATTGGGAATATCTCTCTCGGAAAGAAAAGGCGATGGTACCAACCAGTAGCAGCTGTGACTCCTGCTATCAGCCCTACGCCTATTCCTACGTATCAGCCTCAGGTCGCGCAGAGCCAACCTAATCAGCAAAGGACACAACAGCCTCTTCAGCAGGCTCGTCCTCCATATAATAACAACCGTACAGCGCGGCCACCAGGGTTTGATCCTATACCCATGTTATACGCAGAACTATTTCCATTACTACTAGCTAAGGGGCACATCCAGACTAAGTCTCCTCTTACAGTACCGGAAAATCCTCCTTTTTGGTTTAAGGTGGATTAGACATGCCCTTATCATCAAGGAGGATCAGGGCATAACATAGAGAATTATCTCAATTTCAAATTCGACGTGCAAAAGCTTGTTAGGAGCGGGCTCTTATCTTTCAAAGATACGAATCCCAATTTTCTCACAAACCCGCTGCCTCAACATGAGAAAGCTGCAGTCAACCTGATTGAGAAAGAATTTAACAATGTCTATCAAATTCACGATGTACTCTTGTTGAGGACCAATCTGGTCAAGATGCATTGTAGACAGAGTGGATACGGCCATATGCCACCTCATAATTATCACCAGTGTGATGTCTGCTCTAAAAGTAATCAAGGATGTTTTGTGGTGCAATCAGCTCTACAGGAACAGATGGATCTCGGATGGATCCAAGAGCACCTAGTTCGTGGAGTTAACATGGTTTACACAAATTCCAAAGTCATTCAGAACCACGACATCCGTGCGATGAATGCCAACTTGGTGGCAATGCACTCAAGGCAAAGCCAGTATCATAATCTGCCACGACACGATTACAGTTCTTGTCTGACTTGCTCGATAAATAAACAGGGATGCTCTTTCATACATGAGGCCCTCCAGCGTCAGATGGATCTTGGATGGATCCAGGACTACCATGATAGGAATCCCTATCAGATCAATATGGTTCAAATCTTCGACATTCGCCTGATGAATACCAACTTGGTAGAGTTGCATGCTGAGCAGGTCCGACTCGGATTCCTAATATCACATAATTATCACAACTGTAAAGCGGGTTGCGAAAACGATCAGGGATGTGCCCTTGTCCAGGAAGCACTTCAACACTTGTTAAATCATTGGTGGATGCCAATCTACATGGATGAAGATACTCAGCAAATTAGTATCAATAACAGAAACCCCACTCGGCGTCAAAGTATGGATGTCCGACTCGTGGAAGCTAACCTAGTGAAGTTACATTGTATTTAAAGTGGGCGTGGCCAGGTGCCACCACACAATTATGAACGTTGTGGAGTCTGTTCGGAAAGTAACCAAGGGTGCTACCTTGTGCGAGCAGCTCTCCAGGGGCAGGTGGATCCTGGAGAGATTCGCCCGTATCCAGGTTCCGGACCCATCAATTGGTCGCCGAACTAACATGCTAATCAAATTGAGGACGTTGTCGTCATCTCTAATCATCAGAGGAATAGGAATGTTTTTGCCATTATCCCTCTCTTGACGAATCCAAAGTTCCCAACCGAGAACGGATCGAGATTATCTACGATGGTCAGAAAAACTAGAAGGTTCCCATAGTCATCTATCTACCGGACCACTTTCGTATGAATCAGCTAAGGCAATCCCTTACAAATACGGTGCAACGATAATTGAAAATGGAAGGAAAATCCATTACCCTCCGTCGTGAATATTGCAGACATCAGTCGTGTAACACGGAGTGGTAGAATCTTCAACAGAGGAGTTGGAGAGTCTAACAAAGAAAAGGAACATTAGACAGAAGCTCCCAATCCACCATTCGGTCAATCCATTAATCCCGACCTTTCAAAAAACAATGATGAGATACTAAAGCTCATCCAAAGGAGTGAATACAACATTGTCGATCAACTATTACAGACTCCTTCAAAGATCTCGGTATTATCACTGTTACTCAGTTCAGAAGCGCACAGGGAGGCTCTACAGAAAGTCTTGGAGCAAGCCTTTATGGAACAGGATGTAACAATCAGACAGTTCGATAGTATTGTCTCTAACATCACTTCTTGCAATAATTTGGGATTTAGTGATGAGGATTTACCTGAAGAGGGTCGCTGTCATAACATGGCACTCAATATTACAGTCAACTGCCAGGACGATGCTTTAGCCAGCGTACTGGTAGACACAGGGTCAGCCCTGAATGTTATGCCGAAGTCCACTTTGATGCAATTATCATTCAAAGGCCCTCCGATGAGAACCAGTGAGGTCGTCGTCAAGACGTCCGACGGATCCAAAAAAACGGTTATTGGCGAAGTTGACCTTCCCATAACTATTGGTCCTCACACTTTCCAAGTCACCTTCTAGGTCATGGACATCCGGGCTACTTACAGTTTTTTATTAGGAAGACCTTGGATACATCAGGCTGGAGCGGTCACCTCGACCTTCCACCAAAAGCTAAAGTTCGTCCAAAACGGCCAACTCATCATAGTCTGTGGGGAACAGGCCTTACTCGTCAGCAATTTATCGTCATCCACTTATGTGGAACCAGAAGGGATAATTGGAACCCAGTTCCAAGCGCTTTTGCTACACAAGGACGAACAATCCGGAGGAGGAACTTCGATTTCCTCATACAAAGATGCTATTAAAGCAGTCGAGAGTACCGATACAACAGGATGGGGATAACTAGTCATTCCTACTAGCAATACAACAAAGAAGGGTCTTGGTTTTTCTGCAACTTGTACCCGGACAGCTGCTAACACTGAAAGTCTTCATCCTATCCAGAACTTCTTCCACAGTGGAGGTTTCCTTCACCCAGTGTCTCAAATAGTCCATGCTATCAATGAGGAGGATCTCTCCGACACAGATGAGGAATGGAAGTCCTATCTTAATGAGGATGGTTATATGTCTCAGGAAGAGGTGCCTACGCCATTTTTCTATCCCGCACAGAGTCCGAGATTTATACCACGGTCAGATGTCGAAATGATATACGGAGGTTGTGATCCGGAAGGATGTCGTGCTCCGCCAAGTTCATTAGAGGAGGGCACTCTGATGAAAGACAACTTTGACCACAATTACTATGGCCCGATGGATGGCCTGCCAATGTGGCAGCCTTACCCAGGAGACTTGGGGCCAGAAAGTCAGCCGAGTAATGAAACTCAGCTGAGCATCATTGAATAGAATACCTGTGTCCCCACCATGTCATGGGATCAACACTCAGGTCATTTAGAAACTACTCAACATGACCATGAATTTGAAACGTTTGCAGGACTAGAATTCATTAACTATGCATTTCCCGAGGTCAACGTCATCGAAAGGGATGACCCCTCCAGATCCAGAGAAGTGTGGGACACCTTGGGACAGCCGAGTGGAAAATACGGCTATATGGTCAAGTACACCGCTCCCGAGAGCTCTCGTATCAGGCTCGAAGATATCCAGCCAACTGGATGGGGGGATACATCTAAGAGCACAAATGATATGTAAAACGCAACAGAGGAATTCTCCTACGACAACTCGGCCTGGGAGACAGATTCCAATGATCCTGCTCCACCAGAAATCAGCGTCATTTCTGAAGACAAATTAAGGAAGGTGCCAGACTTTGGGATTCACCGAGGAGTTCGCCGCCAATGGGTTGCTGTCGATGTTCCGAAGGTCGTTCGCCAATCAAAGTAATTGCCATCTTTAACCTTTCACCCTGCCCAGGTGAAACAGATGTTTTAATAGGGCTCGCTTTCTGTAAATTTCCCTCTTCGCTTAGCCCGAAGCGACAAAGTTTTGTTTTATAGGGTTGTAGTTTCAAGAATCGACTTGTTCATTAATAAAATAACGTCGTTCTGTAATTTCCGCATTAATTACTGTTTTCTCTTTTCGCTTTTCTCAGAAAATGGTAATCCTAAAAAATAATTAAATAATAAAAACAAGCAGTAATAAAAAATAAAATACACTGCACACACTTTTGCATTCTCTCTGTCTCTTCTAAACACGAATCATCACGTCATGCAGATTGCTTGTTTTAAACCCCGTTGAAACATACGATCCGATGCCATCTCCCAACTTGGAGTTCCCGGTATTTGGGGCTGAAGAAGAAGTTGACAACGAAATTCCAGAAGAGATCTCCCGACTACTCAGACAAGAGGAAAAGTCTATTGAACCTCACAAAGAGTCGTTGGAAATGGTAAACTTGGGTTCAGAAAAAGAGAGAAAAGAAATCAGGATTGGGGCACTGCTCAGTCCAACTGCCAAAGAGAGCTTGACAAAGCTTCTCAAAGAATTCCCCGATGTATTCGCTTGGTCCTATCAGGATATGCCAGAGTTAGATACCAGCATCGTGGAACATCACTTACCGTTAAGATCGGAATGTCCGCCAGTAAAGCAGAGGTTGAGAAGGACTCACCCGGACATGGCCATCAAAATCAAAGAGGAAGTACAGAAACAGATTGACGCGGGATTCCTCGCTACGTCTGAATATCCTCAATGGTTAGCCAACATCGTACCCGTTCTGAAAAAGGACGGAAAGGTCAGAATGTGTGTCGACTACAGAGATCTAAATAAGGCTAGTCCAAAGGACGACTTTCCTTTACCACACATTGACATGCTGGTTAATAGTACAGCAAAGTTCAAAGTCTTCTCCTTCATGGATGGATTCTCGGGCTATAACCAGATTAAAATGGCGTCGAAAGACATGGAGAAAACTTCATTCATCACCCCATGGGGTACCTTTTGTTACAAGGTAATGCCGTTCGGTTTGAAGAACGCCTGGGCAAACCTATCAAAGGGCCATGACTACTCCTTTTCATGACATGATACACAAAGAAATCGAGGTATATGTCGATGACATGATTGCCAAATCTAAGACAGAAGAGGAGCATGTGACCCACTTGTCAAAGTTATTCGAGCGGTTGAGAAAGTACAAACTCTGCTTGTATCCCAACAAATGCACCTTCGGTGTCTGTTCAGGGAAACTCTTAGGGTTCATCGTCAGCCAGAAAGGAATTGAGGTTGATCTTGACAAGGTCAAGGCCATTCAAGAAATGCCTTCTCTGAAAACTGAAAAACAAGTCAGAGGATTCCTGGGACGTTTGAACTACATCTCCAGATTCATATTCCTCATGACCGCGACATGTGCGCCGATTTTCAAATTACTCAAAAAGAACCAGGACTGCGTTTGGACAGAAGATTGCCAAACCGCCTTCGACAGTATTAAGGAATATCTGTTGAATCCTCCGATTCTATCACCTCTAGTAGAAGGAAGACCACTGATCATTTACCTCACAGTCTTGGAAGACTCAATGGCGTGTGTACTTGGCCAACAAGACGAAACCAAAAGGAAAGAGTCTGCCATTTACTATCTAAGCAAGAAGTTCACCGACTATGAGACTCGGTACACGACGCTTGAGAAAAATTGTTGTGCTTTGGCTTGGGCAGTCAAACGTCTACGTCAGTACATGATTCGTCATACTACTTGGTTAATCTCCGAAATGGATCCAATCAAGTACGTCTTCGAAAAACCTGCTCTCACGGGAAGGATTGCCAGTTGGCAGATGTTGCTATCAGAATATGACATAGAGTACCACGCTCAGAAAGCCATTAAAGGAAGTATTTTAGCCGATTATTTGGCTCATCAATAGATTGACGATCAAGAATCAATCGGGTTTGACTTCCCAGACGAAGATGTCATGTATCTAAAGATGAAAGACTGCGACGAACCGCTACCCAGTGAAGGGCCAGAACCAGGTTCCCAGTGGGGACTTATCTTTGACGGAGCAGTTAATCATTATGGAAATGGAATTGGGGCAATAATTGTTACCCCTCAGGGTACCCACATTCCTTTCACCGCTCGACTTACGTTCAAATGTACAAACAACGAGGCCGAATACGAAGCTTGTATTATGGGTCTCGAAGAAGCGATTGATTTAAGGATAAAAAACTTGGACGTATACGGCGATTCAGCCTTGGTTATCAATCAGATAAAAGGAGATTGGAACACATACCAATCAGGATTGATTCCTTACAAAGATTACGCGAGAAGGTTGTTACCTTTCTTCAACAGAGTTGAGCTTCATCACATCCCTCGTGATGAGAATCACATAGCTGATGCATTAGCCACTCTATCTTCCATGATTAGTGTAGGTTAATGGGATGACCTACCTAAGATCGACATAATACGCCTTGAAAGGCCCGCTTACATCTTCGCGATTGAAGCAGTCATAGACGAAAAACCTTGGTATCACGATATCAAATGCTTCCTTCAAAAATAAGAGTACCCACCTGGGGCACTAAGGAAGGACAGAAAAACCCTCAGAAGACTAGCAAGCAGCTTCTTCCTGAGTGGTGATACTCTTTATAAGAGAAATTTTGACATGGTCTTGCTTCGATGCGTAGACAGACCAGAAGTAGACATGCTGATAAAAGAAATTATTAAAGGATCCTTTGGCACTCATGCCAACGGACACACAATGGCGAGAAAAATTCTGAGAGCAGGGTACTATTGGTTGACGATGGAATCTGAATGCTACAAGTACGTGAGGAGGTGTCACAAGTGTCAGATATACTCCGACAAAATTCATGTACCACCAACACATCTCAAAGTTCTTTCTTCCCCATGGCCTTTCTCTATATGGGGAATCGATATGATCGGCATGATTGAACCTAAAGCTTCAAACGGACATCGGTTCATCCTGGTTGCCATTGACTATTTCACCAAGTAGGTTGAAGCAGCGTCATACACTAATGTAACCCGACAAGTGGTGGTCCGATTTATCAAAAACAGTATCATCTGCCGTTATGGTGTTTCGAGCCAGATCATTACTGATAATGGATCAAACTTGAATAAATAGATGATGAAAGAGTTGTGCGCAGAGTTCAAGATTGAACACCATAACTCATCTCCCTACCGACCCAAGATGAACGGAGCGGTAGAAGCGGCTAACAAGAACATCAAGAAGATTGTTCAAAAGATGGTTGTAACCTATAAAGATTGGCACGAGATGCTACCCTTTGCTCTTCACGGTTATCGCACATCTGTCCGTACTTCAACAGGGGCAACCCCTTTCTCTCTAGTATATGGCATGGAGGCACTGCTCCCCGTAGAAGTAGAGATCCCATCAATCCGGGTATTGATGGAAGCAAAGCTTACAGAAGCTAAATGGTGTCAAAGTAGACAAGACGAACTGAATCTGATCGAAGAGAAGTGAATCACGGCACTATGCCATGGTCAGTTATATCAACAGAGAATGAAGAAGGCATTTGACAAAAAGGTCCGACCTCACGTCTTCAGGAAAGGAGAGCTTGTGCTAAAAAAGATACAATCATTTCTCACTAATTCTCGGGGTAAATGGACTCCGAATTATGATGGCCCCTATATGGTCACGAAAGCTTTCTCAGGCGGCACCTTGAGACTTGCAACCATTGACGGAGAAGAATTTGCCTACCCCACGAATGTTGATGTAGTCAAGAAATACTTCGCCTAAAAAAAACGTCTCGGTGGATTGAAAACCCGAAAGGGCGGTCCAGGAAAAAGTTAGAGACAAAATAAAAAAAATCATCCCAGTGGATTGGAAACATCACAGTACAATCCAGGCAAAAATTAGGGATAATGGCAAGTAACTATGTTCAACAGAGGCAAGTCCCTCAGCAGCAGTTACACCATCCGTCGGAGGAAAACTCCAGTCAAGGTCATCTTCGACAGAAGCTCAGGATGTCCCGAATTCAAAGTTGGTAGAAGGATAGTGGTCGTTATGTTTCAACGTAGCCCTTTTCCCTGTAAATTACCATTTTCTAACTTTGTAAATACTCTTTGGAATCACGCGTTTGGCTGATCTCCGTCTTATCAATAAAATTTGAGCCCTTGTGCTTTTGTTTGTAATTCTCATTTGTTTTAGCTTTACAAAACGACAATTTGATATGATTAACGATTCTTGAAATAAAACAAAAAATGAATTTACTTGTAAAACTATTTCTGCTTTAAAATAAAGATGGCAATTTCTTTTGACTGTTAAACATCAAAAGAGCATCAACCGCTTCTCCAGAAGTAAGCGAACTTCAAAGTGCAGAATCAAAGTACTCCTTCTACGCCAGTGCGCCTGAATGAAGGATCAACAGTGTCGGATGCGACTATTCCATCTGACCTCTTCGGCAGAGTTCTTATCTCCTAAGCCCGACCAACATAGTTCCCCGTGAGGACTACTTCTCCTAAGCAAGGTAGGATTGCTATCTTGAACAAAGTGATACCTTTCATCTCCCGCGACGGCCGAGTATCCAGTCGTGTTCAT
This sequence comes from Lathyrus tuberosus, assembly GCA_022829125.1. Lineage (NCBI taxonomy): Eukaryota > Viridiplantae > Streptophyta > Magnoliopsida > Fabales > Fabaceae > Lathyrus > Lathyrus tuberosus. The sequence goes on from JALAZF010000422.1 coordinate 1,147,722, forward strand.
CCATTAGTTTGTATGTCGCGTCAGTTTTGTCAGCATATACATACATACATCATGCATTTTACTTGCATTCGCATTCATATTGCATCACTATCACTTTAGTCGGTCTCATCCCCTAGTGATAAAAGTCCTCTCAATCGAGTTGTCAGCTCTTTCCTCGTCAGGAAGTGTTGCGTCTAAACAATCTCGCCTCCAGTTATTTCTGAATTAAAGATAGGACCTGGACCACTTTGATAACTTGAACCTCTGAAAAACCAGAGAACCTTCAGTCAACATCACTCTTCGCCATTGAAGATGATATCTTTGCTTTCCCGGATTAAGGAAAATCCCGAGAGAAAGCCTCCTAATCAGAGATTCGGTGGTACAACAGTTTCTCCGAAAAACCTCTGATGAAAAGGTCATCGGCACCTCAAATTGGATCCCATCATATGGCATTTCTCTGGGAAGATCCCGAGAAAAGTATGATGTAAGACCCCAAACGAAGGCAGTCTTTCAGGAGACTCATTTTCCCCAGTAGAAACAAACGGCGTCTCCAACAGAGAAGTTTGTGCACCTCTACAACTCAGACGACTGGATTCCCCAGCAAGTCTGCCATCAACTTTTTCCGTCAAATGGCATCTCCCCAGGAAAATTCGGCGAGAAGTTTGAGGAAAACGCTACGTATAGCGTCCTTCGTCAATTAAGTTTATTGACAAAAGAAACTGAGACCAGTTCCTTGGTAGGAAACCAGGATCGAGGGGAAGTTTATTTCAGAAACTGAGACCAGTTCCTTGGTAGGAAACCAGGATCGAGGGGAAGTTTACTTCAGAAACTAAGACCAGTTCCTTGGTAGGAAACCAGGATCGAAGGGAAGTTTAAAAAAGAAACTAAGACCAGTTCCTGGGTAGGAAACTAGGATCGAGGGGAAGTTTATTTCAGAAACTAAGACCAGTTCTTGGGTAGGAAACCAGGATCGAGGGGAAGTTTATTTCAGAAACTGAGACCAGTTCCTTGGCTGAAGACCAGGATCGAGGGGAAGTTTTTACCTTTTCTAAGAATCATTGCTTAGCAAAAGAAGAAGAATGCAATATGCCATTCATAACCACCATCAAAAGGGTATTCTGATATTTAATCCTCTTGCACCCCGAATGCCCGAATACCTTCGTCATTCACACCTTCGTGTCCAAGAAGATTAAATAGGGGCATCTGTCATACCCCAAATTTTGACCACTAAGATTTCCCATCATTGTACAAATCATCATCACAATATGGGTGTGTCATTATGCCTCATCAGTCTCCCCAAAGATGGGTGAGTATTCACTCCTATCAAAATTAGGGTTTCAAGCCCTCTTAGAGTTCTTAGACAAAGGATCAATCAAGGAATGACATGATCTTCAAATTGTCTACACCCTCAAACATACCCAAAGGATCAAAAAGGACTCCTACTTCAAGGATTAAGCACAAGGATGCTCCCTTCTAGGTGGATCAAGCCTCAAGATCGCCAGTGTCACCAAATTAGGGTTTTGATCGACCAGGGCCTCCAGATGGAAATTTTCCACTGGGCATGAGCCAAAGAGCCAAAACATAACCTAATATACTCCATGGAATCTCATGAACTCAATCATTAAGTCAATTTTGCCTCAGGGGATGCATTCATCAAAAATCAGGAATTAGGGTTTCTTGACCTAATTCACCCCTAAGTTGACTTTTGGGACAAATCATGAACCAAGACCTCAAGAGAGGATTAGAGGATCTCCAATATGCCATATTGATCCATTTGGAACAATGGATTGATCCAAGAAGCTTGAGCAACAAGTTTCAATTTCATCTGAACCACAGTTAGGGTTTTGCGGAAAAAGTCAACTGTAACTTTGACTTTTGACCAGGACATGCTCCTAAGCCCTAAGACATGATTCAATATCCTCTATACCACCCATGGAACATGTCCATCAAGTTTGATTTAGGTCAAGGACATGATTTCCTGAAGAATTGCACAGTTTGGAATTCATCTGATAAAAAGTCAACTGTGCACAAAAGTCAACTTTGACTTTTTGAGATTTTTCACAAAAATGGATTTTTAACCCTAAAATGATGTTTATGTATGATTTGAATCATCATTCATCAAGAAAAATCAAAGAAAATGGGATAACTTGTAAAAGGGGTAACCAAAAAAACTTAGAAAATTTTCTAAGTGATGGAAAAAAGTGACAAAGGTACCAACTTTGGAGGATCATAACTCCTAAACCACAAAGCCATTTTTTTCCATCCAAAGCTTGATTTGTAGATATCATTTCCCTCTACAAAAGCTTCATACTGACCTATGTCCAAATTCCTCATAAATTTTGAGTTATGGAGTGATAAAAATCAAGAAAAGTCACTTTGTTCCAACACTTAGTGAAAATTTCACTAAGTCAGATTTTGCCTTACTTTTTTCCAAATGTAGGGGGATTTTTCACTTGGATCCAAAAAGTATCAAAACCAAATATGATCAAACAGTTGTTGTATCATATAAGGCTTTCCAAAATGGCCAAGAACATCACTAAATTCAATTTGAGCCATGAGATATGACATTGGCAAGTTGCTTTGCTGAAATCTGCCAAGGCAAGGCAGAGTTTTGTACTTTTGGTCGATTTGCCAAAATCAGTCAATTCCAAGCCTTGTCATCACTTGGGACACATCTGAGGATTGAATCTAAAGGGGACAATCACTGAGCCAAGCCTCCAAAGTCCTTGGAACAAGAAATAGCATGCTAAACCTAGAATCGCCCAAAATAGGGACAAGACTCCAATTTTGGATTGGAGCATTCAATGGAAACATCAAGGTGGCATGGACTGAGCTAATCTCAACTGAAATCAGTCAAGACTTATCCAAGACCAAGGGGACCAGCAGCCTGTGCCCTAACCTCTAGTCAATGGCTAGAGGAGACTTGGATTTTCATTTGCCAACATTGGCCAAACCTACTCAGCAGTTGCCATTCACTATTCCTTGCAAAACAAACTTGCTCTATTATAGATAGAGCTCAATTATGATCAGTTTAAGTACACCAAAGGCCTACAACACTTGCTCTACTATAGAGAGTAATTCCACTCAAACCAATCACACACACATCTCATATACATCATATGTGAGCTGATCAAACACTTAAACAACATCTGGAACACTGATTTCTCAGAATCACCAGTCAATTGCTCAAGGTTTTAACCAAGTTGCAGTTGAGATGCCATGAAGTGATCCAGCCAATTTCCATCAAGTCCAAGCATTCAAACACACTCCATAGGGTGTAGGGAAGCTGTTCAGATCATCACAACTCATCTGTCACACCTCCAACTCAGAAATCAATTTGCTCTTGCTGTCACGGCCTAGAGGTAAGCCTAAACTTGGTTATCTCTCAATCTATGCATATTTCCTCGCACAATACTTTTGCCAAATGTTCATAATCATGCATGGAATGTTTCCCCTCAAGTAATTGCTTTGTTTGAATCGTGTATTAAAAATCCCAGCCTTCATGCAGAATTTAGGGTTCTTGAGGATTTTTCGTGATTTCTTGTTTTATGCTTAATTTAAATGAAATTAATTGCCATAGACATGATAGTGAGGTTGAAACGAGTTGATTGGTATGTGGATTGCATGATATGATAAAGTATTTAGTGAGATTGGATAGAAAATGCAAATCTGGGCAAGGCAGAAAACGCGCGTGTTCTTGGTCCATGTTCTTGGCGCCATTTTCACAAATTCAAATATTTGAATTTTGTGATTTTATTTAATTGAATCAAAAATTCATTTCTCTCTGAGTTTTAATGATTTTGAGTTGATTATTTTTTTAATAATTCACAAAAATGTTAAAATATTTTATTTTCCCAAATAATCCCAAAAATATTATTTATTTCATATAATTGATATTTTTGCAAAGAATTAATATTTTAATTGTTTTTGACATTTTGAATATTTTTTCCATCTTGATTTTGCAACTTTTAATGACTTCTAATTATTTTGTAGGTCAATACTTAATTTTTGAAGCATTAATCCAAGATTACAATTTGTTTTCCATATGTTAAACAATTTTGATCATTTTAATTGAATTTTTATTCAATTAAAATACATTTTGAAAACAAATTAGGGTTTTTGGATTAATTCAAACCTCATAAATCATTTTCAAAACATTTTGGGTCTCTAATAGAGTGTAAGACCCAATCCCCTTTTAACCAAAACCACTTTGGGCCTCAGATATTGTATAAGCCCCTTCGCGTTAAAAGAAAATCTCGGCGCGATCGCCATTTTAAACGAAAAATCATCTGGGCCTACCCTCGTGTTATAAGCCCCACTCTTTTTCTTTTGGGCCTCTAATAGAGTGTAAGACCCAACCCTTTGTAAATACAAACCTATTTTGGGCTTCACTTATTGTATAAGTCACGTTGTATTTCAAAAAGTTCGACGCGATCATCATCCGTTGAAAAACAAACTTTGGGCCTACCCTAGAGTAGTAAGACCCATTTCTTTTCTTTAAGACTTTTTGGGCCTCTTGAGAGAGTGTAAGACCCATCCCTTTGTACAGAAAAATAATTTTTGGGCCCCAGTCACTTGTATAAGTCCCTCTGTACAAATTCAAACAGTGCGCTCACTGATAAAACCCTGGGCCTCTCCTTGAGTTGTAAGCCCCAAATCTTTCTTTTTCAAAGCACTTTCTCCTTTGATTTTGAAATATACTGTTGTTTTAAATCTTTCTTTGTTGAACAACTAACCAAACAGCATGGAAGCTCTACAACCGAGTAAGTGTTTACACGCTTTCATTTACCGCTTTCATATACATATAACTGTATTGTGGGGCTGTCTCGCTGTAAGTCTTCTTTCATAAACTTGTATCAACTGTGTAATAATAGTATAGATATTTAGAGTTTCCCCAGCAACTACGTCTAGCACTAAGCCCGTTGATCACTCTTAAATATTCAAAACTAGATCCCTATAGGATTACCAGACACAATCTTCCCTCCTCTTGGGGTTAAAAAATATGGAGATATGAAAGGCAGCATTCTCGGTGAACCCTTTCATAGACTGTCACTCGTAGAAGTTGTCAAGAAACTCTATTCCCTAGAGACGATCTCTTCTCCGTGAATTGCATCTCTTGAGTTTCTTCCAAATTCTCGAACTTTCCTGGCTTGATCTATGCCTTGTGAATAGCCTGTCTTGAATTTCTCGGGGTTTGGGGACCCATCGGCTTCTTAAAAGCATCAGCCTCCTCTTGGGCATTGTTCAAGGACCCACAGGCTTCCTAAAAGCATCCCCGCCTCCTCTTGGGCTTAGTACAAGGACACATTGGCTTCTTAGAAGTATTCACAACCTCCTCTTAGGCATCGTATAATGATTCTTCCTTCGGGAATGATAGCCTCCTCTTGGGCTTCATACAAGGACCTATCGGCTTCTTAAAAGTTTCAAGCCTCCTCTTGGGCTTCGTACAAATTATCCCGACGACCTCCTAAAGGTATAGGAACAGAAATCAGTCATCTTAATAGAACAGTCTTTCCAAGAGTCTACTGTTTCTCAAAGCATAATACAAAAGATGACACTTTAGACTTGGACAGTCTAATTTCCTTGAGTCTCCAAGACATTCTCAAGCTCCCTTCAAAAATAGGAAGAAAACCCGTAGACTCGGACAGTCTCAATCCCCTTTGGATTTCCCACTTCCTTAAAGAACAGGAAATAACCCTGATCCTCGAATCAAAATCCTTGAGTACAATATTACTCATATAAGAACTGATTTTCTCTTTAAATCATCATACTGGACCTGTCACTCAACTGAAACAGCGCCATAGCCTCCACTTGGGCTTTGTACAATGATTCTCCCCAGTGGAGCTAACAATTTTAGCCTCCATCTCAGGCTTCGTACGAGATACAAAAGACTCTCTTGTTGAGTCAAATAGCCTCCATCTCGGGCTTTATACTAGATACAAAAAAAGACTCTCTTGTTGAGTCACAATCCTTTTAGCCTCCGTCTTGGGCTTTATACAAGACACAAATCACTCCCTTGTTGAGTATAAAACCTTTAGCCTCCATCTCGGGCTTCGTACGAGATACCATAAAAGGCTCTCTTGTTGAGTCAACTCCCTTTTACCCTCCATCTCAGGCTTCGTACGAAATACTAAAGCACTCTCTCGTTGAGTATAAAAGACTCTCTTGTTGAGTCAAACACCTTTTAGCCTCCTCTTAGGCTTTGTATAAGGAACACCTTTTAGCCTCCTCTTAGGCTTTGTATAAGGAAAACCTTTTAGCCTCATCTTAGGCTTTGTATAAGGAAAACCTTTTAGCCTCCTCTTAGGCTTTGTATAAGAAAACCACTGGTTGATCCAATCAACCTTTTAGCCTCAAAGTTGTGCCTCGTTCACAGTACACAAACATCAACAACTTCTTCCCCTTCATCTAATCGCTATAAGCGCCAAGCTCTGGATCATCTACATCCATGCCACTGTCCCTCTTTTAGCATGAGAAATTCCTAAGGAAAGATAGCATTGCTCTACACTGAGTTAAAGTCTTCTCCTTCAGGTTGGAAATCCCCTATAAAGGAAATTATGGCATTGCCGGATTCACATATCCCGGTTAAAGTAATTCTCCTTTATAAACAGTTGTGACAAATAAACCTCTTTAGAGATGACAAATTCTCTCTAAAGTCAAACCCTTTTAGCTTCACATCTTGGGCTTTGAACAAGATACAAACCACCTTTCGCTTCACGTCTTGGGCTTTGAACAAGACACCAAAATACCCATTTCCTCCCATAGAATAGGAGGAACTATGATCGCTCTGATTTCCCTGTTTCGGTAAACGGGAATACGTAGGCATAAGATTGAAAGAAAAATCTTAGCGAGCACACTAAACAAAAACCCAAAATACCATACTTTCATACATCCGTCCTAACATCTTAACCTCCCACCAATCGACCGAACACTACTTTTAACAAAATAAACCCAATAGAGACCCCGAATCTTTGTAGCATCTGTAAACCAACAGTTTTGACTGTTTAACCTCAGTTTGCAAGCAGGGTTAATTTGAGACATCTATTTCCCTTCCTTCATCAGCTTCAATAGGATAAAAAATGAATCGAGCTGTAGATACCAAAGAGCGGTAGTGCTTCGCAACCACATCCAAAATCGCTCGCTACAATTTGGAATTTAATGTAGTTGACACTTTTAAAGTATGTCATGTGAACTTTCATTTGAGCTTTGAATGGAAGAAAAATGTCTTATGGTTTAGGAGTTATGACCTTGCAAAGTTGGTACCAAATCCATTTTGTTCCATAACTTAGAAAATTTTAGGTTTTCTAAGGTTGCCCCTTTTACAAGAAACCTCACTTTTCTTGACTTTTCCTGATGAATGATGATCAAAACCATACATTAACATTGTCTTTGACTTAGAGGAGCCATATTTGTGAAAAAAATCCAAAAAGTCAAACTTGATTTTGGGCACAGTTGACTTTTTGTCAGATGAATTCCAAACTGTGTGATCTTCTATGAAATTAAGTTCTTGACCTAATTCAAACCTAATGGATGGATTCCATAGGTGTTTTAGGGTGTCTTGGATCAGTTCCCAAAGTTTTGGGACATGGCTTGGTCAAAAGTCAAAGGTACAGTTGACTTTTTCATTAGGAAACCCTAATTGTGGTCCAGATGAAATTGAAACTTGTGAATCAAGCTTCTTGGATCAATCCATTGTTGAAAATGGATCAATATGGTGTATTTAAGGCCCTCAAATCATGTCTTGAGGTCTTGGTTCATGTCTTGCCTCAAAAGTCAACTTAGGGGTGAATTAGGTCAAGAAACCATATTTTTTTATTTTTGATGAATGCTTCCCCTGAGGCTACTTTGACTTAATGATTGGATCCATGAGGCCCCTTGGAGAATTTTGGATCATGTTTTGAAGTATTGGCTCATGCCCAGATGGAAATTTTCATCTGGAGGCCTTGGTCGACTAAAACCCTAATTTAGTGACACTGGCGATCTTGAGGCTCGATCCACTTGGAATCTTGCAACCTTGTGCTTGATTCTTGATTTGGGAGACCTCTTGATCCTTTGTGGGTGCTTGAGAGGCTAGACAAGTTGAAGATCATATCATTTCTTGATTGACCATTTGTCTAAGTGCTCTGAGAGGGCTTAAAACCCTAATTCTTGATTGTAGTGAATGCTCAACAATCCTTGAGAAGATTGATGAGGTATGATGGTGCATCCATATCGTGGTGATGATTTTCACAACGATGGGAATTATTGTGGTCAAAATTTGGGGTATGACATCCATTGGGAGCGTCCCCTTCACTCGCTTGTCGGTTCACGCGACCAACTGCCTCCCCGAAATTCACAGAAGAAGTTGGACCAGGTCAAAGGGTCACGCGCCTGACCCTCCACTTGGCAGTCTCTCATTGGTCGACCAGATAATTCAGTCACATGGGTGACCTTGGCCCTGCGCTGGGGGTTACTTCTATAAATACCTTCTCACTTGAGAGGGTCAAGTATGATCACTATTCAATATTCGAAATCATACCTTAACGTTTTGTACTTGCTTTCTCTCTAGCCAAACTTACTTTGGCATCTGAGCACCTTGCAGGTACACCCCCTTTCCTCTCCTACATTCATCATCTCTTCCCTACTCGAAAGGCCACGACGAACCAGTCTGATCACTCCAGATCATTTAGTATATTAGGAGTTACTATTCTACTTTCACAAGACTGTGGTCACTCAGATCACAGACACGACCAGGCGAGTTTTCACACTTTCTCTCTTTCACAACGTTGAAGCTTTCAAGTTCCTTTACCAGATACACCGATCATATAAGTACTTCACTAGAACTTTAAATCTCCTACTAGATGAAACTTGAGATATCTTCAAATTTATCACTATCATCAAAGAGTTGGAAATATATCACCACCAATTTCAACAAGCATCAAAATTGCCATCATTAAAACACCAAAAAGGTTACCACCATCATAATCATTAACTTTATACTTGCAAGCACGTTGATCCATAATGTTTTCCTCTTAAAATTATATCTTTCATTTATATTTTAAAGTGTGATAGGTGATAGTAATTTAATAGCATAACATCCTTGACATTTATCCTTTTGGGTTGAAAAATCAGAGTTATTTTGAAGTTGACATAAGAATAATCTTTATAATTTGGTCAAAGTATTAGTTGTGTTGGGTTAATGCTACTAGTTGTGTATGTCAATGAATGTACATATGAGAATATATTAGAGTATGACATTGTCATGTTGTAAACTTTTACCAAATTATATAGTCCATGCGTGATTCCTATTCTATATTCTAAATCCTCAACCTTTTAACCATACCATTCTATCAAGAATGGTTTGTTGATAAGGTCTTGTTGACATTCAAGAGGCCAGATGACCCTTTGTTTTTTAGGCTATATGTTTATTTCTAAAATTGATTTGTTTAGTTAAAAGTTCAGTTTCAAAAAAAAATTGATTAAACTTTATTTCTTGAATTTATTTTGCTGAATGTTTAGTTTAAGCTAAATCAACAATAATCCACATTTAGCTAAATCATTAATAATACATACACCTTTAGCTATTAAGCCTCTCTTATTTTGTTTTAGTTTCCCATTTACAAACTATTTCTCTTATGTTTTTATATTGTTTTGAAATAGGACTTTGAGAGCGTGTAAGATGGACTCCCGTACATGATTTCAAAATTTTTACAATTAAATTATACTTAAATAAGGTCTCATAAATCTTATTCATTATTAAAATTTAGTTAATAAATGCTGACTCTACTGCATTTAAAATTGTAATTGTGTTTGTTATCTTTATTTGATCATTTGCTTAATGGTTTTACCTACTAGCTGATGATTGTAATCTATTGAGGAAATATGTAAAATCTTCCACTTTAGAGGTGAATCAAGTAAAAGAAAATGTTAATATGACATGTTAAATGATAATGTTTTGATAGTGAAAGCGGCGTATATCAAGAAAGAAAGAAATTAGGTAGGTAGTACAGAAGTAAAAGATAGGGAAGACAAATGAGTGTGATGTAATGAGAAAGAGATGAATTTTTTCGTTTTAATTATGGTTTTTTGTTGATGTTGAAATATAATTGGTCATCTGATAATTTGTTAAATGAAAAATTTGGAACATTTACCTTAGAAGAAGCATAGATAGAAAACACTAAAATTGGAGATGAGGGATAAAACTTCTAATCAAGGCCAGAAGGTGGTAGGCAAGACATTCAAATGAATATTTTAACCTTCAATATCAGAGGATGTGGCGGGAGCACAAAACAAAATAGAATCAGAAGAATCTTTAAAAAAGGAAATATATATTGTTTTGTACAGGAGACAAAATGTAGAAGCATGTCGGATAACATTGTTCAAAGTTTGTGGAGAGATCAAGATATAAATTGGTCAGCTTCAGACTCAATTGGTTTATCAGGAGGTTTGTTAACTATTTGGAAAACAAGTTTCATTTATCCTATTTCTAGCTTTAAAAGTCAAGGTTTTTTGGGGATATCTGCATTATGGAATAACAAATTAATCTACCTGATCAACATTTATGCTTCTTGCAATTTGGCTAACAAGAGAGGTTTGTGGTCTAATATTCTAAGTTTGAAGTCCCAAGTGGAACCTAGTGATTGGATTGTTGTAGGTGATTTTAATGCCATAAAAAGTATAGAGGAAACTAAGAGTGATCGTTCGCACACCATAGCAGAGATGGAGGATTTTAAGTCATTCATTGAGTTAATGGGTCTTGTTGATTTGCCTACTTCAGGTAATACGTTTACATGGTTTGCATCGCATGGCAGAAGTTGTAGTCATCTGGATAAAATTTTGATTTCTGATGGATTGTTAAAAGGATGGAACACAGCTAATCAGATGATTGGTGAAAGAGATATTTCGGATCATGGACCTGTATGGCTCAAAGCAAGAAATATCAATTGGGGACCCAAGCCTTTTAAATATTTTTCTTGTTGGTTTGAACACATAGACTTCATTAGCTTTGTCAAATTAGAATGGAATTCATTTGCAGTGTCTGGAACTGCTACTCAAGTTCTTATAAAGAAATTCAAGTTGCTCAAAGAAAGGCTGAGATGGTGGAATTACAATGTTTTTGGTTGGTTGGAATTAAATCTGGAGAAGGAGGTTGATATAATCAATGAGGTGGATATTGGTTTAGCCACCTCTCCTGCTAAAATCCCAGAATCAGAATTAAGTCGAAGGAAACAGGCACAATGTTATCTTTGGAAGAATCTAAGAATCAGAGATAATATCATCAGACCGAAATTACGATCAAAATGGATACATGATGGTGATCAAAACACCAAATACTTTCATTCCATTTTGAAACATCGTATCAAAATTAACACCATTTCTTCCATCCTAGTTGACTCGGTATATGTTGAGGATGTTCAATAAGTTAAACTGGCAGCCAAATCTCACTTTTATCAAGGTTTGATTTTTCAGGTTTATCAAGGTTGTCGTTGGATGATGCTATCATGTTGGAGGAGGAATTTTGTGCAGAAGAAACCAGAAACATTATCTTTGAAGATGCAGGAAACAAAAGTCCGGGACCAAACGGATTTAACAGTGATTTCATCAAGCGATGCTGGGATACTGTTGGAAGTGATATCATAAACTTCATTTAGGAATTTCATGCTTCAGCTTGGCTTCCTAAAGCCATTTCATCTTCTTTTATTGCTCTAATACCCAAGAAAGACAATCCTCAACACTTTGATGACTACAGGTTTATCACCTCGGTAGGCTGTATTTATAAAATCATCACAAAACTACTGGCAACAAGACTCAAACGAGTTATGGGAAAGCTCATTTCTAACACACAAACTGCCTTTATTGAAGGGAGATAATTACTTAATAGTGTGGTTGTTTTAAATGAAATCATTGATTTGTCGATGAGGAACAAGAAGAGTTGTGTGCTTCTAAAAGTCAATTTCGAAAAAGCATATGATTTTGTCGATTAGATATTCTTGAAGAAAACGATGACGACTATGGGAATTGGAACACGGTGGATAAATTGGATAGAAGGTACGGTGATGAACAATTATGTTTCCTTTCTTATTAACGGTAGTGCTACGCAAGACTTCAAAACCTCCAGGGGCCTTCGTCAGGGAGACCCGCTTTCTCCTTTCCTTTTTTCCATGGTTGGAGAAGTCTTATCATTATTGGTAAAGAGAGTTGTCTTCTCTAAAAGGATGCAGGACTTTAAGTTGAATGATGTGGTTTCCTACAATATTCTACAATACACAGATGATACAATCATAATATGTGATGGATCCTAGTCCAACCTTTCGTCCTTAAAGGCTATCTTAAAGGATTATGAACTCATATCTGGACTTAAGATCAACATTGGAAAGTCTTCCTTGTTTGGCATTGGTGTGGGAGAGTCATTTCTTCATGCGGCTCAACAGTTTCTGGGGTGTAAGATTGACTCGTTTCCTTTCAAATTTTTGGGTGTATTCGTGGGTGGGAATCATCGTAGAGTCTCCTTTTGGCAACCGATGTTAGAATGTTTGAGAAGGAGATTGGCGACGTGGAAAAAGAGATTGATATCCATTGGAGGGAGGCTCATCCTCATTAAAGTTGTCTTATCTAATATTCCAATTCATTATCTTGCCTTCTTCAAAGTACTAAAGAAGGTGCAGGCTTTAATGATGTCCATCCAAAGTCAGTTTTTGTGGAATGGTGTGAAGGAATGGTGTGACATTTCATGGATTAAGTGGAAAGATATATGCAAACCTATGGAATAAGGTGGTCCAGGTGTAAAAGATATTGGTCTCTTCAACAAATCATTACTTTCCAAATGGCTTTGGTGATTTTTGATAGACCAAAAGGCTATATGGATGGGCATTATCAAATATCGGTATGAAACCAAAAGAAATTTTATTCTTTCCAAAGGTTCCCTCAACTGCCACAAGAACTCTTCACTTTGGTGGAAAGATGTTTTGTCACTCCTTGAGGCGGAAGATGCAAGCAATTTTATCAGCCAGCTCTCATATCAAGTAGGAGACGGTCAGTCGACTTTGTTTTGGTTGTAAAAATGGTTGGGAGACAGACCATTGCAATATATTTTTCCAAATCTGTTCTTGAATTCCAATACGAAATTCTGGTCTGTGAGTCAATTTGGATGTTGGCAAGATGATTGCTGGCTTTGGATGTTGGAGGAGTTAGGCGATACCAACATTCTGATGGCGCAGACTGATTTCCGTGAGCTGTAGGTGCTTTTAAGGGAAGTTATTTTCATCAAGAATGGACCGGACCGTATCATTTGGCCATATGCAGGTAACAAAATTTTTTCTGTGAGATCCTGTTATGCAGTTCTGTTAAGAACCATCGGTGGCAGTAGTATTGATGCAGGAAAAATTCATGCTCTAAAGCTGTCTTGGAAAGCTAATTGTCCGGTAAAAATTTAAGTTTTTGTGTGGCGGATGATTTTAGATAGACTTCTAACTCGTATTAATCTAGTGCGTCGTGGAATTATTACCAACCCTCACGAAAGATGCTGCGTCTTTTGTTTTGAATGTGATGAAGATTCTAAACACGTTTTCTTTGGTTGTATTAAAGCTACGTGTATATGGAGGAATATGTGCAACTGGCTGGAAATTGAGATGTTTCATTCAACAGAGGGTGTGGAACACTTATTAACATGGATAGACAAAGTGAGATGTAACATGTCGAAGTGTAATGTGGTTGGTTTATGGTCTATTGCATGTTGGACCATTTGGTTTTCTAGAAAGCAAATTGTCTTCAATGATGAAATTGGAGATCCAGGAATTGTGTCACATAGGATTGTCCTAAAGTCTTGTTGGTGGCTTTCCAAATCGCATAACCAATCATTTAGCTATAGTTACTATGACTGGTGCAAACATCCTTGGCTTTTTCTTTGATGGTTGAATGTTAAGTCTATGTTTTATTTTTTATCGATTGTAGATTGTAATCGAGTTAGGGTACCCCTTATGTCTATAATATTTATTCTACTTATAAAAAAACACTAAAATTAAATGATACGAAGGTATATTTAATGTTTTGTCTCACTCAACAAAATAATATTGAGGTAAAATTTTATGACGCGCTATATTGTTTTTTTTTAAAGAAATTTTCATTTATTTTCCTGGTTCAAGAAAAAAATATCAAAAAATAAACTAACTCGAGGTACATATATATTTCGAGTTCCAACAACTGTAATTTTTGTTTTTTTTCTTCTTTAAAAGTGGCATCTTTCTAAATATTTAAGATTTTAATTTATTATTAAATAGTATAATATATTTTTTTTCTCAAATAACCGAGGAGTGTCTTACATAGATTTTACTATAAAATGATTCATTCACTAAGTTTTACCATAAATCCAACTTACGAAGTTCAGCTGCTTCATACTCTTAAACACCATTCTATCTGATGGATTGTGAGATAATAAAGCTTTTTGCTTCTATGTTGTTCTTCTTCTTAGACAAACCTTTAACAAATCATTTTTCTGTTCTTAAATTTTATCTCGTGTAATGGCGTTGTTGTTGTTCATGTCAATTTTTAATGGAATAACTTTCCAATGTTGTTAATTAAAGAAAACTTTCTATAATAAATATTGATTTCTTCGGTTGACAAAATTGAAAAATTTATTCTTAATCATATTGCAACACACAAATAAATTGGTGAATGGTAAAAAAGTAAAAAAGGAAACAATAAATGTTACTTCAATTTTTTGTATTCACCGTGTTTTTTTGGCAATAGAAGTCATCTATTACCTCAGTTCTTTTAGAAATCGAAGTTAAAATCGAAGGAAAAAATAAGTGTGCTTATTGAATTTCTTCGCAGTCCTTAAACAAATGTTTGTCGTCCATTTAGCCAGTATCAATGCTAAAGATACTTCTATTATTGATCCATGTGAAACCTAAAAGACATCCATAATAAAAGCATTTTGAATATAAAAAATTGATCATGAAGTATTTGTTATGAAAACATTGAAACTTATTTATTTTATATCATAAACATTGAAACATTGTTCTCTATGCTGGATCATAAGAGCAGAAAAATATTTAGGTTTAAGGATCAAATATTTGGGTTAAGGTTTATGTTCTTAAATAATCATATTACTGAATATTTATTTTATTAATTTAACTTTTTTTTGTTTTATATAAAAAACACATGCAAAAAAATATCCGACATTTGATCTTCCCCAAGACAATAAAATGAGGACCCAACATTTGTTCTTCTCCTACAGTGATAACGATAAATCAGATTCAAAATTTGTTATATATTTTTACTTTAATATTATGTAAACCATGTAATATTTTGTGTACATAATATAATTTGTAAACAAATTAATTTAATATTATCTGAAAACAATATAATTTGTATTTAAAAAAATATTTTTTTGCTCTGTTTTGTTCATAAACAGAGAGGTGTATGACGCTAGTTTTGAAAATATAAAAAATGTTGTTGTTGGGATCGAAACAATGACCATTTAAACTATTCTCTCAATTATTTAGAAATTGAAGGGATAAAGTGACAAGTGTTTATGACGTCATTCGTTATCTCACTTGTATCATTAAGGTAAAATATCTTTCTCATCTTAGGTAGCATGTGTTTTTTTATAATAGTGAGAATTTGACTTAACAAATGAAAAATCACATGTACTTAGTTTTGAAAATAATGTTATTGAGCCTTTTACATGACATTATATGTCTAATATTGTTTATCCTTATCTACTTACTAAAGACGCAAGCAAGTTTATTGTAATCAATTGTTTGACTATTATTTGCTAAGTTAGCTCGAATAGCATAATAAAAAGATTATTTCTTATTCACTTGATAGTAGTCTGCGTATTTCATTCAGGGTTGAAAAACGGGTCCGCCTCGTTAGGCATACTTTTTCCCCCACTTTAGTGTGAGGCAAGTTAAGGATTTAAGCCTTCACTCTCTAATGTCTCAATCATGTTCCATTCCGTTTTTTTCTCGGACTTTTACGGGTACGAGCATTTGCATAAATTTTTTGTGTTTTTAGGCTTAAAAGGTGCAGTATCTGCAGGCTTTCCCAGCCCCACCCTCACTTTTTTGTGGGACAGTCCTAAGTTTTAGACTCGTATCCTGAATCATTTTTGTCCCTCCCCACTCTATTTTTTACAAACTTTTGCGAAGCGGACTTAAACATGACAGATATGCTCGTTTTCCATCCTATGTTTCATGTCTTTCTTAGATTTCATTGGTTCTACTTTATTGTAATTTTAAACCGATTGTGTTTTTAGAAATTGTTG
The DNA here is from genome assembly GCA_022829125.1 of Lathyrus tuberosus. Classification (NCBI taxonomy): domain Eukaryota; kingdom Viridiplantae; phylum Streptophyta; class Magnoliopsida; order Fabales; family Fabaceae; genus Lathyrus; species Lathyrus tuberosus. Next base: position 1,163,947 of record JALAZF010000422.1, read on the forward strand.
AGAATGTGGCATGTGTGAGTAGTGTGGGTAATAGTCTCACATTGGTTGGAAATGTGAAGACTTGAGTATTTATAAGTGAGAGAACCCACCCACTTATCACCTTAAGGTTTTGGGTGAATATGTGGTGTCTCTCACAAAGGTGCTGCTCAAGAAAAGGAGTCTCACAATATTCAATGCTCCCTAGTGAAAAAATCCTCCAACACATGGTATCATGACCTTTGGTTTGAGAAAGGGACCGACTTACATGTATCGAAAGTCAACGGCGCCACATTGGTGGTGAGTAAGAAACATTTCGTTGAACAGTATCAACGACGCCACAAAGGTGGTGAGTAAGAAACGTTCTGTTCGGTACAAGAGTTTGTAAAAGAAGAGCTTCTATTTAAGGGAGAACATTGTGGACTCACACTTGAGGGGGAGTGTTGAGAATGCGGCAAGTGTGAGTAGTGTGGGTAATAGTGCCACATTGGTTGTAAATGTGAAGACTTGAGCATTTATAAGTGGGAGAACCCATCCACCTATCACCTTAAGGTTTTGGGTGAATGTGTGGTGTGTCTCTCACAAAGGTGTTGCTCAAGAAAAGGAGTCCCACAATGTTCAATGCTGCCTAGTGAAAAACTCCCCCAACACAGTGTTGAAAAGTTATTTTTGACATTTCAGTTGTGGTAACCGGTTACTCCTTTGAGCGTAACCGGTTACAATATTGAAAAATCTGGAAACTTTAAAGGAACGAGCTCGTAATCGGTTACAACATTTAGCAAGGATGAAGCATAGGTGTTTAGCTACAGCGGCGAGTCAAGAAGAGTGTTTATGGCATTACCGTCTTGGACATTGTTAGATGTCAAACATGTTATATATTTGTATGAAATACTTGGCATTTTTTCAATTCTTTCCAACGGTAAAGTGTGAATGTAAGCGGTAAATTGTGTGGTAATGCTTACATTGGAACATATGTGTGGAGCTTGTAATTTGTGTGTTAATGTGCAGGTATAGGCATGAAAGGAGCAAAAGTGTGAGTCACATGGAGTGAATGCAAGTGGCCATGGAAATTATAGCTGCAACAGAGCATTCGCAGTGCGAAGGATCTGGCGAAGGACCAGCGAAGGTTCGCACTACGAACGTCAGCGAATGAGCCAGCGAATGATGGAAGAAAGTTTGAGTTTTGAAATGACAAAGAGTTCGCAATGCGAACTCCTGGCGAGGGTCCAGTGAATACTCGCTGGTTGGTTCGCAGTGCGAAGATGCTGGCGAGGAGAGGCAGTAAGTTTGGGATTTTGATTGGCCTGGCTCGCTAGTTTATTCGTAGTGCGAATGAGCTAGCGAATCATTCGCTGTGCGAAGGAATGGTTCGCACTGCGAACACGCGATTTCTGCTTGGGGCGGTTCAAGTCTCAGAGGCACTTAAAGTGCCATTTCCCTCATTCGCAGTGTGAATGATGTGCTCGCAATGCGAATAGTGCAGATTTCAGAAGTGTATAAATAGATTTTCACTTTATGTAATTGGGATCTCTTGTTCATTTTTCACTAGAATTCATAGTTTACAGTATTTTGATCATCAAAGAGTGAATTTTCGATTGGAGAAGCTGAAGTCGCATCCATTCTCGATTATTCGTCGTGGATGCTCATTCATCTCCTCTCTTTACTTGTTATCCAATCTACCATGAGAAATGGTAGCTAAACACTCAATGTTGAGGTTAGAGGTAGTTGATCCTAATTTTATGTATTGCTGTTGATCTATTGTATATGAACAAAGTCTTTGATCAATATAGATGATGTTGTTTTCTCTTAATGACCCATGTGTGATTTGTTTTGCTCTAGACATAAATTTTACAAATCATGACCTAACAATGTTATCTCTTAAAAACCAAACTCTAGACATAGATTTGGGATTTGCTATTCGCATTGTGTTAATCTTAATGATTGTTGTTCAGATTGTTAGCGTGAGACATCATCTAACGGTCTAAACAACGATACTCACGACTTCGCTTTAGACATAAACTTAGTCGGGAGGATACGCGGTTATATTGGTCGGAAATCGAGTTCATATGCTTGATTAATCGTTTATACGTGAAAAGGATTGGCGAAACCTAACCTTAACATGCTTTTATAAAAACCTTTACAAAATCTTTGTCACCAATTAATCTTTGCTACAAGTGAATGTTAACAACAATTGAGAAACTTTTGAAACCATTGAACTTAGAATATCACAACTATTGAAAGGCAAGCATCAAATATCAAACAATCCCTGTGGATACGATTAAAAACAACCCCCACTATTACTTTACTAACAGACATCTCAATTTTCGTGATTTTGACGTGTTACAAAGGAATGGTATGGTAACCGGGTTGCTAAGAATCAACATTTCAGCTGAGATATGTGAAGAGTGTGTGCAAGGTAAGATGCACAAGAGTAATTCTAGCAAGGATGCGGGTCATAGGACCAAACATTACCTTGAGGTGGTGTATTATGATGTGTGCGGTCCAATGCAAGTCGGTTTGTATGGTGGCAATAAGTACTTTGTCACATTTATCATTGATTTTAGTAGGAAAATATCGATATACCTAATAAAGAGGAAGGATGAGGTATTTGATGTGTTCAAACAATTCAAGTCCATGGTTGAGCGGTAATGTGGTCATAAGCTCAAAATTCTCAAAACGGATACTGGAGGTGAATATACCTCAAATGAGTTTGGGAAGTATTGTGATGAAGAGGGGATAGTGCGTGAGATTGTGCCACCCTATACGCCACCACAGAATGGTATTGTCGAGAGGAAAAATCGTTCGATAATGAACATGGTTCGAAGCATGATGTTGCGGTGAAAATCGGATAACAAGCTATTAATTAACTTGCATCATTTTCTTTTACAACCGACTTTGATTTATCCAAAGGAAAGGTTCAAGATCGTTAGAAAAACCTAAAGGGAAGATATCTAAGGTTCGGGGGTTGGTTACGCCTAGGGAAGGTATTAGCACCCTAAACGTCCGTAGTACTCTACGGGAGCCTCTTGTTTTAATGTTATCTTATGTTTGCTAAAGGTTATATGCTAAAGGTTGAAACCCTAGGGGTTATTATCTAAGTATACTCGACAAAGCATCGCACTTTGCGCCTACGTATCCTCGGGAGTAGAATCAGAGTATGCGTAGTTCTACTTCTACTGAATGATTGACTGTGGTCAATATTCAGAGGGGAAATGAGTACAAGCTCATTGTAGAGTTTAAGAACTCTCTAAATCTAGTTGTAATGGACCTATGTTATGTTTTAGTCAGTGGGAAGAGTGATGATTCATTATGATGAATATCACTAAGAGTTTAGGAACTCCTTCCTAAAGCTAGTTGAGATTTCTATGGCTCTGATGAGGCCAAGAAATAAAGTTATCTCCTAAGAGGTTACTTAGGTTAAGGTGGGAGGTCATGACTTTATGAGTCAACCTTAATCTCCTTCCTTTGGAATGGGGGGAAAGACAGTTGATAAGATACTAAAAGATATTAATAAAGATGAATAACAACAATAGCATAAATATGGCAAAAAGTAATTCATAAATAAGCATAGATAAGATGGACATGATCATTATAGAGGCATGTAAATCTAGACATATCAATATGTTTCAATCTTAAGGAAGACAAACATAAGGGACACTAACAAGATAAAGAGCGTGATATTAATTAAGGATGATAGTTTAAAGAAGAACCAAATTCACATCAAAGTCAAATATAAGATAAGTCAAACATGGATGAATTAGTTCAAGACCTAAACAAACCATTAGTGAAACAAACCCTTAAAAGGTCAACAAAGATGATTCATAAATAATGTTAACAATTATCCAATTAAGAATCAATTAAGAAACAATTAAGCTTAAATAAACAAGAGAGAAATTAAGATAAATCTCCTACTAAGAAATAATTAAACTTAAATGATTAAGAACCAATTAAGAAATAATTCACATATTAATTATTAAGTTTAAATAAACAAGCAACACTTAAGAAATAATCTCCATATTAATTAAGCTAACAATAAAACAATTTAGAAATAAATTACATATTAAAATTAAGCTTAAAATAAATAAGAGAAAAAAAAACCATTAACATATTAATAAACAATTAAGAAATAAACACATATTAATTAATAATGCTCAAATAAACAATTAAGAAATAAATGGATAAATAAAGATTAAAATATTTTTGGATTTTTGAAATAAAGAAACAGTTTTAAATAAATAAAATAAAAGGTTTTTAAAAGGATTTGAAGTGAACATAGTTGGAAATAAAAAAATAAAATAAAAAACGCAGGGGGGGTGCATCGAAGTAATTGAACTAGTTAAACAAACAAAGAAAAAGAGATGGGCCAGAAACTGGGGGTGTGGATAGCACATGAAGGCCAGGCGAAAATGAGGTAAAAAAAGCAAGGAAATAAAAACAAAAGGATGGTCTGGGCAGGATCGAACCCAAGACCTCCTTGATACACGCGCATGTCTTCTACCACTGGGGTGGCCATACATCCGGTGTATGAGCCAACCCCAATAATAGATATACTTAGACGTTCACATATCTCAATTTTAAATAAAAAACAAACACACACATACGTGCTTCAGTATATAACAATTGGTCAGGGTCATTTAATTCACTAACTGCCAAACACAAAACACACTGGACCAATCACCTGGCCATGTTCCACACTCACTCATGCAGCCACGCAAGAAAAACCATGAAACCTCACGTGAAACAATAACAACAACGCAGTGGCAACACGAACATCCTCTTCCATCATTATTTCACCAAACCTTAACCAAATGACATAAAATAAAATCCTACACTCAACTACTCAGATCAATGAAAACATACAGGATAATACAAACATGAAGCGAGGTCGAGGTTGGGGTGAAAAAGACATAACATAAATGGATTAAAAAAAAACTATATGCTTCTCTTCCTACCATGAGTTTAAAAAAAGAACTAAGCTAGTAAAGTGGTAATGTGAGAAAGTTTTGCTCTCAAATGATAACATAAACACTATGCATTCCAACATTCCTTAGCATGAGAAAAACCAACATCGAATCATCAATTAACGACAGTGCTAAACATGCACTACATGAACTTAACATCAACATTCACCATTGTCAGTTCCAAGAAACAACATGTAGGCAGCCACATTATCTAAAGCTCCAACAACATAATCAAAGTGGAAATCATATAAACATGTCATGTGATAAAAAAAACTTAAACATGGTGTTATGTGCTAATCGATAGTGAGAACAAGCATTTGACATGTTAGCAAACAGACCATATGTTGTCACCCAAGAACAGTTCAAACCTTCAGGTTATAACATGAATAAAATAACACAAAAAGTGTTCCAAACCAAAAACAGGCAGTGCATTATATGATTCATACATCATACTATCATACTCAAGATCACTTAGAATGGCTCAAATGCAAAATATCCACGATAACAGTATGAACAAAAATGAACATGGCTAATGAAAGATGTGAGAGTTACCTGGTATGGGCTTCTAAAGGTTCCAAGGACTGAGCTTCTCCTCTTCAAACTAAAGGCTGCTGCAAAATGTCCTCCTCCTCCTTAGAGCTCTTGAGTTTTGGTGGATTACAATGTTTGCTCTGATGTGGTATTTTTTGTTGATCAAACAAGTGAGAATGCCTCCCTCTTTATAGTGGCTTTGCTGATCCACCGGATGAAAGATACGGAGGGTATTGGCTTAGCACAAGAGTAAAATATCACAAAGCATAGTACTACACGCATGATCTTTTCTCATGCCGTTCTTGAGCCATGTGTGTAGCACCCCAAAATTTGCCCTCCTTACTTCAGTACTAACTGGCTTATGTTTCATCTCATTTTGCATTATCATGTGTGCATATCATTGGTTCTTAGCATGGGGTCAAGGTGCCTGAGGCAGTTCTTCAAAGGGTCAAGCAAGAGCCCTTGTATTGTCCAAGAGAGCTCAAGTGGATCACTCTCTCCTAACCAGTGCAGAAATTAGGGTTTTGAGATTCTTGGGTTTATTGCTCCAATGGGCAAGCTGATTGGGTTTTTATCATCACCAAATGGCATATCTTATCTTTGTTGGAGAGGATACACATCATATTCAGAGGAATTTGGATTTGGAGACGGTGTTATTTCCTCCTAGACTAAGGGTACCAAAATTAGGGTTTGCTATAAAGTCAGTTTATTTCTGATCCTTTGGGCAAGACTTGATTCCATGGTATTCCTTGGGTCCCTAAGTATCTAGGAATGGAAGATTGTCCATCATTTTGGTTCATGAGGAGTTCAATTGGCCAATGGATTGGGAATCAGGAGAATTGGGGAAAAGTCAACAGTGAGAGGGGAAGTCAACTATGAAATTTTGAGGTTCTCTTCAAGGTTTTCAAGGTCTCACATCCTCATATGGTCTTCAAGAGTCAATTTTCATACCATTTATCAAGAATCAAGGGTTGGTACAAAAGTTGCTAAATATGGAAATGACCTATAATTTGAAAGTTTCCTTTTTGGGCAAGTTCTTACACTACATTCAACTTGACTTTTCATCATCAAAGAAGCTTCAAATGAATTGTCCTCAAACATGAAAGTTGAAGATCTTTTTCTCCCCTTTCTAACAAGTACTAGTGGGTCTCCATATCATTTGTGAAACTCAAGTTATGATCAAAAGAAGGCAAAGGGGTTTTTAGGGTTCCATTTTCACAACTTTTGCATTTTGGGGCATAGTGACCTATAGTTGATTCCATTGCTTCAAGACATATTCCAACATCAAAGAACAATTCCTAAGGAGCATTGTTGGCCTTTAAATCAAGTGGATCCATGGTTTATTCATTACTTATTTATCATTGTGCAAAATTGCCAAATTATTGAAAACTCATGAACCAATACATCTCAAGGCCCAAATCAAATTCAGGTTTGATTAGCAATTGTTAAATAAGTGATCCATCATAAAGGGTTTGGATATCCATGCATGGAGGAGGGTGTATTTCACATTATTCAAATTTCTAAAATCACCCAAAACTCTTTAAGTGAGGAATTCTCAAGGCCCAAATGATCATCAGTGGATTAACCTAATCTATTTAAGCTAACTCATGCTAGGGTTAGAGGAGATTACACGTGATTTTATCGGAGAAAAAATTTGGAACCCTAAAAGCTTCATTCTTTCATATCTCTCAATCCACAAGGGCTTTTCACAAGATTCTTTCACAACTTTCATCCTTGGCATCTACAAAATACAAATCACCCATCGTTGGAGGCTAAGAGCAAGGGAAAAAGTTGTTTGATCTCAGGTTAGTGATGTTTTTCATGATCATAGAACTCTGTTTTTAAATGTACATTTGGATGTGTGATGCGCACTGATCATTCTGATATATTTATTTTTGAGATTGGACGTGTGGTTTGGTTGTATCGTGTGTTTAAAGTTTTGAATCCAAATCTTGTTTCATGCGAATCTCTTTATGTGATGGTTATTTGTAATTTCTAATTTGATATTTGAGATCCTGGTTGAATTCTGGTCAGAATAGTGTACTCCTTTGCGTTTTCTGGAAAAATATTTGTTACAGGTGGCCGGAGAGGGTGGTCGGAACCCTAGCTCCGGTGGCTGGTGTGCGTTCCGGCCGGTGAAGGGTTCAAGTGGAGAATCTGATCTTTCCACCGTTGATTTGGTTGATCCAACGGCCCATGCGTTGCCACGTTTTTTATTTTTGAGTTTTTATTATAATGATCGCATGTTTATTACCCCATGCTAACTATCGTGTACCTCTGATCTTGTCCTCTTATCTTGCGTACTTTTCACTTTGTTGACTTAATGTCGTGCGTATGATGAATCATGTGGCCATTATTTTGCCAACGAATTAAAATGAGAGCGTGCAGCTCACGTGGTGTGTGCATGGTGTGCTGATCAGTTTGGTGTGTGCGTGTTCATTTCATTATGGTGTGCGTGTGAATCATGGCCTTTAATCTTGATGACTGTGCTGATATGTTGACTTATTGTAGTGCGCATGATTGATCTAGTGGTGGATATTGAATTGAAATGTTGACTGCATTCCATGCTCTTCATTGACTTCGCTGGTGGATTTGTTTGTTTTTGGCTCGCTAATTACAACCCTCCCTTTCAGCCCACTAGCCTTCTTTAATGTGTTTTATTGCTGTTCATACCCCCACCCATTTTCTTCATTTTTATTTTTATTAATTTATTACATTTTCATTTTCATTTTTTAAAAATAGTTTTTTTGCATTAAAAAATTCCCAGAAAATTCATGAGTCATATTTGTCATTTTATAAAATTTTCACAAATTTTATTTTATTATTTTATTTTATTTTTGGCGTCTGAAATAATTATTTGTTTATTTTCTTTTTGAATCATTCATATCATGCATACCTAAGCTTGCAGAATTTTGTTCTCATAGCATACAAAACCTTTTGCACTCATGCTTTTTGCATTTTTTCACCAATACATTGAATTGCATAAAAATATTTTTCTCTCATTTTTAAAATCATTTCATGTTGCATTTTAGTCCCTTTCTTTTGCATATTGAACCATGATTCTCTCTTGACTCTGTATGATTGCTTGAGTGACTTATATGTTGAATTTTGGCATGAGTTTTTAATATGTTGTTTGTTTCTGGTTGAGCTATTTTGATGATTAATTTGGTAATTTTAAAAGATGTTTTGCTAATTATGTGATTGCTCTTTGTTTGAGGCCTACTTGTATGCACATCCTTGATCATGCTTGAGTATCTGTTTGAGAAGGAACTTGTGCCATTGTTTTGGGATTGTGTCTTTGACTTTTTAATTCATGTTTGAATTGTTATAGGTCACTTAATCACTATTATATGGGTTTCATTTGTCTCATTTCGTTTACGTATGTCTGTTTTGTACTAACCTTTTATGCAGGGGCTGAGGTAAGTTATTTAGGGGTGTGGATAGTTATCCATGTTCACCCTTACTCCTCCTTTCTCTCATCTTTTCCTATCTTTAGGTTTAGGTTGTTGTCAAACCTCCCCTTAGGACCATCTTTGCATGATAACATTAGGATATATTCTCCCCGTAGTATTTTTCTTTTCTTTTGAGTCCCTCTTCTCATCTCTTAACATCCCTAAAATACTTAATAAGGTTAACTTGCCTTGCACACGAGCCTTAAACATAGGAAATGAAGATTGAGAGGTCCCCCTTCTCTTTTCTAGGGTGTTGAGCATACGTTCCATTGGGGGCGACCATGCGACGCACTCGCTCTCGTGTCATAGACTTTGGTTCAAGTTGAGTTACGAACTAACTCAAGTCACTTCTATCCTAAAAAATACAAACAAACTCCAAACCTTTTTGTCCTTCAGGATTGTCAAACTAAGGGCTATTTTCAAAAAGGGCACGTTACTTTCCGTCTGAGACGCAAACAGGTATCGACCCTAACTGCCGGACGCGAACTTAATGTCGCTCATAAAAAACACAAACAGAACTTGGTCCGAACTACGTTGACTCTGAATTCCCCATTGCACAAAGGGGGTACGTAGGCCTAGGACGTCGACGTCCTACCGAGTCTGTCTTTGTCTTTCCCTTTCCCGTTTTAGTACAGCCATAGATTTTAGGATAACTTACCCTTAGAATAGACAACAAGCGTGGATCCCATCGAGTACGATGGACGCGTGGGGTGCTAGTACCTTCCCCTCGCGTAACCGACTCCCGAACCCAGGCTATGGTTGCGATGACCATTCCTTTCCCTCTTCCTCAGGTTTATGCGGTGTTCCCTTTCCCTCTCTTGGGATAAATTTACATGGATGGCGACTCTGTTTACCGCGCCACTCTCGGGTTTGTACCTGGATGAAAATCCTGGGAGCGACAGCTGGCGACTCTGCTGGGGACTCTGGTTGACCTATGCTGGTCCATCCCTAAGCGAGTCAATCCTAGCGCTTGCTTGTCTTTGTTCTCTTTGGGTGTTTTTGTTTTTGTTTTTTCTTGCTTTATTTGTTGTATTTTATTTTTTACCGCATTTACTGCTTTGCATATTATTATCATCTGCTGCACTGTTCTTCTGTTTGGCGGGTTGGGAGTTCTGAGAGATAAGCCTAATACCCAGGCTTGAGCGTACACGTAGGATTAGTGTGGCAAGTAGTGTGACTCGTGTGGCATTTGGCCAGACATAGTATACACAAAAACTCCACATCCAGACGAGGTTTTCTTTAGTAATGTTCTCTCCTGCGCATTGGTGCAGATGATTGAATGTAACTTGGAAAATTGTCGACTCTGGCGGCCATTCCCGCGAACTCAGTAACGACACTCCTCCCGAGACGTGATAATGTCAGACCAAAAATGACAAACCCATTACACATGTCGATCCGAGGACCCAATGATGGGAACTTGCTATAGGGTTTCCTTTTGGAAAAGAATCGGTGGAAGCACTCCTCGTTTGGCGATAGTACTGTACCCCGAGGGATGAATGTACTATTGCTTCTCGACCTCAGTGTCGAAGCTGAGGACTTTCCATAGGATGTTTTCTTTTAGAGGGGAATCAGTTGAGGCCTCCTCGATTGGTGATGATGCCAAACCAAAAATGGTGAACGTATCATCATTTCTCGACCTGAGAGCCCGTGATATTAAGGATCCTCGGCTTTCTAGTACCCACATGTGAGAGGGCAGGGTGTTTACAGGTTTGCAGGTAACCTTGACCTTCAACATACCCAGTTTTCTGATCAGCAGAATTATCAGTGTGGTACTTTGGTTATGTTGGTATTCTGGGTGTTTGGGCAGACCTTTGAGATTATACAGTTGTTCAGTGCAATAGTTGTCCAGTCTGTGTGGCATCCTTGATCCCATGTGTGCATTTGCATCATCATTTTGCATCCTAACATGTTTATTCATTTGCAGGGTTGTATCCTAACTTTGATTCTGGTTTTTGAAGACCATTAAGGATGAGTACTGAGAAGAGAAAGAGCATTATAATGTACAAGTTCCCATCACTTATTCTGGATCCTGTTCACCAGATTGTTTCTATGGCAGAGCATGGAGTATTGGCAGCCTTTAGAGGAGAGTATGGAAGAATTCTGGATTTTGCTCGCAACATCACTGAATACGAGTATAGGGCTTTGTATACTCTGGTGCAATTCTATGACCCTCACTTGCGTTGTTTCCTATTCACTGATTATCTTTTGGCTCCGACGTTGGAGGAGTTTGCTCTCATTCTGGATGTTGACATTAAAAAAGAGGCTCCTTTCTATCCTTCTAAAGAACTTCCTGATTTAGAAATGGTTTCCGAGGCTTTGCATTTGGATTTGTCTTTGTTGAAAAATAACGTTACCAGTAAGGGAGGGTGTAAAGGCTTCCATATGAAATTTTTGATAGAACAGGCTGCTGTGTTTGCCAAGGCTAGATGTTGGTCAGTTTTCAACGCCATCTTGGCTATGTGTGTCTATGGAACGGTGTTGTTTCCAAGTATGAAAGATTTTGTGGACATGCACGCTGTCCGGATATTTACCATGAAGAATTCGGTACCTACTTTACTTGGAGATCTGTATTATTCAGTGCATTATAAGAACGAGAAGAGGAGGGGAGGACCCCTTTATTTTTGTGCGCCAGTCTTCTATAAATGGTTTGCTGATCGTCTTCCCAAATCTGGGGCATTTGTAGATACTCAAGGAACATTGGATTGGTCCAAAAGATTGATGGGCTTGAGGGCAAATAATCTAGTTTGGGTTAACCGTGACTTGTTGGGCCAAGATATCATGATTAGTTGTGGAGGTCTCCCAAATGTGCCTCTAATAGGGAGGAAAGGGGGAATTAACTACAACCCTATTCTTGCTATTAGGCAATTCGGGTATGCCTTGAAAGAGCCGCCAAGAGACGAGGAGGTCCAAGAATCTTTGTATCTGAGTGGGGAAATTGATCCAGAACGGTTAAAAGAAGCTGCAAATACTTGGGAAGATCGTCACAAGAAAGGGAAGACTTATTTTGGGAAGAGCAACAACAGAACATTTCTGGCATATGAAGATTGGATTCAGAAAAGGGTAGAGGAAGAGCTTTTTCCATTCTCCAAGGAACCACCGTCTTACCCCTTGCTGATTGAGCCTCCTACCACAGTTGAGATAGAGAAATTTAACAAGTTGTGGGCTGAAAAAGAAAAGCTGCGGGAAGAAAACAGTGAGCTACAAAGAGAGATTTACCAGTTGAAACATGAGCCGGGCGAAGCTATTCATATCGCCAAGTTGAAGACAGAGCTTCTTGCTGAGGCAGAAAAGGAGCTAGCTGACAAGGTCGCATCCAGACAAAGGATGAAGCAAGCTCTAGACGGTATTAGTAAGGTTCTCGAGTCTAAGAAGGAGGAATTGGACAAGACTTTGTTAAAAATTCACAGGTTCAATGCTCACCGAGAAACTGCAATGGCTGAGAATAAGAGAAAGGAAGACGATTACCTGGCTCAGATTGATCAATTGAAGTCGCAGCTCAAGAAGAAAGACGCTGAGATCTTATCAGGGGTATTCCAGAGACAAGCAGTCGAGGGTCGACTCAATGAAGCCATAGCCTCCATAGAGGAACTGAAGATCCAAGTTGAAGTGAAGAGACCTAGAAATGAGTGTCCTAGCATGGATAGTGTTTCTGGAGAAGAAGCTTGGGAGTTGCATTGCCGATACTTGGAAGGGATCATGCATAGGAGAGACATTCTCATTCAAGAGCTAATTCAGAGACCGAAGCACCCTGACACCAGAAAGTTGTTCAAGGAAATTCAAGACTAGAGCAAAAAGCATAATGGATGGGGGGATTGACACTTGTGGACTTTGATGACATGTCGTAGTTTTCTATTTTCTTTCATTATTTGGACCACCGCCAGGCTTGTTGCTTGGGATCTATGATTATTGTGTCCAGACTTATTATCTTGGATTTGTGATTGTTGACATTTGGTTTTCCTCTGGTTTTCTTAATATATGAGCAGAAGTTTCGTTCTATCTTGTTGTTAAACTGGAATCAAGGGGTATATTGCCCTGCGAATATTCAAACATGTTCATTTGCATTTGCATATTCATAATCATTTTGCATAATCATTTTGCATGATAGGTGTTTATCTCTGGTGTTCTTATCTTATTCTGATCTCAGTACAGGATTGATCAGCCAGTTCATCGGTATTCTACTTAGTCTGTGATAACCAGAGGATAGCCATGGAACAACTCCGTGCAGAGATGCTTGAAATGAAAGTTCAGATGAGGCAGTTTGGGGAAGACATGCTGGTCATGTCCCAGGAGCAGATGACACTGAGGGGGGAGGTCAATCAGATGAAGACTCAGATGGGTTTGGTCATGGAAATTTTGAAAACAGTGCTAAAGAAGGAAAACAGTTATGTGCTCGCTTCCACGACAGAGGTCCTTACTCCACCCATCTCTTTGGGATTTAATCGTGGATTGCCTCGTGAATCTCTTCCACAAGCTGAAGTTCCAGGACTTTCCCAACCGCAACCAGGTCGTGTCTCCCAAGATAAGCCTAAGAATAAAAAATGTGCACAGAGGCCGAAGCAGCCTGAAAGAGTTTTTCATCCACTCCCTATGCCATATTCTCAACTATTGCAGCATCTCCTTCAGTTGCAACTGATTCAGAAGAGAACATTGGCTCCACCTACTGGTAATCCACCTCCCGGCTATGACGCCAACGCCCATTGTGAGTTCCATGCTGGGGCACCAGGGCATACTGTGGAGAAATGTAGGGCCCTTCAGCACGCTGTCCAGGATCTGATTGATTCGAGGAAAATTGAATTCACACCGAGCGGCGTAAGTATACAAGGTGGTCCCACTCCAGCTGTTGAAAAAGAAGTGGATATCCCCATTGCTTCTCCCAAAGCCACATCAGGTCAGGGGCATTTTTTGCAGTCCTTGGTCTTAGAATCCCCACATCCGCAAATGCTGCCTACGCCTCGACTAAGTCTGAAGAGAAAAGTGCCTGAAAAGATTATGCGCTCGAATCAGAGTCAACAGGAGGACTGCTCTGGAAGGAGGCAACAAAGATCACGGAGGCCTGAGAGAAGGTTTGATCCACTCCCTATTCCTCACAGCCATGTTCTTGCCCGTCTACTTGAAAGTTCTTTGGTTCAACTAAGGGATGCCAAGCCTGTTCTCGACCCTATTCCTCCTGATTATGATCTGGATGCCAGATGTGAATATCACTCAGACACACTGGGTCATTCAATTGAAAACTGCAACGTGTTCAAGCATAAGGTACAAGACCTGGTAGACTCAGAGATCATTGTATTCACTGAAGATGATATGTACATCAATGGAAGCCTCCTTTCTCAAATGAACACTCAGTCTGCAAGTACGTTCAGACAGAATTAAGCTTCCTCAGCAATGGCAATCTTCAGCTTCTTTACTGCATTTTCATTTGTAGTTTTTCATTTCTTTTTAAAGCATCGTATGCATGTAAGACTTGTTTGTTTTTTTTTTATGATGATATTAATGCAATGAGTATGTTTTTCTTGAAGTAATCCATTCGTGTTCACTCTTAAATGTTTATATGCACTGCAATACCAATGTTCTGGTTTAGAACTCTTTAGGGAGGATGATGAGGCGAAAACGCAAAATCTCTAGTTGTATGTTCAAGGATAGAACCCTGTTGAGGATGTACAGGCATTGTTTCAAACCCCTAACCACTGGAGATATAAGGGAGATAGACCCTCGTTTACCCCTTCGAGCCTTGAAGTAGGAGTTTCCTGCATACGAAAAAGTCCTCATACTTAACCCAGGGGCAGGGTAGGCGTCAGTTAGTTTGACCAAGCATTCAGATTACAAGGAGAGTGAGCATCTGAGGATCCATTACCTTCTATCCCACCGTCAAGAGGTCAAGAGATGCGAAACCACAATGGTTAGCCGCCAACAACCAAGGAGTGAGGCAGTCACAACCCTGTCAAGCAAGTAAGACAACCAGTGTCACACGCTTTGTTCAAAAAGGGGAATAAAAAAAAAGAAGAGAGAAAGCCCGCTAAGTCGAAACTTGAAAACAAGCGACTTAGGCAAAAGTTAGGGCATCCCGCTGGACTTCAAAATCGAAAAAACTCAAAGGAGTCAGTCCAGGAAAAAATTAGGGATCAAAAAAAGCAAAAGAAAGAAAAGTGAAAGCCGTTACAAAAGAAAATCCCCGATAAGAACAAATTCGTGTGATTATAGACACAAAAGATAAAAAGGGGTGACTGTCATCCCAAAACTTCCTTAGGCGCCAAACCATTAGTGGTATGGGTTCCTTAAAGATAGTAAACCTTTTGAGAGATGAGCGTTTGTGTCAGATTGACTGAACATAGGACGGGAGAACGTCACGAAGAGTGGGTGGGCACCGATAAATTTTGAGCCATAAATCCTTTTTCTGAGACCGTGAACCAGACCACGTTACAACCCTTAAAAGTCCTAATTGAAACAGGGTTTATTCCGAAAGCGTACTTCAACAGGATAACGTTCCTGACTCCTACGAGTTGTGCTAATAAGATTTGTTGGTATTGCATGTGCGCATTGTTTTGCCATTCAAAAATCAAGGTCGCATCCCAGCAAGTGATTCGTTCACAAGGCTTGGCGACGCATTTTCAATAAAAACTTCAAGGTTAACATGAGTGTTGCATTAGAATTGTCATTCTCATAATAAACATTTTCTGTTTGCATATATGTGCCTAAGCATCAATGCAGCTTACACAGTGAACGTCAGTCAAGTTGGGATGCTTGAAGATTCTGAACGACAATCATATCAAAGGGCATGCTGCCAAGAGACTCAGTGTAGAGTGGGCTCTCCCCAGTAAGTCGTGTTAAGATGTAGCCAATCTGGGGCAGTCACGTCGAGAATTCCCCCCGAGATTCAGTTATTCTGGGGCATTCATTCTAAGATCATGGGCAAAATCACTTCAAAGCTCATATTGGGGCAGGCCACCTCTAGAGCGTGTGAGATTGTCCACTCCTGAAAATGGTTAATTGAAAACGCCTCATCAAGGTTCAAGGTACTAAAGAAGAGTATTTTCAAGTCATTACAATCCCTCTCGAGGTAATGTGCTTCATGGATTATGAGGACTGTGGCAGTTATGTCGAGATATGATAAATCTTTCCAAGAGTTTGAAGACCCTGGGGCAGTGCGAATGCCCGATCTTCTATAAAATCCTCTTGAGATGATTTCTTCCATTAGACCTGGTGGTCTGGGGCAAGTGAAAGGTTCAAAGAGCCGTTTATGACCATAAAGACAAGACAGGCTACAGGGCAACAAGATTGTATTTCCCCAGCAGTTGGCCCTCCCCAGCATTGAGATTGCTCCTTCCCCAGCAGGGCAAACTTTCCTCAGCAGAGCAGACCTTCCCCAGCAGGAGACTTAGGAAGTATATTCTCTAGATCAAGACGTTATTTCCCCACAGAATCAGGGTGTTCACTTTCCCCATCCAGTCAGGAAGCGTGCTTTCACCGACAATGTCATATTCTAGTCCCCAGCAAGAGGGGAGTAAAGTCACTCCCCCCATCAGCAGGCTAAGTTCAGCAGTATCCCCAAGTAGGATTGTATTATGGATTATTTTCCCTAAGCATGATGGTATTATGGGCTGGCATCCCCAGCAGGTCCTAAGCCCATTTGTTATTGGCAACCCTCAGTAACAGACTTCCGATTCTATTATTGGCATTCATTCTCAACTCCCCCAGCAGAGGAGGAATCTCAGGTTTTGGATGTCACCTTCAGTAAGGGACATGTAGTGTGGATGTTTTGTTGGAGTTTCACCCCCAGTAGAAGTTGTTGATTCAAAGGGTCGGTCAGCGTGATCCTTCTCAGCAGAGTTCCTAGATTCAGAGGACATTTTATTTTTGTCATCCCCAGCCGAATTGATTTTTTCTCTCCAGCATTTATTTTGCTGGAGGGACCCTTTTTGCATATCATAAGCATTTGCATTGCATCCTCAAACGCGTAGCATTTCCATTTCGTATGGAGCATTACGCCACAATTTAAACATTTGCATTTGAAGCATAAGCCAAGTTTGATACTTTCTTTGCCAGTTCTCTTTCTTAGTAGAGATGGCATGACTCAGGAGATCCTGGAGGGACGCGTTCCTCATACTTGTGCTCCCCGACAGAGTCTTTTATTTAGATTTCTCCTTCCCCAGCGGAGTCATCTTGCCTGTGGATTTTGAGTCGGTTGGGAGTTTGCCTTTGTTTGGCCCTTCTCTTTGTGAAATCCCGTTCTCACCTGGTAGTCAGTTCTTGCTTGACATATTTTGCTGGCCAATTTCCCTTTATCAGCAGGGATGGCATTTGTTTTGCTAGTTCTCTTTATCAGCAGAGATAACAATCTTTTGAAGATTTTCTTTCGTCAGTTCCCTATATCAACAGGGATGACATTTGTTTTGCTAGTTCTTTTTATCAGCAGAGATAGCAATCTTTTGAAGATTTTCTTTCGTCAGTTCCCTTTATCGCAGGGATGGCATTTGTTTTGCTAGTTCTCTTTATCAGCAGTGATAGCAATCTTTTGAAGATTTTCTTTTGTCAGTTCCCTTTATCAGCAGGGATGACATTTGTTTTGCTAGTTCTCTTTATCAGCAGAGATAACAATCTTTTGAAGATTTTCTTTCGTCAGTTCCCTTTATCAGCAGGGATGGCATTTATTTTGCTAGTTCTCTTTATCAGCAGAGATAGCAATCTTTTGAAGATTTTCTTTCATCAGTTCCCTTTATCAGCAGGGATGGCATTTGTTTTGCTAGTTCTCTTTATCAGCAGAGATAGCAATCTTTTGAAGATTTTTCTTCGTCAGTTCCCTTTATCAGCAGGGATGGCATTTGTTTTGCTAGTTCTCTTTATCAGCAGAGATAGCAATTTTTTGAAGATTGTTTCGTCAGTTCCCTTTATCAGCAGGGATGGCATTTGTTTTGCTAGTTCTCTTTATCAGCAGAGATAACAATCTTTTGAAGATTTTTCTTCGTCAGTTCCCTTTATCAGTAGGGATGGCATTTGTTTTGCTAGTTTTCTTTGTCAGCAGGGATAGCAATCTTTTGAAGATTTCTTTCGTCAATTCCTTTTATCAGCAGGGATGGCATTTATTTTGCTAGTTCTCTTTATCAGCAGAGATAGCAATCCTTTGAAGATTTTCTTCGTCAGTTCCCTTTATCAGCAGGGATGGCATTTATTTTGCTAGTTCTCTTTATCAGCAGAGATAGCAATCTTTTGAATATTTTCTTTTCGTCAGTTCTCTTTATCAGCAGGGATGGCATTTGTTTTGCTAGTTCTCTTTATCAGCAGAGATAGCAATCTTTTGAAGATTTTCTTTCGTCAGTTCCCTTTATCAGCAGAGATAGCATTCCTTTGAAGATTTTCTTCGTCAGTTCCCTTTATCAGCAGGGATGGCATTTATTTTGCTAGTTCTCTTTGTCAGCAGGGATAGCAATCTTTTGAAGATTCTTTTCGTCAAGTCCCTTTATCAGCAGGGATGGCATATTTTGAGATTCCTTTGTCTGTTTCTCTTTATCAACAGAGATGACATAACCTGGGAGAGTTTGTTTCACTTTATACCCAGCATAGCTAGCACTCGTCCGTGTTGTGACAGTGCAGCATTTAGGGCTGATTCTCCAGTGGAGTTGTCCCTCCTTTAAGGATTGCAAATTTCCGGGTTCTTTGGTATTCAATCTCTGTGCATCCCGATTGTCTGAAAGTCGTCGCTATCATACCCTCAGGACCAAGTTGATTGAATAGGGGCAGTTGTAGCACCCCAAAATTTGCCCTCCTTACTTCAGTACTAACTGGCTTATGTTTCATCTCATTTTGCATTATCATGTGTGCATATCATTGGTTCTTAGCATGGGGTCAAGGTGCCTGAGGCAGTTCTTCAAAGGGTCAAGCAAGAGCCGTTGTATTGTCCAAGAGAGCTCAAGTGGATCACTCTCTCCTAACCAGTGCAGAAATTAGGGTTTTGAGATTCTTGGGTTTATTGCTCCAATGGGCAAGCTGATTGGGTTTTTATCATCACCAAATGGCATATCTTATCTTAATTGGAGAGGATACACATCATATTCAGATGAATTTGGATTTGGAGACTGTGTTATTTCCTCCTAGACTGAGGGTACCAAAATTAGGGTTTGCTATAAAGTCAGTTTATTTCTGATCCTTTGGGCAAGACTTGATTCCATGGTATTCCTTGGGTCCCTAAGTATCTAGGAATGGAAGATTATCCATCAGTTTTGTTCATGAGGAGTTCAATTGGCCAATGGATTGGGAATCAGGAGAATTGGGGAAAAGTCAACAGTGAGAGGGGAAGTCAACTATGAAATTTTGAGGTTCTCTTCAAGGTTTTCAAGGTCTCACATCCTCATATGGTCTTCAAGAGTCAATTTTCATACCATTTATCAAGAATCAAGGGTTGGTACAAAAGTTGCTAAATATGGAAATGACCTATAATTTGAAAGTTTCCTTTTTGGGCAAGTTCTTACACTACATTCAACTTGACTTTTCATCATCAAAGAAGCTTCAAATGAATTTTCCTTAAACATAAAAGTTGAATATCTTTTTCTCCCCTTTCCAACAAGTACTAGTGGGCCTCCATATCATTTGTGAAACTCAAGTTATGATCAAAAGAAGGCAAAGGGGGGGTTTTTAGGGTTCCATTTTCACAACTTTTGCATTTTGGGGCATAGTGACCTATATTTGATTCCATTGCTTCAAGACATATTCCAACATCAAATAACAATCCCTAAGGAGCATTGTTGGCCTTTAAATCAAGTGGATCCATGGTTTATTCATTACTTATTTTTCATTGTGCAAAATTGCCAAATTATTGAAAACTCATGAACCAATACATCTCAAGGCCCAAATCAAATTCAGGTGTGATTAGCAATTGTTAAATAAGTGATCCATCATCAAGGGTTTGGATATCCATGCATGAAGGAGGGTGTATTTCACATTATTCAAATTTCTAAAATCACCCAAAACTCTTTAAGTGAGGAATTCTCAAGGCCGAAATGATCATCAGTGGATTAACCTAATCTATTTAAGCTAACTCATGCTAGGGTTAGAGGAGATTACACGTGATTTTTGACGAGAAAAAAGTTGGAACCCTAAAAGCTTCATTCTTTCATATCTCTCAATCCACAAGGGCTTTTCACAAGATTCTTTCACAACTTTCATCCTTGGCATCTACAGAATACAAATCACCCATCGTTGGAGGCTAAGAGCAAGGGAATAAGTTGTTTGGTCTCAGGTTAGTGATGTTTTTCATGATCATAGAAATCTGTTTTTAAATGTGCATATTGATGTGTGATGCCCACTGATAATTCTGATATATTTATTTTTGAGATTAGACGTGTGGTTTGGTTGTATCGTGTGTTTAAAGTTTTGAATCCAAATCTTGTTTCATGCGAATCTCTTTATGTGATGGTTATTTGTAATTTCTAATTTGATATTTGAGATCCTGGTTGAATTCTGGCCAGAATAGTGTACTCCTTTGCGTTTTCTGGAAAAATATTTGTTGCAGGTGGCCGGAGAGGGTGTCCGGAACCCTAGCTCCGGTGGCTGGTGTGCGTTCCGGCAGATGAAGGGTTCAAGTGGAGAAGATGATCTTTCCACCATTGATTTGGTTGATCCAACGGCCCATGCGTTGCCACGTTTTTTATTTTTGAGTTTTTATTATAATGATCGCATGTTTATTACCCCATGCTAACTATCGTGTACCTCTGATCTTGCGTACTTTTCACTTTGTTGACTTAATGTCGTGCGTATGATGAATCATGTGGCCATTATTTTGCCAACGAATTAAAATGAGAGCGTGCAGCTCACGTGGTGTGTGCATGGTGTGCTGATCAGTTTGGTGTGTGCGTGTTCATTTCATTGTGGTGTGCGTGTGAATCATGGCCTTTAATCTTGATGACTGTGCTGATATGTTGACTTATTGTGGTGCGCATGATTGATCTAGTGGTGGATATTGAATTGAAATGTTGACTGCATTCCATGCTCTTCATTGACCTCGCTGGTGGATTTGTTTGTTTTGGGCTTGCTAATTACACCCCTCTCTTTCAGCCCACTAGCCTTCTTTAATGTGTTTTATTGCTGTTCATACCCCCCACCCATTTTCTTCATTTTTATTTTTATTAATTTATTACATTTTCATTTTCATTTTTTAAAAATAGTTTTTTTGCATTAAAAAATTCCCAGAAAATTCATGAGTCACATTTGTCATTTTATAAAATTTTAACAAATTTTATTTTATTATTTTATTTTATTTTTGGCTTCTGAAATAATTATTTGTTTATTTTATTTTTGAATCATTCATATCATGCATACCTAAGCTTGTAGAATTTTGTTCTCATAGCATACAAAACCTTTTGCACTCATTCTTTTTGCATTTTTTTACCAATACATTGAATTGCATAAAAATAGTTTTCTCTCATTTTTTAAATCATTTCATGTTGCATTTTAGTCCCTTTCTTTTGCATATTGAACCATGATTCTCTCTTGACTCTGTATGATTGCTTGAGTGACTTATATGTTGAATTTTGGCATGAGTTTTTAATATTTTGTTTATTTCTGGTTGAGCTATTTTGATGATTAATTTGGTAATTTTAAAAGATGTTTTGCTAATCATGTGATTGCTCTTTGGTTGAGGCCTACTTGTATGCACATCCTTGATCATGCCTGAGTATCTGTTTGAGAAGGCACTTGTGCCATTGTTTTGGGATTGTGTCTTTGACTTCTTAATTCATGTTTGAATTGTTATAGGTCACTTAATCTCTATTATATGGGTTTAATTTGTCTCATTTCGTTTACGTATGTCTGTTTTGTACTAACCTTTTATGCAGGGGCTGAGGTAAGTTATTTAGGGGTGTGGATAGTTATCCATGTTCACCCTTACTCCTCCTTTCTCTCATCTTTTCCTTTCTTTAGGTTTAGGTTGTTGTCAAACCTCCCCTTAGGGCCATCTTTGCATGATAACATTAGGATAGATTCCCCCCGTAGTATTTTTATTTTCTTTTGAGTCCCTCTTCTCATCTCTTAACATCCCTAAAATACTTAATAAGGTCAACTTGCCTTGCACACGAGCCTTAAACATAGGAAATGAAGATTGAGGGGTCCCCCATTCTCTCTTATAGGGTATTGAGCATACGTTCCATTGGGGGCGACCATGCGACGCACTCGCTCCCGTGTCATAGACTATGGTTCAAGTTGAGTTACGAACTAACTCAAGTCACTTCTGTCCTAAAAAATCACTACGCCAAACAAGACCTTAGACAGCGCTTTTTTTGACCTTAGACAGCGCTTTTAAGCGGTGTCTAAACCCGCGCTGCTAAAGGTTTAGACAGCGCTTCGGGTAATACCAAAAGCGCTGTCTAAAGGGGGGTATATTTAATGAAAAGCGTTGTCTATGGTACCATTAGACAGCGCTTTTTGACATTTTTTAGGTATACCTTAGACAGCGCTTTTTTTAAAAGCGCTGTCTAAGCCCTACCTTTTTGAACATTTTTAGGTATACCTTAGACAGCGCTTTTTGTGAAAGCCCTTTCTAAGCCCCACCTTTTTTACTTTTTAGGCATACCTTAGACAGCGCTTTTGGTGAAAGCGCTTTCTAAGCCCCACCTTAGACAACCCTTTTAGTGTAAAGCGCTGTCTAAGGTATACGAAAATTTTTATATAAATTTTTTTAAACCACAATTTTTACCAGGTTTTTCAGCCAGAATTTGACCTGTTTTTCAACCAATTTTTTTCCAGAAAAATACCACAATTTGGAGATTCAAATCAATCCAATTTGGCCTATTTAAATGTACCAATTTACACCAAAATTATATATCCAAAACAATTGGCAATTCAAACCAATATATATATATATATATATATATATATATATATATATATATATATATATATATACACACCAATTTATAATTACAAATCATTACATTTTTTCTACAAAGCATTGCATTCAACCAAAGCATATTACTTATACTAGTACTTTTGTATCCAACCAAAGCATTGCTTCAAATCTACATAGGTCCTGAAAGAACACAAAGATTGTAATTCAATTAAAAGAATACATCAACAATGTCTATAGTTAGAAAGTTACACATATTTAAATTCTCATCAATTAAAGTAAGAGTACAATATTATACCTGATAAAACTCCGAGCTCCATAATGTATTGACACCAATCCTCTTTAATTTCATCCAATTGAGAAATTGAGTAATGAGCACACTTGCATTCTTCAAAGTACTACATTATAATATAACATAGTGTTAGATGGAAACTTTCTACACGACGTCAAAATACAAAAAAACTATAATAGATGAATTTAGAATGAAATAAAATATAACATTTTATTATTTTACCTCTTTCACTAACATCTCTTTCTTTTCTTGGTTGGAATATGAATTACTTGTTTCTTAGCAATGCGGACGGATGAATGGATCCAAATTCCCTCGTTATGGTCATTTCTGATATATGACTCATTCGCTATAAGATCCTCATCTTGATCATTTCTATTCAACTCATTCCGTCTAATGCATGACTCATTCTCAACATCAATATCACATTGATCTACACCGCTATCATCAACCACTTTGTTAGATAAAAGCACTATAGACCATTTCGTACTCGTCGGGTCAGTGACATAGAACACTTGTTTAGCTTGAGATGCTAGAATAAAAGGCTCATCTTTGTACCCCACCCTATTAAGATCCACTTGCAAAAATCCAGACTTATCCATTCGTATGCCACTACTATTTACCCACTTGCAACCAAAGATTGGAATCTGAAACTTCTTGTAATCAAACACCCAAATGTGCTCAATTACTCCAAAATATGACAGATTTTCATATTTGGGGTTTAAGTCCTTCATACTTGATATGTGCATTGCTTCAGCTAGGACGGTGACACCACTATTTTGCATAGTACTTTTATCATCTTGTTCTTTGGTATAAAATGTGTATCCATTAATTGCGTATGCGCTATGAGAATACACATGCAAACTTGGACCATATGCCAAACATCTCAACCTTTCTATTATGGAAGCAGGATCTGAAAAGCGCTTCGAATAAATATGATCCTTTAACCATTGTATGAAACTTTGATTGTGCTCTCGTACTATCCAATTTTCATTTCTGTTCTGATTTAATCTTCAGAGTACATCCTTGTGCATCTCAACATATGGCTCAACCTCATTATCATTGTGCAGAACATATAAATGCACTTGATCCCGTTCATCCCTTGATACTGTCACAATTTTATTTCCAATTAATTTTTTACCATCCTTTTTTTCGAAAATATGAGCTTTGGGGAGTCCAATCGATTGAACATTGGACAAATATTCAGTACAAAACTCAACCGCTTCTTCAACAATGTATCGTTCAACAATACACCCCTCTGGTCGACTTCGGCTTTTCACGTACCCTTTTAATATTTTCATATAACGTTCAGCAGGGTACATCCATCTCATATAAGCTGGTCCACACAACCATGTCTCTTTCACAAGATGAACAACTAGATGTACCATTATGTCAAAAAAAAAGAGGGAGGAAAATACATTTCAAGCTCACACAAGGTAATAACTATCTCTTTTTGTAGTGTTGGTAAGATATCGGGATCGATTACCTTACTACAAATTGACCTAAAGAAAAAACACAAATTAGTTATGGCGCTTCTTACTTTCACTGGCAAAATAGAACGTATACCTATTGGTAGAAAGTGTTCCATTATAACATGGCAGTCGTGTGTCTTTAAACTCTTCAACGTGAGGTCTTTCATAGACACAAGTCTTCTAACATCTGAAGAGTATCCTTCTGGAACTTTAACTTCACTCAGAAACTTACACAATATTTTCTTCTCCTTTCTAGACAGAGTAAAAGCAGCATGTGGTAGATATGTTCGTCTTCCTTTCTTCACGGGTGCTAATTCAGTTCTAATCCCCATCGCTACCAAGTCTTTTCTTGCTTTAAGGTCATCCTTAGTCTTTCCTTTTATATTGAGTAACGTACCAATAACACTTTCGAATACATTTTTCTCAATATGCATAACATCGAGAAAATGTCTCATGTACAAAGACTTCCAATATGGCAATTCAAAAAATATCGACCTCTTTTTCCACCCACCTTTGACAACCTTATGTGCAAAAGGTTTGCCAAACTGAGTACGCGTATCTTTCACCTTTTTAAAAACTTGGTCACCTGACAACATAGGTGGAACTCTACCTTGTTCGGTGTCTCCATTGAATTCTTGTCTCAACCCACGGTAGTGATGTTTGGCATTTAAGAATCTATGATGGCCGAGAAAGACATTCTTATGACCAAACTCCAATCGCTTCGAATCTGTTTTATCTTCACAAATAGGACACGCTTTTTCACCTTTTATGCTGTACCCTGATAGATTCCCGTAAGCTGGAAAATCATTAATTGTGCCAAACAACATCGCCCTCAAATTGAAACTTTCTTTCCTATATCCATCATAAACCTCCACACCGTTCTCCCACAATATCTTTAAATCTTTGATCAAAGGTGTCAAGTATACGTCTATGTCATTCCCTGGTTGTTTAGGCCCAGAGATTAACATAGATAACATCATGTACTTACGCTTCATGCATAGCCACGGAGGTAGGTTATAAATCATAAGAATCACAGGCCATGTGGTATGTGAGATACTTTGAAGACTATGCGGGTTCATTCCATCAGTAGATAATGCCAAGCAAAGGTTTCTTGCTTCTTCTCCAAAATCAGGATAATCATTATCAATTTTCAACCACTGTGGTGAATCAGCCAGATGTCGCAACTTTCCATCAATAATTCTTTCATCTGCATGCCAAGTCAGGTGTCTTGCATCGGTTTCACTACGAAACATGCGCCTAAATCTCGGAATTATAGGAAAATACCATAAGACCTTGGCTGGAGACAATTTTTTCTTATATCGAGATAAACCGCATTTAGGGCACTCAGTTAACGATGCATATTCGTTTCGAAAAAAACACAATCGTTTGGACAAGCATGTATCTTATCATAGCTCATGCCAATAGAGCACAACATTTTTTTGGCCTCATAGGTTCGATTGGGAAGAACATTATCCTCCGGTAGCATTTCTCTCAAAAGGGCCAACAACTCTGTGAAACTTTTATCCGACCATCCATTGCCCGCCTTTAAGTTGTACAACTTCAATACCGTAGACAGTCTTGTGAATTTAGTGCAACCTTGATAGAGCGGTTTCTCTGCATCGCTTACCAACCTCTCAAACATTTCGGGACAATCATGAAGATCTTCTTCAACTGCTTCTGCAATCTCTTCGACTCGATCACAATCGTATGTTTCCGTGTCTTTGTCATCTGAAGCATAGGTCGTATTACTTTTCCCCTTCGGTTCAACATTCTCGTTAATTTTCTCACCATGATGTATCCAACACTTATAACTTCGATCAATTCCATGCATCAGTAAATGCGTTTTCAATCCATCTGCGTCAACCTTACCCACATAACAAAAACCCAAGCAA
The DNA here is from genome assembly GCA_022829125.1 of Lathyrus tuberosus. Classification (NCBI taxonomy): domain Eukaryota; kingdom Viridiplantae; phylum Streptophyta; class Magnoliopsida; order Fabales; family Fabaceae; genus Lathyrus; species Lathyrus tuberosus. Next base: position 1,190,348 of record JALAZF010000422.1, read on the forward strand.
GGACAGTCCATTCGACTGGGGTCTTTAACGTGTTGAACAGCAAACTTAACAAAATCCAATACCCCATTCTCGTACTCTTTGGACAATCGATCGGCATCCATCCATTTTTTATCCATGGTTTTCCTACTTATTAAGGTCAACAAAAACACTATTATATGAGGAATCAAAACATTGAATGAGGAGGAAAGTTAAGATAAAACACAGAACATTGAATGAGCTTCTAACAGGGCTTCTAACATAACATAATATTAAAATAATAAAATAACACTAACAACCTCAAGGATTTACAATATTAAAATAATGAGCAATATTAACACTAACACTAACACTAACCTAAACTAAACTAACACATTATATAGCAATAACATTCAAAATAAAAAACCAAACACCGTCATTGGACAATTGAATTTGTATTTGAAGTAAACAATGTTACACATGTAATCACAATGTTCTACTTTAAATTATTCATCCTAGTATACACAACATATTGCACTAAGAACTTTTCAATTTGTCACTATATGCATAATAAGAACACTTCAAAAATAAACAATTTCTTTTTACATTAAAGAATGAACATAGATATTTCCATAGATATTTCTACACTAGAATGTGGCAAGTTTTCCTAAATTTACTACAGCAGAGACATTCCTACTGTAAAGTGTAAACAAATGCTGTTTTCACTAATCTTCTTTAAAAATATACAAAGTCGAAACATATTGAGAAAAAGATAGAGAATTGAAAAGACACTAACTAGGTACGGAGTAGCTGCATCAATGTCTCGTTAGTTCATCCGTCCCAGATCAGAAACCGCAACTCAAAAATAAACCACATTCCAACAACTATTTTCACATAGATATAGGATAATCAAAATGGAAGGAAGTAAAATACTATCATCCCCCTCACTAAAATCAGTACCTCTTTCTGTGGTTTCTGAAAGAAAAATATGAAACTCACTTAAAACCTAACATAAAAAGAAAAACTCTTACCGGAACAGTGGAGCACGGTGGAGGACAAAGTAGGAAGGATGACGGTCGGACGGACGACAGCGAGAAATGACGGACGACGGCGGTGGTTTCAGCTGGTTCGTTCTTGTTCGCATTCAGAGAGGGAAAGAGGGAAAGAATGAAATGAAAAAGTATAGAATACTGATACCGTTTCAATTTTTATTTTAATTAAGAAGACCTTAGACAGCGCTTTTAATAAAAGCGCTGTCTAATGTGGGCCTTAAAAAGCGCTTTTGAAAGCGCTGTCTCATATGGGCCTTAGACAGCGCTTTTGATTTTATTTTTTTTTAATTTATATGACCTTAGACAGCGCTTTTCTCAAAAGCGCTGTCACAGGTCTTATATATTTTTTTTAATTTATAAGACCTTAGACAACGCTTTTAAGGAAAGCGCTGTCTAATATTTTCCTTTAATTTTTTTTTTTTAATTTATAAGACCTTAGAAAGCGCTTTCCTCAAAAGCGCTGTCTAAAGTCTTATATTTAGACGCGCTTTTATTTTTCTACGTGAGCAGTTTCCGTGTTTTCTAATTTTTTTTAACTTATAGCAGCGCTTTTGTAATAAAGCGCTGCCTATGTAGTGCTGCCAAAGGACACTTTTGGCGTAGTGAATACAAACAAACTCCAAACCTTTTTGTCCTTCGGGATTGTCAAACTAAGTAACTGTCGGACGCGAACTTAATGTCGCTCATAAAAAACACAAACAGAACTTGGTCCGAACTACGTTGACTCTGAACTCCCCATTGCACAAAGGGGGTATGTAGGCCTAGGACGTCGACGTCCTACCGAGTCTGTCTTTGTCTTTCCTTTTCCAGTTTTAGTGCAGCCATAGATTTTAGGATAACTTACCCTTAGAATAGACAACAAGCGTGGATCCCATCGAGTACGATGGACGCGTGGGGTGCTAGCACCTTCCCCTCGCGTAACTGACTCCCGAACCCAGGCTATGGTTGCGATGACCATTCCTTTCCCTCTTCCTCAGGTTTATGCGGTGTTCCCTTTCCCTGTCTTGGGATAAATTTACACGGCTGGCGACTCTGTTTACCGCGCCACTCTCGCGTTTGTACCTGGATGAAAATCCTGGGAGCGACAATGTGCAAGGAGTGGATTGTCTATCACCAAGATGGAGTCAGAAAAGAAAGTGAACAATGACCTCCAGATGGAAATGTTTGAGCACTTACACGATGGATTATGTCATTGACTTTTGGTGCTTGCTGCATAGTACAAAGTACTTGTGCTTGATGGTTGTCTTTTCAACGGGTTTTAGGGCAGAGTTAGCTTTGAGAACTGATGCAAATGGATTAGTAGGTGGCTGCCCTCAGACATCAAATTGCAATTCGTAAAACACAAGTTGTGCTAGGAGCTTCTATGTGACTACTTTTTGTTTAACGAAATCAGTGGCATAGTTCTTGGTGCCATTTGAAAATTTCCAAGTAAAGGGTGCTTTTTAATGTAAGGGAAAGTTTGGAATTGAACTAGAGAAAACATGGCCAATCGTGACATCTTGGCTATAGCAAATGGACACAAAACCAAAATTTCTTTAAGTATAGAATATCATGCAACATAGTCACTTTAGAGCACAATATCTTGATGACTAGTGATTCAACTTGTGAGATTTTTGATCCTTTGCAAGATAGACATTTGATAGATCAATTTCCATTTGGAAAAGATCTTGAGATAAGTTTGGCAATATTGAGAAAGAATGCACTAAAGTCATGCGCATGGGCAAACCAAAAGACTTGGAAAATATTTCTAAGTTATTGGATTTTTACACTTTGAATCACCCATCTTTAAAGAACCATAACCTGAGAATGGCTTATTCAAATGAGATGTTCCACATATGGTTGGAAAGCTCTCATCATGCTCTACAACTTTCATTTGGGACACAAGTCTTGAATCCAAATGGAAATGGGTGAAAAATGGTGTCAAAGTTAAGAGAAAGAGTGATGAAAAGTGCTTGAAAATTTTCTAAGTGTTTGGTCAAATATCTTGCAAGCTTCATAACTCAAAAACCAAGCATTTTTGGACAAAAATTCATATGGAAAAAATGAATATCTTGAAAAGAGCTTTCCAATGAGCTTTGAGTCACTCCAATTGGGTGTGTGGTTTAGGAGTTATGGTCATTTCAAAATGTGCTATTAGGGGAAAAATCTCACATATGACACCTTTCTTAGTCAAAACCCTACTTCTCTTGCAAGAAACCTCATGAAACTTGATATGGATACTTTGAACACTTTATGAGACATTCTATGATGATTAGAACCATTGACATTTGATTTGAACCAAAATTTCCAAGGATTAGGGTTTCAGTCAAACCCTAATTTTGACTGTGAATGCACTGAGGTCAAATCTTGTAAACTTGCTCCTTCCTTCTCATCTAAAGGTCTTAGGAGACTCTTGAGGATGTTGATAAACCAATAGACCCAAGAATTAGGGTTTGGGAGTTCATCTTGATGAAAATCAAAGCCATTGACTGATAAGTGTCACAGAAACCCTAATTTGGAGGTATAGAGAGGCTGAGGCTCAAACTTCTCTTGTTGAGGACCAATAGATCTTGGATTCCTGTTGAATGATGTCTCTTGTATGTAGATGACCTTAAGTGGTAAGTGAACCACACAAATCTTGACTTGATAGAGCCAATTTCTCAGTGATTTCTTCAGAGCAAAACCCTAATTTCAAAGTTCTTGCACTGGAGATCTTTTGTTGACTTGACTTGTTGCAAATAATTTGTGGAGCTTCATGGTGATATGTACCTAATTTGAACACAAAGAAACAAACTGCAAGATATGGGTTAGCTCAAACAATGCAGAGATGATTGACCTAAGATGCACGAATGAAGATGACATCTAAGGGTAAAAATTTGGGGTACAACAGTTGCCCCTATTTAAATAGCTTTACCAAATGGTACGAGGAACGGAGATTCCAGGGGCATCAAGGTGAAAGGTATTTAAATATAGCAGACCGAAAATTTTGCCCTTAGATGGAATACAAATGATAAGGACAAGCGACAGACATGCAAATGCTGACATGCCATGAACTTCTAAAATGATGATATGATGCCAAGAAGGATGCAAAAGATGCAGACAGACCAGACACCAGGGGCAATAGGAAGCAAACCCACAAGATAAGCTTCACCGGGGAAAGACAAAAGCTAGTATCCATGTGAAAAACTCACTGGGGATACAGGCTAACCAACGAAAGAGACTCACGGGGAGACCCTAAAGAAACACTGGGGAAAAACCAAAAACAATATCCAATGGGGAAAAGAAAATTCGGGGAGATAGACCACAGGGGACGAAACAAACCCACACTCTTCCTGGGCATGAAACCAGAAAGAAAAACCTGATCTGGGGATCAGCCTAAAAAAAGACAGACAACCAAGCAAAGGTTTCCTGGGGATTCTTATACCGAAGAGTTCAAAATGGGATCTTCAAGAAAAGCCAAGAAGACAGAGACCAACCCTGCGCACCAACTAGGAGTCTTATAAGGTTGAAGAAATTTGTTCCAAGAAGGTTAGCTTAAAGCAAGTTTTCAAAAATCCAAGGTAAGGGTTCAATGTCCGACACGATCCGAACCAGAACGGATTTAAAACAAGAAGACAGTGCTTGACATGATTCAAACAAAGTCCAAGTTCAAGTTCGACACAATTCGAACAAGAACGGTTTTAACACAAGAAGACAGTGCTTGACATGATTCAAACAAAGTCCAAGTTCAAGTTCGACACGATTCAAACAAGAACGGTTTTAAAACAAGAAGACAGTGCTTGACATGATTCAAACAAAGTCTAAGTTCAAGTTCGACACGATTCGAACAAGAACGGTTTTAAAACAAGAAGACAGTGCTTGACACGATTCAAACAAAGTCCAAGTTCAAGTTTGACACGATTCAAACGAGAACACACAAGACAATGCTTGACACGATTCAAACAAAATCCAAGTTCAAGTTTGACACGATTCAAACGAGAACACATAAGACAAAGCTTGACACAATTCAAACAAAGTTCAAGTTCAAGTTTGACACGATTCAAACGAGAACACATAAGACAATGCTTGGCACGATTCAAACAAAGTCCAAGTTCAAGTTTGACACGATTCAAACAAGAACAGTTTTAAAATAAGAGGCAGTGTCCGACACGATTCGAACAAAGACTCTGTTCAGGTTTGACACGATTCAAAGAAGAACAAGTTTTAAAACACGAGACGATGCTTGACACGATTCAAACAAAGTCCAAGTTCAAGTTTGACACGATTAAAACGAGAACAGTTTTACAAAATCTTTAAAGTTAAACTTCTTGGGGAACAACAAAAGGTTTAAAGATTCAAATCTGGCGCGCAAAGGTTAAGACCGAACATGCACGACACAAAGCAAACCGGGAATGTCTTTACTTCACTGGGGAAATAAAGACAGGCACAAACAACAGACCACAAGCAACACAAAGCACAAAGATGCAAAGATACCAAGGACATGATGCATATGCTTAGCTATATGCTAGAAACGACGCGAACGACGCAAAACAGGAAAGAAGGAAGGATAACACAAGCCAACACCCTGAAATCCAAACATCCAGGATAACTGGGGCAATCTTCTTTTAACTGGAGATGGCAAATCCAAGCCAAAGATACAATACTGCTAACTCTTCCTGTACCAACTTGATTCCATAAAACATCTTAACTCCAAAGAAAAATTTAGTTCATCTTTATGTTTTCTTAAAACTTTTTCGCTTCCAAGAATCAGATGAAAATGACGAAGTTATTGTATTCAAAGACCAATAACAACTCTAGTGACTAAGAATTCTGTCGTCTAACAGCTGACTTCTCTGGGGACTCCTGCATAAAGAGTTGGGGTCTGGTACTCAAAGGTGAAAACCGAAGCATAAGCCTAGCTTAGACAAATGTTTTGGATATATTGGGAAAGTTCTTCTTCTTCATTGGGGAAATAACTCCATTGGGAATTTGTCAAAATCAGCTGGTGTAGCAACTTGATGGGGAGCTAACAAAATAATTATGCATTCTACTGGCATAACTACCATCTTCAAATCTTATCTGCCCCAGGCTAGACGGTCTATACGATAACAAGAGGATTTTATAGAAGAATTGGCATACAGGGTGTTTCAATATCTTCAAACTCTTGGAGAGATCTCGGCATAACTGCCCCAGATTAGGGGATGAATAATCAAAAGAATTTTACGGAAGACTTGAAATACCAGATACTTCAATATCTTCCAACTTGAATAATCAAAAGAATTTTACGGAAGGATTGAAATACCGGATGCTTCAATATCTTCCAACTTGAATAATCAAAAGAATTTTACGGAAGACTTGAAATACCAGATGCTTCAGTATCTTCCAACTTGAATAATCAAAAGAATTTTACGGAAGACTTGAAATACCATATGCTTCAGTATCTTCCAACTTGAATAATCAAAAGAATTTTACAGAAGACTTGAAATACCAGATGATTCAATATCTTACAATTTTTGAATCTTGACGTAGCTGTTTTTATTCAGTTATACTCGAGATACTCAAATTGTAGTAGAAATTACTGGGAAACTGATTTGCCCCTGCTGATGGGTTAATGAAGTCAAAACTAGTCATAAGATGATCTCAAGAATATTTTCCCCAATATTCTGAATTTGCAGAATTTTGCCTCTGATTTGTCAACTCTTACTTGGTTTCCCCTGACTGAGTCATATTTCCTTTATCTAGTTCAATTCCTTGACTGACCGCGTTTGTTGGGATTCCTTGATATCGAATGGTATTGCAAACAAGTGTTGTTCATTAAAATTGGCAAAATTTAATGCAAAGTTTAATGCAAAGTTTAACGCAAAGTTTGAAAACAAAGTTTTGATAAAAAACGCACAGTGAAATGATTAAATAGTCAAAAACAAAGGCGGGTCTAGTCATTAAGGAAGTGACCAACACACGCGAGTAACAAAGATTATTAGGAGTCAGGTTACTCAACCTTGCTGTAGTATGCTTTTCAAAACAACCTTACCTCAATTAGGTCTTTTAGCGGTTGTAATGTGGTATGGTTCACGGTTTATGAAACAACGGATGAAGGCTCAAATCCTACGCTCAGTTAACTCAAGATATACGTTCAAATCTCCAAAAAATAGGAAGTCACTTGACTTGAAAGCTGTCTGACGCCTTATATGAAGCGCTCATTTTTGAATGCATAACCGAGTTAAACTGAGAACTACCCTGCCCCCAAGGTTGAGATTTAAGGTTTTTGTATAAAGAAAGAAAACTCCTACTTCTAGGCTCGAAAGGGTTAACAAGGGATTGAAACAATGCCTTACATCCTCGGCGAGGTTAATTGAAAGCATATAACTGCAATTATGAACATGAGGTTTTCATCATCCTCCCTAATCTTTGCTTTAACAAAAGTTTGAAAAAGGGGTGAAAAAGATATATATTTTTTGTTTTTATAAAAGTAAATGAGTGAAACGAATGGATTTAACCAAAAGATGCATAAATATTTCATTAATGTTGCCAATTTAACGGTACAACAAAGCTCATAAGCAAATATCAATACAATTAAAGGAAATACAACTGAAATACAAAACACAGCCAACCAAAGATTTCAGTTTCCAGGTCCGAACGGAAAAAAGTCTTCACCACCAATCACTTGTTCTTTGTGGTGTAGAACTTTGAGAGGCCTTGCAGGTCCTTTACCTTTTGCTTCGAAAGTTGAGGTACCCGCGTCTGAAGTATCTTCTTGAGGTTTCAGATTCTTTAGCAAGCTCATCAGCTTCTCTTCAAATTTCTTGCATTCTTCAATGGGATGCCCGATTGTCCCAGTGCAAAATTTATATTCAGTCTTTGGGCGGTCTTCTTCAAAGATTAAGTCCTTGTCATGGATCAACTCTTGCACAAAATATTCTAAAGCTCGACAATTGTCCAAATCATGCCCTTCATCTCCCTTATGGAATTCACAGGTTAGGTCGGGATCATACCAAGGTCCCTGGAAAGGTGTGAGAAGTCACGGAGTTACCAGCTTGTTTTGCATCAACAGTGGGAAAAGCTTGCTTAACGGCACCGAGATAGGCTGGTGGTTAAATCTTCCTCTTTTGGCAGCACGCTTCTTCTTATCTTGAGGAGAAACACACGTTGGAGACTGAAAACCCCTCTTCATAAACACCTGACGAAGATTACGTTTGGATGCAGGAACAGGACCAACGTTCAGCTGACATGAGGCTTCTCCAAAAAAAAATTCTGGACACGAGAGATCCTTAGGAGATGGCAAAGGATAGTTGATTTGAATGCCTTGTGGTGTAAATGATAACTTCTCAGAATCAAGCAGCGTCTGAACCTTGTTTCTGTGTACCCTGCAATCCTCAGTTGAATGCCCCGGTGCCCCAACGTGGTAGTCGCATCGGACGTTGGCATCAAAACCTAGTGGGTATGGAGGGATCACTGGCTCTAAATTCTTCGATATTATCAATCCACTTCTATTTAAAACTGGAAAAAGCTGACGGTATGCCATCGGCAACGGAGTGAAATTCCTCTATGGTTTTCTTGATCTTTGTCGTCCACACTGACGTGGCAAACGAGCGCTCTTGAAAGATGGTCTGACGGGATGAATGCAATTCTCCTTTTTCAACAGAGTTTCCAGAACCCAATTCATCTGGCACTTGAGGATTCTGATCTTCTCTCCCATTTTCTCCTGGTACTCCAAAATTTCCTTCATCGCTGCTAGCGTGACCTTCATAGTTTCCAGAAACTGCCCCATTCCTCTTTAGAGCTCTCTCAATTCGTTGTTGACTCTGTCCATTTCAGAGTATTGTTCAGACATCCTTTGTCGAGTTTGGACTTGGGTGTTGGCGTTTGGAAAATCAAGGTGACGGGTTCTGAAGAGAATGAGATGTTATGAGACGGGGAAGAACGCACATGCACATGCAAAGATGCAAAATGATATGCAAAAAATGAAGATGCAAACTAAACTATCAAGAAACACAAATATTTACAAACATTGTAGACAAATGGAGTCTTCCTCAAAATAAACTTCTTCATTGAGATTGTCAGTTGTTACATTTTAGAGCGGAGGATTCTCCTGCTTGGGGTCAAAAGGTAAGGACGCTCCTAAACTGAAATGAGAAATAACAACATTGATAGAAACCAACCGATGGCACTTCTAAAAGTTTGATCCACTAGAGGATGATTCTTCTTCTCCATTAATCTTCCTTGTGAGCTCTTCAATGCGCTTCCTAGTCCTTTCCCTTTCGAAGAACAAATCAACCATTGTCTCTGCCATCTTCTACTTGGCTTTAGAGGGTGAATCATGTCGAGGAAATGGCTTCCTTATCACTTGAGCAATGTCACGAGACCACTGCAGATGGGTCTTAGAGACCTGACATTCAGCCTTCCAGAGTTGTCTGTTGATATTATGCCATGCATACTCGAGTCTCTTTTTCATCTCAAATCCTTCATCTCTTTCGTAGTACATCTTGATCATATCCTCATTTCTGTGAGGTTCTTTCTTAAAGTAGCCTAACTGGTGGAGGACGAGAATAGGATTATAATTGATGCAGCCATCTCTACCCATCAAAGGCACATTGGGGCAGTCCCCACAGCTAACGATCATAGTAATCCCTTCATCTGTCAGGTTATACCATTCGATGTCAGTGTGTTTTAACTTCATCAATTTCTTGGACCATAAACCACAGTCTGCAACTTCCCAGAAGGCAGGAGTTTTTGGTAGGTAGGAGGTGAACCATTTGTAGAAAAGGGCCGCACAGCAGACAATTTGTCCACCACCTCTCAAATATCTGTACTGAACTGAGTGATAAACATCTGCAAGTAAAGTAGGGACCGGATTGTTGATGGCGAATATCTGAATGATCTAGATATCCATAAAATTCTTGTCACTCGGGAACAAGAACAAGCCATAGACCATTAAGGCGAAAGTTAATTCAAACAACACCTCATTTCCCTGGTCTTTAAAATAAAGGGTCTTTGCCATCAGGAATAAGGCGGGGAGTCCAGGTCGTCCTCCTTTGATAGTAAAATTATCTTGGATGTCTGATACTCTGATCTTTGTGACTCTGGCGATTTCTTTGACAGAAAACATCATCTTGATTCCAGAGAAAATTGGAGCCTTCTTGACAGGAATTCCAATTAGAGCAGAAAATTCTTCCAAGGTCGGTACCAACTGAAACTCAGGAAAAAGAAAATAGCGGTAATCGGGATGGTACAGTTGTACCAAAGTTTCCGGCAATCCTTCCCTCACTTGTAACTTCATTAGTGACAGGAGATCTCCATATCTGTCAATAAAACTTGGCGGGTCCTCAATCTTTCCTCCAATCTCTATCAACGGTTCAACATTAGGGATCAGGAAGGTAAAGGGCCAGTTTATCCTTTTGGTAGCGTCCATTGTTTATAAAGTCCTGGAAAGCAAAGTTAGCGTCTTGATAGTTTAGCATAATGCAATGCAGCATAATGGGTGTAATTCAAGGAACTCAACATTGTATTTTGCAAATTTTAAGGAACCCTTTTCTTAGAAGAAAAACTCATTTCATTTCATTGATGATAAAGTTTTGAATTACAAAAAGAGACAATTACACCTTCAATAGTCAAAATACAAAGTACGAAATAAAGAAAACTAAGTTCTAAACCATCCAATCAATCTTCTCCCCTCAATCTCATGGTGAGCTTCTGGTTTTCCTTCTGCAACCTCTCATTCTCAACAGCGAGCTTGGCCAACTGTGACTTCCATGGTTCTGGTGGAGATGATGTACTAGGAGAAAATAAATCTCCCTGCGCCTTCCTCTTTCTGACAGACTCTTCTTCCTTCCTCTTGAGACTCTTCTGAAGTTCGTTCATCTCAAAGTCAAGAATCTGATACTTATTCATCCATGCATTCTTTTCTCGTTCTGCTTGAGCCACCCGGATCTTCAATTCGTCCTCATTGCTTGTGAAGTAAAGAACAGGATCTCTGGGAGCTAATGGGATAGGATCATGACGATCATATGGCATCTTCAACTCAACAGCCCTCTTTTGCACCCACTGAGTGTAAGATTCTGAAGCCAAACACTCAGGTTTCCCCAAAGCAGAGATACCTCTTGTGTGAACATGACGCCAAGCGTGGGCCATCTTTTCCCTAAGCACAGGGTCCTTATCCTCTTCAAAGAATAATCCTTCCAAGTAAATGTTGTTGGGCTTAGCTTCCATTGAGTAACCATGTTGACGACAAGCCAAAGCGGGATTGTAGCTTATGCCTCCTTTTGTGCCAAGAAGCGGTACATTGGTGAATCCTCCACAGCTAACAATCATATCTTTGCCTTTGAGCAATGGGTGGTACCACTCTAGATCAGTGTTGGTGAGAGACATGATCTTTTCTGACCAAAGAAGTCCATCTTGGAGATCCCAAAAGGTCTTAGAGCGGGGTAAGTGGGAGATAAACCACCTATACAACAGTGTGGCACAGCATGTTAACATCCCTCCCTTATGAGCAGTCCTCAGATGCACTGAATGGTAGGCGTCTGCAAGTAAGGTTGGAACTGGATTTCCAATGATAAAGATCTTGATTGCCTTCTTATCAACAAAGTTCTCAATGTTGGGAAACAGGAATAACCCATAAATGAGAAGGGCCATAACAACTTCATAATCCACCATATTCTTCATGCTAACATAATAACTGGCTTTCTCCATTAGAAACTTGGCAGGTAACCCAAAAAGTCCTCCCTTGACAACCAAGTTAGCCTTGACTTCTGACAACTTGAGATGAGCCGCTTCTGCAATTTCCTTCTCCTTAGGCGTCCTTTCCAAACCAGAGTAAGGAAGGTTTGGGGTAATAGGAATACCAACCAAAATAGCATACTCCTCGAGCGTAGGCATTAACTGGTAATCCGAAAAAGTGAAACAATGATACACAGGATCATAAAACTGTATGAGAGTAGGGAGCAACCCATCTACCATCTTTGTCTTCATCAGAGAGAAAATCTTCCCATACTTGTCTTGAAACGTTGTTGATTCATTGATTGGCTTACCCAGATTCTTTAAATCTTCCAATTTTGGACTAATGAAGGTGTACTTCTTCGCTTTCCTTTTTTCAAAATCCATCCTATAAAGTTTGCAAAACAAAATTGAATTCCTTGAATATACACAATGCATATGATGCAAGGATGAATGCAACAAACACACACAAACAGATAAGCACAAATCACACTGAGAAACCTAAGTTAAGAGTCATGAGCATGGAGTCAAAGGTCTACCCATCCCAAAGGTATGTACTATGGTTCTAAAAAGTTCCCAGAGTCGACAACCCATCTCTCGGATTTTATCGACTTTCCAATTGCTTGGTGATCGATAAAATTCTCAAGAGAGTCTCATCTGAGTGTAGTATCGCGTAGCAACCATTTGGGATTGCTCCCTCACAGTCCTCGCACTACGTCCTAAATAGGCCAAGTTGGGGTAAAGGGATAACTAAAGATCATCAGTATCTCGGCTCCTAGGTCGAAAGTAGTAACGCATTCACGATTGCTCGTTCAACATATACCACTTTCGAGATGGCCTCAACTGAGTGTGGACTTCAAGTTCCCTCCTTTGGGATTTCTCCCTCGAAGTTCCCTTGACTATGTCCATGATTCCTAAGCATATGTGTTCTCAAGTCCGGGTTAGGACTTATCTCACTCATAGATACCATGTCAACCCATAGAACAGATAATGAAGCAAGAACAAAGATACAAGTATATAAGCAAATATGATATACATAAGCATATACAAGTAAATAAGGAAACATGAATAACATAAAAACAAGATTGGCTTAACCCTCTTAGGAAAGGACCAGCAATAGGTCTAACCTTCTCCAGTGAAGTCGCCATTTCCGTTGCGGTGAAAATCAGATAACAAGCTATTAATTAACTTGCATCATTTTCTTTTACAACTGACTTTGATTTATCCAAAGGAAAGGTTCAAGATCGTTAGAAAAACCTAAAGGGGAGAGATCTAAGGTTCGGGGGTTGCTTACGCCTAGGGAAGGTATTAGCACCCTAAACGTCCGTAGTACTCTACGGGAGCCTCTTGTTTTAATGTTATCCTATGTTTGCTAAAGGTTCTATGCTAAAGGTTGAAACCCTAGGGGTTAGTATCTAGTATACTCGACAAAGCATCGCACTTTACGCCTACGTATCCTCGGGAGTAGAATCAGAGTATGCATAGTTCTACTTCTACTGAATGATTGACTGTGGTCAATATTCAGAGGGGAAATGAGTACAAGCTCATTGTAGAGTTTAAGAACTCTCTAAATCTAGTTGTAATGGACCTATGTTATGTTTTAGTCAATGGGAAGAGTGATGATTCATTATGATGAATATCACTAAGAGTTTAAGAACTCCTTCCTAAAGCTAGTTGAGATTTCTATGGCTCTGATGAGGCCAAGAAATAAAGTTATCTCCTAAGAGGTTACTTAGGTTAAGGTGGGAGGTCATGACTTTAAGAGTAAACCTTAATCTCCTTCCTTTGGAATGGGGGGAAAGACAGTTGATAAGATACTAAAAGATATTAATAAAGATGAATAACAACAATAGCATAAATATGGCAAAAAGTAATTCATAAATAAGCATGGATAAGATGGACATGATCATTATAGAGGCATGTAAATCTAGACATATCAATATTTTTCAATCTTAAGGAAGACAAACATAAGGGACACTAACAAGATAAAGAGCATGATATTAATTAAGGGTGATAGTTTAAAGAAGAACCAAATTCACATCAAAGTCAAATATAAGATAAGTCAAACATGGATGAATTAGTTCAAGACCTAAACAAACCATTAGTGAAACAAACCCTTAAAAGGTCAACAAAGATGATTCATAAATAATGTTAACAATTATCCAATTAAGAATCAATTAAGAAACAATTAAGCTTAAATAAACAAGAGAGAAATTAAGATAAATCTCCTACTAAGAAATAATTAAACTTAAATGATTAAGAAACAATTAAGAAATAATTCACATATTAATTATTAAGTTTAAATAAACAAACAACACTTAAGAAATAATCTCCATATTAATTAAGCTTACATAAACAATTAAGATATAAATTACATATTAAAATTAAGCTTAAAATAAATAAGAGAAAAAAAAAACCATTAACATATTAATAAACAATTAAGAAATAAACACATATTAATTAATAATGCTCAAATAAACAATTAAGAAATAAATGGATAAATAAAGATTAAAATATTTTTGGATTTTTGAAATAAAGAAACAGTTTTAAATAAATAAAATAAAAGGTTTTTAAAAGGATTTGAAGTGAAAATAGTTGGAAATAAAAAAATAAAATAAAAAACGCAGGGGGGGTGCATCGAAGTAATTGAACTAGTTAAACAAACAAAGAAAAAGAGATGGGCCAGAAACTGGGGGTGTGGATAGCACATGAAGCCCAGGCGAAAATGAGGTAAAAAAAGCAAGGAAATAAAAACAAAAGGATGGTCTGGGCAGGATCGAACCCAAGACCTCCTTGATACACGCGCATGTCTTCTACCACTGGGGTGGCCATACATCCGGTGTATGAGCCAACCCCAATAATAGATATACTTAGACGTTCACATATCTCAATTTTAAATAAAAAACAAACACACGCATACGTGCTTCAGTATATAACAATTGGTCAGGGTCATTTAATTCACTAACTGCCAAACACAAAACACACTGGACCAATCACCTGGCCATGTTCCACACTCACTCATGCAGCCACGCAAGAAAAACCATGAAACCTCACGTGGAACAATAACAACAACGCAGTGGCAACACAAACATCCTCTTCCATCATTATTTCACCAAACCTTAACCAAATGACATAAAATAAAATCCTACACTCAACTACTCAGATCAATGAAAACATACAGGATAATACAAACATGAAGCGAGGTCGAGGTTGGGGTGAAGAAGACATAACATAAATGGATTAAAAAAAACTATATGCTTCTCTTCCTACAATGAGTTTAAAAAAAGAACTAAGCTAGTAAAGTGGTAATGTGAGAAAGTTTTGCTCTCAAATGATAACATAAACACTGTGCATTCCAACACTCCTTAGCATAAGAAAAACCAACATCGAATCATCAATTAAAGACAGTGCTAAACATGCACTACATGAACTTAACATCAACATTCACCATTGTCAGTTCCAAGAAACAACATGTAGGCAGCCACATTATCTAAAGCTCCAACAACATAATCAAAGTGGAAATCATATAAACTTGGTCATGTGATCAAAAAAACTTAAACATGGTGTTATGTGCTAATGGATAGTGAGAACAAGCATTTGACATGTTAGAAAACAGACCATATGTTGTCACCCAAGAACAGTTCAAACCTTCAGGTTATAACATGAAGACAATAACACAAAAAGTGTTCCAAACCAAAAACAGGCAGTGCATTATATGGATTCATACATCATACTATCATACTCAATATCACTTAGAATGGCTCAAATGCAAAATATCCACGATAACAGTATGAACAAAAATGAACATGGCTAATGAAAGATGTGAGAGTTACCTGGTATGAGCTTCTAAAGGTTCCAAGGACTGAGCTTCTCCTCTTCAAACTAAAGGCTGCTGCAAAATGTCCTCCTCCTCCTTCTTAGAGCTCTTGAGTTTTGGTGGATTACAATGTTTGCTCTGATGTGGTATTTTTTGTTGATCAAACAAGTGATAACGCCTCCCTCTTTATAGTGGCTTTGCTGATCCACCAGATGAAGGATACGGAGGGTATTGGCTTAGCACAAGAGTGAAATATCACAAAGCATGGTACTACACGCATGATCTTTTCTCATGCAGTTCTTGAGCCATGTGCAAGGAGTGGATTGTCTATCACCAAGCTGGAGTCAGAAAAGAAAGTGAACAATGACCTCCAGATGGAAATGTTTGAGCACTTACACGATGGATTATGTCATTGACTTTTGGTGCTTGCTACATAGTACAAAGTACTTGTGCTTGATGGTTGTCTTTTCAACGGGTTTTAGGGAAGAGTTAGCTTTGAGAACTGATGCAAATGGATTAGTAAGTGGCTGCCCTCAGACATCAAATTGCAATTCGTAAAACACAAGTTGTGCTAGGAGCTTCTATGTGACTACTTTTTGTTTAACAAAATCAGTGGCATAGTTCTTGGTGCCATTTGAAAATTTCCAAGTAAAGGGTGCTTTTTAATGTAAGGGAAAGTTTGGAATTGAACTAGAGAAAACATGGCCAATCGTGACATCCTGGTTGTAGCAAATGGACACAAAACCAAAATTTCTTAAATATAGAATATCATGCAACATAGTCACTTTAGAGCACAATATCTTGATGACTAGTGATTCAACTTGTGAGATTTTTTATCCTTTGCAAGATAGACATTTGATAGATCAATTTCTATGTGGAAAAGATCTTGAGATAAGTTTGGCAATATTGAGGAAGAATGCACTAAAGTCATGCGCATGGGCAAACCAAAAGACTTGGAAAATATTTCTAAGTTATTGGATTTTTACACTTTGAATCACCCATCTTTAAAGAACCATAACTTGAGAATGGCTTATTCAAATGAGATGTTCCACATATGGTTGGAAAGCTCTCATCATGCTCTACAACTTTCATTTGGGACCCAAGTCTTGAATCCAAATGGAAATGGGTGAAAAATGGTGTCAAAGTTAAGAGAAAGAGTGATGAAAAGTGCTTGAAAATTTTCTAAGTGTTTGGTCAAATATCTTGCAAGCTTCATAACTCAAAAACCAAGCATTTTTGGACAAAAAGTCATATGGAACAAAATGAATATCTTGAAAAGAGCTTTCCAATTAGCTTTGAGTCACTCCAATTGGGTGTGTGGTTTAGGAGTTATGGTCATTTCAAAATGTGGTAATAGGGGAAAAATCTCACATATGACACCTTTCTTAGTCAAAACCCTACTTCTCTTGCAAGAAACCTCATGAAACTTGATATGGATACTTTGAACACTTTTTGAGACATTCTATGATGATTAGAACCATTGACATTTCATTTGAACCAAAATTTCCAAGGATTAGGGTTTCAGTCAAACCCTAATTTTGACTGTGAATGCACTGAGGTCAAATCTTGTAAACTTGCTCCTTCCTTCTCATCTAAAGATCTTAGGAGACTCTTGAGGATGTTGATAAACCAATAGAACCAAGAATTAGGGTTTGGGAGTTCATCTTGATGAAAATCAAAGCCACTGACTGATAAGTGTCACATAAACCCTAATTTGGAGGTATAGAGAGGCTGAGGCTCAAACTTCTCTGGTTGAGGACCAATAGATCTTGGATTCCTGTTGAATGATGTCTCTTGTATGTAGATGACCTTAAGTGGTAAGTGAACCACACAAATCTTGACTTGATAGAGCCAATTTCTCAGTGATTTCTTCAGAGCAAAGCCCTAATTCCAAAGTTCTTGCACTGGAGATCTTTTGTTGACTTGACTTGCTGCAAACAATTTGTGGAGCTTCATGGTGATATGTACCTAATTTGAACACAAAGAAACAAACTGCAAGATATGGGTTAGCTCAAACAATGCAGAGATGATTGACCTAAGATGCACAAATGAAGATGACATCTAAGGGTAAAAATTTGGGGTACAACACATGATAAAGGGTAAAGACTTGCCGAAGGAGCTATGGGGTGAAGTCGTTTCTATAGACACCTATTTGTTGAATAGGTGCCCTAAAAAGAAGCTTGATAAGGTGACTCCAGAAGAGGTGTGGTCTGGATTTAAACCAAGCTTAAGTAATTTGAAAGTTTTTGGTTCGATAGCATTTCGACACGTTCCGGGTTAGCTTCGAAAGAAGTTGGATGACAAGGGTGAGATGATGTAACTCGTTGGTTATCATCCTACTGGAGGTTATAAATTGTTTGATTTTGCAAACAAGATGATCGTGATTAGCCGAGATGTTGTGGTTGACGAGCTGCAAAAGTTTGACAGCAACAGGAAAATTGCTGATACAGGTCTTGTAACCGTTTACGCTAAAAGTTGTAACCGGTTACCACATAAAATTTTGGATCCTGAAACTGCTGGAACTAGTTTTGAAGAGGGCGTAACCAATTACGAGAATCTTATAATCGGTTACGGGCATGAAAATTCCAATTCTCAGGCTGCTGGAAGTACAAAACAACGACCTATTAAAGCCGAAAACGGAGGAAATAGTAGACGACCAACAAGGCAAAGATTTTTACCTGATAGATTCCGAGATTGTGAAGTATTCAAGGATAACGAAATCAATGATGATGCTGATTTCGTTCACTTTGCACTTATGGCTGAATCTGAACCGGTGAACACGGAAGAGGCTCTAAGCGATCCAAAGTGGATTTGTGCAATGAAGGAGGAGCTGAAATCTATTGAAAAAAATGGTACTTGGGAGTTGGTCGATTTACTGCTTGGAAAGAAACTAATTGGTGTGCGATGGGTCTATAAAGTGAAGGCAAATCCCAAAGGTGAGGTGATCAAGTATAAGGCTCGATTGGTAGAGAATGGATTTTTGCAACGTGAAGTTATAGACTTTGAGGAAGTGTTTTCAATTGTGGCTTGGCTTGAAACCATCCGATTAGTTGTTGGCATTGCGAATAACAACGATTGGGCGATATATCAAATAGACGTCAAATCTTCATTTTTGAACGGTCCACTTGATGAAGAGGTTTATGTTGAGCAGCCCCCCCTCTCGGATTTGTATTAAAGAATAAATAGATGAAGTTCTACAAATTGCATAAAGCATTATATGGTTTGAAACAAGCTCCAAGAGCTTGGAACAAACACATTGATGGCTTTCTGGTTGATATTGATTTCAAGCGGTGTGTGTCTGAACACGGAGTTTATGTGAGATCAGATGCAAATAATGGTCTGATCATTCTTTACTTGTATGTGGATGATCTATTTATTACTGACAGTTGTGAGAAGAGTATCTCTAAGTTCAAGAGTAAACTTATGGATGAGTTTGAGATGACGGACCTTGGTATCATGACTTATTTCCTTGGCATAGAGTTCCACAAGTTAAAAATGGGACTGCTCATGCATCAAAGGAGATATGCTCTTGAGATCATGAAGAGGTATGAAATGGAGCATTGTAATGCTGCCATTACACCATATGAGACAAGGTTGCAGTTGTCCAAGAGTGAAGATGAGCAAGATGTGGATCCAACGCAATATAGAAGATTGATTGGATCATTGCGATATTTGTTCAATACGCGATCGAACTTGGCATTTAGTGTCGGTATTGCTAGTAGGTTCATGGAGAGACCGAATGTGTCTCTTATGGCAACAGTCAAGAGAATCCTTAGATATGTTAAAGGAACTCTTGGTTGCAGAATTCTCTTTCCCGTATCGGATACGGGATGAAAATACAATTTACTTGGTTTAATCGATTCCAATTGGTGTGGTGATAAGGATCATAGAAAGTCAACTACTAGATACATCTTTATGTTTGGTAGGACACCAATCTCTTGGTGTTCGGAGAAGGAACCGGTGGTAGCACTCTCGTCTTGTGAGGCCGAGTACATTGCAGCTTCATTGTGTGTGTGTCAAGCTATTTGGCTCATGAATCTATTGAAGGAGTTGGGTTGCAACGAGGGTAAGGCTACTACACTCCTGGTTGATAATGTTTCTACAATAAACCTTGCAAAGAATTCGATTGTGCACGGAAGAAGCAATCACATAGAGATGTTGCTTCATTATTTGAGGGAGCTAGTGAGTGAAGGCAAGTTACGATTGAGATATTGCCGAAGCGAAGACCAAGTTGCGAATTTGTTGACCAATGTATAACAAATGAGGTGTTCAAGAGGTTGAAGAAAAGTTTGAGCATGCTGGATTTGCAACAACTGAAATGAGGTGGTGTGTTGAAAAGTTATTTTTGACATTTCAGTTGTGCTAACCGGTTATCGCTTAGAGTGTTATCGGTTACAACATTGAAAAAGCTGGAAAATTTGAAGGCACAGGCTCGTAATCGGTTGTGGCATTTAGCGTAACCGGTTACGCAAGCAATTTTTGGTGTTTTCAGTTTTCTTAATTTCAGCTTATTTGAATAAGTTATTTCTGTTATTTCCAATCATTTTGTAATTGATGTATAAATTGTCTTGTAAACTCCCATTTGAAAGTAATGTCAATTATTTTTATCACCCTCAATTTCTCTCTCTATATTTTTATCTCTCAATTTCTTAACTTCATCTTTTCCAAATTAACTCAATTCTTCATTAATTTACCATTAAAATTTTTATATGTATAACATAAATCCGTCGTAGTTGAAGGTGTTATTGTTTATTTAGCCTCTAGTTGGTTTTGAAATAGTTAGCCATAATCGGTTGTTAACAAATTATATTTAAATAGTTTAAATTTTAATTAACAATGATTTTGAATGTAGATAAAATGTATGAGAAATTATATGCGTGTATTTTAACTACAATTAAATCGTAGCTAAACATATATTTGGAATGATCAATAGTCATTCTACAATGTTATAACTATGGTGAATATTTGTTATTACGTTCTATGAATTATAATTTAACCATCATCCCCTTTAACCTTCAACTCTTCCGCTTCCTTTTCAACAAAGTCATCTTCATACCACTTGCTTATTCGATCTTCATACTCTTCAAATTCATCACTTGATGTATCCAATGAGGAAACAACCTGCCTTTGGATCTTGATTGGCCCTTGAAAGTCCTCTAAAATATTAATATTAAAATAACATCTATTGATGATTGCTTCAACATTAAAACCTTGGAAAATGACGGATATCATCAGAACCAGATTTTAGAAAAGAAGTGAGGTAAAGCTCCGTGGAATCGCGACGATCGCTCCTTTTCGTCGGAATAATCAAGACGAAAGTGATGGCTTAGACATGCACACTGAAATCTTCGGCTTAAACTCCTAACCTTAGGGTTAGGGACCTTGGTTGAGGTGTTCTTGTTCTGGGTTGTCTCTTTGCACTTTTTGTCTGTTTTTTGTTCGACTTCCATGGCGTGGTTCAAAGTGGGTGGTCGGAAAAGTTCGCCGATCCCTCCGTCTGGTAGATGGGATGTATTCCCTTTCTGTAGCGGTGCGGAGAGAAGGGTAGCTGAAGGGTTAACTTCATTCTATTTTCTGAGTTCCTAAACTACATTAAAGCCAGAGATATTTTTGTTTTGTTCGGTTGTATTGGTGAGGTAGCAAAAGTAGCGATTTCGCCGAGATTTAACATGTCGGGTAAACGTTTCGGTTTCGCAAGATTCAGGGATGTCGAAGATGTTAAGTTGTTGGGAATCAAATTAGACAATGTCCTGATTGAAGGGAAGAAGATTCATGCAAACCCTCATAGATTCGAGAGGGGAGTGGTGGCAAATAGATAAGGCAAGGCAGAGAGGAAGGCCAATCTCGTTAATACGTCCTTTCCAAACAAGGATCAGGGGAGGGCGGCGAGGAGTTCAAAAGGAGGTAGTAAGGTAGATGGTAACAGATCGTTTGTGGAGGTTCTTCGCAACCAAGAGAGAAAGAATTCAGAAATAGTTTCGGATTGTTTAAGGTATTCTTCTTGTCCTGAGGATTTGGATAGGCTGAGCAAGGCTTTTGTTGGAATCACACATAGTCCGGGTATGGCTTTTAATGCTCAGAGAAGTTTTGAATCGGAGGGGATATTTTATATCAAAGTAACTCCAATGGGGTCCAAATTTTGTTTATTGGAGGAGTTGGAGGAAGGAGCTTTGGAGGACTTAATATCGGATGGATCTAATTGGTGGTCACAATGGTTCAGTGAAATAAGAAGGTGGAGGGAGGAGGACATTGATGACGAGAGGGTGATGTGGATCAGAGCCATAGGAGTGCCTTGTCATGGTTGAAACCTTGATTTTTTTGAGAAACTTGCTAACTATTTTGGCTCCTATATTTGCTCCAATGAATCGACGGCGAATCGGTCTAACTTGGATATTGCTAGGATGCTTGTAAGAGTGCAATCTTCGTTTCGTCTGCCAGAAAGCGTGAATGTCAACATCGACGGAAAGTCTTACATCATTTTGCTTTGGGAAGACTCTCTTGGCCCGTTGCGTTTAACAACGCATAGCCCTCCTGAAAAGAACTTCAGTTCTTCTTCCTCGGATTCATTAGAGGTTTGGTCTGAGGACAAATCTGGAATCCGGGTTGCTGAACCTTTCCTTTTCGGCGAAGCCTTAGGAGATATGAAGGAGGTTGGGGAGGTTGGGGAGCCAGAAATCGATATTGAAAGAGACAGGACAGTGATGGAGACGTGCTCTGTGTCGTGTCAGGAAAAGTGCCTAGTAAGTTCTCTGTCTATAGGTTCAGCGGCTGCAAAAGTAGGTACAGAGGAACAGACTTATGTGGGTACTTTTGATAAAGCAATTGAAAGTCCAAAAGTTTCTCTTTGTCCTACTGCTATTAGTTCGGATTGTGTGGTTTCCCAACCAAAAGCCATTTGCTTTTCTGATTCGGCAGAAACAAGGGTCCCAGGTACCATAATGAATCATCAAACATCTCAGTGTGGGGGCCACGATAATAGAAGGAGAATGTTAAAGAAAATCAAATTTAAAAACATGTGTGGGTCTAATGGGATTAGTGGGGTGAAACATCCTCTCAAGAATAGGAGAAGGGGCAAAAAGTTGAGCAGTGGTGTTTTGGTTGCCGATGATAACAATCGGGAAGGTGGTTTTGATTCATCTTTTACCTCGGCCTATCACGGGAACAATTCGGTGGAGTCGGACATTTTAAGAAGTAATTTTAGAATGTGGGAGAATTTGAATACCAATGTTGGAGGCAAACTTTTGGAGGCTATGTCATTGCTTGGGGTAGTGGTGACCGATTTGAAGAAGGATTACAAGCTTAAATTGAACGAATTGGAAAGGAAAGATAAGGATAGAAAGGAGGGAAGGAAGGCAAATTTAATATTGTACTAATGATTATAGGATCATTCAATATTAGAGGGGCTGGTAGTTTGATTAAGAGGAAAAGGATTAGTGGCATAATTAAAAAAGGAAAAGCAGACATGTTCTTGATTCAAGAGACAAAGTTGAAAACTATTAGCGGTGATATAGCTAGCAATTTTTGGTCTAAGGAGGAGATTGGTTGGTCCTTCTCTAGTGCCACGAGTTCTTCCGCTGGGCTTCTTATTCTTGGGAAAGAAGGTAGGGTGGAGGTTTTGAGTAGCTTCAAAGATGATGGTTATGTAGGAGTCAAAATTTGTTGGAAGAAAAATTACTACTACGTTGTTAACGTCTATTCTCCCTGCGAGATGGACATGAAAAGAAATCTTTGGAGGAAGTAGGGGGAGTTAAAGAACCTCTTTTCAGATGGTGATTGGTGCATCGGAGGGGATTTCAATGCGATCACTAATTCGAGGGAGAGGAAGGGAAGTGCTTCGGGTCACCGAAGTAGGGAGATGAAAGATTTCTCGGATTTTATAGCAAGTAGCGATTTGATTGATGTTCCGTGCAAAGGTAAGAACTTCACGTGGTTTAGTGGAGACGGATCGGCTATGAGTAGAATCAATAGATTTCTACTCACCGAAGACACTATAGAGAGGTGGGGAGTTGTTGGTCAATTTATAGGAGAGAGAGATTTGTCGGATCATTGTCCGGTTTGGTTGATGGTGGATTCATCGGATTGGGGTCCTAAACCGTTCAAAGTCAACAACGAATGGTTTGGAGATAAGAATTTTATTACTTTTGTTGAAAAGGAATGGCTCAACATTCACATTGAAGGTAGAGGGGATTATGTGTTGAAAGAGAAGCTTAGAATCCTTAAAGGAAGTCTCAAAAGGTGGAATGTTGAAGTTTTCAGGAAGTTTGATTTACGCATTGATGAAAGTGTGAAGGAGATCAATGAAGGAGACCTTGAGGCCGATTTGAACAATGGTAATATTTCGGACGATCTCATTAAAGATCGTAAGAACACAACAAGTCGGTTTTGGTTAAATTTGAAAATCAAGGAAAACTTGCTTATTCAAAAGGCCAAGTTGAAGTGGCTTAATGACGGGGACAAAAATTCCCGTTACTTCCATAGTGTCATGAAGGAGAGGAGAAGACGTAACTTTATCGGTTCAATCAATACGGTTGGAGGTGTAGTGGAGTCGGTTAAGGAGGTTAAGGAAGAAGTGAGAAAGCATTTTGCTAGCAAATTTTCGGAAGAGGAAGATAGGGATGCTCTTGGAGAGTGCCTAATTTAAGAAGCTTAGCAAGGAGGATAGGGATGCTCTTGAGAAACCCTTCTCCGAAGAGGAAGTTAAAGAGGTTGTTTGGAGTTGTGATGGGTCTAAAAGCCCGGGTCCGGATGGGTATTCCTTTACGTTCTTTAAGAAATATTGGCACTTTCTTAAAAAGGACTTTTTCTGCTTTTTCAACGACTTTTATAGTGGGGCGATCTTGTCTAAGGCCATAGTGTCTTATTTTCTCTCTTTAATTCCCAAGAGTGAGAATCCTTTGGGCCTTGACGAGTTTAGACCCATTTGTCTTGTAAGTAGTTTGTATAAAGCCTTAACAAAGCTTTTGGCGGCTAGATTGAAGTAGGTTTTGAACTCCATCATTTCTAATTGTCAAACGGCCTTTGTGTCAGGAAGACAATTACTCGATGGAGTGTTAGTGGTCAATGAGTTGGTTGACTTTGCGGTTAAAAAGAAAAAGGTTATTTCGCTTTTCAAGGTGGACTTTGAGAAAGCTTATGATAAAGTTAGTTGGGGGTTCCTTAGATTCATGATGAGTAGAATGGGTTTCGGCGACCGTTGGATATGGTGGATGGAGGCCACTATTTTTTCAAGCAATATGTCTGTTTTGGTGAACGGTAGTCCGACTAAGGAGTTTGTGGTGGAAAGAGGCTTGAGGCAAGGAGATCCTCTCTCTTCCTTTATCTTTGTAATGGTAGCAGAAGGGTTAACGGAATAGGTGAAGAGGTCGTCAGTTCTTGTAGGAGAGTTTGTGGGGTGCCATTTGAATGGTAATTGCTTCATTGATATCCTTCAGTTTGCGGATGATGCTCTTTTGGTGGGTGATGGGAGTTAGAGGCACATGTGGGCTATCAAGACAATTTTGAGAGGTTTCAAATTAGTTTCGGGGCTTGGTATTAATTTTCACAAGTGCAAATTAATTAGTATCAATGTTCCGCCCACTAATCTTGAAGCGACAACTTTATTCCTTGCGTGTAGATCGGAGAAGAAAGAGTTTACTTTCCTTGGAATTTCTATCGGTTCTAATCCTAGGAGGTTATCTACTTGGACATCTTTGGTCACCAAGATGGAGAAGAGGTTAAATTGTTGGCATAGCCAATTTTTAAGTTTCGGAGGGAGAATCACTCTTCTTAAATCCGTTCTTAGTAGTTTGTCAATTTTTCATCTTTCTTTTTACATGGTGCCGGTGAAAATTCGTAAGGAGATTACCAAACTTCAAAGTAGATTCCTTTGGGGTAGTTCGGAGGCGAAGAGGAGGACGCATTAGATTAGTTGGGATTCTATTTGTTTACCTATTGAAAAAGGGGATTTGAACATTAGAAGGATTGACGATTTCAACATTTCTCTCTTGCATAAGTGGAGGTGGAGAAGTTTAGAAGGTTCGGAGGAGCTTTGGTTTAAGGTCTTGAAGGCGAGGTACGGTGACATTAGGCTTCAAATGTCGGGGTGTGATGGTTCTTGTTCTAGTAGGAGTTCGTTCTCTACTTGGTGGATGGATTTGATTTCTATTCTTAAGTTTTTTCCTTCGGACATATTGTTGGAAAATACTTTGTTTAGTGTGGGCGACGATTTCGCCATTCCTTTTTGGCATGTGAATTAGTCTGGGGCGGTGTTTTGAAACTTCAATACCCGACATTGTATTATTTATCTCAATTGCGTCACGTTTCGGTCGGAGCAATGAGAGGGTGGTCGAACGATGGGTGGAGGTGGGGGATTTTGGATTGCCTTTAGCTGTGTTTAATTCGGACATTCCAATCAACTCTGAGCATGGTGTGTTCTCGAATTTTTTTCGGTCTTCTACTGTAAATGAAGGCATTGGAAATTCCATGGTCATGGAGACGGAGGCCTTTTCTGCTACTGCTGGTTTCAATTTTCATGTTCAGTCGGTGCCCAGATTTGCTGTTCTGCAGCGTGATAGCAGAATTGATTCTGCTACTGTTACGCTTTCTGCTGCGCGCCTGGAATTGGCTAGTATGTGTCTTCTTCTGGTGGGTGTGATGCCGGACAACAATGCCAAATACCATGTTCGATGGATGCTGGAAGACAATCACAAATTTTCGGTTAGTTCTTTCTTTAAAAAAAACCATTGGTTTTATTACTCCTTTCGGTCCGGCAAATCGGGATGATATTGTTTTTGAGTTGGTTTGGAAGGTGGTAGCTCCCTTGAAAATCAAGGCCTTCGGTTGGAGATGCTTTCTTACCAAACTTCCGATGAAGGATATCCTTTTGGTTAGAGGAATTATTCCTCCGGATAGTGAGAACAAGTGCGTTTTTTGTGACTGCCACTTAGGAATCTCTGAGACATTCTCTTTTAGCGTGTGTCGTGGCTAATTTGGTTTGGAAAGAGGTTGCTAATTGGATAGGTCTTTCGAGACACGGAGGAGCTTATTTTAAGGAGACTTTTTTGAATTGGTATCAATTCGGTAAATCAAAGAAGGTTAGGTCCGGAAGGGAAAGAGTTTTTTGGCTTTCGGTGTGTTGGAATTTATGGTTACTCAGAAACGACATCATTTTTAAGAATACCGTTTGGAATGTAAATGATACGGTTTGGATGGTGAAATACACGGTTAGGAGATGGGCTTTCATCGGAGATATTACTCACCCCAATTGCAACTTTTACGAATTCAACAAAACGCCTTTGTTTTATTTATCTTAGGTTGAATTGGTTGTGTAATTTCTTTTGTTTTGTCGAGCTATGTCTCGTTTCTTTTGTAATCTGGTTGAAGTACCCTTTGTACTCCGTTTAATATAATCCTTGCTTTAAAAAAAATGACTAATAATTTGCAACACCATTTTTGTTTACTGATTTATAAATCATATCTAAATTTAATTTGCCACGATTTTTTTCCTCCAAATTACCATGGCTGTACATAAAATATTATTCTTCTTATTCTATTTGTCTTTAAAAAGATACACTTTTAATAGTTGCATAAAATATTATTCTTATTTTGTGATTTACTCTTTTTTAATATGAAAGGCTAAGAAATAGTAAAAAGAAATAATAAAGATAGTAATGAATTATAAAATGGAAAAATCCAACACTTTGGTATACTTAGGAGACATTTAATAATTATTAAAATATAAAATAAAATTTCAACTCTAAAAGTTCTAGGTGTAAAAGTACACACTATAAGCATGAAAAACTATATAAATAATGTAAGTAGGGCATTAAATTTATAAATCATAAAGTGATAAAGTAATACTCTATCTAATACATACATACAAAGGGTGAAAAATATGGCTAAAATTATCAACTTTGTTCATGTTATGATCATCTTTGTTTTTCTATTTCTTGTTACAATAAACGTTAATGGTAAACCATTTTTCCTTTTTAATTTTTTTCATTATTTAGTGCATAATATTTTCTCATAGCTTAGTAATATATATTTTTATTCTCTTTTTACATTACAGCAGCAGAGCGTCGCACATGTTTTACTCCTGCTGATTGCCCTACGAGTGATTGTGAACCTCCTTTGAGACCTTTTTGTGCTTTCAAATATTGTATTTGTGGTTGAGTGACTCCACATATGATAATGACGATCCAAGAGAGTATAGACATGCCTTACTATAATAATGAATAAGTTGTCCTTGTTAATGATGTTGGAACCTAATAATTTATTTAATTTTTGTTTTTATTTAAATTTTTATGGACTTTGTAGTTATGGCTTTGTACTCTAAGAGGATGTTGATGAAATGAAATAAATTATTAAAAATATTATATAAATTATCTTGTTTTCTTTTAGCTTCAAAGATAGCATGCCTTCATTTTAGGCATATCAAATTTCCTCTCCAATTATAATGCATATTTGAATATCTTTAATATTTAGGTTCTAGTAGTTTTTATTTTACTTTTAAACCTGTCATTTTACATTTCTTTCATACTATTCTTAGGTTTTTTTTTTACACTTCAATTTGCACTGCTCTTACATTTTATTTCAATTCACAACCATAAATGCTTTGTTTTCACTAAAAAATGTATGAAAGACTAAACGTCATTACATAAATATACTAATAATGTAGTGCAATAACTATACAAATCTTAAGTAATTGTTTTTTTTATTTAAAATAATAAATATGTACATGCACTACGCCAAAATTGGCTTTTCACATCGCACCAAAGACAACGCTTTTTTGACAAAGCGCTGCTATAGGTCTTTAAAAAATTTCGCTAAAAGACAGCCTTTAGAAAGCGCTTTTTACAAGCGCTGTTAAATGCCCTAAATGGAAGCCACCTTAGAAAGCGCTTTTTGAAAAGCGCTGCTATAGGTTTTACCTTAGAAAGCGCTTTAAAAAAGCGCTCTTATAGGTTAACCTTAGAACGCGCTTTCAGAAAGCGCTGCTATAGGTCTTAAATTCTCCTCACTTTAGAAAACGCTTTCTAAGGAAAGCGCTCTCATAGGTAGCACTTAAGAAAGTGCTTTTTGAAAAGCGCCCTCTAAGGTTATTTATGAATTAAAATATATAACACATTTAATATCATTTTCAAAAACTTATTTTCATTTTCTGCTCTCGACCGTTCTTTCTGCTGAAACCCTTGCGTTCAATCGTTCTTGCATGCTTTCTAAAACCCTTGCTTTCATTGTCGTCGTTCTGAAACCTTTGCCGTCACCGTAGCCGTCGTTCTGAAACCGTTGCCGTCACCGTTGCCATCGTTCATTCTTGCATTCGTGAAGGAGAAGACGAAAACGAAAAGAAGAGGTACGTTGTTGTTGTTGTTCTTGCTTCATACATTGTTCTTGCCGTCGTTTGTTGTTGCCGTTCATTCTTGCCGTAAGCATTGTCGTCGTTCTTTTGTTGTTGTTGTCGTTCTGTTGCTGTTGTTGTTGCTTCTGTTATCCATAAACTTATTCTATGTGCATGAATGAATATGAGTTTAAAGCTTTGAAGATTGAGTGAAGATATTTGAGTTTGTGTTATCTTGTTTTTTAATGAATTGAAGAAATAGGATTGTGTTTGTAAATAAATTCTGCTATGCTTTTTCTTTTTTCAATGGCAGTGTTGTGGTCACATAAGGTTTTTACTCGGGGTTTTGTTTATGGTGAGGGGTTTGGAAGTGATTTGTAATATTACAGACAATTGCCGACGCATTAATAGTTGCAGATGGTTAGTGCTTTCACTTGAAAAATGGTTAATAATATTGAGAGGATTGTGGTTGAATGAAATTGATGTTGTAGCTATGAAGACATCAAAGAATTTGATGTTGTGGCTTAGAATGCGGTCAATAGCTGTTTATAAACCCTATACCCTAGTGAAATAATTTTGATTAAAATGTACCTTTTAAAAAATATGGTTCTTGATATTATAGGGAATCATATTTGCGATAAAGATCGCAGTTGGAAAGCGATTATTGATATTGCAGAGAATTGTGGTCAAATGAGGTAGCTGCTGCCTTGATAGCAGCTGCGTTTTGGGTGCAAAGACATAAAATAAACTTGGTGTCGTAGGCTGGGACAGCATGTTTATGACGAATGTGTAAGTATAACATTATGTCTTTAAGTTAATCGAAATTTTATTAAAATATAATTAATTTGTAATCCCCACTAATAATTTTCAATATGTCAATGAATTTCAGGAGACTCTATCTAAATCCTTAACCACAGGCGAGGAGGATTGCAGGAGCATTCTTAGTCGAGTACTAAATATTCCTGAGTATTCCGGCCGAGTGAGAGGTAAAGGATTTGGTGTGACTCCATCTTCCTTGTATCCAAAGAGAAAAATCCCAACAACCGAGAAGTCATGCAATCATTGGAGGAACTAAAGGCACAAGTTCGTGAATTGCAAAAGGATAAAGAGAGATATGAGGCGGAAAAGCGCGGTTCCGGTTTGAAAGATACTAGTGACAAAGCTAGTATCAATTGTCAAAATAAAATTCCCGAGGTAATTAGCACATATTTATTTTAATTAAATTAACACATTTATTTTAATTGACCTTTATACACATTAACAGTTACATATTTATTATTGCTTCAGGGCATTTCATCTTGCCAGCTGTATTTGTCGTTACTGACTTATCGCATGGTTGGCAAGGGAAAAGTGCATAACCATGTGGGAGAGTTACTTCACCATCAACCGCTCCCTCATGGATATCTGAAAGTGTCGGTTGATATCGCTTTAGATACGGATGCGGTACTACCCATACCTGACTCGGTTTCAGAGGTTACATTGCTGCGAGATGCAATAGGTTCGTTTGTTGCATGGCCGTTAGACCTCATTTTCATAGATGATGAGGTATGTTGAAAACCATTACGAATCTCTTACTATTCAAATGTCAAATCTGAATGATTATGAAAATCATTCTGAACCATTACTTACATTTTTTTACATGGTAATGTTAGACTCATACAAAACCCACATCTAAGAATAAAGGGAGCGGTTGATGGTGGACACTGGTTGTTGGTTGCCATTAATCCATCTAAACTTTTGTTATATTTTACAGTGGACATTGGTTGTTGGTTGCCATTAATCCTACAAGAGAAGTGGTATATTATCTGAATTCATTGGATACTGATTGGTCAACATATCAGGATATGAAGGATGTGGTTGATACGTAAGTGAGATTGTTCGAAATATTCGTGTGTATTTGTATATTTAATTATTTCTGTGAGATTGTTCTATATTTACGTTTTTCTTTTATAGAGCAATACTCGAATACCGAGCACAAAGAGAATCTCGAGTAGCACGGGCTAAAGCAACCAACGTTACATGGGTCAAAGTGGAGGTATATTAATTTTCACAATGTTGCTTATTAGTGATGCTACTTGATAACACAAAATAACTCTATATTAATTATTATTTGTTTGTCTATGTGTAGTGCCCTCGTCAACGTAATGGCATAGACTGCGGGTATTTCGTTTTGAGGTTTATGAGAGAAATCCTTCAAATGGATCGATTAGAGATTCCTATTACGGTATGCATGGATTTATAACTTAGGATTTATTTTAATATTTATCGGATATGTCATATAATTTATTATTTTTAACTAAATCATGCATATTTTGTTTTGTTATGTAGTACTTTGATGAATACGCGTGTTCTCATTACACGAAGGATAAATTGCAAGAAATTAAGGAGGAATTGTGCGAATACCTTATTGAAAAAAGAATCCTATATAAGGTATAGGATTATGGGATTATGTGAATGTATAGTTTTGTGAATGGTTTATGTCCTTTATGTGTTTTTGGATTGTAATTGTATAGTTTTGTGAATAGTTAATGTAAATAACTTGAATTATAATGGAAATGGTTTATGTGGTTTATGTGATTTATGTGATTAATGGAAATGGTTAATGAACCATACTAGAAATTGTTAATGGAAATGTGAAATATATAGGTTTATTGAAATGACTTGAATTATACAGGTTTCGGCATAAAAAAATGGTTAAAATGAGATTTTTAAAAAAAATTATTAAAATTATACGTAGAGAAAAGACAGCGCTTTCTAGAAAAAGCGTTGTCTATAGTTCACAAAAGAAAGTGCTTCTCCTAAAAAGCGCCCTCTAAAGGTATAGAAAAATTGATAACTAAAATTATAGGCATACATTAGACAGCGCTTTAAAAAGCGCTGTCTAAAGGGGGCCTTTAGACAGCACTTTTTCGTGAAAAAACGCTCTCTAAAGGTATATAAAAAATTCATTAAAATTTGGCTTAAATAGTGTTTTCGTCCCTGTAAGTTAGCGAGTTTTTAGTTTTCGTCCCTGTAATTTAATTTTTTTGGTTTTAGTCCATATATCTTCTTTTTTCTTGCTGTTTAGTCCCTAAAGCCAAAATCCGCAGGAAAATCCGAAGGTTTCCTGCGGATTTTCCTGCAGAATTTCCTGCGGATTTTGGTTTTAAGGACTAAAACGAACGCGAATGTGAAATATAGGAACTAAAACAAAAAATATATATTTACAAGGACGAAAACCAAAAACACGCTAACTTACAGGGACGAAAGCACTATTTAAGCCTTAAAATTTTATACATATACATTAGACAGCGCTTTTTCAAAAGCGCTGTCTAAAGGCCCACTTTAGAGAGCGCTTTTTACGGAAAAAGCGCTGTCTAATGTATACTTTAGAGAGCACTTTTTCATAAATAAAAAGCGCTGTCTTTACCTACGACAACGCAACCTTAGGCAGCGGTTTTAAGCGTTGTCTAAGGCCTAAAAAACCGTTGTCTAATGTCTTGTTTGGCGTAGTGATGACTTGGTTAACTAATCTTATACTTTTGCATTTCAAAATAGGATAATTTCAAAATAGGATAATGTTAATTTGTACTCTTAGACCTCAAGTTAAGAAACTCAATATTAGAAAGTTTGTGTTGAAAAAATAATGAAAAGAATTAATTATCATTTTTTTTGTTAAACTAATATATAATTTTTAAAAAAAATAAAATTATACATTTAACTCTTGTGAATTTAGAACACACGTTAAATAAATAGAAGTGTTCCTCCTTAATAATTAATCCTTGAATAAATTTGAATCTCATTCACATTTAATTCAACTATAAAAAAAAATCAAAAGAACCACTATCTTTAGAGAGAAACACTAACTTTTCTCTAGTTGTCTTATGCATGGTGGTTTCCACTCATCTATCTCATTTTTACATCTTTTATATTTTTTCCTGCATCTACGTCCTGTTAAAATATTAATATTAGATTTGATTTGATTTGATTTGATTATATTTAATATTTAATTATAATCTAAGTTGTGTTGTTCAAGTCCAATTAGGGTTGTATATAAATAGTCATAGTATGTATCATTATTTGTAACAATTCAATTTAATAATATTTTCCTTATTCTCTCTCTTTCTCTCCTCACTAAAAGTGCCTCACACACTAACAAATTGGTATCTAGAACTCCGGTTAGATTTTTGTCGAGAAAGAAGAGACAAAAGTAATCCCTTCAATGACCGACAAGAAGGCCAAAAAGAACAACCAGACTGTCGCGTCCAGCAAATCGGAGAGTGTTAACTCTAGCCCTGATGCTGACACAAACCAGGTATTCCTTTTGTTCACAGCTTATCTTTGTTTGATGTTTCGAGATGCTAACATATCAAAGAAAATTTTTTGTAGGAACATCCTTCTACTAGGCTTGGCACCAACTCCGCTACAGCCATGTCGAGCATTAAATATACGCGACATGTTTCTACAAGTTCTCCTTCAATACAACTTGGTATTATTCAAGAAGCTTTCAGGGAGGTCACTGTCGACAAACCAATTGTGATAATCGAAGAAAAATTGTGGATCAGGAGAAAGAAACAATTGAAGGCCAGCATCACAAGGATTGACAAGCGTGAATAATGAGATTAGAGACTCTTTCAAGATACAATTACATCATGCACTAAATAAATTATATTTAATTCTAAAGAGTTGTATTGTGGATCTTGTGAAGGGTATTAATTGAATTAACATAACCGTACTTCAATTATGGTTCACAAAAGTACAATTTTTATGGTGATTTTAATTTATATTCATTACTCTCAAATACTTTTAATTTAAAAATTTGTGTTAACATCATTTAGGTATACACATCAATGTTTTGCACAATTTTTTTTTACAAAAGTATAGTTTATTGGATCAATTAAGTTAATTCAAGAGAAAAGAAATTGTTACCTAGGTCTGTTTATCAATTCGTAAGTATATATGGATATTATGTTTTCTGTAACACCCATATATAACAACATACCTCAAAACATATATATTATACATGAATCTAAGTTTTGGTATTGAAATACCATAAGTTCATAGTCAACACATTGTATACATTACATGCCCAAAATACAAAGTACTAAAAATCTATGGCATAATATACACAAGATGTCCCAATGTACTAAGAACTAGATCAACAAAGTGATCTCAAAATAAATCTCCAACAACGGAAGCCATGCCATCCCAAAAGGCAAGATACGTAAGGAAAATCAAACGACTTTATCCTTACCCTTCGCGGAACCTGAAGTACCTGTAATATAATCAACAACATGGGGTGAGATATTAAATCACAGTGAGTTCCCTATCTTATAGATTTTCTCGGCTTTACAAGGTTCTATCATCCTAACTCAAGTCAAAGGGAAGGGAAGTGACATTGATTTCACAATCTCACACTATATGGAAACATGTTTATGAGTCTGCTAACTCAAAATTATCACTTATCGATAACCTCGTCAAGGCATCCCCTTTCTCCCGCCCTCTTCTACGTCTAGAAGTCGGAACGAGTCATGACCCTCGTAGATTACTTGGCATACGAGATGGATTCGGAACTAAGGGACATATTATCACCTTAAATCGTCACTTCACACGGTCCGTACACTGTCACAAGTCTCTTTACCATATAGGTTCCATTCGTACTATAATCGGGAATCAGACCTACCAAGTAATCGTGCATTCATTCCAGAGGAGCTCGTTACTCATGAAACGACACATAATAGGATAATGGTTACGATTTCGTGATTTCACATACAACCGTAATTGTATTCAACAATTCTAGGCCACATTTGCCTTTAGGCCTCTTTTGCGTTTAAGCCTCTTTTGCCTTTTCTCAATAATTACCATGGTTTACACATGTTCCATACTAGTGTTTTATTCTTTTCAATACCATTCGGCATTTGGACACACGCCTCGGCCTTGCATCCGCGAGCCTCGTCATTTAGGTTATCTATCAATTTCCTAGCCACATTACTAGGTTCTAATATAGATTTATGGTGAAGTTTCCTCACTCTTCCTATTCCATATTTTAAACATGATTACTCTCTCAATCATAGTTAACAAAAATTGATTAGACAAAGCATAATACAATTTTGTAATAGAATTACATGTAATAATTCAATCATAAAGTTAACATAACTCTTGGGTTCTCTCCAATTTATTTAATCGGGTATCAAAATTGGTATTTTTCACTTTTATCACGTAGGATATTTTCATAGCTTTCAAATGGCTATCACTATGCCTCGATCGGACTTACGATCCAAAAGATATCAATTTTCAAACATTTTTCAAAAATCATAACAGTGGTAACCGATTACCTCAAAATGAGTAACATGTTACTCAAGCTGCACTGTTCAAAACAGAATCGAAATGAGAGTTAGAGACACATTTTGGTAACCGGTTACCTAAAAATGAGAAATCGGTTACTTCGTTCATTTTTCACGCAGGACCTCAATTTTTCCTGCATGTAACCGATTACCACAGAATGAGTAACCGGTTACCACTGAACCAGAAGCTCAAAAACCTATTTTTTTATGGTGAAAATTCAAACCAAAACCATTCAAAACATGATCCATCGCCATAACAAGTATTATTCAGCAATTTATCACACAACCCAATCATGTTATGCATTCTATTTCATATATCAACCATAGAAACAACACTTAACATAATTAATCCAAATCCACCATTTTTGTTCAAAGTTCTAACCTAAGTTTCTACACTTATGGTTCTAACTAGAACTCACCTATGATTAAGATGGAGAAGATGAAGAAGATGTTGGGATGATTTGATGAAGAAGAGATGATGATCCAAGCTCTTTGCTCTTCTTCTAGGTTTCTCCTCTTTCTCTTCCTTCTCTCTATCTTTTTCCAACTTTGTTTCTAATTTTGGCACAAGTGAGGGAAATGAAATGATATAGGGAAATTTCAATTAGCTAGTAACACTACTAAATGTCCAAATGTCTCTATAGCACCAAATGCTAACACCTCAGAGTCAGATAATATTAATTTGATCTGATCTGAGCTCATCGGTTGCTCTAATTATCTTTGCAGATAATTTCTCAGAGTACACCGGAACTCAATTGATCAAAATTAATATTATCCAGAGCAAAATAAAATACGGGGTATTACATCCTCCCCTCCTTAAGGACAATCTTTTCGAGTATGTTTAGTCATTGGTAAAGCCAATTGAGAAAAGCCTTTGATAAATCTTCTATAATGACCTGATAGTCCCAAGAAACTTCTAACTTCGGAAACATTCTTCGGTCTCTCCCAATTAATCTCCGCTTCAACTTTTGATGGATCTACCGCCACACCTCCCTGAGATATGACGTGACCAAGAAAACTAACCTCCGACATCCAAAACTCACACTTTCTTAGCTTGGCAAAAAGTTGTCTCTCTTGTAAGATCGATAAAACGATTCTTAAATGCTCTTCGTGCTCTTGAGAAGTACGAGAATAAATAAGAATGTCGTCAATGAAGATCACTACAAATTGGTCCAAGTAAGCTTGAAATATCTGATTCATATAATCTATAAAAACTATCGGAGCATTCGTCACACCGAAAGGCTTTACTAAGAATTCATAATGGCCATAACAGGTTCTAAACGCGGTCTTTGATACATGTGAACTCTTCACACGGATCTGATGATAACCCGATCGTAAATCAATCTTCGAGAACACACAGGCTCCTTTCAATTGATCTAACAGGTCGTATATCTTGGGTAATGGGTACTTGTTCTTGATGGTGACTTTATTCAATTGTCGGTAATCAATACATAACCGCATTCCACCATCCTTCTTCTTTACTAACAACGTTGGAGCTCCCCAGGGTGAAACACTGGGTCGAACAAAATGCTTAGCCATTAATTCTTCCAATTGATCCTTCAATTCTTTTAACTCAAGCGGAGCCATCCGATACGGAGAAATGGATATAGGAGCCGTTCCCGGTATCAGGTCAATAGAGAATTCCACTTCCCTCTCCGGAGGAAGAGAAGTGACATCCTCGGGCAAAACTTCGGAAAACTCACAGACTACAGGAATATTCAGAACTTGAAGGTCGCTACTCTCCTCCTTAGTGAGAACCAATAGGATAGATTTTTCCTTCTCAAATAAGAAATTTTTCATTCCAACCATACCTTCTAAGATAGTAGTTAACACATCTTTCGGAGTAGCTTCAACAGATGGAATGATGATTAGCTTTTCTTCACAACCAACAAATGCCAAATTAACAGAAAACCAATCCATTCCCAAAACAACATCCACTTTCTTAAGCGGTAAACAAATAAGATCAATCTTGAAAACGCTTCCATCCACAGATAAAACACAATTTTCAGACATTAACGAGGTTTCAACCATCTCATCCATGGCAGTAGTAACCACCATGGGTGGAGACAGCGGAATGGCTTGCAACCCAAGTCGCTTCACACATTGCATTGACACAAAAGAGTGTGTTGCTCCATAATCAAATAATAAAAAACAAGGATTTCCATTAACGAAACACGTACCAGCAATCAAAGAGTTATCACCCTTTGCCTTCTTTGTGTCCAATGCATATACTCGATCGGTACTCCTTTCTTGAGTTTGATTCCTACTCTGAGGATAATCCTTCGCCATATGACCATCTTTATGACACCGATGACACTCCACTACTTCGAAGCGACATCTGCCAAAATGCATCTTACCACAAGTACGACACACAGGAGGTGCACTTGCTCTAGAATTCTGAACTTGTTTTCCTTTGAAAGCTTGTTGTCTAGGCCTAACGTGTTGATTTGATCTCCCACGATCATTCTGATTTGACCTACTCAAATCCCCCCTGCTTGAACTTTCTTCAAACTGTTCTCAGCCACATATCATTGCCTTAGTAATTCAGCATAAGTAGTGAACTCTCTCTGAGACACACTGTGAGAAATCTCAGCTTTCAATCCAAAGAGGAATTGGTCAATCTTCCATTTTTCATCCGGAGCATACACGACCTGCCTAGAATAAGCAGCCATGATCTCAAACCTCTCAGCATAAGCAGCCACAGTCAAAGTACCTTGCCTCAACTATTGGAAATCAAACGAACTAGGGAAATAATTCTCCATAAAAGTAATCTTAAATTGCTCCCAGACCTTAGGCACCTCTTGGATAGTCATTAAAGCTGAAGTACTCTCCACCACCTCATAGCAAGACCTTTCAATGAGTGAGAAGCAAACACCACTTTGTTCTCTTCACTACACTGAACTATCAGAAAGATCCTCTCCATACCAGCCACCCATTCATGAGCTTTCACAGGATCTAATCCGCCATGAAATTCTGGAGGATTCATGCGGATGAAATCCCGAAAACTTCCACCTACAACATCTGGAACAACTACTGGAGGATAAAGATTCTCATTCATTTCTTGTACCATCTGCTGCAAGAATTGGTTCTGCTGATGTTGCATCTGTTGTAAAAACTGGGGCCATGGGACATATTACTCGCCACCTGACGGATTCGTCCCAGCAGGAGTAGTTCCGGGTCTGCCACGAGTTCTGCGCCCGTTAACCATGTTCCTAAAAGTCATACAGATAGGATTAAGTTGATCAGGCTTAATACCATAAATATAACACTTAAGACCAATGGCGACACAACGCATATGAACGGAAAGAAACACTTATACTATTTCATGGCTAGGTCAAGGATACGACCTACTCTGATACCAACTGTAACACCCATATATAATAACATACCTCAAAGCATATATATTATACATGAATCCAAGTTTTGGTATTGAAATACCATAAGTTCCTAGTCAACACATTGTATACATTACATACCCAAAATACAAAGTACTAAAAATCGATGGCATAATATACACAAGATGTCCCAATGTACTAAGAACTAGATCAACAAAGTGATCTCAAAATAAATCTCCAACAACGGAAGCCATGCCATCCCAAAAGCCAAGATACGTTAGGAAAATCAAACGACTTTATCCTTACCCTTCGCAGAACCTGAAGTACCTGTAATATAATCAACAACATGGGGTGAGATATTAAATCTCATTGAGTTCCCTATCTTATAGATTCTCTCAGCTTTACAAGGTTCTATTATCCTAACTCAAGTCAAAGGGAAGGGAAGTGACCTTGAGTTCACAATCTCACACTATATGGAAACATGTTTATGAGTCCGCTAACTCAAAATGATCACTTATTGATAACCTCATCAAGGCATCCCTTTTCTCCCGCCCTCTTCTACTTCTAGAAGTCGGAACGAGTCATGGACCCTCGTAGATTACTTGGCATACGTGATGGATTCGGAACTAAGGGACACATTATCACCTTAATTCGTCACTTCACACGGTCCATACACCGTCACAATTCTCTTTACCATATAGGTTCCATTCGTATAATAATCGGGAATCAAACCTACCAAGTAATCGTGCATTCATTCCAGAGGAGCTTGTTACTCATGAAACGGCACATAATAGGATAATGGTTACGATTTCGTGATTTCACATACAACCGTAATTGTATTCAACAATTCTAGGCCACATTTGCCTTTAGGCCTCTTTTGCCTTTAAGCCTCTTTTGCCTTTTCTCAATAATTACCATGGTTTACACATGTTCAATACTAGTGTTTTATTCTTTTCTATACCATTCGGCATTTGGACACACGCCCCGGCCTTGCATGCACGAGCGTCGTCATTTAGGTTATCTATCAATTTCCTAGCCACATTACTAGGTTCTAATATAGATTTATGGTGAATTTTCCTCACTCTTCCTATTCCATATTTTAAAAATGCTTACTCTCTCAATCATAGTTAACAACAATTGATTAGACAAAGCATAATACAATTTTGTAATAGAATTACATGTAATAATTCAATCATAAAGTTAACATAACTCTTGGGTTCCCTCTGATTTATTTAATCGGGTATCGAAATCGATATTTTTCACTTTTATCACGTAGGATATTTTCATAGCTTTCCAACGGCTATCACTATGCCTCGATCGGACTTACGATCCAAAAGATATCAATTTTCAAACATTTTTCAAAAATCATAACAGTGGTAACCGGTTACCTCAAAATGAGTAACCGATTACTCAAGCTGCACTGTTAAAAACAGAATCAAAATGAGAGTTAGAGACACATTTTGGTAACCGGTTACCTCAAAATGAGTAACCGGTTACTTCGTTCATTTTTCACGCAGGACCTCAATTTTTCCTGCATGTAACTAGTTACCACAAAATGAGTAACCGATTACCACTGAACCAGAAGCTCAAAAACCTATTTCTTAATGGTGTAAATTCAAACCAAAACTATACATAACATGATCCATCACCATAACAAGTATTATTCAGCAATTTATCACACAACCCAATCATGTTATTCATTCTATTTCATATATCAACCATAGAAACAACATTTTACATAATTAATCCAAATCCACCATTTTTGTTCAAAGTTCTAACCTAAGTTTCTACACTTAGGGTTCTAACTAGAACTCACATATGATCAAGTTGGAGAAGATGGAGAAGATGTTGGGATGAATTGATAAAGAAGAGATGATGATCCAAGCTCTTTGCTCTTCTTCTAGGTTTCTCCTCTTTCTCTTCTTTCTCTCTATCTTTTTCCAACTTTGTTTCTATTTTTGGCACAAGTGAGGGAAATGAAATGATATAGGGAAATTTCAATTAGTTAGTAATATTACTAAATGTCCAAATGTCTCTATAGCACCAAATGCAAACACCTCAGAGTCAGATAATATTAATTTGATCTGATCTGAGCTCATCGGTTGCTCTAATTATCTTTGCAGATAATTTCTCAGAGTACACCGGAACTCAATTGATCAAAACTAATATATCCAGAGCAAAATAAAATACGGGGTATTACATCTTCTCTTATTTAATATTCATTTTTATCCATTATTAATTATTCTAAATATTTATGTTGTGGTCATTGGCAACTAAAAATTATTTGTCCCATGCAAATGGTATTACTTCTAATACTAAAACGTGACCTTTACTTTTGAATAATTTTTATTTACACTACAATAAATAACGTTTTTCATGACGAAGCTTTCACCTCGAATAATAGAAAATTGAGGTATAAAGCCAATGTGCGCTTATTTAGTATTTAAAAAATAAATCAAAAATAAAAAATTTCCTCGGTTTTTCGAAACACCAAGGTAAAAAAACAACTCAGTACAAGCTTTGATTCCCAACTATCATAGTTTATGATTTTATTTGTTTATAAGTGTAAACAAAATGTTCTAACCGTTCGATTTTATATTTAACCGAGACATAAAATAATAATATTTTACTATAAAAGCACTATTTAAATATATTTTACCCTAATCCTTACTAATATGATGTCGCCCCAAACTCGCAAGCATCATTCTTTGGGATGGATTGAAAGACAGAGAAAATCTTCAATATTCTTCTATCTTGAACTAAATATTTTTCTACCCTTGCAATATATCTCACATAATTGTGTTTGTGTTGTCGTTGTTGTATTTTTTTTTAATAACCCTCAGTTAAAGAAGGGATTTCAACCTTTGAAGAGTACTCAGTTGATAGATAGCAAGTGCAGAAAATTATTCTTACTTCAAGTTACACAAAGAATGGAACTTAACCAACAAGAAGGGGAGCTTAACCTTTGAACAAAGACGGGAATGCAACTAAATCTGGATATCAACGAAGATATTCAGTAATAAGAGCAAAGATTTGTTTCAAACAATTTATTTTAATAATCTGTATAAACAATGTAATTTCCAAAAAAAAATTATTCACCTCAATTTTCGTCATCAATGAGGTGATAGTTAAAATGAGAAGATAAAAAAACCCCGATTTTATAATAAAACCGAGGTGTTTAATAATTATATTTTACTATAAAAACACTCGCTAAACAGATTTTATCCTAAGACTAACTTATATGTAGCCGCCTCAAAGAGAGGAAATATTCACCACCGTCCATTCGATCATGAGTTACTACTACAGATCTCTAAATTGGATTGCAAGTGCATAAAATAAAAATTCTCAATGGAAAACAGATCTCTAGCATCTTGCATGTGACTTGGACATGGAAAATAAAAATTCTTATTGGGAAACAGATTTTACAGTGTATTTTTAATATTCAGTGTAAACAATGTAATTTAAAAAAACAGCTAATTCACCTCGGTTTTCTTCGTAACCGAGGTGATAGTTAAACGTTTTTTATCTTCAACGCCCTTAAACAAATCTTTGTCGTCCATTTAATGTTTATCAATGCTCAAGAATCTGTCATTAGTGATCTGCATGAAACATAAAAGACATCCATTATAAAAGCATGTTGAATATTAACATTTCTAACCTAAACGAAACATGTAGCGCTTGAAACCTAAAGACGCTTGGAAAAGTTCTCTATGATTGATTGCAAGAGTAGAAAATCATCTAGGTTCAAAGTTTTTTTCTTAAATATTTATTTGAGTCGAAAGTCATATATTTGAATATTGATTTAAATTATCTTACCCTTTTTTTTCATCTGAAACAAATGCATGCAAGATCCGTAGAGAATAATTTTGCACCCAAGATTTGATCTTCCTCAAGATTCAATAATTCGAAGATCTAAAATCTAAATCTTTCGGGAATTTGATTTTTATCTAGATCTCTAGGAAATTTTATTTTTATTATAATAATTTGTGTAAACAATGTAGTATTCTGGGTAAACAATGTAACATTTAAAAAAGAAAAAGAAATAATCTTACCCCTCAGTTTTCAAGATAAACCGAGATATAAGATATGCTAGTTTTGAAAATAATAAAAGTGTTGTTGCTGGGGGTTCGAACCCATGTGCATATGACTTTACCTCTTGGTTTTAATTCCACCGAGGTGGTAAGTGGCGAGTTTTCATATCGCCCTTCGTTACCTCGCTTCTTTAGCTGAGGTATTATGAATTTCGTGTCCGAGGAAAAAACACTTTTTGTAGTATTGTTATGTTTAATTGTTTCCAACATGTAGAGTTTTGGAGGAATACAATCTTATGTGTCATAGTCAAATGTTGTTGATGTTGTGTTTGAAGGTGCGAGAAAGACACAAGAAAGGGGGGTTTGAATTGTGTATTTACTCTTTTGACAACTTTTCGCTTATTATTGTCAAGGCTCTTAGGATAACATCAGAGTTTGTTGAGAGACTCTGACTAGCGCAATTACATTCAGACTTGATAGGTATGAAACGTAAGAACCATCATGAGTCTGAACATAAACTACACTCCTCAAAACTTGTAGTGCAGAAGCTTATCAGAGTTAAGCTGCAAGGTTCTGACTTGCTTGTGTAAGGTTTTGATACTCAATATAGGAGGATAAATAAAGACATTTAAGCATAAGAGTAAAGAACACATGATATATCCTGGTTCACCACAAAAGCTAATCCAGTCCACCCTCCCCAGGTGATTTCTCCTTGAACACAAGGTCTTAATCCACTATAATCAATCTCGATTACAGATGCACGGGGAACAGCCGGTGACTAACCACTTGCACAGCCGCACTGTGACTAACATACAATGAACCGTTCAGGGATTCAACTTAATGAATATAACGAACATTGATCAGCAGGTTCTAATCTCACAAGATCTACTGCTAGGCTTTCACAGCTAGACATTATGGGATTCATCGCAATAAATATAACGATACTGACCCTATTTCAGGCTTTTCCCACAATGACATCTCGCAATTGTCTTCTCAAGTCTCCGGTCATACTGACCACTTAAGGAATCC
This sequence comes from Lathyrus tuberosus, assembly GCA_022829125.1. NCBI lineage: Eukaryota > Viridiplantae > Streptophyta > Magnoliopsida > Fabales > Fabaceae > Lathyrus > Lathyrus tuberosus. The sequence goes on from JALAZF010000422.1 coordinate 1,233,876, forward strand.
TAATTCACCAAGAATTATTTATACAGGAGATTACAAAATGCTTCTTAATAAGCAGATTACTCCTAAGTTTAAGTACAAAGAACACACAAGTGTTCAAGCAAGATGTGAGCAACAGCTCCTTGCTATTCTAAGAAACTACAGAGATGATTAATGATTTGACAGTTGTTGACATCTTGTAGATCTTCTTCTTTTTTGTCTTCGGGGTGAGCAAGCTTTGAGCAATAACTCCTTGCTTCAGATCTTCAATGTAGCGCTGACGAGAAGGTGGTTGATGACTTGACTGATTTGCAATGTTGTCTTCTTCATCAACAACTTTTAGAGCAATTCATTGTTGTTGTGTTGAATGATGATCTTTGAGCTTCAACAACAATGGCCATGTGCAAATGGTGATAGCTTTGGATATTCTAAGTGTTACAACGAGAACTCATCATTGTTGCTATCTTTACACAATGACTTGATTGATTCCCCATTCATGGCTGAATCGATTTGTGGACTGTGTCGTCAACTAGAAGCGAATACTCTTTCCTTTAAATAGCCCAGTAGAAATATAGCCGTTTTAAATACTGTTGGTTGTTAGAAAAGAGACGTTGCATAATAACTAGCTGTACTGACACATCTCCTTTTTACTGTGGGAGAAGTGACGAGATATATCTTTCTTGGGCGCCGTGTACAGTTACTCACAACGGTAACACGTGACTTTTGAACTTTAAAGGCTTATGATGGTAATTGATGAAGCATGAGTAGAGTCTTCTTAACAGGATATCTGATATGTCAAGTCTTCAGTCAATTGAAGAAGTCCATTAGGAATCAGTCTTCAGAACTTCAACACTTGTCTTTAAGCACGTTATCCTTTACTTCTTCAAGTCTTCCGAAACTTCAGAACTTGTCCATTAGGAATCTGTCTTCAGAGTCCTCAATACTTGATCTTCAGAACCTTAATCTTCAGAACACATAAGTCTTCATAGTCTTTCTGCACTTGGTGTTCAGAGCCTTCCGCCTTCAGAACTTTAAGTCGTGAGAGTCATCAGCACTTCGGTTCTTCAGAAGCTTCGAAATCTTCAGAATCTCGACCACTTTCAGAGAGCATCCACAAGAGCATTTCATCAGCAATATTGGCATCCTTGGATCTGACTGATCACGATTAGATACAGAAGCGTTCTTGCTTTTTGTGACTTGTGTCACACATAGTAACTTCGCACATTATCAATTACGATCATCTGGCTGGTGCTTGTTGGATCTGATATATTCTATAATTATGATCTGCACACAACACACGTTAGAACATAAAATGGTTTTTTTCACAAATATGTATTGTTATCATCAAAACATAGATCGAGTTGTAGAGACAACTCTTGCTCTCACAATCTCCCCCTTTTTGATGATGACAAAACCAAGTATTTTGATTGAACATTTTATACAGGGTAATCACCAAACAGAACATATTCACAGTCTAGAACAACAGCTCCCCCTGAATGTGTTATCCTTGAAGTTTTATCTGTGATTATCTAGAATCTTATATGATCCAAAGACATACAGAATAACAACTTGAGTTGCCAGACGAAGAATAGAAAAGGACTACTTCTCTATCTTGACTTTAAGAGGACAAAGAATCTTTAGCATCTGGACTAGTTCATCGGAACTTCCATCTTCAGATCTTCAGGGCTCAGTTTCTTTGTAGTCGTATCAGAGCTTGTAATCTTCAGAGACATCTGAAGCATTTCTACCTTTCAGCAGATTCATTTAAGCACAAGCAGACCAGTTCTTATCTGATAACATAGCCTTGCTATCTATCAGAGACAGACATTGTCTTTTAAGAAACTCCCCCTGAGTTTCAGACTTTGTGAAGATTTGAGATTTTGCAATTTGATCTTCAGGGTAGTCTCCCCCTAATTCCTACAAGTCAGATATTGGGATCTTCAGAATCATAATTCAGGATGATAAGATTTTAATCACCAATGTAGATCATGACTGTATCAGAGTTTGACTTTTGAACACTGGCCTTCATCTCAGAACCTTGTTATTGTCACAACTCAGTGGTTCATCAAGGCTTGATTTTTTATCAGATACCAATTGAAGGTTTAATTATAGTGATCAATCAACGCTTGATTCTGAATCTGGTACTCATGATTTAATTTTGGTCTGATACCACGTGATGTGCTGAGTCTTATACCAGAGTATGTTGAGTCTGATACCAAGTGAAGGACTTATTCTCATACACTTGAGAGGTATTTCGTTAGTGTGCTGAAATTGATACAAATGAAGGTATTTTGACAATAATCCACAGCTTTGTCTGATTGATGAGTCTGATACTAATCTTTGTGTACTTGATCTGATTACCAATTGTTGATTTAGTCTGATGCCAAATCGTTTTCATTTAAATTTGTTTATGGTAAACATCAAAATGACTTCTTTCTTGGATCTTCAATCCAGATCTTCAGACAGCTTTTGACTTCTGATTTGCACAGTTCCTCTGAGTAAGCATCTTGAGAATTTGTACTTTGTCTTGACTGCTTTCAGAGTTTTATTACTTCTTCTAATTCTTAGACAACTTCTATTATATGATCGGAGTTCTTCATTCTTAACATGTTCCTGTTCTTAGAATGCCTAGTGAACTTGTTTAGAGTTCCTCGGATAACATCAAACAACAACCGTTTGTAGTAACATATTTTTATATGATTGATTACTTGTTTGAGTTGCATTCTTTAGATTTCCTCTTCTCAATTATTTCCTTTTCTCAATCAAAATCACTATATTTCTCCCCCTTTTTGACATCATCAAAAAGTGCTAGAGCATAAGGGCATTTAAGCATATAATTCTTCTTTCCAATGAACATCATATATTTCTTCCTCATATGAGCATTTAAGCATTTAAGTCATTTAGTGACAACCATCTTTAACCATAATAAATTCATTTGAAGGATTTTTAGATGTAATCATCTGATTACCAATTGAAGGTTTTAGATCATCAGTAAAGATTAATTACAGCATTTCATATATGAACAATCAGATAGAAGCATCAACATAAAATAGTTTTAAAAATGTATAGCATAGGTTGAGCTTAATCTTGAAAAGTTCAAGATAACCAAAACATAGATAATTCAAACACAGATTCCTAATTAGAAACGTTTTAAGTAATCGTAGACTTAATAAAACTAAGTTTTCATGGGTCCTTATGAGTTAGACTAGAGCGAGCCTAAGGATGATGAAGAAGATGAGAGAAGGTTTTCAAAATCATCATTTCTTGAGACATGCAACCTCTCTTCTACTTGAGTAATTGCCAACCTCTTGCTCTTCACAATTTCTTCTGAGATCCATTCATGGAACTCAGTCCAGATAGTTCTTATTTCCATGGAGTCCATACAGGAATTGGAAGCTTCTACTAAGCTTTGAATCTTTGAGATTGCATTATCCTTGAGGGATGCTAATGCATTACTGTTTGATTCTATCAGTTATTATGATGTTTTAGGTATTTTAATCATTTGTTTGAGTAAAGTAAGCGTCTCAGATTATTATGAATTTGATGTTGGTATAGGCATAGAAAACAGAAAACATCATATTTTCATTGATTAAAAGAGAGACAAAAACATCAGCAGGAAATAGAACGATAAACAACAAGACATAGCACTATTTGACACTACATCAGGATTTGAAATTTTAGTCATCAAAATCTTCAACGTTGTCCACCCTATCACATCTTGTCTCAGTTACTGAAGGTTCTGGTCCGAGTCTGCTTACTAGCCCCAGGCCTTTTTTTTTCCAAATTATCTCAGATATTATTCTCCCGTATGGAATGTAGGCATGCATCAGATTCCTTAAGATTCTGATAGAGTGTCTCATATGGTTAAAGATAGTCTTGGAAAGGTCTATTCTAACGTGATGTGTTAGAAGAAAGACGAAGATTCTGTCGTCATGAGTCATAGTGTTTCTCGCAGACGCGCGTGGACGAAGGTTGGTCCGTGAAAATTTGTACCAAGTTTTTGGAGTAGGAAGGAGTTTCTCAGGATTATTCGGTTCGAATGGAACTGAATCATCAAACAAGATTCTACATCTCTCCATCATGCTTAAGTCAGATTGAAATTGATCAATCGTGACTCCGTCGGAGACACACCCAATGATTTTCTCTATCGAGATGACAGAGATAGCAATGGGGTGATAATGAACCTCAGACAAGATGATGTTTCCATCAGTGCTAACCCTAGCATAATTCCAGAATTCTTTAACAAGATTAGTAAAGATTGGGCCATTCAGTTGGGAGTAATAGCACTGCCAAGACTGAGCTTGCATGCTTCTTATTATCTCTAAACCATCGTTTCTAAGACGAGAGATGTTGGGTCTTTTCTCTGAGATAACATGTAAATTTTCTTTTCTCCCTAAGAAGGTAGGACCATTTCTTTGGGAGTTCATCATCTTGTTGAAATGAGAGTTTTATCAGAATAGGAGTTTAGATTTTGAGGATGAGTTATGCAAAGGAAAAGTCCAACTATTTATAGGCGAGTTAAAGTGAAGAGAGTGACTGGTTTGGTGCAAAGGATTTGTGTTTACTATTTCCTAGGTAGGTTATAATTACTTAGGGTATACTAAGGGTTGTATCTGTGTGGGAAAAGAAAAATGGAGCAGTTACTAGTTTATTTGGGAAGAGTTCATGTGTTAACAACTGTTTTACAACGAGTGGCCAAAGGGATGATAAGTTAATAATGATGATTTCTTGAGCCACTAAAAGATCTTTCAAATATCTTTCGATAGATAATATTAATTAATGCTTTGTCAGATACTTGTTTTTCTTAATTCCAATTAATGGTTAGTCATGAGAGAATCTCATATTCTTAGAATAACAAAGAAGAGATATTTCATTGATTTAGATGATAGGCTTGACACTTCATTTACCCTAAATCGTTTAGAAACAACCTGAATACAACTACCTAGACAAAATATGATTAAACCAATACATAATAAAATCCAGACCTAGATTAAACAGAGATAGTTTTTCTAGTTGCTAAATATTAACATTTAGTCTTCAACAAGCAGTTATCTGGAAGGCTTTCAGGACCATCTTCTTCAATTTTCTCTTTGATCATGTCCACAATTCCATCTCTGAAGAAAATTTCAGACAAAACTCTTCCATAAGGAATGTAAGACTTTGTGAGATTTCTGGGCTCAGAGATGGTTTTCCAGAGACAATTGAAGATATTGTGTGGTAGATTTATTTGAAATTTATTCGTTAGTAAATAAATGAATTCATGATCATGAAATCTGAGAATGTCAAGACTTTCTCCTCTGGGAAGAAAATTGGACAACATGAGCTTGTACCAAGCTTTGGGAATGGGTAGGAGATTTTCAGGATTGAAGGGTATGTATCCTAAAGTTAGGTCATGAAGGGATGCAAAATTTTTAGCAGCAAAAAAAATTGTTTTTGTCAAAGTCAACAGGGATTCCAACATTCTCGTACCCAGTCACAAGCGTGACTGAGAACAGATTGATGGTGATTGGGATTTCAAAAACAAAGGAGGTGATATACTTGCTTTCAGCATGTTTCTAGAAATCCTTAACAAGATTTTCATAGATAGGTTTTTCTAGCATCATGGAGTACCTAGTCCATTGTTGAGTGTAAAGCACATCTGCTATTCTACAAGCAATGTTACTTGAAAGAGGAAGGGAGTTGATTACAAACTATTTTTCAGGAATGATCTCAAGAAGATCTGGATTTCCAAGAAAAGTTAGTGGAGGCATGTTAGCAGATGGACAATGAAACGTTTGACAATTAAGGTTCTACGATAGAGGGACTTGAGAGTGATTTGTTTTAATAGAGAGAAGTGATTTTTGTACTCATATTTAGGTAGGTTAGGTTGTGCCTAGTATAGTAAAAGCATGTAAGATTTTAATTGGATTTCAAACGTGCTTATGTTGTCAGAGCTTATGTAATGATTATCAAGGATTCACAATTATGATTGAGGTTATGCTTGAGTGTACGTATTGTCAAAAGGTTTTTCTTATAACATAGTAATATTTCAGATCATATATTTTATATGAAGGAAGTCGTGCCTTGGATATTCTGAATTCTCTGTTGTCGTACTTTGTATTTAGTTCTGACTCAGAAGTGCTGATCATAATCTATCTGAACCAGTTTGCATCTGAGAGAGCTACATTTGAGTGCTTTCCATTCTGACTTTGATCATCAATCCTTTCTAGACGTCTGAATTCTTTATGTAAGACTTCTTAAGAGCGTATTCAATATTGAGCTTCTGATCATTAATTTGCACCTCCTGCTTCCTTCTGAGTGTCCTGTTGAACACTTGTTGATTCTCTCAAAGATCAAAGTTTGAAGTCGACAGACATTTGACATTTCTTCCATTCTGATCTTCTAGAATCATATTCCAGAAGATTCTGTAATTTTCTGTTTATTCATCTGACATTTGAGAACAACTAATCAGAGATTCTGAATCTTCATTGTCAGAACAGCAAGCTTCCATCAAGCTTTCTGGTTTTCAGAAGATCAATAGGTTTTTAGCTTAATCATGAACTATTATGAGCTAAGGAAATCGATTGCCATTTCATAGCTTAATTTGACTTTGTTTCTCCAGACACACACAGAGTTAGTTCAGAACCAAGTATCATGAAACATGTGGTTAACATGTAGCATAGTTTGCATGATATTTTCTTTATCTCACAATGCTGATATTTCTTGTCACAAAAATAGTCCATCATGAATTAACAGCATATCTACTTCTGAACAGAATGTTAACTGATTTCTTCTTTCTGAAGGACATCAGTAACTTAAATTCTTTTTTACTTTAAGTAGAAAACTTAAATGTTTGGTTGACACCTTCTGATTCCAATGCAAGAGAGGTTCTGAACAACTTATCAGATAGTGATCTGATCACTAACATTTGATTCACCTGGGAGATAGTTTCAAGTTATCAAAACTTAGTTATGCTGATTCAAACAAAACTTAAGAGTTCATTCTTGATCAAGTATTTGATGAATCTGTGAGATTCTTCTTCCTGAATATTCTTTTAGTTTCCTGCAGAGCTTCCAAGAAAACAATATCCATTTCTTTAGTTTTCTTAATTCTGCACACTTCATTCTGAAGTTCAGCATCATAGAACAACAATCTTTCTTCTTTACATGAAGAAGTTCTGAATGAGTTTTTATACAAGAAAGTCAAGGGTGGACCTAATCCGTTTCTTGAAAACATCTAAAAAACTCATAAAGAATTAATCTTCAGCAAACAAGACTTCTTGTTTTTTGATGATTCAACTTTGAGCAAATATGTGGTTCATCCACACGCATCTTCCAAGATATGCATTCAACAGAGACTACTTCTTATCTGATGAGTCTATCTTATCAGCTGATTCTTCAATCTTCATTAAAACTTTAGTGAGGAAGATTTAGTTGTTTGAGAGCTGCAAAACTTCCAGAATCAGTGATTTGCTCAAATACTTAGATTGATAACAATTTTGTACACAGTCATCTTCTGAACTGTTACAGAAATTATAAGTGGATTTCAATCTCACCCAGAGTATTTCTACACACCGCATCCGGATCTTTTTCCGACACTATTAAGTGTTTGATATCCATCAATAATAGAACCGGAGCTCTGATACCAATTGAAGGTGCGAGAAAGACACAAGAAAATGGGGTTTGAATTGTGTATTTACTCTTTTGACAACTTTTCGCTTATTATTGTCAAGGCTCTTAGGATAACATCAGAGTTTGTTGAGAGGCTCTGACTAGCACAATTACATTCAGACTTGATAGGTATAAAACGTAAGAACCATCATGAGTCTGAACATAAACTACACTCCTCAGAACTTGTAGTGCGGAAGCTTATCAGAGTTAAGCTGCAAGGTTCTGACTTGCTTGTGTAAGGTTTTGATACTCAGTATCGGAGGATAAATAAAGACATTTAAGCATAAGAGTAAAGAACACATGATATATCCTGGTTCACCACAAAGGTTAATCCAGTCCACCCTCCTCAGGTGATTTCGCCTTGAACACAAGGTCTTAATCCACTATAATCAATCTCGATAACAGATGCACGGGCAACAGCCGGTAACTAACCACGTGCACAGCCGCACTGTGACTAACATACAATGAACCGTTCAGGGATTCAACTTAATGAATATAACGAACATTGACCTGCAGGTTCTAATCTCGTAAGATCTACTGCTAGGCTTTCACAGCTAGACGTTCAGGGATTCATCGCAATAAATATAACGCTACTGACCCTATTTCAGGCTTTTCCCACAATGACATCTCGCAATTGTCTTCTCAATCTCCGGTCATACTGACCACTCAACGAATCCTAATTCACCAAGAATTAGTTATACAGGAGATTACAAAATGCTTCTTAACAAGCAGATTACTCCTAAGTTTAAGTACAAAGAACACACAAGTGTTCAAGCAAGATGTGAGCAACAGCTCCTTGCTATTCTAAGAAACTACAGAGATGTATAATGATTTGACAGTTGTTGACATCTTGTAGATCTTCTTCTTTTTTGTCTTCGGGGTGAGCAAGCTTTGAGCAATAACTCCTTGCTTCAGATCTTCAATGTAGCGCTGACGAGAAGGTGGTTGATGACTTGACTGATTTGCAATGTTGTCTTCTTCATCAACAGCTTCTATACCAATTCATTGTTGTTGTGTTAAATGATGATCTTTGAGCTTCAACAATAATGGCTATGTGCAAATGGTGATAGCTTTGGATATTCTAAGTGTTACAACGAGAACTCATCGTTGTTGCTATCTTCACACAATGACTTGATCGATTCCCCATTCATGGCTGAATCGATCTGTGGACTGTGTCGTCAGCTAGAAGCGAATACTTTTTCCTTTAAATAGCCCAGTAGAAATATAACCGTTTGAAATATTGTTGGCTGTTGGAAAAGAGACGTTGCGTAATAACTAGCTGTACTGACACATCTCCTTTTTACTGTGGGATAAGTGACGGGATATATCTTTCTTGGGCGCCGTGTACAGTTACTCACAACGGTAACATGTGACTTTTGAACTTCAGAGGCTTTTGATGGTTAATTGATGAAGCATGAGTAGAGTCTTCTTAACAAGATATCTGATACGTCAAGTCTTCAGTCAATTGAAGAAGTCCATTAGGAATCAGTCTTCAGAACTTCAGCACTTGTCTTTAAGCACGTTATCCTTTACTTCTTCAAGTCTTCCGAAACTTCAGAACTTGTTCATTAGGAATCTATCTTCAGAGTCTTCAATACTTGATCTTCAAAACCTTAATCTTCAGAACACATAAGTCTTCAGAGTCTTTCTGCACTTGGTCTTCAGAGCCTTCCGCCTTCAGAACTTCAAGTCATAAGAGTCTTCAGCACTTCGGTTCTTCAGAAGCTTCACAATCTTTAGAATCTCGATCACTTTCAGAGAGCATCCACAAGAGCATTGCATCAACAATATTGGCATCCTTGGATCTGACTGATCACGATCAGATACATAAGCGTTCTTGCTTCTTGCGACTTGTGTCACGCATAGTAACTTCACACATTATCAATTACGCTCATCTGGCTGGTGCTTGTTGGATCTGATATATTCTATAATTATGATATGCACACAACACACGTTATAACATAAAATGGTTCTTTCACAAATACGCATTGTTATCATCAAAACATAGATCGACTTGTAGAGACAACTCTTGCTCTCACAGTGTTAACCTAATTTAAATTTTGTTTAAATTATAAGTGTTTAACGATGAGACACCATTCACACAAAAAAATTTAGATGGTATTCATTCGCATTGGAGAGATTGCTTCCTAAATTATAATGATAATTTAAAATAATTTCTCTTAGATTGTTGTCTTATGACCTAGATTTGTATGATGTACATGTATGAGTGTCATTTTGAGTTTGTTGTAAACAATATATTTTTGTATATAAAAAATGCTCTTAGTTTGCTGTCTTCTTGAAAACATGTTTACATATATAGGTTTATGTCTAAAAAAAACCATGTGGCAAAATATAAATTATGTCATCTTAAAAGAATATATATTTTTATAAAACAAATATTTTTCCCTTCAGTTGTAACTTCTAACCGAGGTAAATACTCATATTTCACGGTTACAATAAGTAACTAAGGGGAAAAGTGGTGTGTGTTTTTTCAGTTTTGAAAATACAAATATAGTGTTGTTAGGAATCGAACCCATGGCCAACAAATTTTTTTCACTCAAGTGACATTGGGGAAAGTGATGCACTTTTCATAATACCCTTCGTTACCTCGTTCGACGTAAAATCCATTTTCCAACCAAGGTAAAATCATTTATTTGTAGTAGTACATTTTCTATTTGTGTATTTAGAGGTAGAAAACGGGCAAGTCCACCCCAATTAAGTCTGTGCTGAAAAAAAACTTGATTGGTGTATAGTTGAGAGTGCGAACCTAAAATGTTGGTTCGCCTTGTAAATATATGAGGCTGGAGCGTACATGCGAGCTTTGCATTCTTAATAGCTAAAAGTTGAAAAACAAAATTAACATTTGCCCTTGTGACAAAAAAAATTAAGGCCTGGCGAATAGTCAATACTAAAATGTGTGAGCGTAAAACTTTAACTCAACCAAAAAAATATAGGTAAAACGAACCCGTCAGACAGATCAAATGTGTTTTTCTACGCACTCTTTTTTCAATTTAAATTTTAAACAAACATGATATTGAGTTTAGGTTAGAGAGAAATTTTAGTTGCACTGGGAGAATTCTAAATTTTATACAATTCTTTTTGTATCCCAATCCAAATTACTTGACTATTCCTTTGAAAACAAATAATGTATATGTGAAACTCACTTAAGAATTTTTATCAGAGGATATGGATAAGATCCTATTATAAGTCGGACATTTTCATTTTCCAAACCGGGTAAAAAAAGTATATATGAAATACTTATTTGAAGTTTTTTTCATTTAAAAGAAAAATATAGTGAAAGCATAAAATTGAGTCAGATCCTATCACTCACTAGTGACTTATGACACTGCTTCTGATTAAACACACATGCTATGTGATCAACTTTATTAGTAGGATAATCAAGTGAAAAATAAATTGAAAAGTGATTCCAAGTTTAGTGAAGATAATTCAAAGTCCTTTTCTATACATTATTATGTTATATATGCTCAGAAATAAAAAAGATAATGTGTGGAGATGTCATTATCAAATGTTTAATAACTTGTTGTGCTTATACACTACTTTTCAACGTTTCATATATTTTTTTTCTAATTTGACTTATATTCTTCTGTGCTTGTTTTATATTAATTTATTGGCTATAGCTATGACAAAAAATGCAATGATGTTTAGTGGCCATATTTGAGATTCGAAAGTGATGATGCATACATGTTTCTAACTTAACTTTTTCTCTTTTCTTTGTCTCATTTCTTATATTATCAACATGACCAACACACTAGGTATTGTTGGATTTAAAGCATAAGTTTGTAATTGATATATAGATTATTATTTAAGGTTTGTTCAATGATGGGTTCTTCAAATATTTTTTCATTTGATGAGTGGATTGAACAAGTTGCTTATTCTTAGAAGGTGCAATTAATCTTTTTTTCTTATTAATCAAACATTAGGTCCTCATGTCAAAATGAACTGATATGGCTGCTTCTAAAATGTAGCTGGCTGCTAGAAGTTGAGACCATAATTAAATATAAATTTTGTTTTTAGTTTTTTAAAATATTTCTTTAAAAAATATATTTTTATAAACAATTTTATTCATATTTTTTATTTATAATACTAAAACTGTCACAAATTCGATCATTAAATAAAAAATTGTCGTTAATCAATCGTTAAGTTGTAAAAACCGTCGCAAAATTGAATGTGAATAACTTTTTTTATAATAACTATCGTTTGAAGAAAATATTTTAACAGATAAAAAACTAATATTTAAAATATTTAAAAAATCATAAATATATTTACTCATCATATAAAAATACGTTATATATGTACACTTGCATTTTCAATATCGCCGATGTGATAAATTTTAAGGGTGTTCATAGATATGGAGAAACCTGCGAATTCAATCACCCAACCCAACTCAACTCTTATTTTTAATCAGCTCAATAATGTACGGGTTCAACCCGAACCAACTCATTCAAACTCATTGATGTTTGGTTTAGGTAACGGATTTGAAATTTTAAATCCAATAACCTGCAAATCCAACTCATTGATATGTCACACTATTTTTATTTTATTTATAAATTATATAGATTAATTCTTACAATACATTTTTTAAATATAATTATAGTTTTTATTAATTGTAAACGCCTAAGTGTAAATAAAATTTGGGAGATTAACTTTATTTATTCAAAGAAAGATATATCTTGCCTTTTAAATTATACTTTACACAATTTGTATATTTTTTTTAATTTTTATATGAATCGTAAAAGAGGTTTTAGGTATTAATCCATAAATTATATTCAAATTAAATAATAAAAGTTTATGATTTTTTAATGTTTTTGTAGTATAAAAATGTTAATTAAATTGATATAGTTTATTTATAATTTGAAAATTATATTTAGTGGATGACCCATAAATTCAACCCAATTTAACTCATTAATAAATGAGTTAATTTGGTTCGAGTTTAATCTTAAAAATACGGGTTGAACACTCAACCTAATCCAAAAAAATATTAATCGAATCAAATATTGAATTAATTAAATTAAATTCAAGTCAACCTGCGAACACTCCTAATAAATTCTGGATAATGTGATTATCAATGTAGTGGTACTATATCCTCATGAGCATAAGATGATTTGGATCAACTCCATTTAAATATTTAACAAAAAATTTAAATTTTATAACCCAAAATCTCAATCTTTTCTAAATTTAATGGAAAATCTTACTTTTAAATCAATATTTACAAAATATACAGAGTAACGATGGCACAATAGAGCCAATTTATATAATTTGTAAAAATTTAAATATTTTAAGTTGTAACAATCGCACAGTGTTTTATAGAAACGACAATAATTGCAATCGAAATATAAAACCCTGAGTAAAAGCTTAGCATCATTTTCTCTTATATATTTTCCTTAATCATCGATCTATATATATATATATATATATATATATATATATATGCGCTATGGTTGGTATGAATTGTTTTTACTCTTTAAATGTCCATTGAAGTGGCTGACTTATGCATGCTTTGTCATTTTTCCACTTTCTAATCGAACCTAAATTTTTAATATGAATTCAAAAGCTGACCAAGGGGAGGAAATCAATTTAGGTATACATGTGTAGTTTTTCATAATCTTTAAAAAAATGTTTAATGGTAGTATATAACTTATATCAGTGTTTGTCTCATTCTTCTCATTTACTTCTTATCAAGGTAGAAAAAAGTAAAAACAGTTTGGTATATTTTACCAATATTTATCACCATGAATGTTTTCTCTTTACAATCAAACTTGTACTAATATACCTGAAAAAACAAACAATACATTGGTTTGATTTACTTTTTACTCAACCAGTCAACTTGTCTATGCCTATGAATGTCTCCTACTTACAAGTTATTTAAAAGCAATATCTAATAGAAAAAAATGATATTTCTACACCAAAATCATACACCAATTGTTCACTTATACGGTGAATGGTGAAATATTATAATAATATTTTTTTTTAATTAAAAAATTAAAAAAAATATTATTTTAATATTGTTTTTATATTTTTTATTTTTAAATTAAATTATATTGACATAAAATTATGTGATTAACCAACTTTATAATTTCGTTAACCAACATTTTACATTTTATTAACCATCTTTGTGTATTGCTAAAAATTATTTTTTATAACTTAATGTTTATTAATAAATTTTATAATTGAACGTTTATTAACCAATTTTATAACTTCATTAATCAATCTTTTATATTGTATTAACCAACTTCATTGACTGTTAAAAATCATTCTTAATATCTGGACGCTTATTAACCAACTTTTTACATTTCATTAACCAATTTTGATTTATTACTAAGAATTATTTTTTACATCTGGACGTTTATTAACCAACATCATCACTTCATTAACCAATTTTTTACATTTCATTAACCAACTTTATTTCACTATTTTAAATACATTTTCACACACTGTTTACGTACTGTCCATGCACTATTCACGCATTATTCTCGCACTGTTCACATATTATAAATATTATTTTTTATTTATTAAAAAAATAAAAATACTGTTCACCGTATAAATACGATGAACAGTGTTTCGTGTAGGTATTTGGTGTAGAAAAGGAGTGTAGAAATAACATACCTGTATCTAATACCTATGGCTCAAATTATTTTACTAAAATGCATATCAATCTTTTAAGTTCAACTATTATTTTCAATGCTCTTGGGTTTGGATGCCACTCTTTATAACAAAAAGAAAGTAAAAGGAAATGAGGGAAGGTTAAAGTGGTAAGTTCTATCTTTATAAAACATGAAGGGTAATAAAATGAAAAACTTTAACCTAAAACTAAAATTATGAAGACACAAACATAAAAAGGGCATGACATTGCTGAGGTCCCAACAGTTCTATCACACAAGGTAGACGACACATCATTGCTGAGGTTTTAGAAAGCGTTCATAGGAGTGGTCATCAACCCATGTATGGCTTACAACATCCAAATTAACTTTGAACTGGAAGGGTATTTCTCGATAAATGTCATACCTCTTGGAACAAACCTCTGCTTACTATAGGATAGTGAGGAAGGTGAAATCAGGGATTTGATTAGGGAAACAGAGTCGTGGTGGAGACAATGGTTCTCGTAGATTAGAGAATAGAAAGAAAAGGACGTGGATAAGATGAGAGTGACTTGGCTGAGATGCTACGAAATCCCTTGCCATGCTTGGAATTTCCAGTTTTTCGAGCTGTTGGCGAAGACGGTGGGTATCTATGTTTGTGTCGATGAGAACACGCTGAAGGGGGAATGTATGGACGTAGCAAGATTTTTTGTCAGGACAAACTGTGCGATGGTTTTGAACGAGATCATTAATGTTAAGATTAATGGAGTCTTATTCGGTATCAAGATGGTGGAAGACAGTCATGGCCCTCTATGCATTGTAGCAAATTTGGGGGTGATGAAGGAAGTGTTATCCTCATCGTCTGTATCAGAGAGTTCGTGGAGCAAGTATCATGGTGAGGAAGGAGGGATGGAAGAGGAGGAGGACAACTTTGTGAAGGGTAACGAGCAATTGGGGGAAGAGAATCCCTACCGAACTACATTGCTTAGGAATTCTTTAAAGGAACCATCTGTTATATGTTTGGACAAAGATAACCAGCAGAAGGATTTGAGTTTACCTGTGGACGATCTACCTAGTCCTAGGTTTTCGATTTTCGATGAGGCTATAATAGCGGCTAAGGCAGTGTCAGCTGCCAAGGCTGCAAAAGCTGCGAAAAAATATTTTAATGAGGGGACGTGAGGAAGTAAGGAGCCAGAGGAGCAGACGCACGGGGGCAGGGCCTACTTTTAAGGAAGCGGGATTCTCTAAACACAAGAAAGTCAAGTTAAGGAGGGTGGTGGAAATTAATGTGTCTGTCCGTAGGATTAAATCCAAGCCTGAGAAAAGGAGTTTGGGTTAGGTTACTGAAGCTTCACTAGACTCAGTGGATCCAATAGAATAATTCTCTCAGGCCTCTTACTTTGAGGCTCTAAAAGCGAGGATATCTTGTTTAGTTTCATCGGGAGTGTCTAAATCATGCTCTCGTGACTCTGATAATCTTTCGGCATGAGCCATCTTATGTTGTGAATCTTTATCTAATGGAGATGGTAGAAGATGCAACTCAAAATTTGTAGAGAGACTGGAATCCAATGTTGGATCTAAGATCTAGGGCGCTATCAATAATCTGGGGGTGGTGGCTAGAGACGGGAACCAGAATTTTGCTAAAGCTATTGATGAATTAGAAGCTAGGGATAAAGGTTTATTGGAGGGAAAGAAGGAGAAGTCAAAGGGTTTACCATGATTATCAAATCATATAATATCAAAGGGGGTGGAAATTATTCCAAGAGAAAAAGGATAAGTGGCCTTATTAAATCTGGTCAGGATGAAGTCTTTTTAATGCAAGAATCTAAATTGCAGGAAGTTGAGAAGAAGTTGGTCTCTAGCTTTTGGAGTAACCAAGAAGTTGGTTGGTCTTTCATCAAATCAGAAGGCAAATCAGGGGGTATCATTACGCTACGGAACGAGGATGTTTTTAAACTTGTGCTCTCTTTTAGAGGCGAAGGATTCTTGGGAGTAAAATTGAAGGGGAAGGATATAAGCTACATTGTGGTCAATGTTTACTCTGGCTGTTCTTTTGCTTTGAAACGTAAATTGTGGGCGGAGTTGTAGGAATACAAGAAGAAGTTGCTAGACTACACCTGGATTATTGGAGGTAATTTTAATGCAATTACAAACAAGTCTGAAAGAAGAGGAGAGTCTGGTTTTGTAAATGGTTTGGAGATTAGGGAATTCAACGACTTTGTTATGAAATTTGAGCTGGCTGATCTTCCCGTAGTGGGTCAATGTTTCACTGGTTTAGTGGAGATGGGAATACAGTGAGTAGATTAGACAAATTTTTTCTTGATTCTAAGTTCATTGCTAGATGGGGGTTACTTGAGCAGAGTATTGGAAAAAGGGACCTCTCTAATCATTGCCCAATCTAGTTGAAGTTATAGGTGAAAGATTGAGGCCCAAAACCTTTCAAAACCAATGACTGTTAGTTTGAAAATGGTAAGTTTATCAGTTTTGTAGAACAGAAGTGCAAGAATTATAGAGTGTCAAGCTTGAGCGATTATGTTTTGAAAGAAAATTTGAAGTTGCTTAGAGGGAATTTGAGGGTCTAGAGCAGGGATATCTTTGGGTGGTATGACCTGAAGGTGGGGGAAAATGTGGAAACCATCAACGCTTTGGATCGGGATTTGGTTTCAGCAGCTAGGGAAGATGTGAAGCTTTTGGTGCAGGCTAGGTCTGAAGCTACCAAAGCTGTGGGGAAAAATCTTCAGATTAAGGATTACATGCTCTGGCAGAAATCTAGAAATAAGTGGACCAAGGAGGGTGAAGTAAACTCCAGAGTTTTTCACAATTTTGTAAAAGGCAGGGCTAGAAGCAAGCACATAGGTGTTGTATTGACTCCTATAGGTATTGTGGACTCAATGACTGAGATGAAAAAGGAGGTTTGAGACTTCTTCAAAGAAAAATTCGCTGAACTTATTTCTGAAAGACTAGATCTAGAAGGGACCCAATTCAACTCTTTGTCTGTCATGGAAGCTATTTCTTTGGAGGCTCCTTTCTCGGACGATGAAATTAGAGAAGCGGTTTGGAGCTGCGGCGGTTCTAAAAGTCCAGGTCTATACGACTTCAACTTCATGTTTTTGAAGAGATGTTGGTATTTCTTGAAAAACGACAATTGTACTTTTGTGAAGGATTTTCACAGCCATGCTTACCTTCCTAAGGCTGTAAACTCTTTTTTCTTAACCCTGATTCTGAAAGTGCATAATCCTCTTTCTCTTAGAGATTATAGGCATATTTGCCTTGTGGGTTGCTTGTACAAAATCATTGTTAAGCTGTTAGTTGCTAGACTCAAGAAGGTGATTGGCAGATTAGTCTCTCACAATCAGTCTGCTTTCGTGCCTGGTAGAAATCTAATGGATGGTATCGTAGTGGCTAACAAAGTGGTTGATCTAGCAACTAGGGAGAAGGGGGAGTGTGTTCTATTCAAAGTGGACTTCGAGAAGACGTATGACAGCGTAAAGTTGGATTTCCTTATATCCATGCTGATCAAGATGGGTTTTGGTTGTCTTTGGCTCAAGTGGATGGATGCCTGCATTATCTCAAGATTTCTATCCATTTTGGTTAACGGAAGCCCTACTCAGGACTTTACCGTGAAGAGAGGATTGAGGCAAGGATGTCAGTTATCTACTTTCTTGTTTGTTCTTGTTGCTGAAGGATTAACAAGGTTGGTTTTGAAGGCAACTGCTTCAGACATGTTTACAGGGTTTAAATTCAATGTCAAAATGTCTGTTGAAGTGGTTCAGCTCACGGATGACACGCTGCTTGTGGGGAGTGGAGGATGGAACAACATATGGGCAATTAAATCAATTTTGAGGGGATTCGAGCTCGTTTTTGGGCTAAGGGTCAATTACCATAAAAGCAGGTTGATTGGTTTAAACGTGAGCAATCATTTTCTGCTTGCTGTATCTTCTTTTCTTTCCTACAGAATTGAATCTGGCTCTTTCTTGTTCCTGGGGATTCCAATAGGGTGCAATCCAAGGAGGATCTCGTCTTGGAAATCGTTGATCGACAAAATCAAAGCTAAGCTGGGGAGTTGGAGATTTCGCACCTTATCTTTGGCAGGTAAAGCCACTATAATTAATTCTTCCCTCACTAGTCTGGCTATTTTCTGTTTGTCTTTCTACTTGGCTCCAGTTGTAGTGTGGAAGTCCATTGACATAATCAGGAGGAATTTTTTGTGGGGAAGTACGGAGCTTAAATCGAATACTCATTGGCTGGACTGGGAATTTGTGTGTAAGGAGAAAGACATGGGAGGGTTGGGCATAAAAAGCATCAAAGAATTCAACCTTTCTTTCCTGACAAAATGGAAATGGAGGATCTTGAACGAATGAAATGTTTTGTGGAGAAAAATCTTACAGGCGAGATACGGTAATGTAGCAGCTTTGGTTTTAAGAGAAAACGAGAGTTTTGTAAAATCATCTTCTTCATGGTGGAAAGACATTTTGAAGATCGGTTCAATCTTTTCGATTGGTAACTTTAACTTTGTGAAAAAAGTTTGCTTTAACATAGGGAACGGTAGGGACGCTCCTTTTTGGAGTTCTAATTGGTTGGGATCTTGTGTTCTATCAGAAGTATTCCATATCCTGTTCAATTTTGCAGCAGTATGGAAGCTATGGTTTTTGACATAGGAACTTGGAATGAATGAGTTTGGAACTGGTGTTTTCAAGGTTTCGAGAGTGCTGATGAGCAGCTGGTGGTTAACGATCTAACCATCTTAAGGCATTTGCTGGAAGGCTCTTCCCCTGTTCTGGACGAAGACGACGCTATACGGTGGAAAGAGGGCATGAAGGGTGGTTACACGATTAGAGAGGCTTATTGCCTCATGATGAAACCGCAACATCTGGGAGTTATGCAGGAAGACAGAAGAAATATGTTTCAAAGATTATGGAGTATCAAACTTCCTGCGAAAAACAGATTGTTTGGTTGGAAAGTGATTTGGAATAGGCTGCCTACTCATGATCAATTGGCAAAGAGAGGTATGTACTTGGATTTGAAATGCAGTATGTGCGGCATAATGGAAGAAGATATTCAACACTTGTTCTTTTGCTGCAAAATATCTGATCTAGTTTGGAAGGTCATTGGGGACTGGTGTGGTATTTCATATACTTTCAATGGTAACGTGGAGAACCATTTCCTAAGGTAGCGTCGCGGTGGTTTGAGTAGCAACCATAGCAGATCAAGTGGAGTTTTTCGGTTGGCAACCATATGGGCATTGTGGAAGGAAAGAAATAACATAGTGTTTAATGAAGGTTCTTGTAATTTTGATAATATATGTAGGAATGTTAAACTTTTTGCTTGGAACTGGGGATGTTTGGGGGAAATTCCTTACTCTAACTTTTCTTTTTATGACTTTTGTAAGAATCCCTTTAAGGATTAGTTAGGGTATTTTGGGTGGGAATCTCCTTCTTTTTGTAAGGTTGAATACCCCTAGTATTTATTTTCTAATTAATCCATTTGCCTTTAGAAGAAAAAAAACTTAAAAAGGGTAAGACGAAGTCACTACATAATGGTTTTTCCTTGGTTAGAAAAAAGTGTTTTTATCTTGATTTGTTGGCTGGAGGTATATTGTTGTTCAGAGAATTCACAATGAAAAGTGAAATTGATGTTGATATTGAAAGTCATTCAATGTATACAATGAGAAGTTATATATATATATATATATATATATATATATATATATATATATATATATATATATATATATATATATATATATAAGCAAAAGCTCTTTATACTTCCCCTTGAGTTGGAAGGTGTATGTTGCAAATTCTAAACTTGGCTATGAGGTAATGATACAAGTTTCTAGCTAGAGCCTTAGTGAGAAGATCGGTCAGTTGGTATTTGGATGGTATGTGTATCTACTTGAGAAAATCAGAAGCTACGTGTTCTCTAATGAAATGACAATCTATGTCTATGTGGTTAGCTCTTTCATGACTCATAGGATTGCTTGCTATTTGAATTGTTTATGTGTTGTCGCAAAAAACTTTGCATGAAAGGACATTAATGTTGAATGCCCTTAGAAGTTGTTTCGTCCATAACAACTCAGATGTAATTGAAGCTAAAGCTCTGTATTCAGCTTCAGCTGATGATCTTGACATTCTTGCCTACTTCTTAGATTACCAAGCCACCAAGGATTCACCAATGAAAATACAAAATCCCATGCTAAACCTTCTTGTTGTGATGCAACTTCCCCAATCTACATTAGAGTAAGTAGAAATGTGCATGGATGGAGTCGAAGAAAACATGATTCCTTGATCAGTTGTGCCTTTCAGGTACTACAGAATGTTATGAATTCCTTTCTAATGAGGCTTTTTAGGTTTGGACATATATTGATTGAGTTTGTTCATTGCATATGAAATGTCTTGTCTGGAAATGGTTAGATTTAGTAATCTACCAATGATTCTCCTATAATTAGAAGCATTTTCAAGCAAAGGCCCATCTTCATCATTAAAACTCGCATTATGATGCATAGGTAGAGAAAGTGGTTTTGCATTTATGAAATTAGTGTCCATGAGAAGTTGCAATGTATAGTTTCTCTAACATAAATGAATTCCTTTCCTTGAATGTGCAATTTATAATCCATAGAAGTATTTAAGATCTCCTAGAATCTTCAACTTAAACTTGCTTTGGAGAAGATTATGAGTTTCTTAAATTAATTAAGTTAGTACTTGCAATTATAGTGTCATTTACATATACCAAAAGAACAACAAGTGAGTCACATGTCCCCTTTGTAAATAATTAGTGATTAGCTGGGGATTGTGTGAAGCCATATTACATAATGGTTGTGGAAAATTTGTGGTATCATTGCCTTCAAGCTTGTCTTAAGCCATATAGGGATTTATTGAGTTTACATACCATGTTCTCCCCCTCACTTGGATAACCAAGTGGAAGATCCATATAGATTTTCTCAACTAGATCCCCATTTAAAAAGGAATTAATGATGTCTAGTTGAGTTAGTTTCCATTTGTATGCAGCTGCTAGACTGAGTATGACTCTCACAGAGGTGAGTTTTGCCATTGGTGAAAAGATGTTTATGAAATCAAGGCCAAGTTGTTGAGTGTACCCCCTTAGCAACTATTTGAGCCTTATACTTATCCAAGGAACCATCATTATTAAACTTTGTTTTATAGATCCATCTACATCCAATATATTTCTTTCCATGAGGGAGAGGTTTAATTTTCCAAGTGTTATTTGCCTTAAAAGTTGTTATTTCTTCACTCACGGCCTTGCACCATTCAAGAATTTTTAGTTGCCTGATGATAGAATTAAGGCTTATATATAGTTAGGAAACATGCATGACAAAATATTTGTATGAATCACACAATTTTCCATATGATAATGAATCGATGAAAAGATAAGGAACTTGGCGGACAAAATCTCTTTAGCTAACTAGAGCTCTATGGTCCAATTAGACTTTCAAAGGAGAAGAACACTTGGATTAAGAGGCACATTAGGATTTGTAGTATTGATGAGTGCTAAATTATTGTGATTTTTAGTGTGAATAATTAGCACTCATTGGCTTAATTCATTCGTTTTATACCAATAAATATTAACTTTTGTGTATATTTTGTAATGTTTATGTTATAGTGTATATATTGCGTTATCGTGTAAATATCATTTAGTTTAATTATTTTTATCTCACTTTTGTAAGTATTCAATCAATGATATTTATTCATTATTTCATAAAGCATTGAATAAGCTTTCCAATGCTTCCGACCATGCATAAAATGGAGTTACGACTCTCAAGTTATGGTCGAAACAAGAGCTGATTTGTCTGTCATGGTCATTGTACGAGCTGAAAGCGAAGCGAGCTCGCCTAGAGCTTGTTGTGCGAGCTGAAGGCGACCAGATATTGCCCAGAAGCGTGGAAAAGCACTATTTGGGCAGTAGCTAAGTCTGATATGCTCGCTGTGCAACCTGGAGCTCGCACAGCAACCGCGGGATGTCATTTTGCCTATAAAGTCACTTTTTCAGCATTTTTTAGGTTATGTTTTTGGGCATTTTTACTCCCAACTGCATCATAAACATTCTTTAGAGGTTTAGGCTTAGAAAACAACATTAGATTGTGCATCTTGACGACCCAGAGTTGAATCTGCATCAATCGTCCTGACACTGCGAGAGATGTTTGTTCTTCTTCCTTCTTCTCTATGTATTTTCTATTTATTGGGGTTTTATATGTAAGTTTATCTTTATTGTATGTATATTTATTGATCGTTGTATAAAATCTCTTTTACAAATCTGTATCGATGTTTATCTTTGATTTCACTGTTTATCGTAATGGGTTTGGATTGCTATAGACATATACGGCTCAAATTCGATCTAAGATGAGCATTTGTTAGATTCTAAAATCTAGACATAGATTTTGGTCTAATATTCGCATGGGTATCGGTTCTTACTGCTCCGTGTTGTTGAGTTGCGTGAGACATCACCGATGAGATGATACGGTTGTTCTCTTGACTTTGCGTTAGAAGTAACCTCTCTTGTGAGCGATACGTGATGATATTGACGAGTGATTTAGGTTGCGTATAGTTGATTGATAGATTTTTTAATATTTGATGGGTAGATGAAATACAATTCCTGACGAGTTCTCTCCTCTATAAAGAATTCATTATTTACTTGTTCATATATTTTACTTTCCACTTTTTACTCATTCAAACCATTCAAACCCAAGCTTAGAGACATAGAGGTAGTCGAAAGACATTCTTTCCCTCGCACCGATATCTGTGGACACGATAAATCTCGAAATTCTTCCAAACTTAATTTTTGCTTGCTGCTTTACCGCTCCATTAAAATGACATTGTTGCGGGGATTGATTTTGATATATGAATCGCATTGCGATAGTTTCTATATTTCTAAGCTTTGTACATAATTGTCTATACTGTATATATGCTTGTATAGATACTTGTTTTGCTTTTGTTTTTCATTATGTTTGTTCAAGTATTGTATATATTTTGTTCCCGTAACGTTTGTTCAAATGTTTGGTTAGGACACTTTCTTTAGGTTTGCACTTTGAAGAAAAGCATCAGCATGTCTGTGAGGAAGTTACTAGCCAAGCACAATAAAGGTGTCGAGCTAACGACGTGAAATAAGCGCTTGTTGGGAGGAAAGCAAACAGTTTTTGAGTTTATATAGCTTTATGTTTAGTTAGTTCAATTTGATTTTGTTAGGTTGTTAGAAATTTTTTATGTTTTTTCTCAAGCTTTGTTTTTTATTAGCTTGGGGAGACATGTTGTGATTGTTCAAGTTTGAATGTTTCAACAAGAAAATGTGTGGTGGTAATAAGAGTTTGAAATAAAGTTGCATTGTCAAGGTATGTGTTTAGTGCTTTCTACAACATAGCATGTTTATGAACCTTAGGCTTTGTACAACTTACATGCCATTTATTCTCTTACAATTTTTGTTCAATTTTGAATCACTTTAGTTCATAACCAATGTGAGAAACCTTTTCATTGTTTACTAAATTGCATGGAGACTAATTTCCTTGTTTAACTAGTTTGAATTATGTTTAATCATGTATTTGTGTTGATTTGTATGATAGCACTAAAATGATCAAGGCATTTTGTTTGATTTTGAGCACAACCACTTGACCAAATAGTCAATCTACCTTGTGAGTGAGTGAGAATTTGCTTACTCCCTTTGAACCTTTGTTAGAATCCATGTTAGTTTTAAGTTCCTTTTTGTATGGATTCTAAGCTTTTCTTGAACCATAAACATGAATTGTGGTTGGATTTTTTTCCTTGGATAATAAGTTGGGAGCATTCACATTACATGTTTGGGTGTATTCAAGTTGGGGAGAAAAGGTTGGTTGTTATGCGGTTGAGAAAGAAAAAGTTTGAAAAAGAAAGAAAAAAGTGAAAAAGAAAAGAAAAAAAAAAGAAAGAGAAAAAGAATTGAAAAAGAAAAAAAAATAGCAAATAAAGTGTGCTAATAAGTTGTGTGAAATGGTGTAACAATTGAGAAAATAGAAAAAGGTAAAGGAAATTTTTGAATGCTTGAGAATTTGAGAAATGTTCACTCTCATTTGATTAGGCAAGTGTTTGTTTCATTGACCTTGAGAAATTGACCTTTCTTTGTTAGCCATGCCGCATTACAACCCTTTAAAGCCCTTGTGATTTTTGCTTTTATACGTTCAATATGAGTTTTTTATGATAAATGCATAATTTGAATTGATGTTTGCAAGATTTTTGGGTGTGAGTTCAACCCCTCATGTTTGTTTTTCATCCCTTGATGAAGTTGTGTGTTAGCTGTGATTCATTCTTGATCATTTATATTGCTTCAGAATTTTTGACATGTGTTTTGTGTTTGGACTTTGCTTAATTGTCATGGTGTCGTTGTAGTATAGTGGTAAGCATTACTTTGTTTATAGTTTTGATATTTGTAACATCATTTGTTTTCGTTTGTAAAAACTTGTTGAGCAGGATTTCTTAATAATTGCTTTGTTTCTTTGAGTTGATTGATTCTTGTTTGAGGACAAACAAGTCTAAGTTGGGGAGAGTTTGATGAGTGATAAATTGTTATGATTTTTAGTGTGAATAATTAGCACTCATCGGCTTAATTAATTCATTTTATACCAATAAACCTCATCTTTTGTGTATATTTTGTATAGTTTATGTTATAGTGTATATATTGCGTTATCGTGTAAATATCATTGAGTTTAATTGTTTTTACCTTATTTTTGTAGGTATTCAAGCAATGATAGTCTTATAGAGCATTAAATAAGCTTTTCAACGCTTCCAACCATGCGTAAAACGAAGTTACGTTTCTCAAGTTATGGTCGAAACAAGAGTTGATTTGTTTGTCATGGTCGTTATACGAGCTAAAAGCGAAGGGAGCTCGCCTAGAGCTCGCTGTGCGAACTAAAGTCGACCAAAAATTTCCCAAAATCATGGAAAAACACTGTTTTGGCACTAGCTAAGTTTGATATGCTCGATGTGCGACCTGGAGCTCGCACTGTGACCACGGGACGTCATTTTTACCTATAAAGTCACTTTTTCAGCATTTTTTAGGTTATGTTTTTGGGGATTTTTACTCCCAACTGCATCACAAACATTGTTTAGAGCTTTAGGCTTAGAAAACAACATTATATTGTGTATCTTGATGATCTGGTGTTGAATCTGCATCTATCATCCTGACACTACGAGAGATGTTTTATCTTCTTCCTTATTTTCTATGTATTTTCTATTTGTTGGGGTTTTGTATGTAAGTTTATCTTGATTATATGTATAGTTATTTATCATTTTATAAAATATCTTTTACAAATCTTTATCGATGGTTATCTTTGATTTCAACGTTTATATTAATGGGTTTGGATTGCTATAGACATATACGGTTCGAATTCGATCTATGATGAGCATCTGTTAAATTCTAAGCTCTAGACATAAATTTAGGTCTAATATTCACATGGGTATCGGTTCTTAATGCTCTGTTTTGTTGAGTTGTGTGGGACAACACCAATGAGACGATATGCTTGTTCTCTCGACTTTGCGTTAGACAAAACCTCTGTTGTGAGCGATACGTGATGATATTGATGAGTGATTTAGGTTGCGTACAACTGATTGATAGATTTTTTAGTATTTGATGGGTAGATGAAATACAATTCCTAACAAGTTCTCTCCTTTCTAAAGAATTCATTATTTACTTGTTAATATCCTTTACTTTCCGCTTTTTACACATTCAAACCATTCAAACCCAAGCTTAGAGACATAGAGATTATCGAACGACATTCTTTCCCTCGCACCGATCTCTGTGGACACGATAAATCCTAGAATTATTCCAAACTTAATTTTTGCTCGCCGCTTTACCGCTTCAACAAGTATGCACAAGAAATGTAGTATTTAGAATGTCATGTTGTGTAACATCAGTGTTTGGTAAATAATCATGAGGAGAGTAATCAGAAATTGGATTTTACAAGACTATTTGAAGAAAAAGATCAACATGCTTATTATTTGCTTACACGAGATGGAAATGGAATGTGTCTTCTTGAAAGAAAATATCTCTATAAACATGAAAAGTTTTGGAAACTAGATCATACACCTTGAAACCTTTGTAGTCAGCATGATAACCAAGAAAAACACAACAAATTTCTATTGGTGTAAACTTGTTTCTATGTTGTGGAGTAATGGAAATGTAACATAGACATCCGAAGAATTTAAACTCAGAATATACAGGTAGTTTGTCATAAAGAAGTTCAAAGCGTAACTTACTCTTTAAGACTATAGATGGAGTTCTATTTATGATGAAGGTGGTTGTTTCTATACATTATCCCCATAATTTGAATGGTAACTTGGCATGAAACATCAAGGACCTTACTATATTTAGCGAGTGTTGATGTTTTCTCTCAACAACTGAGGTAAATGATCCATCAGTAAAATTTTCCCACAAGCCTAATAGAAAGATTCAGTGAGGCCCATCAAGAAGGTAAGGATGTTTTCATTTTGAAGATGATCAACAAAATTTTATCCTCCACCACAATGATAACTATGAACATGTTGATATTCCCCTACTTCCCCCTACAAAGACTTGAATTGAGTGTACTAGATACTTACAGTGGAGGAACCTTGTATTCCACTAAGAAGATTCTTTTTTCAGCTGAAATACATGAGGGTCATTCTTCTACTAAAACCAATCATGGATCTTTCTCCATATTTTTGCAACATTTCTAGCATATATGACACTTGAAGAGATTTCCTTTGATACTCAAATAAGCAGCCATGAAGAAGTTGTACTGTTACGCATTCAATAATGATACTGAGGTGAGTGTTCTTCTAGTTTTGGAATTGTGACACCCATAAAACCAGTTTTATTCTTGCAATCAAGAGCCATTATCATTGTGTGTCGCCACGAGTTAAAGTTATCACTAACTAATGGTTGAGAAACCAAAACAAATCTAGAATGATCAAATGAATGAAGTTAGTATGGATTATCCTGGTTTCCCATAGAAGCAATGAAAACACTATGTGAAGATGAAGAATAAGAATAACAGAGTCACGATGTTGATATGAGGAAAAACGAAAGCGAAAATTTTGAAAATATCTTCTAATACCATATTGTAGTTACGAGATTTTATGGTGGAAAGTGAAATTGATGTTAATATTGGAGCTTAAGCAACACAATTGTAACTAACTTGAGCAAAAGCTATTAATAAGGTAAATAAGCGTTTCATAGAAAGTGCGTCGCTTTTTGCTTTGATTGGAAAAATTTAACTAGTCATTAGTTCGATCTCCGACGACATTATTTTCTATTTTCTTGAAAACAAGCTATTTTTTCTCAAGTTATATATATATATATATATATATATATAAAATATGTGTGTGTGTGTGCGCGCGCGCGTGTGTGTGTACAAATACAATATTCTTAATTTTTCATTATTTTTGCTTTAATATATAAGTACAAATTTGTTGGAAAATACAGCAGCTTCTACAACATCATCATTTTGAATAGCGGTGAAGATCAAATGCTAGATTTTATTGCATACCTCTTTGTATGCAATATATTTTCAATGGCTTTGTATGCATTTGTTTATGGTAAAAAAGCTGACAAATGTTTGATAAAGAAAATAGTTTAACATGCTACTAGAGATTTTGTAAAGAACACCAACCTTGAACCAAGACTTCTACAATTGCAATTCATTCTAGAGATTACTTTATCACTTCTTTAAGTTTCATTTTTTCAATCTTAATGATTTTATTGTAAATGTTTCTCATTCCTAATGTAACATTCAAGATATATATTTGTGGCGCTCGCGTTTTGATTGGCTAGCATGACAGTTTTACGCTAATCATTAATGTTTCTCTTGGATTAATAGGTTTGGAATATCTTGAGCGTGGATAATCAATACATGAACGACAAAGATTTGTTTATAATAAAAACTATGTAACTTTTTTCCTCGGATAATGACAACAACAACAACAACAACAACAACACACACACAACTTTGAAAGATTTCCTAACTAATTTATAAACCTCAAAAGATTTTTCTGTCTTGCAATTCATCTCATAGAATGATGTTTATGAGTTTGAAGCTGCAATTGATGATCTAGATTAGCGCAAAACTTAATAAACAAATGCTTTTATAGGCAAAACTGCATATTTTCCCCCTCAGTTGATAGGTAAACCGAAGGAATAGATGACTTTATATTTAAGTAAAAAAATAAAATAAAAAAGATGATGCCATTATAAGAGATATACAACATAAACTAAAGTTGCTGGGATTCGAAGTGTGTGCCTTTAGTTAGTTTAACCCTCGGTTGTTCCTAGCAACTGAGGGAATACATTGTAATTTTTTTTTTTTAAATGTGGCACGCCCAGGGTTATAACTCGGTTATTTGTTATGTGAAGTGAAAGTTTTGTCCTAAAATATTATTCGTGGTATTGAGCTGAAAAAGAAAACGATGATAAGAGGTATTGGAATACAAGAACACATACACACTAGGAGAATGATGTCTAGCAGGAGACTTAAACACAATTCTAAATAGAAGAGAAATAAGATAACTAAGCATTGAATCTAGAAATCAAGAATATGCTGAATTTAAACAATTTGCAATCATATGGCATTGATAGATATCCTTGTTCTAGGGAAAAATTTACCTGGTTCAAGTTAGGCGAAAGCTCCATAAGCTGATTGGACAAAATATTGTTATTAAATAGAGCAATGGAATGGTGGAAGGTCAAAGTTCATTGGATTGGGGATAGAGATATATCATATCCCTATCATGTGAGATTGATATGCCCAATATTGAATTGGGAACAAAACCATTTTATTTAACAATTGTTGTCTGCAACACAAAGATTTCCTCCAATTTTGTAGAGAAAACTTGGAAGGAATGAAAGGTCCAAAAAAAGCCTTTGTTGTTAAAGAAAAATTAAAAATTCTCAAAACAGAGTTAAAGAAATGGAATGCAAATGTTTTTTTATTTATTTTGTAGATCTTAAAATTGATAATTAATTAGTTGTAGATCTAAAAGATGATTGATGCATCATTTTAAGACAATAATGGATAATTCAAATAGATCGAAAATGATATCAAGTCAACTTTGAGAGAAAATTCATCGCAAAGAGAGCTTAATTAGATATAAATCAAGACTGGAATGGATCAAGGAAGGAGATTGAAACACCCGATTTTTTCATCACAACATAAAGAAAAGAAGAAGATCATATCAAATTGTGACTCTGAAAAAGGAAAATGAATATATTGAAGGAGTAAACAATATCAAAGTTGAAATTCAAGCACATTTCTCTAACAATTTTGAAAAAATAAAGTATAAACCTTTACTTAAGGGGACCGAATTTCAACAAATATCCTTAGACGATAAGAGTGCTCTCACAACATCATTTGTAAAGGAAGACATTAAATAATTCCTTTTGATTTGTGATAGCAACAAAAGCTCAGAACTAGGTGGATTCAATTTTAATTTCATAAAGTGTTGTTGGTACATTATGAAAGAGGATGTGATAGCTTGGGTAGAAGAATTCTCTACTGGGGACAAGCTATCGAAAGCTATATCATCGTCTTTTATATCCACTATTTCAAATAGGGGTCATCCACAAAGTCTGAACGAGTTCAAACCAATATGTTTGATTTGCTACTTGTACAAAATAATTTCTAAATTACTGGTTACAAGATTGAAAAAAGTTTTAGGTAAAGTAACTTCGATGTACCAAACATCATTTCTTCCAAGGAGGAAGATTCTAGATGGCATAGTATTAATTAATGGGATCATAGATCTTATAAAGAGGAGAAATGAAAAATGTTTGATGTTGAAAGTTGATTTTAAAAAAATATATGACAATTGAGTTGGAACTATCTTGATCATTTAATGACCCGAATGCGATTTTTCCAAAGTTGGAAGAAGCAGATCAAAGAATGTATTTTTAATAGTTTTATGTTAATCTTGGTTAATGGAAGCCCAACCTCCAAATTTAATATTGGGTATGGGTTGCGACAAGGAGACCCACTTGCTCCATTTTTATTTCTAATTGCCACCGAGGGACTCATTTCATTGGTGAAAAGGTATGTAATTTAGGAAATTTTGATGGTTTCAATGCGAGCAATAATCTAAATGTTAAAATATTACAATTTGTCGATGATACAATTATGGTTGGGAATGGAAGTTGGAAAAATCTGTGGAGTCTAAAAAATATTTTGAGAAGCTTAGCTTTATTATCATAACTAAATGTGAGTTTCATAAAAAGCAATGTAATACGAGTCAATCTTAAAGGGAATTTATTAAGTGTTGTATCAATTTTTTTATTTTTCCATGTCAAATCAATTCCTTTCAAGTTGTTGGGTTTGCTGATGGGTGCAAATCTAAGACGATGTTCGACTTGGAAATCGATAGTGGAATCACTACTAAGGAAGTTATCAACACTACTTCAAAATATATATTTTGTAACATCTTATTATATTGGCCTTTAAATCAACCTTAGTAATAACTCCTATTTAGGATCTTTAATTTGTTATTTATTTAATAATAAAGTTTTCACTACGGTCCAATACATCAACTATGGTGATAGATTAAAGATTACAAGCTTCGATTCCTAGTACCATCAATTTTCCTTTTTCATTACAAAAAAGGTGTCTCCCTTAATTTGTATTTTTATATTAAAAATGACATACTTTTTACTATGGTCAATCCAACCAATCGTAGTGAAGTGTGTCGTTCAGTTTTTCAATCTCAGCAAGTTTAGTTTTAACAAACTTGCATAGAGTTTAGTTTTTACAATAACATATTTTTTATAGGCACAATTTTTAAATTCTTAGATACGCTTTGTATGCAATATATACATTCATTTTTCCTATACCTTGAAAATTTTGGCATTAAAGATCAATGTTAAGATTCAAACACACCGTTTACTTAATAAAGTTAATCTTAACATTAATCATAAAACCAAGTTTTTCAATATAGTGTATTAACTTTTGAAGAATGGAACATGCAGGTTGAAAGAAGAATTAGTCAGGTTTAATAAAAATTTGAATGACTAATTTGTTATTTTTTTATAGACAAATCCTTAAATAATTTCACCATGGTTGTTCGAGGAAACCATGGTAATATGTATAATATATCACTACGGTTGTTTTTGTCAACCATAGTAAAAAGTCTTTCTAAAATATTAAAACATAACACATTTTAGTTTATTTCCGTCAAAACACAAGTGCCCTAGTAAAAGAACAGAAGAAGGCGATAGAAGAGACGAACCAAACTCCATCATTTTACGTTCAAAACAAGGAGTGGAAAGACTAAACTTCAAGATGCTTACAACAAAAATCATTTCTCTTACTCTTCCTCTTCTCTACAGTCATAATATGTTTACTATTTCATCATCATTCATGTCGAGTTTTAGGTTTCTGTGTTTGTTGAGATAGTCATAGGTTTTTGTTGTTTCTTAATGTTATATGTTGCTATTAAGTGAGATTGAGATTTTCTTGCGTTGTTGAGAATGTTATATACTGTTATTGTAGTTGTTTCATTTTTATTGTATTGTTGATTGTTATGTTGTTGTTGACAATGTTGTTGTTGTATTGTAGTATCATGGTATATATTGTTGTTGTAGTTATTGAAAATTGATTTATTAATTTGCTATATTGAGAATGTTGTTGTTGTATTGTTGTATTGTTAAATGATTTTACAAGCTTTTGATATAAATTTCAAAATGTATTATGGATCAGAGTTGAATGAAAGCTGATAAATTAGATTTGGTGTATGAGAAAGAAGTTGTTGAATTTCTTGAATACGCGAAACAAAATTCTTCCTGACAATAATAGAATATTTTATGGTCCTTGTGTTATATGCAAGAATATTAAAAAAATTTCAAAGAAAGAAATACTTCATCACCTATGTTGTGATGGAATTTTTCATGTGGACGTGGCATGATGATGTAGAAAAAAAAACAAATTGTGATGTCACAAAGACATGAAGTTTATGTTGATATGGATGATCAACTAGAAGATATGATTGGTGATATTGGAAAATATTATTTTAGGAAGCATATATATATATATATATATATATATATATATATATGATACTTTATGTAGTGACAAGGATGAGCCATTATATAAGGGGTGCACAAATTTTACACGACTATCTGCGGTGTTAAAATTTTTTAATCTGAAGGAAAAAATAGGTGGACGAAAAAGGTTTTACATAATTGCTTGAGTTGCTGAAACAAATATTACTAGAAGATAATAATTTGTCAAACCGTACTTATGAGGCCAAGAAGATATTGTGTCCAAATGAGTTTGAATTTGTTGCACCCCAAAATTTGCCCTTGGTTTTCTAACCCGAATTGGCTTATGTTCGCATCCATCTGCATTCGTCATGACATTAATCATGCATTGCATTGGGCTTATAACATGGGATCATAGTGTATTCCTCTCAGTGTAGAGCTTTCTTCATTTTAGAGAGTGTTTTTGTAGCATTGAGAGCTGAACAGACAGTTGTCAAAGGCTTCAAGCATTTATTTTGCTTAGCAGATGGTTTGATTATTTCAGAGTCAAGAGCAGAAAGCACAGCGTTCATATGGACTTGTTCCAGACAAGCTATCTATCGTGTTTCAGGCATTATTCAAGGGCTTTATCAGTGGCTAAGGTTCATATGCAAAGTCAGACTCAGAATAGGTTACAACAGGGTGATTTTTGCATTTCTGACTTGATGTAATCGATTAAATAAATCATGGTAATCGATTACACCCCCTCTAGAAGGCGCCATATTTCAAATTTGCGAGCATGTAATCGATTACACCCAGTCAGTTTGGCCAGAAATAGCAGATTTTCAGCACTGTAGCAGTTTCAAATTCATTTCAATCACTTGGATTCAATCTTACATCAGTAGAAGGATCTAGAGCATTGCAATTAATTTCATCCCCCCCCCCCCCCCCATGATTCAAATAATTTCCATTCCTAATTTCAAACCAAAAATTCAATCCTCGTTCAAAACCAATTTCCAAACCTCATTTACATTCCATACCTAGACCATATTTAAACACTTGGCTCCACTCCAAGAGGAAAAGAATTCACACCAATTCATTTTTTCTAATTTCTCTACACTTCACACTAAAATTCTCTCTCACTTTTCACTCTCCATTTTCATCTTCATTCTAACCTCACCAAAGCTATTCCATTAGAGTTAACAAATTCTTCATTGGACTAAACCTTGAGCTAAACCTTCATCAATTCCTTTCATCAACATCAAATTATGCAGTAGAAGTTGATTTAGATCTAGATCTAAATTTTGGAAGCAATTTCTTGAAGTGATTTTGAAGCAATTCTAGCTTATTGCATTGTTCTTCAACTTTTCTTGTGAGGAATTCATTGGATCTCTGGTTTTCTTTGCTTGATCTATCAAATTTTGTTTGCAACAATTACCAAAGCAAATCTCAGCTTTGTAGGTTGGTGATTCTTAGATCCAAACTCATTTTAGCTTATTTTGCAACTTTCACAATGTAGATCCTTGTGGTTTTTGTGTGGATTGATCCATTGATTCAATTGTTTTGATGTTGTTGATGTTTGATTGATTCAATAAGTTCTTATTTGATCATAATTGTTGTGATTTTTGTGTTCAATTGCATGCTATTACGTGTTGCATTTGATCATTGAATTGATATTGGAAAAGTGCTTTTGAAAACTGATTTTCTGCTGTTTCTACAAGTGTAATCGATTAACACATATGGTGTAATTATTTACACCCTTGCATGTCCCTATTTTCTGCTTTTTGAATAGAGGTAATCGATTAACATACATGTGTTAATCAATTACACCTGTTGCAGAGTGTGTTTTTGCTTGTTTTTGTGCTTATCTTGATTCCTTTCCACCTTTAAGCTCATGAATTAATATATTTGATATTTGTGGAATTTTCTTGAGCTGTTTAGCTTGCATTTGCAGTGCGTATGCAAATCTTTGATACATGGTTGTTGATTATGTGATTGTTTGCATTCTTGAAGCATGTTCGTGATGCTCACTTGTTTATATGTTGACACTTACTTGTTGATGTTGCATATTCATGATGCCTGGTGTTGATACATGCTCATGTGCATTGATAATTGTTGAACTCCATGAAGCATGTTCATTTGCTCCATTGTTGATGCATGTTCATGATGATTGATTGATCTTTTTGTTATACGTTCACATACTTTGCTTGACCTTGCCCAACACATGTTCATGTTGCTTGAATTCTTGATGTGTTTTCATGACACTTGCTTAGCCTTGTGGGATACATGATGCATGTTCATATTAATGTTTCTTCGCATACAATTCTGTCCTGAGCTATATGCGATGTTAAATGCTGCCATTCTATTGTTGCTGCATACATGTCTGTCCTAAAAATATGTGCTGTTAAATATTGTTATGCTGTTGCTGGAAATACACTGCTATTCTGATTAAAGTGCTATCGTATGCTGTTGTTTGTGTTTTTTCTTAGCTTTTTGCTTGCTCTTGCATGTTCCCTTAGGGATTCCTAGGTCAACTTAATTTTTTATTAAGATTAGAGTAAGATAAACATTAGGTTGTTAATCCAAGCATGAGCCTTAAGCACAATACATAAAACACTTAATAAATATCATGTGTATAGTGCGTCATGAGCCTTAAGCACATGGGAAGTTATGAGCGGGAGTCTATCCTCACCTCACCTAGAGAGCTTTATGCGCGATCCGTTTCGGATCATTTGTATAAGGTACCCGATCCTATTGTCATAGACTTTAGCACGATACACATCACAAACCGATTCAATTCACTTCTTTAAAACACTTCAACAAATTCAAATCATTTTGTCCTTCAGGATTTTCTCTTCAAACCATTTTTAGAAAAGGCATGCTATTTCCATTCTAGCGTAAACAGGTAACGCGTAAGACTCCCGACAACGAGCGGCAAACACCTAAACTGCTAGAGTTTGAACGTTAGCATTATCCATAAAAAACCCTAAGCAACCCGTGGTCCCACGAACTACGGATGCTCTGATTTTCTCATCCCTGTTGAGAATATGTAGGGACAAGGGCCCCAATCCTTGGCGAGCAACCTTCCCTTTCACCCGTAGTCCTCCAAACTACGATGACTTTGACTTTCCCATTGCACGAGGGAATACGTAGGCATAGGATTGTGACATCCTATCAAATCTCCTTTTTTTCTCCCTTTTCTTTTCCGCGTTCCCTTAACAAGTAGGTCTTTAGATATACACACCCTTTGATTAGAACAACAAGAGTGGATCCCGTTGAGTACAACGGACGCGAGGGATGCTAATACCTTCCTCTTGCGTAATCGACTCCCGAACCCTGGATTTGGTTACGAGACCATGTTATTTCCCTTTTTGAGGTTTTCTCGATGTTTTCCTTTCCCCGTTGGGATAAATAAAGTTTGATGGCGACTCTGTGTCTTCGCCGGTTATTTTTTGCGGTAGCGACAGCTGGCGACTGTTGAAGCAGTAAAGTGACAAGCAAAAGTAAGTTTGGAAGAATTCTGGGTTTTATCGTATCCACATGGATCGGTGCGAGGGATAAAATGCCATTCAACAATCTCTACATTTCTAAGCTTGGGGTGATAATTATGGTTAAAAGATCGAAGGTACCATAAATAAAGGCAGAAAATATAAAGAATGAAAATATAAAATAAAGACTTTAAAAATAAACGGAGCCTTGTTGGGATTGGAATTTCATCAATCAATAACACATGCATTCTTCTGACAAGTTAAACACAAATCAATCATTTTTCTAATATCCTCACGTATCACCTACAATATAGGTTATGCCTAACGCAACGCGAGAGAACAACTGTATTATCTCATTGGTGATGTCTCACGCAACTAAAAAACACAGAGCATTAAGAACTGATACTCACGCAAATGCTATGCCTAAATCTATCTCTAGAGTTTAGAAACTAACAAGTATTCATCCTAGATCCAGATCTAAAGAGTATATGTCTATAGTGGTTCAAATCAAAGATAAATAGGTAAACAAAGATGACACCCATATCAGATAAATGATTACTTCATAAAAAACATCGTAATCAGAATACGTACATACGCTTAACCCTTTTTACATGTATTCAACTAATTTAAGTATGTGAACATAGTTCCTCGTCTCTATTATCACGCATCCTCACAATATCATTTATGTCTAAAGTGTTATCGTGGGCTTTACCGTATTAATCGCTAGATGATGTCTCATGCTAAATATAAACACAATAATATAAAAACTTGATACTAGTGAATATCAAATCACAAATCTATGTCTAGAGTTTGTTCATTGATAAATGAATATCTTAGATCAAGGATTTGAAAGAGATTTCTCAATACCCACTCAAACCCACAAACAAAAAATTAAAGATAACATCAATATTGAATCAAAACAAGTTCACAATACAAAGATTAGAAGAAATACATAAGGTACTAATAGATTACATCCAACCCCAACAAGTGATCGAAGCACTTACTCGAAGATCAAGCTCTGATTTGCTTGGATTTGGACTTCTCTCTCTTAGGCTTTGTGTTTCTCTCTCTAAAAATATCTTATACTAATATGAAAGTGAATAATATCTCAAAATATCTACAAAATTCTATTTATACAAGTTCCAAAAAGTCTCTATAAGTGGGACCGCGCTAAGGCAGCACAGAAAGTGCTTAGCGCGGAGCGCGCTCTGCGCGGAGAATTCTCAACACAAAGCGTACTCATCTCAGAGCGTGCTTAGCAAAAAGCATGCTAAGCGCAGTCTGAACCCTAAATCTACTGCCACTGCTCCAAAATGGCGCTGAACCCACGCTGAAAAGGGGGCTAAGCGTGGTCAGTCATTAAAATTTCGAAAAATTGACTTTCCAAACCTTCTTCAAACATCCAAAGGCTCCTAGCATCACATCAGGCAAGAAAACTGATTCTTCTTCATTTCTTTGGATTCTTTTTCCACTCCATTGTGTTTTAATCATTGATGTTTTATGCCTAAATCTGACACAATAACACATAAATCAAGGAATCTAAAGTTATTTGCAATATGTTGAAGAATCACACAAGAACATTGAATAAATACATTAAAATATGAGAAATTAGTTGAAAAATGCTAAGAAAGATAGTTCAAAATAGGTCATATTTTGCACTTAACATCGACTCTGTTGGGGACGCTGCTTCCCTACGCAATTCAGTCCTAGTGTAGCACCCCAAAATTTGCCCTCGTGTTCTTGTTCTAACTGGCTTATGTTTCATCTCATTTTGCATTGTCATCTCTGCATTTGCATGGTTCTTTTGGGCATGGGATCAAGGTATTTTCTCGCGCTTCAGCAGCTCATCCAGTTCAAAAGAAATTCCAACAGTGTTTAGGGCCAAGCGGATAGCTTTCAGCTTCTTTTTGAGCATTTACTTTGCTCATTAGTTGATTTGACAATCAGAAGCTCCGACAGTCATTTTTTGATCAGCGATTCAACACTAGACGATTATTTTCGGCAGTATTCCGAGTGCGAAATAAAGTTCACAGCATATTTCAAGTGTGTTTCAGTGTTAATATCAAATGGCATGTTTCAGAGGTCTAGCATGGCTCAGAACAAGTGAAAACGGGCAATTCTCCAAGTTTCCCTCCAAAAGGCGCCAAATTCAAATTTTCCTTGTGTTAATCGATTAACACATTTTGTACTGAAAATGGTTAATCGATTAACCAAGGCAGAATTTGCCCAAATATTTCATTTTTCAGCACTGCATTTTTTGGGATTCAAATATCACCAATTTCAAATTTCACACCAGTAGAAGGATCTAGAGAGAGTGATTTTCCACACAAAATTCAAATTCTTTCCACTCTAATTCCTTATTTCCTTTCCTAACTCATTTTTCACCCCAATTTCCACCCATTAAGCCTCACTCCAAACCCAAACTTAACTCCTAACCTAGGGGTTATTTAATCTAATCAACTCTAAACCTCTAACAAGCTTGATCATTTTTCACTCTCAATTTTCAGAATTCTCTCTCAATTCTCTTTCACTTTTTCACTCTCAACCTCCATTTTCAACCACACTCAAAGCTTTTCCATAGAGATTAAAAAGTTCTTCATGGGAACTTGTTAATTCTTGAGCTAAAGCCTCTCATTATCACTCCATTGTTGCTTTTCATTGGTGATTTTCGTTTGGATCTAGATCTGAAATTTCAGAAGTGCTTATTGAAAGTGATTTTGGAGTTTTTGTAGCTCATTGCTTGGATTTTCAGCTTTTTCTTGCAAGGAGCTCATAGATCTTGGAATTTCTTGCTTGGATTCGTCAAATTATGTTTGCAACACTTACCAAAGCAATTCTCAGCTTTGTAGGTTGGTTTTTCCTAGATCTATACTTGATTTAGCTTAATTTTAGCTTATGCAATGTAGATCCTTGGTTTTGCATGTGATTTGGTCCATTTGCTTGAAATTGATTGTTCATGTTGATGATTATTGGACTTAAATGATGTTTGAATACTGTGTTTGAACTCAATTTTTGTGCATTGTTGATTGCTTGATCATTGGAAGGGATTGTATAAGTGATTGTGCTGCTGGAAAGTGAGTTTTTCAAATTTTTTCTGCTTCTGGTACAGGGTTAATCGATTAACCAGAACCAGTTCATTTTGGTTAATCGATTAACCAGTGTAAAATTTGCTAATGAGAGCTGTTAATCGATTAACTAAAATGAACTGTAATTGGTTAATCGATTAACACTGATGCAGAGTGTGATTTTTGTGCATTTTTTAGCATGTTTCGATCCCGTTTCACTTTTAATCTTCATGGATTGATATGACGCATATTTGTGGACTATTTTGATGATATTACACCTCACATCATTGTATGAACATGATTTTCTGACACGCGACCTTTTGATTTCCATTGATGAATGTTCATGATCATTTTATCAATTTCTTAATGTGATGAACACCTTGCACACACTCCTTGAGCTTGTTAATTGTGAATTATTACTGGTGTTGCTGGAGTTGTGTTGCACATGCTTGTTTGTTTTTAATTTCATGAAGTGCATGTTAGGATTAACTTATTTAATTGTCAAATGATGTGCATTCTTTCATGACGTTTTCAAGAATTGTTTACCATGGTGTGTGGTGTGATTCTGATCATGTTTGATTGAAGAATGTGTAATGCTCGATGCATGTCCGTTAAGCCATGATTGCGTCGTTTCAAATACATGGTGTGCTGCCCTATTTTCACTGCTGTCTTGGTGCATATATGCTATTGTATGTGCTGTTGTTTGGCCTTTTACACCTCCTTTTATGCTGAACTTGAGTTGTTGAATGATGTTGGTTGTATTGTGTTGGATTTACCGCTGTGCAGGTGCTGGAGCGCTGTTGTAGCCGATGTTTTTGATTTATCGCCTTTGGTTTTTGCCTTGCTTTTGCTTGCTCCCTTAAGGCTCCTAGTCTGAATTAATTTCCGATTAAGCTCGGATTAGGATAGACATTAGGCTCTCAATCCAAGCATGCTAACTTAGGTAGATGTTTCCCCTTTGAACTCAACCATAGGGCCACTTTTGCATGACAACATTAGGATAGGTTTCCCCGTAGTCTTTTCTTTTCGACTTGAGTCTTCTCTTCTCATCTCTTAACAATTCCAAGACACTTAATAAGTATAACGTATATTGCGCCCAAGCCTTAAGTGTAGGAAATGAAGAACGAGGGGTCTTCTCTCCTCTTCTAGAGTGTTTCGCATACGTCCCATTGGGGGCGACCATGTGACGCATTCGTTCCCGCATGGTATACTTTGGTGCAATGTAAGTTACGAACTAACTTCAATCCACTTCTGTCTAAAAAACACCAATAAACTCAAACTTTTTTTCATCCTTCGGGATCATTAAGTTTCAAAATAATTTTCAGAAACGAGCACATTATTTTCCATTTTGTCACAAACAGGCATCGACCCTAACTGTCGGACGCGAACTTAACGTCGCTCATAAAAAACAGAAAGACCTCGTTAGGTCGAACTACAACTGCTCTGGTTTCCTCTTTCTTGTCCGATTGAGGATACGTAGGCACAAGACGACGATGTCTTGGCTAGCAACCTCCCCCCGTAGTTTTCCGAACTACGTTGACTCTGACTTTCCCATTGCACAAGGGAATACGTAGGCCTAGGACGGCGATGTCCTATCGAGTCACCTTTTTCTTTTCTTTTCCCCGTTCCGCTTCCGTTTAGCCGTAGACTTTAGGATAACTCACCCTTTGATTAGACAACAAGCGTAGATCCCATCGAGTACGATGGACGCGTGGGGGTGTTAATACCTTCCCCTCGCGTAACCGACTCCCGAACCCGGACTATGGTTGCGATGACCATGTCTTTCCCTCTTTCAGGTTTTCTTCGATCGTTTCCTTTCCCTACGTCGGGATAAATAACGTTCGATGGAGACTCTTTTGTTCTAGTTTTTTCTCGCCGGTTGTATTTTTTGCAGGTTGCGACAGCTGGCGACTCTGCTGGGGACAGGTTGACCTCTTGTTGGTCCATCCCCTATGCGAGTCGATCCTAGCGCTTGTCTGTTTATTTCATTGGGTGTTTACTATTGTGCTTTATTTTGTTGTATATTACTGTATTACTGTATTTTACTGCATTTTATCGCATTTGGATTACTGTTATCATATTGTTCTGCTGCTGTTGTTCTGTTGGGTGGGTTGGATTCATGAGGGATAAGCCCAATACCTAGGCTTGAGCAGACGTAGTATACATGAAAACTCCACATCTAGACGAGGTTTTCTTTGGTAATATTCTATCCTGCGCATTGGGGCAGACGATGGAATGTAACCTGGAAGACTGTCGACTCTGGCGACCGTTCCTCGAGGACTCAGTCGAAGCACTCCTCCCAAGAGGTAGTAATGGCAGACCAGAAATGGCAAACCCATTATACTTCTTGATCCGAGGACCCGAAGCTGGGAACTTATATAGGATGACCTTTTTGAGGGGAATTAGTTGAGGCCTCCTCGATTGATGATGATGCCAAACTAGAAATGGTTAACGTATCATCATTTCTTGACCTGAGAGCCCGGGATACTGAGGATCTTCGGTTTTCTAGTACCCACATATGAGATGGGCGGGTGTTTACAGGTTTACAGGTAACCTTAACCTTCAACCTACCCGGTATTTTGGATTTCTTATCAGTGCAAACTTATCATCCTGGTATTCTGGTATTTCGAATGGCCCGTTACTCTGGATTTCTGGGTTTCTGGTATTCTGGGTCTTATTCAGTCAGTGGAACAACAACAGTATTAAGCATCGTGGATACCTTGATCCCGTGTGTGCATTTGCATCATCATCTTGCATTCTAACATGTTTGTTCATTTGTAGGGTTGCATCCTAACTTTGATTCCGGTTTCTGAAGACTATTGAAGATGAGTACTGAGAAGAAAAAGAACATCATCTTGTACAAGTTCCCTCCACTTATCTTGGATTCTGTTCACAAGATCTTAGTTATGGCAGAGCACGGAGTTTTGGCTGATTTCAGAGAGGAATATGGAAGAATTCTGAATTTTGTCCGCCACATCACTGAATACGAGTATAGGGCTTTGCACACTCTGGTGCAATTCTATGATCCTTCTCTGCGTTGTTTTCTACTCACTAATTACCTGCTGGCCCCGACATTGGAAGAGTTCGCTCTCATTTTAGGTGTCCCTATCAAAGAAGAGGTTCCTTTTTATCCTTCCAAAGAACTTCCTGATTTGGAAAAGATCTCTGCTGCTTTACATTTGGATCAATCTTTGTTGAAAAGCAACATTGCTAGTAAAGGGAGGGTTTAAAGGCTTTCACATGAAGTTTTTGGTGGATCAGGCTGCTGTGCATGCTAAGGCTGGATGGTGGTTAGTTTTCAACGCAATCTTGGCTATGTGTGTCTATGGGACAATGTTATTCCCAAATGTGAAGGATTTCATAGATATGCACGCTGTCCGGATATTTATCATGAAGAATCCAGTTCCTACCTTGCTTGAAGATCTGTATTATTCATCGCATTACAAGAATGAGAAGAGGAGAGGAGGACCCCTTTATTGTTGTGCTTCAATCTTCTACAAATGGTTTGCTGACCACCTTCCCAAATCTGGGGCATTCGTAGACACTCGAGGGACGTTGGGTTGGTCCAAGAGATTAATGGGATTAAGAGCGGATAATTTGATTTGGGTCAATCATGACTTGTTGGGCCAAGAGATCATGATCAGTTGTGGAGGCCTCCCAAATGTGCCTCTAATAGGAAGGAAATGGGGGATTAACTACAACCCTATTCTTGCTATTAGGCAATTTGAGTATGCCTTGAAAGAGCCGCCAAAAGAGGAGGATGTTCAAGAATCTCTATATTTAAGTGGGGAAGTCAATCCAGAACTGTTGAAAGAAGCTGCAAACGCTTGGGAAGATCGTCACAAAGAAAGGGAAGACTTCTTTTAGATAGAGTAACAACAGAGTTTTTCCTGCATACGAAGATTGGATTCAGAAAAGAGTAGAGAAGGAACTTCTGCTGTTCTCCAAAGAATCACCATCTTACCCCTTGCTGATTGAGCCTCCGACCACAGTTGAGATAGAGAAGTTTAACAAATTATGGGCTGAGAAGGAGAGGCTGCGAGAAGAAAATAGTGAGCTGCAGAGAGAGATCTATCAGCTGAAGCACGACCGAGGTGAGGTTGTCCATGTTGCCAAGATGAAGACAGAACTTCTCGCCTAGAAGGAAAAAAAGCTAGATGACGAGGTCACAGCCAGACAGAAAGTAGGGTAAGCTCTAAAGGGTATCAATAAGGTTCTCAAGTCTAAGAAGGAAGATCTGGCCAAGGCTTTATAAAAAATTCACAAGTTCAATGCCTACCGAAACACTGCGATAACTGCCAACAAACAGAAAGAAGATAAGTATCTGGAACAGATTGAGAGTTTGAAATTGAGACTCAAGAAGAAAGATGAAGAGATCCTATCAGGGAAATTCCAGAAACGAGCAGTTAAAGATCAACTCAATGAGGCCATAGCTACTATAGAGGAGCTGAAGATACAAGCTGAAGTGAAGAGGCCTAGAAATGAGGGTCCCAACATGGGTGGCATTTTCGAAGAAGACACTTAGGAGTTGCGCTGCCGATACTTGAAAGGGATCATGCATAGAAGAGATGTCCTTATTCAGGAGTTGATTCAGAGACCAAAGCATCCCGACACCAAAAAGATGTTCAAAGAAGCGCAAGACTGGAGCAAAGAACATAATGGCTGGGGAGGACTAGCGCTTGTTGACTTTGATGACATGCCATAGTTTGATTTTTCGTTTTTTTGTGTTGGATCACTGCCAGGCTTGTTGGTTGTAATCTATGACTATTATATTCAGACTTCTATCTGTATCTTGGGCTGTAATTGTTGACAATTGATTATCCTCTGGTCTTCTTAATATATGAGCAGGTGTTCCGTTCTATCTTGTTATTAAACGGGAATCAATGGGTGGACCGCCTTGCGAATATTCAAACATGTTCATTTGCATTTGCATATTCATAATCATTGTGCATAGCAGGTGTTTCTCTCTGGTTTTCTCATCTTGTTCCTTTCTCCAGACAGGATTGTTGATCAACGCATTCACCGATACTCTACCAGACTGAATCAACGAAAAGCCATGGAACAGATGCAAGTTGAGATGATTGCGATGCAGGCTCGCATGGCTCAGTTCATGGATTTGATGTAGGGTGTTGCTCAAGGTCAAGAGCAGTTAAGGACTCTGGTCCAGCCTCTGGTCGCAAGAGTTGATGAAGATGGTATCCTTCATGGTGGCCTTCACAATGGTGTCGTTCCTCTGGGCGGAGGTGTTGATGGTAATGGTATTCCCGTTGGTCCTCCGAGCGGAGGTGTTCCCATTCCTTCTGTTGTTATTCCTCCTGGCGGAGGAGAGAATATTGTGATTCCTTCTGTTGTGGGAGGAGGAAACAGTGTCTGTGCAGTACATGGTCGTCGCTATGATGATCAACAAGATGATGTCTTCTCTCTTCCAGGTGGGGATGCTGGCCCCCAGCCTGATAGTAATTGTGACATGGATGAGTGGATTCTCCCATGCGCTCCAGGTCAAAATATTTGCAATTGGTCGTCTGAGAAAGTCATCCAAGTGACCTGTCAAGAGTAATTGCCTTTGTTTTCTATTTGTGTTAAATCCTACGTTCTGCCCAAGACGTAGTGATACTTGTCTGTAGGGCTCTGATGTTTTCGTTTGCTTACTTTATCATCAATAAAGGACATTTTCACATTCAAATATTTTGATCCCTATTTTTCTGTTTTTACCTTTTGCATTAACTCATATCAAAATGGCAATGTGTTTTCTTGTTTGTTGCATTCATAACAGACATAAAACATCAATCATGCAAGTTTATTTGTTAAGATGCCACCAATAATGATTCAGCTATGGATCGGTATGACTTCAACAATCCTATCTATTAGGCTGAAGAAGAGACTGACAAAGATTGTGACTTACCTTAAGAATTGGCCAGATTGCTGAAACAGGAGGAAAAGGTCATTCTACATCATCAGGAGGAAATCGAGATAGTTAATCTGGGAACCGAGGACACAAGAAAGGAAGTAAGGATTGGGG
Organism: Lathyrus tuberosus; assembly: GCA_022829125.1. Classification (NCBI taxonomy): domain Eukaryota; kingdom Viridiplantae; phylum Streptophyta; class Magnoliopsida; order Fabales; family Fabaceae; genus Lathyrus; species Lathyrus tuberosus. The sequence continues at coordinate 1,278,624 of JALAZF010000422.1, forward strand.
CTGCTTTAGAAGACACTGTCAAGGGAAGATTGATTGAAATGCTGCGTGAGTATGTCGATATCTTCGCCTGGTCTTACCAAGACATGCCTGGGCTTGACACTAATATTGTGGTACACCGGCTGCCGCTCAAAGAAGGTTGTACTCCGGTTAAGCAGAAATTGAGAAGGCCGAAACCTGATATGGCTATCAAAATCAAGGAAGAGGTTCAGAAGCAGTTGGATGCTGGGTTTCTCGCTGTGACAAATTATCCTCCGTGGGTTGCTAATATTGTGCTTGTACCTAAGAAGGATGGAAAGGTCAGGATGTGTGTTGACTACAAAGATTGGAATAGAGCAAGCCCGAAAGATGATTTCCCGCTCCCCCACATTGAAGTTTTAGTGGACAACACTGCTCGATACTCTGTATTTTCCTTCATGGATGGCTTCTCTGGGTATAACCAAATCAAGATAGCCCAAGAGGACATGGAGAAAACTATGCTCATAACACCGTGGGGAACGTTTTGCTACAAGGTAATGCCCTTTGGATTGAAAAATGTTGGGGCAAACTATTAGCGGGCAATGGTGACTCTCTTTCATGATATGATTCACAAAGAGATCGAGGTCTATGTTGATGACATGATTGCGAAGTCACAAACGGAGGAAGAACATCTGGTAAATCTTCAGAATCTTTTTGAGAGGTTGAGGAAGTTCAAGCTGAGGTTGAATCCGAACAAGTGCACCTTCGGGGTGAGATCTGGAAAATTACTGGGGTTTGTTGTTAGTGAAAGAGGTATCGAGGTTGATCCTGCTAAAGTAAGAGCCATACAAGAGATGCCTGAACCGAGAACATAAAAAGAGGTTCGTGGTTTCTTGGGGAGATTGAACTACATTGCTAGGTTCATCTATCATCTCACAGCCACATGTGAACCGATATTCAAATTGTTAAGAAAAGATCAAGAGGTCAGGTGGAATGAAAATTGTCAAAAGGAATTTGAAAAGATAAAAGAATATTTGCAGTAACCTCCGGTCCCCATGCCGCCAGTACCAGGAAGGCCATTGATTATGTATCTTACGGTTCTTGAGAACTTAATGGGGTGTGTGCTCGGTCAACACGACGAGTCAGGTAGAAAAGAACATGCCATCTACTACCTGAGTAAGAAGTTCACTGATTTTGAGTCGAGGTACTCTATGTTGGAAAAAACATGTTGTGCACTCGCTTGGGCAGCTAAGCGTTTGAGGCAGTATATGTTAAACCACACAACCCTGTTGATTTCAAAGATGGATCCGATTAAGTATGTGTTTGAGAAGCATGCACTTTCTGGAAGAATAGCCCATTGGCAAATGGTTTTGACAAAATACGATATTCAATATGTTTCTCAAAAATCCATCAAGGGAAGTGTTTTGTCAGAATACCTTGCCGAACAACCGATCGAGGATTATCAACCGATGAAGTTTGAATTTCTAGATGAGCATATCATGTTCCTGAAGATGAAAGATTGTGAAGAGCCTTTGCTTGACGAAGGACCTGAGATTGGATCTCAGTGGAAATTGATTTTTGATGGGGCCGTCAACTCATATGGTAACGGAATCGGGGCGATCATTACAACTTCGAAGGGGTCTCATATACCCTTCACTTCCCGATTAGCGTTCATGCACCAACAATGAGGCAGAGTATGAAGCATGCATCATGGGGTTAGAAGAAGCAATTGATTTGAGAATCAAGAACCTTGATGTTTATGGTGACTCTGCGTTGGTAGTTAATTAGATTAAAGGAAAATGGGAAACTCTTCAGGCTAATTTGGTGCCTTACAATAACTATGCCAGAAGGTTGTTACCATTCTTTGATAGGGTTGACTCCCATCATATACCCCGATTAGAGAATCAGATGGCAGACTCGTTGGCAACATTGTCTTCAATGTATCAGGTGAATCGTTGGAATGAGACTCCCTCCATCAGAATCATGCGTCTGGATAGACCATCTTTTGTGTTTGCGGTGGAAGACGTATCAGATGGAAAACCTTGGTATCATGACATCAAGTGTTTTCTCAAGAGTCAAGAGTACCCAGCTGGGGCATCTACCAAGGATAAGAAAACTCTAAAGAGGTTGGCAGGAAACTTCTTTTTGAATGAAGATGATGTGTTGTACAAGAGGAACTTCGACATGGTCTTGCTACGTTGTGTTGATGAACACGAGGAAAGCCTGTTGATGGAAGAAGTTCATGAAGGTTCTTTCGGTACCCATGCCAACAGGCATGCTATGGCTAGAAAGCTGTTGAGGGCAGGGTATTACTGGATCTATGGAGTCTGATTGTTTTAAATATGCCCGGAAATGTCATAAATGTCAGATTTATGCTGATAAGGTGCACGTGCCGCCTACTCCTCTGAATGTATTGTCATCTACTTGGTATTTTTCCATGTGGGGCATTGATATGATAGGAAAGATTGAGCCGACTGCTTCCAATGGGCATCGTTTCATTCTGGTTGCCATCGATTACTTCACGGAGTGGATGGAAGCAGCCTCGTATGCCAATGTCACCAAGCAAGTGGTAGCCCGGTTTATAAAGGACATCATCTGTCGTTATGGGTTCCCATAGAGAATCATTACCGATAATGGTTCAAATTTGAATAATAAGATGATGAAGGAGCTATGTCAGAGCTTTAAGATTGAACATCACAATTCTTTTCCATATCGTCCGAAGATGAATGGTGCTGTTGAGGTAGCAAATAAGAATATCAAGAAGATTGTGCAGAAAATGGTGGTAACGTATAAAGACTGGCATGAGATGTTGCCCTATGCCCTACACGGTTATCGTACTTCGGTGCGTACATCAACCGAGGCAACTCCTTTCTCACTGGTATATAGTATGGAGGCTGTTCTACCATTAGAGGTTGAGATTCCTTCTTTGAGAATTCTGGCAGATGTGAAGCCTGATGAAGCTGAGTGGGTACATTCCAGGTTGAATCAGCTGAGCCTTATTGAAGAGAAGAGATTGGCAGCCATTGCACATGGCCGGTTATATTAGAGCATGATGAAGAAAGCCTTTGATCAGAAAGCACGTCCTCGGTGTTTTCAGACAGGCGAGTTGGTTTTGAAAAGGATCCTTCGTCCTCAAACAGATCACAGGGGCAAATGGACTCCAAACTACGAAGGGCCATATGTAGTAAGAAAAGTTTTCTCTGGTGGAGCCTTATTACTCTCAACTATGGATGGCGAAGATTTTATATCCCCTGTGAACGCAGACATAGTCAAAAAATGCTTCGCATAAAAAAGACCCACTGGACATAAAAAGAAGATCCAGGCAAAAAAGGGCATCCCGGCGAACCATAAAAAGAGAAGGTTCGGGCAAAAATTAGGGATAAAAAGGAAAAAGAAGAATAAACCTGCAAAGTTGAAAACCTGAAAAGGCAACTTTGGCAAAAATGGGTATCCCAGTGGATTAAAAACCAGAAAAGGGCGATCCAGGAAAAAGTTAGGGATTTGTAAGCATGAGGCTGCGGTCTGCGTTTGATCTGTAAGCACTTTCGACACTTGGGAATTTCGAAGAAAAGGAATCAGTCCAGTCAGTCTCTTCGAAGGTCAAAGCATCTGTGGATAAGCAAGGCATACGAGTCATAGCTGAATTGAATCATGGTGGATATTTGTTCCCATATTGCCGATATGCATATTTTCTTTTTGCTTTTGCGCAATTAACTCTTTTCAGGAATTGCTTCCGGTTGTAAATGCCTATTTACAGGCCAACTCAATCAATAAAATTTTCATTTCACTCAAAGAGCTTTCCATTTGCGTTTGTGCTTTTACTATTTTGTTTGTGAAAACGTCTGATATTTTGATAAACATTGCATGTGAAAACGTTAAGTTTTGCGGAGCACAATGGAAAACAATGGAAATTGCTTAGGCAACGGACATTGTGGATGATAATCGAGGTAGCCATTTTTGCATACGAAATGTTCTGTTGTTGTGTGTTTGCAGGGTAACAAAGTTGTTTTCCCTAGTAGAGTTACTCTCCCCATCATTGAATGTACATCATCCTCAGCAAAATTATTCTTCCCCGGCAAGAGTACAGAGGATTGTGTCCCCAGCCGAAGTCATGGTTGATTTATTATTCCCCAGTAAGCGGTCAGAAGTGGATTGCTCCAAGGTGGATGTTGTTGTATCTCCAGCAAGAGATGTGTTGGATGTCTCTGAAAAGACTTTTTTTCCCCACAGAGTCTGGTACTCACTTTCCTTAGTAGGTCAGGAAGTGTAATTCTGTCAGCAACGACATGCTGTAATCCCCAGCAGGGTAAAATCTTTCCTCCAACAGTAGGTTAAGCTCAATGATATCCCTCGGCAGGTTTCGTTGACTTTTCTCCCCAACAGAGTTATTCTCCCTAACATTGAGGTTTCATCTACCTCATCATACTATCACTCTCCCCATTCAGAGTACAGAAGATTGTTCCCCAGCCAGCATTTAAAGTGGATTGCTCTAGGATGGATGTTGTTGTATTCCCGTAGGAGATTTGTGGAATGTATTCCCGGGACAAAGATGTTGTCTTCCCCACAGAGTCTTGATGTCTACTCCCCTCGGCCAGCCAGGAAACGTGTTTTCACCAGCAACAGCATGATCAAACCCTCAGCAGGATAAGGGTGAAGTTATTTCCCCAGCAGTGGGTTAAGTTCAGTGGTGTCCCCAGCAGGTCCAGTATTTGTGATTTGTCTCCTCAACCAGAGTTTGGTGGTAGCTTTCGCAGCAGGTTTGATCAACAATGGTTGACATCCCTACCAAGTGTTAAGTCCAAGTGATATTTGGCACTCTTCCGATTCAGGTCTTGGTTTCCTTTTTCAAAGAGTTGTATACAATCCCCAGCAGAGTGGATGTTCTTTTGGATTTCATCTCCAGCAGAAGTTGTTGATCAAAGGAGTTATTCAGTGTGATCCTTCTCAGCAGAGTTCTTGGACTCAGAGGACAATTTATTTTGTCATCCCCGGTGGAGCCGCCTTCGTTTTCAGCATTTATTTTGCTGGAACGTTTCTTTTTGTATTGCATAAGCATCGGTTGCATGACATCCTCCCAAATGCGTAGCATTTCCATTTCGTATGGAGCATTACGCCATAAAAAAATTCAAACATATGCATTCGAAGCATAAGCCAAGTTTGGTACTTTCTTTACCAGTTCTCTTCCACAACAGAGATGGCATAACTCAAGAGATTTTACTTTATCCCCAGTGAGATCTCCAGTTGATCGCCCTTCATATTGTTGTACATTCTGGTACACCCCTGCAGAGTTGTCTGTTTAGATTTCTCTTTTCCTTAATTTTGATTCCAGATCAATTCAAGGGTCGTAAAATTGTTGCTTTTACCCGGGTGGTCCTGTTATCCCCAGCGTAGTCCGCCTTCGGCTGGTATTCCTTTTCGAGTTCGCCTTCGGCCATCCTCGTTTTCTCTTGTTGGGTAGAGCGCCTTCGGCCGGTCTTCCACTTCGAGTTCGCCTTCGGTCGTCCTCGTTTTCATTTTTTGGGTAGAGCGCCTGCGACCGGTCTTCCTTTTCGAGTTCGCCTTCGGCCGTCCTCGTATTCTCTTGTTGGGTAGAGCGCCTTTGGCCGGTCTTCCTTTTTGAGTTCGCCTTCGGTCGTCATCGTATTCCTTTGTTTGGTGGAGCGCCTTCGGCCGGTATTCCTTTTCGAGTTCGCCTTCGGCCGTCCTCATTTTCTCTTATTGGGTAGAGTGCCTTCGGCCGGTCTTCCTTTTCGAGTTTGCCTTCGGCCGTCCTCGTATTCCTTTGTTGGGTAGAGCACCTTCGGTCGGTCTTCCTTTTCGACTTCGCCTTCAGCCGTCCTCGTATTCTCTTGTTGGGTAGAGCGCCTTCGGCCGGTCTTTCTTTTCGAGTTCGCCTTCGGCCATCCTCGTATTCTCTTGTTGGGTAGAGCGCCTTCGGCCGGTCTTCCTTTTCGAGTTTGCCTTCGTCCGTCCTCATATTCTTTTGTTGGGTAGAGCGCCTTCGGCCGGTCATCTTTTTCAAGTTCTCCTTCGGCCGTCCTCGTATTCTCTTGTTGGGTAGAGCGCCTTCGACCGGTCTTCCTTTTCGAGTTTGTGACACCCCCAATCTATACCCCAAAGCTATTAAAGCGATAAATAAAAATTCAAAATTTCATCAGAGTATAATTAAAATATGCACGGCATAGACCGGAGACGCCACAACAATTTGAAACAAACATACAACACCTGCTCATACAGATATGCAACACTCTTAGGTAGCAATACACCCACAATCCAATTACAGAATATAAGCGGAAAATCCGTAACTGAATATCAACATATATATATATATATATATATATATATATATATATATATATATATATATATATATATATATATATATATATATATATATATATCATGAAAGGTTGTTTGTCATATACAACATCATACATGTATAATTCAAAAGATACATATCCATAATATAAATAATCACAAACGGCCTCCCTAACTCCCCGGTGTCACATATCAGAGCCGACCGACAAAAGAATGAAGACGCAAAGCTTCACAAAAAGACCTCTAGCAACTCTAATCTGCAATGCCTCATAGAGCATTATAAAACAGCAGAAGGGTGAGAAAAATAATCATATTACAGTTGCATATAATTATATATTAACACAGAAATGCACAAGTAAAACATTCTCACCACAAATGCACCACAATCAAATCCAACACAACACAGTACAATTCTCAAGTATCAAATACCACTACACATCAATCATACACAATATACTCATCATCAATACAATTACACATATTCCATCTCATCAATCACATTCACAATTCCATGCACAATTAATCCATGATTTATGCAAATGCACAGAGACCGACACAACGACTCTATGTACATGCCATGCGGTACCAACTTCCAATATTTCTCATCACTAGTTCACTAAGGAACTCTGCTGGAATCATCGCTCGTTACTGAGGATCTCTCAAGTAACACCCTGTCGGGCCTACGATGTTCCCCGTCGTTTTAGGTCCTCTGGGTATAAGGCGCACGAGGTTTATGGATTGCTTTAGGTCCTCTCGGTATAAAGCGCACAATCCGATCGCTCACACCCCATATGGGCACACGATCATCTATAACCATCGCTTTAGGTCCTCTTATTTTTAAGGCGCACGATATATCAAATCGCTTTAGGTCCTCTTATTTTTAAGGCGCACGATGTTATAGCAGATTCCCTCTGGAATCAATCCGTCACTCAGGATGTCACAGCAATGCATATCATGATGCTTGGCATACAATGACTCATGACAGTTAATATGCACACATATACACATCCATAATCATGCATATATCAACAATTACCATACATCGCATTTTCTTGCCGTAAGGCCACCAACCATCATTACAATATGTATTTCATGCAATTTCATCACTCAACAGTACACAAGTCATACAATATCCACACCAACAGCATATTGCACATACACATCAAGTTCACACAATCAAATGGCAAAAGTCGACAACAAAACAACACATTTTCTAATTCCCGATATAATTTAATCGGCCAACAATTCTCAAAACGATCACCATAATAAAGTACATTTTATGAGCTTTCTAACGCATCAAACCACGCCTCAAACCGAACCACAGATCAAAAATTATGAATTTTCAAAGAAAAGAATTTATTGAGATACAGCCAAATTCGCTTGGCGACTTAGGAATTCGCCTGGCGGATTCCCATTCGCCAGCCATTCGCCATGGATTTCTCCTAGTGAATCCCATTCGCCAGCACTTCGCCTGGCGAACTAGTGGCGAGTCACCAATTTAGAAAAACCCCAAGAGTTACAGAAGCTACCCCCTTTTTGTAATTCTGATTTCGCCTGGCGACTTACGAATTCACCTGGCGAATCTCCCTTCGCCAGCACTTTGCCTGGCGAACTAGTGGCGAGACTCAATTCGCCTGGCGAATCCCAAATTTTCCTGGCGAATCACACCAGAACCAGAAAAATTCTGTTACGGGTTACACTATTCTAAAACTCCCAAAAACCTCATTTTCCATTCCAAATCAATTCCAACAACAAAACAATTATCAGCAATGACTCATAAACACATGGTGATCATACAACGCAAATTATATTGATTTCCGACCGCAAAAACATCGATTCTTAATCATTTTATCATTTTCGACCTAAAACTCAAAAGCCATGGAAAGACAAGAAACATCCAAGCAAACACATACATAATCATACACAAACATAGTATAATCGAGTTTCACACCCTTACCCGATTTAATCGTGTTCTAGAAAGTCGGTTGATTGATTTCCAAGTTTTCTCAAATTCTCTCTTTTCTTCTCCTCTCCTTTTCTTTTCTTCTTCTCTTCTTTTTCTTTCTCTTACTATTTTTCTCTCTTTCTATTCTATTCTACTTAACAAAATAAATCAAAATACCCAAAATACCCCTACACTCAAATATCTCGCAAATGTTCCCAAAATGCGATAAAATATATTCACGACGAAAAATAGCATATTTTCACATAAAAGTCAGAAATAAGGTAATATAATAATAAAATACTCAAAACGACTCAATTAATTAAAATGACAAAACTGACCGAGGCGTTACAACTCTCCCCCACTTAGAAATTTTCGTCCTCGAAAATCTTACCTGATAATAACAACTCTGGATACGACTCCCACATCCGACTCTCCAACTCCCAAGTCAAATTGCCCTCAGCAGCGCCTCCCCACGCCACTTTCACAAGTTCAATATCCTTGCCCCGCAACCTCTTCAACTCTCGATCTAAAATACTCACCGGCAAAGCCTCCACCGTAAGGTCCTCCCTTACCTCAACCTCGTCCATCGGAATCACATGCGACGGATCCAGAATATACTTCCGAAGCTGTGAAACATGGAACACATCATGCAAATTCGACAGACTCGGCGGCAACGCCACCCTATAAGCCACAACACCCACTCTCGCAGATATCTGGTAAGGACCAATAAATCGAGAAGTAAGCTTCTTCGATTTCAATGCACGACCAACATCCGTTACCGGCGTAACACTCAGAAATACATGATCACCCTCTTGAAACTCAAGATCCTTCCGTCTCCGATCATGATAACTCTTTTGTCTGCTCTGAGAAGCCTTCATTTTCTCACGAATAAACTTCACTTTTTCCGTAGTCTGCTGCACCAACTCCGGTCCAACCACCGTTCTCTCGCCCGATTCATGCCAACACAACGGCATTCGACATCTTCGTCCGTATAACGCTTCAAACGGTGCCATTCCAATACTAGAATGGAAACTGTTATTATACGTGAATTCAACCAACGCAAGATAACTATCCCACACACCACCTTGTTCCAAAACACACGCTCTCAACAAATCTTCCAAAGACTGAATCGTTCTCTTCGACTGCCCATCCGTCTACGGATGATAAGCCGAACTCAACCTCAATTTAGAACCCAATGCCTTCTGTAAACTTTCCCAAAATCTCGAGGTAAACCTTGGATCTCGATCCGAAACAATACATAACGGAATCCCATGCAACTTCACAATCACACTGATATAAATCTCAGCTAACCGTTCCAAGGAAAAACTGATGTCAATCAGAATTAAATGAGCCGATTTAGTCAATCTGTCCACAACTACCCAAATAGCATTATGCCCTCGCTGAGTATTCGGTAACCTCGTTACAAAATCCATAGAAATTCTATCCCATTTCCATTCCGGAATATCCAACGGTTGCAACAAACCACTCGGCCTCTGATGTTCCACTTTCGACTTCTAGCACGTCAAACAAGCATACACAAACTGAGCCACATCTCTTTTCAATCCAGACCACCAGAAAATCTTTTTCAAATCTTGGTACATCTTGTTCACTCCCGGATGTATACTCAAATTACTCCGGTGCCCTTCTTCCAAAATCATTCGTTCCAAATCCGAATCGTCCGGAATACAAATTTGCCCACAGAACCTCAACACACCATTAATATCCAATTGAAAATCACCACTCACCTCTTTTCCGTCGACCAACATCAAATCCACCAATTTCACGTCCAACTTCTGTTTCTCCCTCACCGTCATCAGAAAATCATTCGTAACCTTCAGCATACCCAACCTCACACTATTCGACGACACTTCACATACCAAACTCAAATCTCTAAACGATTCCAAAAGCTCCCACTCCTTAACCATTAAAGCGGACATATACAAAGATTTCTGGCTCAATGCATCAGCTACCACATTAGCTTTACCAGAATGGTAATTCAAGCCAAAGTCGTAGTCCTTTAAAAATTCCAACCATCTTCGTTGCCTCATATTCAATTCCTTCTGATCAAACAGATATTTCAAACTCTTGTGATCACTAAAGACTTCAAACCTCGCACCAAAAAGATAATGCCTCCAAATTTTCAACATGAAAACCACAACCGCTAACTCCAAGTCATGCGTAGGGTAATTTTTCTCATGCACTCTCAACTGCCTCGAAGCATACGCCACGACCTTACCGTCTTGCATTAGCACACCACCTAGACCAATCAAAGACGCGTCACAATACACCATAAACGGTTCATTAGGATTCGGCAAAATCAAAATCGGAGCTGTCGTCAATCTTCTCTTCAGCTCATTAAAACTCTCCTCGCACCGAATATCCCAAATGAACGCTTGCCCTTTACAAGTCAACTGGGTCAAAGGAAGTGCTAGCTTCGAAAAACCTTCAATAAACCTTCGATAATAACCGGCCAAACCCAAAAAGCTTCGAATTTCAGTAACAGATCTCGAAGCCTCCCATTGTTGAACTGCTTCTACTTTAGATGGATCCACAGCAATACCATTACCTGAAATTACGTGTCCAAGAAAACTCACTTCCGACAACCAAAATTCACACTTGGATAATTTGGCAAAAAGCTTCTTTTCCTTCAAAACCTGCAAAACAATACATAAATGCTCCGCGTGCTCCTCCCGAGACTTAGAATAAATCAAAATGTCATCAATAAACACAACAACTAATCGATCCAAATGCTCGTGAAAAATACGATTCATGTACTCCATAAACACACCTGGCGCATTAGAAACCCTGAACGGCATCATAGAATATTCGTAATGACCGTAACGTGTCCTAAAAGCCGTCTTCTGAATATCTTCCTCTTTCACCCTAATCTGATGATATCCTGACCTCAAGTCAATCTTACTGAACACACAAGCACCAACCAACTGATCCATCAGATCATCAATTCTCAGAAGAGGATACTTATTCTTAATCGTCACCTTATTCAACTGGCGATAATCAATACACAACCGCATACTTCCGTCTTTCTTTTTCACCAATAAAACTGGAGCACCCCAAGGAGAAACACTTGGTCTCACAAACCTCTTCTCCAATAACTCATTCAATTGCTTCTTCAACTCTACCAACTCCGATGCTGACATACGATAAGGTGCCATAGAAACAGGTCTAGTACTAGGAACTAGATCTATCGAAAACTCCACCTTTCTCTCTGGCGGCAAGTCCGAAATATCCTTTGGAAACACTTCTGGAAAATCACACACAACCGGAAACACATCAAGTGAAACTTGACTATCCACAGTCAACGACGCAAACAACCCAAACAACTAAGCTTCCTCCGCCAAAAGTCTCTTTAACTCTTTGGTAGATAAGAAACTCGAGTCTTCGTCTTCCTCAAGAGAAGGAAACCTTACTAACATATGATAACAATCAATATGAACCCGATTGAACTGCAACCAATTCATTCCCAGAACCACATCTAACCCTTCCAACGGCAAACACACTAAATCCATTTCAAAGTCTTTACCATAAATGGTCAAAGGACAACTCAAACAAACCAAAGAAGTAGTTACTGACCCCATTGCTGGAGTATCAATAACCATCTCACCATCCATCAAAGACAACACAAGATTCAAAAACTTCGCGCACTCAGACGAAATAAACGAATGAGTCGCTCCAGTATCAATAATAGCAACTAAAGGCGTACTATTAATAAAACAAGTACCTCTGATCAGACGATCTGCACTTGAAGCCTGAGTCCCCGCCAATGAAAATACCTTTCCACTAGTTGGAGCTTGCTTCGGTTCCTGACACTTTGTGCTAATATGACCAGGTTCACCACAGTTGAAACACTTCACCACATTCTTCCGTTTACAATCAGCTATGACATGTCCGACACCTCCACAATTAGAACACTTTCTCACATCTTTCCTGCACTCAAACTGACGATGCCCCAACTCACCACACTTAAAACATCTCGGAGAATTAGACATACCTCCTCCACCTGACCTTCGATCAAAAGTACCCCTTTGCTTACCTTTATCAGCTGGTGTTACATACGGACCACTACGAAACTGTTGCTTCCGTTTTCTGTCACTCACACTCTTGTAGTGAGTAGAACAAGCCTTACTATCCTCTTCATAAATCCTACAACATTCCACCAAATCAGAAAACCTTCTTATCCTCTGATAACTGATCGCCTGCTTAATCTCAGGACGCAATCCACTCTCAAACTTAACACACTTAGAAAACTCTGCAGTCGCTTCAGCATAATGAGGATAAAATTGCACAAGCTCCACAAACTTAGCAGTATAATCAACAACAGACATACTACCTTGTTTCAGTTCCAAGAACTCAATTTTCTTCTTTCCTCTAACATCCTCAGGAAAATACTTCCTCAGAAACTCCTGGCTAAACAATTCCCAAGTAACTTCTTCATCCCCAGCTTCCAACACCTGACGAGTACTAACCCACCAGTCATCAGCTTCCTCCTGTAACATGTGAGTTCCCAGTCTCACCTTACTGTCCTCAGCACAATCCATAACTCGGAAAATCCTTTCAATCTCTTTCAACCAAATCTGTGCACCATCAGGATCATGTCTCCCTTTGAAGACATGCGGTTTGTTCTTCCTGAACTCATCATTACCCGCACCATTAGGTGCACCCTGCACATCACGAGCCATAGTTTGCATCGCAGCAGCCAAAGCAGCATCATTCCTACCAGCCATATTCTGTTCATTTCCAATAACAAAAACTATGGTTAAATAAACAGCTCACTCCATACGCCACACAGACCAGAACTGACTCAACCAGACACGAACTGACACGGACTAGCTCTGATACCACTTATTGTGACACCCCCAATCTATACCCCAAAGTTATTAAAGCGATAAATAAAAATTCAAAATTTCATCAGAGTATAATTAAAACATGCACGACATAGACCGGAGACGCCACAACAATTTGAAACAAACATACAACACCTGCTCATACAGATATGCAACACTCTTAGGTAGTAATACACCCACAATCCAATTACAAAATATAAGCGGAAAATCTATAACTGAATATCAACATATATATATATATATATCATGAAAGGTTGTTTGTCATATACAACATCATACATGTACAATTCAAAAGATACATATCCATAATACAAATAATCACAAACGACCTCCCTAACTACCCGGTGTCACATATAAAAGCCGACCGACAAAAGAATGAAGACGCAAAGCTTCACAAAATGACCTCCAGCAACTCTAATCTGCAATGCCTCATAGAGCATTATAAAACAGCAGAAGGGTGAGAAAAACAATCATATTACAGTTGCATATAATTATATATTAACACAGAAATGCACAAGTAAAACAATCTCACCACAAATGCACCACAATCAAATACAACACAACACATTACAATTCTCAAGTATCAAATACCACTACACATCAATCATACACAATACACTCATCATCAATACAATTACACATATTCCATCTCATCAATCACATTCACAATTCCATGCACAATTAATCCATGATTTAAGCAAATGCACAGATACCGACACAACAACTCTATGCACATGCCATGCGGTACCGACTTCCAATATTTCTCATCACTAGTTCACTCAGGAACTCTGCTGGAATCATCGCTCGTTACTGAGGATCTCTCAAGTAACACCCCGTCGAGCCTACGATGTTCCCCATCGCTTTAGGTCCTCTTGGTATAAGGTGCACGAGGTTTATGGATTGCTTTAGGTCATCTCGGTATAAGGCGTACAATCTGATCACTCACACCCCACATGGGCACACGATCATCTATAACCATCGCTTTAGGTCCTCTTATTTTTAAGGCGCACGATATATCAAATCGCTTTAGGACCTCTTATTTTTAAGGCGCACGATGTTATAGCAGATTCCCTCTAGAATCAATCCGTCACTCAGGACGTCACAGCAATGCATATCATGATGCTTGGCATACAATGACTCATGACAGTTAATATGCACACATATACACATCCATAATCATTCATATATCAACAATTACCATACATCATATTTTCTTGCCGTAAGGCCACCAACCATCATTACAATATGTATTTCATGCAATTTCATCACTCAACAGTACACAAGTCATACAATATCCACACCAACAACATATTGCACATACACATCAAGTTCACACAATCAAACGGCAAAAGTCGACAACAAAACAACACATTTTCTTATTCCCGATATAATTTAATCGGCCAAAAATTCTCAAAACCATCACCATAATAAAGTACATTTTATGAGCTTTCTAACGCATCAAACCACGCCTCAAACCGAACCACAGATCAAAAGTTATGAATTTTCAAAGAAAAGAATTTATTGAGATACAACCAAATTCGCCTGGCGACTTAGGAATTCGCCTGGCGGATTCCCATTTACGAGCCATTCTCCATTGATTTCGCCTAGCGAATCCCATTCTCCAGCACTTCGCCTGGCGAACTAGTGGCGAGTCACCAATTTAGAAAAACCCCAAGAGTTACAGAAGCTACCCCCTTTCTGTAATTCTGATTTCGCCCGGCGACTTACGAGTTCGCCTGGCGAATCTCCCTTCGCCAACACTTCGCCTGGCTAACTAGTGGCGAGACTCAATTTGCCTGGCAAATCCCAAATTCGCCTGGCGAATCACACCAGAACCAGAAAAATTCTGTTACGGGTTACACTATTCCAAAACTCCCAAAAACCTCATTTTCCATTCCAAATCAATTCCAACAACAAAACAATTATCAGCAATGACTCATAAACACATGGTGATCATACAACGCAAATTATATCGATTTCTGACCACGAAAACATCGATTCCTAATCATTTTATCATTTTCGACATAAAACTCAAAAGCCATGGAAAGACAAGAAACATCCAAGCAAACACATACATAATCATACACAAACATAGTATAATCGAGTTTCGCACCCTTACCCGATTTAATCGTGTTCTAGAAAGTCGGTTGATTGATTTCCAAGTTTTCTCAAATTCTCTCTTTTTTTCTCCTCTCCTTTTCTTTTCTTCTTCTCTTCTTTTTCTTTCTCTTACTATTTTTCTCTCTTTCTATTCTATTCTACTTAACAAAATAAATCAAAATGCCCAAAATACCCCTACACTCAAATATCTCGCAAATGTTCCCAAAATGCGATAAAATATATTCACGACGAAAAAGAGTATATTTTCACATAAAAGTCAGGAATAAGGTAATATAATAATAAAATACTCAAAACGACTCAATTAATTAAAACGCCAAAACTGACAAAACTGACTGGGGCGTTACAGAGTTCGCCTTCGGCCGGTCTTCCTTTTCAAGTCCGCCTTCGGCCGTCCTCGTATTCTTGGGTTAGGTAGAGCGCCTTCGGCTGGCCTTCCTTTTCGAGTTCGCCTTCGGCCGTCCTCGTATTCCTTTGTTAGGTAGAGCGCCTTCGGCCGATCTTCCTTTTCGAATTCGCCTTCGGCCGTCCTCGTATTCTCTTGTTGGGTAGAGCGCCTTCGGCCGGTCTTCCTTTTCGAGTTCGCCTTCGGCCGTCCTCGTATTCTTGGGTTAGGTAGAGCGCCTTCAGCCGGTCTTCTTTTTCGAGTTCGCCTTAAGCCGTCCTCGTATTCCTTCGTTGGGTAGAGCGCCTTCGGCCGGTCTTCCTTTTCGGATTCGCCTTCGGCCGTCCTCGTATTCTCTTGTTGGGTAGAGCGCCTTCGGCCGGTCTTCATTTTCGATTTCGCCTTCGATCGTCCTCGTATTTTTGGGTTGGGTAGAGCGCCTTCGGCCGGTCTCCTTTTCGAGTCCGCCTTCGGTTGTCCTCGTATTCCTTTGTTGGGTAGTGCGCCTTCGGCCAGTCTTCCTTTTCGAGTTCTCCTTCGGCCGTCCTCGTATTCTCTTGTTGGGTAGAGCGCCTTTGGCCGGTCTTCCTTTTCAAGTTCGCCTTCGGCCGTCCTCTTGTTCTTTTGTTGGGTGGAGCGCCTTCGACCGATCTTCCTTTTCAGCGTAGTCCACCTTCAGCTAGCAAACACTCTATTTCAATTTCCCCACACGTTGCAAATTTCAGGGTTCTATTGGTATTCAATCCCCGTGCACCTCGAATGTCTGAAAGCTGTTGCTATCATGCTTTCAGGACCAAGTCGATTGAATAGGGGCAGCTGTAGCACCCCAAAATTTGCCCTCGTGTTCTTGTTCTAACTGGCTTATGTTTCATCTCATTTTGCATTGTCATCTCTCCATTTGCATGGTTCTTTTGGGCATGGGATCAAGGTATTTTCTCACGCTTCAGCAGCTCATCCAGTTCAAAAGAAATTCCAACATTGTTTTGGGCCAAGCGGATAGCTTTTAGCATCTTTTTTAGCATTTACTTTGCTCATTAGTTTATTTAACAATCAGAAGCTCCGACAGTGATTTTTTGATATGTGATTTAGCACCAGACGATTATTTTCGGCAGTATTCCGAGTACGAAATAAAGTTCACAACATATTTCAAACGTGTTTCAGTGTTAATATTAAATGGCAAGTTTCAGAGGTCTAGCATGGCTCAGAATAAGTGAAAACGGGCAATTCTCCAAGTTTCCCTCCAAAAGGCGCCAAATTCAAATTTTCCTTGTGTTAATCGATTAACACATTTTGTACTGAAAATGGTTAATCGATTAACCAAGGCAGAATTTGCCCAAATATTTCATTTTTCAGCACTGCATTTTTTGGGATTCAAATATCACCAATTTCAAATTTCACACCAGTAGAAGGATCTAGGGAGAGTGATTTTCCACCCAAAATTCAAATTCTTTTCACTCTAATTCCTCATTTCCTTTCCTAACTCATTTTTCACCCCAATTTCCACCCATTAAGCCTCACTCCAAACCCAAACTTAACTCCTAACCTAGGGGTTATTTAATCTAATCAACTCCAAACCTCTAACAACCTTGATCATTTTTCACTCTCAATATTCAGAATTCTCTCTTAATTCTCTCTCACTTTTTCACTCTCAACCTCCATTTTCAACCACACTCAAAGCTCTTCCATAGAGATTAACAAATTCTTCATGGGAACTTGTTAATTCTTGAGCTAAAGCCTCTCATTATCACTCCATTGTTGCTTTTCATTCGTGATTTTCGTTTGGATCTAGATCTGAAATTTCAGAAGTGCTTATTGAAAGTGATTTTGGAGTTTTGGTAGCTCATTGCTTGGATTTTCAGCTTTTGCTTGCAAGGAGCTCATAGATCTTGGAATTTCTTGCTTGGATTCATCAAATTCTGTTTGCAACACTCACCAAAGCAATTCTCAGCTTTGTAGGTTGGTTTTTCCTAGATCTATACTTGATTTAGCTTAATTTTAGCTTATGCAATGTAGATCCTTGGTTTTGCATGTGATTTGGTCCATTTGCTTGAAATTGATTGTTCATGTTGATGATTATTGGACTTAAATGATGTTTGAATACTGTGTTTGAACTTAATTTTCGTGCATTGTTGATTGCTTGATCATTGGAAGGGATTGTATAAGTGATTGTGCTGTTGGAAAGTGATTTCTTCAAAAAATTTCTGCTTCTGGTACAGGGTTAATCGATTAACCAGTGTAAAATTTGCGTAATGAGAGCTGTTAATTGATTAACCAAAATGAACTGTAATTGGTTAATCAATTAACACTGATGCAGAGTGTGGTTTTTGTGCATTTTTGAGCATGTTTCGATCCCGTTTCACTTTTAATCTTCATGGATTGATATGACGCATATTTGTGGACTGTTTTGATGATATTGCACCTCACATCATTGTATGAACATGATTTTCCGACACGCGACCTTTTGATTTCGATTGATGAATGTTCATGATCATTTTGTCAATTTCTTGATGTGATGAACACCTTGCACACACTCCTTGAGCTTGTTAATTGTGAATTATTGCTGGTGTTGCTAGAGTTGTGTTGCACATGCTTGTTTGTTTTTAATTTCATGAAGTACATGCTTGGATTAACTTATTCAATTGTCAAATGATGTGCATTCTTTCATGACATTTTCAAGAATTGTTTACCATGGTGTGTGGTGTGATTGTGATCATGTTTGATTGAAGAATGTGTAATGCTCGATGCATGTCCGTTATGCCATGATTGCATCGTTTCAAATATATGGTGTGCTGCCCTGTTTTCACTGCTGCCTTGGTACATATATGTTGTTGTATGTGCTGTTGTTTGGCCTTTTACACCTCCTTTTATGCTGAACTTGAGCTGTTGAATGATGTTGGTTGTATTGTGTTGGATTTACCGATGTGCATGTGCTGGAGCGCTGTTGTAGCCACTGTTTTTTATTTATCGCCTTTGGTTTTTACCTTGCTTTTGCTTCCAATTAAACTCGGAGTAGGATTGACATTAGGCTCTCAATCCAAGCATGCTAACTTAGGTAGATGTTTCCCCTTTGAACTCAACCATAGCGCCACTTTTGCATGACAACATTAGGATAGGTTTCCCCGTAGTCTTTTCTTTTCGACTTGAGTCTTCTCTTCTCATCTCTTAACAATTCCAAGACACTTAATAAGTAAAACGTATATTGCGCCCGAGCCTTAAGTGTAGGAAATGAAGAACGAGGGGTCTCCTCTCCTCTTCTAGAGTGTTTCGCATACGTCCCATTGGGGGCGACCATGCGACACATTCGTTCCCGCATGTAGACTTTGGTGCAAGGTAAGTTACGAACTAACTTCAATCCACTTCTGTCTAAAAAACAGAAACAAACTCAAACCTTTTTTCATCCTTCGGGATCGTTAAGTTTCAAAATCATTTTCAGAAAAGAGCACGTTATTTTCCGTTTTTTCGCAAACAGACATCGACCCTAACTCTTGGACGCGAACTTAACGTCGCTCATAAAAAACACAAAGACCTTGTTAGATCAAACTACGACTTCTCTGATTTCCTCTCTCTTGTCCGATTGAGAATACGTAGGCACAAGACGGCGATGTCTTGGAGAGTAACCTCCCCCCGTAGTTTTTGGAACTACGTTGACTCTGACTTTCCCATTGCACAAGGGAATACGTAGGCCTAGGACGACGATGTCCTATCGAGTCACCTTTTTATTTTCTTTTCCCCATTCCGCTTCCGTTTGGCCGTAGGCTTTAGGATAACTCACCCTTTGATTAGACAACAAGTGTGGATCCCATCGAGTGCGATGGACGCGTGGGGGTGCTAATACCTTCCCCTCGCGTAACCGACTCCCGAACCCGGACTATGGTTGCGATGACCATGTCTTTCCCTCTTTCAGGTTTTCTTCGATCGTTTCCTTTCCCTGCGTCGGGATAAATAACGTTCGATGGCGACTCTTCTGTTCTAGTTTTTTTTGCAGGTTGCGACACCTAGCTCTTGTTTGTTTTCTTTTTTTTGGGTGTTTATATATATATATATATGCTTTACTTGCTTTATTTATTTGCATGCAATGCATTTTGTTTCACTTACCATTATTCTGGATTATTGTTGTGCTGTGGGGATGGGGTTGCTACTGAGAGATAGCCCCATTACCCAAGCTTGAGTGTACACACAATATTAGAGTGGATAGTCGTGTTGACTTATGTAGCATCTTGTTACGTGTATTTGACATGAGACCCACATTCAGACGAGGTTTTCTTGGGAGATATTATGTCCTGTATGTCTCATGCAGATGACAGGGTGTTCACATAGAGAGCTTATGACTCTGAAGACTGTTCATTGGGAGTCAGTGGAGGCCTCCTTGAGGGATAATAATGACAAACCCGAAATGGTGAACGTATCATTGATTCTCGACTTGAGAGCAAGAAAAGCCGAGGACCTGTTAAAAGCCTTGTCCAAGACTAGAACCCACATGAGAGAGGGAATGGGTTTTTTCAGGAAATCTTGACCTTCATCCTACCCGATTTTCTGGTGTTCTTGTCAGAGCGAACTGTTGAACCTATTTTTCTAGTATTCATGTCAGAGCGGACTTTTGAACTTGTTTTGTCATCAGCACATCAATTATTCAGAATTTAGGAGAAGTGATCCCATGTCTTTGCATTCATAACATCATATCATTGCTGCATTTTAACCCACATGTTTCTTTATTTCCAGGGGTTTATCTTATCGTTGATTTTGGTTGCCGAGCTCTTTTCTAGATGGACACTGACAGAAAGAAGAATATTACTTACAAGTTTCCCTCGCCTGATCTGAGTTTACTTCATAGAATGGTTGCTTTGGCCACTCCGAGCAGTTTGGAGTACTTTAAGGATGATTATGAGAAGATTATGAATGTTCTTCGCATAGTTACAGAGTACGAGAGAAGTGCCATCCACACTCTACTGCAGTTTTATGATCCTCCACTGAGGTGTTTCACATTCTCAGACTATTTGTTGGCTCCGACGTTGGAAGAGTATTCACTCATTTTAGGAGTACTGATCGAGGATCAAGTGTCATTCCACAGTGCTATGGGGATTCCTGAGTCTTAGGATATTGCTACTGCTCTTTATTTTAGCAAATCGGTGGTGGAGGCCAACCTTAAGGTAAAGTTGGCTTATCTGGTTTTCATCTGAGCTTCTTGGTGGGTGAGGCCAGGGTGTATACTGGTGCTTGTAGTTGGAATACTTTCAATGCGATTCTCGCCCTTTGTGTCTACAGGATAATTATGTTTCCCAATGTGGCAGATTTTATGGACATGAATGCCATTCGTATCTTCATGATGAATAATCCAGTGCCAACTCTCTTGGGTTATTTATATCATTCTGTGCATTTTAAGAATAATAAGAAAAGAGGTGGGCTTGTCATCTGTTGTGCTCCACAGCTGTGTAAATTTTTCATGAGCCACCTTTCGTGCACTGATGCATTTATAGATATCAGGGATTCTTTGACATGGTCCAAGAGGTTGGTGGGTTTGACTGCCAAGGACATCATTTGTTCGATAGAAGTTTACTTGGCACGGAGATGATATATAATTGTGTAGAATTTCCTAAGGTTCCTCTCATAGGGGTGAATGGTGGTATTAATTACAATCCCTCTCTCTTTAGAAGACAATTGGGATATGCCTTGAAATCTCCTCCAACAGATAAGGAAGTGGAAGAATTTATGTTCTATCAAGAATCTGGTAATCCCGAGCTAATGAGACTCCTTTATATCCTTTGGTGCCTGACCAGCCTACTTCTGTGCCGATAGAGGAATATGACGAGCTCAGGGTTGCTAATTAGGACATGTAGGGGGAGAATAAGGAGTTGAAGAGACAAATCAGTGCAGTTAGGCGTGCCAACGATGAGATGGCGCAAGAGTTCAAGTTGAGGCCAGAGTTGCTAGTCGAGAATGACAAGCTGATCGCGTCAGAGAATCAGAAGAGGGAAAGAATTGGTACATACTTGAAGAGTGCTAACAGTATCCTTAAGCAGAAGAAGAAAAATTTAAACAAAGCTTATTGAGAGATTTCTAGATTGAACAATCAGTGCGATAATATTTTGACTTCTCGCAAGAAGATGGAAGATCACTATAAAGCTCAAGTCGAATGCCTGAAGAAGCAACTCGAGGTCAAAGATGGAGAGGTCAGAGATGAGCGTCATCAGAAGGATGAGATTGGTCATCAATTGGTTGGTTTCCAATTCCGGTTAAACCAAGTCTTGGCTGAGATAGAAGGGCTCAAGATCAAAGTAGAAGTCAATAAGCCTAGATGCAAAGGTCCTTTTGAGAAGTGTGATGATTCTTGGGAGCAACGTTGCTGGTATTTGGAAGGGATTATTAGCAGAAGAGATGTGCTGATTAAAGAGCTAATCTAAAGACCGAAGCATGACCAGGCCAAGAAGCTCTTCAAAGAGATCCAAGATTGGAGCAAGAAGCACTTCGGCTAGGGAGGACTTGCTCTAATAGAGATGGAGGATGTGCCTTAGGGCTGTTTTGTATTTTTGTTGATATGATCAATATCAGGCTTGTTGATGCAGATCCATTTTATGTATTTTGGCTTTGGCCATTCTCATTGTACTCTTATTCCTGTTTACCAGATATATGATGAGCTATTTTACCAGTGTTCCATGGTGTTCTTTTGCTTTAAAACTTGAATCAAAGTGTAGATTACCTTGGAAATGATTAAACATGGCATTTGCATAACATTCATGCATTTACATTCATAGCATGCATACTAGGTGTTCGTGACTGGCCTTCTTATCTTGATATGGTTTTCTTAGCAAGATTGTAAACTCAGGTGTTCACCGATATTCAACCAGAGGTAATCAAAAAAGAATTATGGATCAGATTCAAGCTGAATTGCTAGAAGTCAAGACTCGCATGGGGCAGTTCATGGAGATAATGCAAGCTATGGCGCAAGGCCAAGAAGAGTTGAGGGCACTGGTCCAACCCATTATTGTCACTTTGAAGCTAACGTTAATGGTGGTAATCCTCCCGATGGAGGTAATACAGGTGGGGTTATTCCCACAGGCGGTGCTATTCCTATTCCTATAGGTGGTGCCATTTCTACAAAGGGCGATATTCCCACAGTTGGTCGTGCCAATACTCCAGAGGGTAATGCTGGTCAAATTCCTATCCCTGCTCGGATATTTGTTCCTCATCTTGAAGTTGACAATCTGAATGATGCATTTTCTATGCAAGATACAGAAGTTGGTCTTTCTACCGAAGTTGAGAGGAAGTTTTGAATGTTAGAAGAAAGGATGAAGGCTTTTGAGGGTCAAAACACTTTGGGTATGGACATGGTTGACCTGGGCCTGGTGCCAGGCGTGAAGATACCTCCAAAGTTCAAGGTTCCCGATTTTGACAAGTATAGAAATACAACTTATCTGAAGGCTCACATCAGGGCTTACTATCCGAAAATTTCTGCCTACTCGGAGGATGAGAAGTTACTCATGCATGTTTTCCAGGATAGCCTAGCTGGGGCGTCCATAGAATGGTACATGCGGCTTGACGGACATATATCCGAAGCTGGCGGGAAATGGCAGAAGATTTTGTCAAACACTACCAATACAACACCGATATGGCTTCGAATCAGACTCAGTTGCAAGGTCTTACTCAGAAGCCTAATGAGTGTTTTAAAGAGTACGCCCAGAGGAGGCGTGAGCTAGCTGCTAGAGTTCAACCTCTGATGATGAAGGGTGTTATGACAGGTTGGTAGGGTGTACTTCTGTAGGGTTTTCAGATCTGATAATGGCTGGTGAGAGGGTCGAAAGTGGAATTAAAATGGGTAAGATTCAGAATGTTGTTGGTTCCTCTTCCGGAGGAAAGAAACCTTATACTGGAGCTCCTAAGAAAAGAGAGGGGAAGCCAATGATGTATTGTCTTACAGAGGCAAAGGTAGAGTGATTCAGGGTTCTCATCAACAGGTGGCCGCTGTGACTATTCCTTCTGCCGTGCAACTGACTCAACAATATCGTCAGCAGTATACATTGCAACAAGGTTATCGATAGATGCAAAGAAGATTTGACAGAGTCTTTGAACCTCCCTCGATGTTGTATGCACAACTGCTGCAACATTTGCTTCAACTTTGTCTAGTTGAACTTCGGACCATGGGGCCTCCTCCTACAAAGTTGCCATTTGGTTATGATGTAAACGCCCATTATGAATTTCACTTTAGGGCACTAGGGCATAGTATTGAGAAGTGTAGGGCTTTTCATCATAAGGTACAAGATCTGCTTGATTTAAAGGCTATTGAATTTACTCTTACCAATGGTCCCAATGTGATCCAGAATCTGATGCCACAGCATGAAGGTGCAGTTGTGAATTCCATTGAAGAAGTTGATGGGCTGAATTTGGTAACTAAAGTGAGTATGCTGAAGACTCCGTTGTCTTTTGTGAAGGAGAGTTTGCTTAAAAGGGGTGTATTCCCAGGTTGTTCTTCTGATTGTCAGAGGTGTGTGCTTCAACCTAAAGGTTGTGATCTTTTGAAAGAAGGTATTCAGAGAATGATTGACGAAGGTCAACTCCAGTTTGACAAGATTTCTGTGGATGAGAACGATAATGGTAAAGATGTTGCCACTATTTCTATTATGTATACTCCAGTCTGTATTCTAGCACCAATGAGGCAAGCTCGAGTGGTTTTTACAATGCATGGACCTGTGCCATATGAGAGTACTAAGGCCATACCATGGAACTATGGGGTTGAGGTATTTTATCATGGTCAGAAACAAGAGATCGAAGGTCCTTCAAAAGATGAGTCGGATATTGATAATGTTGTGGGTACTGGAAGAATCACTCGTAGTGGTCATATCTTTTCTCTGCAGATTTCTCAGGATGGTAATGTTGATGCCATGACCAAGGGTAAAGGGAAATAGGTTGTTGTTGAAGACTCTGTACATAATAAATCGCCGGAAGCTTCCTTTTCTAAGGGTGTCAAAGAGTTTATGAGAATCATTAAGAAGAGCGACTATAAAGGTGGTGGATCAGTTGAATCAAATGCCTTCGAACATTTCCATCCTGTCATTGTTGCTCTGTTCTGAGGCCCACCAAAATGCCTTGTTGAAGATTTTGAATGTTGCGTATGTGCCTCATGAGATTTTTGTTAATTAACTTGAAGGGTTCGTGGCGAATGTCAATGCTAGCAATGGGCTAGGTTTCACTGATTTTGATTTGACTCCAGAAGGAAGAAACCATAAAAGGCCTTGCACATCTCCATGGAGTGCAAGGGTGTTGTGTTATCCCACGTACAAGTAGATATCAAATCTTCCCTCGTTATGTTGCCTAAGAAGGCGCTGATGAAGCTAGATGTAGAGGGAGTGGTCTTCTAACCCAGTGACTTGGTCATTCGAGCTTTTAATAGTTCAAAGCGTTCTATTTTCAGGGAGGTGGTGTTACCCATCAGGGTGGGTCCTCAGATTTTTGAAATAACCTTCTTCGTCATGGACATTCATCCAGCTTATAGTTGTCTCCTTAGGCGTCCATGGATTCATGCCGTCGGGGTTGTGTCCTCGACTCTTCATCATAAGATCAAATTTTTCGTTGATGGGAAGGTGGTTACTATATGTGGCGAGGAAGACATTATTGTGAGTCATCTGACTTCTTTCAAATATGTCAAAGTGGAAGGAAAGATTCATGAGACTTTGTGGTAGACATTCGAAGCTCTGTGTGTTAAGAATGATCCTCCAGTAGAGGATAAGAAGCCTGAGATTTCCATGACGTCTTCGAAAGAGGACAGAGCTATGGTTAAGGCTGATCGCTTTGAAGGTTGTGGTCAGGTTCTCGACTTGCCGCTGAATAAGGATAGATTTGGTCTGGGGAATAAGCTCTTGCAAATATCTTTGAAGGTTTAGGGTCCCGTCAGATTGTCCAGTGTTGGGGTTATTTTTTATCAAGTCAATGCTATAGAGGAAGACGACACCGACAACGATTATGACCTAGACAACTAGATTCGTCCCTACATCCCAAGATAGGAGATTACTAACTAGTCTTCCGAAGATTTCATTCAAGTCACTCTTCGTGAAGAGTAATTTCTTTTGTTTTTGCATATAATAAGTCCTACGTTCTGCCCAAGACGTAGTGATTCATTGTAGGGCCTCATGTTTATATTTGCAATGATTATCATGAATAAAGGACATTTTTGCATTCAAATGTTTTACACCATGTCTTTCATTTTTTACTTTATACTTTCAAAATGGCAATGTTTATTTTTGTTTTGTTTCTCATTCTAAAATAAAGCATAAAACATCAATCATGCAGATCCCTCATTCTAGATTCCATCAATAAAGATTTTGCTATGGCTCAGTATGACTTTGATAATTCGATTTATCAAGCTGAAGAGAAGGTTGAAGAAGACTATGAACTTCCTGAAGAATTGGCCACATTGTTAAAGCAGGAGGAAAGGGTCATTCAGCCGCAGCAGGAATCTATTGAAATTGTTAATCTTGGCACCGAGGATGCAAGAAGAAAGGTCAGAATCGGGCCTTCCTTGGAAGAAGGTGTGAGGAGAAAATTGATCGAGATGTTGCGAGAGTATGTTGACATTTTTGCTTGGTCATACCAGGATATGCCTGGGCTAGATATGGACATTGTTGTACACCGTTTGCCTCTCAAAGAGGATTGTCCTCCGGTCAAGTAGAAGCTTAGAAGAACTCAACCAGAGATGGCAGTTAAGATCAAGGAAGAGGTTCAGAAGCAGTTGGACGCCTATTTTCTTGCTATTACCAGTTATCCTCCATGGGCTGCGAACATTGTGTCTGTACCTAAGAAAGATGGTAAGGTACAAATGTGTGTTAATTACAAGGATCTGAATAGAGCAAGCCCAATAGATGATTTCTCGCTTCCTCACCTCGATGTGTTAGTAGATAATACTGCCCAATTTTCAGTGTTTTCCTTCATGGACGGCTTCTCTGGGTACAACCAAATCAAAATGGCCCCAGAAGACATGGAGAAAACAACGTTCATTACACCTTGGGGAACCTTCTGTTACAAGGTGATGCCCTTTGGATTGAAGAATGTCAGGGCAACGTATCAATAGTCTATGGTGACTTTATTTCATGATATGGTTCACAAGGAGATTGAAGTATATGTTAATGACATGATTGCGAAGTCACAGACTGAAGAGGAACATCTGGTTAATTTGCAAAAACTGTTTGAAAGGTTGAGAATGTTCAGGTTGAGGCTGAATCCGAATAAGTTCACCTTTGGGGTGAGATCTGGCAAGCTGTTGGGCTTTATCATCAGTGAGTGAGGTATCAAGGTTGATACTGTCAAAATAAAAGCAATACAAGAAATGTCTGAGCCAAGAACATAAAAAGAGGTTTGTAGTTTCTTAGGGAGGTTGAACTACATAGCTAGATTCATCTCTCACCTTACAGCCACGTGTAAACCAATATTTAAATTATTGCGAAAAGATAAGGCTATCAGGTGGAATGATAACTGCCAAAAGGCTTTTGACAAAATAAAAGAATATCTGCAGGAACCTCTAATCCTCATGCCTCCAGTGCCGGGAAGACCATTGATAATGTACTTGACGGTTCTTTAGAATTCTATGGGCTGTGTACTCGGTCAACACGACGAGACAGGTAGGAAGGAACATGCTATCTACTACCTGAGCAAGAAATTTATTGATTGTAAGTCGAGATACTCAATGTTGGAGAAAACATCTTGTGCACTTGCATATGCAACCAAGCGCTTGAGGCAGTATATGTTAACTCACACAACCCTGTGGATATCGAAGATGGATCCGATCAAGTATGTATTTGAAAAGCAAGCTCTCACCGGAAGGATTTCCTGTTGGCAAATGGTCCTGAGAGAGTATGATATTCAGTATGTTACCCATAAAGCCATCAAGGGTAGTGTTTTGTTAGAATATCTTGCTCAACAATTGATTGATGATTATCAGCCTATGATATTTGACTTTCCTAATGAAGACATCATGTATTTGAAAGCCAAAGACTGTGATGAACCGTTGTCGGATGAAGGACCTGAACCTAGATCATAGTGGGGTTTGATTTTTGATGGAGTTGTTAATGCTTATGGCAACGAGATTGGTGCAATTATTATCATTCCTAAGGGTTCTCACATCCCTTTCACCGTAAGATTGCCATTTGAGTGTACCAACAACATGGTGGAATACGAAGGTTGTATCATGGGGTTAGAAGAGGCTATTGATCTAAGGATCAAAATCCTTGATGTATATGGTGATTCAGCTTTGATTATCAACTAGATCAAAGGGGAATGAGAGACTCGTCAGGTCAACCTAATACCTTACAAAGATTATGCCAGAAGGTTGCTGCCTTTCTTTGATAAGGTTGAATTTCATCACGTACCCCAAACAGAAAATCAGATGGCAGATGCACTGGCAACATTGACATCCATGTATAAATTGAATTTGTGGAATGAGGTACCTAAGATCAGAATTATGCGCCTCAATAGGCCTGTTCGTGTCTTTGCAACAGAAGAAGTGGTGGATGATAAACCTTGGTTTTACGACATCAAGTGCTTTCTTAAAAGTCAAGAGTACTCACCCGGGGCATCCAGCAAGGATAGAAAGACTTTGAGGAGATTGGATGGTAATTTCTTCTTGAATGAGGACGTGTTGTATAAGAGGAACTTTGACATGTAATGTACCCCAAATTTTACCCTCAACTTTTTGCTAGATACTATGTGATTTATTTTTCTCTGTTTTTTATCTTAATTTCTTTTATCTATTTTGCCTTAATATTTTTAGCATTTTATTTTACTTATCTTATCTTAATTTAATTTTAAATATGTTTTATGTTTATTTATTTGGAATTTTAAATGTTTAATTGATTATTAGCTTAATTAATTAATTTAGTTGATGATTTAATTTTAGTTTAATTTGTTTGATTTTGAATTAATTATCCTTTTTTATTTTGGTTAAAATTTAGTCAAAGTGCATTTATTTTAATTTTTAAAATATTTTATTAATTGAAATTAAGTTAGATTTTATTAGTAATTAATTTAATCATCATTAGCTTTTCTTTTAAAATAATCTTAAGATTTTAACTTAGGTGAGGTAATTTAATTTAAGTGTCATTTAATTTTGGTTAAGGAAAAATACGTGTACCATTTGGTCTTTATTGGATTTATGGAAATTTTTTATTGGAGGATGAATAAAACCACTGGCCAATCAGAAGGCATTATTTCTCTTTGACTTTTCAACGGTCATTTTGGACCAATTGAAACCTTACGCGTGTCAGGAACAGTTTTGTTCTTCCTCTTTTTCGTTTCCTTTTCCTTTTTGCATATTGAAACCAATTCCTTCAACCCTTTGCAAGTTCAATTCAAATTCACTTCATTAAATCGTGGCGCCACAACTTCAACTTCGTTTTGCCCTAATGTTGCCTCAATTGCTCCATGGGATTTCAATTGCACAAAGCAAAGCTTCAACCTTCCGTTCTCGTCATTTTCTGCGCCACCTGCGAGAGGAGCAGAGCAACGTTGCTCTCACTTTCCCAAAGAACACATACATAGGCTGGCAATAAAAGAAAGGCGGGAAAATGCTACCTGTTTCAACTCTGCGATGCCTGCTGCGTGCTCAGAATGGAGGAGCGTTTGCCTCCTCAGAATTTCAATATTTGAGTCTCATTTCAAAACCCTAGCTGTTACCATGGGAGGAGGATTAATTCTGACCCGACCCATAACACCAGCCCAATCTCCTTGCCTATATAAAGAGGCTCAGTTTCAGTTCTCATCATCAACTTTTTTACTCAAACACAAAAAACACTTTAATTCTCGAGTAAGTTCAGTAAGTATCAAATTTGGGAGGTGTTGTGAGAGGAAGAGTATTCAAGGCTTCAATTGGTATCATTCTAATTTCCCTTTTATTTTATTATGCTCATTTAGTATCGTTCTTGCTCATGATCATTCTTACTGGTATGATGTTTGTTATTCTAAATGTTGTTACCAATGTTGTTATGAATGCTCGTGGCCATCTATAATGTGCAATACCCTGATGTTGTTATGCTGTCAAATATGAATACCTCCATGTGTTGAACCTTTGTTTTTGTCACTCAGAGGTTATTGATGTCTAATCTATAGTTATCTTTTTAGTATGGCTGCAGTGTTGACATGTCTAAAATATGCTTTGAATCAGTTTTGCCTTAACTAATACTGCTGAGCTATGTTTGAGTTTCATTGATTTTTTACTTGACTTAGTAAGATTGCCAAATGAGTTGTGTCTTTTGTAGTTTATGATATTTGGTCTTTTGCTTGTTGATTTCTATGTCTAGTTGAGTTATGTTCTGTAAAATCATTTTAGCATAATCACAGCCACCAATTTTCACTTTGCACATTTAGATTGATATGTTAGTAGGTTGCCATCAGTTAGTTGTTTTGTCACTTTGAAATAATAAACCTGTTTTGATATGCCATTTATTTGTCACCTGAATGATGTGCATCAGTTCTGCAGTATTACATCTACCATATCATACTTGTTTTCTATGTGTCATTTTGATTGACATTTGGTATAAGCATGAACTTATTGTATGTATGCTTGGCCTTAGTTTAATCTATCTATGTGTTGAAGGTTGATGTGTGAATTGCTAAAGTATGCACATGGTTATGCTGAGTGTTTTAATCTAAATCTGAGTTGTTGTTATTTCTTGGTCTAAGTCTTAATATATCAGCCATATGTTGAAGTTGTGCATTGCATCTTGTTATCAGCTTGTATGTCCATCACCACCCCTAAACTTCTGATTGTTTTTGAATTGAATGACTGAGTATGCTTTGATTGGTTACTAGCTGTGATTGACTGCCTTAGAAATCCTAAGACAATCTGTTTTCCACACACTACCACATGTATGATCTATTGTTAATAACATGAAGCTTTGAACTGTTGTTTTTAAGGTGAACTCACTGACAAATATTCAGCTCTGTTTGTAACCATTTATTCTAAAGAGTTTTTTTACTTGAATCGTTGCTGTTACATATATTCATGTGTGCAATGTTCTTTTCTTTTAGTTCAAGTGTGAGTTACTATCTTGGTAATATGTCAAATTCTCAGTTTTAGCCATGTATCTCAATATTGCACATTTGGTCAGCATAATATGTCGCACTATGCATACTATAGCTGCCATTTGAATTTGACTATGCTTAGAAGACTTAATCCCATGCCATGCTACACTTGATTAGACTGTACGATATGCCTCAAATGATTATTGACTTGTCTCCAAAATTGTGAACATGATTGCCTAAACCTTACCCTCTTAGTATGTGTGCAAATTAAAATTCTATCCATAAGTGTATGTATACTTGCCTGTCCAAGTTTGTTTTCATTTGGAAACTTTGTCTGTGTGATATAATGAGGTACTATGTTGATCATTGTTATCCTTTAGAGCTATGTCACTTCATACTATGTATATGCCAAACTGATGTGTTTGATCAGTGTTACTGTTGAACTTTGTACCTGACCTTGCTCTTTGTGTGATTTAGAAATGTGTATTCTTTTGTGAACTTGATATGTGATTCCAACCTCAGTGACATAGCATGTTGAATTTTGAATGAGTATGAATCTATGTGCTTTCTTTTGTGTATGTCACATGTTGATGCTTGACTGCCTATACTATCATACCAAGTGACTTGCTTTCAAATGTTCAAACATATTCTATGTCTTTGTAAATTTGTATATCTGATATGTCAAATTGATGAAGTATACATAATCTGTCCAAGATCTCTACTTCTATCTATGCATGATCTGCTTGCATCCATACTTACTCTAAATGTTTTTTTTTAGAATAGTTGACCTCTTGAAGTGTTGCATATCAGTCTTGCTCATGTTTGAGAGGTAGTCTTGCTCATGTTTAAGTTTTAATGTGAATCATGAAATGTCTTTGTGGTGCTATTCACTTAATATACCTACTGCCAGAATGTGGAGTCTTTCTTTTTGTCAACTTACATGTTTTGTTGAATGCTGATTGCTTGAGCCTCAAATGCTTCTATATGTGCCAGTCTTATGTTGGTCTTTATTAATATGTCTCTACATGCTTTGTTATCATATTCTAACCTTTATGCACAAATGATATGCTACAATTTCACACCAGTTTGTTTTTGAGTCCTTATGTGTGTGATAATGTTTCTATTATGCATGCAGGGCACAATTAGTATTCATGTATTTGCATTTATCATGTACTCCATCTTGCTTATATGCTTGATTTGTTTGAACTATAATTTCAAAGCATGAAAATCTTAAATTAAAGAAAGCATGTTCTGCCCCTGTCCTGTTTTTCTTAACTGTTTGAACCTTTAACTTTGGTCTTGGTGTATTCATATTATATGCTTTATCACTGCTGAGTAATAATCAAAGATTTAGTGGTTAGAATTGCTACACTTTTCACTTACCTTGCCTGATCCCTAAAACTGATGTGTTTGACTGATATTTTGTTGAACTATGCAACTGACTTCACTCTTCATGGCTAGCTTCGAAATGTTGTTTTGTGTTAGACCTGGTTCATGTATTCATCTTGATGTCATAACATGTTTCACATTGTGCACATTTATTCTTTTCTCCATTTTGCCAATCCATGACAGTTTGTTTCTTCTAACTTGAATTTCTTCTCATGATGTTGTATCATATGTTAACATGAACCATCCATGCTTTATGAATATCTTGAAACATTGATTGGCCAGATATGTGTGCAGTTCACTCTGCCAAGCTTTGTTTTATGCCACAACTTCCTTATTTTCATGTTTTCAACACTTCTGATCCCCCTTACTTTGTGGCCATATGGTGTGTCGTATGATAGGGTTTAGTGTAAACAAGTTACATGTTTGAAATCTTGCTTCTCTGCCGAGTGAATTGGTTTTTATTTTGTTTAATTTGGATGTGTATTGGTTGAGTTACAATCGCTTGAACATGGCTGTTTAAAATGTTTAAAACCTGAACCATGGTGGTAGTATAGGGCACGCGCGTGTTTGGTTTCTTTGGGGGTATGAACTTGTTTCACTTTATATGATTTTTGAGTTGTATTATTACCGGATGAAACACGCCGTCCCAACGGTCACACACACTAGCACGCCTTCGCCTTTCACTTGCCTTGCACGGGTTCGATCCTGCGGATCAACCCTTTTGTTTTTGATTTTTTTCATTTCGCCTTGATATTTTATATATTTGTGCTTGCACTTTCTATTCAATACGTGCGCGCAGCCCAGTTGGTCTTGGTTTTGTGCTGCTGAACCCAAGAGCGTGGGTTCAAACCCTATATGTGACACTTCTTCTTTTTTTTTTTGGTTAAAATCATTTTCTTTGTATCTCAACATTTTCTTTTTATCTCATAATTTCTTTTTTATCTCAAGCTTATTAAAATTATATAAAAAAAAACTGTTATTTATCTTTTAGAAAATCTTAGTTTTATCCTAAAACTCCAAAAATATTTATTTTATTTAGTAATCTATTTTCTTAAATATTTATTTAAGTTGATTTATTATTAATGTGAGTTTCCACTCACTTTATCTTGGTTAATTTGTTTAACCTTTATTTATGGCCTTATTGATATTTTGAATGTTTGATTTTTTTAATTCATTTTAATTTATCTTATCATTTGATTGTTGATTTAATTTGAGATTGGTATTGTTTAACTTTGAATATCATCTTAATTAATCTTTTATTCATGACCATGTCTTGACTTATGATTTGTGATATATTTCTCAAGTTTAATATCTTTGGTTTGTCTTTGTCTACTTGATATCTTGATATTTATCTCATGTCTACTCATCATGTGTCATGAAACATATTGCCATCCTCATGCTTATGTTGCTTTCATTATATTATCTTATATCAAATGTTTCATCTTCTATGACTTTTATTTCTTTTATCATGATTTTTTCCCCTATTCCAAAGGAAGGTGAAATACATTGACTTTTAAAGCCATTAGCCCCCACCTTAACCTAAGTAACCTCTTAGGAGATAATTTTATTTCTTGGCCTCATCAGAGCCATAAAAATTACAACTAGCCTTAGGAGAGAGTTTTTAAACTCTTAGTGATATTCATCCTAATGAATTTATCACTTCCCCTACTAACGAAAACAAAACATAGGTCCATTTCAACTAGATTTAGAGAGTTCTTAAACTCTACAATGAGCTTATACTCATTTCCCCTCTGAATATTGACCATAGTCAATAATTCAGTAGAAGTAGAACTACGCATACTTTGATTCTATTCCCGAGGATACGTAGGCGTAAGGTGCGATACCTTATCGAGTATACTTAGATATTAACCCCTAGGGTTTCAACCTTTAGCATAGAACCTTTAGCAAACATAAGATAACATTAACAAGAGGTTCCCGTAGAGTACTACGGATACTTAGGGTGCTAATACCTTCCCTTTGTATAACCAACCCCCGAACCTTAGATCTCCCCCCTTTAGGTTTTCTTCGATCTTGAACCTTTCCTTTGGATAAATCAAAGTCGGTTGTAAAAGAAAAATGATGCAAATTAATTAATAATTTGTTATCCGATTTTCACCACAACAACATGGTCTTGCTCAGATGCGTGGATAGACACGAAGCAGACATGTTGATGGAAGAAGTTCACGAGAGCTGTTTTAGTACCCATGCCAATGGGCATGAAATGGCCAGAAAGTTGTTAAGAGCAAGTTATTACTAGATGATAATGGAGTCTGACTATTTCAAGTTCGCCAGAAAGTGTCATAAATGTCAGATTTATGCGGACAAAATGCATGTACCACTTGTTCCTCTGAATGCGTTGACATCTCCTTGGCCCTTTGCTATGTGAGCCAACTGCCTCTAATGGACATCGCTTTATCATGGTTACCATTGATTACTTCACCAAGTGGGTAGAAGCTGCCTCGTTTACGAACGTCACCAAACAAATGGTTGTCCATTTCATAAAGAAGGATATCATCTATCGTTACGGTATTCCTGAGAGAATCATTACTAACAATGGCTCAAATCTGAATAACAAGATGATGAAAGAGTTATGCCA
This sequence comes from Lathyrus tuberosus, assembly GCA_022829125.1. Taxonomy (NCBI): domain Eukaryota; kingdom Viridiplantae; phylum Streptophyta; class Magnoliopsida; order Fabales; family Fabaceae; genus Lathyrus; species Lathyrus tuberosus. The sequence goes on from JALAZF010000422.1 coordinate 1,313,192, forward strand.
GAGCTTCAAGATTGAACATCACAATTCTTCTCCATATCGTCCGAAGACGAATGGTGCTGTCGAGGCAGCTAACAAAAACATTAAGAAGATTATGCAAAAGATGGTTGTGACATACAAAGATTAACATGAGATGCTGCCATTCTCTTTGCATGGTTATCGTACTTCGGTGCATACGAGACAGGGGCAACCCCATTCTCACTTGTATATGGTATAGAAGCAGTTCTGCCATTGGAAATTGAGATTCCTTCATTAAGGATCATGATGGATGTGAAGCTTGATGAAGTCGCGTGGGTTCAAGCCAGATTGAATCAGTTGAACCTCATTGAAGAGAAAAGATTGACATGATGGGTCAATTGTATCAAAGCAGGATGAAAAAGGAATTTGATCAGAAAGTGCGTCCTCAGTGCTTCCAAACGGGTGACTTAGTGTAGAAAATGATACTGTCTCCTCAAACAGATAACAGGGGCAAGTGGAATCCAAATTATGAAAGACCATACGTTGTGAGAAAGGTTTTATGTGGCGGAGCCTTATTTCTCTCAACTATAGACGGTGAAGATTTTACCTCCCCTGTGAACGTAGACGCAGTCAAAAAATACTTGGCATAAAAAGAGATCCATTGGACCCAAAATGAATAGGTCCAAGGAAAATGGGCATCCCAGCAAACCACAAAAAGAGAAGGTTCGGGAAAAAATTAGGGATAAAAGGAAAAATATTGAATAAACCCACAAAGTTGAAAACCTAAAAAGGCAACTTTGGCAAAAATGGGTATTCCGATGGATTGAAAATCCGAAAGAGCGATTCAGGAAAAAGTTAAGGATTTAAAAGCGAAAGGCTGCGATCTGCGTTTGATCTGTGATCCTGTCTCATCTCAACAAATGGAAATTCTAAAGGATAGGAATCGGTCCAATCAATTTCTTCAAAAAGAAATGTATTTGAGAGCGTCGAAGACATACGAGTCATAGCCGAGTCGGAACTTGATGGAAATCTGTTTCCACATTGTCAATCTGTGTATTTTCTAGATAGGAATTACCTCTTTTAGGAATTGTTCCAAATGTAAAAGCCTATTCACAGGCTGATTTTAATCAATAAAATTCGTTTTCATTCAAAAGTTTTGCTCTTGTTTTTTATTTTACTATTTTGTTTACAAAAACGTCCGATATTTTGATAAACATTGCATATGAAAACAACGAAGTTTTATAGAGAGTGCTAAAAACATTTGAAATTGCTTGAAATTTTGAGTGTCGCGAGTGGTATTCGAGGTTGTCATGTTGTACCTGGGACACTGTTTTGTTTATTCATCTTTTGCAGGATCGTTTTCCTTAACGCTCAGGAAGTTGGAAGCTCGAGAAGGTATGAGTTTCTTGTGTATGTCTCCCCGTCAAAGATGGCTAAGGTTTTATGTTCCTCAGTAGAGTACTATTAAATTCCTAATTGTTTTCCCCAGTGAGGGTCTAGAAGTTTGCTTTCCCTAGCCAGAGTCGGAATCAGTTGTTTCTCCCCAGCTAGAGCTTAGAAGAGTTCATTTCCCCATCCAGGGTCAGGGGGTTTATGCTCTTCAAGCAAGGCTGTTTCTCCAGCAGTATGGTGATCATTATCCCCAATAGAGTAAGGTGGCGAAGTATCTCTAATTGGACAAGGTTAGTGGTAAGACGAAAGGTTTTACTTTTTCCTATAGGTCGCTCTCAACGGGAAATCCCCAGTGACATCACCATTCTTATAGAGTATATCAGATGGTCCTCGACAGGATAAACCCTAATGGTTATTGGTATTTCCCAGCAGTGTGTGCTCGGTATTATTTCCCAATAGAGTAATGCGCTGTATATTGTTCCCAGTGGAGTATTATGTCCGGTGATGTTCCCTAGCAGAGTTGGCATCATTGGTTATTATCCCCTAGCGAAGTTGGTATCATCATTGGTCATTAACATTCCCAGCAGGTCAAAGCCCAATCGTCATTGGCATAGCTTCTCATAAAGATCCTGTTGATCCTTCCCTAGCAATCGCCTGTTATTCATGCTTTCTCCACAGAGTGAAAGTTTGGATAGGTTCTCCAGCGGTGTAGAGATCTAGATGTTTCATCCCCAGTGGATTCGTCTGTGACTTTTTAGCACTTCCCCCGACGGAGTGTCCTTTTTGCATCTCATAATCATTGTTGCATTGCATCCTCAGACTCTTAGCATTTCCATTTGTATGGAACATTATGCCATTAATTAAACAGGCATGCAGAGCAAGGTTTGGTAACATTCTTTCCAGATCATTTCCCCATCAGAGAGTGATGTAACTCTAGAGAGAAAGTTTAACTTTATCCCCAAGCAGGTGTTCTGACCAATCCTTAGGGTTATAGATTCGTTAATCTTACCCTTTGTTAGTCTTATTTTCTCTAGCAGAGTCGTCTGTCTAGGAATCCTTTATCCCCTTCTAGAGTCATCTGTCTTGGACTTCTCTTTCCCCCGCAGAGTCGTTTCTCTGTGACTTCTCTTCATTTCACTCTTCGTTCGGGTGATAGATCAGTTAAATTATACCCTCAGAGTCGTCTAGTGATTGGTTCTACTTTTGGCACCCATCATTCTGGCGTTGGATCTGTTAATCTTGATCCTCTTGTGATCCTCAGCTTCGGGTAACACTCGTCCGTGTTTATCCTTTGATCTTCATCACTCGTCATGTTTATTTCAGTTTCTTCAATACTCGTCCGTATTGATCTTAGACACTCATATGTGTTTATTTCAGTTTCTTCAATACTCGTCTGTATTGATCGTAACACTCGTCCGTGTTTATCCCTTGATCTTTAAAACTCGTCGTGTTTATTTTAGTTTCTTCAATGCTCGTTCGTCTTTATTTTGATTTGAATACTCGTTCGTATTGATCTCAGACACTCATCATGTTTGTTTCAGATTCATCAATACTCGTCCATATTGGTCTTAGACACTCGTCGTGTTTATATCAGCTTCTTCAATACTCGTCCGTATTGATCTCAGACACTCGTCTGTGTTTATTTTAGTTTCATCAATACCCGTCCCTATTGATCTTAGACATTCGTTCGTGTTTATTTCAGTTTCATCAATACTCGTCCGTATTAATCTCAGACACTCGTCGTGTTTGTTTTTGTTTCATCAATACTCGTTCATATTGATCTTAGACACTCATCGTGTTTATTTCAACTTCTTCAATACTCATTGGTATTGATCTCAAACACTCGTCGTGTTTATTTCAGCTTCTTCAATACACATATGTATTGATCTCAAACACTCTTCATGTTTGTTTCAGATTCATCAATACTCGTCCATATTGATATCAAGCACTCGTCCATGTTTACACCCAGCACAGTCGTTACTCGTCTGTGATAACTTATTTCCTCAGCAGTTTCATTTGTCGAGCAAGGCCCTAAAGCTATAAATCACGCGTCAATCTTAGCTTTTCGTTTGTTGTGTTCCCCAAAGGAGTCCTCCCTTCGCCCTGCAGAATGCAAAAAAAATTTTGGTTCTCTTGGTATTCAGTCCCCTTCCACCTAGAATGTATGAAAGGCATCACTCTTCATACATTCAGGTTTAAGTTGATTGATTAGGGGCAGTTGTTGCACCCCAAAATATGCCTTTGGTTTTCTAACCCTAACTGGCTTATGTTCACATCCATACGCATTCGTCATGACATTAATTATGCATTGCATTGGGCTTCTGACATGGGATCATAGTGTATTCTTCTCAATGTAGAGCTTTCTTCATTTCAAGGAGTGTTTCAGTAGCATTCAGAGCTGAACAAACAGTCGTCAAAGTCTTCGAGCATTTATTTTGCTCAGTAGATGGTTTGATTATTTCAGAGTCAAGAGCAGAAAGCACATAGTTCATATGGACTTGTTCCAGACAAGCTATCTATCATGTTTCAGGCATTATTCAAGGGCTTTATCAGTGGCTAAGATTCATATGCGAAGCCATGCTCAGAATAGGTTGAAATGAGGTGATTTTTGCATTTTTGACTTGATGTAATCGATTAACCAAATCATGGTAATCGATTACATCACCTCCAGAAGGCGCCATTTTTCAAATTTGTGAGCATGTAATCGATTAACACATCTGGTGTAATCGATTACACCCAGTCAGTTTGGCCAAAAATAGTAGATTTTCAGCACTATAGCAATTTCAAATTCATTTAAATCACTTGGATTTAATCTTACATAAGTAGAAGGATCTAGAGCATTGTAATTAATTTCATTTTCCCCCATAATTCAAATAATTTCCATTCCTAATTCCAAACCAAAAATCCAATCCTCATTCAAAACCAATTTCCAAACCTCATTTTCATTCCATACCTAGATCATATTTAAACACTTGGCTCCAGTTTAAGAGGAAAAATTCACACAAATTAATTTTTTCTGATTTCTCTACACTTCACACTAAAATTCTCTCAAATTCTCTCTCACTTTTCACTCTCCATTTTCATCTTCATCCCTAACCTCACCAAAGCTCTTCCATTAGAGTTAAAAAATTCTTCATTGGAATTTGTTAATCCTTGAGCTAAACCTTCATCAATTCCTTTCATCAACATCAAATTCTGCAATTGAAGTTGATTTAGATCTAGATCTGAATTTTGGAAGTTTCTTGAAGTGATTTTGAAGCAATTCTAACTTCTTTCATTGTTCTTCAACTTTTCTTGTGAGGAATTCATTGGATCTCTGGTTTTCTTTGCTTGATCTATCAAATTCTGTTTGTAACAATTACCAAAGCTTGCCTCAGCTTTGTAGGTTGGTGATTCTTAGATCCAAACGCCTTTTAACTTATTTTGCAGCTTTCACAATGTAGATCCTTGGGTTTTTATGTAAATTGATCCATTGATTTAATTGTTTGATGTTGTTGATGTTTGATTGATTCAATAAGTACTTATTTGATCATAATTGTTGTGATTTTTGTGTCCAATTGCATGCTATTACATGTTGCATCTGATAATTTAATTGATGCTGGAAAAGTGCTTTTGAAAACTAATTTTTACTATTTCTACATTGTCGCTCCCGGGATTTTCATCCTAGTACAAACGCGAAAGTGGCACCGAACAGAGTCGCCAGCAATGTGTATTTATCCCATGAGAGGGAAAGGAAACACCGCATAAACCTGAAGAGAAGGAAAAGCGTGGTCTCGCGACCAAGAGAAATGGGTTCGGGAGTCGGTTACGCGTGAGGAAGGTATTAGCACCCCCACGCGTCCATCGTACCCGATGGGATCCACGCGTGTTTGTCTCGATCAAAGGGTGTAAAGAAAGGATACTGGAAAAGGAACTGAAAGAAAGAAAGGAGAAAGAAAATAAAAGGAACGGGAAACAAATGTAGGGAAAATAAAAGAAGTGCTCGCATGGGCCCTACCCCACTGCCTACGTATCTCATCGGGAGCATGAGAATCAGAGCGACGTAGTTCCCCTCACTAGGGATGGATTGTTTGTATTTTAGAGAACGGCTTACGTTCTAGCTCAGGTGTTGCAGGCTCGCTGGTCCGAGTGCGTTACCATCTTGTAAGAGAACGAGTAGAAGCGCGTTCGTACGCTAAGAGTGAATGAGATGAGAAAAGAATTCCCGAAGGAAAGACGTTATTGTTTGTTTTGTCTTTTAGAAGTTTTTTCATTTGTTTGCATATGACAGTGTATCTGAATCTTAGTCATTGGAATGTGTACATTCTCACATTCCAAGATAGAATGAGCAAGAAAACACACTAAGAGTGAAGAAGACCCCCACACTTAGTTCCAATTGTCAAGGTTCAACCACACTAGCATACTTGTGTTTATTAAGTGTTTTTGTTGATTATGGGGTGAAGAAGTGTTTTTTTATTATTTGCACCTTCAACAAGTATTGCATTTAAGTCCCTCATACAAGATCAAATGTTTAACACCTTGACCCAAGATGGGCTATATGCTACACATTCTAAGATTACAAGAGAAGACCCCTTATAATCTTTTCTTTATATGAAAGGCCTAAATGCAATAAATGCCTACCTTTATTATATGTTTTGAATTTTCTTTAAGAGATGAGAAGAGAGACTCAAGAGAGGAGAAAAGGTAAAACCTATGTGGACTAAGACTCAATCCTAATTGAAGATTAAAGGGAGTGATCCTAAAGGTTTGTGAGGTTTCAACCTAAAGTCTAAAGAAAGAAAGAATTAAACAATTCACTTCTAAAGTAGAAGATGAATTGTAATTCAAAAAGGGAAAGTAATGAGTTATTAAAAGAAAGCACATAAGTGCTTAACAAAACATAAAATGGAATTGTAAAAGAGAAAGGATAGAAGTTGAATGTGGATTCCTTATCCACACTCAATTGAAACTTACCAAAGCCCCTACATGGTTAGTAAACATGTATAAGAAGTATAAGAAGTAAAAGAACATGTAATGCATCATAAAACTCAAAAGAATTAAATGAGAAACCAAATCCTAGAGCCACAACCAGAATGTACATCATATGGAAACCAATGGTTATTATCAATCAAACTCAAGTGGATAGGCAACAAACATCCTCCATGACATTAGAACATGATATCATAAGAAAAGGAAGAATGAAAGATGAAAGAGAAAAGAAGAAATGTGCATAAATGGAACATGTAATCCATGGATCAGAATTGAAATGAAATGAAAGATGATTCACAAACATCTCACAAGTATTCATGCATGACACATCAAAGCATTTAAGAAGTGATAGAAGAAGTAGGATTGAAATGGAAGTTCCAAACAAAGGAAAGTGCAAACACAACATGTTAAAGGTGCAAAAGGTTCAAATGATAATCAACAAGCAAAGATGACATATGATATGTATCAATATCCTATAATGTCAAGAGTGTAGCTCACCAAATAGGCAAATGATCATGCAAGTATACACAAAAGAAAACATGTAAACATGCACAAAAGATTACAATGATATGACATGTTATAATGCTTTAAATGAAATGCTTCAAACAAAAATCAAATGGCCTCATGAAAATTATGAAAACATGGTATTGAAGTTCACTAATCAGAGATGAATCACATATCAAAGTAGCATGCAAGGAACCAAGGCAAAATGATGTCAAACAATGCACTTAGGTCACATAGACATATCATACAAAGTAGCACAAAAGTGAACACCAAACATGCCATAAAATGACCTAAAAAAATCAAACAAAAATCACTTAACATACCTCAAGATGATGATGACTCAATGCAAAAAGAAGAGCATCAAAACAATTTTTAATGATCAAGAACAAAATTAAACAAAAGCATGTACCACATTAAGAATGCACACCAAAGAAATTCAAAGAAAATTATGGAACAGGGGTAAAAAGGTAATAAAATTAAGAAACAAAATCATGAAAAAATTTCTAAATGTTTTAAGAAGGCTCATGAATTTTTGTGGAATTTTATGATGCTATTTAGTATTTTTAAAAATTAAAAAGAAAACGTGTAGCAAAAATAAAAAAAAATGCAATGCAAAATGTATGGGGGTGCATGCCTAGTAATTACTCAGTTCAAAAATGGTTTGGGCTTAAGGCATGGGGGTGTGGATATCAATCTGACTAGGTTCAATAACACGCATAACATAATAACAAGCGTACACTCTCAGTCAACAAAATTGACTCACTCATGGCCATTGGATCAAGTCAAGGTCAAACGAAAGTCAAAGTAACCAGATCTAACACACGCGCGTGAGTGACCACACAACATACAGTGTGCCACACCACATAATGTTCACTCGGATTAAAATAAAACATGTGCCACGCATGTGACATTTTTATGCGCTGTCATCACACAAGCCACACGACGATGAACATCCAACGGTCCACGTTCAAACTGCAAATAAAACCCTAAACAAGTTCACCGGCCGGAGAGGGACCTCCGGTCACCTTCTCCGGCGCGAACCACCACCTGCAACACTCACATGTTCACCAAAACACACAAATCGCCTACCAAATTGAAGTTAAGCTCATGTAGATCAAGAATATGCTCATAAAAACAACGAAACATGCACACACAGCAAGAACAGAGGAGATGAACTTGTGCCCTAACTTTTGGATCTAAGCCTTTAAGAAGCTCTATCAACTAGCCAGAGTTCAAATGCTCCTAGTGAGCTCATATCACCATGAAAACAACAAAATAAACAAGTAAACGTGAGAGGAGAGTTTGTAAGCTTCGGAACCTGATCTTGCAGTCCTTGTAGAGTCTGAGAAAACCAGAGGAAATGCTTGCTTCTTCCTTAAGCTTCACTTGGCCAAATAAAGGCTTTGATGAAGATGATGATTCAGGGGAGAAGAAATGAGATCCAAGCTCAAAAATCAGTTGCTCTTTGGTGAAGTTGAGAGAGAATCATAGAAGATTGAGGAGTAGGCTGAACAATATGAACTCGAAGCTTCCTTGCAATGGTGATGTTGAGAGTAGAGCAGAGAGAGTTTTTTGGAGAGAATGTGGAAGAATCAGAGAGAAAATTAGAGAGTGTTTGGGAGTGAAATGAGAAGAATGGAGTTGAAAATGAAATTAGAGTGTGAGTTTTCTATTTATAGTGTGAGTTTAACTATGGTTTAGTGAGTGGAGTTAAATGAGTTAGCATGGTTAAACTGAGTGCACCCTAACTAACTGAGCCAAGTTAGTTAGGGCGAGTTATCCATGGCTGTAATTGTGTGATGATGGTTCATGGTGAGTTATGGTGGGAATGAAGAGAAAATGGTGTGGCACGGCTGGTACAGCATGAAGCTTGTTCAACAAGTTGTTCTTTCTATTTTTATGTAATGCACGTGCTCATGTGCATGGACATGTGATGAATGTTTGGTTAAATGAAGAAAGAGTTGGAGAGTGAGCAATGCACGGGCAAACTGAGACCACAACAACAACATTCATTTTTCTGGTTTTTTTGTGACAGTTTGGAAATAATGCAAACATGGATGTTTAATGGTGATTTTCTCTTGGCATTGTGGATGATCTAATGAGTTCTTGGAGACATTGGAAAGAGGGGATGTAATAGGACAACTTTGATATGAAAATTGAATTGAAATGGGGTTTGGAGTAAGTTGCAAAATGACTTATATTACATAAGCTTGAGACTGGTATGAGGGCGTGGGAAAGGTTGGTTAACAAGGTAACATGGCACCTAGGTTCTCAGCATGATCATAGCACATTGGACTCAACATAACTTCTTGACCTTTGATCAAATGAAAAAAACATGAACACCAATCTTAAAGATCTCACATAGAGGAACAACTTTCATGTTGAAAGATTTTTCATTTGAGGCCTCTAACCATGAGTAATTGATCTAAACATTTGGCCCACCATGTGTTTGTGAAAATGACACGCGCGTGACCTGAAAATTGACCAAGCTGACTTGCATTTTGCCCTAGTTTTCCCCAACTTTAATCATCCATATCTCACTCAATTTTTATCCAATGGAGATGTTCTACACATGGATTTGAAGCTTGAAACAAGATCTTTTGTTGTGGCCGAGTGGAATTTTCATTTGGTGTTTCAATTTTAAATGGCCTTGGCTCAAACTCTGATGCAAAATGGCCAAAACTTGCTATTTTTAGTAACCCTTCTTCATCCAAAAATGGCAACTTTCCACATCTTGATTTTTTCATGATTCCTTTGGGGTTTCTTGACCAAATTTTGTACATTGGACATATGTAACATGAATTTCATGATTTTGGGCTCAAAAAGTCAAGAGTTGACTTTTTCCTCTGATTATTTGACCTGGCCCCAATTTTCCTGATTTCTGATCTTTCTTCCAATTGAAACACTTCCAAAACCAATTGAGAGGCAATTTTCCATACACATACACTTAAGAACATGTAGAATACCATGACATCAAGTTTTGTCCAAAAAATCAAAGATTCCCTGATTTAATGGGAAACCCTAGTTTTGGTGCCCACCTCCTAGGAGAAAATGTGCAGTCTTCAATTTCAAATTCCTCAGAGTATGTTGTGTATCCTCTTAAAGGATGATGAGATATACCATTTGAGGATGATTTTGGATCAATGAGCTATCTCTTTTGAGGGTTTTCCTTCAGTTTTTGAACCTCTTGCATAGTGAAAGATGTAATGCTTCAATCTCCCATTGTATCTCTCATCCTTGAGGTTGTGGATGATCAATTGAGATGGTATGAGACATGAAAGACCTCTTGGCTTACCTTGAGGGCACTTGATTGACCTTTTTGTGCTTTGAATGATCCCTTGATTGTCCACCTTCCACCTGATCACATGCCCTGATGGTAAGAAGGATGCTATGCTTCATTTTTCTATGTTAAATGCAATGTAATGTTAATGAGGTGGATATGATATGATAAATGATAATGCCATGCTATGATGACAAAGAGGGAGAGCAAATTTTGGGGTATTACAGCTGCCCCTATTCAAGCGCCGTAGACCTGAATGCCTGAAAGCAATTGCTTTCGGACTTTCAAGGTATATAGTGATTGAATACCAAATATAACCAAAAATTTGCTCTGGATGATGAGGAAGAAACTCCCCCGACATTGCTGGCTTGAATCTTCAATGAAACATTGTCGGAGAAAACTGTCTTTTGAACGACACCAGACGACTGTTGGCTTGCCACACTGCTGGTGGACTTTAATAATGTCTTTTATGCAATTCCAGACGACTACTGGCCTGCCACGCTACTGGTGGACTTTAGAAATGTCTTTTTGAACGACGCCAGACGACTACTGGCTTGCCACACTGCTGGTGGACTTTAAAAATGTCTTTTTGAACGACGCCAGACGACTACTGGCTTGCCACACTGCTGGTGGACTTTAATAATGTCTTTTATGCAATTCCAGACGACTACTGGCCTGCCACGCTACTGGTGGACTTTGCAGCTTCGTGCCACCCGAAGATGGACTTTTTCCAATCCACTGTTGGACTTTTGCCACCCGAAGACGGACTTTTGCCAATCCACTGTTGGACTTTTGCCACCCGAAGACGGACTTTTGCCAATCCACTGTTGGACTTTTGCCACCCGAAGACGGACTTTTGCCAATCCACTGTTGGACTTTTAGCCAATCCACTGTTGGACTTTTGCCACCCGAAGACGGACTTTTGCCAATCCACTGTTGGACTTTTGCCACCCGAAGACGGACTTTTGCCAATCCACTGTTGGACTTTTGCCACCCGAAGACGGACTTTTGCCAATCCACTGTTGGACTTTTAGCTGCTTTGCCACCTGAAGATGGACTTTTGCCAATCCACTGTTGGACTTTTAGAATATGCCACCCTTAGATGGACCTTTCGCCAATCCACTGTTGGACTTTTGGAATATGCCACCCTTAGATGGACCTTTCGCCAATCCACTGTTGGACTTTTGCCACCCGAAGACGGACTTTTGCCAATCCACTGTTGGACTTTTGCCACCCGAAGACGGACTTTTGCCAATCCACTGTTGGACTTTTGCCACCCGAAGACGGACTTTTTCCAATCCACTGTTGGACTTTTGCCACCCGAAGACGGACTTTTGCCAATCCACTGTTGGACTTTTGCCACCCGAAGACGGACTTTTGCCAATCCACTGTTGGACTCTTAGAATTTGCAAAATTGTATTACTCTCTGCATCTGTGTCAGACATCTATGCTGACTCTGCTGAGGAGCAAAGACCAATGATTTGACTTTGGAGACTCCTGAAAGGATAACCTCTCCACTGGAGAATGAATGAACAATCCGTCTGCTTCGAATTGTCAAGCTTGCCAAAAATAAATTGGACTTGAAGAATAATAAATCTGCCAAGAATCACTTCATCTGTTGGGGGAATGAATTCTGGTCACAGCGATTCCGCTGGGGACGAGAATTTCTTTGCATGGCGTCTTTCTAGGGGAGAGAAGTCATAAAAACTCTGCTTGGGGATCTATCCAATCCAAGACCCTTTGTAGGGGTTATCCACCTTCTGACCCGGCTGGGGAAAGGCTGTACCATCCTTGTTGAGGAATAGATTATGTCGATCTTATAAACCTCTGCGGGGAGAACAACAACTCAGCTGGGGAGTATTGCTGACAAGATTCGATGCTGACCTCTGTGGGGATACCATTACCAGAGACACAATCTTGCTGGGGATCAGGGCTACTCTGCCAGGGATATGCAAATCCTGATTAGAACATTCCATTGCAACTTGCTAGGAAGGAGTCCTTAGAGATCTGTTGGGGAAACCCAAAGCAAATCCACAGTAGTCTGCTGAAGAATATGACTGTCAAGCTTAGGATAAGTACCACAATGCCCCATGTTAGGCGAGCTTCCCTTTAGACAATTCCGTTAGGGATGACGAGTTTATAGCAAACTCTGCTGGAGGAAACTGCTTTAAAACGTCTCGTGCTGGGGAATGCCTTTTGAGAGGATTTTACAGAAGACCAACTGTCCTCAAACTCTACTGGGGACAATCAACACTTCATGCTGGGGAAACAAACATGCCCCATGCTTGGACAAACCAACAATTCGTCCCCAAAGAGGATGTCATAAGAGGATTTTACAGAAGATTTAGCCTCTTCAAACTCCTGCGACTTCGCTGGGGATAATGACCATCAGTTTCAGTATCGGCGAGACCACTCTTCTGGGGAATTTGCGACCGTTATCGACACAGAAAAGCTTGTAGCTGTTGGAAGGACTGAATAAGAGAATCGACTTAATAAGATACCACGATACCCAGTTGAGCTCAATTCGTTGATATCGAATCGTCGTGACCGACCGTCGACCGAATGATGGACTTAATCAGTGAACATTGTGACAAAAGGGTGACCACCTTTCTCGAACATGATTGCCCCAGTCTTCTGCATGGAAGTAAGTGATTACTCGTCTAGAAGACATGATCCCGTGATCTCGCAAAGGCTTCAATTTTTCCTTTGAGCCTAGTATGAGGCTGCTACCTGCAAGCAAAGGATATGCACGTATACCCCGTGCGAGATATGACTTCTGCAACTGAGAAAATCTAACTCTGAACCACCACTTGTTGGGGAGAAAGGTTTGCATGCAATCTCTTGCTGGAGAACATTATTAATGAAGCCTGCTGAAGACGGGGACCAAAAATGCCTTGGGTTGGAATGCCCCTTAGTTTCACTCCTTTTGGCTGATTGACTGCATATGCGTGACCAACTGTTTTTCTTCACTTGTCCCAAACCAACATGGTCCACCGGAAGAAATTGTCCCAAGAGGATTTTACAGAAGACTTGACATCCAAAACGCTTCAATGTCTTCAAACTCTCGTAGAGATTCGTTGGATCTCGCCGTAACTGCCCCAGACCGCATGGATTACTTAGAAGAAGTCATCGCATGAGGATTTTACAGAAGACTTGGCAAGCTCAATGCTTCAGTGTCTTTAAACTCTTGTAGAGATTCGTTGGATCTCGACGTAACTTCCCCAGACCGTATGGACTACAGAGGAATTCGCCTTGAAAAGATTCATGAACAATCTCATACCACCGTGGGATATTCTGTCCCAGTATTCTGAACTCTGGATAGGCTGATTAGTCGTTTGGATGGACTAACTTCTCGTGCTCTTGGTATAGCTTGCCCCAGTATGAACCTTGAAGTGGTTTTGCCCCTGACTACTGATCTTCGAAGGAAAACCAAAAATGCTTGCATTTGTAGGGATTTGAATCTCGCAATAATTGCCCCAGTTTGGTTGAACTTTGAAGAGATTTCTCTACGTGATTGGCTCAGATGAGCTACACCTTAAAGAGATGGTTCGACGTGATTGCCCCAGATCGACTACGTCTTAGCACAACTTGTTGGGAAAGCCCCTGCCCAACAAAGTTTCCTGAGGAAGTACCATTGGATATGGCTGCCCTTCGGGAGTTTCAGGATCCTCAACTCGACAAGATTAAGCTTCTGGACTGAATTTCCATATGTAAACTTCTTTTGATGTCAAACAAATGTATGCAAGCAGAAAATGTTTTATTCTGAGAATGAAAATTCTAATGCAACACAACATGTTAATCTCGAAGTTTTACTAAAAAGATGTAGCAAACCCTTTTGTGAGCGAATCACGGGTTAGGATACGACATTAATTTTTGAAAGAAATAATGCAATGCACATGCAACACCAACAAAGATCTTTTAGCACAACTGATAGGAGTCAGGAACGCTATCTCTTGGTAGTATGCCTTTGAAATAACCCTGTTTCAATTAGGACTTTTGAGGGTTGTAACGGGGCCTGGTTCACGGTTTTGAGAAAAAAGGATTTATGGCTCAAAGTTTATTGGTGCCCACCCACTCTTCGTGATGTTCTCCAGTCCTACGTTCAGCTAATTTGCACAAGCGTTCGCCTCTCAAAAGATTTCGTGATCTTTAAGGAACCCATGCATCTGATGGTTTGACACCTAATGAGGCTATGGAGTAACAGTCACCCCTTTTGTCTTTTGTGCGTAGTCACACGACTTTGTTCTTGCTCGAGGATTTTCTTTTGTAATCCTTTTGGTTTCACATTCTTTTGCTTTTTGATCCCTAATTTTTGCCTGGACTGATTCTTTTGAATCTTGGATTTCGGAGTCCAGCGGGATGCCCTAACTTTTGCCTAAGTTGCTTGTTTTCAAGTTTCAACTTAGCGGGCTTTTTCATTTTTTCTTCTTTTTCTTTTTCTTGAACACGTCGTGTGACACTGGCTTGTCTTGACTTTGTTGAAAGGGTTGTGACTGCCTCACTCTTTGATTGTTGATGGATAACCATTGTGGTTTCACATCTCTTGACCTCTCAGCGGTGAATTAAAAGGTAATGGATCCTCAGATGCACACTCCTTTTGAGGTTTGAACGCTTGGTCAAACTAACTGACGCATACCCTGCCCCTGGGTTAAATGTGAGGGTTTTTTCATACGAAAGAAACTCCTACTTCAAGGCTCAAAGGGGTTAACGAGGGTCTATCTCCCTTATATCTCCAGTGTTTGAGGAGTTGAAACAATGCCTGTACATCCTCAACAGGGTTCTTATTCCAAAGCACACCATTAGAGATTTTTGCGTTTTCAGATCATCATTCTCCCTCATAGAGTTTAAGCAAGAAAAATGGTATTACAGTACACATTAGCATTAAATGAGTAAACACAAATGAAATTCTTCAAGAAAACATATTCATTGCATTAAAATCCTCATACCAAATACAAACAAATTTTAACATGCGAACAATGTCTGAACGAACAAATAAAGACTACATATGAAAATGCAGCAAGGAAAATAAAGATTGTCGTTGTTGAGAAGGCTTGGCTCCGTCTAGACTGACCACTTCTGGTGATGTTCTTGTAACTTTGAGCACTCACCATGGTACAGAAGCTTCACCTTGTGGGGTACCGTCTGGGGTGATAACCTTTGAGTCAATCAAATCCTGCACCTTGTGCTGGAACACATTACAGTTATCAAGTGTGTGCCCAAATGTTCCTGAATGGAACTCACAGCTAACACTCATGTCATAGTCCGGAGGAATGGGGTATGGCACGGGCATGGCCCTTCTCAGCTGGATTTGCGAACTTTTGAGCAAACGAGCCAACAACTGACTGTACGGAATAGGAATAGGATCAAATGTCCTCTTGGGCTTCCTTGGTCTGAGTAGCCTCCGCTGCTGATAATCTTGCTGCTGCTGGTTCGGGCGCCCAACCTGGCCCTGCACTTTCCTTTCTGCATTCGGCTGAGGCACAAATAAGGGTTGCTGACATAGGTCTTCTGCAACACAGGGTTGTGGAAGAGATCCCTGACGCGAGGTAGACCCTTTGGAAAAGGAGAGAGTCCTCAGTTCCCTTGCAACAATGGGAGTGACATCACTTGGTTTACCAGCACCAACTGATGCAAACTTGATTGCCCCTGAATCAATTAGCTCCTGGACTTTATGCTTGAACCTGGTACAATTCTCAACATTGTGACCAGGTGCCCCAGAATGGAACTCACATCTAGCCTTAGCATTAGGTCCCAGAGGAATCTTCTTGGGCAACGGTCCCAAACTAACACACTCAACCAGCTTGAGCTCGAGCAAGTAAGAAAGCAATTGCGCATACGAAATCGGAATGGGATCGAACTTCCTCTTAGGCCCCTCTGACTTAGGATCCTCTTGGAAATCAGGAAGTGACTGCTGATGCGAGAGCTCTGAACCTTTAGCTTTCAGAGGAGATTCACGAAGCAATCCATGATCTAAAGCATATCCCAAAGAGATGGGAGGAGTAGAGACCTCTGTTGTGGAAGCGGGCACATGATCATTTTCCTTTTTTAACACCTTATTCAAGATTTCCATGACCAGGCCCATATGAATCTTCATCTGGTTGACTTCCTCCCTCAGTAGTTCCTGACCTCGGGACAGCGCCTGAATGTCCCCTATAAAATGCCCCAATTGGGCCCTCACCCCAGCCAAATCCTTCTGCATTTGATCCATGATTCTTACTTGATTTCTTCGCGTCGAATATCGGTGAATATGATTCTCAGCTATACTGCCTGAAACCAAATAAAGGTTAGAGACCCCGCAACGAGTACCTGAAAAGAAAGTAACAAAAATGCAAAATGATATGCAATGCCATGCAATGCTATGTTTGTCATTTCCGAGGTGCTTTATACCCTGATTCCAATCCAAACCACAGAAATCTGAAGACCAGAAATCGTGATATAAAGAGACGTATCGTGGTCATGTGCTTGTGTGCAGCTATCTGATAAGGAATAATTCTGAATAAAAATGCTCATACTCATTCAACAAAGTATTCAAGTACATTTAAGAAAGGCTCATCCGCAAATGCAATACAAGGAAAAATGGATCCATCAACAAGCCTGATGGTAACCATTAACAACAAAATATAAGGAAAAGAACATCAGTCTGACAATTCCACATCCTTCAGCTTATCACTTGAGTATTTGATCTCCTCAAAAAGTATACGGGTATGCTGGTGATTCGGCTTTTCAATCATCTCTTTGATCAAGACATCCCTTTTCTCAAGAGCTTCATTTAAAGAACCCATATGCAGTATCAGAGCCTCGTCATCACACACTCCTTTGTGTCTCTTTATGCCGGCTTGCGTCTTGAGTATCTCCCTTTCTATCATGACTTCTTCAAGCTCTTTCTTGGTATTCCTCAGCTCACCTCTAGCTTCTTCTAGCTGTTCTTGACTCTTACCGAGGCTTTCCCGATACTTTCTCCTCTGCTCATGCGCCTTTTCAAGCTCTTCGTCCTTAATCTGCAACTGTTCCTGTAATTCAGCATTCTCTATCCTAACTTCATCCCAAGCGTGCTGAAACTTTGTTAACTTTTCTTTGGTCTGTGCTAACGCCTGTTTGGTTTGCTTGTGGGCTTGAGTAGCATCATCAGCACCTTTACTAATCTTCCGGAAATGTTGGGCTCTTCCAGCAAAGTCTTTCTCTTTTGCAGTTAGGATTTGTTCAGCATCTTGGGCTTTCCGCTCCAGCTCTTTGTTGGCATGTAGAGCATTCTGAAGACGGCTACTCAACTCGGAATTCTCTCCTTGGAGCTTTTTCACTAAGGCTTGCAACTTGTCAACTTCTTCCATAGTAGCAATGCTTTTTGCTTTCTCCTTCTTCGGATACAAAAAGGGTGCCTTACCAAAAGGCAAGAGAAAATCTTCAACTCTTTTCTTCACCCACTCTTCATATGCTGGATAAACCCGGTTGTTAGGCTTGCCTAGAGTAACTTTCCACTTTTTCAGTATGCTACCCCAGCTTTCAGAAGCTTTCTGTGCTGCTTCCCAACCATCTGATGTATGAAAATAGAGGGACTCCTCCACATCTCTCTTAATAGGCGGACCTGTCAGGGCATACCCAAATTGTCGAATGGCCAAAGAAGGATTGTAGTTAATCCCACCCATTCTTCCTATCAGTGGAACATTAGGGAACTTACCACAGCTGTGGATAATATTCTTGCCAATCAACCCATGATCTACCCATACGATATCCTTGGCCACCAATCCCATTAAACGCTGTTTCCACTCTAGAGAATCTTTGGAATCCACAAAAGCCCCTGATTGTGGTAAACGGCCCGCAAACCACTTATAGAACAAGGGTGCACAACAACGAATTATCCCTCCTCTTTTCTTTTCGTTTCGGTTGTACAACGAGTAGTGAAGATCTCCCAATAGCGTTGGCACCGGGTTCTTCATCATGAATATTCGTATAGCGTCCGTATCAATAAAATCCGGCTCGTTGGGAAACAACACTATGCCGTATATACAAAGGGCTAGCAGAGCATTAAAAACAAGCCACTTCTCGCCTTTAGCTGCTTCCTGGGCCTTCTTAATCAGATATCCCAGCTTGTAACCACGAATCTTTCCTTTGTTGGAGACATTGGCGTCTAACTCTGATTTGCTCAAATAAAGAGCACCAGCCACTTTCCCAAAGTCAAGATCCCCCACCGATCCAAAGAAAGGGGGCTCCTCCTTGATAGCAATCACCAACATGTTGGAATACTCCTCCAAGGTTGGAACCAACACATAGTCTGGAAATACAAAACACCTCAGAGGCGGATCATAGAACTGCATCAACGTATGGAGACCTCTGGCTTCATAATCACTGACATTACGGACCATAGATAAAATCCACCCATATTTCTCTTCAAAAGCTTCTCGTACTGCAGGGCTCGCCATTCCCTTCAGCATAACAATAGGGCCTAAAGTAGGCGTAAGGAACTTATAGCTGATGATATTCTTCCTCTCTTTAGTGTTCATCTTTGCAGGGACCTGATGACTGGAATCAAGGGTAATATATGCACCTGGAAATGAATAAACATGTATGTTAAAATATGATAATGCAATGCAAAGGGCAATGTGATCAGGTAATCATGTGTCTGTGCTGAACTGTGAACGGTGTCAGTGTAGCTCTGAGACTAATATAGAACCATAGAGAAGAACCATCTGAATACAATAGGATGAAACTTCCTTTTTATGCACTGATGATAGAAAAAAACGGGTATGTAGGAGGTCATGGTTACCTGCAAACCTGTAAACAACCCGCCCTTCTCACATGTGGGTACTAGGATGTTCAGTATCCCGGGCTCTCAGGTCAAGAAATGATGATACGTTCACCATTTCTGGTTTGGCATCATCATCAATCGAGGAGGCCTCAACTGATTCTCCAAAACAAAAAGGTCCTCAGCTTCTGGTACTGAGGTCGAGAAGTAATAGTACATTCATCCCTCAGGGTACAGTACTATCGCCAATCGAGGAGTGCCTCCGCTGATTCTCTTTCAAAAAGGGATGTCCTATAGCAAGTTCCCAGCATTGGGTCCTCGGATCGAGAATGTGCAATGGGTTTGCCACGGAATGTGGTCTGCCACTGTCACAACTCGGGAGGAATGCCGCAACTGAGTCCTCGGGAATGGTCACCAGAGTCGACAGTTCCTCAAGAGAATAACCACTGGCCTGCATAACATGCAGTAGCAGAAAGCTCCCGATAGAACCTCGTCTGGTTGTGGGTCTCATGAACAACAATACGTGGTCACCACCACGCAAGCGTCACGACTATCCACTCTAATACCTATGGGTGTACTCAAGCCTTGGTAGTGGGCTCATATCTCAGAACACCCTGCCCGCCAAACAGAAAACAACAGCACGATCCAGCATAATAATGATATGTAATGCAGTAAATGCGATAAATACAGTAAAATACAGTAAAGCAGCAATACAATAAATAGCAATACAATACAACAGTAAATACAGCAACATACTACATCAAAGTAAACACCCAATGAA
Source organism: Lathyrus tuberosus (assembly GCA_022829125.1). Lineage (NCBI taxonomy): Eukaryota > Viridiplantae > Streptophyta > Magnoliopsida > Fabales > Fabaceae > Lathyrus > Lathyrus tuberosus. The sequence continues at coordinate 1,332,812 of JALAZF010000422.1, forward strand.
AGAAAAACAGACAGGCGCTAGGATTGACTCGCTAAGGAAACCAGAGATTCTGGGTTCGATCCCCAGCAGAGTCTCCAGCTGTCGCTCCCGGGATTTTCATCCTAGTACAAACGCGAAAGTGGCACCGAACAGAGTCGCCAGCAATGTGTATTTATCCCATGAGAGGGAAAGGAAACACCGCATAAACCTGAAGAGAAGGAAAAGCGTGGTCTCGCGACCAAGAGAAATGGGTTCGGGAGTCGGTTACGCGTGAGGAAGGTATTAGCACCCCCACGCGTCCATCGTACCCGATGGGATCCACGCGTGTTTGTCTCGATCAAAGGGTGTAAAGAAAGGATACTGGAAAAGGAACTGAAAGAAAGAAAGGAGAAAGAAAATAAAAGGAACGGGAAACAAATGTAGGGAAAATAAAAGAAGTGCTCGCATGGGCCTTACCCCACTGCCTACGTATCTCATCGGGAGCATGAGAATCAGAGCGACGTAGTTCCCCTCACTAGGGATGGATTGTTTGTATTTTAGAGAACGGCTTACGTTCTAGCTCAGTTGTTGCAGGCTCACTGGTCCGAGTGCGTTACCATCTTGTAAGAGAACGAGTAGAAGCGCGTTCGTACGCTAAGAGTGAATGAGATGAGAAAAGAATTCCCGAAGGAAAGACGTTATTGTTTGTTTTGTCTTTTAGAAGTTTTTTCATTTGTTTGCATATGACAGTGTATCTGAATCTTAGTCATTGGAATGTGTACATTCTCACATTCCAAGATGGAATGAGCAAGAAAACACACTAAGAGTGAAGAAGACCCCCACACTTAGTTCCAATTGTCAAGGTTCAACCACACTAGCATACTTGTGTTTATTAAGTGTTTTTGTTGATTATGGGGTGAAGAAGTGTTTTTTTATTATTTGCACCTTCAACAAGTATTGCATTTAAGTCCCTCATACAAGATCAAATGTTTAACACCTTGACCCAAGATGGGCTATATGCTACACATTCTAAGATTACAAGAGAAGACCCCTTATAATCTTTTCTTTATATGAAAGGCCTAAATGCAATAAATGCCTACTTTTATTATATGTTTTGAATTTTCTTTAAGAGATGAGAAGAGAGACTCAAGAGAGGAGAAAAGGTAAAACCTATGTGGACTAAGACTCAATCCTAATTGAAGATTAAAGGGAGTGATCCTAAAGGTTTGTGAGGTTTCAACCTAAAGTCTAAAGAAAGAAAGAATTAAACAATTCACTTCTAAAGTAGAAGATGAATTGTAATTCAAAAAGGGAAAGTAATGAGTTATTAAAAGAAAGCACATAAGTGCTTAACAAAACATAAAATGGAATTGTAAAAGAGAAAGGATAGAAGTTGAATGTGGATTCCTTATCCACACTCAATTGAAACTTACCAAAGCCCCTACATGGTTAGTAAACATGTATAAGAAGTATAAGAAGTAAAAGAACATGTAATGCATCATAAAACTCAAAAGAATTAAATGAGAAACCAAATCCTAGAGCCACAACCAGAATGTACATCATATGGAAACCAATGGTTATTATCAATCAAACTCAAGTGGATAGGCAACAAACATCCTCCATGACATTAGAACATGATATCATAAGAAAAGGAAGAATGAAAGATGAAAGAGAAAAGAAGAAATGTGCATAAATGGAACATGTAATCCATGGATCAGAATTGAAATGAAATGAAAGATGATTCACAAACATCTCACAAGTATTCATGCATGACACATCAAAGCATTTAAGAAGTGATAGAAGAAGTAGGATTGAAATGGAAGTTCCAAACAAAGGAAAGTGCAAACACAACATGTTAAAGGTGCACAAGGTTCAAATGATAATCAACAAGCAAAGATGACATATGATATGTATCAATGTCCTATAATGTCAAGAGTGTAGCTCACCAAATAGGCAAATGATCATGCAAGTATACACAAAAGAAAACATGTAAACATGCACAAAAGATTACAATGATATGACATGTTATAATGCTTTAAATGAAATGCTTCAAAAAAAAATCAAATGGCCTCATGAAAATTATGAAAACATGGTATTGAAGTTCACTAATCAGAGATGAATCACATATCAAAGTAGCATGCAAGGAACCAAGGCAAAATGATGTCAAACAATGCACTTAGGTCACATAGACATATCATACAAAGTAGCACAAAAGTGAACACCAAACATGCCATAAAATGACCTAAAAAAATCAAACAAAAATCACTTAACATACCTCAAGATGATGATGACTCAATGCAAAAAGAAGAGCATCAAAACAATTTTTAATGATCAAGAACAAAATTAAACAAAAGCATGTACCACATTAAGAATGCACACCAAAGAAATTCAAAGAAAATTATGGAACAGGGGCAAAAAGGTAATAAAATCAAGAAACAAAATCATGAAAAAATTTCTAAATGTTTTAAGAAGGCTCATGAATTTTTGTGGAATTTTATGATGCTATTTAGTATTTTTAAAAATTAAAAACAAAACGTGTAGCAAAAATTAAAAAAAAATGCAATGCAAAATGTATGGGGGTGCATGCCTAGTAATTACTCAGTTCAAAAATGGTTTGGGCTTAAGGCATGGGGGTGTGGATATCAATCTGACTAGGTTCAATAACACGCATAACACAATAACAAGCGTACACTCTCAGTCAACAAAATTGACTCACTCATGGCCATTGGATCAAGTCAAGGTCAAACGAAAGTCAAAGTAACCAGATCTAACACACGCGCGTGAGTGACCACACAACATACAGTGTGCCACACCACATAATGTTAACTCGGATTAAAATAAAACATGTGCCACGCATGTGACATTTTTATGCGCTGTCATCACACAAGCCACACGATGATGAACATCCAACGGTCCACGTTCAAACTGCAAATAAAACCCTAAACAAGTTCACCGGCCGGAGAGGGACCTCCGGTCACCTTCTCCGGCGCGAACCACCACCTGCAACACTCACATGTTCACCAAAACACACAAATTGCCTACCAAATTGAAGCTAAGCTCATGTAGATCAAGAATATGCTCATAAAAACAACGAAACATGCACACACAGCAAGAACAGAGGAGATGAACTTGTGCCCTAACTTTTGGATCTAAGCCTTTAAGAAGCTCTATCAACTAGCCAGAGTTCAAATGCTCCTAGTGAGCTCATATCACCATGAAAACAACAAAATAAACAAGTAAACGTGAGAGGAGAGTTTATAAGCTTCGGAACCTGATCTTGCAGTCCTTGTAGAGTCTGAGAAAACCAGAGGAAATGCTTGCTTCTTCCTTAAGCTTCACTTGGCCAAATAAAGGCTTTGATGAAGATGATGATTCAGGGGAGAAGAAATGAGATCCAAGCTCAAAAATCAGTTGCTCTTTGGTGAAGTTGAGAGAGAATCATAGAAGATTGAGGATTAGGCTGAACAATATGAACTCGAAGCTTCCTTGCAATGGTGATGTTGAGAGTAGAGCAGAGAGAGTTTTTTGGAGAGAATGTGGAAGAATCAGAGAGAAAATTAGAGAGTGTTTGGGAGTGAAATGAGAAGAATGGAGTTGAAAATGAAATTAGAGTGTGAGTTTTCTATTTATAGTGTGAGTTTAACTATGGTTTAGTGAGTGGAGTTAAATGAGTTAGCATGGTTAAACTGAGTGCACCCTAACTAACTGAGCCAAGTTAGTTAGGGCGAGTTATCCATGGCTGTAATTGTGTGATGATGGTTCATGGTGAGTTAGGGTGGGAATGAAGAGAAACTGGTGTGGCACGGCTGGTACAGCATGAAGCTTGTTCAACAAGTTGTTCTTTCTATTTTTATGTAATGCACGTGCTCATGTGCATGGACATGTGATGAATGTTTGGTTAAATGAAGAAAGAGTTGGAGAGTGAGCAATGCACGGGCAAACTGAGACCACAACAACAACATTCATTTTTCTGGTTTTTTTGTGACAGTTTGGAAATAATGCAAACATGGATGTTTAATGGTGATTTTCTCTTGGCATTGTGGATGATCTAATGAGTTCTTGGAGACATTGGAAAGAGGGGATGTAATAGGACAACTTTGATATGAAAATTGAATTGAAATGGGGTTTGGAGTAAGTTGCAAAATGACTTATATTACATAAGCTTGAGACTGGTATGAGGGCGTGGCAAAGGTTGGTTAACAAGGTAACATGGCACCTAGGTTCTCAGCATGATCATAGCACATTGGACTCAACATAACTTCTTGACCTTTGATCAAATGAAAAAAACATGAACACCAATCTTAAAGATCTCACATAGAGGAACAACTTTCATGTTGAAAGATTTTTCATTTGAGGCCTCTAACCATGAGTAATTGATCTAAACATTTGGCCCACCATGTGTTTGTGAAAATGACACGCGCGTGACCTGAAAATTGACCAAGCTGACTTGCATTTTGCCCTAGTTTTCCCCAACTTTAATCATCCATATCTCACTCAATTTTTATCCAATGGAGATGTTCTACACATGGATTTGAAGCTTGAAACAAGATCTTTTGTTGTGGCCGAGTGGAATTTTCATTTGGTGTTTCAATTTTAAATGGCCTTGGCTCAAACTCTGATGCAAAATGGCCAAAACTTGCTATTTTTAGTAACCCTTCTTCATCCAAAAATGGCAACTTTCCACATCTTGATTTTTTCATGATTCCTTTGGGGTTTCTTGACCAAATTTTGTACATTGGACATATGTAACATGAATTTCATGATTTTGGGCTCAAAAAGTCAAGAGTTGACTTTTTCCTCTGATTATTTGACCTGGCCCCAATTTTCCTGATTTCTGATCTTTCTTCCAATTGAAACACTTCCAAAACCAATTGAGAGGCAATTTTCCATACACATACACTTAAGAACATGTAGAATACCATGACATCAAGTTTTGTCCAAAAAATCAAAGATTCCCTGATTTAATGGGAAACCCTAGTTTTGGTGCCCACCTCCTAGGAGAAAATGTGCAGTCTTCAATTTCAAATTCCTCAGAGTATGTTGTGTATCCTCTTAAAGGATGATGAGATATACCATTTGAGGATGATTTTGGATCAATGAGCTATCTCTTTTGAGGGTTTTCCTTCAGTTTTTGAACCTCTTGCATAGTGAAAGATGTAATGCTTCAATCTCCCATTGTATCTCTCATCCTTGAGGTTGTGGATGATCAATTGAGATGGTATGAGACATGAAAGACCTCTTGGCTTACCTTGAGGGCACTTGATTGACCTTTTTGTGCTTTGAATGATCCCTTGATTGTCCACCTTCCACCTGATCACATGCCCTGATGGTAAGAAGGATGCTATGCTTCATTTTTCTATGTTAAATGCAATGTAATGTTAATGAGGTGGATATGATATGATAAATGATAATGCCATGCTATGATGACAAAGAGGGAGAGCAAATTTTGGGGTATTACATACATGTGTAATCAATTAACAGATATGGTGTAATCGATTACACCCTTGCATGTGCCTATTTTTTGTTTTTTGAACAGAGGTAATCGATTAACATACAGGTGTTAATGGATTACACCTGTTGCAGAGTGTGTTTTTTTGCTTGTTTTTGTACTTATCTTGATTCCTTTCCACCTTTAAGCTTCATGACTTGATATATTTGATATTTTTGGAATTTTCTTGAGTTGTTTAGCTTCCATTTGCAATGCGTATGCGAATCTTCAATACATGGTTATTGATTATGTGATTGTTTGCATTCTTGAAGCATGTTCATGTTACTCACTTGTTTATATGTTGACACTTGCTTGTTGATGTTGCATATTCATGATGCCTGATGTGGATACATGTTCATGTGCATTGTCAATTGTTGAACTCCATGAAGCATGTTCATTTGTTCCATTGTTGATGCATGTTCATGATGATTGATTGATCTTTTGTTACATGTTCACATATTTTGCTAGACCTTGCACAACACATGTTCATGTTGCTTGAATTCTTGATGTGTGTTCATGACACTAGCTTAGCCTTGTGGGATACATGATGCACGTTCATGTTGTTGTTTCTTCACCTACACTGCTGTCCTAAGCTATATGTGCTGTTAAATGTTACCATTTTTTTTGTTGCTGCATACATGTCTGTCCTAAAAATATGTGTTGTTAAATGTTGTTGTACTGTTGCTAGAGATACACTGCTGTTCTGATTGAAGCGCTATTGTATGCTGCTGTTTGTGCTTTTTCTTAGCTTTTTGCTTGCTCTTTCAAGTTTCCATAGGGCTTCCTAGTCCAACTTAATTTTTGATTAAGATTGGAGTAGGATAGTGTTGACAGGTGATTTCGACCAAAGGTGGAAAACAAGGAGTCCCATGGCGCGTCGACACCAAAAGGCGTCTCAAGGTATCGATTCGATGCCAGCTAAAGAGATGCGTCGGAGAGATGGCAACAAACCACAGTGTCAGAGGGAAATGAGGTGAAGGGCCAGTCCCAACTTCAAGGATAAGTGCTTGGGCGGGAAAAGTTTGAAAGTTCCAAGAATATGGGAAGTTGAAAAGAAAGTGGGGTGCCACGTGTCAGCTTCAAAGGACATCTGGGTAGACAAACAGCTACATTCTAGGCCTATATAAAGCACTATATTTTCCATTTTTAGAGGTCGCTTTTTTCACATTGTAAGGGAAAACGCTCAACGTACCAAGCTTAGAGAGAAACGAGTTCACTCCCACGAAAATGTACAATTGCGTCCAATTCTACTTAATGCAATTTACTTTCAGCATTTTATTTAAGTTATTGCCTTTTTGTTCTTGTCTTGCCTTTCCTCCGTTTATTTTTCCACTTTGCATCCAAACCCGTCAATCATTAAAACCTTTTACGTCACCAAGGTCACTCCAACGTGACAACTTTCACCGAAAAGCGAGAAATTGAAATACAGCATAAATATACGCTTCCAATTCCTTGTTCTGGGATTTGTGTGGCCGATCCCGCAAGTAAACCTGCGAAGGAAGGCCAACGGTTATTTGCGGCGGCGAACAAATTGGTACACCCGGTGGGACACGTGTGAATTGAGTATATGTTTTTGCGTAGTGGTAAGATGGTAATACCACGTCTGAACGAAGAACCGTCTCCGACGAAAAGTACGGTGGGAACACAAACAACTGATGTTGGCTCTGGTACCGTGTCAGCGGTTTCAACCATCTCTAGTGGACCAACCGCAATGCCGCATCGAAATGACCCTAAATCAACAATGGCAGGGACTACAGGGCAGTATATGCCTAGTATCACCATGCCTATCCCTCGATCGTATGGGATGCCGACGGAGTTCATGTCGAGTTTGCACTCTAGCGGCCATTTGTTTGGGGAAAGTTTGTCCTTAGCGTTTTCACCTTATCTAGGGGCAGGACACATGTCGAACCAGATGGTTCGACCCCCAGGTTTTAATCTTTTCTCTCAATCCATACCGACCTTTACCTCTAGTTCCGTCGCGGTCATGAGGAAACAGATAGATGAGAATAATCATGAGATGGTCCACATGTTGACTCAACAGATGAGTACAATATTGAGACCACTGATACAAGACTCCACACAGAGTTACCAATAGCTGGCGACTCAAATGACACGGATCGGTGACTTCTTAGACACTCCTAGGGCTCAGGGTCGACATACCTCACCGCCTTGACCGGAGACGCCCCTTCGTCAGGATGAAGTCTTCGACGAAACTATTGAACATCCTCGCGAGTTCGAAGAGATCCCTCTGAGGGCCCAAAGGCCTCCTGTGATTGTCCATAGGAACCAAGATCCAGATTTTGTTGTCCAACAGGTTCGACAGGACGCCTTGGCTGGGGACCACAACTTAGAGGCCGTGGTCGAACGCATCATGGTTCGTAATGCGGTAAACCCAGGCCTTCGACGGCCAACCTACACATCCCCATTACCAGACTTCGTATTACAAACAGAATTACCCAGGGGGTGAAAACTGCCAAAATTCACCAAGTTCGTTGGGGAGACAGAAGAGTCCACCGTCGAACACGTCGCTAGGTATCAAACTGAAGCAGGCGACATAGCGAACAATGAGGACTTGAAAATGAAATATTTCCCAAGTTCCCTCACTAAAAATGCATTTACGTGGTTTACCACGTTGCCCCCTCAGTCCATACACTCATGGGCGCAATTGGAGAGACTGTTTCACGAACAGTTCTATATGGGACAGTCGAAAATAAGTCTAAAAGAGTTGGCAAGCGTCAAGCGCAAGGCCACAGAGTCAGTAGACAAGTACTTGAATAAGTTTAGACTTTTGAAAGCACTGTGCTTTACTCAAGTCCCTGAGCACGAATTAGTCGAAATGGACGCCGGTGGGCTAGATTATTCGATCAGGAAAAAGTTAGACACGCAATATCTTAGGGATGTGGCGCAATTGGCTGACCGGTTTCGCCAGGTCGAACGGTTAAAAGCTGAAAAAACCCAGTCTAACAGATATCGTAAAAAAGAAAAAGTGTCCTATGTGGCAGTTGACGAGTACTCGTCCGACGATGAAAAGTTCGTCGATGAGAGTGAGATTCACGTGGCGGAGCTTAAGCCAGGACCTCCCTACACCTGCAAGTTGTTGAAACCATCGAACGGGAAAAATCCCGCCGAAAATGGAAAAACGGATAAATACGTCGCTAAAACTTATACTTTTGATGTGTCCAAATGCGATGAAATATTTGATTTACTGGTTAAAGATGGTCAAATAATTATTCCGCCTGGTTTAAAAGATCCCCCTCTAGAACAAAAGAAAAAGAGGGGATTTTGTAAGTTTCATAATTTCCTTGGTCATAAAACAGCTCAATGTGTTCTTTTCAGGGATCTGGTGCAGAAGGCTTTGAAGGAGGGTCGACTCCAGTTTGGCGAGAAGCCAAAGATGCAGGTTGACACCGACCCACTGAAGGTTGAAGAGGCTTTGTACTTAGAGGTGTATGAATGTATGATGGTCGAAGCTTCTGAAGGTCTCGACAATCCACCAATGGATGAAATGGTAGAATGCATGATGGTCGAAACTACTGAAGGTTCCGACAAGAAAGCTGAGGACAAACTCGAAGCAGTGTACCCCCAGGCTGGCGAAAGTTTGGATGATTTTCAGGAAAAGTGCAGGATACCAATGGCGAAGAGGAGCCAAAATATTCTCCTCAGTCAGATGACGAGTATGATCCATCGCCTGAGGGAGATTTTGACGAAGACATGTACGACGACACCAACGATGACACCTATGGCAAAGAATTCATGCTGAATTGTGGTATCGTGTCGGTCCTACCAGTTGAGTATGACGTGGTGTCTGAAATCTCTGAGACTGAAGAAGATTTCATCTCAGGTGAAAATGCGGATGACATGCCGCTATGTTATTATGTGATGAACAGTGGTGTGGTTGAAGAACAAACGGCTATGTTTGAACGTCCTAGCCCTGGGATGATGTACCATTTGAAGCCGTTATTCATAAAGGCGAAAATTGATGGGGTGTCTGTTAACAAGGTGTTTGTGGATTGTGGGGCAACTGTGAATCTGATGCCTCACAATCTATTTAAGAAAATTGGAAAAATGGAGGCTGGCCTTCGACAGCATAACATGGTTTTGTCCAACTATGAAGGCAAGACCAGTAACATCTTGGGAGTTATCCAAGTGGACTTGGTAGTGGGTACAACCAATAGGCTGACACTCTTCATGGTCATCAAGTCAAAAGCAAACTTCAATCTGTTGTTGGGACGGGAATGGATCCATGGAATTGGGGCAGTGTCGTCGACAATGCACCAGAGATTGATCATTTGGAGAAAGGATGGCATCATCGAAAACATTGAGGCAAATCAAAGCTACTACAAAGTCGACGAAGCCAAGGGTAACAAGAAGTCATTTGACCAACACTTAGCAAATGTGGCTCCTTGTGATGACGGGTCAGGTTCCTATACCTCTGTCGACACGGGTCGCGTCCTGAACCTGGACCCCGACTATGGGTTCATCTGGGACGCCACCGACGAAGCCATGGAGCCAATGGAATTTCCACCAACGGGGTGGCCCACAGTTGGTAAACATGACTGAGTCAGAAAGCATGACTCGAATTTCGGCCTATTTGGCTGAAAACAGAAGGATGTCGGCACTTGAAAAAGATGAAACTTTCCAAATAGTTAAGGGAGCCGACCATGACAAACAAGCAAATGGCCAACAAGGCCAAGAAGAAGCTTTAGAAAATAGGAGGCTTGATGGTATTTATGACGATGAGCCTTTTGGGTTTGAAAAAGGCCCAAATCATGAGCTGCAAAAAATGCAAGCGCAGGACCCGCTTGAGGAGGTCGACTTAGGGGACGAGGCAACCAAAAGGCCCACATATGTGAGTGCCAAAGTAGGGCCAGCAATTAAAGCCAAGCTGGTTAAAGTGTTAAAAGAATACAAGGATTATTTTTCCTGGGATTATGGCGAAATGTCGGGCTTGAGTCGGAGTGTAGTTGAGCATCGGCTTCCTATCCAGCCAGGAAAGAGGCCAGTAAAGCAACACCCTAGACGCTTCTCCCTGGAAGTCACGTCGAAGATCAAGCAGGAGATTGAAAGGCTGCTCAAAAGTCGGTTCATCAGAACTGCAAGGTACGTCGAATGGATAGCAAATATAGTACCTGTTATTAAGAAAAATGGGACCTTTCGAGTTTGCATCGACTTTAGGGATTTGAATAATGCCACCCCTAAAGACGAATATTCGATGCCTGTGGCAGAGATGTTGGTTGACTCAGCCGCGGGATTCGAGTATTTGAGCATGCTCGATGGCTACTCCGGCTACAATCAAATTCTCAGAGCCGAAGAAGATGTCCCCAAAACTGCGTTTCGATGCCCTGGAGCTTTGCGGACATATGAATGGGTTGTGATGCCTTTTAGGCTGAAAAATGCTGGGGCAACCTACCAAAGGGCTATGAATGCTATTTTCCATGATTTCATTGAGAATTTTATGCAGGGGACTTCCTGGGATTCGTAGTCCACAAGCGAGGCATTGAGATCAACCAGAACAAGACGAAGGCAATTTTAGATCTCAAGCCTCCGATGACAAAGAAACAGCTCCAGTCTTTGTTGGGGAAGATAAATTTCTTGAGGAGGTTCATCTCGAACCTAAGTGGCAAGACGAAAGTGTTTTCACCACTGCTCAAAACCAAGAAGGAAAGTGAGTTCCGTTGGGGACAGGAGCAACAAGAGGCTTTCGATGCAATTAAGGAGTACCTTACAAAGCCTTCAATCCTATTACCACCTAGTATAAATAAAAGCATGAAGTTGTACATTGCAGCGTCGGATACGACCATAGGCAGTATGTTGGCCCAAGAGGATGATGGTGGCGTCGAAAGACCCATCTATTACCTTAGTAGGATATTGATAGATGCTGAAACTAGGTACACTATGATTGAAAAGTTGTGCCTATGCTTGTACTTCTCATGTATGAAATTAAAACAATATATTAAACCAGTTAATGTTTATGTTTCGTCGCATTTTGATGTTATTAAGCATATGTTGTCCAAACCTATTTTGCATAGTCGAATTGGGAAATGGGCACTAGCGTTAACTGAGTTCTCCCTGACATACGTCCCTTTGAGGGCGATGAAGGGTCAAATAGTGGCAGACTTTATTGCCGACCACGCTGTAGTCGAAACGTCGATACATAGCATCGACATTGCCCCGTGGAAATTGTACTTTGATGGGTCAAGCCACAACAATGGGGCAGGTGTTGGAATCTTAATAATATCCCCACAAGGTATCCCGACTACCTTTAAATGCAAAGTTGATGGCAAATGCTCAAATAATGAGGCAGAGTACGAAGCCCTAATCACCGGTCTTAAGATACCCAAAGACTTGGGGGCCAAAGAGGTCGAGATAAGAGGCGACTCAGAATTGGTAATTAAATAAATCACCAGGGAGTACAAGTGCGTGAAAGAGCATCTTTTGAGTTACTTCTCGTTGGCTAAGCGTTTGTTAGAGTATTTCCGAATTGTCAACATCTCGCATGTGCCAAGGGTAGAAAACTATAAAGCTAATGAATTGGCACAAATTGCCTCTGGTTATAAGGTGTCGGAGGGTAAGCTCAAGGATTTTGTCGAAACTAGGGCGAAGATGGTGTCGAACGTACATTCACCATCGAGTGGGTCAATATGCAAGGACTCGAAGAGTTTGATCGAAGATCTAGAAAGGTATGAGGTGTTTGCCAATAATGTGTCACCGACAGATTGGCGAAAACCAATTATGGAGTATTTGGAAAACCCATCAGGTAACACTTATAGAAAGACTAAGTACAGGGCAATGAGCTATGTTTGTATAGGCAATGAGTTATTTAAGAAAACTTCGGAGGGGGTATTGCTCAAATGCTTAGGGGATATTGATGCCTATTTGGCAATTTCTGAGGTTCATAGTGGGACTTGTGGGGCGCACCAAGCTGGCCACAAAATGAAATGGCTTCTGTTCCGACAGGGTGTCTACTGGCCCAGCATGCTCAAGGATTGCATAGAGTTCGCTAAAGGATGCTAGGATTGCCAGAGACACGCAAATATTCAGCACGTACCAGCCAGTGAGTTGCACGTTATAGTCAGGCCATGGCCATTTCGAGGTTGGGCTTTGGATGTAATAAGAGAAATTCGACCAGCTTCGTCAAAGCAGCAAAGATTCATCCTCGTAGGAATAGACTACTTCACAAAGTAGATAGAGGTTGTGCCTCTGGAAAAGGTGGACCAAGAAATCGTGATAGATTTCATTCAGAATCATATCTTGTATAGATTCGGGATACCTGAGACAATCACGACAGATCAAGGCTTCGTGTTTGTGGGTCAGAAAATGCAAGAGTTCGTTGCAGAAACAGGTTTTAAGTTAGTTACGTCGACGTCGTACTATGTGCAGGCGAACTGTCAAGTCGAAGAAGCTAACAAGGTAATAATTGGGCTAATCAAGAAGCACGTCGCAAAAAAGCCAAAGAATTGACATAAGACATTGAGTCAGGTGTTGTGGGTTTTTCGGACATCGCCCAAGGAGTCGACCAATTCGACTCCCTTTCGTTTAACCTTTGGGCATGACGTCGTGTTACCAGCAGAAGTATGCCTATAGTCTATTAGGGTGCAACGTCAATACGAGATTACATCGGAACAATATAGGGAAATGATGCTAGACAAACTCGTGGACTTAGACGAAGAAAGACTGGTATCTTTAGATGTTTTGCTGCGCCAGAAGGCCCGAGTCGCCAGGGCATACAACAAAAGGGTCCGAGAAAAAACCTTTGCTGCAAATGACTATGTTTGGAAAGCGGTGTTGCCAACGGATCGACGAGACCGAACGATGGGAAAATGGTCACCCAACTGGGAGGGACCATTTCAGGTGACTCGAGTGTTTAGTAATAACGCGTACGAAGTACATGAGTTGGGAGCAGACCAACGAATATTAAGAGTAAATGGGAAATATTTAAAAATATATAGACCTATGCTATAAGAGATTCACATCAAAATATAGTTCTCATTGATTTAGGGCCAAAGATGGCTTACAAAATATTGTTTGTTACATCAGCTCGACATACAAACTAAGGAAACTCAGGAAATCTAGCCTTAAAGTCGTCAAAGAGGATCTTCTCATGAACAATCTTGCTCTCAAGAAGAACCTTTCGTCTCTGCATGCAGCTAATGGCATCTTTGATCTTCATAGCCGCTTCGACGTGAACAAGTCCTTGAGCTACCTCGTGGTCGATGGTTTCTTGAGAGGGCAGAGGCTCAGCTGAGTCCAAGGAGGCTTTTTGTTGTTCGACCTCAACAATTTTTTTTGTCAGCTCTATTATCTGGGCTTGATATTCAAATATCTATTGGTCAAAAGCCTGGAATTTGTTGGAGAGCTCCTGTTTTTTAGTTTCAAAGTCTCCAAGTTTTTGTTCACAAACTGAGCTAAGGTGCCACTCACGTTTCATGTCGTTGTGGCGGAACCGAATTTGGGCGTCGGCCTGATGATTCATAGCAAGGTCTTTGGCCAATTGAGTGAAGAAGGCTTCGAACTCGATCAGGTATGTGGCCATGGGGGCAGGGAGCCGGAATTCAGAAAGTTCATCCAAAAGTTTGAAAACGTCATTGGCTATGGCGGATTCTTCGACGACAGCCGCCAGGAACTGTTCCTCAAAAAGATAGGACCGCAACTGTTGAAGTTTGAGATTGAAGGAAGCATCCACTTCTGGAGTTGGGATGGTGGTCGAACTGGTAGGCTGAATCTCTTCAGCTGCTTGGCGAAGTTTGTGTAGCGCTTTTAGGGTCACTGTTGGATCTGTTGCCTTGGCTGCTAAGAGTGCCTCTGGAGTAAGGGATTTGTCGACGAGGGTTGAAGTCCTCTCTGGGTTATGGTCAGGGGGTTGGAAGTTCTCTCCGACTCCAGTAGTGGTGAGAGCAGGCGAAGGATTGATATTCGCCCCAGGAGCTACATCATTGTGCTCAAGGTTATCAGTTAAGGCAAGAGGCGTCTTCGCCACCAAGTTTTCTTCTGACACTAGTGTCGGGAATTCATCAATTTTTTGAGGGCTTGGCGTAATAGTGACGCTAGCAGTAGGGGCATCTGCGGATGATTCAGTGTCGCCATCGCCAACAGTGGTCGAAGTGACCACGTTTTCTCACAAAGCAGAATGCAAGTGAGATTCGTCGCCCTAAGGACGTCTGGGACACTAAAGTGAAAATGGAAATACCTGCGCAGGGTGAGTTGTTGTCTTGGGAGAAGCGACAACAGGGATTGGCTCGAAAACGTCTTCGAGATTTCTTGGGACAACTGGGGCCACCGTCGAAGTGCCGGTTTTTTAAGGTGTCCTCCGCATCAAAGCCTTTTTCTTCCTCACCAAAGGGGTGGATGGAGGAGATGCTGGAGCCGTTGCGGTGAAAACTCGAGAGTGAGTACTCTCATTCGACTCAGTCTTTTCAGGAGAAGGTACTGTCTCAGAAGCCTGTGCAGAAATAACGTCAGAACAAGAAAAAACTAAGAAACAGGACAAGAAAATGAAATATACATGTGAAGGGTTGGTCCTGGGTTTTTTGACAGGCCTAGTGGAAGTCGACGCAGCGGTCGTTTCTCGTTTACGTCCCTGAAAACAATGTTGAAACTATTTAGTTCAAACCTATGGGAAAACGATATCAAAAGTCCATAATCTACCTTTGTGGAAGGGTCTTCTGTAGGGTCAACATCTATGACAGAGGTCGTGGTCGATGATTTGGGGATGCCACCAGCCATGGAGGCAAAAGCGTAAACCACGTTCTCTAAGAAAAGATTTGGAGTGAAGGTTTGAGATTGATACTCCGACCACCAAGCGTCGAATTCTTGAGTGGTGAAAAAGGAAGGCTGGAAGGCAAATACCAGTAGCTCTAGGTGTTGAGAGGCTCTGACGAACCTCATGCAAGCCCTATGACCTACTTGATTCAAGCGTCGGCCGGACTGTACTATGTCATCAGGATGCCTCACTAAGGACTTTGGCAATATCTGGCTCAGGCCAAATTGTCGGGCCACTAAATTTGGCTGGTAGTTCATGAAACCATAGCCATTGTTTCCCGTTTCGATTCGGAAAGAGATCATGGTGGAAGTAAGAAACGCCCGCCATATAGCGTTTGACTGCGTAGCAGCTTTAGGGGAGACTCCAGGAAATGGGTTTCTGAACCAGTCGGGACCAAACTTACGCTCCACAATGGTGCCATGTTGGGGACGAAAAAAGTGGTTTCCACGAACATGATGAGATACCTCATAAAGAGGGCCTGTTTTGGAGCCTCTTGGGTGGTCATCAGGGCAAGTCGCATTCCTTAGACAGAGCGTTCTCTGTTTAGACACTCCATTTTCGCAGAGGCTGGAAATCCCAACTTATGTTCAAAAGTGGCGTTGAGCCAATGCTACAACAGCCACATAGGCCCTGAGATGTTTAAAGCCTTAGTGGTTTGGTGGAGAAGTTTCAGCCTCATAGTCGACAGGCCAAGAGAATGGTAGAGGGAGGCCAACAGAAGTTTGGCCAGAGATATCTGTCGACCTTTATGGATATGAATTGCCAGGCTGATAAAACTTTTGGCTATTTGTAAGGAGCCAGGACAAAACATATAGTACGACAGCCATAGGGTCGGGAAGGCAATTTGCTCCTCATCAGAGACTTCTTTAGAGCATTTGTCATGGTGGTCTTCGATGTAGTTTTGGAAGCTAGTACGCTCGAAGTCGAAGGCGTTGTCCATCTCCAGTGTCAGGTCGAAGGTCTCGCCTACTGGTGAAAGGCCAGTGATGGCCGCCACGTCGAAAAGTATTGGCGTGAAATAACCACAAGGGAGGTGGAATGTATTTGTCGATCCTTCCCAAAAATACATCGACGCAAGCAGCAAACAAGGGTTGACCCTGTGGGCAGTTCTGGAGAGTTGAATGGCGTCGAAAATGCCATATTATTTCCATTGACTTTTGTGTTGACCCTCGACTCTGTCAAGCCAAGCAATGTAATCTTTGTTGCCTGTAGTAGGCATGGATCTGAAAACTCGAGATTTGGGCGCCATGTATTTAAGATCTAAAGTACCGCCTTTCTCGAAAGCTGGTGGAATCGTCTGGTCGAAGCAGGGGAAGAACTTTTGGAGTTCTGATGGGGCAGGTTTGTTGACTAGAAGGGGGCCATGAAAACCACAAAGCCTGTTTTCCACCGCGAAGGGGATAACCATTTGGCAGCGCCAGTTGGCTACCACCGTCTCGTCAGCAAATGATGGTTGAGGAAGAGGACGAAGTGTTTCCGCTTCAGAAAGCACGAATGCCACTGGGTTATTTCCGGTAGTTTGAGGAACGAAAGTAGAAGCAGCGGTTGATGAAGCCATTTAGAGAGAAATGCAGAGAATGTTCTAGGACAAAGAGCGTCTTTGGAAGGAAGCAAAGTTTTGATCTCAAGAACAAAGGACAGGTTTTGAAGAAGAAGTTATGGAAAAGTGGTAAAGTGTTTGTGAGGGAGTCTATTTATAGGACGCATGCAAAAGGCGAAAGATCATCAAAACTTTTCAACTTCTAAAAGTAAGTGGGAGTTGGTTTCGAGGCCCATAACTCAGACGAGACTAGCCATTATGGCATTTTTCTTGGAAATCGTGGGATGAGATTGCCATCATCATGTCAGACGGCGCTTGCCACGTGTTTTGAGAGAAGACAAAATGTTGGGCAAATGTGTCAAAGAAAGAGCCGTCGAAATCCCGCAAGAAACCAAAAATCCAGATTTCTCCATCGACACAGTGTTCAGTCGAAGCTGGCCTTTTGGGGGGGGCAATTTTTTGACAGGTGATTTCGACCAAAGGTGGAAAATAAGGAGTCCCATGGCGCGTCGACACCAAAAGGCGTCTCAAGGTATTGATTCGACGCCAGCTAAAGAGATGCGTCGGAGAGATGGCAACAAACCACGGTGCCGGAGGGAAATGAGGCGAAGGGCCAGTCCCAACTTCAAGGATAAGTGCTTGGGCGGGAAAAGTTTGAAAGTTCCAAGAATATGGGAAGTTGAAAAGAAAGTGGGGTGCCACTTGTCAGCTTCAAAGGACATCTGGGTAGACAAACAGTTACATTCTAGGCCTATATAAAGCACTATATTTTCTATTTTTAGAGGTCGCATTTTTCACATTGTAAGGGAAAACGCTCAAAGTACCAAGCTTAGAGAGAAACGAGTTCACTCCTGCGAAAATGTACAATTGCGTCCAATTCTACTTAATGCAATTTACTTTCAGCATTTAATTTAAGTTATTGCCTTTTTGTTCTTGTCTTGCCTTTCCTCCCTTTATTTTTCCACTTTGCATCCAAACCCGTCAATCATTAAAACCTTTTACGTCACCAAGGTCACTCCAACGTGAGAACTTCCACCGAAAAGCAAAAAACTAAAATACAACATAAATATACGCTTCCAATTCCTTGTTCTGGGATTTGTGTGGCCGATCCCACAAGTAAACCTGCGACGGAAGGCCAGCGGTTGTTCGCGCCGGCGAACAGATAGACATTAGGTTGTTAATCCAAGCATGACAACATTAGGGTAGCTTTTCCCTAATCCCAACTCTAGGGTCATCTTGCATGACAACATTAAGGTAGAACTGTCTTCTAATGCTAACCTTAGGACCACTTTTCATGATAACATCTAAGGCCAAGTCTCCCTTAGATTTTTCATTGCGTCTTTCTCTTCTCTCTCTTAACACAAATAAAACACTTAATAAATACGATGTGTATAGTGCGTCACGAGCCTTAAGCACATGGGAAGTGATGAGCAGGAGTCTCTCCTCACCTCATCTAGAGAGCTTTATCGTGAGTCCCTTCGGATCGATCGTATAAGGTACTCGATCCTATAGTCATAGACTTTAGCATGATACGCATCACAAACCGATTCAATTCACTTATTTAAAACACTTCAACAAATTTAAATCATTTTGTCCTTCAGGATTTTCTCTTCAAACCATTTTCAGAAAGGGCATGCTATTTCCATTCTACCGTAAACAGGTAACGCATAAGACTCCCGACAACGAGCGGAAAACACCTAATGTAACGCCTCAATTTTGTATTATTTATTTAATTGAGTCGATTTAATTATTTTTGTTTTATATTATTTTATTCTTGACTTTTATTTGACAATATATTATTTTTCATCGTTGTTTATGTTTTATCGCATTTTGAGAGCGTTTGCGTGATGTTTGAGCTGAGGGGTAAATAAGTCTTTTAGGGGTTTAGATATTTTATATAAATAGAGATTAGAGAGAAATAGAGAGAAAGGGAAGAAAAAGGAAAGAAAGAGAAGGGAAGGAAAGGAAGAGGAGAGAAAAGGGAGAAAGAGCAAAATCGACATAACTCCGTTTCGAGCGCGATTAATCGGGTAAGGGTGAGAAGTTTCAATTATATCTTGCTTGTGTATGTATATGTGTTGTTTGTTGTAATTGTTTTGCTTGTTTCGCGACTTTTCTTATCGATTGGAATTAGGAGCGATTGGTAAAAATCGATGTTTTCACGGATGAAATTCGATATAAACTGCGTAGAATACTTGATGTTAGGTTTGGATCATGTTTTGGTTGTTATAGCATGAATTGGAAGTGTTTGGGGTGGGAGAATGATGAATTTGGACCCAAATGACCTATGTTAGCGCTGCTGGGATTTTCTGGTTTCGCAGGTTCGCACTGCGAATGGCCAGCGAAGGGGAAAGCGAACGTTCGTGTGAGGTTCGCACTGCGAATGTTGTGTTGTTTTTCTTTCTGCCACGGTTCGCTGGGGGATTCGCACTGCGAAGGGGACAGCGAAGGTTCGCTGGGAGTTTTCACTGCAAAACTGTAGGCTATTTTTCTTTCTACCATGGTTCACTGGGGTATTCGCACTGCGAATGAGGGGCGAAGGACTCACTAGGAGCTTCGCATTGCGAACATGACAGCTTTTCTAAATTGTTTTCTTTATAACTGTTGGGTCGTAAGTCGGTTTGAGGCGCGGTTTGATGCGTTGGAAAGCTTATGAGCTGTTCTTTCTTATTAAATGGTTTTGATATTGGTTGACCGATTTAATTATGTCGGGAATTGGAATAGTATCGTTTTGTCGGCTTTTACCATCGTAAATGTATGTGATTGACGTGTTATCATGTGACATGCTTTTAATATGATCGTATAGCTTGTGTGCTGTTATATGATGTGAATATATATGATGATTGTTGGTGATGATGGTTTGTGGTCTTATGGAGAAATAAATGTGTTGTTTTGGGTTTGATTTCAATGTATGATAATGATGTTGTTGTGTGGTAAAATACATTGTTTGATTGAATATCAATGTATGTGGTTATGAGGTTTGTGGTAATTGTTGTGGTTAATGGTGAGTAATTCTTGATGTGAATTGATATGAGTGTATATGCTAAAATGCTAATTGTTGTGGTTGTGGATTATGATGAAATGCATTGTTTATGTGAAATTCAATGGGTGTTAGTTGGTGGCCTTATGGCAAGTAAATGCATTGTTTGAATTGGTTTCCAATGCATGAATAATGATGATGAGATAATTCATATGGTTGAATTGTGAAGATGCATTTGATTGTCATGAGTTCTTGTATGACAAGCATCATGATATGCATCTTGTGATGTCGTGTGACCTACTGGGTGTGAGCGACGAAACGGTTCTAGAGGGAATCCGCTATAACATCGTGTGCCTTATACAAAGAGGTGTGAGCGATGATTATAGACGATCGTGTGCCTTATACAAAGAGGTGTCAGCGATCGGGTCGTGTGCCTTATACAAAGAGGTGTGAGCGATCCATAAACATCGTGTGCCCGACGGGGAGTAACACTAAGTAACAAGCGATGGTTCTAATAGTTCCTGAGTGAACTGGTGATGAGATTGATGGATGGATGGTACCGCATATACATTGCATAGAGTCGTTGTGTCGGTCTCTGTGCATTTGCATAAATCATGAATGGATTGATTATGTGTGGAAAATCATGAATGGATTGATTATGTGTGGAAATTGTGAATTGATTGAGTATGTGTTGAGATTTATGATTGTATTGGTGAATTGATGTGCATATGTGATAAATGCATTGGTTATGGATGATATGTGTTATGTATAGACAGGTGTTATGTGATGTGGTGGTGTGTTTACATATGTTATGACTTTGGTGTTCCTTACATGTGAATATGTGATTATGTTGGTGTGATTGATATATGCTATATGTATTGGTATGTGATGCTTGTGGTGAGAATAACTTTGCATGTGAATTTATATGTGTTTGCATATTATTATACAATCTTGATTTAGTTGTTATTTCTCACCCTTCTGTTGTGGTTTATTGCTCTATGAGGCAATTGTAGAGTTGTAGTCTTGGAGGCTTTTGTGAAGATTAGCCCTCCGTTCTTTTGTCGGTCTTGGTGTCTGCTCTGATACATAGCACGGGAGACGGGGAACGATTATGTTATATATGTATACCTTTGTTAGATTTATTTTGTATTACCTTTCTATGTATATTTTGATGTTATAAAACAATTTATTTTGTAAAACAAGTCAGTTATGGATCTTTCCGCTTTATTCCATAATTGAACTTTCCTTTTATATGGAAAAAGTTTCTCTTTGATGTTATCCCAGTTTGTGTTATGTATCAAATAATTGAGCAGGAGATGTGTTTTCTTTTTGTAAATGTGGCATCCTTGATTCTGTCGGAAAAAAATAAATTTTTAGTTACTCTGATTTATTTATGTATTATTTATTCGCGATGGGAATTGGGGTGTTACATTAGTGGTATCAGAGCAGGTCGGTCCGTCCGGCCAAGTTGTTGAGTCAGTTGGTGTGACAGTTGAATATTGTCGTTGTTGTTTGTCCCTTAGTACGTGATAAGTGTGTGTAACACTGTCAGTACTTTCTGGTTTTTCTATTTCGTTGTCTACGGGAGTTAGAATGAGATAAGTGGGGGAGAAGCTGGTACTTCTCCAAGTTGCTAGAGTTGTGGAGTGTTGGCTTAGTGGGGCGTTGATCGCAAGATTGTAAGTGTTGTTTGGACAGTGTTGGTTCCGGTTCCGGAGGGAATGCGGAGGTAAGGTTGTGTCGACTAAGGATTGGTGCCTTAGGTAGTTTTGTGCACAAGATGCAAGAAATGCTATTATAGTTTGGTAAAGACGGTTTATGCCCCATCATGATTGTCGGCTGTCTATGGATAAATTGAGGAACTGATCACCCTTAATCTCTTATTGATAGTAGACGGGAATTATGTTGGATGGAATAGACGTGTCTTTCCGGCTTTGATAGTGTGGGCAATGAATTGTTTGGGTTTAAGAAAAGGATTATGGATTGTTTTGATTGGGTCAATGAAGCTTCTTATACTGGAAGATGAGAGGGATTAGAGGCTTTGGTATGTTGGTCCTGTTGGGGAGTTATTGAGAGAGAATGTTTGGGTGTCGTTAATGGTTGTTCTCAGAGAGTAGAGTGTGCTTGGCAAAGTTGAAGATTTGAGGTTTGGATCTGCTAAGTAAGTAGAAGAACTTTTAGGAAGTGAAACTCAGATTGAAAGAGCGGTTGGAAGATTTACTGGAAAAGGGATTTGTGAGACCAAGTGTGTCGTCTTAGAGAGCTCCAGTATTGTTAGTAACAAAAAGGATGGATGATTGAATGGAATAACAAGCATGATATGTATAATGGTATTGAGACTTGGGAAGCAAGACTTAGAGTTCCGGTGAGGTTTGAATTCTTTGGAGTTTTAAGGCATTAATGGAAATTGTGAGGAAACCCTTGTGGGTGGATGTAACATTGCGTTTGAAAGTTCTTTTTGGTTGGTTGTTGATACAAGTTGGGTTTGTGGAATTGGACGGTCAGAAGAAGCAATTGTGTATGGATTACTAACAGTTGAATAAGGTAACGATGGAGAACAAGTGTCGACTCTCATGAACAGATGACTGGAATGGTTTGGTTGAGTTTGAGCGAAATTACAATTGTTGGGAATGTTTGATAAGAGTGGTGAATTGTGTTAGTTGAGGCTTTGATCGATTTAATGTGACTGGTTAGGTTTGTTATCCTCGGAATAGGTTGTTATTTACTCGGTTAATCTTGTATGTGAGTAACCAGTTACCCAATGGAAAGTTTTGCAAAAGCTTTAAGAATTTATATCTTTTGGAATTTGGTTGGGCATTACAATGCACAGTGATGTTGTTCGGTGTTAGTAAGGTGTCTGGAATGCTTGTGGAGTGGATGAATCGTATCTTCCATATTTATTTGGATAAGTTCGTAGTGGTTTTGATTGAGGATATTCAGATCTGTTATAAACTCAGAGGAAGAATCAGTAGAGTGTTTGAGAATCGAATTGCAAGGGTTGAAAAGAGACGATGTTTTATGCTAAGTTATTCAAGTGAGAATTATGGTTGGGAAAAGTTATTCTTCTTGGATATGTTATTTCAGATGAGAGTATTGTTATGGATCCATCGGAAGTAGATGCAGTTCTACAATGAGAGGCTCCAAAGTTGGTTAAGGAGATTAGAATCTTGTTGGACTTTAGTTGGTTATTACCGGAGGTTATGGATGGCTTTTCCAAGTTAGTGTTTTCGTTACTTCGATTGACTTGCAAAAGGTAAGTTGTTTGTTTGGGATGTTCGTTGTAAGGAAAGTTTCAGAGAGCTAGAGTAGAAGTTGTCTACGGCTCCAGTTTCGATACTGTGTGATCCTAATGAATCGTTTGTGAGGTATTGGGATATGTCTTTGAGGAGTTTAGTCAGTGTGTTAATGCAAGAGGGTAAAGTCGTGGCTTATGCTTTACGACAATTGAGGATTCATAAAAAGGATCTATACTATTCCGGATTTGGGATTGGTTGCGGTTGTATTGTGTTGGAATATTTGGAGGTATTATCTTTATGGTTCTAGGTTCGAAGTGTTTGGTAATCACAAGAGTTTAGAGTACTGGTTTGGTCTGAAGGAATAGAATATGAGACAGCGGGGATGGTTAGAATTCGTGACGAGTTATGAATTTGGCTTGGATTATTCTTCGGGAAAAGCTGAGGTTGTGCCTGAAGAGTTAAGTTGAAAGTTTTTATGCATGTCTGTTTTGATGGTCAGGGAGTTTGAATTAATTGAGCAATACAGAGACTTGTGTCTGGTGTATGAGATAACACAGTAGAGTGTGAGGTTGGGTATATTAAAAGTGAACAGTGATTTTTGGCGAATATGAGAAAGAGTTAGACTTTGGACGTGAGATTGGTAGTTTTGATGGTCACGAGTAATCAGAGTGCGCAGCGGAAGCGTGATGTGGCACAATTCGTATATGCGTGTGCGACTTGTAAGAGTTCTTAGGTTGAACATTGGAAACATGTAGGAGTGATGAGACTATTAGACGTTTCAGAATGGAAGTGTTAGGTGAAAGGTTTAACTATTAGTCATGGGTTACTATGTGGATGGATGTTTTGGTTATATGTTCGATTAGGGAATCGTAGCATTGTTGTAATATTGGGGTGTGACAAGGAAGTTGGTAAGGTGGTTACGTAGAGGTTGTGGAAGCGATGTTGGGTTGTGGAACCTTGTGATCTTGTTGTGTTCTGGTTCTAGAGTGAACCTGTGTGTTCGTAACTTGGGTATTCTTTGAGTCGTGAGTTGGTCGTCAAGGGCATTGTATGGACTTTGCATCTTGTCATTGTAGTTGTCGTCGTTGTCGTGTCGTTGTTGTAGTTGCTGTTAGCGAGGTGGTTTGTCAGTTTGTGTGCTTTTGTTGGCATGTTAGTTTGTTGGTCGGATGCGAGAGTCGTGTCCGGAGTTGTTCGCCTCAGTTATATTTTCGAGGACGAAAATTTCTAAGTGGGGGAGAATTGTAACGCCCCAGTTTTGTCTTATTTATTTAATTGAGTCGATTTAATTATTTTTGTTTTATATTATTTTATTCTTGACTTTTATTTGACAATATATTATTTTTCATCGTTGTTTATGTTTTATCGCGTTTTGAGAGCGTTTGCGAGATGTTTGAGCTGAGGGGTAAAATAGTCTTTTAGGGGTTTAGATATTTTATATAAATAGAGATTAGAGAGAAATAGAGAGAAAGGAAAGAAAAAGGAAAGAAAGAGAAGGGAAGGAAAGGAAGAGGAGAGAAAAGGGAGAAAGAGCAAAATCGACATAACTCCGTTTCGAGCGCGATTAATCGGGTAAGGGTGAGAAGTTTCAATTATATCTTGCTTGTGTATGTATATGTGTTGTTTGTTGTAATTGTTTTGCTTGTTTCGCGACTTTTCTTATCGATTGGAATTAGGAGCGATTGGTAGAAATCGATGTTTTCACGGATGAAATTCGATATAAACTGCGTAGAATACTTGTTGTTAGGTTTGGATCATGCTTTGGTTGTTATAGCATGAATTGGAAGTGTTTGGGGTGGGAGAATGATGAATTTGGACCCAAATGACCTATGTTAGCGCTGCTGGGATTTTTTGGTTTCGCAGGTTCACACTGCGAATGGCCAGCGAAGGGGAAAGCGAACGTTCGAGTGAGGTTCGCACTACGAACGTTGTGTTATTTTTCTTTCTGCCGCGGTTCGCTGGGGGATTCTCACTGCGAAGGGGACAACGAAGGTTCACTGGGAGTTGGCACTGCGAAACTGTAGGCTATTTTGCTTTCTGCCATGGTTCCCTGGGGTATTCACACTGCGAATGAGGGGGCGAAGGACTCGCTAGGAGCTTCGCATTGCGAACATGACAGCTTTTCTAAATTGTTTTCTTTATAACATTTGGGTCGTAAGTCAGTTTGAGGCGCGGTTTGATGCGCTGGAAAGCTTATGAGCTGTTATTTCTTATTAAATGGTTTTGATATTGGTTGACCGATTTAATTGTGTCAGGAATTGGAATAGTATCGTTTTGTCGACTTTTACCGTCATAAATGTATGTGATTGACGTGTTATCATGTGACATGCTTTTAATATGTATCGTATAGCTTGTGTGCTGTTATATGATGTGAATATATATGATGATTGTTGGTGATGATGGTTTGTGGTCTTATGGAGAAATAAATGTGTTATTTTGGGTTTGATTTCAATGTATGATAACGATGTTGTTGTGTGGTAAAATACATTGTTTAATTGAATATCAATGTATGTGGGTATGAGGTTTGTGGTAATTGTTGTGGTTAATGGTGAGTAATTCTTGATGTGAATTGATATGAGTGTATATGCTAAAATGCTAATTGTTGTGGTTGCGGATTATGATGAAATGCATTGTTTATGTGAAATTCAATGTGTGTTATTTGGTGGCCTTATGGCAAGTAAATGCATTGTTTGAATTGGTTTCCAATGCATGAATAATGATGATGAGATAATTCATTTGGTTGAATTATGAAGATGCATTTGATTGTCATGAGTTCTTGTATGTCAAGCATCATGATATGTATCTTGTGATGTCGTGTGCCCTAGTGGGTGTGAGCGACGAAACGGTTCCAGAGGGAATCCACTATAACATCGTGTGCCTTATACAAAGAGGTGTGAGCGATGATTATAGACGATCGTGTGCCTTATACAAAGAGGTGTGAGCGATCGGGTCGTGTGCCTTAGACAAAGAGGTGTGAGCAATCCACAAACGTCGTGTGCCTTAAAAAATAAGAGGTGTGAGCGACGGGGAACATCGTTTGCCCGACGGGGAGTTACACTAAGTAACAAGCGATGGTTCCAATAGTTCCTGAGTGAACAGGTGATGAGATTGATGGATGGATGGTACCGCATATGCATTGCATAGAGTCGTTGTGTCGGTCTCTGTGCATTTGCATAAATCATGAATGGATTGATTATGTGTGGAAATTCATGAATGGATTGATTATGTGTGGAAATTGTGAATTGATTAAGTATGTGTTGAGATTTATGATTGGATTGGTGAATTGATGTGCATATGTGATAAATGCATTGGTTATGGATGATATGTGTTATGTATAGACATGTGCTATGTGATGTGGTGGTGTGTTTACATATGTTATGACTTTGGTGTGCCTTATGTGTGAATATGTGATTATGTTGGTGTGATTGATATATGCTATATGTATTGGTATGTGATGCTTGTGGTGAGAATAACTTTGCATGTGAATTTATATGTCTTTGCATATTATTATACAATCTTGATTTAGTTGTTATTTCTCACCCTTCTGTTGTGGTTTATTGCTCTATGAGGCAATTGCAGAGTTGTAGTCTTGGAGGCTTTTGTGAAGATTAGCCCTCCGTTCTTTTGTCGGTCTTGGTGTCTGCTCTGATACATAGCACGGGAGACGGGGAACGATTATGTTATATATGTATACCTTTGTTAGATTTATTTTGTATTACCTTTATATGTATATTTTGATGTTATAAAACAATTTATTTTGTAAAACAAGTTAGTTATGGATCTTTCCGCTTTATTCCATAATTGAACTTTACTTTTATATGGAAAAAGTTTCTCTTTGATGTTATCCCAGTTTGTGTTATGTATCAAATAATTGAGCAGGAGATGTGTTTTGTTTCTGTAAATGTGGCATCCTTGATTCTGTCGGAAAAAAAAAATTTAGTTACTCTGATTTATTTATGTATTATTTATTCGCGATGGGAATTGGGGTGTTATACCTAAACTACTAGAGCGTGAACGTTAGCATTGTCCATAAAAATCCCTAAGCTACCTGTGGTCCCACAAACTACGGACGCTCTGATTTTCTCATCCCTGTTGGGAATAGGTAGGCACAAGGGCCCCAATACTTGGCGAGCAACCTTCCCTTTCACTCGTAGTCCTCCAAACTACTATACTCTGACTTTCCCATTGCACGAGGGAATACGTAGGCATAGGATTGCGAGATCCTATCGAGTCTCCTTTGTGTTTTTCTCCCTTTTCGTTTACACGTTCCCTTAGCAAGTATGTCTTTAGATATACACACCCTTTCATTATAACAACAAGAGTGGATCCCATTGAGTACAACGGACGCGAGGGGTGTTAATACCTTCCTCTTACGTAATCGACTCCCGAACCCTAGATGTGGTTGCGAGACCATTATTTTCCCTTTATGAGGTTTTCTCGATGTTTTCCTTTCCCTGTTAGGATAAATAAAGTTCGATGGCGACTCCGTGTCTTCGCCGGTTGTTTTTCGCGGTAGCGACATGAGTATGAAAAACAAGGTGAAGGACAATAATGGTGATGTTGATGATGATGATGGTGATGATGATAGCAAGAAGTGTCCTCTTGCCAAAGTGTTATGGTACCTACCAATAATTCTAATGTTCAAGAGATTGTTTGCTAATGTGAATGACGCAAAGAATATTAAATGACATGCAGATGAAAGAAAATGTTATGGAAAATTTTGCCATGTAGATGATTCTTTGCAATGGAAGAAAATTGATTTGTTCTTCTCATATTTCAGAAATGAGCTAAGAAACCTTAGGCTTGGACTTGACATGGATGAAAACCTCTTTGGTAGTCTAAGAACTAACCATACTTTGTGGCATGTTCTTCTCACGATTTATAATCTATCTTTTTGTTTGTGCATGAAGCGCAAATATATGTTGTTATCTATGATGATTTTGTGGCCAAAACAACCTGGAAATGACATTGATATTTATCTAAGTCCATTAATGGAATATTTAATAGTTTTTTTGGAGGACGGCGTTGAAATTGATGATGCATATTTAGGTGAAAAGTTTAATATGCATGCAATGTTATTTTGCACAATCAACGAATTTCCTGCATATGGTAATTTGGTTGGATACAATGTTAAGGGACATAAAGCATGTCCTATATGTGAATCTAATATGTGTTTCCACCAACTTCAGTTGGAGAAAAGATTGTTTACCTTAGGCATCAGAAATTTCTAAAACTCAATAATTCATATCATAGATTGCAGAATGTTTTTAACGGAGATTAGGAGTTTGATATCGCTCATAGGCCTTTAATTGTGGATGAAGTTTATAAAAGACAATAATGCATTAATGTTGTTTTTGGAAAAAATCAAAAGGGCCTGTTGAGAAATAATATTTGGAAAAAGAGCTCGGTGCTCTTTGATCATCCATATTGGTCTAGCCTCGATGTAAGACATTGTCTTAATGTGATGCATGTAGAGAAAAATATGTGTGATAGCTTGATTGGAACACTTCTAAAAATTCAAGGCAAGACTAAAGATTGTAAAAATTCCTATCTAGATATTGTGGCGATGGGTATACGACAACAATAGGCTCTAGAAGAATGAGGAAAAAGAACATATTTACCTCTGGCATGTCACACTATATCTAAAAAGAAAACGAATTTTTTGTGTGAATGTTTGTATGGTGTCAAAGTTCCCCAAGGATACTCATCAAAAATCAAGAAACTTGTATCAATGAAATATCTCAAGTTAATTGGCTTAAAATCTCATGATTGTCATGTCTTCATGCAATAACTTTTACTAGTGGTTATCTATGGAATCTTACTAAAAAGTGCAAGGGTAATTATGACTAGATT
The DNA here is from genome assembly GCA_022829125.1 of Lathyrus tuberosus. Taxonomy (NCBI): domain Eukaryota; kingdom Viridiplantae; phylum Streptophyta; class Magnoliopsida; order Fabales; family Fabaceae; genus Lathyrus; species Lathyrus tuberosus. The sequence goes on from JALAZF010000422.1 coordinate 1,361,627, forward strand.
ATGCTTATTTTTTAATTCTATATTTAATAAAGTACTTGATTAAAAAAAATAGATGAATTATAACATGAGGCTACAATAATCTTGTGCCAATTGGAGATGTATTTCTCTCCATCATTTTTTGACATTATGGTTCAATTAATTGGCCATCTAGTTAGAGAAATCAAACTGTGTGGTTAGTTTATCTAAGGTGGATGTATCAAATAGAGTGATACATGAAGATCTTTAAAGGATATATGAAGAATCATCAGCGACTGGAAGTTTCGATTGTTGAAAGGCGCATCACTGAATAAGTTATTGTGATATGTCCAAACTATTTGTCCAAAACAGATTCAATTAGAACTCAAAAGTCTCATCATGATGACAAATATGAAGGTAGAGGTACTCAAGGTTTAAATGTTAAGTCAATGACTCGACATATAATTCTTCAAGCACTTACATATTTACTCACATAAGACTTACCAAGGAAAAATATCCCCGAATGAGTGACAAGTGTTTGTTGAAAAAGCATAACAAGAGTTTCATAAGTTGGTTTAATAAAAGGATTTCTAATGATGGTAGTGCATCTGAGACAATTAAATGGATGTCATACATGCCTAAATTTAATGTCGTAACTTAGACTGCATACGACATTAGTATTTTTCCTTATATACAAAATCAAAAGATGATGGTAGTATAATGAAAAATAGTGAGGATATGGTTGAGTCTGAATCCATGTATTTCTATAGTTCGAAAGATATGAATCCTATAATGGCGTCTAGAGTGTACTTTGGGGTCATTTAGGAGTTTTGGGAGATTGATTACATTTTATTCAGAGTGTCTTTATTTAAATGCAAGTGGGTTGGCAATAGCCACTACTACGGAAAACACATACAACAACAGTTGGAAAAGATATATTATCACGCAGGACCAACCGTTGTTACGTAGTGTGTGGTTATATGTGGGGTATTTACAATCACGGTCCAGTGCCCGTGGTAGAAAACTGAAAAGCGTGCTACCTATAATCACAATTGTTATAAACACCCATTGTGAAAGGTCTGTCAGAATTTTTTTTGCCATATGTTTTTCCTGACTACATTCATAACTTTCATCACAATATACAATATTAAATATTTTAACACAACATCAAGAACAACGAGATTAACAAGAATAATAAGAACAATAACAACAACAACAACAACAACAACAACAACAACAACAACAACAACAACAACAACAACAACAACAACAACAACAACAACAACAATAACAACAATAACAATAACAACAACAAGAACACCAAGAACAACAAAAACAACAAAAACAACAACAAGAACAACAAGAACAACAAGAACAACAAGAACAATAACAAAAACAACAAGAGAAATAGCAACAACAATAATAACAGCAATAATAAAAATAAGAATAACAACAAAGAGCAATAGCAACAACAATAACAACAACAAGAACAAAAGTAAGAATAACAACAAGAACAACAAGAGCAACAACAAGAACAATAACAGCAACAAAAACAACAACAAGAACGGCATGAATAACAAGAACAATAACAAGAACAACAAGAACTATAACAACAACAAGAACAAAAATAAGAATAACAATAAGAACAACAAGAGCAGCAACAAGAAAAACAAGAAAAATAATAACAATATCAACAACAACAATAAAAACAACAAGAACAAAAACAAAAGAAAGAATAACAACAACAACAACAACAATACGAACAATAATAAATAAATAGAATCGTTAAACATTAACATTTTACCTGTAGAATCGTTAAACAGGAACAACCTGCAACACGTTAATGGAAGCAATGTTTCAAAGTTTTGTTTTCGGAAGAAATGATGTTTTCAAGTTTGGTTTAGTGGATGAATAATGTTTCGTAAATGGAAGAAGTTTGGAGGCAAAAGATGAACTTTGTCTAAATACGTCTAGGGCAAAAGTGAATGAACTAAGAGTGTTATATATATCTTAATAAAAAAGAAGGCGCCACCTATAACCACGCTTGATTTAAATACCCGTGGCAAAAGGTTTGTCAGCATTTTTTAAAAATAAGTAAATAACCGAATATGCTGGTGCTGGGATTTGAACCCATGGCCATACGCCACTTTTCACCATGGGTATTAAATCAACCGTGGTTTTAGGTAGTTAAATAAAATTTAAAAAATGCATGCACCTAAATATCATATATTACAACGGTTGATTAATCATCTGTAGTAATGTGTGAGTTATTATATGATTTTTTCGTAGTAGTGAACATTAGTGTGCAAGTTGATGACTTAGGATTCACATGGTTTGACATTGGCAAGGGAACTTATATGTACAAACATTCATCATGGAATCCCAGGCAAAACAAGTGTTTCCTGTCATTGATCTTTCTGACAAAAGGTGGTCAATTGTTCCCCAAGGAAAACAAATTCCTCATAGTGGATTTAAATTTTAATTATACTACGACTCCTTCTTACGCAACACATGTGTCTACTTCAGATGTAGAACTTAATACAGGTCATGTGTATGCTATTTATTATGATCATGAAGAAGGCGTATGGGAAAATTAACAAGTAAATATTTTTTTATTGTTTATTCATAATTTATTGCATGTTACAATTTCTAAGTGTTATATACTATCAAGTATTAATATTTGAAATTATAGGTGTTTAGAGAAAAGACATTAAAAGACATCCTGAGTCACGTTGTGGATCCTATTTGAAGAATAATGGATTGCATAATAATTTTGTATGTTGATTGGTTTCTGATTTGATGTAGTGATGTGTAAATTGTATGTTGTTTTGATGCCATTTTGGCTTAGATGTAATATTCTTTTTGGTTCTTAATAGTTGCCAATTTGATTTTGATTCACAATTGTATTGTGTTGTTCTCCGTGGTCTATTTCCGATTCATAAAAATATATGTCAAAAAATGAGAATTATGTAAAATAAAATAAAATTTTATAAAAAAACAATATTTCACTATAGTTGGTTATGGCAACCATAATGATATGTCGTGTGATATCCAGTTTAATAAAACTAAAAAATGGCTTTGTTGGGTATCGAACCCGTGACATTTAAACTTTACACTATGGTTGTTTATTTAAACCATTATGATATGCAACGCGTTTTCCAATTTATTACCATGGTCAATGGTTCATGGTGGTAAGTATCTCACTTATTATGACAGCCTACTTTACCGCATACCTTGAACTGTGGTTAAATGTTGTAAAAAATCATAAAATTCTCTCTCTCTCTCTCTCTCTCTCTCTCTCTCTCTCTCTCTCTCTCTCATATTTTATATACAAAATTAATCATCCTCTTAAATACCCCAATTATAGACGGAGTTCCGTCAAAGATTTTAGACGGTAAGAATAAGTTATATCAAAATCTATATTTTATGTAACAACATATAAAAAAACAAAACAATATTTTGACATTGCTTTTTTTCACAATTGAAGCAAAATATATTTACATTTTTCATGAACCAACTGCTGCTAACCTTTTACATTTTTCATGAACCAACTGCTGCCAACCTCCGCCATTTCTTCTTCTACGTAGATACTTTCATAGAACAATTTCTTCTTTTTGTTATATCTATAACTACCCTTATAATAAAAAGGACAAAGCCATTAATTTAATCAATTTATTAAGTAAATGACTAATAAAAAATAGTGTATAAAAGTTAGGTAACATGTGTAATCTTACAACAAAAAATATGAAGTGAATTTGACCATTTTTTTCCCTTAACTCGTGGTGCAATTATGTTGAATTATCATATATAATTCTATTATGCAATTGTAATATGCTTTGCTTATCCTATTGTCGATTAAACATGATTGTGAGTGAATATGCATGTTAAAATGAAAATAGAATAGGAAGAGTGAGGAAACCTCAACATGAAACTATAGTAGAATCTTGTATGTGACAAGGAATTGATAGAAAACTCTAGATGGCGATGCTCGGGCATGTATTGTAGAAAGGTGCATCCTTGCCGAGCAATGGTCTAGACAAGAGTGAGACACTAGTATGGAACATGTGTGAACTATGATGATTATGAGAAAAGGCGAATGTGTCCTTAAGGCAAACACGTTTGTGTATGAGATCACGTAATCGTAACCGTTTATCTTGAGTTACAGTTTCATGAGTCTCGAGCTCCTCTGAAACGTATGCATGGCTACTTGGCAGGTTTGATTCCCGCGTGCAGTACAAATGGGGCCCATGGAGCGTATGCTTGTGACGGTTAATGGCACGTATGAAGTAACGGTTAATAACGGTTAATGGCCCATAGAACCCGAATCCATTCGTATGTCTAGTAGGTTACAAGGATCCATGACTCGGGTCGACTTCTAGACGTAGAAACGGACGGGAAAAGGGGATTCCTTGGTACAGGTTATCGATTAGTGATATTTTGAGTTGGTGAACTCATGAGCATGTTTCCATATAGTGTGAGAATTGAAATGTGAACTCGAAGTCCTTTCCCCTTCCCTTGACTTGAGTTAGGATTTGGCTAGAACCCTTTAAAGCCGAGAGAATCCATAAGATAGGGAACTCACTGAGATTTGATGTATCTCACCCCACTATTGTTGATTATTTTTAGGAGGTATTTGCAGGTATGATTTTACAAGTGGAGCTATGCTTGGATGTTTCAAGAGAAGCTTAGTTGAGCTTATTCCGCTGTGTATTATTTTCTTGTACAATGAGGAATATTGTACCTTATTCTTAGTCTTTATTGTTTTGGCTAGTTTCCATATCTTGTGCCATAGGTTGTATTTGTGTTTTAGAATGGTCAAGTATGTGAATTATGCCATTAGGCACTTATGATGGTGTCAGTACCAAATAAAATGCTTGTATAGTATTATTCTAGGTATATATTATACAGGGTGTTACAGTTGGTATCAAAGTAGGTCGTGTCCTCGACCTAGCCTTGAAATATCATAAGTAAATCTATTCCTGCCTCTTAAGTGTGTCTTACCAACAAGACTCTTAATATCATACTATGTAGTGTTGGGCCTGATCAACCTAATGCTATGTATGTGATAGGTAGAATCATGGTTGAACGACCCCGAGGACTCTATAGTGTTGTCGGAACTTGTGTTGTGAGGGTAGGCTCAAGCCAAGAGTTATCAGTAATGAGTTTTGGTCAGCTCAGTTGAGATTTTAGTAGAAGTTGTGATTTGGGTAGCATGGAATTAAAGAGTAATGTGTTGTTAAGCAATCCTTTGGAAAGGATGGAGTCTGAAAGTTAAGAATCTCTAGCAGACGGTTGGTTAAAGTATTGAGGAATATGTAAAATCGCTAGTAGAGCTGGATTGACCACTAGTACGGATAAGGATTTCAAGTAATCTCATTCCGTGAAAAAGAAGGTTGTTATGTGGAACGTGTGATGTAAGGTCCGGAAGTGAAATAAGTATTGGTGCTTCAGTTTCTAAGGTCGTTATGGTAACTTGAATGGACAAGAGTACCTTAAGGAATGTGCTCGGAACAATGTCTTCCAACTGGAAAAAAAAGTCGAGAGTTAAGGAAGTTCGGCTTCGATGGGAACGTAAAGTAGTAGAGAAGTGTGTGAAGGAACACAAGGACGTGTTTACATGCTTCAAATGAGACAAGTATGTGTCGAAAGAAGGGTAGGAGATAGGTCGCGCGTATTCAGATGTGTAGAGAGATTAAGTTCGAGATGATACATCAGGATTTATGTTTTTGATAAGAGACCAATTTGGAATTGTTATATTACCGAAGGAACAATATAAGGTATTGTGTCAGAGAAAGTTTGGACTTTATTTAGTAACAGAAAGTGTAGTGATACGGATTGGAAGAAGTTTGTATTAAGAAACAGAGTAAGTACCTTGGATTCGAGGAAATTTTTGTAAGATGGGTTTATATTTGGACCTAAGAGGATTACAATGGAGGGTGAAGTAAACGCAGTGTAGAAAACGGTATTAATAGTATGTTAAGAGGAAGTGACAACAGAATATATTTTGGACAAGTGTGCAATGGAGTTTTTAAGGTGTTGATGAACCTATAGTTAAGGAAGTGTAATCATGGATGGCTCACCCGTGAGAACCCTAGTAATATGATGTGAAATGAGAAAGTTATACCTTGGTATTAAGAACAAGCGTAGTAGTAGCACCGTGGTCACAAGTGTGCGTGATGGATTTTTATTCTTAAGACAAATGTGAAGGGACGTACCTTGTGGAGCAGTGAGTATTATACCCTAAGAAACAAAATTGTGGTAAAACAACGAGAAGTAAAACAGGACTTATTACGGACTAAGTATAAATCATGGAATGGTTTATACCGGAAGGGTTTTGTAAATAATTGATGAGAATTGTCGGCTGCAAATCTTCCATTAAGTAATTTGGTGTAATTATGGTGTGCAATGGATAGTGAAGGGTAAGAAATCCCGGTTAATGCGTATGTAGTGATGAAAAGGTTCTTCAAGAGGGTGCATTACCCTGATTTATTTTCAAGTATAGAGAAACTTCTGTAATTGTGAATAATCGGAATATTTGGAATCTATCTTTTGTTGGAATAAGAACGTTGTGGTGTTATTTCTCACCAAGGAATTCAAGTGAGAGGACAAGGTTGTATGCTTGACATGATATGTCCATCATTTTTGAAGTACCGTGTGATGGTTGTGTGTTGGATTTTGCTTATGGACGAATCAAGTATAAGTGGTGGTTGAAACCCTATAATGTTATCATTATTGACTTCCCGCTAATGTAGTGGTATAAGCATAGAATGAACTATCCCTCCAATGATTCGTCCTGTGACTACGACATAATTTAGAATTTTGCCTTGTCACTTGGTTGGAGTGTGTCGTCTGAATGTTTTAACTTTGTTCTGTATTACCTTGAGTGGATCATGGTTGGTGAATGATATATAAGTTAAAGAGCCACGAGTTAAGAATGATATTCCAAGATAGAGCTAGTCTGAATGTTTATTTTCAGCTTCTGCAGCAGTGTTAATCGATTAACACGTGCAAGGATGGTGTTTTGTGCTAAATTTTGAGAAGGTTTTAAGTGTATTGTTATCCCTACTGTTGAGAGTCTTAAGGACGAAGTTGGGAAATACTCACGAAGTATGGATCTTGCAAGGAATATTTTGGCGTGTAATCATGGTATTAGTAAGGTATGAACGGTTGGTCAGAGTTAGTAATTGTTATCTTCCGTGAGTCCATGGTATTGTATTTATGCTCCTAAGTGAGGGGTACCAGTTTTGTGCAACTGTGTTTTACCTAGAGAAGGAAATTTGAAGGTTATCATTCCAAGAGTGAGAATTGGCCGCTCCAGAATTAAGCATGTGAATTGGATTGTATGTGAAACAAAACAATTGAGAGAAGTGGATTCAACTGAAAAGTGTGGTATGGACTTCGAAAGCGTGTGTGTATATGGAGTTCTATTTGTGAATTGGTGAGTGGTATGAAAACTCACAATTGTACCTTGAATGGGTTAAGTTTTGATAAGTGGTGACTCACATAGGATTGAAGTTCCGTGATGGTGTTATGTGTAACTAGCTGAGATCTTGTGTCGACAAGAAACTTGAAGTGAGTCAGAACCCCGTAAGAAGAATCGATTTGGAAGGTGGTAACCAGAACCGGAGGTTGTTAAACTATTTTGGATTATGGGTCCGAGTTTAGAATGGATTGGGAAATGTATATGTTACGGTTGTAGCAGTGTAACTCCTGCATCTCTATCATCTGGAGAGTGTTGAACAGATGTTATAATATTGTGTGTTGACAAGGAAATTGTTCTACCATAAGACGTTAGTAAGTTTCTTGTACCGTTGGTTAGTAAGGATCCCAGTGGATAAGTGTGTTTCTCCGTGGACTGTTAGCTAATTGGTAGTGCTTAAGAATTCATGATGTTCTACTGTTAAGATTCTGTTACACTGTGGAATGTGACAGATGAAAGAGTTTGTCAGAACGATAAGGATTTGAATATGGTTGCTTATAAGTATGGAAATAAGAAGATCTTGTTCTAAGCGTGTTACTTTTGGTGTGATGCGAAAGGGATGAAATATCGGATGTGATGGGTACAATGTACAGCATCAGACCAGATGGAACTGGTAAAGAAGTCGTTTGACTAATTATGAAGTGGTTTTGGACCACTACAACAGAAAAGACCTTAGACAGCGCTTTTTTTGCCCCGCTGTCTAAACCTGCGCTGCTATAGGTTTAGACAGCGCTTTGGGTAATACTAAAAGCGCTGTCTAAAGGGGGGTATATTTAATGAAAAGAGTTGTCTATGGTACCTTTAGACAGCGCTTTTTGACATTATAAGGTATACCTTAGACAGCGCTTTTGGGAAAAGCGCTTTCTAAGCCTTACCTTTTTTTGACATTTTTTTGGTATACCTTAGACAGCGCTTTCAGAAAAAGCGCTTTCTAAGCCTTACCTTTTTTGAACTTTTTTAGGTATACCTTAGACAGCGCTTCTGTAAAAGCGTTTTCTAAGGTTCACCTTAGACAGCGCTTTTGTCAAAAGCGCTTTCTAATCCCCACCTTAGACAGCGCTTTCACCAAAAGCGCTGTCTAAGGTATACGAAAAATTTTATATAAATTTTTTTAAACCACAATTTTTACCAGGTTTTTTCAACCAGAATTTGACCTGTTTTTCAACCAGCAATTTTTTTCAGAAAAATACCACAATTTGGAGATTCAAATCAATCCAATTTATCCTATTTAAATGTACCAATTTACACCAAAATTATATATCCAAAACAATTGGCAATTCAAACCAATATATATATTTAAAATTACAAACCAAAATTATATATACACCTATTTATAATTACAAATCATTACATTTTTTCTACAAATGCACATATTACTTATACTAGTACTTTTGCATCCAACCAAAGCATTGCTTCAAACCTACATTATAGGTCCTGAAAACACAAAGATTGTAATTCAATTAAAAGAATACATAAACAAAGTTACACATATTTAAATTCTCATCAATTAAAGTAAGAGTACAATATTATACCTTGTAAAATTCCGAGCTCCATAATGTATTGACACCAATCCTCTTTAATTTCATCCAATTGAGAAATTGAGTAATGAGCACACTTGCATTCTTCAAAGTACTACATAATAAAATAACATAGTTTGATTTAGTTTTAACTATTTCATTAGACATGAGAGATATGTGTTAATATTAAAATAACTCATAAGTTGAATAGAAATATAATAAAGAAATCAGGTATAAAACAAATTTTACCTCTTTCACTAACATCTCTTTCTTTTCTTGGTTGGAATATGAATTACTTGTTTCTTAGCAATGCGGACGGATGAATGGATCCAAATTCCCTCGTTATGGTCATTTCTGATATATGACTCATCCGCTATAAGATCCTCATCTTGATTATTTCTATTCAACTCATTCCGTCTAATGCATGACTCATTCTCAACATCAATATCACATTGATCTACACCGCTATCATCAACCACTTTGTTAGATAGAAGCACTATAGACCATATCGTACTCGTCGGGTCAGTGACATAGAACACTTGTCTAGCTTGAGATGCTAGAATAAAAGGCTCATCTTTGTACCCCACCCTATTAAGATCCACTTGCAAAAATCCAGACTTATCCATTCGTATGCCACTACTATTTACCCACTTGCAACCAAAGATTGGAATCTGAAACTCCTCGTAATCAAGCACCCAAATGTGCTCAATAACTCCAAAATATGACAGATTTGCATATTTGGGGTTTAAGTCCTTCATACTTGATATGTGCATTGCTTCAGCTAGGACGGTGACACCACTATTTTGCATAGTACTTTTATCGTCTTGTTCTTTGGTATAAAATGTGTATCCATTAATTGCGTATGCGCTATGAGAATACACATGCAAACTTGGACCATATGCCAAACATCTCAACCTTTCTGTTACTGAAGCAGGATCTGAAGAGCGCTTCGAATAAATATGATCCTTTAACCATTGTATGAAACTTTGATTGTGCTCTCGTACTATCCAATTTTCATTTATGTTCTGATTTAACCTTCGGAGTACATCCTTGTGCATCTCAACATATGGCTCAACCTCATTATCATTGTGCAGAACATACAAATGCACTTGATCCCGTTCATCCCTTGATACTGTCACAATTTTATTTCCAATTAATTTTTTACCATCCTTTTTTTCAAAAATATGAGCTTTGGGGAGTCCAATCGACTGAACATTGGACAAATATTCAGTACAAAACTCAACCGCTTCTTCAATAATGTATCGTTCAACAATACACCCCTCTGGTCGACTTTGGCTTTTCACGTACCCTTTTAATATTTTCATATAACGTTCAGCAGGGTACATCCATCTCATATAAGCTGGTCCACACAACTGTGTCGCTTTCACAAGATGAACAACTAGATGTACCATTATGTCAAAAAAAGAGGGAGGAAAATACATTTCAAGCTCACACAAGGTAATAACTATCTCTTTTTGTAGTGTTGGTAAGATATCGGGATCGATTACCTTACTACAAATTGACCTAAAGAAAAAGCACAAACTAGTTATGGCGCTTCTTATTTTCACTGGCAAAATAGAACGTATACCTATTGGTAGAAAGTGTTCCATTATAACATGGCAGTTGTGTGTCTTTAAACTCTTCAACGTGAGGTCTTTCATAGACACAAGTCTTCTGACATCTGAAGAGTATCCTTCTGGAACTTTAACTCCACTCAGAAACTTACACAATATTTTCTTCTCCTTTCTAGACAGAGTAAAAGCAGCAGGTGGTAGATATGTTAGTCTTCCTTTCTTCACGGGTGCTAATTCAGTTCTAATCCCCATCGCTACCAAGTCTTTTCTTGCTTTAAGGCCATCCTTAGTCTTTCCTTTTATATTGAGTAACGTACCAATAACACTTTCAAATACATTTTTCTCAATATGCATAACATCGAGAAAATGTCTCACATACAAAGACTTCCAATATGGCAATTCAAAAAATATCGACCTCTTTTTCCACCCACCTTTGACAACCTTATGTGCAAAAGGTTTACCAAACTCAGTACGCATATCTTTCACCTTTTTAAAAACTTGGTCACCTGACAACATAGGTGGAGCTCTACCTTGTTCGGTGTCTCCATTGAATTCTTGTCTCCACCCACGGTAGTGATGTTTGGCATTTAAGAATCTACGATGACCGAGAAAGACATTCTTATGACCAAACTCCAATCGCTTCAAAACTGTTTTATCTTCACAAATAGGACACGCTTTTTCACCTTTTATGATGTACCCTGATAGATTCCTGTAAGCTGGAAAATCATTAATTGTGCCAAACAACATCGCCCTCAAATTGAAACTTTCCTTCCTATATCCATCATAAACCTCCACACCGTTCTCCCACAATATCTTTAAATCTTCGATCAAAGGTGTCAAGTATACGTCTATGTCATTCCCTGGTTGTTTAGGCCCAGAGATTAACATAGATAACATCATGTACTTACGCTTCATGCATAGCGACGGAGGTAGGTTATAAACCATAAGAATCACAGGCCATGTGGTATGTGAGATACTTTGAAGACCATGCGGGTTCATTCCATCAGTAGATAATGCCAAGCGAAGGTTTCTTGCTTCTTCTCCAAAGTCAGGATAATCATTATCAATTTTCAACCACTGTGGTGAATCAGCCGGATGTCGCAACTTTCCATCAATAATTCTTTCATCTGCATGCCAAGTCAGGTGTCTTGCATCGGTTTCACTACGAAACATGCGCCTAAATCTCGGTATTATAGGAAAATACCATAAGACCTTGGCTGGAGACATTTTTTTCTTATATCGAGACAAACCGCATTTAGGGCACTCAGTTAATGATGCATATTCGTTTCGAAACAAAACGCAATCGTTTGGACAAGCATGTATCTTATCATAGCTCATGCCAATAGAGCACAACATTTTCTTGGCCTCATAGGTTCGATTGGGAAGAACATTATCCTCCGGTAGCATTTCTCTCAATAGGGCCAACAACTCTGTGAAACTTTTATCCGACCATCCATTGCCCGCCTTTAAGTTGTACAACTTCAATACCGCAGACAGTCTTGTGAATTTAGTGCAACCTTGATAGAGCGGTTTCTCTGCATCACTTACCAACCTCTCAAACATTTCGGGACAATCATGAAGATCTTCTACAACTGCTTCTGCAATCTCTTCGACTTGATCACAATCGTATGTTTCCGTGTCTTTGTCATCTGAAGCATAGGTCGTATTACTTTTCCCCGTCGGTTCAACATTCTCGTTAATTTTCTCACCATGATGTATCCAACACTTATAACTTCGATCAATTCCATTCATCAGTAAATGCGATTTCAATCCATCTGCGTCAATCCTACCCACATAACAACAACCCAAGCAAGGACATTTTATTCGATTGAGCTCTTCAGCGTCAGCGTGTTGAACATCAAACTTAACGAAATCTAATACCCCATTCTCGTACTCTTTGGACAATCGATCGGCATCCATCCATTTTTTATCCATGGTTTTCCTACTTATTAAGGTCAACAAAATAACATTAATTCAACCATATTAATCAAGAAATGAACAAGTTTGATAGTGTTTGATATGTAACTGGTTGAATTTCTTATGTTTTAGTGAAATGTTTATGTTCATTATATTTGTTTATTAACTCAACCATCTCAAATTCTAGAATTTTGAGGCTTCAAAAACAAGCTTTGAATTCTAAAATTCAGAGCGCATTTCCATCAATTTTAAGAGTTTTTTAGAAGATTTAAGAGGTGGAAAAAATAAAACTAAATTAAACTATTTATAAGTCTTAATATAAAATATGTTTTAAAATAGAACTCATTAACAAACTCATCAAACATACACATTCACTACAAAACTTCATTAACAAAACTTTATTAACAAAACTCATTAACAAACTCATCAAACATACTCATTCACTACAAAACTTCATTAACAAAACTTCAAACATACTCATTCACTACAAAAATTCATTAATAAAACAGTCCAACATAACTTCATTAACAAAACTCATCAAACATACTCATTCACTACAACATTGTAAAGCAACAAAACCCTACAACAACAATGTAAAGCAACAAAACCCTATTCTTCACAACAACGACGCACCTTTAACGACGGTAACAACAGCAATGCAAGAACGAAATGTATCAGTTACAAAGAGCAGAAACGAACGACGGCAATGAGTTCGCAACGGACGGCAATACAACGACGGCAACGGACGGACGACAATGCAACGACGGCAACAACGAACGACGGCACGATGGAAGACGGTTGACGGTGAAGGTTTGAGTTCGCATGGGTTTTGAGCTCAGTTCGCAAGGGTTTTGAGCTCAGTTCGCAAGGGGAGAAGAAAGAGCGGAAATATGAAAATGAATACTGATGACTATTCATATATTTTAATTTAATTAGACCTTAGACAACGCTTTTCATAAAAGCGCTTTCTAAGGTGGACCTTAGACAGCACTTTTAAAAGCGCTTTCTAAGGTTGGCCTTAGACAACGCTTTTGATTTTATTTTTTTTTAATTTTTAAGACCTTAGAAAGCGCTTTTAAGGAAAGCGCTGTCTAATATTTTCCTTTAATTTTTTTTTTTAAATTAATAAAACTTTAGAAAGCGCTTTTTACCAAAGCGCTGTCTAAGGTCTTATATTTTTTTTTAAATTTATAAGACCTTAGAAAGCGCTTTTAACTAAAGCGCTGTCTAATATTTTCCATTAAATTTTTTTTTTTAATTTATAAGACCTTATAAAGCGCTTTTGACCAAAGCGCTGTCTAAGGTCTTATAATTTTTTGCGCTTTTATTTTTTTAAATGACTAGTTTCCTTGTTTTTAACTTATAGCAGCGCTTTTGTATTAAAGCGCTGTCTAAGGTGCGATGTTATAACTTACTTTTGTTGTAGTGGACGTTGAAGGATTTATGGAAAGATAAATCGTCGGTGATTGCGTGAAGTTAAGGAATCACTGAATTACATCGCAAAGATTTGATTAGTGTTTGTTACCTTAAACCAAGACAAGGTATTATGGTTTTGTGTTGTGACTTAGTAGAAGAGCATAGAATGGTCTATTTCTTCCGAAGGTAAGATATGACCAAGTCTTTTAATAAGAAACAACATATGAATTTTGGGAAAAAGCAAGTTGGAAATTGAGTACTTCAAAGGTTTAAACGGAGATAAAGTTAAGTGTGGATCTAAGAAAGTGATACAAGTTACGGTTGTTGTTGAGTAGAGGAAATTCGGGGGCGAATTTCAATTTAAGGGGGGAGAGTGTAATACCCCATATTATCTAAATGCTCAATTGGATATCAGATGAGATCAGATGAGTATCTATGTGCTCTGCCTTTGGTAAATTGGATTAATGGAATCCTCTAAGTGCTTTAAGTATTATCAATTGGGATCAATAGAGCAACTAGTGAACTCTCAAGAGATCAATTATTTTATGAAAGAGACAGATCAATAATTATTAGTTCAAGAGAGTATATTAAGGTAACTCTAGTAATTGATCAATTGGTGTGAGACGATAAAATATCAATTGGAGATATTTTACTCTATTGAATTATATCATATATATATATATATATATATATATATATATATATATATATATATATATATATATATATATTTCTAAAGAGAAAGAAAAATAAAAGATAGTAAAGAAGAAGAAAAGAGAAAGGAAGAGGAAACAAGAGAAAGAAGAAGAAGAAGCTTGGGTTCACCATCTCATCTTCTTCAAACTCCTCTTCGATTATCAGGTGGATTCTAGATAGATGCTTTAGTTGTAGAGTTTCTTGAGTTTTAGAGTTAGGTTTGATATTGTGAGAAAATGAGTAATCCTACTAAAATTATTAATCTAACGGTTGGAAATCGATATAAATTGCGTAGTATAATCGTATTGTGCATATAATCATAAATGATGCTTGTTTTGGTTGTTTGGAAATGTTTTGGCTTGAGAAAGATGGATTTTTGAACCCTTGAACCATGGGAAACGCAAGCAGAATTTCTGCTTCTGGTGCAGAGCGTCGGCCGGTGCGTAGAGCGCCGGGCGAGGCAAAGCGTGCGCCTCTGCTCCGCCGGGCGATGGCCAAGGGGCGCAGCGTAGAACGCTTCTGTAACTTTTAAGTTTTTAGCAAGGGTCTGATGCCTCTACTTCGCCGGGCAAAGTAGAGGCGAAGGGGCACCGCCGGGCGCTCCTGGGACTTTTCCAAATGTTTTTCTTTTCTTTTAAAATCCATAACTTTCGTTTCGTTTATCCGATTTTAGTATTCTTGGTACCGATAGAAAGCCGTGAGAATAATCTATATGATGAAGGTGAAAATGTCAGTTTTATTGCCCGATTAAATAATCGGAGGAAATCCAAAAGTGGTGCAATTATGTTGAATTATCATATGTAATTCTATTATGCAATTGTAATATGCTTTGCTTATCCTATTGTCGATTAAACATTATTGTGAGTGAATATGCATGTTAAAATGAAAATAGAATAGGAAGAGTGAGGAAACCTCAACATGAAACTATAGTAGAATCTAGTATGTGACTAGGAATTGATAGAAAAATCTAGATGGCGATGCTCGGGCATGTGTTGTAGAAAGGTGCATCCTTGTCGAGTAATGGTCTAGACGAGAGTGAGACACTAGTATGGAACATGTGTGAACTATGATGATTATGAGAAAAGGCGAATGTGGCCTTAAGGCAATGTGGCCTTGTGATTGTCGAATACAATCACGTTTGTGCATGAGATCACGTAATCGTAACCGTTTATCTTGAGTTGCAGTTTCATGAGTCTCGAGCTCCTCTAAAACGTATGCATGACTACTTGGCAGGTTTGATTCCCGCGTGCAGTACGAATGGCGCCCATGGAGCGTATGCTTGTAACGGTTAATGGCCCGTGTGAAGTGATTGTTCATAATGGTTAATGGCCCGTAGAACCCGAATCGATTCGTATGTGAAGTAGGTTACAAGGATCCATGACTCGGGTCGACTTCTAGACGTAGAAGCGGATGGGAAAAGGGGATGCCTTGGTACAGGTTATCGATTAGTGATATTTTGAGTTGGTGAACTCATGAGCATGTTTCCATATAGTGTGAGAATTAAAATGTGAACTCGAAGTCCTTTCCCCTTCCCTTGACTTGAGTTAGGATTTGGCTAGAACCCTGTAAAGCCGAGAGAATCCATAAGATTGGGAACTCACTGAGATTTGATGTATCTCACCCCACTATTGTTGATTATTTTCAGAAGGTATTTGCAGGTATGATTTTACAAGTGGAGCTATGCTTGGATGTTTCAAGAGAAGCTTAGTTGAGCTTATTTCGCTGTGTATTATTTTCTTGTACAATGAGGAATATTGTACCTTATTCTTAGTCTTTATTGTTTTGGCTAGTTTCCATATCTTGTGCCATAGGTTGTATTTGTGTTTTAGAATGGTCAAGTATGTGAATTATGCCATTAGGCACTTATGATGGTGTTAGTACCAAATAAAATGCTTGTATAGTATTATTCGAGGTATATATTATACAGGGCGTTACAGGGACTCCTACCAAGTTTTATATGAGGGAATCGCCCTTAGACTTCGAGCCTGAGGGTCTCTTGTCCCATAAAGTTTAGAAATAATCATCATAGGAAACTTTATTTGTAGTTATTAAATCACTTCGTCATTTCCAAAGTCTTGTGCTTGAGGGACTTTGTATTAGGTTAATTTTATTTGGAACTATGAAGGAAGGCTCATGAATATATGGTACAAGTTAATTGTCTTAACATTGGGAGAATTCTCTTGATAGGGTTTGAGGTCTCTCGAAATTGGGTTCGCGCTTAAGTCGATCCATCAACTCTTCATGTGTAACTGGTGAGGTTTCCAAATATTTACCGGCTAGAGGAACAATACAAATAGGAAAAATATTCCCCATGATCTGTGGAAGGGCCAAGCTTCCCACATCCCCATGATGTTGTCTAAAGAGATAGGAACCCACTTTCTAGTCCTTTAGCCTAATCCCAGAAGGTTTTCTATATATATATACTCCATTGCCATAACTAGAAAAGGAGTTTAAAAAAATACCACAGAAACATATATAGGAACTCTCCATTTCTCTTACGTGGGCGAACTCTTAGTACACCATAATCTCTAAAGCTCAAACAACCCTTCATAATTAGGGGTTGTCCCTTATTGTAAATTTTTAGCAAGTACAAACATATATTTAATCTTGTAATCTAAATCCTAAATATGCTTGTGTTTTAAGCCATGTTTTTCTATTTACTTCCTATGTTTCCTTTGTTTCTGCTTTGGACTAAGTTTATATTCCTAAATGTACAAGTTAAGCTACAATTTGCATTAATTGGTGTTAAACGATGGTTGACGAGATGTGTTCATCACTTTCAAATAACTTTTGGGAAATTGTTCATTTTCCTTTGAAAAAAACTATTGTGTGAAGTTGCTCTACCCTTTAGAGCTTTAGTTTTGTTGCTTGTCTATTTTTTTATGGTTTATCATTTATCACTTTCGTAATTGAGTCTGCTCTAAGTTAGATCTTTGCAAATATTTTATAATTGAGTGCAATATTTTTAAATAAGTGTTTTGCATTAAATCGTATTTTGTATATGCATAATTCAAATTTTTGTGCTTGAATACGAACATTATGCTTTAAGTCAATTAATAGTGTTTTTTGGAACAAAAACCATAATTTAGAGTGATTATTCAGGTCAAAGGTAAAATCTCAAAACATAGTTGAAAACTTGGATTTTGGAGATTTTGGATGTGTGGTTTGAATCATACAATCTCAAAGTCGAATCAAATAAGGGAGAAAGGAATCAGGATTTTTGTGAGCTTTGTGAGTCAAATCACAACTTATCTAGATTCAAATCATACACTCTATGAGTCAAATCACAGTTTCTTCATGAGTCAAATCACAGATCCTTCTCAGCCACTGCCATGTTTGAATCAAATCATAACCAAGCCTTGACTCAAATCATGAGCCGTGTGAGTCAAATCATGACTTAGTCTTGACTCGAACCACAAAAAAAGGGCCTATCTTTAAGTGTTCATCTTGTTCCAAATTGTTTTCCCACTTGACTCAAATCACCAAATACTTTTGACTCGAATCAAACATGATTTTTTCACTTCTTTTTTTACTTCATCTCCAACACCTATATAAATCATTTTTCCTCTCTCCCTCATATTTATTAACATGAAAATGATTATTGTGATGATAATCAAATCTTTGAAAGTCTTTCCAAAAACTTGGAAACCCACTTTCAAAGAACACATTTTCACATCTATCTTTTGCATCCAAATTCATCTTCAACCTCTAGCAAGATTACCATCAATTGCTTCTTAATTCTTAAAGAATGTGAGATTTATTGTAGAGGAGATTCATTCTTTGTTTATGTTTCTGAATTTCTTGAGTTGAAGATCAAGATTCAGATTGTGTGGTGTTGCAGAAGTTTGGAAATGTAATACCCCGTATTATCTAAATGCTCAATAGGATATCAGATGAGATCAGATGAGTATTTATGTGCTCTATCTTTGGTAAATTGGATAAATGGAATCCTCTAAGTACTTTAAGTATTGACATTTGGGATCAATAGAGCAACTGATGAACTTTGAAGAGATCAATTATTGATGAAAGAGACAGATCAATTATTTTAACTCGAGAAAGGATTTTAAGGTAACTCTAATAATTGATCAATTGGGTTGAGATAACAAAATATCAATTGGAGATATTTAGTCTATTGGATTATATTATATAATAAGTTTATATATATATATATATATATATATATATATATATATATATATATATATATATATATATATATATATATATTGTTAGTAAGAGAAAAGAAAGAAAGAAAGAAGAAAAAGTTGGGAAAGAAGAAGAGAGGAAGAAGGAGAAAAGAGAAGAAGAAGTTTGGATCGTTATTCATCATCTTCTTCAACCTCCTCTTCGATTATCAGGTGGGTTCTAGTTAGACACTCTAAGTTCTAGAAATATAAGTTTAGAACTTAGGTTAGATTTGAGAGAAAATGATTAAACGGATAAATCAATGAAATCTAACTGATGAAATTCGATATAAATTGCGTAGTGTAGTCGTAATATGCATGTGATCAATTGAGGATACTTGTTTTGATGTTGGTAAACGATCTGGTGTGAAAAGGGTGGGTTTTGAAACCTTTGGAACCCCAATAGCGCAGCAGAAAATTCTGCTTCTGATACGGACTGTCGGGCGGCGCTTTGAGCGTCGGGCGACGGGCGACGCAAGGCTTGCGCCGCTGCTCCGCCGGGCTAAAGTCAAGAGGCGCAGCATGTTTTGATTCTGTAAATTCTGGATTTTTGGTATAGGACTTACGCCACTGCTTCGCCGGGTGAAGTAGCAAGCGCGGGGGGCACCGACGGGCGAAGCATGGACCGCCGGGCGCTCCTGGGAGTTTTCAAATAATTCTCTTTTCTTTAAAAATCCATAACTTTCTATTCGTATACCCGAATTAAGCGTTCTTGGTACCGATGGAAAGCTATGAGAATATCCTACCCAATAAAAAGTGAAAATTATGGGTATGATGTGGGATTAATTATTTAGTGGACAATGAATGAAAATAATGGTTTTGTGATATCTTGTAGATCCATATCTTTTGGATCGTAAATCCGATCGAGGCATGGTTATAGCCGATGAAAAGCTGTGAAAATATCCTATGGGATAAGAGTGAGAAATATTGATTTGATATCCGATTAAATGATCTGAGGGAAATCAAGAGTTATGTGACTTATGATTGAATTATTATACGTGTTTCTATTATGCAAATTGTGTTATGCTAATTGTAATTAATTGTTGTTAAACATGATTGAGAGAATATGCATGCTTAAAATGAATTAGGAAGAGTGAGGAAACTTACCCCAAACCTAATGATATGATTCTAGGTTGTGAATAGAATTGTGATAGAAAACCTAGATGGCAATGCTTGGGCACTTGATGTAGAAAGGTGCATCCGTGACGAGTATTGGTCTAAGAGAGAGTGAAACACTAGTATGTAACATGTGTGAACCATTGTGATTATGAGAAAAGGCAAAAGAGGCCTTAAGGCGATTGTGGCCTTGTGATTGCCGAATACAATCACGTTTGTGTGTACAATCACATAATCGTAACCGTTTATCTTGGGTTCAGTTTTATGAGTCTCGAGCTCCTCTGAACCATGTGCACAATTACTTGACAGGTTTGATTCCCGCGTGCGAGTACGAATGAAGCCTATATGGTAAAGAGACTTGCGATGGTTAACAGACCATGAGAAGTGACGGTTCACGGTTAACAGGCCGATGTTCCCGAATCCATTTCGTATGTCAAGTAACTACAAGGATCCATGACTCGGGTCGACTTCTAGACGTAGAAGCGAACGGGAAAAGGGGATGCCTTGGTACAGGTTATCGATTAGTGATATTTTGAGTTGGTGAACTCATGCTTTCCCTTGACTTGAGTTAGGATTGATAGAACCCTGTAAAGCCGAGAGAATCCATAAGATAGGGAACTCATTAAGATTTAATATCTCACCCCATCATTGTTGCTATTTTTCAGGTATTGAGTACATGTTTGATTTACAAGTGGCGCTATGCTTGGATGTTTCAAGAGAAGCTTAGTTGAGCTTATTCCGCTCTGTATTTGTTGTATACAATTGAGGATATTGTATATTATTCTTAGATTTTTTTTTGGCTAGTTTCTGTATCTTGTACCATAGATTGTGTTATGTTTTTAGAAATGGTCAAGTATGTGAATTACGCCATTAGGCACTTATAATGGTGTCAGTACCAAATAAAATACTTGTATTGTATTATTCTAAGTATATATTATACAGGGCATTACAGAAAATCTACTATCTATCTAATACTAAACAGTTGAATGCTTTGCCAACAACGTCCTTTAAGTCAAAACAAAATTTCACTAACAAAAGGGTGGTTCAGTAAATAACAAAAGACAAAATTAATTCACTTCTTCTTGCTCTTTATCGCCCATGTGTCACACATTCATTGGATAGCTTTGGTAGTATTTTTCGAAACAACAATGACGACTTCCTTCTTGTCTTTGTCGAACTTAGTTTCTTAACATTTATCCTTACATGTAGAATTCTCTATGATGCTCAAGGAAATTAAAATTGTTAGAGATAATGTATGATCAAAGTTTTGAATTGAGACAAAATCTCTTGTGGTCATCCAAGCTTTTTCAAAGTACTCCTTGGTGCATTGACAACTAAGAAACCGTTGGCATTTTTGGAAAAACATATTGTTCATATCACACTTTTATAGAGAAAGATACTTGCGTTCCTCACTAATATAGGTGGTGGTTTTTCTTATTTTTGTTGGAAATCTGTTGATGTTATTTTGTATACGGATTGAAATACTCCTAGTGCTTCGTTGAATATATTGTTGCTTATAAAAAAAAAATAGGATGCACAACTATCTCACACTCTTTGATTCCATTCCTTTAAGAATTAAAGATGATTTTGTAAAACATAAATTAGGATTGTCTTTTTTTATACTTATTTTCTTTTGGTAGACAAAACCGATCTCCCGCAACTATGATCAGGAAGGAGCTGAAACCACTTGTTATCATAAGTGACCTCCGAATCGAATAAGTCGGTTTACTGGACTGGATACTAGTGGTAAAAAAATAAATATTGCCATCATTTAAAAAACAAAAACAAAAAAACCAAAATAAAATTAAGGAGGTGGGATACAGCGATGATTAAGGATGACAGTGACTAAAGTCTATGTGTCAGTTACTTCCTCTAATAAATTACTACCATATTTTATCTTTACTTATTCAGAAACTCTAGTAAATTAACTTTTTTTAATCTGTTTTAAGTACTAAACAATTCCTAGCTCGAGGTATATCTCCTAACATTCCATGTCTATGGATGTTTTGGTACATGTTATTTTAAAACCAATTTCTAAAAGTATAGTACTTTTAGTCATGGGCATGCGTGTTTAATCATAATATATTTTCTGTGACCAAACTACTTTCTCAAAGAAACTTAGTCTCTCACTTTCAACAAAAGACAGCAATTCATGTATCTGATTAATTTAAATAATAACTATGGCTGCTTGAAACAAGTATATGCTTTCATTTCTACATCTATAAATACAACTCTTCAAACTCATTTCAACCTCAAGTCTTTCAAGTTTCAACCTTATTTGCTCCATTTCATATTTTGTTATTTTGTTCCATTTTGAAACTTAGGTATCTCTATATCTTGTCATGGATATTGAGTCAACAAATCAAGTAAACAAAGCTGGATTCTTATCTAGCTTGGGTGCTTTCTTCAAGGATTTGCTTATGAAGTTTAAGTCTAAGTATATGAATGCAATAAAAAGTGTGAAAAAGATAGGAAAAGATGACCCTAGAAGAGTAATCCACTCATTGAAAGTTGGAGTTGCTCTTACAGTTGTTTCATTGTTTTACTATTCAAGGCCTCTTTATAATGGCTTTGGAGAGGCTGGAATCTGGGCAGTTCTTACTGTCGTTGTAGTTTTTGAATTTACCGTCGGTAAGTTCAATATTTAAATATCATACTTATACAAGATATAATCTACTATATGTCCAAACTTAAATTGAAGTATCTGGTCCAAACGAGGATCAGATACTTAGATACATGCACTATTAGATGTATATTTTTTTCGTATTTAAGTCTGAACGGAACAAATACTTATAAAAGTTTTGTTCCTAATGAATCAGGTGCAACCCTTAGCAAGAGTTTGAATAGGGGATGTGCTACATTATTGGCTGGTGCTTTAGGGGTTGGAGGGCATCAATTAGCCACTGCTGTTGGAGAAAGAGGAGAAGCTATTGTCCTTGGAACTCTTGTCTTCATTCTAGGTAATTAAAACTTTCTATAAAAAAGGTTAAGGAAAGGAAGCTTATATATATATATATATTTGAAGCTAATTAGTGAGATGTTTTGTGTTTGCAGCTGCAATGGCAACATTTTTAAGATTTGTTCCAAAGATAAAGGCAAGATATGACTATGGAATGGTGATATTTATATTGACATTCTGTTTGGTTACCGTCTCGGGGTATAGAGTTGAGGAACTTGTTGAGCTTGCACATCAGAGGCTTTCAACAATTATAATTGGAGCTGCAGCTTGCATGATCATCTCCATATTTGTTTGTCCTGTATGGGCTGGTCTAGACCTTCATAACTTGGTTGCTTCCAACATAGAAAAACTAGCAAATTATCTTGAAGGTATATATACAATATAAACTAATACATATTTATTATGCAGTTGTAATCTCGGTCGTATGTTGAAGATACGACGGTTATGATTTAAGAAGTTAGAACATAAATCGTCTGATCTTCATCTAACGAGTAATATTTACCGAATGCAGTCTATCTGAGTCTCTTTGTTTGTTTGTGTTGAATGTTAATATCTAAAACTATTTATTTTCAGGTTTTGAAGGTGAATATTTTCACTCATCTGAGGATAAAGAAAAATCTAAGTCACTTCTACAAGGATATAAAAGTGTTCTCAATTCCAAAGCAACTGAAGAATCATTGGTAGGTATTTTAATATTTTTCTTTTGATATGTAGTATTGAATAGTCACATTTTTCATGTTTTGGAATGAACTTATAATTTTTTACATAATCTTCAGGCAAATTTTGCAAGGTGGGAACCAGGTCACGGCAGTTTTAAACTTCGTCATCCTTGGATGCAATACTTGAAAATCGGAGTACTTGCTCGGGAATGCGCATACAAGATTGAAACCTTGAACACATATCTTAACCCTGAAATCCAAGTAATACATCATTATTACTTTTCTATATAAAAAACATAAAATATATTCGACTCAGTCTATTTTATGAAGCTAACATACTTATTTTGGTTACTGCAGACTTGTTTCGAATTCAAGTGTTTAATCCATGTACCATGCACAAAGATGAGCTCAGAATCGAACAAAGCATTGAAAGCAATATCATCATCAATGAAAACAATGACACACCCATCATCCGCTAAAAGCCACATAGAAAATTCAAAAATCGCAATAGAAGAACTGAAAGTTGTACTAGAAGCCATTTCCTTAGAGGATGTGGAGCTCTTAGCTATAATACCAGTTGCCACAGTTGCTGCAATACTTGAAGAAATCACTATTTCAGTGGACAAAATCTATGAATCTGTTTCTGAGCTTTCTCATTTGGCACACTTCAAGAATGTGGAATCCAATGTGTCATCAGAAAAACCTCCACTACTTCATAGAGGAATTATAAAACCTGTTGCGGACATTGATAACACGCCGCATGTTGAAATCGCGATCCAAGATTTATGTACAGACTCTCCGGAAAAGGCTAGAAAATGCAGTGCAGAAATGATTAAAACATAATTGCAAATTAGAATAGTTGTGACTATAACATGATACTAGGCAGTAATTCACTTAGTTTATTATTGCTTAGTTGAGTAAATAGTTGTCAACCTTATTTGACAATTTGTAAAAATTAAGGTGAGAATCTTTTTCATATTCTTACCTTAATTTAATTTCTTCATTACTTTTGTTGTTGAGTGTTCTACAGTGTAACGTGAGTTATGCTAGCTGTTATATTATATATTGGCTGCGGAAAAGCTTTATGCTATGATATGTTATCAGCCACATTTGGTGCTTTGAGTTTGTTGATCCTTAAAACATTTGTGTACTTTTTTCTGCTTTTTGGTCATTTCGAAGATGCATGGAACTTGGGAAATTGCTGGATGGCAATTAGTAAACATTGGACGTTCAATATTTCACAACAAAGACCAATTTAATTGGAAAGCTATGATTATACTTTATAAGAATAGAAAGAAAAAATAAAGAGTGGAACATGAAAAAAGAATGGTTGGGAAAGCAGAAGGGAAAAAAAACTATCCAAGTAGAAATATGCCTATAAAGGAAATAAAATAAATAAAAATACAATTTATCAATTTATTTATGGTGGTTCCATATTTTCATATCAACATCTACAATATCTCAACACAAATATTTTGTTATTTAATTTGTAACTTTTACAAAATTAAAACTACAAATTCTTCGTACAACACGATTATTCTGCCAGATGCCTCCTTTGAAAACTTATGGTCGATCAAGACCGTTTTCTGAATCTTTGAGTTAGTTTTAGGCTTTTGGGTGAATTTTGTAGCCGCGGTTTCATTAGAGTAATCTTTGATCTTGTTTTTCTTGACCTACCTTGTGATTTTCTCCACTATCATTAAAAGTCTCTCCTGTTCAAGTACCTTGGTCTACTAGTAGGGACATACTCTTGTTTTTTCTCTACGTGAAAACCTTTATTTAATACCTCATATCCTTTTAAATGCTCTATACCTTGTCAGTTGAGAAAAATTGAGTTCCTAAATGCTCTATCCTTTGTCAGTAGGAAGAAATAGGGTAACTATTGAACTCATATGAGTCTAATTATTACTAATTGCTCATTAAGGGATAAATATTATCTCAACCTTCAATTTTCGTGGATTCACAATGATGTGATGATGGGAAATTTGAATATTACCTATGATTTGAGGCAAACAATTCATTAGAGTCAATTGCTGGATGAGGAGTTGCAAGAAATGTCAACTCAACCAGGTTTTACTCTGACCACATAGGGGATTCTTTAGTTTAATCAAACTGTATGTGTTCCGAATGATATTGAGTTGAGAAGGAAGATTTTAAAAGAGGCAATAAAATTATGTTTACCATTCATCCAGGTTCAACCAAAATGTATCAAGACCTGAAGAAGGATAATTGATGGTGTGGTTGAAAAAGAGTATCACCAAGTATGTAGCTGAATGTGTAGTATGTCAACAAGTGAAAATTGAGCATCAAAGATCGGGTGGGCTATTGCAACCATTAGAAGTCTCGGAGTGGAAATGGGATAGTATTTTCATGGGCTTTGTTGTAGGGTTACTGCGTACTCACTGCAGTTATGACTCAATTTGTGTAATTGTGGATATATTAACTAATTCAACCCACTTTCTAGGCGTGAAAATACATAGAAAGTTATTCATAATGCAAGATTATTTAACATGGAGATTGTGAGGTTGCACGATATCCCTTCTAATATTGTATCAAATAGAAACCTGAAGTTTACCTCAAGTCTTTGGGGAGCATTCTAATATGATATGGGTTTGAAGTTATGCTTGAGTACTTCTAATTATCTTCAAACAAAAAGTTAGACCAAAAGGACGATTTAGACTTTGGAGGACATGGTTAAAAAAGACAATCATCCTCTTAAGGATTTTTTTTTGTCCCATCTCAGGACGAGCGAAACTTGAGTATTGTTAACCCTGTGATCCAGGCTAACAAATTTGAGTTGAAACCCTCTCTACTGCAAATCGTGCAGCAGAACCAGTTCTCCAGTAATCCAATGGAGGACCCAAATTTACACTTTTCTATGTTTGTACAAAAAGTTGGCACGTTGAAAAGTAATGGCGTCAATCAATAATCCATTAGATTGCGCCTTTTTCCTTTCTCCCTGAGGGACAGAGCCCGAACTTGGCTACAGTCCCAACCTTTAAATTCCATAACGACATGGAATGTGATAAAAATCCATTCTTAGCAAGGTATTTCCCTCCAAGTAAAACGACGGTGTTTAGAAACCAGATAATATGTTTTAGACAGACCGACGAAATCCCTCTTTGAGGCTTGGGAGAGATACAAAGACATAATGAGACTCTGCCCACATCATGGTTTAGATAAATGGTTGATAATCCACACATTTTATAACGATCTTCTCTATAACACGAGAATGATTGTCGATGTTGCGGCAGGATGAGATTTTATGGATACGCCCTTCAAAAAAAGCCTACCAACTCATAGATAACATGGCCCAACACCACTATCAATGGGGAAGCGAACGTGGTCCCATTGAAAAGGCGCAACCCAAAGGGTGGTATGTATGAGGTGAACAGTTTCGATCACATGAATGCTAAAGTATATACTCTAACTTAAAAGATTGAAAACTTAACCATCACCCCTACGGCTACCATAGATACCATGACTCCCAACTGTGAAATATGTGGGGTCCTTGGACATGTCTCTATTGATTTTTCAGTTATTAGATGAGCCTACCCCTGACTAGGTTAATTATGCGCAAGGAAACCCTTATTCCAACACGTATAATCCTGGATGGAGAAATCATCCAAATTTATTCTACAAGAATAATGATACCTTGTTTGAACCTAGCCTTACACCCACTCCTCCACCTGGTTTTCAAAATCATAAAGGAGCCCTTGTTGCTTCTGTTGCCCCCAAGAAGTCTAATTTGGAACTATTGATGGAAAATTTTGTCTTGTCTCAGACTGAGTGGAATAAGGAGTTTATGAACCAAAATGTTAATACCAATGAGTTGATTAAGCAGTTGGCCAATAAAGTGGAAGTTATGGCCACTCATAACAAAATGCTACAGACTTTGATCTCTCAAGTGGCCCAACAACAAGCGGCTACCGTTGCTCTCGCCGAAATATTTCCTGGCCAAACACAACCTAATCCTAAGGTACACACTAACGCCATAACACTACAAAGTGGAACGGAGTTAGAGGGTCTGCTAACAAGAGAGTTAGAGACCCGATTGTAGGGAGGAGTATAGAGAAAGACTTTGAGAGAGTAACTGACAAAGACCCTGAGAGTGAACCACCATTAGTTGATAATGGGTGGACATCAAAGAAAAAGGGGTAGTAGAGAAAGAAAAGGAACAACCATATGTACCTCCTCCTCCTTATAAGCCACTTATTCCTTACCCTCAAAGACTTGCAAAATCCAAAACCGAGGGGCACTTAAAGAAGTTTGTGGAGCTCCTGAAGATGCTCCACATCATTATTCCTTTTTCGGATAAAATAACCCAAATGCATTCGTATGATAAGTTTATGAAGAAGATTTTAACCAACAAGTGGAAACTCGATGACAACGGTACAATGACACTCACTGAAGGGTGTGTCATCATAATAAAAAATAAAATGCCGCCTTAACTAAAGGATCCATGGAGTTTCTTGATTTCCTCTTTTATCAGTAAGTATGTCATCAACAAATCCTTATGAGAATTAAGAGCCAGTTTTAGTTTGATGCCTCTTTCCATCTGTGAGAGGCTCAATTTTGGAGATTTCAATCCAACTAAGATATCCCTTCAATTGGCTAACCAATCAGTAAAATTCCCAGTAGGAATACTGGAAGAATCAGCCTGTTGTATATTCCTATAGATTTTGTAGTAATGGACATTAAAGAAGACTCCCATATCCCCATCTTGTAAGGTAGACCTTTCTTAGCTAATGTTGGTGCAATAATAGATGTAAAGAGAGGAAAGCTTGCCTTCTAGGTTGGTGAGGAAAAGATCGAGTTCATACTATCCTTGTTCATGAAAGGCCCTGCTATAGACGACATGTGTTGCTTTGTAGACATAATAGATGAGTTCATAAAGGATTTATTGTCATAAGGACCACCGATTGTATAGTTGGTTGCATCTTCGACAGTGACAGCGGAAGTAAAGGAAGACGAGGCTAAAATTTATTTAGATGAAGGCTTAAAAGAATGCCTTGTCCTTACTACTGATACAATGCCTGACTCAGAGCAACTGGAGATAGAGCTTAAATAGTTGTCTCAAAACCTTAGATAAGAGTTTCTAGACAATGAATTAAATCGCCCAGTCATTGTTAATGCCAACCTAGGTAAAGAAGAAACTGATAAACTCCTTGTTATGCTGAAAAGACATCCAGAAGCGTTAGGTTACACTATTAATGATCTCAAGGGAATTATCCCTTGGTGTGCATGCATATGATTATGCTTGAAGAGGGTTCCAAAACCTCTAGAGAGCATCAGAGGAAACTGAATCCTTACATGAGTAAGGTAGTAAAGAAAGGAATGATGAAACTCCTTGATGTTGCGAATATACTTCCAATATCTGATAGCAAGTGGGTTAGTCTGGTATATGTGGTACCTAAGAAGGGCGACATGAAAGTGGTACAAAATGACAAGGGAGACTTAGTAGCTATGTCTACAATAACGGGATGGAGGATGTGTATTTACTATAGAAAGTTAAATAAAGCCACTAAGAATAAGCATTTACCTCTCCCGCTCATATATCAGATGCTTGAGCGCTTAGCCAAGCACTCGTACTTTTGCTACTTGGACAGTTATTTGGGATTCTTTCGAATCCCAATCCACTCGGGATACTTTTGCTACTACTGAAAAAGAACTTCTAGCCATTGCCATTGTAATCGATAAATTTCATTCCTACCTAGTATAATAGAAATTTATCATATACACAAGCGATGCAGCTATCGAGTGCCTACTAAGTAAAAAAGATGCAAAGTTGAGATTGATTAGCTGGATTTTACAGCTGCAATAGTTTAACATGGAAATTCGCAATAAAAAAGGAACTGAAAAATGTAGTAGCAGATCACTTTCCAAGGAACAATGATGGCAAAGATGAAACATTTTCCATTAATGATTATTTCCCTTATAATAGGTTGGTAGAATTTGTTAGAGCCAAAGCGCCCCATTACGCCCATCTCGTTGATTTTATCGAGGATGGAAGCTTCAATATTAAAAAGGAACCAAAGGAGGTAGCAGCCATAACTTAATCTACAGTTTTGCGGTACACTGATCATATCAACTACCTCGTTGCGAGTGTCTTGCCTCCTAACCTGACCTATTCCCAAAAGACAAAATTCTTCTACAACATGAAACAGTACTATTGGGATGGCCCTCTCCGATTTAAAAGAGATGTCGATGGTATTTTCCACCGATGTGTTCCTGATGAGGAAATCGAGAGTGTCATCACCCAATGTCACTCTTCACCCTATGGAGGGCACATGAGCATATCAATGACCGCTACTAAGATTCTCCAAACTGGCCTTTATTGGCTCACCATGTTTAGAGATGTCCATATATTCACCATGGAGTGTGATAGGAGCCAGGGCGCTGGAAATATTTCTAGGAGAGATGAAATGCCACTGAAGAACATCCTAGAAGTGAAGATCTTTGACGTGTAGGAGATAGATTTTAAGGGTCTTTTCCCGTTTTCCAATGGGAAAAAATTTATACTTGTCGTTGTTGACTACATGTCCAAATAGATTAAGGTCATTGCCTCTCCTACAAATGATGCACATGTATTAATTAAGATGTTCAATAGTGTCATCTTCCCGAGATTCGATACCCTTAGACTAGTTATCAGGGATAGTGGATCACACTTCATCTCGAAATGTTTCAAGAATCTTCTGGCATGGTATGGAGTGAAACACAGAGTTCGGACCCCTAATCATCTGCTAACCAATGGACAGACAGAAATTTCTAATAGAGAGATTATGCAAATACTTGAGAAAATTGTCTCCACATCAAGGAAAGATTGGTCCACGAAGTTGAATGACGCATTATGGGCATATATGGCAGCTTATAAAACTTTTATAGGAACCTACCTTTCAACCTTGTCTATGGTAAATCTTGCCATCTAATGGTAGAATTAGAGAACAATGCTTATTGGGTCATTAAGGCCCTAAACATGGATCATACTTCTATTGGGAGTAAAAGGATATTAGATTTACACGAGCTAGAAGAGTTGCAATTATATGCGTACGAAAATGCATTAATATACAAAGAGAGGAAAAAAATGGCATGACAAACACATCACCAAGAGAGAGTTTAATGAGGGAGAGTTAGTATTTTTATTTAATTCTTGGCTAAGGTTATTTCCAGGAAAACTTTGGTCCATATGGCCAGGATCGTCTAAAGTAACAAGAGTCATCCAGTCAAGAGCAGTGGAATTATGGAGTAAGTTCACAGAAAGTTTTTTAGTAAATGGCTAATGGTTGAAACATTACCACCCATCTGACAATGTGTTAGGACAAGGTTATACCTTACTCCTCTACCCCCCTTGAGGGCCGAGCTTTAATGAGTGGAGCTATCGATGTAAAATGAAGCATTGTGTGAGGGGCAACCCACATGATTCTATTTTTAGTTTTCTTTAAGTATCAATAATAAAAGAATATTAATTTTAGTAAAGGCGAAACAATTGATGTGCCCAATGAGTGAAAGAAGAGCGAGTTATGCACTGGCAACTGTCTAGAGGTAAAAAAATGAAGTTTTACTTGCATAACGATCGGTCTTTCATGATGCTGGCGCACATCATCTGAATCCCAAATACTGGCGGTTGATCAGTCATGGTCATGGCGTCCGTAAGGTTGTCAAGGTCGCGTTTGGCTTAACCTTTTCGTTTTTTTTCTCATTAAATAAGTTTTATTCCCATTTAATCATCCTTTTTCCCTTATCAAGTCGAATTCTCATTCTCTCTTTTACCCACCCTAAAAATCTGAACCCCTCCTGAACTGTTCTTCACAGACACCTAAAATACCACTTCTTCTTCTCTATAAAAACAACAACACCTCCATTAAAGCTCATACATAAACCTCCATTTTTCTTCACCAAATTAGAAACAAAAAGTAAGTACAGAATCACAAACCTTTCTAAAACACACTTCCATACTCATAACACTCACTCTCCACCATTATCCTCATCACCCAAAATATGAGTCCCTTCACTACCTATTCTCAAACCCAATTTTCTTTCACCATACTTCAAAGAATGCAGAAATTAGACTACATGGGAAATTTTTTTCAAGAATAGCACTCAACAAAAGTGTTTTGAAGAGCTGGCTCAGAAGACTATCACCCTGACAAGGTATTTTGGCAACCTCTATCTTAGAACATTATGTCTTTTAGACACTTTGCTTTTCATATTCAATCGAATAGGATGGGATCATTTCTCGACCCTCTGCCACCCTACTTATGAGAAACTCACACTTGAGTTTCTCAGCTCGTTTAACTATTATCCCTTCCGGAAAGTAAATTAAGGTAAAGGCAGGACTATGTTTAGGTTGTTTGGAACTAACTATATTTTGAACCATGAGGAAGTAGGTAAACTGTTAAAGTTCCAATCCAACCCTAATCCCATCACCGAAATTGCCACTGATAACTCTTGGCAACTTTAATTCGATATTTTTTTGGGAATGGCTAACCGGGGAAGCAGCATCAAATATGAAAGGGAAGAAATCTTCCCAGATTCATAACCCAACAAACTGGTATTTTCAATAGGTCTTGGCACACACTATTTTTTATAAGAACGATAACGCATAAACCGTTAATATGAAAGAATTGTTTATTGTTTTCTGCTTCTTTCAATCCCGTTTTATCCACTCAGCGGCATTCATGCTCGCGCAGGTGGACAAGATAGCTAAGTTAAAAAGAGGGGGTATCGTGTCTATCCCAAATTTTGGTCAAATTTAAGAATACAAATGAGTTTCATCTAATGATTAACAATAAGGTAATCAAAACTATTATGTTACCGAACCTGGTGCTAAAAAATGTTCAAGTTAAGCGAAACTTGTTATATCCCATAGAAGCTCTAGTAGGTTCAGATAACTGTCACGCCACCCCTCCCCCATATTTTTCTTATACCTCTTCTTTTTCATGTTGCACTTACCACCATTGCAGCAGCATTGGCTATGAGCACAACATGCTTTGACATGAGGTTTTTGCATTGCACCTCAAAGTTCAAGAAAGAACTGACCAAGAGGCAGATCAAGTGCCCCGCGACCGCATGCGAGATGATATGATCGAGGTCGTATGGTTTTGGATGGTAGATAATGGTATGCGGCCAATACCCTGTTCCCGACAGCGTTGAGGCTCCTTTACAGGTTCTTCCCCTTCTCTTTTGCTCTTTTATCCTTACATTGGGGACAATGTAGGATTTAAGTGTAGGGATGAGTTTTGATGCTTTCATTACTTTAGGTTTATCTTCTTAGGTTAGGTCAATTTGTTTTCCTTTTAATTTGTTTGTATTTAATTATTGTTGATTTTTTAATTTCGTTGTGAATTTAGTTGCCAATTTAGTGTATCGAGTCAATTGCATGTGACGTTGAGTCTTATATGTGTGTGTTTCTGGATTGCTATTAAATTCTCCAAATTCTTGAACCCACCAAATAAAATTTGAAAATACTTTAGATTTATAGCACGGTTTAAAAGTATATAGGTTATATAGGAAGAGAGAGACTCGATTAAAGACACTTGGGAAAATTTTGACAAAATCTGTATTGTCCTAACACCTTAAGCCTCCCGGATATGGATATCAATTTAAATACCTATTATGACATAGTGTTGAACTTCTATTTAGTAGTAATCCTCAATAGTTTCTATATCCAGTCAGGTACCATCTATAGTCACACATTAAGTAGGTTAGCCGATGAATATAAGTGAAAAACATTGATAATAAAAAGGGAAGATTGCATCTACTGAGTTGGGTAACCTTCGCCTGGTTACTTAGCTCAACGATGGTTGAACCTTTAAAAATCAAAAAGAAAAAAATGCATCTTTGATCAAAAAGAAAAAAATAAGAAGAAGAAAAGATGAATAAAATCGCTAATCGGCTTTCCTACCATGTGTGTTACATTAGTATAGATATTTAAGGGCCTTGATGTGGTTGTCTCGAATAAAAGAGGAAGAAATAAATAGGAGATTTAGACTATGAAACAACGACATGAATTGAACTGATATGCATAGGAGAGAGACTTTTGTCCGCAAAAAGCGGTTTGTGTTGTCACAATATCCTTTGTGTTAAAACTAGTACCTATCGAATTAACTCTAGCCAATCCGAATTCGTAACCACGTATGATTATTTGACTTGATATGTTTCCCTAAGTTCTTTTGTATCTGAGTTGCTGCACTTCACTGTTTTTAAATGCTAGCCAAGTTGCTTAAGGATAAGCAATGGTTTAAGTGTGGGGGAGTTTGATAACAAGCAAACATATCATATATTTTAACTCGATTCAAATGCATTTTTATGTCGTTTTTATGTATTTTTCTACTAATATGCTGGTTGTGTGTGCTAATTTCAGGTACTTGGTCAATGAAGGCTTGCACATGGCAAAATGGTGAAAACAGGAAGAAATTACGTGATTTCTGCTATCATGACGGGTCCATTACCTGCATGACGGTCGTCACCACCCCTAAAAAGTCAACCAATTGCCAAAAGTCAACAAAATGAAGAAGAACTGTCTTGGCCAGATGACAGTCAGCCCGTCAGCCAAGTGACGCTTGTCATCATCATGGAGGACGGAACATCATGGTCATGATCCCCATCATCGCACAACAGTTTAGATTTTTTCGCCCTCGTTCAAAATCAGTTTCTCCACTTCCCAAATTTCTCTCAACTACTTTAGACATGATTCAATAAGTTCTAGTACGAGATTAGCACTATAAATAGGACTCATAAAACTCTATTTTGGGGATCCAAGCTTTGTACTAGCCAGAAAATCACTTTGTAAAAGCAATTATTTTATCACATCATGTAATATTACAACATTAGAATTAAAATTAAAGCAAATATATTTGTTATTGTGTTGAAACTGTATTAATCCTATCGGCATAATTTTCAATATTTTATTTCCTGCATTTCTATATCACATTAAAGTCTTCATTTGGAGCATATCTATCTATTTATATATATTAAAGCTAATGCATCAAATATTGTAGCGACACATCATCAATTATAACTCTAAAATGTGCCACATCAACTTATTTGTACATGTGGACAATTTGTTCATTAACAATAAAACAATCCAAAAGAAACTTTTCATTTACTTTCTAAACTCATTGACATTTCATCAATAATCAATTGATATAATTATATTTTCTTTATGAAACTCTTTATTCTATTAATAGATATTAATAATAATGACATAATATTGTTCATATTCCTATTCTAATTTCAATTATAAATTAATAAAATAAAGCACATAAAAATATTTACATTCCTATTCCAGTTATAAATGGTATTTAATAAAATAAAATTGATATAATTATATTTTCTTTATAAAACTCTTCATTCTTTTAACATTAATTTAAAAAGTAAAAAATAAAAATTAATTATGTTTTAATAATCACTAAAATTATAAACAATACACTACAAGGATGATTATATAAAAAGTAAAAAATAAATTCATTACAATGATGATTATATAAAAAATAAAAATTAAATTCATTAATAATTACTACAGAGAAGAAAAAAAGAAATAAAGTCAGAATAAAATTATTTACTACATTATTCATATTTTTATATAAAATTATAATTACTTAGTTTTTAAAAATAATTAATACAAATCATTGTTTCAATAAAGTAAAAAATAAAAAATACAAATAAAATAAAAAATTTATCTCCAATTTTCTTTCACTTCTTACACTTGATTTCTCACATGCGAGGATGGTAGAATATGTCTAAAACTTCTCATCATTTGTCTATAGTTAATTATTATTTTTTGTAAGAACTTTGTTCTACCCATGAAACTTTAGATATAAGATGTATATTTCTCCATTTTCATTAATTAAATATTTTTTATTATTATTATTAGATTAGTAGTTTTATGACTATTGTGTTTACTAATATTTTTTATTTAATTCACATCATGAAAGGATTTTGTAATGCTCTGTATAATATTTATCTAGAATAATACAATACAAGCATTTTATTGTGGTACTGACGCCATCATAAGTGCCTAATGGCGTAATTCACATACTTGACCATTCTAAAACATAATACAATCTATGGTACAAGATACGGAAACTTGCCAAAACAAAAATCTAAGATCAATATAGAATATCCTCAATTGTATAGAACAAATACACAGCGGAATAAGCTCAACTAAGCTTCTCTTGAAACATCCAAACATAGCTCCACTTGTAAATCCAACTTGTACTCAATACCTAAAAAATAATCAACAATATGGGGTGAGATATTAAATCTCAGTGAATTCTCTATCTTATGGATTCTCTCGGGTTTACATGGTTCTACCAATCCTAACTCAAGTTAAGAGGAAGGGAAATGACCTTGAGTTCACAAATCTCACACTATATGGAAACATGTCATGAGTTCACCAACTCAAAATATCACTAATCGATAACCTGTAACAAGGCATCCCCTTTTCCTGTCCTCTTCTACGTCTAGAAGTCGACCCGAGTCATGGATCCTTGTAGTTACTTGACATACGAAATGGATTCGGGAACATCGGCCTGTTAATCGTGAACCGTCACTTCTCATGGCCTGTTAACCGTGAACAGTCACTTCTCATGGCCTGTTAACCATCGCAAGTCTCTTTACCATATAGGCTCCATTCGTACTCGCACGCGGGAAACAAACCTGCCAAGTAATTGTGCACATGTTTCAGAAGAGCTCGAGACCCATGAAACGCACTCAATGAAACGGTTACGATTACGTGATCATACACATAAACGTGATTTTATTCGACAATCACAAGGCCACAATGCCTTAAGTCCACATTCGCCTTTTCTCATAATCACAATAGCTCACACATGTTCCATACTAGTGTTTCACTCTCTCCTAGACCAATCTCGTCACGAATGCACCTTTCTACATCAAGTGTCCGAGCCTTGCCATCTAGTTTTCTATCACAATTCTAGTCGCAACCTAGAATCATAACAATCTTAACTATGCCATTTGTTTTGGGGTAAAGTTTCCTCACTCTTCCTAATTCATTTTAAGCATGCATATTCTCTCGATCACGTTTAACAACAATTAATTACACATAGCATAACACAATTTGCATAATAGAACCACATATAATAATTCAATCATAAGTCACATAACTCTTGGTTTCCCTCCGATTATTTAATCGGGTATCAAATCAATATTTCTCACTCTTATCCCATAGGATATTTTCACAGCTTTGCATCGACTATTACCATGCTTCTATCGGATTTACGATCCAAAAGATATGGATTTTCAATATATCACATTACCATTATTTCCATTATTCTCATAGATTTCCATCGGTACCAAGAACGCTTAAATCGGGTATACGAATCGAAAGTTATGGATTTCTAAAGAAAAGGGAATTATTTGAAAACTCCCAGGAGCACCCGGCTGTAACACCCATGTATAATATAATACATCAAGCATCCATATCATACATGAATTCACGTTCTGATACTGAAATACCATAAGTTCCTAGTTAACACATTATACATATACATGCCCAAAACACTACATAAAAAAAACTACGGCTTAATATATATACAAGATGTTCCAAAAGATAAATACTAAGAACTAGATCGACAATGATCTCAAAAAAACTCCACAACAGAAGCTAAGCCATCAAACAAGTAAGGATAATCACACGGCTTTATCCTTACCCTTTGCGGAACCTAAAGTACCTGAATTATAATCAACAACAGTGGGGTGAGATACATCAAATCTCACTGAGTTCCCTATCTTATAGATTTTCTCAGCTTTACAAGGTTTTATCTTAGTCTAGCTCAAGTTGGGTAAAGGAACTAGACGTTGAGCTCAAACATTTCTGACTAGAGAAACAATCGCACAATGCACAAAACGACAAACTAGTTAAGGAATCTTCTCCCCGACCATCCCGCACAAGGGGATTACACACGGGTCACAGATCCTTAATGTAGATAGCTTCTCCCTGGCCATCCCGCACAAGGAGATTAAACACGGGTCACGGTTATCTACAAATGGTACTTCTCCCCGGTCATCCCGCACAAGGAGATTAAACACGGGTCACGGTTACTTACTTAATAAATACTTCTCCCCGGCCATCCCGCTCAAAGGGATTAAACACGGGTCACGGTATTTATTAAGGGATAGACTACAAATCGGAGGAATTACGGTCCCCCACTAACAACTACTTAACAAAGACACTCTTCTAGTATCGATGTAAGCTTTCCGCACAATTCTCTAAGTCATTCTATTGTACTAAGGTTTCCTCACTAACTCACCTCTTGAAGCTTTTAAATTTTCAAAAGTTCCTTTTTACATAAATCACTTAATTCCTTTTATTAAACATAATCAAATAAATTCCATCTCGTAAACAATATTTTCACTTTCCATAGCATAGAACACTTTCATAGCTTCACATCGATATAAAGAACGCTTAAATCGGACACCCGAGTCAAAAGATATGGATTTTAAAAGAAAAGAAAAGCATTGAAAAAGTCCTAGGAGCGCCCGGCGGTGCCCCCTTCACCTCTACTTCGCCCAGCGAAGCAGAGGCGTAAGACCCTTGCTAAAAACTTAAAAGTTACAGAAGCGTTCCATGCTGCGCCCCTTTGCCATCGCCCGGCGGAGCAGAGGCGTACGCTTCGCGTCGCCCAGCACTCTATGCACCGCCCGACGCTCTGCACCAGAAGCAGAAATTCTGCTTGCGTTTTCCATGGCTCAAGGGTTCAAAAATTCATCTTTCTCGAGCCAAAACATGTCCAAACAACCAAAACAAGTATCAACAATGTTCATATGCATATTACGATTATACTACGCAATTTATATCGATTTTCAACCGTTAGATTCATGATTTTAGCAAGATTACTCATTTTTCTCAAAAACCAACCTAACTCTAGAACCTCAAGAATTCTACAACTAAAGCTTCTATCTAAAACCCACTGGATTAGAAGATGATGGTGAAGAAGACGAGATGAAATGATGAAGATTAGAGGATGATTCTTGATCTTGAGCTCTTTGGATTTCTCTCCTTTTCCTTGCTTTTCTTTCCTTCACTCCAACTTCTCTTTCTCCAAATGTTTCTATCTTTGGAAAATGAGGGAAAAAGAAAAGATATAGGAAATACTCATTAGTTAGTAACACTATTATATGTCCAAATTATCTCAAATGCACCAATTAATAAAACCTTAGAGTTAGATAATATTAATCTGATTAGCTCTGAGT
The DNA here is from genome assembly GCA_022829125.1 of Lathyrus tuberosus. Lineage (NCBI taxonomy): Eukaryota > Viridiplantae > Streptophyta > Magnoliopsida > Fabales > Fabaceae > Lathyrus > Lathyrus tuberosus. The sequence goes on from JALAZF010000422.1 coordinate 1,400,316, forward strand.
TCATCAGTTGCTCTTATTATCTTAACAGATCAATACTCAGAGCACACTGGATCTCAACTGGTCTCGACTAACCTTATCCAGAGCGTTTATAAAATACGGGGTATTACATCCTCCCCTTCTTAAATATAAATTCGTCCTCAAATTTAAAAGATTACCTAAACGAGTGAGGGTAAACATCTTGCATCTCCAATTCTAGTTCCTAAGTAGCATCACCCGGATGCGTCATATCCCATTGCACCTTAACAAGAGGAATGTCTTTGTTCCTTAATACCTTTGTTTCTCTTCCCACAATACGGCTCGGTTGAGGTTCAAAAGTCAAGTATGATCCTATTTCCACTGACTCCGGTAGAACTGGCTGAAGAGGGTCAGGAATAAACTTTCGGAGCTGAGATACATGAAAGATGTCATGCATCTCTGATAGAGAGGGTGGTAAGACTAATCTGTAAGCGACTTCACCAATCCTTTCCAAGATATGATACGGTCCCACGTATCTCGGACTTAACTTGCGTGACTTAAATGGTCCTTTCAATCTTAATCTCGGAGTAACTTTCAAAAACACATGGTCACCTTCCTCAAATTCTAAAGGTCTCCTACGATTGTCCGCATAACTCTTTTGACGATCTTGTGCTTGTTTAACTTTCTCACGGATCATTCGAATCTTTTCCGTAGTCTCTTGAATAATTTCAGGTCCCAAAATTCTATCTTCACCAACTTCCGCCCAACACAAGGGTGCTCTACATTTCCTCCCATACAATGCTTCATAAGGAGCCATACCGATGCTCGCATGGTGACTATTGTTATTAGAAAACTCAATCAACGGTAGAAGTTCTATCCAATTTCCTCCACTTCCAAGTACACAAACTCTCAACATATCTTCCATTGTTTGTATTGTCCGTTCCGTCTGACCATCCGTTTGCGAATGATTTGACGTACTCAAACACAACTTCGTTCCCATAGCTTGTTGAAAAGCTCTCCAAAACCTTAAAGTAAACTTTGGATCTCTATCGAACACAATACTAGAGGGAATACCATGTAACCTCACAATTTCCGAAATAAACAACCTCGCAAGATGACTTACCTTGTATGTAGTCTTCACGGCCAAGAAATGCGCAGATTTCGTTAGTCGATCCACAATCACCCAAATAGAATCATAACCACCTGGCGTACTGGGTAAACCTACTGCAAAGTCCATAGAAATACTATCCCACTTCCAAACTGGAATCTCTAAAGGTTGCAACAGACCGCCCGGTCTTTGGTGTTCAATCTTCACCTGTTTGCACACCGCACATTCTGACACATACACCGCAATATCCTTTTTCATTCCAGACCACCAATAATCCTTCTTTAAGTCCTGATACATCTTCGAAGAACCAAGATGTATCGTAAAAGTACCTTTATGAGCTTCATCTAAAATCTTTCTTTTTAATACCGCGCCATTCGGAACACAAATCCTTTGGTTAAACAGGACCATCCAATCCGCTGCTCGTGTAAAACCCGGTTAAAGTAACATTTCTTAAAACTCCTCCTCTAAAACTTGTTCTTGTTAAATCTCAACTCTTAGAGTAGAATTGACATTCAAATTTCCCATAATTACACCAATTGGAGTCCACACAAACTGGAGATTAAGATCTCTAAACTTTTCCAACAAAGCATACTCCAATATCATCAATTCGGCACTATGAACCATTTTCCGACTTAGTGCGTCTGCTACTTTATTTGCTTTTCCTGGATGGTACTTTAATTCTACCAGAACTCACACTTGGACAACTTGGCATAAAGTCTATTTTCCTTCAAAATTTGCAATACAATACGCAAATGCTCTGCATGTTTCTCCCGAGACTTAGAATAAATCAAGATGTCATCAATAAACACAACAAACAAATTGATCCAATTGCTCATGGAAAATACGATTCATGTACTCCATAAACACTCCCGGCGCATTAGAAACCCCGAACGGCATCACGGAATATCCGTAATGTCCGTATCATGTCCTAAAAGCCGTCTTTTGAATATCTTCCTCTTTCACTCTAATCTGATGATAACCTGACCTCAAATCAATCTTACTAAACACACACGCACCTACCAACTAGTCCATCAGATCATCAATTCTCGAAAGAGGATACTTATTCTTAATCGTCACCTTATTCATCTGGCGATAATCAATACACAATCGCATACTTCCATCTTTCTTCTTCACCAATAAAACTGGAGCACCCCAAGGCTATACACTCGGCCTCACAAACCTCTTTTCTAACAATTCATTCAACTGCTTCTTCAACTCAACCAACTCAGATGCCGACATACGATATGGTGCCATAGATACAGGTCTAGTACCAGGAACTAGATCTATAGAAAACTCCACCTCTTTCTCTGGCGGCACATCTGAAATATCCTCCGGAAACACCTCAGGAAAATCACACACGACTGGAACCATATCAATTGCAACTTGACTATCCACAGTCAACGATGCAAATAACCCGAACAACTGAGCTTCATCCGCCAAAAGTTTCTTTAACTCTTTGGTAGATAAGAAACTCGATTCCTCGTCTTCTTCAAGAGAAGTAAATCTTACCAACTTATGATAACAATCGATATGAACTCGATTGAACTGCAACCAATTCATTCCCAGAACCACATCTAAACCCTCCAATGGCAGACACACCAAATTCATCTCAAAATCTTTACCATAAATAGTCAAAGGACAACTTAAACAAACCAAAGAAGTAGTTACCGACCCCATTGCTGGAGTATCGATAATCATCTCTCCATCCATCGATGACAACAAAAGATTCAAATGCTGCACATACTCAGACGAAATAAACGAATGAGTCGCTCCGGTATCAATAATAGCAACTAAAGGCGCACTATTAATAAAACAAGTACCTCTGATCAGACGATCCGCACTAGTAGTCTGAGTTCCTGCCAATGCAAATACTTTCCCACCAGCTTGAGCTTGCTTTAGTTTCGAACACTTCGTACTAATATGACCAGGTTCACCATAGTTGAAACACTTCACCACACTCTTCTTGCACTCAGCTGTTACATGTCCTATACCTCCACAATTGGAACACTTCCTCATATCCTTTCTACATTCAAACTGACGATGTCCTAAGTCACCACACCTAAAACATCTCAGAGGATTACTCATACCTCCCCCACTTGGCTTTTATCAAAATTAGCCCTTTGCTTACCCTTGTCAGCTGGTGACACATAAGGACCCCCACGAAATGGTTGCTTTCCTTTCCTTTCGTTCACACTCTTATAATGAATAGAACGAGCTTTGTTATCCTCCTCATAAATTCTACAATAATCCACCAAATATGGAAACCTCCTAATTCTTTGATAACCAATTGCCTGCTTGATCTCGGGACGTAACCCGTTCTCAAGCTTCATACATTTGGAAAACTCCGCAGTTGCTTCAGCATAATGTGGATAAAACTGAACAAGCTCCACAAACTTAGCAGTGTAATCAATAACAGTCATATTACTCTATTTCAACTCCAAGAATTCTATTTCTTTCTTTCCTCTAACATCTTCCAGAAAATACTTCCTCAAAAACTCCCTGCTAAACAAATCCCAAGTGACCTCTTCACTTGTAGCTTCCCACACATGACGCGCACTAACCCACCAATCGTCAGCCTCCTCCTGCAACATGTAAGTACCCAGTCTCACATTATGTTCCTCAGCACAATCCATCACTCGAAAGATTCTTTCAATCTCCTTAAGCCAAATCTGAGCACCATCAGGGTCATGTATTCCTTTGAAGATAGGCGGTTTGTTTAGCCTGAACTCATCATTCCCACCAGCATTAGGTGCACCCCGTACAGCCTGAGCCATAGCTTGCATAGCAGCAGTAAGAGCAGCATCATTCCTACCAGCCATATTCTGTTCATCCAATAACAGTATCTAGGGTTAAAGAAACAACTCACCCAACACAAATGCCGCACAACAAACAACTTGGTCACAATGACCGACACAGACTGACACAGACACAAATTGACACAAACTGGATCTGATACCACTTAATGTAACACCCCCAATCTATAACCCGAGCAATTAAAGGCGATAACAGATAATCAGTGTATAATTAAAACATTCATGGCAAAGACGGGAGTGTCACATCAAAATGGTGAAATAAAATAACATGCTCAAATAGATATGCAACAATCAGGTAGCAACATAAGCACTAGAACTCAGTTCCTATCACCCACTATTCAGATACAGAATAAAAGCGGAAAATCTGCAACTGAAATCTCATATATATAAACATAGAAGTTTGTCTGTCATACACAGAATCATACATGTACAATCCAAAAAGATATATATACATATACACACAAATCACATAACGATCTCCCCGACTACCCGGTGCTACATATCAGAGCTGACCGACAAAATAATGAAGACATAATCTTCACAAAAAGACCTCCAGCATCTAATCTGCAATGCTTCATAGAGCATTCAAAACAGCAGAAGGGTGAGAAACACAATTATAATATAGTTGCATACAATTATGTAACAACACAAAATACACATGTAATAGATTCTCACCACAACTTACACCATAATTCAAATACAAAACACCACAATTCATATATCATACATCCATCACAATGGCATATCAATCATACTCAATGCATTTATCACCAACATATATATATATATATATATATATATATATATCAACTCATCAATTCCATTCACAATTCCACACATAATCAATCCATTCATGATTTATGCAAATGCACATACACCGACACAACGACTCTATGCAATGCAATGCGGTACCATTCCATCCATCATCTCATCATTAATTCACTCAGGAATTATTGGAATCATCGCTTGTTACTTAGTGTAACTCCCTGTCGGGCAAACGATGTTCCCCGTCGCATTAGGTCCTCTTGGTATAAGGCTCACGATGTTTATGGATCGCTTTAGGTCCTCTTTGTATAAGGCTCACGATCCGGTCGCTTTAGGTCCTCTTTGTATAAGGCTCACGACCGTTATAGCAGATTCCCTCTGGAATCGTTTCGTCGCTCACACCCACTAGGGCACACGACATCACAAGAATGCATATCATGATGCTTGGCATACAATGACTCATGACAATCAAATGCATACATATATACAACCATGTGAACCATCTCAATATCAATAATCATGCATTGAAATCAAACCCAAAACAATGCATTTATTTGCCATAAAGCCACAAACCATCATCACAACATTGCATTACATGCATTCACATCATATAACAGCACACAAGCTATACGTTATATATATCAAAACATATTGCATGATAACACATCAATCGCACACAATTAAGACGGTAAAAGTCGACAAAACGACACATTTCCAAATTCCCGACACATTTCCAAATTCTCGACACATTAAATCGGCCACTAATCTCAAAACCATTTTTTATAACAAAGAACATTTCATTAGCTTCCCAACGCATCCGACCGCGCCTCGATCCGAGCTATGGATCAAAAGTTATGAAGGAAACAAAACTGCACAAACGGTCATGTTCGCTAGGCGAACCTTCTAGCGAGCATTCGCTACCACCTTCGCTAGGCGAATGTCCAGGCGAAAACACAACTAGATCAAAATAGACACAAAGTTCGCTAGGTGAACTCATTGGCGAACCTTCGCCTTGGCGTTCGCTTCGCGAACCTCTAGGCGAACTAAGGCAGCAACAAACATAACTGAAAAGATACAAAGTTCGCTAGGTGAACATCGTTGGCGAACATTCGCTGACCTTCGCTGACGGGCTCGCTAGGCGAACCCTCGAAAATCATTCGCTTTCACTTCGCTCCAGGTTCGCTAGGCGAACCAAGGAAAACTCAGAAATTCTGCAGCGCTGTTATGGGTCCAAAAACCATATTCCTTCAACCAAAATCACTTCCAAACCATAACATAACCACTAAAACATACCACAATCATAACAACAAGTATCCTACAACATTTATATCGCATTCCAACTGTGAAAACATCGATTCCCAATCATTTTCTCATTTCCAACCTAGAATTGAAAACTATGGAAAGACAAGTAGACTTCAAACACACATATACATATTCATACACAATGATAAGATAATCGAGTTTCACACCCTTACCCGATTAATCGTGCCTCGAAGTGTCGATTGATTCGATTTCTTACACTCCATGTTTTTCCTCTTTTTCTTCTTTCCTTTCTCTTTTCCTTCTTTTCTTTCCATTCTCTCTATTTTTCTCTCTATTTTCTCGCAAACGTTCTCAAAATGTGATAAAACATAATAACCAAGAATAATATAATATAAAGACCAAAAATAATTAAATCGACTCGATTAAATAAATCTAAAAAAAACCGGGAGGTTACAACTCTCCCCCACTTAGAAATTTTCGTCCTAAAAAATATTACATGAGACGAACAACTCCGGATACGATTCCCGCATCTGACTCTCCAACTCCCAAGTCAAATTGCCCTCAGCAGTGCCTCCCCACTCTACTTTCACAAGCGCAATGTCCTTGCCTCTTAACCGCTTCAACTCGCGATCCAAAACTCTCACCGGTAATGCCTCAACCGTAAGGTTCTCCATTACCTCAACCTCATCCATAGGAATCACATGCAACGGATCCGGAACATACTTCCAAAGCTGTGAAACATGGAACACATCATGCAAATTCGAAAGATTCGGTGGCAACGCCACCCTATAAGCCACAGCACCCACTCTCGCGGATATCTGGTAAGGACCAATAAACCGAGAAGTAAGCTTCATCGACTTCAATGCACGACCAACACCCGTCACCGGTGTAACTCTCAAAAATACATGATCGCCTTCTTGAAACTCCAGATCTTTCCTCCTTCGATCATGATAACTCTTCTGCCTACTCTGAGAAGCCTTCATTTTCTCACGAATAATTTTCACCTTTTCCGTAGTTTTTTGAAATAACTCCGGTCCAACCACCGAACTCTCACGAAATTCGTGCCAACACAAAGGTGTTCGACATCTTCTTCCATACAATGCTTCAAAAGGTGCCATTCCAATACTCAAATGGAAACTGTTGTTATACGCGAATTCCACCAACGAAAGATAACTATCCCAGGCACCACCTTGCTCAAGAACACATGCTCTTAGGAAATCTTCCAACGACTGGATAGTTCTCTTGGTCTGACCATCCGTCTGCGGATGATAAGCCGAACTCAATCTCAACTTGGAACCTAACGCCTTTGCAAACTTTCCCAAAATCTGGAAGTAAACCCCGAATCTCGATCTGAAACAATACACAACGGAACACTATGTAGCTTCACAATCACACGGATATAAATCTCAGCCAACTTCTCCAGAGAAAAACTGATGTCAATCGGAATGAAATGTGCCGATTTAGTCAGCCTATCCACAATCACCCAAATGGCATTATGTCCCCTCTGTGTATTCGGCAACCCTGTCACAAAATCCATAGAAATGCTGTCCCATTTCCACTCGGGAATATCCAACGTTTGTAAAAATCCACTAGGCTTCTGATGTTCTGCCTTTGACTTCTGACACGTCAAACACGCATAAACAAACTGAGCAACATCCCTCTTGAATCCGGACCACCAAAAGATCTTCTTCAAATCTTGATACATCTTATTAGCTCCCGGATGTATACTCAAATTACCCTGGTGTCCTTCCTCTAAAATCATCTTTTTCAATTCTGAATCATCAGGAATACAAATTCTACCACGGAATCTCAAAACACCCTGATCATCCACTTTAAAGTCCCCATTCACACCTTCATCTCCAACCGTCGTCAAATCAACAAATTTCACATCCAGCTTCTGTTTCTCGCTAACGGTCAACAAAAAATCATTAGTAACCTTTAACATACCAAGCCTCACGCCATCAGATGTCAATTCACACACCAAACTCAAATCTCTAAATTCTTCCAAAAGTTCCCACTCTTTAACCATCAAAGCAGACATATGCAACGATTTCCGGCTTAACGCATCGGCTACCACATTAGCTTTACCAGGATGGTAATTCAAGCTAAAATCGTAGTCCTTCAAAAATTCCAACCATCTCCGTTGCCTCATATTCAACTCTTTCTGATCAAACAAGTATCTCAAACTCTTATGATCACTAAAGACTTCGAATCTTGCACCGTAGAGATAATGCCTCCAAATTTTCAATACAAAAACCACTGCCGCTAATTCCAAATCATGCGTAGGGTAATTCTTCTCATGAACCCTCAATTGCCTCGAAGCATAAGCCACAACCTTACCTTCTTGCATCAACACTCCACCTAACCTAATCAAAGACGCATCGCAATACACCATAAACGGTTCACGAGGATTCGGTAAGATCAAAATCGGAGATGTAGTCAATCTTCTCTTCAGCTCACTAAAACTTTCCTCACACTGAATATCCCAAATAAACGCTTTACCTTTACAAGTCAGCTGGGTCAAAGGAAGTGCTAACTTGGAAAACCCTTCAATGAATCTTCGATAATATCCAGCTAAACCCAAAAAGCTTCTAATTTCAGTAACAGATCTAGGAGCCTCCCATTGTAGAACTGCATCTACTTTAGATGAATCCACAACAATACCATTACCTGAAATCACATGCCCAAGAAAACTCACTTCTGACAACCAGAACTCACACTTGGACAACTTGGCATAAAGTCTCTTTTCCTTCAAAATTTGCAATACAATACACAAATGCTCCGCATGTTCCTCCCGAGACTTAGAATAAATCAAGATGTCATCAATAAACACAACAACAAATTGATCCAATTGCTCATGGAAAATATGATTCATATACTCCATAAACACGCCCGGCGCATTAGAAACCCCGAACGGCATCACGGAATATTCGTAATGTCCGTATCGTGTACTAAAAGCCGTCTTTTGAATATCTTCCTCTTTCACTCTAATCCGATGATAACTTGACCTCAAATCAATCTTACTAAACACACACGCACCTACCAACTGGTCCATCAGATCATCAATTCTCAGAAGAGGATACTTATTCTTAATCGCCACCTTATTCAGCTGGCGATAATCAATACACAATCACATACTTCCATCTTTCTTCTTCACCAATAAAACTGGAGCACCCCAAGGCGATACACTCGGCCTCACGAACCTCTTTTCTAACAATTCATTCAACTGCTTCTTCAACTCAACCAACTCAGATGCCGACATGAGATATGGTGCCATAGATACAGGTCTAGTACCAGGAACTAGATCTATAGAAAACTCCACCTCTCTCTCTGGCGGCACATCTGAAATATCCTCCGGAAACACCTCTGGAAAATCACACACGACTGGAACCACATCAATTACAACTTGACTATCCACGGTCAACGATGCAAATAACCCGAACAACTGAGCTTCATCCGCCAAAAGTTTCTTTAACTCTTTGGTAGATAAGAAACTCGATTCCTCGTCTTCTTCAAGAGAAGGAAATCTTACCAACTTATGATAACAATCGATATGAACTCGATTAAACTGCAACCAATTCATTCCCAGACCCACATCTAAACCATTCAACGGCAGACACACCAAATCCATCTCAAAATCTTTACCATAAATGGTCAAAGGACAACTTAAACAAACCAAAGAAGTAGTTACAGACCCCATTGCTGGAGTATCGATAATCATCTCTCCATCCATCGATGACAACAAAAGATTCAAATTCTGCGCATACTCAGACGAAATAAACGAATGAGTCGCTCCGGTATCAATAATAGCAACTAAAGGCGTACTATTAATAAAACAAGTACCTCTGATCAGACGATCCGTACTAGTAGTCTGAGTTCCTGCCAATGCAAATACTTTCCCACCATCTTGAGCTTGCTTTGGTTTCAGACACTTCGTACTAATATGACCAGGTTCACCACAGTTGAAACACTTCACCACACTCTTCTTGCACTCAATTGTTACATGTCCTATACCTCCACAATTGGAGCACTTCCTCATATCCTTTTTACATTCAAACTAACGATGTCCTAAGTCACCACACCTAAAACATCTCAGAGGATTATTCATACCTCCCCCACTTGGCCTTTTATCAAAATTAGCCATTTGCTTACCCTTGTCAGCTGGTGACACATAAGGACCCCCACGAAATGGTTTCTTTCCTTTCCTTTCGTTCACACTCTTATAATGAATAGAACGAGCTTTGCTATCCTCCTCATAAATTCTACAACAATCCACCAAATATGGAAACCTCCTAATTCTTTGATAACCAATTGCCTGCTTGATCTCGGGACGCAACCCGTTCTCAAACTTCACACATTTAGAAAACTCCGCAGTTGCTTCAGCATAATGTGGATAAAACTGAACAAGCTCCACAAACTTAGCAGTGTATTCAATAACAGACATATTACCCAGTTTCGACTCCAAGAATTCTATTTCTTTCTTTCCTCTAACATCTTCCGGAAAATACTTCCTCAAACACTCCCTGCTAAACAAAGCCCAAGTGACCTCTTCACCTGTAGCTTCCCACACATGACGCACACTAACCCACCAATCTTCAGCCTCCTCTTGTAACATGTGAGTACCCAGTCTCACATTATGTTCCTCAGCACAGTCCATCACTCGAAAGATTCTTTCAATCTCCTTAAGCCAAATCTTACCACCATCAGGGTCATGTCTTCCTTTGAAGATAGGCGGTTTGTTCTTCTTGAACTCATCATTCCCACCAGCATTAGGTGCACCCCGCAAATCCTGAACCATAGCTTGCATAGCAGCAGCAAGAGCAGTACCATTCCTACCAGCCATATTCTGTTCATCCAATAACAGTAACTATGGTTAAAGAAACAGCTCACCCAACACAAATGCCGCACAACAAACAACTTGGTCACAATGACCGACACGGACTGACACAAACACAAACTGGCTCTGATACCACTTAATGTAACACCCCCAATCTATAACCCGAGCAATTAAAGGCGATAACAGATAATTAGAGTATAATTAAAACATTTATGGCATAGATGGTAGCGTCACATCAAAATGGTGAAATAAAATAACATGCTCAAATAGATATGCAACAATCAGGTAGCAACATGAGCAGAGGAACTCAGTTCCTATCACCCACTATTTAGATACATAATAAAAGCAGAAAATCTGCAACTGAAATCTCATATATATACACATAGAAGTTTGTCTGTCATACACAGAATCATACATGTACAATCCAAAAAGATATATATACATATACACATAAATCACATAACGATCTCCCCGACTACCCGGTGCTACATATCAAAGCCGACCGGCAAAAGAATGAAGACATAATCTTCACAAAAAGACCTCCAGCATCTAATCTGCAATGCCTCATAGAGCATTCAAAACAGCAGAAGGGTAAGAAACACAATTATAATATAGTTGCATACAATTATGTAACAACACAAAATACACATGTAATACATTCTCACCACAACTTACACCATAATTCAAATACAAAACACCACAATTCATATCTCATACATCCATCACAACAGCATATCAATCATACTCAATGCATTAATCACCAACATATATATATATATATATATATATATATATCAACTCATCAATTCCATTCACAATTCCAAACATAATCAATCCATTCATGATTTATGCAAATGCACTGAGACCGACACAAAGACTCTATGCAATGCAATGCGGTACCGTTCCATCCATCATCTCATCATTAATTCACTCAGGAATTATTGGAATCATTGCTTGTTACTTAGTGTAACTCCCCGTCGGGCAAACGATGTTCCCCGTCACTTTAGGTCCTCTTGGTATAAGACTCACGACATTTATGGATCGTTTTAGGTCCTCTTTGTATAAGGCTCACGATCCGATCGCTTTAGGTCCTCTTTGTATAAGGCTCACGATCGTCTATAACGTCATTTTAGGTCCTCTTTGTATAAGGCTCACGACCGTTATAGCAGATTCCCTCTGGAATCGTTTCGTCGCTCACACCCACTAAGGCACACGACATCCCAAGAATGCATATCATGATGCTTGGCATACAATGACTCATGACAATCAAATGCATACATATATACAACCATGTGAACCATCTCAACAACAATAATCATGCATTGAAATCAAACCCAAATCAATGCATTTATTTGCCATAAGGCCACAAACCATCATCACAACATTGCATTACATGCATTCACATCATATAACAGCACACAAGCTATACGTTATATATATCAAAACATATTGCATGATAACACATCAATCGCACACAATTACAACGGTAAAAATCGACAAAATGACACATTTCCAAATTCCTGACACAATTAAATCGGCCACTAATCTTAAAACCATTTTTTATAAGAAAGAAAATTTCATTATCATCCCAACGCATCCGACCGCGCCTCGATCTGAGCTACAGATCAAAAGTTATGAAGGAAACAAAACTGCACAAACTGTCATGTTCGCTAGGCGAACTTTCTAGCGAGCATTCGCTACCACCTTCGCTAGGCGAATGTCCAGGCGAAACCACAACCAGATCAAAACAGACACAAAATTCGCTAGGCGAACTCATTGGCGAACCTTTACCTTGTCGTTCGCTTCGCGAACCTCTGGGCGAACCAAGGCAGCAACAAACATAACTGAAAAGATACAAAGTTCGCTAGGCGAACATCGTTGGCGAACATTCGCTGATCTTCGCTGACGGGCTTGCTAGGTGAACCCTCAAAAATCATTCGCTTTCGCTTCGCCCCAGGTTCGCTAGGCGAACCAAGGAAAACTCAGAAATTCTGTAGCGCAGTTATGGGTCCAAAAACCATATTCCTTCAACCAAAATCACTTCCAAACCATAACATAACCACTAAAACATACCACAATCATAACAACAAGTATTCTACAACATTTATATCACATTCCAACCGCGAAAACATCGATTCCCAATCATTTTCTCATTTCCAACCTAGAATTGAAAACTATGGAAAGACAAGTAGACTTCAAACACACACATACATATTCATACTTAATGATAAGATAATCGAGTTTCACACCCTTACCCGATTAATCGTGCCTCAAAGTGTCGATTGATTCGATTTCTTACACTCCAAGTTTTTCCTCTTTTTCTTCTTTCCTTTCACTTTTCCTTCTTTTCTTTCTATTCTCTCTATTTTTCTCTCTATTTCCTATTTTATGAAAAACAATAACCCACCAAGCCTAAAAGACCAAAATACCCCTACACTCAATTTTCTCGCAAACGTTCTTAAAACACGATAAAACATAATAACCAAGAATAAAATAATATAAAGACCAAAAATAATTAAATCGACTTGATTAAATAAATCTAACAAAAACCGGGGCGTTACAGAAAGCTTTCGAGTTTCACCATTACACCTTTTACCATGCCAATTGGTTTAGTGATAGATTTGTTAGCAAGTTCTAACAACATTGTTGTAGGCTCTATTTCAGGGTTACCAATCTTTTTAAGAACGGATAACGGGAGAAGATTGGTGCTTGAACCAAGATCAATCAAAGCTTTATCAAAGTGGATTCTTCCAATGGTAACTGGTACGGTGACTTTTCCAGGATCAGCATTGTTTTCTACCTCCTTTTTCTTATTTTTCTCTTTTTCTTGATTTTCCTGCACAACCATCTCTTTTGAATTCTCCCCAACTTTTTTTGAACCGTGTCACCACTCTTCGTCGTAATTGCATTACAAGTTTCCTTAGGATTATTTTGAGTGGTAGCAGAAAACATACCTTTTTGTTGCTCATTCAACTGTTTTGCGATTTGCCCTACTTGCGTTTCCAGATTTCTGATCGATGCATCAGTATTTTTCTGGTTTGCCATGGACATCTACATAAATTGATTCAAGGTCTCTTCTATCTTTGTAAGCTTATCTAGTTGAGCATAGCTTTGGTATTGGTTCTGCCTGTTTTGGCCATAGCTTGCATTGTTGTAAGAATAACCTTGATTGTTTTGGTACGGGACATGTCTCTGCTGCTGGCTTCCCATATAATTGACCTCTTCATTAATCGAAGGACAAAAACCAGTTGGCTGGTCTCCTGTACAAAGTTCACACATGGCTACTTGTTGTGGTTTGGGCGCTTCGTGCAGGTTTTTGAGTTGTTGTGGAAGATTGAATAATTGCTTGGTGATTTCTTCCACAGTTTGAGTGAGAAGTTTATTTTGTGCCAAGATTGCATTGTTTGTGTCCAACTCAAGAATTCCAGGTTTCTTTTGTGCGGTTCCTCGATTATATTGAACTTGATGATCGGTGAAAGTCATTCGGTTGATAATTGTAACTGCTTCTTCTGCACTTTTTGCCAATTACGAACCACCGGCTGTTGCGTCAAGCAATAGCTTTGGTTGGGGCTGTAATCCGTTGCGGAAGATGTGGATTTGTGTTAGGCTGTCAAAACCATGATTTGGACATTTCCTTAGCATAGATTTGTAACGTTCCCAAGCTTCACATAGAGTTTCATTTGCCGATTGAGCAAACGCGGCAATGGATGTTTTTGCATCCATGAATCGGTTGTGAGGGAAGAATCTGTTAAGAAAATTTTCTTCCAAAACATTCTAGTTTGTCATGGTTTCAGTAGGTTGGTCAAGATACCAATCTTTCGCTTTACCAATCAATGAATGCGGTAATAACCTCATGAACCCTGCTTCTTCTTCAGCTTTGGGTGCACCTAACGTACCAGCTAGTTCATAGAACTTTGTGGGGTGGGAGTATGGATCTTCATGATCCAAACCTAAAAAGGAGTTAGCATAAATGATCTGCAGAACGCCTGTTTTCATTTCAGCCTGTCGGTTATTTGGAGTGTTGGTGAGGCGAGCTAATCGTCTTGGACTGCTCCGACAAGGCCCACCGTTGACAACTTTAGCCATTGTTTCTTTTGTTGAAGAAGTTGATGCGGAAACTTCTTTGTGATTTTTCTTCTTGGATAGTTGTTTCTGTTTCTTCTTTTGTCTTTTTTTCTTTGGGATAGTTCTTTCGATCTCGGGATCAAAAAGAAGTTGTTCTTCCGAAGTCTTGCCTCGAAGCATAAACATAAGTTTCACCACCTATCCAACAATTGAACACACGTTGCGACAAACAAATATATACAATATATAACAACTTAGAAGTATAGAAACTATTGCGATGTTTTAATATCTTAAACGCCAATCCCCGACAACGGCGCCAATTTGATGTTGAGTACAATCAAATGTAAGTATAATGTTTTATCGTATCCATAGGGATTGGGGCGATACCTAAACCGTTCAATATTCTCTATGGTGAAGGTGCGAGCAAGACACAAGAAAGGGGGGTTTGAATTGTGTATTTACTCTTTTTGTAACTTTTTGCATCTTATTAATTTGATGCTTAAGAACCTTCAATGTTCGTTGAGAGATTCTGATCTATTAACTATAGAGTATGAGAACCGTATAGGTTCTGATCATAAGATACGATACTCAGAACTTGCAGTGTGGAAGCTTATTAGAGATAGGCTGCAAGGTTCTGACTTTGCTTAATATGAGGTTCTGATATTCAATGCTGAAACATAAATAGAGATATTAAGCAAGAGAGTAAAGGACACACGATATATCCTGGTTCACCACGCGGGCTAATCCAGTCCACCCTCCTCAGGTGATTTCGCCTTAAACACAAGGACTTAATCCACTATAACCAAATCATGATTACACTTGAACGGGCAACAGCCGGTGACTAACCACTTGCACAGCCGCACTGTGACTAACAACACAATGAACCGTTCAGGGATCCAACAGGATATAACGTTCATTGACCGAGCAGACCCACTGCTGGGATTTCACAGCTAGCCGTTCAGGGATTCAACTCAATGAATATAACGCTACTGACCATATTTCAGGATTTTCCACAATGACCCTCAGCCATTGTCATCTCAAGTATCTAATCACCACGTGATCTACTCAAGGGCCTCAACTCACAGCTGAACCGTTCAGGGATCCATCAGGATATAACATTCACTTGAGGAGTCTCAATTCATCTAGTTGAATTGGCAAACTGGAGATTACAAATTGTGCTTCTTAATAAGCAAGTTTCTCCTAGGTTTAAGTACAAAGAACACATACATGTGTTCAAGCAAGTTTTGAGCAATCAGCTCCTTGCTTTCCTAAGAAACTACAAAGATGTATTTAGATATTATGATTGTTGACATCTTGTAGATCTTCTTCTTCGTCTTCTGGTTGAGCAAGCTTTGAGCAGCAACTCCTTGCTTCAGATCTTCATTGTGGCTTTGACGAGAAGGTAGGTTGATGACTTAACTGATCTTCAATTGTTGTCTTCTTCATCAACAGCTTCTGTTTGATTTTTGTTGTTATATCAATTTGTTCTTTGGAGTTTCAACAACAATTTCCATGAGTGAATTGATGACAACTTTGAATATTCTAAGTGTTACAACGAGAACTCGTCGTTGTTGCTATCTTCACATAATGACTTGGTCAATTTTATAGATGAACATTTAGTTCATAATTCTACAAGTGATCGACACATCAGAAGCAAAAAATCTTTTCGTTAAATAGCCAGTAGAAATATAGCCGTTAGAGAATACTGTTGGTTGTTTGGAAAAGAGACGTTGTGAAATAATGAGTTGTACTGACACATCCTCTTTTTGCAGAGGAGATCTTTTCTTGGGCAGTGTGTATATTTAACTCACAACGGTAATATTTAGACTTCGAAGCTTCAGTGGCTTCTGATGTTAATTTGATGAAGCATGAGTGGAGTCTTTGTAGCAGAATATCTGATGCTTCAAGTCTTCTGTTAATTGAAGAAGTCCATTAGGAATCAGTCTTCAAAACTTCAGCACTTGGTCTTTAAGAGCGTTATCCTTTTCTGCTTCAGGTCTTCCGAATCTTCAGAACTTGTCTTCAGAATCTTCAGAACTTCTTGTTTGAAACCTTGATCTTCAGAACTCGTTAGTCTTCATAATCTTTCTGCACTTGGTCTTCAGCGCCTTCAGCCATCAGAACTTCAATTCATAGGAGTCTTCAGAACTTTGGTTCTTTCTAAGTGTACTTCTTCAGAAGCTACGCCATCTTCAGAATCTTGATCACTCTCAGAGAGCATCCACAAGAGCATTGCAACAGCAATCTTGGCATCCTTGGATCTGGCTGATTATGACTAGATAAACAGGCGTTCTTGCTTCTTGCGACTTTAGTCACACATAGTAACTTCGCATATACATATATTCAATCATAGTACATCTGGCTGGTGTATGTTGGTTCTGATGTATTTAGTTCTTATGATCTGCACACAACACACGTTAGACCATAAAATGGTTCTTTCACAAATACTTATTGTTATCATCAAAACATAGATTGACTTGTAGAGACAATTCTTGCTCTCACAATCTCCCCCTTTTTTATGATGACAAAACCAAGTATTTTGATTGAACATTTTATACAAGGTAATCACCAAAGCAAACAAATTCAGAGTGTGGAACAACAGGTCCCCCTGAATGAGTTATCCTCAAAGCTCTATCTGAGATCATCTAGGATTTTATATAATCCAAAGATATACCGAGTAGCAACTTGAGTTGTCAGATCAGAAATAGAAAAGAGTTACTCTTTTATCTTGTTCTTAGGAAAATGAAGAGTCTTTAGCATCTGGATTAGTTCATCGGAACTTCCATCTTCAGATCTTCAGAACTCAGTTTCCTTTGTTATCATATCAGAGCTTGTTATCTTCATAGTCTTCTGAAGCATTTCTACTTTTCAGTAGATTCATTTGAGCGCAGAATTAGAGTAGTTCTTCGACTGATAAACATAGCTTTGTTGTATATCAGAAACTGTCTTTTGAGATACTCCCTGTCGTTGCCGGCAAAAATATTCGATTCGCCACCATATTTTTTTAAGGAAAATAATGATAAACCTAAGATCCTAATCCCAAGGGCAGAGATTCCTATGGTTCGGGAGTCAGTTAAGTGAGGGAAAGGTGTTAGCCACCCCTCACTTCCATTGTATTCAATGGGATCCACCTTTGAATTTAGGGTATGTTTTTTTGTCTAAATTATAGGAAAACTTAAGTTTTTTATTAATTATACTCGCTAGGGTGTGTTTACAACCCTATGCCTACGTACCTTCCATTTGAAGGATCAGAGTAACCGTAGTTCACCTCCCCTATTCCTACCCCCTAATCCTATTCCTAAATCCCAAATCCTATCCCTAAATCCCATCCACTATTTATACTCTTGGATAAAGAGTTCTATCCCTTAAATCTAGTGTTTATACTCCTAAATGAGGAGTTCTATCCCTTAAATCCCTTATCCATTATTTATACTCTCGGAGGAAGAGTTTTATCCCAAAATCCAAATCCCATCCCTTATTTAGGCTCTCGGACCAAGAGCTTTATCCCTTAATCCTTTTGTTTATACTCTCGGATATCAAGAGTTCTATCCCTAAGTCCAAATCCCATATCCCATCCTTTATTTAGGCTCTCGGACCAAGAGCTTTATCCCTTAATGTAAATCCCTTAAAAAAGAACCTTACATATCCTAAAAACCAATTTCTAATTTTACAAAAAAAAGAAATTAAACCAAAAGTTAAATAATTTTAATATGACAAGAAGACAAAATTGTCCCAAAATAAAGTTCATATTCCAATAATTCTTAAGAGAATATTTTTATCCCAAAAATAAGGTTAAATTTTTTTTTCTTTAATCCCCACCCCATATTTATCCTTTTTTCTAAAATAATTTTCCTACAAAAGCAAACCCTTATATATATATATATATTAAAAAAATCCTAAAATAAAATTTATTTACATAATTGAACATATAAAAACTTAATTACATGAAAATTAAAAAAGGTTAAGTTAAATAATAAAAAAAATTAATTTAACAAATTAAGAAAAATACTTTTTTATTTATTTCACAACTTGAATCAAGGAATTGATTCAATTGTGATTTTTTGAATAAAAAGAGCTAAGAACAAAAACAAAATCCAAAATAATAATAAATAAATAAACAAAAATCCCAAAATAAATCCTAAACCCTTAATTTATCCTAAAAAACCATAAATCTCCTAATTAACCCTTAAATATAATTAATAATCAAATTACATTAAGTGAAACAATTTAATTAATTAAATTAAATTACCAGGGGGTGTGTTTCCAGTTTATAATAGCGAATGGGCTATTAGGTGCGGTGCCAAAAGCATTGGGCGTGAAAGCCCAATGGCCAAAGACCCAAATCAGAGAGGAGGGGTCCATGATGGAGAGAGTCTGACTTTGACTCTCTCCTGGACTCAAGATGAAGATCAAACGAACCCCTTGTACTCTAATATCCACCTTTGATCTCACAGTATGATGAAAGAATGGCCAGGATGGAAAGTCAACCTGGGCTATGATAGGAACGCGCGTATTGGATTCTTTGGTTGACTGGAGAGTCAACCAATCCAAAGAGAATAAAGAACTCCATTTGGCGTGAATCTAATGCCGGAAACATGAAGTATAAAAACCCAACCCCCTTCATTTCATTTTCATTTTCGTTCTCTTATTCTCTCTCTACCCTTCCGTCCTTCTCTCTAAACCCTTCGCTCTCCCCTCTCTCCTTTTTCTCTCTCATTCCGGCCACCACCCATGGCTTCCGGCCACCGCCCAAAAAAACCTAACCGCCGTGAATCCCAGAATCCGGTTGAGGATTCAACCGGAACATTCATACACCAAGAACCCTAACCCCAAAATTACATGAACCCTAACCCTACATTTAACCAGAAACCCAGACTTCCCTTTAACCCCATGAACCCTAACCCTTTACACCATGAACCCTAGGGTTCACATGAACCCTAACCCCAAACTACACGAAGCCTAACCCTAAACTAACCCAGAAAAACCAGAAACACAAAAAAAAACCAAATTTAAAACATCCAAACACAAACAAATAACGATTCAGATTCAAATCTCCAGAAAAAAAGCTAAGTGGATTTTTTTGGGTTACCTCCCCTGCCGTGAATCTTTTCGTAAAACTTTATCCTTTTCCGATTTCGTTCTAATCTCCTCTTTGTTGTTTTTTCGCAGGTCAATCCAAGGTTCGCAAGTTCGTGCTTAGGGTTCGTCCAAAGAAAATCCGTCCAAAGAAAATCTGTCCTGAATTTCTGATTTCTCTTTTTCTTTTATAGTTAGATTTAGGTTAGAATTAGGGTTAGAGAATTAAATTAGATTAGGTTCAATTTTAGGAAATCTTTGATGTAATTTGATTGATTCATGTAATTTGGTCTGAGATTTGATCTGTAATTGATTTTGTATCTGATTTGGATTTGATTTTGAAAAAATTTGATTTTTTTTGTTTGATTCGATTTTGTAATTTAATCTGAATCTGATTAATGAGATTTGATTAGATTTTGATTTGCTTTGATAAAAAAAAAAGCTCATTTCCGCCGCAGATTTAGGGTTTGGAGGTTTAAGAATAACAGTCCCCATGGTCAACATTTTGACCCAAATAAGAATTAATAAATAAAAATAAATAATAATTACTAAATATTGAATAAATTTAAATATATATATATATATATATATATATATATATATATATATATATATATATATATATATATATATATATATATATATATATAACCATGAAAAAATAAAAATAATAACTCTGGATGAAATAAAAAAAACGTGACCCTTAATGATCCTAAATAAAAACCAATAAAAAAAATAAAAATGTAAAATAATTTATTAAAACCTGTTAAAAAAAACAATTAATTATTAATAAAACTAGTCTTAATTATAAATAAAACCAAAAAACTAATTAATGTACGTATCACAACTAGATCCTAAAAAACCAAAAAATTTGAAATTAACAAAACTAGACTAAATTAGAAAACAATTAATCCCAAAAAAATCTGAATAAAAAAAATAATCCTTTCCTTAAATAATTTAAGTAAAAAAACCCAAAATCCTCTTTATTAATCTAAAAAAAAATACTATTAATTTGAATAAAACTAAATCAGCCTAATTATCCTAAAACCTAAAAACTTAACTTCTAAAAAACCTCATCAAATTTCTCTAAAAATGATAAATTCTAAATAAAAACAAACATTATATATAATAAAAGAAATTAAATTCTATTCTAAAAAAAAACTCTTATAAATTCTAAAAAAACCTTATGCTAAACTAAATTTCCAAATGGGCCTCAAAAATTCTGATGAACCCCCTAAAATCCCAATGACACCCCTTATTGGCAAGAAGAATCTAAAAAAAAAATCCTGGGTCAAAATTTAAGGTACTACACTCCCCCTGAGTTTCAGGCTATATGTGGTTTTTGGATTTTGCATTTTAGTCTTCTGGGTAATCTCCCCCTAATTTCCATAAGTCAAATATTGGGATCTTTCAAAATCGAAATTCAGAGTTTCTAAATTCAATCACCAATGTTGATCGTGACTTTTCAGAGTTTGACTTTGAACACGGGTTTATTTCGGACCTTGTTATTGTCACAACTCAGTTAAATTTTCAAAGCTTGATTTTTGATCAGATACCAAATGAAGGTTAAAGCTTGTGATCAATCAACGCTTGATTCTGAATCTGGTACATCTTGATTTAGTCGGATGTAAGGTTGATGTGCTGACTCTTACACTAGAATATTTTGAAACTGATACCAAGTGAAGAATTTCTTCTCATACGCTTAAGAGATAATTCATTTGAGTGCTGATATTGATATCAATGAAGGTATTTGACAGTAGTCCGCAGCTTGATTGAGAGTCTGATACTAATCTTTGTGTACACAATCCAATTGCTGATTTGGTCCGATACCAAATCGTCTTTACTTCAGATGGTTCCCGATAAACATCAGAAAGGTTTCTTGCTTGGATCTTTAATCCGGATCTTCAGACAATCCTTGACTTCTGATTTGCACAAATCTTCTGAGAGAGCATCTTGAAATGTAGATTTTGCCTTGATTACTTTCAGAGTTTTCTTACTTAATCTGATTCATTATTCCATGATCGTAGTTCTTCTTCTTAACCTGTTTTTAGAATGCCTAGTGAACTTGTTTAGAGTTCCTCGGATAACATCAAACAACAAACGTTAGTAGTAACGCATTTTATAAGGGTGTACTTGTTTGAGTTCTTGTTTGAGTTCTACATTATTTCAGATTTCCTTCTTTTTTCAATCAAAATCTTTATTTCTCCCCCTTTTTGACATCATCAAAAAGTGTTAGGGCATATGAGCATTTAAGCATGTAGTCATTTATATTCAGTTACAGAGTCATGGAGTCATTTAAACATTTAGAAGCATTTAGACTCATTTTAGGGAAACACATCTATACTCAGTAAGTATTCTATTGAAGGATGATAGATGCAATTAACTAAATATTCAAAGATTAATAGATGTAAAGCAACACAATAGAAGACATCAAAGTTTCATTTACTAAGTGAGAAAGAGACATCAGAAAAAAAAAACATAGCATTGCACTACATCGGATTTTAGTCATCAAAATCTTCCACGTTGTCTACCCTACCACATCTTATCTCAGTTACTGACGGTTCTAGTCCGAGTCTCCTTACTAATCCCCAAAATTTTTCTTTTAGCATAATTTCATATATTATTCTCCCGTATGGGACGTAAGCGTTCAACTGAGTTCTTGAAACTCTGATAGAATGTTTCAGGTGATTGAAAATAGTTTTGGGAAGATTGATTTTAAAGTGGTGTGATAGTAGGAAAACAAATACTCTGTCATCTTGGGACAGTGTGCTCCTTGCAGTTGCACGAGGTCGAAGATTTGTTAGAGAGAATCTGAACCTTGTTCTGGGTGAAGGAAGCAGTTTCTCAGGGTTGTTTGGTTCATAAGGAACCGAATCATCGAATAAAACCTCGCATTTCTTTACTAAGATCAGGTCAGATTGAAAGTATTCAACAGTGACCCCAGAGGCGACACAATTTATAAGCTTTTCTAATGAGGGAATGGAGATGGTGATTGGAAATCTATATACTTCAGACCAGATAGTGTTGCCATTTGCATGCTTCTTACAATTTCCATACCATTATTTTGAAGTCTAGATAGGTTTGGTCTTTTCTCTGGAATAACTTCTAGGGTTTCTTCGTTTCCTCTAAATGTTGGTGAGTCCATTTGTTAACACACAGAAGATTCTAAATTAAGATTGGTTTGGATAAGGATGAGCGAGAACGAAGTAGAATCCTATTATTTATAGGCGAAGTGAGAGTGAGGAGTGTAATGACTGGATTGGTACGCCAAGATTTGGGTTTACTATTTCCTAGGTGGCCATGATTAATTAGGGTATGCTAAAAGGCGTGAACGTGTGGGAAAAGAAAACGGAGCAGTTACTCATTTATTGGGAAGTTAAAGACTTTATTACTGAAGATTTCTTGAGCTGTAAAATGCGACACGTCATTTATACAATATTTTAATGGTTCATTAAGAATTTTTATTAGTGGGTACCTCTTATTGCTTTTCACTACCTTGTTTATTGCATTATACCTTGCCCTTTGTGATCATGTCAGACCAGATGTCGAACGGCATGTTCTAGGACATCTGAATTCTGCACATGTACCAGAATTTCAATTGGCATCAAGAGCTTGCACCCTTATTTGGTTCTGGGTGAGATTCAAGGAAGGTACTTTCTGGTAAAATGGACAAGGATGGAGGAGCTCTGAATAAACCACCTCTGCTGGATGGTTCAAACTATGAGTATTGGAAACCTAGGATGATAGCTTTCATCAAGTCCATGGATGATTAAGCATGGAAAGCTGTTCTCAAAGGTTGGGAGCCTCCAAAGGTAAGAGATGGAGAAGGAAATCTTACTGATGTTCTGAAGGAAGAAGTGGATTGAGATGATGCTGACTACAAAGGATCTGTTGGGAATTCTAAAGCCAGGAATGCATTGTTCAATGGTGTCAACAGAAATATCTTCAGGCTGATTGAGCATTGTACTATTGCCAAAGAGGCTTGGCAGGTCTTGAAAGTCACACATGAAGGAACCTCAAAGGTGAAGATGTCAAAGCTTCAGCTTCTCACTAGCAAGTTTGAGAGTTTGAAGATGAAAGAGGATGAGAGCATTCATGACTTCCACATGAATATCATTGAGATAGCAAATGCCTCAAGTGCTTTAGGAGAAAAGATGTCTGACAGCAAACTGGTCAGAAAAATCCTCAGATCTCTACCTAAGAGGTTTGACATGAAAGTGACTGCTATTGAGGAAGCTCAGGACATAGATAAAATGAAAGTGGATGAACTTGTGGGATCACTTCAAACATTTGAATTGGGGATCAGTGAAAAGACTGAAAAGAAGAAGAGTATAGCTTTTGTGTCAAAGGGAGGTGATTCAGAAAGGGAAAGTAATCTGGACAGAGATGAATGCCTCTCAGAAGATCTGGTGTTACTAGGCAAACAATTCAACAAAGTACTCAGAAAGGTGGATTGGAAGTCAAGATCAAATGTTAAGGACAAGCCATCTGACATCATTAAAAATCAGAATGTTGGGAGAAATACCAGTACTGAAGGTAATTCTAACCAAGAGAGAGGAGCTCAGTGTCATGAGTGTGAAGGTTTTGGGCATGTAAAGTCTGAGTGCCCCACATATCTCAAGAGGCAAAAGAAAGGGCTATCAGTCTCATGGTCAGAAGACGATTCTGAAACTGAAACTGATGAGAAGTCTGGAAAGAGGTTCACACCATTAACAGGTGTGTGTGAGTCTAATGAAGAATCAGTCAGTGATGATCTTACTTTTGAAGAGCTAGATGCCTCCTATAAGAACTTATGCATTAAAAGTGAAGAAGTGTGTCAGCAGAAAGAAAAACAGAAGAAAATCATTGCTCATCTAAAAGCTGAACAGGAAGAGCATCTGGCTACTATCTCTGATCTAAAAAATGAAGTAGTTACTCTGAACTCTAAACTGAATAATGTCATCAAAACAGTCAGAATGCTTAATAGCAGCTCTGATGTGCTTGATGAGATTCTGAAGTCAGGGAGAGATGTTGGAGATGTTAGGGGTCTCGGGTTTGAAAGTTCCAGCGAGATGGACAAGGGAAAATGGCCTGAAGTGACGCCTGCTCAACCTGAAAAGGAATCAAAGATGTCGTATAACATGTTGCAACATCCTCACAGATATCAGAAGAATGACACAAGAAGAAAGAATCAAAGATGGAAATGCCACCATTATGGAAGGCTTGGACATATAAAACCCTTCTGTTACAGATTATATGGCTACCCCAAGACTGGCTTACAGTCTAGTAGGAAACAAAAGTGGGTTGGGACAACAAAAGTGTGGACTCCTAAGAGTATTGCATAGGAACACATAGCTAATAAGTCCTTCAGTGCCTTTGCAAGGGAAAATTGGTACTTCGACAGTGGATGTTCCAGGCACATGACTGGTATCATGGGATGTCTATCAGATGTTAAGTCTTATCCTGTTAAGGACGTAACTTTTGGCAATGGATCAAAAGGGAGAGTAATAGGTGTTGGAAAACTGGACTGTGCAGGACAACCCAATCTGGAGGAGGTATTATTTATTGAAGGACTAGATGCAAATTTGATAAGCATAAGTCAATTATGTGATCAAGGTCTCAAGGTCAACTTTACCAATTCTGAATGTCAGATAATAAACAAGAAGAGTAAGGTTATCATGAGAGGTAAGAGAGAGTCAGATAATTGCTATCTGTGGAGTTCTGAGAACATTGAAAGAAGCTTGGAGACTAAGAAAGATACTGGGAAGACTGTCAAGTTAGAACAGGTGCTGATAAATTGTAAAGCAACTCATGATGTTTGCTTGGTGAAATGTAATAATGAGTTTAAACTTAGTAAGTATGCCAGCAAGGTAAGGTTAGAAGGAGAATTTGATAAGTGTGCAATTGAGGCGAGTCGGGTAATCAAATTCTGTGAATACCGCTCTACTCTGGGCCCAGTCCTTAAAAGTATAAATATGCGGGCAAACACATCATATTTTTAGCAAACTTACTCAACACAAATTCCTCTTGCACCCTCTCTTCAAAGCTCTCGCGTCTTAGGGTTTTCTCCTAACATTCTCAAGACTGTACCGTGTGATCAATTAAACATGTCCCAACATCCTAACTCCGAATCCATGCACGAGAACACTGGTTCTCCACGAATCAATGCTGGAGATGCAGAATCACTGCGGATGATAAATCTCTCTGACCTAGTGCTCGACATTGCTCCTTTGAATGTTATGCCGGCTGACCCTAAAGGCAAACAGCAAGCTTCTCACACAACCAGTGTCAACATTCCAGGTAAGAAGTCTAAACCTTTCTCTCCTAGAAAGAAGGTCCACTCCTTGACTAGTTTGTATGCTGACCAAGTAAGCTCTAAGAAAAACTTGGCTGAAAAGGGGTCTAAATCTGGCTTAGTTGAGAAGAAGAAGGATTCTAAAGATGTAAACAAGAATTCCACTGATAATGATGCTGATTGGGCTGGAAGTGTTGACGATAGGAAGAGTACCTCTGGAGGATGTTTCTTTTTGGGAAATAATCTCATTTCATGGTTTAGCAAGAAGCAGAATTCAGTATCCCTTTCTACTGCTGAAGCTGAGTACATAGCAGCTGGTAGTAGTTGTGCACAACTGGTATGGATGAAGCAGATGTTGTCTGAGTATAATGTCACACAAGATGTCATGACACTATTTTGTGACAACCTGAGTGCTATTAATATTTCCAAAAAATCCCATTCAACATAGCAGGACTAAGCATATTGACATCAGGCATCACTTCATCAGAGAACTTGTGGAGGACAAAGTCATAACTCTTGAGCACGTGAGCACAAAAAATCAGCTTGCTGACATATTTACCAAGGCTCTGGATGCAGTTCAGTTTGAAAACTTGAGGAGCAGACTTGGGGTGTGCATTCATGAAGACCTATAGCAATCAATGTGCCTTCTGGCTGCCAGATTAAAAAGACTAAAGGAGGTTCTGGTAGTGCAGTGTGTGAGTGAAGGGAAAATGCTGAAGTTTGTGCATGACATTTGGGCATGTGATGTGGTGTGCATCTACTCTCTGATGCAGTTTACTCTGGATTATTTTTACCTTGACTTGTTCTATTTGCCTTTGTCATATTTATGGCTAAAAGGGGGAGTAGTATTTGTGTTGTTGGTATGTGAGGAGGAGCAGCATTGTTATGTGCTTGTGCTGTTGAAGGGGAGTTGTTGGTATGTGAGGAGGAGCAACATTGTTATGTGCTTGTGCTGTTGAAGGGGAGTATGTGTGCTGCAGGTAGATTATGTGTGCTGCAGGTAGATGGTGTGCTGTTGCAGTTGTTGAGGGGGAGAATGTGTGGATTGATTGTTGCTGCTGTTGAGGGGGAGTTTTGCCCATTTGCTTTGATGAGTGTTTGTTTGCAGCTGAAGGGGGATGCTGCTATGCAGTCAATTTTTTTTGGTGTTTTCGCTGCTGTCTGATATTTGGATATTTTGTTTGTGCTTCTTTGGAAGTTTGTTTATGTGTGTGTAGTTTTAGCCAAAATAAGCCAAAGGGGGAGATTGTTATTTCTGTGCTTTTGTGGTTGGCATTTATTTTGCTAAAACTATTATAGCAGCAAGATGTTGAATCTTAATGTTCTAAGTGGCTGCTTTCAACATGTCGAATGAAGATGTTCCATGGCAGCTCATAGGACATCGCGGTGTGAAGTCAGTTTTATTGCGGATTCTGTTACTATGATTTGTTACTGAATATTCTGTGAATATTTGGCTATCCTATGTGGCATCCAAAGCATTTTTGGATTGTGGTTATTTGTTGGTTTTCAGATTTTTTGCTGTTTCTAATTGAGGAGACAAAATAGGAAACTTTGGATTGAAGACCTATTTTGTTGGAGTTAATTTTGCAGATTTAGGAGCAGTCTATTTGCTGCGTTTTTGAAGCCCAATTCAGTCCAGATTATAAGCTATAAATAGACTGATGTAAACCTAGTTTTAGGTGTCGAACTTACATGTATTTTTAGGGTTGTGTGCTTGTATTTTGTGAGCCTAACTGGTATCTTATGATAACAGTATAAGGACTGTAGTGTAAGTTGTGTAAGGTTGCTCATAAACTTTTAAGCATTGAGTGGCTGTGTGTTAATTCTCATAAGCTGTGAAGTATTGAGAATTTGTGTTTCGACCATTGTTACTTGTCTTGTAAGGAACCAGTCACGGGTTGTGATTGAAGAGGGATTTGAGGAGGGCCTCATACCTAGGGGAGTCTTAGGTAGAAGTCATAGGAAGGGTAGTGATTAAGTGAGCTGATTGAACCGGGTGTGGTTATCAGTGAATTGATACTATCGAATATTGATTTCATCCCTGGCTTGGTAGCCCCCAGATGTAGGATAGTTAGATCCGAACTGGGTTAACAATTTCTGGTGTTCTTTACATTTTCTGCACACTATTGTATTGAACTTGTTCATTGTTGTCGTATATCAGTGTCTCGACATCTCGATAGGACATCTGATATATAGGCCAGAATTTCAGTACCAGATATAAATAACGTGAGACAAAAGATAACAAAGATATATATATATATATATATATATATATATTCATAAATGATGTAGGCATACATTTAACCATCTAGTATCCTAATCTGTCAACTAATTTGAGAACCAGTCACTGTCAAATGTTTCGCAAGAATTTTCAATAAGAGCAATATCAGGACCGCGTCTGGTTCTGCTAATTGTCTGCACAATTCCTATTTTGAAAAACACTTCAGTTAGGATTCTTCCGTAAGGGATCGTAGTTTCAAGGGTAGTTCTTGACACGAGAATAGTGTCCTTGAGATGGTCAAATATGATTTGTGGCAAATTTAATTGAATTTGGTTAAGAAGACACATGATTATGAGCTTATCATCATGATACAAAAGGTTTTTGTATGTGCTTCGAGGTTTGACGTTTGTCAGAATGAATTTAAACTAGCCTCTGGTGTGGGGCAGGAGTTTCTCAGGATTAGTAGGTTCGAAGGTCGAACCTTTATTAAACAAGTAGTGTAATTTTGCATCAGGGGTGCATCGAATGGATGCATGACTGGGAGTGATGCCTTCTAGTGGGCATTCAATGGCTTCAGCAATTTTTGAAGCGTTGAAGGAGAGAGGAATGCCATAGATGTCTGAAGAAATGGTCAGACCATCATGGCTGATAGCAGCATTGATCCAAAAAGTTTTTATGATGTTTGGGTAAATGGGACCTCTAAGCATATGAATGTACCCATTCCAATTTTGTGAATGAATGCCTAGATGGAAATTATGATCAACATCCATTAGCTTAGGTTGTTTTTCACTAATTATTTCAAGAGAGTTGTCATCGCCAAAGAAGGTTCTTGGAGTCAATGATTTGTTTGCCATGAGAATGGTGAGAAAGTCTTTTGAGGAGATCAAGTCAGGAGTTTAGAGAGGTGTGAGTTTTGGTAAGTTAGAAACTGCGGATAATATATATATATATATATATATATATATATATATATATATATATATATATAATAAGACTTGTATTATTGAGTAATAGGGTTAGCTAGGATGAACAGATACTCTTGTTAGGGAGAGAGAGATTTGATTTTAAAAAGGTGTTGACTGAAGCACACCTATGGTCACTAGGATATGACTAGACGCTGATGGAGGAATCTCTTACTAGAGGACATAGGCAAACAGATACACGGGAGGACAAAAAGGTTTTCTTAAGAATTGTTGAAAAAAATTAAAAAAAAAGGCGTGGGTTTTGAGTGTAGGAGCATGACAGGGAGACGTGACTTCATAGAGTAAGTGTGTAGATTGATTTATGCCTAGTCTAGGAAAGATATAGGTCAGTTCAAAAGATTTTAGTAAGATCTTATTAAGTTGTCAGAGATATGTTGTGCAATGATGATTGTATCTTTTGCGTGTAGTTTTTGTTAAAGAGTTTTCTTAGATTTAGTAATTTCTTTTCATCTATGCTTAACATATTTTCTACTGGTTGAATACTTTCTTAAAGGAACACCTAAATAATTATCTAGTAAAACATGCTATGACAATTAAAAAGAATTCTAATTAAAACATCTCATGAGTTTAACAGATTAAAAGTGTACCTTAGATCCTTCAGTCTTAACTAAGTACCTCTTGTCTTGACTTCGGTCTTTACTCTGATGAGTTTTGAATTCTTCGTATTTTTACATGAGTGCATTCTTCTGAGCTTTTGATCAACTTCTTTCAGACTTGGCTTACTTCTGAGAGAGAGTTGAAGGTTCTGAGATTCTTCAAGATACACCTTAGGGATGCTTAACCTCTTTGAAGAAAATCTTTTAGCTAAGACTTTTCGTGAAATCATTCCTCACAGACTCTTGAAGCTTTGAGCATCTTTCTGATTCTGCCTATTTCCGAGTAAGCTGCAGATGTTTCTTGGGTTCTTCAAGATAAGCTTGTCTTCTGACTTCTGAAGAGAATATTTTCCTGGAAGGTGATCCTAGTTGGATCATAACTTTCTCTCTCTTTTCCTGTTCAACCTTGTCATTTAGTTCTCTAGGTTACAGTAACCAAGATTGGGACTTAGTATGATCAGAGTGACCATTTTAATTAAACTAAGCCAATTCCATGCAATCCTTTTTGATATTCGTATGCGTGGAAGTAATATTGAGTGAACAGTAAATTTCATTTGATGACCCCATTCATAAATAATAGATTACATCTGTTTTGAATGTTTCTCACTTCTTATTTCCTTGATCCATAGAACCTGTTTAGTTCTGATACAGTTCTTGAGATATGGATCCGAATCTTAAACAACAAACTTTTGAGAATTGGCTGAGTTCTACTTTCATAGCCCGAATTCAGTTTGTGTTTGTGAGAGGTTCTTCTCTTTGAAAAATGATTGATTTCACTAGTTTAGTAAGAACCTTTGAGAGGTTATTCAGGAAGGAATTGTCATATTAACGTCTGACTTGTTCCTCAAGGTTGTTTCAGAACTTGTTCAGAATCAAAACATCATCATGCACCATGTGTATATCACTAGTCATGATTTTTATGAACCTCTTGTTCTCACAATAATGATCAACTTACTTGGGGTTGTTCACATATCCATGAGTTGACTGATCAACGTCATCTTTTATGACATCAGTTGGAGAACTTAGATACCTCAAATGATAGCATCCAATTTCATGGCACAAGAGGTTCTGAGAACACTTGATTTGTAGAAAATCAGATTATCAACATTTGATTTTTACTATGATGATTTCAGGTTATTGGAGCTTGATCACAGAACCACATAAGATCTTAAGAGTTTGTTCGGAATCAAGTAATTACTGAATCTTTGGGATTCAGTTCTCCATTGAATCTTTTGATCATTCCAGATTCTGACATTGAATCATTTCTAATAATTTGAATTTTTCAGATTATGAGGTTAACAGATTTATTTCTTAAATTCAAAGTCTTAGAACAACAATCTTCCTTCTTTACATGAAGAGATCCAGAATGAGTTTTTAAATGAGAAAGTCAAGGGTAGACCTAATCCGTTTCTTGTAAACCTCTCAAAAAGTCATAATGAATTAATCTTCAGCAAACAAGATTTCTTGCTTTCTGATGATTCATCTCTTAATCATATACGTGGTTTTATCCACACGTATTTTCCAAAATGAGCATTCAACAGATACTTCCATTGAATTTATCTTATCAATTAATTCTTCAACTTTAGTGAGGCTTTAACTTGAATCAGTGACTTGCTCACGAAGTAATCAGATTGATTACAATTTTGTACACAGTTAACTGTTGAACTATTACAGAAATTGTAAGTGGATTTCAATATCACCAAGAGTACTTCTACGCACCACGTCTGGATCTTTTTCTGACACTGTTAAGTGTTTGATGTGAATCAATAACAGAACCGGAGCTCTGATACTAATTGAAGGTGCGAGAAAGACACAAGAAAGGGGGGTTTGAATTGTGTATTTACTCTTTTTGTGACTTTTCGCATCTTGTTAATTTGATGCTTAAGAACCTTCAATGTTCATTGAGAGATTCTGATCTATTAACTATAGAGTATGAGAACCGTATAGGTTCTGATCATAAGATACGATACTCAGAACTTGCAGTGTGGAAGCTTATCAAAAATAGGCTGCAAGGTTCTGACTTTGCTTAATATGAGGTTCTGATATTCAATGCTGAAACATAAATAGAGATATTAAGCAAGAGAGTAAAGGACACACGATATATCATGGTTCACCACACGGGCTAATCCAGTCCACCCTCCTCAGGTGATTTCGCCTTGAACACAAGGACTTAATCCACTATAACCAAATCATGATTACACTTGCACGGGCAACAGCCGATGACTAACCACTTGCACAGTCGCACTGTGACTAACAACACAATGAACCGTTCAGGGATCCGACAGGATATAACGTTCATTGACCGAGCAGACCCACTGCTGGGATTTCACAGCTAGCCGTTCAGGGATTCAACTCAATGAATATAACGCTACTGACGATATTTCAGGATTTTCCACAATGACCCTCAGCCATTGTCATCTCAAGTATCTAATCACCACGTGATCTACTCAAGGGCCTCAACTCACAGTTGAACCGTTTAGGGATCCATCAGGATATAACATTCACTTGAGGAGTCTCAATTCATCTAATTGAATTGGAAAACTGGAGATTACAAATTGTGCTTCTTAATAAGCAAGTTTCTCCTAGGTTTAAGTACAAAGAACACACACATGTGTTCAAGCAAGTTTTGAGCAATCATCTCCTTGCTTTCCTAAGAAACTACAAAGATGTATTTAGATATTATGATTGTTGACATCTTGTAGATCTTCTTCTTCTTCGTCTTCTGGTTGAGCAAGCTTTGAGCAGCAACTCCTTGCTTCAGATCTTCATTGTGGCTTTGACGAGAAGGTAGGTTAATGACTTGACTGATCTTCAATTATTGTCTTCTTCATCAACAGCTTCTGTTTGATTGTTGTTGTTGTATCAATTTGTTCTTTGGAGTTTCAACAATGATTGCCATGAGTGAATTGATGACAGCTTTAAATATTCTAAGTGTTACAACGAGAACTCATCGTTGTTGCTATCTTCACATAATGACTTGGTCAATTTTGTAGATGAACATTCAGTTCATAATTCTACAAGTGATCGACACATCAGAAGCAAAAACTCTTTCCATTAAATAGCCAGTAGAAATATAGCCGTTAGAGAATATTGTTGGCTGTTTGGAAAAGAGACGTTGTGAAATAATGAGTTGTACTGACACATCCTCTTTTTGCAGAGGAGATCTTTTCTTGGCCAGTCTGTATATTTAACTCACAACGGTAATATTTAGACTTCGAAGCTTCAGTGGCTTCTGATGTTAATTTTATGAAGCATGAGTTGACTCTTTGTAGCAGAATATCTGATGCTTCAAGTCTTCCGTTAATTGAAGAAGTCCATTAGGAATCAGTCTTCAAAACTTCAGCACTTGGTCTATAAGAGCGTTATCCTTTTCTGCTTCAGGTCTTCCGAATCTTCAGAACTTGTCTTCAGAATCTTCAGAACTTCTTGTTTGAAACCTTGATCTTCAGAACTCGTTAGTCTTCAGAATCTTTCTGCACTTGGTCTTCAGCGCCTTCAGCCATCAGAACTTCAAGTCATAGGAGTCTTCAGAACTTTGGTTCTTTCTGAGTGTACTTCTTCAGAAGCTACGCCATCTTCAGAATCTTGATCACTCTCAGAGAGCATCCACAAGAGCATTGCAACAGCAATCTTGGCATCCTTGGATCTGGCTGATTATGACTAGATAAACAGGCGTTCTTGCTTCTTGCGACTTTAGTCACACATAGTAACTTCGCATATACATATATTCAATCATAGTACATCTGACTGGTGTATGTTGGTTCTGATGTATTTAGTTCTTATGATCTGCACACAACACACGTTAGACCATAAAATGGTTCTTTCACAAATACTTATTGTTATCATCAAAACATAGATTGACTTGTAGAGACAATTCTTGCTCTCACATATGGTTCTAAGTAGAAGTTTCAAGATGTTTGGTTTGTAAATTGCAAAAAGTAAACGTGTATAATAAATGAATATAGTTTTCAGAGGAGTAGGCTTGTTGGGAATTGGTTTTCATTCACCGATTTAATATGTATATCACGAATCAGTTCTACATAATTTAAGCATGTTTCTTTATTATCACGTATCGCTCACAAACAAAGTTCATGTCTAAACTTTGATGAGATTTCTACCTTATTGTTTAATCGACGATTTCTCAGCCTATTAAATAATACGGTAGCATTAAGATTCGATACTTTTTGTGATTATTAAACCTAAATCTATGTCTAGCATTTAGAGTTTAATAGATGTTATCTTTGATCGAGAGTTGAATCATATTTGTCAATGTCGATTCGATCCATGAAGTAAACGATAAAATGAAGATAACATCAATATTGATTCAAAAATAAAATGCGTATAATGCAATGATTAATGAAAATACATACTGTTTCGCTGAACTATAACCAATCCCAACAAGGGAAGGATTTAGCTACTCATAGTAGCTTGCAGCATGTTGGAAGTGTTGAGTTGAATCCACATCAATGACGATTTCTCGACTCTTGATGTGTATCCACCCTTCTTCCTCTTTACCTCACTTCTTTTCCTCCTCTCTATTCTATTACAAGATATGACAAAAGATAAAAACTGAATGCCCCTTTGAACTGAGTTTGATCTCCTTTTATAGCAGTTCTGGCCGCCTGACTTCGCATAGCGAAAGTATGTTCGCTATGAGAACTTGCCTTTCTTCTCCATTAAGTCTCTGAGCTGTCAAACCGCCTTTTGTGAAGCCGCCTTACTTCACTACGCGAAGGAAAGTTCGTATCGCGAACTCTGTCGCTTCCTGTCGCTTTCTTCGCTTTCAAGGACAGTTTGGTTCTGTTTTGCATCGCTGCCTATCGCTATCCATCGTTGTCCACTGTTTTCTGTCACTTCAAGCGAAGTCTGATCAATTTTGCTTCTGTATTGTTTTGCCTAGCTCGCTTCTGCTTCGCTATGCGAAGTCTGCAAGGCACAACTTTTCTTTGTTCTTTCTTTGATGCATTCTTTAGCCTTTTTCTGCACAAATGTAAACCAAGCCAAGAAGACTTTGCACCATATTACTTTCATTCATTAGTTGAGGTATTTATGTTAGAATCTTGCCATTAAAGTAAGATAAATGCCCTTTTTATGTGCTATTTCATCTTGAATAAAACACTTATCATGCTATAAACTATACTATGAATTATTATTTACATTGAAGCAGTTAGTCTTCTTTCAACAAACCATAGATTGAAGGTGTTAGTATTCTCTCAACAAGAATCTTAGAGTTGTTAGTATTCAAGCTTCTAAATAATATTTGTAAGCTTTTACCACGGAATGAGCTCGTGAACCTTAAACCTTGGTTTTACATGGGCTATGTAATGCCCTGTATAATATTTATCTAGAATAACACAATACAAGCATTTTATTGTGGTACTGACACCATCATAAGTGCCTAATGATGTAATTCACATACTTGACCATTCTAAAACATAATACATCTATGGTACAAGATATGGAAACTAGCCAAATAATAAAATCTAAGATCAATATACAATATCCTCAATTGTATACAACAAATACACAGTGGAATAAGCTCAACTAAGCTTCTCTTGAAACATCCAAGCATAGCTCCACTTGTAAATCCAACCTGTACTCAATACCTGAAAAATAATCAACAACATGGGGTGAGATATTAAATCTCAGTGAGTTCCCTATCTTATGGATTCTCTCGGCTTTACATGGTTCTACCAATCCTAACTCAAGTCAAGGGGAAGGGAAATGACCTTGAGTTTACAAATCTCACACTATATGGAAACATGTCATGAGTTCACAAACTCAAAATATCACTAATCGATAACCTGTACCAAGGCATCCCCTTTTCCTGTCCTCTTCTACGTCTAGAAGTCGACCCGAGTCATGGATCCTTGTAGTTACTTGACATACGAAATGGATTCGGGAACATCAGCCTGTTAACCGTGAACCATCACTTCTCATGGCCTGTTAACCATCGCAAGTCTCTTTACCATATAGGCTCCATTCGTACTCGCACGCGGGAATCAAACCTGCCAAGTAATTGTGCACATGTTTTAGAGGAGCTCGAGACCCATGAAACGCACTCAAATGAAATGGTTACGATTACGTAATCACACATAAAAACGTGATTGTATTCGACAATCACAAGGCCACAATGCCTTAAGGCCACATTCTCCTTTTCTTATAATCACAATAGTTCACACATGTTCCATACTAGTGTTTCACCCTCTCCTAGACCCATCTCGTCACGGATACACCTTTCTACATTAAGTGCCCGAGCCTTGCCATCTAGGTTTTCTATCACAGTTCTATTCACAACCTATGATCATATCATTAGGTTTGGGGTAAGTTTACTCACTCTTCCTAATTCATTTTAAGCATGCATATTCTCTCGATCATGTTTAACAACAATTAATTATACATTGCATAACACAATTTGCATAATAGAAACACATATAATAATTGAATCACAAGTCACATAACTCTTGGTTTCCCTCTGATCATTTAATTGGGTATCGAATCAATATTTCTCACTCTTATCCCGTAGGATATTTTCACAGCTTTGCATCGGCTATTACCATGCTTCGATCGGATTTACGATCCAAAAGATATGGATTTTTAACCTATCGCATAACCATTATTTCATTCATTTTTCACTAAATAATTAATCCCACATCATACCCATAATTTTCACTTTTTATTATGTAGAGGAATGTCATAGTTTTCCAACGATACCAAGAACGCTTCAATCCGAGTTACGGATCAAAAGTTATGGATTTTTGAAGAAAAGGGAATTTATTTGAAAACTCCCAGGCGCGCCCGGCGGTACAAATTTTGGCCAGCAGTGCCCCCTTCGCCTATACTTCGCCCGGCGAAGCAGCGGCGTAAATCCCATGCCAAAACCCAAAAGTTACAGAATCAAAACATGTTGCGCCTCTTGGCTTTCGCCTGGCGGAGCGGCGGCGCAAGCCTCGCGTCTCCCGACGCTCAAAGTGCCGCCCAGCGGTGCGTATCAGAAACAACATTTCTCAGCTGCATTTTTAGGGTTCCAAGGGCCTCAAATCCCACCCTTTCCAACCAGATCATTTACCCACCACAAAACAAGTATCACCAAATGATCACATGTATATTAGGACTACACTACGCAATTTATATCGAATTTCATCCGTTAGATTTCATTGATTTATCCGTTTAATCATTTTCTCTCAAATCTAACCTAAGCTCTAAACTTATTTTTCTAAAACTTAGAGTGTCTAACTAGAAGCCACCTGGTAATCGAAGAGGAGTTTGATGAAGATGATGAAGATCCAAGCTCTTCCTTCTTTTCCATTTTCCTCTTTCTTTTCTCTTCCTTTCTCTTTTCTTTTTCTTTCCCAACTTTCTTCTCTTTCTTTTTTCATTCTTTCAAAATATATATATATATATATATATATATATATATATATATATAACTTATTATATAATATAATCCAAAAGAGTAAAATATCTCCAATTGATATTTTATCGTCTAACACCAATTGATCAATTATTAGAGTTACCTTAATAATCCTCTCTTGGACTAAAATAATTTATATGTCCCTTTAACAAAATAATTGATCTCTTTAGAGTTCACCAGTTGCTCTATTGATCCCAATTGATAATACTTAAAGTACTCAAAGGGTTCTATAAATCCAATTAATCATAGATAGAGCACATAGATACTCATCTGATCTCATCTGATATCCAATTGAGCATTTAAAAAATATGGGGTATTATAGGCTAACCAATAACTTGGGAGATTTTAATATCAGGCTAATATAGAACCTTATCCAAGCTTTTACCATGGGCTAAGATTTAACCTAACCTTGGTTTTACCACAAGATATCCAAGAACCAATGATATTTTACCACGGACTAATGTCAAACCTATCTAGATTTCAATCACAGGGTAAGCTTGAACCTAATAAAGGGTTTGATCACATAATCACCAAACCA
Source organism: Lathyrus tuberosus (assembly GCA_022829125.1). Taxonomy (NCBI): domain Eukaryota; kingdom Viridiplantae; phylum Streptophyta; class Magnoliopsida; order Fabales; family Fabaceae; genus Lathyrus; species Lathyrus tuberosus. The sequence goes on from JALAZF010000422.1 coordinate 1,438,224, forward strand.
AAAGGTTTTATGGGTTTAGCTTCTAACCCAGACAAATCCTAAATAGATAATATTCAACCAAGATGCATACTAAAGATTCTCTTGGTGAATTTTAAAATTCTACCCTTTCAAAATTACACCTTATCCTCAATCATAAAATAACGTTCTCGTAGAAACACTCTTGGCTAAATTATTAGTAACAAAAAGTAAAAGAATTATTTTAGAGAGGGGGTATGTGTAAGAAGTGTCAAAACATGATTTTGGATGGTTTGAAATGAGGTAAGGGACCTCTATATACAGGCTAGAGGTTGGATCAAAAAGGAAATTAATTTTAATGCCTTTTAAGACAATTTAATCGATTAGAACCTAATGCTAATCGATTAGAATCTCCAATAGTAATCACTTACCACTTTCAAAAAGGAAATAAAAGATATATAGTCATTGTACATCATTAAGATGTTGTTGTAATCGCTTAGAGCCTAGTTTTGAATTGATCTAATCGATTATAAAAGGAAAAACTTTGCCCAGTGCAACTTTGACTTCTCTTAATTCATCTAACACAACTTCAAGATATTTTAGATAGATATTTTCTTAAGAAAAAGCATATTAAAAATATGTTTTGTGTGTGTGTGTGTGTTTGTTTTAGACATATACTTTTACGAGAATGTCCTTTTTCATTACACAATATTCTCTCAGACTAAGGTAAGGTTTCCTTGAACTTCAAGACTTTGTCAGATGCTTTCTTTTGAAGACACTTGAGGCTTGAGTTTACCTTCCATTCGGCTGCCATCATTGGATAGTTAAGTTCATCAACCCCTAATACTCAGATTTGCATCTTTATCCGCTTAATAACATATGCTTGAATTACATAAAGTAATTTTGCAAACATGGGCAATTAAAGACATATAGAAGGAAAAAACATTACTCATATTATTGCTAAAAATTTAAATTACAGAAGGGGGGTGTGTGCATTTAAAAAGATGAGAAAGCATAAAAACACAATTTGACATACAAGTGAGTTTTTTTATTGCCATAAGTATTATCACTCTCTTGAGATAATTTTATTCATCTATTTTATGTCTCTTTCTATGCTTTGAAATATTTCCCAAGCTTATTTTATATTTATGTATTTTGTTTCTTCAGTGTCTTCTTCTTCATTTGTCCTGTTGTCTCTCAGCTCTTCATATTTTATGTTGATCTTCATGATTCTGAGGCTCGTATAGTCAATTTATTGTTGGATGAGATTTATCTTACTTTTAGAGTATCAATATTGAATTTACTTAAGATTCTTATGATCATTGCTTTATATGGATGATCTGGTGAAGGTTTGTCTTTTGAGTGTCATATATGGTGAAATATTCCATCTACCCAGTTTGTTGGAATGTTTTGTGTGAGAAGCCAAAGAGGGATAATATCATTTTTGACGACATGATCGATATTGGTACTCCTTGGTAGCAAGATCCTTGTTATGAGATAGTGGGGGATTCGAACTTTTGGTTTTAATAGAGTTGTTCTAAAAGGGAGTCTTTTTTTTCTCCATGGGGTTGGTAACAAGTGTGTTCAAGGCCGCATTCGTTTTCAAATTTTTGAGTCCTAATGGTCTAGAAGATTTGTAGGATGTTCCTAGAAAGGGTATTTTAGACATTCTCCCAAATTGTTCACTCTGGATTACTTTCTTTAAATAGTTTACTAATGATGTCATGGTTTTCCCGAAAATGTTCAGATTTGTGTAGAATTCTCGTACCAAATCTAAGAATATTTTGTCAGGTGCTTTAGTAAATAGTACTCTTAATGAGGTTTGACAAATGTGAGAGTAAGGTTTGCAGCCTCTAACGAAAGTATCGTCCATGAACCATGGTGTTTTTATATTTTTCTCTAGGATCATCTTTTTGTCTTCTTCCCTTGTATTCACAATTGTAGTCATGATGACATCTCTTCTTGGTGGTATTATGGGTTCTTGGCTTGAGGAATTAATGAAGACACTTATGGCAAAAGAACTCAGACAGGAAAGTATGGTTGAACGTGAGAATGAGATGCAAGAATTAGTGACGAGATGCATACCTATTTATAGTGTACCATTTAAAGAGTTGATTGCGTATTCCTAGTGTAACACCCCGATTTTCGTAAGAATATTTATTTAATTTATTTAAATATTATACTTGTGAATTTCTGTGATTTGTGTCGATGTCGGTGATTTTGGGAAGTTTTGGTTATTTAATTAAATAATAGTATGTATAACGGAATATATTGTATTATTATTTATTTTGAATAATATTAAGGGAATTAAGGGTAAAGTGGACATTTGAGGAGAATTAGTGAGGGCATTATGGAGAAAGCCCAATTTTGAGGCCCAAGGGTTAGAGTGAATATAAAAGGAGGATTTTGAGAATAAGGTTCTTTTTGGATAGAACGTGAAAAGAAGGAAAGAAGGGGAGCTCTGAGGAAAAAGGGAAAAAAGGCGAGAAATTCGTGAAGGTTTCCAAAGGCTCAGAGAGAAAGCTTCGAATCGACAATCTAAGGTATGAGGAGTAATTACCTTTCATTGTTTTCATTATAGGATTCGATGTAATTAAAGTGGATTTGGGGATTTTGGGGTTTTTGAAGGGTTTATGAGTTGTTGATGATTTTGAGGGTATTTTGGTGAATCGATTATTAAGGGTTGAATATAATCGAATAAAAATAGACCTTGGGGCTGAATTCCCCGTCGTTATAGTTTTAACCTTGTGGCGAAGGGATTTAAGGAGTTTATAGGAAGCTTGAGAGTTTTGAAGGTTTAGGGAATTTAAGGTTTCCGTAGTGTCATGAATCGACCTAATAGACTTAGGTTTTATGCCTTTGAATTCCGTGATGCATTAGAACTGTCATAGGGATGTTTTTGGGTCATTTGGAGTTGTAATCGCAGGTACCTTTGAGGTTGTAGAGCTACTGATGCGTAACAGCGATTTGCTGTAATTGTAGGTTCGCTATGCGAACCATCGCTTCGGTGGGTGAATGTTCGCCAAGGTTTACAAAGCGAACAACGCAGCGAATGCACGATAACCTGAGTGTGGAGACTGAGATGATTCTAGAGTAGAAATGGGGATTCGCTGGAAGTCTCGCTAAGCGAATGAATCAACGAGTGGCTTCGTACAGCGAATAAACCAGCGAGTACGACAGATGGTGGTTTCTGGTGTCTTGGTGTGGTGTCTGGGGGATTCGCTGGCCGCTTCGCTAAGCGAAGGTTGTAGCGAACAGGTTCGCCCAGCGAATCCTGGAGCGAACGTCTGTTGTTCACGAAATTTCATTTCTATTGTCGTGATGTTCTGGTGTTTGATGTTGTGATACTTATGATGAGTTACCATGATGTTCTTGATGGTATTGAGGCGCTGATTTGTGATGCTTTGATGAATATATGATGACATGATTTATATGAGAATTGATGAATGATGACGATATGATATGACTGATGAATTGTGAGAGAATTATATATGTGATGCTTCGTGATTAAGTGATGATATGATTTTATTGATGATTATTAGGTGTTTATGTGAGGATAAAATGATGATGTGAAGTACCATGAGTACATTGATAATTATACATGATAATCTTGATGTGTGTATTGATGATTTGATGATGATGATTCATGATGTTTTTGATGAATACATGATGATATAACTAACATGAGGTTTTGATGAATGGCGATGTATATGATGGCTTTTGTTGATGAATGAAGATGCACATAATGATGTTTATTTGACGATGGTGATTATTGATGTTGTGCATCATGCATTCATATGCATACTCTGTGACGAAGCTTCATTCCCATTATGCGGATATGAGGTGATTATGACGTGCTCCGGTTCCAATGCAGTATCGATCCTATTGATGGGGATATTTGGAGGGGTGATGGCCTATTGTCCATCGATTATGATGATTGGTACCATATGCATGAGTCTTGTTGTGCATTTGCATTTAATTGGCATTGTATTTTATGATGTTGTTTGTGATTTTGATGTTTCCTTGTGATGACCCTAAAGATGTTGTATATGAAGATAATGCCATTTTAGGTATATCTTGTTTTATAATGATTATTATGAATTGTGATTACTCACCCTGCCTGTTTGAATGTTGCCTCCACGTGGGTAACGTGCAGGTGATCAGGTTTAGCTGTGGACGCTTTCGAGGACCTTGAAGTTTATTTGCTTTTGGTCAATTTAGAGGGTCTTGCTCTGATAGTGTAACATCGGATTGGGGTCCTTTGAGTTGAACTATGTTGTTTCCTTATTTTTGTTGTCATTTGATGACATGGTTTTATTTTGACTATTGCGATGTTTGTTGAAAATCTTTTATTGAAAAATTTGAGTTCCGCTGCCATGTGAAGGCATTTTGTGAAACTTTGAGGAAAACCCTTTGTTTACAGGGCAAGTGTATTATTTTGATTTTAAATCAGAAATGTGCACCCTTTGAGGTGATTTTGATGCTTTACTCTGATAATTTGAGTTGTTTCTACTGCAACATTATTGGGGGTAGAAAAGGGTGTTACATTAGTGGTATCAGAGCAGGTCGGTCCATCTGGCCAGGTTGTCTAATATTGTTTGAAATTCTGGTATCAGATATGTGATGTCGAGTGAGATGTCACAACATCAATATCTGCTATATGAACAAGACAGTAAAAGTAATAGCACTTAAAAGCAATAAATAAACACAGAGAATTGTTCACCCAGTTCGGTCTAACAACCTACGTCTAGGGGCTACCAACCAGGGAGGAAATTCACTATTAGTAGTATCAATTCGTAGACTCTACAATCAACACACAAGTTGACAATCTACTCACTTAATCACTACCCAATGACACTTCTACCTAAGACACTCTTAAATATGAGACACCTCTCACTCCCCCTCAATCACAGCAGTGATGACAATTGAAAAATTACAAATATTAGAAGATCATACTTCAATGACAATACTTGATCTTGCTTAAAAGCTTCAATCAAGAACAAACACTCGTACTTAAAAGCTTAGAGTGGACAACATACAACTCAAATAATCAGTCCAATTCAATCATCTGAAAGATGAATGAATGGCTCACAAATAACAGACGAAAACACAAACCCTAACACTTGACACTCAGTCTTTTTTCTCTAGTCTTCGTCATTTCCAAGTAGGGTTGAGACTCCTTTAAATAGAAATAGATTCTTGGGCCTGGGTAATAATAATTCTTTGAATTAATTCTCAATTAAAACTGATAAAACTTCAAATCTTTTTGCCCTAAAAATAGTGACAAAATATACTCCACAAAGTAACAGGAATTGATCGTATCAAAACAAATCTTCTTCAATAAATTTGCCTGCAATCTCTCAAACAAAATCTCCCAAGATATATAAAAAAAATGCAGGACATAAAAACACTGAACTGGAAGTTCTGTCAACTGATGTCAGAACATCGTGTTCGACATCATGCCTAAAATCCTTGCAATACTAAAACACACCAACTCAGAATGTTAGAAACAACATGTCAAGACATCAAGTAAGACAACTTGATGCAACACTTTGTTTTACCAAAATTGCTGCCAATTTCAGAACTAACAATCTCCCCCTTTGGCAAATTTTGGCTAAAACAATATCAGCACATAACAGAGAAACAACAGTAGAAACACATATCATAGAACCTGCAGCAGAACCACAACATATCTAAAAACCAGCCAAAAATCATCAGAACATCACAAAACATCACTAAGAACATCCACTCCAGAACAAAGAACTACAGCAAAGCTAAAGTCACTCTACTCTCCCCCTTTTTAGCCATAATTTGCCAAAAGAACACTATGAGCAGCAAGCCCACTGTTCTGAAACTTAGTCAAACATGGTCAAATACCAAGAAAAACTATTGTAACTCAGCTTGGAAAGAGTGACACATTACTCAACAGAGAGAGGTGCACAGACACCAAACAACTTTGACTGACTAGGAGATACAAACAAGGGTTTCCATTTGAATTATAAAAACTACACCAAACTGCTTCTTACTACAGCCAAACCGAGAAGGAAACATGAGTCAGTCCTCCAAACTGCTTCTTTTGTCAATTTCACCAAAGAGATAAGCTCACACACATAAGACAACTACACCAACAATCACCTTCCTGCACTTCAAAAAAAAAATTCTACTAATCCTCATATATGCAAATCCCTAATTTGCTTCTTAAATTTTCAAATTGATTTGCATATTAGGCCTTAGTAAAAATATCAGCTAATTGCATTTCAGTAGCAACATGTTCCAAAGCAACCACTTTATCTTCAACCAGATCTCTTATAAAGTGATGACGTATGTCAATATGCTTAGTCCTGCTATGTTGAATTGGGTTCTTGGAGATATTGATAGCACTCAGGTTATCACAGTACAATGTCATGACATCTTGCTTGACATTGTATTCAGTTAACATTTGCTTCATCCAAACCAGTTGCGAACAACTACTTTCTGCTGCTATGTACTCAGCCTCAGCAGTAGAGAGAGACACACAGTTCTGCTTTTTGCTAAACCACGAGATAAGATTGTTCCCTAAGAAGAAGCATCCTTCTGAAGTACTTTTTCTATCATCAGCACTCCCTGCCCAGTCAGCATCACAATATCCACTCAGTTCAGTGCCTGATCCATGACTGTATAGTATGCCATAGTCACTAGTACCATTCACATATTTCAGAATTCTCTTCACTTGATTCATGTGGCTAACTTTAGGTTCATATTGATATCTGACACAAACTCCTACAGCAAAGGAGATATCAGGTCTGCTAGCTGTGAGATACAGTAGGCTTCCAATCATGCTTCTGTATAGGCTTTGATCCACACTCACTCCATGTTAATCCTTGGACAGCTTCAGGTGAGTAGGAGCAGGTGTCCTCTAGTGATTAGCATTCTCCAGACCAAACTTCTTGACTATGTTCTTTGCATACTTGCTCTGAGAGATAAATATGGAGTCTTCCATTTGTCTAACTTGCAGACCCAGAAAATAGCTGAGCTCACCAACAAGACTCATCTCAAACTCAGACTGCATCTGCTTCACAAAATGTTGAACCGTTGCTTCTGACATCCCACCAAACACTATGTCATCAACATATATTTGAGCTATCAACAGTTTTCCTCCTTCCTCTTTGACAAACAATGTCTTGTCAATTCCTCCTTTTCTGTAACCATTCAGAGCCAAGAATTCAGTAAGCCTGTCATACCAAGCTCTAGGTGCTTGCTTTAATCTGTAAAGAGCTTTCCTTAGTTTGTAGACATGGTTAGGAAATGTTGGGTCAATAAACCCCTTGGGTTGATCTACATAAACTTCTTCATTTAAGTACCCATTCAAGAAAGCACTCTTTACATCCATCTGGAATAACTTGAATTTGAGATTACAAGCCGCACCTAAGAGTAACCTGATAGATTCCAGTCTGGCCACAGGAGCAAAAGTCTCATCAAAATCAATTCCTTCTACCTGAGTGTACCCTTGGGCAACCAGTCTAGCCTTATTTCTTGTGACCATTCCTTGTTCATCAGATTCATTCTTGTAAACCCACTTGGTGCCAATCACATTTATTCCATCAGGCCTTGGTACAAGATCCCACACTTCATTCCTTTTGAATTGTCCCAACTCTTCTTGCATGGCATTAATCCAAAATTCATCTTTCAAGGCTTCTTTAACATTTTTGGGCTCAATTTTGGATACAAAGCAAGAATTTGACACAACTTCTCTTGACCTAGTGGTAACTCCTGAGTTTGGATCACCTATGATAAGCTCTTTTGGGTGGTCCTTTTGCACTCTGATGGATGGTCCCTTGTTAGGCTGCTCTGGTTCAGGTTTAGCAGCAGTAGGACTGGGATTTACACTTCTGTCTTTAGCTTCTGTTGATACATCATCAACAAATGTTCCAACATCATCCAGGACATCAGCATCTTCCTTCATTCCATAGTCATCAACAACCACATTTACAGATTCCATCATGACTCTGGTTTTGGAGTTGAATACCCTATAAGATCTGTTGTTTGTAGAGTATCCCAAAAAGATTCCCTCATCACTTTTAGGATCCATTTTCCTCCTCTGTTCACGATCTGATAGAATATAACATTTACTTCCAAAGACATGAAAGTACTTCACACTTGGTTTTCTTCCCTTCCATAGCTCATACAAGGTAGCTGAAGTACCTCTTCTCAAAGTAACTCTGTTGTGAATGTAGCAGGCAGTATTCATAGCTTCAGCCCAGTAATGGTAAGGAAGCTTTTTGGCATGAATCATTGCTCTAGCAGATTCTTGAATGGTTCTGTTCTTCCTTTCAACAACTCCATTTTGCTGAGGGGTAATAGGTGAAGAAAACTCATGACTGATGCCTTCAGTAGAACAATATTCAGCAAACTTACTATTTTCAAACTCTCTCCCATGATCACTTCTTATTCTGATGACATTGCTCTCCTTTTCTCTTTGGAGTCTTTGACAGAGATCCTTAAACACATCAAACACTTTTGTTTTGTCTTTGATAAAAATTCACCCAAGTGTACCTAGAATAATCATCCACAACTACATAAGCATATTTCTTCCCACCTAGACTTTCCACCTGCATAGGCCCCATTAAGTCCATATGAAGAAGTTCCAACACGTTAGAAGTAGTGGGATGTTGAAGCTTTTGATGTGACATCTTGGTCTGCTTCCCTATCTGACAGTGTCCACAAACTCTTCCTTCTTCAATTTTGAGCTCTGGGATTCCTCTTACTGCTTCTGTAGATATGATTCTCTTCATTCCCTTCAGATGTAGATGTCCCAACTTTTGATGCCATACTTTGACTTCATCTTCTTTTGCAAGAACACATGTGGAGGAACTTGAGTCTTGTGACACCCATAGGTAACAGTTGTCCTTAGACCTAGCACCCTTCATGATAACTTCACCTTTCTCATTTGTGACAATGCACTCAGTTTTTGTAAAATTAACTATAAGTCCTTAATCACATAGTTAACTAATACTGATCAAATTTGTTGTCAACCCCTTGACTAACAGTACATCATCAAGTCTAGGTGCACCTTCACAATTCAGCTTTCCCACACCCTTGATTTCTCCTTTGACACCATCACCAAAAGTCACATGGCCAGAAGAATGAAGTTTAACATCCACCAGCAAATTCTTCACTCCTGTCATGTGTCTTGAACAGCCACTGTCAAAGTACCAGTCTTCTTTAGTGGAGACTCTAAGAGAAGTATGAGCTATCAAGCTGACAACATCAGTTTTAGAGACCCATTGCTTCTTTTGCTTGATGACTTGATTACCTTTATGAATGACCTATCTGGGTGCATAATTAGGAGCACTCTTAGGATACCCATGTAACTTATAACAGAAAGCCTTTATGTGTCCAAAGCTCCCACAATGATGGCATCTCCAGCGCCTGAATTTCTTCCTAGAGGGAGTCCTGTCAGGATGTTTCAACATCTGTTTCAACATCACTGGCTTGGAACTAGGAATAACATCATTTGAAGCAGATCCACTGTTGAACCCCAACGCACTTTTGTCTCCTGCAGTTCTTCCAACATTAAGAATCTTGTCTAGAACATCAGTTCCACTATTCAGCATTCTGATAGACTTGGACATAGATTCAAGTTTAGAATTCAGCACAGATACTTCATCTTCCAGCTTGGCAATGGTTTCCAAATGCTCTGTCTTTTCAGCCTTGAGTTGAGCAATAATCTTCTTCTGCCTCTCCCCTTCTTGACAGGCTTCTTCACTTTTAATGCATAGCTCTCTATAAGAATCAGTTAGCTCATCATATGTACTCTCTTCATCCCTAGAATCATCATCAGATATATACCTTCCAGTCAATGCCCTAACATGCTTGGCAGTCTCTTCATCTTGCTCACTTTCAGTATCAGACCAGGACACAGATAAGCCCTTTTTCTGCTTCTTAAGATATGTAGGGCATTCAGCTCTGATGTGACCATAACCCTCACAGCCATGACATTGGATTCCTTTGTCATTATTAGGCTTCTCCTCAGTTCTTGTTTTCGTCATCTGATCACCTGACCTGTTGAACCCAGGTGTGATGTTCTTAACATTAGGTTTATAGCTCCTATCCATTCTTTTCAAAACCTTATTAAACTGTCTTCCCAGCAGAACAATGGCATTGGATATCTCCTCCTGAGTTTCAGGACCACACTTTTTCTCATCATCTTATGTACTAGACACCAAAGCTATGCTTTTGACCTTCTTTTCAGATCTGTCATTCAACCCTAATTCAAATGTCTGAAGTGAACCAATCAATTCATCTACCCTCATCTGGCTAATGTCTTGAGCTTCCTCTATAGCAGTCACCTTCATTTCAAATCTCTTGGGGAGAGATCTGAGAATCTTCCTTACCAGCTTCTCTTCAGACATCCTTTCTCCTAGGGCACTAGAAGCATTTGACAGTTCAAGTATATTCATGTGGAAGTCATGAATGGTCTCTTCGTCCTTCATTCTTAAATTTTCAAACTTTGTTGTTAGAAACTGACGTCTTGACATCTTGACTTTGGAGGTTCCTTCATGAGTTGTTTTCAGGATATCCCAAGCCTTCTTAGCCACTTCACATGTGTTGACCAGCTTGGAAATGTTCTTGTCAATACCATTAAAAAAGGCATTCAAAGCCTTGGAATTTCCAAGAGCAAGTTCATCTTCTTCCTTGGTCCAATCTTCTTCAGGTTTCAGCTTTGACTGACCATCTTCTGCCACAATGATAGGATGTTTCCATTCTTTCAAAACAGCCTTCCAAGCCCTGCTGTCTAAAGACTTCAAAAAAGTAATCATGCGAGGTTTCTAATAGTCATAATTTGATCCATCTAGAATAGGGGGTCTATTCACAAATCCACCACTCTCCTTGTCCATTGCACCAGAAAGTAATAGCCCTAGATCTCACCCAGATACAGAGCAGGATGCCTGCTCTGATACCAATTGAAATTCTGGTATCAGATATGTGATGTCGAGTGAGATGTCACAACATCAATATCTTCTATATGAACAAGACAGTAAAAGTAACAGCACTTAAAAGCAATAAATAAACACAGAGAATTGTTCACCCAGTTCGGTCTAACAACCTACGTCTGGGGGCTACCAAGCCAGGGAGGAAATTCACTATTAGTAGTATCAATTCCTAGACTCTACAATCAACACACAAGTTGACAATCTACTCACTTAATTACTACCCAATGACACTTCTACCTAAGACACTCTTAGATATGAGACACCTCTCACTCCCCCTCAATCACAGCAGTGATGACAATTGAAAAATTACAAATGTTAGAAGATCATACTTCAATGACAATACTTGATCTTGCTTAAAAGCTTCAATCAAGAACAAACACTTGTGCTTAAAAGCTTAGAGTGGACAACATACAACTCAAACAATCAGTCCAATTCAAGCATCTGAAAGATGAATGAATGTCTCACAAATAACAGACGAAAACAGAAACCCTAACACTTGACACTCAGTCTTTTTTCTCTAGTCTTCGTCGTTTCCAAGTAGGGTTGAGACTCTTTTAAATAGAATTAGATTCTTGGGCCTGGCCAATAATAATTCTCAGAATTAATTCTCAATTAAAACTGATAAAACTCCAAATCTTTTTACCCTAAAAATAGTGACAAAATATACTCCACAAAGTAACAGGAATTGATCGTATCAAAATAAATCTTCTCCAATTAATCTGCCTGCAATCTCTCAAACAAAATCTCCCAAGATATATAAAAAAAACGCAGCACATAAAAACACTGAACTGGAAGTTTTGTCAACTGATGTCAGAACATCGTGTTCGACATCATGCCCAAAATCCTTGGAATACTAAAACACACCAACTCAGAATGTTAGAAACAACATGTCAAGACATCAAGTAAGACAACTTGATGCAACACTTTGTTTTACCAAATTTGCTGCCAATTTCAGAACTAACATTGTTTGTTTCCCTAGTGTACGACATGTGCGTTAAAACACTGTCGATGCTTGTTTTGTTTTCCTTTTGCAGGTGGAGAATGAAAGAAGTGTGGGAGAAGATGGTGCTTCTCCAAGGTGTTTTGGGTGTGGAGCGTTGGCTGAGTGTGGTGTTGGACGCTATAATAGTTTGGTAAAGATAGTTTGTACCGCCTCATGATAGTCGGTTGTTATTGACAAATTGAGGAACTGATCACCCTTAATCTCTTGTTGATAATAGATGGGGTCATGTTGGATGGGATAGACGTGTCTTGCGAGCTTGAGTAGTGTGCGCCGTGAATTGTTGGGGTTAAGCCGAGTGCTTAAGGATTGTTTTGATGAGTTGATGCAGACTAGTAGACTTGAAGATGAGGCGAATTAGAGTTTCTTTCCTGTCGGTCAAGTTGGAAATATGTTGAGGAGAACAATCAGGTATTGTTGATGTCTTCTTTTGAGGGATAGAGAGCAGGGTGGTGGCTAGTTATATGTCGGTGGTGTGTAATTCCTGACGATCACCGGAATCTAATTTTGATGAAGGTGAAGAGTTGTTTGTTCTGTGAAGCAAGTGGGTGAGTCTGTGAAAGATGGTGCAAAGGTGTTATGATGTCGGATTATTGGAAGGCATAAGGGATGCGGTGGTGTGTGACTATTTGGGGGTGTTCCAATGAGATATCAGTGATTTACCACTGTAGCATGGAGTGTAACTTGCTATCAACCTAGTACTCGATGCAAGCTCGATGTCGGTGTTTGCATACAGAATGTATGTTTATGGATAAGTGAATTGAAGGAATAGCTGGAAGAATTGTTAGAGAGGAAGTTTTTCGACCGAGTCTTTTCCTGTGAGGTGCCCCTGTGATGTAGGTGAAGAAGAAAGATGGAAGTATGGGGTTGTGTGTTGATTATCAGCAGTTGAATAAAGTGACGATCTATAATAAGTGTCTGCTTCCTAGGATTGAGGATTTGATGGATCAGTTAGTAGGTGCATGTGTGTTTACCAAGATTGATTTGAGGTCTGGTTATCATCAGATTCGTGTTAAGTCTGATGGTGTTCTGAAGACGGCTTTCGGGATGAGTTATGGTGACTATGAGTATACTGTGATGTCATTTGGTGTGTCTAATGCACCTGGTATTCATGGAGTATATGAATCAGAATTTTCTTGAGTATTTGGATAAGTTTGTAGTGGGCTTTATTGACGATCTTCTGATAGACTTTAAATCTGAAGAAGAGCATGCTGAGCATTTGAGGACTGTGTTGTAGGTGTTGAAAGAGAAGAAGTTGTAGGTGAAGCTGTCAAAGTGTGAGTTCTGGTTGAAGGTAGTGAGTTGTCTCGGCCATGTGATTGCAAGTGGTGGAATTGTTGTTGATTCTTCTAAGATTGATGCGTTGTTACAGTGGGAGCCGCCGAGGTCTGCTACTGAGATACGAAGTTTCTGGGATTAGCGGGTTATTACCGCAAGTTTATTGAAGGCTTTTCTAAGTTGGCGTTACCTTTGACTCAGTTGACTCGAAAGGGTCAAGCTTTTGTGTGGGATGTAGCTTGTGAAGAGATTTTTGTGGAATTAAAGAAGAAGTTGACGACTGCTCCAGTGTTGATTTTGCCCAATCTGAGTGAATCTTTTGTGGTGTACTGCGATGCGTCGAAGTTGGGTCTTGGTGGATTATTAATGCAGAATGGACAAGTTGTTGCCTATGTTTCGAGACAATTGTGAGTTCATGAGAGGAATTATCCTACACATGACTTGGAATTGGTCGTTGTGGTGTTTGTGTTGAAGATTTGGAGACATTATCTGTTTGGCTCTAAATTCGAAGTGTTCAGTGATCATAAAAGTCTGAAGTACTTATTTGATCAGAAGGAATTAAATATGAGGCAGAGAAGGTGGTTAGAGCTGTTGAAGGATTTTGATTTTGATTTAATTTATCATCCAGGCAAAGCAAATGTAGTGGCTGATGCGTTGAGCAGAAAGTCATTGCATATGTCGATGCTTATGGTGAAAGAGTTGGAACTAATATAGCAATTCAGAGATTTGAGCCTGGTATGTAAAGCGACTCCTGACAGTGTGAAGTTAGGAATGTTGAAGTTGACGAGTAGTATTCTGGAAGAAATCCGAATGGGACAACAATCTGACTTAAAGTTTGTTGACCAGTTGACTTTGATTATCCAAGGTAACGGAGGAGAATTCAGGATTGATGAGAATGGTGTGGTGATGTTTAGAGATAGAGTGTGTGTTCCTGATGTTCCGGAAATCAAGAGGAGTATTCTAGAAGAAGAACATCGGAGTGGGTTAAGTATCCATCCCGGTGCTACGAAGATGTACTAGGATTTGAAAAAGTTTTTTTAGTGTCCAGGTATAAAGAAGGATGTTGCGGAGTTTGTTTATGCGTGTTTGACTTGTTAGAAGTCGAAGGTTGAGCATCAGAAGCCTTTAGGTAAGATGCAACCGTTGAGTATTCCAGAATGGAAATGGGATAGTATTTCCATGGATTTTGTGGTGGGATTGCCGAAGACTGCTAAGGGAAATGATTCCATTTGGGTGATTGTGGATAGATTAACTAAGTCGGCTCATTTCTTGACGATGAGGATTAATCATTCTATGCAGAGGCTAGCCGAGGTGTATATTGAAGAGATTGTGAAGTTTCATGGGACACCTTCGAGTATTGTGTCGGATAGAGATCTGAGGTTTACATCGAGGTTCTGAAAGAGTTTGCAAGATGCGTTGGGTACCAAGTTGAGGATGAGTTCTGCCTATCATCCGCAGACGGACGGTCAGACAAAAAGGACTATCCAATCTTTAGAAGATTTGCTGAGGGCTTATGTGTTAGATCATGGAGGATCGTGGGATAGCCATTTACCATTGATTGAGTTCACGTACAATAATAGTTTTCATGCTAGTATTGGGATGGCGCCCTATGAAGCTTTGTATAGGAGAAGGTGTAGAACTCCTTTGTGTTGGTATGAGTCGGGCGAGAGTGTTGTACTCGGACCTGAGATTGTGCAAGAGACGACTGAGAATATTAAGACGATACAAGAGAGAATGAAAGCTTCGCAGAGTCGTCAGAAGAGCTACCATGATAAGAGGAGGAAAGCACTTGAATTCCAAGAGGGAGATCATGTGTTTTTGAGGGTGACACCAGTGACTGGTGTGGGTCGAGCTTTGAAGTCTAGAAAGCTCACTCCATGTTTTGTTGGTCCATATCAAATATCGCAGAGGATATGAGAGGTAGCCTATCGAATTGCTTTACCGTCGTCGCTTGCGAATTTGCATGACATGTTGTATGTGTCTCTGTTGAGGAAGTACGTTCCAGATCCATCGCATGTGATTCAGATGGATGATGTACAAGTTAGGGATAATCTGAGTGTGGAAGCATTGTCTGTGCATGTTGATGGTCGAGAGATAAAGTAGATGTGGGGTAAAGACATAGCTTTGGTGAAGGTGTTGTGGGGTGGACCAGCTGGCGAGAGTTGGACTTGGGAACGTGAAGATCAGATGAGGGAGTCGTATTCGACTCTATTTCCTTGAGGTAATTTTCGAGGGCAAAAATTCTTTAAGTGGGGGAGAGTTGTAACACCCTGATTTTCGTAAGAATATTTATTTAATTTATTTAAATATTATTCTCGTGAATTTCTGTGATTTGTGTCGATGTCGGTGATTTTGGGAAGTTTTGGTTATTTAATTAAATAATAGTATGTATTACAGAATATATTGTATTATTATTTATTTTGAATAATATTAAGGGAATTAAGGGTAAAGTGGACATTTGAGGAGAATTAGTGAGGGCATTATGGAGAAAGCCCAATTTTGAGGCCCAAGGGTTAGAGTGAACATAAAAGGAGGATTTTGAGAATAAGGTTCTTTTTGGATAGAACGTGAAAAGAAGGAAAGAAGGGGAGCTCTGAGGAAAAAGGGAAAAAAAAGGCGAGGAATTCGTGAAGGTTTCCAAAGGCTCGGAGAGAAAGCTTTGAATCGACAATCTAAGGTATGGGGAGTAATTACCTTTCATTATTTTCATTATAGGATTCGATGTAATTAAAGTGGATTTGGAGATTTTGGGGTTTTTGAAGGGTTTATGAGTTGTTGATGATTTTGAGGGTATTTTGGTGAATCGATTATTAAGGGTTTAATATAATCGGATAAAAATAGACCTTGGGGTTGAATTCCCCGTCTTTGTAGTTTTAACCTTGTGGCGAAGGGATTTATGGAGTTTATAGGAAGCTTGAGAGTTTTGAAGGTTTAGGGAATTTAAGGTTTCCGTAGTGTCATGAATCGACCTAATAGGCTTAGCTTTTATGCCTTTGAATTCTGTGATGCATTACAACTGTCATAGGGATGTTTTTGGGTCATTTGGAGCTGTAATCGTAGGTACCTTTGAGGCTGTAGAGCTACTGATGCATAGCAGCGATTTGCTATAATCGCAGGTTCGCTAAGCGAACCATGGCTTCATTGGGCGAATGTTCGCCAAGGTTTGCAAAGCGAACAGCGTAGCGAATGCGCGATAACCTGAGGGTGGAGACTGAGATGATTCTGGAGTAGAAGTGGGAATTCACTGGAAGTCTCGTTAAGCGAATGAATCAGCGAGTGGCTTCGCACAGCGAATAAACCAACGAGTACGACAGATGGTGGTTTCTGGTGTCTTGGTGTGGTGTCTGGGGGATTCGCTGGTCGCTTCGCTAAGCGAATAGGTTCGCCTAGCGAATCCTAGAGCGAACGTCTATTGTTCACGAAATTTCATTTCTGTTGCCGTGTTGTTCTGGTGTTTGATGTTGTGATACTTATGATGAGTTACCATGATGTTCTTGATGGTATTGAGGCGCTGATTTGTGATGTTTTGATGAATATATGATGACATGATTTATATGAGAATTGATGAATGATGACGATATGATATGACTAATGAATTGTGATAGAATTATATATGTGATGATTCGTGATTAAATGATGATATGATGTTATTGATGATTATTAGGTGTTTATGTGAGGATAAAATGACAATGTGAAGTACCATGAGTACATTGATAATTATACATGATTATCTTGATGCGTGTATTGATGATTTGACGATGATGATTCATGATGTTTTTTATGAATACATGATGATATAATTAACATGAGGTTTTGATGAATGACGATGTATATGATGGCTTTTGTTGATGAATGAAGATGCACATAATGATGTTTATTTGACGATGGTGATTATTGACGTTGTGCATCATGCATTCATATGCATACTCTGTGACGAAGCTTCATTCCCATTGTGTGGATATGAGGTGATTATGACGTGCTCCTATTCCAATGCGGAATCGATCCTATTGACGGGGATATTTAGAGGGGTGATGGCCTAGTGTCCATCGATTATGACGATTGGTACCACATGCATGAGTCTTGTTGTGCATTTGCATTTAATTGGCATTGTTGTATTTTATGATGTTGTTTATGATTTTGATGTTTCCTTGTGATGACCCTAAAGATGTTGTATATGAAGATAATGTCATTTTATGTATATCTTGTTTTATAATGATTATTATGAATTGTGATTACTCAGCCTGCCTGTTTGAATGTTGCCTCCACGTGGGTAACGTGCAGGTGATCAGGTTTAGCTGTGGAAGCTTTCGAGGACCTTGAAGTTTATTTGCTTTTGGTCAATTTAAAGGGTCTTGCTCTGATAGTGTAACATCGGGTTGGGGTCCTTTGAGTCGAACTATGTTGTTTCCTTATTTTTGTTGTCATTTGATGATATGGTTTTATTTTGACTATTGCGATGTTTGTTGAAAACCTTTTATTGAAAAATTTGAGTTCCGCTGCCATGTGAAGGCTTTTTGTGATACTTTGAGGAAAACCCTTTGTTTACAGGGCAAGGGTATTATTTTGATTTTAAATGAGAAATGTGCACCCTGTGAGGTGATTTTGATGCTTTACTCTGATAATTTGAGTTGTTTCTGCTGCAACATTATTGGGGGTAGAAAGGGGTGTTACACCTAGCAAGCATTTAATGCAGATTGTTCTGATTTAAAATCAAATCAAAACCTTCCCTAATTAAATAAGCTAATCGATTAGCTAAAATCTATAATCCATTAGTTTGCTAGATTCTTTAGGATTTTGTGAAATCTTCATTTATGTTGGGATTTGGTTTACTTAAGTCACCAGTTTGGCTTGGATTTGATCAGAAATTTTACGGGCTAAGCTTTTCTAATTGGTTTTCATAACTTGCTAACTAATTAGGCCTTTATGGTTCAACCTCTTTGATGCTTGTTGGGCCTTATGCTGGATTTTTACACTTTTCTTCACCGTTGTCTATCATTATTTACACCCCTTTGTTATATAACACTAAAATACTCATCTTTTGGATTAGATAAATAATGTATTGAGATGAGTAAAACTTAAATTCATTATTTTAAGATTTTAATCAAAGTTATCTGAATATTTTCATATTAAAATAATGTATACCTCCTTTATCAAGAAATCTTGATAAATATTTCCCTAAAAGAAAACACCAAACATATTACAGTGTGTCCTTCTCTTTTCATTGTTGGATGCAATAGTTGGTATAAACAAAAAAAAATGAGCAAGTCTATTATAGACATGTTCATTTATCTTATCACTAAGGATCATGAAATATTGAGATATTCTTAAATAATTTGCTTTGATCACAACGGTTGACATTTTCCATCATAGTTCATCCTCGGATTAGATACTTCATAAATATTGTATACTTTAGAGGCATAACATTTATTTGCACAACATCATTAATAATTGTCAAATCTCAAAGCTGTAAAGCATACCTGCAAAACACTAAGGTTTCACCTTCGGTACCCTTAATTTCTTGGGCCCATGTGCGTTATTTCTAGAAGATCTAAGGTGGTTACCTTTAAATCCTTTCAATTTATCAAAATAAAAAGGTTCTAAATATCCTATTCTCTTATAGTGTGTGCACTTATAAACGGGATACTTCTTTTCCTTATGATATATACATTTCCTTGGTTTTCTATCCTTTTTAAATCCTAGTCCATTTTTATTTATGGAGTATTTTTTACTTGATAAGATCAGTTCAAGCTTCTCTTTCCCTTGGATAAACTTTCCTAGGGTTTTACAAAGCTCGATTACTTCTTTTATAAAGGATTCGCCTTGTTTACATCCTCGTTTAGAATTTCCAAGCTTAGTTATTTCTATATTGAATGAGTCATTTATTTCTTTGAGATGTCTTGGTGATTCTTGAAGACCAAAGTTACGTTCTCTTAGTTTATCTTTTTCTTCCACTAATTGACTATTCATTCTAAATAGTTGAGCTTAAGACTGTTTGATACCTAGAATAGTATCTTCCTCATAGGATGCCTTTAAGCATAATTCATCTTCTTTGTTTGAATAATATTCTTTCATATTTCTCCCTGAGGTTTATTTCTCTCCTCCACTTCTTCATTCGAGTATTGGAGAAACTTCTTCTTTTTCTTTGTCATTCCTTGAACAAAAAGGTCCTTCATTTGATGTTGAATCTTATGAAGATTGTTTAACTATAGAGTATGTTCTTTTTGAAGGATTCTTCCAGAGTTTTATGATGAAGTTGATGGCTCTTTGGTTTTTATTTCTTCATCTTTTGACTATTTGAATTAGTTTGTTCAACTTCTCTACATTTTCCTTCTTTATTGATTTTTCCTAAAATCCATGAAGGCTTTCATCTTTTGATTTAAGAGTTGGATTAAACTTACAATTCTTAACTCTTAGATATTTGTTAAGTGATACAATTTCCAACATACTTCCCAATATTCCTAAACTTTGAAAAATCTTTGAGAGTAGTATCTTTTTCTTCTTTGCCTTGTGTGTTCATTTTCTATTTTTTTTTTATACTTGGAGAAACTCCATATATCATTCCAAGAGTATCCCACATTTCCTTGGCAGTTTGACAATGATGAACATAATGGAATTTACTATCATCTAGATACATTGTTATAAAGCTCTCACTTTTAAAATTGATTTCAAACTTTCTCTTTTCCTCTTTGGTCCACGGGGAATCAGGTTTATCTACTACTTCATCATTTACTTGATGATTAGGGATAAACATGCCATTGATTATTGTTTCCCACAATTCAAGATTTATACTTTAAAGAAAAATTATAAACCTAGCTTGCCAAATATTAAACATATTTTTAAAATGTGGTGTTGTGTTTAGAAAATATTTCTTGTTGGAAGTCATCTTCCTCCTAAGTCGATTAGTCCTTAAACAGGAGTTAGCCTCTGATGCCGCTTGTTGGACATGTGACTTCACACACAAGAGGGGGATGAATTGCGTGGTTCAGAAAAACTTGTTTTAAAAACTTTTTCGGATGATAATCAGATTTTAAAAACATTTTGAAAATGTTTAAGTATTAAGTAGTGGAAAATAAATTGCAGAATGTAAAATGCGAAAAGTTAAGAGATTAGGCAAAGAGAGAACACCGAGAATCATAGAGGTTCGGTCAAAACAAAAGAAAAATGGTTGACTTCCAAACAAAACAACAAGACTTTATAATTCAGAAGTTTGAGTCTTCTCTTACAAACAATTGGTTGAAGCGGTTAGTCTTCTTTACAGAAATGGTAGATCGAATCATTTAGTCTTATTTCCATAAGAATCTTGGAGCAGTTAGTCTTCAAGCCTCTAAACAATCTTTGTAAGCTTTTACCACGGATTG
Source organism: Lathyrus tuberosus (assembly GCA_022829125.1). Taxonomy (NCBI): domain Eukaryota; kingdom Viridiplantae; phylum Streptophyta; class Magnoliopsida; order Fabales; family Fabaceae; genus Lathyrus; species Lathyrus tuberosus. The sequence continues at coordinate 1,458,788 of JALAZF010000422.1, forward strand.
AGCTCATGAACCTTAAAACTTAATTTTACACGGGCTAACTAATAACCTAGGATATTTTAATACTAGGATAATTGCAAACCTTATCCTAATTTTTACCACGGATAAGCTTTAACCTAAGGTTGGCTTTACCACAGGCTAATCTTGAACCTAGTATGCTTTTAATCACGGGTTGAGCTTTAACCTAAATAAGGGTTTGATCACACAATCCCCAAACCAAAAGCTTTTACAAGTTTAGCTTCACCTAAATAAATCCTAAATAAATAATATTCAAAAAATTTGTATCCAAAAGATTCCCTTGGTCAATTTTACAATTCTACCCTTTCAGAATTACAGCTTATCCTCACTTTCAAAACAACTTTCTCATATAATGACTTTTGGCTAAAATATTAGTGAGAGAAAGTAAAAAAAAAATTAGGAAGAGAGTGTGAGAAGTGTCAAAACACGATTCTGAATGGTTTTTAAATGAGGTAAGGGACGTCTATTTACAGGCAAGAGGTTTGCTCAAAAAGGAAATTGATTTTAAAGCCTTTTAAGACTATCTAATTGGTTAGAATCTAATGCTAATTGATTAGAATCTCCAATGGTAATCCATTACCATTTTCAAACAGAAAAGAAAAGATATCTAGTCCTTATACATCATTAAGATGTTGTTGTAATTGTTTATAGCTCAATTTTAAATTGATCTAATCAATTAGATAAGTGCCCTAATTGATTAGAAAAGACAAAAGTTTTCCCATAAAAAATATGACTGCTCTCAATTCATCTGACACAACTTCAAGAAATTTTAGATAAATATTTTCTTGAGAAAAATCAGTTTGAAAATAAGTTTTTGTGTGTGTCTGTGTGTTTTAGCCATGTACTTTTACAAGAATGCCCTTTTGCTTTACACAATATTCTCTCAAACTAAGGTAGGATTTTCTTGCCCTTCAAGACATTGTCAGATGCTTTCTTTTGTAGACACTTGCTTGAGTTTATATGAGATGAGGCTTGAGCTTATATTCCATTTGGTTGTCATCATTGGATAGCCCAGTCCATCAAACCATAATACTCAGGTTTGCATTTTTATCTACTTAATAACTTATGCTTGACTTTGTTAGAAGACATTGGAGTCATCATCAATTAGTTTTCATCATCAAAATTTCAACAAAAGGTGTTGTCCTGGTTAAAATTATATCACCTACAAAAAAAAGTTCGATAGTAAGTGTTTCAACATCAACTTTTCCTCCCATCGAAAGTCATAACGCCATTGAAGCTCAAACATAGCTTGAAATAAAGAAAAGACAATAAAACATCAATGAAGCTTCCTCCACCGTTGTTTTTCTTCTTTGTCATGTATTCGGTATGTAACTCACTCACTTTATCCATGCACATAACTTAGAAATGATAGTTTTTATTGTGTTGATTGCTCATTGCTTATAGATTTTGTTGTTCTGATTATGTTGATAAAAATGGAAATAGATTTTTCCTTTTTAAGTTGATGTTTTTCCATATCTACCTTCACTTAAGTAAATAGGTTTTTCCTTTTTAGTATTGATTTTGTTTATGTTGTTTTAAGTAAAATGTTTAACATGTTATGCTAATGTACTGTTGTTAGAAATGTGTTAAGTAATATACATCATGTGTACCATTATCTCACATTAGGTATCTTTGTTGATGCAATTCTTAGGTTTATTCGTTAATGTTATGTTAAGTAAAATGATTATGAGGATATACTTAAGAAGTGCTCTTGGGAATTTTTTATGTTGTACTAAGTAAAATGTTTATTGTCATTGTTGTTCTTTAAAAAAAGATGGACAATTTAACCACCACATCTCCTAAAACCACAACCTCTAATAATAGAACCACATCTAATAAGACTAAAAGTATAATAAATTCTAGAAGTTCCACAATGAGGTCTAGGTTCACCAAATCTTGCAACAGCGATGTTAGGTTGCCGAATGATTTTTTTTTTTTTACAAAGTGGTAAGGTTTATGGTTAAAATGCTACGGCTTTTAATAGTTAAATGAAATTACTTCATAGAATAAAAGTTAACATTTTGTTAGATGCTTGTAGCCAAATTGATGGTGACTTAAAAGAAAGTATGTGGGATGATCTTGGGGTATTTATTTTAACTTTCATGATTTATTTTATAATTATATGATTTGTTTAATGTTAATACCAACTTTACTATGTAAATGTAGAATGTTTTTACTTTTTCAAAAGATAATAAGCAGATAAAGAAATGAATATCATATGTTGGTGAACGTTGGAAAGGCTTTAAAACACAACTCAAATGTATTATATTACAAAGCCAAAGAGTAATAACTTAAAACCTCCATATGTGACTTATATTTTTATTTATAAGAACATTTGGGAGAGCTTTCTCAACTCTCGCAAAACTCTGGAGTTCATGGCTAAGAGTCAAAAAGGAAAGGAGAATAGGAAAAAAATATATCCTCATAGATTGTCTCGTGGAGGATATGATAAACTAGAGGAGACAATGATAAGAGAAAAAAAGGAAAACAAAAAAAATAAGAGTTGGGAGATTCTTCTATAAACCTTGATCGTAGTCCACCTTCATCATCACGCCATGAGAAATGTAAGATAGTGCGTCAAACACCAGAAGGCGAGTTCACATAAGAGGCTACATGCATAATTTCTTATAATATTGTAAATAGTTTCTTTTTTCAACATTATTAAATGTAGTTAATTCAATTGGATAATGATATTTATTTGTGTTGTAGGATTTACTAGTTGAGAAAACCAATATAGTGCCTTTGTTCCACAACAACACCATGAAATATTGGTAGAAGCGATTGGAACAAATGAATATGGTGGGCGTGTCTGTGGTGTTGGACGAGGTGTCGGCTTGAGGTTATTTTTTGAATTATCTTCAAAGAGTGGCAGAATTCACACAAAAAAGATTAAAGAGCTATTAGATCAGAGCATGGAGGAGTATATGCATTGAAAGATAGAGGAAACATTAGAAAAGGGAAGGGTAGCTATGCGGGAGAGTGTGGCCCATGAGATGTAGGATGGGGTGACCCAAGATGTACAAGATAGTGTGACCCAGGAGATGCAGGAGAGTGTCATCTATGAGGAGCAGGATAGTGTGACCTAGGAGATGCGAGAAAGTATGGCTCATGATGTGATTGAAGTAAATATAAGTTTGGTTTGGTAACTTTTTTTTTTGTCTGCTTAAAAATATATATTATGTGTTGTTGCTTTTGTGTTCTTAAAATTATGTATTGTGTTGTTTTTCTTTTTATGGTGCAATAGTTAAAATTGATGGGTGTACTCGCTCACCCAAATTTAAATCAAATAGACATGTCTAAGAAAGTTGTTTTGGGTGATGCAAATATGAAAGGTAGTTGTTCAGCTTCAGTCCCCCATCACAAGATTGATACCCCAATACATCAATCATATCTATTGCAAAGATAGACAAGTATGGTAGAAGAGATGGGAGACTCCTTCCTTATACAATTACAACATGAGCCAAAACAATGATTTCTAATATCAAAGTTATATTAGGGATATTGTGGAGAGTACTAATTGGCTTGACATAACTATACTTCAATATAGTGCACGTAAGTACAACTTTCATGGTGATTTCAATTTATATTCATTGTTCTCAAATGCTTTTAATGTCAACTTTTGTATTAACGTCATTTAGGTACATGCATCAGTTTTGTGTACAAAGAGATTTAGAAAATTATGGTTTCTTGGACCCATTCCATATTCAATTTTCCTAATGTTCATCAAATGATATCCAAATGTAAATGCAAAATAAGTTAATTCAAAAGAAAATAGATTGTTACCTAGGACTTTTTATCAATTCATAAGTATATATGATTTATGTTTTCTCTCATTTAATATTCAACTTGTTATCCAATGTTAATTATTCTGCATGTTTATGCACTGGTTATTGGCAACTAATAATTATTTCTCCCACGCAAAATTGTGTAATTATTATATGTTTGTTGCTCTATAGTTTTGATTCAAGGATGAACGAAATGTCTAGCAAGTAAGTTGTATTCTTGTAATAGTAAAATGTTACTTTTACTTTTAAATGATTTTTATTTAGTTTAATTATGTCCTAACATGTCAAGCTATGGAGGGATACAATCTTATGTGTCATAATCAAAGAAATAAAAATTCAAAATTTATTTTTCCAAAAGTAAGTGGTATTATTTGTGATATTCTTTAAATTTTCGCTAACATATTATTTGTGCTTTGTGTGTATTAACCACTATATACAAATTATTTGTAGACGCGAAGACACCCAAACATGTATGGTGTTGATATTATGTTATGAAACATATGTTGGATATTGTCTTTGGAGACATTAGGGATTTATGGGCTACAATAATCACTTTATCCAACCATATGCATGTAATTTATTAACGTTAATTAAGTTATTGTTGTTGTTAGCTTGTATAATATTTATGTTGTTGTTGTTGTTGTTGTGATTGAAAGTTAAATGTTATTATTGTTATGTTAATCTAATTTAAATTGTGTTTAAATTATAGGTGTTTAACGATGTGATACCATTCGCACAAGAAAATATAGATGATATTCGTTCACGTTGCGTTGGTTGCTTCCTATATTCTTATGATTTAAACTAAATTCTCTTGGGTTGTTGCTACTAACCTAGATTAGCATTATGTAAATGTATGTGCGTCATTTGAGTTGATTGTAAACAACATATATATATATATATATATATATATATATAATGCTCCTGGATGGTTTGGTGCCATGTTAAAAACATGTATATTGACTATGTCACAAAATATGTATAGGTTTTTGTCTAAAATGCTCATGTTTGGTTTTGTTGCCTTATTGAAAAATATGTGTATATAGATTTTAGGCTTAAATGCAGTTTTGGTCCCCATAGTATCATTTTTCTAAACTTATGATCCCCCTTTAAAAAAACCCAGGTTTTGGGTCCCTCGTTTTGATTTTTTTTTGGATTATTTTGGTCCCCCACCAGTTTAGAGTATGTGGCATTGTAGATTATGACATGGCAAAGCTTGTAATTGCCAGCTGAATTGCCACATCATTAAACTTAATTTTAATTTTAAAAAAAATCACAAAATAAAATAACTTTATGTTATTTTTATTATTCTGAATATTTAATATAAGTAGTTAGTTAACCCTAATTGCATTTCATCGTAACATTGTTTAAGAGGAAATTTTCCAGAAACTTTGAACCCTGGACCAGCAAACGATTCAAACGCACCGAATACTGTGAAGCTTCCATAGAAAATCCTGGTCTTTCCAAGACGAGCAAAGGCATCAAGTTCTGCCTCAGGTATGTTGTTGTACTCTTTCCCCACGTTCTTCCTTTATTTCATTCTTAGTTTAATGTTAATGGTTGACCCCAAATGGTTTAGGGCTTTTTTCGTTGTATTTTACCGTACTTGGTGGTCCCTTTTTGTGTTAGGGTTTAGAAATCTTCGTCTTTTAGGGTTTTGTGGTCCTACCATTTCTTCATTATTTAAGTCTTGTTTGTGTGGACCCATTCTGACAATGATATATGAATTAATACAGGCCAACCAAGTGTCAAACAATTAGGTTTAGGATTCACCATGGAGGTGCACTCGTTAAAACTCCTGTCAGACTGTATGTTGGTGGATTTGTTTCAGAAATAGACTGGAAGTGATGTCCTATATGGAGTTGTTGGAACTGATTAAGAAGGATAAATATGTAGACATTAAGTGTATCTGGTATTTGAACCCTAGGAAGAGTTTTACCCTTGGTCTTAGGCCACTGAACTGTGACAAATATGTTTTGCAAATGATAAGAGATGTTGATGGCTATGAAATTGCTGACTTGTATGTTGAACATAGCATTAGTGAACCTGACATTGTAGAAGAGACAGATATAGGTCATGAAGTATTCTCTGATGATGAGGTTGTTAAGGTGAATAATGAAGTGGGAATGGAAAAAGAAGCTGAGGTGAATAATGAAGAGGGAATGGGAAAGGAGGCTGAGGTGAATGATGAAGAGGGAATATGAAAGGAGGCTGAGGTGAATGATGAAGAGGGAATTGAAAATGAGGCTGAGATGAATGAAGAAGAGGGAAGAGGAAAGGAGGCTGAAGTTAATGTGGAGGAGCCTATGGATAAGGAAGATGAAATTGATGGTGAATTGGAAGATAAAGTTAATGACTTAGATTGGACAAGTGTTTTACCTAAAGACAATGTTGAACCCATTGTGAATGACTTTAACAATGGAGATGATTCTGACCAGCTTCAAACCCTAAATGAGAGTGAAGATGATGAGGAATGTGAGAGTTTCCCAACCTATAAAGTTGGTGAGGGAGTCAAGTTTGAGTTAGGGATGAGATTTAATACAAATGATCTGGTGAAGGAGGCTATAAAAGAGTATGCCATGGTGGAGAAAAAAATGTTTACCTGCATAAGAATAATGGAAAGAGGATGGTGGTTAAGTGTATCACTAACTCCAAATTTCACATGAGGATTGGGAAGAGGGTATGCAACCAGTATTGGCAGGTTGTGTCTTTGTATGATGAACATACATGTCATAGGACTGCTCAGAATAGACAGGCTAAGACTGAATGGTTGGGGAAGCAGTTTAGCCATATTTTAAGGCATAGTCCTAATTTGAAACCAGCTGGTTTAGTTGCTATGAGTTTTGAGAGGTGGGGTGTTAAATTGTCTACTGATCATTCATACAGGGCTAAAAGAATAGCAGTGGAGATTATTCAAGGTGCTGGAAGAGACCAGTTCATCCATCTAAGAACATATGCAAATGAGCTTCTTGCATCAAACCCTAATAGCAACATAGTCTTGCAATGCTCAGAATCTGCTGCTGGACCTGTATTTGAAAGAATCTACATTTGTTTAGAGGCATTTAAGGTAGGTTTTGCAAACTATTGTAGGCTACTCGTTGGTCTTGATGCTTGTTTTTTGAAAGGGGATTTTGGTGGGCAGTTGATGTCAGCTGTAGGAAGGGATGTAAATAACCAAATATTTCCAATAGCATATGCTGTTGTGTCGGCTGAAACAAAGGACTCTTGGGAGTGGTTCCTTAATTTGTTACTTGATGACTTGCAAACAATTAATCAAAGGGCTTATGCTTTCATATCTGATCAACAGAAGGTAAATGACACTATATTGATTTCAATTTCATTCTTTAACTTGTCAATAATTGTTAACTGATATAAAACTATGAATTACAAGGTCTTGTTCCAGCTGTCCAAGGATTGAGTGAGCATGTGGAACAGAGGCTATGTGTCAAGCATCTGTATGGCAATTGGAAGAAAAAGTATTCTGGTATGGAATTGAAGGAAGCATTGTGGAGTGCTGCAAGGGCCACTACTGTGCAAGGGTGGGAGAGGGCAATGTTGAGAATGAAAGGTTTGAATGAAGCTGCTTGGAAAGACATGAAACAAGTGCCAGCTAAATTTTGAAGTAGGTCTCATTTCAAGACTTACTCTAAGTGTGACCTTCAGGTAAACAACATGTGTGAAGCTTTTAATAGGGTTATCCTATAATATAGGGGTAAACCAATCATCGCCCTTTTAGAAGGGATTAAGCATTATCTGACCAAGAGGATTACACAACAAAAAGAATTAATGGTTAAATATGCTGGTGATCTTTGCCCAAGAATTCAAGTAGTTCTTGAGAAAAATAAGAGGTTTGCTGAAAGATGGATTCCAACTTGGCATGGTGATGATGATATGGCAATATTTGGTATGAATAATGGGATAGAAACATATTGTGTCAACCTTAAGGCAGGAACATGTGCTTGTAGGAAATGGAACCTCTCTGGTATACCTTGCAGAAAAGCTCTCATTCTGCAGGAAAGCTAATTTCCAGAAAACATACTCACATATCATCTTCCCAACTAATGGTCCCCATCTGTGGCATGTAAATGATGAGCTGGTAGTCAATCCACCTATGATGAGGAGGGCAATTAGACGCCCAAAGAAAATGAGGAACAAAACCAATGATGAACACAAAAATCCACATGTGTTACCAAGGAAATTTCAAACTGTGACATGCCACAAGTGTGGTTCAATTGGCCATAACATGAGAACTTGCAAGGGGAAGAGAGCAGCTGATAGAGTGATGCCTAAGGGAGGGAACAAAAAGCAAAAAACTGTCAGTAAGCAGAAGAAGCATAAAGATGGAAAGGGTGCAAAGGCAAAGAAGGCGAAGAAGCAAAAGAAGCAAAAGGAGTCAACTCAAGGGATTGGATCATGTTCTCAGGCTCCATAGCCTACCCAAGAATAAGATTATGTATTTTGCTGTCATGACCTAAGCTGTCATTTTGTAACTGTCATGACATAAGCTGTCATTTTGGATTAAGTACTTTGTTATGCTGAATTAAGTATTTTGTAACTTTCATGACCTAAGTGTTATGTTGAATTATGTAGCCATTATTGGTTGTACTAATGTTTGATTAAGTATTTTGTTATGAAGTTGTCGTTTTGAAATTACAAAGCTGATACTGATATTTGCAAGCCTTTTATCTGATATAGGTCACATTATCATTATAGGTCTGCTTTATGCAACCAAAAATTATAGGTCTGCTATGTGCCTCCAAACATTATAGGTCTTGTATTAGCATGTTTTTAAAGTTTTGTTAATTGAACCAAACATTATAGGTCATGTATTAAGAATATAGACACCAAAGAAATAAGAACCAAAAACATAATAATCAAGCACAAACAAATACACTACAGGTCTAGTTGCAACTTAACATTTTCATTATAACCAAATACATTACAGGTCTGAGATTACAAAGAAACACAAACAAACCTAACACTTAACCATTACAAACTACTTTGTTACATTAGATAAAACCCATCAAATCAACAACACTAATGTCATTCCCATAATAACTTTGTTCAACATCTTCAAATATTTGATCTCCAACTTGAGTTGTTCTTCTCTAGCAGTAGCTTCATTAAACTTAACATTTTCTTGGTTCAATTTTTGATGCAGAGAAGATATAACTTCCTTGGCCCGTTGAGACATTTCTTCATCAAACCAGACAATGTGAGAACATCTCTTGTATCCATGATTCTAGCAAAAGAGATGAAGAAATTAGGGATTTACTTTATTATACGACAAATAATGGAAGAAATTAGGGATTTTACGACAAACCTTGTACATCCCACAACCAAAAAAACGACGACCTGGGTTTTGATCCGTCCAGGTCGTCATCAATGGAGACGGAATCTCACACTTGCATTCAACGTCAATGGAGCGAGACACAGTGTGCTTGCTTGACGAAGAATACGCAGACATCTTGGTGAGGGTTGAAGGGTGAGGATTGAAACGAAATCTGGGGATGCAAGAGGTTTAGGGTTTCTGAAATTTTCAAATGGGGAAGAACAAGAGATTTAGGTTTCTGAGTTTTTCAAATGAGGAAGAAGACAAAGTTATATAAGTTCACGTGAAACATCTTGGTGAGGGTTTAAGCAATTACTTTAATTAAAATTGTTTTTTTATATTATAAATAATATTAACCATGTTTTTAATTGCTGACGTGGAACTTTATTTCCAACTAGGACAAAAATTAATAGTCCACATCAGCGAGAAAAATGCCACATACCCTAATTTGGAGAGGGGGTCAAAATAATCCCAAAAAAAATCAAAACAAGGGACCCAAAACCTGTATTTTTTTAAAGGGGGATCAAAAGTTTATAAAATTGATTCTATGGGAACCAAAACTGCATTTAAGCCTAGATTTTATCACAATGTGTATATTGGTTACGTCACAAAATGTGTATCTATATAGGTCAAAATGAAAATTATGTAATATAAAAAAACAATGTTTTCCCCTCGGTTGAAACTCTCAACCAAAATAAATACGTACATTTTATCTCGGATACTAAAATCAACTGAGAGGAAAAGTGACATGGCTTTTAGGTTTTGAGAATAGAAAAATGCAGTTATTGGTAATCAAACTCATGACTAGTGCAATTTTTCTGTAAGTTGATATATCAACTGAAGAAAAAAATAGTGCATTTTTTATGACACGTTTCTTTAATTCAGCCAGCAAATCAAAATAAAACCTTTTTTTTAACCGAGATAAAATCACTTATTTGTAGTCAGGAATAAGAAAGGTATAAAATAAAGAAAACTTTACATGATCCAGAAAAAAGTTCCACGAATTTGAGTTTAGATATTAAACAATGCGATTGAACCTCTTAACTTGTGCTCTAGTTATTGTTATTCTACTTTGTTTGTAAAAACAAAATTTAATAGTTTGTATTTTACTTTTATTAAGTAAAAGGTAATAAAAGCTGAAAATACCAAGAATTCTCATATTTGACTTCTTAAAAATGCTCGGCATAAGGCAGTTAAATAACTAAAAAAATAAGAAAAGATTGTGCCAGTTACTCGAGTGTTCTGTCTTCCAATAACTCATGACAAACAGTGTGTATCAGTTGGGTATATAATAAAGTATCAAAGAAAGCTGTAAGTTACTGCCATAAAATCACTTGGATCTTAAAAAATCACGTGGACCAAACATGTATCTGCTACTAACATTTACAATTCACATCATTAATTTTAACCTGATAACTATAGTACATGCATTTGGGCACTAAGATCAAACATGCTTATAATGGTACTTGCACTTGGTAACAGCTGAGTCAAGTATGGGCTAAATCAGGTTAATTTCATATCAAAGCAGAAAGAATATACTCCTTCTAGTACCTTAACTCATTATACCTTATTATTTACCAGACTTGGTCAATGGGAATCACATGCAATTGCAACTCGGTGAAAAGAATCGATTATTAATTAGGTAATTCACTGCACGTGCTTGAATGTACCAGCATTTCTAATTTTCTACAGTCTGCATCAGAAAAATGGAACTCCTTTTTTGTGTGGCTTATATTGCTCTAACTTTGTTCAGATTTATATAATAATCTAGAGAATGTCAACTTGACATAATAAATTGCTGATAAAAAACTGATCTACTTAGAGGTTAAAAAATAATGATGAAAGATTAGTGGTAATAATAATTAAATAAAGATGTAATGTGCGGTTGAAGAGGGCTGGTGGGTTAGCGATCCAAGGCCAACCACTTAAGATTGTTTTTCTCTTTTTAGCTCCCAACATAGCCTTGGCACGTGAGTATCATGCTTGACTTTTGGAAAATTAATCTAACTGAAAACAATTAAAAAATTATGTGAATTCACTCACGCCACTCTTTCATATATATATATATATATATATATAGGTCTCACAAAAATATTTTGCCTTTATATGACTCATGCTTAGGAAACTATATACATGTTCGAAAGAACACCCTAATTTAGAAAGGGTCGGAGCCGTGAAGAAAAACATGACCAGGACCAAAAAAATCACACTTTGAATATGATTGTGGGAGGCTTTGCAAGAGGCGTGGAGTTGAGCTCATCAAGAGAGACATATGTTTGTTAAATAATGCATATCGTCAACACCCCATCCATGAAAAGAATAGTTGTCATGCCATATATTAACTTCTCCAACATAGACGTGGAGGGAGACCTACCTCACCAAAATGACTTCATATAGTGCTTAGCTTACAGGTGTCGAATAGGAATGTTAAAATATTTTTACTAAAGCCCGGTAGCTTAATCGATGATGTATAATGGGATGCATTCCATGGTTTAAAGATGGATCCCAAGCTCCAACAGCCTTTCAGAGATTTGTTGGTGGATTTTTGAAGGAGTGGGTGTAGGCACGAGGATATGTTACGACGTTGACGATGTTCAGAGGGGGAAAGAATGCCACGGTCATAGGTAAGATACTTGGTGGTGAACACTCATTCCACATATAATATCATCATCGCCAGGCCAGATTTCAACACCTTGGGAGTTTTCCTCTCGACCCTCTATTTAACAATTAAGTATCCCCTTGACAACGAGCTGGCAGGGGTGATTAGAGGCGACTAAGAAATGGCAAGAAAATGTTATCGGAATTGTCTAAGGCTTTAAAGAAGAGGGGAGGCGACCCCATCATGCAATGCCCTTAGGGTAAACTACATTGACTTGGACCCTATAAATGATTCCTTGGAAGACATGTTAACCTCAATAAAGGAATTAAAAGCGATATAGATAGATCCTCATAATCATCAAACTACTCATATATGGACTTCGATGACTAAGGAGGAAGAAAATGAAATTACCCAACTACTTTGGAAGAATAGAGACCTATTTGCTTGGGATACATTTGATACGCCCTGAATAGACCCTGATTTAGTGTGCCACCACCAACCAATCAAGCTCGTGTTTAAACATGTTACCTATAAGAAGTATAAAGAGAGAGAAGATAAAACAGCAGATATTTCTGAGGAAGTGAAAAAATTGAAATAGGTTGGTTTTATACAAGAAATCATATACAGTTGGTCCTTTTGGGATTTGCTGCATTATGCAAAACAACATGGAGTTTGTTCAAGTTGTTCTGGTGCATAAGGGACATATATGGAACACGATGTTCCAACATGTGTACTGCAACATCTGGTCTCTGACAACAGACAGATGGTATTGCAGTTTGGTTCAAAATTATTCTATCCAAGATTCTCTGTACAAATAAGATCTACAAGTCATGGAGAAGATTTAATTTGGATGCATGTACTGGTGCAAATGAGGAACACGATGTTCCAGCATGTGTAGTGCATCATCTGGCCTTATCAATAGGCCATAGGGGATGTTTGGTGCGAATTTTTTTATTAGATTTCAATCATATTTGTTGCATATTTGTTATCAATGTATAGTTAATTTGTTTGACAGATGTTGAAGATCAAATCAAATTTAAATAGAGATTTGAATTTTAATTTGAATGTAACATTTCATATCTCTTAGATATTTTTATGGAGCAATCAATTCCAACAAGATTCTCTATCATTCTGGACGAGTTTAAATCAGAGATCCATAAGAAAAAAGCCTAGAAGACATTGATATATAAGGAGGCTCAATTCTCATATTTTATTGAAGGGTTGGTACACCAGATTAAGTTCTTTATGTCTAGGTTTTCTTCTTGTATTCCACTCTAATGTTGTATTAGTGTTGAACCTATTTGTTGTACACCACACTATGTTTCAGTAACTTGGCTTAGTTTTTGGTTTGTCTTAGTTGAGTTGCAAATTCAACATGTTTGTGTACACCACTCTATGTTTCAGTAAATTGGTATAGTTTATCGTTTGTTTTAGTTGAGTTGTATTCAACACTCATCATTTTTTCTATTGACGTTGATCACTTGGGATTAAAGATTGAAAGAAAGTGAGAGGGGTTCTCATATTTATGTGGAGACCTAAATAGAAAGTCACTAGGATTAAGGAGAGTCATGGAACTTCATGGGGTTAGGGTTCTTATAAGACTAATAGTTCTAATTTGAAGTAGTGAATTTCCTTTCTTGAGTAGAGTGTCCCCCAGACGTATGTATGATTTCACCGAATTGGGTTACCAATCTCTTGTATTATTTTATTGCCAATGTCAACATTTTTCTTAAAAGTCATCTCAGCCTCATTGAAAACTACATCTCGACTAGTGATACACCTTCTATGGCCTGGATCTAGGCACCAGAGCCTATAAGCTTTGACTCTTTCAGGGTATCCAAGGAACGTACATTTCAGAGTTTTATGTTCGACCTTGTCTTGCGTAATGTGGGCATAGGCTATGCAGCCAAATACTCTAAGTTTGTCGAGATTTGGTGGATGTCCCGAACAAACTTTTTTAGATGTCTTCATATCTAACGCAGTTGAATGACATTTGTTTATCAGATATGTTGTTGTCGAAACAGCCTTAACCCAAAACACCTTCTTTAACCCACCACTAGTCAAAATGCATCTAACTCTTTCAAAATAGTTCGATTAAACCTTTCAGCTAAACCATTTTGTTGGGGAGTACCTGCAGTAGTTATGTGCCTTGCAATACCAGAGGTTGCACAAAAATTGTCGAATGCCTCATTGCAAAATTCAAGGCCATTGTCGGTTCTCAACCTCTTGACCTTTCTGCCAGTCTGATTTTTCGACCAGAGTCTTCCAACTCTTGAAATTCTCAAAAGTTTCATCCTTACTTTTCTAGATGAATACCCATAACTTTCTGGAATAATCATCAACTATGGATAGAAAATACCTTGCTTCTAAATGTGATGGACACCTTGCAAGCCCCCAAAGATCAACATGGATGTAATCAAGGGATCCATGTGTTCTTTGTATGCCTTTGTTGAACTTCACTCTGCAATATTTTCCAAGTACACAGGGTTCACAAAACTTCAGCTTTTCGAATTTGTCTCCACCAAGCAGATTTTGTTTCCCCAGTTCGACCAGGCCCCTTTCACTAACATGGCCCAATCTCATGTGCCAAATTTTTGTCTTCGACAAAGTTTCGTGGATACAACATCTACATAACCACTTACAACTTCAGCCTCAAGGGTATATAAGACTTGTTTCTTCCTTCCTTTTAAGACTTCCTTCGACCCCTTCATGACTTTCGGAATACTTTTCTCTCTTTTGAAAACATATCCTTTCTTGTCGAATTCACCAAGAGAAATCAAATTTCTCTTCAAATCAGGTACATACCTGACTTCAGTCAACAATATTCTTGACTCATCATGGAGCTTGAATCTCACATATCCAACACTTGTAATCTTGCAAGCTTTATTGTTTCCAAGCAATACAAATTCACCATCTTAATCACATAGTTCCTCGAACAAGTCTTTGTTTGAAGTCATGTGCCAAGTGCAACCTGAATCCATAATCCACTCTTTACTTGAGTCACCGCTTGAAACCACAAGAACATCAAATGAGTCAAAATCATCTTGAGCAATGATTGCGTTGCCATTATCCTTACCTCCATGATCTTTCAGGCGTTCAGGGCACACTTTTCTTTTATGACCCTCCTTCTTACAGTGATAACATCCAATACCAAATGCATCACCACTATAAGACTTCTGCTGACTTTTACCCTTCTTCTTGTCGAACTTGCCATCTCTCTTTGTGAATTTTGCCTTAAACGACAGGCCTTTCCCAGTCGAAGATGGCTTGTGCTCCTTTCGTTCGTTCAAATCCTTGGAATATAAGACTGATTGAACTTCTTCAAAGGACAGAGACTTTCTTCCATACAAGAGAGTTTCTTTGAAAGGAGCATGTGATATAGGCAAAGCACACAACAGCAACAGCGCTTGATCTTCATCCTCAATCTTGACATCGATATTTTCAAGATCAAGAATCAGCTTGTTGAACATATCTAATTGCTCAGCCAAAACTTTATCTTCACTCATCTTGAATGAATACAGAGCTTGCTTCAAGTAGAGGTGATTGACCAACAATTTGGTCACGTGCAAACTTTCGAGTTTCACCCATAACCCAAATGTCGCAGTCTTCTTCGAAACTTGTCAAAGAACCTTATCACCAAGGCTCAATAAGATGGTGTTGTGGGCTTTCTATACCATAGTCGTTTTCTCTTTGTCCGTTAACGCAACGTCCATAGCTGCGGCTCCCTTCAACGCTTATAAACAACCCTGCTGAACCAGTAGAGCTTTCATCTTCAAGCGCCATAGACCGAAATCATTCACTCCGGTGAACTTTTCAATCTCATACTTTGTTGACGGCGTCTTCTCCATGCTCACTGCACCTATTTTTTATGAAAAATGATACCGGGATAACAAAGTATGATCGGTTTCTCAATTAGCAAGAAATCCACAAGGGTAAGAAAAAAAGGAAACAAGAAGAACACAATGAAATTGGTTATAAACTGCTATTCTTTACTTTCTCTTTGAAACAAGATTACAAGTGTTACAGAATAGAAAATAACCTCTCTCACCCTAATTAGGATTTTCACCACACCCCAAAGATGGGAGACTAGCATGCTATTTATAAGAAAACTAACATACTAACCTAATGGGCTTTTACACACATACCCATTACACAAGCTAACTTAGGGAACAAGCTAAGTTAAACAATTGGGTTTACAACCAAGGCCCAATTCGACATGTTAATACTCCTAGCATACTTCGACTATAGCATGTGAACAGACTTCGACGACATGTTAAGATTCTTTTGAATTGTCGAACCAAGAAGCTACCCTTCGACCATACTAGAGTTCAATCCAATATCTCACAGTATCGTAGCACCATTTTCAAGACGTCTTGAGCACACTTCTATTGGTGCAGGAACACTCCTTGACTTGTGGTTTTGAACTCCATTCATAGAAAGTGTGATAAGTTTCCTAGGTCATACATTTCAAACTCTCGCATCAACTCAACTTTGCACCCTCTGATCCTCTCTTCATCAGATCTTGTGATTAGTAAATCATCTACACATAGACATATAATGATTCGAATGCTCATGACAGCATCATGGACATAAACTTCATGTTCTGAAACACATTTCACGATCCTTGCTTCGATTAGGAAGTTGTTTATTCTCTTACTCCAAGTCCTTGAGATTTATTTTAATCCATATAGAGTCTTCCTCAATATGTACACCTTGAACTCCTACCCTTTGATTTCGAATCATGGTGGTTGAGTGACATGGACTTCTTCTTCCAATGGTCCATTTAAGAATGTTTACTTAATATCCAGCTGGTCTATCTTCCATCCATGGTACGCTACAGTCAACATAACAATCCTGATTGTTTCTAATCTTGCTACAGGTGCATAAACTTCATTGAAGTCGATACCATATTTTTTGTTGAAAACGTCTTTCCACTAACCTTGTCTTATACTTAGCAAGCTCACCATCTAGCCTCAGTTTCAACTTATAAACCCACTTTACATTAATTGACTTCTTAATCGACCTGTCCATGAGCTCCCAAGTCTTATTATTCTCAATTGATCTAATCTTTTCTTGCATAGCCTCTAAATAGTTCGAGTCCTTCATTACTTATTTGAAATCGACTAGTTCTAAATCGCCCATCATTGCTTCTTCTATGATATCACCTTCTACATTAACTGCTTGATTTGGAAATCTTTCATAATCCGTGAGCCTTGCTGATTTAGTTCTTGCTCTGGTGGATCTTCTGACATTTTACGTAGGTGCTCCTATCTCTTGAGCTGGTACCTCTTCATTTAGCTCTTCTTCCTCTTCGAGCACACTTCTGATTGCGTCTTGTTCATCTTGAGATAAATGCTTAGTCCAATCCCAACTTTTTCCTTCATCTACTTGAACATCTCAACTTTCACTATCTTACCATCATCTGGTGAATACAATTTGTAAGCACCAGTTGAATGATAGCTTATAAAAACATTACTTGACTTTTATGACCCAGTTTTCTTCTCAATTATTCAAGTATATGTCTGAAGCACATTGATCCAAAGACATTTAAGTGACCAACACTTGGCTTTGATCTTGTCTAAGCCTCATAAGGTGTCTTCTCGACTATCTTCTTGGTTGGACATCTGTTTAGAATGTATATTAATGTCGAAGCTGCTTCACCCGAAAATCTCTTCGGTATTTCTTTAGCTTTCAACATGCTCCTGGTCATGTTCAGTATAATTCGTTTTCTCCTCTCAGCTATACCATTATGCATAGGTATATAGGGCACAATGATCTCATGGTTAATACCTATATTATTGCACTATTCTGCAAATTCTCTAGAAGTGTATTCACCTCCACCATCAGTTCTCAGTCTCTTTAACTTGCATCCACTTTGTTTCTCAGCGTGCAATTTAAACTTCTTAAATTGTGTGAGTACTTCACTCATCTTTTTAATGAGGTAAATCCATATATATCTGGTGAATTCATCTATAAAAGTCAAGAAATAGAAGTTACCTCTATTTGACCTTACCTTAAACGGTCCACACACATCAGAGTGAGCATGCTCAAGTTTTTCCTTCAACTTCATAGGCAAGTCATGCTTAAATGACTTCCTTGCTTGCTTAGCTCTGCAGCACTCTTCACATATCAGACTTGGCTCCTTTATCTGGGGTATATCATACACCATCTTAATTTGTTTGAGCATACTTAAACCTCTAAAGTTCAAGTGTCCATACCTTTGGTGCCACAGCCATTTCTTGTCTTCTGCTACAGTCAAAGCAAGATATTAATGATCAATTCCATTGATCTCAACCTTGAAGGTTTTGTTATCTGATAATGGTTCCATCAAGATCAACTTTCCTTCACCATTATACACCTTTATCAGATTTGCTTCCACCTTCATGCTATACCGTTTGGCTAGTAACTGGCCTATGCTTATCAAATTACTTTTCATTGAAGGTACATACAAAACATCAGTTATGGTAGCCTTTTAACCATTTTTCTTCAATACATCTATGTTACCTTTCCTTTCTGATGTAGCATATATGTCATCTGCAAATCTTATCACTTTCTTAATCGATTCATCTAACTTGATGAACCAGCTTTTATTCACAGTGTGGTTGTTGCATCCTGAATCCAGGTACCACATGTTGGTTTGTTCATCATTCGACTGAGTATGGCCATGAATAGCATATCATCTGAGTCACAGCCTCTAGCATGTGCGCATTGCACCTCTTCATTGCATGTTGCTCGTGATTCCTTCTTCTTTCAAAAATTTCGAGCATAATGACCAAATCATTGACATCTGTAACACTGTACCTCCCTCATGTCAACTTTCTCCCCTGAATACTTGTTGCCCATGAATTTCTTGGTTGAATCAGTGATTCTTTGAATCTTTCTCGACTTCTCGTCGTTAGCAAGAATTTTCCTCTGTTTTTCCTTTTCATTCCCAGACTTCTTGATGAATCTTACCTACAGTGCATGTTCAGCCACATTCTCCCTCTCTGAGTTCCTCTGCTTCAACCTCATCTCATGAGCTTCTAATGAGGCTTGAAGTTCCTTGAACTTCATCTCAACTTGGTTCTTGGGCTCTTCAGTAAAACTATTATGTAATCAAAGTTTGCAATCAGAGATCTCTACACTTTCTCAATCTTCTGTAAATCAGTGATTGATTCACCACAGGCCTTCATCTTGTTTATTAGCAGCACCAATCGTGACAAAAAATCTGAAACTGACTCATCTTTCATTTGAGTCATTTCAAATTGCTTTCTCAAAGTCAACAACTTCACTCAATTGAGTTTCTCATCACCATCGTACAACTTCTTCAATTTATCTCAGGCTTCTTTAGTCGTTTCTTCTTTGATTATCTTCTCAAATATATTCGGATCCACGCATTGGTGAATCAAGAATAGGGTTTTTCTGTCTTTCTTTATTTGTTCCTTATGCGTAGCCTTCTATACATCACTTGCATTCACTTCCAACGATGATACTCCTTCATTTATGATTTCACTCACATCTTGAAATCTGAATATGAGCTTCATATGCGTAATCCACCTCTCATAGTTTTCTCCTTTGAAAATCGGTAGATTTGCTGAAAATTGTGTTAATGTTATATTACCGTTTGTCATTACAGATTCTCTCTAAATCGCAACCGTGCTCAATGATACTAATTTGTTGGAACATAAAAGAATTTAGATTTTTGAAAGAGGGAAAAGAGGTTAAGAGATTCTTATGTAATTGATAGTGATGAAAATTTTTTTATTGATCGCACACAGTGCTTCGCAAAGTATGTGTTCCTTTTCAAGTTACAAAGTTATGTACAAATTATATTAAGGAGTTACAAATATGGGGTATTTATACACAGATAATTAAGTAACTAACTTGTGCTCCAAGTATTCTTAATAAAATTTCCTACAACAAAGTTTGTGACTTCCCGTCATCAACATAGATTCGACTACACTTAAAAGCACAACTTCAACCTCAACACAAAAGTTTTTGAAATACAACAGACAAAAGATTGAGTTGAACTTTATACATGATGGTCAACACCACGTGAAAGAGTCCAGCCACCGTCCTTAATCGGAGTCTATTTTCAAGGATTGAACCCTTAACTTTCTGTTAGTAGTAGTACTCCTATGGTGTCTCTCAACTTACCAGCCAATAACAGACGTGCTAAATACAAGTTGTTAATGACCAACGATTCTCTCAAGCTCAGAGTCATTCCGTGGTAAACTGATCCATGTTTATTACATTTACTCCAACAAATTACATGAATGGACGATTTATTTTTTGCCATTGCACAGTAAAACTCAACTCCGGCGTTCTACGTGTGATTTAAAAGTAGTAAAGAAAAACTACATCACTTAGTTAAAATACAAGAACAATTACAGCTACAAAAATTAAGGATTATAATAGGCACCTAATTACAAACAACCATACAAGCAGAAACTACAAATTTGAAGCGCTAAAGCTATTCACCAGCATTTTATAACATTTTTACAATGCTGCTTGTCATAATCTGGCATCACGAATATTTCGTAGCCATCTCCATATTCAAAATAGTCATTCTATTTACCAACCATAGATAGGATTTTCCACCTGTGGGGGCAAGAGATGAAGGTCTTTACAGTGCTGCTTGTCATAATCACGTGTCCCAGGTATTGCTCCGGTACATAATCTCAGGAACTCATTCCCAGTGAGACACTGGTGAGCGAATGCTAAGCCTCCATTTGCTAGTTCTGAAAGATTAGGCATTGATGCTGACTTGCCAATGAGCTTTCCTTTATCTCTACTAGATTGTACACCATCCTTTTCCTTGTTCAGGATTTGGTCAAGATCGGAATATTCCATAAATCTTTGAGTTGCAGCTTCCCAAGAAAGTTTATATCTTTGTTCAGGAGTGAGAGGATAAGGCTCATTTTCTAATGCTTCTTTAACTTTTGCTACAAAGTCTTCAGCTGTCTTGTAAATCAAACAATTGGGAAATGAGTTGAAGAACTCGTTTGATGGATGATCAGCACACACTACAAATTTTCCCATGGCAAGTGCCTCAGCAGTAGCTGTGCATAGCACATCACTGATGCTAGGATTTATAAAAACTTTGTACCTTCAATTAAGTTAATGAACAGTGTCAAAATAAAAAAGAACCAAATTCAATAAAAACAAGCTCTAAATTAGTGTATGGGTACATAAGCATGAACAATTATCATCTGTAGGGGAAGGTGCCTTTATGCGTACATGAAAAAACAAGCTCTAAATTAGTGTATGGGTACATAAGCATGAACTTTCGTTTTCTTAACATAGAATCAATAATCACCCAAAAGAAATCTACTTTATGATCACCCAAAAGAAATCTACTTTATGAAGATAGGAGAGGATGAAGGATAACTCAGTTCCATGTTGCAATAGATACAACTTCAAAGTTAATTTCCCAATTTTGTGTAGTATGTTTCAGAACAATGTGGAGAACTTTCCAGTGAATGTATCGTAGTTTAAAGTTTGAAGCTAAATTTTCAAGTTGGTCTTACCTGTGAAGGGAATCATCTGCATGATCTCTTCCTTTCTGAAAGTTGAGATTCAAATCCAACCTTCTAGCTGCACTCTGAACTTCATGAGCATCCTCTCCACTTCCAAAT
Organism: Lathyrus tuberosus; assembly: GCA_022829125.1. NCBI lineage: Eukaryota > Viridiplantae > Streptophyta > Magnoliopsida > Fabales > Fabaceae > Lathyrus > Lathyrus tuberosus. The sequence continues at coordinate 1,480,133 of JALAZF010000422.1, forward strand.
ACATCCATGTTGAAGCCATCAAGATCAGTCTTATGCTTTCCTAATAAATCTATCAACTCCTTATATCCCTTTGCCCATACCATCTTTCCCAAGAAATATGCCCCTTTTGTGAAAGCCTTCTGTCCTAGCTCTCTCTCTGCAGCAATCATTTCTCCAATTTTTAAGAACTTGGGATTCACACCATGAACGTTGCAAATTACAGAGTTGGGTAAATCCTGAGTAGCGGCCGAGAGACGAAGAACCTGAATATAAATCATAAGTAATTTAGTCCGTTTTTCCTTGTTCAATTCTCTTTAGATAACAGAACTCCATGAAATTTATCAATCAAATTACTATAATCATTTTAACTATCCCAAGTTAATTCAAGCTTACATGCAACGATGTTAAATTCTCATACCTTGTTACAGTACGATCTTGTAACCCAGTTGTTGATGTGTTTCACAAAGAATGCCTGAAGTGCCCCATTTTTCTCCCTCTTTATGTATTCTAAGTAATTGGTGTGGACAACGCCAACAACATGATTGAATTTATCCGTCCAACGTTTCCCATGATGATACCAATTCAAATGTTCTGGTTCTTCCAGGATAGCAATGTCAGCATCCCTGGATGGTATAAATTGAGAAGTATCTCCAGCAGGTAATATACTACGCCTTTCCTTTGAAAACTACATCCAAGAAGGGCAAAGTGTTAGTACTGACAATAATGATATAAAACATGATAGAATGTAGCCCACCAAGCAATTCTTATGTGAGCAAAAACAAATCAAAACATTAAGATAATACATTAAATTAAATTCAGCAAGGACTTTCCCTTTTTATTATGATTTTTATATATTTTGACCTTGTCATTGGATGTGCTTACAGGCAATGTGGTCTTAGAAGAATTACACTATAGCTAACAATATCAGAAAATTACCTTCCCGGGATAAAATGAAATTTTGAACTCCGCCTTAAAACCAGTTCTTTCCTCAAGCCAGTTGCGTATATAACCTTCTTGCTCTTCTGGGGAAGCAAAAGTGAGGTTGCTGGGATAAACTAGTTCCTGGTCCGATTTACAAAGCCATGGAACCAGCAGAGTGACTTTCTGCTTTTTAGACTGTGACAAATATGCAGCTCGAAATAGTGGGTTCACAGCTGTTCCCGTCATCCAAGGAAGACTAGCAGTTGTGACTATGGCAACATGTCTTTCATTGTTAGAGAAATCCTGCTTTGGACGGTCTGTCCAGAGTCCACCTTCATACCGGTGTCCTGTGCTCTGAAGGACACTGGCTATTCGCAGATCCAATTCATCATTTATGTTTCCATTCCCAAGTAAAGAAGATTCTTCCTCAGAAACAGACTGCAGTAGAAGTTGGTTCTTGCGTTTGCTATACAAGGTTTCAACTATCTTGTCGCATGTATCTGCAACAATCACAAATTTGGGAAATCAACAAAATCGAAGGGAAGATAAAGTAAAACAAACACTTGTAGACTAAATAGAAAGCTGTAAAATAGGAAAGACATAGTCCTGCTTACTCTCAAACATTCATGAACAGTATCAGGAAACATTTATTTTAAATATAATTTGATGGAGTAGAAAACAATATTGAAAATATGGGAAATTTATATGCACAATGTTTAAGAGGTACATTTTCAAACCAATGGTAAATTCATAAACTAGTCATGCTCTAAAGGATCCAATAGTTAAAATATAACCAACTAATTATGCAAATCTTACAAAAGAAATTTCAGAAAATGTAGATAATAAGTTTGTGATCAGATGCTTAATATTTTATTTGAGTATATTCTCTACATTAATTTGAAGATATTTTGATGGAGAGTACAAGATGATCTTGGATTAGTGAACTTTATATCATAAGCATGTTATACACATTGTATACTTTCAACCCAACAGCAAATTTTATGAAAATAGATATTATACAAAGTTATAGATCGATAGATTTTGGGAGAAGTTGAATGGTGAACAACTATAGAATGGGTGTTTTTAAAAATCTACAATTGGATTGAAAGTATGCGTATATGTTCATCAAATCTCCCATAAATCCAAGATTGTTTTGTTATCTCTCACATCGTATTAAAATAAGAGTATAAACTGTTTTACAAGCAAATGACTCTTAATCACACACTTGTATGAAACCATTGCATTGGTTTGTTTCATACAGCTGATTTGCTAGTAACACAGAAAATAATGCTTTGCCAAGAGTTGACTGCAGAGGTATTCCAGATTATTTGCTCACATTTTATTATTCTACGAAAATAAAGTTTTACAATGTTGAGAGTTAAAGAAAGGGGGACGAACTTGGTGATTTATGAAGACAAGAATGCTGAAACAGGAAAACGATTTCCATTGCAAGAGAAGATATTGCTAAATAGCATACATACTTTTAGATAAGATATATAAAGAAAGGGAAAGCATGGGCTGCATTGCAATGATATTCCATATAAGTTATTCATAATGAAGTACCTCGGCTGACTCCAAAAAAGGGCCCAGACTGTTTGACAAAGTAGGCCAGAAGTTCAGGTACATCCAGTGGTGGCACTTCCTGCAAAAGATGTGTGGAAATGTTAGCCATCGCTCATGATTCAGATTAAGACCCCAGGTTAATAAGTTGCGAGAAATATTGTACAAGAAGGTTGATGACATGTATAGAATTATAACATCCTTATCACAGAACCAATTATTTAAATAGACTCGCTACATCCCAAAATAAGCGTCAAATTTGTAAAAATAAATTGTCACAAAATATACTCCTAATTGAAATTTAAGTTTTTATCTTTCAATTGTATCATCTAATTAATACTCCTAACTAACTTGCTATTTCGCTCACCTTGCATTAATGATAATTAAAATATAGCAATAGTCAATAAGGATAACTTTGTAAAATTGATATTCTCTCTCTTTCAATTACCACATTTTCTTAACCAGTGTGAAAGTCTCAAGTATGATAGTTATTTTGGGATGGAGGGAGTAAAGTAACATTCATATGTATCCTTGAGAGGTTTACTCCCTATTTCTTTAGCATATCTTGCATACAATATTCTCTTGTGTCCCAACTAAATGTTTTTATGTCAAAAGTAAAACATAACATTATATGAAAACAATATACTAACAAAGAAAAATCTATACCCATAACTGAAGGAGGAATTTTCAGAAATTGAGCGAAGCAAAATCTAAAGAATAGAAGGATTTATATCTCCAGAGGGCCTAAGGATGCATGGACAGGTGTATTCGCTATTCTAAGAGGTATCATATACAAGCATTTTGAGTCATGCAAAGTTAGAGTCTTCCAATTATGTTCAAGTTTTTCTTTTTTTTTTCTCACACAAATGCCCTATATTCGATCAAGCAAATTCATATACAAACCCAAAAGAAACTATACAAATTACAGTGTACATACAAACCTTTGACTCTTGGGGTTCTTTGCACATCGATTTCTGCAAGTAAAAAAAGAACATGTCAATTATCGAAAAGAAATCGCTTAATGAATCTATGCACAAAAACATATGTCATAAAAAGAATAAAACGTATCGCCAATATCCGCATAAGAGACACTTAAACTAACAAATCATATGTATGAACTTGAGATATAATTCACTGAAAATAAACAGAATAACAGATATATCCACTATAACATCAGCACCACCAACCTACAAATCGATTGGACACACTTCTGCTGCACAGATAAATCATCCCCAAAATGTGATTCTTCAAACGATAGTGTCAAGTATTATTTTCATTCAATTCATTAAAACAAACAGTAGCAGCAGCAAACAAAATATAAAACTCTGACCAAGTAAAAATTAAAAAGAGTCCCTTTCTAAAGTCCCAAATTCTTCATTTAAAATCGACGAAAAAGACTAATTTTATTCTGTAACAAGTAACTGCCAGTGACAAAACATATGCAGTCTCTGAACAACATAACTACTTAATAATTCCTTACCCAAAAATTGCTAAAGGGAGAAGAAGTACATACCAAGCTAGACTTAAGTTTCTCAAGAAATTCACTGTTCTTAAACCCATCAAAAATTTCCACAGAAGATCTTCTCTTCTCAAACTCTCTAATTTTAGTTTTCAAAGCTCGAATCGGTTCCCAATCCCTAGTTTCACTCTCACTCTCCCCTTCCCAAAACCCTAACCTTCTTCCCTTAACCCCTCTCTCAACATCCACAATCCCATCCCCAAGCTCCTCCGACACAATCGCGTTCTTAATAGCAGTCAAATCAATCCGAATCGTCGCCCTAGGTTTCCACTTCTCCAGAACCTTCTTACTAAAATCCGGCGACGAGTAAGCCCTGCGAATCTCCGACAACTTCGGCTGCAATTTCTTCACGAATTCGATCTCCGCCGGCGGCAAAGAACGCATTGCCGGGACAGAAAACCCCGGAGCAGCCGAATTGATGAAATTCTCAAGCTCACGGTCAAACGACGTGGCTAGGTTTTTGAACGACTTGGCTCGGTCTTTGATTAAGCGTAGATCCGCGTCTGTTGAGTCGCGAAATTCTCCCCAACCTTTGGAGAAGAAGGAAAACGCGCTTGAAGGTTGATGCTGTGTGGCCATGGCATCAACCTCAACGGAAGAAGAGGTTCGTTCACGTTCGTATGGTTTCGTTTCTATTTGGAGTGCGAAAACACGAAATGCGAAACCAATGTGTGAAGAAGAAGAAGAAGATGGTAATGATAGTTTTAACGGTTGAGATTTAGGGGAAATTTCTGGAATTCCACGTGGGATATTATGGGTTGTCGACGAGGGATTTTATTGGATGACATGGATATATCACGTGCTTTGTTGATAAATAGCGCCATGATTTTGGAAGGAAGAATATTCGAGTGAAATATACGGTTAATAAACAAGGCAAAAAACACGCGTTTGGTTAGTTAGAGAAAATTGTAAAGATGGCGGCAGTATTGGAAGTGGGAATTCCTAGACTTGTCACACCACTTTTTGTCTTGGGAAGTAAACGGCTATGAATTGCAATGCTATCTCATCAAGGGAAATCTTTGTCAAAGGCCTCTTGTATTTGTACTTCAAGCTAAGTTATCTCTAGGAATTAGATAGAGATTTTGTTTTGTTTTTTGAACTTCTATATGTCCCTTTTTTTGCTTTTGTTTTTAGTAATGGTGATAAAGGTAGGAAAAATGTTTGAGTTTGTTTTAAGTTTTTGAAAGGTTGTATATGTTAGTTTTAATTTAATTGTGATAAAATAAAGATGGTTAGATAGATTATAGTGTAAATGTAATTTAGCTATGACAAATTTGTTATGATATCATATTTAGTTATTGTCACGTTATTTGTCTTTGACGTGAGTTTGTGGTCGATGTTACATCGCCCTTATATAAATAGTTGTCAGTCCGCCAACGTCAAAAGGTAGGGTCTATTTGAGGAGGTTGCAGAAGGTCGTCATTGATATATCCTAATTTGTCTTTGTCTGAGATATACATCTCGACCACCTGGGAACATCTCGACCACCTGGGAACGAATGGGATAATTGTTGCCATCTAAGTTGATGTTAATCGGTGCCACCTTATGGTCAGAACTAATTTGTGAAGGGGTTGAACTACGGTTTAAAACTTCTATCATTTTCGTTGTTAACACACACACACACACACAGGAGATCAACTTTCTTCAAAAATAAGTTTTTTTAATTTACTCTAAATTATAGCCTTTGAATTGCATCTAATCTAATGGTTAGATTAGCCTTTTACTTAATTGACTATTAGATTAGATTAAATACAAAGACAATGATTTGGGTTAAGTTAAAAAAAAAAACTTACTCTTGAAGTAAGTTGATTCCCACTCATATATATATATATATATATATATATATATATATATATATATATATATATATGTGTGTATAACTTTATTTCTAATTATAACCAAAATCAGGATAATTAATAGTTAATAATTATATTCCCAATTATAATTTTTATGATATTAATGGACAACTCACACCAAAATTATTATATAGTGCTAATGTTTTTTCAAAAATTCTGTAAGATTATTTGAATAGTTTTATTTTTTTTAGTATTGTTTTTTTTTTTTGTGTATACAAAATTTTATATATATATATATATATATATATATATATATATATATATGTGTGTGTGTGTGTGTGATAATGCTATTTTTATGTGAGAATATGAGAATAATTCTTATTCATTAGATTTAAAATAAATGTGTGTGATTATGTGTTATTTTTATTCTCAATCAATTTTATCTCTTCTCTATTATTAAAATAAATGATTTAAATTAAAATATTATATTTTTGACTATTAAAATTCTCTCTCCTCGCACTATTTATTTTAATCTAATGTTTTAAATTCATTTTTATGTTTTCATATAAAAATAGCATTCTCATATATATATATATATATATATATATATATATATATATATATATATATATATATATATATATATATATATATATATATATATATATATTGTGCACATCTATTGTGTTAAGGATAGAGAGGTGTATCATCAAGTTTGTGCACATCAAATTTGTTAAGGATAGAGAGGTGTATCATCGTGTGGTGGCTATTCTATGACCATCAAAGATGGCTTAAAAATCTCCGTCAAACTAAGATAATAAGTAGCACAAAGAAATGTAATCTTATCTGAATTGATTAACTAATACATGCAAGGTATAATTATTAAACTAGTATACTAATAATAATGCGTGCAAACAAGTAATGATCTAATGCATGACAGAACGATTGATTCTAACAGCAACGGTAAGGAGCAAAACAACCATCCACGTTTCTCTCTCCCACTCCCTTGCACTTTTTCTTGTGAACAAACAAGCAATATGGGTTTTAGCTTTTCAAAACATCCAATGAATTGCGTAAGAAAAATGGAAACACTTGAAAGATACTCTACCGATGCAAACATTGCTCACGTAAACTTAGGTAGATGTTTGTTGACTTGTCTACAAGGCGGTTTTGGATATACTCCTATTTCTTTTCTTTCTTTTTTTTTTATAATAATAAAACACTTTTTTGAGAAAGAGAGGCACATAGTTTAACATTTTAATGATAATTTTTTTTTTTAGCAAAACACCTTATTCCGCTGAGGAATCATAATTAATCGGACACTAGAGATTGTGAGATGCGATGGTAGACTTGAGCTTTCGAAGCAATGGAAGAGAAGCTGACTTGCAAGATTAACACTCAAACATTAAAGTTAATTTGTGAGTAAAATGAGTGAATGGAATTTGAATTTGAATGATTTACTTGAGAAATGTTGTGCTTCCCCTTTATATAATGGAGTTGTGACATGGTGGATTGATGTTTTCTTTGGGCTGCAACTGCATAGTCTTTTGGCTGGTTCAAAACAATTTCCCCCAAACCCTTTGCCATTGTTTTGTAGTGAGAGAGCTTTTGTCGCATTCACCCTTTCGTGCCTTCTACATTCCGACTTAAATGGAAAGCCAAGAGGTGACATTGATGTCCTTGAGAATTCACGCCTTAAACACGCCCCTTGTTACAGATGTATTTTCGTAGATTCTATCATAATGATCTTTGAAAACATAAATACTTGACTATTTCCTTAGGCGATCTGGGGCGTTCGTAGTTCTTATTATTTTTGGGTAAGTCACCACATGATCTATGAAGATTCGGTTCTATAGTTTCTTGAGATGTTGCCTTTACTTCTTTGTTATTATTTCCATAACATATTATTTTATGTAGTCGAAGGAAGTGATGCATATCATGAAACAATAATCAAAAGAAGATGTTGTTGGACAACTGACTTCAAACACAAAAGGGGGGGGGGTGAATTGTGATGTATAAAATTCACGATTGATTATAGGATTTTGTTACTTAACCAACAAACTGTGTTAGGATTCTTTAAGATTGAAGTAAATTGAGCAGCAAATTGTAAAATAGTAAAGTAAATTGAAAAAATAAAGAGATAAGGGTGTAGAGAGATTGCACCAGAGATATATCTAGATTCGGCCGAATGTTTGTCTACTTCTGTCCCTAAGAGTAGGGATGACAATTGTACCCATCCTCAGTGGATACCCGCAAAATTTACCCATAACGGGTAGGGTAAAAACCCATAAAATGGGTACAGGTACGAACAATTACCCACTAAAATAAGCGAATATGGGTGCGGGAACGGGTATCTTAGTACCCAGCACGCCCTATACCCGCACGATATATATTTATGTATTTTTATTTTTTATTATTATGTACATATGTTAATCAAACAATTTTATTAAATACATCACTATTAAATTTCTACGCATTTGAATATAAATATTTGTTTATTTCTTAACTCAACGATAACATCCTCAAATTTTGTTAAATATTGTTAAAAAATTAAAATGACATGATAAAATATAATTGATTGATCATTTTTTATTAGAAATGCGGGTAAACGGGTATGGGTACCTGGGTACTTAGGTATTCATAGGGTACGAGTACAAACGTTGGTGCCCACGCGGGTATGGACTCGGGTACGAGGATTATTTTTAAATCGCTGGTTTGGGGACGAGTATTATAGTACCCTGCCCATTGCCATCCCTACCTAAGAGATATTCTCGAGATTTTAACTGTAATACCCCGTATTATTTAAATACTCAATTGGATATCAGATGAGCTTTTGTGTGCTCTATCTTTGGTTCATTAGATTTATGGAATCCTCTGAGTACTTTAAGTATTGATATTTTGGATCAATAGAGCAACTGATGAACTCTGAAGAGGTCAATTATTTAATAAAGGGACAGATCAATGTTTACTTTAATTCAAGAAAGGATATTATGGTAACTCTAATAATCAATCATTCAGTGTCAGACGATAAAATATCAATTGGAGATATTTTACTCTATTGGATTATATTATATAATATTGGTATTATTTATATATATATATATATATATATATATATATATATATATATATATATATATATATATATATATATATATATATATATATATATATTTTTGGAAAGAGAAAGAAAAGAAGAAGAGAGAAAGTGGAGAAAGAGGAAGAAGAGAAAAACTCATGGATCATCATCTTCATCTTCTTCAAACTCCTCTTCGATTATCAGGTGGGTTCTAGATAGATGCTTTAGTTGTAGAGTTTCTTGAGTTTTAGAGTTAGGTTTGATATTGTGAGAAAATGAGTAATCTTGCTAAAATCATGAATCTAACGGTTGGAAATCGATATAAATTGCGTAGTATAATCGTAATATGCATATAAACACTGTTGATACTTGTTTTGGTTGTTTGAAAGTGTTTTGGTTTGGAAAAGTTGAATTTTAAGGCTTGGGAACCATGTAAAACGCAAGCAGAATTTCTGCTTCTGGTGCAGAGCGTCGGGCGGTACGTAGAGCACAGGGCGACGCAAAGCGTGCGCCTCTGCTCCGCCGAGCGATGGCCAAGGGGCGCAGCGTGGAACGCTTCTGTAACTTTTAAGTTTTTAGCAAGGGTCTTACGCCTCTTCTTTGCCGGGTGAATTAGAGGCTAAGGGGGCACCGCCGGGCGAAAATGGTACCGCCGGGCACTCCTGAGAGTTTTTAAATAACTCTGTTTTCTTTAAAAATCCATAACTTTTGATTCGTATACCCGATCTAAGCGTTCTTTATACCGTTGGAAAGCTATGACGATCCTCTACCTAATAAAAAGTGAAAATTATGGGTATGATGTCGGATTAATTATTTAGTGGAAAATGAATGAAAATAATGTTTATGTGATATGTTGAAAATCCATATCTTTTGGGTCGTAAATCCGATCGAGGCATAATGATAGCTGGTGTAAAGCTGTGAAAATATCCTACGGGATAAAATTGAAAAGTATTGATTTTGATACCCGACTAAATGAATCGGAGGGAACCCGAAAAGTGATGTTTTATGTGATATGTGATTATATGTGTTTACTTGTAATATTTGTGTTATGACATGTCTACATAATTGTTGTTGAGTATGAATGAACGAATATGCATGCTTAAAATGAATTAGGAAGAGTGAGAAACCTTGCCCCAAACAAAATGATATGATTCTAGGTTGTGACTAGAAATTGATAGAAACTCTAGATGGTTATGCTCGTGCATTCGATGTAGAAAGATGCATCATTGACGAGTAGTGGTCTAGAGTAGAGAATCTAGATGGCGATGCTCGTGCATTCGATGTATAGATGTGCATCCTTGACGAGTAATGGTCTAGAGGAGAGTGAGACACTAGTATGAAACATGTGTGTGAACCCTGTGTTCTTTGTGAAAGGCAAATGTGGCCTTGTGATTGTCGAATACAATCACGTTTGCGTGTAAGATCACGTAATCGTAACTATTTATCTTGAGTTGGAGTTTCATGAGTCTCGAGCTCCTCTAAAACGTATGCATGACTACTTGGCAGGTTTGATTCCCGCGTGTGAGTACGAATGGCGCCCATGGAGCGTATGCTTGTGACGGTTAATGGTCTGTGTGAAGTGACGGTTCATAACGGTTAACGGCCCGTAGAACCCGAATCCATTCGTATGTCAAGTAGGTTACAAGGATCCATGACTCGGGTTGACTTCTAGACGTAGAAGCAGACGGGAAAAGGGGATGCCTTGGTACAGGTTATCGATTAGTGATATTTTGAGTTAGTGAACTCATGACATGTTTCCATATAGTGTGAGATTGTGAACTCAATGTCATTTCCCTTCCCCTTGACTTGAGTTAGGATTTGGCTAGAACCCTGTAAAGCCGAGAGAATCCATAAGATAGGGAACTCACTGAGATTTGATGTATCTTACCCCACTATTGTTGATTATTTTCAGGAGGTATTTGCAGGTATGATTTTACAAGTGGAGCTATGCTTGGATGTTTCAAGAGAAGCTTAGTTGAGCTTATTCCGCTGTGTATTATTTTCTTGTACAATGAGGAATATTGTACCTTATTCTTAGTTTTTATTGTTTTGGCTAGTTTCCATATCTTGTGCCATAAGTTGTATTATGTTTTTATAATGGTCAAGTATATGAATTATGCCAATAGACACTTATGATGATGTCAGTACCAAAAAAAAAACACTTGTATGGTATTATTCTAGATATGTATTATACAGGGCGTTACATTAACTATAGACTTTGAGCTTTTACAAGTTATTCCCGTAGACGTTAATACAGTCTGATCTTAAGATTTTACATGCTTATCTTAAACCAATATGAGAGCTTTTACCTCGGATAAGTTAAAGAACCGTTTAGGGATTTTCCAGACTTATCTCAATAACCAAACAAAACTTTTCCGGCAAAGCTCCAGATACCAAAACCTAGATTTTATGACTGGTTTATCTAACGAACCAAACTAAATTTCCCAAGAGTATCGCCCTCCCGAGAATTATAACAAAAGTAAGACCCATACAATTTTTTCTTCACGAGTAGCATTTCACTCAAAAAGCACCAAGGCAACTTTAAGTGAAAGAAAATATATATATATATATATATATATATATATATATATATATATATAGAGAGAGAGAGAGAGCTAAATTATAAAGAAAATGAGAAGCTTCAGAAATTGGTGTAAAATGAAGAGAAGGCGACCCACCTTTACATAGGAGATGATAAAATCAAAAAGGGAAATAATTCATGAGCCGTTTTAATGTCCTAATCGATTAGCTTCTTATCCCAATATATTAGATGGCCAAATTTAATCGATTACCTTTTCCCAAAATGGAAAAATTGGATAAAGTCATTACAAGTCATTATGATATTTTCCTAATCGATTGTTTAATCATTTAGGCCTCCTCCCAATCGATTGGCTTAATTTTCCAATTGATTGGGCAGTTCAAAAAAAAAGTATTTCCAATCGATCGACTTAAGGCCCCAATCGATTCGATTGTTCAAAAAAGCCTTTAGAAGAAAGTAGACAATTTCGTAATTACTTGGCTCGGCCTTGTAAACATTTTTAAGAGATAAAAGAGGTTTGAATAATTTAAGTGTGTGTGTGTGTGTGTGTGTGTGTGTCGGTTTTCTTAGTAATTAGGAGTTATTTCCTTACTTTTACAAAACTTTGGTTACTTAGACAGACATGACCTGGAAAACTTTCACACTTCCTCTCTTTCATAACTCTGAGGCTTCCAAGATTCTTTTCCAGATACCTCGATCATATAAGCACTTCAAGAGAATCTCGAGTCTATTTTCTTGATGAGGCTCGAGATGTTTTCCAATTGGGTCATCATGATCAGATAGTTAAAAGCTATTGCCACTGACTTCAACAACCGTTAACGTTATCGTCATCAAAACTTCAAAAAGGATCTTTTGCATGCTTATCAAATTTATACCTGTAAACAGATAGATTCGCATTTCCCCATTTTTTGATGATGACAACACCTCTTTCGGGGAGGTGGTAAAAGAGAAATCGATAGATATACATTTGAAGTCATTAAACTCCTCCTCAATTAAGTAGAGAGTATAATCTACTCCCTATGAGGGTATACTTCTCCCCATTTGGCATGATAAAAAAGGAAGAAAACAAAAAATATCACCTTGATCACATGTTGGGTTGGGTAAAATGTAAGGGTGTTCGCGGTGCGGTTTGGGCGGTTTTGACGCTAAAAATTATCCGAACCGCAAGAGAAAAAAGCATACGGTTTGGTTTGGTTCGGTTGGCTTTTAAAAAAAATCTGAACCAAACCAAACCAAACCAATGCGGTTTGGATTGGTTCGGTTGGTTCGCTTTTTTACAAGATTTTTATTGAGTGATATTTACATATATAGAGAACACCATAACTTTGTGTTTAGTCATTCACACATTGCCAAATAACAACAAAACTCATCATATTTAGACAAAAAGTTCTCATTCAATATACAAAAATCAATTTAAACAAAAGTGAAAAAAATAGTAGCATAAAACAATATCAAAAATATTATAATAAAACAGAAAATAGAGGAGAAGGGAGATTAGAGAAGATGAAAAAGAAAGAACATAAGAGATGTGAGATTAGAGAAGAAATGTGCGATAAAAATATAATTAGAAGAGATAATAGTAACATAAAAATGAGAAAATAAAAAAGAAAAAACATGTGAGATGAGAGATTAGTGTAGAAGAGGTGAGACGTATATGACAAAGAAGATGAGAAGAATGTGCAATACTATTAGGAGAGATTTGAGAAGATTAAAACTGAAAAGTTAAGTGTGAGTAAGAGAAAATATTTGGTAATTATAAGGTTAAGGCATAATGGGTTTAAGTTTTGGGTTAGATGTGGGATAAGTGAAGTTTGGGTTGTAACATAATGCGGTTTGGTTTGGTTTAGTTCGGTTTGCAAAATACAAACTGCAAACCAAACCGAACCGTGCGGTTTTGTTAAAAGATGGCCCGAACAAATCCGAACCAAATGCGGTTTTTTGCGGTTTTGGTTTGGTTTGGTTTGGTTTGTGGTTTTCTATTGGGTTGGTTTGGTTTTGAACACCCCTAGTAAAATGAGCGAGTTACCTGATAAAGAGATGAGCAAGGATATTCTAGAGTGAGACACAGATAAGTAGGACATGATATTATTTTTTTTCTCCATGGATGGTAGCATTCAACTTTAAGATCAAATGATAGGTAAGCTTTTGAGGAATCCCCCTTGATTCTTTCTCAAACAAAACTTAAAAAGTCTTTGAATCTTTCTAAGCCGAGAAGTAATTATGGAATATGTTTCTTTCTTGCTCACATTCCTTTCAAGAGATAATCATTTCCCTTACGAAATCTTTTGGATAACCTTTTTCATCCTCATTAGGCGTTAGGCTAATATTGGGCTCTAGGCATACTGTATTTGGAACCCCTTTGCTTCAAAAGGACTTAAAACTCAACCATATGTTAGTAGAAAATAAATTTAATTGACTAAGCAGTTAATAATTCACTTACTAGAGAATCAACCTGAGTTTTATAGTTTTTTAACCTCTATTAAGTGTATTACCTCAAAATCTCAAGGTAGCTTGAGAAACTTGCCCTTTCAAGGGAACAACAAGCCATCATCGATTTTTCTTCTCTACGAATCGTTTGTTGCGAGATTTGGTTCAACTTTAGAACTGATAAATCCATTAAAAATTTATCATCTTAATCTTCTAGTAGGTTCCATGATCACAGTCGTTGAATGATACCATCAACACTTTGATCATATCTATTGAAAAACGCCATTAACGTCTTGATCAAAGACATCATAATTAACAAACGCTATTAGGTAACCACTTCTTCTTTTACACCCGAGATATTACTGAAGCTCTCCCACCTTTATATTTTAATCAGCATCATATCAGAGGCATCCTTGCTAAAGGAGTGTTGAGATGTAATTCCCTTAGAAATTTCTCCTTTATTATTTTAGATGGGATGACCCGTAATGGTCCTCCATTTTTAAGATATACATTGATCTCTAAGTTGAATTATTTAATTTTAGTCTCTCCATTTAGGGCTTCCTCTTATCTTTGATATTTTTCTTTCCCTTAATAATCATATTCCAAGGATGTTCTTTCAAGGATACCTGCATAATTAATAATCTCTACTTCTACTTACTAGGAGTTAGTTTACAATAGGTAATATGTATGAGTTCTTCTATAGTCACGATGTTTTTGAAATGAATTTTAAAGATTTTACATTAAGGATTTTAAAGACCATGCATAGAGAAGAACTAGACATACTCTATTACCTTTATTACACAACTTACTTAATATAAGTAACTTCAGCGATAAATCTTTAATCAATTAGAACAACTAAAGGGTGAGATTAGGGATCTTAATAAAAATAATAGATTCAATGACTTTGTCTTGTTGTTATTATGCGAAGAGATTTATTCCCTCATAAGAGTGGAATAATAAAACATATTTATTTCTTCAGTTGTGTGACTTGAAGAACAATTAACGATATCATCTACATCACAGTTTAACTTTTCTACCTTTGGTATCCAAATATTTCTTTCTCTTTTTACATTCACAATGCTCTTTATAAAAGTATGAAAGAGGATGTTCATATTTACTCTCATGGTTTTTCTTAATAAAATAAAACATGGCAATATGACCTTTATTACAATAGTTGCATTTTCGAAGTATTTCAATGAGAGGTGGACTTAGTATTGAAAATTTTACTATCGCTTTTATAGTTGTTCTTAGGTTTATAACCAAGATCATCCTTATTGTAAGATACTATTTGGTTTCCTAACAAAAGATTCAAGTTTTCTCTTCCTTTAGTGAATTTACTAAGTATATTTTGAAGATCATCAATTTTATTTTTCAAAATATTACATTGATCACACTTGATAGATTTATCTAAGACTTCGTGAGAGAAGGAAGAGTTTTGAATTAGATCATCTTGTCTCTCTCGAAGATTTTCTATTTCTTCCAACAAGTTTTTATTTTTCAATGCAAGGGAAGGGATAATATCCTTGGAGACAGAGATAATGTTTTTCTAATTTACTTGTTTCTTTTGTTAGCTTTTCACAAATGCAAAATAAATCTTGATAAGAAACGTGAGATTTATCTCATCGTCTTGATGATTTTCCTTCAGACAAATGTTTGCTTCTTCCTTATATCTTTTTAAAGAACGTATATTTACATTGATCTATGTTTTAATCACAAAAAATTACAAAAATATTTTATTTTATTCACTTATTTGTTTTTTTGTTTTAATCAAAAAATACAAAAAAATGTTTTAATATTATTTTTATTATTATTTGTTAGCTTAGTGATTAAGAAACGAATCAGAGACTATTTTGTATGATTTTTTCACATAAGTAATATTCTGATTTCTTTTGATTATGATTTATCATTAATTGATTTTATTTCCTTTTATTTTAACAAAGTTTTTTTAGTATAAATAATAGTCAAATTTTCAATGACAAAGGAGGAGAAAAAAAGCCGCAATATCCCCAAATTACATAGAGAAAAGCCAAATTAGTACCGAAAAAACCAAAAAAATAATAATCGATATTCATCATCTTCCCCATTACCCTCCTCCAACAACCTTCGTCATCTTCCATTAAATCTAAAACTCAAAATTTTAATAGAAAATAAAAAACAACAACACACAAATCAAACAAAACAAATCATAAACCAAAATCAAAACGGAATAATAATCTTCGCCAGAAACAACAACCTTGGCCGAAAACTTTTTTGTTGAAACACCCCTTGCCGGAAAAGGATCCACATCACAACATCTCCGACAAACTCGCGTCTCACACCACAGTACCACGTAGCCAACGACGCGTCGCCGTTCATAAACGTGTTCGGTCACAGTTGCGGCCAACTCCGATCATGAACTAACACCACCACGCCGCCGATCTCCATCACAAACTGCTTGTGTTCGTCGGCCTTGAGGTTTGTTGTTTTTCAATTCCTCATTCATATATTTTTGGCCATTGTTGTTGTTATTTTTTTTTTAAGTTGTTGTTAGAAAGAGAGTAAGAGGAAAGATTGAAGAAAGTCAGGGCCTCTTACTTCTCTTTCTTAGTTGTAAGTTTTGTTTTAATTAATAAAAAAAACAATGATAATAATAAGAATAATTTTTTTATCTTTTAAGGTTTTTTTGTATTGTTTTTATTTATTTATTTATTATTTATTTTATTAAGTGTCAAATGTCACTATTTGATTGGCCAGTTTTAAATAAGAGGGATCCTGTATAAGAGTCCTTATGGTAACTTACATGTCCTAGCCATTCTAATGTAATACAAACAAACACTTCATTTCGCCAGTGCGCGACAAAAAAAACAATGATTAACCGAATGTGATGATGACAGTCTGTCATTGCATGAATTCGATCAAAGAAATAGATCAAAACAACTTAAAGAGGAGCAAAAAGGAAGAAGGAGCAAAAATGAAGAAAGACCAAAAAATGAGGAAAAATAGCTAAGTGTGAAGAAATTGGACTTAGTGAAATATCAGGTGAAAATGGGAGCAAAAGTGTGCAACTACTAGAATAATCACGCGCAGCATCGCGCACGTGATAGGGAAGACATGGTTGCATCGCGCGCACGATGCAGGTCATCGCGTGCACGATGACCCCTTTTTCTGGGCTTTTTTGATGTGTTCTGACCCATTCTGAAGGCTTTTTAAGGGAATTTTCTGTACTTTTTCAAGGGTTACGAAATTTGGCACGACAAGTACGAGTTTTACAACACCAAAAGTGATTTTTGAGAGCATTTAGAGCCATTGGAGGACAATCCTTCAAGGGATCTCATATGTAATTCTTTTAAATTGTTTTTGCCATTTTAATATGAATTATGAGTAACTAAACTCCTCTAGTTTAGGTTGTGTTTGATGAACCTGTTTCAATATTGTTGGGACATATTGATTTGACTTTGCTTGAATACTTTGATCTATAATTCTACTCAATTGATTCATGTTCGTAATGCTTTTTATGTGAGATACTCTATTAATCTGATTTTGGATACATAGGGAATAATGACCTTTATTGTATGTGTTGGACCTAGGGAAATTGTTGTGCTTACGCTGGTTGAATAGGAATAGGAGACCCCGAGTAGTGGCTAGTGAATTAACATTCTGTTGCATTGCTTAATCCTACTTACGCTGGTGGACTAGGTGTCATACCCTAATTTTTAACCCTAAGATTCCACCTCATTCACATTATTTGCATGACATTTAGAATTACATGTGTGTGTGTATGTGTGTGTGTGTCTTTATGCATCACTAACTCATTACAAATATAAGAAATATGTGCTTGATTGCTTTACAAGTTAGGTTGTGCCTCAAGATGTTTAAGATGATGATTTGCCAGGGATTGGTATGATCTTCAACATCTCAAATCTCTCATTCATTCATTCATGAATATCAAGAGTTTCCCTTCATCAACTATCAAGTACAAGATTGCATCATTTCAAACTCACCAAGCTTCAAGTTCATCAAATGCACCAAATTAGGGTTTTTGATTGAGTGAGGCTTAAAATTGACTTTTTCATCGGAGGATGATCCTACACTTCAAAACATGATTCAAGGGCCTCAAATACATCTTTTAAGACCATTCAAAAGATCCTAATTTCCCAAGAAGCTTGATTCATTGGCAATTACAAAGTTGAATTCATCTGATACAAAGTGAAACAATTGATCAAGTCAAAGCCTAATTTTTGGCATCTTTGGGCCAAACATGATTTCCTCAAGTAAAATATCATGAAAATATGATTGTTGGATGCATTTGATCATGATCAATCAAGAAAATCAAAGAAAATATCAAAATTGCAAAATTAGGGTTTTGAAAATTTCACTAAGTTATGAAAATCCTATGATTTTTGCTCTACTTCCCAAGTTCATAACTTCCTCCTCAAGCAACCATTTTATTTGCTCCAAAGACCAAATTGAAGATCTTGCTTCATACTCCGACTTTTCCCTAGGGGGTGGATTCCAAAAAATGCATGGATAAAGAGATATGAGGCCATAAAGTGGAAGGTTCATTAATTTTTGAACAAAACCACTTAGAAAATTTTTCACCAAGTTCTGACCTTGACAAGTAACCAATTTTATGGGCATTTTTCACCATGATCCCAATTGAACCAAGAAAAGTTGTCAACATGAAAGTTGTAGAGGATGTTTCAAGATTTCTAAAAAGTCCAAGAAAAAAGATTTATCTTACTTGAGCTAGAAGTTATGATTTTTGCTAAAGGCATTGATGAAGCTGAAATTCAAGACAGATTCTTGTGGCACACAAGTTAGGGATCACTTTCCCAATCTTATCTCTGCACAAGATCAACATGAATCTTGTAGTATCCCATAAGATCTTAAAGATAGTACCAAATTTGCTGAAGTTCTATCCCTTTGCATAGTAGAAAACTTCATCCCAAGGCTTGAACTTAAGTTTTGGTTTAGTGCATTAAGTGAAATGCCAAAATAGTCAAGAAACTTTTCCACCAAGTCAAGAATTTGGTTAAAGCATCAAGACTAAGTTTCAATCTAAATGACGGCGGTCCAAATTGTCAAGATTTGATCATGCCTAGAAAGGAAGCTACTTGTACCTTGGCATTTAAGTTTTGAAACATGTCATAATTCATTGGATAATAAGATGCATCTTGATCCAAAATTTTCCTCCAAAAAAACTAACTTGTTTTTCTATAAATAGAGGTCATTTCTGATCATTAGAAAAACACAACAAGACCCCAAAACCTCTCCACATCAGAATTGCATATTCTTGCCAAATTTCAAAATCCATCAAAGTGAAAACTTGAATTTCACAAACCAGTCACTAAACCTTCATTCCAACACTTCAAACACATCTCATACAACTTATCCAAGCTTCTGAAACACTTTAAACATCACTGAACCATCCATAACCAGAAGTTGAATTTTCATATCACCATTATTACACAACTTGCAAGAACTTTTGAATTCTTCCTTGCAATCATTTTCCATTCAATCTCAGCATCCAAACACCTTCTATACACTTAATATAAGTGATCCAAAGCCTTGAAATACATATGTAACACCTCAATCCATAAAATCATATCTCACTTTCTTCCAACTGCAGTTTGATTCGGATAGGGAGTTCTAGAGGGTCTCAGCTCAATTCAACCACTTCAACATATTCCTTGGAGGTCAAGGAAGCTTTTAGGATCATCACATAGCTTATGTAACAACTCCAAGTCAAAACACGATTTCACTTTGAAGGTAATTTCCTCATTTCTCAAACTCTATGATTCATGCATCATTCTTGATCATTTGAGTTACAAACCTACTTGTCATGATGTAAGGATCATTTTCCTTATGTTAATTGCTATGTATCTATAGCATATAGGATTTCATGTTTGATTTTCTAGTTTTAGGGTTTTGTTGTTCTTGTGTGATAATTTAAATTCTAGGCAAAATGAATACAATTGATTAATACCATCATGATCCTCATTAAAATCCAAGCAAAATTCATGTTTACATCTTTGCATTTCATCAAGTATTGAGAGAGATACGATTTCCAGAAAATTGAAAAATGGTGGAAGATGATGAAGACGATGATGGCGCCATTTTGATATTATTAAATTGATTTTAATATTTATTTTCATGGTTTCATTTTAAAACCTGAATAGGCATTGCACCATGGTGGTTATTGTGTGTGCTAGCGAGCTCAAGGTCTGGGGTTCGAATCCCCCTTGCCCCATACCTTTTGTATTTTATTTTTTTGTGATTTCAACTTGAAACTTTCATATATTATGTAATGCTTGAAGTATATAGACACCACATAGCGCGTGGACCTGTGGCTAGTGTTTTAGGCCGATCACCATAAGGGCACAGGTTCAAGCCTTGTGGGAGACATCCTTTATTTTATAAACACTTATTTTCATGCTTTTCTTCTCATTTTCTCCTAATTGTTTTTATATGAAAAATTAATTATTTTTGAATTATTTTTTGCACATATGTCATTTATCCCCTCTATTTTATGAATACATAAAAAAAATACCAAAACTAATATTTATTTTATATATTTTTGTGTAGTTGAAAACATGTACCTTTTATGTGTTTTTAAACCTTTTAATGGTGTTCTTTAGATTATTTCTTTGATCTAATTGAACATATGTGCTTATGTGGCTATATTATGCTTTATTTAAGTCTTGTTGATGACTTATACCATGCTTATTTGTCCATTTTTTTCTTTGAAAAAGCTTTGATTAAATGGTTTGTTTAAGTGGTACCTTTAGAGTTTAGTCTTGCTTGATCTTTTGAAACACCTTGATGCATGACTAGGACTTCCACTTGAGTTTAGTTCCTTTAACCCTGATTTAACCATGTTAAATATCCTGTTCAACTGCCTACCTTGATTAATTTGTGAAACAAATGACATGTTCCCTTCATAAACTCTCTTTAGGGTTTTGCCTTACCATGTTCATCTGATCCATGATTCATTTTGAACTTGTACTTGCTTAAACTTGTTTGTGATGTTTCAATTGATTAAATATTTGCTCACATATTCAAGTATTTCCTTTATAAACTTCCACAATGTCAAGCATGTCTATTTATATTATGCTTTACGTGTTATACACATGTCTTGATACCATGCTTAATCATACTTGTATATTCATTTCATTCTTGATGTTTTACTTGTACACTTGATAAACTTTGGCTGTTAAGTTTCTCTTGACATTAGTGTTTATGTTCATCATACCCTAAACCCTAATTTGATAGAATCATATTGCTATGTGATTTTCCTTTTTGCATTAAACTGTGATTAATCTTATGCTATAACACTTCAATTATAGCAGATCCAAGGGAAATGATATTTGTTGACTTCATGTCATATGCATATATATAAGTTATTGTATTCCCCTCACCCTTTGTTTAGACTTAGTTTAAACATTAGGATTCCCCTAAAAATTCAACTTTAATCAAACATTAGCCATCTTTGGCTTCAAAATCAAAACTATTCCCCAAGATATTAGACATGAGTCATCTCTATAGAAGAGATATCTCTTCTATCCCCACAATATAAATCAAACTTTTGAAACTTTCTATTTCATTTAAGTGATGTAAGTGGCCTACTTGTTGATTATATATCCAAGTTGATGTCCCTCTCTTATTATGGTGCATAGACACTCTTTCATTTAAGTGATGTAAGTGGCATACTTGTTGATTTTATATCCAAGTTGAAGTCCTTCTCTTATTATGCAAAGATCCCTTATCTTTCTATGTTTGTGGTGGTATAATTGAGCAATCTCTCTTAAGATGACAACTTGTCTTTTCTCCTTAAAAACCAACAAACATTGCTTTTACCCGTAGTTTCCCAAACTACAAATGCTCTGACTTCCTCTAAGGACATGTAGGCTAGGATTGCGAGATCCTAGTGTTGGTGGCATAAAGCGGCAAGCAACAAAAGTTTTTGGAAGTATTTATCCGGGAAATTACCGTTCCACAGAGATTAGTGTTATTGAACTGTCGTTCGACAATGTAAATGTTATTGAGTTTGGATTTAAATGATTTGGAATAAAAGTGCAAAAGGAAAAACATAAAACAAAAAAATAAATATACTCTTAAGACATGAGAAAACTCGTCAGGAGTTGTATTTCGTTCTACCCATCATGTACTAAAAAATATATGGATCAAATGCACTCACCCTAAATCACTCGTCAAAACCCCCACGTATCGCTCACAACAGAGGTTATGTCTAACGCAAAGTCGAGAGATCAACCGTATCGTCTCATCGGTGATGTCTCACGCAACTCAACAACACGAAGCATTAAGAACCGATACTCACACGAATATTAGACCTAAATCTATGTCTAGAGTTTAGAATCTAACAAATGTTCATCTTAGATCGAGTTCGAACCGTATATGTCTATAGCAATCCAAACCCATTAAGTAAAAAATCAAAGATAACCATCGATAAAGAGTTGTAAAAGAGATTTTATACAAAGATCCATAAATATATATACAATCAAGATAAACTTACATACAAAACCCCAACAAATAGAGGGTACAAAGCGAAGTGAGAAGAAGAACACAAATCTCACGGTTTGTCAACTCTTATTGAAGTGGATTCGACTCCGGATCGTCAAGATGCACACTCCATGTGTTGTTTCTAAGCTAAATCTACTAAAAAATGAAGGTTTGATGAATTGGGAACAAATACCCTAAAACATTACTTAAAAAATGTGTTTTTACCCCTTTCAATGTGTTTCTGCTCAGAAAAATTCGCCCGGCGAATTAAGGCAGTCTTTTCTGCAGCTTCTGGAATTTCTGGCTCGCCCCTGGCTCACCCGGCGAGCTCAGGGAGAGAGCTGACAGTAGAAAAAATTCAGCATACTGTTTTCTTCATAACTTTCGAACCGTAACTCCGTTTGAGGCCCGGTCGGAAGCATCAGAAAGCTTATTCAATGTTCTATCTAACAATGACTAAATATCAATGCTTAAATACATACAAAAATGAGACAAAAACAATTAAACACAATGATATTTACACAAAAATACTAGTATACACTAAATATACATTTTTACAAACAAAATGGGGTTTTATTCAAAGAATTCAATACAAATGAATCGATAAGTGCCGCAAAACTACTACTCAAAACACGACATTTTGGCACTTATCACCTAGCGAGCACACCTTTTTATTTTCACCCCATTTATTCATATACATTACAAAAACAACAAAAACATTTCCCACTCCCATAAAAAACAATCAACTCTCCCAATCAATAGCAAATAACTTAAGCAAATAACACAAATATTTTATGGGATACTATAGATACTTAGGATGCTAGTACATTCCCTTAGTATAACCAACCCCCGAACCTTAGATCTCTTATTGCATTGTTTTACATTGCATATTTATGGGTTATTCTTTCTTTACCCCTTCCTTTGGATAAATTAAAGTTCGGTGGAGATATTTGATTTGCGAGTCAAGTTAATCCAATAGCTTGGTCTCTGATTCTCACCAATACGCTACACTAGGGATAGGAAACTCCGAGCAGTGATTAGTGAGCTATATAACAAGGGATTGGTTATAGCAGTTTTGTTAATTCGTCGAGGGATTATAGTGATAAGATTATTCATGTAAGGCATCAAACATCAATAATAGAGAAATATGAGATTCTATACACAACCTGACAACTTTCTTGTTATTGTCTAAACACTTATTTTATTTTTGCATTGCAAACTTGACCCCCCATTTAATATTTCCTACACATTGCAAAATTTTGTCTTGTTAAAAAGCATTCCTTGTGGATTCGATCTTATTTATTACTGCGACATTATCGGTACACTTGTGAGTCACCATGCGGCCTAAACATCGTTCGCTAAAATCAACCAACAAACAAATATTTTCTACCCAGAACTATGTAGCTTTGAGTTCCCCCGTCGCATCTGTGGATACGTACGAGCAAGATTCACAATCTTATTAAGAATCATAACAAAAAATCTATCTATTCTGACCCATAACTATGTAGCTTTGAGTTCCCAATTGCACCTGGGAATGAGCAAGATTCAACATCTTGCCAGGCACCCTAATAAAAAAAATATAATTTTCCCCTTTGTAAATACATCATAATAATTAGAATAAATCAAATATCTTAGGCTAACACTCATTTTGCAAAAATAACTAAACAATTACTGTTGAGTACAACAAATGTGAGTGGTGCTAATACCTTTCCCTCGCATAACCGACTTTCGAATCCGAATTTGGTTGCGATGACCATATTTTGGTTCTTTTAGGATTTTATCGATGTTTTCCCTTAAAAAATAAACTTCGGTGGCGACTTTGTTGATTTCGAGCGTCTGTACTCTCGGGTATTTTTCGCGTCGCGAAAATCGCCGTCAGAGTCATTTAAGCGTACCGTAGGAGACTTTGGTTGAAGAAAAAATTGAGAAAAATCACACATAAATTTCCACTTCGGGATTAGTGGAATTTTGATATTAAAAAGTATGTTGTTGCAAGTTTATGAGACACACTTTGATGAAGGGCGGGTTATGGATACATATGAGTATCTGAGAAGGTTTCAAGAAACTTATTATCTATTTTGTCTAAATGAAGGAACTAATGATCATAAGAAATTAAGATCATTCACTATCACTCTAATGGGAAAAGCAAAAGGCGGGTGAAACTCAAACTTTTACCACTGAATCTCAGGCACGAATCCTCTTATAAAAACTTTACCTCACCTATCATTGAAAACACGAGAAAAAGTTAAAAAATCTATAAAATGGCTAGATATATTTAAAGGGTACCCCAAAACAGTTGATTACACTATTGAAGAGACGAGTTTGAAGAAATTACTTATTTGATTGAGATGTTCAAATGATCAAGCTAATGATATTAAAGAAGCGTTGCATGGAAGACAACCCACATATTTCCGTGATTTAACTTGCTTGTGTATTTGTTTGATTTTGTAGGAATAAAGAGAAAGTTTCACAATAAATAAAAATCAAAGAAAAATTGCCCAAACCCGTAATTGTTGTCACAACTGTAAATGTCATTGACCCGAATAACCCAAAAGCAACTTAAAAAACCCAAAAACAGTGAGAATTTCAGTTGTCATGCAATAGGCCTTACGACTATAGTTCTCCCAGACATTTACTTTCTAAAAAATGTTTTTGAAATAATGCTAGTTACGGTTTTCTGTACCACCACCACCACCACCTCCTACCAAAAGATATGTGTTAACAAGTGTTAATCGGGAGTGGGGTGAACTCATAGAAGTGGAGAAACTAAACCAAAAGACATTTTCTACTTCCCTTCGCGTTCATAAATTGTGAGTTTTCTATTTCCCTTTCTTTGACTATTTACATTAGGGACAATGTATTGTTTAAGCATGAGGGTTTTATGTTTTTCTTGCTTAATTTTTATTGTTTTGAATAAATTATTGAATCCTCCCTTGCTTGATTTATTACTAAGTTTCTATTTGTGACTTTATGCATATGTAAGTAGATGACGAAAAAAATTTCATAGGGAAGCTAACTAAAGTTAGCAAAATAATCTAGTCGTTAGTTCATATAATAGGCTAATGCTAAAGCTTGTAAAAAAAGGAATTCTTTGCCTCTATACCTTAGTCTTTGTCCTTCTAGAACTTGATTTTGAAATATGAACAAAATAATTTGGCATAAAAAATTGTGAACCTTTTTCTGGTTTTTGGGTATGTCTCTTGAGCTATACAAGAATTAAACAAAAATGAACAAAGGTAGTAAAATACAATCAAACTTACTAAGAAAGATAACCCTCGCCCGATTATTTTCTCCAAAAGTTGGTTGATTTCCAATGTCTAAAAGAGATTAAGAAAAATATTCTTAAGTAGACATTACAACTAATCAAAATTTGGTCTTGTTTTATAAATAAAATGTAATTCGTGATTGCGTTCATAAGAGGAAAGATATAAGGTTTATGATCAAGCTTATTAAATGAATTTGTACTTAAGAGAAATCTAGTGGAAAGTCTATTTATGAGAACCTGTGAATTAGATGAATCTTAAAGACTCTAACTTATGACCTAGGTTGGTAACTTTATGGAAATTGAAATTTCAAGATATTTGCATATGAGTTTAGTTCCATTTCATTGTTTTATTTATGCTTTATGAGTTTTAAGAGAATTGAAGAATCAAAGCCATGTACAAGTCAAAAAGGATCTAAGCCAGAAAGATGCCTGAAGACACCAGGAAGTTTGAGCAAGAAAGTAGAGAATTTGACAATAACTAGGGGGCATTACGGCCAGACCGTATTGGCCTTTGTTTCCATAATGACCCTGGGAACATTGGCTTTCTAAGTTTGAAAATTTTCCACGATGCAGTGGCGATTACGGCCAACGCGCAACGGATATTACAGCTGCAATGATCATAGTGAGTCATGGGAACTTGCTTTTTCGATGTTTCATTTTTTGGATTTTCTGTCTTCCTTCTGTTACACACTAAAAAGTCAGGGCCTAAATGCGAATTATTGGTCATCATAAAGGGTCTAGAGGATATTTAATCATGAAAAGTATCAGTTGTAATATCTCTCACACTCTAGACATTCTGCATAATTTTAGTTTTCTTTCCGATTTCCATTTCCTATGTATTTTGAAAAACAAATACTGTTGCTTTTATTTTTGCATTTTGAATAACAAGTTCTTTAATTCTTGTCTTTATTTACTTAGTCTTTTAATTTGTGAAAAATGTGTCTAGTTATATTATTTAGGGTTAATAGTGATTTACTCCCCTGACATATGAGCGAATTTTGCTTTACCCCCCTCCCTGCCTTTTGGCAACGGTTTTTTCAAAAAAATTGTTGCCAAAACCTGCCTTTGGCAACGGTGGGGGGGTAAACCAAAACACGCTCATATGTCAGGGGGGTAAATCACTATTAACCCTATTATTTATTTGTTTTCTATTACCATGAGTGAGTAATTTCATCATAGATTTAAGATCATGAGGGCTGTCTAAATGACATAACTCATATAGACTTCTAGTTTGAATTCTAATATGAGAAAATACACTATTGCTTTGACATTTTAGGATTTTCACACATATCTCTACGAAAGTAGGATAGCATCATATATCACTTGATGCACTAAAAGGTGCTGACTGATATCCGAGCTAAATGGTCAAACACTTAAATCAAGGCTACGAAAGTGTCTCTAGTTTAACTGAGAAAAATTATGCACTCTTGACAAGATAGTTTTTCTTAAAGGATTCTGAAAAAAATGGATCAACGCTACGAAAGTAGGTGATTGATTGGTTTGAGGTACAATCATATGCTTTAAAAGGAAATATGTTTATTTTTATCTATTTTATTTCTAGAATTTTAGAATTGTCATAATAGAGCGAAAACGAGAGTTTACATGAGTAGTCATAGGCAAATAATCACGACCCTAAGGCTATTTTTTTTTATAAAAATCTTAATCAACCAGCGCATAGTTCTAACTAATCATTGAATAAGTAAAAATTAGTAATCCAAATAGTCACTAGTGGAACAATACTTTTTACTCCTATGATATAAGCGTATACTTGTAGCTTAACGCAAGCTTACACTCTCTTAGTAAATCAAACATCTTACCCAAGATGGATTTTATGGTGTTTGAGAGAGAAGAAACATTTCCCAAAAAATTACTCTTTTGATTTTTGATCTGATCATGAAATAATGAAGAGAAAATTATTTTTTTAAGGCTTGATAAAAGATACAAAAACAATGTAAAAATGACCCTTTGATTTGAGTCAAAACATATGAATGAGTCGAGTTAAGAGACAAAATGAATCTAATCAAATATACGAAAAAGCTGAAAAAACAAGCCATGAGTTCAATTATGACTCAAATTATGTGAATCAAATCACATGATTACATGAATTGAGTCATGTATCCCAAAACAAAATACAAATTAAAAGTAACCATTTGAATCGATTAAGGGGCTTTTATGAATGGAGTAACAAAACCCGATCTGAAAAGCTTTGTAAAAATATTGCACATGACTCGATTCAAATGGAACGATTAATCGAGTCATATTTCCATAATCAAAAGGATATAAAAATATACACTTGATTCAAATGGAACCTTAACTTGAGTCATATATCCGAAAATCAAATTTATGAAACACATATAGCTATGACTCAATTTGGGGTTACTCATGATTCGAGTCAAGCATTCCAAAACTACATAAATTGATTTAAACTTTTTCTTGACTCAAGTCAAGTGCGTTGACTTTGGTCAAAAGTATATTTTATGCATGCAAAACCATTTAAAAAGAGGTGCAAGTGCAAGTTTGTTGTGAGAGACTCAATTGCAATAAAATAAATATCAAAGACAAGTAACAAAATACCCTAATTATACATGTTACCCTAGAAGGAATTTCAAAAACCGTCACAATTTACCTTATTTAGATAGTACTATTCAAACAAACCCTACGTAGTTTTTTAAAAGTGGCTATTGAAATCACCACAATCTAAGTAAATAACACTAATTAGGGTAGTTTGTGGAAGATTATAGCTCTCCCACGAGCTAAGACTTGATTTGGAGAATTTGTCGTGGGTGCCTACCGACGCGTATTAGAATTTGTCAACACTTTGTATTGTGTCCTGATAATTGCTAACTGTGTGAAGGTAATAAGGAAGATGATTGACATGTTTTATTTGAATGTCCGAAGACCACTCAATGCTAGATAGATGCAAGTTTGAACCATATTATTGCTCCTAGATTACATACTTTTAATGATGTAAAATCCATCCTTCTTGACATTTGTAGCAAGGAAGATAACCATGTAGTGGGGAGAGTTGATGTGATGACGTGGGTTATTTAGAATAATAGGAATAACTGGATTTGGAAAAATGAAATGGAGGACGCGAACAAGTTAGGCATGCAAGCTTTTCATGCCTGGCAAGATTGGTTTCAAGCCCACAAATTCTATTCTTCTCATAATGACACCATTGATCATTTGATTGTGTGGCAAACACTGAATGTGGGGTGGTTGAAATGTAATGTAATACCCCATATTAGTTAAATGCTCAATTGGACATCAGATGAGATCAGATGATCTTTTGTGTACTCTATCTTTGGTCCATTAGATTTATGGAATCCTCTAAGTGTTTAAAGTATTATCAATTGGGATCAATAGAGCAACTAATGAACTCTGAAGAGATCAATTATTTTATAAAAGAGACGGGTCAATATTTATTAGTTCAAGAGAGTATAATATGGTAACTCTAATAATTGATTATTTGGTGTTAGACGATAAAATATCAATCGGAGATATTTTACTTTATTGGATTATATTATATAATATTGGTATTATATATATATATATATATATGTTTGTTAGAAAAAAAAAAGAAAAGAAGAAGAAGCTAGTAAGAAGAAGAGGAAAAGGAAGAGAAAGAGAGAAAGTGGAGAAAGAGGAAGAAGAGAGAAAAGCCCATGGATCATCTTCTTCAACCTCCTCTTCGATTATCAGGTGGGTTCTAGATATATACTTTAGTTGTAGAGTTTATTGAGTTTTAGAGTTAGGTTTGATATTGTGAGAAAATGAGTAATCTTGCTAAAAATCATGAATCTAACGGTTAAAAATCGAAATAAATTGCGTGGTATAATCCTAATATGCATATGAATATTGTTGATACTTGTTTTGGTTATTTGAAAATGATTTGGTGTGTGAAAAATGGTTTTTTAGGTTTTGGAACTATGGAAAACGTAGCAGAAATTCTGCTTCTGGTGCGGAGCGCCGCGCGGTGCTTTGAGCGTCGCGTGACGCAAGGTGTGCGCCTCTGCTCCGCCAGGCGATGTTCAAGGGGCGCTGCTAGTTTTGATTATGTAACTTTGGGTTTTTGATAAAGGTTTTACGCCTCTGCTTCGCCGGGCGAAGTAGAGGCCAAGGGGCACCGCCGGGCGAAAATTGTAGCGCCAGACGCTCCTGGGAGTTTCAAATAAATTCCTTTTTCTTTTTTAAATCCATAACTTTCGATTCGTATACCCGATTTAAGCGTTCTTGGTATCGTTGGAAAGCTATGACGATCCTCTACCCAATAAAAAGTGAAAATTATGGGTATGATATGGGATTAATTATTTAGTGGAAAATGAATAAAAATAATGTTTTTATGATATGTTGAAAATCCATATCTTTTAGATTGTAAATCCGATCGAGGCATGGTAATAGCCATTGGGAAGCTGTGAAAATATCCTACAGAATAAGAGTGAGAAATATTGTTTTCATTGCCCGATTAAATAAATCGGAGGGAACCTAAGGGTGATATAACTTGTGATTGAATCATTATATGTGATTCTATTATACAATTGTAATATGCTTTGTATAACTTATGATTGAATTATTATATGTAATTCTCAAATGTGCAATTGTAATATGCTTTGCCTAATATTGATGTTAAACATGATTGAGAGTAAATGCATGTTAAAATATGGAATAGGTAGAGTGAGGAAACCTTGCCGTGAACTTATGTTAGACCCTAGTAATAAGCTAGGAGATTGATGAATAATTTAAATGACAACGCTCGTACAGAAGAGGCCGAGGCGTGTGTCCAGTACCGAATGGTATAGAAAGAGTAAGACACTAGTATGGAACACGTGTAATTATTATGTTTAATTATTAAAGGCAAAAGAGGGCTAAAGGCTAATGTGTCCTAGAAATGTTGAATACAATTATGGTTGTATATGAAATCACGAAATCGCAACCATTTCCCCATTATGTACCGTTTCATGGGTAACGAGCTCCTATGGAATGAATGCACGATTACTTGATAGGTTTGATTCCCAATATTATAGTACGAATGAAACCTATATGGTAAAGAGACTTGTGACAGTGTACGGACCGTGTGAAGTGACAAATTGAGGTGATAACATGTCCCTTAGTTCCGAATCCATCTCGTATGCCAAGTAATCTACGAGGATCTATGACTCGTTCCGACTTCTAGACGTAGAAGAGGATCGGGAAAAGGGGATGCCTTGATAGGGTTGATGATAGTGATAACTTTTGAGTTAATGGACTCAATAACGTGTTTCCATATAGTGTGAGATTGAGAACTCAAGGTCATTTCCCTTCCCCTTGACTTGAGTTAGGATTTGGCTAGAACCCTGTAAAGCCGAGAGAATCCATAAGATAGGAAACTCACTGAGATTTAATATCTCACCCCATTATTGTTGTTTATTTTCAGGAAGCATTTGAAGGTTTGATTTACAAGTGGAGCTTTGCTTGGATGTTTCAAGAGAAGCTTAGTTGAGCTTATTCTGTTGTGTATTATTTTCTTGTACAATGAGGAATATTGTACCTTATTCTTAGATTTTCTTGTTTTGGCTAATTTCCATGCCTTGTACCATAGATTGTATTATGTTTTTAAAATGGTCAAGTATGCGAATTATGCCAATAGGCACTTTTGATGGTGTCAATACCAAATAAAACACTTGTATGGTATTATTCTCTCTCTCTCTCTCTCTATATATATATATATATATATATATATATATATATATATATATATATATATATATTATACAGAGCGTTACAGTTGGTATCAGAGCAGGTCGTGTACTCGACCTAGCCTTGAAACTTTATAAGTAAATCTATTCCTGCCTCCTAAGTGTGTCTTGCCAGCATGAATCTTAATATCATACTATGTAGTGTTGGGCCTGATCAACCTAATACTATGTATGTGATAGGTAGAATCATGGTTGAGCGACCACGAGGACTCCGAAGTGTTGTCGGAACTTGTGCTGTGAGGGTAGACTCAAGCCAAGAGTTAGTAGTGAAGAGTTTTGGTCAGCTCAGTTGAGGTCTTAGTAGAGGTTGTGCTTTGGGTAGCATGGAATGTAAGAGTGATGTGTTGCTAAAGTAATCCTTTGGAAAGGATAGAGTCTGAAAGTTAAGAATCTCTATCGGACGATTGGTTAAGGTATTGAAGAATATGTAAAATCGCTAGTAGAGCTGGATTGACCACTAGTACGGATAAGGATTGCAAGTAATCTCATTCCATGAAAAAGAAAAGTTGTTTTGTGGAACGTGTGATGTAAGGTCTGGAAGTGAGATATTTATTGGTGTTTTGGTTTCTAAGGTCGTTATGGTATCCTGAATGGACGAGAGTACCTTAAGGAATGTGTTCGGAACAATGTCTTCCAACTGGTTAAAAGTTGAGAGTTAAGGAAGTTCAGCTTTCATGGGAACCTAAAGTAGTAGAGAAGTGTGTGAAGGAACACAAGGATGTGTTTACATGCTTCAAGTGAAACAAGTATGTGCCGGACGAAGAGTGGGTGGTGAATTGTGTATATGTAGTTATGTAGAGAGATTAAGTTTGAGATATTACCTCAGGATTTTCGGTATTCGATGAGAGACCAATTTGGAATTGTTAAATTACCCAAGGAACAATATAAGGTATTATGTCGGAGAAAGTTGAACTTTATTTAGTAACGGAAAGTGTAGTAATACAGACCGAAAGAAGTTGTATTAAGAAACAGAGTAAGTACCTTGGATTCAAGGGAATTTTTGTAAGATGGGTTTATGTTTGGACCTAGGAGGATTACAATGCAGTGTGGAAAACAGTATTAACGGTATGTTAAGAGCAAGTGACAAGGAAATGTATTTTGGATGAGTATGCAATGGAGCTTTTAAGGTGTTGATAAACCTATAGTTAAGGAAGTGTAATCACGGATGATTCACCCACGTGAACCCTAGTAGTACGAGCTGAACTGAGGAAGTTACACCTTGGTATTAAGAATAAGCGCAGTAGTAGCACCGTAGTCACAAGTGTACGTGATGGATTCTTATTCTTGAGACAAGTATGAAGGGACGTACCATGTGGAACAGTAAGTGTTGTGTCCTAAGAAATAAGATTACAGTAAAACAACGAAAAGTAAATAAGGACTTATTATGGACTAAGTGTAAATTATGGAACGAGTTATACCGGAAGAGTTTTGTAAATGGTTGATGAGAATTGTCGGTTGCGAATCCTCCATTAAGTGATTTGGTAAGTGGAATGTGTAATGGATAGTGAAGGGTATGAAATCCCGATTAATGTGTATGAAGTGATGGAAAGGTTCTTCAAGAGGATGCATTTCCCCGATTTATTTTCAAATATAGAGAAACTTCTGTAATTGTGAATAATTGGAATATTCAGAATCTACCTTTTGTTGGACTAAGAATGTTGTGGTGTTATTTCTCACCAAGGAATTCAAGTGAGAGGACAAGGTTGTATGCTTGACATGATATGTCCATCATTTTCGTAGTACCGTGTGATGGTTGTGTGTTGGGTTTTGCTTATGGACGAATCAAGTATGAGTGTGGCTAAAATCCTAGGATGTCGTCATTATTGGCTTCCCGCTAGCGTAGTTGTTTGAGCATAAAATGAACTATCCCGCTGAAGTTTTGTAGTGTGACCGCGTCAGAATTTGGAATTTTGCCTTGTCACTTGGTTGGAGTGTGTCGTCTGAATGTTTTAACTTTGTTCTGTATTACCTTGAGTAGATTATGGTCGGTGAATGTTATATAAGTTAAAGATCCACGAGTTGTGAATGATATTCCAAGATAGAGCAAGACGGATTGATGGTTTTGAGTAGGGATGGCTTTGAATTAAAAGAAATTGTTTATTTTTCAGCTTCTGCAGCAGTGTTAACCGATTAACACGTGCAAGGATGGTGTTTTGTGCCGAACTTTGAGAAGTTAACCGATTAACCTCAGATGGGTAATCGATTAACATGTGTGTAAACTGTGAAATCCCTTAGGAACCATCATCTGCGTTTTGTTACCTTATGTTACTCTGATTGGAGAGTGTTGTGTGAATGGAAAATCAGATTTCAAGTAAATGAAAGAGGAATTCTATTTTTTTTAAATTAGAACTTCTGGAAAGGTGTTGCATAGTTGACCATTTGTTTAGACGACAAGTAAATTTGAAGGTTATCCTTCCAAGTACAAGTAAGAATTGGGCGTTCCGAAGTTAAGCATATAACTTGGATCGTTTATGGAACCGAACGATTAAGAAAAGTGGATTCAATTGAGAAACATGGCATGGCCTTCAAAAGTGTGGGTGTATGTGGAGTGTTGTATGTGAATTGGTGAGTAGTATGGAAACTCACAATTGTGCCTTGAATGGTTTAAGTTTTGATAAGTGGTGACTCGCATATGATTGAAGTTTCGGGATGGTGTTACGTTGTTGTTGGTTGGGATCTCGTGTCAACAAGGAATCTTGAGTAAGTCAAAAAACCAGTAAGAAGAATCGATTTGGAATGTGGTAACCAGAACTGGAGGTTGTTAAACTATTTTGGATATATATTATTTCGAGTTTAGAATGGATTGAGAATTGTATATGTCATGGTTATAACAGTGTGACTCCTGCATCTCTATCGTCTGGAGAGTGTTGGACAGATGTTATAATATTGGGTCGTTGGTTAGTAAGAACCCCAATGGATAAGTGTGTTTCCCCGCAGACTGTTAGCTACCTAGTAATGCTTAATAATCCGTGGTGTTCCACTGTTAGAATTTGGGTTACACAGTGGAAGGTGACAGACGAAAGATTTAGTCAGAATAATGAGAATTTAGAAGGATCGTTGATTTTAAGTATGGAAGTAAGAAGATATTGTTTTAAGTGTGTTACCTTTTGGTGTGACACGAAAGAAAGGAAATATCAGATTTAATGAGTACCGTGTACAACATCAGACCAGATGGAACTGGTAAAGGAGTCGTTTGACTAATTACGAAGTGGTTTTGGACGTTGAAAGATTTATGAGAAGATAAATCGTCGATGATTACATGAAGTTAAGAAATCACTGAATTACATCGTGAAGATGTGTTGAGTATTTGTTACCCTGAACCAATATAAGATGGTACATTCTTTCCGAAGTAGAATGCGACCAAGTATTTTGCATGAAACAACAAATGAATTAAGGAGAAGCAAAGTTAGAGTTAACCAAATATTGGAACAAGAGTATAACAACGGACGTGAAGTTGTTAGTTTGTGAAAATAAGGATGTGGTCTGTGAAGTCAAGTTAGAATTAGATTACATCAGAAATTCTAAGGGAAGTAAAGTTAAGTGTGGATCTACGACAGCGATACAAGTTGTGGTTTGTAATACCCCGTATTATCTAAATGCTCAATTGGATATCAGATGAGATCAGATGGGTATCTATGTGCTCTACCTTTGGTAAATTGGATTAATGGAATCCTCTAAGTGTTTTAAGTATGGTCAATTGGAATCAATAGAGCAACTGGTGAACTCTAAAGAGATTAATTATTTTGTTAAACATACGGATCAATTATTTTAGTCCAAGAGAGAATTGTTAAGGTAACTCTAATAATTGGTCAATTGGGCTGAGACGACAAAATATCAATTGGAGATATTTTACCATGTTGGATTATATTATATAATAAGAATTATATATATATATATATATATATATATATATATATATATATATATATATATTTGTTAGAAAGGAAAAAGGAAAAAAAGAAAGATAGAAAGAAGAAGAGAAAGGAGAAAGAGAAGAGAAGAAGAAAACCATGGGAGAAGAAGGAAAAGCTTGGGAAGAAGCTTGGATCATCATCATCTTCTTCA
The DNA here is from genome assembly GCA_022829125.1 of Lathyrus tuberosus. NCBI lineage: Eukaryota > Viridiplantae > Streptophyta > Magnoliopsida > Fabales > Fabaceae > Lathyrus > Lathyrus tuberosus. Next base: position 1,515,517 of record JALAZF010000422.1, read on the forward strand.
AACTCCTCTTAGATTATCAGGTGGGTTCTAGTTAGACACTCTAAGTTCTAGAAATAGAAGTTTGGAACCTAGGTTAGATTTGAGAGAAAATGATTAAACGGACAAATTAATGAAATCTAACGGATGAAATGCTATATAAACTGTGAAGTATAGTTGGGTTATGCTTGGGGGTTGATATAATTTGAATTGGAAGTGTTTTGGGTGAAGTAATGAGAGAGTTTGGCCCAAATGACCTATTTTCATCGCTGCTGAAATTCTGGGATTCGCAAAGCGAACCCAAGGCAAAGGGCAAAGCGAATGGTTAATCTTGGTAGTTTTAAAATATATTTTTTTTTTCTAGAAAATAATTTGCAAAAAGTTTTAAATTATTATTTTTTTTTCATTTCAAGAAGAATATTTTTTTTTAAATTGATTTATAAATTTTGAAAATTATTATTTTTAAGAGAAAATATTTTTGAAATTAATTTTGATAAAAAGATTAAAAAAAACTATTAAACTTTATTTTCAATATTAATTTTTTTAATATAAAGTTTGAAAAAAAAAACAAAATAAAATTGTTCTAAACAATTTCATTTATAAAAATACGGTCATTAAATTCATCTATTTGGTCCTTCTAAAATTTAATAACATTTACGAACAGTGGATTTTATCATGGTTGAAAAAGAGATTTTTTTGTTGATTAAGAGGGCGGTGTAATAAAGGGTGTTATGAAAAATACGTCACTTTTCACTTTAGGCCACTGGCCAAGAGAAAAAATAGGAAAACAAACAACTTTTCATCTCAGTCGGAGTTGCCTACAATAAAAAAAATAGAACTGATCATGAGTTCGATTCTCAACAACAACAATTTTGTAGTTTTAAAATGGAAATTACACATCTTTTCACCTCGATCGAGCTTAGAACTGAGATGAAAAACCTAAAAATTTATTTTGGCTGCCTCTAATAACCGAGGTTATATGTATTAGGGGAATGATTTTTACCTTGGATTAGATTACAACCGCCGAGGTGAAATCCCTTGTTTTTTTACAAATTAGTTTTACATAATATCCATTTTAACCTATATTTTTTGAAACACAATCTTTATTATACATTTTGTGAAACTGAAACAAATGGAACATGCTTGAAACAAAACTATACAGTCCTTTTATATATATATATATATATATATATATATACACACACACACACACACCTAAGTGGCACACATTTTGTACCACAACTATACATTGTTTACACAAAAATCAAAATAGCACACATATTTTTCTTCTTTTTTACAACAAAACTAAACAAATACAAATGATTAATCAACAAAGACAACAACCAACATAAATCAGCATGCTTGTGAGTCAACAAACTCAAGGAAGCAACTTGCTCAATGTGAATGGTGTCCAGTTGTTAAGCACCTATAATTTGATCAAATGTAAAACAATTAGGATAACAACAACATTGAACCTTCAAACTCAACAACAACATTAAACCTTCAATAAAAACAACATGAATCCTTTAATGACAACAATAACATTAAGTCTTCAATCTCAACAACAACAACAATAACAACATTCTATTTCAACAACATTAACAAAATACTTTCACTTAACACAACATCAACACCAATAATTAACATAAATAAGTTACATATGCATGCCTAAAGTGATTACCAACTTCCATTAATCATCATATGGCATCCAAACACAACTTTACGTATTGAAAGAAAATACATACGAATAAATAATATTCAAAAGTAAAATAAACATTTTAGTATTGTAAATATATATTACTAAACTACATATAATATTTACTTGTTAGTTTTCCCACAACCCTTCTTGATGATCATGATGAATAACATGCATATCACCTGAATCATTTCCTTCAAATAAGGCACGCGCATGTGTTGCAAAAGAAGTGGTCTCAAAAATATCAAAAGTTAAATCTTGATTTTCATCACTAGCAGGAATGTCTTTTCTTTGGAGAACAATTGACTATCTAATGCTAGAAGGATTAGTGACATAAAATAAATGTTTTTCTTGGGATGTGTCATACCCCAAATTTTGACCACCAAGATTTCCCATCATTGTGCAAATCATCATCACAATATGGATGAACTCTCATGCCTCATCAATCTCCTCGAAGATGGTTGAGCATTCACCACAATCAAAGATTAGGGTTTTGGGCCCTCTCAGAGCACTTAGACAACATGATCAATCAAGAAATGAAATGATCTTCAACTTTTCTAGCCTCTCAAACTCCAATAAGGGATCAAGAGGACTCCCACATCAAGAATCAAGCACAAGGTTACAACATTCCAAGTGGATCAAGCCTTAAGATCACCAGTGTCACCAAATTAGGGTTTTGGTCTACTGAGGCCTCTAGATGAAAATTTTCACCAGGGCATGAGCCAATGCTTCAAAGCACAACCCAAGATACTCTAAGGGACCTCATGGACCCAATCATCAAGTCAATTTAACCCCAGGGGATGCATTTACCAAAAATCAGGAATTTGGCTTCCTTGACCTATTTCACCCCTAAGTTGACTTTTGGGACAAAGCATGAGCCAAGACCTCAAGACATGATTTGAGGGCCTCCAATATACTACATTGACCCATTTGCAACAATGGGTTAACCCAAGAAGCTTGATTCACAAGTTTCAATTTCGTTAGGACCACGGTTAGGGTCTCGAGGAAAAAGTCTACTGTGCCTTTGACTTTTGACCAGGACATGCTCCCAAACCTTGGGACATGATTTAATACACCCTATAACACCTATAGAATTCATCCATTAGGTTTGATTTAGGTCAAGGACTTGATTTCACAAAGGATCGCACAGTTTGGAGTTCATCCGATAAAAAGTCAACTGTACAAAAATCCAAAGTTTGACTTTTTGGATTTTTTGTCAACCAAGGTTCCTTAACCCTAAAACAATGTTAATATGTGATTTAAATCATCATTTATCAAGAAAAACCAAAGAAAATGAGTTAACTTGTAAAAGGGGTAACCATAAAAAACTTAGAATTTTTCTAAGTTATGGAACAAAGTGGCTAGGGTACCAACTTCCAAGGACCATAACTTGAGATCCAAGCAACCATTTTGGGTGATCCAAAGTTGGATTTCTAGGTCTTGCTGCACTCTACAAATGATTTAACTACATCAAACTCCAATTCCTCATGGATTTTAAGTTATGGAGTGATCAAAATGACAAAAAACATGAAAATGACATTTTCCCAACACTTACTGAAATTTTCACTGACTCAGAATCTGCCTTACTTTTTCCAAAATGTAGGGACATTTTTCACCTTGATCTAAGTCAAACCAGGTCTAGGGGTGAACATCAAAGTTAAAGTATGCCAGAAGGGCTTTCCAACAAGTACCAAATCATCTCCAAATTCAATTTGAGCAGGGAGATACAGCCCTTGAAACATGGCATCATGAACTGGTTTTACAAGGCAGAATTGTGCATTTGCTAGATTTGTCTAAATGTGATGATTCCAAGCCTTGTCATCAATTTGAACACATCAGAGGATCAAATCCAAGGGGGATGATCTGATCTCCAAGCCTTACAAGTCCAAGAATCTACATTAGGCTTGTCATCCCTAAAAAGGCTACAAAGATGCCAAGACTCCAATTTTGTTTCCAAGCATTCAATGGATACACCAAGGTGGCATGAACTGAGTCTATTCCAACTGAATTCAGTCAAGACTTATCTCTGAACCAAAGCTACAAAGCCTGTGCCCTAATCTCAAGTCAATGGCTAGAGGAGACTTGAGATTCCTTTTGCATAACATTGGTCAAAGGCCTGCTGCAGCTGCCATTCACTATTGCTTGCAAAACAAACTTGCTCTACTATAAATAGAGCTCATTTGTGCTCAGTTTGAGTACACCAAAGCACTACAACACTTGCTTTCCTTAAAATCCCTTTTTCTATGCCAAAATGCCTTCTTTTCCAAGGTACCTCTGAGTTTTTGAGTTAGAGAGCAATTCCATCATAGATCATGATCCAAACACCTCTAATATGTTGTATCTAAGTTGTTCAAACTCTCACATGTGACCTGTAACACCAAAATCACAAAGTCCACTTCCAAAACCTCAAAATTGGACTTTTTTGCATTTTTCAAGCCATGTCTTGATTCAGTCACTTTCAAAACCATATAAAACCTCAAACACACTCCAAATATCATCCTTGAACTGTCCCAAATGGTTCCCCCTATCTGGAACACCATTTGAGAGAGTTGACATATTGGTCACTTTTGCCCCTTTTGCAAGAAAGAGCTCAAACTTGTTCCTGAGGATTCCAGCTGGTTCTAACCATTCTAAAAGCTTCTAAGGGATCAATTGAGAGTGTCCAAAGCATCAAATTACTTCTGGCACAAGGATATTGGCAGATAGCCCAAAAAGCTCCAAGAGGTAAGTGCATCATCACTTGAACTTTCTAAATTATGCATTGCTTTGAAGTCCACTGATCATAAACATCTCTAACATGTTGTATATGTTGTGTTTGAACCAATTCATCATGTAATTCTTGCCTGTACCATGAGGTAGCATAGAAAATGCAAATATAGGCCTATTTCAAAACTAGTATCGGGTTTTAAAATAGGGACCTCATCTGAAAAAACCATGACCACCATTGGATTCCTTGGGAAATTCTAGGCCAGATGCATATAAATTTTGTCCTAATCCATGGAGAAATGAGAAAGTTATAGGCTTCACGTAAATGGCCCAAAAGCTGACCTTGCCTTGCCTTGCCTAGGCCTAAAACAAGGCACCCCTTATATATTTATGGGGTGGTTTTGATACACGGATGTATCACCACCCCAGTGGTTGCGCGCTCATGTGTTTGGCTTGGAGGTCTGGGGTTCGAATCCCCCTCGCCCCAGACCCTTTTTATCACTTTTTTTTCCATTTTTTATATTTTCATATTATTTTCTTAAATGATTTGAAAAATTAATTTCTCTCTCAATTTTAATTATTTTTTATTGGTTCTTTTTGTAAAAAATCACAAAAATGTTAAAATATTTTATTCCACAAAAAAATAAAATTTATATTATTTATTTAATATAGTGGATATTTTTGCAAATAAAATTCATTTTTTATTGTTTTAAACATTTCAAAAAATGAATTTTCATCTTGGAAATCAAAACCAAATGGGTTTTAATTCATCTTGTGATTAAAACATCATTTTTCAAACCTCAAACAAAAATCACAAGTTGTTTATTCAAACTTATTTAGTGTTTTTATCATTTTAATTAATTTTCTTTGAATAATTACTTTAAAAAATGATGAAATTAGGGTTTTGTTGATTTTCACCCTAACAAACCTTTTTCAAACACTTTGGGCCTCTGATAGAGTGTAAGACCCAATATTTTGTAAATACCAAAATAATTTTGGGCCTCAGTCATTGTATAAGTCCCTCTGCGATTCTCAAAACGACGGTGTAATCACTGTCTTTCATTGGGCCTCCCCTCGTGTTGTAAGTCCCATATTTCTTTTTTCAAAACATCTTTTGGGCCTCTAATAGAGTGTAAGACCCAATCCCTTTTTAACCAAAATCTTTTTTGGGCCTCGGTCGTTGTATAAGTCTCAATACGATCTTCAAAACAATGGTGCGATCACTGTTAAACCTTGGGCCTCTCCTTAAGTATAAGCCCCAACAATCTTTTCAAAAACAATTTCTCTTTTGATTTAGGTTCAAATATACAGTTGTTATCAAAACTTTCTTTAATTTCTTTGAACAACTAACCATACAGCATGGAAGCTTGCTCACCTGTAAGTTTTAACAGCTTTCATTTACTCGCTTTCATATATATATATAACTGTATTGTGGGAAGCTGCTCCTCTGTAAGTCCTTCTTTCATATCCTTTTAAATACTAGTCATATATCAACTGTATATATACTAGTATAGTTATTTAGAGTTTTCCCCGGCAACTAAGTCTAGAACTAGGTAAAGCCAGTTGGTCAATCTTAAATACAGTCAAAACTAGATCCCCATAGGACTTCCAGATACAAACTTTGTAACGCCCCGGTTTTTGTTAGATTTATTTAATCGAGTTGATTTAATTATTTTTGTTTTTATATTATTTTATTCTTGACTTTTATTTGGCAATATATTATTTTTTATCGTTGTTATGTTTTATCGCGTTTTGGGAGCGTTTGCGAGATATTTGAGTGTAGGGGTATTTTGGTCTTTTGCTTGGTTAGATATTATTGTTTTTTATTTAAATAGAATATAGAGGTTAGAAAGAGAGAAAAATAGAAAGAAAAGAAGAGAAGAGAAAAGGAGAGTGAGAAGAAGAAAAAAGAGGAAAACTTGGAGTGTAAGAAACCGATTCAACCGACACTTCGAAGCGCGATTAATCGGGTAAGGGTGCGAAACTCGGTTATTCTATGTTTGTGTATAATTATGTATGTGTGTGTTGGAAGTTTTACTAGTTTTTCAATTATAGGTTGAAATAAGCTAAACGAGTAGAAATCAATGTTTTCACGGTCGAAATTCGATATAAATTGCGTTGTATGATCACACTGTGTTTATGAACAATCGTTGATACTTGTTTTGCTGTTGGAATTGATTTGGGGTGTAAAATGGGATTTTTGGGGTTTTGGAACACTTCACCACATTCTGTTTTGAGCTTAGCAGAATTTTCTGTTTCTGGTGTAGGGCGCCGGGCGGTGCTTTGAGCGCCGGGCGACACATGGGTTGCGCCGCTGCTCCGTCGGCCGATACCCAAGAGGCGTAGCTTGTCACGCTGCTGACTCTTTTAAGTTTTGGTTGGGGTTTTACGCTGCTGCTTCGCCGGGTGATGCAGAGGCGAAGGGAGCACCGTCGGGCGCTCCTGGGGATTTTTCAATAAATTATGTTTTCTTTGAAATTGCGTAACTTCTGATCCGTAACTCGGATCGAGACGTTCTTAGTACCATTAGAAAGCTAATGAGATGTTATTTCTTATAAAAATGGTTTCGAGAGTGGTGGCCAATTTAATTATGTCAGGTAATTGAAAACGTGTCATTTTGTCGACTTTTACCGTCGTAATTATGTGCGATTGATGTGTTATCATGTGGTACGCTTTTGATATATAACGTATAACTTGTGTGCTGTTATATGATGTGAATGTATGTGATGAAATGTTGTGATGATGGTTTGTGGCCTTATGGCAAATAAATGCATTGTGTTATGTTTGATTGTATATGCATGATTATGGATGTTGAAATGGTTCACATGGTTGTGGATATGTTTGCATTTGATTGTCATGAGTCATTGTATGCCAAACATCATGATATGCATTCTTGTGATGTCGTGTGCCCTAGTGGGTGTGAGCGACGAAACGATTCACGAGGGAATCTCCTATAATGGTCGTGAGCCTTATACAAAGAGGACCGAAAGCGACGTTATAGACGATCGTGAGCCTTATACAAAGAGGACCGAAAGTGATCGGATCGTGAGCCTTATACAAAGAGGACCGAAAGCGATCTATAAATGTCATGAGACTTATACCAAAAGGACCGAAAGCGACGAGGAACATCGTTTGCCCGACGGGGAGTTACACTAAGTAACAAGCGATGATTCCAATAATTCCTGAGTGAATTAATGATGAGATGATGGATGGAATGGTACCGCATTGTATTGCATAGAGTCATTGTGTCGGTCTCTGTGCATTTGCATAAATCATGAATGGATTGATTATGTGTGGAATTGTGAATGAAATTGATGAGTTGATATATATATATATATATATATATATATATATATATGTTGGTGATAAATGCATTGAGCATGATTGATATGTCGTTGTGATGGATGTATGAGATATGAATTGTGGTGTTTTGTATTTGAATTATGGTGTAAGTTGTGGTGAGAATGTTTGACATGTGTATTTTGTGTTATTATATAATTGTATGCAACTATATTATAATTGTGTTTCTCACCCTTCTGCTGTTTTGAATGCTCTATGAGGCATTGTAGATTAGATGCTGGAGGTCTTTTGTGAAGATTATGTCTTCATTCTTTTGTCGGTCGGTTCTGATATGTAGCACCGGGTAGTCGGGGAGATCGTTATGTGATTACGTGTATATGTATATATATTTATCTTTTGGATTGTACATGTATGACTCTGTATTTGACAGACAAACTTTTATGTTATATATATGAGATTACAGTTGCAGATTTTCCGCTTTTATTCTATACCTGAATTGTGGGTGTTAGGAACTGAGTTCCTCTGTTTATATTACTACCTGATTGTTGCATATCTATATGAGCAGATTATTATATTTCATCATATTGATGTGACGCTCCAGTCTATGCCATGAATGTTTTTATTACACTCTGATTATTTGTTATTGCTTTAATTGCTCGGGTTATAGATTAAGGGTGTTACATTAAGTGGTATCAGAGCCAGTTTGTGTCAGTCCGTGTCGGTCATTGTGACCAAGTTGTTTGTTGTGCGACATTTGTGTTGGGTGAGCTGTTTGTTTAACCATAGTTACTGTTATTGGATATGAACAGAATATGGCTGGTAGGAATGACGCTACTCTTGCTGCTGCCATGCAAGTTATGGCTCAGGCTGTGCGGGGTGCACCTAATGCTGGTGGGAATGATGAGTTCAGGAAGAACAAACCGCCTATCTTCAAAGGAACACATGATCCTGATGGTGCTCAGATTTGTCTTAAGGAGATTGAAAGATTTTTTCGAGTGAAAGGCTGTGTTGAGGAACATAAGGTGAGATTGGGTACTCACATGTTGCAGGAGGAGGCTGATGATTTGTGGGTTAGTGCGCGTCATGTGTGGGAAGCTACAGGTGAAGAGGTCACTTGGGCTTTGTTTAGCAGGGAGTTTTTGAGGAAGTATTTTCCTGAAGATGTTAGAGGAAAGAAGGAAATAGAGTTCTTGGAGTTGAAACAGGGTTACATGTCTGTTATTGATTACACTGCTAAGTTTGTGGAGCTTGTTCAGTTTTATCCACATTATGCTGAAGCAACTGCGGAGTTTTCCAAATGTGTGAAGTTTGAGAACGGGTTGCTTCCTGAGATCAAGCAGGCAATTGGTTATCAAAGAATCAGGAGGTTTCCATATTTGGTGGATTGTTGTAGAATTGATGAGGAGGATAGCAAAGCTTGTTCTACTCATTATAAGAGTGTGAACGAAAGGAAAGGAAAGCAACCGTTCCGTGGTGGTCCTTATGTGTCACCAGATGACAAGGGAAAGAAAAGGGCTAATTATGATAAAAGGCCAAGTGGGGGAGGTACGTATAGTCCTATGAGATGTTATAGGTGTGGTGACTTAGGGCATCGTCAGTTTGAATGTAGAAAGGATATAAGGAAGTGTTCCAATTGTGGAGGTATAGGACATGTAACAGCTGAGTGCAAGAGAAATGTGGTGAAGTGTTTCAACAGTGGTGAACCTGGTCATATTAGTACGAAGTGTCCAAAACCAAAGCAAGCTCAAGTTGGAGGGAAAGTATTTGCATTGGCAGGGACTCAGACTTCTAGTGCAGATCGTCTGATCAGAGGTACTTGTTTTATTAATAATACGCCTTTAGTTGCTATTATTGATACCAGAGCGACTCATTCGTTTATTTCGTCTGAGTGTGTGCAACGTTTGGATCTTTTGTTGTCATCGATGGATGGAGAGATGGTTATCGATACTCCAGCAATGGGGTCGATAACTACTTCTTTGGTTTGTTTAAGTTGTCCTTTGACCATTTATGGTAAGGATTTTTATATGGATTTGGTGTGTCTGCCATTGGAGGGTTTAGACGTGGTTCTGGGAATGAATTGGTTGCAGTTCAATTGAGTTCATATCGATTGTTATCATAAGTTGGTAAGATTTCCTTCTCTTGAAGAAGACGAGGAATCAAGTTTCTTATCTACCAAAGAGTTGAAGAAACTTTTGGCGGGTGAAGCTCAGTTGTTCGGGTTGTTTGCATCGTTGTCTGTGGATAGTCAACTTGCAATTGATGTGGTTCCAGTTGTGTGTGATTTTCCAGAGGTGTTTCCGGAGGATATTTCAGATGTACCGCCAGAAAGAGAGGTGGAGTTTTCTATAGATCTAGTTCCTGGTACTAGACCTGTGTCTATGGAACCTTATCATATGTCGGCATCTGAGTTGGTTGAGTTGAAGAAGCAGTTGAATGAATTGTTAGAAAAGAGGTTTGTGAGGCTGAGTGTATCGCCTTGGGGTGCTCCAGTTTTATTGGTGAAGAAGAAAGATGGAAGTATGCGATTGTGTATTGATTATCGCCAGCTGAATAAGGTGATGATTAAGAATAAGTATCCTCTTCCGAGAATTGATGATCTGATGGACCAGTTGGTAGGTGCGCGTGTGTTTAGTAAGATTGATTTGAGGTCAGGTTATCATCAGATTAGAGTGAAGGAGGAAGATATTCAGAAGACAACTTTTAGGACACGATACGAACATTACGAATATTCCGTGATGTCGTTCGGGGTTTCTAATGCCCCGGGAGTGTTTATGGAGTATATGAATCACATTTTCCATGAGCATTTGGATCAATTTGTTGTTGTGTTTATTAATGACATCTTGATTTATTCTAAGTCCCGGGAGGAACATGCGGAGCATTTACGTATTGTATTACAAATTTTGAAGGAAAAGAGACTTTATGCCAAGTTGTCCAAGTGTGAGTTCTGGTTGTCAGAAGTGAGTTTTCTTGGGCATGTGATTTCAGGTAATGGTATTGTTGTGGATCCATCTAAAAGTAGATGCAATTCTACAATGGGAGGCTCCTAGATCTGTTACTGAAATTAGAAGCTTTTTGGGTTTAGATGGATATTATCGAAGATTCTTTGAAGGCTTTTTCAAGTTAGCACTTCCTTTGACCCAGCTGACTTGTAAAGGTAAAGCATTCATTTGGGATATTCAGTGTGAGGAAAGTTTTAGTGAGCTGAAGAGAAGATTGACTACAGCTCCGATTTTGATCTTACCGAATCCTAGTGAACCGTTTGTGGTGTATTACGATGCGTCTTTGATTGGGTTAGGTGGAGTGTTGATGCAAGAAGGTAAGGTTGTGGCTTATGCTTCGAGGCAATTAAGGGATCATGAGAAGAATTACCCTACGCATGATTTGGAATTAGCGGCGGTGGTTTTCATGTTGAAAATTTGGAGGCATTATCTCTACGGTGCAAGATTCGAAGTCTTTAGTGATCATAAGAGTTTGAGATACTTGTTTGATCAGAAAGAGCTGAATATGAGGCAACGGAGATGGTTGGAATTTTTGAAGGACTACGATTTTAGCTTGAATTACCATCCTGGTAAAGCTATCATGGTAGCCGATGCGTTAAGCCAGAAATCGTTGCATATGTCTGCTTTGATGGTTAAAGAGTGGGAACTTTTGGAAGAATTTAGAGATTTGAGTTTGGTGTGTGAATTGACATCTGATGGCGTGAGGCTTGGTATGTTAAAGGTTACTAATGATTTTCTGTTGACCGTTAGCGAGAAACAGAAGCTGGATGTGGAATTTGTTGATTTGATGACGGTTAAAGGTAAATGTGTGAATGGTGACTTTAAAGTCGATTATCAGGGTGTTTTGAGATTCCGTGGTAGAATTTGTATTCCTGATGATTCGGAATTGAAAAAGATGATTTTAGAGGAAGGGCACCGGAGTAATTTGAGTATACATCTGGGAGCTAATAAGATGTATCAAGATTTGAAGAAGATCTTTTGGTGGTCCGGATTGAAGAGGGATGTGGCTCAGTTTATTTATGTGTGTTTGACGTGTCAGAAGTCAAAGGTAGAACATCAGAAGCCTTGTGGAGTTTTTCAACCGTTGGATATTCCCGAGTGGAAATGGGACAACATTTCTATGGATTTTGTGACAGGATTGTCGAATACACAGAGGGGACATAATGCCATTTGGGTGGTTGTGGATAGGATGACTAAATCGGCGCATTTCATTCCGATTGACATCAGTTTTTCTTTGGAGAGGTTGGCTGAGATTTATATCCGTGTGATTGTAAAGCTACATGGTGTTCCGTTGTGTATTGTTTCAGATCGAGATCCGAGGTTTACTTCCAGATTTTGGGAAAGTTTGCAAAAGGCGTTAGGTTCTAAGTTGAGATTGAGTTCTGCTTATCATCCTCAGACGGATGGTCAGACCGAGAGAACTATTCAGTCATTGGAAGATTTGCTGAGAGCTTGTGTTCTTGAGCAAGGCGGTGCTTGGGATAGTTATCTTTCGTTGGTGGAATTCACGTATAACAACAGTTTCCATTAGAGTATTAGAATGGCACCTATTGAAGCGTTGTATGGAAGAAGATGTCGAACACCTTTGTGTTGGCATGAATCTGGTGAGAGTTCGGTGGTTGGACAGGAGTTAATTCAACAAACTACGGAAAAGGTGAAACTTATTCATGAGAAGATGAAGGCTTCTCAGAGTAGGCATAAGAGTTATCATGATTGAAGGAGGAAAGATCTTGAGTTTCAAGAAGGCGATCATGTATTTTTGAGAGTTACACCAGTGACGGGTGTTTGTCGTGCATTGAAGTCAAAGAAGCTTACTTCTCGGTTTATTGGTCCTTACCAGATATCCGCGAGAGTGGGTGATGTGGCTTATTGGGTGGCGTTGCCACCAAATCTTTCGAATTTGCATGATGTGTTCCATGTTTCACAGCTTCGAAAGTATGTTCCGGATCCGTCGCATGTGATTCCAATGGATGAGGTTGAGGTAAGGGAGAACCTTACGGTTGAAGCATTACCGGTGAGAGTTTTGGATCGCGAGTTGAAGCAGTTAAGAGGTAAGGATATTGCGCTTGTGAAAGTAGCGTGGGGAGGCGCTGCTGAGGGCAATTTGACTTGGGAGTTGGAGAGTCGGATGCGGGAATCGTATCCGGAGTTGTTTGTCTCAGGTAATATTTTCGAGAACGAAAATGTCTAAGTGGGGGAGAGTTGTAACGCCCCGATTTTTGTTAGATTTATTTAATCGAGTCGATTTAATTATTTTTGTTTTTATATTATTTTATTCTTGACTTTTATTTGGCAATATATTATTTTTCATCGTTGTTATGTTTTATTGCGTTTTGGGAGCGTTTGCGAGATATTTGAGTGTAGGGGTATTTTGGTCTTTTGCTTGGTTAGATATTATTGTTTTTCATTTAAATAGAATATAGAGGTTAGAAAGAGATAAAAATAGAAAGAAAAGAAGAGAAGAGAAAAAGAGAGTGAGAAGAAGAAAAAAGAGGAAAACTTGGAGTGTAAGAAACCGATTCAACTGACACTTCGAAGCACGATTAATCGGGTAAGGGTGCGAAAATCAGTTATTCTATGTTTGCGTATGATTATGTATGTGTGTGTTGGAAGTTTTACTAGTTTTTCAATTATAGGTTGAAATAAGCTAAACGAGTAGAAATCGATGTTCTCACGGTCGGAATTCGATATAAATTGCGTTGTATGATCACACTGTGTTTATGAATAATCGTTGATACTTGTTTTGCTGTTGGAATTTATTTGGGGTGTAAAATGGGATTTTTGGGGTTTTGGAACCGTGTAAAACGCAGCAGAATTTTCTGTTTCTGGTGTAGGGCGCCGGGCGGTGCTTTGAGCGCCGGGCGACGTATGGGTTAAACCCACCTTGCTTTGCTTATGTTATTCATGCTTGGTTGCTATATTTGTACATATTCCTTGTATATGCCTTGGTTGAGATCTTTTGTGGGCATGGAACTATTGAGTGGTGAGATAAGTCCTAACCCGGACTTGAGTGCATAAATATGATAGGACCGTGGTGTAATCAATAGTCGGTTGTTGGCAGTAGTACTAACAATCTATGGCATATGATGACCACACTCAGATGAGGCCCTTTGGGATTGTTGATGTCTGATGTGAGAAGTCGCATTGATATTACTTTCTCAATTGGGAGCCAGGGATTCTGAGGACCGTAGTTACCTTTACCCCACTTGGCCTTTTAGGATGTAGTGTGGAGACTATGAGGGAGCCAGTCCCGAGTAGTTGTCACGCGATACTACACTCAGACGAGTTTATCTTGAGAATATTATTAACCCGTGTAAGTAGTTACATGGGCCGATAATATCCGAAGGATTTACGTAGACTCTGGGAACTTTTAGAACCCTGTTCCGCAATTGATGAACCTATAGCCCACACCTTGTTGGGATGGGTAGACCATGACTCCATTCAAGAAACCTCAAAACCTAAGGCTTGTGTGCTATGATTGTGTACATATATTTGTATGTTTGCCCATGTTTGCGCATTGCATACATCCCATTGCATCCATCTCATTGGTTTTTAAGGAACTCAGTCATTTTTTTTCCTTTGAAAATCATAGGCATCATGGATATTGAGAAGAGGAACACTAAGAAGTTCAATTTCCAAAAGCCCAAATTGGCAAAGCTGAAGAAGTTAGAAACCTTGGTGACCGGACATGAAAGTTTCCGAAAGCAGTATGGGAGATTGGTTAGCCTTATCAACACTAAAATGGAGGAAGGAATCCTTGACACCTTGGTCCAATTTTATGATCCTCTCTATCATTGTTTCACCTTCTCGAATTACCAACTGGTTCCAACCTTGGAAGAGTACTCTCATTGGATCGGCTTACCTGTGAAGAAACAAAGACCTTTCAGCGGTCAAGAGAAAATTCCTACCCCAAAAGAGATTGGCGAATGTATTCACTTGGATGCGTCAGAGGTCAAGCCCCTCATTACCACCAAGGATGGCATCAAAGGACTCCCATCTAAGTTCTTGTATGAAAAAGCTTGTCAATTTTTCAATGCAAACAGTATTGCTGCCTTTGAAGCAACCTTTGCTCTGCTGGTCTACGGTCTGTTCTTGTTCGCTAATGTGGAAGATTTTGTCGATGTCAATGTTATCCAGATCATCATTAGCAGAAACCCTGTGCCTACATTACTTGGTGATGCTCTCCATTCCATTCACCATAGGACTCTTCGAGGAAAAGGAACAATTTTGTGTTGTGTACCGTTGCTTTACCAATGGTATATCACTCATTTGCCTCGAACGTCTGAATTCCGAGACAACCAGACAAACTTCGTTGGTCTCAAAGGATCATCTCTCTTACTCACCACGACATCTTTTGGTATGACCCGGTTTATGACAGGAATGTATACATTGATAGTTGTGGGCCATTTCCTAACGTGCCACTCCTCGGTATTCATGGTGGAATTAACTACAGTCCTGTTCTGGCCAGACGCCAATTCGGATTTACGATGAAAGAAAAGCCTAAGAGTATCCATGTGTCTGGTTTCTTTTATCTTAACAAAGAGGCCAATGATGAGACCAAAAGTGGAGTATGGTGTGCGTGGGATAAATTCCACGAAAGTACCAAGGACGAGTTGGGGAAGAGAAACTGTGTGTCTTTAGAGCCATACCTTCAGTGGGTTCGATCTCGAGCCCGTGACCTCAAGATGCCCTATATTCCCAAGATACTTCAGCAGCCAACTATTACATCTCCGTCTGTTATTCCTATTGAGCGCATGGAAGAATATCAAGAAAATCTAGCCAGGATGAAGCTTGAGAGGGACACATGGGAGTGGAAATATGATACCGTCTGCATCGAGCAAGAAGAAATGAAGGAGAAGGATGACTTGATCGAGTGGCTGGAAAAACGTGTAATTGATGAACCTCTGGCGCAGGAGAATTTATTTTTCTCTAGCACAAAGCCCACTGCTAGCACTCATGAGTATGCCAGTATTCCCCCACGCCTGGTGCTTGGAAAGGGATTGTTGATAAGCTGATCTTCGAGAATCAAGAGCTGAAGAGACAGAAGAGAAGGCGTGAAGCAGGACACTCATAGATAGGGTTGCTTTTTCTTCTAGGACTAGTTGTTATTCTCGTCTTATTGTATTTTGAGCCTTTTTGAGATGTACTATCCAAGTTGTAAACTCTTCTCAATATTTAATGAAATGATGCTTGTTTTGAAAATTGTCTTTCTTGAGTTCCTTAAAACCAATCGCATTTGCATCTTCGCATTTCTTGCTAAACTGTTAAGGTACTAATTTTATTTTGCAAATTTTGTAGACATGGACGCCTCAGGAAAGAATGTTTGGCCTTACTCCTTTGAGCTTCCTGAGCTCGAGCAATTGTTGTGGTTGGGTGACAGAGTTGCAGACCCATCCCATTTTGCTGATAAGAATGGGTGCCTTCTTCCACTAATGATAATGCCAGTAACCAAAGGGCCCCTTGAAGTGTTGGTTCAGCTATACCATCCGGCCTACCGTTGCTTCCTATTTCCCGAGTTCCAGCTGGTTCCAACCTTGGAAGAGTTCTCTGCTATGATTGGAATCCCCATCAGGAATGCCCCAATTTTCTCTGGGATTGAGGCAATGCCTTCCGTTAAAGAAATTGCCATGGCTACAAAGATTAGAGTATCAGACATTCAAGCTAATTTGACCGTCAAAGGAGGGCGACACGGATTCCCTGCTTTGTTCTTGCTAGCAAAAGCCCTTTATTTCAAGAGCCGAGGAAATGAAGCCTTGTTTGAATCAACTTTAGCTCTGATGATCTACGGCCTGTTTCTATTCCCAAATGCCAAACATTTTGTGGATGTCCAGGCCATCCAAATATTCGCAATCAACAATCCAGTTCCTACTTTGCTTGCGGATGTTTATCACTCGTTCCAGACCAGATACTCAAGAGGTTGTGGGCCAATCGTTTGCTGTGTGGCCCTCTTCTACAAATGGTTCGTCTCTTACCTCCCGAAGACTCCGGCTTTCTGGGATGTTGAAGACTGTAAAATATGGTCCAAGAGGTTGATGGAGTTGAAGCACACGGATATCGAATGGTATGACCCAACGAATGAAGGAATTACCATGATTGTTAGCTGTGGGGATTGCCCCAATGTACCCTTAATGGGAAGGAATAGTTGTATCAACTACAACCCTGTCCTTGCTCGCCGCCAGCTAGGTCACATGAAGGAAGGACCTCCAGCCAATGAGGAGATGCACATGATGTACCACGAAGAAAGGGAAGGGTTCGAAATGAAAATGCGACTGGAACGCGCTTGGCGTCAGATTAATAGGCAGTTATGGAGGGCTGAATGTTCCGTCACCAAGACTCACTTGTAATGGTCTCGTGACATAGCTCGAGTAATGAGGAAACCATATCCTCGTCACGAAGCACCACCAGAGATCAAAAAGAGGATGGTGGATGCTCTGACCGATTTGTTTCTTGAAAGAGAAAGGATCAAGGGCCGCATTGAGGAGCTTATGAAGAAGATCAATGAAGAGGAGGAATCAGCCACCAGCGGATCCAACTTCTAGTCCTTTAAAGTTGATGTTGTTGTTTCTTTCTTTGTTATTTCCTTTCGATGATGTTACTATTTCCTTTCTGTTGTGGGCGTGCCCATACTTTTTTTGTATTCAGAGCATGAAGATACTCTGCTCTCGATGTAACAACTGCCAGATTTTCTTAATGAAGAAGATGTTTTGACAAAATGTTCCATTGCCTATATTATTTAAAAAATTTCTTTGGTCTCTTGATAGTTTAGCTTGCATTTTCATATGCATCATCTCATATCATGTGCATTTTCCTCTTGGGTTTTGTCTGATGTCACCTTGTTATCTCAGAACCGTCACACTGAATCCTAAGCACGGATACAACACTTGAGCCCAAGCTCGACTGAAGATGTCAGAAGTTTATGGGGAAATGGACCGAGTCAACAATGAATTGACAGAAATACGAGGTGGAATGGGGCAGCTTTTGGAAGCTGTCAACATTTTGAGAGCAAAGATGGATACCCAGGCCACTGTGGTCTCTGAGATCATTACTCCTGTAGTAGAACCTCCCGTCATTCCTGTTGTAAACCCTACTTTGGGTATGCCATTCAAATTCATCCGAGCCACAGCTCCTCAATCTACTCAGCAGATAGCACCTCTGGTTAATGAGGCTCAGCAGGTTATTCCTACCTTCGCTCCGCCGGTGGTGCAGACACAAGCTCGTCCTGTTTTCCATAATCATCATCCTTATGACTATGTCGATGTATCTGGAGATGGGGACGACCAAAATGAAAGGTTAAGAGAGAGTGTCGAGACCATGCAGAGGAAGATAAAGGCTATGGAAGGAAGTAACACCTTCAGTACTGATGTCAAGGACATGTGCCTAGTCTCAGACTTAGTAATCCCTCCTAAATTCAAGCTGCCAAACTTCGAGCTGTACTCGGGCGCTACTTGTCCCAGATCACACTTGATCATGTATTTCCGAAGAATGGCCGCCCATGTGCGTAATGACATGATGATGATACACTGTTTTCAAGATAGTCTGAAGGGCGCTGCTGCTAAGTGGTACTTAAGTCTGGATCAGTCTCAAGTCCACTATTTCCAAGATGTAATGGATGCTTTCGTGAAACATTACAAGTACAATCAGGATCTGGCCCCTGACCGAAGACAATTGCTAAGCATGACCCAAAGGAGCACTGAATCCTTTAAAGAGTATGCACAACGGTGGAGGGAAACTGCTTCTCAAGTTGAACCACCTTTGACTGAGAAAGAACTGGCAGACTGGTTTGTAGATACTATGAAACCAGAATTTTACGAAAGATGATCAGCAACGTCAATGCCAATTTCGCTGACATCGTTGCAGTTGGTGTAAAAGTAGAGGCTAGATTGAAAAGTGGGAAAGTGATAAGTTCTGCAAGCAGTTCAACCAGCAATAGTGTTAAGAAGGCTCCCAGTAACTTCCACAAGAAGAAAGAAAGAGAGACCAACGCCGTCATGGCAGGAAGAGAGAAAAATCCCAAATGGAAACAACCAACCTACCAACAGCAGGCAGGTCCTAACTTCTCTCAGCAACCGATCTACCCGATTCATTATCCTCAGCAACCTTACATAGCGGCTGTAACACCGACCTTTAATCACCAAGTAGTGCAATAGGTGCCAGTCTACCAACAGCCAGCCTATCAGCATGTGCCAAATACCCAACAATATCAACAACCGAGACCGCAAATTCCTCAGCAAAACACTTCTTATAAAGGACAAGGAGGTAAGCCTTCATTCCCACCCATACCCATGACTTACACCGAGTTATATACTTCCCTGGTTCAACAAGGTTTGATTGTCACTAGACCTATGGGTCCACCCTCAGAGAAATCTATGAGGTTCCATAATTCGAATGTTACGTGTGCCTTTCATCAAGGGGCAGCGGGTCATGATCTGGAGGGTTGCCTTGCTTTAAAGTATGTGGTAAAGGGTTTGGTGGAGAAGAAGATCTTGTCTTTTGTGGATAATCCGCCGAATGTGAAGAGCAATCCATTGCCCACACATGGAGCCACCAATGCTGTTGAGAATGAGAATAATGAGGCGTTATTAAGAGATGCTTCAAAGATAAGAACTCCTATGAAGGTCTTCCATGCTAAGTTGTTCGAAGCTGGGTTGGTTAGAGCTTGTCATAGTAAGTGCGAGGGTTGTAATGCTAGCATCAAAGGTTGTCAGCTGTCCAAAACGACATTCAGAGTCTGATTGATGAAGGATTTCTACAAGTGTTCAGTAAAGAAAAGAGGGATGAAATTGCAGTAATCGAGCCAGTATTTAACCTGCCAAAGCCAAGAGAGCAGATGCCTATGTTCAATTTGCCTGGGTCAGATTCTATGGTGCCTGTGTTCAACAAACCTGTACCCGTTTTCAACAATCTGGAGACTGTTATTATTATTGCTGCCAATCACACCAAGCAATACGATACTCGACAACCTATTCCATTTAGGTTCATAGGAACTAAAGCTGTGCCATGGATCTATGAGAACATTATGGGAAACAAAGCCCGCGAAGAAGTGGTTCCAAGGAATGAGGTGGGAACCGCTGTTGAAGAAGTAGTTCCAAGGAATGAGGTGGGAACTACCGAAGAGGTGACAAACATAGTCGGAACGGGAAAGATAACCCGAAGTGGCAGAATGTACACTCCTTTATTCAAAGAAACTGTGCCCAAAGAAACTGTTGTTCCTGTACCCCCTACAGACAGAGGAAAAGAGGTAATTAATAAGGAAGAAGATGAGGAGTTCCTAAGAATCATCAAGAGGAGTGACTATAAGGTGGTGGACCAACTTCATCAGACCCCATCCAAGATTTCGATCTTGTCTCTACTAATGAATTCACCTGTCCACCGAGCAGCCCTACAAAAGGTCCTGGCCCAAGCACACGTGGCCCAAAATATAACCGCACGACAATTCGACCATGTCATCGCCAACATCACAACCTGTAACACTCTCAGTTTCAGTGATGAGGAGTTACCTCGGGCAGGAAAGAATCATAACCTGGCTTTACATATGTCAGTGAAATGTTAAGAAGATACTTTGGCCAGAGTTCTAGTGGATACTGGTTCATCCCTGAATGTGTTACCAAAAAGAGCCCTTGAGAAGCTGACATACCAAGGGGCTGTAATGAGGCCCACTTCGCTTGTTGTTAAGGCTTTCGATGGCTCGAGAAGATCAGTGATGGGAGAGATCGAGCTGCCTATTTTGATTGGTCCTCAAGTGTTCAACATCCTTTTTCAGGTCTTGGACATCAACCCTGCCTATAGTTGTCTGTTGGGTAGGCCTTAGATCCATGAAGCCGGCGCCGTAACATCAACTCTGCATCAAAAAATGAAATTTGTAACTGAAGAGAAATTGGTTATCATACATGGAGAGAAAGACTTAATGGTCAGCAATTTGTCCTCCTTCCGGTACATTGAGGCCGATGAAGATGCTTTAGAAACTTCTTTCCAAGCACTTGAGATAGCAAACACTGTTATGATTGATGATACCAAGCCAGTGGCCTCCAATGATCCATCTTTTGCTTCCTTCAAGAGCATTCAATCCGCCCTACAGAATGGTATACCAGAAGGCTGGGGCAAAGTCGTAGAGATCCAAGAGAGAGAAAAGTACCAAGGGTTGGGTTACAAACCAACTCTTGAGGAAAAACCTGCTCCGAACACGGGAAGACTGAAGACTATTCACGAGATGTTCGTCAGTGGGGGACAACAGGTCCACGCCGTCATTGAAGATGCTAAAGACGAAGATATCGATAATTTGGTTTTTCAGTGTGACGCTGCTTTGAGTAATTGGGAAGCTATTGAGATCCCTACTTTGTACCCTATGCCAGAGTAATTTTCTTGTTTTATTTGATGTTTTCAAATTCTGTAGCTTTGCCCGAGGCTATCAGATTATTTTGTATGGGCCACCGCTTTTAACTCTTATTAATCAATGAAAGTGATTGTTTTGTTAAAATTCCCTGTCTTTATTTTACTGTTCTTTTGCTTTAAGAAAAATGGCAATCTTTTCAAAACTACAAAAACATTTTCTGTTTGCATTTGAGTTTTGTGCATTTTAATAAAATAAATCCCTCCATCATGCAGAATAAATCCCAAACCCGTCGTATTCAGTGACCCTAATCTCACTATTGACTTTGACTCACCTATTTATCAAGCTGAGGATGAGGAGGACTATGTGGTCCCTGATGACTTGGCAGAAATGTGTGAATATCAATATACGGATCTTCAGCCACATGAGGAACAAGTCGACATCATCAATCTTGGTACTAAAGAGGAGAAGAAAGAGGTCAAGGTTAGAGCAACCCTTGGGGCAGAAGTCAGACAACGGCTAATACTGCTTTTGAAAGAATATGTGGATGTGTTCGCTTGGTCTTATCAGGATATGCCTGGTTTGGATACGGATATAGTAGTGCATAAACTACCTCTCAAGCCCGATTGTCCTCCGGTAAAGCAGAAACTTCGCAGAAGTATATCCGACATGGCTCTCAAGATCAGAGATGAGGTTAAAAGGCAACTGGATGCAGGTTTCTTGGCAGTTTCGAAGTTTCCCGAATGGGTAGATAACATTGTGCCAGTGATGAAGAAAAAGGGTAAAGTGCAAATGTGTGTAGACTACAGGGATCTCAACAAAGCCAGTCCTAAGGACGATTTCCCTCTTCTGCATATTGACACTCTTATGGATAATACAGCCCGATTTGTAATCTTCTCATTTATGGATGGCTTCTCAGGCTATAATCAGATCAGAATGGATCTGGCCAATATGGATAAAACTACGTTCATCACTCCATGGGGGACCTATTGCTACAAAGTCATGCCCTTCGGTTTGAAAAACGCAGGGGCAACTTACCAAAGAGCCATGGTGACTTTATTCCACGATATGATCCATAAAGAAATTGAAGTATACGTGGATGATATGATTGCTAAGTCTTAAAGTGAGGAGAAACATCTGGACCATCTTCTGAAATTGTTCAAGAGACTTCGGAAATACCAGCTGAAATTGAATCCTGCCAAATGTACTTTTGGTGTCGGATCAGGGAAGCTACTTGGTTTTATCGTCAGTCAACGAGGGATTGAAGTAGACCCTGACAAGGTGCGAGCTATTCAAGAAATGCCAGCTCCACAGACTGAGTCTCAAGTCAGAGGATTTTTGGGTCGTTTGAACTATATCTCCAGATTTATCTCCAACATGACTCCTACTTGTGAACCAATTTTCAAGTTGCTCCGTAAGAATCAGCCAGTAGAGTGGAATGCCGACTGTCAACAGGCTTTTGAGAAACTCAAAAGTTATCTCCAAAAACCCCCTGTTCTTGTTCCCCCGGTTCCCGGAAGACCTCTCTTTATGTATTTGATTGTCCTGGAAGAATCTATGGGCTGTGTTTTGGGACAGGATGACGAGACTGGCTGGAAAGAACATGTAATTTATTATCCGAGTAAAAAGTTCGCTGATAGCGAGAGTCGATACTCACTGATTAAAAAGACCTGTTGTGCTTTAGTGTGGGCCGCCAAACGTTTGAGGCAATATCTGATATGTCATACTACTTTGTTGATCTCGAAAATGGATCCAATAAAGTACATCTTTGAGAAGCCTGCTCAAACAGGAAGATTAGCTCGTTGGCATATGCTGTTGTCAGAATATGACATCCAGTACGTCACTCAAAAGGCCATTAAAGGAAGTGTTCTCGCAGAATATCTTGCCGATCAACCAGTTGAAGACTATGAACCACTCAAGTTTGATTTCCCCGATGAGGATATTATGGCGGTGAAAGATTGTGAAGAGTCAAGCTCTGAAGAAGATCCCAGGGCTGAGTACAGGTGGAAGATGATGTTCGACGGTTCGTCCAATTACAAGGGGCATGGGGTAGGTGTTGTTATGATTAATCCTGAAGGTGGCTACACCCCTTTTACAGCTAGATTGGATTTTGGGTGTACGAATAATATTGCTGAGTATGAAGCGTGCATTCTGGGTCTGGAAGCTGCAATCGGTCTTGGAATTTGTTTTCTTGAAGTTATGGGTGACTCTGCTCTAGTCATTTATCAAATCAGAGGCGAATGGGAGACAAAAGACGAAAAGCTTATCCCTTATCAGGCATATGCTTTGGAGTTGATTAAGTGTTTTAATGAGATAACTTTTCGCCATGTGCCACGTACTGAGAATCATGTGGCTGATGCTCTAGCAACACTGGCTTCGATGTGGCAAGTTAGATTTATCAACGAAGATCCAGTAATCAGTATTGAAAGGAGGACTGAGCCTGCCTATTGCCAGTCCGTTGAAGAAGAATCAGACGGCAAACCTTGGTTCCATGACATATTGAACTTCCTGAAGAATCAAGAATATCTGACCAACGCCTCCATTCTTGATAGGAAGACTCTGCGAAGATTGTCAGCCAAATTCTTCATCAGCAACGGTGTACTGTACAAAAGGAATCATGACATGGTCTTGCTAAGATGTGTTGATAAGCGGGAAGTGGACTTGTTGATGCACGATATTCATGAAGGAGCTTTCGGTACTCACGACAATGGACATACTATGACTAAGAAGATCTTGAGGGCTGGGTATTACTGGTTGACTATGGAAGCCGACTGTACCCAATACGCCAGAAGGTGTCATAAGTGTCAGATCTACGCTGATAAGATGCATGTTCCTCCGACGTTGCTGAATATTCTGTCATCCCCGTGGCCTTTTTCCATGTGGGGCATCGACATGATTGGAGCTATTGAGCCTAAAGCCTCTAATGGTCATCGTTTCATTCTAGTGGCCATCGATTATTTTACCAAGTGAGTTGAAGCTGCTTCCTACGCCAATGTGACCAAGCAAGTGGTTGCCCGTTTCATCATAAATAATATCATTTGTCGTTATGGAATTCCCAACAAGATCATAACCGACAATGGGACAAATCTGAATAACAAGACAATGAAAGAATTATGTGACAATTTCAAGATTGAACATCACAATTCTTCACCCTATCGTCCCAAGATGAATGGAGCTGTCGAAGCTGCCAACAAGAACATCAAAAGGATCCTGCAGAAAATGGTCAAGACGTATAAAGATTGGCATGAAATGTTACCATTTGCCCTGCACGGATACCGAACTTCGGTTCAAACTTCGACAGGGGCAACACCCTTTTCTCTAGTATATGGAATGGATGCTGTCCTCCCCATTGAAGTAGAAATCCCATCTCTAAGAATCCTGATGGAAACCAAGCTTGATGAAGCAGAGTGGGTCAGAGAGAGGTATGATCAATTGAACCTCATTGATGAGAAGCGACTGACTGCCATGTGTCATGGGTATTTATATCAGAAAAGAATGAAGAGGGCATTCGACAAGAAGGTCCGTGTTCGAGAATTTCGAGAAGGAGAGCTTGTACTCAAGAAAATTCTGCCATCTCAAAGGGATGCTCGCGAAAAATGGGCACCTAACTATGAGGGTCCATTTGTGGTAAAGACTGTGTTCTCAGGAGGCTCCTTATTCCTCACAACGATGGATGGTGAATAACTCACACACCCTGTGAACGCTGACTCAGTACGAAAATATTACGCCTAAAAAACCCGCTAAGTCGAAAACCAGAAATGGCGACTTAGGCAAGAAAAGGGTATCCCGGTGGGTCATAACCTATGAAGGAGACTCAGGTAAAAGTTAGGGATCAAATAAAAAGAAAGAGCTCGCTAGGTCGAAAACCCGAAAGGGCGGCCTAGGCAAAAAAGAGCGTCCCGGTGGACCGAAAACCTGAGAGGGCGGTCTGGCCAAAAGTTAGGGACAAAGGCGTTTCACTGTGTCAGACCAGGTTGTCACCTACCTCCAAGAATTCTCGAAGAAGTTCAGTTTCATTGGTCCTCATCAGCAGCAAAGATTTTAGGACTCTTAGTTATTAGGGAGGAGAGTGGTCACTGAATGCGATGTAAACTTTTCCCAAATTACCGTTTTTCAATTGTAATGTTCCATGGAACTTCGCTATTGGCAAGTTACCATTCTAATAAAATCAGATTTTTGAGCCTTTGTTTGTTTAATATTTAGCATTGTTCTGTTATTTTCCTTGTTATGCAAAATTTCACTTGTTCATTAATAATAGTTTTGAAAGCGGAAAATGTTTTGAATTTTTTTTTTTTTTGAGAAAACACAATGAAAATATAAATTTTTGCTTTGGCATTAAGGACTATTTAGCGAAATCGATGGCATCCCTCAAAACTCCGGTTAGGATGAAAACACTGATAAATCATCCAAGCTCGTCATTGAAGGAAGACCGACAAATATTTCCCGGAATTGAAACATCTCAGTAGTGACCAAATGTCACGATGTAAAGGGATTCTCCCTTGTATCTTTTCAAACTTAGCTGAAAATGTGAAAATTCATTTCCCCAGTAAATAAGGACATTCCTGGAGTGATTATAGCCAGATTTCAGTGTGACTCCTTGTAGTGAATGTGTCTTTGCTTCCACTCACTTTTCCAGGCCGCTGTCTCGTTGGATTTGCTTCCTGCATATCATTCGGCATTTCGCATTTGTGTGTCTTGTTTTTTGGGTCCTTGTCTCCTAAAACCTCTTTTCGTTGGTTTCAGACTTTTCGTCTATATCTTGTTGCGTCCGATCTTTACCTGGGTGCGCCAGATTATTGACTCTTTGATCACCACTCCCCAGGAAGTCTA
Organism: Lathyrus tuberosus; assembly: GCA_022829125.1. Classification (NCBI taxonomy): domain Eukaryota; kingdom Viridiplantae; phylum Streptophyta; class Magnoliopsida; order Fabales; family Fabaceae; genus Lathyrus; species Lathyrus tuberosus. The sequence goes on from JALAZF010000422.1 coordinate 1,541,351, forward strand.
GCCTTCAAACCCCAGTATTGACTACCGGATATTCTAAAATCCAATTCATGTTGGTATCCCAAATCCAGTTCATGTTGGTATCCCAAATCCAATTCATGTTGGTATCCCAAATCCAGTTCATGCTGGTATCCAAAATCCAATTCATGTTGGTATCCCAAATCCAATTCATGCTGGTATCCCAAATCCAGTTCATGCTGGTATCCCAAATCCAGTTCGTGCTGGTATCCAAAATCCAATTCATGCTGGTATCCAAAACCCAGTTCGTGCTGGTATCCAAAATCAAATTCATGTTGGTATCCAAAATCCAGTTCATGCTGGTATCTAAAATCCAATTCATGTTGGTGTCCAAAATCCAGTTCATGCTGGTATCCAAAATCCAATTCATGTTGGTATCCCAATTTCAGCTCATACTGATTATCCTTCCTAAACCAAGTCCTATTGTTATCCCAACCAACTCATATTGGTACCTTAGACCCTATCACCTCATTCACCTTTGGCCTCATAGTCATAGGTAAGCTTTGACCTCATAGTCATAGCCTTCTTTAACCTTTGACCTCATAGTCATAGGATTCTTTCTTATCCAAAAATCCAGCTCATACTGATACCCAAAGTTTGTCTCTGTCTTTTTCTGGTTTTTCTTGAAGATCTCGTCTGAACTCTTCAGCATAAGAATCCCCAGAAAATTCTTGGTAGTTTTTATATCCTTCTATTCCAAATTGATCCCCAGTGGGGATCATGTATTCTTTCTGGTTTCAGGCCCAGTAAGGTTGGTTTTTGTTTCCCCAGTGTCGTCTGGTCGTTTTTGCACTTGTCGTCTATCTCCCTGGATCTTTCCCCAGTGGAGAATCCTTTCTTTGGCTCCTATTTTCCAATGAGGATCTGCAGGGTTTTTTTCCCTTTATTTCTCTATCCCCAGTGTTTCCTTTGAGTCCCCCTAGTGAGTCTCTTTCGTTGGTTAGTTTGCATCCCCAGTGAGTCTTTCTGATGGATACTTCCTTCATCCTTCCCCAGTAAAGCTCATCTGTGTTTGGTAGCTCTTTGGTGTCGTCTGCGTTTTTGCACTGTCATATCATCATATCATCATATTAGAGTTTATGGCATGTCAGCATATGCATGTTTGTTGTTTGTCTTTAGCATCTGCATTCCATCTAAGGGCAAAATTTTCGGTTTGCTATATTTAAATATCTTCCACCTCGACGTCCCGAGGATTTCCATTCCTCGTGCCATCCGGTGAAGTTATTTAAATAGGGGTAACTGTTGTACCCCAAATTTTACCCCTTAGATGTCATATTTTCTTGCACCTACATTTAGACCTCAAGCATGTATGCATTGTTAACTAACCATTTCTTGTTGCAAGTTATTTCTTTTCATTGTGAAATATAGGATTTACACAAAGACGGCAAGGTCTCCCTAAGACATCTTTTTGGCCAAACGCAACCATTTGAATCTACATGCATCCGAGAAGACTTTTTCAACAAGAAATCAAATGTTTCATCAAGACAAGGCAACCATTGCCTTTCATGACATGACAAAGTGTGATACCAAATCTTGAGAAATTATGCCATGTGATAACAAACATCCTTAGAATCCATTTTTGGGCCTTAAAGATTTTTTTCTCACAAGTGCAAGATTTTTTTCATAGAGATGAATATTTATCAAGTGTGACATATCAAAGTGGTGCCATGGGAGGATTTAATTTTTCAATGTCCTAAGTTTGTCCCGTAACATTTCTTTTTGAGGTCATGGTGTCGCTCCCGGGATTTTCATCCTAGTACAAACGCGAAAGTGGCACCAAACAGAGTCGCCAGCAATGTGTATTTATCCCAAGAGGGAAAGGAAACACCGCATAAACCTGAAGGAAGGAAAGAACGTGGTCTTACGACCAAGAGAACTGAATTCGGGAGTCGGTTACGTGAGAGGAAGGTATTAGCACCCTCTCGCGTCCATCGTACCCGATGGGATCCACGCTTGCTTGCTTCAATCAAAGGGTGATAGAAAAGAATACTGCAAAAGAACTAAAAGAAAGAAAGGAGAAGGAATGGAAAAGGAACGAGAAACAAATGTAGGGAAAATAAAGGAAGTGCTCGAATGGGCCCTACCCCACTGCCTACGTATCTCATCGGGAGCATGAGAATCAGAGCGACGTAGTTCCCCTAACTAGGGATGGATTGTTTGTATTTTTTTAGGGAACGACTGACGTTCTAGCTCAGGTGTTGCAGGCTCGCTGGTCCGAGTGCGTTACCATCTTGCAAGAGAACGAGTAGGAGCACGTTCGTACGTTGAGAGTGAATGAGATGAGAGAAGAATTCCCGAAGGAAATACGTCATTGTTTGTTTTGTCTTTTAGGAGTTTTTTCCATTTATTTGCATATGACAGTGTATTTGAATCTTAGTCATTGGAATGTGTACATTCTCACATTCCAAGATGGAATGAGCAAGAAGACACACTAAGAGCGAAGAAGACCCCCACACTTAGTTCCAATTGTCAAGGTTCAAACACACTAGCATACTTGTGTTTATTAAGTGTTTTGTTGATTATGAAATGAAGAAGTGTTTTTTATTATTTGCACCTTCGACAAGTATTACATTTAAGTCCCTCACACAAGATCAAATGTTTAACACATTGACCCAAGATGGGCTATATGCTATACATTTTAAGATTATAAGAGAAGACCCCTTATAATCTTTCCTTTATGTGAAAGGCCTAAATGCAATAAATGCCTACCTTTATTAGATGTTTTGAGTTTTCTTTGAGATGGGAAGAGAGACTCAAGAGAGGAGAAAGGTAAAATCTATGTGGACTAAGACTCAATCCTAATTGAAGATTAAAGGGAGTGATCCTAATGGTTTGTGAGGTTTCAACCTAAAGTTTAAAGAAAGAATGAATTAAACAATTCACTTCTAAAGTAGAAGATGAATTGCAATTCAAAAAAGGAAAGTGATGAGTTATTAAAAGAAAACACATAAGTGCTTAACAACACAAAATGGAATTGTAAAAGAGATGAGAGGAAAGAAGTTAGAATGTGGATTCCTTATCCACACTCAATTGCAACTTACCAAAGCCCCTACATGGTTAGTAAACATGTATAAGAAGTGTAAGAAATAAAAGAACATTTAATGCAATATAAAGCTCAAAAGAAATAGATGAAAAATCAAAACCTATAACCACAACCAGAATGTACATCATATGGAAAACAAATGATCATTATCATGTAAGTCCAAGTGGGTAGGCAACAAACATCATCCATGGCATTAGAACATGATACCATAAGAAAAGGGAGAATGAAAGATGAAAAGAAATGGAACAAACATGCATAAATGGAGCATGTAATCCAAGGATTAGAATTGAAATGAAATGAAAAATGATTCACAAACATCTCACAAGTATTCATGCATGACACATCAAAACATTTAAGAAGTGATAGAAGAAGTAGAATTGAAATGGGAGTTCAAAAGAAAACACAAGTACAAACACCACATGTTAAAGGTGCACAAGGTTCAAATGAAAGTCAACATGCAAGGATGACATATAATATGTACCAATGACCTATAATGTCAAGTGAATAGTTCACTAAAGTATGCAAATGATCATGCAAGTATACACAAAAGAAATCATGTAAACATGCACAAAGATTACAAGGATGTGACATGTTGTAATGCTTCAAATGAAATGTATTAAACAAAAATCAAATGGCCTTATGGAAATTAAACAAGCATGGTTTAAAGGTACACAAATCAGAGGTGAATCATATATCAAAGTAGCATGCAAGAAACCAAGGCAAAATGATGTCAAACAATGCACTTAGGTCAAGTATACACATCATACCAAGTAACACAACAATGAACACCAAACATGCCATAAAATGACCTAAAAAATCAAATAAAAATCACTTACATACCTCAATATGCTAATGACTCAATGCAAAAAGAAGAGCATCAAAACAATTTTTAATGATCAAGAACAAAATTAAACAAAATCATGTACCACATTAAGAATGCACACAAAAGAAAATCAAAGAAAATTGTGGAACAGGGGCAAAAAAGTCATAAAACCAAGAAATAAAATCATGAAAAATTTTATAAATGTTTTAATGATGTTCATGAATTTTTATGGAATTTTATAATGCCATTTATTGTTTTTAAGAATTAAAAAGGAAAACGTGTAAAAAAATGAAGAAATAAAATGAAATGGAAAAAGAATGGGGGTGCAAGCATAGCAATTATGCAGTTCAAATTAATTGGGCCTTGAAAACATGGGGTGTGGATATCAATCTGGCTTAAGTCCAACACACGCGCAGTGCATATTAACAAACATGGAATCTCAGTCAACAAAATTGACTCCCTCATGGCCATTGGATCAAGTCATAGTCAAACCATAGTCAAAGTAATCATCATCAACGCACACACTTGAAAGAGCACACACACTATCATGTACCATGCCACACAATGTTTAAAAATAAAATCATAAAATTCACGTGACATGCACACTGATTTTAATGTGTTGTCATCACACAAGCCGCACGATGGAGAACATCCAATGGTCCACGTTCAAACTGAGAACAAAACCCTAACACAAGAACACCGGCCGGAGAGGGACCTCCGGTCACCCTCTCCGGCGAACTACCACCGTCTACAACCTCAAATTCTCCAGAATTTACAATCAATATGCCAAAATGAAGAGGAAGTAACACACATCATGATTCCACCAATGAAATTGTCAAACCATTCACATACAGCAAGAAACAAGCATGAACATGTTGCCCTAAGTTTTTGGATCTAAGCTTCTAAGAAGCTCTATCAACTAGCCGGAGTTCAAATGCTTCTATTAAGCTCAAATCATCATGAAAACAACAAAATAATCAAGTAATCGTGAGAAAAGAGTTTGTGAGATTTGGAACCTGATCTTGCAGTTCTTGTATAGTTTGAGAAAACCAGAGGAAGTACTTGTTCTGCAACCTTGGAGCTTCAAAACTAAGCAAAATAAATGCTATATCTTGAGAACAAGGAGATTCAAAGCTTGCTGAAGTGTACTTGAGAAAATCGTGTGGATTCAATCATGCTCCATTGATGATGATAAAGATGAAGCAAATGAAAATCTCGTGAAAGGGAATAAGTATTGGTGGAAGAGAGTGAGAGAATCAGAGAGAAAAGTAGAGAGTGTTTTGGAATGAAATGAGAAGAATGAAGTTGAAATGAAATTGTGAAGTGATATTTCTATTTATAGTGTGGGTTAACTATGGTTTAATGAGTGAGTCAAGTGAGTCACAGTTGAGTTAAGTGAGTCATCCCTAACTAACTGAGTCAAGTTAGTTAGGGAGAGCAAAGCTATGGTGATGATAACCCATGATAAACTATGGTGGAGGTGAAGAGAAGTGAAATGGCACGGCTTGTGTAGGTGAAACTTGCTCAGCAAGTTGTTCTTTCTATTTTCATGTAACGCACGTGCTCATGTGCATGGACATGTGATGAGTGTTTGGTTAAATGAAGAAAGAGTTGGAGAGTGAGCAATGCACGGGCAAACTGAGACAACAACAACAACATTCATTTTTCTGGTTTTTTATGACAGTTTGGAAATAATGCAAACATGGATGTTTAATGGTGATTTTCTCTTGGCATTGTGGATGATCTAATGAGTTCTTGGAGACGTTGGAAAGAGGGGATGTAATAGGACAACTTTGATATGAAAATTGAATTGAAATGGGGTTTGGAGTAAGTTGCAAAATGACTTTAAACAGTCGCATTTGGAACTGCTACCAAGGCGTGGCAATAAGGTTGGTTGGTGAGGCAAACATGGCCTGGGATCTCAGCATGATCATAGCAACTTGGACTCACCATATCTACCTCATAGCTTGATCAAATCAACTTTTGCCCAACATGAAACTTGAAGAGGACACTACCAGGAACATTTTTGATGTTGACAAATCTTGCAAATGAAGCCTCTAACCATGAGAAAAATAGGTGTACATTTGGCCCACCAACTGTTTGTTGAAATGACTGCGCGCGTGCCCTGAAAATCCTTGGTCATGACCTAGTTTTGAACCTACTTTGCTCAAACTTTGATCAATCATATCTCACTCAATTTTTATCCAATAGAGATGTTCCACATATGGATGTGAAGCTTAAAACAAGATCTTTTGTTGTGGCCTGGTGGAATTTTCATTTGGTGCTTCAATTTTAAATGGCCTTGGTTCAAACTCTAATGCAAAATGGCCAAAACTTGCTATTTTTAGTAACCCTTCTTCTTCCAAAAATGGCAACTTTCCACCTCTTGATTTTTTCATGATTCCTTTGGAGTTTCTTGACTAAATTTTGTACATTGGACACATATAACATGAATTTTAGGGATTTGGCCTCAAAAAGTCAAGAGTTGACTTTTTCCTCTGATTATTTGACTTGGCCCCAATTTTCTTGATTTTTTATCTTTCTTCCAATTGAACCACTTCTAAAACCAATTGAGAGGTAATTTTCCATACACATACACTTAAGAACATGTAGAACACCATGACATCAAGTTTTGTCCAAAAAATCAAAGATATCCTGATTTAATTGGAAACCCTAGTTTAGGTGCCCACCTCCTAGGAGAAAAATGTGCAGTCTTCAATTTCAAATTCCTCAGAGTATGTTGTGTATCCTCTTAAAGGATGATGAGATATACCATTTGAGGATGGTTTTGGATCAATGAGCTATCTCTTTTGAGGGTCTTCCTTCAGTTTTTGAACCTCTTGCATAGTGAAAGATGTAGTGCTTCAATCTCCCATTGAATCTCTCATTCTTGAGGTTGTGGATGATCCCTTGAGATAGTATGAGACATGAAAGACCTCTTGGCTTTCCTTGAGGAAACTTGATTGACCTTTTTGTGCTTTGAATGATCCCTTGATTGTCCACCTTCCACCTGATCACATGCCCTGATGGTAAGAAGGATGCTATGCTTCATTTTTCTATGTTAAATGCAATGTAATGTTAATGAGGTGGATATGATATGATAAATGATAATGCCATGCTATGATGACAAAGGGGGAGAGCAAATTTTGGGGTATTACAGCTGCCCCTATTCAAGCGCTGTAGACCTGAATGCCTGAAAGCAATTGCTTTCGGACTTTCAAGGTATATAGTGATTGAATACCAAATATAACCAAAAATTTGCTCTGGATGATGAAGAAGAAACCCCCCGATATTGCTGCATTGAATCTTCAATGAAACATTGTCGGAGAAATCTGTCTTTTGAACGACACCAGACGACTACTGGCTCGCCGCATTACTGGTAAACTTTAACAATGTCTTTTATGCAACGCCAGACGACTACTGGCCTGCCACTCTACTGGTGGACTTTAACAATGTCTTTTATGCAACTCCAGACGACTACTGGCCTGCCACGCTACTGGTGGACTTTAATAATGTCTTTTATGCAATGCCAGACGACTACTGGCCTGCCACGCAACTGGTGGACTTTAATAGTGTCTTTTGTACAATGCCAGACGACTACTGGCCTGCCACGCTACTGGTGGACTTTGCAGCCTCGTGCCACCCGAAGACGGACTTTTGCCAATCCACTGTTGGACTTTTGCCACCCGAAGACGGACTTTTGCCAATCCACTGTTGGACTTTTGCCACCCGAAGACGGACTTTTGCCAATCCACTGTTGGACTTTTGCCACCCGAAGACGGACTTTTGCCAATCCACTGTTGGACTTTTGCCACCCGAAGACGGACTGTTGCCAATCCACTGTTGGACTTAATTTGCCACCCTTAGATGGACCTTTCGCCAATCCACTGTTGGACTTTTGCCACCCGAAGACGGACTTTTGCCAATCCACTGTTGGACTTTTGGCTGCTTTGCCACCCGAAGATGGTCTTTTGCCAATCCACTGTTGGACTTTTAGAATTTGCCACCCTTAGATGGACTTTTGCCAATCCACTATTGGACTTTTAGAATTTGCCACCCTTAGATGGACCTTTCGCCAATCCACTGTTGGACTTAATTTGCCACCCTTAGATGGACCTTTCGCCAATCCACTGTTGGACTTTTGCCACCCGAAGATGGACTTTTGCCAATCCACTGTTGGACTTTTAAAATTTCAAAATTGAATTACTCTCTGCATCTGCGTCAGACATTTCTGCCAACTCTGCTGAGGAACCATTATCAATGGTTTGACTTTAGAGACTCCTGAAAGGATAATGTCTCTGCCGGAGAATGAATGAACAATCCGTCTGCTTCGAATTATCATTCTTGCCAAAAGTATATTGGACTTTGGAAATATGAGGAAACGATGATTCTGCCAGGAATCACTTCATCTGCTTGGGGTGAATTCTAGTCACAACAACTCCACTGGGGATGAGCATTTCTTTGCATGACATCTTGCTAAAAAAGTCATTAAAACTCTGCATGAGGATCTATCAAACCCGAGATCCTTTGCGGGGAGAACCAACCTGATAACCTGGCTGGGGAGGAAATATATCATCACTCTGCCGCGACATAGATTTTGTTGATCAATAGGCCTCTAGTGAGGAGAAGAACAACAACTTAGCTGGGGATTATTGTTGATAGGACTCAACACTGAACTCTGTGGGGAATACAATGACCAGAGATACGATCTTGCCGGGGAATCAGGGTTACTCTGCAGGGGACATACAAATCCTGGTTATACCATTCCACTGCAACTTGTTGGGAAAGAGTCTTTAGAGATCTGCTGGGGAAACCCAAAGCAAATCCACGGTAGTCTGCTGAGGAATATGACTGTCGAGCTTAGGATAAGTACCACAATGCCCCATGTTAGGCGAGCTTTCCCTTAGACAATTCCGTTGGGGATGACGAGTTTATAACAAAATCTGCTGGAGAAAACTGCTTCAAAACGTCTCGTGCTGGGGAATGCCTTTTGAGAGGATTTTACAGAAGACCAACTGTCCTCAAACTCTACTGGGGATGATCAACACTTCATGCTGGGGAAACAAACATGCCCCATGCTTGGGCAAACCAACAATTTATCCCCGAAGAGGATGTCATAAGAGGATTTTACAGAAGATTTAGCCTCTTCAAACTCCTGCGACTTCGCTGGGGATAATGACCATCAGCTTCGGTATCGGCGAGACCACTCTTTTGGGGAATTTGTGACCATCATCGACACAGAAAAGCTTGTAGCTGTTGGAAGTACTGTATGAGAGAATCGACTTAATAAGATACAACGGTACCCAGTTGAACTTAATTCACTGATATCGAACCGTTATGAACAACCGTCGACCGAGGGATGAACGCCGACCTCCTTACCCGTGATTGCCCCAGTCTTTTGCATGGGGTAAATGATTACTCATCTTGTGCTTAAAATCATCTGTACCTGCTACCTGCAACAAAAGAATACGCACACATGCCCCAAATATTGCGTGGCTAGAATCCACCATCCGGGAGTATTCAACATTCGAAGTAATTTTCAAATACCTTTTCTGCGCATGTTATTGTAAATCCACCATGTTTTCAAATGCAATGTTTTATCAAAAATTAGGACGTTTTTGCAAACAAAGCAATAAAACAAAAATAGAAAGCTTTTTATTGAAATTCAATTTATTGACTGAGAGCCCAGAATAGGCAATTACATCAGGAAGCAATCCCTGGAAAGAGGTGATCGCTGAAAATTGAGAAAAGAAACTATCCTAACGGCAATGTGAAAACGGAATTCCACTGAGTTTCCATTCTGCTATGACCAGTATGTCTTCAAAACTCCCCGACCTTGCCTTCTGAGGAATGATCAGACCGATTCCTATCTTTCAGAACGTCAGTTGTTCAAACGGTAATTGGGTACAGATAACTCAGACCGTAGTCATTCGCTTAAATCCCTCTTTTGCGTGGACCGCCCTTTCAGGTTTTCGATCCACCAGGATACCCTTTTTTGCCTAAGTTGCCCTTTCGGGTTTTCAACTTACCGGGTGTACAATTTTTCAATTATATCCCTAATTTTTTCTCGAACCTTATTCTGTTTTTGGTTCGCCGGGATGCCCTTTTTTGCCTGGATTTTTTTTTTATTATCCAGCGGGTCTATTCATGCGAAGTATTTTTTGACTACGTCCGAGTTGACAGGGGATGAAAAGTCTTCACCATCCATGGTTGTAAGCAATAAGGCTCCGCCCGAAAAGACCTTTTTAACCACGAATGGACCTTCATAGTTAGGAGTCCATTTGCCCCTGTGATTTGTATTGGGAGGAAGGATCCTTTTGAGTACCACATCTCCGACTTTGTAAACCCGAGGACGCACCTTTTGGTCAAATGCCTGCTTCATTCTGCGCTGGTATAATTGCCCATGACATACAGCCGCCAATCGCTTTTCCTCAATAAGGCTCAGCTGATCAAATCTGGCTCGTACCCATTCAGCCTCATCTAGCTTAACATCCATCATGACTCTGAGGGACGGAATCTCCACTTCAACCGGTAGCACTGCTTCCATACCATATACAAGTGAGAATGGGGTTGCCCCAGTGGACGTGCGTACCGACGTTCGATACCCATGCAAAGCCAATGGTAACATCTCATGCCAATCTTTGTACGTGACAACCATCTTCTGCACAATCTTCTTGATATTTTTGTTGGCCGCTTCGACCGCGCCATTCATCTTTGGGCGGTACGGAGAAGAATTGTGATGTTCGATTTTGAAGTCCCGGCATAACTCAGCCATCATCTTATTATTCAAATTAGAACCATTATCAGTAATGATTCTTTCGGGAACTCCATATCGGCAAATGATATCCCGTTTTAAGAAACGAGCTACCACTTGTTTTGTAACATTGGCATAGGATGCAGCTTCAACCCATTTGGTGAAGTAATCAATTACCACCAAGATGAAACGATGACCGTTAGAAGCTGTAGGCTCAATCTTTCCGATCATATCAATGCCCCACATGGCAAACGGCCAAGGCGACAACATGATACTCAACGGATTTGGAGGCACATGCACTTTGTCTGCATAGATCTGGCATTTATGGCATTTGCGGGCATATTTGCAACAATCTGACTCCATAGTCAACCAATAATATCCCGATCTTAACAACTTTTTAGCCATTGCATGCCCTCCGGCATGGGTACCGAAAGAGCCTTCGTGCACCTCAATCATCAACAGGTCTGCTTCGTGTCTATCCACACATCTAAGCAGGATCGTGTCAAAATTTCTCTTATACAGCACGCCATCTTTGTTCAAGAAGAAACTACCAGCTAGCCTTCTCAACGTCTTCCTGTCTTTGGACGATGCCCCGGGCGGGTACTCTTGATTGCTCAAGAAGCATTTAATATCATGGTACCAAGGCTTGTCATCGGACGTTGCGTCGACCGCAAACACAAATGCAGGTCTGTCAAGGTGGGATACTTCAATCTTAGGTACATGGTTCCATCCTTGCACTTTGATCATGGAAGACAAAGTGGCCAAGGCATCAGCGAACCTATTCTCATCTCGAGGAATATGATACAGTTTCACTGTTGTGAAAAATGTCAGCAATCTCCTTGTATAATCTCTATACGGCACTAGATTTGCTTGGTGCGTGTACCAACTCCCTTTCACTTGATTGATTACCAAAGCTGAATCACCGAATATATCAAGGGTCTTAATCTGTAGATTAATCGCCTCCTCGATCCCCGTTATACAAGCTTCGTACTCTGCTTCATTATTGGTGCATCCGAAAGTTATTCGGGCAGTGAAAGGCATATGAACACCTTCCGGCGTGATAAGAACTGCTCGAACTCCGCACCCATTCATATTGACAGCCCCATCAAACATCAGACTCCATTTGGATTCAGGGTCTGGCCCCTCCTCCGGGAGTGGTTCCTCGCAGTCTTTAGCTTTGAGAAACATGATGTCCTCATCAAGGAAGTCAAATTTCATGGGTTGGTAATCATCAATCGGCTGTTGCGCAAGATAGTCGGACAAGATACTTCCTTTGATGGCCTTTTGGGAAGTGTACTGAATGTCATACTCTGTCAAGACCATTTGCCACCGTGCAACTCTGCCTGTCAGTGCTGGTTTCTCGAAAATGTACTTGATAGGATCCATTTTTGAAATCAACAAGGTTGTATGCCTGACCATATATTGCCTCAATCGCTTAGCGGCCCATGCAAGTGCACAGCATGTCTTTTCAAGCATGGAGTACCGAGACTCACAATCATTGAACTTTTTGCTCAGGTAGTAGATAGCATGCTCCTTCCTACCTGTCTCGTCATGTTGACCGAGAACACAACCCATGGAACCTTCAAGCACTGTCAGATACATTATCAACGATCTCCCTTCAACTGGAGGCATTAGAATCGGAGGTTCCTGCAAGTATTCTTTTATCTTATCGAATGCCAATTGGCAATCGTCATTCCACCTGACCGTTTGATCTTTCCTTAAAAATTTAAATATTGGTTCACACGTGGCTGTTAGGTGAGATATGAACCTTGCAATGTAGTTCAATCTACCCAAGAAACCACGAACCTCTTTTTCTGTTCTCGGTTCAGGCATTTCTTGTATTGCTTTCACCTTGGCAGGATCAACCTCAATTCCTCTTTCGCTCACAATGAAACCCAGCAACTTTCCATAACGCACCCCAAACGTGCACTTGTTTGGATTTAATCTCAGACGGAACTTTCTCAACCTTTCAAACAGCATTTTCAGGTTAATCAGATGTTCCTCTTCTGTTCTCGACTTGGCAATCATATCATCTACATAACATTCGATCTCCTTATGAATCAAGTCATGAAACAATGTTACCATCGCCCGCTGGTACGTTGCCCCTGCGTTTTTCAACCCAAAAGGCATTACTTTATAGCAATATGTACCCCACGGAGTAATGAACGTGGTCTTCTCCATATCTTCAGGTGCCATCTTGATCTGGTTGTACCCGGAGAAACCGTCCATAAATGAGAACACTGAAAACTGAGCTGTATTATCGACCAGCACATCAATATGAGGTAGTGGAAAATCATCTTTTGGGCTAGCTTTATTAAGATCTCGATAATCCACACATATTCTCACTTTTCCATCTTTCTTCGGTACTGGCACGATGTTGGCTACCCACGGAGGATATTTTGTCACAGCAAGAAACCCAACATCCCACTGCTTCTGGACTTCCTCCTTAATCTTTAAAGCCATGTCGGGGTGAGTCCGACGAAGTTTCTGCTTGACCGACGGACATTCTTCTCTTAATGGCAGCCTGTGCACAACAATATTCGTATCCAACCCCGGCATGTCTTGATACGACCAGGCGAAGATGTCAACATACTCGCGCAACATTTCAGTCAAAGTTTTCTTCACATCTGCTTGCAAGCTGGCACCAATCCTGATCTCTTTCTTGGCATCCTTGGTACCAATATTGATGATTTCTACAGTCTCTTGGTGAGGCTGGATGACCCTTTCCTCTTGTTTCAACAATCTGGCAAGTTCTTCAGGGAGTTCACAATCTTTCTCATCCCCTTCTTCGGCTTGATAAATCGGATTGTTAAAGTCATACATAGCCATATCAAAATCGTTATCAGTGGTATCCGGAGGATCAAGTCTGCATGAACGGGTTCATGCCTTATTTTAGAATTTATTTTTAAGCAAAACAAAAGAAAATGAAACATTGCCATTTTATTATTTTTGTGCAAAAATAAAAACTGAAAGACAGAGAACAAAATTTGATTGCAAAACGTCCTTTATTAATGATTAAAAATTGCAAATGCAACCAGGGTGGCCCTACAAATGAATCTATACGCCTTGGGCAGAGCGCAAGATTTTGACATGCATTATGGTTAGAAAAAACAAAGAAAAATTACTCTGTCTGAAGAGTAACCCGGATGACTTCTTCAACGGACCAGTTCTGCACTTGTTGTCCCGGAGCATGAGGGCGTACCCAGTTGTCCAGGTCACAATCACTATCAACACTATCCTCTGTAGCCGCACAAGACTGGTCCGTGTAGATAATCCCCCCACTATTGAAAGTAATGGGTCCACTGCTCCCCGCATCTGAAGTTGTAGAGGGATGATAACCAATACCAAATTTGTCTTCCTTCATTGGGGTCTCTATCAACCTGCCCCAACCTTGGGCGTTGCCTGCCCTGACGACTTCGACAGCTTGTTTGTAAGATGAAATGGAGGTACCGGCCCCAACTGGTATAGAAGAAGACTCAGGTGCATCGTCAATATTGACCGCTTCAAATGATTGGCACAGCATCTCATGAATTTCCCCATCCATTTCAATGTACTTGAATGTGGATAAGTGACTCACAAAGATGTCTTCTTCACCGCACACCGTCACAACCTGCCCTTCAAACTCATACTTCAACTTTTGGTGTAAAGTGGAAGTAACAGCCCCCGCTCCGTGAATCCAAGGGCGTCCCAATAGGCAGCTATATGCAGGTTGTATGTCCATTACATGGAACGTGGATTTGAATACCTGTGGTCCAATTTGTACGGGCAATTCCACCTCACCAAACACAGATCGTCTAGTCCCATCGAATGCTCTGACCACCAATTCACTAGGCCTTAAGATCAAACCATCAACTTCCAGCTTCATTAACGCCTTCTTGGGCAAGACATTAAGTGATGAACCAGTGTCTACCAGTACATGAGATAACACTGCGCCCTTACACTCCATCGTGATATGCAAAGCCTTATTGTGGTTTCTTCCTTCAACAGTCAAATCTCTACTTGTAAAGCCCAAGCCATGGCTAACGTTAACATTGGAGATTACGCCCTCGAGCTGATTAACAGTAATTTCCTGTGGCACGTATGCACTCTTCAATACTTTCAACAACGTCTGCCGATGCGCATCAGAGCACATCAATAGTGACAAGATTGAAATCTTTGAAGGGGTCTGATTCAGTTGGTCCACAATCTTATAATCACTTTTCTTGATTATCTTCATGAATTCTTCCATCTCCTTATCAAAAGTAATCTTTGTCTCTGCTTCAAGTGTAGGCGCATTTTCAACCACCTGTTTACCCCTAGCCTTTGCTGCAGCTTCTGCCTCTTTATCACTTCTCAAGGTTTGGGGAGCGAACAACCTTCCGCTTCTTGTAAAGCCCCCTACACCCCCTACATTATCAATATTTGGGCTGACTGATGACTCAACCTCCTGCTTTTTACCTTCGTAATACACATCTGCCCCATAGTGCCATGGGATAGCCTTCGTAGATGTGAACGGAATTGGTCCTGGCACCGTGATAGTGACAGGACTGGACCTTTCTTGCGCAACACTTGCCACGGGAACTGCATTGACCGGCATTTGAATCTCAGTGGGAGTATAATAGATGGTCACGGTTGATACCTCATCAGTGTCTTTCACGACTCTGTCGAACTGTAGACATCCTTCATCGATCAGATTCTGTAAACCCACCTTCAACTTATTACAGCCATTCTCCTGATTCATACACTCAGAACAATCTTGATTACAGCCCGGGAACACATGTCCCTTCAATAAACGATCTTTTACAACCAACAAAGAAGTTTTCACTTGATGGATGTCTGCCACCAGATTCAATCTCCTCCCATCTTCAATAGCGTATACATTTGCTGCACTATGATCAGGCATGGGATGCTGAGTAATATTAGGAGCGGGAGAGAAATTGATGGCTTTAGCATCAATCAAGTCTTGTACTTTATGGTGGAAAGCCCAGCATTTTCCAATGGAGTGCCCTTGAGCACCTGAGTGGAACTCACAACGAGCATTAGCATCGAAGTTAGGTGGCAGGTTTCCAGCAGCAGGAGCTTTCATAGTACGGAGTTCTACCAACTTTAACTCGAGTAGCTGGGGCAACAGCGCTGCATAAGTCATAGGGAGAGGATCCATCTTACGATCCCTCTGCCTAGACCTTTCCTGGAAAAAAGGTTGTTGCTGTTGCTGCTGAACTTGTTGTTGGGGTTGTTGTTTCTGAACAGACGGTGTGGGGATTGTTACAGCATCTACCTGATAATAAGCTTGAGAACGCCCTCTGCCTCGTCCTCTAAACACAACATTCGTATCACCTTCTCTTCTTTTCTGGCTACTAGCAAACGGTTTCTTCGTCCCCGAAGAGCCAGCCCCACTCACATCTTGGATCTTTCCAAGCTTCAACAGACTTTCTATTCTTTCTCCTGCAATCACAATATCAGCAAATCCAGTTGACGGACAAGCAGCTAATCTATCAAGATAGGCCCCTTGCAAGGTGCCCATAAACATATCTGCCATTTCTCTATCTGACAAGGGAGGTTGAACCTGTGCAGCCATTTCCCTCCACCTCTGTGCATATTCTTTGAAACTCTCTTTGGCATTTTGCGACAACCCCTGCAATTGAGTGCGGTTGGGCGCCATGTCAATATTGTACTGGTATTGCTTCAGGAACGCTTCTGCCAGATCTTTCCAACTCTTCACAGCAGCTCTATTCAACTTCATATACCAGGTCAAGGACGCTCCAGCCAAACTGTCCTGAAAATAGTGCATCCATAGCTTCTCGTCCTCCGTATGGGCTGAAATCTTCCCAAAGTAAGCTTGAAGATGCGTTTGGGGACACGCATTTCCGTGGTACTTATCAAAAGTGGGAGGCTTGAATTTAGGAGGAATTCGGACTCCTGGGACCAGCCCCAAGCTAGTAACATCAATACCCATAGAGTTCTTGCATTCTATGGCTCTGATCTTTTCTGCTAACTCATCATACCTTCGATCACCGTGATTACCCACATCGGCATCCAGCAGAGTAAATTGGTCTTCCAGAGGATCTTCAAGAGTAACACCAGCATGCCTACCATTTCCATTACCCCGATTGTTACCACCAGGAGGAGGGTTGCCACCGGGAGGAGGAATGCCATGTCCCTGTGAATTGTCATGCTGATCACCTTCGGGCCCATTGTCTGGACGCTCGACCAGAAGCCTCAATCTCTCCTGATTTTGCACCATGCCAGTCATGAGGGTCATGAACTGGTCCATACGCGCCCTCATTTCAGCCAAATCACTTTGCACTTGATCCATGATTCTTACTTGATTTCTTCGCGTCGAATATCGGTGAATATAACTCTCAGCTATACTGCCTGAAACCAAATAAAGGTTAGAGACCCTGCAACGAGTACCTGAAAAGCAAGTAACAGAAATGCAGAATGATATGCAATGCCATGCAATGTTATGTTTATCATTTCCAAAGTGCTTTACACCCTGACTCCAATCCAAACCACAGAAACCTGAAGACCAGAAATCGTGATATAAAGAGATATATCGTGGTCATGTGCTTGTGTACAGATATCTGATAAAGAGTAATTCTGAATAAACTGCTCATACTCATTCAACAAAGTATTCAAGTATTTAAGACAGGCTCAACCGCCAATGCAATACAAGGAAAAATTGATCCATCAACAAGCCTGATGGTAACCATTAACGACAAAATACAGGGAAAAGAACATCAGTCTGACAATTCCACATCCTTCAGCTTATCACTTGAATACTTGATCTCCTCAAAAAGTATACGGGTACGCTGGTGATTCGGCTTTTCAATCATTTCTTTGATCAAGACATCCCTTTTCTCAAGAGCTTCAGCTAAAGAACCCATATGCAGCATCAGAGCTTCGTCATCACACACTCCTTTGTGTCTCTTTATGCCAGCTTGCGTCTTGAGTATCTCTCTTTCTATCATGGCTTCTTCAAGCTCTTTCTTGGTATTCTTCAGCTGGCTTCTAGCTTCTTCTAACTGTTCTTGGCTTTTACCGAGACTTTCCCGATACTTTCTCCTCTGCTCATGTGCCTTTTTAAGCTCCCCGTCTTTAATCTTCGACTGATCCTTTAACTCGGCATTTTCAATTTTGACTTCATCCCAAGCTTGACGAAGTTGAGCTAATGAATCCTTGCTTCGGGCTAAAGCCTGTTTTGTAATCTTGTGAGCCTGACTAGTGTCATCTGCTCCGAAAGTAAGTTTCCGAAAGTACCGAGCTCGGTCATCAAAATCTTCCTCTTTGTCAGCCAAGGTTTTTTCCGCTTTCAATGCTCTCTTTTCCAACTCTTTGTTGTCAGCTAGAGCTTTCTGAAGACATCTGCTCATTCCAGAATTCTCTATCTGCAGCTCTCTGACCATTTTCTTCCACTTCTCACATTCTTCAATAGCAACCATGGTGGGTTGTTCTGGCTGTACTGAACATAAAAGAGGTCCCCTTGAAAAGGGTAAAAGCAATTCCTTTACTTTCGTCTCAATCCATCTGTCATATTCAGGATAAGACCTACAATCTTCTTTCCCAAAAACTGCTTTTCCAATTTTATGCTTATCTTTCCAAGCATTTACTACTTCTACCACCTTCGCATCTTTAGTTCCTGTAAAGAATAAAGATTCTTCCACATCTTGCTCTGTAGGAGGATCCCTGGAAGCATACCCAAACTGTCGGATGGCCAAAACTGGATTATAATTGATCCCTCCTTTTCTGCCAATCAAAGGTACATTTGGAAAATTTTCGCATCTTGTGACAAGCTCTATTCTCAACAACCGGTGGTCAAACCATACAATGTTATCAGCAGTTAAACCCATCAATCGTTTAGACCATTTCGCCACATCTTTGGTTTCCACAAAGGCACCTGTCTGAGGCAAATGTTTGAAAAACCAATGACTCAGCAGCGGAGTACAACAACTAACAGATCCTCCCCTTCTTTTCTCGTTCTTGTAATGCACGGAATGATAAAAATCTCCTAACAAAGTAGGGACTGGATTTTTAAGGACGAAAACTCTCGTTGCTTGCATATCCACAAAGTCTTGCTGATTGGGAAAGAGAACTAGGCCATATATGCAGAGAGCCAGAATGGAATTGTAAACCGTCCAATTTTTAGCAGTTGCAGCCTCTTGGGCTTGTCCAGACAGAAATTCTAAATGAAATCCGCTACCTCCATTTTTACTGCTCACACCACTCTTTACCGCTGCCTGATCCATTTGTAACGCAACAGCAATTTCTTTTACGCTAGGGGAACTACCAGAGAAGAATGGTATTGCCGGCGTGATCGGAATTCCCAAAATAAATGAGAATTCTTCCAGTGTTGGCATCAAAATGTAATCTGGGAAGAGGAAGCATCTCAACGAAGGCTCGTAGAACTGCAGCAGAGTGTGCAAAGCATCATGTTCATACTTGGTGATTGTATGGACCATCCCAACCAAATTCCCGTAGCTCTTCTGAAACCTATCAAGAATACCCGGACCAGCCATATCTATAACTTTGAGCAATGAATCCAAAACAGGGTCTGGAAACTTGTAAGACACATTTTCTTTCTCTCGGCAACGATCTCTGTTGAACCCATGGATTGGAATCAGAAACGTATTATGCACCTGAAAATGACAAACATAACGGTTATGATATGATAATGCAATGCAAAAGGGCATGTGATCAGGTAATCAAGTGTCTGTGTCTGTATTGAACTGTGTGCACTGTGTCTCTGTACTGAATCTGGCAATATCTGAGATGAACACTCAAATCACTGTCATAGGATACAATGTCTGAAATCATCATAGAATCACAAGTAAGGTAGGTAGGAGGCTGGGTTTCCTGCAAACCTGTAAACATCCCGCCCATACTCACATGTGGTTCTTAGAAAATAAGGCTTGTTAGCTTCGGAGGTTTGAGAAGCAATAGCACATTCAGCCCGTAGGATACAATGCTATGCCAATCAAAGAGGTCGTCCACTGACTCCCCTTAGAAAATAAAGGTCATCCTATGCAAGTTCCAAAGTGGGCCCTCGGGTGCGAATGGGTTTGCCACAGAATGTGGTTTGCCACTGTCACCGCTAAAGAGGGATGTTTCCACTAAGGTCCTCATGATCGGTCACTAGAGTCGACAGCTCTCTAGATCTACATCCTGGAATACGCAAGATGTGCATGCCATGACGTGTCCCGAGATAGCCTCGTCTAGCTGTGAATTTCGTGAACACCCAACGCACTCCAAACGGCACGTAGGTCCCACTACTCTCCACTCTAATTCTAAGTGTATACTCAAGCCTGTGTAATGGGCTTATCTCTCAGAAATCCCATCCCGCCAAACAGACAAAACAGTGCAACACAATATAATATATGATATGTAATGCCAAAATGCAGTAAATACAGTAATGTACAGTAAGGCAGTAAATAACCATACAATAAAACGGTAAATACAGCACAACAATAAACACCCAATGAAAGAAAAGCAAACAAGCGCTAGGATTGACTCGCTTAGGATGGACCAGCAATAGGTCAACCTGTCCCTAGCAG
The DNA here is from genome assembly GCA_022829125.1 of Lathyrus tuberosus. Taxonomy (NCBI): domain Eukaryota; kingdom Viridiplantae; phylum Streptophyta; class Magnoliopsida; order Fabales; family Fabaceae; genus Lathyrus; species Lathyrus tuberosus. The sequence goes on from JALAZF010000422.1 coordinate 1,561,516, forward strand.
AGTCGCCAGCTGTCGCTCCCGGGATTTTCATCCTAGTACAAACGCGAAAGTGGCACCAAACAGAGTCGCCAGCAATGTGTATTTATCCCAAGAGGGAAAGGAAACACCGCATAAACCTGAAGGAAGGAAATAACGTGGTCTTACGACCAAGAGAACTGAATTCGGGAGTCGGTTACGCGAGAGGAAGGTATTAGCACCCTCTCGCGTCCATCGTACCCGATGGGATCCACGCTTGCTTGCTTCAATCAAAGGGTGATAGAAAAGAATACTGCAAAAGAACTAAAAGAAAGAAAGGAGAAGGAATGGAAAAGGAACGAGAAACAAATGTAGGGAAAATAAAGGAAGTGCTCAAATGGGCCCTACCCCACTGCCTACGTATCTCATTGGGAGCATGAGAATCAGAGCGACGTAGTTCCCCTAACTAGGGATGGATTGTTTGTATTTTTTTAGGGAACGGCTGACTTTCTAGCTCAGGTGTTGCAGGCTCGCTGGTCCGAGTGCGTTACCATCTTGCAAGAGAACGAGTAGGAGCACGTTTGTACGTTGAGAGTGAATGAGATGAGAGAAGAATTCCCGAAGGAAAGACGTCATTGTTTGTTTTGTCTTTTAGGAGTTTTTTCCATTTATTTGCATATGACAGTGTATTTGAATCTTAGTCATTGGAATGTGTACATTCTCACATTCCAAGATGGAATGAGCAAGAAGACACACTAAGAGCGAAGAAGACCCCCACACTTAGTTCCAATTGTCAAGGTTCAAACACACTAGCATACTTGTGTTTATTAAGTGTTTTGTTGATTATGAAATGAAGAAGTGTTTTTTATTATTTGCACCTTCGACAAGTATTGCATTTAAGTCCCTCACACAAGATCAAATGTTTAACACATTGACCCAAGATGGGCTATATGCTATACATTTTAAGATTATAAGAGAGGACCCCTTATAATCTTTCCTTTATGTGAAAGGCCTAAATGCAATAAATGCCTACCTTTATTAGATGTTTTGAGTTTTCTTTGAGATGGGAAGAGAGACTCAAGAGAGGAGAAAGGTAAAATCTATGTGGACTAAGACTCAATCCTAATTGAAGATTAAAGGGAGTGATCAATGGTTTGTGAGGTTTCAACCTAAAGTTTAAAGAAAGAATGAATTAAACAATTCACTTCTAAAGTAGAAGATGAATTGCAATTCAAAAAAGGAAAGTGATGAGTTATTAAAAGAAAACACATAAGTGCTTAACAACACAAAATGGAATTGTAAAAGAGATGAGAGGAAAGAAGTTAGAATGTGGATTCCTTATCCACACTCAATTGCAACTTACCAAAGCCCCTACATGGTTAGTAAACATGTATAAGAAGTGTAAGAAATAAAAGAACATTTAATGCACTATAAAGCTCAAAAGAAATAGATGAAAAATCAAAACCTATAACCACAACCAGAATGTACATCATATGGAAAACAAATGATCATTATCATGCAAGTCCAAGTGGGTAGGCAACAAACATCATCCATGGCATTAGAACATGATACCATAAGAAAAGGGAGAATGAAAGATGAAAAGAAATGGAACAAACATGCATAAATGGAGCATGTAATCCAAGGATCAGAATTGAAATGAAATGAAAAATGATTCACAAACATCTCACAAGTATTCATGCATGACACATCAAAACATTTAAGAAGTGATAGAAGAAGTAGAATTGAAATGGGAGTTCAAAAGAAAACACAAGTACAAACACCACATGTTAAAGGTGCACAAGGTTCAAATGAAAGTCAACATTCAAGGATGACATATAATATGTACCAATGACCTATAATGTCAAGTGAATAGTTCACTAAAGTATGCAAATGATCATGCAAGTATACACAAAAGAAATCATGTAAACATGCACAAAGATTACAAGGATGTGACATGTTGTAATGCTTCAAATGAAATGTATTAAACAAAAATCAAATGGCCTTATGGAAATTAAACAAGCATTGTTTAAAGGTACACAAATCAGAGGTGAATCATATATCAAAGTACCATGCAAGAAACCAAGGTAAAATGATGTCAAACAATGCACTTAGGTCAAGTATACACATCATACCAAGTAACACAACAATGAACACCAAACATGCCATAAAATGACCTAAAAAATCAAATAAAAATCACTTACATACCTCAAGATGCGAATGACTCAATGTAAAAAGAAGAGCATCAAAACAATTTTTAATGATCAAGAACAAAATTAAACAAAATCATGTACCACATTAAGAATGCACACAAAAGAAAATCAAAGAAAATTGTGGAACAGGGGAAAAAAAGTCATAAAACCAAGAAATAAAATCATGAAAATTTTTATAAATGTTTTAGTGATGTTCATGAATTTTTATGGAATTTTATAATGCCATTTAGTGTTTTTAAGAATTAAAAAAGAAAACGTGTAAAAAAATGAAGAAATAAAATGAAATGGAAAAAGAATGGGGGTGCAAGCATAGCAATTATGCAGTTCAAATTAATTGGGCCTTGAAAACATGGGGTGTGGATATCAATCTGGCTTAAGTCCAACACATGTGCAGTGCATATTAACAAACATGGAATCTCAGTCAACAAAATTGACTCCCTCATGGCCATTGGATCAAGTCATAGTCAAACCATAGTCAAAGTAATCATCATCAACGCACACACTTGAAAGAGCACACACACTATCATGTACCATGCCACACAATGTTTAAAAATAAAATCAGAAAATTCACGTGACATGCACACTGATTTTAATGTGCTGTCATCACACAAGCCGCACGATGGAGAACATCCAATGGTCCACGTTCAAACTGAGAACAAAACCCTAACACAAGAACACCGGCCGGAGAGGGACCTCCGGTCACCCTCTCCGGCGAACTACCACCGTCTACAACCTCAAATTATCCAGAATTTACAATCAATATGCCAAAATGAAGAGGAAGTAACACACATCATGATTCCACCAATGAAATTGTCAAACCATTCACATACAGCAAGAAACAAGCATGAACATGTTGCCCTAAGTTTTTGGATCTAAGCTTCTAAGAAGCTCTATCAACTAGCCGGAGTTCAAATGCTTCTATTAAGCTCAAATCATCATGAAAACAACAAAATAATCAAGTAATCGTGAGAAAAGAGTTTGTGAGATTTGGAACCTGATCTTGCAGTTCTTGTATAGTTTGAGAAAACCAGACGAAGTACTTGTTCTGCAACCTTGGAGCTTCAAAACTAAGCAAAATAAATGCTATATCTTGAGAACAAGGAGATTCAAAGCTTGCTGAAGTGTACTTGAGAAAATCGTGTGGATTCAATCATGCTCCATTGATGATGATAAAGATGAAGCAAATGAAAATCTCGTGAAAGGGAAGAAGTGTTGGTGGAAGAGAGTGAGAGAATCAGAGAGAAAAGTAGAGAGTGTTTTGGAATGAAATGAGAAGAATGAAGTTGAAATGAAATTGTGAAGTGAGATTTCTATTTATAGTGTGGGTTAACTATGGTTTAATGAGTGAGTCAAGTGAGTCACAGTTGAGTTAAGTGAGTCATCCCTAACTAACTGAGTCAAGTTAGTTAGGGAGAGCAAAGCTATGGTGGAGGTGAAGAGAAGTGAAATGGCATGGCTTGTGTAGGTGAAACTTGCTCAGCAAGTTGTTCTTTCTATTTTCATGTAACGCACGTGCTCATGTGCATGGACATGTGATGAGTGTTTGGTTAAATGAAGAAAGAGTTGGAGAGTGAGCAATGCACGGGCAAACTGAGACAACAACAACAACATTCATTTTTCTGGTTTTTTATGACAGTTTGGAAATAATGCAAACATGGATGTTTAATGGTGATTTTCTCTTGGCATTGTGGATGATCTAATGAGTTCTTGGAGACGTTGGAAAGAGGGGATGTAATAGGACAACTTTGATATGAAAATTGAATTGAAATGGGGTTTGGAGTAAGTTGCAAAATGACTTTAAACAGTCGCATTTGGAACTGCTACCAAGGCGTGGCAATAAGGTTGGTTGGTGAGGCAAACATGGCCTGGAATCTCAGCATGATCATAGCAACTTGGACTCACCATATCTACCTCATATCTTGATCAAATCAACTTTTGCCCAACATGAAACTTGAAGAGGACACTACCAGGAACATTTTTGATGTTGACAAATCTTGCAAATGAAGCCTCTAACCATGAGAAAAATAGGTGTACATTTGACCCACCAACTGTTTGTTGAAATGACTGCGCGCGTGCCCTGAAAATCCTTGGTCATGACCTGGTTTTGAACCTACTTTGCTCAAACTTTGATCAATCATATCTCACTCAATTTTTATCCAATAGAGATGTTCCACATATGGATGTGAAGCTTAAAACAAGATCTTTTGTTGTGGCCTGGTGGAATTTTCATTTGGTGCTTCAATTTTAAATGGCCTTGGTTCAAACTCTGATGCAAAATGGCCAAAACTTGTTATTTTTAGTAACCCTTCTTCTTCCAAAAATGGCAACTTTCCACCTCTTGATTTTTTCATGATTCCTTTGGAGTTTCTTGACCAAATTTTGTACATTGGACACATATAACATGAATTTTAGGGATTTGGCCTCAAAAAGTCAAGAGTTGACTTTTTCCTCTGATTATTTGACTTGGCCCCAATTTTCTTGATTTTTGATCTTTCTTCCAATTGAACCACTTCTAAAACCAATTGAGAGGTAATTTTCCATACACATACACTTAAGAACATGTAGAACACCATGACATCAAGTTTTGTCCAAAAAATCAAAGATATCCTGATTTAATTGGAAACCCTAGTTTAGGTGCCCACCTCCTAGGAGAAAAATGTGCAGTCTTCAATTTCAAATTCCTCAGAGTATGTTGTGTATCCTCTTAAAGGATGATGAGATATACCATTTGAGGATGGTTTTGGATCAATGAGCTATCTATTTTGAGGGTTTTCCTTCAGTTTTTGAACCTCTTGCATAGTGAAAGATGTAGTGCTTCAATCTCCCATTGAATCTCTCATTCTTGAGGTTGTGGATGATCCCTTGAGATAGTATGAGACATGAAAGACCTCTTGGATTGCCTTGAGGAAACTTGATTGACCTTTTTGTGCTTTGAATGATCCCTTGATTGTCCACCTTCCACCTGATCACATGCCCTGATGGTAAGAAGGATGCTATGCTTCATTTTTCTATGTTAAATGCAATGTAATGTTAATGAGGTGGATATGATATGATAAATGATAATGCCATGCTATGATGACAAAGGGGGAGAGCAAATTTTGGGGTATTACACATGGACATATGGTTGTCTCAATTTCTTTTTGGGCCCAAAATATATTATTTGGATCAAAGGCTCTAAGTTGTTGAAAAGTCCAAGTTGTGTTCCCGTATGATTTAAGAAGCAAGGCCTTGTATATATAATTAATCCATATGCATTTGTTAAGTGGAAAAAAAATCTGAAGATGCTTTGCTTCAAAAACAAGTCTTGTGAAGTCACTACGTATTACTCTTCTAAGCTCACCTATCACTGTTGAAATTAAAAGGACATTGAGATACCATATTGAATTAATGAAACAAAGAGGCTCAGCACAGAAGACTTGCATGCAGGAGCAGAGAGTTCGTATTCAAATTCAAGTTATTACTCTTTTTTTACTTTCTCTCTAATGGCACATCAAAAAGGTGGTTTTGAAATAATACTCAAAGATGAAAGTCACAGACTGTACCACCACCTCCTCCGCTGCATATTTTTTGACCAAAATCAACGACTAAGGATTGATACACAAACCCTAATTCTTTACTCAGCAGATCATACAAACCCTAATCCTTTATCCTGTGGACAAACCAGCTACCCAAGACCCGGATCCACTTTGCTTGGCCTATGAAAGGAGCTCATTTCCTCCTTGTTGGACACCAGAAATTGCCAAGAATTTCTCTCTAACTTCTCCCTCCATAATCTTGCAAGTAACACTCCAAAACTTGTAAGAACTTCACTACTTTTCATTTCCTCTGTAACCCAGAAACACATCACAACAAACACCCGAGAGAAAACCAAGAAACTCATCAAAACCTTTTCATTTGTCCATTTTTTTTAAGTTCTGCAAGTCACCTTCAAGTCTTGCAAGAACTTACCCTTTTCATTTCCTTCCCGTAAACACTCCAAACTTCCATCACTTTAACCACCACAAGTTCTTGTTCGTGCTGAGAAACTGGTTCTGTAGCAGTCGAGGGAGGAAAGCATCCACTATCTCCAGAAACACTCGCCTGTGAAGAAGCAGTGGACGTTCTCCACTAGGTATTACCCTACCTCCTTCTGTTTCCATTCTATGTTTGCACCATGTTATTATCTGAATCCATGATCATTTTGTTCCATTCTGTTATCGTGCTTGTTGTTGCTTAGCGTTGTAGTTATTCTGCTCCATATATTATCATAATGTGATCTTGTTATCGTTGGATTATTGTTTTGTTTCTGTGGAAAATCATTAGCATGTTTGGTTCCGTTTTATTTTTGGTAATCGTAACTGGTTCGTATGAAAGAAAACTAAAAATAAATAATTAGTTTGTGGTGGCCCTCGCCACGTTAAATGTATGGCGTCCGCCACGTTGTTTTGAAAAGGAAAATATAATAAAATAAATAATGTGCATGCAAAAGATATATTAAAGAAAAGGAGACCCCACCATAAGAAATAAAAAAAGAATAAAAAGAAATAGTGGCGCAAGCCACCTCTGTTTCTAAGAAACCAAAGGGTGGCGCAAGCCACCATCATGAGGGTGGCGCAAGCCATGGGCTTTAGGAGTGCATGCATGGCGCCTGCCATGCATTTTGTGTGGCGGGTGCCATGCTGTTTTGTCTGTTTTTTATTTTTTATTTTTCCTTTCACTTAGTTTTTCTTTTACTATTTATTTATTCTAAAACAGGCAACAAAAAATATTTATATTTCATTCTAATTCTTTTTTTAAATGAAAACCACTGATTCTTTTAATTTTGTAAAATGAACAAAAAAGAGATTTTCCTTTTAATTATTCAGTAACTTGTGAATTTTTGAAAGTTGCTTCCTAACCTTAACAAACCTTACCATGAGAATATCATTCGTAGTTTTGTTCTCTGTTGAAATAGCATGACCTAAATTCAATTGTTTCTTGTTTTCAAACTATGAAGTTTCTCCCTTCTGCTATGCCTGATTTGTTTTGTGTGACCACCAATTTCAAAGTGATTTGTTTTGGAAATATTGCCGTGATTCCTGAAAGCACTGTTATTAAACCAAACCCTACCATGAGAATGTTGGTTGTTTTTGTTCTTTGTTTAAAATTATATGACCTAATAATGTGGCTACTGGTTCTGGCTTGAGTTTTTTATGAAATATGTTTGATGTGCAAAGTTTTGTTCCTGACTTTATCCTATGCAATGCTTTCTGTTTTGCTCTTTGATGATAAATTGCATGTGCACTTGGTCTATATTGTGGATGTCCTCTTTGCCATGCTCGTCACATTTATTTGACCACATATTATTGCTGTTTACCATGTTCATTTTGGAATTCCATTTCATATGTAAATTGATGCTCACTGCTTGGAATTATTGAATTTATGTTCCATCATATTTTCAACTGTTGGTAACTCTTATTTATAAGATGTTATTCCCCCTTCCTTCCAAAGGAAAAGTCTTTCTATTGATTTCAAGATCATAGAAAGCTCATTACTACCTTGGACCTCATAGGTTTAGGCAACCTTCCCTCTTTGACCTCATAGTCAATAGGTCCCCTCTTGAACTCAAATTCATAGAACAATTTATGCAACATTGACCTCATAGTCATAATTAAAACTTTGGCCTCATAGTCATTCTCCAACCTTGACCTCATAGTCACAAAGTCTCTCTATTGACCTCATAGTCATAGAAAGCTCATTTACCATCCTTTGACCTCATAGTCATAGGACTTTCTCTCTTGACCTCATAGTCATAGAGCCATCTCTAATCTTCGACCTCATAGTCATAAACAAAACTTTGACCTCATAGTCATAGCCCTCTCCATTAGCCTCATAGCCACCTTCCAACATTGACCTCATAGTCACAAAGTCTCTCTATTGACCTCATAGTCATAGATAGCTCATATCACCTTGGCCTCATAGCCATCTAGCCTTTGACCTCATAGTCATTAACAATATCAATATCTTACCCTTAGCAAGCAAACATAATATAACACAAGCAAAACAAGAGGTTCCCGTAGAGTACTACAGATATTAAGGGTGCTAATACCTTACCTTAGTATAACCAACCCCCGAACCTTAGATCTCCCCCTTTAGGGTTTTTTTAACAATCTTGAACCTTTCCTTTGGATAAATCAAAGTCGGTTGTAAAAGAAATGTGATGCAAATTAATTAATAATTTGTTATCCGATTTTCACCGCAACATTATGGGAAGGTCGACTTCGCCGATAAATGCTTTCTGGGATCCGTCAAATGCTTTGACAATGACCTCACTGCCCCTCATCGGGGATCCTTTGAATGATAGTCACATTAATGTAGACTTCGGCATAACATTCAGAGCCGATCCGATGTCTACCAGTATGCTGGCTAAAGCATCGTCCTGGCAGTTGACTGTAATATTGAGCACCATGTTGTGACCTTTTCCTTCCTCTGGAAATTCCTCGTCACTAAACCCCAAGTTGTTGTAGGAAGTAATATTGGAAACGATGTTATCGAACTGTCTTATTGATACATCCTGTTCCACAAAGGCTTGCTCTAAGACTTTCTGCAGAGTTTCCCTGTGGGCTTCGGAACTGAGTAATAGAGATAACACAAAGATTTTTGAAGGAGTTTGCAACAGTTGATCAACAATGTTGTATTCACTCTTTTGGATGAACTTCAGTATCTCATCGTTGTTTGTTGAAAGGTCGGGACCACTGTATTGACCAGCTGGTGGATTGGGAACTTCTGTCTGAAGTTCCTTTTCTTTGCTAGGTTCTCCAACTCCTCAGTTGAAGATTCGACCACTCCGTGTTACTCGACTGATGTCTGCAATATTCACGACGGAGGGTATGGAGTTTCCTTTCCATTCTCAATTGTTGTTCTATCGTACTTGTAAGGGATCGCCTTATCAGACTTGTACAACACTGGTCCCGACAGATAGACAACTACAGGAGCCTTCTGATATTTCTGACCATTGTAAGTAATTTCAATCAGTTCCTGGTTAAGAACCTTTAATTCGTCAAGTAGAGGGATGATGGTACAAACATCTTAGGTCCTCTCGCGATCAGAGATTACAATGACATCCTTGATTTGATCAACGAAGTAGTCGGGGGTAAAGTTGATGGACCCCAAAACTGGACATGGTTGAATCTTTTTGCGGTCCAACTGACTCTGAAGGGCTGCTCGCACGAGGTAACATCCTTGGTTATCTTCGGAGCAGACTCTACATCCCTCGTATTTATGTGGTGGCACCCAGCCATGTCCGCTTTGAATGCAGTGTAACCTTACTAGATCAGTTTTTACTGACTGAACATCCTAACTCTGATGCCTAGTAGGGTTCTCGTCGATCATACTGACTTGTTGTGTGTCTTCATCTAGATAGATCGGAAGCCACTAGTGGTTTAACAAGTGTTGCAAAGTTCTTTGAACGAGAGCACATCCCTGGTCACTCTCACGACATCCTTTACAGTTTTGATAATTATGCGAAGTCAGAAAACCGAGTTGGACTTGTTTAGCATGTAATTCTACCAAGCTGGTATTCATCAAGCGAATATCGAAGATCTGAATCATCTTGATGTGATAGGAATTCTTATCACGGTAGTCTTGGATCCATCCAAGATCCATCTGACGCTGGAGGGCCTCTTGTATAAAAGAGCATCCCTGATTGTTTACCAAGCAAATCAGGCAGGAATTGTAATCGTGTCGCGAAAGATTATGATACTGGCTTTGCCTCTAGTGCATTGCCATTAAGTTGACATTCATCGCACGAATGTCGTGGTTTAGACTGATGTTGGAACTCGTATAAGTCATGTTAACTCCACGAACTCGATGCTCTTGGATCCATCTGAGATCCAACTGTTCTTGTAGAGCTGATTGCACCACAAAACATCCTTGATTGTTCTTAGAGTAGATATCACACTGGTGATAATTATGAGGTGGGACATGACCGTACCCGCTCTGTCTGCGATGCATCTTGACCAGATTGGTCCTCAATAAGAGTACATCATGAATTTGATAGCTATTGTTAGACTCTCCTTCTATCAAATTGACTGCAGCTTTCTCGTGTTGAGGCAAATGGTTTGTCTTAACATTTGGATTTGTATCCTTGAAGGATAAGACCCCGCTCCTAACAAGTTTTTGCACATCGGATTTGAAACTGAGGCAGTTTTCTATGTTATGCCCTGGTCCTCCTTGATAGTAAGGACGAGTCTGATCCGCTTTGAACCAAAAAGGCTGATTTTCCGGTACTGTAAGAGGAGTCCTGGTTTGGACGTGTCCATTGACCAGTAGTAACGGAAGCAATTCTGCATACAACATTGGTATAGGGTCGAACCCTGGCGGTCGCGTTGTACAGTTGTTGTTGTATTGAGGACGAGCCTGCTGAAGAGACTGTTGTGTCCTTTGCTGATATTGTTGTTGATTCGGTTGGCTTTGAGCAACCTGAGGTTAATACGTTGGAACAGGCGCAGGGTTAATAGTAGGAGTTACAGCTGCTACCGGTTGGTATCGTCGCCTTTGCTTTCTGAGAGATATTCCCAATATCCTGCTCTCTTTTCTTAGGGAGAGCACTAGCGTATCATTTTGTACTACTTGATGATCCATCGTCTTTAACTAAACGTCCTTCTCGGACGGCTTCCTCAAGACGAACTCCCATGCCCACCATCTCGGTGAAGTCACTGGGTGCACTGGCGACCATTCGGTCGTAGTAAAATGAACTCAAGGTTTTCAAGAAGATCTTTGTCATCTCTTTTTCCTCAAGAGGTGGACAAATCTGGGTGGAAATTTCACGCCATCTCTGAGCATACTCCTTAAAGGTTTCCTTGTCCTTCTGCGACATGGCTCTGAGTTGATCTCGGTCCGGTGCCATGTCCAGATTATACTTATATTATTGAACAAAGGCAACGCCAAGGTCTCTGAAAGTGACGATCGTAGTGCGGTTTAAACCCATGTACCATTTGAGTGCGGCACCGGTTAAACTATCCTGGAAGTAATGGATTAGTAGCTGTTGATTCTCTGTCTGAGTTGACATCCTCCGACCGTACATCACAAAGTGACTTTGAGGGCAAGAGTTACCCATGTATTTTTCAAATTCGGGCAATTTGAACTTGTGCGGAACTTTCACATTGGGGGCCAAACAAATGTCTACAGCATCCTTTCCAAATAGATCCTGACCTCGAATGGCTTACAGATCTTTATGTATCTCCAGGAACTGTTCCTAGAACTCATTCATTCTGTCGAACATACTTTTGTTTCCACCAGACGGTATCTGGGAAACCTGTCCTTCTGGGGCAGTGTGTACCACGAGTAGTGGTATAGTCATTACGGAAGAGACTCTTGGTGCCTCCCGAAGTTTGTAACCTTCAGGAGTTGTTGTCATGCCCCTGGCATTTTCGCTTTCCCAAAGTTTGTAACCTTCAGCCCCAGCGGTTCCTGCTGCAGTTTCCGGATCTTCCATGATCGGCGGAATATATCCTTCCGGGATATAGTCGAGTGGCATGCCCCAGGGGCGATCCTTTGGCATGCCCCAGGGGCGATCCTTTGGCATGTTATACCGAGGATCATACTTCTCCACTATGGGCGTAGATGTGATCTCTGAGATCATAGTTCTTTGTTGTTGCATCTGAGCTTCTACTAGAGCTTGCATGTTGTTATGAAGCTTTCTCAGATCTTCTTTCAGAGTGTCGATTTATTCTCTCTACCCTCTGTTCTCTTCCTCGAGATCAACCATTTTCTTTTGTTGATTGGCCAGAGTATTGTACGAATGAGACAGTTTGACTCTAGAATCGAGACACAAATGTGAGATTCGCAGGGAAGAAGAATACGTTACGGGCGAATGATGAATGATATGGAATGATTATATTAATTAAAATTTTTGTTATTAATCAAAAGAAACTTCGAAAATTTGATTTCGAATATCACACACTGGGGAGACCCCATTTTATTGAATTCAAAGATTGCGGAAATGAAAATACAGTAGATTACAAAGTGCTGTAAAAGGAAATATCTAAACTAATGGATCCTGAGTCCTCTTTGAGGAGAGCTCAGGTGCCGGTTCTAGTGCTTTCCTTTTCATTGAACGGGGCTCTTGAGCCGTTGTCGGGTTGTCATTCCTTTGCCAAGTGAAATGAGCGAGCAAATTTCTTTGGTCATCCTGATTTTCTACAGCATGTTGCTCTAAAATCTCGATCAGAGCATCTTTATCTTTCAATAGCTGCTGTATTTTCTTACACTCTACATTGAGAATGCGGTACTTGTTCCTCCAAGACCTCTTCTCTTATTGAACTTTGTTGAGAGTCACCTGAAGTTTTTCCGTCTCAGACATAAAATAAAGGATAGGGTCCCTTAATGGAAAAAATTCTTGATGAGGGTAAGGCATCCTCAGCTTGAGAGCTCTAGTTTGTACCCAGTGGATATAAGGCTCCAGCGAGACACAATCTGGTTTTCCTAGAGACTCTCTTCCTTTTCTACGAACATGTTTCCAAGCATGCACTATTTCGGTCTTTAGTGCCCTGTCGTTTTCTCCTTCCTTGAAGAAAAGACCTTCCAGATGAGCATTACGCGGAACATGCCTCATCGGGTATCCGAATTGACGACGAACTAAAATTGGATAATAGTTTATTCCTCCCTTACTTCCTATAAGGGGTACATTAGGGAAGTTTCCACAACGGTCAATGATTCTGATCCCGTCATAGATTCGATTGTACCAATCGATGTCAGAGTTGGTAAGAGACATGATTCTCTGCGACCAACGTAAAGTATTCTTTTGATCCTAAAAAGCAACAGACTTGGGCAAGTGGGAAATGAACCATTTGTACAGCAGGGGTACACAACATGTGATCATTCCTCCGCTGTACAAATTCCTTAAGTGTATAGAATGATACGCATCTGCGAACAAGGTTGGTACGGGATTTCCAATCAGAAATATCTTAATGGCATTTATATCTACAAAGTTATCGATGTTGGGAAACAAAAATAACCCGTAGGTGAGCAAAACAAAGATGCTCTCGAAAGCGGCCATATTCCCTATACTAGTAAAGTATAAAGCTTTATTTATCAAGAACTGGGCCGGCAAACCCGGGATACCACCCTTAATGATCATGTGAGTCCTAACTTCTGGCCCGTCCAAATAAATTGCTCTTGCAATGGTTTGATCTTTTGGAATTTCTTCCAGTCCAGAAAAGGGAGCTTGGCCAGTGATATGTAAATCAGTCAGATGAGAGTACTCCTCCAGTGTTGGTGCTAGATGATAATCCGGGAATGTGAAATAGTGATAAACCGGATCGTAGAACTGAATGAGTGTGGACAGGATTCCTTCAATTACATGGACCCTTAACAGAGGCAGCAGTCCTCCATACTTAGCTCTGAAAGCCTCAGGGTTGGTGATCATCCTCGCCAATCCTCTTAAATCCTCTAATTTTGGAACCTTGATGGTGTACTTGTGAGTCTTTCTTCTACCGAAATTCATAACACAATTTCTTTCTCTGACATTTGCAAACATTGTCTCAGTTTAATTTGAAAAAGAGAGAGACTAGAAGAGAAATTTTTTCTTTGTTTTAATGTTTTTTAAATGAATGTATGAATGCAGCACACAAAAACATAGAAAAACATGGGGTCAAAGGGTCGGTGTCATGAAGTCAAGGCTCTACCCATCCCCAAAGGTTTATACTGGTGATTTTTATACCTGTTCTCAAAATCACTGACCCCCCATCGGATGACGGCAGCAAGCGGGTCACCAAGCGAGCTGGTTCATCTTTAGAGTAATCTCAAATGAGGGTAGTATCGTGTGACAACTATTTCCGATAGCTTCCGCACTACAAAATAGTTTCAGTCTACTAAAATCCTCAGCTTCTCAGATAACCCAATGGAACAATCTGCTTTCAACAACCGAAGGCGTATAGGCATTGAATCCGCAAAGGGCATCTCCACTGATTTGATGGTCGATCGGGACCTCTTATCTGGGATTCACTCCCCGTAAGATTAGGTGTATAATACCATCCCCTATCTTAGGTGTATACTCAATCTTTCCACATGCGGCATCACACGCATTCCCATTAGCAGAAAAATAAACACATATATCAATTAGGAAAAGAAATATGTATATTTGTCCTAATATCCTAGACCTCTAGTCCTATGATCCTATACAGACAATGACTCCCCAGCAGAGTCGCCGTTTCTGTGATACTTTGTGAACTTAGGGCTTTCTACCTAAGACTATGAAAAAGAAATGTCTCCTACCGTAAGACTACAAGAGATAAATAACTCCCACTGTGGTCGCCATTTTTTCTGTAGCGCGATTTTTGTGGTTTCGAATCACTATCGCTTTGGTACTATAGTTCGATTCATTTTTTATCCTGTGAAGCTGATTAAGGAAGGGAAATAGATGTCTCCAATTAACCCTGCTTGCATACTGAGTTTAAACAGATGACTGTTGGTTTACAGATGCTATCAAAAGGGGGGTCTGTCTTAGGCTATTTTACTTAAGAATACAGTGTCTGGACTATTTGCGAGGCTTTTGGTAAGGTGTTTAGATTTGATGCTTTTGATTGATTGACGGAGGTATTGGATTTTGAGTTTTTGATTAGTATGCTCGCTAAGATTTCGCAATCTTATGCTTACGTATTCCCGTTCAGGGAAATCAGAGCGATCGTATTTCCCTCCTATTCTATGGGAGGAAAAGATGTTTTGGTGTCTTGTTCGAAGCCCAAGATTGAAGCTAAAAGGAGTATTTGTATCTTGTTCAAAGCCCAAGATATGAAGCTGAAGGGTTTTTTTTTGTGTCTTGTTCAAAGCCCAAGATTGAAGCTAAAAGGTTTGACTGAGAGAGAACTTGTCATCTCTAAAGAGGTATTGTTGATTTTATGCGTGCCTTGATCAAAGCCCAAGGTTGAAGCTACAAGGTTGACTCTACTAAGGAGTTTTATACCTGTCTTGTACAAAGCCCAAGATTAAGGCTGAAAAGATATTGACTCTGCTTAGGGAGATCATTATACAAAGCCTAAGAGGAGGCGATTGACCGACTCAACAAGAGAATGTTTTTTATATGTCTTGTACAAAGCCCAAGACGGAGGCTAAAGGAGTTGACTCAACAAGAGAGTCTTGAAAAGGTGATTGACCCAATAAGAGAGTCTTTTATACTCAATAAGAGAGTGATTTGCTGTCTCGTACGAAGCCCGAGATAGAGGCTAAAAGGAACGTGACTCAACAAGAGAGTCTTGGAAAGTGATGGACTCAACAAGAGAGTCTGAAAAATGATTGACTCAACGAGAGAGTCTAAAAAGTGATTGACTCAACAAGAGTGTCTGAAAAGGTTAGCTCCGCTGGGGGGAGGATCTTTGTACAAAGCCCAAGAGGAGGCTGGCTGTGTTGAGGAAAGATCATTATACAAAACCTAAGAGGAGGTTATCTTACTGATGAGGATTAGATCCATAGCCAGACCCAAGGATGGGGAACTCTCATGAGAGAGACCGAGTTTCTGCTGGAGATTTATCCAGAGTGATCGGTGTTTTTTCCTATGTTTGAAAGAAACTTGAGAATTTCTTTGAGACTCAAATGGGGTTTAGACTGTCCAAGTCTACTGGTAGAGTTTTATCTTTTGTATGATGCCCAAGAGGAGGCCGACTCGTTTAAGGGATGAGTATCAACCCTAAAATTGGTCTGAAGGTTTTGGCTCTTTTTTAGAAAGACAACTCTAACGAAGGATGATTAAGTTCTATACTATACCTTTAAGAGGTCGTTAGGGTCCTTTTATTAAGCCCAAGAGAAGGCATGAGAACTTCTAAGAAGCCGAAGGGTCATTGTACAATGCCCAAGAGGAGGCGGGGTTGCTTTTAGGAAGCTGTGGGTCCCCAAACCAAGAGAAGTTCAAGAAATGCAATTCACTGAGAAGAGATCATTCTAGGAAAGTTCGAGAATTTGGAAGAAACTCAAGAGATGCTATTCACGAAGAATAGATCAACTCTGGGGAGTAGAATTTCTTTGACAATTTCTAAGGGTGACAGTCTGAGAAAAGGTTCACCGAGAATACTACCTTTCTCTTTGTTTCATATTGATTAACCTCAAGAGAAGGGAAGACTGTATCTGGAATCCTATGGGGATCTAGTTTTGTTTATATTTAAGAGTGACCAACAGGGCTTTACCTAATTCTAGACGTAGTTGCCGGGGAAAACTCTAAATAACTATACTAGTATTACACAATTGATATATGACAAGTATATAAAAGGATGTGAAAGAAGACTTACAGTGAAACTGCCCCACAATACAGTTTATATACATATGAAAGCGGTAAATGAAAGCGGATAAACACTTACCTGTTGTAGAGCTTCCATGATGTTTTGTTAGTTGTTCAACAAAGAAATTAAAGAAAGTTTTGATAACAACATATATTTGGATTCAAAATCAAAGGAGAAAGTGCTTTGAAAAGATTATTGGGGCTTACAGCTCAAGGAGAGGCCTAAATTTTAACGATGATCGCACTGTTGTTTTGGATATCGTACAGAGGGACTTAGACAATAGGTGATGCCCAAAAAGGTTTTTATTTACAAAAGGATTGAGTCTTACACTCTATTAGAGGCCCAAAGAGTTTTTGTACAAGTGATGGGGCTTACAACTCGAGGAGAGGCCCCAAGAGTCATTTGTTTGAAAATGGCGATCGCGCCGAGGTTTTAAAACACAGTGGGTCTTATACGATGACCGAGGCCCAAATCATTTTGGTTTCAAAAAGGGGTTGGGTCTTACACTCTATTAGAGGGCCAAAGAGTTTTTTAAGAAAAGGAATGGGTGGTATAGCTCAAGGAGAGGCCCAGGGTTTCTTTTTTGAAAGGGCGACAATTGCATCGAACTTTTTGATGGTATCGAGACTTATACAATACACTGAGGCCCAAAAAAGGTTTTTTTACAAAGGGATTGGGACTTACACTCTATTAGAGGCCCAAAGAGTGTTTGAAAATGATTGATGAAGGTTGAATTAATCAAAACCCTAATTTTGTTTAAAAAGGAATTAATTTTGTTAAAAAAATTAATAAAAAGTGATGAAAACATGTGAAAAATGGGTGGTGATCTTGGATCAATGTTTCAAAAATCATGTTTATATCCACAAAATGATTAAAAACCAATTAATCTTGGAAAATCAAGAAGGAAAAAATATTTCAAATGTTAAAAAACAAATAAAACATTAATTCTTTGCAAAAATATCAAATATATGAAATAAATAATATTTTTGGGAATTTCTGGTAAAATAAAATATTTTAACATTTTTGTGAATTATTAAAAAAAGAATCAACTCAAAATCATTAAAATTCAGAGAGAAATTAATTTTTGAATCAATTAAATAAAATCACAAAATTCAAATATTTGAATTTGTGAAAAAGGCGCCAAGAACATGGGCCAAGAACACGCGCGAAGGGAGTTTTGCTTAGATTTGCATTTTCTATCCAATCTCACTGAATACTTGATGAAATCACACAATCTACATATCAATCTACTCGTTTTCACCTCACGATCATGTTTATGGTCTTAAATTTCATTTATTTTAAGCATGGAATAAGAAATTAAGACAAAACCTCAAGAACCCTAAATTCTGCATGAAGGCTGAGAATTTTGATACACGATTCATTCAAAGCAAGTAATTGAGGGGAAACATTCTATGCATGATTATGAACATTTGGCAAAAGTATTATGCGAGGAAATATGCATAGATTAAGAGATGACCAAGTTGAAGCTTACCTCTTGCAGCTGGTGATCGTGTTTTTTGTTGGAGGTGTTACAGCCAGGTTCCAATGATGTGGATAGCTTCCCTAGGTGCCAAGTGATGTGTCTGAATGCTTGGAATGGTTTGAAACAAGCTGGAATTTAAGATTGTACCCCAACTGTAAATCTGCTAAAAGCTTGAGCTGTTGGATGGTGATTTTGTGAAATCAGTGTTCCAGATGTTGTTTAAGTGTTTGGATCACTTCTATATGATGTTTTTGAGGTGTGTGTGTGTGATTGGTTTGGTTGGAATTGCTCTCAAACCCAAAACCCGATAGTGTCTTGTTTTGAAGGCAATTTTTGAGTGAAAGAGGAGATTTTGAGGAAAGCGTCAGTTTGATGGCTTTGGTGTACTTAAACTGAACACAAATAAGCTCTATTTATAGTAGAGCAAGTTTGTTTTGCAAGCAATAGTGAATGGTAACTGGTACAGGTCTGTGGCCAATTGGATCATTTTGGAATCTCAAGTCTCCTCTAGCCATTGACTAGAGGTTAGAGCACAGGCCTTTGGTTCCCTAGTTCAAAGATCATCCTTGACTCATATAGTTAGAAGAGGCTCAATTCATGCCACCTTAGTGCATCCATTGAATGCTTAGAAACAAAATTGAATTCTTGGCACATTTTAGCCTTTTTAGGTTTGGCATGCTATTTGTAGATTCATGGACTTGTGAGGCTTAGGGATCAGTGCTTGTCCCTCCTTGGTCTCCCCCTGAGGTGTTCAGATGGATAAACTTGTTTTTCATTTGCACAAATTACCAAAATCGAGCCCTAATGCAAAATTTGCCTTGCCAAGACAGTTTGCAGCAAGGCATATTACCATTGTCATAATTCTTAGCTCAGATGGAATTTGATGGAGTTCTTGGACATTTTGGAAAGCTAATATGTCCTATTTTATCATGATGTCCAACTTTGGTTTTGATCCAACGTGAATTACATTGAAAACTGCCTCTACTTTTGGGAAAAAATAAGGCAGATTCTGACTTAGTGAAAATTTCACTAAGTGTTGGAAAAATGTCACTTTTGTGTTTTTCATCCATTTTGATCATTCCATAACTTAAAATCTATAAGGAACTGGAATGAGGTGTAGTTGACACTTTTTAAGCATGCCATGAGAGCTACAAACCCATCTTTGGATCATCCACAATGGTTGCTTGGATCACAAGTTATGATCCTTGGAAGTTGGTACCCTAGCCACTTTGTTCCATAACTTAGAAAAATTCTAAGTTTTTATGGTTACCCCTTTTACAAGTTATCCCACTTTCTTTGGTTTTTCTTGATGAATGTTGATTCAAATCACACATTAACATCATTTTAGGGTTAGGGAACCATAATTGATCAAAAAAATCAAAAAGTTAAACTTTGACTTTTGGGCACAGTTGACTTTTTATCAGATGAACTCCAAACTGTGCGATCCTCTATGAAATCAAGTCCTTGACCTAAATCAAACTTGATGGATTGATTTAATATATGTTATAGGGTGTATTGAATCATGTCCCAATATTTGGGAGCTTGTCTTGGTCAAAATTCAAAGGTACAATTGACTTTTTCATTGAAACCCTAATTGTGATTCTGATGAAATCGAAACTTGTTGATCAAGCTTCTTGGATCAATCCATTATTTCAATAGGATCATTGTAGTGTGTTAGAGACCCTCAAATTATGTCTTGAGGTCTTGGCCCCCGTTTTGTCCCAAAAGTCAACTTAGAGGTGAATTAGGTCAAGAAACCCTAATTCCTGATTTTTTTTGTAAATGCATCCCCTAGGGTTAAATTGACTTGATGATTGGGTCCATGAGGTCCCTTGGAGTATCATAGGTTGTTTTTTGAAGCATTGGCTCATGCCCAGAGAAATATTTCCATCTGGAGGCCTTGGTCGACCAAAACCCTAATTTGGTGACACTAGCGATCTTGAGGCTTGATCCACTTGGAAGGTAGCAACCTTGTGCTTAATCCTTGATGTGGGAATCCTCTTGATCCTTTATGGGTGTTTGAGAAGTTAGACAAGTTGAAGATCATGTCATTCCTTAATTGATCCTTTGTCTAAGGCTCAGAGAGGGCTTGAAATCTTAAGTATTATTTGTGGTGAATGCTCACCCATCTTTGGGGAGACTGATGAGGCATGATGGTTCATCCATATTGTAGTAATGATTTACACAATGATGGGAAATCTTGGTGGTCAAAATTTGGGGTATGACATGGTGATACACTCTATAAGAGGAACTTTGACATGGTCTTGCTTCGATGTGTAGACAGGCCAGAGGCAAACATGCTGATGAAAGAAATTCACGAAGGATCCTTTGGCACTCATGCCAACGGACACACAATGGCGAGAAAAATTCTGAGAGCAGGATACTATTGGTTGACCCTGGAATTCGATTGCTACAAATACATGAGGAAATGTCACAAGTGTCAAATATACGCTGACAAAATCCATGTACCACCAACGCATCTCAAAGTTCTTCCTTCTCCATGGCCTTTTTCTATATGGGGAATCGACATGATTGGCATGATCGAACCCATAGCTTAAAACGGACATCAGTTCATCCTAGTACCCATTGACTACTTCACCAAGTGGTTCGAAGCAGCGTCATACACCAATGTAACCAGACAAGTCGTGGTCCGTTTTATAAAAAACAATCGCATCTGCCGTTATGGTGTTCCAAGCCAGATCATTACTGATAATGGATCTAACTTGAACAATAAGACAATGAAAGAGTTATGCTCTGAGTTCAAGATCGAATACCATAACTCATCTCCCTACCGACCTAAGATGAACGGAGTGGTAGAAGAAGCTAACATGAACATCAAGAAGATCGTTCAAAAGATGGTTGTAACCTACAAAGACTGGCACGAAATGCTACCATATACTCTTCACGGTTATCCCACATTTATCCGCACTTCAACAGGGGCAACCCCTTTCTCTATAGTATATGGCATGGAGACAGTGCTTCCCATAGAAGTAGAGATCCCATCAATACGGGTATTGATGGAAGCTAAGTTAACAGAAGCTGAATGGTGTCAAAGTTGACACGATGAATTGAATCTGATCGAAGAGAAGCGAATAACGGCACTATGCCATGGTCAGTTGTATCAACAAAGGATGAAGAAGGCGTTTGACATAAAGGTCCGACCTCGCGTCTTCAGAAAAGGAGACATTGTGCTCAAGAAGATACAATCATTTCTCACTGATTCCCGGGGCAAGTGGACTTCAAATTACGACGGCCCTTATGTGGTCAAGAAAGCTTTCTCAGGCGGCGCTTTGAGACTCGCAACCATGGATGGAGAGGAATTTTCTTACCCCACAAATGTTGACGTAGTCAAGAAATACTTTGCCTAAATTAAAAAAAAAAGGAAAAAACGTCTCGGTGTATTAAAAACCCGAAAGGGCGGTCCAGGCAAAAATTAGAGACATGATCAAAAATCATCCCGATGGATTGGAAATCTCAAAGTACAATCCAGGAAAAAATTAGGGATTAATGGCAAGTAACTACGTCCAACAAAGGGGAAAATCCTCCAGCAGCAGTCATGCCATCCATCAGGAAAACTCCAGTCAAGGTCATCTTCGACAGAAGCTCAGGATGTCCAGAATTCAAAGTTGGTAGAGGAAATACAGTCGTTCTATTTCAATGTAGCCCTTTTCCCTTTAATTACCATTTTCTTACTTTGTAAATACTCTATGGAATCACTCGTTTGGCTGATTTTCATCCTATCAATAAAATTTGAGCCTTAGTGCTTTTGTTTACAAGTCTTATTTGTTTTAGCTTTACAGAACGACATTTTAACATGATTAACAATTCTTGAAATAAAACAAAAAAATGAATTTACTTGTCAAATTTTTCTGCTTTTAAAATAAATTTGGCAATTCTTTTGACTGTTGAACATCGAAAGAACATCGATTGCTTCTCCAAAGGCGATTAAGCTTCAAAGTGCAGAATCAAAGTACTCATTCTAAACCAGTACGCCTGAACGTAGGATCAACTGTATCAGATGTGATTTTCCCATCTGATATCCCCGACAGAGTTCTTACCTCCTAAGTCCGACCAACATTTTTCCCCAATGGAACTACTTTTTCCTAAGCAAGGCAGAATTGCTATCTTGAACCAGTGATACTTTTCATCCCCTGCACTGGCCGAGTATCCAGTCATGTTCATACACTAGTCTGTATGTCGTGTCAGTTTTGTCAGCATAAATATACATACATCATGCATTATTAATTCATATACATATTCATATTGCATCACTATCACTCTGGTCAGTCTTATCCACAGATGATAAAAGTCCTATCAATCGAGTTGCCAATTCTTTCCTCATCAAGAAATGTTTTGTCTGAACAATCTCTCTCTCCTAGTTTATTTCTGGATGGAGACGGTCCTCGACCACTTTGATAACTTGAACCTATGAATAGAAAGAAGGCATTCGACAAACATCACTCTTCACCATTAAAGATGATATTTTCGCTTTCCCGGATTAAGGAAAATCTCCAGAGAAAGCCTCATAATTAAAGAATCTCAATAACACATTGATTTTTCTCCCCAAGAGAGTCAATGATAATGAAGTCATCAGCACCTCAAAATTGGATCAAATCACATGGCATTTCTCCGAGAAGATCTCGAAGAAAAGTATGATGTAATATCCCCAAGCGGGAAGTAGTCTCTCAAGAGACTCGTTTACCCCAGTAGAGTCAACAAATGGGATCTTCAACAGAGAAGTTTGCACACCTCTACAGCTCAGACGAATGGGTTCCCCAGCAAGTCTGACATCAAAACTTTTTTCCATCAAATGGCATCTCCCCAGGAAAATTCGGTGAGAAGTTTGAGGAAAACTGCTACAAATAACGTCCCTTGTCAAAAAGTTTATTGACAAAAGAAACTGAGACCAGTTCCGCGGCTAAAAACTAGGATCGAGGGGAAGTTTATATCAGAAACTAAGACCCGTTCCGTGGCTAAAAACCAGGATCGAGGGGAAGTTTATATCAGAAACTGAGACCAGTTCTGTGGCTAAAAACCAGGATCGAGGGGAAGTTTACCCTTTTCTAAGCATCATTGCTTAGCAAAAGAAGATGGATGAGTAAGCTGCCATTCATAACCACCATCAAAATTTCAGGTATTCCGATATTTAATCCTCTTGCACCTCGAATGCCCGAATACCTTCGCCATTCACACCTTCGGGTCCAAGAGGATTAAATAGGGGCGTCTGTCATACCCCAAATTTTGACCACCAAGATTTCCCATCATTGTGCAAATCATCATCACAATAGGGATGAACCCTCATGCCTCATCAATCTCCTCGAAGATGGTTGAGCATTCACCACAATCAAAGATTAGGGTTTTGGGCCCTCTCAGAGCACTTAGACAATAGGATCAATCAATAAATGACATGATCTTCAACTTGTCTAGCCTCTCAAACACCTATAAGGGATCAAGAGGACTCCCACATCAAGAATCAAGCACAAGGTTGCAACATTCCAAGTGGATCAAGCCTCAAGATCGCCAGAGTCACCAAATTAGGGTTTTGGTCGACTGAGGCCTCCAGATGGAAATTTTCATCTGGGCATGAGCCAATGCTTCAAAGTACAACCCAAGATAATCTAAGGGACCTCATGGACCCAATCATCAAGTCAATTTAACCCCAGGAGATGCATTTACCAAAAATTAGGAATTTGGGTTCCTTGACCTAATTCACCCCTAAGTTGACTTTTGGGACAAAGCCTGAACCAAGACCTCAAGACATGATTTGAGGGCCTCTAATATACTACATTAAACCATTTACAACAATGGATTGACCAAAGAAGCTTGATTCACAAGTTTCAATTTCATCAGGACCACAGTTAGGGTTTCGAGGAAAAAGTCAATTGTGCCTTTGATTTTTGACTAGGACATGCTCCCAAACCATGGGACATGATTTAATACACCCTATAACACCTATGGAATCCATCCATTAGGTTTGATTTAGGTCAAGGACTTAATTTCACAAAGGATCTCATAGTTTGGATTTCATCCGATAAAAAGTCAACTGTACAAAAATCCAATGTTTGACTTTTTGGATTTTTTGTCAACCAAGGTTCCTTAACCCTAAAACAATGTTAATATGTGATTTAAATCATCATTCATCAAGAAAAACCAAAGAAAATGAGTTAACTTGTAAAAGGGGTAACCATATAAAACTTAGAATTTTTCTAAGTTATGGAACAAAGTGGCTAGGGTACCAACTTCCAAGGACCATAACTTGAGATCCAAGCAACCATTTTGGGTGATCCAAAGTTGGATTTTTAGGTCTTGCTGCACTCTACAAAAGCTTCAACTACATCTAACTCCAATTCCTCATGGATTTTAAGTTATGGAGTGATCAAAATGACAAAAAACATGAAAATGACATTTTTCCAACACTTAGTGAAATTTTCACTAACTCAGAATCTGCCTTACTTTTTCCAAAATGTAGGGACATTTTTCACCTTGATCCAAGTCAAACCAGGTCTAGGGGTGAACATCAAAGTTAAAGTATGCCATAAGGGCTTTCCAACAAGTACCAGATCATCTCCAAATTCAATTTGAGCAGGGAGATACAGCCCTTGAAACATGGCATCATGAACTGGTTTTACAAGGCAAAGTTGTGCACATTTTCTCGATTTGTCCAAATCTGATAATTCCAAGCCTTGTCATCAATTTGGACACATCAGATGATCAAATCCAAGGGGGGTGATCTGATCTCCAAGCCTCACAAGTCCAAGAATCTACATTAGGCTTGTCATCCCTAAAAAGGCTACAAAGATGCCAAGACTCCAATTTTGTTTCCAAGCATTCAATGGATACACTAAGGTGGCATGAACTGAGCCTATTCCAACTAAATTCAGTCAAGACTTATCTCTGAACCAAAGCTACAAAGCCTGTGCCCTAATCTCAAGTCAATGGCTAGAGGAGACTTGAGATTCCTTTTGCATAACATTGGCCAAAGTCCTGCTGCAGCTGCCATTCACTATTGCTTGCAAAACAAACTTGCTCTACTATAAATAGAGCTCATTTATGCTCAGTTTGAGTACACCAAAGCACTACAACACTTGCTTTCCTCAAAACCCCTTTTTCTAGGCCAAAATGCCTTCTTTTGCAAGGTACCTCTGAGTTTTTGAGTTAGAGAGCAATTCCATCACAACTCATGATCCAAACACCTCTAATATGTTGTATCTAAGCTGTTCAAGCTCTCACATGTGACATGTAACACCAAAATCAAAAAGTCCACTTCCAAAACCTCAAAATTGGACTTTTTTGCATTTTTCAAGCCATGTCTTGATTCAATCACTTTCAAAACCAGATAAAACCTCAAACACACTCCAAATATCATCCTTGAACTGTCCTAAATGGTTCCCCCTATCTGGAACACCATTTAAGAGAGTTGCCATATTTGTCACTTTTGCCCCTTTTGCAAGAAAGAGCTCAAACTTGTTCCTGAGGATTCCAGCTGGTTCTAACCATTCTAAAAGATTCTAAGGGATCAATTGAGAGTGTCCAAAGCATCAAATTACTTCTGGCACAAGGAACTTGGCAGATAGCCCAAAAAGCTCCAAGAGGTAAGTGCATCATCACTTGAACTTTCTAAATTATGCATTGCTTTGAAGTTCACTGATCATAAACATCTCATACATGTTGTATATGTTGTGTTTGAACCAATTCATCATGTAATTCTTGCCTGTACCATGAGGTAGCATAGAAAATGCAAATATAGGCCTATTTCAAAACCACTATCGGGTTTTAAAATAGGGACCTCATTTGAAAAAACCATGACCACCATTGGATTCCTTGGGAAATTCTAGGTCAGATGCATATAAATTTTGTCCCAATCCATGGAGAAATGAGAAAGTTAGAGGATTCACGTAAATGGCCCAAAAGTTGGCCTTGTCTTGCCTTGCCTTGCCTAAAACAAGGCACCCCTTATATATTTATGGGGTGGTTTTGATACACGGATGTATCACCACCCCAGTGGTTGCGCACTCATGTGTTTGGCTTTGAGGTCTGGGGTTCGAATCCCCCTCGCCCCAGACCCTTTTTATCACTTTTTCCCATTTTTTATATTTTCATATTATTTTCTTAAATGATTTGAAAAATTAAGTTTTCTTTCATTTTTTATTATTTTTTATTGGTTCTTTCTGCAAAAAATCACAAAAATATTAAAATATTTTATTCCACAAAAAAAATCAAATTTATATTATTTATTTAATATAGTTGATATTTTTGCAAATAAAATTCATTTTTTATTGTTTTAAACATTTCAAAAAATGAATTTTCATCTTGGAAATCAAAACCAAATGGGTTTTAATTCATCTTGTGATTAAAACATCATTTTTCAAACCTCAACCAAAAATCACAAGTTGTTTATTCAAACTTATTTGGTGTTTTTATCATTTTTATTAATTTTCTTTGAATAATTACTTTAAAAAAATGATGAAATTAGGGTTTTGTTGATTTTCACCCTAACAAACCTTTTTCAAACACTTTGGGCCTCTGATAGAGTGTAAGACCCAATCCTTTGTAAATACAAAAATAATTTTGGGCCTCAGTCATTGTATAAGTCCCTCTGTGATTCTCAAAACGACGGTGCAATCACTGTCTTTCATTGGGCCTCCCCTCGTGTTGTAAGTCCCATATTTCTTTTTTCAAAACATCTTTTGGGCCTCTAATAGAGTGTAAGACCCAGTCCCTTTTTAACCAAACTCTTTTTTAGGCCTCAGTCATTGTATAAGTCCCGATACGATCTTCAAAACAATGGTGCGATCACTGTTAAACCTTGGGCCTCTCCTTGTGTATAAGCCCCAACAATCTTTTCAAAAACAATTTCTCTTTTGATTTAGGTTCAAACATACAGTTGTTATCATAACTTTCTTTAATTTCTTTGAACAACTAACCATACAGCATGGAAGCTTGCTCACCTGTAAGTTTTAGCAGCTTTCATTTACTCGCTTTCATATATATATATATATATATATATAACTGTATTGTGGGAAGCTCCTCCTCTGTAAGTCCTTCTTTCATATCCTTTAAAATACTTGTCATATATCAACTGTATATATACTAGTATTGTTATTTAGAGTTTTCCCCGGCAACTAGGTAAAGTCAGTTGGTCATTCTTAAATACAGTTAAAACAAGATTCCTATAGGACTTCCAGATACAGTCTTCCCTTCTCTTGGGCTTAAACAATATGGAACAAAGAGAAAGGTAGTATTCTCGGTGAACCTTTTCTCAGACTGTCACTATTAGAATTTGTCAAAGAAATTCAGTTTCCCCAGAGAGGATTAATTTCCGGTGAAACTTCTCTTGAATTTCTTCAAACCCTAGAACTGTTCATTAAAGGAAAGATTATTCTCGGTGAAACTTTTCTTGAACTCTTCTTAAGTTTGGACCCACAGGCTTCCTAAAAGCATCCCCGCCTCCTCTTGGGCTTTGTACAAGGACCCTTCGACTTCTTAGAAGTTCTCATGCCTTCTCTTGGGCTTAATACAAGGACCCTGAAGACCTCTTAAAGGTATAGGACAAAACTTAGTCATCCTTTGCTATAGCAGTCTTTCTTGAGTCAAAAACCTCAGACCAATTTAGGGTTGATTCTCATCCCTTAAAACACTTGCCTCCTCTTGGGCATCATACAAAGATAAACTCTTCCACACCAGTAGACTCGGATAGTCTAAATCTCCTCTTGAGTCTCAAGGACATTCTCAAGTTCCCTACAAACATAGGAGAAACCCCAGTCATTCTGGATCAATCTCCAGCAGAGTTAGAACCCATGGGTTCAAAAACCCAGTCTCTCTCCTAAAATCCCCCCAGCTAGGGTCAGTTTATCCTCAGTATAACACTATCAGAACCTCAAGGTCTCTGATATATCAACTCTGCTGTAACCCTTAGCAAGAGTTGATTCCCCCATTTGGACCTGCCTTGGGATCTCAATAATCCCCGGCAGAAGATAGCCTTCTCTTAGGCTTTGTATAATGATCTTTCCTCAACATAGCCAGCCTCCTCTTGGGCTTTGTACAATGATTCTCCCCAGAGGAGCTAACCTTTTCAGACTCTCTTGTTGATTCAATCAACTTTCAGACTCTCTTGTTGAGTCAATCACCTTTCAGCACTCTCTTGTTAAGTCAACCCTTTTAGCCTCAATCTCGGGCTTTGTACGAGACAGATAAAAACACTCTCTTGTTGAGTCCATATTTTCCAGCCTCTTCTTAGGCTTGATATAATGATTTCCCTAGCAGAAGTCAGTCTCCTCTTAGGTTTAATGATTTCTCCAGCATGTTCAGCCACCATCCTGGGCTTTGTACAGGACAGATAAAAGCATTCTCTTATTGAGTCAAACCCTTTTAGCCTCAATCTTAGGCTTTGTACAAGACATAAATCTTCATAACCTTCTCTTAAGCTTGGGACAAGTAGCTTCCCCAACGGAGTCATTTCCTCTCAGCCTACCTTTAGGCTTTGAGAAATAAATTTCCTAAGCTGAGTTAAACTCATTTCAGCCTCTATCTTGGGCTTTGTACGAGATACCTAAAATATCCTTAACCGAGTCAGTAAAGTCTCATTTTAGCCTCAATCTTGGGCTTTGTACAAGACAGATAAAGATTTATTTCCCACAGAGTCAATTTCTTTTCAGCCTCAATCTTGGGCTTTGTACAAGACACATACAAACCCTCCCCGACGGAGTCAAAACCACTTTTAGCCTCAATCTTGGGCTTTGTACAAGACAGATAGAACATTTTCCCCAGAAAAGTCAAACTTTTAGCCTCCTCTTAGGCTTTGTATAATGATATCCCCAAAGAGTCAGTCTCTTTTAGCCTCAACCTTGGGCGTGGTACAAGACATATAAACACTCTCTTGTTGAGTCAGTCATTCCCCGCCTCCTCTTAGGCTTTGTATAAGGACTTCCCTAGTGGAGTCAATCAACCTCTTAGCTTCAACCTTGGGCTTTGATCAAGGCACACAAAAATCAACATCCCTTCAGAGGAAATCAAAATCTCTCTAGGAAGTCACTTCTCTGTTTATCACTCGTCAAAACAGACATTCAAAACAAACCCTAATCCCAGATAACTGATGTAAGTGGCACACTTGTTGATTAAAATATCCAAGTTGTCGTCCATCTTTTATCCTGGTAAACTCTTTCTTTCATCTAATTGCTGTAAGCAGCAAGCCTCTGGATTATTTACATCCATGCCACTGTCCCTCTCTTAGCATGAAAGATTCCTAAGGAAAAATGGCATTGCTCAACACTGAGTTAAAGTTTTCTCCTTCAGGACAAATCCCCTATAAAGGAAATTATGGCATTGTTGGATTCACATATCCCAGTTAAAGTAATCCTCCTTTATAAACAGTCACCCAACAACTGTGATAAACAAACCAGATGTCTCCCCTTTAGAGATGACAAATTCTCTCTTAGTCAAACCTTTTAGCTTCAATCTTGGGCTTTAAACAAGACACAAATAAACCTTATAGCTTCAATCTTGGGCTTTGAACAAGACACCAAAACATCTTTTCCGCCCATAGAATAGGAGGAACTATGATTGCTCTGATTTCCCTATTTCGTTTAAATGGGAATACGTAGGCATAAGATTGCGAAATCTTAGCGAGCATACTAATAAAAAACTCTAGGTCCAGTACCTTCATATCAATCAAAACTTAGGTCCAGTAACTTTCCAAAAACATCGGAAAAACCCGAACATCAACATCAACTCACTCTCTCTCTCATACTTTCCCAAGAAACTTTCCCAACCCATTAACGGATAAACACCAT
Source organism: Lathyrus tuberosus (assembly GCA_022829125.1). Taxonomy (NCBI): domain Eukaryota; kingdom Viridiplantae; phylum Streptophyta; class Magnoliopsida; order Fabales; family Fabaceae; genus Lathyrus; species Lathyrus tuberosus. The sequence goes on from JALAZF010000422.1 coordinate 1,591,181, forward strand.
CAAGTACAAAGTGAAACCTAAAGCTAACATCTTGTGGATAACCACTTATAGGATAGGTAATTGACAACTCCCCATTGTATAACCTGACCCCAGACCCCCCAATCTCTTTAAGCGTTTGTTCAGTTAAACATTCGCGTGCAAGGTTAATTTTAGATAGCTTCCCTTTCCCTTCCAGCTTCATGGGATAAATAAGAAATCAGAAAGTAGCACCCCCTCCTATTCATTGAGGAGAAAACCCAAATTCTCCGTGATAATGTGGTCGTGTCACCGACAGAAATCGCGCGCTACAAGATTCCATGATGAATGGTTCGTTCATATAAGTTGACCTGCTAGGTTAACCTGTGTGATTTCTAATCCATCAGTTTGTACATCAGTGTTATTGTCAATCCACTTGCATTCAAATAAAGGCACCTTAACTATAGCATAATCAATCTCCCAAATATCTTTAATGACCCCAAAAGTACGTTCTAGATACCATTACATGGTTCTTATCTTTGGAACTAGAGAAGAACTGAATTCATCCTCAATGATAACCCCATTATTTTGCATGGTACTACAATCATATTTTGATATTGTATCGAATGAAAATTTATTAATGTCATATGTACTCCAAGTTATTACTTTAAATTTAAACATATATGGCATCCATTTAATTGTCTCGGATGCACTCCCATCTTTATAAACTCTTTCATTAAACCAATTTATGAAACTCCTGTTATGCTCTATCAACAATCATTTTTCACTCATTTGGGGGAACTTTTCCTTGATGAGTCTTTTGTGAGTGGATAAGTAAAGTTGAACTTCATCAACATTATTTAAACCTTAAGTGCATCTACCTTCATATCTCTCATCATAATGAGACATGGTAATTCCTATAGCGTCTGCTCCTAATAAATAGTTTGAACAAAACTCAATAGCTTCTTCTATGATGTATCTTTCAACGATCAAAGCTTACAGACGATGATGATTCTTATTATATCCTTTAAAGATCTTCATGTATCACTCTGTAATGCCCTGTATAATATATACCTAGAATAATACAATACAAGCATTTTATTTGGTACTGACACCATCATAAGTGCCTAATGGCATAATTCTCATACTTGACCATTTCTAATACATAATACAATCTATGGTACAAGACATGGAAATTAGCCAAAAAAAAATCTAAGATCAATATACAATATCCTTAATTGTATACTACAAATACACAACGGAATAAGCTCAACTAAGCTTCTCTTGAAACATCCACGCATAGCTCCACTTGTAAATCAAACCTGTACTCAATACCAGAAAAATAATCAACAACATGGGGTGAGATATTAAATCTCAGTGAGTTCCATATCTTATGGATTCTCTCGGCTTTACAGGGTTCTAACAATCCTAACTCAAGTCAAGGGGAAGGCAAATGACCTTGAGTTCATAATTTCACACTATATGGAAACATGTCATGAGTTCACCAACTCACAATATCACTAATCGATAACCGTACCAAGGCATCCCTCTTTCCCGTCCCCTTCAACGTCTAGAAGTCGACCCGAGTCATGGATCCTTGTAGTTACTTGACATACGAAATGGATTCGGGTTCTACGGGCCATTAACCGTTATGAACCGTCACTTCACACGGGCCATTAACCGTCACAATTCTCTTTACCATATAGGCTCCATTCGTACTCGCACACGGGAATCAAACCTGCCAAGTAATTGTGCACATGTTTCAGAGGAGCCCGAGACCCATGAAATGCACTCACATGAAATGGTTACGATTACGTGATCATTAACACAACGCGATTGTATTCTACAATCACAAGGCCACATTAGCCTTTTAGGCCTCTCATGCCTTTAACAATAAAACATAACAATAACACATGTTCCATACTAGCGTCTTATTCTTTCTATATCATTCGGTAATGGACACACGCCTCGGCCTCTTCTGCACGAGCGTTGTCATTAAATTATTCATCAATTACCTAGCCATTACTAGGTTCCACTATCTTAATCTATGCAATTTTTTTGGGGGGTAAAGTTTCCTCACTCTTCCTAATTCATATTTTAAACATGCATATTCTTTTAATCAGGTTTAACATTAATATTAGGCAAAGCATATTACAATTGCACATTTTGAATTTCACAGCTTTACATCGGCTATCATTATGCCTCGATCGGATTTACGATCTAAAAGATATAGATTTTCAACGTGTCACATAAACATTATTTTCATTCATTTTCCACTAAATAATTAATCCCACCTCGTACTCATAATTTTCACTTTGTATTGGGTAGAATATTCTCATGGCTTTCCATCGGTACCAAGAACGCCTAAATCGGAACCACGGTTCGGAAGTTATGAATTTTTAAAGAAAAGAAATTATTTGGAAAACTCCCAGGAGCGCCCGTCAGTCAAGGTTTCGCCCGGCGGTGCCCCTTCGCCTCTACTTCATCCGGCGAAGCAGAGGCGTAAGACCCTTGCTAAAAACTTAAAAGTTACAGAAGCGTTCCACTCTGCGCCTCTTGGCCATCGCCCGACGGAGTATAGGCGCACGCTTCGCATCGCCCGGCGTTTAAAGCGCCGCCCGGCGGTGCGTATCAGAAGCAGAATTTCTCTGCTGCATTTTTAGGGTTCCAACCACCCAAAATCCATCCTTTCCACACCCAAATCGTTTCCAAACACCAAAACAAGTATTAACAACTAATCACATGCATATTACGACTACTCTACGTAATTTATATCGAATTTCGTCCGTTAGATTTCATTGATTTATCCGTTTAATCATTTTCTCTCAAATCTAACCTAAGTTCTAAACTTATATTTCTAGAACTTAGAGTGTCTAACTAAAACTCACCTGGTAATCGAAGAGGAGGTTTAAGAAGATGATGAATCCAAGCTTTTCTCTCTTCTTCCTCTTTCCCTCTTCTCTTCTCTTCCTTTCTCCTTCTCTTTTTCTTTTCTTCTTCTTACTATCTTTTTCTCTTTTCTTATCACATATATATATAACCTTATTATATAATATAAATCCAACAGGGTAAAATATCTCCAATTGATATTTTATTCGTCTAACACCGAACGATCAATTATTAGAGTTACCTCAAAATCCTTTCTTGAATTAAAATAATTGATCTCTTCAGAGTTCATCAGTTGCTCTATTGACCCCAATTGATAAAACTTAAGGTACTTAGAGGATTCCATTAATCCAATTTACCAAAGATAGAGCACATAGATACTCATCTGATATCAAATTGAGCATTTAGATAATATGGGGGTATTACACACTCTATATGATACATCCATCTTAAATCAACTGGGACAAAAAATCTAATCTCCCTGACTATATCAACAATTAAGTGAACCATAATGTCCAAAAATGATGGAGGGAAATACATCTCTAATTGACACAAGAGAATTGCAGTATCATGTTCCAACTCATCTAAATTTCCTGAATGAATGACTTTATTACATATATTATTGAAGAAAAAGCACAATCTAGTTATAGTTTCTCTTACATGTTTTGGCAAGATGCCATAGATTGCCACTAATAGAAGTTATTTCATAAATACGTGAAAGTCGTGAGATTTTAAGCCAATTAATTTGAGATTTTTCATTGCTACAAGTTATTGACATTTGATGACTAGCCTTGGGGAACTTTGATACCCTGTAAATATTCACAAAAACTTTTGTTTTCTTTTCTACACAGAGTGTGACATGCTGGGAGAAAATATGTTCTTTTACCTATATTTTTAGATAAGTATTGTCGTATACCCATATCCATCATATATAGGCGAGTTCTTACCATCTTTTGTCTTATATTTAATGTTGATAAGTATTCCAATCAAGCTATCACACATTTTCCACAAATGCATCACATCAAGACAATGTCTTACATTAAGGTTAGACCAATATGGAAGATCAAATAACACCGATCACTTTTTTCATATATTTTTCTCCACGAGTTCTTTTTGGTTTGGAAGTTAGGAATTTTTAAAGAAAAGAAATTATTTGGAAAACTCCCAGGAGCGCCCGTCGGTCAAGGTTTCGCTCGGCGGTGCCCCTTCGCCTCTACTTCGTCCGGCGAAGCAGAGGCGTAAGACCCTTGATAAAAACTTAAAAGTTACGGAAGCGTTCCACTATGCGCCTCTTGGCCATCGCCCGACGGAGCATAGGCGCACGCTTCGCGTCGCCCGGCGTTCAAAGCGCCGCCCGGTGGTGCGTATCATAAGCAGAATTTCTCTGCTGCGTTTTTAGGGTTCCAACCACCCAAAATCCATCCTTTCCACACCCAAATTGTTTCCAAACACCAAAACAAGTATTAACAACTAATCACATGCATATTACGACTACTCTGCGCAATTTATATCGAATTTCGTCCGTTAGATTTCATTGATTTATCCGTTTAATCATTTTCTCTCAAATCTAACCTAAGTTCTAAACTTATATTTCTAGAACTTAGAGTGTCTAACTAAAACCCACCTGGTAATCGAAGAGGAGGTTTAAAAAGATGATGAATCCAAGCTTTTCTCTCTTTTTCCTCTTTCCCTCTTCTCTTCTCTTCCTTTCTCCTTCTCTTTTCCTTTTCTTCTTCTTACTATCTTTTTCTCTTTTCTTATAACATATATATATAACCTTATTATATAATATAAATCCAACAGGGTAAAATATCTCCAATTGATATTTTATTCGTCTAACACCGAACGATCAATTATTAGAGTTACCTCAAAATCCTTTCTTGAATTAAAATAATTGATCTCTTCAGAGTTCATCAGTTGCTCTATTGACCCCAATTGATAAAACTTAAGGTACTTAGAGGATTCCATTAATCCAATTTACCAAAGATAGAGCACATAGATACTCATCTGATATCAAATTGAGCATTTAGATAATATGGGGGTATTACACACTCTATATGATACATCCATCTTAAATCAACTGGGCCAAAAAATCTAATCTCCCTGACTATATCAACAATTAAGTGAACCATAATGTCCAAAAATGATGGAGGGAAATACATCTCTAATTGACACAAGAGAATTGCAGTATCATGTTCTAACTCATCTAAATTTCCTGAATGAATGACTTTATTACATATATTATTGAAGAAAAAGCACAATCTAGTTATAGTTTCTCTTACATGTTTTGGCAAGATGCCATAGATTGCCACTAATAGAAGTTATTTCATAAATACGTGAAAGTCGTGAGATTTTAAGCCAATTAATTTGAGATTTTTCATTGCTACAAGTTTCTTGACATTTGATGACTAATCTTGGGGAACTTTGATACCCTGTAAATATTCACAAAAACTTTTGTTTTCTTTTCTACACAGAGTGTGACATGCTAGGGGAAAATATGTTCTTTTACCTATATTTTTAGATAAGTATTGTCGTATACCCATATCCATCATATATAGGCGATTTCTTACCATCTTTTGTCTTATATTTAATGTTGATAAGTATTCCAATCAAGCTATCACACACATTTTCCACAAATGCATCACATCAAGACAATGTCTTACATCAAGGTTAGACCAATATGGAAGATCAAATAACACCGATCTCTTTTTTCATATATTTTTCTCCACGAGTTCTTTTTGGTTTGGAAGTTATGAATTTTTAAAGAAAAGACATTATTTGGAAAACTCCCAGGAGCGCCCGTCGGTCAAGGTTTCGCCCGGCGGTGCCCCTTCGCCTCTACTTCGTCCGGCGAAGCAGAGGCGTAAGACCCTTGCTAAAAACTTAAAAGTTACAGAAGTGTTCCACTATACGCCTCTTGGCCATCGCCCGATGGAGCATAGGTACACGCTTCGCGTCGGCCGGCGTTCAAAGCGCCGTCCGGCGGTGCGTATCAGAAGCAGAATTTCTCTACTGCGTTTTTAGGGTTCCAACCACCCAAAATCCATCCTTTCCACACCCAAATCGTCTCCAAACACCAAAACAAGTATTAACAACTAATCACATGCATATTACGACTACTCTACGTAATTTATATCGAATTTCGTCCGTTAGATTTCATTGATTTATCTGTTTAATCATTTTCTCTCAAATCTAACCTAAGTTCTAAACTTATATTTCTAGAACTTAGAGTGTCTAACTAAAACTCACCTGGTAATCGAAGAGGAGGTTTAAGAAGATGATGAATCCAAGCTTTTCTCTCTTCTTCCTCTTTCCCTCTTCTCTTCTCTTCCTTTCTCCTTCTCTTTTTCTTTTCTTCTTCTTACTATCTTTTTCTCTTTTCTTATCACATATATATATAACCTTATTATATAATATAAATCCAACAGGGTAAAATATCTCCAATTGATATTTTATTCGTCTAACACCGAACGATCAATTATTAGAGTTACCTCAAAATCCTTTCTTGAATTAAAATAATTGATCTCTTCAGAGTTCATCAGTTGCTCTATTGACCCCAATTGATAAAACTTAAGGTACTTAGAGGATTCCATTAATCCAATTTACCAAAGATAGAGCACATAGATACTCATCTGATATCAAATTGAGCATTTAGATAATATGGGGGTATTACACACTCTATATGATACATCCATCTTAAATCAACTGGGACAAAAAATCTAATCTCCCTGACTATATCAACAATTAAGTGAACCATAATGTCCAAAAATGATAGAGGGAAATACATCTCTAATTGACACAAGAGAATTGCAGTATCATGTTCCAACTCATCTAAATTTCCTGAATGAATGACTTTATTACATATATTATTGAAGAAAAAGCACAATCTAGTTATAGTTTCTCTTACATGTTTTGGCAAGATGCCATAGATTGCCACTAATAGAAGTTATTTCAAAAATACGTGAAAGTCGTGAGATTTTAAGCCAATTAATTTGAGATTTTTCATTGCTACAAGTTCTTGACATTTGATGACTAACCTTGGGGAACTTTGATACCCTGTAAATATTCACAAAAACTTTTGTTTTCTTTTCTACACAGAGTGTGACATGCTGGGTGAAAATATGTTCTTTTACCTATATTTTTAGATAAGTATTGTCGTATACCCATATCCATCATATATAGGCGAGTTCTTACCATCTTTTGTCTTATATTTAATGTTGATAAGTATTCCAATCAAGCTATCACACATTTTCCACAAATGCATCACATCAAGACAATGTCTTACATTAAGGTTAGACCAATATGGAAGATCAAATAACACCGATCACTTTTTTCATATATTTTTCTCCATGAGTTCTTTTTGGTTTGGAAGTTATGAATTTTTAAAGAAAAGAAATTATTTGGAAAACTCCCAGGAGCGCCCGTCGATCAAGGTTTCGCTCGGCGGTGCCCCTTCGCCTCTACTTCGTCCGGCGAAGCAGAGGCGTAAGACCCTTGATAAAAACTTAAAAGTTACGGAAGCGTTCCACTATGCGCCTCTTGGCCATCGCCCGACGGAGCATAGGCGCACGCTTCGCGTCGCCCGGCGTTCAAAACGCCGCCCGGTGGTGCGTATCATAAGCAGAATTTCTCTGCTGCGTTTTTAGGGTTCCAACCACCCAAAATCCATCCTTTCCACACCCAAATTGTTTCCAAACACCAAAACAAGTATTAACAACTAATCACATGCATATTACGACTACTCTGCGCAATTTATATCGAATTTCGTCCGTTAGATTTCATTGATTTATCCGTTTAATCATTTTCTCTCAAATCTAACCTAAGTTCTAAACTTATATTTCTAGAACTTAGAGTGTCTAACTAAAACCCACCTGGTAATCGAAGAGGAGGTTTAAAAAGATGATGAATCCAAGCTTTTCTCTCTTTTTCCTCTTTCCCTCTTCTCTTCTCTTCCTTTCTCCTTCTCTTTTCCTTTTCTTCTTCTTACTATCTTTTTCTCTTTTCTTATAACATATATATATAACCTTATTATATAATATAAATCCAACAGGGTAAAATATCTCCAATTGATATTTTATTCGTCTAACACCGAACGATCAATTATTAGAGTTACCTCAAAATCCTTTCTTGAATTAAAATAATTGATCTCTTCAGAGTTCATCAGTTGCTCTATTGACCCCAATTGATAAAACTTAAGGTACTTAGAGGATTCCATTAATCCAATTTACCAAAGATAGAGCACATAGATACTCATCTGATATCAAATTGAGCATTTAGATAATATGGGGGCATTACACACTCTATATGATACATCCATCTTAAATCAACTGGGCCAAAAAATCTAATCTCCCTGACTATATCAACAATTAAGTGAACCATAATGTCCAAAAATGATGGAGGGAAATACATCTCTAATTGACACAAGAGAATTGCAGTATCATGTTCCAACTCATATAAATTTCCTGAATGAATGACTTTATTACATATATTATTGAAGAAAAAGCACAATCTAGTTATAGTTTCTCTTACATGTTTTGGCAAGATGCCATAGATTGCCACTAATAGAAGTTATTTCATAAATACGTGAAAGTCGTGAGATTTTAAGCCAATTAATTTGAGATTTTTCATTGCTACAAGTTTCTTGACATTTGATGACTAATCTTGGGGAACTTTGATACCCTGTAAATATTCACAAAAACTTTTGTTTTCTTTTCTACACAGAGTGTGACATGCTAGGGGAAAATATGTTCTTTTACCTATATTTTTAGATAAGTATTGTCGTATACCCATATCCATCATATATAGGCGATTTCTTACCATCTTTTGTCTTATATTTAATGTTGATAAGTATTCCAATCAAGCTATCACACACATTTTCCACAAATGCATCACATCAAGACAATGTCTTACATCAAGGTTAGACCAATATGGAAGATCAAATAACACCGATCTCTTTTTTCATATATTTTTCTCCACGAGTTCTTTTTGGTTTGGAAGTTATGAATTTTTAAAGAAAAGACATTATTTGGAAAACTCCCAGGAGCGCCCGTCGGTCAAGGTTTCGCCCGGCGGTGCCCCTTCGCCTCTACTTCGTCCGGCGAAGCAGAGGCGTAAGACCCTTGCTAAAAACTTAAAAGTTACAGAAGTGTTCCACTATGCGCTTCTTGGCCATCGCCCGATGGAGCATAGGTACACGCTTCGCGTCGCCCGGCGTTCAAAGCGCCGTCCGGCGGTGCGTATCAGAAGCAGAATTTCTCTGCTGCATTTTTAGGGTTCCAACCACCCAAAATCCGTCCTTTCCACACCCAAATCGTCTCCAAACACCAAAACAAGTATTAACAACTAATCACATGCATATTACGACTACTCTACGTAATTTATATCGAATTTCGTCCGTTAGATTTCATTGATTTATCCGTTTAATCATTTTCTCTCAAATCTAACCTAAGTTCTAAACTTATATTTCTAGAACTTAGAGTGTCTAACTAAAACTCACCTGGTAATCGAAGAGGAGGTTTAAGAAGATGATGAATCCAAGCTTTTCTCTCTTCTTCCTCTTTCCCTCTTCTCTTCTCTTCCTTTCTCCTTCTCTTTTTCTTTTCTTCTTCTTACTATCTTTTTCTCTTTTCTTATCACATATATATATAACCTTATTATATAATATAAATCCAACAGGGTAAAATATCTCCAATTGATATTTTATTCGTCTAACACCGAACGATCAATTATTAGAGTTACCTCAAAATCCTTTCTTGAATTAAAATAATTGATCTCTTCAGAGTTCATCAGTTGCTCTATTGACCCCAATTGATAAAACTTAAGGTACTTAGAGGATTCCATTAATCCAATTTACCAAAGATAGAGCACATAGATACTCATCTGATATCAAATTGAGCATTTAGATAATATGGGGGTATTACACACTCTATATGATACATCCATCTTAAATCAACTGGGACAAAAAATCTAATCTCCCTGACTATATCAACAATTAAGTGAACCATAATGTCCAAAAATGATGGAGGGAAATACATCTCTAATTGACACAAGAGAATTGCAGTATCATGTTCCAACTCATCTAAATTTCCTAAATGAATGACTTTATTACATATATTATTGAAGAAAAAGCACAATCTAGTTATAGTTTCTCTTACATGTTTTGGCAAGATGCCATAGATTGCCACTAATAGAAGTTATTTCATAAATACGTGAAAGTCGTGAGATTTTAAGCCAATTAATTTGAGATTTTTCATTGCTACAAGTTCTTGACATTTGATGACTAACCTTGGGGAACTTTGATACCCTGTAAATATTCACAAAAACTTTTGTTTTCTTTTCTACACAGAGTGTGACATGCTGGGAGAAAATATGTTCTTTTACCTATATTTTTAGATAAGTATTGTCGTATACCCATATCCATCATATATAGGCGAGTTCTTACCATCTTTTGTCTTATATTTAATGTTGATAAGTATTCCAATCAAGCTATCACACATTTTCCACAAATGCATCACATCAAGACAATGTCTTACATTAAGGTTAGACCAATATGGAAGATCAAATAACACCGATCACTTTTTTCATATATTTTTCTCCACGAGTTCTTTTTGGTTTGGAAGTTATGAATTTTTAAAGAAAAGAAATTATTTGGAAAACTCCCAGGAGCGCCCGTCGGTCAAGGTTTCGCTCGGCGGTGCCCCTTCGCCTCTACTTCGTCCGGCGAAGCAGAGGCGTAAGACCCTTGATAAAAACTTAAAAGTTACGGAAGCGTTCCACTATGCGCCTCTTGGCCATCGCCCGACGGAGCATAGGCGCACGCTTCGCGTCGCCCGGCGTTCAAAGCGCCGCCCGGTGGTGCGTATCATAAGCAGAATTTCTCTGCTGCGTTTTTAGGGTTCCAACCACCCAAAATCCATCCTTTCCACACCCAAATTGTTTCCAAACACCAAAACAAGTATTAACAACTAATCACATGCATATTACGACTACTCTGCGCAATTTATATCGAATTTCGTCCGTTAGATTTCATTGATTTATCCGTTTAATCATTTTCTCTCAAATCTAACCTAAGTTCTAAACTTATATTTCTAGAACTTAGAGTGTCTAACTAAAACCCACCTGGTAATCGAAGAGGAGGTTTAAGAAGATGATGAATCCAAGCTTTTCTCTCTTTTTCCTCTTTCCCTCTTCTCTTCTCTTCCTTTCTCCTTCTCTTTTCCTTTTCTTCTTCTTACTATCTTTTTCTCTTTTCTTATAACATATATATATAACCTTATTATATAATATAAATCCAACAGGGTAAAATATCTCCAATTGATATTTTATTCGTCTAACACCGAACGATCAATTATTAGAGTTACCTCAAAATCCTTTCTTGAATTAAAATAATTGATCTCTTCAGAGTTCATCAGTTGCTCTATTGACCCCAATTGATAAAACTTAAGGTACTTAGAGGATTCCATTAATCCAATTTACCAAAGATAGAGCACATAGATACTCATCTGATATCAAATTGAGCATTTAGATAATATGGGGGCATTACACACTCTATATGATACATCCATCTTAAATCAACTGGGCCAAAAAATCTAATCTCCCTGACTATATCAACAATTAAGTGAACCATAATGTCCAAAAATGATGGAGGGAAATACATCTCTAATTGACACAAGAGAATTGCAGTATCATGTTCCAACTCATATAAATTTCCTGAATGAATGACTTTATTACATATATTATTGAAGAAAAAGCACAATCTAGTTATAGTTTCTCTTACATGTTTTGGCAAGATGCCATAGATTGCCACTAATAGAAGTTATTTCATAAATACGTGAAAGTCGTGAGATTTTAAGCCAATTAATTTGAGATTTTTCATTGCTACAAGTTTCTTGACATTTGATGACTAATCTTGGGGAACTTTGATACCCTGTAAATATTCACAAAAACTTTTGTTTTCTTTTCTACACAGAGTGTGACATGCTAGGGGAAAATATGTTCTTTTACCTATATTTTTAGATAAGTATTGTCGTATACCCATATCCATCATATATAGGCGATTTCTTACCATCTTTTGTCTTATATTTAATGTTGATAAGTATTCCAATCAAGCTATCACACACATTTTCCACAAATGCATCACATCAAGACAATGTCTTACATCAAGGTTAGACCAATATGGAAGATCAAATAACACCGATCTCTTTTTTCATATATTTTTCTCCACGAGTTCTTTTTGGTTTGGAAGTTATGAATTTTTAAAGAAAAGACATTATTTGGAAAACTCCCAGGAGCGCCCGTCGGTCAAGGTTTCGCCCGGCGGTGCCCCTTCGCCTCTACTTCGTCCGGCGAAGCAGAGGCGTAAGACCCTTGCTAAAAACTTAAAAGTTACAGAAGTGTTCCACTATGCGCCTCTTGGCCATCGCCCGATGGAGCATAGGTACACGCTTCGCGTCGCCCGGCGTTCAAAGCGCCGTCCGGCGGTGCGTATCAGAAGCAGAATTTCTCTGCTGCGTTTTTAGGGTTCCAACCACCCAAAATCCGTCCTTTCCACACCCAAATCGTCTCCAAACACCAAAACAAGTATTAACAACTAATCACATGCATATTACGACTACTCTACGTAATTTATATCGAATTTCGTCCGTTAGATTTCATTGATTTATCCGTTTAATCATTTTCTCTCAAATCTAACCTAAGTTCTAAACTTATATTTCTAGAACTTAGAGTGTCTAACTAAAACTCACCTGGTAATCGAAGAGGAGGTTTAAGAAGATGATGAATCCAAGCTTTTCTCTCTTCTTCCTCTTTCCCTCTTCTCTTCTCTTCCTTTCTCCTTCTCTTTTTCTTTTCTTCTTCTTACTATCTTTTTCTCTTTTCTTATCACATATATATATAACCTTATTATATAATATAAATCCAACAGGGTAAAATATCTCCAATTGATATTTTATTCGTCTAACACCGAACGATCAATTATTAGAGTTACCTCAAAATCCTTTCTTGAATTAAAATAATTGATCTCTTCAGAGTTCATCAGTTGCTCTATTGACCCCAATTGATAAAACTTAAGGTACTTAGAGGATTCCATTAATCCAATTTACCAAAGATAGAGCACATAGATACTCATCTGATATCAAATTGAGCATTTAGATAATATGGGGGTATTACACACTCTATATGATACATCCATCTTAAATCAACTGGGACAAAAAATCTAATCTCCCTGACTATATCAACAATTAAGTGAACCATAACGTCCAAAAATGATGGAGGGAAATACATCTCTAATTGACACAAGAGAATTGCAGTATCATGTTCCAACTCATCTAAATTTCCTAAATGAATGACTTTATTACATATATTATTGAAGAAAAAGCACAATCTAGTTATAGTTTCTCTTACATGTTTTGGCAAGATGCCATAGATTGCCACTAATAGAAGTTATTTCATAAATACGTGAAAGTCGTGAGATTTTAAGCCAATTAATTTGAGATTTTTCATTGCTACAAGTTCTTGACATTTGATGACTAACCTTGGGGAACTTTGATACCCTGTAAATATTCACAAAAACTTTTGTTTTCTTTTCTACACAGAGTGTGACATGCTGGGAGAAAATATGTTCTTTTACCTATATTTTTAGATAAGTATTGTCGTATACCCATATCCATCATATATAGGCGAGTTCTTACCATCTTTTGTCTTATATTTAATGTTGATAAGTATTCCAATCAAGCTATCACACATTTTCCACAAATGCATCACATCAAGACAATGTCTTACATTAAGGTTAGACCAATATGGAAGATCAAATAACACCGATCACTTTTTTCATATATTTTTCTCCACGAGTTCTTTTTGGTTTGGAAGTTATGAATTTTTAAAGAAAAGAAATTATTTGGAAAACTCCCAGGAGCGCCCGTCGGTCAAGGTTTCGCTCGGCGGTGCCCCTTCGCCTCTACTTCGTCCGGCGAAGCAGAGGCGTAAGACCCTTGATAAAAACTTAAAAGTTACGGAAGCGTTCCACTATGCGCCTCTTGGCCATCGCCCGACGGAGCATAGGCGCACGCTTCGCGTCGCCCGGCGTTCAAAGCGCCGCCCGGTGGTGCGTATCATAAGCAGAATTTCTCTGCTGCGTTTTTAGGGTTCCAACCACCCAAAATCCATCCTTTCCACACCCAAATTGTTTCCAAACACCAAAACAAGTATTAACAACTAATCACATGCATATTATGACTACTCTGCGCAATTTATATCGAATTTCGTCCGTTAGATTTCATTGATTTATCCGTTTAATCATTTTCTCTCAAATCTAACCTAAGTTCTAAACTTATATTTCTAGAACTTAGAGTGTCTAACTAAAACCTACCTGGTAATCGAAGAGGAGGTTTAAGAAGATGATGAATCCAAGCTTTTCTCTCTTTTTCCTCTTTCCCTCTTCTCTTCTCTTCCTTTCTCCTTCTCTTTTCCTTTTCTTCTTCTTACTATCTTTTTCTCTTTTCTTATAACATATATATATAACCTTATTATATAATATAAATCCAACAGGGTAAAATATCTCCAATTGATATTTTATTCGTCTAACACCGAACGATCAATTATTAGAGTTACCTCAAAATCCTTTCTTGAATTAAAATAATTGATCTCTTCAGAGTTCATCAGTTGCTCTATTGACCCCAATTGATAAAACTTAAGGTACTTAGAGGATTCCATTAATCCAATTTACCAAAGATAGAGCACATAGATACTCATCTGATATCAAATTGAGCATTTAGATAATATGGGGGCATTACACACTCTATATGATACATCCATCTTAAATCAACTGGGCCAAAAAATCTAATCTCCCTGACTATATCAACAATTAAGTGAACCATAATGTCCAAAAATGATGGAGGGAAATACATCTCTAATTGACACAAGAGAATTGCAGTATCATGTTCCAACTCATCTAAATTTCCTGAATGAATGACTTTATTACATATATTATTGAAGAAAAAGCACAATCTAGTTATAGTTTCTCTTACATGTTTTGGCAAGATGCCATAGATTGCCACTAATAGAAGTTATTTCATAAATACGTGAAAGTCGTGAGATTTTAAGCCAATTAATTTGAGATTTTTCATTGCTACAAGTTTCTTGACATTTGATGACTAATCTTGGGGAACTTTGATACCCTGTAAATATTCACAAAAACTTTTTTTTCTTTTCTACACAGAGTGTGACATGCTAGGGGAAAATATGTTCTTTTACCTATATTTTTAGATAAGTATTGTCGTATACCCATATCCATCATATATAGGCGATTTCTTACCATCTTTTGTCTTATATTTAATGTTGATAAGTATTCCAATCAAGCTATCACACACATTTTCCACAAATGCATCACATCAAGACAATGTCTTACATCAAGGTTAGACCAATATGGAAGATCAAATAACACCGATCTCTTTTTTCATATATTTTTCTCCACGAGTTCTTTTTGGTTTGGAAGTTATGAATTTTTAAAGAAAAGACATTATTTGGAAAACTCCCAGGAGCGCCCGTCGGTCAAGGTTTCGCCCGGCGGTGCCCCTTCGCCTCTACTTCGTCCGGCGAAGCAGAGGCGTAAGACCCTTGCTAAAAACTTAAAAGTTACAGAAGTGTTCCACTATGCGCCTCTTGGCCATCGCCCGATGGAGCATAGGTACACGCTTCGCGTCGCCCGGCGTTCAAAGCGCCGTCCGGCGGTGCGTATCAGAAGCAGAATTTCTCTGCTGCGTTTTTAGGGTTCCAACCACCCAAAATCCGTCCTTTCCACACCCAAATCGTCTCCAAACACCAAAACAAGTATTAACAACTAATCACATGCATATTACGACTACTCTACGTAATTTATATCGAATTTCGTCCGTTAGATTTCATTGATTTATCCGTTTAATCATTTTCTCTCAAATCTAACCTAAGTTCTAAACTTATATTTCTAGAACTTAGAGTGTCTAACTAAAACTCACCTGGTAATCGAAGAGGAGGTTTAAGAAGATGATGAATCCAAGCTTTTCTCTCTTCTTCCTCTTTCCCTCTTCTCTTCTCTTCCTTTCTCCTTCTCTTTTTCTTTTCTTCTTCTTACTATCTTTTTCTCTTTTCTTATCACATATATATATAACCTTATTATATAATATAAATCCAACAGGGTAAAATATCTCCAATTGATATTTTATTCGTCTAACACCGAACGATCAATTATTAGAGTTACCTCAAAATCCTTTCTTGAATTAAAATAATTGATCTCTTCAGAGTTCATCAGTTGCTCTATTGACCCCAATTGATAAAACTTAAGGTACTTAGAGGATTCCATTAATCCAATTTACCAAAGATAGAGCACATAGATACTCATCTGATATCAAATTGAGCATTTAGATAATATGGGGGCATTACACACTCTATATGATACATCCATCTTAAATCAACTGGGCCAAAAAATCTAATCTCCCTGACTATATCAACAATTAAGTGAACCATAATGTCCAAAAATGATGGAGGGAAATACATCTCTAATTGACACAAGAGAATTGCAGTATCATGTTCCAACTCATCTAAATTTCCTAAATGAATGACTTTATTACATATATTATTGAAGAAAAAGCACAATCTAGTTATAGTTTCTCTTACATGTTTTGGCAAGATGCCATAGATTGCCACTAATAGAAGTTATTTCATAAATACGTGAAAGTCGTGAGATTTTAAGCCAATTAATTTGAGATTTTTCATTGCTACAAGTTCTTGACATTTGATGACTAACCTTGGGGAACTTTGATACCCTGTAAATATTCACAAAAACTTTTGTTTTCTTTTCTACACAGAGTGTGACATGCTGGGAGAAAATATGTTCTTTTACCTATATTTTTAGATAAGTATTGTCGTATACCCATATCCATCATATATAGGCGAGTTCTTACCATCTTTTGTCTTATATTTAATGTTGATAAGTATTCCAATCAAGCTATCACACATTTTCCACAAATGCATCACATCAAGACAATGTCTTACATTAAGGTTAGACCAATATGGAAGATCAAATAACACCGATCACTTTTTTCATATATTTTTCTCCACGAGTTCTTTTTGGTTTGGAAGTTATGAATTTTTAAAGAAAAGAAATTATTTGGAAAACTCCCAGGAGCGCCCGTCGGTCAAGGTTTCGCTCGGCGGTGCCCCTTCGCCTCTACTTCGTCCGGCGAAGCAGAGGCGTAAGACCCTTGATAAAAACTTAAAAGTTACGGAAGCGTTCCACTATGCGCCTCTTGGCCATCGCCCGACGGAGCATAGGCGCACGCTTCGCGTCGCCCGGCGTTCAAAGCGCCGCCCGGTGGTGCGTATCATAAGCAGAATTTCTCTGCTGCGTTTTTAGGGTTCCAACCACCCAAAATCCATCCTTTCCACACCCAAATTGTTTCCAAACACCAAAACAAGTATTAACAACTAATCACATGCATATTACGACTACTCTGCGCAATTTATATCGAATTTCGTCCGTTAGATTTCATTGATTTATCCGTTTAATCATTTTCTCTCAAATCTAACCTAAGTTCTAAACTTATATTTCTAGAACTTAGAGTGTCTAACTAAAACCCACCTGGTAATCGAAGAGGAGGTTTAAAAAGATGATGAATCCAAGCTTTTCTCTCTTTTTCCTCTTTCCCTCTTCTCTTCTCTTCCTTTCTCCTTCTCTTTTCCTTTTCTTCTTCTTACTATCTTTTTCTCTTTTCTTATAACATATATATATATAACCTTATTATATAATATAAATCCAACAGGGTAAAATATCTCCAATTGATATTTTATTCGTCTAACACCGAACGATCAATTATTAGAGTTACCTCAAAATCCTTTCTTGAATTAAAATAATTGATCTCTTCAGAGTTCATCAGTTGCTCTATTGACCCCAATTGATAAAACTTAAGGTACTTAGAGGATTCCATTAATCCAATTTACCAAAGATAGAGCACATAGATACTCATCTGATATCAAATTGAGCATTTAGATAATATGGGGGTATTACACACTCTATATGATACATCCATCTTAAATCAACTGGGCCAAAAAATCTAATCTCCCTGACTATATCAACAATTAAGTGAACCATAATGTCCAAAAATGATGGAGGGAAATACATCTCTAATTGACACAAGAGAATTGCAGTATCATGTTCCAACTCATCTAAATTTCCTGAATGAATGACTTTATTACATATATTATTGAAGAAAAAGCACAATCTAGTTATAGTTTCTCTTACATGTTTTGGCAAGATGCCATAGATTGCCACTAATAGAAGTTATTTCATAAATACGTGAAAGTCGTGAGATTTTAAGCCAATTAGTTTGAGATTTTTCATTGCTACAAGTTTCTTGACATTTGATGACTAACCTTGGGGAACTTTGATACCCTTTAAATATTCACAAAAACTTTTGTTTTCTTTTCTACACAGAGTGTGACATGCTGGGAGAAAATATGTTCTTTTACCTATATTTTTAGATAAGTATTGTCGTATACCCATATCCATCATATATAGGCGAGTTTTTACCATCTTTTGTCTTATATTTAATGCTGATAAGTATTCCAATCAAGCTATCACACACATTTTCCACAAATGCATCACATCAAGACAATGTCTTACATCAAGGTTAGACCAATATGGAAGATCAAATAACACCGATCTCTTTTTTCATATATTTTTCTCCACGAGTTCTTTTTGGTTCTTTCTAAATACAACATTAATGTGTTGTTGTCGTTGATAAATTTCCTCCCCCGTTAAGGACTTTGGAACGATATCAAACCCATGATATCCATTAAAATATTTATGCATTCTAGATATGGATGATTAGGTCTTAGAAATTTTCTATGCCTAAGGTAAAAATTCTTTTTTCCATTCTTTAGTTGGGGGGAGCATGTATCAACTTCACATATAGGATACTCTTTATGTCCTTTAATGTTGTACTCATATAAATTACTCTATGCAGGAAATTCGTTGATTGTGCAAAATAACATGACACACATCTTAACATTTTCACCTGAATACACATCATTAACATCAACGCATTCCTCTATTAAAACACTTAAATCTTTAACTATTAGACTTAGATAAACATCTATGTCACTTCCTGGTTGTTTTGGACCCGAAATCATCATATATAACATCATATTTGCGATTCATTCACAACCACGAAGATAGGTTGTATATTATGATAAGAACATGCCATACAGTATGTTTAGTACTCATATTATTGAACGAGTTCATTTCAGTTGCAAGTCCAAGCCTAAGGTTTCTTGGCTCATGGCCAAAATTCAGAAACAACGAATCAATTTTCTTCAATTACAAGATTTTGATAAGTTATTACAAAAACAACAACAAAATTAAACCTTCAATCTCAACAACGACAACAACAATAACAATGACAACAACAATAACAACAACAATAACAACAACAACATTAAAAAAAAAACAACAACAACAACAGCAATAAAAATAACAACAACAACAACATTCAACATTCAATCTCAACAACAACAACATTATACCTTCAATCTTAACAACAACAACAACAACAACATTAAACCTTAAATATCTCAAGAATAACTACAACATTAATATTACATGAATAAATAATGTACTTACATACAGATTGAGTTTCAATTTTCCTTGTTGAAGTATCTTTCGAGTTTTCTTCCTTCTTTCCTTACTTCATTCCACTTGGAGAAAATAAGATGGAGTTTGGTTTAGTAAATATGGTGTTTTCAAGTCTGGTTTAGTATGGTATTTTCGAGTTTGGTTTAGTGGAGAAGAAGAAGAAATAATGCTTTGTTCGTTTATGGAAGATGATGTTTTGTTTGTTAGGTGGAGAAGATGAATAAGATGATTCATTCACTATGGCTCAATCAGTGTTTGTGACATGTAAAAGTGAATGAGAGCTAAAGCTATGTTTTGGAAAAAAGGTTGTTGGATTTATCCTCTCGGTTAACATTAACCACCAAGGGAATATGTGGGAGTTTTTTCTTGGTTAGATAGCACAACTGAGGGAATAGTTGATTTATTTTTAACTAAGAAATAAATAAAATAAGAGCACTATTTTAAAAGAAATAAAATCATAAACTACAGTTGTTGGGATTCGAAGCGTGTCCCTGAGGGACTTTAACTCTCATTTGGTAGCGTGACTGAGGGAATTGATGAAATATATTGCATACCCAAAAAAATGGTGAACGATAAGCAAAATCCTTTTCAAATTCTTACAATTCACCATTTTATTTTTAGATTGCAATGTCTTCTAAATATGATAAGTAGTAGTTTCTCAATGTTGTCAGCCAAGGCAAACGGTAAATCATTGAATTTTTATCCTGGTTGACGACATCAATGAACTATTCCTAACAACAACAACAATATCAACAACAACAACAACATCATCAACAACAACAACAACAAAAAATGTTTGGTTTTGGGGAGAAATAGAGTTTAATTTAGGGTAGAAACAAAGAATCGTTGGAAGATGAAGTTTAATAGTAGATGATAAGTTAGGTTTAGGGAAAAAGTGAAAGAATACAAGACTTTATTAACAAAATTGTGTAAGGTTTCCACTCGGTTGTTCAAGCTAACCAAGAGGAAAGGTAATTTATTTTTAATTATAAAAAAGGAATTCTCCATTTTTATTATAAATAAAACACTAAATTATTGACACTACAAACCAAGAGAATATATGATGTATTTTGTAATTAAATATTAAAATAAAACAAGGGCGCTTTATGGAATAACTAATACCTCAGATGATTAGCTGACATAGGTAAAATCTCGTCAATAAATCTAATATTTGTTGTAGTGATTAAGGAGCCAGGGCCAAGAAAACACTCATTAAATATAAGATCTAAAAGAAAAGAATTCATTAATAATGTAATCAATAGACCTTTTTCATGTATTATTTTTTTAAATTTATAGTTATTTATGAGGATAAAATAAGATTAAACAAATTTTTGAAAGTGAGAGATCAAGATGAAAGAGTAACAAGTATATTCCTATTTCTTCTATTAAGCTCATAGGGTTCTCAATTCAAGACCTAGCACAAGAAATGAGTCATTTCTTAAGGGCATTACTTCTCCCACCCTTAGTGGTGGAGATCCACCCTATCGAAATCCAAAAATGTCATTCAAATATGAAAAATACATTTTCTGACGTACCTCATATACATTCCATCCCTTTGTAAGGGAGTCACGCCCTTATTTGGACAAAAAAAATTCCAAGAATATACTTCTAGAATAAATCTAGAAGTATACTTTCGTAAGAGACAATCAATACATTGTTAAAATCCAAATCTCGGCTATTAAAACAATCATTACTTTAATTTTCCCAGGATATTACACCCTTCAAGTGAAGTTGCAATTGGAACATGATAGATATGTATCATTGTTAAGGATCTTATTTTGGGTAAAATCTAAACGGAACTCTTGCCATCATATGTCCTTTTAATACTTTTCTTCTTTTCATACTATACTTGCTCCTAATTTCAGTTTTTTTAATGTCTGAGATGGAATGAACTTCATTAGTTCAACTTTATCTCCATCTCTTTCTCTTTTAAAGCTTAATCAATTTGATAATTTTTTATGCCTTTCAATGGTTTTAATGTCTGAGATTTGGATTTTCACGATGTATTGAATGTTTTTATGGGCTTGTAGAGGTTGTCTCTTACGGAAGTATACTTCTGGATTTATTCCAGAAGTATATTTCCAGACTATATTTTTGTCAAAATGAGATGTGACTCACATACGAAGAGATCTGGTGTATATGAGGTGCATCTGGAAGTGTACTTTTGAATTTTAGAGGTATTTTTAGATTTTTGCAAGGGTGTGTGAGCACCACTAAGGGAAAAGATAGAACTCTCCCTTGTGGGCACCCCTTCCAAAGCAACCTAGGATCCCAACAATTGATGTATACATCAAGGGCTTCGGGGAGGGTGGGCACCCACATGGGAGAACTCTTCCCTTTCCATCGTCAGGTTGCTCTGGTAACACTCTTGACTGCTTTTTTGGTCTCCTCGAATTGTCCCGACTATTTTCGGACAAATACAAGATGGAAATAACTGCCCCTAAAACATTGATGGTGGGTGGGTCTACTCCCTCTCCACAAGTTTTTTCTAGGGTTACGTGGTTCTTCACTTATATTTGTTCGCCTGAAATTCCTATTAACAAACTATGGAAGGTTTTGATGTCATTGGGATTGAGCTGAAGCCTCTAGAAAGCATCCTAGAACCGCACGTCAACATAACTCCTGGAATCTATCAGGACTCATTTGATGTCCCAGATTCCATGTTGCACAATGATGACCAGGGGTAACTATCGTGAGGGAGGATTCTAGCAGCATTAGTACTAGAAAATGTGATGTTGATTCATGATTCTCCTTGTTCCCTTCAGGGGAACCCTGAGTGTAATACCCCATTTATCTAAACGCCCAATTGGATATCAGATGAGCTTTTGTGTGCTCTATCTCTGATTAATTGGAACAATGGAATTCTTTAAGTATTGTCAATTGGGATCATTAGAGCATTTAGTGAGCTTTAAAGATATAAATTATTTAATGAAACAGTCAGATCAATAATTATTAGTTCAAGAGAGTATATTAAGGTAACTCTAATAATTGATCAATTGGTTTGAGACGACAAAATATCAATTGGAGATACTTTACCCTGTTGGATTTATATTATATAATAAGCATTATATTATATATATGTATATATGTATATATATATATATATATATATATATATATATATATACACATATATATATATATATATATATATACACACACATATATATATATATATATATATATATATATATATACACACACACACACACACACATATATATATATGTTAAGAGAAAGAAGGAAAAGAGAAGGAAAATGGAGAAATAGAAAGAAGAAGAAAACAGAAGAAGAGAAAGGAAGAGAAGAGAAGAGGGAAAGAGGAAAAGCTTGGGAAGAAGCATGGATCATCATCATTATTCATCATCTTCTTCAACCTCCTCTTCTATCTCTAAGGTGGGTTCTAGATAGAGATATTTGTTATAGAGATTTCTTAAGTTTCTAGAGTTAGGTTAGATATTGAGAAAATGGTTAATTTTGCTAATCAATGAAATCTAACAGATAAAATGAGATATAAATGGCATGGAATAATCAATATGTATGTAGATTCATATATTGAAACTTGTTATTATGTTTGAACTTGTTTGGAATGAGATTGAATTGGAAAGTATCCACTTAAAACAAATATTTTTTATTCTGCGCCCAGAGTAACCGGTTACCCTCTGGGAAGTAACCGGTTACCCTTTGAAAATTTGCTTTCTGCGCAGAAAATGAACGAAGTAACCGGTTACCCTATGTTGAGTAACCGGTTACCCAAAAGTGTCTCTAACTCTCATTTTGGCTCTGTTTCAAAGTAACCGGTTACCCTATTTTGAGTAACCGGTTACCAGTGTTGGTTGATGAAAAATATTTTAGAAAATTCATAACTTTTGAACCGTGTTTCCGATTGAGACGTTCTTGGTATCGTTGGAAAGCTATGATTTAGTGGCAATTAAATGGAAATAATGTTTATGTGATATGTTGTGATAAATGTTTTACTTGTGCACATTTTGTTATACCTTACATATCTAACTATTGTTAAGTATGAATGAGAGAATATGCATGCTTAAAATGAGTTAGGAAGAGTGAGGAAACCTTACCCTAAAACAAATGATATGATTCTAGGTTGTGGCTAGGATTGTGATAGAGAATTTAGATGGCGATACTCGTGCATTCGATGCCTAGGTGTGCATCCTTGACGAGTAATGATCTAGAGGAGAGTGAGACACTAGTATGGAACATGTGTGTGAACCTTGTGTTCTTTGTGAAAGGCGAATGTGGCTTTAAGGCATTGTGGCTTTGTGATTATCGAATACAATCACGTTTGTGTGCGAGATCACATAATCATAACTGTTTCTCTTGAGTTGCAG
Organism: Lathyrus tuberosus; assembly: GCA_022829125.1. NCBI lineage: Eukaryota > Viridiplantae > Streptophyta > Magnoliopsida > Fabales > Fabaceae > Lathyrus > Lathyrus tuberosus. Next base: position 1,615,034 of record JALAZF010000422.1, read on the forward strand.
TTTCATGAGTCTCGAGCTCCTCTGAAATGTATGCATGACTACTTGGCAGGTTTGATTCCCGTATGCAGTACGAATGACGCCCATGGAGCGTATGCTTGTGACAGTTCATAACGGTAAAAGGCCCGCAGAACCCAAATCCATTTGTATGTCAAGTAGGTTACAAGGATCCATGACTCGTGTCGCCTTCTAGACGTAGAAGCGGACGGGAAAAGAGGATACCTTGGTAAGGTTATCGATTAGTGATATTTTGAGTTGGTGAACTCATGACATGTTTCCATATAGTGTGAGATTGTGAACTCAAGGTCATTTCCCTTCCCCATGACTTGAGTTAGGATTTGGATAGAACCCTGTAAAGCCGAGAGAATCCATAAGATAGGGAACTCACTGAGATTTAATATCTCACCCCATTGTTGTTGTTATTTTTTAGGCGTTGTTTGTAGGTTTGATTTACAAGTGGAGCTATGCTTCGATGTTTCAAGAGAAGCTTAGTTGAGCTTATTCCGCTGTGTATTATTTTCTTGTACAATGAGGAATATTGTACCTTATTCTTAGATTTTCTTGTTTTGGCTAATTTCCATGCCTTGTACCATAGGTTGTATTTATGTATTAGAAATGGTCAAGTATGTGAATTATGCCATTAGGCACGTATGATTGTGTCAGTACCAAATAAAACACTTGTATGGTATTATTCTAGATAAATATTATACAGGGCGTTACAGTTGGTATCAGAGCAGGTTGTGTCCTCGACCTAGCCTTGAAACATCATAAGTAAATCTATTCCTGCCTCTTAAGTGTGTCTTGCCAACATGAATCTTAATATCATACTATGTAGTGTTGGGCCTGATCAACCTAATACTAAGTATGTGATAGGTAGAATCATGGTTGAGCGACCACGAGGACCCCGAAGTGTTGTCAGAACTTGTGCTGTGAGGGTAGAGTCAAGCAAAGAGTTTTTAGGGAGGAGTTTTGGTCAGCTCAGTTGAGGTCTTAAGTAGGAGTTGTGATTGGGTAACATGGAATTGAAGAGTGGTGTGTTGTTCAAGCAATCCTTTTGAATGATGGAGTCTGAAAGTTAAGGATCTCTATCGGACGATTGGTCAAGGTATCAAGGAATATGTAAATTGCTAGTAGAGCTGGATTGACCACTAGCACGGATAAGGATTTCAAGTAATCTCATCCCGTGGAAAAGAAAGGTTGTTTTGTGGAACGTGTGGCGTAAGGTCTGGAAGTGAGATAATTATTGGTGTTTCTGTTTCTAAGGTCGCTATAGTATCTTGAAATGGACGAGAGTACCTTAAGAAATGTGTCCGGAACAATATCTTCCAACTGGTTAAAAGTTGATAGTTAAGGAAGTTCGGCTTCTATGGGAACCTAAAGTAGTAGAGAAGGGTGAGAAGGAACACAAGGATGTGTTTACATGCTTCAAGTGAAACAAGTATGTGTCGGACGAAGGGTAGGAGATTAAGTTCGAGATATTACATTAGGATTTCTGTATTTAGTAAAAGACCAGTTTGGAATTTGTTAAATTACCCAAGGAACGGTATAAGGTATTGTGTCGGAGGAAGTTTGAACTTCATTTAGTAACGGAAAGTGTAGTGATACGGACCGGAAGAAGTTTGTATTAAGAAACAGAGTAAGTATCTTGGATTTAAGGAAATTTTAGTATGATGGTTTTTTTAATTGGACCTAAGAGGATTACAATGGAGAGCGAAGTAGATGCAGTGTGGAAAACGGTATTAGCGGTATGTTATGAGGAAGTGACAACGGAATGTATTTTTGGACGGGTGTGCAATAGAGTTTTAAGGTGTTGATGAACCTATAGTTAAGGAAGTGTAATCAAGGATGGTTTACCGACGTGAACCCTAGTAGTATGACGTGGAATGGGAAAGATTACACCTTGGTATTAAGAACAAGCGTAGTGGTAACACCGTGGTCACAAATGTACGTGATGGATTCCTAGTCTTGAGACAAGTGTGAAGGGACGTACCTTGTGGAGCAGTGAATATTGTATTCTAGGAAGTAAGATTGCGGTAAACAACGAGAAGCAAAATCAGGACTTATTATGGACTAAGTGTAAATCATGGAACGATTTATATCGGAAGGGGTTTGTAAGTAGTTGATGAGAATTGTTGGTTGCGAATCTTTAGTTAAGTGAATTTGGTGTAAGAGTGGTGTGCAATGGATAATGAAGAGTAAGAAATCCCGGTTAATGTGTACGTAGTGATGGAAATGTTCTTCAAGAGGATGTATTGCTACGATTTATTTTTCAAGTTTAGAGGAACTTCTATACTTGTGAATAATCTTAATATTCGAAATCTACCTTTTGTTGAACCAAGGACGTAGTTGTTTTAGTTCTCACCAAGGAGTTCAAGTGAGAGAACAAGGTTGTGTGCTCAACATGTTATGTCCATCGATTTTGTGGTATCGTGTAATGGTTGTGTGTTGGGTTTTGCTTGTGGACGAATCAAGTATGAGTTGTGGCTAAAACACTGGGATGTCGTCATTGTTGGCTTCCCGCTAGCGTAGTGTTTGAGTAGAAATGAACTATCCCACTGAAGATTTGCCATGTGACCGCATCGGAATTTGGAATTTTACCTTGTCACTTGGTTGGAGTGTGTCATCTGTATGTTTTGACTTTGTTCGGTATTACTTTGAGTCGATCATTGTTGGTGAATGTTATACAAGTTAAGAGGCACGAGCTGAGAATGATGTTATGGGTTAGAGCAAGCCGGATTGATGGTTTTGAGTATGGATGGTTTTTGACTTTTAAGAAATTGGTTTTTCAATTTCTGCAGTAGTGTTAACCGATTAACACAGTGTGGTTAACCGATTAACACGTGCAAGGATGGTGCTTTGCACTGAATTTTGAGGAATTAACCGATTAGCTCATACGGTTAATCGATTAACATATATAAATTGTGAAATCCCTTAGGAACCATCATCTGCATTTTGTTACCTAGATTGGAGAGTGTTGTGAGAATGGAAAATGGGATTGCAAGTAAATGAAAGACAGATTTATGTTTTGAAATCGGAACTTTTGGAAGGGTGTTATTTAGTCGATCTTTTGTTCAAGACGACAAGGGAATTTGACTTATGGGGAAGTAATCTTGTGAATTGTGTTGAGTGTGAGAAAGTCTGAGGTGTATTGTTACCATTACTGTTGAAAGCCTTGAGGGCAAAGTTAGAGGATGCTCACGAAGTTTTTATCTCGCAAAGAATATTTCGGTGTTCTAATTATGGTGTTAGTAAGGTATGACCGGTTGGTCAGAGTTAGTAATTGCTATCTTCCGCGAGTTCATGGCATCGAATTTAGACTCTGTGTGAGTAGTACCAGATGTGTACAGTTGTACTTTATCCAAAGAGGAAATTTGAAAGTTATCCTTCCAAGTAAGAATACGAATTGGACGTTCCGAAGTTAAGCATGTAACTTGGAATCCTTTATGAAACGGAACGAATGAGAAAAGTTGATTCAATTGGGAAGCGTGGCATATCCTTTGAGGGTGTGTGTACGTGTGGAGTGTTGTATGTGGATTGGTGAGTAGTATGGAAACTCACAATTTCGCTTTGAATGGTTTAAGTTTTGATAAGTGGTGATTCGCGTATGAATGAAGTTTCGTGATGGTGTTACGTGTTATTGGTTGAGATCTCGTGTTAATAAGGAATCTTGAGTAAGTCGGAAAAGCGATATATATATATATATATATTCATTCCTAAAACTAACATCCTATACCTCTTAAGAATTCTAGTCTATAATCCTAAACAGACAAAATGACTCCCCAGCAGAGTCGCCATTTTACTGTGCGAAATAGTGACGATGATGACTATGGTAAAACAAATTCTCATGGCTTCCCCAGTGAAGTCGCCATTTTACTGTAGCGTGCGATTTTTGTCGGTAACGCGACCACCTTATCACAGAGAATTGTGGGTTTCTGCTCACAATGAGGAGGAGGGGGTGCTACTTTCTGATTTCTTATTTATCCCGTGAAGCTGGAAGGGAAAGGAAAGCTATCTAAAACTAACCTTGCACACGAATGTTTAACTGAACAAACGCTAAAAAGAGATTCCGGAGTTCGGGGTCAGGTTATACAATGGGGAGTTGTCAATTTCCCATCCTATATGTGGTTATCCACAGGTTGTTAGTTTTAGGTTTTGCTTTGTACTTGATGGTGTTTATCTGGAGAGAAATATGAGAGGGAGAGTGAGTTGATGTTGATGTTCGGGTTTTCCGATCTTTTTAGTAAGGTACTGGACCTAAGTTTTGATTGGTATGAAGGTACTGGACCTAAAGTTTTTGATTGGTATGCTCGGTAAGATTTCGCAATCTTATGCCTACGTATTCCCGTTTAAAGAAACACGTAAATCAGAGCAATCGTAGTTCCTCCTATTCTAAGGGAGGAAAATGATGTTTTGGTGTCTTGTTCAAAGCCCAAGATTGAAGCTAAAAGGTTATTTGTGTCTTGTTCAAAGCCTAAGAGGAGGCTAAAAGTTTGACTTTTTCGGGGAAAATATTCTGTCTGTTTTGTACAAAGCCTAAGATTGAGGCTTAAAAGAGGAAACTGACCCTATAGGTGAAAGATTTTATCTATCTTGTACAAAGCCCAAGATTGAGGCTCAAAAAGATTTGACTCAATAAGAGAGTGCTTTTATCTGTCTTGTACAAAGCCCAATATTGTGGCTGAAAAGGGTTGACTCAACAAGAGAGTATTGAAAGGTGATTGACTCAACAAGAGAGTATGAAAAGGTTAGCTCTGCTGGGGAGAATCATTGTACAAAACCCAAGAGGAGTCTGCCTGGGCTTTAGAAACCATTGGTTCTAACTCTGCTGGAGAATTATTTAAAATGACCAGGGTTTCTCTAGGGAACTTGAGAATGTCTTTGAGACTCAAGAGGAGATTAGACTGTCCAAGTCTACTGGTGTGGAAGAGTTTATCTTTGTATGATGCCCAAGAGGAGGCAGGTGCTTTAAGGGATGAGAATCAACACTAAAATGGTTTGAGATTTTGACACTGGAAAGACTACTCTAGCAAAGGATGACTAAGTTTTGTCCTATACCTTTAAGAGGTCTTCAGGGTCCTTGTATTAAGCCCAAGAGAAGGCATGAGAACTTCTAAGATGTTGGAGGGTCATTGTACAAACCCAAGAGAAGGCTGGGATGCTTTTAGGAAGCTTGTGGGTCCAAACTCAAGAAGAGTTCAAGAAAAGTTTCACCGAAAATAATCTTTTCTTTAATGAACAGTTCTAGGGTTTGAAGAAAATCAAGAGAGGTTTCACCGAGAATTAATCCTCTCTGGGGAAATGAATTTCTTTGACAATTTCTAATAGTGACAGTCTGAGAAAAGTTTCACCGGGAATAATGCCTTTCTCTTTGTTCCATATTGTTTAAGCCCAAGAGAAGGCAAGACTGTATCTGGAAATCCATTGGGGATCTAGTTTTGACTGTATTAAAGAGTGACCAACTGGCTTTACCTAGTTCTAGACCTAGTTGTCGGGGAAAACTCTAAGCAGATATACTAGTATATATACAGTTGATATATGACAAGTATTTAAAAGTATATGAAAGAAGGTCTTACAGGTGAGCAAGCTTCCCACAATACAGTTATATATATAAAAGCATGTAAAGTAAAGCTGATAAAAACTTACAGGTGGGCAAGCTTCCATGTTGTTCAAACAAATATATATGTGTATATGTGCAAGTATGTAAAAGAAAGTTGATAAAACTTACAGGCGAGCAAGCTTCCGTAGTTGTATTGTTAGTTGTTCACGAAATTAAAGAAAGTTTTGATAATAATTGTATATCTAAACCTAAATCAAAAGGGAAGTTGCTTTTGAAAATATTGTTGGGGCTTATACACAAGGAGAGGCCTAGATGAAAAACAGTAATTGTACCGTTATTCTGTAAACTGTACTGGGGCTTATACAATGACTGAGGCCCAAAGAGGTTTTCTGTACAAAGAGATGGGTCTTACAACTCAAGGGGAGGCCCAAAAGTTTGAAAAAAAAAGAAATGGGACTTACAACACAAGGGTAGGCCCAGTTGATTTTTTTGAAAAGGCGACGATCGCGTCGTGGTTTTTGCAATCGCAGTGGGACTTATACAATGACTGAGGCCCATTATTATTTATATACAAAAGAGGGTTGGGTCTTACACTCTATTAGAGGCCCAAAGATGTTTGAAAAGATTTGTTAGGGTGATAGTGATCAAAACTCTAATTTTTGGTTTTTAAATGTATTTTAATTGAATAAAAATTCAATTAAAATAATCAAACATGTGAAAAAAGGTTGTGATCTTGGATTTATAATTGAAAAATCATGTTTCATTCATGGGATGATTAAAAAATCATTTGAATTTTGTAAAACCAAAAGAAAGAAATATTTTTAATGTTTAAAAACAAATAAAAATATAATTCTTTAGAAAAAAATCAAATATATGAAATAAATAATATTTTTGTGAAATTTTCATGGAATAAAATATTTTAACATTTTTGGGAATTTTAAAAAAAAGAACTAATAAAAAATAATTAAAATTGAGAGAGAAATTAATTTTCAATTAATTAACAAAAACATGAAAATATGAAGAAAAAAAAAATAGCAAAAATAGGGGAAATGGTAAAATGGTCTGGGTGGGGTTTGAACCCCCGACCATCAAGCCAAACACACATACGCGCTACCACTGGGGTGGTGATACATCCGTGTATCAAAATCACCCCATTAAATCATAAGTCATGCCTTGTTTCTAGGCCTAGGCAAGGCAAACTTTTGGGCAATTTACGTGAAGCCTCTAACTTTCTCATTTCTCCATGGATTGGGACAAAATTTAGGTGCATCTGACCTAGAATTTCACAAGGATTACATGGCAAATTGGTTCAAACACAACATATATGCTTATATTTGCATTTTCTATGCTAACTCATGGTACAGGCAAGAATTACATGGCAAATTGGTTCAAACACAACATATATAACATGTATGAGATGTTTATGATCAGTGGACTTCAAAGCAATGCATAATTCAAAGAGTTCAAGTTGTCATGCACTTACCTCTTTGATCTTTTTGTGCTATCTGCCAAGTTCCTTGTGCCAGAAGTAATTTGATGCTTTGGACACTCTCAATTGATACCTTAGAAGCTTTTGGAATGGTTAGAACCAGCTGGAATCCTCAAGAACAAGTTGTGGCACTTTCTTGCAAAAGGGGCAAAAGTGACCAATATGGAAACTCTCTCAAATGGCGTTCCAGATTAGGGGAACCATTTGGGATAGTTTGAGGATGATATTTGGAGTGTGTTTGAGGCTTTGTCTGGTTTTGGAAGTGACTGAATCAAGACATGGCTTGAAAAATGCAAAAAAGTCCAATTTTGAGGTTTTGGAAGTGGACTTTGTGATTTTGGTGTTTCAGGTCACAAGTGAGTGTTTGAACAGCTTAGATACAACATATTAGAGGTGTTTGGATCATGAGCTGTGGTGGAATTGCTCTCTAACTCAAAAACTCAGAGATACCTTGTGAAAGAAGACATTTTGGCCTAAAGAGAGGGATTTTGAGGAAAGCAAGTGTTGTAGTGCTTTGGTGTACTCAAACTGAGCACAAATGAGCTCTATTTATAGTAGAGCAAGTTTGTTTTGCAAGCAATAGTCACAGGCAGCTGCAGCAGGCCTTTGGCCAATGTTGAGCAAAAGGAATCTCAAGTCTCCTCTAGCCATTGACTTGAGGTTAGGGCACAGGCCTATGGTCCTATGATTCAGAGCTTATTCTTGACTCATTCAGTTAGGAATGTGTCAGTCCATGCCACCTTGGTGTATCCATTAAATGCATTACAACAAAATTGGAGTCTTGGTACCTTTTTAGCCTTTTTAGGTTTGTTATGGCTAATGTAGATTCTTGGACTTTGAAGGCTTGGAGATCAGATCATTCCCTTCTTGTTTTATCCTCAGATGTGTCCAAATTGATGACAAGGCTTGGATTTATCAGATTTGGACAAATCGAGCAAAATTCACAAATTCTGCCTTGTAAAAACCAGTTCATGATGCCATGTTCCAAGGGTTGTATCTCCCTGCTCAAATGGAATTTAGAGATGATCTGGTACTTGTTGGAAAGCCCCCATGGCATACTTCAACTTTTATGTTCACCCCTAGACCTGGTTTAACTTGGATCAAGGTGAAAAATGTCCCTACATTTTAGAAAAAGTAAGGCAAATTCCGACTTTTGTTGAAAATTTCACTAAGTGTTGAAAAAGTGTCATTTTCATGTTTTTTGTCATTTTGATCATTCCATAACTCAAAATCCATAAGGAATTGGAGTCTGAGGTAGTTGAAGCTTTTGTAGAGTGTAGCAAGACCTACAAATCCAGCTTTGGATCACCCAAAATGGTTGTTTGGATCTCAAGTTATGATCCTTAGAAGTTGGTACCAAAACCACTTTTATTCCATAACTTAGAAAAATTTTGGTTTCTCAAGGTTGCCCCTTTTGCAAGAAACCTCACTATTCTTGATTTTTATTGATGAATGATGATCAATACCACACATTAACATTATTTTTTACTTAGGGGAACCATATTTGTGAAAAATTCCAAAAAGTCAAACTTGATTTTAGGCACAGTTGACTTTTTATCGGATGAAATGCAAAATGTGCGATCCTTTTGGAAATCAAGTCCTTGACCTAAATCAAACCTAATGGATAGATTCCATAGGTGATATAGGGTGTATTGAATCATGTCCCAAGGATTGGGAGCATGTCTTGGTCAAAAGTCAAAGGTACAATTGACTTTTTCCTTCAAAACCCTAATTGTGGTACAGATGAAAATGAAACTTGGGAATCAAGCTTCTTGGATCATTCCATTATTGAAAATGGATCAATGTAGTGTATTTGAGGTCCTCAAATCATGTCTTGAGGTCTTGGCTCATGCTTTGTCCCAAAAGTCAACTTAGGGGTGAATTAGGTTAAGAAACCCTAATTCCTGATTTTTGGTGAATGCATCCCATGAGGCTAAATTGACTTAATGATTGGGTCCATGAGGTCCCTTAGAGTATCTTGGGTTGTGCTTTGAAGCATTGGCTCATGCCCAGATGAAAATTTCCATCTGGAGGCCCTGGTCGACCAAAACCCTAATTTGGTGACACTGTCGATCTTGAGGCTTGATCCACTTGGAATGTTGCAACCTTGTGCTTGATTCTTGATGTGGGAGTCCTCTTGATCCTTTATAGGTGTTTGAGAGGTTAGACAAGTTGAAGATCATGTCACTTCTTGATTGATCCTTTATCTAAGTGCTCTGAGTAGGCCTGAAACCCTAACTCTTGATTATAGTGAATGCTCAACCATCTTTGAGGAGATTGATGAGGCACGAAAGTACATCCATATTGTGATAATGATTTGCACAATGATGGGAAATCTTGGTGGTCAAAATTTGGGGTATGACAGATGCCCCTATTTCATTTTCTTGGACCTGAAGGTGTGAATGGCCAAGGCATTCGGGCATTTAGGTTATGAAAGGCAGTTTGCTCATTCATCTTCTTTTACTAAGCAATGATACTCAAAAAAGGGTAAAACTTCCCCTCGATCCTAGTCTCCAGCCAAGGAACTGGTCTCAGTTTCTGATATAAACTTCCCCTCAATCCTAGTCTTCAGCCACAGAACTGGTCTAAGTTTCCTTTGTCAATAAACTTCCCCTAGATCTTGGTTTTCTACCAAGGAACTGGTCAAAGTTTCTTTTTGAGACAAACTTCCATTCGATCCTGGTCTTCAGCCACGGAACTGGTCTATGTTTCTTTTGTCAATAAACTTCCCCTCGATCCTAGTTTTCTACCGAGGCACTGGTCTAAGTTTCTCTTTTTTTTTTCAAGCTCCTTCCTTAACAAGGGACCTTATGTGTAGAGGTTTTCCCCAAACTTCTCGCCTAATTTTCCTGAGGAGATTCCGTTTGATGGGAAAAATTTTGATGTCAGACTTGCTGGGGAACCCATTCGTCCGAGTTGTAAAGGTGTTCCAACTTCTCTGTTGGAGACGCCATTTGTTAACTCTATTAGGGAAAACGAGTCTTTTGAGAGGTTGTTTCCTACTTTGGGATATTACATCATACTTTTCTTCGAGATCTTCTCGGAGAAATGCCATGTGATGTAATCCAATTTTGAGGTGCTGATGACTTCATTAACATTGAATTTCTGGAAAGAAAATCCAATGTGTTGCTGAGAGTCTTCGGTTGAGGGGCTTTCTCTAGGGATTTTCCTTAATCCGGGAAAGCAAAAATATCATCTTCAATGGTGAAGAGTGATGTTTGTCGAATGTCTTCTTGCCTTTCAGAGGTTCAAGTTATCAAAGTGGTCGAGGACCAGCTCCAATCCAGAAATGAATTGGGGAGAGATTGTTCAGACGCGTCATTTCCCAATGAGGAAAAGACTAACAAATCGATTGAGAGGACTTTTATCACTTGAGGATAAGACTGACCAGAGTGATAGTGATGCAATATGAATATGAATATGAATATGAATCAATAATGCATGATGTATGTATGCTTATGCTGACAAAACTGACGCGACATACAGACTAGGGGATGAACATGACTGGATACTCGGCCACTGTGGGGGATGAAAAAAACCATTGATTCAATATAGAAATCCTGTTTTCCTTAGGAGAGGTAGTCCCTATGGGGGAGAAAGAATCGTTAATCGGTCTTAAGAGGTAAGAACTCTGTCGGGGATGTCAGATGAAACATGGTCTCTGACACAGTTGATCCTTAATTCAGGCGTACTAGTTTAGAAGGAGTACTTTGATTCTGCATTTTGAGGTTCAACCACATTCGGAGAAGCGATCGATGTTCTTTCGACGTTCAACAGTCAAAAGAATGGTCGTCTTTATTTTAAAAGCAGAAAAAAATTTGACAAGTAAATTCATTTTTGTTTTATTTCAAGATCTGTTGATCATGTTAAAAATGTCATTCTGTAAAGCTAAAACAAATGAGAATTGCAAACAAAAGCACTAGGTGTAACACCCTTAATTTCCCCGATCCATTTAATTAAAATAATCAGAGTAAAACAATATGAAACAGAAATAAAGGATGCTACTTCCAACTCATCATTTGCTCATAAATATACACGTAACATATAAATGACATTTTTCGGAAATCACACAATTTTAATCCAACAAAATAATCTTTATTACACAACGGAAAATTATTCGTTTCAATCAACAAAATATAACGATTTCAATTAACTAAAGAAACTAGTTTTCATATCAGAAAAACAACTAATAATTATTCAACAAATAAAATCATATAAAAGCGTTCCCGACTCCCAATGTTACATATCAGAGCAGACGCCACTAAATAACACAAAAGAGAAGACCTCGTCTTCGCTAACTCCACCTCCGAACTATGCTTACCTGTCTGTTACCCACGTGGAGGTAACATTCAAACAGAAGGGGTGAGATTCTCAATCAATCAAAAGAATAAGATGATATAATATGCAAGTATAAATCATCAAGTAATTCACCCATATCATGACATTCAACAACAATCCCACGCTTTAACACCACCACAGATAATCATTCAAAGCACAATGCAACACAACTATCCAGAGAAATGCAATGAGACACCCACTAGACTCAATTCTCAAATACTCTACACGTTCTTCTTCTGATTTTACAATAGATCTGAACATCCACAATGAACACCACTTCAAACTTATCCAAATAAGTATGGAAGATACGATTCATACTCTCTACATACACTTTAAGGCATACTAGCCACTACTATCTTCTACCCGACATCCTAGGTCAAATCATGGTCTCACATTCCCATTTACTTCCTCCTTGGATTATCTTTCCAATGCTTCAAGTCCCATGTCAATCGGATTCTCAATTCATCACAATCAAAACTCAAGCTATCCAGAACACAACGGTGAGTTTCTATACTACTCACCGATCAATACGCAATCTCATGCTACCATCCTTTTCTTTACCAATAATAATGAAGCTCTCCAAGGCGAAACTCTTGGCACATCACTAGTCAGCACATAGTTCTCTACTCCTGATAAGTAACTATCAACAACATCTGATCGACATACAAATGCCTTGAATCCGCCTCCTCTTCAGATATAGGAATCTGGATTGACTAATCAAAATAATCCGTAAGCACTTGGCTTAACTCCAAACAATTCACTGTACATACCATCCCATCTGGCAAGACACGTCTATTCCATCCAACATGATCCCGTCTACTATCAACAAGAGATTAAGGGGGATCAGTTCCTCAATTTGTCAATAGGTAGCCGACAACTACATCAGTAGCATAGATCATCATTACCTAACTACAATAGCGTCCTTACTTTGTGCCCAAAGTTACCTAAGCATAATGTTCAACAATCTCTCTAAGGCTTACAACGTTTTCTTAATTTCCTTCTTTTCAACCTCTTCAATGATATATAAACGCCCAAAGTCCATTACATATTCTCCTATACACACTCGAAGCATGACATAATTGTTAAATATTCTCCCGATATCGGAAATGCTACTACACCAAGTACAATTCAAATCGGTCCGCTCCAAATGAAACATTTATCCAAGTAGAGAACTTTAACAACAGTAATAAATACTTCGTATTTACTTTAATTTCATAACCTCGATGATCCATATAGTTTCACATTTGGGTCTCATTCTAATCACAATCTCAACAGTACCATCTCATCATCTGGTTGGTGATCGAAACTATCCAAATCTTCCTGACACATGTCGACATCATGTCATCAATGACACACAATCCACTTTACTTTTTACCCTTCTCCCTTCCTCAAGAATCTCTCCACTCTAATAATTCTCAATTGGCATATTCCGCACCTCCATGTGCTTCTCCGATACCCTCACCTCCGTCCTATTACTAAACATTTTATACCTGACCTCATCTTACCCATTTTCCGTAAGACTCGCTCAACTTCAAACACGAGTATCTCCTTCAATACAGACCTTCTTGATACAAAACTATATGTCAAAATAAAGGGAATTTACTGTAGATTCCAGAAATTCAAGAATTGCTTAAATCCGAGTTACGAGTAAAAAGTTATCACCTGTGTCATGGAGGCTGGTCAAGAAATCCCGTATACCTGCCTTCTCCAAAATCAGCTTCAGACCCAAATCTTCAAATGCGTTTTTACTCTTTCGTCAAAAACATGTAAAAGATAAAGTTTACATGCAAAATGTAGGGAATTTCACAAGCTTCCCAAAAGTCCAGAATCGCTCCCATCGGAGTTACCAGCGAAAAGTTATCACCTGTTTAGTGAAGACTGTTCCATAAGTGCGAAAATGAAGATTGGAAATGGTGAACATGAGTTCCACCCTTTTCTCTTACTTATTAGATCTCCCAACTATCCTCACTCTTCACCCAAATCTGAAGGTAATCCGACCTCAATTCAATTATACTGAAGACACACTAGCATAACAGTTGGTCCATCAAACCATTAATCCCGTTGAAGTGGATATTTATTCTTAATCATTACCTTAGACAACTGTCGTAATTCACACACACCTCGTACTACCTTCTTTCTTCTTAACTCATAACACCGGAGCTACCCTTGTCTCAACAACACACTACACCACTCATCTAAATGATTGGTAAACACATGGTTTAACTCCACCAATTCGCCCCAACAATAACATCATCTTATTCTGACTAAAGACAACCTGTGCCCATCCTTAGGAAATACGTCAGGATACTCCACACATCACCGGCCCATCCCTAGCCACAACATAGCCTTCCCCCTTGTAAGGAAGCGAACAACGAGAACACCTGACCGTCTTCCCTTAAGGATCACACCATTCTCAAACAGTTAGACAATCCAACACTGCACTCCCTCATGTAGCAACACGATATCCAATTCCTTAACAATTGAAATATCTAAGAGAAGCAGACACTTCTCCCCCACTTGTTTCATTCCCAACCTGCAATTGGAAAACAAAATAAGCACCGACAGTGTTTTCACACACATGTCGCATACTAGGGAACAACATAATTAGACAACCTGGCCGGACGGAACGACCTGCTCTGATACCACTTTGTAACACCCTTAATTTCCCCGCGCCATTTAATTAAAATAATCAAAGTAAGACAATACGAAACAGAAATAAATGATGCTACTTCCAACTTATCATTTGCTCATAAATAGACATGTAACATATAAATTACATTTTTCGGAAATCACACAACTTTAATCCAACAAAATAACCTTTATTACACAGCGGAAAATTATTCGTTTCAATCAACAAAATATAACGATTTCAATTAACTAAAGAAACTAGTTTTCATATCAGAAAAATAACTAATAATTCTTCAACAAATAAAATCATATAAAAGCGTTCTCGACTCCCAATGTTACATATCAGAGCAGACTCCACTAAATAACACAAAAGAGAAGACCTCGTCTTCGCTAACTCCACCTCCGAACTATGCTTACCTGCACGTTACTCACATGGAGGTAACATTCAAACAGAAGGGGTGAGATTCTCAATCAATCAAAAGAATAAGATGATATAATATGCAAGTATAAATCATCAAGTAATTCACCCATATCATGACATTCAACAACAATACCATGCTTCAACACCACCACAGATAATCATTCAAAGTACAATGCAACACAACTATCCAGAGAAATGCAATGAGACACCCACTAGACTCAATGCATGTGGTACCATTTTCGATCCCTGTTTCATGATAAAAATTCCCGTCGAAACGTCAATTAATCGCTCACACCCCACATGGGCACACGACAATCGTGATTGCTCACACCCCACATGGGCACACAATCACCTCAACAACAACAACATTGATTCCATCAAGGAATCCGGATAAACGCTCACACCCCACATGGGCACACGCCATCCCTCAACTCATGCATATGCTTATGCACCTTCAACGACAACATGCAACAATGACTAACGCAAACACATAGCATATTCATCATCATGCCAATACCACTCAACAATCAACACGCATTTATCGAAACATGCATATAACTCATCAAAACATGCCTATCACATAACATGTCGTAACAACTCAACGTCATCATCATACTACCACGTAAGTAACGGCTAGTGCATTTACAAGTTACGTCACAACAACTCAACAACAACATCATGCAACTTCACAAACAACAACTATTGCATTTATCAGTTAAGTCACAACACATCATACCATAACTAGTCAACAATATCATCACACAATATTTTAAGCAACAAAGATTACAATCACATGGTATGCTACAACAACTTCTCAACAACCTCACGCAACATCATAAGCAACAAAACAACATTTATATAATATAAAATATACAATTTCCACTAATTTTCAGCTAATAAAATAATTTTTTCAGTCCCAGGTCGCGCTAAGCGAGCCCCCACCCGCGCTAAGCGCACTAGAGCGCGCTAAGCGCCCTCTGTGATTTTGGCAGAAAAACCCTGCGATAACAGCATCTCCCAATTGCGATTTTCTGCACTCAAACTGATTTTTAACACACTTTTTCCACAGATTATGCCATTACAACCTATTTCTAACATATGCATTCCAACAACACAAATCAACTACACCAATCTCATCAATTCTAATCATATAATTATGAATTCTCCTCAAAACCCCAATCAACCCACAAACAACATTCCTATGGATTCAACCTAACAATTCTACCCACATACATGTATCATCAAACCCTTAAGAGATAAAGAATTCCCACCCTTATCTTAAAGTGATGAGCGTTCCTTGCTTCAATGACTTCTCCCTTCCTTCCTCTTGCCCTAGCTCTTCTCCCTTTTCCTCAGAGTATTTTCTCCCAAGATGATCGTATCAACAATGACTGCCCCCTCTCTCCAATTCCTTTTTGTCCACTATACCCTTAGGACCCTTAATATGTTTTCCTAACTTCGTCCTCACTTATCCTCGCACAATTACCACTTAGCCTTTCCTTTTATTTTAAAATAATAATAATAATAATAATAATAATATATATCATATAATCATATTATTATTACCAAAATATTGTTAACACATCACATACTTCTAAATACTCTCAGCACCCCCTTAACATCATCAATACCCCATAACACAGGTCATCAGGCATCAAAATATTCCACCAAAATTCACCGAACTCACCAATATCTATAATAACTTAATTAAATAAATATCCTAATTATTTTGGGGCGTTACACTAGGGCTCAAATTTTATTGATAGGATGGAAATCAGCCAAGCGCCTGATTCCATAGAGTATTTACAAAGTTTGAAAATGGTAATTTACGGGAAAAGGGGCTACATTGAAACATAACGATCGTTATACTTCTACCAACTTTGAATTCTGGACATCCTGAGTTTCTGTCGAAGATGACCTTGACTGGAGTTTTCCTGAAGGATGGCATTACTGCTGAGGAGTTGAACTGATTAGACGTAGTTACTTGCCATTAATCCCTAACTTTTGCCTGGATTGTACTTTGAGATTTCCAATCCATCGGGATGATTTTTTTTCTTATGTCTCTAATTTTTGCCTGGACCGCCCTTTCGGGTTTTCAATCCACCGAGACGTTTTTTTTTTTTGTTTAGGTGAAGTATTTCTTGACTACATCAACATTTTTGGGGTAGGAAAATTCTTCTCCATCCATGGTTGCGAGTCTCAAGGCGCCGCCTGAAAAGGCTTTCTTGACCGCATAGGGACCGTCATAGTTCGGAGTTCATTTGCCCCGGGAATCAGTGAGGAATGATTGTATCTTCTTGAGCACAAGGTCTCCTTTTCAGAAGACACGAGGTCGGACCTTTTTGTAGAACGCTTCCTTCATTCTTTGCTGATACAACTGACCGTGGCATAGTGCCGTTATTCGTTTTTCTTCGATCAGGTTTAGTTCATTGTGCTGGCTTTGACACCATTCAGCCTCTGTTAGCTTAGCTTCCATCAATACCCGAATCGATGGGATTTCTACTTCTATGGGAAGCACTGCCTCCATGCCATATACTAGAGAGAAAGGGGTTGCCCCTGTTGAAGTGCGGACAGATGTGCGATAACCGTGAAGAGCAAAGGGGAGCATCTCGTGCCAGTCTTTGTAGGTTACAACCATTTTTTTAAATCATCTTCTTGATATTCTTGTTAGCCGCTTCTACCGCTTCGTTCATCTTAGGTCGGTAGAGAGATGAGTTATGGTGTTTGATTTTGAACTCAGCACACAACTCTTTCATCATCTTGTTGTTCAAGTTAGATTCATTATCAGTAGTGATCTAACTCGGAACACCATAACGGAAGATGAGATTATTTTTTATAAAGCAGACCACGACTTGTCGGGTTACATTGGTGTATGACGCTGCTTCGACCCACTTGGTGAAGTAGTCAATGGCTACCAGAATGAATCGATATCCGTTTGAAGCTTTGGGTTTAATCATGCCGATCATGTCGATTCCCCATATGGAAAAGGCCATGGAGAAGAAAGAACTTTGAGATGCGTAGGCGGTACATGGATTTTGTCTGAGTATATCTGACACTTGTGACATCTCCTCATGTACTTATAGCAATCGGATTCCATGGTCAACCAATAGTACCCTGCTCTCCGAATTTTTCTCACCATTGTGTGTCTGTTGGCATGAGTGCCAAAGGATCCTTCGTGGATCTCTTTTATCAACATGTTTTCCTCTGGTCTGTCTACGCATCGGAGCAAGACCATGTCAAAGTTTCTCTTATAGAGTGTATCACCGCTCAGGAAGAAGCTGCCAGCTAGTCTTCTGAGAGTTTTCCTATCTTTCCTGGATGCCCTAGGTGGGTACTCTTGTTTCTAAAGGAAGCATTTGATATCGTGATACCAAGATTTGTCGTCTATGACTGCTTCAATCGCGAAGATGTAAGCGAGCCTCTCCAGGCGTATTATGTCAATCTTAGGTATGTCGTTCCATTGACCTACACTAATCTTGGAAGAGAGAGTGGCTAATGCATCAGCCATGTGATTCTCTTCACGAGGGATGTGATGAAACTCGATTCTATTGAAGTATGGTAACAACCTCCTCGCGTAATCTTTGTAAGGAATCAGTCCTGATTGGTATGTGTTCCAATCTTCTTTGATTTGATTGATAACCAGGGCTGAGTCTCCATATACATCCAAGTTGTTGATTCTCAAGTCAATCGCTTCTTCGATACATGCTACAAGCTTCGTATTCAGCCTCATTGTTCGTGCACTTGAATGTCAATCTGGTAGTGAAAGGAATGTGGGTACCCTGAGGTGTTATGATGATTGCCCCAATTTCGTTTCCATAATGATTAACAACTCCGTCAAAGATTAGTCCCCATTGGGAACCTGTTTCTGGCCCTTCACTGGGTAGCGGTTCATCTCAATCTTTCATTTTCAAGTACATGACATCTTCATCTGGGAAGTCAAATCAGACTGATTCCTGATATTCAATCGGTTGATGAGCCAAATGATCGGCTAAAATACTTTCTTTGACGGCTTTCTGAGCATGGTACTCTATGTCGTATTCTGATAACAACATCTGCCAACGGGAAATTCTCCCCGTGAGAGCAGGTTTTTCAAAGACATACTTGATTGGATCCATTTCGGAGATTAACCAAGTAGTGTGACAAATCATATACTGGTAAAGACGTTTGGCTTCCCAAGCCAGAGCACATCAAGTTTTCTCAAGCATAGTATACTGAGTTTCACAGTCGGTAAATTTCTTGCTCAGATAGTAGATGGCAGACTCTTTTCTTTTTGTTTCATCCTGTTGACCAAGTACACACCCCATTGAGTCTTCTAAGACTGTTAAATAGAAGATCATCGGTCTTCCCTCCACTGGAGGTGATAGAATCAGTGGGTTCAACAGGTATTCCTTGATACTGTCGAAGGCGGTTGGGCAGTCTTCTGTCCATACGCAGTCCTGATTCTTTTTTAGTAATTTGAAGATTGGCGCGCATGTCGCGGTCATGAGTAATATAAATCTGGAAATGTAATTCAAACGTCCCAGGAATCCTCTGACTTATTTTTCAGTCTTTTGATAAGGCATTTCTTGAATGGCCTTGACTTTTTCATGATTAACCTCAATTCCTTTCTGGCTGACGATGAATCCTAGCAGTTTTCCTGAGCGGCCACCGAACATGCATTTGTTAGGATTCAAGCGGAGTTTGTACTTACTCAGATGCTCGAATAACTTTGATAGGTGGGTCACATGCTCTTCTTCTGTTTTAGATTTGGAAATCATATCATCAATATACACTTCGATCTCTTTGTGTATCATGTCGTGGAATAGAGTAGTCATGCCCTTTGATAGGTTGCCCCGGTGTTCTTCAAACCGAATGGCATTACCTTGTAACAAAAGGTGCCCTATGGGGTGATAAAGGAAGTTTTCTCCATGTCTTCCGGTGCCATTTTTATCTGATTATAGCCCGAGAATCCATCCATGAAGGAGAATACTTTAAACTTTGTTGTACTGTCTACCAGCATGTCTATGTGCGGTAAGGGAAAGTCATCCTTTGGACTGGCTTTGTTCAAATCCGTGTAATCTACACACATTCTGACTTTTCCGTCCTTTTTCGGAACTGGTACTATGTTGGCTAACCATTTAGGATATTCTGAGGTGGCGAGGAAACCCGCGACAATCTGTTTTTGTACTTCCTCTTTGATTTTGATGGCCATGTCTGGATGGGTCCGTCTCAGTCTTTGTTTTACCGGAGGACATTTTGATCTTAACGGTAAATGATGTTCCACGATGCTGGTATCCAACCCTTGCATGTATTGATAGGACCAAGCGAATACATCGGGAAAATCTTTGAGAAGTTTTATCAAATCTTCTTTGACAGTCGGACTGAGCAGTGCCCCAATCTTGACTTCTTTTCTCTCTTCTTCTGAACCCAAATTGACTGTTTCCAACGGCTCTTTGTGAGGTTCAATGGTCCTTTCCTCTTGTCTGAGTAATCAGGAGATCTCTTCTGGAATGTCTTTGTCATTTTCTTCTTCAGCCTCAAATACCGGGAATTCAAAGTTGGGAGAAGGCATTGGATCGTATGTTTCAATGGGGTTTAAAAGAAGCAATCTGCATGAGGTGATGATTCATTTTTAGAAAAGATAGAGAGGATGCAAGAGTGTGTGTGTGTATTTTCTGAAAAATGCTTGTTTTTATTTTGAGTTGGTTTTTAGGATTACCATTTTCTGAAAAAGCGAAAAGTGAAAACAACAATAAATGCGAAAATTACAGAACGACGTTTTATTTATTTATTTATCATTTTGTCGATTCTTGAAACTACAGCCCTATAAAACAAAACTCGGTCGCTTTGGGCAAAGCGAAGAGAGACATTTATAGAAAGTGAGCCCTATCAAAACATCTGTTTCACCTGGGCAGGGTGAAAGGTTAAAACAAAGACAACAATTACTTAGACTTATGAACGACTTTCGGGACATCGACAGCAACCCATTGGTGGTGAACTCCTCGGTGAATCACAAAGTTTGGTACCTTCTTTCTTGGCTTGTCCTAAAAAATGACGCTGATTTCTGGCGGAGCAGGATCGTTGGAGTCTTTCTCCCAGACAGAGTTGTCATAGACGAACTCTTCTGTTGTGTTTTGCACAGCGTTTTCATTCTCAGGAGGATCACCCCATCCAGTAGGTAGAATGTCTTCGAGCTTGATACGAGAGCTTTCAGGAGCGGTGTACTTGACCAGGAAGTCGTACTTGCCACTCGGTTGTCCTAGGGTGTCCCATACTTCGGTGGAACTGGAGGAGTCATCCTTCTCGATGACGTTGACCTCGGGAAAAGTACAGTTGATAAACTCTTATCCTGCAATTTTTTCAGATTCATCGTTGTTCTGGATATCTTCTGAATGCCCTGAGTAATGATCCCATGATTTGGTGGGGACGCATGTATTATTTTCAATGATGCTCAGCTGATATGCATCGTTTGGCTGACTCTTTTGCCCCAAGTCTCCTTGGTACGCCTGCCAGATAGGCAGGCCATCCATTGGGTCATAATATCCATAGTCAAAGTTTTCTTTCATCAGAGTTTCCTCCTCTAATGAGTTTGGTAGAGCACGGCATCCTTCTGGATCACAATCTCCGTACATCATCTTGACGTCTGATCTAGGTATATATCTCGGACTTTGCGCGGGATAACAAAATGGCGTAGGCGTTTCTTCCTGAGACATATAACTGTCCTCGTTGAGATAGGACTTCCACTCTTCATCTGTATCGAAGGAGTCACCCTCATTGATGGTATGTACTTCTTAAGACACTGGGTGGAGGAAACCTCCACTGTGGAAGAAGTCCTGAATGGGATGAAAACTTTCATCGTTAGTAGCAGTCTGGGTATAAGTCGAAGAGAAACCAAGACCTTTCTTTGTCTTGTTATCAGTAGGCATGACAAGTTGTCCCCATCCTTTTGCATTGTTACTCTTGATCACTTCAAGAGCATCTTTGTATGAGGAAATCGATGTCCCTTTCTCTAGTCGATTCTCATTGCTCACTGAAAGTGCTTGGAAATGGGTTCCAACAACCTCCTTGGGTTCTAAACAGGATGATGATGATAAGTTGCTCACGATTTAGGCTTTCTCCCCACAGACTGTGACTAGTTGGTCGTCCTTGACGAACTTCAGCTTCCGGTGAAGTGTCGAAGTGACTGCCCCAGCCTCGTGTATCCAAGGTCTTCCTAATAAACAACTGTATGCTGCTCGGATGTCCATGACCTGGAAATTGACTAGGAAAGTGTGAGGACCGATAGTTATGGGAAGATCGACTTCGTCGATAACTGTTTTTCGAGATCTGTCAAATGCTTTGACGATGACTTCACTGCCTCTCATCGGAGATCCTTGAAATGATAGTCGCATTAAAGTAGATTTTGGCATAACATTCAGAGCTGATCCGGTATCTACCAGTACGTTGGCTAAAGCATCGTGCTGGCAGTTGTCTATAATGTTAAGTGCCATGTTGTGATTCTTGCCTTCTTCTGGCAGTTCCTCATCACTGAATTCTAAATTGTTGCAGGAAGTGATGTTGGAGATGATGCGTCAAATTGTCTTATCGTCACATCTTGTTCCACAAAGGTTTGCTCTAAGACTTTCTGTAGAGCTTCCCTGTAAGCTTCGGAATTGAGCAAAAGAGATAGCACGGGGATTCTCGAAGGAGTTTGCAACAGTTGGTCTACAATGTTGTACTCGCTCTTTTGGATGAGCTTCAGCATCTCATCATTGTTCTTTGAAAGGTCGGGATTACTGGATTGACCGATTGGTAGATTGGGAACTTCTATTTGAGGTTTCGTTTCCTTGGTGGGTTCGCCAACTCCTCTGTTGAAGATCCAGCTGCTCCGTGTCACTCGACTGATGTCAGCAATTTTCACGACGGAGGGTAATGAAGTTTCCTTTCCATTCTCGATTGTTTTTGCATCGTATTTGTAAGGGATAGCCTTATCGGATTTGTACGGTATTGGTCCCGGCAAATAGATAACCACAAGAGCCTTCTGATTTTTCTGACCATCGTAGCCGGCCTCAATTGGTTCGAGGTTGAGAATCCTTCCACTATCAAGAGGAACTCTTAATTAATGGAGTAGAGGGATTATGGCACATACGTCTTTGGTTACTTCTCATTTAGGGATTAAGACAACGTCTTTGCTTTGATCAGGGAAATAGTCTGACATTATGTTGGTCGACCCAGAATTTGAACACGGTCGAATCTCTTTTCGGTCCACCTAATTTTGAAGATCTGATCGTACAAGATAACATCATTGGTTGTTCTCTGAGCAAACTCTACAATACTCATAATTGTGTGGTGGCACTCGGCCACGTCCTCTTTGTATGCAGTGCAACCTTACAAGATCTGTTTCCATTGACCGAACATCCTGGCCTTGATGCCTAGTAGGGTTTTTGTCAGTCATACTGATCTGTTGTGTGTCTTCATCTAGATAGATTGGAAGCCACCAGTGGTTCAACAGGTGTTGAAGTGTTCTTTGGACAAGTGCACATCCTTGGTCGTCTTCACGACATACTTTACAGTTGTGATAATCATGTGAAGCCAGAAAATCTAGCGTGACTTGCTTAGCGTGTAACTGTACCAGACTGGTATTCATGAAGCGAATATCAAAGATTTGAATCATATTAACTTGATAATGATTTCTATCACGGTAATCCTGAATCCATCCGAGATCCATCTGACGCTGGAGGGCCTCTTGTACAAAAGAGCATCCCTGATTGTTTATTGAGCATATCAGACAGGAATTATAATTGTGCCAGGGCAGATCATGATGTTGGTTTTGCCTTGAGTGCATTGCCACCAAGTTGACATTCATCGTCAGAATGTTGTAGTTCTGGATGATGTTGGAATTTGTATAAGTCATGTTGACCTCATGGATTTGGTGATCTTGGATCAATCCGAGATCCATCTGTTCCTGTAGAGGTGATTGCACTACAGAACATCCTTGATTATTCTTTGAGCAGATATCACACTGGTGATAGTTATGAGACAGTACATGACCGTATCCGCTCTGTCTGCAATGCATCCTGACTAGATTGGTTCCCAATAAGAGTACATCGCGAATGTGATAGATGTGGTTAGACTCTTCCTCTATCAAATTTACTGCAGCTTTCTCGTGTTGAGGCAACGGGTTCGTCTGAACATTTAGATTTGTATCCTTAAAAGATAAGACCTTGTTCCTGATAAGCTTCTGTACATCGGACTTGAAGCTGAGACAGTTTTCTATGTTATGCCCTGGTACTCCTAGATGGTAAGGGCAAGTTTGATCCGCTTTGAACCAAAAAGGTGGATTTTGCGGTACTGTAAGAGGGGACCTGGTTTGGACATGCCCCTTGACTAGTAGTAGTGGAAACAGTTCTGCGTTCAACATCGGTATGGGGTCAAACCCTGGTGGTCGCGTTGTATGGTTTTTAATGTCTTACTGAGGATGAGCCTGCTAAAGAGGTTGTTGTGTCCTTTGCTGGTACTGTTGTTGATTTGGTTGGCTCTGAGCAACCTGAGGTTGATACGTTGGAATAGGCACAGGGTTGATAGCAGGAGTTACTGCTGCTACTGGTTAATACCGTCGTCTTTGCTTTCCGAGAGAGATATTACCAATATCTTGCTCTTTTTTCTTAGGGAAAGCACTACCGTATCTTTTGGTACTACTTGATGGTCCTGTATCTTTGACCAACAGTCCTTCTCGGACTGCTTCTTCAAGGCGTACTCCCATGCTTACCATTTCAGTAAAGTCAATGGGTGCACTTGCGACCATTCGGTCGTAGTAGAATGAGCTCAAGGTTTTCAAAAAGATCTTTGTCATCAATTTTTCCTCAAGAGGGGGACAAATCTGGGCGGTAATCTCACGCCATCTCTGAGCATATTCCTTAAAGGTTTCTTTATCCTTCTGCGACATTGCTCTGAGTTGATCTCTGTCCGGTGCCATGTCTAGGTTATACTTATACTGCTGAACGAAGGCAGTGCCAAGATCTCTGAAAGTAACGATCTTGGTGCAGTTTAAACCCATGTACCATTTAAGTGCGGTACCGGTTAAACTATCTTGGAAGTAGTGGATCAGTAGCTATTGGTTTTCAGTCTGATTTGACATCTTTCGAGCGTACATCACAAAATGACTTTGAGGGCAAGAGTTACCCTTGTATTTTTCAAAGTCGGGCACCTTGAATTTATGCGGGATTTTCACATTGGGGACCAAACAAAGGTCTGCGGCGTCCTTTCCAAATAAATCCTGACCGCAAATGGCATGCAGTTCCTTTTGCATCTCCAGGAATTGTTCCTGGAACTTAGTCATTCTATTATACATACTTTCATTTCCACCAGAAGGTATCTATGGAATCTGTCCTTCTGGGACAGTGTGTACCATGGGTTATGGTATAGTCATTACAGCGGTGACTATTGGTTCTTCAATGCCCCGAAGTTTGTAACCTTCAGGAGTTGCTACCATTACTCTTGCGTCTTCGCTTTCCCCAAGTTTGTAACCTTCAGGCCCAGCGGTTCCTGCTGCAGTTCCCGGGTCTTCCGTGACCGGCGGAATATATCCTTCAAGGATAAAGTTGAGAGGCATGCCCCAGGGACGATCTTTAGGCATGTTATACCGAGGATCATACGTCTCTACTATGGGTGTAGATGTGATCTCTGAGATCACAGTCCAATGTCGTTGCCTCTGAACTGTTGCCAGGGATTGCATGTCACTGTGAAGATTCCTCAGATCTTCTTTCAGAGCGTCGATTACTTCTCTCAGCTCTCTGTTCTCTTCCTCGAGATCATCCATTTTCTTTTGTCGATTGGCCCGAGTATTGTACAAATGAGACAGCTTGACTCTAGAATCGAGACACAGACGTGAGATTCGTAGGGAAGGAGAATGGGTTATGTGAGAATGATGAATGCAATGATATATTATATATTTTTGTTATTTTAATCAAAAAGAAACTTCAATAATTGGATTGCAAATATCATACAGTGGGGAGACCCCATTTTATTGAATTTGAAAGATTGCAGAAATGGAAATACAGTATTTTACAAAGTGTTGTAAAAGGAAATGTCTAAGCTTATGGATCCTGAGTCCTCTCTGAGGAAAGCTCAGGTGTTGGTTCTGGTATTTTCCTTTTCTTTGACCGGGGCTCTTGAGCCGTTGTAGGGCTGTCATTCCTTTGCCAAGTGAAAGGAGCGAGCAAGTTTCTTTGGTCTTCTATAGCATGCTGTTCTAGAATCTCGATCAGAGCATCTTTTTCTTTTAACAGTTGCTAAATTTTGGTACACTCCACATTGAGAATACGGTACTTGTTCTTCCAAGATTTCTTTTCCCGTTGAACTTTGTTGAGAGCGACCTGGAGTTTTTCCGTATCAGACATAAAGTAAAGGACAGATTCCTTTAGCGGAAGAACTTCTTGACGAGGGTAAGGCATCCTCAGCTTGAGGGCTCTAGTTTGTACCCAGTGGAGATAAGGTTCCACAAAGACACAGTCTAGTTTTCCTAGAGACTCTCTTCCTTTCCTGTGAACAAGTTTCCAGGCATGCACTATTTTTGTCTTTAGTGCCCTGTCGTTTTCTCCTTCCTTGAAGAAAAGACCTTTCAGATGAACATTACGCGGGATATGTCTCATCGGGTATCCGTGTTGACGACGAACCAAAATTGGATGATAGTTGATTCCTCCTTTAGTTCCTATGAGGGGTACATTAGGGAAGTTTCCACACTTGTTGATGATCCTTATCCCATCATAGATTCGATTGTACCAATCTATGTCAGAGTTGGTAAGAGACACGACTCTTTATGACCAACATAGAGTACGCTTATGATCCCAAAAAGCAGCAGGCTTGGGTAAATGAGAAGTGAACCATTTGTATAGCAAGGGTACATAGCAGGTGATCATTCCTCCATTGTACAAATTCCTTAAGTGTACAGAATGATAAGCATCTGCGAGCAAGGTCGGTACAGGGTTTCCAATCAGAAATATCTTAATGGCATTGATATCAATGAAGTTATCGATGTTGGGAAAGAGGAACAACCCGTATGTGAGTAGAACAAAGATATCTTCGAAAGCAGTAATGTTTCCTACACTGGCAAAGTATAGGGCTTTCTCTATCAAAAACTTGGTCGGTAAACCTTGGATTCCATCCTTAGTGGTCATGTGAGTCCTGACTTCTGACTCGTCAAAATAGATTGCTCTTGCAATGGTTTGATCCTTTGGAATTTCTTCCAATCCAGAAAAGGGAGCTTGGTCAGTGATGGGTAAATCAGTCAGGTGCGAGTACTCCTCCAGTGTTGGTGCTAGTAGATAATCCAGGAATGTGAAACTGTGATAAACCGGATCATAAAACTGAATCAGCGTAGACATGATTCCTTCAACTACATGGACCCTTAACAGAGACATCAGTTCTCTGTACTTAACTCTGAAAGCATCAGGGTTGGTGATCATCCTTGCCAACCCTCTTAAATCCTCTAGTTTTGGAACCTTGAAGGTGTACTTGTGCGTCTTTCTTCTACTGAAATCCATAACGCAATCCTTTTCTCTGATATTTGCAATCATTGTCTTAGTTTAATTAAAAAAAAGAGACTAGGAAAGAAGATTTTTTCTTTGTTAAAAGTTTTTTAAATGAATGCATGAATGCAGAACACAAAAACATAGAAAAAACATGGGTTCAAAGGTTCAGCGTCACGAGCATGGAGTCATGGCTAAACCCATCCCAAAGGTTGTACTATGGTGAATTTTTGTACCTGTACTCAACATCAGTGACCCCCCTTAGGATAACAACAGCAGGCTGGTTCACCCGAACGAGCTGTAGCATCTTAGGGTAATCTCCGCACTACTAAATAGCCACATGGTTACTGTCTACTAAATCCTCAGTTTCATGGATACCACATTCGAACAATCTGCTTTCACAACCGAAGTCGTTAGACATTGAATCCGCAAAGGGTATCTCCACTGATTTGATGGTCTACCGGGATAGCTTATTCGGAATTCACTCCCTGTAAGACCGCCCGTCTCTACCATCAGCTATCTTAGGTGTCACTCAAACTTTCTGCATACGACATCACTCGCATTCCCATTAGCAGAAAAATAAACACGGATATCAAGTAGGAAAAGCGATATATATATATATATATATATATATATATATATATATATATATATATATGTATATATATAGATATATATATTCATTCCTAAAACTAACATCCTAGACCTCTTAAGAATTCTAGTCTATAATCCTAAACAGACAAAATGACTCCCCAGCAGAGTCGCCATTTTATTGTGGGAAATAGTGAGGATGATGACTATGGTAAAACAAATTCTCATGGCTTCCCCATTGAAGTCGCCGTTTTACTGCAGCGTGCGATTTTTGTCGGTGACGCGACCACCTTATCATAGAGAATTGAGGGTTTCTCCTCACAATGAGGAGGAGGGGGGGGTGCTACTTTCTAATTTCTTATTTATCCCCTGAAGCTGGAAGGGAAAGGGAAGCTATCTAAAACTAACCTTGCACACGAATATTTAACTGAACAAACGCTAAAAAGAGATTCGGGAGTCCGGGGTCAGGTTATACAATGGGGAGTTGTCAATTTTCCCATCCTACATGTGGTTATCCACAGGTTGTTAGCTTTAGGTTTTGATTTGTACTTGATGGTGTTTATCCGGAAATGGGTTGGGAAAGTTTCTTGGAAAATATGAGAGAGAGAGAGAGAGTTGATGTTGATGTTCGGGTTTTCCGATGTTTTTGGTAAGGTACTGGACCTAAGTTTTGATTGGTATGAAGGAATGGACCTAAATTTTATGATTGGTATGCTCGCTAAGATTTTGCAATCTTATGCCTACGTATTCCCATTTAAAGAAACAGGGAAATTAGAGCAATCGTAGTTCCTCATATTCTAAGGGAGGAAAATGATGTTTTGGTGTCTTGTTCAAAGCCCAAGATTGAAGCTAAAAGGTTATTTATGTCTTGTTCAAAGCCGAAGATTGAAGCTAAAAGGCTATTTGTGTCTTGTTCAAAGCCCAAGATTAAAGCTAAAGGTTTGATTGAGAGAGAATTTGTCGTCTCTAAAGGGAGACATCTCGTTTGTTTATCACAACTGTTGGGTGACTGTTTATAAAGGAGGATTACTTTAACTGGGATATGTGAATCCAACAATGCCATAATTTCCTTTATATGGGATTTGTACTGAAGGGGAAAACTTTAACCCAATGTAGAGCAATGCCATTTTTCCTTAGGAATTTATCATGCTAAGAGAGGGAAAGTGGCGTGGATGTAAACAATCCAGAGACTTGCCGCTTACAGCAATTAGATGAAAGAGAGGATTTACCGGGATAAAAGATGGACAACAACTTGGATATTTGAATCAACAAGTGTGCCACTTACAACAGTTATCTGGGATTCGGGTTTGTTTTAAACATCTGTTTTAATAAGTGATATACAGAGAAATGACTTCCTACAGAGAGATTTTGATTTCCTCTGAAGGGAATATTGATTTTTGTGTGCCTTGATCAAAGCCCAAGGTTGAAGCTAAGAGATTGATTGACTCCACTGGGCAAGTCCTTATAGAAAGCCTAAGAGGAGGCTGGAAAAGGCTGACTCAACAAGAGAGTTGTTTATTTGTCTTGTACAAAGCCCAAGATTGAGGCTAAAAAAGACTGACTCTTTGGGGATATCATTATACAAAGCCTAAGAGAAGGTTAAAAGTTTGAGTTTTCCGGGGGAAATATTCTGTCTGTTTTGTACAAAGCCCAAGATTAAGGCTTAAAAGAGGAAACTGACCATATAGGTGAAAGATTTTATCTGTCTTGTACAAAGCCCAAGATTGAGGTTAAAAAAGGTTTGACTCAATAAGAGAGTGTTTTTATCTGTCTTGTACAAAGCCCAAGATTGTGGCTGAAAGGGTTGACTCAACAAGAGATTATTAAAAGGTGATTGACTCAACAAGAGAGTATGAAAAAGGTTAGCTCCACTGGGGAGAATCATTGTACAAAGCCCAAGAGGAGGCTGACTGGGCTTTAGAAACCATAGGCTCTAACTCTGCTAGAGATTTATTTAAAATGACCAGAGTTTCTCTAGGGAACTTGAGAATGTCTTTGAAACTCAAGAGGAGATTAGACTGTCCAAGTCTACTGGTGTAGAAGAGTTTATCTTTGTCAGATGCCCAAGATGAGGTAGGTGCTTTAAGGGATGAGAATTAACCCTAAAATGGTTTGAGATTTTGACACTAGAAAGACTGCTCTAGCAAAGGATGACTAAGTTATGTCTTATACATTTAAGAGGTCTTCAGGGTCCTTGTATTACGCCCAAGAGAAGGCACGAGAACTTCTAAGAAGCCGGAGGGTCCTTTTACAAAGCCCAAGAGGAGGCTGGGATGCTTTTAGGAAGCCTGTAGGTCCAAACTTAAGAAGAGTTCAAGAAACGTTTCACCGAGAATAATCTTTTCTTTAATGAACAGTTCTAGGGTTTGAAGAAATTCAAGAGAGGTTTCACCGAGAATTAATCCTCTCTAGGGAAATGAATTTCTTTGACAATTTCTAATAGTGACAGTCTGAGAAAAGTTTCACCGGGAATAATGCCTTTCTCTTTGTTCCATATTGTTTAAGCCCAAGAGAAAGCAAGACTGTATCTGGAAATCCTTTGGGGATCTAGTTTTGACCGTATTAAAGAGTGACCAACTGGTTTTACCTAGTTCTAGACCTAGTTGTCGGGGAAAACTCTAAGCAAATATACTAGTATATATACAATTGATATATGACAAGTATTTAAAAGGATATGAAAGAAGGACTTACAGGTGAGCAACCTTCCCACAATAAAGTTATATATATAAAAGCATGTAAAGTAAAGCTGATAAAAACTTACAGGTGAGCAAGCTTCCATGTCGTTCAAACAAATATATACGTGTATATGTGCAAGTACGTAAAAGAAAGCTGATAAAACTTACAGGCGAGCAAGCTTCTGTAGCTGCATTTTTAGTTGTTCAAGAAATTAAAGAAAGTTTTGATAATAACTGTATATCTAAACCTAAATCAAAAGGGAAGTTGATTTTGAAAAGATTGTTGGGGCTTATACTCAAGGAGAGGCCCAGATGAAAAACAGTAATTGTACCGTTGTTCTGTAAATTGTACTGGGGATTATACAATGACTGAGGCCCAAAGAGGTTTTCTGTACAAAGAGATGGGTCTTACAACTCAAGGGGAGGCCCAAAAGTTTGAAAAAAAGAAAAGAAATGGGACTTACAACACAAGGGTTGGCCCAGTTGATTTTTTTGAAAAGGCGACGATCGCGCCGTGGTTTTTGCAATCGCAGTGGGACTTATACAATAACTGAGGCCCAAAATTATTTATATACAAAAGAGGGTTGGGTCTTACACTCTATTAGAGACCCAAAGATGTTTGAAAAAGATTTGTTAGGGTGATAGTGATCAATACCCTAATTTTTGGTTTTAAAATGTATTTTAATTGAATAAAAATTCAATTAAAATAATCAAACATGTGAAAAAAGGTTTTGATCTTGTATTTATATTTGAAAAATCATGTTTAATTCATGGGATGATTAAAAAATCATTTTAATTTTGCAAAACCAAGAGAAAGAAATATTTTTATTGTTTAAAAACAAATAAAAATATAATTCTTTACAAAAATATCAAATATATTAAATAAATAATATTTTTGTGAAATTTTCATGGAATAAAATACTTTAACATTTTTGGGAATTTTTAAAAAAAGAACCAATAAAAAATAATTAAAATTGAGAGAGAAATTAATTTTTCAATTAATTAACAAAAACATGAAAATCTGAAGAAAAAAAATTGCAAAAATAGGGGAAATGGCAAAATGGTCTGGGTGGGGTTTGAACCCGCGACCATCAAGCCAAACACACATGCACGCTAGCACTGGGGTGATGATACATCCGTGTATCAAAACCAACCCATTAAATCATAAGTCATGCCTTGTTTCTAGGCCTGAGCAAGGCAAAGCAAGGCAAGGTTTTGGGCAATTTACGTGAAGCCTCTAACTTTCTCATTTCTCCATGGATTGGGACAAAATTTAGGTGCATCTGACCTAGAATTTCACAAGGAATCTAATGGTTGTCTTGTTTTTTTCAGATGAGGTCCCTATTTAAAAACCCGATAGTGGCTTTGAAATAGGCCTATATTTGCATTTTCTATGCTAACACATGGTACAGGCAAGAATTACATGGCAAATTGGCTCAAACACAACATATATAACATGTATGAGATGTTTATGATTAGTGGACTTCAAAGCAATGCATAATTCAAAGAGTTCAAGTTGTCATGCACTTACCTCTTGGAGCTTTTTGTGCTATTTGCCAAGTTCCTTGTGCCAGAAGTAATTTAATGCTTTGGACACTCTCAATTGATCCCTTAGAAGCTTTTGGAATGGTTATAACCAGCTGGAATCCTCAGGAACAAGTTGTGGCACTTTCTTGCAAAAGGGGCAAAAGTGACCAATATGGCAACTCTTTCAAATGGTGTTCCAGATGAGGGGAACCATTTGGGACAGTTTGAGGATGATATTTGGAGTGTGTTTGATGCTTTGTCTGGTTTTGGAAGTGACTGAATCAAGACATGGCTTGAAAAATGCAAAAAAGTCTAATTTTGAGGTTTTGGAAGTGGATTTTGTGATTTTGGTGTTTCAGGTCACAAGTGAGTGTTTGAACAACTTAGATACATCATATTAGAGGTGTTTGGATCATGAGTTGTGGTGGAATTGCTCTCAAACTCAAAAACTCAGAGATACCTTGTGAAAGAAGGCATTTTGGCCTAAAGAGAGGGATTTTGAGGAAAGCAAGTGTTGTAGTGCTTTGGTGTACTTAAACTGAGCATAAATGAGCTCTATTTATAGTAGAGCAAGTTTGTTTTGCAAGTAATAGTGAATGGAAGCTGCAGCAGGCCTTTGGCCAATGTTGAGCAAAAGGAATCTCAAGTCTCCTCTAGCCATTGACTTGAGGTTAGGGCACAGGCCTATGGTCCTATGATTCAGATCT
Source organism: Lathyrus tuberosus (assembly GCA_022829125.1). NCBI lineage: Eukaryota > Viridiplantae > Streptophyta > Magnoliopsida > Fabales > Fabaceae > Lathyrus > Lathyrus tuberosus. The sequence continues at coordinate 1,647,449 of JALAZF010000422.1, forward strand.
TATTCTTGACTCATTCAGTTAGGAACGTGTCAGTCCATGCCACCTTGGTGTATCCATTAAATGCATTGCAACAAAATTGGAGTCTTGGCACCTTTTTAGCCTTTTTAGGTTTGTTATGGCTAATGTAGATTCTTGGACTTTGAAGGCTTGGGGATCAGATCATTCCCTTCTTGTTTTATCCTCAGATGTGTCCAAATTGATGACAAGGCTTGGATTTATCAGATTTGGACAAATCGAGCAAAATGCACAAATTCTGCCTTGTAAAAACCAGTTCATTATGCCATGTTCCAAGGGTTGTATCTCCCTGCTCAAATGGAATTTAAAGATGATCTGGTACTTGTTGGAAAGCCCTCATGGCATACTTAAACTTTGATGTTCACCCCTAGACCTAGTTTAACTTGGATCAAGGTGAAAAATGTCCCTACATTTTGGAAAAAGTAAGGCAGATTCTGACTTTTGTTGAAATTTTCACTAAGTGTTGGAAAAGTGTCATTTTCATGTTTTTTGCCATTTTGATCATTCCATAACTCAAAATCCATAAGGAATTGGAGTCTGAGGTAGTTGAAGCTTTTGTAGAGTGTAGCAATACCTACAAATCCAGCTTTGGATCACCCAAAATGGTTGTTTGGATCTCAAGTTATGATCCTTGGAAGTTGGTACCAAAACCACTTTTATTCCATAACTTAGAAAAATTTTGGTTTCTCAAGGTTGCCCCTTTTGCAAGAAACCCACTTTTCTTGATTTTTCTTGATGAATGATGATCAATACCACACATTAACATTATTTTTTACTTAGGGGAACCATATTTGTGAAAAATTCCAAAAAGTCAAACTTGATTTTAGGCACAGTTGACTTTTTATCAGATGAAATCTAAACTGTGCGATCCTTTGTGAAATCAAGTCCTTGACCTAAATCAAACCTAATGGATGGATTCCATAAGTGATATAGGGTGTATTGAATCATGTCCCAAGGTTTGGGAGCATGTCTTGGTCAAAAGTCAAAGGTACAGTTGACTTTTTCCTTCAAAACCCTAATTGTGGTACAGATGAAAATGAAACTTGGGAATCAACCCTCTTTGATCAATGCATTGTTGTAAATTGATCAATGTAGTGTATTTGAGGCCCTCAAATCATGTATTGAGGTTTTGGCTGATGCTTTGTCCCCAAAGATAACTTAGGGGTGAATTAGGTCAAGAAACCCTAATTCCTGATTTTTGGTGAATGCATCCCCTGAGGTTAAATTGACTTGATGATTGGGTCCATGAGGTCCCTTGGAGTATCTTGGGTTATGCTTTGAATCATTGGCTCATTCCTAGATGAAAATTTCCATCTGGAGGCCCTGGTCGACCAAAACCCTAATTTGGTGACACTGTCGATCTTGAGGCTTGATCCACTTGGAATGTTGCAACCTTGTGCTTGATTCTTGATGTGGGAGTCCTCTTGATCCTTTATAGGTGTTTGAGAGGTTAGAAAATTAGAAGATCGTGTCACTTCTTGATTGATCCTTTGTCTAAGTGCTCTGAGAGGGCCTGAAACCCTAACTCTTTATTATAGTGAATGCTCAACCATCTTTGAGGAGATCGATGAGGCATGAAAGTACATCCATATTATGATGATGATTTGCACAATGATGGGAAATCTTGGTGGTCAAAATTTTTGGTATGACATCTGCGCCCAGAGTAACTGGTTACCCTCTGGGAAGTAACCGGTTACCCTTTGAAAATTTGCGTTCTGTGCAGAAAATGAACGAAGTAACCGGTTACCCTATGTTGAGTAACCGGTTACCCAAAAGTGTCTCTAACTCTCATTTTGGCTCTATTTCGAAGTAACCGGTTACCCTATATTGAGTAACCGGTTACCACTATTGGTTAATGAAAAATATTTTAGAAAATTCATAACTTTTGAACCGTGTTTCCGATTGAGACGTTCTTGGTATCGTTGGAAAGTTAGGGCGATCCTCTACCCAATAAAAAATGAAAATATTGAGTATGATGTGGGATTAATTAATTATTGGCAATTAAATGGAAATAATTTTTATGTGATATGTTGTGATAAATGTTTTACTTGTGCACATTGTGTTATACCTTGCCTATCTAACTATTGTTAAGTATGAATGAGAGGATATGCATGCTTAAAATGAGTTAGGAAGAGTGAGGAAACCTTACCCCAAAACAAATGATATGATTCTAGGTTGTGACTAGGATTATGATAGAGAATCTAGATGGCGATGCTCGTGCATTCGATGCCTAGGTGTGCATCCTTGACGAGTAATGGTCTAGAGGAGAGTGAGACACTAGTATGGAACATGTGTGTGGACCTTGTGTTCTTTGTGAAAGGCGAATATGGCCTTAAGGCATTGTGGCCTTGTGATTGTCGAATACAATCACGTTTGTGTGCGAGATAATCGTAACCGTTTCTCTTGAGTTGAAGTTTCATGAGTCTCGAGCTCCTCTAAAATGTATGCATGACTACTTGGCAGGTTTGATTCCCGTGTGCAGTACGAATGGCGCCCATGGAGCGTATGCTTATGACGGTATAAGGCCCATGTGAAGTGACGGTTCATAACGGCAAAAGGCTCGTAGAACCCGAATCCATTCGTATGTCAAGTAGGTTACAAGGATCCATGACTCGTGTCGCCTTATAGACGTAGAAGCGGACGGGAAAAAAGGATACCTTGGTAAGGTTATCGATTAGTGATATTTTGAGTTGGTGAACTCATGACATGTTTCCATATAGTGTGAGATTGTGAACTCAAGGTCATTTCCCTTCCCCTTGACTTGAGTTAGGATTTGGCTAGAACCCTGTAAAGCTGAGAGAATCCATAAGATATGGAACTCACTGAGATTTAATATCTCACCCCATTGTTGTTGTTATTTTTCAGGCGTTGTTTATAGGTTGGATTTACAAGTGGAGCTATGCTTGGATGTTTCAAGAGAAACTTAGTTGAGCTTATTCCGCTGTGTATTATTTTCTTGTACAATGAGGAATATTGTACCTTATTCTTAGATTTTCTTGTTTTGGCTAATTTCCATGCCTTGCACCATAGGTTGTATTTATGTATTATAAATGGTCAAGTATGTGAATCATGTCATTAGGCACTTATGATTGTGTCAGTACCAAATAAAACACTTGTATGGTATTATTCTAGATAAATATTATACAGGCCGTTACATTGAGGATATTATGTTCGTTGTTAACACCTATGTAGCGTATTTTCTCTAGGAGGAGTTGGAACTTCTTCCACTAACAAAACCTCCAGCTATGGCGTTGACCCTAAAATGTAGAGCTTTGTAAGCCATCCGCAGATGAAGATAGAAAAAATGCTTATGAAAGAGGTGTGGTCTAGGTTAGTTTTACTAGGGCACCACGGTGGGCGCCACTGCACTGGTCAAAAAGTACATGTTAAAGGTGAGAAAATTACACAAGAAGGAGGAGTTGAATTGTGTTTTCCGTTTTTGTAGTTCGCATCTGATTAAATTTAGAATCTAAACTGGCGTTCAGATTCTGGTTAATTATTAGCAGCAGAATGTTAACAGAAGCAAATAAATAATAGCAGAAGAAACAAATATTTATACTGGTTCCTCCCAAACTGAGAGTAGTCCAACCCCTTTCCTTTATAAGAGATTTTCACTATAATCAAAACATGATTACAATCGCTTATGCATTCTGCATAAGAATTTTACACTTGATCAGACCCAAGGTCTAAGACTTCTGCTCAAGCTCCTCACTCAAGACTTCTTGCTCAGGTTCCACGAACCCAAGACTTCCTTGCTCAGGCTCCACGCCCAAGACTTCTGCTCCAAGTCCCATGAAACGAGCCTCTCTGCTGGCACCTCTTAGGTCAAGATTTACTGCTCGAATTCCATGTACTGAGCATTCCTGCTCAAGGCCCTCTGGCTCAAGATTTCTGCTCCAGGTTCCATGAAATGAGCCTCTCTACTTGTACCCCATCGGTCAAGACTTACTGCTCCAATGTGTTGATAATTGCTGATCTTGTTACTCCTTCTTCTGGTTGATCCTTGTTAAAGATTCAACTTGAACCTTCAGCCATTTTTATAGCCTTTTCAGAAACTAGCCTGTGAAGAGCTATCTTGATCAAGAGTCTTGTTGTTACTCCATAGTACAATAGCCGTTAAAGATAGATACACCAGAAGATGTTAATCCAATGTGTAACATATTTAACCTTTGAGTCTTCAAGAGATTCTGTAATATTAAAGTCATTAAGAGTAGATATCCATAAAGCATATCAGCCTTTCTTAAGTCTTGCAATTTGTAGACTCTAGCTGATAAACTGATTTGACAATACAACTTGCTTTCTGTAGTACGAACAACTTCAGCTTTATCACCAACTCTGAATGGTACTTGAAGATAATTTGAATTCACTAAGTGTATAGACAATTACGTTGCTTCTTCTGATGCTGAGACCTTTAGCTTCTGAGACTATGCCTGACATCACTTACCAAATGTTCTTCAGATTCTGCCACTAGAAGCTACAATTTAACAACTCTCAAAGTGTGCTTAATGTAGAACAGATTCTGACAATAATATTTACAAGTATTAGTACCTGCACACATGTAACACACATCAAATAAACCATTGTTCTTTCAACACTTTGTTATCATCAAAACCCAAGGAAAATATGTCATGAACAAATCTTCTTCTAACAATTTCCCCCTTTTGATGATGAAAAACATAAGTATTTAAAGGACAATGTTGGGCAGTTATTTCATTGCAATATTAGGGTATGAGGTTTATAAGCTCCCCTAAGTCTAATAGTCCAAAGCAGAGTTCTGTAGACATCATACTAGGTACTACTCTCAAGAAAAAGTAATTCAGTTTTCTTAGTAACATTAGAGTCTGAGGTTTGTAAGCCCCCCTGAGTCAAACAATTCCAAGGTTGATTTTTGTAAGTCCCCCCTTAGTTCCATATTTAGGAAAACCAAAAATAATATTTTAACTTCCTTTGACAACATTAGAATATTTGGTTTGTAAGATTCTTCTGAGTCTGATAGGCTAAGGCTAAGGTTTGTAAGCTCCTCCTTAGTTCTATGTACAAGAATGTTAAAATGAGTCACCCGGGCAAGATAATCATAAAAACAGAAATATAAATAACAAAATAATAAATGACCAATATGTACCACTGAATAGGTACTCAATGGGTTCAGAAATATAAATAACAAAATAATAAATGACCAATAAAAAGAGAAGAAGAAAAGAATTACAATCATAAATGCATTACAGATCATCATTACAAGATCAGTTTCCAAGGAATTGAAAAACGATCAAGTAACATGAGGTCATTAAGCATTGTATAGTGCATGTTTTAAATTTTTAGTGGTCGTTATTGTTCCAAGAATCAAGCAGGATTAAATCAGTCATTTGAGTTGCTCAGAAGTCATTATAAAAGCAGTACAAACCTAGTTGAATTTCATCAACATCCACCAAAGTCATGGAGGCATTAGCTGAGTGTCATAAGACTTCTGTAGTAACCGAAATCTCAAAGAGATCTACAAGACAAGATGTCCAGAATGTACAAAAATGAGTTGTTTCTAAATCATCTACCACTGGGTCTGTGCCCTCTGCAAGACTCACTTCTGAAGAAGCAACGTCAGCAGCTCCAACATAACCTACGGAAATAGGTTCATCAGAAGCTATGATGAAGCCCGGAAGAAAGATAATGAATATATCAAAGAAAAGAAGACGGTCCAACAAGATGTTCTACCATTCAATCCCAGAGTCAGAAAAGGAAGAAGTTGATGTAGATGAGCTAGACATAGACTATGACAATTGTTATCATCATAAGGCTCAGGATGGCTTAGATAGGGATCTATACTAAGCATTAGCAATTCCTTATGAATAAATGTTCTGTAATCCTCTACTTCAATTAGTGAAAAAGTATCTTTTGACCAAATTTTGTTTATTACATGCAAATACTTTCAATATTTTCCTTTAGATTTACTGAAAGACATTAATGAAGTAAAACTGACACCAGAAGCAACAATTAAACGAGTCAAGTATAATATTCATAGCTATTAAAGAATCTTTAATAGGTTAGACAGTTAGATAACATTTCCAAGATATATCATTTAAGATATTGATAAGACTTAATCAATATTAAAACAATAGATAATTGGAACAATGTATGTAATACGTCTATGTAAGAACTCATAGCAGACTTACTTTCATAATCACTTAATCCTCAAAACACCAAGATGTATAAACAGAAGAAAATCTGGGTTCCAAAGAGAGATTTCAGAAAGACAGCCATACTGAATGCAGCAACTCAGGCAAGTGAAAGTAAAGCAGCAACTGAAGGATCTACTAGCAAGCAGATGACTTCAGAAGCTCTTACCTCTTCAGCATCCTTTGTGAAGACACGCAGAAAAAGAATATCTTTTGGGTTCAGACGCAGAAATCAACTAAAAAATGAGGCCTTGGAGTTTGCCAAGGAAAAATAGCAAGATTACTTAGATAATCTGGACATGTCAGATGATCCTAGGGAATACCTTAGGGCCAATCCAACATACTAGAATGTATAAATAATTTGTAATCCCTTCCATCTTATTAATGATAAAAGTTGCAAACATTAAGTTCTTACTCCCAATATTTTCAATTCTTTCAACTATAAATAAATATAATCAATAGTTAACTGAACAACAACATGGACAAACTTTGAACTAATAATAAGATAACTTAATACAAAGGTTTTAACAATTACAAGGCATAACTATGCAGAAATCTAACATCAGAATCTTTCATAGATAGCTTCAAATTTGTCTCTCCAGATTTTAGAAAAATCAGCCTTTGAACTTATGTTAACTCCCTCCTGAACAAGTAATTCTGAATGAACTCATCCAAAACGAATGAAGAAAATCTTTCCCATGGAAGAAAGAGTCTTCTTTAAATAATTAAACATAACTTGAGGAAGATCAATCTGCAAGTCTGAATTGAGAAGTATAAACAAAGATTTTTCAATAGGGTCCATAAGGTCTAAATCATTATCCTTAGGAAGTAAGTTTGAATTCAGAATTTGATTCCAAACAACAACATCAGGACGAAGATTTGAGACAACTTATGTATTAGATGGATCTACAAAGATACGCCAAGTAGGAAGATAGTGTTCCCAAACAAGAGTTCTTGGGATTTCTCCAATTTCCTCACAATTGATCACATTATGAATCTATTTATATGTTACTGTTATAGAAACACCAGTTACATCAAAAAGAATAGCACACTCAGAATTCAGCTCAACAATGGAAGCATTAATCTAAAGCTCTTTGACAAGATCTGGATAAGTGAAACCACAGAGCATCTCAAAGTATCCATTCCATCCTCATTCACACACAGTCTTCCAAAAGTTAAAGCCTAACTTAAGTAACTCATCAAAATCCACAAACTTTTCATTGATGACTACCAGTTAATTCAAAGAAGAATTGACTAGGAAACTCATCTCAAGTTTGGCCTAATCAGCACACAACCACAGAGAAAATAAAAAAAAACGTGAAATTTTGGCACGCAGATACAAAATGTGTAGACAAATGTCGCAACACTGGGATCAAAATAACTTGACCACACAAACAAAGATACAGGAATTTAAATGACAGAAAAATAAAATCAACACCAGAATTGTTAACCCAGTTTGGTACAACTCACTTACATCTGGGGGCTACCAAGCCAGGAAGGAAATTCACTATGATAGTATTAGTTCAAAGCTAAACTCCCCCGTTTACAACTTCTCGCCTAATCCCTACCTTGCGCAACTTCTACCTAGACACCCTCTAGATATGAGATCCCTCTCTCACTTCCTAATCAGTCACAATCCCAGTGACAATTCAACAATAACCAACAAATAGAAGTAGCACACTTCCAAGACAATACTTGATTTTGCTTAAAAGCTTCAACCAAGAACAATACACTGTTGCTTAAAAGCTTTAGAGTGGACAATGAACAATGAACAATTAGTCAACCTTAATGCATCAGAAGATACATGAGTGACATACAATTAACAAGCACTAAACCCTAAAGGCTAACCAAAACACGACCAATCCTTATTTCACAAAATATTCACGTGTTGTTCTCTTCTTCAATAGGGTTTGGTCTTTACTTTAAATAGCCTTCAGACCTAATGGACTTGGGCTTCTTGAGGCGCACAAATAGCAACAATCAGTTTTAATTGGCTGTAAATCATTCTGCACAATAATAAGAGCAAAATACAAACTTTCCTAAAAAGGCTCAAGGATCCTTTTTATGAAAAGTAACTGAATCTGTCATAACAGAAAATCCCACAATATACTCCTATGCAAAATGCACGTGTGTGTGAATTAGAACACACTTAAAAATCACACTAAAAATACCAAAATAGTCATGCCCTAACTCTCTGGTATAACATGTCCTGGAATATGTCACAACATCAAGTTGGACATGATGTCTGACTGTCATGGCAGAACATCTGGTTCAACGTCTTGCTAATAACATGTTGTTTTACCAAAATGTAGCCAATCCAAAAATTACAAAACTTAAAAAAAGAAAAAGAACTGAACAAGATTTCTAAAAGAATATGAATCTTGTCAAAAGAAGGACAAAATGATGTTTCACAAGACAGGGGATACCAATTGAAGGTGAGAAAATTACACAAGAAGAAGGAGTTGAATTGTGTTTTCCATTTTTGTAGTTTGCATCTGATCAAATTCAGAATCTAAAATGGTGTTCAGATTCTGGTTAATTATTAGCAGCGGAATGTTAACAGAAGCAAATAAATAATAGCAGAAGAAACAAATATTTATATCGGTTCCTCCCAAACTGAGAGTAGTCCAGCCCCTTTGCTTCATAAGAGATTTTCACTATAATCAAAACATGATTACAATCGCTTATGCATTCTGCGTAAGACTTTTACACTTGATCAGACCCAAGGTCCAAGACTTCTGCTCAAGCTCCTCACTCAAGACTTCTTGCTCAGGTTCCATGAACCCAAGACTTCCTTGCTCAGGCTCCACACCCAAGACTTCTGCTCCAAGTCCCATGAAACGAGACTCTCTGCTTGCACCTCTTAGGTCAAGATTTACTGCTCCAATTCCATGTACTGAGCATTCCTGCTCAAGCCCCTCAGGCTCAAGATTTCTGCTCCAGGTTCCATGAAATGAGCCTCTCCACTTGCACCCCATCGGTCAAGACTTACTGCTCAAATTCGATGAACCGAGCTATCCTGCTTAAGCCACAATGTCTCAAGACTTTCCTGCTCAATCAATATACTTGATTAAGACTTTCACAACTCAAGCACATAGCAAGAGACTTACGAGGCTCAAGCATCTTGGCTCGAGACTTCCTTGCTTGTATCCCAATGACACAAGACTTTTATCTAAACTGCTGAAAAAGCTTAACAGAATAGAGAACAAGGTGTACATGATACAAGTATCAGAGGTAAGAGAAATCACAATAACAAAGACCTAAAGCAGTTAAGATTTCTAAGATATTCAATGTGTAATAAATCTTAAGGCTTTTACAATTACAACATACATTAGAAAAATCTGTATATACAATATGTTGATAATTGCTGATCTTGTTACTCCTTCTTCTGGTTGATTCTTGTTAAAGATTCAACTTGAACCTTCAGCCATTTTTATAGCCTTTTCAGAAACTAGCCTTTGAAGAGCTATCTTGATCAAGAGCCGTTGAAGATAGATACACCAGAAGATAGATACACCAGAAAATGTTAATCCAATGTATAACATGTTTAACCTTTGAGTCTTCAAGAGATTCTGTAATATTAAAGTCATTAAGAGTAGATATCCATAAAGCATCTCAACCTTTTGTAAGCCTTGTAATCTGTAGACTCTAGCTGATAAACTGATTTGACAATACAGCTTGCTTTCTGTAGTACGAAAAACTTCAGCTTTATCACCAACTCTGAATGGTACCAGAAGATAATTTGAATTCACTAAGTGTATATACAATTACGTTGCTTCTTAAAAAGAAATATGGGAGCACGAGGGAAATGTGGACGAGGGCGGCCACATCTGGCACCATCGTCGCTGGCTTCCCAGCCGCAACCTGAGTCACTGGTAGAGGAGCCACCAAATCCCAGTATCACTGAAGTCAGTCAAGACAAGCCTAATGAAGAAGGAGTGCGTGTGGAAGAAATTGTGGAGACTGATGGCGAACAAACCCTAGGACAAGGGGGACCAAACAAATCTGAACCGATGCAAGAGAAGCCACATGAGGGTGAACGCCGTAAGCTGTGGGTTGATGTTGTCGCCGATAATAGGAATCCATTGAAGGGATTTCCAATTCACTATGTAGCACCGAGTGTGACTAATGGAGATGTTGAAATTGAAATTGAAGAAGAAGATATAGAGTCTGAAATCAAGTTCTGGGAATCTTCCCTCATTATGTATGCTCTTGGTGAGGACCTTAGTATGCATTCGGTGAAGAATTTTATGGAGAAGACATGGAGTTTTGTTCAACTTCCGGATTTGTATTACCATGATGACGGATACTTTCTGCTTCGGTTTCATTCACACAAGGACATGGATGCAGTCTTAATGAATGGCCCTTATTCCTTGAGGAATATACCTCTACTGTTGAAGGAATGGCATCCAGATTTCAATTTGAAAAGAGACATGTTGAGGACCCTCCCACTATGGATCAAACTACCTCAACTGCCTCTTCACTTGTGGGGGGCGAAAAGTTTGAGCAAAATTGGAAGTGACATAGGAGTGCCTCTTGTGACGGATGAATGCACGGCTAGCAAGTTGAGTGTATCCTATGCTAGGATACTTGTGGAAGTGGATATCACTAAGGAATTGATAAAAGAAGTCAACATCAAGGATTGTGAAGGAAGAAAGCTGGTACAGTCAATTGAGTATGAGTGGAGACCCTTGTTTTGTGATAAATGTCAAAGAATTAGGCATAAATGCAAGGAGCAAGTGAAGAAGAATGAGAAGCAATGGAAACCTAAGAACCCGCTCAGGCGACTGAACCAGTAGACAAAGCTAATGAGGAGATTCAAACTGAGACTTCAAATGAGGCCTCAGCCACCAAAATAAGTGAGACTCCAACAAGAGATACGACAAAATCAAGAGTGCCTGGAACTGCAGAAAACGATGATCAGTGGACTAAGGTGATTAAAGTAAGAGATAGAGTTAAGAAAATCATTATGTGTGGAACAACATCAGAAGTTAATTATTTGAATGGTTTTGAGGCATTAGGGGTTTTGAATGACCCTCTGATGACCTTGAATGGGGGGCCATGATTGTATCATGGAACACCATGGGGCTGAATAAAATAGGTAAGCTTCGTGAGATAAGCTCCCATCTCCATAAGCTTAAACCTGAAATTATGATTTTGATAGAAACAAGGGTTAAAGAGTCCAAGGCTAAAAGTGTGAGGGACAAACTTAATATGTATAGCAAGTATCTTGATAACTACAATAGACATGTCAATGGTAGGATATGGATATCATGGAATGACACTAGGGTTGATCTAAAGCTAGTGCATAGTACAGATCAACTATTGCACTGTGGTGTCTATGATATGATGGGAGGGTTTAAGTTCTGGCTAACAGCAATTTATGCTCATAACGTTTTAGAGCAAAGGAAGGTGTTGTGGAATACCATTGAAAATTTGAAACCTACTTCTCAGGGTCTTTGGTGCATCATGGGGGATTTCAACAATGTCATGGCATCTCAAGAAAGGATAGCTGGGAGGATGGTGACTGAAACTGGGTACAAGGATCTGCATGATACGATGGATAGAACATGTTTAAGTGAAATGGACAGCTAAGGGGATTACTTTACTTGGAACAACAATCACATCAATGGTACTTTCTATTCCAGGATTGACAAGGTTATAGGTAACACAGAGTGGTTTCAATATAGTATTGACAAGATTCTAAAGATCCTAGCTCCTAGTGTGTCTGACCATGCACTACTCAGCATAGAGGATACGATTCAAAAAGGGATTAGAAGAAGGAGATTCAAATCCAACAACTGTATCACAGAGTTAGCTGGCTATGAGGAGGTGGTGAAAGAAAGTTAGAACAAACCTATAACTGGGACTGCTATGTATGTCCTGTGGGGAAAGCTCCAAAGATTGAAGCCTGCCCTGACTGAACTTATCCAGACCATAAGCCATATGAGAGTGCAGTTGGATAAGGCCAAACATGACTTAGAAAAAGCCCATACTGACCTCACCAGAAATAGATTGGACAGAGATCACATTGAAAAGGTGAAGAGATGCACTAAAGAGGTGATCAAATGGAATGAACTTGAGGAAAAAAGCCTTGATGCAAAGAACCAAAATAGACTGTTTAAGGATGGGTGATAGTAATACTGCTTATTACTATGTAACAATCAAGACAAAACATCAGCATACAAGCCTAGATTTATTACAGAAAGCAGATGGAACTGAATTAACAGATCATGAGGATATCAAGCAGGAAGTATTAAGTTTCTATGGTGACTTAATGGGGACTAAAGCCTCCCAGCTTAAGCATGTTGATATTGAGGTCTTGAGAAAAGGCAAGCAACTTACCCAAACCCAATGTGAGTCTCTCATTGCCCAGGTGACAGTAGAAGAAATTGAGCAAGCTTTGCATGGAATAGGTGACCTAAAAGCCCCTGGTATTGATGGATATGGGGCAAAATTCTTCAAGACTAGCTAGCATATAATTAGCAAAGATGTAGTTGATGCCGTCCAGAAATTCTTTCAAGGGGGCACATGTATACAGCTTTAAATAGCACCATTGTGACCCTTATACCAAAAACTGAAAAAGCTAAAACTATTAGAGACTACAGGCCTATTGCTGGATGTACCACAGTGTACAAGATGATTTCTAAGATAATGACTAACAGACTGGGCAAGGTGCTAAAGGATATTATTCATGACAGTCAAGTAGCATTTGTTCCTGGATAAAGTATACATAATCATATCTTGCTTGCTTTTGAGCTGCTGAAGGATTACTCTAGGAAGGGAGTGACACCAAAATGTATGATCCAACTTGACCTGCATAAGGCCTATGACATGGTGGATTGGTCGGCCTTCAAATGTGTTCTTCAAGAGATTGGGTTACCTAAACAGTTTATAGACTGGATCATGTTGTCAACAACAACTGTGACATATATGTTCAATGTCAATGGTGATTATACTTATGTGATGGAGGCCAAGAGGGAGATTAGGCAAGGAGACCCCATATCTCCCTTACTCTTTGTAATCCTCATGGAATATATGAACAGAATTCTGGTGAGAATGTAAAGCAATCTGAATTTCAACCACCATAGAAAATGTGAGAGACTTGGTGTAACACCCTAAACCCCCGTGACAAATAATAACAAAATATCATAGTAAAATAACACATAATAAAGTAAAGGACTCTAAGCATTCCGACAACCCGGTGTTACAATCAGAGCAGACTCGACTCGATAACCCAAAAGAGAAGACTTCGTCTTCGCTAACTCCAACTCCACACTAAACCTGCGTATCTGCGCGTTACCCACGTGGAGGCAACATTCAAACAGAAGGGGTGAGATTCACAATCACATAAGAAATGCATAATATAAGTATGAAAAAACATAAAACATTACACAATATACCCTATCATCACACCACATCAGCACAACTAGCATTTCTAAATCATTACACCACAACAGCACAACTAGCACTTCCAATAAAACAGATAATCAACATACATAATGCAATGCAATGAGACCCACGACTCGACTCAATGCATGTGGTACCAATTTGACCTCTATTTCATGGTCACAATCCCCGTCGGGACGTCATATCGACCCCTGTTTCATGGTCACAATCCCCGTCGGGACGTCATAATAGTCGCTCACACCCCACATGGGCACACGACATTCGTGATCGCTCACACCCCACATGGGCACACGATCACCCGTAATCGCTCACACCCCACATGGGTAATCGATTACCTCAACAACGATTCTATGTTAAAGAATCTGAATAAGACGCTCACACCCCACCTGGGCACACGACTAGTCCCATACTTATGCAACATGTCATGCATACAATGACACCACACAACAACAACATATGATATAACGTATAATGATATTTACCTTAATCATCACACCACACAAGTGCTAGGCACCATGCAACAACAAGGCTGTAACAGCTCAACAACAACCTACCACAACGACTACATACAACAACAACTACATACAACAACAACCACATACAGCAACAACTACATACAACAACAGTCACATACAACAACAACTACATACAACAATAGCCACATACAACAGCTCAACAACAAAATACAACGACAACTACATGCATATGATTATTAATGCGTCAAATACATCACACTACAATTATACAACATGCAGTTAATACCTGCCAACTCATACAACAACAACGATCAACAACTACCACACGCATGCGCACTACCGAATCCATCAATTCGACTTACAACACAACAGCAACGACCATCCACGACTACAACACATACCACAACGACACAAAACCCAATTAATGCGTCAAATGGTTGTAATTCTGGTACTGAAATCAATTTTAACAAAAATTATATGAAACCAGCTTTCACATGCTTCGAACGGCGACTGAAACGGACCTACGGATCAAAAGATACGAATTTTAAAGTTTTAGAAAATTTGGTTCGTCTCAGCTCTGTTCGCTTGACGCTCGCCTGGCGACCATCTAGCGAATTTTCGCCTGGCGACCATCTGGAAGATTTTCACCTGGCGGATTTTCCTTTCGCCTGACGGATTCCCCTTTCGCCTCATGTTCGCCTGGCGGAGCAGTGGCGAATCTCCTTCTCCATACAAAATCCATAAACCCCTATTTTTCACCCTTCCTCGCCTCTCGATTCGCCTGGCAACCATCTGGCGGATTTTCGCCTGGCGACCATCTGGAGGATTTTTTCCTGGCGTATTTCCTTTTGCCTGGCGAATTTGGCAGGATTAGCAATCTTGCGATTGCAATTCTGCACGACTCAGACCTCAATTCTTCCACAATTTCACTCCCAATTCAGATAGTCACATACTAACATACAAACAAGTAGGAAATACAAAAATCACATTTCAACCGATAAATTTGTGCATTCTTCCCCTTATCAAAACTTCCGACACGCAAAACCCCAATCCCCAAATTAACACAAACAACACATAGGGATGATCCTAATGGTTTATCTACCCTCATACAAACATTATGCAACCCTTAGAGATTAAAGAACCCCACCCTTACCTTAGATGAAGATTCCTCCGAGGTCTCTAAGCTTTTGCTCTGCATCCGTTCCCTTTTCTCCTCTCTACAGAAATCGATCGATCTCCCAAAAATGATCCTCTTCCTCTTCTCGTTCTTCCTTATTCCAAATATGACCCTTGGACCCCAACTATACTTTTCCTTCTTTATCCTCACTAACCACCACAAAAAGACCACTTTGGCCTTCCTTTTATTTTTAAAATAATAATAATAATAATAATAATAATATATATATCATATAATAATATTATTATTACCAAAATATTATTAACACCTCACAACTTCTAAATACTCTCAGCAGCCCCTTAACATCATCAATCCTCCACAACTCAAGCCAGCAGGCATCAAAATATTCCATCAAAATCGCGAATATCTATAATAAAATTCAAATAAATATTCTGATTATTTTGGGGTGTTACAACTCTCCCCCACTTAGAATACTTTTGTCCTCGAAAATTTACTTCATGCGAGCAACTTCGGATACGACCCTCGCATCCTGCACTCTACTTCCACATCGTAAAAACAGCACTACGCATAACCGAACCACGTCTGGCTTATCAATAACAACAACAAGGTGTAATGTCTACACAATGCACTTGACAACCAACTCAAGACGCAACGAATAACCGAGTTACGAACCCACACGTTTACTCTTGAACCAGAGCACCACACAATCGTACCATTACCATAGGTAACACTCCCATAATTCCTCATCCCAAGAATTAGCTACTCGCACTCGGACCACCACCATAGGAAACGAGGCAACGACAAAGCTAAGAACATAAAGTTCCACGACACAACGTCATCCTAACCATTTCAACATAACCGGTACACCACCCTCGTGGTCACACAATCATCAAAACAACAATTCTACGATTCAACAATTGAGCATATAACTAGTAGTACATGATTAATATTGTAACCGTTCACCACATCACTTCCATTCCTGCAGATCATAACGTCCAACCTCTGAACTCTTACAAGTCACACACGCATACACGAACTATGCTACGTCACGCTTCTGCTGCGCACTCTGATTACTCGCAACTATCACATCCACCAATTTTTCATCTAACCTCTGACTCTCTCTAATATTCACCAGGAAGTCATCATTCACCGTCTATATTCCCAACCTCTCCCTCTACTGCGCCAGTTCACACACCAGATATAAGTCTCTGGACTGCTACTCCATTCCAATTCTCTGACCAAGCAGGTGTTCTACACTCTTGTGACTACTAAACACTTCGAATCCAGGTTCATTGAGATAATAGCTCCGGATCCTCAACACAACACAATCGCCGCCAATCCCAAATCTTGAACAGGATAGACCCTTTCATGAATTCTCATATGTTGTAAAGCATCAGCTTCGGCTTCACCACCTTACATTAGTACATTGCCTAAACTCATCACAACCACATCCCAGTATCCCACCAATGGTTTATTAGGATCAGGTAGAACCAAAACTGGAGTCATAGTCAACTTCTACCTCAGCTCTCTAAACTTTCCTCTCAACGAACATTCCTCAAACAAAATATTTACCCTTTGCAAGTCAACCGAGATAAAATGCTAACTTGGAATAGTCTTCCATAACCTACTATAATCACTTATTGGGTCCAAAATCCTCTAATCTCTTTAACCAACTTCGGAGCTTCCTCCTTGTAGAATTGCCTCTACTTGGATGGATCCACGACAACACCATTATCTGAAATAACATAACCAAGAAAACACATCCTTATCAACCAAAAATCACGCTTTGATAACTTAGCATAAACTTTATCCCTCTTCAATACTGGTAACTCAATCTTCAAATACTCTGCGTGTTCTTCTTCTGATTTTATAATAGACCAGAATACCCCAACGAACACCACTTCGAACTGATTCGACTAAGTACGGAAGATATGATTCGTAATTCCCACACACACACGAACGCATTACAAGCACCGAACAACACCATCCTATACTGTAATACTCCAACCGAGTTCCAAAGATTCCAAGTCATATATTCTTGAAAGTGGACACTTATCCTTAAGCACTTTGGAGAATTATCAATCGGCATAGAACAAACTTATCCACGTGAGTGCCTACTCATCAAACAGTACATAATCTCTTTCATGTCCATCAATAGAATAACCTCTCCATCCACAAACAACCGCTAGTATGGGTCCAACACTCTCCAACGATAGAGATGCAAGAGTACTACTACTACAACCATAACATACACAACATTCAAAATTCATCCTGAGTTCGATACAATTTATCCGAAATAGCTTGACCACTCTGGTTCTGATTACCACATTCCATATAAATTCTTCTTACGGGGTTTCGACCCACTCTATGTTTCTATTAACACAAAATCTCAACCCATCACAAACATAATACCATCAAGGAACTTCAAATCATCTGTGATTCGTCACAATTCAAACTCAAGCTATCTAGAATACAACTGTGGTTTCCATACTACTCAACGATTAGCACACAACTTCATGCTACTATCCATTTCTCTACTAACAACACTGAAGCTCTCCAAGGCGACACCCTCGGTCTCACAAATCCTCTTTCTAATAAATCTTTCACTTACTTAGCAGGTATAACCTTAACTTTTCACTTCCGTTAAAGTTAAGTCCACTCTTTACTCTCTAAAAGCAACCATCCACAATACCAGATCACTCCCTCTTAGAGGCACCCCAACTTGGCCGACATACAAAACCTCAAATCTGTCTCATCTTCAGATACATCTGAATCTGCATTGGCCCATCAAAACCATTGGTAAGCACTTTGCTTTACTCCGACCATTCACTGAACACACTATCTAAGCTGACAAGATATGTTTATTTCATCCCGTATGATCCCGTCTACTATCAACAAGAGATTGTGGGTGATCAGTTCCTCAATTTGTCAATAAACAGCTGACAATCATGATGAAGGCATAGACCATCCTTACCAAATTATGATAGTGTTCCTTGCATTTTGTGCACAAACCATCTAAGGCACAATCCTTAGTTAACACAAGCATTCCCTCTATATTTCCTTCTGTTTTAGAAACAACACACTCTCACAGCTCCTACATTCTTGATGTCAGCAGCACACTGCCCTACTCCTCCAACTATTGATAAACACAAGGTTTAGCTCCTACCAACGCATCCCAAAATAATATCCTTTTGTTCCAACTGAAGACAAACAGCGCCCATCCTTAGGAAACACGTCGTGATACTCCACCCATCACTGACTAACCTCTAGCCAAAACATTGCCTTCCCCCCTCACAAGGAGGCAACAGGTGAATAATCCAAAACTGCACTTCCTCATGTAGTGACATGATATCCGATCTTTCCAACAACAGAACAACATTGTCCCACTCAACAATTGCACTCTTGCCACCAACGACACACTAAGCCAACACTCCACACCCGAAGCATCTCAGAGAAATACAAGCTTCTCCCCCACTTGTCTCATTCTCACTCTGCAGACAAGGGATTAGAACCCAAGAAAGTACGAATAGTGTTTCATACACATATCAGTACTAAGGACAACAACATCGACAGTATTCCACTGTCACACAACAACGACTCGACAACTTGGCCGGACAGACCGACCTGCTCTGATACCACTTTGTAACACCCTAAACCCCCGCGACAAATAATAACAAAATATCAGAGTAAAATAACACATAATAAAGTAAAGAACTCTAAGCGTTCCGACAACCTGGTGTTACAATCAGAGCAGACTCGATTTGATAACCCATAAGAGAAGACTTCGTCTTCGCTAACTCCAACTCCACACTAAACCTGCGTATCTGCACGTTACCCACATGGAGGCAACATTCAAACTGAAAGGGTGAGATTCTCACAATCACATAAGAAATGCATAATATAAGTATGAAAGAACATAAAACATTACACAATCTACCCAATCATCACACCACATCAGCACAACTAGCATTTCCAAATCATTACACCACAACAACACAACTAGCACTTCTAACAAAACAGATAATCAACATACATAATGCAATGCAATGAGACCCACGAATCGACTCAATGCATGTGGTACCAATTCGACCCCTGTTTCATGGTCATAATCCACGTCGGGACGTCATATCGACCCTTGTTTCATGGTCGCAATCCCTGTCGTGACGTCATATCGACCCCTGTTTCATGGTCACAATCCCCGTTGGGACGTCATAATAGTCGCTCACACCCCACATGGGCACACAATATTCGTGATCGCTCACACCCCACATGGGCACACAATCACCCATAATCGCTCACACCCCACATGGGCACACGATTACCTCAACAACGATTCTATGTTAAAGAATCCAGATAAGACGCTCACACCCCACCTGGGCACACGGCTTATCCCATACTTATGCAACATGCCATGCATACAAGACACCACACAACAACAACATATGATATAGCGTATAATGATATTTACCTTAATCATCATACCACACAAGTGCTAGGCACCATGCAACAACAAGGCTTTAATAGCTCAACAACAACATACCACAATGACTACATACAACAACAAATACATACAACAACAGCCACATACAGCAACAACTACATACAACAACAGCCACATACAACAACAACTACATACAACATCTGCCACATACAACAACAACTACATACAACAGCTCAACAACAAAATACAACAACAACTACATGCATATGATTATTAATGCGTCAAATACATCACACTACAATTATACAACATGTAGTTAATACCTACCAACTCATACAACAACAATAAGCAACAAATACCACACGCATGCACACTACCGAATCCATCAATTCGACTTACAACACAACAACAACGACCATCCACGACTACAATACATACCACAACGACACAAAACCCAATTAACGTGTCAAATGGTTGGAATTCTGGTACTAAAATTAATTTTAACAAAAAGTATATGAAACCAGCTTTCCAACGCTTCGAACGGCAACTGAAACGGACCTACGGATCAAAAGATACGAATTTTTAAAGTTTAGAAATTTTGGTTCGTCTCAGCTCTGTTCGCTTGACGCTTGACTGGCGAAAATCTGGAGAATTTTCGCCCGGCGACCATCTGGCAGATTTTCGCTTAGCGGATTTTCCTTTCGCCTGGCGGATTCCCCTTTCGCCTCATGTTCGCCTAGTGGAGCAGTGGCGAATCTCCTTCTCCATACAAAATCCATAAACCCCTATTTTTCACCCTTCGCTCGCCTCTCGATTCGCCTGGCGACTATCTGGCGGATTTTCTCCTGGCGACCATCTGACGGATTTTTGCCTGGTGGATTTCCTTTTGCCTAGCGAATTTGGCAGGATCAGCAATCATCCGATTGCGATTCTGCACGACTCAGACCTCAATTCTTCCCCAATTTCATTCCCAATTCAGTCCAAAAACACACATATAGTCACATACTAACATACAAACAAGTAGGAAATACAGAAATCACATTTCAACTAATAAATTTGTGCATTCTTCCCTTTATCAAAACTTCCGACACGGAAAACCCCAATCCCCAAATTATCTACCCTCATACAAACATTATACAACCCTTAGAGATTAAAGAACCCCACCCTTACCTTAGATGAAGATTCCTCCGAGGTCTCTAAGCTTTTGCTCTGCATCCGTTCCCTTTTCTCCTCTCTGCAGAAATCGATCGATCTCCCAGAAATAATCCTCTTCCTCTTCTCATTCTTCCTTATTCCAAATATGACCCTTGGACCCCAACTATACTTTTCCTTCTTTATCCTCACTAACCACCACAAAAGGACCACTTGCCCTTCCTTTTATTTTTAAAATAATAATAATAGAAATAATAATAATAATAATAATAATAATATATCATATAATCATATTATTATTACCAAAATATTATTAACACCTCACAACTTCTAAATACTCTCAGCAGCCCCTTAACATCATCAATACTCCACAACCCAAGCCAGCAGACATCAAAATATTCCATCAAAATCGCGAATATCTATAATAAAATTCAAATAAATATTCCGATTATTTTGGGGCGTTACACTTGGTATAACACATTTAGCTTTTGCAGAGTATGTGTTATTGTTTAGCAAAGGTGACTATCATTCAATTGAGTTAATCCTAGCAGCTTTCAAGTATTTTACTGATTCAACAGGACTAAGTGTGAATCCCAAAAAGTGCAAATTATTCTGTAGTGGAATGGATGATAGTGTTGTACTACAGGTGAAGCATGAAACTGGCTTTGGAGAAGGGCAACTCCGTGTCAGGTACTTAGGTATCCCTCTAACCTACAAAAGGCTAAACATTGTCCATTACTTACCTTTGATTGATAGAATAACTTGCAGAATCAGGCGTTGGACAACAAAATTGTTAAGCACAGCTGGAAGGATTCAACTAGTCAGAGGCATCATCAATGCTATGGCCCAATATTGGATGATGTGCTTCCCTTTCCCTAAAGGTGTGATTCACAAAATCAACTCTATCTGTAGATCCTTTATATGGTCTAGCAAGGAAAGTAGCAAAAAGGCCCCTGTTTCCTGGAGCAAGATGTGCAGCTCCATAAACCAAAGTGGGCTGAACATGACAAATTTGGAGATATGGAATAATTTGGCCATGATGAAGTGTCTCTAGAACATTAGTATGAAACTGGACAATTTATGGGTGAAATGGGTGCATGCTTACTATCTTAGAGGCAAGGATGTTATGGCAGTCACACATAAAACCACCAATTATTGGATTATGTCAGCAATATTGGATAAGAGAAAGGATATTCAAAACTACCACCAATCATGGGATGACATGAAGTTGAAACATAAATTCTCTATTAAAAGGTTGTATGATGAATATATGGATCAACAAGCGAAAGTTGAGTGGAATCACTTGATCCAGAGAAATTATGCAAGGCCTAGGGCTATGTTTTATTTGTGGTTGGCTTGTAGAGGAAGGCTAGCTAACAAGGCTCGACAGAAAAGGTTCAACATGTGTCAAGATGACACGTGCAACCTATGTCAGCAGGGACTTGAGACAATTGATCACTTATTGTTTGGGTGTAGAGTAACAAAAGCTATTTGGAGCAAAGTCATCACTTGGTTGGAAATGAATCATGATCCTCTCCTATGGAAGGATGAACTGAACTGGCTACTTGTGAATACTAGAGGCAATGGTTTTAAATGTGGCATCTTGAAGATAGCTATTGCAGAGACGTTGTATGGAGTTTGGGAGCATAGAAACTCTACAATCTTTGGCACTGCTAATGATCAAAGCAAAATCGTTAGAACCATAATAGACAATACTCTTTATAGGGGGTGGATGAGACACAAATATAGAAAATATCTAGCTAGGCTCATGATGTAAGCTTGGCTTTATAGGTTTGTTTTTATTGTTACTTGGTTTGGGTTTCTTGATGTACATAACTCTTATATTTTTGGAATATATATTCTTTTATTTCAAAAAAAAATTACGTTGCTTCTTCTGATGCTGAGACCTTTAGCTTCTGAGACTACGCCAGACATCACTTACTAAGTGTTCTTCAGATTCTGCCACTAGAAGCTAGCAATTTAACAACTCTCAAAGTGTGCTTAATGTAGAACAGATTCTGACAATAATATTTACAAGTATTAGTACCTGCCCACATGTAACACACATCAAATAAACCATTGTTCTTTCAATACTTTGTTATCATCAAAACCCAAGGAAAATATGTCATGAACAAATCTTGTTCTAACACATGTGTGCGTGGTAACCCTACATAGGTAGGGGATACTCAGAGGTCTTAGTAGTTTTATAATAGTTAGGGCTTTCGAGCGGCGGCGAGAAGCCTGTATAGTGGTGATATAGTGTTTTCGGTGGCAAGAGAAACTAGCTCACGTGAGGTGAGAGGTTCTGTGATATGCATAATGCTTGTTTAGTTATTATCTATCCCTTTCCCTTTAGAATAGAATTATTTATAGAGGACATTAGACCTAGGAATTCCTAAGGAATGATAATCGTCCACAAGTCAATGGTGGACCGTTGAATCCTTACTTTCTAGAAGGACGGAGATTAGCTATTGACTCTGACTTCTTTATGCCAAAGAAACGTCGTTCTCCATGTTTCCCCTAACTAGGCGATTAAGGGAGGGAAATTCACATAAGGGGGCAATATATGGCTCTCCCCCCCCCCCTGAGGGCTACAATCCTCCCGCATTTGCTAACCCTTTTACAAATATAACACTACAAAGTTTATTTCATCTCATACATTAAAACCACTAAATGTAGGAGAAAATACAAAGAAAAATATTAAAAGGACAAATAACATAAAAAATTTAGTTTAGATTGTACCCAAAATAAGATCCTTAACATTGATATCCTAGGAAAGTCAAAGTAATGATTGTTTTAATGTTTGAGATTTGAATTTTCACAATGTAGTGATTGTCTTTTATGAAAGTATACTTTCAAATTTTTTTTGAAGTATATTGTTTGACTATTTTTTTTCTCAAAATGAGGGTATGACTTACTTACGAAGGGATTTAGTATATATGACGTGCGTCCGCAAATGCATTTCTAGATTTAAGGAACATTTTTTGGGTTTTCATAAGGTGACTCTCCACCATTAAGGATGTGAAGTAAGAGCATTTAACCTGGCACCCCCATTTAAACCTGGCATCCCCGCAAACTTAATGAATTGACTATATTAACCTTGCAAAATTTTCAATGATTTTTCAAAATCCACTCAGAATTTGCGCACCGGAAATTTCACACTTTTACCGAAAATCTTGTAAAAAGTACGGTTTTTTTTTTTAGAATTTCAAAATTTTCGGGACAAGCCTTTATATTTTTTACAGGGAATTTCAGAAATTCCAATATTTTTACATGCAATTGAGTCAGAAATTTCAAAATTCCCAGTATTTATTCATAGATGGTACCAAAAATTTCTGAATTTCCGGTAGTTCAAAAAAGTTGGAATTTTACCAGAAATTTCAAAATTGGTGGTAACTCATTGATTTTTTTTTTTTTTGCGTTTTTTCATTTTGAAGTGAAGTCCATGGGAAAGGATGGAACCATTGCAGAAAGGACCACATTTAGAGCGGAAGACCAGGCTAGGGCTGCTGAGGCAGTCTTCCCATCTACTGGATGAACGAGTAGTTCCAACCGGTTTACACCAGAAATGATTGGCTGAGCAAGTGCAGTTTCTCACACCCTAAAACACATGACGCCGAGCAGTGAGATTAGACGATCATCCCAAAGATGATGTTGAGATTGTTCATGCTCAAGAGGTGCAGGTTTAGGTTGTTCATGACTTAGTGGTCGAGACATATGTGATACCTGCTGCTGATGAGGTTGCTAATGAGGTGGCTGAGACAAATGCCCCTGTTGCCTGATGAGGTGGCTGCCACATATCTTGTCCCTACTACTACTACTACTACTATTAATACAAAGGTTACGCTTCTTGCTTCGATGGAGCCATTTGTGCACACTGATGGAGAGTTCCTGGGAGGACCCAGTGACCGATCGATGCTTACTGAGTATGTTGACCACGTGACATACCAATTATGGTAGGAAGAGGTATATATATATATATATATATATATTATGTTTAAATTTAATTTATTTATTATTTTTCCATGATGTGTTAAAGGCTAACGGATAATTTTTTTTAACTTTGTTTGTTACAAGACCGTCTCCCGCTGAAGGTGACATCCCACAAGTCAAAGATGAAGAGCATCCCTAAGAGTCTGATGCCTGAGTATGTCAGGCGAATTGTACATGATTTTGGTCTCCTATCATTTACCGACTGCTCACTCACCATGCTTGATGCTTCACTTATGATTGCTTTTTTTTGGCGATGACAAAAGGAGAGGTATTCCTTTCATCTTCCATTTAGGGACATGACTATCACTTTGGATGATGTCTCCTCCTTGTTCCATCTCTCCATCGTCGATATATTCTTCACCGCTCCTGTTATTAGCCAGAAGCTTGCATGTATGGTGGTTATACGAGATTTGGGAGTCACTGAGGAGGTCATGCTAAATGATTTTAATTTTAACAAGGGAGCTCACCTTCATATGTCTTGAGTTCAAGATAGGTACGACGAGCTTGTGGAGGCATAGATGTATGAGGCTTCCGCTAGGGTGTACATGCTACATCCAATAGCATGTATTATCTTTGAGGATAAGTCTCATGTTTATACTAACGCTCGGTATAATTGGGTGTTCAGTAGCATTGACGATACCAATTGGGCTTATGGGTTCACTGCATTGACCATCCTATATGCATCACTTGAAGTTGTGACTGATTTTGAGACTAGATAGCTTGTTGGTTATTCGAGTATATTCCAAGTATACTTGAAATTATTATTTGTAGTTTAGTTCTTATTTAATTGTTACGAATAACATTTCTTAATTATTATTTGTTGTATATGTGTTCTTCTATCAGTGTTGAATATATGAGCATTTCCCCACCATCTGTGATAGGAGGGTGCAACATACCCCTACTGGCGCCCCACAAGTGAGGAGATGGAAGGCCATGCAAGCACATCCAGGTGGTGTTGCAGAGTACATGAGGAGGCTTGATGCGCTAAAAGTAGATGATGTCATCTGGACACCATACACAGGTCACAGAGTCCACCGTGATTTTGATGAGTCTTCTTTATTTTTTGGTTATATGCGGTGGGATAGCTTAGTTGCTAGACATTATCCTGAGAGGTGTCTGCGACAATATGGTTATGTTTAGGGCATCCCACAACAAGTTTTAGATGTTCTAGCTGCGGGCAATGACACATTATTTCAGAGTAACATTATCTGCTCTGCTTGTACCATTATAGATAGCGCATTGAGGGTTCAACACGACTCAGAGTGTGAGGATGGTTATCTGGAGTGGTAACTCGCATCATCCCACCTGTTGAGCATACAGATGGTGTTGTGCCTTCTGATGTTGGGGTACTTGCTGATGACGTGCCGTCGCCGCCACTCCACCTGATGTCGATGATCAGCAGCGCCTACAGATGAACGCTTTTATTATGGATAACCTCGTGGGTTTGATAAACCCAGATGGTGAGGCTTTTACCTGATTATCGCGGGTAGCATACATACGTGGGGACCTATTTAGTTATTTGATTTTGCAGTTGTATTATTTGTATATTTTGTGACTCTGACTACTTAGAACCGTATCTTTTATTACACAATATTTTGTCGATAACATGTTTCAAAGATGAACACAACTTAAGACATTACAACTAACATAAATAAACAATAAGGAAACATGAAAACTTAAAAACTACCCGATGATTCTAGACATTTCAAAATCGTAATTATGTCATCGATATATCTTGAAATCTTCGTATCTAACTCGATCAATCCCTTAATTAGCCTACAGTGAAATGATCTCCATATAACCGTTAAATTTTCACCGGTCTTCAACTCAATAAGATTGTATTTCACCCTTCCATCAGTATCAATCCAATCTTCATAAAACTCGATCTTTTTCACCTTTTTGTTATCAGTATCAAACAATAACTCATTCAACTTAGAGTCAAGACGGCGAGAGATATGGTGTTATCCGAAAGTCGAAACTCTATAGGAGGTGCAACTCTGTTGAAGTATACTTCTGCCTTAATCAAAAATTGAGGAAGAGTCATTTTGAGATGTTTTTCTCAACAATAGATGACCCTTATTTACACAACTTTGAATTCATTCTTAACCACACAAAATGGTCGGTGTAATCACAATCGTACAAAGTTGTCAGCAAAATCCTAACCGTTAGAAATCTTATAAACTTGAATTACCGAAAATTTTACATTGATTGAAATTCCCAGTATAACATGATTTTTTTTTTTTTAAAATACCGATAAAATTTCAAACGTACCGGAAATATTTGAAAATTCCAATATTAGTTCATACCAAAAAATTATGAATATACTATCGAAAATTTTGATTGTAACCAAAAAAAAATTGAAATTACCTTCCAAAAGTTTTATAGGCACATTTGAATCCAATTTTGAACCGAAACACTTTTAAAATTATGAAATAGGGATACCGGATATAAAAGAAGGGGTTGACACGATAAATCCTCGAGAAATAATGACCTATTTAACACATTTTCGGCCCATATTGTAACGGGTTTCATAAGTGGCCCAACGTAACATGCACTCTCTAAATATTTTATCTTAAAAAAGTTTATCTAAAAAAAGTCATTAAACTTGTATTAAGAGATGCACTCATACACAAAATTACCACTATGAAATAGTATTAAAAAGTCATTAAATTTTATTGCTATTCATATGTCACTTGACATCCTAAGTATCATTATTGTTTTTATAGTCAACACTCAAATTTTAACCTCATAAAACACACATACAGACAGATACACACACAAGCACTGATCTAACTAAAATGAAAGCTAGCTTTAAACTCACAAAATTATTTTTTAAAAGAATAAATAATATATATAATTTTAAAATATGTTTGATAAAAATTTAACTTTTGTAAATTAAAATAAATTTCAAATTTAACTTTGAAATTGGGTTAGTCCAATTGCCACAACTAACAAATCCTGAAAAATTTATCTTATACCCCAATAATTATACCTTCTTACCCCTATAATTTACACACTTTGATTAACCACTGTACAAATACTTTAAGTTTAGAAATTTGTCATTTTTCCCTCTTTTCATTTCAAGACATCAGGTCCATATAAAAAAAGTTGAATAAATTTGCGGAAATTTGCGAAGTTTTAGAAGAAAGTTATTTGACCTACTAATTCTTCTGAAAGTTGTGTCTTCAAGTTATCTATTTAAAAAAAAAAAAAACACTCGAAGATATTGCACTAAAGTTATCCGATTCACATAAAAACACTATGAAATTTT
This sequence comes from Lathyrus tuberosus, assembly GCA_022829125.1. Classification (NCBI taxonomy): domain Eukaryota; kingdom Viridiplantae; phylum Streptophyta; class Magnoliopsida; order Fabales; family Fabaceae; genus Lathyrus; species Lathyrus tuberosus. The sequence continues at coordinate 1,675,512 of JALAZF010000422.1, forward strand.
GCATGCAAGTTATCTGATCCACACAAATATATTTGAAAGACTTACAAGTAAGTTATTCATTCTTATTTACAAAATTTTAAGTCATCGAAAAAACTGAACAAAAGACATTTGGTCTACATATATCCCTTCACCAGATGTCTTTTTGGCCATGTTGTTAAGGAATACTTTTTTTCTTTCAAAGTGTAAAATTGTTTTTTGGACTAGTGTTGCGGCGCTGAGGACGTGACAGTAAAATTATTCCTCGTGGAGGCGTAGGACGAAGAACTCAAGTGGTGAAAAATGTACTAGAAGAGCAGGTAGGTGAAGATGTTGAGAGACTACTCAGTTTTATAGAGTGTCGTGCGTCATGTCTCTTCTCATATGGTATGAGTATCATGTTGCTTGTCATTTATGGTATGAAGAGGTAAATAAATCTTAAGGACTTTATATTGAATAATCTTTACCTTTAATTATTACTTATATTTATAATTTATAATTTATATTGTTTTTAGGAGAAATTTTCGAAGAAAGAACCAAAGGTAGCAAGGCATGAAAATAAGATGTTATAATGGGTTCCACTATGTCACCCACCAGTGATTCAGGCTTGGTTGGATGACTCTGATCTATCTTTACTCTGGAAAATCAATTTGAGTATGATTGACCAAAACCTAGTATCAACATTCATAGAGAGAGCGCATCCAGAGACAACGTCTTTTCACATGCTATTTGGTGAGATAACCATTACTTTAGATGATGTTTCTTGTCTACTTTACCTTGCAATCAGGGGTGATTTATGGGACCCCCACCGGGTATCACTGAAGAAGGTGATGTTGCTCATATTGTTCACCTGTTTGGAGTGACCATAGAGGAGGCAACACGAGAGGTCCGTGTCTGTAAGGGTCCATATTATAAGCTAGAGTAGATGAACACTTTATTGGTGCATCATTGAGCTAATGAATGATTCGACTGTGCTGCTAAAGCCTATATGATGATGCTGGTTGGTTACATTATTTTTGCCGACAATTTGTTGTACAAATATTTAGGAGATGCTTATATGTTTACCTACAAGCAACTCGACGAATATGCCATTCAACTACAAATATTTATTCATTTGTTTTAATTTATAATATTCTTGTTGTAATAATGTTGTATTCACAAGTATTTACCAATGTTTAGCAAGAGAAGAAAGTCTCGTATTGTAACTAGCGGTAGTGAACTTCCCCTTAAGTTTTGATTCTAAAAAAACCTACACTTATGTAATTAATCGCTACCAAGTAGGTTATCATTTCTTAGCGTAATTTATCGTTAATTCTTCTTGGTAGCGATTAATTACATAAGTGTAGGTTTTGTTAGAATCATAACGTATTTCTGTTTTAGTGCTGATTAAAATTTGCAGACAGTGGTGTTAAAATTCTATAGAAATTAAATTTCGCAAAGAACACTTCTCGTGAAACTTTGCAATTTATCAATTCAATATAGTTTGTAACGTTTTGTTATTGTTTTTGAACAATCTAAAGATAATTGTCAATTGTAGTATAATTGCATTTGTGTTTTCCTCCAAGATAACCATAACATCTCTATTTTCGCAAATCAATTTTTGCAACACAAACTCTGAATTTTATTTTGAAAACCTTGAGAAACAATTTTTAAAATCAGTCAAATTTTTTTAAAGGATCTAGTTTCCCCCTCTAGACCGTTTATTTACTCCATATTTTTACCCAACAATAATCAAATAAATCAATGTCTTCCGGCGAAAAAAAACATAATAAAATTACATAAAAGAATACTCAACGATAATTTTCATTATGTTTAAATTAATCCGGTGAGGGAGAATCATTATCGGATAATTTTTCAAGATAATCAAGAATCTTAAATTTAAGAAGTCCAATAAATAATATAAATTAACACCAATTTAATGGAAATAAATTGAATTGCCAAAATCATGCCGTATGACATGAACATATTAATAACAAAGTTTACACTCCAATCTATCCAAAAAAAAAGTATTTTGACCTTTATTAAATGATACAAACCATTCCCAACATACCACTTTTATAGGTTATTGTATGTTTAGGTAATCATTTCTAAGTGTAGTTTAACGTTAATTCTTCTTGGTAGCGATTAATTATATACGTTTAGGTTTTGTTAGAATCAGAACCTATTTGTGTTTTAGTGTTGATTAAAATTTGCAGACTGTAGTGTTAGAATCCTATTGTTTTTAAACAATCTAAAGATAATTGTCAATTGTAGTATAATTGCATTTGTGTTTCCCTCCAAGATAAGCATAACGTTTCTATTTTCGCAAACCACTTTCTGCAACAAAAACTTTGAATTTCATTTTGAAAACCTTGAGAAACAATTTTGAAAATCAGTCAATTTTTTTTAAAGGGTCTATTAACCCCCCCCCCCCCCCCCCCCCCCCCCTCTCTAGACCGTTTATTTACCCCATATTCTCACCCAATAAAAATCAAGTAAACCTATGTCTTCCAGCAAAAAAGAACATAATAAAATTACATAAAAGAATATTCTGCGATGATTTTTATTGTGTTTAACTTATCTATGTAGTAACGGTAATTGCAACCAGAATCTAGTTATTAAGGATTCATCCGGTGAGGAAGAATCATTGTCAGATGGTTTTTCAAGATAATCAAGAATATTAAATTGAAGAAGTTCAATAAATAATATATAAATTGACAACATCTAAATGGAAATAAATTGAATTGCCAATTTAATGATGAAAATCCTAAATCCTAAACCCTTATATATTGTTGTGTTGTTCTGATGATGATGAAAATGATGAAACTCCATATTTTATGTGTTGATGTGATGATAATGAAAATAAGGAGTTGTTAACAAATATTGGTTTATATGTTGTTGTGATGATGATGAAAATGATGAAACTCCATAATTTATGTGTTGTGTTGTGTTGTTGCGATGAAAATGAGGAGTTGCAAACACTTGTTAATGCATTTTTTTTAGTATAAGCTGGTATTCCTCGAGTCGGGGAGGACTATATAGGCGACAATACTCTCCCTCAAAATATTTAACAATACTACATGTCTAGTGCCGAGTCCGAGCCTAAGACCTCTGATTAAGATGAAAGACACTCTTACCATCTCAAACAAGTGCTATTGGATACTTGTTTATGTATTTAAGATGATAATAATTTAACAATAGAATTAAACGACCAAGTAGTTGATTATCTCGCCTTAGACATTCCAAGATTAACAATAGAATAAAATGACCAAGTGTTTGAATCTCGGTGGTGGTAATTTTTTTTTACAAAGACAAAATAGCCATTAACACAAGATTAAAAAATACATCGATTATTATCTTTTTTTTAGTTAATTTTATATATATATATATATATATATATATATATATATATATATATATATATATATATATATATAAAAGAGATTTTTTTCTTCATTTAAAAAACATCAATTTTCTAAATAAAAACTCTCTTACATCTTTCCACATTTCATTCCTTTATAAAGACAATATTTTGAATCCTAAAGTATTTTTTTTTCTGCACCTTACATTTTATTCAAAATCTCTAATGTACTTCTGAGTTTGTTGTGTTGTTTCATGACAGATATATGCTTCTAACATTTTTTTCTTAGGATTGTGAGTTTAGCATTGACAAACTATTTCCTACATTTTTTATTGACCTTTTTAATTTATACTAATATTAATCTTTTTATTAATTAATTTTGTCACATTACATTGAAGTACTTAACCAACAAGTTACTGTGTTGGTTGTGTCACACACTACAAGAATTTTGTTGATTTGCGACACTTGGATTGCGACCGTTATATAAAAACTGTCCTTATTTAACATTTGCAACACTTACCATGACGGTTATAAACAACCGCCTCAAATAATTTTTAGGGTTAATAGTCATTTACCCCCCTGCAATATAGGTGAATTTTGATTTACCCCATTTTAAAAAAAGTTTTTTAGATTACTCCTCTGAAATTTTAAAATTCTAAGTCTTTTGGCCCCCAGGTAGAAAAATTACCCCCATGTAAAAAAAAATTATTTATTTACCCCCCTGGTTTTTACACGCTTAGGGGGTACCCCAAAATTTCAGGGGGGTAATTCAAAATTATTCTTTTAAAGTGGGTAAATCAAAACTTGCCTATATTGTAGAGGGGAGGTAGATGGAGGGGACCAGAATCCTTCCTGACTCACTTTTTGCTTCCCCCCGATTTGGGGGGATTTGGAGGGGAGGGGAGGTGTTTCACTTTAATCATAATTATATTTACATATTTACCCTTATTATTTGTTTAAATATAAATTTAATTTATTAAAATATTAAATGTTATATTTTGAACAAATTTTAAATTCCTTTTATATTTTTTATATATTCTTCTTATTATTATTATATGTGTTTAAATACTTTTATTTTATTTATTATATTTTATTGTTACTTTTTAATTATTTTAATGTTTTTATATTATAATAATTTTTATTAGATTTTATTATATTTGATAATCTTCTTAAAATTATATATTATAATCGTTATAATTTTTATAAAAAATTTCACGATGCTCTCTGATTGAATACTTTATATTTTGTCAATGAATTTGTATTTGAATTATAAATGATAAATATCATGAGTCTTATGATAAAATAAGAAGGATAAAATTGTAAATTAGTTTTAAAATATCTCCCCTCCCCTTGTGAACCAAACATATTTGTAAACAAAATGTCTCCCCTCCCCTCCCCTTTCGTATTTTTAACCAAACATATATATATTTAAAATCCCTCCCCTCCCTTCCCTTTCCCTCCCCTCCCCTTGATAAAAATCCCTCCCCTCCCCTCCCCTCGATTCAACCAAACAGACCCTAAATGTGAATAGTATTCCAATTCTCGAGGTGTTGCAAGAGGAAATTGACGCTACTGAATCAAAATTTGATGCGCTTTCGACTTCGGACGAAACTCATTCATCCATATAACCAATCGGTACTTTTGATTCATTGGCTGATTTAGTTCAAGTGTCAAAGGATTTCCTTCCCTAAAATTGGAAAACCCTTGACATGATAGTTCTTGTCATCTCAAATCTCAGATTTGAAAAACCTTAGTCTTCTATCACATCTCACCCTTGTTTTGATTTTGATTTTGATTTTCCGCTCACTACATTTTCAATTTAAATTTCGATTTGTTGTTCACTACAATTCCAAGTTTCATTTTCGATTTTGATTTGAATTTTGTTTTGATTTGGTGCACACTACATTTCCAAGTTTTGATTTTGATTTCAATATTAGTTTTGATTTTGATTTACAACTCAGTATATTTTCAGGTTTCAATTTTAATTTGAAGGTATTTCAATTTCTAGGGTTTAATTTCAACATGATGAACAAGACGACAACTTTTTTCACTCATCATTGGCTCCAATAAACTCTAAGCAGACATCTCTCTCTTTCGACCATTTTCATTTCGGTTTTCACTCACCAGATTCACGCTGCCACGCCACCGTTCAACCACTGCAACTGCAACTGCGCTTCCTCCGATTCTCAAGATTCTCTTCCTTACTTGAACGGAAGTGTTGCAAAAATGATGGAGATTAGTCTTTCTCCCACGCCGGTTGTGTTGGCGAATCTTCGAAGTGGTTATTTTATGATTGAGGAGCTTATTCCCGAGATTACGGTACATACGCTTAGTTATTTGGATTATCCGAGTTTGTGTCAGTTTTCGATGACTAATTCTTTGATGCGGAAGTCTGCTGATATTGATAATGCCTGGAAAAGCCCTCTATCACAAGGTGAATAATTCATTGCTCGTCATGTTATTTTTTGCCCTTTCCAATTCCTAGGTTTAGAACAATTGCTGTTAGAAAAATATTTGAGCTTAAATACTTGTAAATCCTAGAATGTCCAATGAGGATGTTTGAGAATATGAAGAAACAGGGTGTGGTTAAACCTTTTGTGATGGGGTGAAGAGGGATAATTGACTCCTATGGGCTTCAATTTGACTCCTGTATTATCATGTTTTCAAATTGTTATTGCCCTTAAAATGTGGGGTGTAGGTTGTAGAGGAAAGTGGATTTGTGTGGCGCTGTTTCTTGGTTGTTCCCTTGTGGATAACTATGTAAATAATTCAAACGTCAACGACTGTTATGTTTAGTATCTTGCTTAAACTACTAGTTTTTATGAGTCAAAAAAGTCATTGAAATTGAATGAGTACTGGTGAAATACAGAGTAGTCAATAGCTGTAAATACTGGTGCTATCCCACTATAGTGGAGCGGAGCGGAGGCCGACCGCTATGGGAATAGCCTTAGCGATGCAGAACACTATACAGCTGCCATAGGGTAATTAGCGGGATAAAAGAGCAGAGCAGTTCTCGGGCCAGAGTATTTTCTGGCCCACCATTCTTTTCCCCTATAAAAAACTGAAATTACACCTTAAATTTACAATGTTTTAAGGGTAATTTTGGGTTTCTCAATCAAATTTGAGTTGAGACTCAACCTTAACCTTCCTGCACTTCAAGAGTCATGTTTGTTTTGATTTATGAATATTTTCTAAGTTGAGTTATTTGTTTAATTTTGAAGATTGTACGCACTAAGGAGACATCTCCGCAAGGAGGCTGATTACACTAAGGAGGCTACTAATGCTGAATTGTTTAATTTTGAGTTATTTGTTTAATTTCAGCAGATTGATTACACCAAGGAGGCTGCTAATGCTGAATTGTTTGCAAGTAACTTTAAGAACATGAGTTATGTGAAAGTTCCTACAATCTACTTGGATTATACCACACCACTGGTTTAACCTTCATTCTTACAAATAATATGGAAAATGCATCAGTGTTCATATTTCCCTGTTTATATCGATAACTTATTCATCCATAAATTAACTATGTTTCCAATGCATATTCTGACAATGGAATATGTTCCGGGAATTAAAATAAACAAAATACAAGCTTTAGATCAACTTGACAACTTGGTGTTGATAGCACAATGTTAATAGAATCTTTACTTTGGTTGGCTAAACCACTGTGGATTAATTACCATTTACTTTTGTGCATCTGTGCTAACTTAATTCAAAGATTATTCTGATGATTGTGTTATGTCTTATAGGCTAGGGAGATATGATGTTGAGTCGTTCCTGGAACAAATTTTATCGCATGGTTTCTTCCATGCTGACCTTGTGAGTTTTCTTTTTTAGAATTGAAATCAAATTTCTCTTTATATGTTATGTCATATTAATATTTGGATTGGCCATATGGTAAACTTTTTATTAAAGCCAAAACGTTAACTGCCTTTTACTGCTCTTATGATGCAACATTAGCATATAATGCCATAGCTACAAGCAGTATGCTACTTGTGTTTTATGGTTATTATTCTTTTACAAGTCTGTTTGATGTGGGACTTGTATTTTGACAGTCTTAATTTATCTTGTTGCCTTATAGTAACTTTTGTATGTTAAGAAATGTGTTTCCCCCATGTAGCAACACGAAATTACTAATGCTAATTTCTAACTCTCGTCTTTCATTGATGGGTGGGTCTTGCTATCAAGCCCTATATATGTCTTTACATTGTAAGGAGAAGCAATATGAATTCTGTGTTTGGAAGCCTTTTTGCCTACCTACTGAGGGAGGCCTTTGCCTCAGATAAACTACCTGGATTTCCCGTGATTGTAAGTAATCTAGACACAAGCTTAATAACCATAGGGTTGTATTTGACTAGGGTTAGGGACCTCATGGGTACCCAACAACAGTTAACTTTCACTGCTGGAGGTATTGGATGAGGAAGTTTCCCACTAGTTCAAATGTTTTTCTACCGGGCGTGACTCCTTTACTGGAATATCAGCTAGTTTGTTTTATATATAACAAACGTAGGGGTGTGCATGGTTGGTTATTTTTAAAAACCAAACCATAACCATTTTTAAACCAATTAAATGGTTTGGATTCATAACCATAACCATATTTCAATCAAAACTGGTTATAAAACTGGTTATAAATTTGGTTATGGTTATATAACCGATTTTAAACCGGCTATAAATTTCTTTTTCAAAATTATTTTTTTCAAAAAAAAAATTCCAAAAAAAAAATATTTTTTTCCCAAAAAAAATTTAATTAGCTTTTAAAAAATTTTGACTTTTTTTCAAAAAAAATTAATTTTTTTTCAAAAAAATTTGATTTCAGTATTGGCATTCATGTTATTTCCTAGAAGAATTGAAATATAAAAGTTTATAGCTGAAATTGATATTCATTGCTGTGAGATTTTCCACTTCCAAATTTTGCCGAAAGTGCTATCAAGGTGAATCATATTGACTATTGAGTATTGTTTTACCTTTGATTTTAGTTTCATTGCTTCCTTATTTCAAACAATTTGCTTGTTTGATTCTTTTCATCTGAGCTTATCTAATAGCATAAACAACATAAACACTTGTGAGACTGGTTGAGAGAATTATGAAATAGTTCATGACATGTTCATAAGTTGTTTTCAATTTTTTCTTCTTTAAGTTCTTCAAGATGGTTTATGAAAACGCCTTATAGCTATGCAAAAATAATTGAACTTTATTTTATCTTCTATTTTAGAATTAGCTTATACATTAGGGTTTATCATGATAAGCACTTATGCTATAAGAAACTTGCTTGAGATAAAGAGTTTTGGAATTAAGATGAACTCAAAAATCAAGTTGCAAACTTAATTTTGCCTACCTTGAAATTATAATTAAGATGGGGAAAATAATAACCTATAAAGATGCAAGTAAGCCATCGATTTATTAAATGAAATTGAAAATAGTAATCTTTAATGTTTTTCATACATGTCTTATTAGTTCTGTGAGATTTGGGTCGAACTCATGTTGTGTCGAAGGAGAAGCTTTCATGTGTATTTCGACAGGAGGCAAGCATGCAGTCGAAGCTTGCTCACATGCTGATGCCTTATTGTTACATACTATAGTCGAAGTCTGTTCTAGTATGTATGTAGTGTCGAAAATGTTATTCTGTCGAATTGGGCCTTGTGTTAAGGATCCAATTGTTTAGGTTTCTTGGGCTGCAAGTTACCTAGTTAGTCTATAAATAGGCTAGTACACTCAGTTTGTTGAGTGTGTCAATTGTGATATTCACTTGTAATCATTTCTGAATTTAATGAGAAAGTGAATAGTAAACAAAATTTATATTTGCCCAATCCTTGTTATTTTCTTCTTCTTCTTGTGTTTTCTTTCTTGGTTTTCCGTTAACCCTAGTTTTGGTTCTTGTTCATCAAGAAAACCATTTATACTTTCTTTAAAGACATCTTTTTTCACAACAAATTGGTGCGGTGAGCGTGGAGAAGATGTCTTCAACAAAGTGTGAGATTGAAAAGTTCACCAGAGTGAACGATTTCAGTCTGTGGCGCTTGAAGATGAAAGCCCTACTGGTGCAGCAGGGATGTTTGGAAGCGTTGAAGGGAATGGCAGCCATGGATGTTGCGTTGACGGAAAGAGAAAAGACGACAATGATCGAGAAAGCACACAACGTGATATTGTTGAGCCTTGGTGATAAGGTTCTACGGCAGGTATCAAAAGAGACGACGGCGTCGGGATTATGGGTGAAGCTTGAAAGCTTGTACATGACCAAATCGTTGGTAAATCGTTTGTACCTGAAGCAAGCTTTGTATTCATTCAAGATGAGTGAAGACAAAGCTTTGGCTGAGCAGTTGGATATGTTCAACAAGCTGATTCTTGATCTTGAAAATATTGATGTGAAGATCGATGACGAAGATCAAGCGTTGTTGTTGTTATGTGCTTTGCCCAGATCGCATGCTCACTTCAAAGAAACTCTCTTGTATGGAAGAGAGTCCCTGACCTTTGAAGAAGTTCAAGCAGCCTTGTATTCGAAGGACTTGAACGAAAGAAAGGAGCAGAAACCTTCATCACTTGGTGAAGGGTTATCCATGAAAGGAAGATCGTCGAAGAAAGATGGTAGGTTTGACAAGAAGAAAGAAAAGGTTCAGCAGAAGTCTTATGGTGGTGATATGTCTGGTATCAAATGTTATCACTGTAAGAATGAGGGTCACACAAAAAAGGTGTGCCCTGAGCGCCTGAATAATCATGGAGGTAAGGACAATGGGAATGCAACTATTGTGCAAGATGGTTATGAATCATCTGATGTCCTTGTGGTGTCGAGCAGCAACTCTTGCGAAGAGTGGATTATGGATTCTGGATGTACTTGGCATATGACTCCAAACAAGAATGTGTTTGAAGAATTGTGTGATCAAGATGGTGGATCAGTGCTGCTGGGGAACAATAAAGCTTGTAAGATTGCAGGTATTGGATCTTTTAGATTCAAGCTCCATGATGAGTCAATAAAGCTATTGACTGGGGTTAGGTATGTACCTGACCTTAAGAGAAATTTAATTTCTCTTGGTGAATTCGACAAGAAAGGATATGTCTTCAAAGGAAAGCAAGGTATCCTGAAAGTCATGAAAGGGTCGAAGGAAGTCTTGAGAGACGTGAAAAACCAAGGCTTGTATACCCTTGAGGCTGAGGTTGTAAGTGGTTCGACAAATGTTGTATCCACGAAACCTGTGTCGAAGACAGATTTATGGCACATGAGATTGGGCCATGTCAGCGAAAGAGGCCTGGTCGAATTGGGGAAGCAGAACCTGCTAGGAGGTGACAAATTCGAAAAGCTGGAGTTTTGTGAATCTTGTGTATATGGTAAATCCTGTAGGGCGAAGTTCAACAAATGCAAGCAAAGAACACATGGATCCCTTGATTACATTCATGCTGATCTTTGGGGTCCTGCAAGGAACCCTTGACACTCAGGTGCAAGGTATTTTCTATCCATTGTTGATGACTATTCCAGAAAGTTATGGGTATTCATTCAGAAGACGAAGGATGAAACTTTTGAGAATTTCAAAAGTTGGAAGGTTCTGGTCGAAACTCAAACTGGCAGAAAGCTTAAGAGGTTGAGAACCGACAATAGCCTTGAGTTCTACAATGAAGCGTTCGACAGTTACTGTGTTGAGTCTGGGATTGCAAGGCATAAGACTATAGCAGGTACTCCTCAACAAAATGGCTTAGCTGAGAGATTCAATCGAACAATACTTGAAAAGGTTAGATGCATGTTGGTTAGTGCTGGATTGAAGAAGGTGTTCTGGGCAAAGGCTGTTTCGACAGCAGCCTATCTGATAAATAGATGTCCCTCGACTGCGCTGGGAATGAAGACACCTGAAGAAGTTTGGTCAAATCATCCACCAGATCTTGACAAACTGAGAGAATTTGGCTGTTAAGCCTATGCTCACATTAGGCAAGACAAGGTCGAACCTAGAGCTCTGAGATGCATGTTCCTTGGATATCCTGAGGGAGTCAAGGGTTATAGGTTGTGGTGCCTAGAACCAGGTCATAGATGATGTATCACAAGTCGTGATGAAGTTTTCAATGAGGTCGAAATGGCTTTCAAGAAAACTGGTGATGTTTGTCAAAGTGCAGAAATCTCTGAAGAGGAGCTGGAACAGGTAGAGATGCCTGTTGAGGTGGAGCATAGTGATGCTAAAGTGTATAGCCCTGATGAAGTCGAAGAGCAAGATGCTGAAGAGGCTGAGGAAACTGTCGATGACTACCTACTGGCAATAGATAGGTTAAGAAGAGTCATCAAGCCACCTCAGATACTTGGTTATGCAGATCTTATAGCGTTTGCTTTAATCTCTGCAAGTGAGGTACTTGAAGAAGAACCTAAAGATTACAAGGAAGCTATAAGGAGTCGAAACAAGACTGAATGGCGAAAAGCCATGGATGACGAGATGAAATCTCTTCATGATAATAACACTTGGGAGCTAATTGAGAAACCCGCAGGAGCCAGGTTAGTCAGTTGTAAGTGGATTTTCAAGGTCAAGGAAGGAATCGAAGGAGTGATGTCGAAGCGCTTTAAGGCGAGGCTGGTTGCTAAGGGGTTCACTCAGAAAGAAGGAGTCGACTTCAATGATGTGTTCTCACCTGTTGTAAAGCATAGATCCATTCGAATGCTGTTGGCCATGGTGGCAAAGTTCAACTTGGAACTTGAGCAAATGGATGTGAAGACAGCATTTCTGTATGGTGATCTAGATGAAATGATCCTGATGCGTCAACCTGAAGGGTATGCAGAAAAGGGTAAAGAAGATTATGTGTGCAAGCTAAATAGGTCTTTGTATGGCCTGAAACAATCTCCTCGACAGTGGAACAGGAGATTCGACAAGTTCATGGCACACATTGGTTTCACTAGAAGTCAGTTCGATCACTGTGTTTACTTCAGATTTTGACCTGGAAACTCACTTGTTATGTTGCTGCTGTATGTGGATGATATCCTCATATCTAGCAACAGTGTTGAGGATGTAACGAAGGTGAAGGGTGAACTCAGTAAGGAGTTCGAAATGAAGGATCTGGGAGCTGCAGCCAGGATTCTTGGGATTGACATCCGGAGAGATAGAAAGCAGTCGAAATTATGCTTATCTCAAGAGACATACCTAAGGAAGCTTCTCGACAAGTTTGGTATGTCGAATTCAAAGCATGTTGTGACACCTACAAATCCTCAGTTTAAGCTTAGTACTACTCAAAGTCCGAGTACTGAAGCTGAAAGAATCTATATGAGTAGCATTCCATATGCTAGTGTAGTGGGTTCTTTGATGTATGCTATGGTATGTACGAGGCCAGACATAGCATATGGGGTGAGCCTTGTGAGCAGGTATATGGCCAATCCTGGAAAGGCACACTGGCAAGCTGTAAAGTGGATTCTCAGGTACATAAATGGGTCTCTGAAAAGAGTCTTGATTTATGGTGGAGCCTGTGATGGTGATAACATAGTCGAAATCGAAGGATTTGTTGACTCTGATTATGCAGGTTGTATGGATTCCAGAAAGTCTATTTCTGGATATGTTTTCACAATGTTTGGCACAACAATCAGTTGAAAAGCGACGCTTCAGAAGGTTGTTGCCTTATCAACCACTAAAGCTGAATATATTGCCCTCACTGAAGCTGTGAAAGAAGCATTGTGGCTTGAAGGTTTTGCAAAGGAGCTGAAACTTCAAGGTCGAAGTATCACTGTTAAATGTGATAGTCAAAGTGCAATACACCTGTCGAAGAATTCAGCCTATCATGAGCGAACTAAGCACATTGATGTGAGGTTGCACTTCGTTAGAGAGATAATCGAGCATGGTGAAGTCCAGGTGCTGAAGGTTTCGACTGAAGATAATGCTGCTAATATGATCATCAAGACGTTGTCAAGTTGCAAGTTCTTCCACTGTATGCAGTTGATAAAGCTGCATGATGAAAGCTAGTTGATTCTCTTTTTGCTGAGTTAGATCCAAGATGGAGATTTGTGAGATTTTGGTCGAACTCATGTTGTGTCGAAGGAGAAGCTTTCATGTGTATTTCGACAGGAGGCAAGCATGCAGTCGAAGCTTGTTCACATGTCGATGCCTTATTGTTACATACTATAGTCGAAGTCTGTTCTAGTATGTATGTATTATCGAAAATGTTATTCTGTCGAATTGGGCCTTGTGTTAAGGATCCAATTATTTAGGTTTCTTGGGCTGCAAGTTACCTAGTTAGTCTATAAATAGGCTAGTACACTCAGTTTGTTGAGTGTGGTAATTGTGATCTTCACTTGTAATCATTTGTGACTTTAATGAGAAAGTGAATAGTAAACAAAATTTATATTTGCCCAATCCTTGTTGTATTATTCTTCTTCTTGTGTTTTCTTTCTTGGTTTTCCGTTAACCCTAGTTTTGGTTCTTGTTCATCAAGAAAACCATTTATACTTTCTTTAAAGACATCGTTTTTCACAACAAGTTCCTACTACCTAATGTTTTGTCAATATATAGCAACAATGAATAAGGCCAGAAATTTTATTAAATTAGCTTTTCAAAAAATTTCATTAATTTTCGTATAAATAAATTTTTCATAAAAATTACAAATTTTTGTCTGAAAAAAAATTTCCGAAAAAAAAAATTTTCTCAAAAAAAAAAATTCCAAAAAAAAATAATTTTTTATTTGAAAATATATAATTGAATTAAATATTTGGATTTTGGATAATATCCAGATTATAACCGGATCCAAAAATAAAATATGGTTGGATAACCAACCATTAATAATTTAACTAGTTAATAACCATTTAATTATATCCGAATATTTTAAATGTATTTGGATTTAGTTATGGATTTGGATCTCATAACCGGATATTTTGCACACCCTTAAACAAATGGGAATGTAACTCCATTCTCATGATTTTTTAGCACCAAAAAGAAATTTATATATATATTTAAAAATGATAATTTCATTTGGTTCCTAGAAGCATCTCCCATCTGTCATAAGCTCAAACATGACACCTGACAAGAAAGATAAGAACTACTCTATCCATATCAATAATGAATGTGGTTTCTCAACTCACCCTTCCTCCACTCAAGCTTGAACACTTGGATCTCCATAACACACCTCATGCCATGATTGAACACTGAAGCTTGAAGTTGCAACATCGATCATATACAGGTTGCTCAATGATATATCATGGATAGGCTTAGGCAGGCTCCTTTGAATGCTATATCTAGGATAGGCATCGATGGGCTGCAATAAAAGCAACCTAGGATTGGCTGAAGTGATGAATCCTAGGGTTTTTGATGTGATGCAAAAGTAGAATCCACCAGATTTAGAGCTTTGTTTCCATCTTAGAATTTGAGTTAAGTCTAACTCTATCTCAAAAGCTAGCTCAAGGGCAAAAAATGTCCATGCCTCAGGGGAACTGCTTTAGATATATGGCCATATTGATGTGGGATCTCAACACTAATCAAACTTTGTCTTAAATAAGGAATAATAAGTTTTCATTATTTCATGTCTCATGATTATCGTTAGGAAGTTTGCTGCATGATATTTTGTGTGCAACTAATATACGTTTAAATTATTCCTGCAGCATCCTGGAAATATTACAGTTGATGATGTCAATGGTGGAAGGTTGATCTACTATGATTTTGGAATGATGGGAAGGTATGCTCTTTGTCTTCTTTGACTAGTTCAAACCTGTTCTAATATAAATTTACCATTAGCACTTATTTTAAGCTTTGCCTTTACAAATAATGATCGGTACTGCATCATGTAGTATTAATCCAAACATCCGAGAAGGCTTGCTTGAAACATTTTATGGAGTCTATAGGAAGGATCCAGATAAGGTAGATGCTTTTAATAGATAGTGTAGCATATTGTTATGGATACTCTATCACAATATTCCATTCTTAAACTCACAAATGCCTTAAAATTGCAAATGCTTACCAAATGAAGTCGGTGCGCTGGTGTTAGGTTCTTCAATCAATGGTTCAAATGGGTATTCTTGTCCCTACTGGAGATATGACTGCTGTTAGGCAACAACACAGTTTTTTTCTAAACAGGTAGTTATGAACCTATTTAGTTGGAGTTATATTATACATGTTGTAAAATGTTATATTGGAGAGTCATGCCATATGACTACACAATGAGTGTATTAACAATCAAAAGTATTTATCTCTTGTATTAATGCAGGTCCTATTTTATTTTAAGTAGTACTGCATGGTTGTCATAATACTTGTGTGATTGATAGTCATTTTCCAATCAAAAGAATTTATCTCTTGTATTAATGCATGGCCGTAAAATCTTAGCTTACTAGTTAGTATTAGTGCAAATGTATCATAATTAATTAATAGGTCTTTTTCATGTTGTCTTTTTTATTAACTTAAGTCAACCTTTTCTGAAGTTGCTAAATCCTGGAACTTGTCCAAAATGAAAATTTATGGCTACATTTGGTGATAGCATAAACTTATTATATCATGTCTCAATTAACTATGAAGTGGTAGCATTATAATGTAGGAGTATCTTTGATAAATGATGCATACATTGCAATATATTTTTTTGGAATAAGAGTGCTTATAATGCAAAAATAGCAATATGTGTTATACATATGTTTGATTAGTTGGTGTCTAACTGCTGGTGTGGCTTCTGTTTAGCGAGGATGTTAGGTTACTGCAGGTGTGGATCAGAACTCTTTGTAGTCTTCTATTCTTATGAAGTAGTAAATGTCACCATTGGCCAAGTTACTTGTTGACAGCTCAGTTGAAAACAATCACTGGATTAGAAAAGGAAAACATTTGTCAATATCTATGAGACTATGACGGTTATTCTACAATATTCTTATTGGAAGGCCACTGATAGTAGTTGAATTTATGTTGTAATTATTTGGATTTATGATGCTAATTTGATATTAGATGTTTGTTATTGAAATTTATTATGTTAAAAAGTGATAGAAAATTAAATAAAAAATTATAGAACTATCACCAAAATAATAATAATAATTTAAATAAAACAGAATATTATAAAATAAATTTGAGATGAAAGTAATTTAAATAAAAAAGAATATTATAAAAAAAATCTTATAGATAAAATTGCAGCGGTTTAAACCGTCGCAACTAGCATAATTTATTTAGAATTAGTAAATATAATTAAGACAGTTTGAACCGTCGTTATTTTCAATTTACGTCAGTTTTCTAACTGTCGAAACTTATAATGACAGTTGGAGTGACGGTTTTAGCAATCGTCGCAGTAAAGCCTGCCGACACATGTTTTTGCGACAGAAAGAAAACCGTCGCGACTTGAAATTTACGGCGGTTGGAACCGCCGTAACTTACCAAAATGAACCGTCGTAACTTGCCAATTTTCTTGTAGTGACACAAAATGCAATAATATATATATATATATAATATATGTGTGTGTGTGTGTGTGTGTGTGTGTGTGTTGTGAATTATGATGCCTTGAAACAAAGTATAAACGGTTTCTTTATAGACAAGAAATACAAAAGGGTTAGGGTTAACAAGGAAAAACAAGGGAACAACAAGGATTGGTTATAACTGCTATTCTTTACTTTCTCTATAAAACAGATTACAAGTACTCAAGAATAACAAATAACTCTCTCACTCTAATTAGGGTCTGTCACACCACAACTGTCACACCACAACTGTCACACCACAAGATGAGAGACTAGTATGTTATTTATAATAAAACCTAACATACTAAACTAATGGACCTTTTAACAATTACCCATTACAAGCTAACTTAGGGTACAAGCTAACTTAAACAATTAGATCCTAACACAAGGACCAATTCGAAAACTACATACTAGAACACAATTTGACTACGGCATGTAGGTCTTCGACAACAGCATGTGAACAGACTTCGACGACATACTTAACTAGAGTTCGATCCAATATCTCACAAATCTTCACCTTGGATCTAACTCTATGACATCAAGAAAACAAACTAGTTTTCTTCATGCAGCTTTATCAACTGCATACAGTGGAAGAACTTGCAACTGGGCAACGTCTTGGTGATCATATCAGCAGTATTATGATCTGTCGAAACCTTCAGCACTTGGACTTCTCCACGCTCGATTACCCCTCTGAAAAAATGCAGCCTCACATCAATGTGCTTGGTTCGCTCATGATAGGCTGAATTCTTTGACAGGTGTATTGCACTTTGACTCTCACATTTAACAGTGACAACTTGACCTTGACGTTTCAGCTTTTTTGCAAAACCTTCAAGCCACAATGTTTCCTTCACAGCTTAAGTTAGGGCGATATACTCCGCTTCAGTGATTGATAAAGAAACAACCTTCTGAAGTGTTGATTTCCAACTTATTATTGTGCAAAACATAATGAACACATATCCAGAAATAGATTTTCTGGAATCCATACAACCTGCATAATCAGAGTCGACATATCCTTCGATTGCTGTTTTACTATCTTCACCCAAGGCTCCACCATAAATTAGGACTCTATTCAGAGACCCAGTTATGTACCTTATAATCCACTTCAATGCTTTCCAGTGAGCCTTTCCAGGATTCGCCATGTACCTGCTTACAAGACTTACTGCATATGCTATGTCGGGTCTAGTACATACCATATCATACATCAAAGAACCTTATATATTAGCATATAGAATGCTATTCATATACTCTCTTTTGACATCAGTACTAGGACACTGATCTATACTCTGCTTGAATTGAGGGTTTGTCGGAGTCACAACAGGCTTTGAATTCGACATACCATACTTTTCGAGAATCTTCCGTAGGTATGCCTCTTGAGATAAGCATAATTTTGACTGCTTTATATCTCTTTGGATGTCAATCCCAAGAATCCTGGACGCAGCTCCCAGATCTTTCATGTCAAACTCCTTATTGAGTTCGGCCTTCACCCTCATTACATCTTCAACATTGTTGCTTACTATTAGGATATCATCCACATAAAGCAACAAAATAACAAATGAATTACCAGGTCAAAATCTGAAGTAAACACAGTGGTCGAACTGACTTCTAATGAAACTTATGCGTGCCATGAACTTGTCGAATCTCCTATTCCACTGTCGAGGAGATTGTTTCAGTCCATATAAAGATCTCTTCAGCTTGCACACATAATCTTCCTTCCCTTTTTTGACATGCCCTTCAGGTTGCCTCATCGGGATTGTTTCATCCAAATCACCATACAAGAACGCAGTCTTCACATCCATTTGTTCTTGTTCAAGTTCGAACTGTGCCACCATGGCAAGTAACATTCGAATGGACCCATGCTTCACAACAGGAGAGAAAACATCATTGAAGTCGACACCTTCTTTCTGAGTGAACCCCTTAGTGACCAATCTTGCCTTGTATCTCTTCGACGCCACTCCTTCGATTCCTTCCTTAACTTTGAAAATCCATTTACAGCTGACTAACCTGGCTCTAGCAGGTTTCTTGTTCAATTCCCATGTGTTTTTATCATGAAGAGATTTCATCTCATCATCCATGGCCTTTAGCCATTCAGTCTTCTTTAGACTCCTCATAACTTCCTTATAGTCTCTAGGTTCTTCGTCGAGAACCTCACTTGCAGAGATTAAGGCATAAGCTATAAGATCTACATACCCAAGTCTCTGAGGTGGCTTGATGACTCTCCTTGACATGTCTCTTGCTAGCAGGTAGTCATTATCAATCTCCTCATCTTCGACAGTAGTTTCTGCTTCTTCTTCGACTTCATCTGGGATACGCAATTCAGCATCAAAATGCTCCACCCCAACAGGAATCTCTTCCTGTTCCAGCTCTTCATCAGCATCATCAGTTTTCTTGAAAACCATCTTAGCTTCATTGAAAACTACATCTCGACTGGTGATACACCTCCTGTAACCTGGCTCTAGGAAACATAGCCTATAAGCTTTGACTCCTTCAGGGTATCCCATGAACATGCATTTCAGAGCTCTAGGTTCGACCTTGTCTTGCCTAATGTGAGCATAGGCCACACAACCAAATACTCTCAGTATGTCGAGACTAGGTGGATGTCCCGACCAAACTTCTTCAGGTGTCTTCATATCTAACGCATCCGAAGGACATCTGTTTATCAGATATGTTGTTGTCGAAACAACCTCATCCCAAAACACCTTCTTTAACCCAGCACTAGTTAACATGCATCTAACTCTTTCCAAAATAGTTCGATTAAACCTCTCTTCCAAACCATTTTGTTGTGGAGTACCTGCGGTAGTTTTGTGCCTTACAATACCTGAGGAAGCACAAAAGTTGTCGAACGCCTCATTGCAAAATTCAAGGCTATTGTCGGTTCTCAACCTCTTGACCTTTCTGCCAGTCTGATTTTCGACCAGAGTCTTCCAACCTTTGAAATTCTCAAAAGTTTCATCCTTAGTCTTCTGGATGAATACCCATAACTTTCTGGAATAATCATCGACTATGGATAGAAAATACCTTGCTCCTGAATGTGATGGACACCTTGCAGGCCCCCAAAGATCAGCATGGATGTAATCAAGGGGTCCATGAGTTCTTTGTTTGTCTTTGTTGAACTTCACTCTGCAAAATTTTCCAAGTACACAGGGTTCACAAAATTTTAGCTTTTCGACTTTGTCTCCTCCAAGCAGATTTTGTTTCCCCAATTCGACCAGACCCCTTTCACTGACATGGCCCAATCTCATGTGCCAAATTTCTGTCTTCGACAAAGGTTTCGTGGATGCAACATTTGTCAAACCACTTACAACTTCAGCCTCAAGGGTATACAAGCCTTGTTTCTTCACGCCTCTCAAGACTTCCTTCGACCCCTTCATGACTCTTAGGATATTTTTCTCTCCTTGAAAAATATATCCCTTCTTGTCGAATTCACCAAGAGAAATCAAAATTCTCTTCAAATCAAGTACATACCTGACTTCAGTCAATAACCTTATTGACTCATCATAGAGCTTGAATCTCACAGATCCAATACCTACAATTTTGCAAGCTTTGTTGTTTCCCAGCAACACTGATCCACCATCTTGATCACATAGCTCCTCGAACAATTCTCTGTTCGGAGTCATGTGCCAAGTGCAACCTGAATCCATAATCCACTCCTTTCTTGAGTCGCCGCTTAAAACCACAAGAACATCAGATGATTCGAAGTCATCTTGAACAATGGCTGCGTTGCCATTATCTTTACCTCCACGATCTTTCATGCGTTCAGGGCACACCTTTCTTGTGTGACCCCCCTTCTTACAGTGATAACATCTAATACTAGATGCTTCGCCACTATAAGACTTATGCTGACTTTTACCTTTCTTCTTGTCAAACTTACCATCCTTTCGCAAGAATTTTCCCTTAACAGCCAAACCTTTGCCCACCGTCGAAGGTTTATGCTCCTTTCGTTTGTTCAGATCCTTAGAATACAAGGTTGATTGAACTTCATCAAAGCTCAGGGACTCCCTTCCATACAGGAGAGTTTCTTTGAAGTGCGCATGTGTTCTAGGCAAAGCACACAACAACAACAACAACAATGCTTGATCTTCATCATCGATCTTCAAATCAATATTTTCAAGATCAAGAATCAGCTTGTTGAACATATCCAACTACTCATCCAACACTTTGTCTTCACTCATTTTGAATGAATACAAAGCTTACTTCAGGAAGAGTCGATTCACCAGAGATTTGGTCATGTACAATCTTTCAAGTTTCAACCATAACCCCGATGTCGTAGTCTTCTTTGATACCTGTCGACTGTCATACCCCAAATTTGTCCTACCTACATATTCTCACCTGTACATCCATCCACTAACCATTATTCAAAAATCCAAAAATATATGTTGTTTCTATCACAAGATTGAGTTGAAGTGAATTGAGGTTCATCTGAAGCTTATCAGACAAGAGTTGTTCATAATCAAGGTCAGGGATATATAGGGTTCAAGTGGGATGCGTGTTTGAATCTAATTAGGGTTTCTAAACCTATTCAAGTCAGTGTATCAGGTGTTGTTAAATCAAGTGCTTCATGATTAAAGATCGTCAAGGAACAGTGTTTTTCCTGCTAGTGTTTCGTGCAGTGGGTTGAGTTTCATATTTCAAATCCTAATTCAAAGGCATGTTGAATCTTTGATTCATCGTGATTAAGTTTAGATTGATTCAGTGACTTGAGGTTTAATGGATTCAAAGTATAGGATTTAGTTGTGATTGATTATAATTTCAAGAAGTGATTCAAGACTTTATTTATTTCAAAAGAGAATTCAAGATATTACAATTTGGTTTTGAATGAGGTTTTGATTCAATCCAATTAAGAGTTCAAAATCATTACAATTTGAGTTTCAACCATCATGACCAAAATTTAGGCACGGTTCAAATAAAAGTGCAAGGGTGCCCATAAGCGATTTAAGTCCATTTTCATCTTAAAAAATTTTCTCATAATATACCATTAAAAAAAGGGTCAACAATTCGTGAAAGTCCATAAGCCATGTGCATTTTATTCCTTGTTACAAAAAACTTCAAAAAGAAAATATAGAAGAAGGGCATGAAGCAGGCCCTGCGCTGCAGAATATATTACATAAAAAAATTGCTCCCTCACATAAACCATGACCCCACCAAGCATCTCACACAACAAGCTTACATGTTCACACACAATAGCCTACAAAACCGTACGACATGCTGCTATGTTGCTATAAATAGACCACTGCTATGCATCACTGCTCATCCTGTAACACTAAACAAAATCAACAGCAACAACCCAATGACACCGACCATACCAAGCACTCCACCCCAACTTGCTGCAAACCACCGACAACGACATCACGACTCCACAACTTGCGACGTTTCACAAACCAAAACCATCTTGCACTGAAAAAGACTCAACACAACCTGCAGCAATTGAAAGGAACCAGACATATTTGAGAGATATAACCAACAACTTTGTGGGAATTCAAAAGGAGACAGTGAGAAGAACTAAAGAGGGGGAAGAGAAATGAAAAAGAGAGAGCAGATAACTTACCTTGTGGTTTAAAACATGAGTGAACAAAAAACTCCTTGGATTCTCATAAAGAAACCTTCTTTCACTCTTCCTATCACCACTGCATAATTTCTTCAAACCACAAACATATAACCTTTTTCACCCCACCATATATCAATACCACATACTGACTATCTCACTGTACTGACCAGCCAGCGCCGTTGCGTGAGTATTTCGACGACCCCTCCTTCAATCACTACAACTCCTCTTTCACCTTCCAACAACCATCAAACTCCTTCATCATAACATCCACCACGAAAAAACCCACTGTAACGAGGCAACACACAAAACCAACAACACGCCGCCTTCATCTCGTCGTCACCGCCATAACACTCTGGTAGTTGCGAACCTCCTTCCATCTTGGTGACCACCTCTTTTCCAAAATCTCCTTCTTTCAATCCAACCACAACCCGTTTTCAACTCATACCTAAACAGAAAATCAAATCTTCTCCAATCAACACCTACCCCAAATCGGCCAAAATCACAGAACAGAGGAAGAAATATAGGTAGAGCGAACAACCAAACGATATCGAAAGCAAGGAAAACGAACTTGAAATTGAACGAGAAAGCCGCGCGGAGAAGATTCTTGCGTAATCACTCTTCACCATTTCTGATGGCTTCGCTTTATTCTTTTCATTTTGCATATGTTCAGTTTTTTAACTAAGCCATGGTTGTGCGTGATTTAATGTTGGATGAGGTTGAACTCTGAGTGACCTAGGTTCCACTTTTGTTTTTCCAAAACCTTGCTTTGTTCTGTTCATTTTGGTTTTGATGATTTGTTTTGTTCTTGGGCTGTAGGCCAATTTCTCTTGATTTTCCACATGAACCGTGTTCACTATGTTGTTGTTGTTATTTCCTAAAAAATCACATTTGGATTCACATTTTGGGGCTTCAAAGCCCGTTTTTGCTTCTTTCCACCCATGTTTTCTTTTAAACCATGCCCCTTTTTGATTGTTGATGGGCCGTGTGACATTTATGGTGGAGCCCATACGAATTGTTGCTAATACCCATCCTTGGATCCACACACATATCCACACCCCTCCCTTTATTTTGTTTTAAACTCAATTTGTTTCAAAATATTCTCTTAGTTTAAATTGTTAATTCTTATCTTGATTTTGTGGCCAATGATATAACAACAATCTTGATTAGTTGATTTATTCAAATCGATTTACAATCTTGATTAATATGAGGCCATTTTTCTTTTTTATCGGTCGATGAAAATCTAAATCCATAGATCGTCGATTTATCGATTTAGAATCTTGGTAATGATGATACATTTTCTTCTTTTCTATCGCATTTCGATTTTACTTCTCACTTTCATTTCACTTCATTTTCATTTTTGATTTCATTTTATTGGTCAATGATATAACAAAAGGTCTTGGATTTATTGATTTGAATAAATCAAAAAATCTAGATCAATATGAGACCACCTTTTTACTTTTCTTTTTATTATTGGTCAATGAAAGTCAAATATCAAAGATTATCGATTTCTCGATTAAATCTTGATTAAGACGAGACCATTTCGATTTTCACTTCTTTTCACATTCTCTTCTATCTTCTTTTTCATTTTCAATCAATGAAGTCTTTCTATTCACGAATGTTGATGGTTGAAGCGATTAACCTTCATTATTTCAAATCTGTAGTGAGTGATCATCGAGATCTCTTTCTATACTTTGAGATCGTAATAGGTTACCTTCGATTAATCGACAAAAGTCTGTGATTAAGACGAGATTGTCACCTTTTCTTTTCGTGTGGCACAATTTCATTGGAGAATGATCCTCAATATCATTTCTCCATCGTGTTTTAGCACATAAATCAAATTGCGCATCCTCCTATAGTGTGATCTTCGTCATAGATCATGCTACGATGGTTTAGCGCTACATTGGACCCGATTAACAATTAACAATTAACCACTAACTTTACATTTTTGTCAATATTATCTTGATTTACTTTTATGCCAATATTATATCTTGTTCATATTATCTTGATTATATCATTGTTCATATTATCTTATTATCATTGTTCATATCATATTCATACTTATTCATCTAACCCTCTTTTTGTTTCTTTGTTCATACTTTAATAAAAACACAATAAAAATATCGAAACATTAAAAGACTAATTGGTGGACTGTTGGTTACTATCCTTTGCTTTGAGCTTTTGTCCGACTCTTGCTCAAGGCTTAGTTTAGGACACCTCGCACACACACGGCTTCCTCTTGGGCTACCTTACAATGAGAATTTTTATTTCATGTCATCCCTGGTATTTTACATGTACCCCGCTCCCATTCCGATGTACGCATTCGTTGTTTCTTTGATTGTGGTTTGTTTACTAGGAGCACTCCTAGGGACTAGCATAGACAACCAATTTTTGAACTAAGTCTCGATTCGTCGTCGAGCCATTTTCAAAACACCTCCGTAAGTCGATCGCTCATTAGCATCGCCATCAACCTATCGCATCATTCATCGTGGTTTCATTACTAGGAGCACCCCTAGGGACTAGGATCGATTCTCACCCCCATTTTTGAACAAACTCTCGATTTGTCGTTGAGCCATTTTTATACAAACCTCTTTTCAACCAAACCCTCGATTCGTCGTCGAGCCATTTTCAATCAACCTCTAACCAAACTCTTTTTCAAACTAACCTCTTCGCATACAAATAAACCCTTGATTCAACGTCAAGTGGATTTTCACAAATAAACTTCAAAGCAACTAACTACTATCGCAACTCTTTTCAAGGTGAAAATGGGGGTTCAAGTCTTTGATCTCTCTTCGGTTGTTTAGGTGTGGGTTCTCTTACTCGTGTGTGAGCAATTGACGCCTTTAAAACAAACCAACTCTCCTCTTTTCGTGGGCGTACCACGAACTACGACTGCTCTGATTCTTTATTCTTGTCCGAGTAAAGATACGTAGGCACAAGATTGCGACGATCTTGGAGAGCACACTACCATCTTTTTTCGTCAAACCCCGTATTTGAACTACGATTGCTCTGATTACTCATTCTCGTCTGAATAAGCATACGTAGGCACAAGGACCCCAATCCTTGGCGAGCACCCTAACCTAAAACCACCTCATTTCCCCTTAGCATCTATCCCTTCATCTTACCGTTTCGTATTTATCATTGAGAAGAAAACAAACAAGCTTAGCTAACAAGCATCGCGATTCGAATCAAGAGGTTCTCGTTGAGTACAACGTACGTGAGGGAGTGCGCGTACCTTCCCCTCACGTAACCGACTCCCGAAACCAGAATGTGGTTGCGACGACCATGTATCTTCTCCTTAAAGGTTTTCAGGATATTTTCCTTTCCCTCTTTTGGGATAAATAAATTTCGGTGGCGACTCTGTCGAACCGTTCCGCGCCTTTCGCGCGAAGGGTTGTGTATTCGATTAAGCGATTTTTTTTTAGGTACGACAGCCGGCGACTCTGCTGGGGAAGTATTTGCTCTATGCAAGAAAGAGTCGAGCCTATCTTGATTCGAATCGCGAACTTGTTAGTTTTATTTATATGTTTTCTTCTCACCTTATTTACTTGTTTTCCTATTTCCTTATCTGTGTTACCTTTTGTGACATTGTTAGGTTGTTCTGACATTGGAAACTTTGTGAGATGACTCTACACCCGAGTCGAGAAAAACCCTAGGATTAGGATGGTGGTTGTGTAGTAGAGGCTTCCGTGGTCTCTTCCGCGTGAGCCAAAGTGAAAACCCCACTTGGAGTAGACTCCCTTGGAGATGTTATCATTTCGATGTTCCTTCATCGCGATGGTAATGTTTTTTAGCATGAGTCGTTGATCCCAAGGACCATTAACCCATTTATCCATGGTGGTTGGTAGTGTTAACTCTTTGTGAGTTAATGCGAACGCCCCAATCAGATGAGATCCCTTGAACGTATTACTTCCTGACAGTAATATTTTCGACCTCGATCTAGGATTCTGAGAACCTACATAGAACTCGTGTGTCGATGATTGTGTAGTGGACGCCTCCGAGGAGTCTTTCTCGTGGGGAAGAAACGAAAACCTCACCTAGACGAGATTATTTCGAGGATATTATAATCAGATGTCTCTTCGTCTTGGTAATAATGTGTCGAAATATATCCATAACTCTAGGCACCTACCCGTCTTAGAAACCTACCCATGGGCTTTCTTGATCCGAGCTGTGGTTCTTGACCCGTTCATCCGGCCAACCTCAGAACTGTTTGAAGTTGTTTGATTCTGCGATCCTGGATCTTGCATCTTGCATTGTATCTCATGTCATTGCATTGCATTGCATTTGTTATGCATCTTGCATTGCATTTTTAACCTCAGAATCTCACTTCAACTTCCTTCCTTCTCCAGTAAATCAAGCTGATTCCTCGACACCAGTATGCAACTCGAGCTAATACCAGATGAATGATGGAGCAGATTCAACAAGAGCAAGCCGCCTTCAGAGAAGAGTTGGACTCTATCAAAGGCAATATTGACCAGATTCTCGAAGCCATCATGATGGCCAGAAAGGAAGAAGACATGCGTGAAGCCGCTGCTACCAACAACAATGTTCCGGTGCAAGGATATACCTCAAGACTCTCAGTTCCCGTTCATAATCCAATCACTTATGGGATACCTATGAACTTTCACTCCTGCCACTGAAGGAGTCATTTCTCAACCACTCCCAACATCTAGAGTTACTGTTGAAGCTATTCCGCAAGCTCAACCTGTTGTTACTCAGATTCTTATCCCTCATGCTGAAGAAAATCTATAAGATCAATATGATGAAGTTCAAAACTATCATGCTGCTATCCCTATTGTCAATCCTACTGCTGCTCAGGATTCTGAAGCTATCAAGATGTGTCGTGATCTAGCTGAGAAACTCTGAGTCATAGAGGGACGCAACTCAACTTCTTTGAATGCTCTGGATATGTGCTTGGTGCCATATGTTATCATTCCTCCCAAGTTTAAAGTGCAAGAATTCTCGAAGTACAAAGGTCTCAGTTGTCCTCACATCCATCTGAAGATATACTGCCGCAAGATGGCAGCCTATGCCAAAGATGAAAAGCTGATGATCCATTGCTTCCAAGACAGCTTGTCTGGGGCATCACTCGAATGGTATATGCAGCTGGAGCGTACCAGTGTGCACACTTGGGCTGAGCTAGCTGATGCATTCGTCAAGCAATACAAATACAACACCGACATTGCTCCGAATCATACTCAACTTCAGAGTATGGCTCAAAAGAACAACAAATCCTTTAAGGAGTACGCGCAACGCTGGAGAGAGCTAGCCGCAAGAGTGCATCCACCGCTTGTTGACCGTGAACTGATTGACAACTTCATGGGTACTTTGCAAGGCCAATACTATGAGAAGCTGATTGGTAGTGTTTCTGTTGGATTCTCTGATTTGGTAAATGTCGGTGAAAGAATCGAAGAGGGTCTGAAAAGTGGAAAGATCCAAGGAGGTTCTAGTAGTCAGTCTGCAGCCAAGAAACCCTTCAATGGATACAAAAAGAAAGAGGGAGAAGCAAATGTTGTCTCTGCTCAGAAAGGGCAAGTTCAACAACAAGCTCTTGCTCCCATGCCTAATCAAATCCCTTACTTCCAGTATCCGTATGTTGCTGCTGCGCAATACGCTTCAATGCCTTATCAGCCAACTGTTCAAACTGTTCAAGCTCCAATGCCTCAACAACAGGCTCCTCAGCAACAATCCTACAATCAACAAGGGTATCAGTATCCTCCTCAATATCAATAACAGAGAGCTGCTCAACAACGTCAACCTAATCAACAGAGGACAAGGAGGCCAGATAGAGACTTTGATCATCTGCCGATGACATATGCTCAGATCTTTACTTAATTGCTGGAGAAGAGGGCCATTACTCTGAGAGGCTTGGCTCCTCCAACTGTCATCCCTCCAGACTATGATACGAATGCTCATTGCGAGTATCAT
Source organism: Lathyrus tuberosus (assembly GCA_022829125.1). Lineage (NCBI taxonomy): Eukaryota > Viridiplantae > Streptophyta > Magnoliopsida > Fabales > Fabaceae > Lathyrus > Lathyrus tuberosus. The sequence continues at coordinate 1,703,652 of JALAZF010000422.1, forward strand.
AAAGGCGCTCCAAGACACCAGATCAAGGACTGCAGAGGTTTCAAGCACAAAGTTCAAGACCTGATTGATTCGAAGTTTCTCACATTCAATGGGAGGGCTCCAAACGTCATCAAAAACCCCCTGCCACCGCCAAACTAGTGTCAGCATCAAGTCAAGTCAAATCAAGTCAAGTTTATCTCCTCGAAGAAGGAAGTCATGTTGCCATCCCATCATATGCATTCTTGTATTTTGTCTTTATTTTTTTAAGTACTGTATGCTTTGAACATTGCCTTTCATATTTGGTTTATTAATGTAGTAATTATGCATGTTTTGAATCAGTTATGTCGTATTCACTCATTTTTTCCATTTACTGCAAAACACCGACACATTTATCCACTTCACTCTCTATATCAAACTGTTGTTAGCAATGATTGGGGTGAGGATGATGACAACGAAATACCCATAATTGCAAAATGTATGCTTTCGGATATAATCTCGCCGATGATGTACATGCATTGTTTCAACCCCCAAACACTAGAGAGACAAGGAGTTAATCCCTAGTAAACCATTTCGAGCCTAGAAGTAGTAGTTTTCTTTGGATATTCAAACCCTTACACTCAACCTGGGGCAGGGTAGTGTTCAGTTAACCCAATTACGCACTCAAATCTAAAAGCAAAATCCAAAAGACATGACCGTTGTACATCAATGACCCATGACTTCGCAGTCACAACCCTCCAACAAAATTAAAAAAAATTAAAAGCCTGCTAAGTCGAGCACCTCAAAAGGATACTTAGGCAAAAATCAAGGCAATCCCGATGGACAAGAAAAGCAAAATCAGTCCATGCAAGAGATAGGGATCAAAAACAAAAGAGGCCCTCGAATCCTCAACAAAAACAAAATAAGATTCAGTGACCACCAGGCAAAGACCAAAGTGTCACTAACACCCATCAAAAACAAAATAAGGTGGCTGCCATTTCGAGCAAACCTTTGAGCCATCACTCATAAACCGCCAACCCTTTTGGGAGACAAACATTAACTGAACGTAGGACTGAAGTTCATCAAGAAGAAGGGGTGGGTGCAAATCAAGTTTTGAGCCTAATATCCTTTGTTTCATAACCGCGAACCAGACCACGTTACAACCCTCAAAAGACCTAATTGAGGCGAGATTTATTCGAAAAGCATACTATTGCAAGGTTGCGTAAACTGACTCCGCACATATTTGCTAATCTTCAACATTAGTGTCATTCTCCTTGCTATATCTTTCACACCAGTCAAAATCAGCACGACGTTTGGACTAACAGTCCATTCGTCTCACAATCACGACACTCTAATAACCGACTATTTTTCAAAACTTGCATGAGCATTGCATTAAGATTACCATTTGTAAATGAGCAATTTTAATTGCAAATCAGTGTTAAACATCCAAGAAATTCCAACAAGGGGCAATCAAAGAGGAATTTGAATTTTCAGTGGTGCCGACCCGAAGCAAGACTCCCTCAAAACCCACAGTCTGGGGCAAACTCCTTCAACAGCTCAATCAGGGGCAAGACACCTTAAAGCACATCAAAGTTCATCTTCCAAAGATCAAGTCATTTCAGAACTGGTTAATCAGGGGAAGACCATTACCATGTTCAGACTTGGGCAAGACCCTTCATAGAAGACATATCCTCTCTGTATCTTTTCAAGCCATCCTGACCCTCAAGTATAAGAGTTATGGTCTTCTCAGAAACGACTTATCATCAAGTGACCAAACTTGAGGCATCGAGAGCATCTTTGTCTGCTTCAATCATGGCGTCTTCAAACAGATTAAGTGTCAAGGAAATTAACCCTCCCTCCACCCGAAGTCCAATCCGCATTGACAACTACCAAAAGACCACCATGCTGGCACCTTTACAATATATCCAAATCACCCGTCTGCAATCATATGCATCATACGTATCATATGCATCACATTTGACATCATAAGCATCATTTGCATCATGTGCATCCCAAAAAAACCAAATCATACTTCCCCGGCACTTGCATCTCCGCGCGTCAGCATTTGCATTGCACATCATTACAAAATCAAGCATTTGTGCATGCATAGTCAAGATCCAAGATCAATTTCAAGAGTGCAAGAAAATCTTCAGCCCGGACATGGGCATCTTCTTCAAATCTGTGGATGTTCTTCACGAAGTTATTCCGAGGCGAACTTGAGTCCGTCTAGGGGGATCTCCATCAAGACCGTGGGCGTTCCTCACGAAGTTGTTTCAACCTTTTGTTGATCAAGACAAGATTTCAAAGCAATCTCAGCCCAGTCAGAGGCATCTTCTTCAAGTTCATGGGTGTTCTTCATGAGGTTACCTCAACCTTTTGTTGTTGAAATTGTGATCTTCAAGCAAATCAGTTGGCGTTCCTCATTGAGTTGGGTATCTTCAACCTTTTGTTGATGTCTCAAAAAAGCTTCACACATCATGTCCCCAGCAAAATTGACCTTTTGTTAATTGCCTTACTATCATCCTTTTGGTGGTAGTCAAACCCTGACAATTCAATTTAGCCTGCATCCTTTTGGTGTTGGTAACCCTCAATCTCAAAAAAAACATCCTATCATCCTTTTGGTGGCAGTCGTTCATGTCGTTTTGGTGTTGGTTCTCACAAGGGGGAAGTTCCTATCATTCTTTTGGTGGTAGCAGCTTGTATTAGTCTGTCATCCTTTTGGTGTCAGATAGTTGTGTCTGTGTGCCCTATTATCCTTTTGGTAATAGTAGGCTTTGACCTCATTTTCATCCTTTTGGTGGAAGGGTTTGTGTGCGTCTGTGCCCTATTATCCTTTTGGTAATAGCAGGCTTTGACCTCATTTTCATCCTTTTGGTGGAAGAGTTTGTGTGTGCGTGTGCCCCATTACCCTTTTGGTAATAGCAGGCTTTGACCACATTTTCATCCTTTTGGTGGAAGGGTCTGTGTGCGTGTGTGCCCTATTATCTTTTTGGTAATAGCAGACTTTGACCTCATTTTCATTCTTTTGGTGGAAGGGTCTGTGTGTGTGTGTGTGCCCTATTATCCTTTTGGTAATAGCAGGCGTTGACCTCATTTTCATCCTTTTGGTGGAAGGGTCTGTGTGTGTGTACCCTATTATCCTTTTGGTAATAGCAGGCTTTGACCTCATTTTCATCCTTTTGGTGGAAAGGTCTGTGTGTGTGTGCCCTATTATCCTTTTTGTAATAGCAGGATTTGACCTCATTTTCATCCTTTTGGTGGAAGGGTCTGTGTGTATGTGTGCCCTATTATCCTTTTGGTAATAGCAGGCTTTGACCTCATTTTCATCCTTTTGGTGTAAGGGTTTGTGTGCGTGTGTGCCCTATTATCCTTTTGGTAATAGCAGGCTTTGACCTCATTTTCATCCTTTTGGTGGAAGGGTTTGTGTGCGTGTGTTACTATCATCCTTTTGGTAATATCAGGCTTTGACCTTATTTTCATCCTTTTGGTGGAAGGGTCTGTGTGTGTGCCCTATTATCCTTTTGATAATAGCGGGCTTTAACCTCATTTTCATCCTTTTGGTGGAAGGGTCTGTCTGTGCGTGTGTACCCTATTATCCTTTTGGTAATAGCAGACTTTGACCTCATTTTCATCCTTTTGGTGGAAGGGTCTGTGTGTTTGTGTTACTATCATCCTTTTGGTGATAGGTCTGTCATCCTTTTGATGTCAGATAGCTGTGTGTGTGCCCTATTATCCTTTGGGTAATAGCAGGCTTTGACCTCATTTTCATCCTTTTGGTGGAAGGATAGCTGTGTGTGTGCCCTATTATCCTTTTGGTAATAGCAGGCTTTGACCTCATTTTCATCCTTTTGGTGGAAGAGTCTGTGTGTGTGCCCTATTATCCTTTTGGTAATAATAGGCTTTGACCTCATTTTCATCCTTTTGGTGGAAGGGTTTGTGTGTGTGTGTGTGTGTGCCCTATTATCCTTTTGGTAATAGCAGGCTTTGATCTCATTTTCGTCCTTTTGGTGGAAGGGTCTGTGTGTGTGTGCCCTATTATCCTTTTGGTAATAGCAGGCTTTGACATCATTTTCATCCTTTGGTGGAAGGTTTTATGTGTGTGTGTGTGCCCTATTATCCTTTTGGTAATAGCAGGCTTTGACCTCATTTTCATCCTTTTGGTGGAAGGGTCTGTGTGTGTGTGTGTGTGCCCTATTATCCTTTTGGTAATAGCAGGCCTTGACCTCATTTTCATCCTTTTGGTGGAAGGGTTTGTGTGTGTGCCCTATTATACTTTTGGTAATAGCAGGCTTTGACCTCATTTTCATCCTTTTGGTGGAAGGGTCTGTGTGCGTGTGTTACTATCATCCTTTTGGTGATAGGTCTGTCATCCTTTTGGTGTCAGATTTTCTGTTATCATCCTTTTGGTGATAACGACATTTGCAAGTTATTCAGTGACTACTCGACGGTAAACATTGATCTGCCATTTCACTTCCCCAAGCATATTCTTTCTTTTCGGACAAATTCGTGGTCTTCTTCATATCTAATTGTCTTCTACCTCGAAAGAACGAACGCCGTAGCAGTTCATCTTACTAGGTTCATGCCAATTAGCTAGGGGCATCTGTCATACCCCAAATTTGTCCTACCTACATATTTTTCACCTGTACATCCATCCACTAACCATTATTCAAAAATCCAAAAATATATGTTGTTTCTATCACAAGGTTGAGTTGAAGTGAATTGAGGTTCATCTGAAGCTTATCAGACAAGAGTTGTTCATAATCAAGGTCAGGGATATATAGGGTTCAAGTGGGATGCGTGTCCGAATCAAATTAGGGTTTTTGAACCTATTCAAGTCAGTGTATCAGGTGTTGTTAAATCAAGTGCTTCATGATTAAATATCATCAAGGAACAGTGTTTTTCCTGCTAGGGTTTCGTGCAGTGGGTTAAGTTTCATATTTCAAATCCTAATTCAAAGGCATGTTGAATCTTTGATTCATCGTGATTAAGCTCAGATTGATTCAGTGACTTGAGGTTTAATGGATTCAAAGTATAGGATTTAGTTGTGATTGATTATAATTTCAATAAGTGATTCAAGACTTTATTCATTTCAAAAGAGAATTCAAGATATTGCAATTTGGTTTTGAATGAGGTTTTGATTCAATCCAATTAAGAGTTCAAAATCATTACAATTTGAGTTTTAATCATCATGGCCAAAATTCAGGCACGGTTCAAATAAAAGTGCAAGGGTGCCCATTAGCGATTTAAGTCCATTTGCATCTTAAAAAATTTTCTCATATTTTACAATTAAAAAAAGGGCCAACAATTCGTGAAAGTCCATAAGCCATGTGCATTTTATTCCTTGTTACAAAAAATTTCAAAAAGAAAATATAGAAGAAGGGCATGAAGCAGGCCCTGCGCTGCAGAATATATTACATAAAAAAATTGCTCCCTCACATAAACCATGACCCCACCAAGCATCTCACACAACAAGCTTACATGTTCACACACAATAGCCTACAAAACCATACGACATGCTGCTATGCTGCTATAAATAGACCACTGCTATGCATCACTGCTCATCCTGTAACACTAAACAAAATCAACAGCAACAACCCAATGACACCGACCGTACCAAGCACTCCACGCCAACTTGCTGCAAACCACTGACAACGACATCACGACTCCACAACTTGCGACGTTTCACAAACCAAAACCATCTTGCACTGAAAAAGACTCAACAAAACCTGCAGTAATTGAAAGGAACCAGACGTATTTGAGAGACATAACCAACAACTTTGTGGGAATTCAAAAGGAGACAGTGAGAAGAACTAAAGAGGGGGGAGAGAAACGAAAAAAAGAGAGCAGATAACTTACCTTGTGGTTTAAAACATGAGTGAACAAAAAACTCCTTGGATTCTCATAAAGAAACCTTCTTTCACTCTTCCTGTCACCACTGCATAATTTCTTCAAACCACAAACATATAACCTTTTTCACCCCACCATATATCAATACCACATACTGACTATCTCACTGTACTGACCAGCCAGCGCCGTTGCGTGAGTATTTCGGCGACCCCTCCTTCAATCACTGCAACTCCTCTTTCACCTTCCAACAACCATCAAACTCCTTCATCATAACATCCACCACGAAAAAACCCACTGTAGCGAGGCAACACACAAAACCAACAACACGCCGCCTTCATCTCGTCGTCACCGCCATAACACTCTGGTAGTTGCGAACCTCCTTCCATCTTGGTGACCACCTCTTTTCCAAAATATCCTTCTTTCAATCCAACCACAACCCATTTTCAACTCATACCCAAATAGAAAATCAAATCTTCTCCAATCAACACCTACCCCAAATCGGCCAAAATCACAGAACAGAGGAAGAAATATAGGTAGAGCGAACAACCAAACAATATCGAAAGCAAGGAAAACGAACTTGAAATTGAACGAGAAAGCCGCGCGGAGAAGATTCTTGCGTAATCACTCTTCACCGTTTCTGATGGCTTCGCTTTATTCTTTTCATTTTGCATATGTTCAGTTTTTTAACTAAGCCATGGTTGTGCGTGATTTAATGTTGGATGAGGTTGAACTCTGAGTGACCTAGGTTCCACTTTTGTTTTTCCAAAACCTTGCTTTGTTATGTTCATTTTTGTTCTGATGATTTGTTTTGTTCTTGGGCTGTAGGCCAATTTCTCATGATTTTCCACATGAACCGTGTTCACTATGTTTTTGTTGTTATTTCCTAAAAAATCACATTTGGATTCACATTTTCGGGCTTCAAAGCCCGTTTTTACTTCTCTCCACCCATGTTTTCTTTTAAACCATGCCCCTTTTTGGTTGTTGATGGGCCGTGTGACATTTATGGTGGAGCCCATACAAATTGTTGCTAATACCCATCCTTGGATCCACACACATATCCACACCCCTCCCTTTATTTTGTTTTAAACTCAATTCGTTTCAAAATATTCTCTTAGTTTAAATTGTTAATTCTTATCTAGATTTTGTGGCCAATGATATAACAATAATCTTGATTAGTTGATTTATTCAAATCGATTTACAATCTTGATTAATATGAGGCCATTTTTCTTTTTTATCGGTCAATGAAAATCTAAAACCATGGATCGTCGATTTATCGATTTAGAATCTTGGTAAAGATGAGACATTTTCTTCTTTTCTATCGCATTTCGATTTTACTTCTCACTTTCATTTCACTTCCTTTTCATTTTCGATTTCATTTTATTAGTCAATGATATAACGAAAGGTCTTGGATTTATTGATTTGAATAAATCGAAAAATCTAGATCAATATGAGACCACCTTTTTACTTTTCTTTTTATTATTGGTCAATGAAAGTCAAATATTAAAGATTATCTATTTCTCGATTAAATCTTGATTAAGACGAGACCATTTCGATTTTCACTTCTTTTCACATCTTCTTCTATCTTCTTTTTCATTTTCGATCGAAGAAGTCTTTCTATTCACGAATGTTGATGGTTGAAGCGAATAACCTTCATTATTTCAAATATGTAGTGTGTGATCATCGAGATCTCTTTCTATACTTTGAGATCGTGATAGGTTACCTTCGATTAATCGACGAAAGTTTGTGATTAAGATGAGATTGTCATTTTTTCTTTTCGTGTGGCACGATTTCATTGGAGAATGATCCTCAATATCATTTCTCCATCGTGTTTTAGCACATAAATTAAATTGCTCATCCTCCTATAGTGTGATCTTCGTCATAGATCATGCTACGATGGTTTAGCGCTACATTGAACCCGATTAATAATTAACAATTAACCACTAACTTTACATTTTCGTCAATATTATCTTGATTTACTTTTATGCCAATATTATATCTTGTTCATATTATCTTGATTATATCATTGTTCATATTATCTTATTATCATTGTTCATATCATATTCATACTTATTCATCTAACCCTCTTTTTGTTTCTTTGTTCATACTTTAATCAAAGCACAATAAAAATATCGAAACAATAAAAGACTAATTGGTGGACTGTTGGTTACTATCCTTTGCTTGGAGCTTTTGTCAGACTCTTGCTCAAGGCTTAGTTTAGGACACCTCGCACACACACGGCTTCCTCTTGGGCTACCTTACAATGAGACCTTTTATTTCATGTCATCCCCTGTATTTTACATGTACCCCGCTCCCATTCCGATGTACGCATTTGTTGTTTCTTTGATTGTGGTTTGTTTACTAGGAGCACCCCTAGGGACTAGCATAGACAACCAATTTTCGAACTAATTCTCGATTCATCGTCGAGCCATTTTCAAAACACCCTCATAAGTCGATCGCTCATTAGCATCGCCATCAACCTATCGCATCATCCATCGTGGTTTCGTTACTAGGAGCACCCCTAGGGACTAGGATCGATTCTCACACCCATTTTCGAACAAACTCTCGATTCGTCGTCGAGCCATTTTCAAACAAACCTCTTTTCAACCAAACACTCGATTCGCCGTCGATCCATTTTCAATCAACCTCTAACCAAACTCTTTTTCAAACTAACCTCTTCGCATACAAATAAACCCTTGATCCAACGTCAAGCGGATTTTCACAAATAAACTTCATAGCAACTAATAACTATCGCAACTCTTTTCAAGGTGAAAAATGGGGGTTCAAGTCTTTGATCTCTCTTCGGTTGTTTAGGTGCGGGTTCTCTTACTCGTGTGTGAGCAATTGACGCCTTTAAAATAAACCAACTCTCCTTTTTTCGTGGGCGTACCACGAACTACGACTGCTCTGATTCTTTATTCTTGTCCGAGTAAAGATACGTAGGCACAAGATTGTGATGGTCTTGGCGAGCACACTACCATCTTTTTCCGTCAAACCATGTAATAAGCATACGTAGGCACAAGGGCCCCAATCCTTGGCGAGCACCCTAACCTAAAACCACCCCATTTCCCCCTTAGCATCTATCCCTTCATATTACTGTTTCGTATTTATCATTGAGAAGAAAACAAACAAGCTTAGATAACGAGCATCGCGATTCGAATCAAGAGGTTCCAGTTGAGTACAACGGACGTGAGGGGGTGCGCATACCTTCCCCTCACGTAACCGACTCCCAAACCCATAATGTGGTTGCGACGACCATGTATCTCCTCCTTAAAGGTTTTCTCGATATTTTCCTTTCCCTCTTTTGGGATAAATAAAGTTCGGTGGCGACTCTGTCGAACCGTTCCGCGCCTTTCGCGCGAAGGGTCGTGTCTTCGATTAAGCGATTCTTTTCCATGTGCGTCTTCGAAGAACCTTATCACCAAGGCTCAACAATATTGCGTTGTTGGTTTTCTCTATCATGGTCGTCTTTTCTTTTACCGTTAACGCAGCATCCATGACTGCCTCTCCCTTCAACGCTTCCAAACAACCCTACTGAACCAGTAGGACTTTCATCTTCAAGCGCCACATACCGAAATCGTTCACTCCGATGAACTTTTCAATCTCATACTTTGTTGAAGGCATCTTCTCCACGCTCACCGCACCAATTTGTTGTGAAAAACGATACCGGAATAACAAAGTATATTTGGTTTCTTGAACACCAAGAAATTCACAAGGGTAGAAAAGAAGGAAAAACTTGAACAAACGAAATCCTATTAGGGTTCACAAAGGAAGAGAAATGAGGAAGAAGAATAGAGAATTGGTTAAATCTGTTTTACTATTCACTTTCTCAATATGGTTCAAAGATTACAAGTGAATAGCAACAATTAACCTCTCTCAACCTAATAAGGTTTTGTCACACCTTAGGAAGAGAGAGTAGTGTGTTATTTATAATAAACCTAACATAGTAAACTAATGAGTTTTTTAATAATTACCCATTACAAGCTAACTTAGGGTACAAGTTAACTTAAACAATTGGATCCATAACACAAGGCCCAATTCGATCTCCTACATACTAGAACACAATTCGACTAAAGCATGTAGGTCTTCGACAATAGCATGTGAGCGGATTTCGATGTCATGCTAAAACTAGAGTTCGATTCAATATCTCACACATTAAAATATATAAAAACTCAATAATTTGAATATTTGACCATAACTATAGTTCCACATTGAAATATATAAAAACTCAATAATTTGAATATTTGACCATAACTATAGTTCCACATAGTTAAATTGCTCTTAGTTTTGTTAAATTTTTATTGTTTTTGTTTGGTTATTATATTATTTATGAGTGTTTGTAATTACAAAATCATGCAGAGATTGTGTGGATTCATTTGTTAATTTCTATCATTGAAGTGGGGAGGGGAGCCTGAGCTATTAATGGCTTCTCATGTTTTGAAGTGAGTTTTAATGAATTAACTTTCTTGTTATAGTCTTTTATATATTCAATTAACATTTGACTATGACATATAAAATTTAAATTTTGATAACTGTGAATTTTTGAATTATGTTCTTCCAATTGCAGTATTTAATATTGTGTTTCATAACTTACCAGGACTCCAATATATGTGTTCATGAGAGATGCAAGTTCACTTGATTTGGCAAATATAGCAAATTATGGTGAAGAATATGTAAATGATGAGGAGATTTCTATCAATGTGCTATTTCATCGGCATGGTCACTATGAACTATTAGAGACCTTATGACCAAATTGTCCCAAAATTAATACATTTAGTACGTTACAGAACTTGGTTTCTTTAATCATGCAGTTTAAGTCTTCTGACATAAAGAGATTTTTTTGTCAACCTGTGATTTCTTAATCTAGTTTTTTCCCCAACTATAGTCAAAGATGCAGAGAACTTCAAACCAATTAAAGCAATAGGCTTTTGTAATTTGTGTACTTTGCAATATACCATAATGAGGATATATCCATCCTTGAATATAATAGGAACTGTTTTAAAGTCACAAAACTTGTTGTTTCTAAATTACAGTCGATAGTCTATTGGATTTATGTTGGATTTAAGATTTCAAGGTAATTTGGGCTTATATTGGATTTAAGTTGCAGTAGTTTGTAGCTCAAAATGTGATATTGTGTTCAACAAAAAATAATTCAATACCCCGATAAACAGTTCGTATGAACCCGCAATCCGTCTTAATCCAATTTGTCTAAACCGATTAAGAAAATAGGTAGATATAGGCATATACTCCCTCCGTCTTACAATAAGTGTTCTCTTTGAGATTTTCACACTTTTTAAGATAATGATTAATTGTGTTGATTTCAATGATAAAACGAGTGTCATTTACTAAAATAACCTTATTAATAATAGATAGTGGAATAGTTAAATGAATTAAAATATAATAAATAAGGATAAGTTAGTGGAAAGAAATAATAAATATTACATTGGTATTTTAAAGGAACAAATAATTTGAGACAAATAAAAAAATGAAAGAGAACATCTATTGTGAGACGGAAGGAATATAACTCAACCGCAAGTTGGGCTGGGTGAGGTTTTTGGGTCCAAAACTGCCCAATCCAACCCGTTGTCCAGCTCTATAGAGGAGTATGGGATCAAGTTTTCACACATAGAAATACTTTTTCCAGAAGCACTGGCGAATCCAAGACCTTAGGCCAGGGATATAATACTAAATTTTAGTATAATAATCTTTTCTTGTTTTATTTTTTATGTAAACTATTAAATTTTAGAGAAATGCTCACACGACACAAAAACCATATTTACACCGTAATTTAGCAATGAATACATACTCGTCAATTATTAAACATTTTTCACTTTACTTTGATATCCGTGGAGCACTTAACCAATTGTATGGATACAATGTAAAATGCTTTGGTGTAATATTTTAGTGTCAAGATAGCATCACTCTAAATTTTATACATGTTTGCTATTTCAATAAGTATACATTGACCCGCCTTGATATCAATTATCAAATATATAATTATAATTTTATCATTTATGTTCTACTAAACAATTTTTAATTAGTGCATCAATTTTCTTTGTACCTTGCATGATATTTAGTTTAAATTTGGACCAAATATATGAAATTAGAAGGCCAAAAATATGAATTCTAAAATTGTTTTAGAAAATGAAGTTTAAAAACTAAAGCTTAAATCTCACTTTAGAAAATAGAAGATTAACAATACATTTGTTAAATAAATTGTTGTACAAAATTCTTAACAAATATATATATATATATATATATATATATATATATATATATATATATATATATATATATATATATATATTGTTCTGGACTGGACCAATGGCTAGAATTGACCCAATCTGCTTCTACTCCAGAGCGGCCCAAATTGCCTAAGTCCAATCCACAGAGGGGCAAAAGTGACCGTTCTGCCCCTCCAACCGGGTAAGGAACGCAAAGTTCCTCCCCAGAATTACTGTCCGTTATGCACGGCTTCCTCACTGCCCAAACAGCAAAGGACAGGTGCCCGGAACTGCATTTATGCCCGACATAACGGCTAGTTTCGAGCGCCCTGCCTGGCCTAACAGCTAGTTTGGGCAGTTACCTATTCTTTGGGGAAAACGGTTATTTCGCCCCAAAAATAGGATCGTTGGCCACGCGCTGGGGGCTCTATATAAACCCTCTCGCTTGAGAGGGTCAGGTATCCAAGATTCACCCTAAGAATTCACTCTTTGTACTTGCCCCTTTTTCTCTGACCTTTACTTACTTGAGCGTCGCAGTACCTTGCAGGTACACCTCATCCTCCTCTCCATACGACCAGCATCCCTGACGCACTTGGCGGCCTGATTCTACAGGATCTGATCCAGCCTTCACGATCAGTGGCGCCGTCTGTGGGAATCTTTGTTCTCCCCTTCTTTCTTTAACCGAAGATCAAAACAACTTTCGAACATCATCACGATCATGGTCTCCCAAGATCGCACCCAAGATGCTCTTCACTCCACCATCCTCCCCGTCAAGAAATCTGACATTGACGGCCAATCATCTCTCCTCCGAGATGCCTGTTTCCTGAGGGATGGAGCCCCCGCTTCTCCTTCCCCAACTCTTGCTGATCGCCACAACGATCAACCGTCTCTCGACCTCCAGCCCGTTCCTGTTCCGCCCAGCGCCGACCCGGCCGTGGCAGCCCTCCTGGAGGCCCTCAACAAAACCAACACCCTGATCCTACAGCAAAACGAGCGGATCGGGGCACTGGAAGAGTTTCGTCGTCCAAGACCCCCTCCTACGCGGAAGAACCAGCGACGATCTAGAAGCCCGCAGCCACAGAGAGAAATCGACTGAAGACTGCGCCAAGAGCACGATCCTCGCGTAGCCCGAAAGTGCAACCAGATATCCCCACGTGGCCAGCACGCTCATGACCACAAAAGGACTCGAAGGAACGAGGAATCTCCAATCAAGTCCAAAGGACGGACACGCTCACCTTCCCCGTGAAGGAATCGCTCTTCTTCCCCGCGAAGGAACCGCTCATCTTCTCCTCGAAGGAACCGTTCACCTTCTCCACGAAGGAACCGCCGACGCGAGCAGCTCGTCCGGTCACCATCATACACCAGTTCCAGTGACGACGACGAGCCTCGCGGCCCGTTGTCCCAGGAGATCCTGGCCACCCGCCTCCCAAAAGGCGTGAAGAAACCCCTGTCACTTGGCACGTACGACGGGACCACTGACCCAGATGAGCACATCGAGAATATTGATGCCCTCTTAGACTACCGCGGCGTACGGGGCGCCATCAAATGCAGACTGTTCCCGACCACGCTTCGGAAAGGAGCAATGACATGGTATAAACAACTGCCCGAGGAGTCCATTACCTTGTGGAAACAGCTCGGCAGGATGTTCTCGCGGCACTTCACAGCATCTCGCCGCCACCCTAAAACTGAGGCCTCCGTCGGAGCCATAATCCAGAGGAAGAACGAACCTCTCCGAGCATACATCGAGAGGTTCAACAAGGAAGCGGTGCAGGTCCCGACGACAGATAAAATGAAGAAGTTCCTGCTCGAACAAGGGGTCCTCTCGGACTCCGACTTCGCTAAAGCCATCGGCCTCGCCCCACCGAGGAATTTAGACGCTCTCCTCCTCAAAGCCCAATCTCACATCCAGTACGAGGAAAAGATTGCGGCCTGCAACGTCCGAGCGTCTCGCCGCCAGGAGAACGCCCGGGCCACCAAAGGAGAAGAAGCCTCGACATCTCGTCGGGGTGAACGAAGACACGAGGACCGTCCCCGCCACTCCCGTGACAGCAAAGGGCCCTCCATGCGTTTCCATGATTACACTCCCCTGACCGTTTCCAGGGAAAAGATTTTGACCGAATGTGCCAATTCGGAGTTCAAACAAGCCGGGGTCCATTTCCCCAAACAGCTGCCGAACAGACCAAACGTGGATAAGTCGAAGTACTGCCGCTTCCACAAAAGTCACGGCAATGCTACGGAGGACTGCATCCATTTGAAGGATGCCATAGAGATACTGATCAGGGACGGGCACCTGAAACAGTTCGCAAAGAAGAAGGACACTCCTCGGCAAGACGCCCAGGAGTCCAAGAAGGTCGAGGAAGAAATACCCTCCTCGGATGACACCAACGTACAGGTGGCAATGTCCATATCGCGGCCAGAGGACTTCTACGTCCCAGACGGGCTGAGCGCTCCTGCTTATTTCGCGGCCCATAGCCCGTGGGAGACTTTTCCTTTCGCCATGGTCATTTCGGGCGGGGGATTCAACAAAGTCACTGTGGGCTCCGTGAAACGGAAGTTCGACCACCTGATCAACCCCAGCTCCAACAAAGTGACGACGCTTGATCAGGCCCAGAAGGGCTCCGTCCCAATCTCTTTTTACAAGGATGAACTCCTCGGCGGGTCCCCGAACTCCAGCATACCTCTGCTCGTCAGAGCCCGGATGGTGAACTTTGACGTTCGCAGAATACTTGTCGACCAGGGCAGCTCGGTCGACATCATGTACTCCCAGCTGTTCTCAACACTTCAGCTGGACGAATCTCACCTTACTCCCTACGTGGGATCCAACTTGCAGGGATTCAACGGATCCGTCACCAAGCCGTGGGGCTACGTGGAGCTGATCGTGACATTCGGCGCAGCTGAGACGGCCAGATCCATCAAGGTGCAGTTTTTGGTAATCGACTGCCCGTCGCTTTACCAATGCATTTTCGAAAGGCCAACTCTGGCCGAGTTGGTAGCAGTGGCCTCAACCTTCCACCTGAAGATGAAGTATTACACTTCAAAAGGGATGGTCGCCACCCTCCACGGTGATATAGAAGCTGCCCGACGGTGTTTCGAAACAGCTACAAAGGGGCTCAATGCTATTGCGCCCAAGCCAAAGGTGTCGAGCAAGCTAGCACTGCCAAGCAGCTCTGAAGAAGCCAAGCCTCTGCCCCAGGTCGAATCTATCGACCTCGACAGTCGCTTCCCCGACGACCAACAGGAGGAACGAGCAGCTTCAGCCGGCCCATCTACAGCACCCAGCAGCAGCTCCTACCCGATGCGGCCGATCCCAGATGGCAACTTCGAGCTAGTTCTGTTCGGCGAAGACCCCCAACGGGGAGTGAAGATCAGAGCAGACCTACCTGACATCGCGAGGAAACAGCTCAAAGCATGCCTCCGGGAGAATGTCGACCTCTTCGCTTGGAGCGCCGCAGAGATGCCCGGTTTAGACCTGTCTACTGTATGTCACCAGTTGACCATTGACCCCGCCATTAAGGCCGTAGCACAACGTAGGAGAAAGCAGTCTCCGGAGAAAACGGAGGCTGCTGAAAAAGCTGTAAAGGACCTCCTCGAGACCAAATTTATTTCGGAAGCCAAGTACACCACTTGGCTGTCCAACGTTGTATTGGTCAAAACATTTAATGGAAAATGGCGTATGTGCGTTGATTATACCGATCTCAATAAGGCATGCCCGAAGGATGCCTACCCCCTCCCCAATATTGATAAACTTGTTGATAATTCCGCTGGTTTTAAACTTTTATCGTTCATGGACGCCTACTCGGGCTACAATCAAATCCCAATGGCAATGACTGACAAAAAATATATGGCCTTCATGACCGAATAAGGGAATTATTACTACAACGTAATGCCCTTCGGCCTGAAGAACGCCGGAGCAACATACCAACGAATGATGAATAAAGTATTTCGGGGAGAAATAGGCGACATGCTCGAAGTATAGATGGACGACATGATCGTAGAGTCCCACGAGGAAACCGATCATACCTCCCACTTGCGAAAGGTCTTCGAATAGGCCAGGAAATACAAAATGCGTTTTAATCCGGAGAAGTGCACGTTCGGTGTCCGGGCAGGCAAATTCCTCGGCTTCAACTTAACGGAACGAGGAATCGAAGCCAATCCCGACAAATGTCGGGCATTCTCCGAGTTTCCTACGCCCAAATCCAAAAAATCCATCCAGTCCCTCAACGGGATGCTCGCATCACTATCTCGTTTCGTGGCCAAGTCCGCCCAGCATGCCCTACCATTCTTCAAGCTCCTCCGCTAAGAGGCCGCATTCGAATGGACCGAGGAGTGCGACAAGGCCCTTCTCCATCTAAAACGAGCACTCTCAGAGCCACCGGTTCTCTCTCACCTGGACAATGGCAAAACGCTATACCTATACATGGCCGTAGCAGCCGAAGCAGTGAGCGCCGCTCTCATCCGCGAGACACCTGACAGGCAGAAGCCCATATATTTCACGAGCAAGGCGCTACAAGGACCAGAGTTACGATACCAGCAGATAGAGAAGGTGGCATTGGCCCTCATCAATGCTGCCAGGAGATTAAGGCACTACTTCCTGGCCCACACGATCGTGGTTCGAACAGATCAGCCCATAAAGCAGCTGCTTGGACGACCAGATATGGCCGGAGGAATGCTTAAATGGTCGCTAGAACTGTCTGAATTTGATATCCGGTACGAAGGCAGAAAAGCCCTTAAGGCCCAAGATCTGGCCGATTTCGTCGCGGAGATGACATTCGCGCCCCCTGCCAGCGAGACACGTAAGTGGGCCATCTTCGTCGACGGTGCCTCAAGCTCGCCGGGTAGCGGCGCGGGCATTATACTGGAGAGCAACGAAGGGACCATCGTCGAGGTGTCACTCACACTGTCTTTCCCAACTTCCAATAACCAGGCCAAATACGAAGCCTTCCTCGTTGGGCTACGCCTTGCCGAGGACCTGGGAGCAGAAGAAGTCGTCATTTGAACGGATTCACAACTCGTGGCCCTCCAGGTCCGAGGTGAATACCAAGCCAAAAACGACAACCTGACCGAATACCTGGCCCTGGTAAAGAAGGAAATGGCAAAGTTCACAACAGTAAAAGTGAAACACGTTCCCCGCGAACATAACGTACGAGCGGACGTGCTGTCTAAACTGGCCAGCACGAAGAAGAAAGGCAGAAACAAGTCCGTCATACAGGAGGTACTTCCTCGACCTAATATTGAGAAGGCCTCACCGACTCTCGACGTACATATGATCGGCGACCACAACTGCTGGATGACCCCCGTCTACAAATACCTCGACAAGGACGAACTCCCCTCTGACCCAAAGGAAGCCAGCACAATTAGGAGAAGAGCCTGCTCGTACGTATTGGTCGAAGGTAAACTCTACAGACGGAGATTCTCCATCCCGCTGCTCAAATGTGTCGAGGAGGAAATGGTCGCACACATCCTGCGCGAAATCCACGAAGGAATCAACGCCCAACATCTCGGCGGGAGGTCCCTCGCTCGAAAAGCTCTCCGAGCAGGATACTACTGGCCAACTATGCAAAACGACGCAAAAGAGCACGTAAAGAAGTGCGATAAATGCCAACGGCACGGGGACATTCACCTAGTCCCGCCTAACGAGCTCAAGACTATGTCCTCCCCGTGGCCATTCGCCTGGTGGGGCCTGGACATCCTAGGACCCTTCGTGGTAGGATCAAGTCAGAACAAGTACCTCATAGTGGGTGTGGATTATTTCACAAAGTGGATAGAAGCAGAACCTCTAGCCAAAATAACTGCCCTCAACATCCTGCGTTTCTACAAACGAAACATCCTTGCACGTTTCGGTATTCCCCAAGCGATAGTAACGGACAACGGGATGCAGTTCACGGACAGGAAGTTTCAGGACTTCGTCGCCCAACTGGGCACGAAGCAACACTTCGCATCCGTCGAACACCCCCAAACAAACGGGCAGGCTGAGGCAGCTAACCGAGTCATCCTTCGAGGCCTCAAGCGAAGGCTAGACGAAATGAAGAAGGCGTGGGTCGAGGAGCTACACAGCGTGCTCTGGGCTTACCGTACAACTCCCCATTCAACGACCGGGGAAACACCTTTCCGTTTAGCATACGGAACCGAGGCTGTAATTCCCGTCGAAGTTCACGTGCCCTCTAGGCGGACAGAGTCGCCCCTAGACGAAGAGATGAACGACGAATCTTTAAGGGAAGAGCTCGACCTCGTCGAGGAAATCAGAGTCGGGGCAGCTCTCCGTGAGGCCTCACTGAAACAAAAGATCACCATCAGGCACAACGCCAAAGTGATACGAAGAGAGTTCGACGTGGAAAGCCTTGTCCTAAGAAGAAACCACAAAGACTCTCGCGAAGGCAAGCTAACAGCCAATTGGGAGGGACCCTATCGCATCCGGGAAAAACGGAAAATGGGGCCTACTACCTAGAACATCTCACTAGGGAGGAACTCGCTCGACCATGGAACGCCGAAAAGCTAAAACAATACTACAGTTAAATCCTCGGTTCGACTCGTCGCAACGACGAACGTCAACTGCCGACCACTATACGCGTCTAGGTACAATCGTCGTATACGATTAAAGCACAACCCCGCTCAGTAACGAGCTGGGTAGTTTCTCGACAGCGGTCCTCGATCGAGCACCGCCGTCGTCAAAGTACCATGATTGGCAGAACCCCAGCTCGCGATGGGACGTTCACACCGCGAACTCAGGCCTCAAACGCGACCTGAGCTCTGCTCCCCAGCCAGGATATTCCCCGGCCGTTCGACCAGTTCCCCACACTGTCAAACTAATCTACAACGAGCAATCCCCCATAAATATTCGCACAAGTCAAAAGCTCCCAAACACGGGCAGACATACGTTCACAGCAAGCATGCATACAACACTTAGCAAAAATAAACGTAAGTAAAATTATGCACGCGGAGAAGCCAGAAATATAATTAGCATAACAGGTGGCCACAAGGGCCACGATTGTGCACTATTACATAAAACGGGGCCATGCCCCCAAAAATAAAAGTACAAATAATTCAACGGCGTGAAGGCCAGACAAGATACAACAACATCAAAATAACAACACTCCTCATTCATCCGCATACTCGGTTGACACCGGCTCAGGTCTCTGGTCCTCCTCGGGCTGGTCCTCAGGCTGAACCTCGGGGGTATCTAGAACAAGGCCTGCGGGCAAGACGATGCGACCATCCTCAACGCACGCAAGATAGTGAGTACCCTCGGCAGAGATCTCAAGCCCAGGCTTCACCACCTGCAATTGAGCCACAGCGCTTTGAAAAGACTCCTCTGCCACGGCGATGCCGTCATCTTCGGCCAGCAGGATGCGGGCAACCAGCTCAGACCTAGTCTTCAACTCTTTTATATCATCCGGTTCGTCGGCACCCGGGGCGCTGGCCGCCATCAACTCTTTGTTCAGCTCCTCGACAACCTTTTTCTCCGCCGCCAGCTTGGAGACATCCTCTTTCAACCTGGGAGTCTCCTCTTCGGCCTTCTTTCGAGCCTCACGGGCACTCTTAACTTCCTCCTTGAGGGCCGCCTCAAAAGCCCGGGCAGCATTGAGTTCAGACTCAAGTGTAGAGTCCCCTTCGGTGTAGACAGCAGCCATCTCCAACATCCTGACCAGGGCAGAAGCATCCTGGGCCACCAGCGCCCTCTTGCTCGGGCGATCCATGCCTTTCAAGCAAAGGGATTCCGCCCGAGGGACGACGAAAGAGTTACCTTCAAAGAACCTCCTATCAAGGATGCACGGAGGTAACTCAAACTTCCCTTTCTCCGGCACACGGGTAAGGTCCACAACATCTAATGTCCTTGGCCACTTCGTCCGCCCAGTCAAAGGCAGTGGAGATCCCTGTGGAGTAGGAGAGGAAGAAGAAGAGGTCCCCGCGGTAGTTTGAACAAGGGGAGGAGCACGGGCACCAGCAGGCCGAGATTTAGGAGGAGCCGCTCCAGCTTTATTCCTCGCCATAGCATTCCTCACCACGCGATCGCGAGCCTGAGGCATCTCACCTGCGCAAATAAAGAAAAAACGAGCGCGTTAGCTATGTGGAAAAGAGATAACACAAACAAAATCTAAATAACAAGACTACCGACCAGCTTCTCAGCGTCCGCGGGAGTCTTGCACTCCAGCAGTGCCTTAACACTGACGAATCTGCGCTCAACTCTCTGGCTCCCATCCTCCTCGAAGATAGGGCTACCCTTGCTCGTCCAGCAGCTTGCAAGACTGAAGGAGTTGACCCAGTTCACCAGCCTCTCGTATGCCACAGCGTCCTGCCCGCACAGATCGCTCGGCTGAAAGACATAAGCGCTGGGCTTTTTGGAGAAATGGTCGGGTGCCCAGCGGATGGGGAACTTGTAGAGCCTCTGCCCAATATATTTCCCCTCCTCGTTGAGAAGCTCATTTCCATCCTCGTCAACCTCGATTTCCCAGACGTATGTGTTGTCCTGGGCCACCTCAAACACGGGTTCAACGACGAAGTACCGCTCCTTGAAAGTCCGGATCGACTCCGAGAACGGCTTAAATAGTTTTCTGGGCTGCTTCAAAGAAACCCATCCGTACTTCTTTCCCGTCAACTGCCTTTGAAGATGGAAAACAGCGAAGAGCAGAGGGAGAGTAGTCCCCAGAAAGAGATGCTCGCACACCAATTCAAAAGCCCGGATGAAGGCCAACGAATTAGGGTGAAGTTGAGAGGGCGCCAGCTTCAGATGCTCGAACACCGACCGCTGGAAATTAGTGAAATTCAGCCTCAGTCCCAGCTCTTTAAAGGCATACTCGTACATCGTAAAGCGGTCCCCGAAATCCGAGCAGACCCGCTCGTTCAAAGTAGGGAAGTGCACCTTCCACTCCCCCTCTGGTCCTACCTCCGTAAAGACGTCCGCCAAAGACTTTGTGAACGTAGAAATATGCTCGGAAGGTTCGGCCACCTACCACTCCTTTGCGGAGAACCCTTCGATGTCATCCTATTCCATATGATCCCGAACCTCTTCTTCCTTCCCGGCATTGCTGGACGAACTTGAGGCCTCCGAGCTCGAAGCCGCAGAGCTCGAAGCCGTCGAGCTACTATTTTCCTCGGAGCCAGTTTCCTCCTCGGACGTGTCTAGAATGACCTCTCTGTCTGGCCCCGTCGCCATTATGATCACCTGAAAAGCAGAGAAGACAATGAATTCGACAGCAAATCAAATCCACCCTTCCACTGCTAAGTCAAGTGAAAAGGCGCGCGAAGGGCTGGGGACAGCGTCCCTGGCCTAAGCCCTAACATCAAAGCAAAAACCTCCCCGCGAGGATATGCACGGAACTCTCAACTCAGAACGAGGAGCTTGCCCGCGCTCACGCCCAGTTTTCGGTTGAAGCTTCTCCGGAAATCGCAAAGCGTCATCGGAATCTGGGAACGATCTACCAGAAAACTCATTGTTCTATCAGAAGATGAACAAACACGGTGGTCACGCATGCACAACTACCGCAACCACGCCATGGGCCACCCTCCTCGCTAAACGTACTACATACTCCGGCGAAGTGCTGACGGCGGAAAAATGGCGCAACCACCGTCCACCACCAACACTCGCCAGAAATCCACCTACTTTATCACCTAAAGCTAACCCTAACCGCATACAATCTACCACTAACAACAAAAGGAAGTAAAACAAGCCACAGATCAGAAAGCTTACTTGATTTTGGAAGAGAGTATAAGCTGCTCAAAGCTGGTGACGGTGGTCGGAAAGCCTGAAGACGATGACGGGCAAGAACGCAGAAGAGGCGAAGAGAAATCAGAAAGAAAAAGTGCAAAATGGGACAATCTTCCCCTTTTTTATACTGAGGGGCACGTGTACACACGCGCCCGTAGGCCATAATGACTACCCACTAGCCATCATTACCTATTAACTGCTACACGGGGCTCGAGGCACATGTGGCAACCCAATGTTTCCAATTCTGCCTGACGCTTAATCTCCCCGAATACCGAACAATAAGGTCACGACCAAGAATATCACGGACACAGAGAGCCACGAGCACGTCGAGACAACTTTCCTCGCCGACAAACGACGACTCTATGCTAGCTCCCCGGAGCAACGAGCAGTCCTTAAGTCATCACTCCCATGCTCGGGAGCAACGACTTGGGGGGCTCTTGTTCTGGACTGGACCAATGGCTAGAATTGGCCCAATCCGCTTCTACTCCAGAGCGGCCCAAATTGCCTAAGTCCAATCCACAGAGGGACAAAAGTGACCTTTCTGCCCCTCCAACCGGGTAAGGAACGCAAAGTTCCTCCCCGGAATTACTGTCCGTTATGCACGACTTCCTCACTGCCCCAACAGCAAAGGACAGGTGCCCGGAACTGCATTTATGCCCGACATAACGGCTAGTTTCGAGCACCCTGCCCGGCCTAACGACTAGTTTGGGCAGTTACTTATTCTTTGGGGAAAACAGTTATTTCGCCCCAAAAATAGGACCGTTGGCTACGCGCTGGGGGCTCTATATAAACCCTCTTGCTTGAGAGGGTCAGGTATCCAAGATTCACCCTAAGAATTCACTTTTTGTACTTGCCCCTTTTTCTCTGACCTTTACTTACTTGAGCGACGGAGTGCCTTGCAGGTACACCCCCTCCTCCTCTCCATACGACCAGCATCCCTGACGCACTTGACGGCCTGATTCTACAGGATCTGATCCAGCCTTCACGATCATATATATATATATATATATATATATATATATATATATATATATAGTGAGATATTGGGTCGAACTCTAGTTAATCATACCATCGAAGTCTGTTCACATGCTGTTATCGAAGACCTACATGCTGTAGTCGAATTGTGTTCTAGTATGTAGTTGTCGAATTGGGTCTTGTGTTAAGGATCCAATTGTTTAAGTTAGCTTGAAATGAATAATTGTTAAAATGCCCATTAGTTTAGTATGTTAGGTTTTATTATAAATAACACACTAGTCTTTCATCTTGTGGTGTGACAAAACCTAATTAGGGTGAGGGGTTATTTGTTATTCTTGAGTACTTGTAATATGTTTTATAGAGAAAGTAAAGAATAGCAGTTATAATCAATCCTTGTTATTCCCTTGTTTTTCCTTGTTAACCCTAACCTTTGTGTGTTTCTTGTCTATAAAGAAATCGTTTATACTTTATTTAAAGTCATCATAATTCACAACAAATTGGTGCGGTGGGTGTGGATAAAGATGCCTTCAACAAAGTATGAGATTGAAAAGTTCACCGGAGTGAACGATTTCGGTTTGTGGCGCTTGAAGATGAAAGCCCTACTGGTTCAGCAGGGTTGTTTGGAAGCGTTGAAGTGAGAGGCAGTCATGGATACTGCGGTAACGGAAAAAGAAAAGAGGACCATGATAGAGAAAGTCCACAACGCAATATTGTTGAGCCTTGGTGATAAGGTTCTTTGACAGGTATCAAAGGAGACTACGGCATCGAGGTTATGGTTGAAACTTGAAAGTTTGTACATGACCAAATCTTTGGTGAATCGACTCTACTTGAAGCAAGCTTTGTATTCATTCAACATGAGTAAAAACAAAGTGTTGGCAAAGCAGTTGGATATGTTCAACAAGCTGATTCTTGATCATGAAAATATTGATGTGAAGATCGATGATGAAGATCAAGCACTGTCGTTGTTGTGTGCTTTGCCTAGAACACATGCCCACTTCAAATAAACTCTCATGTATGGAAGGGAGCCCCTGAGCTTTGAAGAAGTTCAATCATCCTTGTATTCTAAGGATCTGAACGAATGAAAGGAGAATAAACCTTCGATGATGGGCGAAGGTTTGGCTGTTAAGGGAAAATTCTTGCGAAAGGATGGTAAGTTCGACAATAAGAAAGGTAAAAGTCAGCATAAGTCTTATAGTGGCGAAGCATCTAGTATTCAATGTTATCACTGTAAGAATGAGGGTCACACAAGAAAGGTGTGACCTGAACGCCTAAAAGATCATGGAGGTAAGAATAATGGCAACGCAGCCATTGTTCAAGATGACTTCGACTCATCTGATGTCCTTGTAGTTTCAAGCGGCGACTCAAGAAAAGAGTGGATTATGGATTTAGGTTGCATTTGGCACATGACTCCAAACAGAGAATTGTTCGAGGAGCTATGTGATTAAGATGGTGGATCGGTGCTACTGGGAAACAACAAATCCTGCAAAATTGCAGGTATTAGATCTGTGAGATTCAAGCTCCATGTTGAGTCAATAAGGTTATTGACTGAAGTCAAGTATGTACCTGATTTGAAGAGAAATTTAATTTCTCTTGGTGAATTCGACAGGAAGGGATATGTTTTCCAAGGAGAGAAAAGTATCCTAAGAGTCATGAAGGGGTCGAAGGAAGTCTTGAGAGGCGTGAAGAAACAAGACTTGTATACCCTTGAGGCTGAGGTTGTAAGTGGTTCGATAAATATTGCATCCACGAAACCTGTGTCGAAGACAGAATTATGGCACATGAGATTGGGTCATGTCAGCAAAAGAGGTCGGGTCGAATTGGGGAAGCAGAACCTGCTAGGTGGTGACAAAGTCGAAAAGTTGGAGTTTTGTGAATCTTGCGTATTTGGTAAATCCTGTAGGGCGAAGTTTAACAAAGGCAAGCAAAGAACACATGGATCCCTGGATTACATTCATGCTCATCTTTGGGGGCCTGCAAGGAATCCTTCACACTCAGGTGCAAGGTATTTTTTATCCATCGTTGATGACTATTGCAGAAAGTTATGGGTATTCATTCAGAAGACGAAGGATAAAACTTTTGAGAATTTCAAAAGTTGGAAGGTTCAAGTCGAAACTCAAACTGGCAGAAAGGTTAAGAGGTTGAGAACTGACAATGGCCTTGAGTTCTGCAATGAAGCGTTCGACAGTTACTATGTTGAGTCTGGGATTGCAAGGCATAATTCTGTAGCAGGTACTCCTCAACAAAATGGCTTAGCTGAGAGATTCAATCGAACAATCCTTGAAAGGGTTAGATGCATGTTGGTTAGTGTTGGATTGAAGAAGGTATTTTGGGTGGAGGTTGTTAAGACATCAACTTATCTGATAAATAAATGTCCCTCGACTGCCTTGGGAATGAAGACACCTGAAGAAGTTTGGTCGGGACATCCACATAGTTTTGAAAGACTAGGAGTATTTGGCTGTGTGGCCTATGCTCACATTAGGCAAGACAAGGTCGAACCTAAAGCTCTGAAATGCATGTTCATGGGATACCCTGAAGGAGTCAAAGCTTATAGGCTATGGTGCCTAGAGCCAGGTCACAGGAGGTGTATCACTAGTTGAGATGTAGTTTTCAATGAAGCAGAGATGGCTTTCAAGAAAACTGATGATGCTGACGAAGAGCTGGAACAGGGAGAGATTCCTGTTGAGGTGGAGCATGTTGATGTTGAATTGCGTACCCCATATGAAGTCGAAGAAGAAACAGAAGATGTTATCGAAGATGAGGAGACTGATAATGACTACTTGCTAGCAAGAGACAGGTCGAGGAGAGTCATCAAGCCACCTCAGAGACTTGGGTATGCAGATCTTATAGCTTATGCCTTAATCTCTGCAAGTGAGGTTCTCGACGAAGAAACTAGAGACTATAAAGAAGTTATGAGGAGTCGAAAGAAGACTGAATGGCTGAAGGCCATGGATGATGAGATGAAATTTCTTCATGAC
Organism: Lathyrus tuberosus; assembly: GCA_022829125.1. Taxonomy (NCBI): domain Eukaryota; kingdom Viridiplantae; phylum Streptophyta; class Magnoliopsida; order Fabales; family Fabaceae; genus Lathyrus; species Lathyrus tuberosus. The sequence goes on from JALAZF010000422.1 coordinate 1,729,328, forward strand.
AACAACACATGGAAACTGATCAAGAAACCTGCTGGAGCCAGGTTAGTCAGCTGTAAATGGATTTTCAAAGTTAAGGAAGGAATCGAAGGAGTGGCATCAAATAGATACAAGACAAGATTGGTCGCTAGGGGGTTCACTCAGAAAGAAGGTGTCGACTTCAATGATGTGTTCTCTCTTGTTGTGAAGCACAGGTCCATTAGAATGTTGCTTGCCATGGTGGCACAGTTCGACATTGAACTGGAATAGATGGATGTGTAGACTGCGTTCTTGTATGTTGATCTAGATGAAATAATCCTGATGAGGCAACCTGAAGGTTATGTCGAAAAGGGGAAGGAAGATTATGTGTGCAAACTGAAGAGATCTTTATATGGACTAAAACAATCTCCTTGATAGTGGAATAGAAGATTCGACAAGTTCATGGCACGCATAAGTTTCATTAGAAGTCATTTCGACCACTGTGTTTACTTCAAATTTTGACCTGGTAATTCATTTGTTATTTTGTTGCTTTATGTGGATGATATTCTAATAGCAAGCAACAATGTCAAAGATGTAATGAGGGTGAAGGCTGAACTCAATAAGGAGTTCGACATGAAGGATCGGGGAGCTACCTCCAGGATTCTTGGAATTGACATCTGAAGAGATAAAAAGCTGTCGAATTATGCTTATCTCAAGAGGCATACCTACGGAAGATTCTCGAAAAGTATGGTATGTCGAATTCAAAGCCTGTTGTGACTCCGACAAACCCTCAATTCAAGCTGAGTATAGATCAGTGTCCCAGTACTGATGTCGAAAGAGCTTATATGAATAACATTCTATATGCTAATATAGTGGGTTCTTTGATATATGTTATGGTCTGTACTAGACCTGACATAACATATGCAGTAAGTCTTGTAAGCAGGTACATGGCGAATCCTAGAAAGGCTCACTGGCAAGCATTGAAGTGGATTTTAAGGTACATAAATGGGTCTCTGAATAGAGTCCTAATTTATGGTGGAGCCTTGGGTGACGATAGTAAAGTAGCAATCGAAGGATATGGCGACTCTGATTATGCAGGTTGTATGGATTCCAGAAAATCTATTTCTGGATATGTGTTCACTATGTTTGGGACATCAATCAGTTGGAAAGCAACACTTTAGAAGGCTGTTGCTTTATCAACCACTGAAGCAGAATATATAGCCCTAACTGAAGCTGTAAAGGAAGCATTGTGGCTTGAAGGTTTTGCAAAGGAGCTGAAACTTCAAGGTCCAGTTATCATTGTTAAATGTGATAGTCAAGGTGCAATACACCTGTCGAAGAATTTAGCCTATCATGAGTGAACCAAGCACATTGATGTGAGGCTGCATTTCGTCAGAGGGGTAATCGAGCGTGGAGAAGTCCAAGTGCTGAAGGTTTCGCAAGATCATAATGCTGCTGATATGATCACCAAGACGTTGCCCAGTTGCAAGTTTTTCCACTATATGCAGTTGATAAAGTTGCATGAAGAAAGCTAGTTCATTTCTTGAGGATATAGAGTTAGATCCAAGATGGAGATTTGTGAGATATTGGATCGAACTCTAGTTTTAGCATGTCGTCGAAGTCCGCTCATATTCTGTTGTCGAAGACCTACATGCTGTAGTCGAATTATGTTCTAGTATGTAGGAGATCGAATTGGGCCTTGTGTTATGGATCCAATTATTTAAGTTAGCTTGTACCTTAAGTTAGCATGTAATGGGTAATTGTTAAAAAGCCCATTAGTTTAGTATGTTAGGTTTATTATAAATAGCATAATAGTCTTTCTTCCTAAGGTGTGACAAAACCTTATTAGGTTGAGAGAGGTTAATTATTGGTATCCACTTGTAATCTTTGAATCCTATTGAGAAAGTGAATAGTAAAACAGATTTAACCAATTCTCTATTCTTCTTCCTCTTTTCTCTTCCTTTGTGAACCCTAATAGGGTTTCGTTTGTTTGTTCAAGTTTTTCCTTCTTTTCTACCCTTGTGGATTTTTTGGTGTTCAAGAAACCAAATATACTTTTTTATTCTAGTGTCTTTTTTCCCAACACAATGGATCTTTAAATGTAAATATTTCAGCCAAAATTCAAATATTAATTTTCGTGTTTTAGAATTTTGGCCTAATTTGTCTGACCCATCTTCAATTCAATGGCTATTTAATTTTTGTGTCCGTGTTCGTATCCATAAAGCACATACAACCATTTGTTTAATCAGATAGAAGATGCATATTATATATACTAGAGTAAAGGAAGGAAGATATGACTCAGATGTTGAGAGAGATACTTTTTAGGCCCACTCTAATTCAGTGAAGTTGTTTGATATTTTTTCTATTGTATTGATTATGGACAATGTGAACAAGGCAAACAAATATAGGCATCCTCTTTTTGAAATAGTTGGTATGGCGTCAATCGAATTGACATTTACTGTTGCATTTGTCTATATGGAATTTGAGTAGACTGAGAACTTTTGTTGGGTATTGGATAACCTGAAATAATTGTTTACTAAGCAAGGGTTATGGACACAATTGATTTTTAATTATAGAGATCTTACTTTGACGGAAGCAATTGAAATTGTGTTTCCAAGGACGATTAATTTGCTTTGTCAATTTCACATCAACAAAAATGTTAATTCAAGATGCAAGCAATATGTTGTCAATAATATGAAAAATACGATAGACACAATATGAATGGAAGTTGTATAGGACAGTGATGAGGTGGAGTAACATCAACGACTACAACAAGTTGAGAAAGTTTGTGTTTATTGTAGAGAACTCCTTGATTATGTGAAAAACACATGGTTGACTCCTTATATGTATAGATTCGTTTGAGCTTTGATCAATTGAGTGCTCCATTTGGACAACACCACGATTAACATGTATATACTTTTTGAATTAATTTTTATTTTATTTTAGGATTAGTGTGTCGATTTAATGTTTTTTTTTTTCATTTTAGGGTTGAGTCTGCTCATTGGAAATTAAAGTAGATGTTGAAGAACAATATATGTGACTTGTGAAAATATTGTGACTATATGAATAACAACTTGAAGTTATAATTAGGAAACATTAGAGCTTCATTTCAAAAGAGTTTTTTTTAAGTTGAGCACACACACACTAGTCTCTTTTATGGGAATCTGCGTTGATCGGTATCCAGAGCTGCTTTGAGACGCACTGCTGAAGAGTTCCTGGGGGTTGATTATGTGGGAACCAACACCCAAATTTGTAGGTGTAGTCTTATAATATCATACGGGTTACCTTGTGCTTGTAGTTAGGAAAGTACACTCTAGGTGGTGATCTAATATCAATGGATGTTGTTCACATCCATTAGAAGAAACTAAGCATAGAAGGTCAACAAGAGATAGACAAAGATGATGGATCAGAGGTGGACATGACTAGTGCAATTGATGCATTGTGGATAAGATTCAGGTCACTATTTATTGCGAAAAAAAGAGCATTAAAAAGTAGGGTGTGTAAAATTGCTTAATCCACAATGACTTCAATGTACCCATCACCTGACAAATCAAAAACCAAAGAACGAGTGAAAAAGAAAGGAAAGAAACCAATGGGATATGATGTTTAATGGGACCCTTCATATCATAAGGATGTTAATCAAGCGTACTTGAGTTCCCAAAGATCATCAAAGAGGTCATATACACAACACAACTATCTTAATCTTTTAATAAGAAATATTCGAAGAAGAAACCATCTCAGAATCAATTCATGTTTTAATTTCCAGATCTTACGAAGTCATATATTGAGGATATAGTTGATCTTGAAGCATATGAAAATTATAGGTTTAGAGGTATTGCATCATGGAAAAAATATCTTCATCATAAAACTGTAATCTTTAATCTTAATGATTAAATTAAAAAGAAAAACTGAAGAGAGAGAGCAAATAAATTGGGAAAAAATAGAACGTTGAAATTGGAGATTTTACTTCGAACATTCGTTCTTCCTTCTAGAAAGAAAAAAAATGAGACACAGTGACTCAGATCTAAAATCAACAAAATCACCATGCCTCTTGTCTCTTTTAATCATGTTCACATTCATCAGCACAATAGAGATGAGTCGAAGAAATCGAGAGCGACAACGAAGAGGACAAGTTTCTCCTGATGGCGTTAAGGGCCAATCTTATCATGATCTCAACTATGGAAAATCCTCATCCTATCCTCATAAAATCGCCGCCACCGCAACCGTAAAACATTCACAATCCAAAGGTATACGGTGATGATTCATATCTAGCTCCCTTCATTTCATTGTTTTCCAAATCTGGGTTTCCATGTCCATTTCTTACCTTTTTTTCCTTTGATCTTTGAAGTCTTCCCCAACAAAACAAACGATGATCCTTCTGTGTAGAGCTCACATGACTTTGTTGTCGTTGTGTGTGGAGTTTCTAATCAAACTAAGATAACCCATACTGTTGGTTTAGAGAAAGAAAGTTTTGTAAGGAAAGGTATAAGAAAATATGAACATTCCGGTATCCTTAAAATTAGTTGGATATTGATATTCTCAACCAATCAATCACGATAGTTCAATGCCACATCACTTTATTATTTTATTTTATTTTAAAATTTGCACTAAAGGTATAGGTACCCAACTATTTATCATGGGTATCTAAGAATTTGCCATAAGAAAAAGTTTTGTTAACTGTTGTATAAAGAAATTATTTTGAGAGTTTCTAATCACATCATCCTTGTTTTTTAGGCATCACCTGAATTTTTGTTTTTGTCCCCAAATTTTAGATGTGCACATTCAGACGCACCCTTTCTCTAAAAATTTTCAGTTTTCAGTTTTTTTCGGATGTGCACATCCGGAAGAATTCCTGATCTGAAAAGAATTCCATAAAATTATTTACTTCTAAATATAATTAAATCTAATATAATTAAAATCTAAAATAATTAAACTTAATATGATTTTTTCAATATAATTAAATCCAATTTAATTAAATCCAATATAATTAAAATTAATATGATTAAAATTAATATGATTTTTTCAATATAATTAAATTAATTTTAGAAGTAAATACCATATAATCTTAATTATAATTTAGAAGTAAATATCATATAATTTTAAATACCAATATAATTAAATTCAATTTTAGAAGTAAATACCATATAATTTTAAATCTAATATAATTAAATTAATTTTTTTAATATAAAAAAATTATTTAAAATTGAATACCATATTAATCATATTAATTATATTGAAAAAAATTAATCATATTAAATATCATATTAATTTTAATTAATATAAATTTTAATTATATTGAATTTAATTATATTGGATTTAATTATATTGAAAAAATGATATTAATTTTAATTATATTGAATTTTAATTATATTGGATTTAATTATATTTAGAAGTAAATGATTTTGTAGAATTCTTTTGATTTTTCCGGATTTGTAAATCAGGAATTCTTCCGGATGTGCATATCCGGAACATATCAACGTTTTTTAAAAATTTGGTGCGTTCGGATGTACAAATTCAAAATTTAAAGACAAAAGTAAAATTTTACGTGGTGCCTAAGAAACTTGGGTGGTGTATTAAAAAATCTTAGTTATTTTTCGTAGGAGGGTACTAGGATTCATAACTAAAACAGGATATTTGAAATTAGAATGGACTTCATAACTGGGTTACTATTTGTATGAATTTTGTAATGTTAATTATTAATGGAAATAGATGTGAAACGTTTTTTATTCTTAATTGTTCTTTTCATTACTCTTCTTTAGAGAGATCCTCTTTCATTTATGTTTGATTTGTTCTTTGTATGAATTTTTAAATTTTAATTATTAAGGAAAATAAATATTAATGTTATTTATTTATTTTGTTATTAATTGAGTTGAATTTATTTGAGTTTTTATGGTTTCGTTGATTCTCAGATCAAGATAATGAATAACATCTAATTTTATCCTATTTTTTATATATAATTATTTTCATAATTTAGTTTAGTTTTTTATTTTGAATAAATTAGTTTTGTCTTATGAATAATGAGTTTTTAATATTTTTTTATAAATAAATGTTTTATGTGTTTTTAATATATTTTTTAAAGAATTTGTTTTCATTAATTAATATAAGGAAAAAATGACATGTCAAATAGGAAGTGTAAACTAGCAAGTTCACGTCCCTCAAAATGTGCCCAAATATTAAAAAAACTTACACGTGATATATTTTACCACAAAAGAAAAAGAGGACTAAAACTGTTTAAAAATAAAATAGAGGAATTTTCATTGACACGAGTTATAAATCTAAACATTTACACCAAATCTCAACCGTTAGAATAGGCAATATTTTTGTTCATGTAATATGACCGTCTGATCAATCCTTTTAATAGTTAACGGTTGAGATTTAGTGTAAGTATTTTAAACTTACACATGGTGTCATTGGATCCGGACTCTATAAGAATTTGGATCTATTGACATCTGGTATAAATCTAAAAGACTTACACCAAATTTCAACCGTTAATAGCATTCGATCAAATGGTCATATAAATTGTCTATTTTTTAGGAAATAGAATGAGTCATATTATTTTTAATTTCATTTACTAAGACTGTTTGATCAATCATTTTAACGGTTAACATTTAGTGTAAGTCTTTCTGACATCATTGGATCCTGAATTTGAGTCAAGATCCATTCACACCAAGTTTAAATCTACAAGACTTACATCAAATCTCAGCCATTAATAGCATTCGATCAAACGATCATACAAATAGACTATTTTTTTAGGAAAAAAAATGATATATATATATATATATATATATATATATATATATATATATATATATATATACCAATCGTTACACTCTTCAATAATTTCACATCGGATAAATATTTTTTGAATTCAACCGTTAGATAGAAATATACTATCATATAAATCATACATTTAAAGTTTAAGATCATTCTATAATAATTTCTTATGTCATCGAATTACATCAAAATTAATGTTATATGTAAGTACATTTTTGAAGTTAATCTTTGTGTATTTTGATCATATAAAATTATTATAAATTAATCTCAAATTTTATATGTATGATCTATATAATAATATATTGCAATCTAACATTTATTTTAAAAAATATGTATTCGATGTGAAGTTATTGAATGAGTGTAACTCTTGATATAACTCTCTGGATGTAATTTTATCTTTCATATATATATATATATATATATATATATATATATATATATATATATATATATATATATATATATATATATATATAACACAAACTAATTTTAATTTTAATATATTATACATAGACTTAAAACATTATGTATATTATATAATCATTAAAAATAATTATGTACTTTTAAAAATTGTTTAACCATTGAAAATGGGGTAGAAAAGATTGTATCTTTCATAAACTTTTGATGCAAATAAGAAGAAAATATTAACCTACACCCTTACATTTGTCTCTCAATCCGTATAATTTTTTTTAAAAAATAATTCAATTTGTTTTTTTTACATATTTTAGTCACATATAATTTAAAAAATTGGTGAATCTGCACCTCTACATAAGTTTATCGAATTACTTTATTTTCATTATTTTGATATATATTTTTCTCTCACCAAATTACTCTTAATTAAGTTATTTGGTATGTATTGGTGTTTACCGGATAATTTGCTATTATTCTAATGTCTATCTTTGTTTATTGGATAACTTGCAACATAGTTATTTGGTGTTATATCCTATCATCGGATAACATAGTTATAAGCATTCAGTTTTATTTCAATTATAGGCATTCTGACGATGTCATCCTCACTTTCGATATCTACAACCAAGAAAAGTTCAAGGATCAAACTAGTTGTTTACCATCTCGTTGCTAAAGACTGCATAGCAGAATTGGAGGACTTAATGAAATTGGCGATGAGATATTACAAGAACTGAAACAACCTGAAAGTGTGAAGTATCAAAAGATTTTCACAAGGGATGATATCACAAGGAAAGAAATCAGGACATAGCAAGACATTTCCCAAACACATTCAAGTGGAAATGGAAATTCATTCATAGAAACAAATAATACGTAATCACTCATTCAAACATTATGAATACCTATAATTGAGTAAAGAGAATGTGGTAGTTGATGTGTTGAGCAGGGAGTCCTTGCATATATGTCAATGTTTATGGTTCGAGAATTGGAGTTGTTGGAACAATTCCGAGATATAAGTTTAGTATATTAAGAAGCTCATGTCAATGAGAAGTTAGGTATGTTGAAGCTGACTAGTGGTATTCTGGAAGAAATCAAAGAGGGTCAGAAGAATGACTTAGGATTGATGGACCATTGGGTGTTGATCAATCAAGGAGAGTGTGGAGAGCTCAGGATTGATGAGAACGGTGTGATGAGATTAAGAGATAGAGTTTGTGCTCCAGGTGTATCAGAATTTAAGAAGAGTATTCTTAAGGAATGACATCGAAGTGGTCTGAGTATTCATCTTGGTGCCACAAAGATGTATCAAGACTTGAAGAAGTTGTTTCGGTGGCCCGACATGAAGAAAGAAGTCGCCAAATTTGTTTATGTTGGTTTGACTTACCATAAGTCAAAGATTGAACATCAGAAGTCATTGGGTCTGATGCAACTGTTGAGTATTCCAGAATAGATATGGGACAACATTTCTATGGATTTTGTGGCATGTTTGTCCAAGACTGTTAAGGGCAATGATTTGATTTGAGTGATAGTGGATAGATTGACTAAATTGTCCTAGCTCCTACCGATGAAGATTTATCATTCATTGTCGATGTTAGCCGAGTTGTATATTGAAGAGATTGTGAGACTGCATGGTATACCTTCGAGTATTGTGTCGGATGGGGATTTGAGGTTTACATAAAGGTTCTAGGAGAGTTTGTAGAAGGCTTTGGGTACAAAGTTGATATTGAGTTCTGCTTATCATCCACGGACGGACGGTCAAACAAAAAGGACTATCCAGTCTTTGGAGGATCTGCTGAGGGTTTGGATTCTAGAACAAGGCGGTGTTTGGGCTAGCTACTTGTCATTGATTGAGTTTACCTACAATAACAGTTTTCATTCTAGTATTAGAATGACACCATATGAGGCATTGTATGGTAGGAAATGTAAGACTCCTTTGTGTTGGTATGAAAACCTAAAACTTCATTTTCCTTATGTAAGGGAGTTTGTCGGGATTTAACTTTTTATAAGTTCTCAAGGATTATTGAATACTCTCAAGATCAATTTTTGGGGAGAGGAGTATGTCACTTTATTAAGACAAGACCTCTATAAATCTCTGGTGTTATCTCTCTTTTCTTAACTTTTTAATTTTTGCTTATTTTCTTTATCCTTAATTTTCGCTACATGTCCAAACTTTTTTATTAAAAATGTTTTCAAACTCTAATTTAGAAAATAATTTATTTAAAGTATCACTTTTCAAACCTACATAATCCCCCACCCCCCGTTGTTGTCGCTGCCTCTTATGTATTGAGTTACATGTTCAGCAATTAACTCTTCATATAGCCTCATCTGACACCATTGTGGTGTCAGCATCAAGAACATTTGGCTTCCTGACATCATTCTGATATGTCACTTTGAGGCGGACTAGGGAGGTTAACCGTATGAGGCATTGTATGGTAGGAAATGTAAGACTCCTTTGTGTTGGTATGAAAACCTAAAACTTCATTTTCCTTGTGTAAGGGAGTTTGTCGGGATTTAACTTTCTATAAGTTCTCAAGGATTATTGAATACTCTCAAGATCAATTTTTGGGGAGAGGAGTATGTCACTTCATTAAGACAAGACCTCTATAAATCTCTAGTGTTATGTCTCTTTTCTTAACTTTTTAATTTTTGCTTATTTTCTTTGTCCTTAATTTTCGCTACATGTCCAAAAATTTTTATTAAAAATGTTTTCAAACTCTAATTTAGAAAATAATTTATTTAAAGCATCACTTTTCAAACCTACATAATCCCCTCACCCCCCGTTGTTGCCTCTTATGTATTGAGTTACATGTTCAGCAATTAACTCTTCATAGAGCCTCTTCTGACACCATTGTGGTGTCAGCATCAAGAACAATTGGCTTTCTGACATCATTATGATATGTCACTTTGAGGTGGACTAGGGAGGTCAACGCGTCCAACGTTTCCAACAATGATATTTCAAGGATTTCGTTTAAAGCACTTTTACACGGAACTACCACGAAACAAAGAGTTACCCTCTTTTCATATTCTCCTTCTCCGAGTGACTACGCAAAATCTGTTGCTCCGCAGGAATGAGTTATATAACTGTTGAATGCGAGGAGACTTCTGTCATTGCACGAATCCATATCTTGTTGAAGGAGTCCAAGCTTCACGTGTGTTTAAACGTAAAAGATGTTACACGAACTTCAACCGTCTACGAGGAAACCGAATATGGTGTGATTTGCTACGGTAGTTGATCAACGGTAGCGCAGCGTTAGCAATTCCATCTACCTTATCGTGATCCCGAAATCCTAGCATCAGTCTATCTTTATTTTGTTATTTGATGTCAATAGTCATTTGGAGGAGATTTTGCAGTAGATGATCTTCGTCACACAACACCTTCCAGTAAATCTCATCGATGACGACGGTTTAAAGCAGCGTGAGAACGAAAGATTCTACGTAGTTCTCTGGGAGACTCTAACCTCAAAATAAAATATTAATGAAAAAATCTACCATATAAGAAGATTGAATGTTCTGGAAAAACCAAAAATGCCCTTCTTGCTTCGCAATGCTGCCACGGTTTCACTTCTTACTTCCTAATGCTGCCACGTTTTCACTTCTTGCAATAAACTTTTCTTCACTTTTTTTCTACTCAGCTTCTAACCATTTCTTCAACTTTTGTTTTGATATTTACCATAAAATAACACTCTACCCGATGTAAAGTAGATGGTCTGCAACCTATACATTTTCCTTTTTCATTTTCCAAAGCTCTGCATCAATTCAATATTATTATTTTGAAAGATTTTTGAAGATTTTTCAGCAACAATGTCTACTCACCTACAACCAACTTTAATGTTACTGGGTTTTCTCCATTTTCTCCATCTTATATCTTCCATTTTCTACATCCTTCTTTACAAACTCTTTATACTCAACTATTCCTCAGTTTTGTTTCTTTCTTCTATTCTTCATGGCTCGACATTTTGGTACGATTATCGAAATCAACTACATAAAAGAACGGTGAAAGATCGGAGTTAAGGTGCACCATGACAAATTTTGTTCGATTTGTAGTTTTTCACTCAGATCTGATATTTTTTTGCACATGCAATGATCTGTTTCTGTTATGCAATGTATGATTTTGTTTTGATTTTGTTGCAGAATCGTTAGCGAAGGGGAAAGTCATCGATAAAGCCATCAGATCTGCAACACCTCCTGGTGAAACAACCGGATCTGAAATCAAAATTTTCGAAACCACTGGATTTTCTATGAAGTATAAAAAAGAAGAAGAGGAAACATGTCTCTGCAATAGAAAAAGTCAAGTGTTGAAAAGGTTGGGTTTTACAATTTCTTTATCTGAATTTTCTCCATTCTACGTCTTTATTTTCATTTCAACTATGTGAATTTGCTATAATAGTATTCTTTTGTTTGATTCTTTGTGATATCAAGATTTGATTTTTTTTCAACAAAAAAAAATCAGTACCATGTAAATATAAATGTTTTGACATGGTATTCCTCCAACTTTCTATTTTGATATGCCATTTTTCTCAATTTACAGATCTAATTTGTAAAATTGGTATTGCAAAAATTAAAGAGAATCTGAGTATTTTATTTCTTTCCTTTTTACAAATATTTTTTTTCTTGGCATGCAAAAAAAGCAAAGAAGAATGGATTTCATATATACATAGCATTTACTTTATTTTTTTTGTTTTTTATTTATTTTTAATCTTCATGGATTTTATTATTTATTTATGTTAGTTTGGAGTTTGAATCTTAATGGCAGGTTGTAGCAGTGAGATAAGGTAAGATGACAGTTTTCTAAGATAAACGTTTAAATAATAATAAAAATTTAAATGAGTTTGATAATTGTTTTTCCTGTGCAGATATTCATGTAGTTTGCTTTGACATGGTATGAAGAAAATATTTATCTCTACTACAAACTCAGATTCAGTAATCAATAATGGAAAAGAGTTATTCGTTTCACTAAGATTTAGTAGAAATTTTATAGGATAAAAAGTATATGTATAAAGGAAGATATTGTGGAAATAATAATCATGATTTTTTTGTTGAAAATTGATATTAATGGTAATTGAGCGTATAATCGATTAAAAAGATTTGGACTTAATTTCATATATAATATTTATTATATTTTGCATCAATAAATGAAAGATTTCAACCTATACCAACAAGAAATTAGTGTACCATGTTCGAGATCTATACACACATCTTTTTTCAAATATTGTGCACCAACTCCCCTCATAGTCTTATTATGATATGCATTTACAAAAAAATTTCTACACATGCCAACAATCTAAAATATGTATATTCTCTTATGTGAAAGAAAAATTGTAGTAAATTATAATAAATAACCGTATTCGTCATTTTTGTTTTATATATTATTTTTGGCATCTTATTACTCTTCCATACAATTTTTATTTATTGTAACTTTTTTTATTATATTTTATTAATAGTAGTTTAAATCAATTTATTATTTCATTTATAGGTTTTTAAATAAATTAATTAATTCACTTGTTTTATAGATAATAATCATGTTTTTTGTTGAAAATTTACATAAATGCTAAGTGTGAATATAACTGATTAAAAAATCGGACCAACTAAAAATGAATGTATCATGTTCGAGATCTATATACACATCTTTTTCAAATTTTGTGCACCAATTTCCCTCATAGTCATATCATCATATGTATTTACAAATTTTAAAGCATCCCAACCATAGTTTTAAAAACCGGACCGGACCGGTTGGACCAGGAACCGGCCAGGTAACCGGCCGAGTTCGCTTGCTGGATCGGCCATGTCGTCGAACCGGTGAGAACCGGTGCGAACCGGGAAAACCGGCGGTTCAACTGCTTATTTAAAAAAAGAATTATTATTATTATTATTTTTTTTTTAATTTTTTTTTAATTTTTTTTACTCAAATACATAGGAAATTTTCTTCAAGAATAATAGTAATAACTTATTTAATTCAAGTGATACACAAATTAAGTTTTGTAATATCCACAAAACTATTTTTACTATTTTATATTTATATTGATAGAAAAACCATCATACAAATATTTGTATAGAAATTTAAGAACACAAATTAAGAAACTAAATATAATATAATTTTAGACTTAACTGATTTCCATTATATATATATATATATATATATATAAACTTGGAAAATTTATTATTTAAAATAATGTTAATATTTGTATTGTTTTAATTATTAACATTAAAACATATTTTTTATTAACATTAAAACTATGAATTTAAATTAGACTCTGTTTAATTTAGACTCTGTTTAAAATTTACAATTAGACTCTTTTAAAATTTGAATTTAAATTATGAACCTGTGAATTTATGATATGATCTTTTCAAAAAATTTAAGTGCTAGTTATAGTTTTTAGAGACTGAATCATCCGGTTCGACCGGTTTTACCGGTTTTATACCTATTATAATGACAGGTTTATTCAACCGAGTTATCCGGTTTAATCCGGTTTAATCCGGTTTAGTCATGCGGTTCGACCAATGACCCAGTGGTTCGATCGATAAATCAGTGAATCAGTACCCTCAGTAGTTTGATGACCGGTCCGGTTTTTAAAACACTGATCCCAACAATCTAATATATTGTATATTGTCTCATGTGAAAGAAAAAGTATACTAAATGATAATAAACAGTCGCATTCATCATTTTTGTTTTATAAAAAGTTAACTATTATAGCCAAATTATAATAAATTAAATGATTTTATGCATTCATTTTCGGTTTCTTTCTCTTTCGTATAATTTTTATGTATAGTATTTTTTATTGTATTTTATTTGTAGTAGTTTAAATCAATTTATTATCTCATTTATAATTTTTTAAATAAATTAATTAATTCACTTATAATCATTATAATTTTTAATAAAAAGTAAAATTTTAATACTATCACTATAAATGATGGTTAATTTGCATTTTACGATAGTTTTAAGTTTTTTTAAATTAACTCCGGTGTACATGTACCTTCAGCTGAATATTTTTAATGAAGAAAAATAATTTGGAGTAGATACAATACTTTTTGAAAAATAATAATAATTTATTAGTTTAAATTTGTTATGTGTATCATTAATTGAGATGTATACCGACGAAAAAAAGTGACATTGATTCGGATACGATTAAAATGTATTACTAATAAAATTGTTAATAATAGTTTAATAGGTAAAAATAAATTTACAATTTTGTTTTTTCAAATTTTGATTTAGATATTACTTAAATATTATTTTAATATAATTTTATAAATTATTAAAATTATTTAACTTAATATTTTTCTTAATTTTTATTGAATAAAACGTAAGATAATTTCAATAATCTATTTGTGTATCATTTAAATTAATATAATGTTTTATGAAAACTTATGGTCTCATGAACATGTAATGAAATTTAGTACAATTATAGTATTATACTATTATGAATACTATTTGTGGTTTTCAATTAAATATTTCCATACCATTTCGAATGATGACCCTATACAAGGTCTTTATCCTTTTCCATTTTACTGTTAAACATACATCATTTGTCAACTCATAACAGTCTAACTCATCATTTCTTCACCTATTATATGGTAAAAGTTGGACATAGAGTAGTTGTTATCTGCAGGAAAAAAGAAAGTAAAAGTATGCTCTTTAGTTAATGAACAAGTAATTTATGTCTATTTCCTAACATCTACATTATACCTTCTTTGATTAAAATATAGTTTAGTTTGCCAATATTTTTACTACAACTTGATGCATACAATTTGGTTATGTTTTACTCCAATGTAACTACAACTTAGTTAAATGAAAATTTTTCATATTATGGACAACTCTAAATTTTTTAATTGTGTTATAATTTTTAACAATGAGAAAACAATATCATTAACTGTATACTCCCTCCGTTCCAAATTATAAGACGTTTTGGATATTTTACAGAGTTTAAAAAAAGTAATCAATATAGTATGGAAAAGAGAAATTATGTATGACTTTACACTATTGTCCTTCATTAATTACGAGGAAAGAGAAATTAATAGAATCAAAAGAAAAAAGAGAAATAAATAGTTAAGGGTATACTAGTATTAGAAAAAATGTTATTAATATTGTATTGGAATTATAAAATGACTTATAATTTAGGACAAATATTTTTTGCAAAATGACTTATAATTTAGGACAGAGGGAATAGTAAGTAACTTCATTCAGATTTTCATTTATAGAGTTTATATCTAACTAAATCAAATCAAATAATAAAGATACTACTTAAATTTAAAAAAATATTCTTATCAACTTATATGGCTTGTAAATATCAATAATAATAAGAAGAAGAAAAAAAAGTTATACGGTATATTAATTATATGGCATGGAAGAGCTTTTTTTATCAATTGCTAATTTACTGTCATTATAAAATTATATTATTTGATTATTGGATTTTTAACAATATTTAACATTGTTCGTTGATCACACCTTTTTATTACTTTAACAATATTTCCACATGTCAAGTCACTACATTTATTGCATTTACTGTGGTTTTTTTCATAAAATAATCTGTCAAATCTGTTTTTGCAGCAGGCAGGCTGAGTAAACGAATAGCTCTCTTTTCAACTATGTCTGCTATGATATGACTGGCGTGTATAATATATATCAATAAAGAACTTTACTAAAAAGAAAGAAAAATCATAATCTAAGAAATTTATTATTAAATAATAAATAATAATTCAAATAAAAAAGGTAATAATTAATACAATTTATATCACATCACAAAAAAGAAAAACAATGGATCCTCTTGCAAAGTTAAATTTTTGTTTTAATATCGTAATAGCAAATACTCTCCTATAGCATACACAAATATATAATATTTTCTTCAAGAACTAGAATTATAAATTTCCTATCCTATGTGATCTTTCATTACCTGCTATTAGGGGTGGGAATAGGTCAAACTGACCTACAGGGGCCTATAGCTTAGCCTACTTAAGGTCAGGTCAGGCTTTTTTAATTAAAAGGTCAGGTTTAGGCTTTTTTTAAAGCTTATTGGCCTATATTTTCATATATATTAAAAATATGCTAAATATGTTGTCCAATACATGCATATATATTAGAAAAAGGATACATATATTGACCTATATATGCATATATATTAGAACAAAGGCTAAATAGGTCGGCCTATATATGTATATATAGGTCAACCTATAAAGCTTCTTAAATAATATGGAATAATTGAGAACCATAATTAGAATAAGGCTTGTAAACAGACTTTCAGGCCAGGTCAGACTTTTAAAAAGGTCAGGTCAGCCCAAAAAAGAGAGCCTATAATAGGCTATAGGTCAGACTCATGCCTTTTAAGTTTATCGTAGGTCAGACCCAAGCCTTATAAAGTCTAGCCTAGCCTATTTCCACCCCTACCTGTTATAGATATTTAGACCCTATTTTCTCACTTTTTTTATATGTATTTCAATTTTAATTTATCTCTTACTTTTTTAATAATCAAATTAATTTTAAAGGTGTATAATTAATTTGAGTTTGATTATTTTTAAAATGGATTAAACTAAAATTTTTAAAATTTTTTTTAAAAAATATATCGTTCATATCCATTGTATAAATATCATTAAATATATTTTATTATGTATTAAATGTTTATGAAAAATATTGATAAATTTAATATTTTTTTCTAGAATTAAGTCAAATATCAATATTTCAAATTTCAAATTTATTTTCAAAAATTGTTAATTGTTTAAAATTTTATTACTTAATTATGATCTTTATGGGTATCACACAATAGAGATATTTTTAATAATACTTACATAAATTAGGAGATTGTAAGAGAAAATATATATCTACGGCCAAAACTGAATTATTGAAACGGGAAAATGAAGTCATTGATAATATAGAAAAGCATATGAGACAAATATTTTTATACACGAGAAAAATTTAAATATTTTAGATTGAACTTTATTTTTATATATGAAAAAAGTGTATGGATGATCCAAATAATTTTATAATTGAGAACAAGTTTTTTATTTGTCAAAATATTTTTATACATGATTGCATAATATTTTTATAAAAAATACTAAAAGGTGTCCATGGGTATTGATTCTATTTTTTTTAAATATAAATTATATTTTTTATATTTACTAATTCTTATTAATCTTATTTTTTTTCAAAAATTTAAAATGTAGACAAATGCGCGTCACCGACGGGTACCCGTGCGAAGACACGGGTATCCCGCTAGTTTTATAATAAAATAACAATCAAAACCATTTAAAAAATTACATACATTATAATTTTATTTGTATTAATAAAATAGATCATTTATCTCCTCGTCTCATTTATGCAAAAAAAAAAGTAGCCTTTAAATGAAAAACCTATTGGAGCAATTACTTAACTAAAACATTACATTACAAATCAAAGACATATATTTACTATAATTTACAAAATGTAGGAAATATTTACACTTTTAATCTAAATTTACAATTTGGAAAACCTACTTGTATTTAGTGCACATAAAGGATACATAGGCCTCCAACTTTTGACCCATTGTTCCTAATAAAGCAATCTCTTTCACTCACCACCAAACACTAGAAACAAAAAGCGGTGGCATGATATACGGCCCCCCACCCCACCCCACCTTTGTCTGCTCACTACAAAAGCCAACTTTGCATCGGTGGCAGCAGGACAGTCACTCTCCATCCTTTCGGTTCATTATTGTTCCACCTGTGTGCCTTCCTTCCCTCCTATATAAGTTATTGTAACTAAATAACAAATTAAGGTGATGAATACACTGACCCCACGTTGTTGGTATGTTTCTTGTACACTTATGATTAGTTAAACATGTAGGAGTAAGTGGTAACTGTAATCATTTGTATCATTCATAGTACTCAACTAACTATATATTCATGGCTTTTCAAGAACTTCATCATTAGGTAGTTGTAGGAGTACTATAATGTTATAAGAATCAAATTTATGACAAGGACGATGATATATATAGTACTAGTACTTGTTTATTCAGATACAACCCAAAATGTCAAGTTAGTTGAAGTTACAAAAAATGAGAGTCAATGTTTGAGGAACCCAAAATGTCAAGTTAGTTGAAGTTACAAAAAATGAGAGTCAATGTTTGAGGAAGTGTTCATTATTAAAATAGTGATTTTATGTAGAGTATTGAATATGTTTTTTTGTGTATAGAATGTGTCCATTTTGGTTTTGGTTATGTAATGTTAATAATTCAAATGTATAAAAAAATGTATATGTTTTGATTGGAATATGGGGGGAGATGATTTTGATGGTGGAGGTGTGGTGTACCTGCAAACATATCTACATAAATTAGTATAATATTTGAGGTAGGTGAGATGCTTAGAATGATGTGTATCTAGACCGACAATTATGTGAGACATATATTGGTGTTGACATGCAAAAGTTATATGGAGAGAGAAATTTTGAAAAAAAAAATTAAAAATAAATAAATAAATATATTTAATGTAAATATTAGTAGGTATAATTTGATAATCAGCGATGCTATTCATATACTTTCTTATATGTACATTGCATTCACTATTTATAAATATTGGTAAAAGTGATTTGAAAAGTCAGACCGTCTTTGAGGGCGTGTAAGGTGGATTACCGTACAAGATTCAAAAATTTTCAAAGTTAAATTGTAGTTAAAAAATGTCTCACAAAATATTTCTTATGATTTAAACATAACAAATTATGACTCATATTTATTTTTCCGTAGTCAAACCATGATAAACCTATACAGGGTCTCCAAAATTTTGTGACAACCCTGTGAACAGTGAACAGTGGCATGAATAATGTATGAACAATGATCGTAAACAGCGATATGCGCGCGTAAACAAAGACTGTAAACAATACATAAACAATGCCTTTTAGTAATAAATCAAAATTGATTAATAAAATATAAAATCTACCATATAAGAAATATTGATACCACCATAGTTACCATTATACCCTTTAGGACACTTGTCATCTCCTGAGCCCATCTATTATTTTCTCACCTTTATCAATTTGAATTTCACCTTGCTTTCTCCTTGCTTCACTATCACCTTGCTGTCTCCCTCACTCGCACTTCTTCTTCCTACTATCTATTTACTTCTTCTGCTCCGTCTTTTCCTCCTCCATCGTCTTCTTCAAAAGGATGGGAAAACAATACCCATACCCAATATCGATTCTATGACAACTAAATGGTTCCGTTGTTGTTGTTTAACTATGTGGGTTAAAGTTAGGGTTTTTTATTTTATGGGTTCACCCAAAAATGTTGGAAGCTGAATCAAGAATGACGGCTGGAAGAGGAAGTTGATAAAAGACATTGGCTAAAGCTGATAGAAGACATCGCTAATACTGGATTTTGTTTTCTTTAAGATGTTTGCTACAAAAAATGCATATATGTTGTCTTTTCTGACTTGTCGTTATTCTTCTTTCAGGAATAATTGAATCTGGTTTCTACGGGTACGTCAATGTAACTTTGTGGGTACTGAAACCCAATATTTGACTCTCTGTTGTTGTATGTCTTCTGACTGTTTTTGTTGTTGTATAACTTTGTGTGTTGAAGATTATTCAGGTACAATTTAGCTAAAGTTGAAGATTATTGAGGTACAGTTTAGCATTTTTTCCTGAGTAAACTATCGGTAATATTGGATTTTGTGTTCTTTGAGATGTTTGCTATAGAAAATACAGATATGTTGTCGTTGTTCTTCTTTCAGGAATAATTGAAACCGGTTTCTACAGATAATTCAATGTAACTTTGTGAGTACTGAAACCCAATATTTGACATCTATTGTTGCAAGTGTTCTGACTGTTTTTGTTGTTGTTCTATAACTGTATGGGTTCAAGTTAGGGTTTTGACTGTTTTTGATGTTGTTGTATAACTTTGTGTGTTCAATTTGTGGTTTTTATTAATGTAACTTTGTGGGTACTGAAACCCAATATTAGACATCTATAGTTGTAAGTGTTCTGACTGTTTTTGTTGTTGTTCTATAACTGTGTGGATTCGAGTTATGGTTTTGACTGTTTTTGTTGTTGTTGTATAACTTTGTGTGTTCAACTTGGGGTTTTTAATTTTATGGCTTCAATGGAAAATGGCGGGAGCTGGAAGAGGAATTAAAGTTGGAAGACGAATCTGGTAGAAGGGATTTTCTAAAGTTGAAGATTACTCAGGTAAAAATTATTATTTTTCGTTGAGTGCATTATGATGCAACGGGTATACCTGTCAATTTATGTTTCTTAGCATTCGCTCAACTATCATTTGAAATACTTCAATGAAATCATAGCGATCCCGGCTTCAGAGGTAATCATCTTTCTTATCATCTTGCATATAGTAGATTTGTTCTTTACAGATCAAGTAAAGCTACGAGTTTCACTATGTATTTGTTGAAACAAAAACACAATGTGCATAGATGAAATTTTTTTATATATCTTGTCTTTGCTTCTAACATCATCCTACTGTCATAAATGTATAGTCCTCCAATTTTTATCAATGAATTGCAGTTACGAAAACATGGATATAAGAGTTGTTTCATTATGGATTGTCAAGGAACAAAGTGGGAAGTTACATCTAGAGATGGTGATTCAAGGTTCAAATGTGAACAACCATTTATCTATATACAGGTCATTTATGTTTATTATCATTTTTTATTCATCCAAAACTGATTGACTTTTTATTTCAATAGGGTGATCAAATCCATGTTACGACACATCATAGGGATGTTTACTTGAACACCAAACTCATACATTGTACAATGGTAAACCATCAAAACATGATTTTGCTTTGAAAGACTGTGAAAATAAACTTAAACTCCTATTTAAGAGTCCGACAATTATTTGCAAGTCTGAACCGCATGACATACGTCCTCACCCATACAAATTCAAACCTATCTCAGATTTTCTTAATGGAACATTCAAGCATGACTCTTTATATGGTTATTGTATCTTATTTTCTTCATTATTCATTCATTTTTTGAATTCTTTTATTTACATACCTGCTGATATTTTCTTTCCGCATTGTTTTCTATTACAAGTCATTTGATGCTTGCATGAGGCGATCAAGTCTCAGATAGATGTGAATCGAAAGAAAGTGTGTGCTAACATTGTGCTAAGTGACGACACTGGAAACATCGTCGACTGTACTCAAGTACGACACTCAAATCTGTTCCTTCATGTTTTGGGACAAAGATGTTGTCCGGATTGATGAAATGACGGATGCCAAGTTGAGAAATCTCATGAAGAAAGTGAGTACACAATTTCATATCAAGTCATGTATTATCTAATTTATACCCTACTGTTTATTCAAATTATTGATAATTCATTTTTCCTATGTGTAGGCTGGTAAAGATCACCCACAAATCTAACTTATAAACCTTGATGCTTTATTGGATAAAGAGTTTGTGTTTCGTGTCAAGTATTTGGAATTATACAAGCCATGTTCAATTCTCATTCTTAATAAGGATGAATTTCTAATCAAAATGATCAACAAATACATGAACCCTAATAAGGTAAGACATCGACCCTAAATGCCATCTCTCTTTCATACTTTGTCAAATTTCTAAAACTGTCATGTCACATCCTTTGCTACATACTTATGAATTGGTTTTCTCTTTTATGATATGAGTATAACATACTTCAAGGATTTCTTAGATGAAAAGTCTACCACTAATTGCAACTTAACAATTCAACCAAAATTTGGTGTGTTATATGTAAATGTGCATTTTCTATTCTCAAATTGTTCACACTTCAAAACTGACTGTTATGCTTCCCTATGGTTGTCGGTTTTTCAATGTCACTTCCCTATGGCTTTAATGCCAAATCATATCACACCCCGTATTTCCAACTTTTCATTAATCTTCCCTATGGCTACTTATTATTTTGCCTCCCTATCTTCCACTATTACATTTTCAAAATAATTAATGCTTTTGCATTACCAAGTGCAGGGAGAAGCTTAAGAGTCTCATGCCAAACTATATAAACAAGCCTCCTTCTCTCACCAACACAAACTATAAATCAGAAACGTAGCACTATTTCTATGGCCACCAACAACATCGTCCAAGTTTTACAGCCTTCTGAGGTGCAAACTGCACCTGAAATACAACCATCGACGACATTGCAACAGCCATCTGAGGTCCATCAACCAGAGCAGGTTCGATTCCTAAATTACATACTTCATTTTTCAATAACTACATACAACTCTGCATTTTTGTTTCTTCACCTTTCAACCATTCTTTTTTGTTAAATCAACAGACGCAACAAAAGGTTGATGCGCCTGTCCAGGTAACACCACCTTCTGACATCGAACCAGTTCCAGAAAATCAACCACCTGCCGACGACCACCACCCCCTGTCGCACCAACAACCTCCCCATGTTGAACATCCTCATCAGGTCCTGCCAGTACGGTTCTGTTTAATCCTGGCTCTTTTTGCCCTTTCTTGAACGTCGTCATTGTGGTCCGTTCTTTTTTCTAGTCATGTCACATTAAATTTTTTGTTCAACTTCTTCACAATAATCAGTTACTGGTTTTTCCTAACAGGTACCTCGGGTCGCTGCTGTGCGATAAAGACAAAAGAGGAGAAGATTCAGGAGATCAGGAACAATGGGTAGAAGGTTTAACAAATTTCATTCAGATGATGATGAAGAACTGGAGTATCATATGTTTGATTCTAATGACGACGATGAGTGCGACTACAAGTGGGACAACTTTATGACATCGACCAGTTTTAGATATCGTGATTAAGTTTGCAAATTTTCTTTCTAATTCTTGTCGCATCATTTTACATGATTTTTGTCTTCTTGATGTACTGCACTACCAAGCTTTCTTAATTTGAATGTGTTGTTTATGGACACATAACTTCAAGTTTTTTTTACTAATTTAGTTTAAGCTAAATTTCATAGTTATCGAAGACTAAAAAATTATTATTATTTTTCACAAAATCATTTATATCTTACGTTATACATTATTTAGAGTTTCTTTTCTTAAAGTTCAATGATTGGTAAAAAAGTTGAATTAGAGTTTTTCTATAAGTTATTTAATTCTTACTACAATTCTTTTTCAAGTTATTTATTTTTACAAAATAAAATACATATCTTGATTCACATATTTTTATAAACATTGTCAACAACTAAAAATATTCATTTTAATATTTTTACAAACGGGAAAAACTTTATTATTGATTAGAATATTATTATAAATTATGTCAAAACAAAACTTGTTATTTTCATTTGAATTTTTTTTTAAACGAAATCAACTTTACTATTGATTCAATTTTATTTATAAATACTGTCAAAACAAAAATTATATTTTTTTGGGTTTTTTTTTCATAACTTAACTGGTCATGTATGCGCAGTCCACACCAGAACTCGTGCGGACGCACGGGTTTCCCACTACGTAGCCATATAAGAAAGTTTGCTACCCCCAATAATACTATTTTGCACTTCAGGACACGTGTCACCTGGTAGGCATTTTTTGGTCTTTGAAAACATACAGCCACGTGACCTTTTGGGTTGTTCAAGTCTTATACTACCAGTCTAAAAATTTGAATTTCATATCTAAAATTTTTTATGACTCTCTCTCTCTCTATCGTCCTTTCTCTCACCCGTCTTCCTCTTCTCACAACAACAGATCCAAATCCTTACTGACCAACTCCTTCCTCTTATAAACATATTTTTATAAAATAATATCAAAACAAAAATAATATTCATATACGAGAAAAAATACATTGTTAATTAAAACATTTTATATACGGAAAAAAACACTATTGTTATAAACGGGATCAACTTTACTACTTATCCAAATATTGAACAATAGAATTTTATTGACCATTTTTTTTAAATATGTGAAAACAATTTAGGGAATCTATTAAAAAATATTGAGTTGATATTTTAAAATTGTATTCTCTCTTATAAAATATTTGTCTTATTTTGAAATCATATTATTTTTTATCTTTTGGTTTACATTTCATCTTCTACATTTATTACTATTTCAACTTAAATTTAATATTATTCTTATAAACTTTTTTTATAAACGGGAAAAACTTTACTTTTGATTCAAATATATTTATAAATTATGTCAAAACAAAAATAATTTTTTAATTTAAATATTTTTATAAATGCGGACAACTTTATCATTTATTCAAATATATTTATAAATAGTGTCAAAACAAAAATAATATTTATATACGGAAAAAAATGCATCATTTATTGGGTGAATCATTTTAATTCTTTTTGAATTCAGAACTACATTTTATTATTTTTGGTTTTTTATACTTCATAACGTAACTGGTGACGTATCCGCAGTCCATACCAGAACCCGTGCGGACGCACGGGTTTCCTACTAGTGTTAGATAATGAAGTAAAATGTAAAATGTTAGGTAATGAAGTAATGAAATTGGTTAATAAATATTATGATATTAAAAATTATTTTTAATAGTAAAATAAAATTGATTAATGAAAGATAAAAAGTTGGTTAATGAAGTTATGAAATTAGTTAATAAACGCTCAAATATTAAAAATAATTTTTAGTAGTAAAGTAAAGTTAATTATTATATTTTAATTAATGAAATTATAAAGTTGATTAGTTACACAGTTTTACATAAGTACTTTTTAATTAAAAAAATAATAATTTTTTGTATATATTTTTTGAAAAAAATATTTTATTATTATAATATTTAACTTTTACTGTATTGGTGAATAATGGAATCCAGAATTGTATAACTTTTGATATAACAAAATCATTTTGTCTTTGATAATTAATTCTCATAGTTACACTGAATATACACATATGAATTAAACTAGTTTAAATAAAGGAAATTTCTTAATACACCACCCAAGTTTCTTAGGCACCATGTGAAATTTTATTTTTGCCCCCAGATTCCGGATTTGCACATCCGGACGCACCACATTTTTAAAAAACGCTGATATGTTCCGGATGTGCACATCCGGAAGAATTCCTGATTTGCAAATCCGAAAAAAATGAAAAGAATTCTATAAAATCATTTACTTCTAAATATAATTAAATATAATATAATTAAAATTAATATCATTTTTTCAATATAATTAAATTCAATATAATTAAAATCTATATTAATTAAAATTAATATGATATTTAATATGATTAATTTTTTTCAATATAATTAATATGATTAATATGGTATTTAATTTTAAATGATTTTTTTATATTGAAAAAATTAATTTAATTATATTGGATTTAAAATTATATGGTATTTACTTCTAAAATTGGATTTAATTATATTGGTATTTAAAATTATATGGTATTTACTTCTAAATTATATGGTATTTACTTCTAAATTATAATTAAAATTATATGGTATTTACTTCTAAAATTAATTTAATTATATTGAATTTAATTATATTGAAAAAATCATATTAATTTTAATCATATTTATTTTAATTATATTAGATTTAATTAAATTGGATTTAATTATATTGAAAAAATCATATTAAGTTTAATTATGTTGGATTTTAATTATATTAGATTTAATTATATTTAGAAGTAAATGATTTTATGGAATTCTTTTGATTTTTTCCGGATTTGCAGAGTAGGAATTCTTCCGGATGTGCACATCCGAAAAAAACTGAAAAATTTTATAGAAAGGGTGCGTTCGGATGTGCACATCCGAAAATTGGGAGCAAAAACGAAAATTCAGATAGTGCTTAAGAAACAAGGGTGATGTAATAAGAAACACCCTAAATAAAATCTATCTAAACTTCCAGCATGTAACATTTCTCTTATAACTATCGATAACTTGTTATTGATTGCAATACGTATATGAATTAAACTAAAAACTTAACTAAGATCTCAAAACAAATGAACTAATGAAGAGGACTACGCGTTTGCTCATAATGAAGAGCAATTACAAACCGAAAGAAGCTGATTATGACCTTTGTCCTCTTTATGTAACCAATCAAGAGCTACATTAGTTGAGTATAATTAAGATCCTCACAACACAATCTCATCATCGAACTTTCCCTTTTTTCCCACTTAAGCAACCATTTCAAAATTTTAATCATACCAATAATTGAAATAATTGACTGATAAGTAGGGTTTAGTTTGCAGAGACATTAATAATTTGTTATGGTATGCATAGGAAATGAGAATAAACCGAGTTCTATATTTAAGTTAAAATTATTAAAATTTTCAAAATTTAAATCTGATTGTTATTCAGTCAAAAGTTTATTTTTATATTTGAGTATAATTTTTCAAATGATAAATTAGTCTATTAATTTATTTAAAAATATATTTAATTTATATATTTATAAATAAACAATTCAATTAACTTTAAATACATTGATAAATTATTAGAAGAGATTAAATATTTATTTGCATTAATTTATTCGAACTTATTAATAGTATAAAAGTTGTAAGACTATTAATTTTTAAAAACCTATAAAAATATTTTATGAAGTTGTTGAAAAAAAAATTCAACTTATTCTCATATATATTCTTCAAAGATAATTAAACTTTATGTTTATATAATAATAATAATAATAATAATAATAATGATAATAATAATAAATTTATTTATTTATATTAAATACTAATTTAATAAATTTAAAGTTTTTTTTATGATTTATGACTTAATACTTTTAACTAAATATATTATTAAAAAGTCGAAATTTTTTCATCTCCAACTCACAATTCTCAATTTTTCTAATATGATTGAGTTATATGGTTGAACTCTTTTAAATTAAATAGGAGAATTTCTTATCCCACCCCTTGGCATTTTTAGGCACCATCGCTCTGCCTAAAATACCCCTTGATTTTAGAGGTGTATCTCCGGACGCACATTTTTTTAATTAATTTCGTAGATGCATCTACGGAATATTTCTGTATGCATATTTACGGAAGAAAACCAGAAACAGAATACCAAAAAATAAACATTGCAACGATAAAATCAACATTCATAAAATAAAATCAGTGTTACATTGATGATTTCGACAAAAATTTAAATACTACATTTCAATAACCCGGTGGACGCTTGCACATCTCTAAGATGTCATCGACCGTTCTTCGGACCGTCGCCTCCAACTCGAGCGGAATTTTCTCTTCGAAACTGAAATATGTTTGCCACACCGCCCTAACATCGTCTTGACTCTTGAGCTCAAACTTGCTGTAAACAATCTTCCTTTCGTTGTCAACTGAAGGTGAACGATACTCAAGCTTCACAATATTTCGTTTGTCATTGTAAGGTATGCGATATTGGATCTCGTCTATGATATCGACGAGGGGGTGAGATCCATGAGCTTGAACCTCCTCCCGGGTGTTTTGCCGTCGAAAAAGGAGACACTTCCGACATACCAATGGATCTTGATTTCACACAATTGAAACATTTTTATAGTTGTGTGAAAGATAACAAATGAAACCCCAAATTTATAGAAAACCTAGGAGAATATGGACTAACCATTTTCTATCAAACTTTTTTCCGGACCATTATCCGATCTTCCTATAACCACACCAAAAACAAGTCTAGTTACAGTCCTACGAATCCATGTGAGCATGCTATCACGATCATCAAACTCTTGCTTGTTATTAAAATCAACGCCGACATCTACCGACTTTACGACAACCCCTTGAACATTCGGAGAAACATCGTTTGTAGAAACTAATTCTTTTGAGATATTATAGATATTATCGGGGTGCACCATATCTATTTGTAAACAATAAGAAAAATAAACAAAAATTACAAATTTTCTTAAAAAAAATAGGTCACAAACATGTTCCAGAGATGTACATCCGGAAGTGTTCATCTTTAACAAATTTCGGAGGTACAGCTCTGGAAGCAACGTTACTTTTTTTTCAAAAGTTTGATGATTAATGTGAGCAATGTAGTGGAAAAAGTGTAATTTTTACCTGAAATTCGATCTTCACTTGCTCCCTTTCATTTGTTGCATGAAAAAGTTGGAGTTTTGGAGTGAAAAATGATATTGAGAATGTAGAGTTTTTTAAGTTGGTGAAGGTAAGTGTGGAAGAAGAAAACACAACAATGGGGTGAGTGATCATGCAGGTTTCAAATATAGAAGAAATTTCTGGAGCTGTATCTACGGAACAATCTGGCGCTTAGACGTTTCGGAGGTGCATCTACGGAAGTTTCCCTGAACTGAATTATTTTGAAGTTTTTCTCAGCGTTTACTAATTTAAAATTATTCCGTAGATATAGCTCCGAAAAAAATCAAATTTTAGCAACACAAAAAGTTCGTCCGAATATGTATCTCTGAAAACAGAAGGCATACAAAGAAATCCAAAGAAATACGCTAAATACCTAAGAGTATTAAGAAGTAGATTAAGAAATTCTCCCATTGTGCGATATTTGACCAAACAGATTAATAAAGAATTATACAGCTGAATTGCAAGCTTGTTGACTTGAATTATGACAAGTAACAATTGATTTTTATTTTTAAGAATATGCCCGATACACACAATCTTCCACACATTTCTTTTATTATGAATATTATTCCTTTTCTTTTGATTATATATATATATTATGGATTATGGATATAAAAGAACCTTTCTTATGAAATAGAAAAGAAGAATCGATTTTTTACTGTATCTGATACCCTGTCTATATTACCATTTTGCATTTGTTTGTTTGTACATCAATTTCAATTAATTAATTAATAATTTCTATCTCAATTTGATTAAGTATGAGATGGTTAGACAATAATTTGTAGGAAAATTTGTGCATTTGGTTTTAACATTTGAGCAAAGTTTTAATTTTAGTCACTTGAAATACATATTTTTAGATTCTATCTTCGATATTTAAGATTCTATCATTTAATTTTTTAGGATATCCATGCGGAATAAATATGCTCACTGGACATTGCCAAGTGAATAAGAATATTTAACGTGATATATTTTTTTCACTCATAAATATTAATTAATTTAAACACTTTTTTAGAGGGATTAAAAGTAAATCATGAAAAAGGAAGAATATGTAAATTAAGGGTGAAATAAGAATTTGGTATGGAATTTTACTCGTGTTTTAACTTAACCGACTATTTTTTAGTGATTACTTTTAAATAGAAGAGAAATTAAATAAAAAAATTTAATGATAAAGTGAAAGTGTTGCCAGTGATGGATTTCTATTTTTTTTTTAGTGCGGTTTGTAAATTAAGAAAGACGGTTAGATTTAATTAAATTTTACAAAATTGATTTGTTTAGTGAGAATTGTCATCACTTATAAGTATATGTTCAGGTTATATATTTTATTCAAAATGCAATTTTTAACATATTTTCTCACGTTTAGGAGTGGACATCTGAAACATAAAAATAAATGGTGGGTGATGTGATAGCGCAAATATGAGAGCATATGGTCCGCCGGATCTTAAATTAGAGTCTAATATCATATTAAAAAATGTGGTTGAGTATAACTCAATCATACAAAAACTATTTATTGGATGAGAATTATCACTACTTATGGCGTATATGTTTACGTTATTGTCAGAGAACGAACAGAATGTAAATTTTTATTGGTATTGGGATATTAGAGAGGATAAAATATGGATCTTTATATTTGGCCAATAACATGTATTAATTTTTAAAACTTTAAAAATATTATTCTATTTTTTTAATTTATGATTTAATTTAAAGTTGTTGTTATTATTTATATAGAGGTTGCTGTAAGTGTTGGCTAAAATGTTTGAAAAGGTTGAATATAGGTTATGTCTTAAGCTATTATATATTCTACAGACATACTATTGCTTGTTTGCTAATGTTTTTGGTTTAAGAAAATTGATAAATATGAAACACAAATATGACTAAGTAGTATGATTGTGAGGTTCTTCCATTCGCGTAGCTTTGTGTTTGAAAATATCGTTGAATTAGATTTAGATTTAAAAGTCAAAATTGATTGAAAATTTTTTAGTTTGAGTTGTGAGAAATGTAAATGAAGGCACTAAATTGACGGTAGCATTCAAGAGAAAAAAAATTAAAAGTACTGAAATGTAAATAACTTGGAAATATAAATGACTTGAAATGTAAAGTCTAGGTAAATTAAATGAATTTAAAAGATTGTGTTAGTAATGATGCATGTATCAATATGTCACAATCATGGCGATTAAGGGATCTCAAAAGCTTTAAGGTGTGTTTTCAGGTTAAGAACTAGTTTATGTAGGGATGAGAAGTTTTGTGTATGTAATTTCTGTGTGATAATTAATTTATCCTCCACAACTTCAATGATGAGATATTTATAACGGTCATGGGTCTAGATCTTAGATCCCTTGAAAATGAAACTCATCATTGAGAGGATGTGGGAGTGGACGGTTAATCCACTATTATTTCAGAGAACATAGTCAAATGACTTGTTTTGTACTGTTATGGAATATGGATACATCATTCCCCAACTTTTCCACCTTGAGTGACGAGTCTAATACACTGGTGCTTGATTTAGAAAATGGGTGACTGGAGAACTGCTATGGGCTATCACATCCCTTGTCCCCCCCGCCCTTTGTGGGCCTTTTGAAAATAATACCATTAAACAGTCCCTCAAGCACAAGGATTTGTAAACAGCAAAGTGATTTAGTTTCATTTTTCTCATTTTGGGACAACCCAAATGGAGCCATAAATGGGGCATTATAAGTGAACCTTAAGCTAAGTTTCTCCAACAAGACTTCAGTTGAGTCCCTTAGGCAAGACTTTAGTTGAGTCCCTCAGGCGAGATTCTAGTTGAGTCCCTCGCACGAAACTTTAGTTGAGTCTCTCTATGGTATGTCTCTTATAGAGACAATGATTATGCCCCCCCCTCCTTTTCCTTAAGACAACAACGTCCTTCCTGTGGAAGTGCATCATTCGTATTGCCTTTTTCCAGACAGCAAGGATCTTCCTATAGAAGTCCAGCATTCATATTTCCCATTTTCAAAGGGGCAAGAAACTTCCTCTAGAAGTCAAGCATTCATATTTCCCTTTTTCAAGGAGACAGTGATCTTCTTGTGGAAGTCCAATATTCATATTTCCCTTTTTCAAGGCGGAGAGGATCTTCCTATGGAAGTCCAACATTCATATTACCCATTTTCAAGGTAGCAAGGATCTTCCTATGGAAGTCCAACATTCATATTACCCCTTTTTAAGGTGGAAAGGATCTTCCTGTGAAAGTCTAACATTCATATTGCCCTTTTTCAAGGCTACAAGAATCTTTCAGTGTAAGTCTAACATTCATGTTAAATACAATAAATAATATATTTTTTTCGACAATAAACTATAATAATATTTCAGGTTAGCCAAGTTCCATGTTTTGGAATGAGTCGTCCTTCTAACTACTCGAGCTTCTATGCCTCGTGAGGTAACTTCTGGTATATGTGGTACGGTCTTTCCCAGTTAGGTTGTAGTTTTTCTTGTTGGGCGAGCATGACAACTTGTCTCAACACTAATTCATTCTCCTGCATTTCTCTTAGAACCACTTTTGAGTTATATTTTATGGTCTCTCTTTGCTTGGTAGTGAGTTCACAAATGTGGATGATGTTAGACGAGGGCAACGATCTAGAACGGGGGTTGAATAGATCGCCAAATAAAAATCTTATTAAAATTATGTTTTAAAAAATATTTTTCTATGGCAAGCGGAAGCAAATTTGGATCGACTCTCATTTATCTGAACTATTATTGGTAGAAACGAATATGTGTTCAAACCGTAGTAGGATGTATGCTAAAGATGAGAAAACCCAATCAACAAGATCAATATGATTTGTTTGAATATAAACCACACTAAGATAAACGATTTCCAATGAGAATTAAAATAAAACTTGACTAAGGAATTTTATTGAACACTTAGTGTACAGTCAAAATATCAAACACTTGGTGTGAAATACACCAAAATTATTTCTCTTTGTTTTGAAGTTGTAACAAATCAATTGCAATTGTTTAGATTGCAATGGTTTCATTAAAAAACAATTCTAACACTTCAACACAACCAGAATTTTCAACAATTCAAATTGCACACTAGTTGTTCTTAAAATGTAAATTTTGTGTGTGTGTGTGTGTGTGTGAGAGAGAGAGAGAGAGAGAGAGAGAGAGGGGGAGAGAGAGAGAGAGAGAGAGAGAGAGAGAGAGAGAGAGAGAGAGATTTATTTAGGTAGTTCCCTAGTTGTTCTCGCTATGGGTACACCTGCCCTCAATTCAAAATCGAATCAAATTGAGATATTGTAATTAACCTTTGCAATATCATTTTACAAGAGAAGTAATAGAAATTCAAACCCCCAAACCCTATGTTTGATGTTGATCATAGCTCCTTCTCTTCCCTTGATCTTAGAAAGATCACATCACACAAGATCTCCAATAAGACCACCAAACCCTATATTTGATGTTTGATAAGAATTCTTTGTATGTTTCAGATTTCAATTGCTTAGAAGTGATGCATGAATATGTATTTATATATGTGAGCGTGTGTAGAAAAGAAATGAGCAAAATATATTTTTAGCCAAAATGCAAATTTAGAAACTTGGTACATAATGTATTGACTCTAAACTAGAATGAGTCAATACATAAGCTGAATGAGTCAATAAGAAGCCAAAAGGGTTCGATACATTGAATGCAATATCCAATTTTGTTTAAAAAATGTTTCAGAAAGAGTCGACTCCAAACACGGGAGAGTCGACTCATTGGCTTAATGTATCGACCCAATCCTTCAATGTATCGATACATTGAAGGCTGTGGCAATTCCTTGAAAACACCTTTTCAGATGGAGTTGACTCCAACTATGGATGAGTCAACCCATTCGCAAGATGTATCAACATATCTTGCCTATGTATCGATACATTAGAGGCAGATTCAAATCCTTTGAAATTCGACTCAATATGTAACGATACATATCAAAGATGTATCGACCCATTCACAAGTTTTTCATAAAAATCATATTTTTTAGCATGTAATGGCATATATAATCTAATTTTACATGTTCTATTATGATGATGCACATCTAGACAAAGACTATAAGGTCCAACATACACAAATATCTAAGCTACCTAATTTTAACATCATTCAAAATACATTTAAGAATATACTGCACTCACAGATGACATCTCTTGTTTTATCAATTAGGTTAGTGGCACATCTTAGCCTTGCCTCATTATCTTCTTCATTTAATTGAGAGCATCGTCAGGAAGGCTTGTCGATTTTGACAGACAACATGGTGTCTGCCCGTATACCAGAGTGAAGGGAGTCTCTATGGTAATTAAATAATATTTGGTGTGATATGAGCACAACACTTCATGCAACTGCTCAGCCCACAGACCTTTGGCACTGTCCACCTTCTTCTTGATCTCTTTCAGTATTACTTTGTTTATTGATTCTTCTTACCCATTCGCCAGTGGATGAATAACTGTTATGAACTTTGTTTCCACTCCCAGGTTTTGGCAGAAATTGATCACGACAGTGCCGAAGAACTGGGTTCCATTATCTAAAATGATGACCCCTGGTAAACCAAATATGCACACAATCCTCTACTAATAAAAATGGCGGGATCTTTTCGTTGTGATATTGGATATAACTTTAGACTCTATCTATTTTGTAAGTTAGTCCATTCCTACGATCAGGAAATTTAGTTGGTCGAGAGCCAGAGGAAAAGGTCCTAGAATGTCCATGCCCCACTAGTAAAATGGCCAGGGTGTCGTGACGAAATGGAGGAGTTCAGGTGGTGTTTGATGCACATTGGCGTGCTTCTAGCATTTATCACATTTCATGACCAACTCCATGTTGTCCCTAATTAGGTAAGGACAATATTAGCCCGCCCTTAGCAGCTTGTGGGCCAAGGTTCGTCTACCAATATTGTTGGACAAGTGACTTCAAGCACAAGGGGGTGAGTCGAGAGAACAATCGTATTATCTCATTAGTGATGTCTCACGCAACTCAACAACACAGAGCATTAAGAACTGATACTCGCGCAATGCTAATCCTAAATCTATGTCTAGAGTTTAGAACCTAACAGATAATCATCCAAGATCCAAATCTGAAGAGTATATGTCTATAGCAGTTCAAATCAAATATAAGCAGGTAAACAAAGAAGACACCCATATCAGATAAATGATTTCTTCATAAAAAAACGTCATGATCAGAATACGTACATAGATTAACCCTTTTTAAATGTATTCAACTAATTTAAGTATGTGAACATAGTTCCTCGTCTCTATTATCACGCATCCTCACAATATCGTTTATGTCTAAAGCGTTATCATGGGCTTTACTGTATTAACCATTAAATGATGTCTCATGCTAACAATCAACACAATAATATAAAAGCTTGATACTAGTGAATATCAAATCACAAATCTATGTCTAGAGTTTGCTCATTGATAGCTGAATATCTTAGATCTAGGATTTGAAAGAGATTTCTCAATACCCAATCAAACCCATAAATATAAAATCAAAGACAACATCAATATTGAATCAAAACTAGTTCACAAAATAAAGATTAGAAGAAATACATAAGGTAAAATAGATTAAATCCAACCCCAACAAGAGATCGAAGTACTTACTCGAAGATCAAGCTCCGATTTGCTTGGATTTGGACTTCTCTCTCTCTTAGGGTTTGTGTTTCTCTCTCTAAAAATATCTTATACAAATCTGAAAGTGAATAATATTCAAAATATCTACAAAAGTGCTATTTATACAAGTTCCAAAAAGTGCCTATAAGTGGCATCGCGCTAAGCGTCATCAAGAGAGCGCTAAGCACGGTTGGAGGCTGCTTAGCACGGTTGAAGGCCTTAGCTACTGCCTGTCTGTCTTAACAGTGAAAACGAGTTGGGACCGCACTGAAAAGCGCACTTAGTGCGGTTTACCAACACTATTACCTCAAAAATGATCTTTTAGGCCTTCTTTCCTTCACCATAGGTTCCCATCATCATATATCAGTAAGAAAACCTGTCAAAAAGCATTAAAATGATCATAATTCACAATATTTACATACGAAAATGGAAACTTGCATATTTACACTAAAACATATGTATTTACTACTAAAACACCAAAGAAACAATGGAAAAGCGCCACAAAATACTATCTAAAATATGCACAATTTGGCACTTAACAACTCTCCTCAACTTATTATTTTGTTTGTCCTCAAACAAAAGTTTGCCAAACATAAAGAAACAAGAGCAATAATCAAGAATCATGATCAAACAAGTTTTTACAAATGGAAACAAATGTATGGTCTAATTATCAAAAGTACACACAAAGCAATGCTTACCACTAAACTACAACAACACAACGAATATGAAACAAAGTCAAAGCACAAAACACATGTCAAACATTCTAAAGCAACAAATTTTCAAAAGTGAATCACACCTAACACACACATTCATCAAGAGATGAAGAACAAACATGAGGGATTTAACTCACATCCCACAATCATGCAAACATTGATCAAATTATGCATTCATCTAAAAACTCATATTGAAAGTATAAAAGAACAAATCACAAAGGACTTTCAAGGATTGTAATGAGGCTTGGTTTAGAAGGCTCTGCAGATTTGAGCAAATTTTTGGTAAAACAAGACGCTAAATGAAGTGTTCCAACATGTAGAAGACATGATGTCCTAAAGAATATCCTGACATCTTAAACTGATACATCAGACTATTTTGTGTGGTCCAAGAATTAAGGAAGCAATCAGAGCATGGATCAAGGACAGAAGATTGAAGCCCAAGGAAGCAGAAGCCTATAAATAGAAGACTTAGACCTAGGTGTTTAGTATGCCTTGAGTACGCCTTTTGTAACCTTGTGTTCTTGCGTAAGAAACAAGGGTTTAGGGTTTTGAGAGTCGTTGGCTCTCTAGGTTGTAAGTCTCCCTTTGTATCGTTTGATGCATCATGGCAGATATAGGTGTCGCACAGATCCATAAGCCTTGAGGTATTGGATTGTGTATTGTTCTTGGATGAAGCTTTTAAGCAAATCCGAGTTAGCTTGTTTGTCAAGAAAGCTTGACAGATTTCTGTATTGACAGGGATGGTATAGAAATCACAGTTGGTGATTAAGGGAAGTGATTGGGGTATCTCATATCAGGGTTGTAAACGTTTGAGTTTAGCCTTGGTAAAGATGTTCATTGGGTAGATGTTAGGTATGAAGTTGTAAACGGGGGAGTTTGGCTTTGTAACAATTCTACAGATAGTGAAGTCTTATTCCTGGATTGGTACCCCCCAGATGTAGGTGAGTTGCACCGAACTGGGTTAACAATTACTGTGTTTTTTATCATTCTGCAGATTTATGTTTTCTGTTAGGGTTCATGATAAACATGTTGGATCAGATGTCGTGACATCTGTGATTATGTAGTTCTGATATTCAAGGTATCAGTCTGTTGTTGCGCCTCTGAGTTTAAATGATTATTGTTCTGGACTGGGCCAGCGCCTACCCTGCTTTCGGGCAGGCCCAAGCTCAATGGTCAGCGGAAGCCCAACGAGGCCCAATCCACTTCCGTGTTGGGCACGTGCCAGTCCTCTTGGACGTCGGGCACGCGACGTAAAGACTGTCGGACAGAAGCATATGATCTATGGACACACCTCTCCCCGACACCCACGTGCTCCTCCCCGAGAGGGCACGTTCCCTTGTAACTTCCCACTCCCGGAAGAAATGGTCTGCCCTACTTCCGGAGATTTCGGGACCGTTACACCAGGGCGAAGACCACGTGCTGGTCTTCACTACGCCACGTAAGCCCCAGCGGTTGCTTGGATTGGGCCTTGCCATCCAGCCCAATCCAAGTAACTGTTGGCCTTACACTGAGGGCTCTCTATAAATACCCTCTCACTTGAGAGGGTTAGGTTACACAATCTGATACACTCTAACCTTTTTCTGTACTTGCTTTTACTTCTGACCTGTACCTTACTTGAGCGCCGGAGTACCTTGCAGGTACACCCCCCGGCCGTCTCACCATCACCGGAGCTGAGGATTCACGACGTTGCTAGCCATCGTTCTCCTGTCTGATCCAGGTATGATCACTGGCACCGTCTGTGGGAACTCTTTGCTTCCCCGTTTTTCTCCTTCGATAAACCAAAACATTCCTTCTCAACGACCATGGCCAGTGTATCTGGAACCAAAGCACCGGACACCGTCGCCAGACCACCAGAAAACGGTGACCATCGTGAAGAGAACGTTGCCATCCCAGTCGAGGACGTCGACATCAGAGATGGGTAAATCGGCTCCCCATTCTCCGAGGACATAGCTGATGATGTCGTCGAACAAGTAATTTCGCAGGCCGTGTACCAGCCTATTCCACCACCGCCCGACGCAAATCCCAGTACGGTGGCCCTGTTCTCCTTGGTCAACCAGACCAACCAGATGATCGCACAGCAGAACATCCGGATCGAAGCTCTGGAAAGAGGTCGACCCCGACGTTCTTCCCCGTGAAGACACGGTCGCCCTCCCTCTCCCCGTCACCCTCAACCGGTAGTTACCCAGAAACGCCACTGCTCACCTCCCCCAAAAGAGACGACCAAGAAAAGGAGCAGAGACGCTGGCGAGAGACCCAGGGGCCAGCCCAGGAATCCTCCTCATGGACAAGGATCTGGGCAAGACCGTCACTCCCCTTCCAGATCCCCTGTCCAAAGCGACGAAGACAATCCAAGAACTCCCCTGTCCAAGGAAATTATGGACACCTCGATACCTCCGGACATGGAGAAGCCCCCGCAACTAGGGACCTATGACTGTACGACTGATCCTGACGAATATATTGAGAGCTTCGAAGTGATGCTCGACTTTAGGAACGTTCATGGAGCCATTAAGTGCAGGATCTTCCCTACGACTCTCAGGAAAGGGGCTATGACATGGTACAAATGGCTTGCTCCAGAGTCCATCACTTCCTGGAAACAGTTCAAGCAGCGGTTTTCCAGACATTTTACCGCTTCGCGTCGATATCCGAAGACGGTTACGTCCCTCGAGGCCATCTTCCAGGGACATAACGAATCTCTCCGAAATTATATCGAAAGGTTCAACCGAGAAGCTGTCGAGGTCCAAGCGTTAGATGAGATGAAGAAGTTCCTGATCGCGAAGGGATTACACCCTGGAACTGACTTCGTTAAGACCGTGGGCATTCATAGACTTGGAAGATTTACTCGTTCGAGCTCAGTCTTACATCGAGTTGAGGAGTCACAGGCCGCCCAGCTGGCCCTCGACTCGCGACGACGAGAAGGCTCCCGCAGCCACAGAGATGAAGGCTCTTCTCCACCTCGACATGGAGGAGAGAGGAGGAGGGACAACCAACTTCGGGACTCCCGTGGTCCTGCTGGTATGTTCTCGGATTACACTCCCCTCAACGCGACCCGCTCGCGAATATTCTCTGAATGCGCCAACTCGGAGTTTCAAAAGGGGAGCGTCCGTTTTCCCAAACCGACGGCTCCTAAACCAAACACTGACAGGTCCAAGTACTGCAGGTTCCACCGCAGCCACTGACACGTCACCGAAGATTGCATCCACCTCAAGGATGCAATCGAAATCTTGATCAAGGAGGGCCATCTGAAGAAGTACGCCTAGAAGAATGACCCCCTGCGAGCAGATAATCGGGATGCCCAGAGCGTCGAGGATACGACCCATCCAGACGGGGAGAATCGACTTCAGGTCGCCCTCAGCATTACTCGACCCGAGGATTTCTGCATTCCCGAGGGAATCGAGAATGCCGAGGCTGTCCGCAACCTTTGGAGAAGTTTCCCCGACGAAGACCCCATCGCTGCCTGTAGCACGTGGGAGAGCTTCCCCAAGACGATGGTCATATCGGGCGGGGGACCCGAAAAGGTCTCTGTTGGATCAATAAAGAGGAAGTTTGACGAGCTGGAGTTGGCTGCGTCTGCGAAGACCACCACCCTCGATAAGGTGCAAGGGAGATCAAACCCGATCACCTTCTACCTCGAGGAGTTGCCCGGAGGAGCGCCAAATGCAACTATTCCCCTCCTGATTTGAGCACAGATGGCCAACTTCGACGTCCACAGGATCCCGGTCGACCAGGGCAGCTCGGTGGACATAATGTATGCTCACCTCTTCAGCACCCTCCAGCTCACCGAAAGACACTTAACCCCATATGTGGGCTCGGATTTGCAAGGGTTCAACGACACCACCACCAGGTCATGGGGTTACGTCGAGCTGATGGTCACCTTCGGGGTCGACGGCACTGTCCGACAGATCAAGACCCGCTTCCTGGTGGTCGACTGTCCCTCCCTCTATAACTGCATATTGGGGAGGACCACCCAGGCCGAACTTACTGCGGTGCCTTCAACGGTCCACCTAAAGATGAAGTACTACACCGCCAGAGGTCGTGTGGTCACCATGCACGGGGACATCGAGGCGGCCAGAAGATGGTTCGACGCTGCCATCAAGGGTTTGAACATCATTGGTTCCAAGCCCAAGAACCAAGCAAAGACATCTTCGGACACATAGCAGATGACACTCCTGCCCGTCAACGCGGTCGACCTTGACAGCAGGTTCCCCGGGGAACAGGATCCAGAAGAAGCCGCCGGTGATGACTTTCTAGCTGAAGGCAACGGACAGCCTATCTACCTAACGCGCCCCGTCCCAGACGGAGACTTCGAGCTGGTGACCCTCGGAGACGACCCCGACCAAAGCGTGAAGATCGGTTCTGGACTCCCCGACCTGGCGAAGAAGTAGCTGGAGGCATGCCTCCGCGAGAATTCTGACTTGTTCGCCTGGAGTGCCTCTGAAATGCCCGGACTCGACCCCGAGGTGGCTTGTCATCAATTGACTGTAGACCCGGTCGTTAGGGTTGTAGCTCAACGTAGGCGTAGGCAGTCTCCGGAGAAAGCGGAGGCTGCTGAAAAAGCTGTAAAAGACCTCCTAGAGGCAAATTTCATTTCGGAAGCCAAGTACACAACTTGGTTGTCCAACGTTATACTCGTTAAGAAAAATAATGGAAAATGGAGGATGTGTGTTGATTATACCGACCTTAACCGGGCATGCCTGAAAATTCTTACCCTTTGCCTAATATCGACCAGCTGGTCGACAATTCTGCAGGTTTTAAGCTATTGTCCTTCATGGACTCTTACTCGGGATACAACCAAATCCCCATGGACAAGGCCGACAAGCAGCATACCGCCTTCATGACCGAGTCGGGCAATTACTATTACAATGTAATGCCTTTCGGCCTGAAGAACGCCGACGCGACCTACTAACGGATGATGAACAAAGTCTTCCGGGCAGAGATCGGCGATATGCTCGAGGTATACATGGACGACATGATCGTCAAGTCCACGACGAAACTTGACCACGCGACTCATCTCAAAAAAATGTTCAGCAGAGCGAGGAGATGTCGTATGAGATTCAACCCCGACAAGTGCACCTTCAGCGTTCGGGCAGGCAAATTTCTTGGTTTCTACCTCACGGAGAGAGGAATCAAGGCAAACCCCGACAAGTGTAGGGCCTTCTCCGAGATACCCACCCCGAACTCGAAGAAATCCATACAGTCGCTGAACGGGATGCTATTCGCCCTCTCCCGCTTCTTCGCCAAATCAACCCAATACGCACTCCCATTTTTCAAACTTCTTTGCCAAAAGGCCACTTTAGAATGGAGCGAGGAGTGAGAGCAGGCGCTCCTCCATCTCAAACAGGTGCTATCACAACCCCCAGTCCTCTCATGGCCAGAGAACTGGGAGACGCTTTTCTTGTACCTCTCCATCACGGAAGAAGCGGCCAGCGTTGTCCTTATACGGGAAACTCCCGACGGGCAGAAGCCGATTTACTTCACCAGTAAAGCCCTCCAGGGCCCCGAGATCAGGTATCAATAGATTAAAAAGGTCGCCTTGGCCCTCGTCACCGCAACTCGAAGATTTCGCCATTACTTCCTGGCCCACACGATCGTGGTAAAAACTGAGCAGCCAATAAGGCAACTCCTCGGTTGACCAGACATGGCGGGAAGAATACTGAGGTGGTCGTTGGAACTCACCGAGTTCGACGTCCAATACGAAGGAAGGAAAGCCTTAAAAGCCCAGGTGCTGGCCGACTTCGTGGTTGAAATGACCATCCCCGAACCTTCGACCAACGGAGCCCAAAGGTGGACAATCTATGTCGACGGGGCGTCCAACTCGAAAGGAAGCGGGGCGGGCATCATCCTCGAGAATGAGGAAGGCATCCTGATCGAAGTCTTCCTCGAGTTATCCTTCCCGACGTCGAACAACCAGGCAGAATACGAGGCTTTCCTCGCCGGGCTACGTTTGACCGAGGACCTCTGGGCCAAGGAAGTCAAGATCTTTACTGATTCCCAGCTCGTGGCCTCCCAAGTCTGAGGAGAGTACCAGGCCAAGAACGATTGCCTTATCGAATACTTGACCTTAGTAAAGGAAAAAATGAAGAGTTTCGTCTCTGCAGAGGTGACTCACATCCCGGGCGAGCACAACACCTGGGCATACATCCTGTCTAAACTGGCTAGCACGAAGAAGAAAGGAGCAAACAAGTCAGTCATCCAGGAAGTACTCTCTCATCCGAGCATCAACAAGCTCGCTCCAATGACAGATGTAAACACTATCGGGGACGCCAATTATTGGATGACACCGGTATACGAATATCTAATGACATGCAAGCTCCCCGAAGATCCCAAGGAAGCGGGGATGGTCAAACGACAAGTGTGTTCATACACGATAGTCGAGGATAAATTATACCGTCGGGGGTTTTCAATCCCCCTTCTCCGGTGCGTCGAAGAGAACAAGGTCCCTGGTATCCTCGAAGAGATTCACGAGGGCATCAACGCCCAACACCTTGGTGGACGATCTTTAGCTCGCAAAGCACTTCGGGCAGGGTATTACTGGCCCACTATGTTGACTGGCCCACTATGCAACACGATGCCAAGGAGCACGTTAAGAAGTGCGATAGATGCCAACGACACGGGCACATGCACCTCGCTCCCTCCAATGAGCTCAAAACGCTCTCATCCTCGTGGCCATTTGCGTGGTGGGGAATGGACATCCTCGGGCCTTTCGTCATGGGTTCATACCAGAATAAATACCTTATCGTCGGAGTGGACTATTTCACGAAGTGGATCGAGGCGGAAGCCTTGGCCAAGATCACGGCCTTCAATATACTCTGTTTCTACAAGAGGAACATCCTCGCTCGGTTCGGTGTTCCCCAAGCAATCGTCACCGACAACGGGACACAGTTCACCGACAAGAACTTCCAAGACTTCGTCGCCAAACTAGGCACGAAGCAGCACTTCACGTCGGTCGAGCACCCACAAACAAACGGGCAGGCCGAAGCAGTAAATAGGGTGATCCTTCTAGGATTGAAACGTCAGCTCGGCGAGGCCAAACAAAGGTGGGTCGAAGAACTCCACAGCGTTCTCTGGGCCTACCGAACAACCCCATATTCCACAACCGGGGAGACTCCCTTTCGCCTGACCTACGGAACGGAAGCAGTGATCCCCGTGGAGGTCAGGGAACCCTCGAGGAGGACAGAAGCTCCCCTCGAAGAGGGGGTAAATAACGAGGCCTTAAGGGAAGAACTCGACTTTGTCGAAGAGACAAGAACGGGGGCCTCCCTACAGGAAGCCTCACTTAAACAAAAAATTAATTTACACTATAACAACAAAGTTATTAAGCGTGATTTTCAAGTAGGCACCCTCGTCCTACAAAGGAACCAGAAAGATTTGCGGGAAGGTAAACTCGCCGCGAATTAGGAGGGCCCGTACCACGTCCGTGGAAAGACGGGGACAGGAGCCTACTTCCTCGAAAATCTACATGGGGAGGAACTTGCTCGACCATGGAATGCTGAGAAACAAGCAATACTACAGTTAGACACTGCCTGCGACACCCCAACGTCACGAGTACGGGGGCGCGCTAAGGTACAAGTGTGACACCCCTCTTAAACGCAATGATCAAGGTCGCGTTGTGTGTGCGCGAAGACCATTGATCTGACGAGGACACCTCAATCGAGCCCCATCGTCGCCGTACCATGTAGGCAGAACACCCAGCTCGCGATGGGAAGTTCACGCCACGAGGTTAAGACTTCTAACGAGCTCTTAGCCCTGTTGAAGGGCGGAATACACCTCCGACCACCCGATCAGTTCCCCACACGGTCGAGTAACATTGAAGTCGAGCAACTCCCAAAATCAACACATTACTTAGACAAAATAAGTAAAACAAACAAAACAAGTAAACATCACACACATATAAACGCAGCGATCGAAATATAAATCCAGGCAAAACGCCCATTGTACAAATATTACAAACATTCTAAAAGCCCTTGGCACGCAGGCTGAGCAAACAAAAGAAACAAAATGAAATGGCTCGCAGGCCAAACAAAACAAGAAAATAGAACCTATTCCGCAGTCGTTCCCTCTAGCTGCTCATGCCCGGATGCGTCCCCGTCAACCTCTTCCGCTTCAACCGGTTGCACGATTCGACCA
The DNA here is from genome assembly GCA_022829125.1 of Lathyrus tuberosus. Taxonomy (NCBI): domain Eukaryota; kingdom Viridiplantae; phylum Streptophyta; class Magnoliopsida; order Fabales; family Fabaceae; genus Lathyrus; species Lathyrus tuberosus. The sequence continues at coordinate 1,772,753 of JALAZF010000422.1, forward strand.
TCAACCACGTCGTAATCAGGGTGGGCTCCCTCCATAATGAGGCCAGGGTTGAGGATCTGAAGCTGCTGTACAGCATTCTTGAAGCCTATCTCAGCAGCCACAAGGCTGTCCTGCTCAGTTTCTCAGAGTTTAGCAATCAACGTTTCCAGCAATGTCATCAATCTATCGTCCTCGGTCTCTTCCTCGGCGGGGCGAGCAGCATCTTCCAATTCAGCGACCTTCTCCAAGAGGCTCTTCCTTCCCTCCTCGGGTTTTCTCAACTTCTCCTCTAGCTGTTTCAGGTTTTCGTCCTGCTGCTTCTGGTGCTCGGCCTGAACTCGGTTCTGTTCTTTGCACTCAGTCAGCTCCTTGCCCACTTTTGCCACCTCGACAACAATGGACTGGAACCTCTCTTGCAGTCTGGTCAGCTCGGCTGCTGGACAAGTTTCATCGGTTAATATTAAAGCTGTCGAACAAACTCGCATAACGGAGGATAAGTCCTTAAGCAGGGTTTTCCTCCTCGAAGCTTGAGGAGCACCCAGGACGGCATGGACTTCGACAGCAGGGATACCTGGAGAGTTGGCACCCGAGAAGAAGTGGGGCCTCAAATGACAAGGAAGAAGTATGAACTTCTCAGAGGGAGGGCTGTTCTCAACCGTCAGATCGACGTCCACCTGCCCGTCTGTGCGCTGCCATTTCGGAGACCCTTGGCTACTGGGAGAATGACTCCCTTGGGGAGAGGTCGAAGAATCCGTGGGCACTGAAGTCGTGGCAGGATGCTGTGCTCGGAGCTGTTCGACCCGACCCTTTTTTGAAGCTCGGTTGTTTTTCAGTTTCTTGAGACACTCCTCAGCACTCGACATCTTACCTACACGGAAAACAAAGAGGTCAGTAATTCGAAAAGTAGGACAAAGGGGAAAGTAGGTCGGGGAGGCCACCCCACCTAACAGCTCGAGAGCCTCCTCGTCAGAAAACGTATCGAGGAGAGCCCTAGTATTGATCAGTTGACATTTCGTTAAGACCTCTCTGTCGTCGCCCAGAAGGAAGTCCCCGTTCGGCGTCACGAACTTGGCTTTGTTAAACCCACTGACAAACTTGACTATGGCATCGTGAGCCAAGCGATCCCCTTCACGGAGTTTACTAGGGCTGACAATGTAGCTATTCGTCCCCTTCTTGAAGTGTTTTTCAGTCCAGAACAACGGGAACCTGGGCACAAGGGCCTTCTCTCGCCGCCCATCCACTTCTTCGACGACCCGATGGTACACTGAATTTATGGCCTCAAGTGTGACCGGCCTCACAAGGTAATATCGGTACTTGAAATCTCGCACAGAGTCCATATAAGTGTGAAACAGGCTGCTCACCTGCTTGAAGGACACCCAGCTATGCTTACCGTCGATGGCCTGCCGTTGAAGATGGAAAATGCGAAAAAAAATAGGGGCACAGTCGCCCAGATTTTCAGGTATTTGCACACGAGCACGAAAGCCCTGATGAAAGCGAGAGAGTTGGGGTGGAGTTGAGAAGGGGCCAAACGCAGCCAGACAAACACTGACTGTTGAAATCTGTGAAGGGCAAATGCCACCCCGCCTCGTCGAACATGAACTCGTATACGGGAAACCGCATCCCGCTATATGTCGAGCATATTCGATGATGTGGCAAAGGCCTGAACACGTTTCACGTCTTCGCAGAACCAACTAGACGGTGCTCGACGATACAAAATATGTCGGCCTCATCCCCGTTTAGGATATCATGTTTACGGCCTCTTTGCAGGCCCACTCATCGGGCGACCTCTCCCCGGCATTGGTTGTCTCCGCCATAGGTGAGTCAAGCTCGTCGTAAGTATCTAAAGATCCCTCGGCCACTGCAATACATCCATTTACCTGAAAAGCATAAGGAAATGGTGAATTCAATGACCCATATCAAATCCACCCCTCCACCGCTGATCAAGTGAAAGGGTGAGGAAGAAACGTCGGGAAACGCGAACCCGCGACCATCCTCAGGTTTGCGGGGAGCGGCATTGGGCGGGACCCCGAGATATTCGACCCACGTCCCCATGACATTCTTCGTGTCCCTGGGGATTTCGTCAGTTATCCCCGGGAGACTCAACAAAAGAACTGGGAGATGTTCATCTCACGACCCCGGGACATTCTTCATGTCCTCGTGGATTTCATCATCTCTCCCCGCGAGATTCAACGAATAAACTAAGAAATTCCGCCGTTTTCGCCGGATATTTCGTGATTTCCATGGGAACTTCATCAGTTCACCATAGATTCACCCTACAAATGCAAGCAAAAGAGGGAAAAAGAGAGAAACTTACTTCGAAGGTGCTTCCGGTAGGGTTCCGATGCGGCTGTCAGCGGCGGCGAACGGCGGTTGAAGAGAGAACGAAAGAAGGCAAAGTCTGAGCAGAGGGAGAGCGAAAATGGAAATGAAATAAGATGGCCCCTATTTATAAGGGTCTCACGAGCCTCGAGGGCTCCTAGGCAATCGATTACGCTACCCTAGCGTAGCCTCCCTAGGCAATGATGAGATGCGACACGTGGCACACGCTCTCCCACGCATGTCTCTTCATTCCCCAACACTCGTTCTTCTGTTCTCCTCAGTTCAAAGTTCTCGTATCCCCGCAACGTCACCAAACCTTGACCAGACTAGCGCGAGCAAGTTGACTTATTTCTGCCCGGTTGACCAACCGCCCCTCGTTCAAAATCCCTTCCTCGATGGATACTTCCTCGGCATGGTGCTGATCCTTAAGTTATTACTCTGACACCTCAGAGCAACGACTTGGGGGGCTCCTGTTCTGGACCGGGCCAGCGCCTGCCCTGCTGTCGGGCAGGCCCAAGCCCAATGTCCAGCGGAAGCCCAACGAGGCCCAAGCCACTTCTGTGTTGGGCACGTGCCAGTCCTCTTGGACTTCAGGCACGTGACATAAAGACTGTCGAACAAAAACATATGGTCTACGGACACACCTCTCCCCGACACCCACGTGGTCCTCCCCGAGAGGGTACGTTCCCTTGTAACTTCCCACTCCCGGAAGAAACGGTCTGCCCTACTTCCGGAGATTTCGGGACCGTTACACCAGGGCGAAGACCATGTGCTGGTCTTCGCTACGCCACGTAAGCCCCGACAATTGCTTGGGTTGGGCCTTGCCATCCAGCCCAATGCAAGTAATTGTTGGCCCCGCGTTGGGGGCTCTCTATAAATACCCTATCACTTGAGAGGGTCAGGTTACAATCTGATACACTCTAACCTTTTTCTGTACTTGCTTTTACTTCTGACCTGTACCTTACTTGAGCGTCGGAGTACCTTGCAGGTACACCCCCCCCCGGCCGTCTCACCATCACCGGAGCTAAGGATTCACGACGTTGCTGGCCAATGTTCTCCTGTCTGATCCAGGTACGATCAATTATGTAGCACAATGTCTTGACATGTGTTAGGACATCTACTGTCTGCATAGGCCAGAATTTCAATTGGTATCAGAGCAGGCATCCTGTCTGGTTCTGGATGAGATCTTTGGTAGATACTTTCTGGCGTTTAAACAAGGAGGAGTTTTAAAGATCATATCAATCAACTCAGGCATACTCAAGGGTATTAATGGATGAGATGGATGTTCTGGATCAATGGGAGCAACCCGGACGTTGTTCATGTTGTTGAGGAGATTCTACAACAACTACTGGAGAAGTGGCTAGTTCTCTTGTTGGTGTGTCTTGTAAGATGTTGTGACATCTTATTAGGGCAAGCAGGATCTGTTCCTTGGTGGTTCCACTGCATGTTTTTCTAATGGAAGAGCTCTAGAATTATGGGATTATGGAGTTGTTACTGAAGACAGTTGGTGGAAGGTCTTAATCGTCGGCCTCTATATTTGAAGATATCTGCATTCTTTTATTCCAAAGTCGGGAGCGATGGAGTGAAAGGAGTTGTGGTTAGATATCTGGTATTGTGACTTGGTACTTGGAAGCTTAGTTTCTTGGTGCAGTTAAAGTCAGTTGAAGAGGAGAGGAGTTGAGTTTAAGTTTATCAGGTTCTTGCTCTAGGAGTTTGATAAACTATTGATCGGCTAGGTTGTCAAAGATACTTGAGAATTCACTCAAGTCCACTCATAAAGGCATCTCAGCCGTGTATCTGGAGTCTTCTAGTTACTCTTCTGACTAGAAGGTGTTTCTTTGAAACACAATCTGAAGAAAGTGGAGGTGATTTATTTTCACCATCCAAAAACAGCAAGGAAGGATTCATCTCTCTTGACCCTAAGAGTGGATCCAATTTGATTAAAGAATTGTTGAGGTAAATAAGATTCGTTCAGAGAGAATCTTAGTTACTTGAGTCAAGGGTGGCAGCCTTGGTATCTTAACATTGTCCTTTGAAGTATATACTTGCAAAAAATTAAATACTTTATAAGTGTTCATGACGTGATCTGGTGGAGCTCAGCTACAACAGTGAATAAGGGTTATTGGACAAGGATTTAAGATCAATTTCTATTTGTGGAATCCACAAGTATTTACTTGATTATCCTTGAAAGTCAAGATTGCTGATGTTCAACAAGATGTTGGAACATCTCATCATCAGAGTTTGTGCAGAATCATGGGAGGGGTATTGCTTACACTTTAGCATCTGTTTTAGTCTTAGGTGGTGACCTAAGAAGTGGCTTCAGTCTGGTGTGACAGAAGCATGTGTTCTCTGGAGAGTTTCCTGGCAAGAAACTAGTCTGGACTTTGATGCTGTTGAAGATGAAGATGAAGACATCATAATCTTGATGGTTACAGCTTGGATCAATTAATTTCTGATCTAGGTGCTTTGGAGCATGGATCTTTCTCTTCTTGGAAGTCAAAGTTAAGTGGCAGTTATCTCTGACTTTCTATAGTCTGCTTTGCTAAGGAAAGTGGCATTCTTTGGTATGGCTATGGTGTAGTCTTGGACTACTTATTTTCTGAAGATTCAGACGTGGCAGGTGTGAAGTCTTTGGAGTTTCAAAGCAGGATGGAGGTTGTCTACTCAAACTTGGTTGTTGAATCAAGTCTATGAGAGCATGGAACTCTTGTTCTGCGAAGGGAGAAGGTTCTTCTAAGTGGCAGAAGGAGGAGCTGAATTCAACAGTTGGATGTCATATCAAAATGTTCTGACATCTAGCTTAACATCAGAAGTCTCAGCTGGTGATGTGGAACATCAGCTTAAGATAAGGTGATCTACAGGAGAATAGAAGTTATGGATGCTTCAAAAAGGTCTATCTCATGCAGTTTGCGGGAGCTGTGGATGGGAAGATGTTACATGACTAAAAGGCTTGGTGGATCCAAGATGTCTTGCTATGGAGCACGTAGTTCATGTGACTTGAAGATCTGATTTCATTGGTGGATCAGTGTATCTTGTGGGAGTTATGAAGAAGATTGAGATCAATCAAAAGGTGGCATTTGATTGGTATCATAGTGTGCATTCAAGCAGGATGCTTGAAACTCATTGCCCTTGTGCAGAAGGGTGGTTAGTTGAAAACGTAAGGAGGTTCTGGTACTCTTGGAGCTTGTGGAAGAAGTTCTGGGTTGAAGATGGAAGTATACCTTCTTTTGGTGGATGAGAGTTTATTTCTCTCTGGGTTGCTGTTGGTGCGGTATAGCGGCAAGCAACAAAAGTTTTGGAAGTATTTTTCCGGGAATTTATCGTGTCCACAGAGATCGGTGCTACTGAACTGTCGTTCGATAATCTCTCGTGTTTATGAGTTTGGATTAAAATGGTTTAAACATAGAAATAGAAAAGTAAATATTAACACAAGAAAATTCATTCATCAGAGAGAAAAGACTTATCAAGCATGTATATATTCCACTCGTCACAAACTTAAACTTATCGACCAGTTATACTCAACTTACAATACTCCTCAATATCATCCAGCATCGCTCTCAATAGTGTTCATCTCTAACACACCGAGCTGAGAGAAAAACCGTATCACTCTCGTCGACACTCTCGTACTCGACTCAAATAACACGGAGGCATTAAGCTCCGACACCAATACGGATTGTTAGCCCTAAATCTATCTCTAGAGTTCAGAAACTAACAGATAATTATCCTTAATCGAAGTTTGTGAAGTTTATCTCTAACACGACCCAAACCCCGTGCATTTAAGCAAAAATCAAGAACAATCACCAATAGAGATTCATAAAGCAAATTAAATATAACGCCATGGGCGACAAATGTACATAAGATCAAAGTAAAAACTTATACAAACCCAACAAAGAAGAAAGACATGAAGAAAATCAGAAATTAACCAAACACTTCACGGGTTGTCAGAGCCGATCGATGAGAAATCCACCCCGGATCATCCAAATGCAAGCTTCCATGATGTTTTCTAAGCTAATCTAATGAAAAAATGAAGTATGATGGAGTGGGAGCAAAAAAACCCAAACCATCACCTAAAAATGTGTTTTTACCCCTATTTATTGTTGTCATCATCGCAGACCGCGCTTAGCCCCGTATGGGCGCTAAGCGCGCCCTTATTAATGCTAAACCGCCTTAAAAGCCTGCTAAGCGCGGTCGGGAGCACTAAGCGCGCTACCTGCTGTCATGAAAAAAAGACAGCATATGTTTCGGCCATAACTTGAGAATCGTAACTCGGATTTGCGCCTGGTTCAAAGCGTTGGAAAGCTTATTCAATTTCCTATCTAACAATGAATAAATATGAACCAAATTGGTGATTTTTATCACCCTCATTTTGAGCCTTATTCGTTGATGAGTTGCTCAAAATCGCGCGTTTGAAGCCGTGTCTTCGACACTTTATTGCTCATGCTCCAAATACACCTCAATACCTACAAAATGAGTAGAAAACTATCAAACGGTACACAAATACACTAAAACTTGATTATACACTAAATATAAACATTTACATACAAAGTGGGGTTTTATTCAATACAATTAGAATGATAAGTGCCACAAAAATACTACTAAAAACATGACTTTTTGGCACTCATCACTCACCCCAACTTACATCATTGTTTGTCCTCAAACAAAGCCAACATCTAAAGGAACAAAAGCGAAATCCAAGAAATCACGCAACAACAAGTTTTTACATACAAAAACAAATGCAATGGTTCAATCGAAAATGGTACACACAAAGTAAATACTTACCATTAAACTACAATGATAACATAATCACGAAACAAATGCTAAATACAAAAGTCATGCCAAACATTCTAAAACAACACAAATTCAAATGTGAATCACACCTAGCAAAAACAATCATCGGTAGATGAAAAACATAAAATGAGGGATTTTTCACTCACACAACAATCTTGCAAACAAAAGACTAAATTATGCAATCATCCAAAAATCATGTTGAAAACACAAAAGCAAGAATCAAAAGGACTTTCAGGGCTGTAATGTGGTCGGGTGAACAAACAAGGGGTAATTCCAAAAGCTAATCGAAACAAAAACTTGCCTAAACCTAAGGGAGTGATCAACTCACAAAAGTTCAAACACAAAATTTCAATCAAACTTCTTCCAAAATCCCAAGTGTTACACCAAACACATAGAACTTATTAACACAACATTATTCTACTCTTTTTGTTTTTCTTTTTCAAAGCTTTTTCAATTTTTTTCTTTCTTTTTCTTTTCTTTTCTTTTCTTTTCTTTTTCATATTTTTTTCTTTTTTCTTTTCTTTTTCAACCTCATAGCAACCAACAACATAAGTGAGCAAACATTGCTCTCCCCAACTTGAATTCAACCACATCATCATGTGAATACTCCCTACTTTCTAAGGCAAGGTAAAAATTCATACAACAACACAAAGTTGAGGGTTCAAGAAAAAAAACAACAATCAAGATCCACACAAAAAATGAATTTGACACTCATAGACAAGAATCAAACTCAAACAACATGGATAATGACCAAAGGCTCAAAGGGTTTACAAACGATCACACACTCACAAGGTGAATTGACTATTTGGCTAAGGAAGTTGTGATCAAAATGAAACAAGTGCCTTAATTCTTTTCATGCTTTCAAATAATCAACACAAACAAAAGATTAAACATAATGAAATCCAGTTAAAACAAGAATATTGGTACTCCAAGCATATATGAACAATGGAAGGCTTCCTCACAAAAAGGGTGGGAACTAAAGTGAGTCACATACGAACAAGTATATAAAAGAATGAATGGCATAGAAGTTGTAAAAAGCCTAAGTATCATGAATATGCTAAAGTCTATAAAGCGATAAACACATACCTTGAATGTGTACAAAACTTTAAACACTATCATTACCACGCATTCGCAAGTTGAAACACTCAAAATCGGGAAATCACAGAATGCGACTTCAAGCTATCGGGCTAAAATTTGAGTCCAAACAATCAACAAAAGAATTAGAAAAATTACTAATAATTACTAATATATAAGGCCTTGGTGGAAGTGGGAAGAGGGGGGAGCCAAGTGAACAATTAAAAGAATTCACTGGCTCAGCACAGCAGGGTGCGCTAAGCGCGGTTAGGCGCGCTAAGCGGGCTACACCAGAACCAGAAAAACCAGTACAACAACAAGGTTCTGGTGTAGGCCTCGACTTAACACCTGCACAATCTCATATACAAAAATTGGTCCAGAAAGACCCGGTGAAAATGAATTAAACAAGTTGCAAAGTGAAGATTTGAGAATTTTTCGAACAATCCGAGTACAACTTGTTTAATGAATGTTCAACACACTACCTACGCTATAATGAAAAAGTAATAACGGAACAAAAAATGATAAAACATGCTTGTTTTACGTCTAAGCTCGACGCCTATTATTTATACACACTTCTCCAAGTTGCCTCTTTACACGGTTAATGCTCACCGACGATGAAACCTAACCAAACACTTAGCAAACGTGAAGAGAAACAAACATATATACTAAATTTACAAGTATAGAAAACCTGTAAAATTCACAAATATGGTAAACATATACAAGTATCAATATAAACAAGTGAAAATAGACAATATATAAGATATCTACAAAACTCAAAAATAAAGAAACAATCGCAATGCGATCCGATAAAAACACCAATCCCCCGCAACGACGCCATTTTGTTGGTGCGGTATAGCGGCAAGCAACAAAAGTTTTGGAAGTATTTTTTCGGGAATTTATCGTGTCCACAGAGATAGGTGCTACTGAACTGCCGTTCGACAATCTCTCGCGTTTATGAGTTTGGATTAAAATGGTTTAAACACAGAAACAGAAAAGTAAATATTAACACAAGAAAATTCATTCATCAGAGAGAAAAGACTTATCAAGCATGTATATATTCCACTCATTATAAACTTAAACTTATCGACCAGTTATACTCAACCTACAATACTCCTCAATATCATCCAGCATCGCTCTCAATAGTGTTCATCTCTGACACACCGAGCTGAGAGAAAAACCGTATCACTCTCGTCGACACTCTCGCACTCGACTCAAATAACACAGAGGCATTAAGCTCCGACACCCATACGGATTGTTAGCCCTAAATTTATCTCTAGAGTTCAGAAACTAATAGATAATTATCCTTAATCGAAGTTTGTGAAGTTTATCTCTAACACGACCCAAACCCCGTGCATTTAAGCAAAAATCATGAACAATCACCAATAGAGATTCATAAAGCAAGTTAAATATAAAGCCATGGGCGACAAATGTACATAAGATCAAAGTAAAAACATATACAAACCCAACAAAGAAGAAAAACATGAAGAAAATCAGAAATGAACCAAACACTTCACGGGTTGTCAGAGCCGATCGATGAGAAATCCACCCCGGATCATCCAAATGCAAGCTTCCATGATGTTTTCTAAGCTAATCTAATGAAAAAATGAAGTATGGTGGAGTGGGAGCAAAAAAACCCAAACCATCACCTAAAAAATGTGTTTTTACCCCTATTTATTGTTGTCATCATCGCAGACCGCGCTTAGCCCAGTCTGGGCACTAAGCGCTCCCTTATTAATGTTAAACCGCCTTAAAAGCCCGCTAAGCGCGGTCGGGAGCGCTAAGCGCACTACCTGCTGTCATGAAAAAAAGACAGCACATGTTTCGGCCATAACTTGGGAACCGTAACTCGGATTTGCGCCCGGTTCGAAGCATTGGAAAGCTTATTCAATTTCCTATCTAACAAAGAATAAATATCAACAAAATTGGTGATTTTTATCACCCTAATTTTGAGCATTATTCGTTGATGAGTTGCTCAAAATCTCGCGTTTGAAGCTGTGTCTTCGACACTTTATTGCTCATGCTCAAAATACACCTCAATACCTACAAAATGAGTAGAAAACTATCAAAAGATACACAAATACACTAAAACTTGATTATACACTAAATATACACATTTACATACAAAGTGGGGTTTTATTCAATACAATTAGAATGATAAGTGCCACAAAAATACTAGTAAAAACGTGACTTTTTGGCACTCATCAGTTGCTGAAGTTCTCTTTGTTCAAGCTGGTGGCTCAGTGTTGTGTGAAGATCTTCAGTGTGGATTACTATGCTGATAGTAAGTCCAGTGGTGGAGCATATCAAGAACCATGGTGTGTGGTGTCTATGATGTGTGGAAGATGTCCTAACTGATGTTAGAATATCTTTGGGTTGGTTATCCTTGGTGGAGGATTTCAGGTTCTGTGAGGAACTGGTTACTTGCATCGTGTCTAAGAAGTATCTACATTTTCATATGGGAGAATGATGGAGTAGAAGAACTGTCTTGGAAGTTTGATGTAAGTGTTTTAGAAGACTGGAGTGGATCACGGGTTGATTGCTTGAAGGTATGGTTTTTGATGCGTTCAAAAGTGGATATTCACCAGAAAATTAGAAGTATTCCGGGTTATCATACGGGAGCATGATGAAGGAATGACTGTCTTGGATTGTGGGGTGTCTATCTCTATTGCTGGCTTGGTAAAATCAGTGGAAAATCTTGCGAAGGGGATATTTCCCCTGGCTGTAAGTCATGCTAGTAGTGGATCAGTTTGGCAGCTGTGAAGTTCTGGAGCATGCATATGATATCTGACATCGTTATAACAAACTAAGGGGCCCTGTGCGTCTATTTGAGGAATGTGAAGCATTCTGATTCAATTGGTTTGTGCCTCAAGCAGCTGGAGGTCTATACATGAGAATTCAAGAGGAGTTCGTGTGGTGTGTAGATGGTTGCAAGATGGGGGGATCAATGGGACTTTGATCTTAAGCCAAGAGTTTGTTATGGTAGGATTGTTATCCTTTTATTATTTCCTCACGGGTAGCATGATGGTGATCATGTGTGAGTGATTATTGGTTCTTATCAGAAGAAGCAATAAGAGAGTTGATGATTGTGTTCAGTAGGTGGCTTGAACTGAGGGTGCACTCTTGAAGACATGAAGATGTGTCTTATGTTTTCCATTCATTAGCTACGTGTTCTGTGGAGGAGCACTAGTTACCTTAGATAGGGGGAGTTGCTCATTGATCTAAGATGTTTTACTGCGAGGATGCAGTTGGAGTTCTGGTTTGCATTTGTGTGTCAAGCAAGCTGTGATTATGTGTCCATCCTAGGAGGATGAGATGTCAAGAAGGATGTCTTGATATATTGTATTGTTGCAAGTTGGGGGAGACTTGGCAGTGCAAGTGAAATGGTTCTTATTGGATGCTTAAGAATCATTGATTGAGTCTAAGGGAATTTATTTTTCTCTGCAGATTGTAATCATAAAATTGTGAAGTTTTGATCAATACAGAAATCTCTGGATGCTAATTGGGAAATGTTTGAAGAAATGTCTTAACATCTTGGCCAGCTCTATTCGTCTTCTGGTTTAAAGGATTATTCTTGGGACTTATCAAAAGGATGAAGACTGTGATTCAGATGGACTAAACAAGACTGACAAAATGTCAGGATATTATTTAAGACTTGAATGTGAGTCCTATCTGACTATGTTGGACGGTGGGGAGTGCTTCCTAAGAGAAGGCATGAGTAACATGATTTTTATTACAAGTGATCCTTTTTGGACGGTTACTCTTAAAAGTTTGAACAGTTTTTTCCTAGTTGGGTGGTGCACAGTTATTAATGTTGAATTCACCTACCTAAATTTATTTCTCTTTGAATTGTTCTGTGGTAACTTCTTTGGACCGTGATTATCTAGAGAAAGTGTTTAGGTATTTAAATAGTGCATCTGTTTGAGGTAGTCCAGAGTGTAGGTTGTTTCATCATGTTGTTCATTCGTGTTTGGATAAGTAACATATGGATATGGAACTGCATTGGCTTCTTTTGTCAATTTTTGGCTAAAAAGGGGGAGAAAGGATGTGTGGGTGAGTCTTTCAACATACATCTCTGGTGGTTGTCTTGCAAGGATGATGGAGAGGATGTTCTAACATTCTATCAGAGTCTTTCCCTTTGTGCCTTGTGATCTGAGTTATGAAACAAGTTGTGTCTTGTGATCTGAGTGATATTCCTTGTGAACTCTGTGTTACAAATGATACAACTATTTCTTCTTAAGCTCTTTTTGGATCTTCTTGTGGGTTCTCTTATGCCCCTCAAGAGGAAGATTCATCCTTTCATGGCAAGTACTGGTTTGAGGGGGAGAGAGTCATATACTCTTCCTCATGTACACCAACATACAGCTAGGAATTTCAGGGGTAAGAAAGAGTCTCAGATGGGTTCCAATCATATCTACCAAGCACCCGGTCTTTCTTTTTCTACCAAAGGAGTTTTAACCAAAAATTTGTCAAAAGGGGGAGATTGAAGGCTCTGCAGATTTGAGCAAATTTTTGGTAAAACAATGCGCTAAATGAAGTGTTCCAACATGTAGAAGACATGATGTTCTAACGAATGTCCTGACATCTTAAACTGATACAACAGACTATTTTCTCTGGTCCAAGAATTAAGGAAGCAATCAGAGCATGGATCAAGGACAGAAGATTGAAGCCCAAGGAAGCAGAAGCCTATAAATAGAAGACTTAGACCTAGGTGTTTAGTATGCCTTGAGTACACCTTTTATAACCTTGTGTTCTTGCGTAAGAAACAAGGGTTTAGGGTTTTGAGAGTCGTTGGCTCTCTAGGTTGTAAGTCTCCCTTTGTATCGTTTTATGCATCGTGGTAGATATAGGTGTCGCACAGATCCATAAGCCTTGAGGTATTGGATTGTGTATTGTTCTTGGATGAAGAATTTTAAGCAAATCTGAGTTAGCTTGTTTGTCAAGAAAGCTTGACAGGTATTGACAAGGATGATGTAGAAATCACAGTTGGTGATTAATGGAAGTGAGTGGGGTATCTCATTGTTGAAAAGTAATTCGGGGGGTGTTTTATCGTATCCACAGAGATTGTGTATATTGACGTCGTTCGATAGTCAAAAGCGTTTCAAACTTTATAGTAACAAAGGGTTTGGTTTTTCTTTCGTATCGTTTGCATAAAATTTAAAATTCAACAGTAAAAAGATTGGTTTTAGGGTTTGGTAAAAACATGCCAAGACTAGTGTTCAATAATCCGTTTCGTACGTATCAACTCGATAAAGCGTGTGAACTCGTCAACAATAAATATAACCACATATCCTCTCAACAAGTTTCTCTTGAACACTTGTTGTGAGATTTATCATATTGATCCTTTAATGATCTCTCACTCAAACTACCAATATGATAACATTCAAGTTCAATATTTATGAACATCAACTTTCAAAACTATCTCTAGCCTTATGATTATTGATGGATTGAAACTTAGGTCAAGTTTAATACATTTCTCTCTAACATGAATTAAACTAAATATAAACCATGTAAACAAAGTTTTTCTTCTATATTTATCATCAACAAAGTTCACAAACTTACAACCAAGATCAATACATACAAAATGATGGATTGCCTACCACTAATCTTGATACAAAAGTTGCTTAGCTACCCATTGTCATGGTAGCCTGATCAACAAGTAATGAACAAAGCTTTTGTTGCATCAATCTTCAATGGATCAAGGATTGAAGCATAAAAGCTTTGGATTCTAAGAAAAATAATAAAAGATGAAGATTTTGAGCTCTCAAGATGATTCTAGGTTACAAAGATCTTTCTAAAAGTTGTTATCTTCAAAAATATCTAACAAACACCCTAAATACCACTTTTTGTCCAGACAAATTCTCCAGGAGAGCTACAAAATTCGTCTGGCGAAACCTTTAAGATCAACCACGTGACAAAACAGTGCAGAGAAATCAGGGAAAATATCTTGAATTCGCCAGGCGAATTTCAGCCTCGCCAGGCGAATTCCTTTCGCCACATCTTCGCCTGGCGAATCTTCCAGCGAAGCACTTCCAGTAGCTACTGGTATTTAAATTCTCACTCGCCAGTTGGCTCACCAGACTTTCGCCTGGCGAATCTCTCCTTTCGCCACCCATTCGCCTGGCGAATGTACTGTTTGTTGCAGACACGCGACTTTCCTCGTTTCATCGTGTTTTCTTCCGATTTTTGTCGCGTCCCTTTTACGAAAAATGCTGCAAAACTAACAAAAACATCAAAGAGACCAAAAATAGACTGATTCACAAATCACTTAAAAATAAGTTGTTCCGCATTCAGGCATTTGGAAAAGAGCTTAAAACTGCAGAAAATTGATCTAAAATTCATTTACAACCAGACACTTATCAAACTCTCCCCAACTTGCCTTGTTGTTTGCCCTCAAATAAAAGTAAGTTCCAACAATCACAAGCAAGGTTTCCAAGCACTAAATCAACCGAAAACATCAATGGTTCAAACTCGACACATACACGCACAAAGTATTTTCACAAAGTTGCATAGAATCAAATCATGATTATGAATTAAGTTCTAAACACAACATCATACAATGCAAAATCAAGTACCTACAAGTTCAAGTTGAATCACCTAAATTCACTTATTATCAACACACTATGTACATAATTTCACACTGGACAAAACACTCTCACAAGTAATCGTGCCACATCCGAAATCATTCTTGCATTCATCTCACAAAGTTATAAAAAATAAGTAGAAACAAAGATCACTAAGGACATTTATGGTTGTAATTTGGCTTGGGTTAAAAACGAGGGTCATATCTACACGGCCATTGAGCAAAAAATGGGTTTTCAACTTTCTCATTCTTTTTCACACTTTATTCCTTCCTTTCACAATGCATTATCTTCTTTTGATTTTCTTTTCTTTTTTTTTCTTTTTTTTTATTTCTTTTTCTTAGAATGCATTGTATCACTAATTCCTTTCTCCTTTCAAAGTAAACCATTCTCCCCAACTTCAACAATACTACAAGCTTAGCTTAAATGCTCTTCAAAACGGGTTAAAATTCGGGTTCATGATTCACAATAAAAAAATTCTTTTTAGGCTCAAAAGGAGTTTCAAATACGCGTACACTCACAAGGTTACTTGAAGTGTTTTTGGAATGGTGGTTTTCCTCATAGTGCTCAAAAATTTGCCTTGGTCATTTCTAAGTTTCCAACATTTAAAACAAACTCACAAGATTAAACATGAACAAAACGAGTAAAACAACGATTACTTGACTCTATTTTTTGTGAACAATGGAAAACATCTCACTTTTGTGGTTTTGTCCTAATTGATTCACACATGAACAAGTATTTACAACACAATGCATTACCATAATTTTGTACAAAGCACTAACTCACAATCATGCTAAAATTCTACATACCAAACATTCACACTTTGATTATGCACAAAATTAAGAATTCTATCATCACCATCAATGTTTAATGCTAACAAAACACTCTTTCTTCTTGTGCTAACACACAAAATTTTCAAAAATTAAGGGCAAACATCACTTTCTTTGCACAAACACACATAAAATAAAAACAGAATTTAAACTAAAACAAAATTTAACACCAAACTGAAATATTATAAGTACTGGTGTAAACACACCGAAATTGTACTCGCCGAAGCGACAAAATGCTACAACAGAAATTTTGCCGAAGCGACCCAAAAGTACTTACTAATATCATAAAGCTGAAAATAAAATACATGAAATAAATAACAAAACAAAATAGAAATCCTTCACTTTGTAGCCTCCTCTAATTAATCAAGTCATTAAGATCATCTTGCATCTCGTCACCTCCACCATCATCATCATCATCATTATCATCAGCTCCACCTTCACCATCAGCACCAACAGCTCCATTTGTACCTCCCCCTGAAAAGAATAGACGCCTGCCCACAGGCCAGTTTGCATAATTATCAAAATCTGTCCGAGTAGGAAAAAGAACAACTTCCTGCGGTGTGGTTTGAAACTGGTACAGCTGTTGCATACAATTGAAATTGAATTCCGATGATCTTTGGTATGCCTCAGCCATATCCCATGAGTAATTGAATGTCGCTCGCATTCTAGGATCCCGTGTTGAATAATCAAGAGACTCAGTTTGCTCACTAGCTTGCTCACTAGTTTGCGAGCGGGATGATTGACCAACACTTACACCCTTCCTCTTCTCAATCAACTTATTCTTACAATACCGCTCAATATAATCATCATTGATAAGCCCCCTCCTCTTCTCATCACGCTGGGCATCATGATCCACTTTTTAAGACAAAGAGCGGTTACAAAACAAGGAAAAATGATAGGGGCAGCAGCATGTACCTCGGGTCTTCGCGTGTTCTCGATAAAATTCTTCATTTCCGTCAAAATAATTCGAGCTACATCAACCTCTTTGTCTTCCATGATGTAATATAAAAGGGGGGCAACATCAACCGGTATTGAGGAATGGTGCATCATGGGTTTGATGTTATGGAGGATGAGAAGAAGTGCGGCTTGCACATCCGGAGGCATGTCTTCCCTCCTATACCGGATGGCTTCTCCTTGGGCGTTCCTTTCCACACTTTTTCCTTTGAACAAAATGGTCCTGGAAATTTTATCGTGATCTAGATGAGTGCCAAGTTCCTTAGTGTAATCATCATTCTCAAACATCCCTAAAGAACTTGGTTTTTCAAACAGGCCATTTATGTCCTCATGGTCGAATCTGATTTCCTTGCCACGGACAAACGTGATGTACCAGAACACTTGTATTTCCCCTTGAGCTTCGGGCAATTAGATAGCATTTGCATAGAATTCACGAACCATCTTGTAGTTGATTGCTTCCAAAGGATTTATAAAATGGCCTCACTTCCTATTCTTGAAAATTTTAGCTAACTTCCGGTACGGCCCCTCAGGATGAATATCAAACCTTTTCTCAGACAAAAATTATCGGCCTTCAAGCATGGTATACCGGGCAGCATGAGCAGCACTTAAGAACCGATTGGGATCAACCTCACTTTGTTGCTCGAAACTGCTTCCAACAACAGTCTTCTGCTTTTTCCCACCAGTTACTCTGGTTTTAGGAGCCATCTGAAAAATTAGACAAGACACAAAGCAACAAAATTATTTTCAATTGTTAGCAAAATCCAAACAGAAAAAAAAATTCAAAGCAGAATTTAAAATAAATAAAACAAGAAGTAAACAGAACAGAATAATTAAAAAAAACTGAAAAAGGCCATTTGCCCCATGCTCGCCAGGCGAAGCAGGGGCGACATCTCGCTACACGTTCGCCAGGCGAAGCTGAAGCAAAAGCTCGCCTCACGCTTGCCAGGCGAATTCTTACGAACCCAAAAAAATTTAACATGCATGGATCATCTTCCACATATCACTTCACAATCTGACCCTATAAATACAGCAACAATCCAACAACAACTCTAATCTAATCAAAGTTCTAGGGTTTCAACAACAACCCTTAACAGTTGTGAAATTTAAACCCTAATCTAACACAATTGAACAAATATTAAGTAAAAACAAAATTAAGAACAATAATGAGAATGGAAACATACCTCTTAGTAAGATTGAAAGAGAAGGTGAGTGAGGTTTAGAGTTATGGAAGAGTGGGGTTTAGAGTAAAAAGTGTGTGAGAGAGAGTGAGAGTGAAATATGAAAGGAGGGGAAGTGAAAGTGAGAGGAAAAGAAAGATAAGAACAAATAAAATAAGTGGTCCCTAGTGGACCCTAAATAAATTATTATATTTTATTTAATTTTTTTTTCTTTTTCTGTCTGCGAAATCCACCAGCAGTGCCACGCCAGATTCGCCTGGCGAATGTGTGGCGAGAGGCTGGCGAAAATTGAATTCGCCAGGCGAAATGAGTATTCTCCAGGCGAATTACACCAGAAGCAGAATTCTCTGCTGTCAATGATGCAATGCAGAATTTTTTCAAATTTTCCAAATTCACTACTATTATTACATCAAATCATCAAAACAACAAAGAAAAACATAAATACTTACAATGTTGGGGTGCCTCCCAACAAGTGCTTGTTTAACGTCGGCTAAGCTCGACGATTCGGAGACTTGACGCCTCGAAACCAAAAGCTAAAGAATTGGCTTCCGAGAAAAACACACTTTGCGAACAAGAACTTCAACCGTTATCATGTCCTTTCTTTGATCCGCTTTTTTTCAAGAAGGAAAAATCCCAACATGATCACAACATGGCCACTTTTGCATCTTCATTGTTTTTTATTCCACAAAGCCTCTCTTTCCAATTCTTTCTTTTTATGATCGCTTTCATCTACTTGATTTGCATACACCACTCCTTTGAGCAATGTAAAACAAGCTTCTTCCTCTTTTCCACTATCCTTGATCCGCACCTTCATTATGCCTTCATCAATATCCACCAACATTTTGGTGGTTTTCATGAACGGTCTTTCCAAAATAATTGGCGTATCTTCATCCTCATCCATGTCAATGATCACGAAATCAACCGGAAACAAGAATTTGTCCACTTTTACAAGCATATCCTCCACAACACCATGAGGACGAGTCCTAGACTTATCCGCAAGTTGTAATGTCATGGTTGTTGACTTCACATTCATATTATCAAGTCTTTTAACCACGGACAACAAAATGAGATTAATACTAGCACCCATGTCAACCAAAGCTTTGCATTTAAAATCATTACCTATAGTAATAGGTAAAGCTACTCTTCCCAGATCTTGCTCTTTCCGCGGAAGCACACTTTGAATGACGGCACTATACTCGGCATTGAGATCAATGTTATCTTTGTCCGTGCACCTCTTCTTTTTCGTAAGTATGTCCTTCATGAATTTGACATACTTAGGCATTTGTTCAAGAGCTTCAGAGAAAAGAACGGTTACTTGCAACCGACTAAACAATTCTAGGAATCTCCCGTAATGCCTATCGTTCTCTTTTTCATTAGGAGCAGGGGGATATGGTAATCTTCTTTGTAAAACTTCTTTTTCATACTCCTTTCTTTTTCTTTCTTTTTTCTTCCTTACTTCTTCATCAATCTTTTCAACTACACCATTTTCATCATTTTTTTCGACTTCCTCCAACACAATATCATTTTCCTTTTCGACTACCACCTCATGTTCAACATCTCCTCCAATTGTTCTTCCACTTCTTATGAAAATGGCTTTACAATGCTTCTTTGGATTTGTTTGAGTGATAGCGAAGAAGGTTGACCCCGGTTGCTTTTCGGCTAATTGCTTTGCAAGTTGCCCGACTTGAGATTCAAGATTTTTAATTGAAGCTTCCGTACTCTTTTGAGTTGCCATTGATAATTGCATAAATTATGTGAAAGTCTCCTCCAACCTTGAACTTCCACTTTGATCTTGGGGTGGTTGGTAAGGATTTTGTCGAAATCCTTGTTGATTTTGGTAGTTGCCACTTGGTTGGTAGCCTTGTTGATTTTGGTAAGGTTGTTGAGCATTTTGATAAGGAGGTCTTCCTTGATAACCTTGAGTAGGGTTTCCAGCATAATTTACTTTTTCCACTACCAGAGGACAATACCCGGTAGGATGATCTCCTCTACACAATTCACAACAAGCTACCTACACATTCTTGCTCGGAAGTTCATGCATCTCTTTGAGTTGTTGAGGGAGCTTAGACATTTATTGCGTTAACAACTCAACCTGTTGAGATAAAAATTTATTTTGAGCAATAATTGCATCATTTGTTCCCAACTCAAGCACTCCCGCTTTCTTTTACAAAGGGACGCGGTTATGGTTCCCTTGGTGGTCATTTAGAGCCATCCGATCAATGATAGAAATCACATCCTCGGTGCTTTTAGCCATTAACGATCCACCCGCAGTGACATCCAACAATGTTTTATGCACCAATTGAAGACCATTTCTAAAAATGTGAACTTGAGTAAGCTCATCGAAACCATGCCCTTTACACTTTCTCAGTATGGACTTGAATCTCTCCCAAGCTTCGTTGAGAGATTCATTTCCACCTTGAGTGAAAACTGCAATTGCTGTTTTAGCCTCCATGAAACGATTGTGTGGAAAAAATCGTTCCAAAAAAATTTCCTCAAGCATGTTCCAGTCCGTCATGATTGCCGTAGATTGGTCAAGATACCATTCCTTAGTCTTCCCAATGAGGGAATACGGGAATAACCTCTTGAACAAAGACTCTTCATCAGCTTCGGGTGCACCAGTCGCTCCCGCAATCTCATAGAACTTAATCAGGTGTGTAAAAGGATCCTCGTGATCCATACCAGTAAATGGATTCTGATATAGAAGCGAGAGGATACCAGTTTTCATTTCTGAATGTCGACCGTTCTGAGCATTACATGCAAATTGTGCAGTATGTCTCGGACTATTAGTACAAGGAACTGAAGCAGGTGGTGGTAGTGGTGGTGGAGCAGCCATTATTGGCGGTAACTGTGGTATTGGCGTCGAAGTTGAACTTTTGTCTCGTTCTCGTCTTTCCTTGGCAAGTTGCCTCCTCCGCCGTGTTCTACTATTTAACTTACGCGCAGTTCTTTCAATTTCAGGATCAAAAAATAGTTGGTCTGCGGGTAACTTTCCTCACATAAAACGGAGTCTGCATACTAAACCAAACAAATCAACAAGCACAAGAAAAATTTAAACAAGTTTAAAACTCAATAACTATTGCAATGCTCGCAATATAACAACAATCCCCGACAACGGCGCCATTTTGTTGAAAAGTAATTCGGGGGTGTTTTATCGTATTCACAGAGATTGTGTATATTGTCGTCGTTCGATAGTCAAAAGCGTTTCAAACATTATAGTAACAAAAGGTTTGGTTTTTCTTTTGTATCGTTTGCATAAAATTTAGAATTCAACGGTAAAAAGATTGGTTTTAGGGTTTGGTAAAAACATGCCAAGACTAGTGTTCAATAATTTGTTTCGTACATATCAACTCGATAAAGCGTGTGAACTCGTCAACAATAAATATAACCACATATCCTCTCAACAAGTTTCTCTCTAACACTTGTTGTGAGATTTATCATATTGATCCTTTGATGATCTCTCACTCAAACTATCAATATGATAACATTCAAGTTCAATATTTATGAACGTCAACTTTCAAAACTATCTCTAGCCTTATGATTATTGATGGATTGAAACTTAGGTCAAGTTTAATACATTTCTCTCGAACATGAATTAAACTAAATATAAACCATGTAATCAAAGTTTTTCTTCTATATTTATCATCAACAAAGTTCACAAACTTACAACCAAGATCAATACATACAAAATGATGGATTACCTACCACTAATCTTGACACAAAAGTTTCTTAGCTACCCATTGTCATGGTAGCTTGATCAACAAGTAATGAACAAAGCTTTTGTTGCATCAATCTTCAATGGATCAAGGATTGAAGCATAAAAGCTTTGGATTCTAAGAAAAATAATAAAAGATGAAGATTTTGAGCTTTCAAGATGATTCTAGGTTACAAAGATCTTTCTAAAAGTTGTTATCTCCAAAAATATCTAACTAACACCCTAAATACCACTTTCTGTCCAGATAAATTCGCCAGGCGAGCTACAAAATTCTCCTGGAGAAACCTTTAAGATCAGCCACGTGACAGAACAATGCAGAGAAATCTGGGAAAATATCTTGAATTCGCTAGGCAAATTCCAGCCTCGCCAGGCGAATTCCTTTCGCCACATCTTCGCCTGGCGAATCTTCCAGCGAAGCACTTCCAGTAGCTACTGGAATTGAAATTCTCACTCGCCAGTTGGCTCGCCAGACTTTCGCCTGGCGAATATCTCCTTTTGCCGCCCATTCGCCTGGCGAATGTACTATTTATTGCAGACACACGACTTTGCTCGTTTCATCGTGTTTTCTTTCGATTTTTGTCGCGTCCCTTTTACAAAAAATGCTGCAAAACTAACAAAAACATCAAAGAGACCAAAAATAGACATTGATTCACAAATCACTTAAAAATAAGTTGTTCCGCATTCAGGCATTTGGAAAAGAGCTTAAAACTGCAGAAAATTGATCTAAAATTCATTTACAACCAGACACTTATCACTCATATCAGGGTTGTAAACGTTTGAGTTTAGCCTTGGTAAAGATGTTCATTGGGTATATGTTAGGTATGAAGTTGTAAACGGGGGAGTTTAGCTTTGTAACAATTCTACATATAGTGAAGTATTCTTCCTGGATTGGTATCCCCCAAATGTAGGTGAGTTGCACCGAACTGGGTTAACAATTACTGTGTTCTTTATCATTCTTCAGATTTATGTTTTCTGTTAGGGTTCATGATAAACATATTGGATCAGATGTCGTGACATCTGTGATTGTACAGTTCTGATATTTAAGGTATCAGTCTACTGTTGCGCCTCTGAGTTTAAATGATTATGTAGCACAATGTCTTGACATGTGTTAGGAGATCTGCTGTCTGCATAGGCCAGAATTTCAGGTTTAACAAAGATGGGTAATATCTCAAGGCCTTTTAAACAAAATTGCCTAATCCTATGAGAGCAATTACTTCTCAAATTTTCAAGTAATCAAGAATTATTCACCCTTTTCTCTTTTCTCATTTGCTACAACCTTGATCTTACTATATTTTTTTTCTTGTTTGTTTTCACATTTTTCGTTCTTTTTCAACCACTTTGTTTTTTTTCAACCTCTTAGCAACCAACCTTTAAGCCACCAATCATTTTCTCCCCAACTTGAATACAACCAAACATCGTGACTTTAATGCTCCCAAACTTTTTAATGCAAGGAAAATATTCAACCACAATATATGATTAATAGTTCAAGGCTTTAGAAATAAAATCAGAATCCATGATGAACTGCTTACTCATGCACAAGTTCATAGTCCAATACCAAGATGGATCCTGACACCAAAGCTCAAAGGGGTTAACAAATGCTCGCTCACTCACAAGGTAAGTTACTTTTGGTTAGGTGGTTATGCTCAAAATTAAACAAAATGCCTTGATCATTTTAGTGTTATCATATAAATCAACACAAATACACGGTGTTGTACCCCAAATTTTACCCTCAGATTCTGATCATTTCATATCATTTTAAATCGGCCATTTTTGCATGTTATTCTTTATTTATATATTTACCTAAATATTTATTTTAAATTACTTAAAATTAATCTAGTTTAATTTTAATTTTTAAATTTAGTTTATATTTTAAACCTTACTTAATTTTTATTTTTAGTTTAGCTTTTATCTTAGTTCAGTTAATCAAATTAATTTTAATTTTTAGTTTATTGTTAATTTAAATCTAATTTAATAGTTTAATTTTTTAGTGGTCTAGTTTAGTCCTACTTTTAATTTTAATTTTAATTCTATTTATAATTAGTTTGTTTTTTATTAAGTTTTTAACTTTAATTTAGTTTATTTTAATTATTAATTTTTTTTAATTTAGCTTAATATAATTAGCTTCTTTTATTGTTAAAATAAAAAAAAAAAAAGGAAAAGCCAACAAGCCCATCGCTCCAAAACCAAAGTTCTGCATTATACATCACTATCTCCTCTACTGCTACACTCCAAAATTTCCAAAACAATGACCGAGCTTCTTGCGTAAACAAAGCTGCAAAATCTCTGCTGCAAAACAGACTCAAAACCATGTATGAACCTGTACAAACTCTACACCAAAACCTGCCTGCTGCACCACGTGAGCTATACTCCAAAGAACCTGTGTCAACCAACAATAGACCTGCATAGAAAAAGACTTGTCAACACACAAAGACAAGGAAATGAATTTGAAAGCTTAGCCGAGAAGAATAGTTTTTGTTTATAAGAAGAGGAAGCAGAACGAAAGAGAGGGACATGAATAAACCTTTGAAAAGTATAAAAAAACCTGTGGCAAAGAAAAACCTGCAGTGACCCTTGTTTGATTAGCTTACACTCACCCTCCTTCATCTTCCCTTTCCACATACCACTCTCTCTTTGTTCACTATCTCTGCTCATCTATACCCATAGCTTATTCCAACTGCAAACACTTCATTCCACTTCTCATCTTCAAATCGCCATAGCAACAACTCTCATCACCGCGACACACCACAAACTTCCATGATGATTCAGGCTACCCCACGAGAGTCTCGTTTCGCCACTTTTAAAACAACACCATATCTCCAAACACAACAACCTGAACCATGAAAGAAATTGAGACGGAGAAGGTTATTGATTAAGCCCACATGAACATCACAAACACAAACTGAGCGAACAAAAGAGACCTTTTCTTCAGATTTTGTTTCATTATCCCAAAACTTACCTTCAACCCTCATGATACAAAAAACTTCCGGCAAACTTCTTATACTTCCATAAACAACAACCATCCACCGCGCCTTCAAACTATGCGTCTCAGCCAATCACCAACCGGCCGCGAGAAAGAGAGAAAGCTTCGACCTGAGAGAGAGCGATGCGAATCTGAGTGAGAGAGAAGACAGAGCAAAAAGTCAGAGAGAGAGTAGCCGAGTGAGATCGAGAAGAAGAAGAAGGTCGCGTGAGGAAGAGATCGATGTGAGCGGAGAGGATCTGAGAGCTTGAAATGATTAAGAAAGAGAGAGAGATTTAGGCTTTTTGGGAAAAAGGAGAAGAACGTATTCAACCTCAGAGCGTTTTCTCAGTCTCTTTTGGAATCAAAACGGTCGTGTGTGTGTTATTTAGGGTTTCTTTGACCCTTCTCCATTATTTTGGCCAAACCGGGTTCTGGACCTCCAGGTGGTCCGACCCAGGTTGTTTTGGACATGGGCCTCACATCATTTTTTTTTCAGCCCATTCTTGATGTCATTCTTTTTTTTTTTACTCTTTTATTTTCTTAATTATCTTGTTTTGTTAAGTTTTTCTTATTATTTAGTTAGTAATTTTGTTAAAACGTTGTTAGAAAATTCTTGTTAAATATTTTAGTTAAAATCTTGCTAAATATTTTTATTAATTTTGTTGATTAATTTTACTAATACTTTGTTAAATATTACTTTGTTACATTTTGGGTATCGTATTATTTAGATTTTATTTTATTTTTTATTTATTTATCTTGACTTTTCATTTCTATCTTGAGTTTCTTTTCTATCTTGGGCCAATGATATATAAAAATCATGACTTGGTTGATTTATTTGAATCAATAAAAATCTTGATAAATATGAGGTCATATTTCATTTTTATTTTATCGGTCAATGAAAGTCAAATATCATAAATTATCGATTTCTCGATTAAATTTTGATTAAGACGAGACCATTTCGATTTCATTTCCATTTCCATTTCATTAAATAATTTTTATTAACTCGGACGAATAAGAGCCGTCAAGATCTAGCATCTTGGCACAACTCTTTAAACAATTAACATTCATCAAATGTTCGTTGTCCGATAAATAACTTTAAGTCTCGACTTGGACGAATAAGAGCCGTCAAGATCTAGCATCTTGGCACAACTCTTTGAACGATTGATTTCCGTCAAGTGTTCATCGTCCATCAAACTTTTTCTTAATCAATATGAAAGAAGAGGACTGTTGGAATCCAGCATTCTAGCATAACCCTCGAATGATCAGTCCCGAGCCTGGTGCATTGGGATAGCTGTTCATTCTTTTTTTTTTTTAATTTTTAAAACATCTAATATTAACTTGGATGAATAAGAGTCGTCAAGATCTAGCATCTTGGCACAACTCTTCGAACAATTGATTTTCATCAAGCGTTCATTGTCCATAAAACAACTTTCATATCGATTCGGACAAATAAGGACCGTTAAGATCTAGCATCTTGACATAACCCTTTTGAGCTTTTTATCATCAAAAGCTTGTTGTCCATCAAATATTTTTTTATTTCAACTTGGATGAATAAGAGCCGTCGAGATCTAGCATCTTAGCGCAACTCTTGAACCATTGATCACTATCAATGTTCGTTGTCCAACAAACAAATTTTACAACCAATCTTGAATGAAAAGGACTGTTAGAGTCTAGCACTCTAGCATAACCCTTTGGCATTTTTAAAACATATTCAAGCCACTTTCAAACCACTAGCTTTTCCAAGAGATAACCATTAATCTCTTGTGATTTTTAACCCTTCCTTTAACCTTCATAAGAGATAGTCATTAATCTCTTCTCCTAAACAACCAATCCTCACAAGCTTTACTTTCAAGCTTTTCACCCGTAGGGCCAGAACTATGGACGCTCTGATTTCTCAACTTCATCTTGAGAATACGTAGGCATAGGATTGCGAGATCCTAGCGAGCCACCTTTTTCTTTCTCTTTTGTTTCCTTTACATCTGATGCCTTCTCGGATTCCACCTTTTCTTTTTTCTACCTTCTACCTTTTCCTTTACATCCAGTGCCTTCTTGGATTCCACCTTTCCATTTTTCATCGTAGCCCCGAACTACGAAGGCTCTGAGTTCCTCATTGCACTATGAGGATACGTAGGCACAATATTGTGAAGTCTTGTCGAGCCCCCTAGTAATAAAACCCTTAGGTCTTCCCTTTAAAAAATCCTAAAAACATTTCTCTGTCTTTCCTCAAGTAGAAGATTAGAAACAAACCTTAAGCTAACACTCATTTAATCCTAACTAAATGGTTCCCGTTGAGTACAACGGGCGTGAGGGGTGCTAATACTTTCCCTTTGCGTAACCGACTCCCGAACTCAGACATTGGTTGCGATGACCATATTCTTATCCTTTCTTTTTAGGGGTTTTATTCGATATTTTCCCTTTCCCTATTTGGGAATAAATAAAGATCGGTGGCGACTCTGTTAAGTCCATCCCGCTGGCGTGCGATTGCGCTTCGCGAGTTCGTTCTCATTTTTCGAGGTACGACACAAGGTTAAACATAATTCAAACGAGTTAAACAAGAAAGTTGGTCTCCTGTGCATTTAGTAAACAATGGACGGTTCCTCATATTTGGCTATGAACTAAAGTGATTCACAAATGAACAAGAATTGCAAGAGAATGAATGTCATATTATTTGTACAAAGCCTAAAGTTCATGTTCATGCTATGTTATCGAAAACACCAAACACATATCTTGACAATGCAACTTTCTTTTCAAACTTTTATCATTACCATGATATTTTCTTGTGGACACACTCAAACTTGAACAATCACCGCATGTCTCTTCAAGAAATTAAAAAACAAGCTTTTTGGAAAAACACAAAATAAGTTTTTAACAACTTAATAACTTTAAATTAAATTACTACTAAACATAAAACAAAATAAGTTTAAAATGGGTCAAAAGACCTGGGTGAAAGTGGATAAATGGATGAGATATTTTTGCATGTAAAGCAGAGTGCGCTAAGCGCGGTCTGGTCGCGCTATGCGGCATCAGAAAAACATGGTTTTTCAAAAATGGAAACTTTTCTCAAATTTTCCATCCACTATCACTCTTAAATAACAATATTACTCTGAAAAGCTATAACAAAGACATGCTCCCTCTCGCTGTTTCCTTTGGTGTGGCTAGTTGTTTTTGTTTTCTGGCTTTGTCGATGTTCCTTCACCAACAGTTATCCCTAACCAACACTTGAGCAAACGTGAAAGGAAACAAATATATAAACAATATAAACAACTGTACAAAGCTCAAAAATATAGAAATTGTTGCAATGCAATTCAATATCTAAACACCAATCCCCAGCAACGGCGCCATTTTGTTGAAGCGGTAAAGCGGCAAACAAAAGTAAGTTTGGAAGAATTCCGCTTTTATTTATTGCACCTTGAATCTTTTAACCAAAATTTGTAACCATAAGGTTAGAAACGTAGAAACCATTGAACGAAATTTGATCCCTCGCATTGATCCCTGTGGATACGATAAAACCCGAAATTCTTCCAAACTTACTTTTGCTTGCCGCTTTACTGATCAACAATAACCATTCACAAGGATGCGAAGAAGAAACATTGCAAGGTTGTGTTCTATATTTAATCTACAATATATATGACGAATTTTGATCGGATTTCTCATGTTGAATCGAAAAAGGAGGCATGAGATATTCTTGTCAAGTATTATGAAGGTGGTTAGAAGGTTAAAGTTGTCAAATTGCAGACACTACGAAGGCAGTATGAGTTACAACATATGGGAAAAGATGAAAAGATTGTAGGTTATGTCCTGAAGGTGTGGAATCTTGTTCATCTCATGAAAGGTTGTGGTGAAGTCCTAACTAATAAGATGATAGTTGAGAAGGTAATGCGTACATTGATATCTCACTTTGATAACATTATCGTAACCATTCAAGAATCTAAAAATCTTGAAACCTTGAAATTGGAAGATTTGGTTGGTTCGTTGGAGACATATAAGTTATGGATTTTCGAGAGAAAATGGGTTCAAAATTAGATACAAGCACTGTAGGCCCAGACATGGAAGAAGCATGGTGGTTACAATAAGTCCAAAGGCAAAGGAGACAATACTCAGAGCAAGAAGTCTTGGGTGAATCCTCAAAAACATAAGGTTGATGATATGGCTTTTGAATCCTAGAGAAAAGAAGAAGGAACAACATATCAGAAAGACAAATAGGAGAAGAAAATTGTGCAATGCTATAACTGTGAAAAATGGGGTTACTTGGCCAAGAATTATTGGTACAAGAAAGACAATGGAGCGACAAAAGGCAAGGATGATGAAGGAGAAAACCTTGCATGTCAAGATTTAGATTATTCTGATGGTATGGTGCTTATGGTTGTAGTTGTAGATGAGCATGTCGACTCCAAGACCTGGTTCCTCGACACAGGTTGCTCGAATAACATGACTGGTCGAAGAGTGTAGTTGGAAAATTTTGACGATTCGAAGAAGAGCAAGGTTAGGCTTGCAGATAATAGCTTGTTGTAAGCAGAAGGTACTGACAACATAGTTTTGAAATGAGTAATTGAGCAAAAGTTATTATCAAAGATGTTCTCTATGTACCTAGCATGAAGTGTAATTTGCTAAGTGTTTGACACCTGGTCGAAAAAGATTTCTCAATGTTTGTGAAAGATGGATCTTTTAAATTTTCCAACACCCAGAATAATTTGGTCTTAACATCTATGTTGTCGAAGAATGGGACATTAAGATCATGATCAGTTCAACTGAGGTACAATGCCTAAAAATAGTTATTGACCACAAACATAGTTGGTTGTGGCATTTTAGGTTTGGCCATTTGAATTTTAGGTCACTCAATCAACTGATTACTCAAGATATGGTAACTCGTATACCAAGTCTTGTGATGCCCGACAAACTCTGTGAAGGTTGCTTAGTAGGAAAACAATCCATAGAGTCATTCGTTTCAACTATGCCAATAAGATACTCTTGCATACTAAAAGTAGTACATTCAGATGTATGTGCCTCATTTGAGGATCATACCACTGGTGGAAATAAGTATTTTATCTCATTTGTCAGTGAGTACAGTCGAAAGCTCTGGATCTATGTGATTAGGTGCAAAGACGAAGTATTTTCAATGTTTTAGAGATTCAAATGCTTGTTTAAAACCAAAATGAAAATAATATCAAGGTTCTGCAAACATATGTAGGTGGCAAATACAC
The DNA here is from genome assembly GCA_022829125.1 of Lathyrus tuberosus. Classification (NCBI taxonomy): domain Eukaryota; kingdom Viridiplantae; phylum Streptophyta; class Magnoliopsida; order Fabales; family Fabaceae; genus Lathyrus; species Lathyrus tuberosus. The sequence goes on from JALAZF010000422.1 coordinate 1,802,328, forward strand.
ATCCAAGATATTTGAAGAGTTTTGTGCAGAACATGGTATTCATCATGAGGTAATTGCTCCTTACACGTCTCAACATAATGGAATAGAAGAAAGAAGAAATTTGACCATATTGGATATAGCTAGATGCATGTTAAAGTAGAAAAACTTTCCAAAATCATTATGGGGAGAAACATTCATTATTGCTGTTTATATTCTGAACATGTGCCCTACTAAGAAACTGAAGAACGAGGTTCCTGAATAAGTATAGAGTGACAAACGACCATCAGTGAGTCATCTGAAGGTGTTTGGCTCTATTTTTTATAAGCGTGTTCCTAATGCTAGGAGAAGGAAGCTTGATGATAGGAATGAACCTATGATTCTGGTAGGATATCATAAGACTGGAACATACATGTTATTCAATCCAATGAATAATAAGATCGTGATGAGAACTTTGTCTGGGATTGGAATTCAGGTAATGCAACTAACAAGTCATTGATTAGTTATGACATTGATGAAGAAAGTAGTGAGCATAAAGAAATTCCTGTTATTGACATTCTAGTCACAGTTGAAGTTGAAGTAGACAATAGAGAGGGTGTGGCTATCACAAACCAAAGACCTTAAAGAACCCGAGTTTTCCCACCAAGGCTTCAAGACTATGAAGTGGTTGGTGATGATGAAGTCACAGCAGATGGAGATTTTATTCATTTTGATTTACGTGTAGGTTTTGAACCAATCAACTATAGTGATGCCTTAAAGAATAAACACTAGAAGGCGACTATGGTTGAAGAGTTACAAGCGATTGAAAGAAACAATACATGGGAGCTAGTCGAATTACCAAAACACGCAAAAGTTATTGAAGTGAAATGGGTGTTCAAGTTGTAGCACAATCCTAATGGGTCAATTACAAGACACAAGGCAACACAAATATCTCGAGGATTTCTTCAGATATCACGTCTCAACTACTATGAAGTATATGCACCATTAGCAAGATTGAAGAATATCAGATTGGTGATAGCCTTGGCATGTAAGTAGAGTTGGTCGACATTTCACTTAGATGTGAAATTAACATTTTTGAATGGTTCTCTCGATGAAGCCGTGTATGTCACATAACCTCCTAGGTTTGTGATACAGGAGGAAACAAGTAAAGTGTATAAGTTGCACAAAGCTCTCTATGGTCTCAAATAGGCACCTAGGCATGTAACAAGAAGATCGACTCATACTTAGTAGAATTTGGGTTCATCAAATACATGTATAAGTATGGTGTCCATTTACAAGTCATGGCACAAGATATAACCATCATTTGTTTATATGTTGATGACTTGCTAGTAACTGGAAATAGTGTGAAGAACTTGTCAAAGTTCAAAGAGCTGATGAAAAGGGAATTTGAAAATGTCAAATCTGAGAAACTTGTCATATTTCCTAAGCATGGAATTTCAAACTACCAAGCACGTATGGTGTTGCATAAGAGAAAATATGTCAAAGAGATACTCAAGAGATTCAAGATGGAATATTTGAATCCTGCATCTGTGCTCGTCTAACCTAATTTGAAACAAAAGAAGCATGAAGAGGGGGACAAGGTCGATGTCACTTTGTTTAAACAAATTGTAGGATCTCTGAGGTATGTGTACAATAGCAAACCTGATATAGGTTTCTCGTTCGGATTGGTAAGCAAATACATGGATGAACCAAAGGTGTCACACATGATGACTGCAAGAAGATTCCTGAGATACCTAAAAGGATCACTAAATTGTGGAATCTTATTTCCACGAGATTCTGAAAGCAAATAAGTTGTGATTAATTGTTATTCAAATGTTGATTGGTGTGGATATAAGGAAGATCGAAGAAGTACAACTGGTTATTTCTTTCAAGTATTTAGTGTCTTAATCTCATGGTGCTCGAGAAAGCAATATATGGTGGCATTATCATCATGTGAGGCTGAGTATATAAAAGGATCATATGCTGCTTGTCAAGTAATCAAATCAGATCTGTGCTAGATGAGATGGAGGTCGAAGTAAAGAAACCTCTAGTGTTGCATATTGTCAACAAAGTAACCATCAATTTCGCAAAGAATCTAGTTCTGCATGGAAAAAGTAAGCACATTGAAGTTATATTTCACTTTCTAAGGAGAAGGTAAATAGATGTGAACTTGAAATGAGACATTGCTCGAGTGAAGCACAATTGACTGACATTTTCACCAAACGATTAAAGATCGATAGATTTCTGGCTTTGAGAAAGAAATTATGAATAATTTAGATCGATTATGATTAGCTTGTGTTTGATAACTTGGATTATAAGGGGTTATGTTGTGATAACTTGGATTATTAGTTAGTTAGTTAACATGTAAGTTACATGAAGTGCAAGTAACTTACTTGTATATAAACACATTAGTATAACTCGATTTTAACAACTTTCAATACAATTACTTTTCATTCTCTCTCTCTCTCTCTCTCTCTCTCTCTCTCTCTCCAAAGTGCTTTTGCACTAACACAATCGAGGTAAAAAAGATAGGATGAACACATTTACTCGTGAGTATGAACTGTTTTGAATTAAGTCTGAAGAAAACATTCTAGATATGGAAAAAAAAAAGTTTATTCACATTGTCAATCACATATATTTCTCTCTTTTCACACTCTCTCACATTTTTCTCTCTTCACATTTTCTTCTCATAACCAAACACACACTCACCGCAAAAACAAACACATATTAAATTTACATTGATAAAGAAAACTAACCTTAACAAACTAGTAATAACAATTACTATCATTAAAAACAAAACAACTCATCTAGGTTGATTGAATTAATAAGAAGTTTATTCACATTGTGCATTAGTTCAACTTTTTCCAACCCTATTAAAATTTCTCATCAAATTTCTTCCAATCAAAACTTTTTCTCATAAATATTTTTAAAAAAATAACAAATGATGATATCCAAAAACAAACAAAACTATAATTGCGGAGAAAGAAGATAGAATAATTACATCAACAAAGAAGAGCATGTGTTAAAGAATATAGATACATGTAGCAAGCAATAGTAAATAACTTGGTTAGGTAGGTCCACCATTACCCTTACCCATTTTTTCATTCATTCTCCAAAACCTAACCTCTTTCATTTCTTACTCTCTTTTATCTTATTTTCTTCTCACACTCAACAATGCGTTGTTCTTCTTGTCCTTTCCCATTTCATCACACACTCTTTCTTTTTCTTCCTCTTCTTCTTCTTCCTCTTCACTCTCTCAAATGAACCACCACCACCACTATGGCAACCACAACCACAACAACCACCATGAACCACCACACAACAACACTCCTCCTCCTCCTCCTTCTACCTTCTCTTGTCCTCACAACCACCCACCCAAACGACCTCAAATTCCTCAACCAATTTAGAAACAACCTCGACAACCCCGAACTCCTACAATGGCCAAAACAATCTCCCGACAACGACCCATGTTCCACCCCATCTTGGAAATTCATCTTCTGCCAAAACGACAGAGTCACACAGATTCAAACCAAAAACCTCAATCTCTCCGGCACCTTACCTCAAAACCTCAACGACCTCACCGAACTCTTCAACATAGGTCTCCAGAACAACAAACTCCACGGTCCTCTACCGTCGCTAAAAGGCTTAACGAATCTCAAATACGCTTTCTTCGACAACAACGATTTCGATTCCATCCCAAACGATTTCTTCCAAGGGTTACCGAGTTTGGAAACTCTCGCATTGGATAACAATAACCTCAATGTTTCTACCAATGGTTGGCAATTTCCTTCTTCTTTGCAGGATTCACCTCAGTTGACAACTCTTTCTTGTATGAGCTGTAATTTGGTTGGTTCTTTGCCGGATTTTCTTGGGAAAATGAACTCTCTTTCGTTTTTGAAGCTTTCTGGTAACAGTTTAAAGGGTGAGATTCCGTTGAGTCTTAATGGTTCTAGTTTGCAGACTCTGTGGTTGAATAACCAGAAGGGTGAGGGTGAGTCACTTTCTGGGAGTATTGATGTTGTTTGTACTATGGTTTCTTTGACTAGTTTATGGCTTCATGGAAACCGGTTCACCGGTTCGATTCCGGAGAATATCGGCGACTTGGTTTCTCTTAAGGAGCTTAATCTCAATGGCAATGATCTTGTTGGGCTTGTTCCTAGTGCTTTAGGGGATATGGAGTTGGATAGTCTTGATTTGAATAATAACAGGTTTATGGGTCCAATCCCAAATTTTAAAGCTGTGAAAGTTAGTTATAGTAACAATGATTTTTGTTTAAATGAAACTGGTGTTGCTTGTTCTTTTGAAGTTATGGCTCTTTTAGGGTTTTTGGGTGGGTTGAATTATCCTTCAAATTTAGTTGATTCATGGAATGGGAATAGCCCTTGTGAAGGACCGTGGTTGGGGATAAAATGCAATGCGGATGGTAAAGTTTCGATGATTAATTTGCCGCGTTTTAATCTTAGCGGTAGTTTGAGTCCTTCTGTTGCGAATTTAGGTTCTTTGGTTGAAATCAGATTAGGGGGTAATCATATTGATGGCATGGTGCCTAGTAATTGGACTAGTTTGATGAATTTGAAATTGTTGGATCTGAGTGATAATAATATTTCTCCGCCTTTGCCGGTTTTTAGAAATGGATTAAAACCTATGGTTGGTGGGAATTCTTTGTTGAATGGTGGTGGAACAGAAGGTCCTTCGTCTGGGAAAAACAGTCCGTCGGGTGGGTCGGGTGGATCGGGGAATAACGGTGAAGGTACGAAGGGAGAGTCGAATTCAAGTTCAGGTGAATCGGTTGAACTAAAAAAGTCCAAAAAGAAAAGCTTGGTTTTGATTGTAGCTCCCATTGCTGGTGTTGCGGCTGCTGCTTTTCTGTTGATTCCACTTTATGCGTATTGTTTTAGGAGGACAAAGGATGGATTTCAGGCTCCAAGTTCACTCGTGGTTCACCCGAGAGATCCGTCTGATTCGGACAGTGCTGTTAAGATAGCTGTTGTTAATAATACCAACGGAAGTGTTTCCACTTTGACAGGGAGCGGGACTGGGAGTAGAAACAGCAGCGCGTTTGGGGAGTCTCATGTCATTGAAGCTGGAAATCTTGTGATATCGGTTCAAGTTCTAAGAAACGTGACAAAGAATTTCGCCCCTGAGAATGAGCTTGGCCGTGGCGGATTCGGAGTTGTTTATAAGGGAGAGTTGGACGACGGGACTAAGATTGCAGTAAAAAGAATGGAAGCAGGTGTGATAACCAATAAAGCCTTGGATGAATTTCAAGCCGAAATTGCTGTTCTGTCAAAAGTTCGACATCGACATCTAGTGGCCCTTATAGGTTATTCCACCGAAGGTAACGAGCGAATTCTGGTGTACGAGTATATGCCACAAGGTGCTCTTAGTCAGCATCTTTTCCATTGGAAAAGCCTTGGACTTGAGCCTCTCTCGTGGAAGAGGAGGCTCAACATTGCCTTGGATGTTGCTAGAGGAATGGAGTATCTTCATACTCTGGCTCAACAGAGTTTCATTCATAGGGATCTTAAGTCCTCAAATATTTTACTTGCCGATGATTTTAGAGCTAAAGTCTCGGATTTCGGATTGGTAAAACTTGCTCCTAATGGCGAAAAATCGGTAGTGACCAAACTTGCTGGGACCTTTGGATACTTGGCTCCTGAATATGCAGGTGATAATTTTTTTCAGGTTATTTACAAATATCAAGAAAACCGATAAATTTTATTGCTAATTCTCACTTTTGTTTTGTTAAATATATTCAGTGACAGGAAAAATCACAACCAAAGTAGATGTTTTCAGTTTCGGCGTTGTGTTAATGGAGCTGTTGTCTGGATTGATGGCACTTGACGAGGATAGACCCGAGGAAAGCCAATACCTGGCAGCGTGGTTCTGGAATATAAAATCAGATAAGAAGAAACTAATGGCTGCTATTGACCCAACTCTCGACATAAACGAAGAAACATTCGAGAGCGTGTCAATTATAGCCGAGCTAGCCGGACACTGCACAGCTAGAGAACCAAACCAAAGGCCAGAAATGGGGCATGCTGTCAACGTCCTTGCACCGCTTGTTGAAAAATGGAAACCGTTTGACGACGACCCCGACGAGTATTCCGGAATCGACTACAGTCTTCCACTTAACCAAATGGTGAAGGGTTGGCAGGAGGCGGAAGGAAAAGAAATGAGTTATATGGACTTAGAAGACAGTAAGAGCAGTATCCCCGCGAGACCTACTGGATTTGCAGATTCTTTTACTTCGGCCGACGGCCGGTGAAACAAAATGGTTTGCTTGTTGCTTTATTGAATGTTGTTATTTTATTTATTATTAGGTGTAGATACCATGCTTTGCCCTTTCTGTCTAAAAAAATGGCAAGGCAAAATGTGTATGCTTTGTATTTCCTACTATGTTATGGTTGTAGATAGTGGAGAAACAGTCAATGAGAATGCTTGTAATTTGTTCATTCATTTATGCCTCAATGTTGAAGATTGTGTTTTGTTGGTGGATGCACAACATACTGCATTGAAAATGTCAATTCTGCATTTATAAGGTTCATGAAAATGTTGTCTTATTGGTGAATGAACTAGGTCCCAAAGTATACAGTTACAATGTCACATCTGTTTGCTGGAAAATAGAGGCAAAAGTTTTATACAAAAATTATATTTGTTAAGGATCAAACCTTAGCTGTTGGTGGTTCACAAGAAAATCAGATACATTGAATATCAATCCATTCAATGGTTTTACTAAGAAAAAGGCTATTAAATTTTAAAACACTGAAGTTTTATACGTTATACTTTTTTACTGTTTAGTCTATTATTACTGTTGGAAATGTTTTTTAAATTCTATTCTGTTTTGTTTGATTACCAAAAGATCTTGAATATAAAACATCCATTATGGTCACAGTTTCACTATCAAACGCTAGTAAACTTTTGAAAGACAATAACACATTGTTTAATGAAATTAATACAATGAGCTCAGCACTTTCGATCGTGTTTACCAGTAATAACACTAACTTTGGTCTCACGTCACAATCACGTTATATAGCTGTTTATAATTAACATTAAATTTGATAAATCTTACTAATACACTCTATAGACTGTGTTTTCTGCTGACGTGTCTCACATATCATGTCGACAGCCAATAAGTGATTCGTGGACCCTGCGTCTGTGGGACTAATTTGGATTACTGATTAGTCTCCACATGGCATAAATGAAGGTGTCAAATCAAGATGATTATTTTCTGCCTATCACTTGGCACTTCCCTCGCAAACATAAACAGGTGTGACGGTGTGGTGTAGCACAGTACTTGTTTGTTTTCATTAGGAAATTAAATTGACACCTATGAATCATCCAAATGCTAATTATGAAACTCAATTCGTACAATCATCTATTTTTCATTCCACCTCATCAAATAATTGCTCAATTAATAAATAACCTTGTACCCCACATTTTGACAGCTGGCTCATTAACCCGTGCTTATGCTTGTCGGAAAATTCTTGTGCGTATTCATGGTGTGATAGACCAACTAATTTAATTATTAATTAGTTTATTAATTTTAAGGATTAAGAGATTGATTAAGAATCAAGAGTCACTAACTTCTCATTATTTTATACAAGTGACCAGCTGTTTCCCATGAATCCCGTGGCAAAGATTATTAGTGGCGTAACACTACTGAAAACTTGTGAACAAGTCAATATGGACAGAAAGTTTAAAGCAGCACGTAATTATAGGGATATTAATCACTTTTAATTCGTTTAAACATGACAAAAGTAGTCGTCAGTATTCAGACAGAAAGTTGAAGTTAGGATTTTAAGCTAGGAGTATAAAGTTCTTTCCAAGGAAACAGAATGCTATTGATATTTTTATGCTCTATTTTGTACGCTTTGAAACAGAGTGCTATTGATTGTTTTCACTTGAAAATTTACCGCATTCATAACATTTAGCAGTTTTTGAAAAATGTGTTGCTGCTATTTTAGAGGTGACGTACACCATCCACCATCAGAATCAGACTAGTTACATGAACAGGGCCACAAATGCGGCTTTCAATAACAGCGCAACACTATCTTTTAGCTTTACATGTGCCTCAACTCAATCTCAGATTCTCTGTTGGCCCCCTTCAACTATTCTCTAGTATTATTATACATGGATGGTAGTTACAGAGAAGATAGAGATGTGTATGGAGCACCATTCTAAAAAAAGAAACATGGTTATGTTATAATAGTGTTTCACATGCTGACAGATTCTTTAATAATTACAATCAGCTGGCATTTCCATCTAGCAAACATAAAGCTCATGATGTGCTTATAGTTTTGTGATGTGGCATGCAATGATCAATGTGAAGGTGAGGTTCACTTTCCAGCATCCAAAAAATCAATCTTTCATAACAGACCATGTGCTCTTTTGTTTCCTTTCCTGAAGATATAGAGAAATAACAAACAAAAACAAATATAAGACAAATCATTCAAGGAGCGGAACTGTTTACGAAACACTAAAAACAAATACTCCCTCCGTCCCACAATGAGTGACCCATTTGGAATAAAATGGTGTCCCAAAATATATGACCCATTTCAATTTCCAATGCAACTTTTCCTATTTTACCCTCTAATTAATATTACTTTCATCATTCCCAATACATCATAAGGGTATTTTAGTAAAAATATCATTCTCTCTCCTTCAATTATTCATTTTTTCTTAATCTGTGTGAAAAGTCAACTGGGTCACTCATTGTGGGACGGAGGTAGTATAAGACAACTCATTGCGAGAGGCAAACTATTAACACTAAAATCAAATGGTAAGATAAATCATTCCAAGAGGTCGAGGGGAACTATTTACGAAACACTGACACAACATTGACAATAAAACATAGACATCAATAGTAGTTTGAGAGAATGGAAATGATTGAATGTAATAACAATTATTAGTGCCATACGAGTTTGGTCTCGGACATTTGCCAGCAACATGGATACAACTTCAACATGAGGTGTTGGCATTACAAAGGTAATAACAATAAAATGAAGACAATTGCTCGACTTACCTATATTAAAAATGGTCAGTGTAATCATACTTCCCCAGAGAGGCAGCCAATATGATAGGCCATAGTAGTATCTGAATGCTGGTCCTTTGAAGATATGGCTGACAAAATTTTTGAAAGGGAAAACTTCCAGTAGGGCCGGTGAACTGGATGTAACAACAAATTTGATTGTTTATCCATGGCAAGTAGCTTTGAACATTTTCTGTACACCCAAAAAAAATGAGATAAGTAACTCCACCAAATGATATGGAAATTTATTGATCTGGAAACTACAAATTGTACCTGCATGGTCTTGATAACACGGTCTGGTAACTACAAATCCAGTGCTACAGAAAGGAAAAAAAAACAGAAAGCAAAGAAATATTGAGTATGTCAAGAATAACTTTTTTCACAAATAAGTGTAATGATATGAAAAAGAAGGATAACTTCAGTACCATAAGAGAATACAGAGATGTTTCAGCCTGGTTGCCAAGAAAATACTGCAGAGCTATTGTTGCGTACTCCTTCAGTGGAAGATAAAAAATAAAATAAAAAACTATGATAAGAACACTTCAAACAGCCACTTAAAGGATCATGGGAAATAAGTAGTTAGCCACAGAAATTGTTACCGTAATATGTTTATACACGTGATGAACTGAAATTCCCCTTGCATGCACATAGCTTCCATTCTGTTAAAGCAGTACACTGTTAAACATAATGAAATGAGCCGGATGTACTACAAAATTATTATAATGTGGAGTAGATAGATGTAAAATTCAAGCAAATTTACAATGAAATAAGAAATGAAAAAATCAAGTTTTTTTATTATTAAGTTATATTAGAGATAATATAAGTCATAAATACAAGGAAATAAGATATCCCCCAGAACAAGGAGGAAGCAAAGTGAAAGAATGAAAACAAATATGGAACCACCGTCTAGTCTCTCTGCAAATCAGCAACGTAAACACTCCCCTTCAGACAGCCATTAGTAGAGAACCTGAGAACTATGAAAATCACAAGATCCACAATCCTATCCCAACATAAAGCGCTACCAGGGAAAAGACTTGATTAAAAATGTGAACACTCTACTGCGAGTAAAATAAAAAATGTGAACATTCTACTCCAAGTAAAATAATGAAGACTGGATCACATCCAAAAACTAAAAATCAATCTCATTTCTACCAAACCCTTTAAAATGCTTCAACGTGATTGTTAAACTGTCTATCTCGCTATACCAAACAAGAACCTTTTTCCAAAAAGAAGTACCTCTATAGCAGATCGCAGAAAATAGAGGAATGCCAGAAATTCAGTAAGAAAAATAGAAAAAATCGCAAGGCAGTTGAAATATAAATAAATGTGTCTAAAATAAAGCATATTGCACACAAATAAAAGATGCGTAAACATAAATTGATAAAGTAACAGACATAAATGCTTATAAATCTCATAAGTCTTAATATTTCAAATAGCAAATAAAGCAAGATGCATAGTTGCATACATTGCGTGAAGGAGATGAAGAAACAAAGGGAAGAACATAGCTGTTACCTTCTTTTATGATGTGGTGAGTTGTGTCTTAGTTGTGTCTTTGCCTAGGTAAAGGTAGTGAGGAGATGTAACCCATCAAATTCATATTGGGTGGTTGAAATGGAGGAAGACCTCATAGATTTTTCGTGACACAAAAGTACTGCTCAAACTGAAGGAAAAAATTTACCGGACAGCAGTAAGACATACAATATTATACGGGTCAGAATGTTGAGCGGTTAAGAAACAACATGAGAATAAAGTAAGTGTTGCAGAGATGAAGATCTATGAAGCACGGACTCCGACACGAACACCGAGACACGACACGACACAGACACTCTGACACCGATAATGTTAAAACATAGGACACCGACACCGCTATATATAAGAGAGTATTTAAGCTTTATTTATCCATTTATGATTAAATAAGTTGAAAATATTCTAATCAAAATTAATGTCTTTAATAATACACGGATAACAATTTTAAATTTGCGTGAGATTTGTCCAAAATATGTATAAAAGTGTGTTGAAACAAAGAAAAAAAACAATTTTTTGTTTAAAACACTTGTCTGAATTGTAACATATGTGTTATGAGTGTCGTATGGGTGTCAACCATTGATTCGAAGAGTGTCGAAACAATGAAAAAAACCATTTTTTAAGGGACACTTGTCTGACTTTTCCGACACTTCTTTAACTTTTCTGACACGTGTCGTACGGGTGTCGTACAAGTGTCGAACACCGACGCGTGTCAGACACCACGACACGCCTACTCCTAGAGGTGTTCGTGCTTCATAGATGAAGATGTTGCGTTGGATGTGTGGTGGTAAGTCTAGACGAGATAACAATAGCAATGACAATATTAGAGTGTGTTGGAGTAGCAGCTATAATAGAAAAAATGGTGAAAAATAGATTTAGATAGTTTGGACATGCAGAGATAAGACATGTAGATTCTGTTGTAAGGAGAGTAGATCAGATGGAGAGATGTCAAACAGATGTAGAGAAGTCAAACAACTAGAGGTAGAGAAAGACCTAGAAAAACTATAAGAGAAACAATTAAGAAAAATTTCGAGATTAACGAATTGAATAGGAACATGGTATTGGATAGAACATTATGGCGGAATTTGATCAATGTAGTCAACCCCACTTAATGATATAAGGCTATGTTGTTGTTGTTGTAGCTATTATATTTTGTTGGACTTTTCGCCTTAATTGCGGTCCACCCCTAGTCGCCTTAATTGCGGCACTTTGATTTGCCTTAATTGCAACCCCAACACCTTCATTTTGTTGGCTTTGAAAGGGTGGATTTAGTCCCACATTGCTTAGAGATATGGTCCGTGTTGTGTTTATAAGTGGAGGCAATCCTCACCCTACAAGTCAGTTTAGTTTTGTAGGGATGAGTTAGGTCCAACCCAAATTCTAAGATATTTAATAGCACTAACCAACACACTACTTCATATTTTGTAGTTTTTTAATTTTTTTAATGTTTTAAAAAGTATGGTCGCCACTTGAGGTTTTGTAATTGATTAATGTTTTAAGTGTTTGGCCACCACTAAAACACACAACTCCGCTGTTAATTATGTATCAGTATAACTAACATGTACTGCAAATTGCGGAGTTGACATATCGTATGATGTATCAACTACCCCAAATTTCGATGCCTAATAGCGGCATAGCAGCACTATACCGGTATTTTAACCACACTGGCCAAGTCACTATTTATAATATCCATAATGTGCCAACAATCATATAATTAATATAATGATTATTATGAGAGAAACGATGATAAATATCATATTGATATTGGCTGGTATACCTCGTCGGGAGAAAAGAAAGCTACAGCATCAGCATTAGCGGACCCAGCAGGATGCAAGGATATAATAGCTCTGAAGTTAGAAGACAACAATTCTATCACTGCAACCTTCTCTGGATCAACTATTCCAATTGATCCTAGCCTTGGCTTATTAGAACCATGATAGTTCTGTTCTTGAGAACTCTCATTAGTTACAGAGGCTAGTGTGGAAGCTCTTTTTAACCAGTCCAGACGTTCAAAAGTTGAAATTTTCACATTTGGCACTTCCTTTTCCACTGACTTCAGAACATCTGGTAGCAACCTCAGAAAACTCATGTCTTCCTTAGGTTCAAACGCAACTTCTTCAGACCCACATTGTTTCTTCGAAGCTGATTCATTAGTTTCAATTCCATCTTCAAGATGGGGGAAAAACCGTTTTTTCTGATCAGTAAAAGCTTTGAGAGCTAACCTGCAATCATTAAGAAGCCTAAGTAAGATCAAATCATAGTCATATATAAAAAAGGGAACCTTAATTACATAAATCTTCAGAAGGGAAAAAATCGCTTGATTCCATCATTCACTACACTGAAGTGCTGTCAATTGCCGAAATGGGAAAATAACGGATTGTTAAAATTCTGCTATGCAATAGTGCTATGGCGCCGCCATAATTTGACAACATTTTGGTATGGCGGCGTGATATGATATCGAATATTTAAAAACATTTCAGAATCAAATATTTAAGAACATTTCACTGTCTTATATTTAGTATAATTAATTCGGATTCCTTTCTCAACATTCATCAAAATGAACTAACTACAAAAGGGAAAAGTATAAGCTAACACAGATTCACAAATCCAAAAGAACCGAATTAAACCTTGTCCTGTCAACGGCAGAAGCACCAGCCTGACCGGCGAGTTGCCGTTTCCACGCATAAGCTACGACTGCGCCATCTGGGCAAACCAGCGGCATATGCAGACCCCAAAAATCCTTCCGCGTTCGAGCAGATTCACTGAGAACTCCAGCTTCTTCAAGCTCCTTCCCTAGTAAATCGAAAAACAATGAATATAGCAATATTTAAGCAAAAATCGACACCGAAGATACTAAAACCCTAATCGCGGAACAGAAAATCGATCAAAACGTACGAGAACTGTAAATTTCATACCTAGTGATCGAAGCTCTTGGAAATGCTGTTGCATGCAAGCATTTTCTTTGAGGAACACTTGTAAAGGCTTGCTGCCTTGGTGAGGCTGTCCGGCGGAAATGAAAAGAGCTTCAAGGAGGCGATCGGCGCCAATTCTGATGTCGGCGATGATTCTTTCGGCTTGTCCGAGTTTGTCCATTGCTACAGCAACTTGCTTCGGCGGTGCCTCGGCCGTGGGGCCACCGGGGGAAGAGGGAGGAGGAGTGGGGGTCGAGATAGTTGCCGCGGTGGCTTGCTGAGTTTGTTGCATTTGCATTGTTTTTGGTGCCTGAAGATACCAACAAAGTTAATGGGTTCCTCCTCGGTTAGTATTTTCGTACAACTCGGATTGGGCCTTTTTTTTTCAACAACAGTAAAGGCCCATCAAATAATGCATCTTCTAACACATTTATTAGTCCACTATTTAGGTGTAACTCGTGCATAAAAAAAACATTGAACCGAATTGAATCCTCGTAACAAATTGAATGAAGTTAAAATAATTGAATTGTTATATTTGGTTAGTGAATTGAATCCTACTGTACAAACAATTTTAAAACTAAACCAAATGACAAATAAATCGAACTAAAATTGAAACCAATCTAAACTAAAATTGAAAATGAAAAATGTTAAAAACAAGTTTAAATTTTTTTTATTTAAGAAAAAGTATAACGATTCGGTTCTTTAATAAATGGTCGAGTTTGAGAAAATTGCCTTCTAACAGTTTAGTGCGGTTCAGAATTTCGAACTGATATATCAAACCAATAGTTTTGGTTCGGTTTTATTTTGAATAAATTAAAATTATCCAATTTGATTCAAAGAATCTTTTAGTATGGTTTGATTTAGTGTTCTGACTGAGCTTTAATGTGAAAAGCCCTAGTAAGTGGTGTTTTGTACTAGAACAAATGATGGTTTTGATAAATATATTGTTATATTTGTTTCTTCTTGGAACCTAAAATAAGTGAAGTAAGTGGTGAGAAATCATTAACTGAAGGTGTTGATCTCCGATCCAGTGACGTGGGGGTGGACCTACAAGGTTAGCACTCCAAAGCCCAAGTCAATTCAAGATTCAAGATGAGTATAACGATAAGTGGAAATTAGAATAGTGTACCTTGCATTTATGTGAGATGACTTTTATATCTTGGGGCATGTGGAGTGGATTTACATTGATTTTGGCATTTGGTCGGTCCTAAACAGTTGCCCCCAAGGTTTGTCAGGCGCTTAGGGAGCCGAGGAAGTCTTTAGCGGTCGTGGTCAGCCTCCAAAGATGCTGTCTGCTTTGAACTAGAAGTGAAACACTTCGAGTCAGTTGAAAAAGTAATGGGGAACAGGCGCATTAAATGTGTTTCCATCACTGAAATATTTTGCTGCTTCTTTCTAATATGTGGGCTGAAGCAACTAGTTAGGGTATGGCGCTGCCTATAGTGCACTTGAGTCTATTTACGCTTCCCAAGGAAAATATAGTCGTTATTTTTATAACTTCCCTTTGTTGATGATCTGGGTCATTTGATCATCTTGGTTTGTATAGAGGGATGGTTGAGCACAAAGGGAACTTTTTGCAATCCTTGAAATTCAGCTTTCATTTCCAAATATTTCTTGTTAGTAAGTGTGTTATTCTCTTCCTTCATAATAGTATTTTCTAGAATAGTTGCAGCTATTTCCTTAAAGCCTCTCCTTTCTTTCATTACATTTGCTTCGTCAGATTTTCCTTACTAAGTACCCTTCTCAACATAGGCTTTAAACCTTCATCATTTTTTGCTCTTTGTTCAAGATGAGTGATAGCCCTACTTGCATAGTTAGTGATTATGAGTGTGATACTTCCTATATCGCGGGAATATGAACATCCCTTATTCAAGTCCTTCTCCCCTTGCTCATTATCGCATGGGCCACAAAGTTATATCTTTGATCAGCACTTATAATTCATAAAGGGTATATGGGAACTTCCTTTATGAGATAAATTATTCCCTAGATTTGTTTGCTGCCCTCTTGTCAGATGTTGACGCTGATGAGGGTCACACTAACGTTCTTATGCCCCTCCTATTTTGCTTTATGCATAAACACAGGATGCTAAGTCGATGAGAGAATTAGTTGGGGATTTCGCTCATTTTTATAGGAGAACCTACAACTATAAACCCGGTGATGCTGAAATTAATACCCACGTGGAGCATATGGGTAGACCAGATGTAGTTTCTTGGGTCAAGCTCGACGATTATTTTAAAGTTGACGAGATGTTTCAAAGGGGTGTGACATTGGTGAAGACGGTCGATGCGAGAAATTATGGTTGGGTGGTTGCATAAGTGGTGGGAACCCCATTCAGTATGAATATCGAAGCGACCATAGATTTTGGTTATATCACGGTTGACAACCCACTGGATTGGTCGATCATTCCTATGAGTTCAGAATAAAGACGAAGTCGAAAAACAATAGCAATAAGACTTAAATTAAGAAACATGTGTATACTTATTTATCGTTGTTTTTGGTAAACAATCACGAGTTTGAAAGTCTATGAGATTAACTCGAAAAATCTCCAAAGCAATCTGTGCAAATAATTTGTGTGAACACACATGCGTGTGAATTTAATGTAGTGTTGAAAAAACTTTAAATGAAGTCAAGTTGTGATAAATGATAAGGTGAAATGCAGTGAATAACATTAAACAAAGCAAAAGAAAAAGTATAATGTTCCGTTTAAGGAAGCAAAAAGACTAAGAAAAAAGTATGGACGCAGACGCATACACGTTTCTTGCTCAACTGTTTCGCCCTTAGACTCGGGTACTCCAGTGGCATGGAAAGTATGTAAGAAATTTTACGACCCCTATCCCATGTATGAGTCTTCTATTTATTTTATTTACAAAGTAACCGTCGACGACGATTATGACCACTGAGGGACTGCTGCGTTTGCTCCTTGTTCAATCCTTCAGGTTCCCACTATCATGTTTATGTGTCTTTCAAGACGATATCTGCTTACAACACACGTTGAATGGTAACTGCTTTCCACTTCTTCATGAACCTTCGATGATAACTTCCCTAACGTGTCGTTGACGAGGCTTATCAAGGCCCATAAGAATTGTCAATTTATTAAGTCCTTTATACCAAGTTATTCGGTCAACTGGTCCTTTTTGGAATGAGGGCTTCTATCGAATGCCCTTCTCGAGATTCTGGACATGTTTTTATCGACTGCCCTTTTCGAAATTTTGGACTCATTTCTCAGTGAGCTGGGTCTTGGGGATTTATCCTTGAGAGTCCTCCAAATCATGTCACGCTACGTCAACGACTCATCGACCCCTCGTTGTTGGTTTGTCGATGCCTCCCCATTTAATGATTCTTTAAAGATACTTTATTAATGCTCATAGTAAACGTTTTTTCATTAACATTCTTTGTTGACTTTCTAGTAGCTAAAAATCCAAGTGTAACAAATGCCCCCAAAAACATGTCACTGTCGACTCCTATCCAATGGGAGAAAAATGGCATTGTTTGTAACTACTTCAACATTGTTCGCATTTTGTGCCACGTTGTAGCTCCGGTTTTAGTGACGCGACCACTACCGCTTTTAACGCTACTTTCTGATTTCTGTATTTATCTTATGAAGCTTAAAAGGAAGGGGAAGATATCTTAAACTAACTCTGCGTGCAAGTGTTTTCTTTAACAAATGCGAAGAGATCTGGAATCGGGGTTTGGTTATACAAAGGAAAGCTATTAACACCCAGAGTATCTATAGTAATCTATAGAAACCTTTATTTACACATATTTTGTACTGCTTTGAATGCTTTCTTAAGTTTATCTGTTGTTGATTGGGGAAAGTTTCTCCTTTGTGAGGACTAAGGGAATGTTTTTGTTGTTTTTCTATTATTTTTGGGAAGGTGTTTGACCTAAGATTTTTAATTTGTGTGCTCGCTAAGATTTCGCAATCTTATGCCTACGTATTCCCGTAAAGAGATTTGGGAAATCAGAGAAATCGTAGTTCCTCCTATTCTATGGGAGGAAATTTGGTGTCTCGTTTAAAGCCCAAGATTGAAGCTAAAAGTTGACTGAGAGATAGAGAATTTGTCATCTCTAAAGGGAGATATATTACCTATTCATCACAAATGTTGAGTAATTGGTTATAAGGGAAGTTACTTTAACTGGGATGTGTGGAATCCAGCAATGCCATATCTTCCTTTATAAATCTTTACATACTAGGAGAGGGACATTGGCTTGGATGTGTGGAATCCAGAGGCTTGCCACTTACACCAGTTAGATGAAAGAGAAATTTTAACCATGATAAAGGAGGGACTCCGGCTTGGATTTTGAATCAACAAGTGTGCCACTTACATTAATTATCTGGAAAAAAGGTTTTGATTGTTTGTTTTGATATGTGATGTATAGAGGAAATGTCCTCCTACATAAAGGACTCTTGGTCTCATCTATGGGGATGATGGATTTTGTGCCTTGATTAAAGCCCAATGTTGAAGCTAAAAAAAGTTGAGAATTGACTCCACTGGAGATGTTTTATCTTGTTTAAAGCCCAAGATGATGAAGCTGGAGAGTTTGAGTATAGCTTTAAAGAAGACTGACTCAATTGGGGAGTATGATATTTGTCTTGTACAAAGCCCAAGATTGAGGCTGACTGGGAAAATCATTATATGAAGCCTAAGAGGAAGCTTACTCTTGCTGATGATTTATCCAAATCCAGGAAAAGTTTAAATTGTGTTGAGAAATCCAAATGGAAACTAACTCCTGCTGGTGATTGGAGAAGAGTTGAGTTATCAGATGCCAAGAGGAATTGATACTTTTGGGGGTTTATTGATGGTAACCTGATCCTGGATGGGGATATTAAAGATGAAAACTAAACCTTGTTGAGGATCAGAAGAGACTAAAAAGGATAAGCTTGAATGCCTTAGAGGTTTTAACTCTTCTGAGAATTGATGTATTGGTAAAGATGATTAGGATTTATCTTAAGCTTTTAAGAAGCTTGAGGGTTTATGTGTTAAGTCTAAGAGGAGACTATGAGGGCGAGACTTTCCAAGTCTATTTGTATGAAGCCCAAGAGGAGGCTAAGACTACCCAAGTCTCTTAAGAAGAGGCAGACTCTAGTTGAAGAAAGATCTTTGTATGATGCCTAAGAGGAGGCTGAGGGTTCTAGAGATGAAGATCAACCCTTGAATGATTAGATGCTCTAGAGTTTTTTGGCTTACCTGAGAATTAAACTAGTAGAGATGACTAAACTCTTTCCTATGCTTTTAGGAAGCCTTTGGGTCCTTGTACTAAGGCAAAAAAGAGGATGTGGGGAACTTCTAAGATGCCTGTGGGTCCTTGTACTAAGTCCAAGAGGAGGCTGTGGGGAACTTCTAAGAAGCCTGTGGGTCCAAGCCTAAGAAAAGTTCAAGAAAGGTTTCACTGGGAAATAATACTTTCTTTGCTGAACAATTCTAAGGTTTGAAGAAATTCAAAAGAGGTTTCACCAGGAATTAATCCTCTCCGGGGAAATGAATTTCTTTGTATAAGAATAAACTAGTTGATTGAACTGAGTTATAAGTATCCTGTTGTTTGTTCTAAGTGTGAACTGAGAATGATCTTAACTGCTAAGGGAACCCTAAATAGATAAGCACAAGTATATATACAGGCATATGAACAAGCACATAAACAAGTATGAATTGAATTAAAAAGGTGGTGGGTCTTATTCTTTGGATAGAGGCCCAAGTGTATTGTGATTGGTTGTATTGATTATCACTGTATGATTAGGTTTTGAGAAATTGTAGAAAGTTTTGAGAAAAAACTTTGAATTAAATTTTTGTATTAAAAATAGTTGTTTATTTGAATAAATTGAAAAGAAAGTTTAGGGGTTATAACTCAAAGAGAGGCCCAAGTGGTATAAGAGCAGTTTCACCGGGAATAATGCTCCTCTTAGTACCTGAGTAATCTGAATCTTCTTTTTATTGTAAAAAAAGGAAGAAAAAATGATGAGACTTACACTCTATTAAGAGGCCTAAGTTAATGTATTTTTGAATGAAAGAATGAAAGAATAGTATTCGGCCTTATACTCGGGGAGAGACCCAGGTGTTTTTTAAACAGTCTAAAACAAACGGAGGATTTTGAAAACAGAGGTATAGGGCTTACAACTCAAGGAGAGGCCCATGGAAGCTGTTTATTGTTTAAAACCAAGTTTATATACAAAAGATTGGGGCTTATACTCAAGGAGAGACCCAAGTGATTTATTTGAAAACAATGATCGCACCGCGATACCGAAAGACGTTGTGGGACTTATACTATAGCAGAGACTCAAAATTTATTTATGTACATAGGGGGTTTGGGTCTTACACTCTAATAGAGACCCAAGTGTGTTTGAAATGAAATTTTGAAAGATTAAATCAAAGAAAACCCTAATTTCATATTTTAAAAATATTTTTCAAAGAAAAATCAATTAAAAATGATAAAAAAATACCAAAAAAAATCAATAAACATGTTATGAATTATGATTAAGGTTTAGAAAATGAAGTTTTATTCACATGATGATTTAAAATCAAATTGGTTTTGAAAAATCAAGGAAAACAAATTATTTAAAATGTTTAAAAACAAATTAAAATAAAAATCTTTAAAATATTCAAAAATATATCAAATAAAAATATTTTTTTGATTTTTTTTGTGGAATAAAATATTTAAACATGTGAAATATTTATGTTTAAAAAATAATTCGAAAAGGATTAAAATCGGAGGAGAAATTAATTTTTGAAAATAATTAAGAAAATAATTACAAATTCAAAAATTTGAAAAAGATTTGAATTATGGCACCAACAGTCATCTTCTTCCTCGCGCGTGTCCTCCATGGGCGTTTTGCAAAACCTTTCATATCTCTTTCAATACGTAATGATTTTGCACAATGTAAACATGAAAGTTGTGTGTTTTTGAACAAGGATTTCAATGATATCAATTAATTGTATTTCTTTTAAGTGTAGAGTGAGATATCATGTGAAGAACAGATGAACCCTAATTTTTGTAAGAACACTATGAAATCCTATACACGATTGATACATAGAAATTGATTGAGGGAAAACATTCTACATAAGTGCAGAAACATGTTGGTAACTTGAAAACACATTTATGATGCATGGATCATGAAGTTTGAAGAGTTCAGGCTTACCTGTGCAAGAGGAATTTGAATCCTCAGTTGTAGATGTTAAAGAAGTGTTTTGATGATCTGGACAACTTCCTTGGACCTCAATTAGTGCGTTGAGATGCTTAGAATGGATTAAAAACCTCTGGATTGGTGGGCACGACTCCAACTGCAGATGGCTTTGGGGTGAGGTATGAACTTGATGAATCTGGTGTTACAGATGTTGTTCAAGTGTTTAGATCATTTATATATGTTAGTTCTTGGATTGGCTGGAATTTTGGTAAAACAAAGTATGATCAATGTTGAAGTCAAGGGTTGATGTTGCAACATTGATATTTAACACTGGGCTGTGTTAAGTAATTAATTGCTGAAGTTGGATGTCTGATGTCACATAGGCGATGTTGTGACATTAGATCTGCAGAATTAATAACATCAGGTTGTGATGTTGTTAGGGTTGCGTATTAGCTGGAATTGTGGAGAGCAAGTTGTCTCGTTGGATGCGAATATCTTGGGATAGATATTTGCTGCTGCATAGGAGATCTATTGCAGATTTGTAGGAGATTTAAAAGGTTGAAGATTTAAAAAGATTTTAGGAGAAAATCTGTTTTAAATATTCAGTTTTAAATAACAAATCTGGGAGATATTGTAGCAAGTCCAAGACCAATTCAAGGAGCTATATAAAGCGCACAAGACCAACGGAAAAAGCAACAGAAAACATTCAGAAGATCAGGAGCTGGAGGCTTAGTGTCTAGAGTTTGTTTAGAGTGCTTGTATTTACACTATTCTAGGGTTTGAATAGGTGTTGTGTTTCTGTCCTCTCTAGAAGCTGTGAAGCAATAGAGAGTGTTTGCTTGATTGAAGCTAGGAAGCAAGATCAAGGGTACTCAAAGTGGGTTCTTTGAGAGTTTGTAAGGGATTGAGTTGTGTTCTCATACCTAAGTGGTTTCTTAGGTAGGAAGTCATTAGTAGAGTATAAGTTTAGGAGATTGTCAACGGGTTGTTGAGTCTGTAAATTATATCTACAAGTAGTGAATTCCATCCCTGGCTTGGTAGCCCCCAGAGTAGGTTGGTTGTAACCGAACTGGGTCAATAATTCTTGGTGTTATTTTGCTGTTTATTCTGTCCATTGTGCAGAGTGTGTTGTTGTGACATCGCACCTTAACATCACACGTCTGATACCAGAATTTCAATTGGTATCAGAGCAGGCATCCTGTCTGTCTCTGGGTGAGATCTAGGGAAGTTACTTTCTGGTGTAAAGATGGACAAAGAAGTTGGAGGATTCATCAACCGACCCCCTATTTTGGATGGATCCAATTATGATTATTGGAAGCCAAGGATGACCACCTTCTTAAAATCCTTGGACAACAGGGCTTGGAAGGCTGTTATTAAAGAATGGAAAGCACCTGTCATGTGTGAGAAAGATGATGCTGGCAAAGATAAAGAAGGCACCTCTAAGCCAAAGCCTGAAGAAGAGTGGACCAAGGAGGAATATGAGCTTGTCCTTGGAAATTCCAAAGCTCTAAATGCCATCTTCAATGGAGTGGATAAGAATATCTTCAGGTTAATCAATACCTGTGAAGTTGCTAAGGAAACGTGGGATATTTTACAGGCTACACATGAAGGAACATCTAGAGTCAAGATGTCAAGACTTCAGATTTTAACATCAAAATTTGAAAGCCTGAAGATGAAGGACGATGAGACTATTCATGACTTCCACATGAATGTTCTGGAGCTGGCTAATGCATCCAGTGCTCTTGGTGAGAAAATGTCAGATGAAAAGCTTGTACGGAAGATCCTTAGGTCCCTTCCTAAGAAGTATAAGATGAAGGTAACTGCCATTAAAGAAGCTCAAGACATCAGCAAGATGAGAGTAGATGAGCTAATTGGATCTCTTCAAACTTTTGAGCTTGGTTTGAATGAAGAAGAACCAGAAAAGAAGCCCAAGGGTATTGCTTTGGTCTCCACTCCTGTAGAAGATAAGGAAGTCAAAGATTCTCAGGAAGATTTGTCTCAAGCCATTGCAATGTTGGGAAGGCAGTTCAATAAAGTATTCAAGAGAATGAATAATAACTCCAGGCCTAATGTCAAGAAGATATCTTCTGACATCAGTAAGCCAAAAGAGAAAGATGGAGAGAAGACTGCCCAGGATAGAGGTGTTCAGTGCTTTGAATGTGAAGGGTATAGACTTGTCAAGAAAGAATGTCCCACATTCTTGAAGAAGCAGAAGAAGGGCATGTCAGTTTCCTGGTCTGACTCAGATAGTGAAAGTGAAGGTGAGTCAGCAAAGCATGTGAGAGCCCTAACAGGAGCTGTTGTTTCTGATGATGATTCTAGTGATGGAGAAGTAACTTATGAGGAGTTAACATCTACTTATCGAGAGCTGTGTTTAAAAAGTGCTGAGATTTGTCAAGAAAACAAGTGCCACAAGCAATAGATTGCTCAGCTAGAGAATGAAAAGACTGATCTGGAAAATGAATTTGTACTAGTTAGAGCTCACCTTGATCAAATGACCAAGTCTGTTAGGATGTTGAGCAGTGGTACAGACACACTTGACAAGATCCTTCAGACATAAAAGGTTGCAGGTGATAAGTCTGGTATAGGATATGTGGCAAGCACCTCAGGAACAAAGAAGGAGGTGTCCCAACCAATGTCTCAGCATCAAACAAAGAGACATGATTCTACACCTAAGAAGGTTACTCATCCACAACCTCAAAATGTTGAGAAGAAGAATGCTCATCATCAGAAGAAGGTGCAGTCTCAAGGAGCTAGTCAGTGTATGTCTCCCCAATATCACAAGAACATGCAAGCTGCCAGGATCAAACAGAATATGTCTCATCAGATGTCTCATCATCAGGGAAACTGGTATGGATATGGATATGGATACAACAATGTTGTGCCTCATTACTATGGAAGAAGGAAGCCTCATCACCATAGGAGACAACCTAGGAGACAGCATCCTCAGTACAGGAGAAGACAACCGCACCATAGAAGACATGTCAACTATGGTAGAAGGAGACATCATTATGGGTGGCAGCACCAACAATATTATCATCAAAGCTGCAGAAAAATAACCACTTCAGAGATGATAGAGTCAGATGCTTCTATTGTGGAAGGTTTGGACATATGCAGTACTCTTGTTTTAAACTGCATGGATATCCACAATCTGCTCCTCAAAGAAAACTAAAAGAGGTCAGGCCCAAGGTGGTGAAACAATGGGTTCTTAAAGCTCAGGTCACATGTCTGTTGGCTCATACCTCAGATGGACATTTTGCCATGGGTGCATGGTACTTTGACAGTGGATGTTCAAAGCACATGACTGGATCCAAGGAGCATTTGGTGGAGTTCAATCCTTGCCATGCAAATAAGGTTGTGTTTGGCAATGGAGAAAAAGGAGTAGTAGAAGGAATTGGAAGAGTGAAGAATCATGATGGTCTTACTCTTGATCGTGTGATCCTTGTTCAAGGGTTGAGTGCTAATTTAATTAGCATAAATCAACTTTGTGATGAAGGTTACAAGGTAAGCTACACCAAAGATGAATGTGTGGTAACTGATGAGCAGAATGAGGTAGTGATGAAGGGAGTAAGATCCAAAGATAATTGCTATCAGTGGATACCTCAAGTGGACAACTTATCTAGTAATGTTAAGGTTGATGTTGTAACATCAGATGGTGACATCAAGTGTGAAAGTATGGTGAAAAGTCAATCTGGGTTAATGACTTATGGTATTGTTACTCCTAAGTTGAATGATGTGTTAAAAGCCAACTTGAGTAGTCAGTTATGTGAGCAAAATGAAGGAGTCAACAATGCTGATGGAAGGATCAAAAACTGTGACCTTAAGAAGTGTTGGGAGCTGAATACTTGCAAGGCCAAGAAAGATGACAACCTGACTAATGACTCCTATAGTTCAGAAGAAAAATTTCACAAGTTGACAATCCTTAGGTTGGAAGATGCAGATGTTAGAGCTGATTTTAAAACATCTCAAGTCAAGAAAGGTACTTCTAGCCTTAAAATAAAGAAGAGTGATGATGAACTAATTGCAAAAGTGGTTCCTGGGGTTGCTAAACGACTGAAATCAAGGAAGAGGAAAGTTATTGAGTCATCTCCAAAGATGAGAACTGCTAAGCAGAAGATCTATGTGGATGGTACTACAAAATCCAGGAGTAAAGTGTTCATCTCTTCCAGAAATAGGAAGATCAGAGATAAGTCTGATGATAATGTCCAGGATATCTCTCAAATGAAGGAAGCCGTTGTTGTTAGAACTTCTGAGAAAATTCAAAAGGCAACACTAGATAACATTCCTGTGTTTTTCATAAAATGGTGGAAGAATGTTCTGGAAAAAGAGTTTGGTATAGATACTTTTGATATGGTTGAGTTTGCTAGGATATGGTTCAGAGAGGGTGTGGGAACTTATGGTATTCAGGTGTGTATGAATAAGTTGCTCTGACTGTGTTTTATTGGGAGCTTCTTGAAGGACTTCTTTGTGCAATGAGTCCTTTGAATGGTGATGAGAAGCTGATGTTATAACATCATGTTTGCTGGTGGTTATATCTGGAAGATGATTAAGATTGGACATGTGGAAGAAGTGTTTCTGATTATGTGAATTAGAATGTGAAGTTTAGCATGACTACTGATTTTGAAGACTTCACTAATATCAACAACTACTGGTGGATGTAATGGTAGAGGTATTGTGATATGATCTGATCATTATCTCTTGAAGAGACTGGATCTCAGTAAAGCTGTTAAGTAAGCTGAGAATTTGTGGAGGTTGTGACACAGTGTTGAGATTGGATTACTTTGCTGATAGTAAATCTAGTAGTGGAGCATATGTAATACCCTGGTGTGAAGAGTGTTAAGAGTGTCCTTGGTGAAGGATGTCTTTGTTCTGGATCTGAAGCTTAGTGCTTACATTATATCTAAGGAGCATCTACATAGTCATACGGGAGAATGATAAAGCAGAAGGTTTGCCTTGGATGGTGAAGATAAAGTGTATGATAGCCTTTGGAGAAATGGACAGTGGTACCAAAATGCATGTACTCAGAAAATGTGCTCAAATGTTCATCTCCATCTAGAGCATTTGTTAATCATGACAGGGGGAGTACTTGTCTATGGATTTTGTAGCAAAGGTGCATTTATTGTGAAGATTGCATGCTGATCAAGCTTGTGGAGATTGGTTGCCTCTTATGAGGATATAATGTCAGATAGCATGTTATGACATTAGGCTGCTGATTGGTGTTTTGGTGTGGCCTTGAATGGTTCTAGTCATATGAAGCAAATTGTTTGAATCTTGTGCGCACATGCTTCTGAGGAGATGTCTGAAGACAAGATTGAATCATGACCTTGAATAGATTATACACTTGTCTTGGTGTGTGTTATTCTAAGTGTGAGGAGTTGACTTAGAGTTCAGTGGAAGGCATTGTGTGTGTGCTTCAGATCTTGTGGATGATTGTGTGAAGCCTTCATAACTGGATGGATGAAGAATATGTCTGGATTTTCAAAATGTGGATATTGCTGAAAAAAGAAGTATGGTTTTGTACAGGGTGTCATAGGAATTACTTGTTGAGGTTTGTCCAATTGTGGCTAAAAAGGGGGAGAAAATAGCCAAGAGAGTCAAGAGTATCAAAGAGTGTTACTGCCAATACTGCCAAATGCTGCTAATGTGATGCAGATATTAAGGGGAGTTTTGACTGAGCTAGTGAAGATATCATAGCATTTGAAGAGTGCAGCCAAGCAGACATCAAGGGGGAGAAAAGTGCTGCACATTGTGAGCTACTGAACAGCTGTGATGCTGGTTCATATTTTTGAGGGGGAGCACCAATTGGCTGTTGTCAATAATGAAGATGGTGCTGCAGCAGATCAAGTGATGAAGACTATGAAAATTGTCAAACTGCTGCTGATGAAGAGTTTCAAAATGATAGATTAAAGTTTTTCCGCTGCTAATGTCTCTGAAGGTACAGAGTTTGTTTGCAGAGTGCAGAGATTGTTTTAGCCAAAATTAGCCAAAGGGGGAGATTGTTAGTTCTTGGATTGGCTGGAATTTTGGTAAAACAAAGTATGGTTAATGTTGAAGTCAAGGGTTGATGTTGCAACATTGATATTTAACACTGGGCTGTGTTAAGTAATTAATGGCTGAAGTTGGATGTCTGATGTCACATAGGCGATGTTGTGACATTAGATCTGCAGAATTAATAACATCAGGTTGTGATCTTGTTAGGGTTGCGTATTAGCTGGAATTGTGGAGAGCAAGCTGTCTCGTTGGATGCGAATATCTTGGGATAGATATTTGCTGCTGCATAGGAGATCTGTTGCAGATTTGTAGGAGATTTAAAAGGTTGAAGATTTAAAAAGATTTTATGAGAAACTCTGTTTTAAATATTTAGTTTTAAATAACAAATCTGGGAGATATTGTAGCAAGTCCAAGACCAATTCAAGGAGCTATATAAAGCGCACAAGACCAAAGGAAAAAGCGACAGAAAACATTCAGAAGATCAGGAGCTGGAGGCTTAGTGTCTAGAGTTTGTTTAGAGTGCTTGTATTTACATTATTCTAGGGTTTGAATAGGTGTTGTGTTTCTGTCCTCTCTAGAAGCTGTGAAGCAATAGAGAGTGTTTGCTTGATCGAAGCTAGGAAGCAAGATCAAGGGTACTCAAAGTGGGTTCTTTGAGAGTTTGTAAGGGATTGAGTTGTGTTCTCATACCTAAGTGGTTTCTTAGGTAGGAAGTCATTAGTAGAGTATAAGTTTAGGAGATTGTCAACGGGTTGTTGAGTCTGTAAATTATATCTACAAGTAGTGAATTCCATCCCTGGCTTGGTAGCCCCCAGAGTAGGTTGGTTATAACCGAACTGGGTCAATAATTCTTGGTGTTATTTTGCTGTTTATTCTGTCCATTGTGCAGAGTGTGTTGTTGTGACATCGCACCTTAACATCACACGTCTGATACCAGAATTTCAATATATGATGTATGTGAGGTGTTAGGACCATTGGTTTGAGTGGAATTGCTCTCTATCTCAAAACATGATTCTCACTTCTTTGGAAATGGATTTTTTGGTGCACAAGAGGGACATGGTGGAAAACATATGCTGTGATGTTTTGGTGTGTTTTGATCAACCAGAAATGACCTCTATTTATATTAGAGGAAGTTTGTTTTGCAAGGAATAGTGAATGGGGGCTGGATCACCCTATTGTCCAATGGATATGGCTATGTGTTCAAAGTTTCTTCTAACCCTTGACTTGAGTTAAACTTTGCAGGTTTAGGTCTTCTGATCCTTGGATAAAGCTTGACTCATTTGGACTGATATGGCTTGGTTCATGACACCTCAATGCATCCTTTCAATGCCATATGACAAAATTGAATTTTGGATTTGCAACATTGATGATCACATGCCAAAGGGATAAGATTCTTGACTAATTGACCTTATGGTTCAGATTTTTCATCGTTTAGGTTGATATTGGACATAAATCAAATGTTGCAAGTGTCCAAAATTGGCTCAGGAAATCGTGGGATACAAGTTATATGCAAATGCTGTCAAAAAACAATTTGCATCAAGGCATTTTGTGAGGTTCATAACTCCTTGCTCAAGTTGAGTCAATGGATGTTCTTGTACTCTTTAGAAAGCTTGTATATCATACTTCAACTTTGATGTTTACGTTTGGTTTTGATCCCTCTTGGATCATAATGAAAAATGCCTCCAAAGTTGGAAAAAACATGAGACAGATTCTGCCTAAAAATTTTCTAAGTGTCAAAGTTCAAATCTTATGAAACCCTAACTTTATGGTCTTATAACTCAAAATGTAGGCATTTTTTGACCATAGATCAGGAGGACGCTTTTGTAGTATGTAATGAGAGCTTTCATTTGAGCTTTGGATGGAAGAAAATGTTTGCTTGGATCACAAGTTTCTCAAGGTTGCCCTTTTTGCAAGTAACCTCACTTTTCTTTATTTTTCTTGATTGATCATTATCCAAATCACAAGTTAACATTGTTTTTGACTTGAAGAGGCCATGTTTGTCAAAAAAATCCCAAAAGTCATACTTGATTTTGGTCACAGTTGACTTTTTGTATCAGATGAATTTTGAACTTTGTGATCCTTTATGAAATCAAGTCCTTGGGCTAAATTGAACCCAATGGATGGATTCCATAGGCGTTGTTGAGTGTCTTGAATCATGTCCCAAGGTTTGAGACCATACTTTGCTCAAAAGTTAAATGTATGGTTGACTTTTTTCTCAAAAACCCTAGTTTGTGGTCCAGATGAATTTGAATCCTTATATTGCTTATGAACCAAGTTATTGGAATCAATTCAATCTTGTGAATGGATCAATATTATGTATTTGTGGTCCTTATAGCATCTCTTGAGGTTTTGGCTCATGCCTTGCTCCAAAAGTCAACTTAGGGACTGAATTTGGTTAAAACACAAATTCCTGATTTTTTATAGATGCATCCCCTGAGACTAGTTTGAACTTATGAATGGACTTATGAGGTCCTTTTGAGGTTCTTGAATCATTTTTTGAAGTATTGGCTCATGACCAGATGAAAATTTCCCTTTGGAGGCCTTGGTCGACCAAAACCCTAATTTGGTGACACTGATGATCTTGAGGCTTTATCAACTTGAAATGTTGCAATCTTGTGCTTGATTCTTGATGTGGGAGACCTCTTGATCCTTCGTGGATGTTTGAGAGGCTTGACAAGTTGAAGATCATGTCAATTCTTGATTGATCCTCTGCCTGAGTGCTCTGAGAGGGCTTAAAACCCTAATTCTTGGCTAGAGTGAACACTCAACAATCTTTGAGAGGATTGATGGGGTATAAAGGCACATCCATATTGTGGTGATGATTTGCACAATGATGTGAAATCTTATGGTTAAATTTTAGGGTATGACACACGTCATCGCAATCATGCTTGTTATCAGACATTATAACTAACTTTAATACACATGTCGCAGACGTGCATGTAGATTGGCTATGATTATCTCCTATTCTCTAAGAAGACTTAGTGAATTAGAGATATTCTAACTTCCATTTGTATTCCCCATGGATTTTATATGCCACTTGTTGAATCAACCGTCACGTGGTTGATCTTTTCTCGGACAAAACTGAATCGTTTCTTTGTCCTCTATTTAGACGTGTTTATTCAAACATTTCCTACCTTCCTATTTCTGCAACTTGCCTCCCAGAATCACAAAACCCTAGTTTCATTCTTTCTCCCACCTTTAATAAGTGAAACCCATTTCCTCCAATGGTGCTTCCGGTATAATGTCATGCGTGTTTCGCAGCCGAGATTGATCTCCCTATCATTTTAGGCGAGCATGCCTATGTACCGGAGCCTCCCTTGGAAACGAAACGCACAAAAATCTGATATCACTCTGCCTTCACCTTCTACATGTTTGTTTGTAAATCGTATGCATTTATGGGCTTCTTGCCAAAGTATATCAAGAAACCCCGACTACTACAGGATGATTTCCCTATATATCGCGGGTATGAACCATTGGTATTTATTGATGAACCTTTGAAGTTTAATTTCTTCAAAAACCGGGTCTTCCGTTCTTCTCTGCCCATGGAAGATGTTGAGTACATTAAGTGGCTGAATATGATTAAGAGGAAGAGCGCACACTACTGGAAAGATTTAGGGACCTATGATTTAATTTATCTATCTGGGGTGAGTCTCTCTTACAATCCTCACATGTTAATTGCTTCCATTTGTTTTTGGGATACTTCCACCAACACTTTTCAACTATCTTGTGGGATGATAACTCCCACTTTCTTCGATCTAGCTGCAATAGTTGGCCTTCGTCCAACTAGGGTGTACTTCGATCCTACAAGGGCTAATAGAACTGAGCCTCCCTTCTCCTTCTCTGGACCAGATTACGACTCTTTTATAGTGGATCATCGAAGGGCAACCCTATACATTTTTGCCCTTGAACATATCGCATTCCTCCCTTATTGGTTGTCTAGGTGTGTGTTTTGCTCGATCTGTTCAGGTGGCCAAAAAATATGTGCCCCTTGCAACCCAACTATATAAAGGTAGGAAAATATGTATGAGCCAGCTGATTCTCGTGGGGATTTAAAAATATCTGGCTTTGGTTGTCGCTGATATGGTAAGACTAGAAAACCCTGACAGCC
Source organism: Lathyrus tuberosus (assembly GCA_022829125.1). Classification (NCBI taxonomy): domain Eukaryota; kingdom Viridiplantae; phylum Streptophyta; class Magnoliopsida; order Fabales; family Fabaceae; genus Lathyrus; species Lathyrus tuberosus. Next base: position 1,832,966 of record JALAZF010000422.1, read on the forward strand.
TACAAATTGGTGGACGTATTTGGCCTATGTAAATGTGGCTAAATGTCACTTCTGAATCTTCTCTAAAGTTCAGAGCTCCTCCTAACCTGAGGGTGAGGATCGAAGGTCCTCGACTAGCTAGGCTTACCCTCGATGATAGGAAGGTTTCCTCTCTAAAGATCTTCAAAGAATCTTTACAGATGTTTTACTGAGGTAAAACTTTCACTAAGTTGATGGCCCTATTCTCCGGTCGACAATATGATCCTGAATGGTTTAGGAAATCTTATCTCAACCCGTCCAAACGAGAGCAAGATGAGATCGAGAAGGTTTTATTTGCTTGCTTTAATCCGACCCTTTATGGATGAGGCTTACCACTGTAACGGCCGGATTGAGGGTGGATCCTTACTAACCAAACTTGGTGGCTAGGCAATTTGGGTCGAGGCAGTTGCTTCCTAAGTTTCTTATCCCTAACGCTAAAACCTTTTTCTGTATACTTGATACTGCTACTAAGCGATGACTTAAAGGTATGTGTTTGTTCTATAAAAAGAAAGAAGTTTTCGTGCACGCTTCCGACTACACTCTCTCTTATAATTATACTCGAGAGTTTGAAGAATGGTGGGCACAACATTGGTCCCTTGTGCCTGACCAAACAATGATGGCACAACGCTTAGTCACTGCATTTTCTTTCCTCAGGGAGAAAAGTATGCTTGTCATGACCATTCAATCGTTCTTTGTTTGTTCACCCTGTTCTTGAACACATGCTATTTGTTTTGCAGGCCTTCCCAAAAGTCCAAAACTTTCAACCAGTGGCTTTCCAGGAGCCAGGATTTCGCAAACTAGAAGAGTAAGTTCTCAACCTCTCGAACAAATCCTTCTTTTATCTCAGGCATTTCTAACTTGAAAGTACCTATTTAGGGGAGGATGACGGTTGAATCCTCTACCATTGGGGGAACGCCACGCGTGGGAGATTCGGATGATATCTACCCTGAGTCTTTTGACGACGATGCCTTGGTTTGAACCTTGACTTTTAATCTATTTCTTATCCTGATATATTTCCTTGCTCATCCTGTCTAGTTTTATTAGTCTCTCCAGAAAGAGAGTGGATTCAACATTAGTGAAGGCACATAAAAGACGTTGGTTCCCCCACCCGTTTTCGATGTTGGTGCTGACGTTATTGAGGCCATCACTGGGCCTACTAAGGTTGTTATAAACCTATGTGAGACTTCTTCTAGACTGAAGAGATTATGGCCTAAAGGTGTTACCACCCTCGAAGGAGATAACACTGAAGATAATGAAGCGTCCCTTTGATATAGAAGAAGGTTGAGCGGCCATCTCTTTGGGCAACCTCAGACCATTACTGAGACTACTACTTTGCCGCCTCGACTTGAAGAAGAACAAGTATCCTTCATTCTTCTCTTTTATTTTATTTTTGTTATTTGGCCAGTGCTGACTTAATTCGTTTGGCAGGCTATAGGCATGCCTACTGAGATCTATCATCCTCAATCGTTTGACCCAAATTGAATTGTCAAAATTTCCAGCCTCCTAATTGTCACTCCTTCATACCATCCTCAATCCTCCGGCCCTTCTCATGATATGAAAAGTGATGTTGGCAATAATGGCATCGTTGCCCACAAGGCATCAGCTGGTGGTAAGAACTTGGAGTTTGTCATGGTGACCAACAACAAGTCAACGATTATGTCTGTTAGAAGAAGATTTGTTCATGACATATTCTATTTTAGTTTTGATGATAACAAAAGTATTAAAATAACAATGGTTTATTTGATGTGTGTTTTATTTATGCACATTCTTGTTCTTGTACATAAATAATCAGAATCTGTTTTACTAAGACATACTTGGGAGTTGATTCATTGCTAGCTTCTGGTGGCAGAATTTGAAGAACGTTTGTTGGTGTGGCTTGGCGCAGACTCTGGTACTGAAGGTCCAATATTTAGACGAGTCACTACACTTGGCAATTATATATTAAAATCTGGTACCACTCAGAGTTGGTGATAAAGCTGGAAGTCGTTCGTACTGCAGAAAGCAAACGGTACTGTCTTATCAGTTTGTCAGATAGATTGCAAGGCTCAAGAAAAGCTGACATGCTTTATGGATGACCACTTCTAACTGTAAAGTCAAGCTACTCAATATGTTTTGATGAAGACAACAACATTCAACAATCAAGTAAAGCTCTAAAAAAGGAAATGGCTTAAGACTAGTAGCACAATTTAAGTTTCAAAGTGACTCAAAAGTCTTAAAGATTTAGGTGATTGATCATGAATGATAAGGTATATGGCACTCAACTTGTCTTTGTGTATACAAGTGTTCAAATTATCATTCATACTTGCCATGATTCATTAAAGTAAAGTTGCAAGAAAATCTTTGCATTTCATCTCATTTTCTAAAGTAATTTTCACTTCTGGTATCTGGTTAATCGATTAACCAGTTTGATGTACAAAGCTGTTAATCGATTAACCCTTGTATTTTTTGAATTTTTTAACCCGTTGCTGAAGGGTTAATCGATTAACCAATATGTAGTGCAAATGTGTTAATCGATTAACACTGAAGCAGTGTCTAAAAATACTGCATTTTTTCAGTCAAATGATTTTCAAATGTGGATCTTGAAGCATGGCAACCTTTCATTTATTGCATTCATCTGTAGAGGTGCATTATTTCTATATAAACACCGTCATTTTCAGAATTTAAACTCACCTCCTTTTCACAAATTCTTAAAGCATTCAATTCTCTCCATCTTTCAAACTTTTCATAAGTGTTCTAAAAACCAGAATTTTATTTTGGAAGAAACTCTTGCATAAACTTTCACCTTGCATCTTCACAGTTTCATCCATACAATATTGAACACTTGTATATCATTGATAATTTGTTTTTTCAAAGGAAAATAGCAATTAATAGATTGATAAGTGTATTCTACATATCACACTCTTGTATAAAAATTCTGAATTATTGTTGTATCCTTGTTGTTCAGGATCATTGGAAGCAAGAGGTTCACTCAAAGAGAGGATTGTTCTCTCAGTGAACTTTTGTAAAAATACAAGAGGATTTTTCTTGGTTTGTTAGTGATAGGAAGACTAGGATAAGTCTTGTATAGGTCCTAACAATATTAAAAATCTCTTTCTTGTTGAAAGGGGACTTAAGTACTCTCGGTCTGTGGGGAACCAGGATATATCCTTGTGTCGTTTACTTTCCGCACTTTATCGCTTTCATAACTTAGTAATTAATCAGGAAAAAAATCACAACATAAGTTAAAAACCGGAAAAATTTCAAAGTACCTAATTCACCCCCCCTCTTAGGTGCATTCTATAATTACAATTGGCATCAGAGCATGTTATAGGTAACCTGTTCCTACAGATCTAGTATGGCTTCCACAAGCACAAATCCAGTTTTCAAGGATGCTGGTAGTAGCAACAAACCCCCACTATTTTCTGGTGAGTATTTTGATTTCTAGAAAATACGCATGAAGGTACATTTAGAAGCACGAGGAGAAGGCATTTAGGAAACCGTCGAAAATGGCCCACATGAACCAGTTAATGTCTTAAATGGTGTCGGAACTCCAAGGACTAAAAGTTCTTATGATGAAGATGATAAAAAGAAAGTTCTTAATGAAAAGAAAGCCATTAATATACTAGAAAGTGCACTAAGTATGGATGAATTCTTCCGTATCTCTTAATGTAAATCCACAAAAGAAATTTGGGACACTTTGGTGGAGACTCATGAAGGAAACGTTGAAGTTAAAAGATCAAGATTGAATACATTAAGTCAAGAATACGAAATGTTCTGAATGCATCCTAGAGAATCCATCGTCGCTTTGCAGAAAAGATTCGTACATTTAACAAATCGTTTGATTGCACTTGGCAAGACATTTTCTAATGATGAATTGAATCTTAAAGTTCTTAGATCTTAAACTAGAGAATGACAACCGAAAGTGACGGCAATATCCGAAAAGAAAAGTCTTTCAACTATGATCGTTGCATCATTGTTCGGGAAACTTCAAGAACATGAATTAGAACTTGGACGACTGGAAAAACATGAACATCAAGAAAAGAAATCCAAAGGTATCGCTTTAAAAGTTGAATCAAAAGAAGAATCAAATGATGCTCCTGAAGAAGATGAGAACTCCATGCTTCTTGTGATGAGACTTGGTAAATTCTTTAATAAAAAAGATAAATCTTTCAATTATACAAAAAAGAAGAAATATTTCAGGAAAAATGAGGCTTCTACTTCAACATTCGATGTCACTTGTTATGACTGTGGTAAACAAGGCCATATTAAGACGGATTGTCCAAAACTTCTCAAGAAAGGTGGCTTCAAGAATAAAAAGGAAAATAAGAACAAGAAAGTCTATATTGCATGAGATGATAATGAGATAAGTTCTTCATCAGATTCGGATAGCGACGAATGTGCAAATCTAACATTGATGGCTTCACACCATTCCGATGATGAAGAAGAGGTTAGTACTGAATTTTCCATTTATGATAACGATGCTCAAGGGGCTATTGATTAGCTTCTTAACGAATGCAAAATTCTGTACAAAACAATATCATCTCAAAAGAAAGAAATTACGTCTCTAGAAAATATAATTGAGACTATGGAAAAAGATCACAAAGATTAAAAACTAAAGATAATTAGTGAACAAAAACAGAATTTTGTGTGCAAAGAATGTGAATCTCTTTCTTTTCAAATTGTCCAACTAAAAAGAGTTTTCGAAAGATATGAAAAAGGAAAAATTGGTTTGGAGGGTGTTCTTAGTCAACAAATATATTATAACGATAAAAGCGGTCTAGGTTATTCAAAATTTAGTAAATCAAGTTCAAGTAAAACTATCTTTGTCAAAGCTAGTGATCAAACTCCAAAAGAGAAAGTTAAAGCCAAAATTGTGCATCCTTATCCTAAAAGGAAAAGATTTGTGAAAAAGAAATCATATGTTCCTAGATACAAAAGCAATTTTGTTCCTACTTGTTTTTATTGTGGTATTGTTGGCCATACACCTAATACTCGCTATGTTAGAAACTTTAGTGTTGCAAGTGGGCATTATGTGTGGGTAAAGAAAGGTACTAATTATGAAGGATCCAAGGCAATTTGGGTACTTAACAAAACTTAATTTATTTTGAAGGTATGTTTGAAGACCACTTCTAATTTATGGTATCTTGATAGTGGTTGTTCGAAGCATATGATGGGAGACATTGACAAATTTTCAAATCTAGTACTTAAGGCCAAGGGTTATGTTACTTATGGAGATAGCAACAAAGGAAATATTCTTGGCATAGGCAAAGTTGGAGCACCACCTTTCACATCTATAGAAGATGTTCTTTATGTTGAAGGACTAAAGCACAATCTTCTAAGTATTAGCCAACTTTGTGACAAAGGCTTCAAGATCAGGTTCACCAAGGATGAATGCTTGATAGAAGATGAAGTCACACATGAGGTAAAACCCAAAGATAAAAGAATTAATAATATATTCATGATATCCCTTGATGATTTGTCTTTGAAGGTAAAATATCTCATGGTAAACAATAATGATTTATGGCTTTGGCATAAAAGATTTGCTCACATTCATATGGAACATTTAAATAAGTTAGTCAAACATGATCTTGTTATTGGATTTCCTAGAATAAAGTTTGTCAAAGATAAATTATGTGATGCTTGTCAAAAGGGAAAACAAATCAAATCAACTTTCAAATATAAGAATATGGTGTCCACTACAATTGTTGCATATGGACTTATTTGGTCCATCAAGAACAAGAAGCTTCGGAGGTAATGTTTATGCACTAGTTATTATTGATGATTTTTCTAGATTTTGTTGGACATTCTTTTTAGTGCAGAAAAGTGACGCTTCCAAAGCATTCAAGAAGTATGCAAAGCAAATTCAAAATGAGAAATCACTAAAAATTGCCTCCATAAGAAGCGACCATGGTGGAGAATTTCAAAATGCATCCTTTAAAGAGTTTTGTGAAGAACAAGGAATCACTCATAATTTTTCAGCACCAAGAACTCCACAACAAAATGGAATGGTAGAATGAAAGAATAGGTCTCTTGTGGAACTTACAAGAACAATGCTAAGCGACTCAAATCTTCCAAAGTATTTTTGGGCGGATGTGGTGAGCACGACATGCTATGTAAGTAATAGAGTAATTATTAGACCTATTTTGAAAAAGACCCCCTATGAACTCTTCAAAGGGAGGAAGCCAAACATTGCTTACTTTCACATTTTTGGATGCAAGCGTTTTATCTTAAACAATGACAAAGACAATCTCAGTAAGTTTGATGAGAAATTCGATGAAGGTATTTTTCTTGGTTATTCTCTTAATAGTAAAGCATATAGAATATATAACAAACAAACTTTAACAATTGAAGAATCTATGCGTGTTTCTTTGATGAATCTAACCCCTCAAAGGAGGAAATTATTTTGTATGATGATGATGATGATGATATTATAGATGTTCCTAAAGAATATACTTTCAAAGCAATCAATGATGATCAACAGAAGCATCATGAAGAACCAATTCAACAAGAGTCAAATAATAATAATCTACCTAAGGAAAGGAGAACTCATAGAGATCATCCAATTGATAAAGTCATTGGTGATATTAGTCAAGGCGTTACAACTAGACTCAATCTCAAAGATGCATGCTTGAATATGGCGTTTGTCTTACAAATTGAACCTTCCAAAGTTGATGAAGCCTTAAGTGGCGACCAATGGATACTTTCTATGCAAGAAGAGTTAACTAATTCAAAAGGAATCAAGTTTGGGAACTTATTCCTAGGCCAAGTGATAAACACATCATAGGCACCAAATGTGTGTTTAAGAACAAACTTAATGAGAATGGAATAATTATTCGAAACAAAGCAAAATTGGTGGCCTAAGGATACAATCAAGAGGAAGGAATTGATTTTGAAGAAACATTTGCTCCAGTTGCAAGGTTAGAAGCTATTCGTTTATTACTTGCTTATACGTGTCCATTAATTTTTTAGTTATACCAAATGGATGTCAAGAGCGCATTCTTGAATGGCTACATCAATGAAGAAGTCTATGTCAAACAACCCCCAGGATTTGAAGACTTCAAGAATCCTTCACATGTCTTCAAGTTGAAGAAAGCTTTTTATGGCTTAAAGCAAGCACCAAGGGCGTGGTATGATCGTCTTAGTAGATTTCTTTGTGAAAGAGGATTTGAAAAAGGTAAAGTTTACAAGACTTTGTTCATTAAGAGAATTAAGAATAACACTTTATTGGTTCGAGTCTATGTTAACGACATCATATTCGGATCAACAAATAAATAACTTTGTGAAGAATTCTCATTGATGATGCAAGGAGAATTCGAGATGTCCATGATGGGTAAGATGAATTATTTTATTGGATTACAAATCAAGCAACTAAAGGATGACATCTTCATCAACCAAGCCAAGTGTTGCAAAGAGTTGTTGAAGAGATTCGACATTGATGGATGCAAAGCAATATCTACACCTATGGGATCCAGAACTTATGTGGATCAAGATGAATCAGGTGTTTCAGTTGATATCACAAAATATCGAGGTATGATTCGTTCACTATTATATTTGACGGCAAACCGTCCTGACATTATGTTTAGTGTTTGTCTTTGTGCGCAGTTTCAAGCCAATACAAAGAAATCAAATTTTGCCTCGGTGAAGAGAATCATGAAGTACTTAAAAGGAACAGCGAGCATCGGATTATTGTATCCAAAAGGTAGTATATGTGATTTAGTTGGTTATTCTGACTCGGATTATGCAGGTTGCAAAACCGATAGAAAAAGTACAAGTGGAACCTGTCACATCCTAGGAAATGCATTAGTTTCTTGGTCTTGTAAGAAACAAGCATGTGTTGCTCTTAGTACCGCAGAAGCAGAATACATAGCAGCAGAAAGTTGGTGTGCTCAGATTCTTTGGCTAAAGCAACAAGTGAGTGATTACAGACTAAATCTCGGATGCATACCACTTCGATGCGACAACACAAGTGCAATAAATATTACAAAGAATCCAATCATGCATTCAAGAACTAAACACATAGACATTCGACATCATTTTCTTCGAGATCATGTGCTTAAAGGAGATGTTGAAGTCTCATTCGTGGATACTCATAACCAACTAGCAGACATCTTCATAAAACCGCTCGCAAAAGAACCATTTTCAAAATTCGAAGGGAACTTGGTATTTTAGATGAAGGTGACATATAATTCTTCAAATTTTATTCATTATAATCAATAATTAATCTAAGGTATTCTTTAAATTTCATTTTTAACAAGTTTAAAATTTCTAATGTATGTGAGTTTTTCTTATTTTCATATTACATGTTGTTACAAATAATTTTTATGACATGTTTGAATGATTAAAAGTTGCATTATAATATATAATAACATGTCAAAGTGGTAGATTGGAAAATTTCAAGGCATGCTAAAAGATATGTAGTTGTTGTTTTTTTGTGGTATGTTAATTGATTAACTGTTTTATAGCACAACTTGGTTAATCGATTACTCTGTGCGTTTCTTCAGAATTTTTTAAAGCTTTAATCGATTAACTAGTTTACACTAGTTTTGTGTTAATCGATTAACCCTGGAGCGTTTTGGAAAAATATTTATTTTTTAAGTATGCAACATTTGTGTCTTTTAACATATTTGTCTCCTAATATTTTTGTCTTATACATTTAAGTGATTATTTGAATAAGTCAAAGTCATTTCCAACATTCTCATTGAAACTCTTCATTTTACACTCTCTTCTACTCTCATTATTATTTCCTTCCAACTTCTTTCACTCACATTAATTCCCTTTAACAACCCACTCTCCAAAACACTCTTCATAAACCTCTCTCATTTCATTACAACTCAATATTATCAGAAGATATTCTCTCAACACATATTTCTTCTCCAAATCCATCCATGGCTCCATCAAGAAAAGGCAAAGGAAAATAAAAAAATGGGAGAAGCTAGTTCCAATCAAGAGGAAGAGCATGCACCAACAACAAAATCCATAAGGCTAACTTTCAACTTCAGAAATCGACTCTTAATGCCGGTAAAGTACGTTAATCTGTCCTCTTTTCCTAAGAATAGCTTTGTTTTTCCAGAACTGTTGAAAAATTAAGGAATTGATGAGTTAGTATCTGAGATTGGACCATATTATCCTGACCTAGTTAAAGAATTTTTTTCAAATTTTCATGTTGGTACTGATGAATTTGATGATCATATATTAACATCCAAGGTTAGGAATGTAGACATAAGTATGGATTTAGAGGCTTTTGGAAAATGCTTGGGTATATCTCATGAGGGCGAGCCTATCCATCAAAGTTATACCCCAGATTCTGTCAGTTGGGAGAACTGTAAGAACAAGATTTGGTTCTGCATCTTGTCTCTATGTTTTGATGATAACAATAAAGTATTTATGTGAGAATAATTATAGTGCTCTAACGTTTATTATTCTGATGGTTTTAACAAACAGGTTCTAACTCTGATAAAGACCAGGTGCTACGTCACTCTAATATTCTCTATGGTCACTTCTGTGTGAAGAAGCAAGAAATGGTTCTAATCTATTGTGCATCAGAAAGATTCTGAGAAGACACTATGTTACTGTTGTAACGTCTCTTGGATATAATCTCTGACCGTGACTCTGATGCTCTATTTATGAAGCCTGTATAGCTTCTGAGGTCGTTAACTTCTGAAGACTAAGTGCTGAAGATTCTAAAGACAAGGTTCTGCTGAACGAAGTTCTGAAGACTCTGATGACTTAAGGATTATGAAGATTAAAGGTTATGAAGACTAAGCGCTGAAGATTATGAAGACAAGGTTCTGCTGAACGAGGTTATGACGACTCTGAAGACTTAAGTATTCTGATAACTAAGGGTTCTAAACTAGAAGTGCTGAAGACTCTGAAGACAAGGTTCGGCTGAACAAGTTCTGAAGACTCTGAAGACTCAAGACTCCAAAGACCCAATGATTCATTCTTCTGATCATGCTTCAATCAAATTAATTCAGAAGCCTCTGATGAATAGAAGAAGATGAAACGTTTGCGTGGAAAAATAATACAAAGTACAGATAAAGCACGTTCCTTTCCACTACCCTGATTTGGTGGTACAAAGGACAACTTCAGTGTACGATTTTCAACCCAGTATAACGACTCTATTTCAATTCGCCAGTACTCTTATCATATTACTGATCTGCCCTTCAACGGATCTTTTTCTGGCTATATATAGACTTGATTATTCAATGAATCTGATGCTGATGAGCAAGAGCGTAAGTGTACAAATGCGCGTGTGAAAGTATGCGAGAGAAATTGAATGTGAGTGAGCAACAAACGATGTAATGCTCAGTGTAAATCAGAAACACTGATGTACATGAAGAAGGTAACTCAAGAAATGAAGAAACTTATAAGTGAACAGTAAAGCACCACAATACAAAGAAGAAGAGTGTTATTACTGTAGATTCTCTCTAAGTTAGATTGAGCTTAAAATGTATGTTTACCCTGCTTGTGTAGAATCATTATTATTGTAAACAAACCCTGTAGCAGATAGTTGTTTGTGTTCCCTAAAGGACCAGTTGGGTCAGAATTTTTAGGGAGACTAAGACAGTGTGTCTTAGTGGTGTTAGTCACTTGCAGTTGGCTTGTGCGTTGTATTCCTTAAGAGACCAGTTGGGTCAGAATTCTTAAGAATACTAGAACAGTGTGTCTTAGAGGTTGTTAGTCACCAGCAGTTTGCTCGTGCGATTGTAATCAGTTTGGTTATAGTGGATTAAGTCCTTGTCTAAGGCAAAATCACCTTGGCGGGTGGACTGGATTAGCTTGATAGTTTTCAAGTGAACCAGGATATATCGTGTGTCTTTCTTATTGTTAGTTTATTTATGATCTTTGTTTGAGTTTCATAAAAAGCTTTCAAAATGGAAAACCCAATTCAAACCCCTCTTTTCTTGTGTTTTTCTCACACCTTCAATTGGTATCAGAGCTCCGGTTCTGATTGTGATAAAAGTTTTATCAGCACTTAACAGTGTTCAGTACCGATCCAGTATTTATGTGAGATAACATGGCAGTTACTGTTAATACCACTACTGAAGGGGAAAATCATTACAGTGCCAAACCACCAGTCTTTGATGGTGAAAGGTTTGACCACTGGAAAGACAAATTAGAAAGGTTCTTTCTTAGTTTTGATGTAGATTTTTGGGATTTGGTAGTTGATGGCAACAATCACCCAGTTGATTCTACATGTGCTAAAATATCCTGAAGTGATATAATGAACCAACAGAAGAAAGATTGTAAGAGTCATCATAAGGCAAGAATCATATTGCTAAATGCTATCTCTTATACTAAGTATGAGAAGATGATGCCAAATCTATTCTTGATTCTTTTAGGATGACTAATGAAGGAAATGCTCAAGTTAAGAAAGACAAAAGGCGCTTGCCTTAATCCAAAACTATGAGGCATTCAGTATGGAGGATAATGAGACAGTTGAGACCATGTCTTCAAAGTTTCAAATGCTAATAGCAGAACTCAAAGTTCTGGATAAAGGCTACTCAACTGCTGGACATATGAAAAAGTTCATCAGAAGTCCTCTTCTAAAGCTATCAAAAGATCTCAACAGCATAAGTCTTGAAGAACGTGTTAGTTCCTTGAGAAATCATGAGATAGAGCTAGAGGAAGAAGAAGAGTAAATCCATCCTTCTTAAGTCTAAACCTGGAAAGGCAAAGGCTTATCAAGTTGAGGAAGAATCAGAAGATTCTAATGGAAGATCAGAAGATGACTTCAGAAGAATCCAAGGTCGCTCAGAGTCATCATCTGAATAGAAGAAGCATAACTCTGGAAAGGAAGTTATCTGCTACAAGTGTAATGAGCCAGGTCATTACAAGAACAAGTGTCCAAAGGTCAAGAAGGACAAGAAGTCTAAGAAGAACTTCTCCAAAGCAAAGGAAGGTCTAGTGGCAATTTGGGACGACTCTGACTCTAAAGAAGATGAATCTGATGATGAACAAAGCAAATGTTACGTTAGTAGCAACAACTGAAGATGAAGTTTCTGGAGAACCAGAAGACTAAATATCATCAGAACCTGAATCAGACTCAGACTCAGACTCTTGCTCAGAGATATCCTTAGCAACTCAGTTGAAACACCAGGCATGGTAACTGAACAGTAGTTGTTCGCGACTCATAACTAGAAGAAGGCATACGTTTCAAAGTCTGGATCTTAAGCCTGGAAGCTTCGTCAGTTTCTAAGGAAACCAGAAAGAAGAAATCATTGGCTCTGGATTCGTTGCTCATAGTGTTTATTGTTAGGATATTCTGAATGCTCTAAATGCTACAGAATCCATAACACAGAAACAAGAATTGTAGAGGAATCAATTCATGTTAGACTCAATGATAAGCTTGACTCTGAAAAGTCAAAGCTAGTTGAAAGGTTACAGATCTGAAGATTATGTCATCAGAATCTAAGAAGTAGAAGATTCAAGAGAAGCAGACAACGATGCAAATTCTCCAGATCCAGACACAACCTTATTAGAAGTTGGGAACAACTCATCTCATCAGAAGAAGAATAGATTAAAGAACTTTCATTTTGAAGAGTTAATTTTGGAAGATAAAGCTGATTCAGTCAGAACTTGCTTATCCTTCAGACATTCTAAAGAAACTCTTCTGGGTCTAGTGCCTCTAATAGAACCAACATCAGTTGATGTAGCTCTAAACGAAAATGAGTAGTTTTTGGCCATGCAAGAAGAAATGAATCAATTCACTAGAAATGACGTCTGGGATCTTGTTCAAAAACCCAAAGGTGTCCTCGTCGTTGAAACTAAATGGGTGTTCAGAAACAAGCTAGATGAGAAAGGCTGAATCCTAAATGAATCTGATAGAAGAATTCAAATTCTTTCTGGGAATTCAAATTGATCAAAGATCAGAAAGAATGTACAATCATCAGAGCAAGTATGCAAAAGAACTTCTGAAGAAATTCAACATGATGGACTGTACACCAGCTAAGACTCCGATGCATCCAACGTATATTCTAGAAAAGAAAGAGACAGATCAGAAAGAATAAGCACCTCTGGAAATGTCAGGCTCTCTGGAAAAATCTGATCTCATGATCAAGCAAGAGGAAATCAACAATTGCTCTCTCAACAACAGAAACAGAGTACATATCCGCGTCTCCTACAGTACTCAGATGCTATGGATGAAGAATCAGCAGAAGATCATCAGATAAATGAGAGTAACATTTCTATCCTTTATGATAATTCTGCTGTTATATGTTTAAGTAAGAATCTAATTTTAAGTTCTAGGACTAAGCACATAGAGATCATTTTATTAGAGACTATACTCAGAAGGGAATTTTACATTTAAAATCTATACAGACCATCAATGGGCTGATATTGTTACAAAACCCTTAACTGAAGATAAATTTCTATTTATTCTGAAGCATCTGAAAATGGACTACTGTCCAGAGTAAGATTTCATCATAATCAGATTTGTTTAGTCAGAGTCTGAAGATATCAGATTTTCATGTTAAACTAGGAAGCATTTGTTTTAAACCTTAGTCATCAGAAGATACTTTGTCAGAAGTGTCTCTGATCAGATGGAAACCTTTTGGTTTTCCAGACTCTGAGGATATCTACGTGTCACTTAATTAGAGGGTGATTAACGCGTGAGCAGTACATTTCTTGGAATTAGTTAAATCATGATTACGTTTATTTATTAACTCCCATTATTATGTCTAAAACTGCACATCTACACGACTTCACTCCACTCATAAGTTATATACCCACTCACACCACTTCATGTCTTTTACATCTTAGAAATCCTAAACCCTCTTTCTCTCCAAACTGCTCTCAGTGCTTTCTTCATTTTCAACAACAAACTTCATCTTCTTTCCTTCTATCTCAACAATCAACATGATGACTACCTCTCAACAAGAAGTAGTTCAATTCGCCATTGAAATGGAACAATCATTGAACCCCTCTACTGGGTTATCATCTTCTTCAGCTCCTCCGCCTTTAATCTCAGCAACCACCGCAAATGTCATTTCAACCTCATCATCATCACTTCCTGTAATTGAAAAAGATCATATCACACAAAAAGATATTTCAGTTAACTGTATTATTGAGGCAGAGAAACTGACTGTTCTTAAAGAACTAGATGTTGATTTTGTCAATCTTGCTGCAAATGGGTATGATCTTTCTGTTGAATTAGAATTTCAAGGTTGGAATCAATATTTCCAAAGGCTCAAAGGTCCCATTTTTGAAGCTCTTGTGAAAGACTTCTAGAGACAAGCAGAATGCGATCGTCTTCATGTAGTTTCTCATGTTCTGGGAAAGAAGATAGTTATTACTGAGAAATCAATCTCAGACCTTCTGGAAATGGAATTCTTGAAAAACAAGCGAGTCTATGGAATGAAAGGAAACTGCAAGTTTTTGAAAGAAACCATTGACAAAACTATCTTCACCAACTACTCTCCGGAGAAATCAAAGTATACGGGTAAGGATCTACATGATAAATTAAGGATTTGGCACAAGATCATTCTGAGCTGCATCAATCCAAGACCTGCATCAAGTTCCTCTGACTACTTCAACACGAATTAGAATTATATATTGTACTATCTACTTACAAAACAGAAGATGTGTCTACCCTCCATCCTGTTTTATTATCTACGGGATACGGTGGCCAAGACAAGGACAACAACTTTACTAGAAAAATTTGTTCCTACTTATATTCTGTTTGGAAGGTTGCTATCTGACATTTTCATTGAAAGCAGTATTGTGAAGTACCTAACTGAGGAAGCCAGGTATACAGAAGACTTAATACCAAGCATTGGAGAATCCTTAAATACCACAACATTCAGGAATATGAAAATGATCAAGGAAGTAATTGTGAAACATCTCTCAGTATCTCCTGCTTCTGTGATTAAACACAGGATTCCAGTGAAAGACTATCCCTTGTTTTCCAAAGGCGACAGTCCTGAGGTAATCGCTAATGTTGTTTCTATGATTAGAGAAGCAGGACTTGACATGTCAAAGTTCAGTTATAATGATCTTGCTCCTGCACCAACTTTGGTTGATCCTCCCAAAGAAAAAAGGAAACAAGTTGAAGGAGTTTCTAAATCCAAGAAGAGAAAGAAGGATGATAAGATTGGAACTTCTGGAATCCAGCTATAGCTTCTTACTCTAAAAGATCTAGTAAGTCT
Organism: Lathyrus tuberosus; assembly: GCA_022829125.1. Taxonomy (NCBI): domain Eukaryota; kingdom Viridiplantae; phylum Streptophyta; class Magnoliopsida; order Fabales; family Fabaceae; genus Lathyrus; species Lathyrus tuberosus. Next base: position 1,848,109 of record JALAZF010000422.1, read on the forward strand.
GTTTTTGCTTCTTCTATTTCAATAGCTGTTACACAATCTATTAATGCTTCATCATCACCAACCACTTCTGACACTACTCAAATTCCCACTTCCATTTCTCAAGTCATGTTTAAACCACCATCTTTTTCAGTTCCACCCCCAACAACCTCTTTATGTAAAACCACTATTCAACAAACTCAATTCTCATCAATCACCACACCCATTCCATCTGAAAGTATTCCCACTTTCACTTCATCCATAACCACCTCACTTCTTCAGTCCCCAACACCTGATTCCCCACCTTCTCAAGATTTGTTATATTTTGCTTTCCATCAACCTATAATATACACTGTTGAGTCTATGTCTCAACATTCTGATCCTCACTCACCCAACCTCTCTGAAGAAATAATTTTTGAGACCATCGAAATAATTATCTCTGAGCCCTATACAGTCTCAGATTTTCTTGAGCAAATACCTACTTCTGAACAAACAACTGAACAAATACCTCCTGAAATAACTTATGTTGAACCCAACCTTGCATTGGTTGTTTATGAAAAACCCTTCCCAAAACTCTTGATGAATGCATTAATGTGTTTCGTAACAAGGCTTTAAAAAGCGTAGCCAAATTAAGAACAGAAGCTAGTACAAGCACTAAGCCTATGGAGCTGGAGTGTTCTTGGGGAGAGTTTCGGAAATAGTTAGACTCTGAGTTTGAGAGAATATCAAATTTCTCAAAAGCTTCTAAAGTTGCCTCAGTTCAACTGGTGAAGGACAAGGAAGAAGAAAAGGAAAGGATAAGGCAATTCAGGCTCCTTGCTGCAAAGCAAAAAGAAGCTGAAGCAAAAGCTGCTGAAGCAGCAAGACTTTTAGCAGAAGAAAAAGCTAGAAATGCTGAAGTTGTACGGATGGCACAAGAAGCTAAAAATGCAAAGCAAGCTAAACAAGCCTCTCTGATTGCTACCTCCTCTAAACTTGTTCTTGTGCACTTGGAACGAGCAATTGAAGAAATCAAACAAGACCATCAGACTATGAAAGAAAAACAAAAGATCTTCAAGGAAATCATTTTTAAGCAGAAGGTTGTCAACGACTCTCTTCAGAACCTGCTTCAACAGATTCTGAACAAGCTACCTACAAATCCTTCATCCTCTAGAACTTAGGCACCTAGGCACTTAGGCTTTTATTTTCTTTGGCTTTGAACTTTAGGATTCTGTCTTATTTTGATTTGGTTCTATTATTGTTTTGATCCTTGGATATTGATGAAATTGCATTATCTTTTTTATTATGAAAAAAAGGGGGAGAAAGTTAAAATGATTTTGATAGTACTTATTCTCAGAATCTTGAACTCAAACATTACATAATGCTATACTTTTGCAACTAACCGTTTGTTTGAGGTTTCAATTAAGGAACTCTAAAAAAGTTCACTTAGCATTTTAGACAGGTTGAATGTAAAGATCCTACTCTCTGACGATAGAAAATCTTATGGATAATTTCAACTCTGATAATTCATGGTTAAGAAGTTGTACACTTTGAGAATATATGATTATTCAAACAGATGTTCCAATACTGTTTAGAAGATGTGAACTTTCTGAAAGTCAAGAAATCTTGTTTGACATCATAGTGTTCAGAAGTTGTAAACTTTCTGAAAGTATGAAATTCAGACTTAAAGCGTCAGAAGCAGAAATCTCCTTGAAAGCAAGTCAAGTCAATTCTCTGATTCAAAGATACCATTCAGAAGATACGCTCTGCAACAATGATATTCTGATAAAATCAGTCAGGCTCTGAATCTGATTGGTGAATCTAAGAAAAGATTGACAAGAGAAAAGTCACTTAAGAAGCTGTGATTCTTCATCAAGATCTGATAAGAAGTTCTGATACGAGATGTGCGGCATCATCCAATCAGATTCAAAATTAAGTTTTGATTTTTCATCATAGTTCTGATAGTAATTAGGTTATGAGATGAAGACCTAGTGTTCTAGTCAGGCTCTAATGAGTTGTTGTAGGGAAGTATTCCTTCTCTATTGTTATGTTCTGAAGAACTCAAATTTTATTTTGTGAGTCTTGGGATCAGGGGGAGACTCTGAACAAGCATAGATGAAATTTTGATATTAACAGATTCAGGGGGAGCTGAGAGCTTAAACTCTGAATTTGTTGGTTATGGTGATTACCCTGTATAAATTGTTCTATCAAAATACATGGTTTTGTCATCATCAAAAAGGGGGAGATTGTAAGAACAAGATTTGGTTCTGCATCTTGTCTCTATGTTTTGATGATAACAAGGAAGTATTTGTGTGAGAACAATTATGGTGCTCTAACGTTTGTTATTCAGATGGTTTTAAGAAACAGGTTCTAACTCTGATAAAGACCAGGTGCTATGTCACTCTAATATTCTCTATGGTCACTTCTGTGTGAAGAAGCAAGAATTTGTTCTAATCTACTGTGCAACAGAAAGATTCTGAGAAGACACTATGTTGTTGCTGTAACATCTCTTGGATCTAATCTCTGATTGTGACTTTGATGCTCTATTTATGAAGCCTGTATAGCTTCTGAGGCCGTTAACTTCTGAAGACTAAGTGCTGAAGATTCTAAAGACAAGGTTTGCTGAACGAAGTTCTGAAGACTCTGATGACTTAAGGATTCTGAAGATTAAAGGTTATGAAGACTAAGCGCTGAAGATTCTGAAGACAAGGTTCTGCTGAATGAGGTTCTGACGACTCTGAAGACTTAAGTATTCTGATAACCAAGGGTTCTGAACTAGAAGTGTTGAAGACTCTGAAGACAAGGTTCGGCTGAACAAGTTCTGAAGACTCTAAAGACTCAAGACTCCAAAGACCCAATGATTCATTCTTCTGATCATGCTTCAATCAAATCAATTCAGAAGCCTCTGATGAATAGAAGAAGATGAAACGTTTGCATGGAAAAATAGTACATAGTACCGATAAAGCACGTTCCTTTCCACTACCCTGATTTGGTGGTCTAAAGGACAACTTCAGTGTACGATTTTCAACCCAGCATAATGGCTCTATTTCAAGTCGTCAGTACTCTTATCATATTACTGATCTGCCCTTCAACAGATCTTTTTCTGGCTATATATAAACTTGATTATTCAACGAATCTGATGTTGATGAGCAAGAGCGTAAGCGTACAAATGCGCGTGTGAAAGCATGCGAGAGAAATTGAATGTGAGTGAGCAACAAACAATGTAATACTCAATGTAAATCAGAAACACTGATGTACATGAAGAAAGCAACTCAAGAAATGAAGAAACTTATGAGTGAACAGTAAAGCACCACAATACAAAGAAGAAGAATGTTATTACTGTAGATTCTCTCTAAGTTAGACTGAGCTTAAAATGTATATTTACCCTGCTTGTGTAGAAGCATTATTATTGTAAACACACCCTGTAGCAGACAGTTGTTTGCGTTCCCAAAAGGACCAGTTGGGTCAGAATTTTTAGGGAGACTTAGACAATGTGTCTTAGTGGTGTTAGTCACTTGCAGTTGGCTTGTGCGTTGTATTCCTTAAGAGACCAGTTGGGTCAGAATTCTTAAGAAGTCTAGGACAGTGTGTCTTAGAGGTTGTTAGTCACCAGCAGTTTGCTCGTGCGATTGTAATCAGTTTAAGGCAAAATCACCTTGGCGGGTGGACTAGATTAGCTTGATAGTTTTCAAGTGAACCAGGATATATCATGTGTCTTTCTTATTGTTAGTTTATTTATGATCTTTATTTGAGTTTCATAAAAAGCTTTCAAAACGGAAAACCCAATTCAAACCCCCTATTTTTTGTGTTTTTCTCACACCTTCAAGAACTGCAACAAAATAGATTACTATTTCAGAATTTCTCGGGTTAGCCAAGCTGAAATCTTGAGTAGGCAAAATGTAGCATCTTCTCAGGTTTTATTATTTGCAAAAAATCTGATTGTTAGTGATCGCATGCTTCGCTATATTATTGCTTATGTACTGCTTCCGAAACATTCGAATCATGCTCAGATAAGTGATACAGAGCTGCAGATCATGTTTGCTATCAAAAATGGGTTAAAAATAAATTTGGCATACACTATCATGTATCACATGTTCTACCAACAATCCTTAAGCTGAGGACTTCCGTATGCTAGAATTGTCTCTAAGGTTTTGGAATCAAGTGATTTAGATTTGAAAAGGGAACCAAAGAAAAATATGACTTCAAAGGAATGTGAGATCAATAGTTCTACATGTCTTCGTAATACGGGAATCATCAAGAATAAGAACGATGTTTTTATGTACAAGGATGATTCTTCATCAAACACTCCTCCGCTGGCTCCGGAAGGCGATTACACTAATAAAGCTCTCTACAAAAAAATATGTTCAATTGAATCAACTATAAATAGGAATCACCAAGAACACACCTTTGAAATGGCTTTCATAAAACGTCATTTGAAAAAGCTTACCAAATTCCATAGCCAAAAACCTCAAAAAGCGGAGGAAAGTGAAGAAGAAGAGGAAGAAGATGAAAACAATGATATGTCGGAAAGTGATTAGATGTCTTGTATTGAATTATATTAGTATTATTATTATGTTCTTTCTTTATGTTAAGTTTCTAAGTACTTTTGCTCTAAGGCCTATGTTATGTTTGCTCTAATGTTCTAAGACATATGTTATGTTTTGTTATAAGGTTTATGTTATGTTCCGTAAAACTATTATAATATGCTCTATGTTTTATTAATTATGTGTTAAGCATGTGTTTCATATGTTTTATGTTTTACATGTGTTAAACAGAGTCGCCACCGAACGTAATTTATCCCGACGGGGGAAAGGAAACTATCGAAGAAAACCTCAAAAGGGAGAAGACATGGTCTTGCAACCATAGTCTGGGTTCGAGAGTCGATTACGCGAGAGGAAGATATTAACACCCCCTCGCGTTCGTTGTACTCAACGGGATCCATGTTTTTTGTCTAATCAAAGGGTGCGTTATCTAAAGCCTACTGCTAAATGGAAACAGAAAGAGAAAAACAAAAGGAGACTCGATAGGACTTCGCCGTCCTAGGCCTACGTGTTACCCCGTGTAATGGGAAAGTCGGATTCAACGTAGTTCGAAAGACTACGAGTGGATGGGGAAGGTAGCTCGCCAAGACATCGCCATCTTGTGCCTACGTATCCCTATTCAGACGAGAATGAGAAAATCAGAGCGTTCGTAGTTCGTGGGACTACAGAAGAAAGGTGGGAAGAGTGCTCGCCAAGACTTCACCGTCTTGTGCCTACGTATCCTAAATCGTACGAGAAAGAGGAAATCAGAGCATCCGTAGTTCGACAACACAACCACAAATTGGTTAAGTGTTTTTTATGAGCGAAGCTACATTCACGTTCCAGTAGTTAGGGTCGATGCCTGTTTGCGGTAGAACGGAAGTAACGTACTCTTTTTGAAAATGATTTGACACCAATCCCTAAGGATAAAAAGATTTGCGTTTGTTTGTGAGTTTTAGACAGAAGTGAGTTGACTTTATTTGAAACTCGTATCGCGCTAAAGTCTATGACATAGGATCGAATGCTTCGCAAGATCGACCCAAGACAGGACGTATGCAAAACACCCTAGACAAGGTAAGGAGAGACTCCCGCTTATCACTTTGTATGTACTTAAGGCTAGTGGCGCACAATACTCGTTGTATCTATTAAGTGTTTTTTATTTGTTTTGTGATGAGAAGAGAGAGGACTCAAATGTTGAAAAGAAAATAACTAAGGGAAACTGACTCCTAATGTTATCATACACAATGGTTCTAAAGTTGGGATGGAAAAAATATTCTGCCTAATGCTAGCATGCCAAGAAATAGACCTAAGGTTAAGTTTTAAAAGGGGATATCCTAATTATTATCATGCAAAGGATTGAAAGCCTAATGTCACTCCTACCTCTAACTTAATCAGAAATTAAGTAGAGTTGGGAATCCTAAGGGATCACGCGAACAAAAATAAGTAAACATTACACCACTCAATCACAAAAAAAAAATGATGTCATGATCTCAGCTATGGAACAAAACTGAGTGACTCCTCGTCCACCACAAAGAACGATGTCGTGATCTTAGTGTAGCGGTAAAAATCGTGAGTATAAGCTATTGATAAACTTAACTCATAAAGCAAGAGTCGCCACCGCACATTTATTTATTCCACAAAGGAAAAGGAAAAAAGAGCGAATAAATCCTAAGAAGTCTAAAAAAGCAAAAGCTAAAAAAAGGCAAAGAGAAATGGGTAAGGGGGGTTGGTTATGTAAAGGGAAGGTTTTACGCACCAAATACATCTATAGTACTCTATAGGAGCCCTTTGATGTATTCATGCTTTTTGGTCTGAAAATGGTTTGCTTGAAAAAGAGATTGGGAGAGATGAGAAGAGAAATATTTTTTAATATTTTTGTGTTTGCAAAGACTTATCGCCTCATGCCTACGTACCCAAGATGTGCAATGTAGGATCAAAACCCCGTAGTTCGTGGTACAAAGAACAAAAATTTGTTTGTTTTGGTTGATTTTAAGTGTAAAGACAAGTCGTCATTTCCAAGCGAATAATTCCGCTTAAGGAAATGAATCATGTCTAAACTTATGAAAAAGTTTAAAAGAAAAAAAAAGTGCACAAAGTACACAAAAAAATTTGATGAGTTTTTGTATTTTTTATGTTTTTATGAAATGGTCAAAATATGGTTAATATTGATTGACATTTATTAAAGAAAACAAAGCTTAAAAATCACTTGACCAAAGTCAAGGTTTTATTATGAAAGAGGTGATAGTTTGAAATCAAGAAGGTTTTGAAAAAGGGAGAAGGTTTTGAAAATTGAAGAAGGGGTGGAGAAGAAGTGACTATCCTAGTGCATGAAAATAAAAGCTAAGGATAAGAAAAATCTAACCACATGGACAAGCTCCATAGCATAAGCATTTTTCCTTTTTTGATTTGGTCTTGATTCAAAATAAGTCTTCAAAAAGAGGACTCCAAGTATCCAAAATCCAAGGTTTTCCATCACAAACTCCCAAGCATAGGTTAAGATCCTAACTCTAAGTCCAAAAGTCCATAATCAAGAGTATAGGTCCTCCAAAGCAATGGATAGTGGCCATAGTCCAACAATTAAGAGCACGAGTCTTTTAGTGGTTTAATCCTTTATTAATGTTTTTGAGTCCAAAATTGACAAAAGAAAAATAAAGCACAAGATAAAATGGTCCAAGTGGATAAAAGAAAAATAACATAAACATAAACATGATATGATAAATAGCATAAAGCATAAAAAATAAAGAGAGATAGGGAGCGAGAAGGAAAAGTAAAGAAGTTAGAAGTTAGTGGTTAGTAGCACAAGGCTCTAGTGCCATAAGCCTTCACCGATTATTCTGTTTTGCTTTATGAACTATAGTGATTAAACAATGCACTTAGGCCAAGGTTAATGAACTTGACAGAAGATTGGTAAAACCAAAGCCTCTACAATGCCAAGTTTCAAAGATTATGGACCTAATGCAAAAGATCAATCACCATTGGGTTGACGCGACCAACCAAGGTCCGGACCACGAAAGTTCAAATTCCGAATTGGATAAAGAGGGACAAATGTTGCGCTATGTTAAGCAATCGCCGAGTAATTTACGGAGTAATTACTCTACAATGAGGCCGGTCAATAGCTCTTTGTGCTAATGCATGCTAGATGAACGATATGTAGATCGTCATCCGAAAGCAATACCGCACGAAAAGAAAATAGGTAACGATCTAGTCTTGATCAAGAATTCAACAAAGAAATTCTAAGATCCATAAGACTTTCATCGATCAAAAGAAAAGAGAAATAGATGAAGAGAAAGCCAAATTAAACCACACAATTATGTGATCTAAGGCTAAGAACAAAAGGAAAGGCAAGAAAATGGAAAAGGAACCAAAACAGTCCCAAAAACAAGCCAAAAAATACATTCTATTTTAAAGTAACCGGTTACTCACCAGAAGTTTACCGGTTACTTAGTTCAAAATAGCGCAGTTTTTTCAAAATTAACACGAGTAACCGATTACTTACCAGACGTTAACTGGTTACTCTGCACCAGAATGCAGAAAATTGTGCAAAATTCAGCATTATCCAGTTTCAAAACTTTTTACAAACACTTTGTGATCATGGAACTGAAATCGTACGAAATTTAAAGTAAAATCACAGCAAAAACTAGCAATCAAACACAATTACAAGATCCAAAGGATCAAGTAACAAGAATCTCCAAAGATCTACATTATGGAAGATGAAGATGAAGCTTCAACAATGGTGAGAGATGAATTACCACTCCAAATCTGAAAATTCCTTCAAATTGCTTCAAGATCTACACTCCAAAGCCTTGATCTACTATAATTGATGAACAAAAACAAGAATGGATGAAGGTTTAGCTCAAAGTTGAACAAGATTCAATGTGAATTCTTGTTAACTTTCAAAGGAAGAAATGTGAGCTTTGGTGAAAATTTGTGGTTGGGAAGAGAATTTGCAAGAGGTTTGTTGGCTATCAAAAGCTTGAAGAATGAATGAAATGAAGACTCTATTTATAGAGTTTAGGCTTGGAAATTTGGTGGTTTGGAATTAGGCTTGGATGATCAAAATTAGGATTGAAATTCAAATTTGGAGGGAAATCACAAAAGAGTGGTGATTAGTGATGGTACATGGTGGGGAATGATCAAAGTGATGTAGGGGAATTAAAATGAGGTGATCTAGAATATTCCAAATGTGATCAAGGGCTGAGATTGGTGCCAATTGCTGAATTTGAATTTGCCACCATTTTTCAAAATTTCACGAGGGTAGCCGGTTACGCACCACAGGGTAACCGGTTTCTTAGTGTAAATTTTGAAAAAAAATGCCTTTTTAATACACTGTTGTGGGTCGGCTCGATTCTTTTGCTCGTCAAAGAAGGCATGGAAATAAACACATGAACCCTGGAGTCTCTTGAATAATAATCAATTAAATCTTGGAAACTCTTGATCAGATAATTTTTGAATTAATTGCGGATCAACTTTGACTTTATTCAGATGAAATCCATTCGAGCTGAGGGACTGGTTTTTTTGGTATTTTTAACCTGTTCTTCCCATGAAAATGTTAGTGAAAGAAAACAAAATATTTTTGGATTTTAATTAAAGGTTAGTAAACATAAACAAATTAAGCAATGAAACAACTAACAAACACATACAAACCCCAAAGATCCCTGCAAGGCACAATTCTATAGAAGAGGGAACCAATGTGTGATCTTGTTTGTGGTATGAAATGCAAAAGAGAAGCAAAGAAACTTAGGGGAAAAAATTAGGGTATTACAGCTGCCCCTATTTAAGTTTCTTCTATTCGGAGATACGAAGATCGGCATCTTGTCTCGACGAGATAGGAGAGACTTAAATATAACAACAAACTAATTTTTGGCCCTAAGAGACCACAAAATGATATGATCATGCAAATGATATGCAGACACAAGACCACTGTGGGGAGAGAAATGCCACAGGAGACCAACCAAAACTAGGAGCAAAGAGAAAAGACCCCACCGGGGGAAAACAAAAGAGGGAAAACACAACCCAACAAGGGAGTAAACAAATCTCCACTGGGGAAGAGCAAGGAGTAAGATTCCAACTGAGGGAAAATTACCAACACCAGAAATAAAAGAGGGATAACACCGTCCCAACATGGAGAGAACAATCTCCGCTGGGGAACAGATCGTCTAATACCAGACATCAGGTAATAGCATAATCAAAAGGAAAGATTGCCAACTACCAAGCAAATGATAGCTACAACAAGGCAGTCAATAAAAGGATATGAGAAGAATTACCTACTACCAACAAAGGGCAGGACGACAAAGGCAACGATCTCACAAAGAGGATAAGGTCACCAGCTATAAACCAAGTGACAACTATAACAAGGCAACCAAACTGGGCTATATTACCTACTACCAACAAAGGGCAGGACGACAAAGGTAAGAAGCCAGCTAAAGAAAGAATACCAACCATCAACCAAGTGACATTTACAACAAAGTAAACAGCTAAGGGTATGAGAAAGATTACCTACTACCAACAAAAGGGTAGGACGACAAAGGTAATAACCTCAAAGGGGTCGAGAAATATCACCTACTACCAACAAAGGGCAGGACGACAAAGGTGATAAGCCAAAAGAAAGATTACCAACTATCAAGCAAGTGATAGTTACGACGAGGTAATCAACCAAGGGTGTGAGAAAAATTACCTACTACCAACAAAAGGGTAGGACAACAAAGGTAATAAATCTAAAAAAAAGGATCGAGAAGTATCACCTACTACCAACACAGGGCAGGACGACAAAGGTGATAAACTCGAACAAAGAAGGGAGAGTTTACCAACTATCAAATAAGTGATAGCTACAACAAGGTAATCAAACCCGACTATATTACCTACTACCAACACAGGGCAGGACGACAAAGGTAATAAGCCAGCTATATCACCTACTACCAACAAAACGGGTAGGACGACAAAGGTGATAAGCCCAAAGCAAGGGACCAAAATTCAATCCGGGAATAAACCAGAGAGAAATGGTCAAACAAGACACATCCCGAGGAGGAAATATCTCAACTGGGGATTAATTCCATCTAGATAAATGAACTGGGGAGGAAGGCTAAAACGAATATCTTCCACGAGGCATAAACTCAGTGGGGAATTAACAAAGATAGGCATTTTCTGCTTACGGGTCGACACTCTAATGGATAACAACACCAGAGAGCAAGGAAACACCAACACAAATGCAAAAATACACAATGCACCAACAATATGCTATGCACAACAAAAGAATGCGCATGCAATGCTTATGAGTATGAATATGCTGACAAAACAGACATAAAGATAAACAGAGGGTGGAAAAACATCACAACACTGCTGAATACTCGGCTAATCTCAACAAGATGGAGATATCATCAGCAGCTCTGCTAGGGATTCATCTGACGGAATCCTGCAAGAGATAAACAAAAGCCATCAAAGGAAAATAAATCCTACTGCAAGGCTCAAATCTTGCTGGAGAAAGGAAGAGACTCCTTGGGGAAAAACCCAAATATCAATCTTCTAACATTAACGATCCATGAAGAGGATAATAACATAAACTCTGCTTCGGGGATGGAAGGAAAGCTGTTGGGGAATCACAACAACCCAAACTTTCTGATTTTTCCTGGGGATAAAAAAGATTCACATAAACTTCCATTTCAAAAGGATGAAGAGATTTTCACGCGGAGAAGAAAATGAATCCGCTGAGGGCAGTAGACACATAAACGTCTACGTAAAATCCACCGGGAATACAAGGCAGATCTGTTGGAGATACAAGAGAAAAGCTCTCCGAGGATTAACCACTTCTGAGCTAAACAACCTGGACTTGTTGAGGAAAACAGCAACAAGGTCAAACTGTGGGGGATTTTAGATCAATACTCATCATGAATGAGAGAAAACCCAACAGGTGACTAGTATGTTAATATTCCTTGAATATAGGTATTATTGGCAACTTCACTGGGGAACACCCAAAATAGTGATGCACAATCTTCTCTGAAAACAAATAATCTGGAGAGAAATACGTCTTGGACTTGCCGGGGAAGATAACACTGCTCTGCGCTTGGGAATATCCCAAGTAACAATAATACACCTAGAAGATAACACTCTGATGGAAATTCCTCATGTGATTCACACCAAGGGACAACAAAAATGAATCTCCGTATGAGGACTACCCTCAAGGAGAGGTGGATTGTCAAAACTACTCGACTACCTGACCATATCATAATCAGCTGGAGAAGATCCGGATCAAAACCTAGCTGGGGAAAAACCAAACAGCATTGACCCTTATGAATTCAACACATCATAGCACAACTTTGAAGGAACCTATCATCTTGTCAACAACTGGTTGTATGAACAAAACACTGCTGAGGAAAAATCTATAAACTTTACTGGGGAAATATCAACAAACTCTACTGGGGAGCTGTCAATAAATTATGCCAAAGGAGCGAGAACAAACCCTGCTGAGGAAAACATTGATCCTACCATCCTAGGAATAACCGTTGATGTTCCTTTTTGCATTCATAAATCAAAGGAAAATGTTTTTATAATTTTCAAAAATTTAAATCAATTATTTGCATTTTGTTTAAAAAATCATCATCAGCAATAAATGAAATTTTGCAAACAGAAACAAAATAAGAATTGCAAACAAAGGGACAAAGGCCCAAATTTTATTAATAGAATGGAAGTCCGCAAATGGCGTAACTCCATAGATCATTACAAAGTTTGAAAAATGGTAAATACATGGAAAGGGTTACATTGAAATACAATGACCACTATTCTCGCTAACAACTTTGAATTCCGATGTGCTCAAAGCCTCAGCTGAGGAGGATTGAGGCAGAATCCTTGATAGACAATGTTGCTTTCAAATGATCAAGACTGGCCAGATGCAGTTACTTGCCATAATCCCTAACTTTTGCCTAGATTGCCCTATCGGGTTTTCAATCTACCGGGATGATTATTTCTATTTTTGTCTCTAATTTTTGCCTGGACCACCCTTTCGGGTTTTCAGCCCACCGAGACGCTCATTTTTGCCTAAGTCGCCCTTTTGGGTTTTCAACTTAGTGAGCTGTTCTTTTATTTTTTAGGCGAAGTATTTTTTGACTGCATCGGCATTCACAGGACGAGTGAACTCTTCACCATCCATAGTTGTAAGAAGTAATGCACCGCCAGAGAAGGCTCTCTTGACAACATATGTGCCTTCATAATTAGGAGTCCACTTGCCCCTAGAATCATTGGTAAAAGTCGAGATCTTTTTTAGCACAAGGTCGCCTTCTCTGAACACACGAGGACGAACCTTCTTATCAAAAGCTTTCTTCATTCTCTGTTGATATAATTGGCCATGACACAAGGCCGTCATTCTTTTCTCTTTAATCAAATTCAATTGATCATATCTACTCTGACACCATTCAACCTCAGACAATTCAGCTTCCATCAGAACTCTCATAGAAGGGATTTCAACTTCCACCGGGAGCACTGCTTCCATACCATAAACAAGCGAGAAAGGGGTTGCCCCTGTTGAAGTGCGGACGGATGTACGATACCCATGCAAAGCAAAAGAGAGCATCTCATGCCAATCCTTGTAAGTAACAACCATCTTCTGAACAATCTTCTTAATATTCTTATTAGAAGCTTCAACAACCCCATTCATCTTAGGTCTGTAAGGAGAAGAATTATGATGCTTAATCTTAAACTCATCACATAATTTCTTCATCATCTTGTTATTCAGATTCGACCCATTATCAGTGATAATCTTGCTTGGAATACCATACTGACAGATGATTTGGTTCTTGATAAATCAGACCACTACTTGCTTGGTCACAGTGGCATATGATGCCGCTTCAACCCACTTGATAAAATAGTCAATAGCCACCAATATGAAACGGTGTATGTTCGACGCTTTAGGCTCAATCATTCCAATCATATCAATGCCCCACATGGAGAAAGGCCATGGAGAAGAGATAACATTGAGAGGAGTCAGAGGCACATGAATTTTGTCAGCATATACATGGCACTTATGGCACTTTTTTCACAAATTTGCAACAGTCAGATTCCATTGTCAGCCAATAGTAGCCTGCCCTCAACATCTTCTTAGCCATTGTATGCCCATTGACATGGGTACCAAAAGATCCTTCATGAATTTATTTCATCAACATGTCTGCTTCGAGTCTATCCACGCATCTGAGCAAGACCATGTCATAATTTCTTTTATACAACACATCATCATTCAAGAAGAAACTACCAAACAATCTTCTCAAAGTCTTCTTATCTTTCTTGGATGCCCTAAGCGGGTACTCTTGATTTTGAAGAAAGCATTTAATATCATAATACCACGGTTTATCATCAACAACCTCTTCAACCACAAACACATGAGCTGGTCTATCAGGCCGCATAATATCGATTTTGGGTACATCATTCCACCGATTCACCACAATCATGGAGGATATAGTGGCTAAAGCATCCGCCATTCGGTTTGCTGCTCTGGGTACATGGTAAAACTCAACCTTATTGAAGAAAGTTAACAACCTTCTTGCATAATCTCGATAAGGAATCAAATCAGGTTGACGTGTGATAACTCAAAAATGTATCGTATTTTTCACTTGACTTACATGAATTTTAGTTGCGATTTCTTCTATTTTATTTGATCTACACCTTGATTTACGTCTCAATTTTATATTTTCAGGTAGCTTGGGATTTAATTATAAGAAAGAAGAAAACAGAAGAAAATAGAAGAAAACCAGATGTTTTGACAGCAGAATAAAGATTCTGCATTAAAGAAGCATGACGACCGTCACAAGCTTAAAGCTGTGACCCTCGTCACAAGGCTATGATGACCGGCACAAGCAAACTTCTCATAAATTAATTTGAAACTACGTGGCCTCTCAACGGTTACAACTCAACAAAGCCATGATCAACCAGTCAATAGAGCACCTCAGAGATTTTCGGTCGTATGCACCCACCTGGAGATCTTTTCTCCCAGTTTCACGCCAACTTCTCAAGGGTTATAAATAGAGCAGTTTACTTAGCAAGAAGGGGGTCGACTTTCATTTGGCCACAACTGTTGCTTGTTTAGTTTTTAGGCAGTTTCTTTCACCATGTAAAAGAAATAGCCTTCCACATCGAGGGACTATTCCCAAATTAGTGTTAGGATTATATTTTCTGCCGTTATATTTTCTGCAATCGGATTCGTATTCGAGATTTCGATGTATTATTCAAAGCATCCATTTATTCCAAGTTTTTATCTATTGTTATTTATTTTATCGTTTTCTTATTTAATTGCCAAAGCATGTTTCCAATTTTAGTTTATTATCATATCTGCATGTTTATTTTCCTATCTATGTCTAGCTAAATAGTTTAGAGTCTGGCGTACGAGGACCGTCGTTACCGACGAGACTCGGTAGAAAATAATAGGTGCGAACTTATGATTAAAATTTTGTTTTAGTTTTAATTTCCAAGTCTAATTTTAATAGCTTTGTCATGGGAGTGAGAGGTTATTTAACACGATTTTGTCACGAGAGTGAGAAATTAATTAAGGTTAGAGTCGGCACAGCGAGAGCGTGGGGGTCGAACCAGATAGTGGAAATTAGGCAACATATCTAAATACAGCGAGAGCGCTTTAGATACATTTAGGACATTATTGGCTTTCAAAATATATTTCCTAGTTACCGGGTGAGTGAGAGCAAAATCTTGGGATTAGGTAACATGACTTTAGTTAATACCGCGAGAGCGTGAGGCGAAGTCTTTAAGTTGATTTATTCTACGGAACTAAGTTATAGTTATAATTAGTACCCGGATTTTACAAAGTCCTTTAGGAACGCCGAACCCATATTCCGGCCTCTC
Source organism: Lathyrus tuberosus (assembly GCA_022829125.1). Lineage (NCBI taxonomy): Eukaryota > Viridiplantae > Streptophyta > Magnoliopsida > Fabales > Fabaceae > Lathyrus > Lathyrus tuberosus. Next base: position 1,863,417 of record JALAZF010000422.1, read on the forward strand.
TTTATCATATTTTCTAAGTTCATTTTTAGTTTTAGTCTTAGTTTCCCTTTTATCTAATATCATTAACCTTAGCTTTACATCACAGCAATAGATAACGGTAGATTGACATTGGTCTCTGTGGGTTCGACAATCTTTTATATTACTTCGATATTTCCGTGCACTTGCGGACGCATCAAGTTTTTGGCGCCGTTGTCGGGGACCAACAGTCAATATTGTTATTCCGTTGTTGCACCGTATAGACTAAGGCACTCATTACTATGTATCACCCAAATTTTTTCTACAATCACCACTCCCAGTATTTCGAGGAATCGCAAGAATCCCATAATTCCAACCTTGAAATACAAATGGAGAATTTCAATGCATCACTAACTCATTCTCACCCAAATTGCCTCTGCAACTACCAATCCCAACATTTTGAGGAGTCGCAAGAATTTCATAATTCCAACCTAGAAATGTTAAAGCAGGATTTCAATGCGACACTGACTTACTCCAAATATCTCGAGGAACCGCACCCAAATTTCCTCTACGATCACCATCCCCAATATTTCTAGGAACCACAAGAATCTGTTAATTCCAACCTCGAAGCATTAATGGAGGATTTCATTGAAACAACAACTAATTCTAGGGTAGAATCCATGATGGAGCACTTTGTGGAGACACAAACTCTCCATAATGAAGAGCTTAGAAGACAACATCTCGATACTTATGAAACCCTTAGGCAGATAAACACTATGGTCGAGTCCCTCGCGACTCACACTGAGGCATTGGAGACTCAAATCTCCCTACTTGAACAAACACCTATAGGACCCTCCCTTGAGGAGCATGTGGATGTTGTAGTGACCTGTAGTGAAACAAAAATCAAAGATACTAAGGAGAGTGATAATGAGGCTAAGGAGAGTGATAATGAGGTTGAGGAGAGTGATATTGAGGTTGAGAAAAGTTATGGTGAGGAAGAAGTAGAGATTGAGAAAAATTCACTAGAACCACCTGAAAGGGAGGTCGTCGAAGAGACAGAGAAAGTAGCATCTAAGGCCGTTCCTCCTCCCTATACCCCACCAATTTCTTTCCCACAAAGGTTTGTAGAAGTTAAGGTAGACTCTCAATCCAAAACGTATGTGGAGGTATTGGAAAATATCCACACCGATGCATCTTTGTTTGAGGTCACGCATAAAAAGAGAAAATTCGAGGATCATGAAACTAGGGATATCATTACTGCTAAGGGGGTAAGGTTTGACTTTGAGGTGATGGATGAAATAGCTAAGCCCAAACTTGAAAAGCTAATACTTAGGATAGATCCAGAACCACCACCACAAGTTCAAAAGAATGAACCACCCCACAGAAGGAAGAAAAGAAAAGGTGAGGGATATGTGAGACGGCTTGATAAGTGGCCATGGAAACCAAAAATTATTAGTCGTCGAGCTATCGACGTTAAACAAAGCCCTGCGTGGGAGGCAACCCACAAACTTTTAATTTAATGTTTTCCTTTTATTGTTTGTGCTTGCAGAAAATAAAGAATTGTATCGCTTGCCACCTCTCAGCCATATTTAGGTGAAAATCTCTAGGTGACAATCCCTTTAGATGAGTTGGTACCCACGCACATTCCTACGAATGTCGCTACTGGTGGTGACACCAATGATGAGTATGATGGGAGAAAGCATGTCTCTCCCGTTCGTAACTTACATCCTCCTTGTTCTTTGCATGGTCAGGTTCCACCTGCACACACCACACCATATTTTTCTAACAATATTTGCAGGTACTTCCTTCGGAAATAGGCAATATAATGAGCGGCTTCAAGAAAATGAAGTTTCAGCAAATTCAGATAACTCATAGTGCAAGACACCGGAGTAGAAGGGGCCAGCGAAGACAGGGACAACAAGGGAAGAATCAGCACGAATTTGGTCGTGGTAGCACGCAATGGCATTCATACAGGTTCTATATTTCCTCTACCACCTTTTATCAAAACATTAAGGACAATGTTTGGTTTAAGTGTGGGGGAGGAACATTTACCGCTTTCATTTTACCGCTTTCTAGTTAGATTTATTGTTTTCTAGCATGATTTTAAATTTTTTTCTATTTTAATGTTTCGTGTGTCTGTGCATGTGCTGTCGAGTCTTTATGCGTGATTTTATGTTGTTTATAGATCTCCCCATTCTCTTGAGTCATACCAAATATTTTGAAAATTTTTGAGTTAAAAATAGTGTTTATTTTGAAAATCTTAGGTTACAGACGAAATTGAGGTTAGACATTGAGATTTGGGGAAAATTCTGCAAGATCGGTATCGTTTTAACACAGTGAGCCTCTAAATTATGGAAATCAATTTGAGTACTTGTTATGCCATAGCCTTAAGTTCTCACCCCTTTAGCAGTCCCTAAGTAGTTTATTTAGCAGTCATCACCATCCTAAGCACACACTAAGTAGGAGGCCGATGCAAATAAGTGTACGATCTCAAGCTTAGAAGGTAAATTAAGAGAGAAAAAAATGAATGAATGAATGAAATGCTCCCTCTAAGTTAGGTGATCCTCACCCGATCATTTAGCCCAACGGTGCAAACTTCTTTATTTTATTGATATTTAAGCCAATGTGCAAAAAGAAAAAAAATGAAAGATGATAATGAGATCATAGTCATTAACAGGCTATCCTACCATGAATGTGAAAGGATAACTGGCTTAATGTGATTGCGCCAGAATGAAAAGGGATAAAAGAAGGATGAGTGAGTTAGGCTTAGGTATAATGACATGATTGAGATTGGTTTGTATAGGATGGAGGTTGATGACCGCAAAAGCGAAATTGTGTTGTTATGATATCCTAATGTATGAGCAAGTACTTATCGATACAAACTTAACCGAAGTAGAGTTGGTAGCCTAGGATGAGTATCCGTATACACTATTTTTCTCGCGAGTCAAGGTTTGCTTGAGGACAAGCAAAGGTTTAAGTGTGGGGGAGTTTGATAACTCAAAAATGTATCGTATTTTTCACTTGACTTACATGAATTTTAGTTGCGATTTCTTCTATTTTATTTGATCTGCACCTTGATTTACGTCTCGATTTTATATTTTTAGGTAGCTTGGGATTTAATTATAAGAAAGAAGAAAACAGAAGAAAATAGAAGAAAACCAGATGTTTTGACAGCAGAATAAGGATTCTGTATTAAGGAAGCATGACGACCGTCACATTGGCATGGCGACCGTCACAAGCTTAAAGTTGTGACCCTCGTCACAAGGCTGTGACAATCGGAACAAGCAAACTTCTCAAAAATTAATTTGAAACTACGTGGCCTCTCAACGGTTACAACTCAACAAAGCCACGATCAACCAGTCAATAGAGCACCTCATAGATTTTCGGTTGTATACACCCACCCGGAGATCTTTTCTCCCTGTTTCACGCCAACTTCTCAAGGGTTATAAATAGAGCAATTTACTTTGCAAGAAGGGGGTCGACTTTCATTTGGCCACAACTGTTGCTTGTTTAGTTTTTAGGCAGTTTCTTTCACCATGTAAAAGGAATAGCCTTCCACATCGGGGGACTATTCCCAAATTAGTGTTAGGATTATATTTTCTGCCGTTATATTTTCTGCAATCAGATTCGTATTTGAGATTTCGGTGTATTATTCAAAGCATCCATTTATTCCAGGTTTTTATCTATTGTTATTTATTTTATCGTTTTCTTATTTAATTGCCAAAGTATGTTTTCGATTTTAGTTTATTATCATATCTGCATGTTTATTTTCCTATCTATGTCTAGCTAAATAGTTTAGAGTCCGGCGTACGAGGACCGTCGTTACCGACGAGACTCGGTAGAAAATAATAGGCGCGAACTTATGATTAAAATTCTGTTTTGGTTTTAATTTTCAAGTCTAATTTAAATAGCTTTGTCACGGGAGTGAGAGGTTATTTAACACGATTATGTCACGAGAGTGAGAAATTAATTAAGGTTAGAGCCGGCACAGCGAGAGCGTGGGGGTCAAACCGGATAGTGGAAATTAGGCAACATATCTAAATACAGCGAGAGCGCTTTAGATACGTTTAGGACATTATTGGATTTCAAAATATATTTCCTAGTTACCGGGCGAGCGAGAACAAAATCTTGGGATTAGGAAACATGACTTTAGTTAATACCGCGAGAGCGTGAGGCGAAGTCTTTAAGTTGGTTTATTCTACGGAACTAAGTTATAGTTATAATTAGTACCCGAATTTTACAAAGTCCTTTAGGAACGCGGAACCCATATTCCGGCCTCTCTTTATCATATTTTCTAAGTTCATTTTTAGTTTTAGTCTTAGTTTCCCTTTTATCTAATATCATTAGCCTTAACTGAAATTCTGGTATCATACGTGTGATGTTAAGGTGTGATGTCACAACAACACACTCTGCACTATGGACAACAATAACAGTAAAATAACACCAAAAATTGTTGACCCAGTTCGGTTACAACCAACCTACTATGGGGGCTACCAAGCCAGGGATGGAATTCACTACTTGTAGATATAATTTACAGACTCAACGACCCGTTGACAATCTCCTAAACTTATACTCTACTAATGACTTCCTACCTAAGAAACCACTTAGGTATGAGAACACCACTCAATCCCTTACAAACACTCAAAGAACCCACTTTGAGTACCCTTGATCTTACTTCACAGCTTCAATCAATTCAAACAACTCTCTTTGCTTCACAGCTTTAGAGAGGACAAAAACTCAACACCTATTCAAACCCTAGAATAGTGTAAATACAAGCACTTTAAACAAACTCTAGACACTAAGCCTCCTGTTCTTGATCTTCTGAATGTTTTCTGTACCTTTTCCTTTGGTCTTGTGCGCTTTATATAGCTCCTTGAATTGGGCTTGGACTTGTCACAATATTTGATCAGATTTGTTAATTAAAACTGAATCTTCAAAACAGATTTTATCCCCAAAATCTTTTTAAATCTTCAACCTTTTAATTCTCCAACAGATCTGCAATCAAATCTCCCATGTAACAGAAAATATCTATCCCAAGATATTCTCATCCAATGAGTTAACCACTCTCCACAATTCCAGCTAATACGCGTGCCCTAATAACATATCCTGCTGTTATTAATTCTGCAGGTCTGATGTTACAACATCACTTGTGTGACATCAGACATCCATCTTCAGCACTTAACTACTTAACACAGCCCAGTGTTAAGACTTCAATGTTACAACATCAGCACCTTGACATCAACATTGAATAACCTTTGTTTTACCAAAATTCCAGCCAATCCAGGAACTATCAATCTCCCCCTTTGGCTAATTTTGGCTAAAACAATCTCTGCACTCTGCAATCAACTTCTACACTCTGCACCTTCAGAGATTTCAGCAGCAGAATAATCTTCAATTAATTTGAAACTCATTAGCAGCAGTTTGACACTTTGCATAGTCTTCATCACTTGATCTGCTGCAGCACCATCTTCATTATTGACAACAGCCAATTGGTGCTCCTCCTTGAAAACATGAACCAGCATCACAGCTGTTCAGTAGCTCATAATGTGAAGCAATTTACTCCCCCTAGATGTCTGCTTGGCTGCACTCAACACATGTCATGATATCTTCAATACTCCCCCTCAATAACTGCATTACCACTTTTCAACTAAACACTTTTTAGCAGCATCTGGCAATAAATCCTCTTGACTATCTTGGCTAACTTCTCCCCCTTTTTAGCCATAATTAGGCAAACTTCTCCTGGCAGTTGACTACACATTTTCAGAATCACCCCAACTGCCCACAACCCCTCTAGCAGATTTAGTCTTCATAAATGCAGATTCCCAATTTGCTTCTTAACCTTTCAAATTGGTTTGCATCCAAGGCTTTAGTAAATATGTCAGCCAGCTGGTTCTCTGTGGCTACATGTTCCAAGGTAACAACTTTTTCTTCTACCAGATCCCTTATGAAATGATGCCTTATGTCTATGTGTTTTGTCCTACTGTGCTGTATAGGATTTTTAGATATATTAATTGCACTCAGATTATCGCAGTACAAAATCATAACATCTTATTTAACATTGTATTCACTCAACATCTGCTTCATCCATACCAGCTGAGAACAACTACTTCCTGCTGCTATATACTCCGCTTCAGCAGTTGAGAGAGATACACAACTCTGCTTCTTGCTGAACCAGGAAATCAGATTGTTCCCTAGAAAGAAACATCCTCCTGAAGTGCTTTTTCTATCATCTGCACTTCCAGCCCAATCAGCATCACAGTATCCTATTAAGGCTGTCCCAGAATCGCGGCTATATAATATTCCATAGTCACTTGTGCCATTTACATATTTCAGAATCCTCTTCACCTGATTCAAGTGACTTACCTTAGGATCAGATTGATATCTAGCACACACTCCAACAGCAAAGGAAATATCAGGTCTGCTTGCTGTGAGATATAGTAAACTCCCAATCATACTTCTGTACAAGCTGTGATCCACACTCACTCCATTCTCATCCTTGGATAGCTTCAAATGGGTGGGAGCAGGTGTCCTTTTGTGATTGGGTTTATCTAGGCCAAACTTCTTTACTATGCTCTTGGCATATTTGCTTTGAGAAATAAAGATAGAATCCTCCATTTGTCTGACTTGCAACCCAAGGAAGTAGCTAAGTTCTCCAACCAAACTCATTTCAAATTCTGATTGCATTTGTTGGACAAATTGTTTTACCATAGCATCTGACATCCCCCCAAATACAATGTCATCCACATAAATTTGGGCTACCATTAATTTTCCTCCTTCTTCCTTGACAAACAAGGTTTTGTCAATGCCTCCTTTTCTATACCCATTTGCTACTAAGAATTCTGTCAACTGCTCATACCAGGCCCTTAGAGCTTGTTTTAAGCCATACAGTGCCTTCCTCAATTTGAACACATGATTGGGGAAGTTTGGATCAGTGAATCCTTTAAGTTGATCCACATATACTTCTTCATTCAGATAGCCATTTAGAAAGGCACTCTTCACATCCATTTGGAACAGCTTGAATCTTAGGTTACATGCCATCCCCAAAAGTAGTCTGATGGATTCTAGTCTCGCCACTGGAGCAAACGTCTCATCACAGTCGATTCCCTCCACTTGAGTATAACCTTGTGCAACAAGTCTCGCTTTGTTTCTTGTAACCACTCCAAGCTCGTCTGACTTGTTCTTGTAGATCCACTTTGTTCCAATAACATTCACCCCTTCTGGTCTTGGCACAAGCTCCCAGACTTCATTTCTCTTGAATTGCTCCAGTTCCTCTTGCATAGCATTTATCCAAAATTCATCTGTCAGAGCTTCCTTGACATTTTTTGGCTCAATTTTGGATACGAAGCACGAGCTGGCTATGATTTCTATGGACCTAGTTCTTACTCCAGAATTTGGATCACCTATGATCAGCTCCTTAGGATGATCCTTCTGAATCCTGATAGAAGGATCCTTCTGAGGTTGCTCAGGCTCAGTGTCAGCAGTACTTGGGGATGGATTTCTTTCTTCAACTTCAACAGCTACCTCATCAGTTAATGTTCCAACATCTTCTATGACATCCTCAACTTCATGCTTTTCTTCATCATCAATCACAACATTGATTGACTCCATCATCACTTTGGTCCTGGAGTTGAAGACCCGATAAGCTCTGCTGTTGATGGAGTACCCCAAAAATATCCCTTCATCGCTTTTGGAATCTAATTTCCTTCTCTGCTCTCTATCTGTCAGAATGTAACATTTACTACCAAACACATGGAAGTACTTAACATTAGGTTTTCTTCCCTTCCATAGTTCATATAGAGTGGATGAAGTGCCTCTTCTTAGGGTGACTCTGTTGTGAATGTAGCAGGCAGTGTTCATGGCTTCAGCCCAGAAGTGATAAGGTAGTTTCTTGGCATGAATCATTGCTCTAGCCGACTCTTGTATAGTTATGTTCTTCCTCTCAACAACTCCATTTTGCTGAGGGGTGATAGGAGATGAAAACTCATGACTTATACCTTCAGACGAGCAAAATTATTCAAACTTACTATTTTCAAACTCTCTTCCATGATCACTTCTAATTCTGATGACCTTACTCTCCTTTTCTCTTTGGAGTTTAAGACAGAGCTCTTTAAAGACATCAAACACCTCAGATTTGTCTTTGATGAAATTCACCCAGGTGTATCTTGAGTAGTCATCCACAACTACATAAGCATATTTCTTTCCACCCAGACTTTCAACCTGCATAGGTCCCATCAAATCCATATGAAGGAGTTCCAATACTTTGGAGGTGGTGTCATGTTGAAGCTTCGGATGAGACATCTTTGTCTGCTTTCCTTTTTGACAGTCTCCACACACCTTTCCTTCCTCAATACTAAGCTTGGGAATCCCTCTGACTGCTTCTGAGGAGATAATTCTCTTCATTCCCTTAAGGTGAAGATGTCCCAGCTTCTGATGCCATATTTTGACATCATCTTCTTTAGCAAGCATACACGTGGAGGAATTTGAATTTTGCGGCACCCAAAGATAACAGTTGTCCTTAGATCTGGCTCCCTTCATAATGACTTCTCCTTTGTCATCTTTCACATTACATTCGGACTTTGTGAAGTCTACTTTGAATCCTTGATCACAAAGTTGACTAATACTAATCAAATTAGCTGCTAGTCCTTTAACAAGAAGAACATTCTCCAGCTTGGGAGTACTGTCACAGTTTAGTCTTCCAATTCCCTTTATCTCTCCTTTGATCCCATCACCAAATGTAACATAGCCAGAAGACTGAGGTTTCACATCAACAAGCAGATTCTTTACTCCAGTCATGTGTCTTGAACACCCACTGTCAAAATACCAGTCATCTTTGGTAGAAACCCTCAAGGACGTGTGAGCTATCAAGCTGGTAACTTTAGGTATCCATTTCTTCATCACCTTAGGCCTAACCTCTTGCTGTTTGGGATATCCGTGAAGCTTGAAGCACGAGGACTGCATATGACCCATCCTGCCACAGTAGAAGCATCTGACTCTGCCGTTTCTAAAGTGGTTAAATCTTCTCCCACTTTGATAATTCAGTGGCTGCCACCCATACTGTTGTCACCTTATTCCATAGTTGAATTGTCTTCTGCTGTATTGATGACGCTGTCTCTTAGGCTGTCTTCTATGGTGATGAGGTTTCCTTCTTCCATAAGTCACAACATTGTTGTACGCATAACCATACCATTTTTCCTGATGTTGATGTCTCTGCTGAGACATGTTCTGCTTGAACTTGACAGCTTGCATATTCTGGTGAAATTGGGGAGGCATATGCTGACTAGCTCCTTGGGGCTGTATCTTCCACTGATGAGGGCCATTCTTCTTCTCAGCATTTTGGGGCTGAACAATCTTCTTTGGGGAAGGGCTCTGTTTCGTAGGTTGATGTTGAGACAACGGTTGAGACATCTCCCTTTTTGTTCCTGAAGTGCTATCCATATATCCTATGCCTGATTTATCTCCAGCAGATTTCTCTAACTGAAGAATTTTATCAAGATCAGCAGTACCACAGTTCATCATCCTAATGAATTTAGTCATCTGATCCAGTTGGGACTTAACTAGCACAACTTCGTTTTCCCGATCAGCTTTTTCATTTTCTAGGTGAGCAATCTGTTGCTTATGATACTTGTTTTCTTGACAAATCTTAGCACTTTTCAAACACAGCTCTCGATAAGTAGAAGCTAGCTCTTCATAAGTTATTTCTTCATCACTACCATCATCAGACACAACAGTTCCTGTTAAGGCTCTAGCATGCTTTGCTGACTCACCATCACTTTCACTATCAGATTCAGACCAGGAAACTGACATGCCCTTCTTCTGCTTCTTCAAGAATGTGGGACATTCTTTCTTGACATGTCCATACCCTTCACATTCAAAGCACTGAACACCTTTATCCTGAGCAGTCTTCTCTTCATCTTTCTCTTTTGAATTGGTGATGTCAGAGGAACTGTTCTTGACACTAGGCTTGTAGTTATTGTTCCATATTTTTAACACTTTGTTGAACTGTCTTCCCAACATTGCAATGGCTTGTGACAAATCTTCCTGAGAATCTTTGACAACCTTATCTTCTGCAGGAGTGGAGACCAAAGCAATACCCTTGGGCTTCTTTTCTGGTTCTTCTTCATTTAAACCAAGTTCAAAAGTCTGAAGAGATCCAATGAGCTCATCTACTCTCATCTTGCTGATGTCTTGAGCTTCTTCAATAGCAGTCACTTTCATCTTATACTTCTTAGGTAGGGACCTAAGGATCTTCCTCACAAGCTTTTCATCTGACATCTTCTCTCCAAGAGCACTGGATGCATTGGCCAGCTCAAGAACACTCATGTGGAAATCATGAATAGTCTCATCTTCCTTCATCTTCAGGCTTTCAAATTTTGATGTTAAAATCCGAAGTCTTGACATCTTGACTCTAGATGTTCCTTCATGAGTAGCCTGCAAGATATCCCATGCTTCTTTAGCAACTTCATAGGTATTGATTAACCTGAAGATGTTCTTATCCACTCCATTGAAGATAGCATTCAGAGCTTTGGAATTTCCAAGGGCAAGCTCATCTTCCTCCTTGGTCCACTCTTCTTCAGGCTTTGGCTTAGAGGTGCCTTCTTTATCTTTGCCAGCATCATCCTTCTCCCACATGACAGGTGCTTTCCACTCTTTAATAACAGCCTTCCAAGCCCTACTGTCCAAGGATTTTAAGAAGGTGGTCATCCTTGGCTTCCAATAGTCATAATTGGATCCATCCAAAATAGGGGGTCTGTTGACGAATCCTCCAACTTCTTTGTCCATCTTTACACCAGAAAGTAACTTCCCTAGATCTCACCCAGAGACAGACAGGATGCCTGCTCTGATACCAATTGAAATTCTGGTATCAGACGTGTGATGTTAAGGTGTGATGTCACAACAACACACTCTGCACTATGGACAACAATAACAGTAAAATAACACCAAGAATTGTTGACCCAGTTCGGTTACAACCAACCTACTCTGGGGGCTACCAAGCCAGGGATGGAATTCACTACTTGTAGATATAATTTACAGACTCAACGACCCGTTGACAATCTCCTAAACTTATACTCTACTAATGACTTCCTACCTAAGAAACCACTTAGGTATGAGAACACCACTCAATCCCTTACAAACACTCAAAGAACCCACTTTGAGTACCCTTGATCTTACTTCACAGCTTCGATCAATTCAAACAACTCTCTTTGCTTCACAGCTTTAGAGAGGACAGAAACTCAACACCTATTCAAACCCTAGAATAGTGTAAATACAAGCACTTTAAACAAACTCTAGACACTAAGCCTCCTGCTCTTGATCTTCTGAATGTTTTCTGTACCTTTTCCTTTGGTCTTGTGCGCTTTATATAGCTCCTTGAATTGGGCTTGGACTTGTCACAATATTTGATCAGATTTGTTAATTAAAACTGAATCTTCAAAACAGATTTTATCCCCAAAATCTTTTTAAATCTTCAACCTTTTAATTCTCCAACAGATCTGCAATCAAATCTCCCATGTAACAGAAAATATCTATCCCAAGATATTCTCATCCAATGAGTTAACCACTCTCCACAATTCCAGCTAATACGCGTGCCCTAATAACATATCCTGCTGTTATTAATTCTGCAGGTCTGATGTTACAACATCACCTGTGTGACATCAGACATCCATCTTCAGCACTTAACTACTTAACACAGCCCAGTGTTAAGACTTCAATGTTACAACATCAGCACCTTGACATCAACATTGAATAACCTTTGTTTTACCAAAATTCCAGCCAATCCAGGAACTATCAATCTCCCACTTTGGCTAATTTTGGCTAAAACAATATCTGCACTCTGCAATCAACTTCTGCACTCTGCACCTTCAGAGATTTCAGCAGCGGAATAATCTTCAATTAATTTGAAACTCATTAGCAGCAGTTTGACACTTTGCATAGTCTTCATCACTTGATCTGCTGCAGCACCATCTTCATTATTGACAACAGCCAATTGGTGCTCCTCCTTGAAAACATGAACCAGCATCACAACTGTTCAGTAGCTCATAATGTGCAGCAATTTACTCCCCCAAGATGTCTGCTTGGCTGCACTCAACACATGTCATGATATCTTCAATACTCCCCTCAATAACTGCATTACCACTTTTCAACTAAACACTTTTTAGCAGCATCTGGCAATAAATCCTCTTGACTATCTTGGCTAACTTCTCCCCCTTTTTAGCCATAATTAGGCAAACTTCTCCTGGCAGTTGACTACACATTTTCAGAATCACCCCAACTGTCCACAACCCCTCTAGCAGATTTAGTCTTCATAAATGCAGATTCCCAATTTGCTTCTTAACCTTTCAAATTGGTTTGCATCCATGGCTTTAGTAAATATGTCAGCCAGCTGGTTCTCTGTGGCTACATGTTCCAAGGTAACAACTTTATCTTCTACCAGATCCCTTATGAAATGATGCCTTATGTCTATGTGTTTTGTCCTACTGTGCTGTATAGGATTTTTAGATATATTAATTGCACTCAGATTATCGCAGTACAAAGTTATAACATCTTGTTTAACATTGTATTCATTCAACATCTGCTTCATCCATACCAGCTGAGAGCAACTACTTCCTGCTGCTATATACTCCGCTTCAGCAGTTGAGAGAGATACACAATTATGCTTCTTGCTGAACCAGGAAATCAGATTGTTCCCTAGAAAGAAACATCCTCCTGAAGTGCTTTTTCTATCATCTGCACTTCCAGCCCAATCAGCATCACAGTATCCTTTTAAGACTGTCCCAGAATCACGGCTATATAATATTCCATAGTCACTTGTGCCATTTACATATTTCAGAATCCTCTTCACCTGATTCAAGTGACTTACCTTAGGATCAGACTGATATCTAGCACACACTCCAACAACAAAGGAAATATCAGGTCTGCTTGCTGTGAGATATAGTAAACTCCCAATCATACTTCTGTACAAGCTGTGATCCACACTCACTCCATTCTCATCCTTGGATAGCTTCAAATGGGTGGGAGCAGGTGTCCTTTTGTGATTGGCTTTATCTAGGCCAAACTTCTTTACTATGCTCTTGGCATATTTGCTTTGAGAAATAAAGATATAATCCTCCATTTGTCTGACTTGCAACCCAAGGAAGTAGCTAAGTTCTCCAACCAAACTCATTTCAAATTCTGATTGCATTTGTTGGATAAACTGTTTTACCATAGCATCTGACATCCCCCCAAATACAATGTCATCCACATAAATTTGGGCTACCATTAATTTTCCTCCTTCTTCCTTGACAAACAAGGTTTTGTCAATGCCTCCTTTTCTATACCCATTTGCTACTAAGAATTCTGTCAACCGCTCATACCAGGCCCTTGGAGCTTGTTTTAAGCCATACAGTGCCTTCCTCAATTTGAACACATGATTGGGGAAGTTTGGATCAGTGAATCCTTTAGGTCGATCCACATATACTTCTTCATTCAGATAGCCATTTAGAAAGGCACTCTTCACATCCATTTGGAACAGCTTGAATCTTAGGTTACAAGCCATCCCCAAAAGTAGTCTGATGGATTCTAGTCTCGCCACTGGAGCAAACGTCTCATCAAAGTCGATTCCCTCCACTTGAGTATAACCTTGTGCAACAAGTCTCGCTTTGTTTCTTGTAACCACTCCAAGCTCGTCTGACTTGTTCTTGTAGATCCACTTTGTTCCAATAACATTCACCCCTTCTGGTCTTGGCACAAGCTCCCAGACTTCATTTCTCTTGAACTGCTCCAGTTCCTCTTGCATAGCATTTATTCAAAATTCATCTGTCAGAGCTTCCTTGACATTTTTTGGCTCAATTTTGGATACGAAGCATGAGCTGGCTATGATTTCTCTGGACCTAGTTCTTACTCCAGAATTTGGATCACCTATGATCAGCTCCTTAGGATGATCCTTCTGAATCCTGATAGAAGGATCCTTCTGAGGTTGCTCAGGCTCAATGTCAGCAGTACTTGGGGATGGATTTCTTTCTTCAACTTCAACAGCTACCTCATCAGTTAATGTTCCAACATCTTCTATGACATCCTCAACTTCATGCTTTTCTTCATCATCAATCACAACATTGATTGACTTCATCATCACTTTGGTCCTGGAGTTGAAGACCCGATAAGCTCTGCTGTTGATGGAGTACCCCAAAAATATCCCTTCATCGCTTTTGGAATCTAATTTCCTTCTCTGCTCTCTATCTGTCAGAATGTAACATTTACTACCAAACACATGGAAGTACTTAACATTAGGTTTTCTTCCCTTCCATAGTTCATATAGAGTGGATGAAGTGCCTCTTCTTAGGGTGACTCTGTTGTGAATGTAGCAGGCAGTGTTCATGGCTTCAGCCCAGAAGTGATAAGGTAGTTTCTTGGCATGAATCATTGCTCTAGCCGACTCTTGTATAGTTATGTTCTTCCTCTCAACAACTCCATTTTGCTGAGGGGTGATAGGAGATGAAAACTCATGACTTATACCTTCAGACGAGCAAAATTCTTCAAACTTACTATTTTCAAACTCTCTTCCATGATCACTTCTAATTCTGATGACCTTACTCTCCTTTTCTCTTTGGAGTTTAAGACAGAGCTCTTTAAAGACATCAAACACCTCAGATTTGTCTTTGATGAAATTCACCCAGGTGTATCTTGAGTAGTCATCCACAACTACATAAGCATATTTCTTTCCACCCAGACTTTCAACCTGCATAGGTCCCATCAAATCCATATGAAGGAGTTCCAATACTTTGGAGGTGGTGTCATGTTGAAGCTTCGGATGAGACATCTTTGTCTGCTTTCCTTTTTGACAGTCTCCACACACCTTTCCTTCCTCAATACTAAGCTTGGGAATCCCTCTGACTGCTTCTGAGGAGATAATTCTCTTCATTCCCTTAAGGTGAAGATGTCCCAGCTTCTGATGCCATATTTTGACATCATCTTCTTTACCAAGCATACACGTGGAGGAATTTGAATTTTGCGGCACCCAAAGATAACAGTTGTCCTTAGATCTGGCTTCCTTCATAATGACTTCTCCTTTGTCATCTTTCACATTACATTCGGACTTTATGAAGTCTACTTTGAATCCTTGATCACAAAGTTGACTAATACTAATCAAATTAGCTGCTAGTCCTTTAACAAGAAGAACATTCTCCAGCTTGGGAGTACTGTCACAGTTTAGTCTTCCAATTCCCTTTATCTCTCCTTTGATCCCATCACCAAATGTAACATAGCCAGAAGACTGAGGTTTCACATCAACAAGCAGATTCTTTACTCCAGTCATGTGTCTTGAACACCCACTGTCAAAATACCAGTCATCTTTGGTAGAAACCCTCAAGGACGTGTGAGCTATCAAGCTGGTAACTTTAGGTATCCATTTCTTCATCACCTTAGGCCTAACCTCTTACTGTTTGGGATATCCGTGAAGCTTGAAGCACGAGGACTGCATATGACCCATCCTGCCACAGTAGAAGCATCTGACTCTGCCGTTTCTAAAGTGGTTAAATCTTCTCCCACTTTGATAATTCAGTGGCTGCCACCCATACTGTTGTCACCTTATTCTATAGTTGAATTGTCTTCTGCTGTATTGATGATGCTGTCTCTTAGGCTGTCTTCTATGGTGATGAGGTTTCCTTCTTCCATAAGTCACAACATTGTTGTACGCATAACCATACCATTTTTCCTGATGTTGATGTCTCTGCTGAGACATGTTCTGTTTGAACTTGACAGCTTGCATATTCTGGTGAAATTGGGGAGGCATATACTGACTAGCTCCTTGGGGCTGTATCTTCCTCTGATGAGGGTCATTCTTCTTCTCAGCATTTTGGGGCTGAACAATCTTCTTTGGGGAAGGGCTCTGTTTCGTAGGTTGATGTTGAGACAACGGTTGAGACATCTCCCTTTTTGTTCCTGAAGTGCTAGCCACATATCCTATGCCTGATTTATCTCCAGCAGATTTCTCTAACTGAAGAATTTTATCAAGATCAGCAGTACCACAGTTCATCATCCTAATGAATTTTGTCATCTGATCCAGTTGGGACTTAACTAGCACAACTTCGTTTTCCCGATCAGCTTTTTCATTTTCTAGCTGAGCAATCTGTTGCTTATGATACTTGTTTTCTTGACAAATCTTAGCACTTTTCAAACACAGCTCTCGATAAGTAGAAGCTAGCTCTTCATAAGTTATTTCTTCATCACTACCATCATCAGACACAACAGTTCCTGTTAAGGCTCTAGCATGCTTTGCTGACTCACCATCACTTTCACTATCAGATTCAGACCAGGAAACTGACATGCCCTTCTTCTGCTTCTTCAAGAATGTGGGACATTCTTTCTTGACATGTCCATACCCTTCACATTCAAAGCACTGAACACCTTTATCCTGAGCAGTCTTCTCTTCATCTTTCTCTTTTGAATTGGTGATGTCAGAGGAACTGTTCTTGATACTAGGCTTGTAGTTATTGTTCCATATTTTTAACACTTTGTTGAACTGTCTTCCCAACATTGCAATGGCTTGTGACAAATCTTCCTGAGAATCTTTGACAACCTTATCTTCTGCAGGAGTGGAGACCAAAGCAATACCCTTGGGCTTCTTTTCTGGTTCTTCTTCATTTAAACCAAGTTCAAAAGTCTGAAGAGATCCAATGAGCTCATCTACTCTCATCTTGCTGATGTCTTGAGCTTCTTCAATAGCAGTCACTTTCATCTTATACTTCTTAGGTAGGGACCTAAGGATCTTCCTCACAAGCTTTTCATCTGACATCTTCTCTCCAAGAGCACTGGATGCATTGGCCAGCTCAAGAACACTCATGTGGAAATCATGAATAGTCTCATCTTCCTTCATCTTCAGGCTTTCAAATTTTGATGTTAAAATATGAAGTCTTGACATCTTGACTCTAGATGTTCCTTCATGAGTAGCCTGCAAGATATCCCATGCTTCTTTAGCAACTTCACAGGTATTGATTAACCTGAAGATGTTCTTATCCACTCCATTGAAGATAACATTCAGAGCTTTGGAATTTCCAAGGGCAAGCTCATCTTCCTCCTTGGTCCACTCTTCTTCGGGCTTTGGCTTAGAGGTGCCTTCTTTATCTTTGCCAGCATCATCCTTCTCCCACATGACAGGTGCTTTCCACTCTTTAATAACAGCCTTCCAAGCCCTACTGTCTAAGGATTTTAAGAAGGTGGTCATCCTTGGCTTCCAATAGTCATAATTGGATCCATCCAAAATAGGGGGTCTGTTGACGAATCCTCCAACTTCTTTGTCCATCTTTACACCAGAAAGTAACTTCCCTAGATCTCACCCAGAGACAGACAGGATGCCTGCTCTGATACCAATTGAAATTCTGGTATTAGACGTGTGATGTTAAGGTGTGATGTCACAACAACACACTCTGCACTATGGACAGCAATAACAGTAAAATAACACCAAGAATTGTTGACCCAGTTCGGTTACAACCAACCTACTCTGGGGGCTACCAAGCCAGGGATGGAATTCACTACTTGTAGATATAATTTACAGACTCAACGACCCGTTGACAATCTCCTAAACTTATACTCTACTAATGACTTCCTACCTAAGAAACCACTTAGGTATGAGAACACCACTCAATCCCTTACAAACACTCAAAGAACCCACTTTGAGTACCCTTGATCTTACTTCACAGCTTCGATCAATTCAAACAACTCTCTTTGCTTCACAGCTTTAGAGAGGACAGAAACTCAACACCTATTCAAACCCTAGAATAGTGTAAATACAAGCACTTTAAACAAACTCTAGACACTAAGCCTCCTGCTCTTGATCTTCTGAATGTTTTCTGTACCTTTTCCTTTGGTCTTGTGCGCTTGATATAGCTCCTTGAATTGGGCTTGGACTTGTCACAATATTTGATCAGATTTGTTAATTAAAACTGAATCTTCAAAACAGATTTTATCCCCAAAATCTTTTTAAATCTTCAACCTTTTAATTCTCCAACAGATCTGCAATCAAATCTCCCATGTAACAAAAAATATCTATCCCAAGATATTCTCATCCAATGAGTTAACCACTCTCCACAATTCCAGCTAATACGCGTGCCCTAATAACATATCCTGCTGTTATTAATTCTGCAGGTCTGATGTTACAACATCACCTGTGTGACATCAGACATCCATCTTCAGCACTTAACTACTTAACACAGCCCAGTGTTAAGACTTCAATGTTACAACATCAGCACCTTGACATCAACATTGAATAACCTTTGTTTTACCAAAATTCCAGCCAATCCAGGAACTATCAATCTCCCCCTTTGGCTAATTTTGGCTAAAATAATATCTGCATTCTGCAATCAACTTCTGCACTCTGCATCTTCAGAGATTTCAGCAGCGGAATAATCTTCAATTAATTTGAAACTCATTAGCAGCAGTTTGATACTTTGCATAGTCTTCATCACTTGATCTGCTGCAGCAACATCTTCATTATTGACAACAGCCAATTGGTGCTCCTCCTTGAAAACATGAACCAGCATCACAGCTGTTCAGTAGCTCATAATGTGAAGCAATTTACTCCCCCTAGATGTCTGCTTGGCTGCACTCAACACATGTCATGATATCTTCAATACTCCCCCTCAATAACTGCATTACCACTTTTCAACTAAACACTTTTTAGCAGCATCTGGCAATAAATCCTCTTGACTATCTTGGCTAACTTCTCCCCCTTTTTAGCCATAATTAGGCAAACTTCTCCTGGCAGTTGACTACACATTTTCAGAATCACCCCAACTGCCCACAACCCCTCTAGCAGATTTAGTCTTCATAAATGCAGATTCCCAATTTGCTTCTTAACCTTTCAAATTGGTTTGCATCCAAGGCTTTAGTAAATATGTCAGCCAGCTGGTTCTCTGTGGCTACATGTTCCAAGGTAACAACTTTTTCTTCTACCAGATCCCTTATGAAATGATGCCTTATGTCTATGTGTTTTGTCCTACTGTGCTGTATAGGATTTTTAGATATATTAATTGCACTCAGATTATCGCAGTACAAAGTCATAACATCTTGTTTAACATTGTATTCACTCAACATCTGCTTCATCCATACCAGCTGAGAGCAACTACTTCCTGCTGCTATATACTCCGCTTCAGCAGTTGAGAGAGATACACAATTATGCTTCTTGCTGAACCAGGAAATCAGATTGTTCCCTAGAAAGAAACATCCTCCTGAAGTGCTTTTTCTATCATCTGCACTTCCAGCCCAATCAGCATCACAGTATCCTTTTAAGACTGTCCCAGAATCACGGCTATATAATATTCCATAGTCACTTGTGCCATTAACATATTTCAGAATCCTCTTCACCTGATTCAAGTGACTTACCTTAGGATCAGACTGATATCTAGCACACACTCCAACAACAAAGGAAATATCAGGTCTGCTTGCTGTGAGATATAGTAAACTCCCAATCATACTTCTGTACAAGCTGTGATCCACACTCACTCCATTCTCATCCTTGGATAGCTTCAAATGGGTGGGAGCAGGTGTCCTTTTGTGATTGGCTTTATCTAGGCCAAACTTCTTTACTATGCTCTTGGCATATTTGCTTTGAGAAATAAAGATAGAATCCTCCATTTGTCTGACTTGCAACCCAAGGAAGTAGCTAAGTTCTCCAACCAAACTCATTTCAAATTCTGATTGCATTTGTTGGACAAACTGTTTTACCATAGCATCTGACATCCCCCCAAATACAATGTCATCCACATAAATTTGGGCTACCATTAATTTTCCTCCTTCTTCCTTGACAAACAAGGTTTTGTCAATGCCTCCTTTTCTATACCCATTTGCTACTAAGAATTCTGTCAACCGTTCATACCAGGCCCTTGGAGCTTGTTTTAAGCCATACAGTGCCTTCCTCAATTTGAACACATGATTGGGGAAGTTTGGATCAGTGAATCCTTTAGGTTGATCCACATATACTTCTTCATTCAGATAGCCATTTAGAAAGGCACTCTTCACATCCATTTGGAACAGCTTGAATCTTAGGTTACAAGCCATCCCCAAAAGTAGTCTGATGGATTCTAGTCTCGCCACTGGAGCAAACGTCTCATCAAAGTTGATTCCCTCCACTTGAGTATAACCTTGTGAAACAAGTCTCGCTTTGTTTCTTGTAACCACTCCAAGCTCGTCTGACTTGTTCTTGTAGATCCACTTTGTTCCAATAACATTCACCCCTTCTGGTCTTGGCACAAGCTCCCAGACTTCATTTCTCTTGAACTGCTCCAGTTCCTCTTGCATAGCATTTATCCAAAATTCATCTGTCAGAGCTTCCTTGACATTTTTTGGCTCAATTTTGGATACGAAGCACGAGCTGGCTATGATTTCTCTGGACCTAGTTCTTACTCCAGAATTTGGATCACCTATGATCAGCTCCTTAGGATGATCCTTCTGAATCCTGATAGAAGGATCCTTTTGAGGTTGCTCAGGCTCAATGTCAGCAGTACTTGGGGATGGATTTCTTTCTTCAACTTCAACAGCTACCTCATCAGTTAATGTTCCAACATCTTCTATGACATCCTCAACTTCATGCTTTTCTTCATCATCAATCACAACATTGATTGACTTCATCATCACTTTGGTCCTGGAGTTGAAGACCCGATAAGCTCTGCTGTTGATGGAGTACCCCAAAAATATCCCTTCATCGCTTTTGGAATCTAATTTCCTTCTCTGCTCTCTATCTGCCAGAATGTAACATTTACTACCAAACACATGGAAGTACTTAACATTAGGTTTTCTTCCCTTCCATAGTTCATATAGAGTGGATGAAGTGCCTCTTCTTAGGGTGACTCTGTTGTGAATGTAGCAGGCAGTGTTCATGGCTTCAGCCCAGAAGTGATAAGGTAGTTTCTTGGCATGAATCATTGCTCTAGCCGACTCTTGTATAGTTATGTTCTTCCTCTCAACAACTCCATTTTGCTGAGGGGTGATAGGAGATGAAAACTCATGACTTATACCTTCAGACGAGCAAAATTCTTCAAACTTACTATTTTCAAACTCTCTTCCATGATCACTTCTAATTCTGATGACCTTACTCTCCCTTTCTCTTTGGAGTTTAAGACAGAGCTCTTTAAAGACATCAAACACCTCAGATTTGTCTTTGATGAAATTCACCCAGGTGTATCTTGAGTAGTCATCCACAACTACATAAGCATATTTCTTTCCACCCAGACTTTCAACCTGCATAGGTCCCATCAAATCCATATGAAGGAGTTCCAATACTTTGGAGGTGGTGTCATGTTGAAGCTTCGGATGAGACATCTTTGTCTGCTTTCCTTTTTGACAGTCTCCACACACCTTTCCTTCCTCAATACTAAGCTTGGGAATCCCTCTGACTGCTTCTGAGGAGATAATTCTCTTCATTCCCTTAAGGTGAAGATGTCCCAGCTTCTGATGCCATATTTTGACATCATCTTCTTTAGCAAGCATACACGTGGAGGAATTTGAATTTTGCGGCACCCAAAGATAACAGTTGTCCTTAGATCTGGCTCCCTTCATAATGACTTCTCCTTTGTCATCTTTCACATTACATTCGGACTTTGTGAAGTCTACTTTGAATCCTTGATCACAAAGTTGACTAATACTAATCAAATTAGCTGCTAGTCCTTTAACAAGAAGAACATTCTCCAGCTTGGGAGTACTGTCACAGTTTAGTCTTCCAATTCCCTTTATCTCTCCTTTGATCCCATCACCAAATGTAACATAGCCAGAAGACTGAGGTTTCACATCAACAAGCAGATTCTTTACTCCAGTCATGTGTCTTGAACACCCACTGTCAAAATACCAGTCATCTTTGGTAGAAACCCTCAAGGACGTGTGAGCTATCAAGCTGGTAACTTTAGGTATCCATTTCTTCATCACCTTAGGCCTAACCTCTTGCTGTTTGGGATATCCGTGAAGCTTGAAGCACGAGGACTGCATATGACCCATCCTGCCACAGTAGAAGCATCTGACTCTGCCGTTTCTAAAGTGGTTAAATCTTCTCCCACTTTGATAATTCAGTGGCTGCCACCCATACTGTTGTCACCTTATTCCATAGTTGAATTGTCTTCTGCTGTATTGATGATGCTGTCTCTTAGGCTGTCTTCTATGGTGATGAGGTTTCCTTCTTCCATAAGTCACAACATTGTTGTACGCATAACCATACCATTTTTCCTGATGTTGATGTCTCTGCTGAGACATGTTCTGCTTGAACTTGACAGCTTGCATATTCTGGTGAAATTGGGGAGGCATATACTGACTAGCTCCTTGGGGCTGTATCTTCCTCTGATGAGGGCCATTCTTCTTCTCAGCATTTTGGGGCTGAACAATCTTCTTTGGGGAAAGGCTCTGTTTCGTAGGTTGATGTTGAGACAACGGTTGAGACATCTCCCTTTTTGTTCCTGAAGTGCTAGCCACATATCCTATGCCTGATTTATCTCCAGCAGATTTCTCTAACTGAAGAATTTTATCAAGATCAGCAGTACCACAGTTCATCATCCTAATGAATTTAGTCATCTGATCCAGTTGGGACTTAACTAGCACAACTTCGTTTTCCCGATCAGCTTTTTCATTTTCAAGCTGAGCAATCTGTTGCTTATGATACTTGTTTTCTTGACAAATCTTAGCACTTTTCAAACACAGCTCTCGATAAGTAGAAGCTAGTTTTTCATAAGTTATTTCTTCATCACTACCATCATCAGACACAACAGTTCCTGTTAAGGCTCTAGCATGCTTTGCTGACTCACCATCACTTTCACTATCAGATTCAGACCAGGAAACTGACATGCCCTTCTTCTGCTTCTTCAAGAATGTGGGACATTCTTTCTTGACATGTCCATACCCT
The DNA here is from genome assembly GCA_022829125.1 of Lathyrus tuberosus. Taxonomy (NCBI): domain Eukaryota; kingdom Viridiplantae; phylum Streptophyta; class Magnoliopsida; order Fabales; family Fabaceae; genus Lathyrus; species Lathyrus tuberosus. The sequence continues at coordinate 1,886,221 of JALAZF010000422.1, forward strand.
TCACATTCAAAGCACTGGACACCTTTATCCTGAGCAGTCTTCTCTTCATCTTTCTCTTTTGAATTGGTGATGTCAGAGGAACTGTTCTTGACACTAGGCTTGTAGTTATTGTTCCATATTTTTAACACTTTGTTGAACTGTCTTCCCAACATTGCAATGGCTTGTGACAAATCTTCCTGAGAATCTTTGACAACCTTATCTTCTGCAGGAGTGGAGACTAAAGCAATACCCTTGGGCTTCTTTTCTGGTTCTTCTTCATTTAAACCAAGTTCAAAAGTCTGAAGAGATCCAATGAGCTCATCTACTCTCATCTTGCTGATGTCTTGAGCTTCTTCAATAGCAGTCACTTTTATCTTATACTTCTTAGGTAGGGACCTAAGGATCTTCCTCACAAGCTTTTCATCTGACATCTTCTCTCCAAGAGCACTGGATGCATTGGCCAGCTCAAGAACACTCATGTGGAAATCATGAATAGTCTCATCTTCCTTCATCTTTAGGCTTTCAAATTTTGATGTTAAAATCTGAAGTCTTGACATCTTGACTCTAGATGTTCCTTCATGAGTAGCCTGCAAGATATCCCATGCTTCTTTAGCAACTTCACAGGTATTGATTAACCTGAAGATGTTCTTATCCACTCCATTGAAGATAACATTCAGAGCTTTGGAATTTCCAAGGGCAAGCTCATCTTCCTCCTTGGTCCACTCTTCTTCAGGCTTTGGCTTAGAGGTGCCTTCTTTATCTTTGCCAGCATCATCCTTCTCCCACATGACAGGTGCTTTCCACTCTTTAATAACAGCCTTCCAAGCCCTACTGTCCAAGGATTTTAAGAAGGTGGTCATCCTTGGCTTCCAATAGTCATAATTGGATCCATCCAAAATAGGGGGTCTGTTGACGAATCCTCCAACTTCTTTGTCCATCTTTACACCAGAAAGTAACTTCCCTAGATCTCACCCAGAGACAGACAGGATGCCTGCTCTGATACCAATTGAAATTCTGGTATCAGACGTGTGATGTTAAGGTGTGATGTCACAACAACACACTCTGCACTATGGACAGCAATAACAGTAAAATAACACTAAGAATTATTGACCCAGTTCGGTTACAACCAACCTACTCTGGGGGCTACCAAGCCAGGGATGGAATTCACTACTTGTAGATATAATTTACAGACTCAACGACCCGTTGACAATCTCCTAAACTTATACTCTACTAATGACTTCCTACCTAAGAAACCACTTAGGTATGAGAACACCACTCAATCCCTTACCAACACTCAAAGAACCCACTTTGAGTACCCTTGATCTTACTTCACAGCTTCGATCAATTTAAACAACTCTCTTTGCTTCACAGCTTTAGAGAGGACAGAAACTCAACACCTATTCAAACCCTAGAATAGTGTAAATACAAGAACTTTAAACAAACTCTAGACACTAAGCCTCCTGCTCTTGATCTTCTGAATGTTTTCTGTAACTTTTCCTTTGGTCTTGTGCGCTTTATATAGCTCCTTGAATTGGGCTTGGACTTGTCACAATATTTGATCAGATTTGTTAATTAAAACTGAATCTTCAAAACAGATTTTATCCCCAAAATCTTTTTAAATCTTCAACCTTTTAATTCTCCAACAGATCTGCAATCAAATCTCCCATGTAACAGAAAATATCTATCCCAAGATATTCTCATCCAATGAGTTAACCACTCTCCACAATTCCAGCTAATACGCGTGCCCTAATATCATATCCTGCTGTTATTAATTCTGCAGGTCTGATGTTACAACATCACCTGTGTGACATCAGACATCCATCTTCAGCACTTAACTACTTAACACAACCCAGTGTTAAGACTTCAATGTTACAACATCAGCACCTTGACATCAACATTGAATAACCTTTGTTTTACCAAAATTCCAGCCAATCCAGGAACTATCATTAACTTTACATCGCAGCAATAGATAACGGTAGGTTGACATTGGTCTCTGTGGGTTCGACAATCTTTATATTACTTCGATATTTCCGTGCACTTGCGGACGCATCAACGTGTCTCCCATTCTCCTTTAATCTTATTAATTACCAGGGCTGAATCTCTGTATACATCAAGAATCTTGATTCTTAAATCAATAGCTTCTTCCAAGCCCATAATACATGCTTCATACTCAGCCACATTATTTGTACAAGTGAACATCAACCTTGCATTGAAAGGAATATGAGAACCATGAGGAGTAACAATTATTGCCCCAATACCATTGCCATATTCATTAACAGCTCCATTAAAAATCAAACCCCAACGGGATCCAGGCTCAGGCCCTTCATCAGGTAATGGTTCTTCACAATCTTTAACCTTTAGATACATCACATCCTCATCAGGAAAATTAAACCTGATAGGTTGGTAATCATCAATGGGCTGGTGTGCCAAATGGTCAGCCAAAACACTTCCTTTTATCGCTTTTTGAGTTCTGTACTCGATATCATATTCTGACAACAACATTTTCCAACGAGCAATCCTCCCAATTAAAGCAGGCTTTTCAAAGATATACTTAATTGGATCCATTTTGGATGTCAACTAAGTTGTATGATTCAACATATACTGGCGGAGGTGCTTGGCAGCCCAAGCTAAAGCACAACATGTCTTTTCAAGCATTGAGTACCGAGACTCACAATCGGTGAACTTCTTGCTCAAATAATAATGGCAAATTCTTTCCGACCGGATTCATCTTGTTGACCCATAACACAACCCATAGACTCTTCCATCATAGTTAAATACATGATCAAAGGTCTTCCTTCCACGGGAGGAGACAAAATCGGAGGTTCAAGCAGATACTCTTTAATTCTTTCAAAAGCTTTATGACAATCCTCTGTCCAGACACAACCCTGATCTTTGCGAAGAAGCTTGAAAATCGGCGCACAAGTGGCAGTCATATTGGATATAAATTGGGAGATATAATTCAAATGTCCCAAGAATCCTCTTACTTGTTTCTCTATTTTGGGTGCAGGCATTTCTTGAATGGTTTTAACTTTACCAGGGTCAACTTCAATGCCTTTTTGGCTGACAATAAAGCCCAACAATTTTCTAGAACAGACACCAAAAGTACACTTATTTTGATTCAAACGGAGCTTAAACTTTCTCAAACTCTGAAACAACTTCAGTAAGTACTCAATATGATCTTCTTCAGTCTTCGACTTACAAATCATATCATCCACATAGACCTCAATTTCCTTATGCATCATATCATGGAACAAAGTGGTCATAGCTCTCTCGTAGGTTGCACCAGCATTTTTCAAACCGAAGGGCATCACTCTGTAACAGAATGTTCCCCAGGGTGTAATGAATGTTGTTTTTTCCATATCCTCGGGTGCCATCTTTATTTGCTTATAACCGGAAAATCCATCCATAAAAGAAAAGATACTGAATTTAGCAGTATTATCTACCAACATGTCAATGTGTGGCAGTGGAAAATCATTTTTTGGACTTGCTTTATTCAAATCTCTATAGTCGACGCACATTTGGACTTTCCCATCTTTCTTTGGAACAGGCACAATATTGGCCACCCATTGAGGATACTCACAAGTCACAAGAAAACCAGCATTAATCTGCTTTTGAACCTCCTCTTTGATCTTCACAGCCATGTCGGGATAAGTTCTTCTCAATTTCTGTTTCACCGGTGGACATTCAGGCTTCAATGGCAATCTATACTCCACAATATCAGTATCAAGACCAGGCATGTCTTGATAGGACCAAGCAAATACGTCAACATATTCTCTAAGAAGTTCCACAATCCTCTTCTTAACATCTGACTGAAGCAGTGCCCCAATCTTGACTTCTTTTACATCATCATCTGAACCCAAATTAACCAGTTCTAACAGCTCTTCATGAGGCTGAATGGCCTTTTCCTCGTGCTCAAGCAACCAAGAAATTTCATCGGGAATCTCCTCAATATCCTCTTCTTCAGCTCCAAACACAGGGAACTCAAAGTTGGGAGGGGGCATAGGGTCATTGTTTTCAATGGGTTTATCAATCAATCTGCACAATGATTTATGTTTGATTTTAGAATGTGAACAAAAGTGCAAGTATTATGTAGATAGAAGTGATCATCACCTTATTATATATTTTTTTTAGTTTTTTATGTTACCATTTTTCAGAAATAAAGCAAAAAGGGAAAACATAATATGGATATACAAAATAACATTTTATTGATGATGATCAAATTTGAAACAAAGCCCTCACAAATTCACTTTCACCTTGGGCAGAGTGAAAGGATTTTTGAAAGAAACAAAAACAAATTACTTTGAAATATGAACAATAGTGGGAACATCAACAGCTATCCAATTCTGGCATACTTGTCCATGTGTCACGAAGTTGGGAAATTCTTCTTCTTCATCATCCTCAATGATGGCACTGACTTCATATTCAGGTTCCTTAAACTTCTTCCGAGGGGAATAAAAAGGCACATACACATCCTCCGGGGACATATACCCGGGGTCTTCCAAATAAGGCTCCCAGTCTTCAGCAGGAATGACATCATCTTCATAACCAAACAAAATGTAGTCTACAGAGTCATCTTCAAGAATTGCATCCGTAGAATGATCTTTGTTGATGAATCTGGCATTGTGAAAGGCCTCATTAATATGCTTCAAATCTCTTCTGACTGTACCAGGTGTAAAGCCTAAACCAGTTTTGCCCAGGTTATCAACCACATCAATAACTCAGCCCCAACCGTCAGATCGACCAGTCTTTAACACATGCAGAGCATCTTTCAAAGAAGACATGGGTAACTCATTCTTCTTAACAGCTTTATCATCAACAGAAAGAGCTTGGAACAGAGTCCCAACAGTCTCATAGACATCAACATACGAAAAGGATGAAAGGTGGCTCACTAGCATCGCTTGCTCACCTCCGACAATTACCAGCTTATCATTCTTAACAAATTTCAACTTCTGATGGAGAGTCGAAGTCACTGCCCCAGCTTCGTGAATCCATGGTTGGCCAAGCAGACAACTATAAGCAGGACGGATATCCATTACTTGAAAAGTAATCTGAAAGAAGCACGGTCCTATTTTGATTGGAAGATCAACTTCTCCAATCACAGTCTTTCGAGATCCATCAAAAGCTTTAATAACAACCCCACTATACCTCATGGGAGGACCTTGGTAAGAAAGCTTTGATAAAGTAGATTTTGGAAACACATTTAAAGAAGAGCCAGTATCAACCAACACATTGGAAAACGCATCTTTTTGACAGTTCATGGAGATATGTAAAGCCAAATTGTGATTTATCCCCTCCTCGGGTAACTCTTCATCACAAAAGCTCATATTATTGCATGCTGTGAGGTTAGCAACAATTCCATCAAACTGATTAACAGTCACATCATGCTCAACATATACTTGTTCCAATACCTTCTACAAAGATTTCCTATGAGCTTCAGAATTCATCAGTAAGGACAACACTGAAGTCTTGGACGGGGTGTGCAAGAGTTAATCTACAACAATGTACTCACTCTTCTTGATCAATTTCAGAACTTCATCCTCATAAAACTTCGAACCACTGGACTGACTGGAAGCATCAACATTACTCTCATCTTGAGATCGTTTGCCAGCAACAACATTCTCTACAATATTTGGATGCTCAGGAGAAAAGACACGACCACTTCGGGTCACTCTACTCACATCAGCGACGCTTACCACAGAAAACAAAGAAGGAATGGGCACTTCCTTACTATCTTCTACCATGGTAGCATTGTACTTATACAGAACAACCTTGTCAGATTCATATGGTACCGGACCGGGCAACCGAATGACCAAAGGCATAACAACAGTTTTCTGACTATCATAAGAGATAACAACTCGTTCAGGAATATTAAAGCATGGTGCAATAACATTCACCTCATTCTGATATTCATCTCTTTTAGCAGTGACTTCAATCACATTCTCGCCCATCATCCTTTGAATGTCCCTCTTCACTATCACACAACCACGAGGATTCACGGAACAAATACAGCAAGATGCATAGTCATGATCAATATCATGGTACTCACTCAAAAGTGCATGCATTTCCACAAGAGATCTCTGGATCCAACGGATATAAAAAATTTTAAATGTACCTGGCCAACCATGAACCAAATTGACAGACGCCTTGCCATGATTAGGCAGTGGATTTGATTGTACATTAGGGTTGGAATCTTCGAAAGACAAAATACCACTCCTAGCCAACCTTTGAACTTCCATCTTCAATGGATAATAGTTCTCAGTGTCATGTCCAGCTCCTCCCTGATAGAAAGCACAATGAGCTTCAGGCTTATACCACTATGGCAAATCTTTTGGAACAGCAGGTGGTGGATGGGTCTGAACAAGATTATTCTGAATTAAGCAAGGAAGCAAAACTGTATATGTCATCGGAATCAGATCAAAATTCTTCTGAAAACGGCTCCACTGATTGTTCTGTTGATTAGAACGTTGTTGCTGTACAGGAGCTGTCTAAACAACAAGAGCTGAACTGATAACAGGAGTAACAGATGCAACATATTGCTGACACTGATTATCCTTATTATAACTCATTTTGCGTCCTCCATGGGAACCCTCTTTCTTCTTGGAAAATCCTCCACCATACTTCTTGGAATTACCAGCAGAATTACCATCTTTTGACAAACGTCCCTCACAGACACCTTCTTCTAATCTCATCCCCATATTAACCATCTCAGTGAAATCACTCGGGGCACTAGCAATCATACGCTCATAATAGAAAAGACTCAGAGTTTTCAGAAAAATCTTAGTCATCTCTTTTTCTTCCAAAGGAGGATTAATCTGAGCAGCAATCTCGCGCCACCTCAATGCGTATTCTTTGAATCTCTCCTTATCTTTCTGAGCCATTGCTCGAAGCTAGTCACGATCAGGAGCCATATCCACATTATACTTATACTGTTTCACAAATGCCTCACCCAAGTCTTCAATAGTGAGAACTCGAGTACTGTCGAGTCCCATATACTATTTCAAAGCTGCACTAGACAAACTGTCTTGAAAGTAGTGAATGAGAAGCTGGTCATTATCCTTCTGAGCTGACATCTTACGAGCATACATAGTCAAATGACTCATCGGACAAGAGTTACCCTTATACTTTTCAAAGTCAGGAACTTTGAACTTATGCGGGATCTTCACATTAGGAACCAAGCATAACTCATGAGCATTCTTTCCAAACAGCTCTTTACCTCTCAAAGCTTTGACTTCTTTCTGCATTTCAACAAACTGGTCTTGAATCTCTTCCATTCTATCATAAGCACTGGCATTTTCACTTAGAGCAGTATGGAAAATCTGCTCTTCACCAAAAGGAACAACATGAACCACATGCGGTGGCACAGTCATCACAGGCTGGACAGTAGGAACAACTTGAACTTCAGGAGGTGGTGGTGGTTGATAACCCTCAGGAACAAAGTTATGAGGCATGCCCCAGGGGAAACCAGGAGGCATGGAGTATTGAGGAACACTAGCAGGCGCCACAGAGATGGGCGTAGAGACAATCTCAGAAATGATTGTCCTTTGCACAGGAGTTGAAAGTGAAGGAGGATGAGGTGGATTCTGAGTAGCAACCATTGCTTCCATCATAACAGTGAGTCTCTCCAAACCATCCTTCAGAGTTGATACTTCCTCATGAATCTCACGGTTCTCTTGTTGCAACTGATCCATCTTTCTCTTCAGATTAGTCCGAGTATTATACTGGTGCGATAACTTGGATGAATGAAGACCAAAGGGAAACAATAAGACACTTGAAAAGGCAAGAAACAATGCAGAATGATGCTTGATATGCAAGATGCAAATGCAAAGTTTCAAGGAACTATAAGGCATATTGCAAACATTGTTATTTGAAATACCAAAATCTCATTCATTAATGATGGAAAAGATTACATCTCGGAAGTACAAATTCAAGAATCCTAAAACAAAAGAGGATAAAGAAAACTAGATCCCTAGAGAATCCTATGAGAAGAAGCCCCAGCTCTATCTTTCAGCTTCTTGATGTGGGCCTGCATCTGAGTCTTCTCAATCAGCAACTGATCAACGATTATCTTCCAAGGAGATACTGAACTCTTTGGAATATCGGAAACTGGCTGAATGCGAGAGGAAAATAAATCCTCTTGCGTATTTCTCTTCTTGTTGGCAGCTTTGTCTTCATTCTTCTTCTTGAAGTGCTCTTGAAGTCTTGCATTCTCTAACTCAACAATCTGATACTTGTTCTTCCAAGCATCTCTCTCTTGTTGCATCTCAGCCAAAGCAATCTGAAGCTTCTCTGTGTCTTCCATAAAGTAGAGGATATGCTTCTTAGCAATTAGAGATAAAGGTTCCTGATGTACATAAGGCATCTTCAAAGTAATAGCTCTATTCTTAACCCACTGGAGGTAAGGTTCCAAAGAGATACAATTCGGATTTCCCAAACTTTCCTTTCCTTTTCTACGAATGTTGCACCAAGCTTCCACAATTTCTTTCTTGAGAGCAACCTGAGATTCTTCTTCCTTGAAAAAGAGACCGGCCAAATGAATGTTCTTCGGTACCTCTTGTAAAGGACATCCCAACTGACGACGAGCCAATACGGGATTGTAGCTGATTCCTCCCTTTGTACCAAGAAGAGGTATGATGGGAAAATCACCACAACTATCAATAATTATCGCTCCAGAAGGAACACGACTACACCAATCAATATCAGAATGAATGAGAGACACGATCTTCCGCGACCAATATAAACCATCCTTAAGGTTCCAGAAAGCTGCAGACTTCGGCAAGTGAGAAATAAACCACTTGTAAAGCAAAGACGCACAACAGATAATCATCCCTTCACCATGGAAATTCTTGAGGTGAATAGAATGGTAAGCATCGGCAAGCAAAGTGGGAATTAGATTCCCAATCAAGAAGATCTGAATAGCGTTGATGTCGACAAAGTTCTCAACATTCGGGAAGAGGAACAGTCCATAAATAAGCAAGGCAAGAATAGCCTCAAAAGCAACTGTGTTCTTCACACTAGCAAAGTGATGAGCTCTATTCATTAAGAACTTAGCGGGTAACCCAAGAATCTTTCCTTTGGTATCCATGCGAGCCTTAATCTCAGAAACCTTCAAGTGAGTAGCCTTCGCAATAACATGATGCTCGGGGACGGGATCCAAACCAGAGAAAATTTGACCATAAACAGGCAAACCAAGCAGGAGAGAATACTTCTCTAGCGCAAGTACCAACTGATAATCAGGAAAGGTGAAACAATGCAGCAAAGGGTCATAGAACTGAACCAAAGTAGCAAGCAATCCTTCAGCCATACCAACCTTCAAGAGAGATAGAAGCCTTCCATATCTGGACTTGAACTTCTTGGTATCAGCAACCAAAGATCCTAGCTCTCTCAAACCTCCTAACTTAGGACTCTTGAAAGTGTACTTCTTGGTAATTCTCCTTCCAAAATCCATAACAAAAGTATCTGGAATGTTTGCAATAACACCTTTAAGTTCCTTGAAACCTTCTAAAAGAATGCTCATGAATGTATGAGTGCATGAATGCAACACCCACAAACAAGATCACACAAAGCACACGGGTCAAGGTTCAAGTCACGAACATGAAGCCGAGGGTAAGAACCAATCCCACAAAGGTATGTACTACGGTTTTGTCTTCATTGTACCTGCAGAAAATAGTGGTTCTAACAAAGTGCCCATGGTCCACAATCCACTATCAGACACACCAGCACACCGATTTGCTCGGAGGTTAGTAGTTATCCTCAAGAGAATCTAACCTGAGTGTAGCATCGCGTGACAGCTAAGTCAGATTTGCATCTTTATAGCTTCCGCGCTACGATCCTAAAAAGGCTAAGATGGGTTAAGGGTTACTACAGTTCTTAGTGTTATAGGCTTCTATAGAAAAAGTCATGCCTTCTCGATCGCTCGATCGACATCAGTAATTCCAAAGAGGCAACCACCGAATGGATAGATTTTCAAGTTCTTCTTTTTCAGGATTCGACTCCTTCAAAGTTCCCTTGACTATACTATCCTCCTATCTCAAAGTGCACTCTGGTCCGGGTATAGGACCTATCTCACACACAGAGGAATTCCCAAACAGAACAAACAAATAACAAGCAAATCAGACAAAAAGCAGTAAATAAATCAAAGTAGGCTAAACCCCTCAAGGGAACCAGAGTCCCCAGCAGAGTCGCCACTTTTCTGTAGCGGTAAAAATCGTGAGTATAAGCTATTGATTAACTTAACTCATAAAGCAAGAGTCGCCACCGCACTTTTATTTATTCCACAAAGGAAAAGGAAAAAAGAGCGAATAAATCCTAAGAAGTCTAAAAAAGCAAAAGCTAAAAAAAGACAAAGAGAAATGGGTAAGGGGGTTGGTTATGTAAAGGGAAGGTTTTACGCACCCAATACATCTATAGTACTCTATAGGAGCCCTTTGATGTATTCATGCTTTTTGGTCTGAAAATGGTTTGCTTGAAAAAGAGTTTGGGAGAGATGAGAAGAGAAATATTTTTTAATATTTTTGTGTTTGGAGAGACTTATCGCCTCATACCTACGTACCCACGATGTGCAATGTAGGATCAAAACCCCGTAGTTCGTGGTACAAAGAACAAAAATTTGTTTGTTTTGGTTGATTTTAAGTGTAAAGACAAGTCATCATTTCCAAGCGAATAATTCCGCTTAAGGAAATGAATCATGTCTAAACTTACGCAAAAGTTTAAAAGAAAAAAAAAGTGCACAAAGCACACAAAAAAAATTGATGAGTTTTTGTATTTTTTATGTTTTTATGAAATGGTCAAAATATGGTTAATATTGATTGACATTTATTAAAGAAAACAAAGCTTAAAAATCACTTGACCAAAGTCAAGGTTTTATTATGAAAGAGGTGATAGTTTGAAATCAAGAAGGTTTTGAAAAAGGGAGAAGGTTTTGAAAATTGAAGAAGGGGTGGAGAAGAAATGACTATCCTAGTGCATGAAAATAAAAGCTAAGGATAAGAAAGATCTAACCACAAGGACAAGCTCCATAGCATAAGCATTTTTCCTTTTTTGATTTGGTCTTGATTCAAAATAAGTCTTCAAAAAGAGGACTCCAAGTATCCAAAATCCAAGGTTTTCCATCACAAACTCCCAAGCATAGGTTAAGATCCTAACTCTAAGTCCAAAAGTCCATAATCAAGAGTATAGGTCCTCCAAAGCAAAGGATAGTGGCCATAGTCCAACAATTAAGAGCACAAGTCTTTTAGTGGTCTAATCCTTTATTAATGTTTTTGAGTCCAAAATTGACAAAAGAAAAATAAAGCACAAGATAAAATGGTCCAAGTGGATAAAAGAAAAATAACATAAACATAAACATGATATGATAAATGGCATAAAGCATAAAAAATAAAGAGAGATATGGAGCGAGAAGGAAAAGTAAAGAAGTTAGTGGTTAGTAGCACAAGGCTCTAGTGCCATAAGCCTTCACCGATTATTCCGTTTCGCTTTATGACCTATAGTGATTAAACAATTCACTTAGGCCAAGGTTAATGAACTTGACAGAAGATTGGTAAAACCAAAGCCTCTACAACGCCAAGTTTCAAAGATTATGGACCTAATGCAAAAGATCAATCACCATTGGGTTGACGCGACCAATCAAGGTCCGGACCACGAAAGTTCAAATTCCGAATTGGATAAAGAGGGACAAATGTTGCGCTATGTTAAGCAATCGCCGAGTAATTTACGGAGTAATTACTTTACAATGAGGCCGGTCAATAGCTCTTTGTGCTAATGCATGCTAGATGAGCGATATGTAGATCGTCATCCAAAAGCAATACCGCACGAAAAGAAAATAGGTAACGATCTAGTCTTGATCAAGAATTCAACAAAGAAATTCTAAGATCCTTAAGACTTTCATCGATCAAAAGAAAAGAGAAATAGATAAAGAGAAAGCCAAATTAAACCACACAATTATGTGATCTAAAGCCAAATTAAACCACACAATTATGTTATCTAAGCCAAATTAAACCACACAACTATGTGATCTAAGCCAAATTAAACCACACAATTATGTGATCTAAGGCCAAATTAAACTACTTTCAAAACTTTTTACAAACACTTTGTGATCATGGAACTGAAATCGCACGAAATTTAAAGTAAAATCACAGCAAAAACCAGCAATCAAACCCAATTACAAGATCCAAAGGATCAAGTAACAAGAATCTCCAAAGATCTACATTATGGAAGATGAAGATGAAGCTTCAACAATGGTGAGAGATGAATTACCACTCCAAATCTGAAAATTCCTTCAAATTGCTTCAAGATCTACACTCCAAAGCCTTGATCTACTATAATTGATGAACAAAAACAAGAATGGATGAAGGTTTAGCTCAAAGTTGAACAAGATTCAATGTGAATTCTTGTTAACTTTCAAAGGAAGAAATGTGAGCTTTGGTGAAAATTTGTGGTTGGGAAGAGAATTTGCAAGAGGTTTGTTGGCTATCAAAAGCTTGAAGAATGAATGAAATGAAGGCTCTATTTATAGAGTTTAGGCTTGGAAATTTGGTGGTTTGGAATTAGGCTTGGATGATCAAAATTAGGATTGGAATTCAAATTTGGAGGGAAAATCACAAAAGAGTGGTGATTAGTGATGGTACATGGTGGGGAATGATCAAAGTGATGTAGGGGAATTAAAATGAGGTGATCTAGAATATTCCAAATGTGATCAAGGGCTGAGATTGGTGCCAATTACTGAATTTGAATTTGCCACCATTTTTCAAGTTTTCACGAGGGTAGCCGGTTACTCACCACAGGGTAACCGGTTTCTTAGTGTAAATTTTGAGAAAAAAATGCCTTTTTAATACATTGTTGTGGTTCGGCTCGATTCTTTTGCTCGTCAAAGAAGGCATGGAAATAAACACATGAATCTTGGAGTCTCTTGAATAATAATCAATTAAATCTTGGAAACTCTTGATCAGATAATTTTTGAATTAATTGCTGATCAACTTTGACTTTATTCAGATGAAATCCATTCGAGCTGAGGGACTGATATTTTTGGTATTTTTAACCTGTTCTTCCCCTGAAAATGTTAGTGAAAGAAAACAAAATATTTTTGGATTTTAATTAAAGGTTAGTAAACATAAACAAATTAAGCAATGAAACAACTAACAAACACACACAAACCCCAAAGATCCCTGCAAGGCACAATTCTATAGAAGAGGGAACCAATGCGTGATCTTGTTTGTGGTATGAAATGCAAAAGAGAAGCAAAGAAACTTAGGGGGAAAAATTAGGGTATTACACTTAGCTAAAAGGAAAGACTGAGTGACTCCCCGCACACCACAAAGTAAGACAAAATGGTAACAAATGAATCCAAAGTATCAATTGAATTGGCACACAAGCCAAACATACAACTAGGAGTGAAGACTTCTTAATCAACAACAAGTTGTAAGCAAAAATGCTAAACCCTAAGCATGCTTCACACAAGTGCGCAAGTGTTCAATTATCAACATGTTCTCAAACTTGACACAAAAGAGAGATTCAAAGCATCAAACAAGTTTCTCAGCTTCAAGGTAACCACCTAAACATCTTTTTCAAATCTTTACAACCTCTAAGAACCAAATACGATGCGCAAACGGAGCCTACTCCGAGGTAGGACTTCAGACGTACTCAGTATGCTCCTAACATGGATAAAACCCTAGAATGAGGCATAAAAGATAAAATTGAGTTTCCAGGGGTACCTAACGGAGAAGGTCCGTTGCCTGTTCAACGCGCACCAAAAGCTCTGGAACACTTGTAGAAGCTTCAAATGATCAATCGAATCAACAATCAAGATCAACAAACTCAAATAAACAAGGCTCAAAGAGAAGGAAGAAGATTCCAAGGTGGAAGAGAATCAAGCCATCAAGTACATCAAGAATTGGTCAAGACGATATCAGGGACTAAGCACGATTTACATCAAGAGATCTCATCAATCCAAACAAGGTTATGAAAATAAATCTAAGAGAAACATGAAGATCAACACAAGATAAGAATTAATCACACATTCTAAAATAACAAAGTAGTCATAAATCTAAACCAAGAAATTAATCATAAAACTCATCATGAAAAATTAATCATCAGTTAACAAATTAACAATCTAAACAAATTTCTATTCAAAAATCAACAAAATTAATTAAAATCTAAAAAATCCACAAAGAATTTAATCAAAAATTAAATCTAAATCAAAGTCTAATATGAAAATATAAATCAACATTAAGGTTTAATTCCAAAATTTAGCAAAAGTCAGAATTAATCTCTAAATAAAAAATGAGATCTAGGTCTAAAATTTAATAGGAATAAAATTAATCTAAATTAATATTTAATCCAAAATCTAATTAAATTATTAAGCTTAAACTACAATCAATGGGTGCAATGTTGATTATGGTGCAGTGAAAGGAAAACAACCTTGGTGTACAGTACGGGAATTGTAGCTTGATGATATTTTCTTTTGTAAATTTTTTTTGATGGACTTGTTCTTGAATAATAGGCCTTCTTTTATTTCTTTGTAACTTCACACTTTTTTGCTTGAAATGAGAAATATGGTAATGGACTTTGGCATATTTTTGGAATTGGGTTGTAAAAATATAATGGTATTTTGAATAGAATTTGGACATGGATGAAGTTAAAAAAATGGACAAGAATTTGGTTTTAAAATAATTAAAAGTGGATATGGACTTAATTGAATTGGACTATAAAAAGAAATTGGAAAATAATTAAAAGTGGATATGGATTGGAAAAGTGAAAAGATAAATGTCTTATAGTAATGGATATTGAAAAAAGTGGAAAATGAATATAAAGAAAAATGGAAATGGATAATGGATCTTTGGTAGGAATTGAATATGGATTATGACTTATGAAATGGATAACGATAATGGATATGAAATCTCGATTCAAAGGATGAATAACCAAATGAATCCAAAATTTATTCTAGACTTTCCACAAGCATTTGATTAAATGAACACAACAACCATCAACTTTACCTTTTAATTCCAACACCTTGAATAATCACCACTGAAATCCACTAATGCATCAAACTGAATAACAACTAATTTTGAATTGAAAACAGATTTCTAAATCTCTGATAGCAAATGAAACAAGTTCTGAATAACTTTGAATCCGTCTGAAAGAATCTCTGGGAAAATAAATCCACAGAAGAGCACAATTAAACTTATGACCGTGATGATCCAGGCTTTTGAATCAAACCTCACATGAACCACTGCTTGACAACCTGATGAGTTCCAAACACAACAATTTGACCTTGGACGCACACTGGCTGAGAGAGTCTATTGATACTGATAACTTGTGATTGAAGTAGTATCCTGATGGTTTGACCCAGATTAGGTCAAACTTCCGTCTGATCTTAACCGTGACTGAATAACCACACCTGACTTGAAGCTATACCATCACCCTGATAACCTCGATCCCTATCCATGATGAGAAACAAACCATAATCTTGAGTCAGTTGAATATAAGCTTGTCAACCAACTTGGACCAAAGATAGCGATGAAACCCTAGGCTCTTGACGCATGACAACTCTTGAAGAAAATAAACTTGATACTTGATGATTTTTGATGTGAAATTACAACAATAAGAATTCAACCCTCTGCCAAACTTGAATGAAAGTATCTCAAGGAAAATAGGAAGCCCTAACTCAGAGGAACTTCTGATCCCATGTCTTAGAAAACTAATGTGAGGTATGATTATGAGTTATGACCTAATGATGGTGCAAATGAAAGCGAAGCGAAAGTCAGTTAAAGTTAGGAAAAGATAGGCCAAATTTTGGGGTGTTACAGCTATGTTATGTTTTGTTATAAGGTTTATGATATGTTTCATAAAACTATTATAATATGCTCTATGTTTTATTAATTATGTGTTGTGCACGTGTTTCATATGTTTTATGTTTTACATGTGTTAAACATAATTTTACTAAGTTCATACAACTTATGATGTTTCAATTTTTAAGTCTTTTCCCATCCTTTTTGGTAATGACAAAGGGGGAGAAGTATTATTGTTTCTATGTTTCTCTAATAATAAATTACAGCAAGTCAAATGTATTGAAACTCTCAAGCATGGATCAAAGGGGAGCATTGATCAAGGGGGAGTATTATCTTGTGTTAGAGAAAACAAGGTTGAATCAAACTTTCAAGAAAAGGTTGTCATCATCGAAAAGGGGGAGAAAGTAAAGTCAATCTACTCAATATGTTTCGATGAAGACAACAACATTCAACAATCAAGTAAAGCTCTCAAAAAGGAAATGGCTAAAGACTAGTAGCACAATTCAAGTTTCAAAGTGAATCAAAAGTCTTGAAGATTTAGGTGATTGATAATGAATGATAAGGTATATGGAACTTAACTTGTCTTTGTGTATACAAGTGTTCAAATTATCATTCATACTTGCCATGATTCATTAAAGTATTGTTCCAAGAAAATCTTTGCATTTCATCTCATATTCTAAAGTATTTTTCACTTCTGGTCTCTGGTTAATCGATTAACCAGTTTGATGTACAAAGTTGTTAATAGATTAACCCTTGTATTTTTTGAATTTTTTGACACGTTGCTGAAGGGTTAATCGATTAACCAATATGCAGTGCAAATATGTTAATCGATTAACACTGAAGAAGTGTCTAAAAATATTGCATTTTTTCAGTCAAATGATTTTCAAATGTGGATCTTGAAGTATGTCAACCTTTTATTTATTGCATTCATCTGTAGAGGTGCATTATGTCTATATAAACACCATCATTTTCAGAATTTAAACTCACATCCTTTTCACGAATTCTTAAAGCATTCAAATTCTCTCCATCTTTCAAACTTTTCACAAGTATTCTAAAAACCAGAATTTTATCTTGGAAGAAACTCTTGCATAAACTTTCACTTTGCATCTACATAGTTTCATCCATATAATATTGAACACTTGTATATCATTGATAATTTGTTTGTTCAAAGGGGAAGATCAATCAATAGATTGATAAGTGTATTCTATATATCACACTCTTGTATAAAAATTCAGAATTATTGTTGTATCCTTGCTGTCCAGGATTGTTGGAAGCAAGAGGTTCACTCAAAGAGAGGATTGCTCTCTTAGTGAACTTTTGTAAAAATCCAAGAGGATTTTTCTTGGTTTGTTAGTGATAGAAAGATTAGGATAAGTCTTGTATAGGTCCTAACAATATTAAAAATCTCTTTCATGTTGAAAATGGACTGGAGTACTCTCAGACTGTGAGGGGAACCAAGATATATCCTAGTGTCGTTTACTTTCCGCACTTTATCGCTTTCATAACTTAGTAATTAATCAGGAAATAAATCACAACATAAGTTAAAAACTAGAAAAATCTCAAAGTACCTAATTCACCCCCCTCTTAGGTGGATTTTATAATTACACTAACGAATCTATCGTACGAGAACCTCTTGAAGACTCAAAGGTTAAACGTGTTACACGCTGGATTTAGAATCTGCTGTGCATCCATCTTCAACATCTCTTGTACTATGGGGCAAAGACAAAGACACTTGATCAAGTTACTTCCTCAACGACTAGTTTTCTGCAAAGGCTATAAATATAGCTGAAGGTTCTTACTGAAAACAAGAACAAGGATTCTCCAAACGAAGGAGTAGTAAGATCAAGCAATTATCAACTCTATTGTAATATGCCGATTTTATGTTTGTAGGTTGTATTTGTAAAAGCCTTAAGATTTCTTAAACATTGTATATCTTAGAAATCGTAAGTGCTTTAGGCCTTTGTTATGGTGATTTCCGGTACCTCTGATACTTGTATCATGTATACCTTGTTCTTTATCCTGTGTGGCCTGTTCAGCAGTTTAGATCAAAGCCTCTTGCTATGTGCTTAAGCAAAAGTCTTGTCTCATTGGGATTTAAACAACAAGTCTTAAGCCAAGATTCTTGAGCTACGTAAGTCTCCTGCTATGTGCTTGAGCTGTAAGAGTCTTAATTAGAAAGGCTGATTGAGCAGAAGCCTTGATCCCAAATGCTTAAGCCATATAAGTCTCATTGCTTAAGTGCTTGAGTTGTGAAAGTCTTATTCAGCTAGGCTGATTAACAAAGGGAAAGTCTCTGTCTGAGGGGCGTGAGCAGGAAATCTCAAGTGCTGCTTGAGCAAGAAAGTCTCTGTCTGGATGGCCAGAAGAGGAGGTGGCTCGGTCAGAGGATGTGAGCAAGGAAGTCTCAGTCTGGATGGCCAGAAGAACAGGTGGCTCGGTCAGAGAACGTGAGCAGAAGTCTTAGACATGTGCTTGTCGCACCCTAATTTTTAACCCTAAGATTCTAACTTATTTGCATCATCTTAGCATGACATCAATTATCTCATGTGTGTGTGTTTATGTATCACTAACCCCTTTGAGATCACAAGAGTTTGTGCTTTGGTTTACTTTAACTACAAGCTAGGGTTTTGGCACTAAGGAGCTCAGGAAGTTAGCCAATCAAGGAGTAATGTGATCTTCAACATCTCAATATTATCAAGAGTCTCCTCACATCAATAATCAAATGCAAGATTCCATCAATACCACTTCATCAAGCCCCAAGTCATCTGATGCACCAAATTAGGGTTTTGACCTAATTCAACCCTGAGTTGACTTTTTGAGCAAGGCATGGTCCTACACCTCAAGATATGTTTCAAAGACCTCAAGTACATCATCTTATCCCATTTATATGGTTAGATTGATTTAAAAAGCCCAATCCATTAACAATTGAAGAATTCAAATTCAACTGGAAAAAGTTAACTATTCACCAAAGTCAAAGTTTGACTTTTGAGATTTTTGATCAAATATGGACCCCACGAGTCAAGGATCATGAAAATAGGTGAATTTGATCATGAATAATCAATAAAATCAAAGGAAACATTCAAAGATTCAAAGATGTGGAAATTGTGTGATCAAATGCCCTACTTAGACCATAACTTTTTCCTCAAGCAACCAATGGAAGCACTTGAGGACTCATTTTAAAGATGGTATTACATACTTTAAATTGGTGAAAGAATGGACCCAAAAGAATTTACCAATTGGAAGTTAAGATTGTTCAAAGTTGAGGTTTTCAAAGATGTGAAAATGTCAAAAACTTAGAAATTTTTCTAAGTATGAATCAGTGAAAAGTCCAATTTTGTTGGTCAATTATCTCAATGATCCAAAGTGATTCTTTCCAAGTGATCAACATCAAAGTTGTAGTATTTGATGCCATCGTTCCAATGGTACCAAGAGCACAAGTTCATCTTGCTTGAGAATGAAGTTACAAGGTTCCAAAGTGACCATGGTAAGGCAGTTTGACCTGGACAGAATTACACAAATAATTTTTTACGCAAGTTGGATGATGATTTTGGCCAAGTTGCAAGCATTTTCTGAGCATGTGATCTACTAGGCACTTGTTCCTCCCCATGATATTTGAACATTGGTACCAAACTTGCGGGAAAAAGATCTCAATTCAAGGTAGAAAGGATCACTTCATTCGACTATGTTGAATTACATGATGTGCATTGCTTAAAGTCAACTTTTGTGCCAAACCTTTTCCTCAAATTGTGCAAGCTGATCTGAACACCCAAGATAGCTTATCCAACCAAGAGGGATTGCTCAAAATGTAACCTTAGAGGCTTCACAAAAGCATGACTACCATTGTACTTGAAACCAACTTTATGAAAAAGCACTTTTATCCATTGGTTCATGATCCAATTTCCTCCAAACCTTGGCAACTTGCATCAGATCCTCCCCCTATAAATACCACATCAAACCAGAAACAAAACACACAACATTAAGCCAAGAAGCCTATCATAATCAGCAAGCAAACACACATTGCACTTGTTCTTCACTTTTGCACCAAAATCACAAAACCTTCCAAAATTCCACACAGTCACCAAACACTCAAACCAATCACTCCAACACACCATAAATCATCCATATAAAATTTCCAAACTCATCACAACACCAGAAATCATCTCAATCAAAAAGTTAACCCTCCATTGGTCATATTGTTGACCAAGGAGTAAAAACTCCACAACTTCCTGTTCTGGCCATCTCCCTTCATTCTAACCTTTCAAACACCTCACACAAACTTCATACAAGCTGTCCAGATCATCACATACCATATGTAACACCTCTAACCCAGAAATAAAAATCTCATTTTTCACACTTGCAAGAGGATTTAAGCTGAGGAATTGGAGGAGTTTTGAAGCAAGTTATCCATTCAAACACACTTCTAGGGACCTAGTGGAGCTAAAGGGATCATTACCTTGCATCTGAAACAACATTTGAAGGTGCATTAGACACACTCCAATAAGTAAGTTTTCCATTTCTGGTTTTCACTCATAGAAGCATCATTTTACGTCATTCTTGATACCATTCTATTTGCCATGATGTGAGGAATGATAACCCTAAGTTAGTTGCCATTAATTAATCATGTATGGAATTTAATTTTTGTTTGAAGTTTCTAGGGTTTTTTGGTTTTGTTAGAAATTCTTGAGTTTGAATGTAAATAAATGAAAACCAATGCCATGGTTGGATTCCTTGTGAAAATCTGAGTGAAATGCTATATTCATTTTCTTAATTTGGTTCCTAAATGAGAAAACCAGAAATTCAAAAATTTGAATGTGCTATAGGTTGAAGACGATGATTCACGCGTGTTTTCTCTTTCAGATAATTATTTTATATATTATTTTGTTGTTTGTATTTGTTAACAAGGCGAACAAGCCTGCCCCAATGGTAGGCTCGTTTTGTGAAACACCAAGGCCTTGGGTTCGAACCCAACTTGCCCCATTTCCCTTCTTTTTACCCCTAATTTCATTTCTTTTTTTTTTTTCAATTATTTCTTTTAATTAAGTTTAATCATTTTTATTTAATTTTAAACCTTCCCATTTTATTTTAATACATCAAAAATACCAATTTTTTTTTTATCCCACTCATTTATTTTATTTTTCACTAATATTAAATGTTAATTATATTTTATTATTTATGTTATTTATTTTAAAATCAACTTTAAAAATCACAAAAAATATTTTATTTTATTTTTTCTTATTTTATTTCTCCCATTTTTAAATACCTAAAAATATTGTCTTCCATTTTTGTTTGTTAAATCCCATGTTCATATGCTTTTTTCTTTCATTTTTATTAATTGTTAAAAATATTTTCAAGTTGTTAAATATGAATGTTCATACTTTTGTTTAGGGTTTGGTTTAGTTAATCCTTGGTGGTTCTTGATTGTTAACCCTTGTTCATGTGTTGGTATTGATCATGACAACATGCTTGTTCTCAATGTCATCTTTGTCTTGCTTTGAATGCTTTAGATGATTGATTATTGTTCATGTTTTGTTTCAAGTTATCCATGTCTTTAGAACTTGTTTCTTGACCTAAAAATGTGATGAAACCATGCCCTAATCTTTATCCTTGTGTTGATGCTTGTCTTGGTGCATACATGTTATGAATTGTTGTACCATGTGTGTCTTAGATGGTTCATAATGATCTTTCTTTGATTTAAGTCATGACTTGGTCCTTAACTTGTCTTGTTGAAGCATGCCTTGTAAATAATGTGCTTATGTTTTCTTATTCACATGAATGTTGCATACCATGACCAAGTGTTTTGTTTGTACATACTTGTTGATCAATGTTTATCCATGTTTGTTAATGTACTTCAGGTTTAACTTCTTGATTGGATGATTGTATATAATCGTACCATGTTGCCTAAATCCAAAGGAGGGACTCATTGTTGACTTAATGTCATTTGCATATGCATCTTTACATTCTTGTACATATTTTGTATGACTTGTTATCCCTTAGGAAGTTCCCCTTAGGATTATTTTCAACTTAGACAATTCAATTAGGGTTTCCCCTCTCTCAAACTTAAAACCACTTTCAATAAAAACTTTGACTTTAGGTCATTGATCTTTTCAACTCTTTTCTTAAAAAATGCTTCAAGACATCTTAAGCATATTCAAACTTCTTTCACAAAGATTAAAAGATACAAATTTCAATTCAAACCTTTTGCCGCTATGGCTTTTCAATTTAAAACCTTTTCAAATATATTAGACATTAATCATCCCTAGTTGAGATATAATTCTCTTACCCCATGACATTGTTGAGAAAGATGATTGATTTTTTTCCACTTGAGAGAGGTATGTGGCATACTTGTTGATTATATATCCAAGTTGGAGCCCTTCTCTCAATGTGAAGCAAAGATTCCTCTTCCATATGTTTGTGGCGGTCAAGTTGAGTATTCTCCTTAAAGATGACAATTTGTCTTTTCTTCATTAAAATCCACCATAACAAACCCCCTTTTCAATTTATACCCCTAACTACGAGGTTTTGATCCTTTGTTGGTACATAGGCACAAGACTTTGTGTCTTGCCAAACACAAAAACAATAAAAAAAACATTTCTCTTCTCATCTTACCAATTAATCCCAATTAGCAAACAACTTAACAATAACACAAATACAACAAGAGGTTCCTATAGGATACTATAGATACTTAGGGTGCTAATACTTTCCCTTAGTATAACTAACCCCCGAACCTTAGATCTCTTATTTGCTTTGTCTTTGCATTGCATATTTATGGGTTATTCTTTCTTTTCCCCTTCCCTTGGATAAATTAAAGATCGGTGGTGATATCTTAAGTTTTGTGAACCTAGCTAACCCAATAGCTATGGTCTCTGATTCTCACCATGATAGTGCTCTAAGCAAGAAAGTCTCATACAGTTGGTTTGAGCAAGTGTAAAAGACTTATGCAGAAGCATAAACGATTGTAATCATGAAGTGGTTATAATAAAAATCTCTTGTGATGCAAGGGGACTCGAGTACTCTCAGTTAGGGGAGGAACCAAGATAAATCTTTTGTGTCTTCTGCTGTTATTTGTTTACTTTTGTTATATCCACTGCCAATGAATTAAAACAGAATCTGAACACCAGTTCTGATTCTGAAACTCTGATCAGAAGTTAAATTAAAGAAAAGGTGAAACACAATTCAAACCCCCTCCTCTTCTTGTGTACTTTTCACACCTTCAATTGGTATCAGAGTATGGTCTGTGCTTAACACTTAACAGTGGCGCAGATAATGATCCAATAAGAAAAGTATAATTCTTCTTCAAGAAGGAATCAAGTGCCACATGAAAAATATCATATGACTTTTCCTACCATATTCAAAGGGTGATTCCACTGAATTTAAATGATGGAAAACCTAAACATATTTTTAACTCATTGGTCTTGAAGGGTTACTGAAGGTCTATAGAATATTCTTGAAATAAGTATTACTATAGAAGTTGATGGTGTAAAGATGATCATCTTGAAAATCTCTTTCACCAGCTCAGAAGATGCGTATTGAATATCTTCAGAGGTAGTTGCATTCTGGTAGATGATTTATCTCACTTCTGAGTATATCAACATCATTGATGTGTCTGATGCTTGGATAATCTTTGAATTCTTATGCTTGGATTTGTGGGGATCACTTTTTGAAGCTTGAACAGTTACACTTCATCTAATCTTTTCAAGCAAATTCTGAGAAGATTGCTCTGAGACTTAAATCTAAGATCACAATTATTCAAGATGTTTACATATTGAAATTGTTGTGTTCTGAAGCATTGTCTTGCAGTCTTCAAAGGAAAGAAATGAAGTTAGATGATGAAAAACTATTCAACAGATCACCTCCTCAATTTAGCTCAAGTACTTTGGAATGACTAATGATAAGAAACTTAGGTTTCTTGTCAGAAGAACTTCCATACCGGCTTAATGGATTGTGATATCTGTTGATAGAAGAGTAACTTCAGAAGCTTCTGAAATACTTGTATTTCAACTGATTTCCTAGATCTGAAAGCAAGAAGAAACACTACCAGAACCTAATATCAGATGCTTTTCAATGTCTAAACTTTTAAAGCTGATATTAGTGCAAGATACAGATGAAAAGAAGCATATGTGTTCTGAAATAAAACTTAAGTATTGAAGAGCAAGACATGTTGTCAAATCTATCTTGTTTCAAAATATTTGATAATATGGAGTCTGTTCCTTAAAGTGATATCTTAGGAAACTCTATTGCTTCTTGATTGAGGATCGTCGTGGAAGCTGTATTAAAATACATTTCTATGAGAAGTCTTCAAATCTCTCTTTGAGTTCTGTCAGCTGTACTAAGATAGTACTTTGATTTTCTTTATGTCAATTTATGATAGTTAACACCACTTGGTTCTTAGTTTGTCATTAATTTCAAAGTCAAAAGATTTAATCATGGACAATGAGATTAGTGACTCTGCTTAGAAAAAGATTATGTTCGTATCATATCTCATTCTAGACTTATACTATGCAGTGGTTTATGATTTTATTATCCGGAAGAGACATAAGGTAAAGAAGAGTCTGGTTGTACTTACATGTATGGTCTTATAGAAATATAAATATCATAATGTATCTGCTACAGATATCAAGGAAAGTAGCACAAGCATCTTCCATAAGGTTGTTTACAACATTTATTGGATGAAGAGCTAATAGCCCAGATTCAAGTACTGGTGGTACTTAATTTGGTAAGAGTAGTGGAATCAATGGTTAGACAACCATTGAATCAGAATCCACTCAAAGTTGTGTTCAGACTTTATTGGTCAAGTCTGAATACTCAATTGAGTCTGGCCAACAAAAAAAAGGGTATGCATGTTCTTCTCTGGTTTATTTTTTGATTCAATGAAACATTTGCATAGATGTAAATACAAAGTTCCTGTTAGACTTCTAGAGAAGTTCTTTTGAAAAGAAGAACTTCGGAAATCTTTAAGAGGAAACTCTGTTGTGTTTGTCTATACTAAATGTCTTATTAAGCCAGATGATGATCTTATTTATGGAGACACTTTCTTCACCTTCTGTGTCGTTACTGTTGTGTGTTAGCTGTCTAGAATTCAATTCAATATTCATCTATCACTCAGGATTCATGTTTCAAGATGAAGTGCTAGTTCTGAATAGAATCTTAGCATATTGTAACTGACAGATGATATCTTTATCTTAGTCTAGATCTACTAGACTCTGATAGATGATAGCTTCTGAAAGTTGTCAGTTTCTGAGATTCAGAAGAAGATTCTTTATGTCTGACATAACAGTTTAAGTAAAAAGTTTTCCAAAAACTTTTATAATGCTTAAATTTTCATAAATGTGAAATTCATCTGGTGGAATTGAAACATTTGCTAGATAAGAACCTATGGGTAATGATGTTTTTTCTTTTGGTACTCACTGTTACTATTCCTTGTCTTGTGTAACATTATTGTGTCCTTTTCTGACAAGATTCTTATTCTTGTAGGATTCTTGTTCAGTTCTTCTTCTTCTTCTTCTTCTTCTTCTTCTCCTTCTTCCTAATTGTGTGCTGATCAAACCAAACCTGAGATGAGTTCCTCAGTTCATTCTTCTTTGAATCAGCTGGTTGTCATCAATGAAACATTTATGGATTTTGATGATTTGCTTTAGATTGGTTTCAACTTTTGGAAGTCTATGTCTAAACAAGGTTGGAATGACTACTTTGATATGCTTTGTGGTTTCACTTATCCAAGTCTTGTTAAAGAGTTTTGGATTAATGTCTCCATTGTTGAGTTGAATTCTGAGTATGTTATGCTGTCTAGAGTAACTGGTGTTTCTATCACAGTAACCTCTAAAGCGATTGCAAATGTGATCAATTATGAGGTGATTGGAGAAATCCCAAGAACTCTTGTTTGGTAACACTATCTTCCTACTTGGTGTATCTTTGTAGATCCATCTAATACATCAGAGGTCTCAAATCTTCTTTCTGATGCTGTTGTTTGGAATCAGATTCTGAATTCAAACTTACTTCCTAAGGATAAAGATTTAGACCTTGTGGACCCTATTGAAAAAGATATGCTTCTACTTCTTAATTCAGATTCGAAGATTGATCTTCCTCAAGTTATGTTTGACCATCTAAAAAAGGTCTATTTCTTCTTTTCAAAAGGGAAAGACCTTCTCTATTTCTTATGGACGAGTTATTTCTGAGATACTTGTTTAGCAGGGGGTTAACATAAGTTATGAGGCTAGTTCTTCTATGATTTGGAGAGACAAGTTTGAAGCAATCTACGAAAGATTCTAATGTTAGATTTCTGCATAGTTATGCTTTATATTTTGTTGAAATCTCTGTATTAAGCTTCTTATTAATAAATTCGGAGTTTGTTCATGCTTGTGTTCAATTTTAAACTGTTGAATATTTATTCTATGTTGTTCATGAGAATATAAAATAAATAGGCAAAAGTACTCAATGTTTGCAACTTATCTCATTAATGGAAAGGAAGCTATTACAAGACAATTAGATGATTCTGGTCTGTTGGATTGACCCTAAGGATCTACCTAAGATCATCTGACATGTCTAGACTATCTAAGTAATCTTGTCATTCTTCCTTAGCAAACTTTATAGTCTCCTTTCTCAGTTGGTGTCTGCGTCTGGACCCAGAAGATCTTTTTTTGGTTGTCTTCACTAAAGATGTTGTTGAGGAGAACACTTCTGAAGCTGTTTACTTACTTACAGATCCTTTAGCTGCTGATTTGCCTTGGTTTACTTAAGTTGCTGCATTCAGTAATGTTGCCTTCCTGAAATCTCTCTTTGGAACCCAGATTTGCTTTTGCTTGTACATCTTGGTGTTTTAAGGATTATGTGATGATGGAAGAAAGCTTACTTTAGTCCTTTTTATAGACATGATATTTACATGGTCTTGAGTTTAAAATTATTTAAGTATTGGTTAAATCTTATCAGTACTCTAATAAAAACTCTTGGAAATGTTATCCAGCAGTCTAACCTATTTAATATTCTCTGAACAACTATGAGTTAATGTTTGATTAGTTTTACTGATGTTTCTGTTGTCAGTTTCACTTTGCCAATGCTCCTTTAGTATTTCTTAAGGAAAGTTACTGGAATGTACTTGCATGCAGAAGAAATCTTGGTCACAATGGCTATTTCATTTATATTAAGCAAAAGGATTACAAAAAACATTTTAAATAAAAGGGGACAATATGTTTCTAGTAAAGATCCCTAGCTAGCTAGAGCATCTCGTGCCAAACGGTATCCACTGTTTCCATAATCCACTTCTTCGTCTTCAGAGTCAATTTATTCTTCCTCATCTAGGACCGGGAGCGATCGGTAAAACCGCTTGTTGACCTTTTTTCTCTTTGACCTTTTCATACTTCTTCTCTTTGGCCTCAAAGTAGGTACTGAAGAACCTTCTTCTGAAGCTTGTTTAAGAGTTGTTGATGTTGCCTTGTCAGAAACAAGTGTCGCTAAAGGCAACGACTCTGACGTAGATAATTTAGATGCAACTCGCCTCTGAGGAGATTTGACTTCTAAACTTGAAGAGATCTCTGAAACATCTGTTATGATAGATGTGTTATGACTCTCAGTTGATGAATTCATATCTCTAGGAAGATGTTGATGAAAATGATCTAGAAGTTGGGTTCTTTTATAATGGCTTCTGTGTATACCAAAAGTATGAAATTAATCATTCTTAATTCTTGAATTAACAAACGACCACTAGGACTTTAAAGCGTGCACTTAACATTTCTTAATAATCCTTATTACTTAGTTGCTTTCTAATTCTTGGAAACTGCTATAGTAATGATGATTTGAATTGCATTAATTAGTGGAAATTATTTTCTTTTTCTTATTTTCTTATTTTTAGTTCTTTTATTTCTCTTTTTGATGTGACAGAAGAGGGAGAAATAATAGTAAGTATTTAAGTGGAAACTGAACCCATTGAGTACCCATTCAGTTGTACATATTGGTCATTTATTTTCTTGTTATTTACTTTCTGTTTTGGTTGCCTAGACCAGGGCATATTTTAACTTCCTTGTACATAGAACTAAGTAAGAGCTTACAAACCTCAGACTTAGTCTATCAGACTAATAAGGAACTTACAAACCTCGTATTATGGTGTTGCCAAAGGAAGTTAAAAAGGCAACATATTTTAACTTTCTTATACATAATGCTGAGTAAGAGCTTACAAACCTCAAACTTAGCTTATCAGACTCAGAAGGATCTTACAAACCTTGCATTCTGATGTTTCAAAAGAAAGTTAAGATATTGTTATTTTGGTTTTCTTAAATATGGAACTGAGGGGGAGCTTAAAAACCTCAACCTTGGAACTGTTTGACTCAGGGGGAGCTTACAAACCTCAGACCCCGATGTTACTAAGAAGACTCATTTATTTTTTCCTTAAAAAGTAGTTCTTAGTGTTAGAGTCAATAGAACTCAGCTTTGGACTATCAGACTCAGGGATAGCTTACAAACCTCATACCCTGATGTTGCAGAGAAAATTAAATGCCCAACATTGTCCTTTAAATACTTGTGTTTGTCATCATCAAAAAGGGGGAAATTGTTAGAACAAAATTTGTTCATGAAAAATTTTCTTTTAGTTTTAATGATAACAAAAGTATTGAAAGAGCAATGGTTTATTTAATGTGTGTTTTATTTATGCAGGTTCTTATTCTTATACATAAATAATCAGAATCTGTTTTACTTAGACACACTTGGGAGTTGCTTTATTGCTAGCTTCTGGTGGCAGAATCTGAAGAACGTTTGTTGGTGTGGCTTGGCGCAGACTCTGGAGCTGAAGGTCCAGTATTTAGAGGAGTCACTACACTTGGCAATTGTATATCAGAAGCTGGTACCACTTAGAGTTGGTGATAAAGCTGAAAGTTGTCCGTACTGCAGAAAGCAAACTGTATTGTCTTATCAGTTTGTTAGTTAGATTGCAAGGCTCAAGAAAAGCTGACATGCTTTATGGATGACTACTTCTAACAGCTCTATCGTTCGAGAACCTCTTGAAGACTCAAAGGTTAAACATGTTACACACTACATTCAGAATCTGTTGTGCATCCATCTTCAACGTCTGTTGTACTCGGGGTGATAACGCGAAAATGTATCATTTATTTCAACTCGATTCACATGCAATTTAGTGTCGTTTTACTTGTTTTTTGTAGTATTATGTTGTATTATGTTTGTGTTTAAGGTATTTGTTGAATAATAGCGTTCGTGCAAGAAAACTGGGAAAATAGCAAAGAAATGAAGAAAAAGTGCAGAATTTGTCATTTTCTAGTACATGGCGTTCACCATGGTCCTAATGGCGTTCGCCATGTACCCAATCCACGTAATCAGTAAATTAAAGTTAATGGCGTTCACCATTAGCCTAATGGAGGTCACCATTCAGTTCAGAAACGTGAAAGTAACCACCCACTTCAACACTACTTTGGAGGTTTCTCCCACTTTCTCCATGACTCATTCATGATCTTTGGAAGTTAGTAAACTAAATTCCTCCTATAAATAGACATTGGATTCACAATTTCAAGGCATCCAAGTTTTAAACGCGGAAGCTCTGTCAAATTAGTTTTAGGCATATATCACCATTGTAAAATGGGTAGTTTTCTCACATCAAGAAACTACTCCACCATTAGTGTTTAGGCCTGTAATCTGTGTAACTTGCTTGGATCAACAATATTGCCTTCAATTTAATTTCAGTTTTAATTTCAGGTTCATTTACCTTTACCGCATTTATTTTCTTGCCTTTAATTTCCGCCATTTACTTTTACGCTTTATTCTTCTGCCATTGTTATTGTTTCAAGCTTCTACCCTTTTCTTCAAGCACTGCTTTAAATTATTTTAAACAGCTTACTATGACTTTAGTTAATTCAAAAACCTAAAATTGTTTATTTATTTTCGCAGTCATGTCCGGCTAAATTGTTTTGAGTCCGATATGTGAGGACCGTCGTTCCGACGGGACTCGATAATGAAATTAGGTGTAAAACTTTGTTAAATTCTATTTTGGCTTTAGTTTCCAAGTTCAAGTCTTAATGTTTTGTCACAAGAGTGAAAAGAAAATTAAGGTTCGAGCCGATAACGCGAGAGTGTGAGGATTGAACCGAATAGTGG
The DNA here is from genome assembly GCA_022829125.1 of Lathyrus tuberosus. Taxonomy (NCBI): domain Eukaryota; kingdom Viridiplantae; phylum Streptophyta; class Magnoliopsida; order Fabales; family Fabaceae; genus Lathyrus; species Lathyrus tuberosus. The sequence goes on from JALAZF010000422.1 coordinate 1,916,070, forward strand.
AAACTGGACATTGATCCTAAAAACAGAGAGAACGCTTTAAGTATCGATTAGGATCTAATTAGTTTTCAAAATACGCTTCTTAATTAAAATGGGCGAGCGAGAGCAAAATCTCATGGTTAGGGAGTGTGCCTTTAGTCAATAGCGCGAGAGTGTGAGACAGAGTCTTTAAACTGATATTTTCTACGGAACCTAGTTTAACTATAATTTGCCTATAATTTACAGAGTCCCTGAGGAACACGGAATCCATATTCTGGCCTCTGTTTCTTGATATATTTCTGAATCCTTAATTTAGTTTTAATTATTGTTTTAGTTTCCCGAAATCCATATTTCATTAGCCTTAGCTTTACATCGCAGTAATAGATAACAGTAGGTTGGCATTGGTCTTTGTGGGTTCAATAATCTTTTATATTAATTCGATATTTCCGTGCACTTGCGGATGCATCAAGTTTTTGGCGCCGTTGCCTGAGACCAACAGTCAATATTGTGATTCCGTTGTTGCACTGTATAGACTAAGGCACTCTTATCTCAATTACTACGTATTACCCATATTTCCTCTACAATTACCACTCCCAATATTTTGAGGAGTCGCAAGAATCCCATAAATCTGACCTCAAAATATTAATGGAGGATTTCAATGTGACGATAACTCACTCTCACCCAAACTTCGTCTATGATTACCACTCCTAGTATTTTGAGGAACCGCAAGATTTCCATAAATCCAAACTCGAAATACTAATGGAGGAATTCAATGCGACGCTTACTCACTCTAGGATAGAATCAATGATGAAGCGCTTTGTCGAGACACAAACTCTCCAAAAGGAAGAGTTTAGAAAACATCATCTCCAAATTAATGAAAATCTTAGGCAGATGAACATTAAGGTCGAGTCCCTCACGACTCACAACAATGGATTGGAGACTCAAATCTTCCTGCTTGCACAAACACCTTTAGGACCCTACCCTGAGAGACATGTGGATGTTGTAACAACCAGTAGTGAAAAACAAATAAAAAATCCTAAGGAGAGTGAGATTGAGGAGAGTTCTAGTGAGAAAACATGGGAGATTGAGAAAAATCCATCGACACCATCCGAAAGGGAGGTTGTCGAAGAGGTAGAGAAGGAAGCACTTATTGTTGTTCCTCCTCCCTATACCCCACCAATTCCTTTCCCGCAAAGGCTTGTGAAAGCTAAGGTAGACTCCCAATCCAAAATGTATGTGGAGGAATTGGAAAATACCCACACCAACGCACCCTTGCCTGAGGTCATGCATAAAAATAGAAAATTGGTGGACCATTAAATAACTAAGCCCAAACTTGAAAAGCTTATACTTAGGATAGATCCAAAACCACCACCACAAGTTGAAAAGAATAAACCACCCCCACAGAAGGAAGAAAAGAAAAGGTGAGGGATATGAGAGATGGCTTGATAAGTGGCCTTGGAAACCGAAGTTTATTAAAAGTTCGTTCGAAGAGTCATCCTCGAAAGAACCACCATGAGTGCTTGCACTTTTTAGCCGTCGAGGTATCGACGTTAAACAAAGCGCTACGTCGGAGTCAACCCACTGGGTTTTTATTTTAAGTTTCTATGTTTGTATGTTTGAATTTTCAGAAAATAAAGAGATTGATCGTTTGTCACGTCTCGGTCACATCTAGGCGAAAAATCTCTAGATGACGATCCTGGAGATGAGCTGGTGCCCACGGACATTCCTGCGAATTTCGATGCTGGTGGTGACACCGATGATGAGTATGATAGGAGAGAAAAGGTCAAAGCGGGACAAAAATTAGCTGCTTTGGATGCCAACATCCTCTCCTGGACTCAACAGACGAACTGATTGCGGTTAAAGCTAGAAGTAGCACAGGAAGAGAGGACCAAACTGACAGCCCCTAACTTGGACTCTATATAGAGTGAGCTGGATGAAGCTGCCAACACTAGCTTGGAACGTTTCAAGGTTGTTAAGAAGTTAGAGGCCGAAGTAACCAAGTTGAAAGCCTTGGACCAACAGATCGACCGAAAACTCGATCGTACCAAAGCTCGTTTTTAAGGGAATTACAGGAAAAGGTGAACTCCCTAGTTTGATGTTTTGTTTAGGTTTACACTTGTAATATCCCTTTCTTTTGGCATTGTATTATCTTGCCGATTTCCAACATTTTTGAAATTCTGGCACTCTAACACATGTTAATATTGATGTCCTCACATCAGAACATAATGTCAAGACAGATGTTACAACATCTTCTGTATGACAGAAGAAACAAATCAAACTGAAAATAAATTATAGAAAGATAAATAACACAGTCAATTATTAACCTAGTTCCGTGCAACATCACCTACATCTGGGGGCATCCAATCCAGGAAGGAAATTCACTATGATATCATTAGTTCAAAGCTAAACTCCCCCGTTTACAACTTCTTGCCTAATCACTACCTTGTGCAACTTCTACCTAGAAACCCTCTAGATATAAGATCCCCCTCTCACTTCCTAATAGTCACAAACCAGTGACAATACCACAAGAGACCAGAACAAAAGAACACTCTTCCAACTACAATACTTAGTTTTGCTTAAAAGCTTTAAACTAAGAACAATACGCTCGTACTTAAAAGCTTAAGAGTGAACAATAAACAACATATAATCAGTCTACCTCAATATATCAAAAGATACATGAGTGACTTACAAAGTCACACTAAAGATACTCTCAAAACCTAAGACTCTAAAACTTCCCCTTATTTTTAAAGAAGTGAAAGTCGTGAAAACAATAGGTTTAGATTTCTCTTCAAATACACCTTAGCAGCCCATGGGCTTCGAAATCTTCACCCAAATATTTCTTGATCCACACGCTAAGGTCTGCATCAGTTATGCAGAAAAAATCTCCTTAAATATTGGAACAAATCATCAAGTTTCCTAAATTGTCTCAACATCTAATTTTAGAAACTTATGAACAGTTGGAGTCAAATCAAATGTTCGAGATTAAATCTTCTTAACCTGCAAAAAATAAGTGAGATATATCTAAAAGAAATCTCAAAAAATCAAATTAAATTTGTCAAGAATAAAATTGTCTGTACTGATGTTCTGGTACAACTTGTCACAACATCTGTCAGAACATTTGCCTTTAATGTTAACTGACCAACAGGTTAGGACATCCTACCCAACATCTTTCTGTGAACCATGTTTTAGCAAATTTGCTGCTAATCCTAAAACCATGGTGTATCACCCAAAAATTTGCTCTCCTTTTCTTTAACCCTTTTGTCTTATGCTTCATTTCATTTGCATTTTCATTTATGCATTGCATGGTTCTTAAGGCATGGGATCAAGGGTTCTTGATTTTTCTCAAGGGGAGGAAATAGTTCTCAAATCAAGGAGTAAGGAGATAATCTCAACATCATGTTATTATTGAGTTACAAAGTCCTTGTATTCATCAATGCATCCCCATCAAGCTCACAATCATCTGGGTTAAGGTTTTCATGCATTGATCACATCCTCCTATCTTTGGTGCCTGAATTAGGGTTTTGGTCCAAGGAAACTTATGGCTATCTTCTTGAGCAAGGCAAGGTTATAGGGCTCAATATACATCTCAAGGGTTCCCTACATGTATCATGTTACATCACAAGTCACTGCATAGGCCTCAGCCAATGGAAAGAGGATTAGGGTTTCATCTGATTAAGAAAGTCAACTATGGCCTCACAAAGTCAAACTCTTGAGTTTTTGGTCAACCATGGGCATTTCAAGTCATCACAAGTGTTATCATGAAGGTTGATCAAGGAGAATCATAAAATCAAGAAGGTTGGCAAATTAGGGTTTTGTTGGAAATTTCACTAAGTATGAAAATCGGAAATTGTACCTATCTTGCAAAGGTCATATCTCACTCATCCTTGGGCCATTTGGTGAAAACAAAAGATCAAATTGAAGAGGACATCATGAACTACAATTTTGTAGAAGGAAGCAAGTCCAAAAGATGTCTAGATCAAGAGATATGGGGATTTAAAGTTGGGAAAAAGGAGAAATTCAAGTTTCATCACTTAGAATTTTTTCTAAGTGTAGAAATTCAGCTTTAGGAGCATGTTTTCAAGTCCATTTTATTGGTGATCCAAGTTCAATCTCAGTTTTCTTCCAAAATCAAAGTTATTAAGCATCTTCCAAGCTTTCCAATGATGCAAAGAACTCATAATTTGGATCCCTAGAGCTCAAGTTATGATGCTCCAAAGTTGGTCTCACAAAGTTGCCAAACTTAGTAAGTTTTTAGGCAGATTTTGAAGCTAATTTCAAGGGAAATTTCCATCATGATCCAAGCTTCATTTCAAAATCTTTTCAACATGAAAGTTGTAGATCTTCTTCTAAGCTATCTTTTGATGTAAAGAAATCTTCCATTGGATGAAAACTCCCCAAGTTATGATGATGCAAAGTTAGTGGTACACGGATGTCAAAACCACTTCATGACTTAGAAATATTTTCAAGTTCTTGGGCAGATTTTGTGCAGAACTTCAAGGTGAATTTCCACTTGTTTCTAGGCCTCATCTCAACTTGATTTCAACATGAAAGTTATTCGTTATTCTTCCAACTTCCATTTGAGCTAAATAGGACATAATTTGGATCACAAATCACCAAGTTATGATAGCTCAAAGAGGCATGCATGGATTTGCTCTCATGTGTTCATTTGGTGTACCAAACTTGATTATTCTTGTACCTCATCACTAAATCACACGCACACTATTATACACCACTAAACCTTGCCCAAATAAATCAAACACTCCTCATACACATGCATACCACATTTGAATTTTTTTTGCCAAACTTGGAAAACATGAAAATCACAACAAACCTTTCTCTTCCACTCCTCCCCACGTGCCTCAGCATCACACTCCCTCCATGCTCTTATTTGCACTCAAGAAAATCACTCAATACACCCTCACACATGTCAAACCCGTGTGCCCTATATCACATTCATTTTTGGCCAAAATTCTAAAACAAACTTTCCTTTTGGTTTTGGGCCTCAAAATCATCTCACGATCCATCATATATAAGTAATACAAACCCTAAATGAGGGGACACGATCTCATTTGCCTCAGAAAACCAGATCAGAGCTCCATTTTCTCTCAAAAATCCCTCTATTCAAATTTCATTATCCCAAGGGTTTCACTTTATTTTAGTGTCTGATTCATCATCCTTGAAGCTTAAGGAAGCATCCTGTGTGGTTTTCTCTTCATTTACACGCCAGATCAAGAGCCAACGGAGCTACTCCGTTAGGTAACTTTCTTGAACTTTTCCTCTCATGCTAGACGTGTAATAGGGCTCATATTGGTGCACCTGAAGTCCTCCAATGATGGAGGCAATGTTTTCATGAGTGTTGTCTCAGTTTATTGAAGTTCAGTTTGTGTGTTCAAAATTCCATGGCCATTTTTCACTGTGTTAGAGCGTGTATTTTTGAAAACCAAGCTCATATTCGTGATCTACACAAAAAATCGTGCGAAATGATGTCCAGGGTTTTCATTTTTGGTGGAATTTACAGTTAGCTCCAGCGTGTGTAACTGGAGAATATGACCGGAGCTAGGACTCCGACATCTTGCGTGTCATGCTGACGTGTGAGGCTGAGACCTTTTGACTTGCTGAATCGTAGCTTGCGTGGCTCCTGACTCAATTAATGAAACGACGTGTTTCATTGTTTTTCTGAGTTTTGTGTGATTTTGGATTGGGCTATTGATCATTTGCTTTCCACACCCCTCTCTTTTGGGCCCAAATACCCAACAACATGATTTCAGTTCATGTTCCTTTTACTCCTGCACCCCCTCTCCTCTTTCATTTTATTTTATTTTATTTTTCTTTTCTTTTCCATTTGATTTTATTTTTAATAGTCCAAACCATTTTAAAATTTGACAAAATTATGTTTCTGATTAATTGACCTCTTGAGATAATTTTCATTTTTTTATATTTTATTATTCATTTAATTTTGCTATTTTATTTGAATTTAATTTTTGAAGGTGTTTTCCATGTTTACCCTTGAATTAGGGTTTGATTTCTTGATGTCTTTTGATTGCCTTCTTGAATCAATTTTTTCTAGCATATTTTGGCACATCATTGATGAATATTTGAGGGATGTTTTGATGCTTTGATGATGAATTTTTTATTGGTCCTTAATTGATCCTCGATGCATGCTCGATTAGCCTTCTACATGAGATTATTTGATCTAATTTGTGATGCATGTATGCAATTCTTCTTGAGATATTTTTCTCACTTGTTATTGATGGATATAACATATGTTAAAGCCTCTTAATTGAATTTATTTGGTCATTTGTCTATTTTCGATTGATGCCTAAATGTGGCATTGTTTTGAGATGAATGTGTATGATGATTGACCTAGTCTTGAGACCTTTTGTTTACTTGTGATTGAGTGATATTTGAGATACTTGAATGTTGTGAGTACTTGGTTTATACCCTTGCCTTAACATGTTTTGATGATCATTGGTTTAATTTTCATCTCCTTTACTTCATATGATCATTTGTTTCCTTTTGTGGATGACTTTGGTGGATGGTTATCTAGTTCCTTATTCATGCTTTAAATATAATTCTTCTTGAACTTGTTTGATATCTTGGAGTTTGTTTTGAATTGAAATATTTAAGTGTGATTCTGACCTTCATGTTTTGATGTTCATTATTTGATCATTTGCTCTTTACACCTTGCTTGAATACTTGCCTTCCTTTGAAGATGATAATGGTGGATGCTTACCTAGTTTTGATGCATGCCTTGAACTTGATCCTTGATGTTTCTTCTTGCTATCCTTGAGTTGATTTTGAATTGATGTTCATGTTCATGATACTGCCCCTCCTTGGATACTTTCTCTAATTTCATTGATTGATCTTTTGTGCTTTGTTTTCTTATGAGATAATTGTTGACTATTGGTTAGCCATTGATGTGGTTCATGTGGAATGCTTTTGTGCCTCTTCTTTCATCCCCAAAATGAGTTGATCATGATATGTTGTAGGTTCTGACCTTATTTGATACATATCTTGCTTGATCCCTTTTGTATTGTCTTTTGTTTAGTGATGTGGATTATGGACTTAAGACATGTTTGTTTGTGCACTTCTTTGATTGCCTTTGCTTATCCATTTGAACTTGAATGTGTGAACACTATGATCATGATTTGTATTGATTGAGAATGTGTATGTTGTGTGCTTTATCCATCTTTTATGTTTTGATTCATATGATAAGCATGCTTTAACTTTAGCCTTGATGTGTGACACTTGTGAATTAATGTTTGGTTCTTCTCACCTTGTGTTGCTTTGACATCCTTCTTCTCTTCATCTCATTTCTTATCCTTTGAGTTTTGGATTCCTTTTTTTTTGTTTAAGTTTGATTTGTATAATGTTTACTTGTGTTTGATCACATGTTCCCTTAAGACTCCTAGTCCAACTTAATTTCCTATTAAGTTTGGAGTTGGATAGACATAGGCTCTCAATCCTTTGCAAGACAACATTAGCGTAGTCCCTTATTGACCTCAACCTTAGGTCCATCTTTGTATGATAACATTAGATAGACTTCCATTTTCTCATCCTCAACTATAGGTTCATTTAGCATGACAACATCTAGGTGAGTTTCCCTTAGATTTTCTCTTTGCCCTTTGAGTCTTTCTTCTCCTCTCTTAAACAAAAGTTAAAACACGTAATAAATACAATGAGTATTGTGCGTCATGAGCCTTAAGTACATGGGAAATGATGAGTGGGGAGTATCACCTTACTTCATCTAGAGTGATTAGCATACGTCTCGTTTGGGGGCAATCTTGCGAAGCATTCGCTCATATGTAATAGACTTTAGTGCAATACGAATCTCAAACAAAATCAATTTACTTCTATTAAAAATCTTGAACAAACTGCAAATTACTTTCTCCCTCGGGATGTTACGTCAAACATTTTCAGAAAGGGCATGTTATTTCCGTTCTACCGCAAACAGGCATCGACTTTAACTGCTGGAACGCGAACTTAACGCCGCTCATAAAAAATACTTAAGAATTGGTAGGCCGAACTACGAACGCTCTGATTCCTTCATTCTCATCCAAGTGAAGATACGTAGGCACAAAACGGCAAAGTCTTGGCGAGCAACCTTCCCTATTTTCATCTTTAGTCTCCGAACTACGTTGACTCTGACTTTTCCATTGCACGAGGGAATACGTAGGCATAGGATTACAAAGTTCTATTGAGTCTCCTTTTGTTTCTCCCTTTTTCGTTTCTGTTAGCAATTAGGCTTTAGGCAAACACACCCTTTGATTAAAACAATAAGAGTGGATCTCGTTGAGTACAACGGACGCGAGGGGGTGCTAATACCTTTCTCTCGCGTAATCGACTCCTGAACCCAGAATTTGGTTGCGATGACCATGTTCTTTCCTTTTTGAGGTTTCTTCGATCGTTTCCTTTCCTCCGTCGGGATAAATTAGGTTCGATGGCGACTCTGTTTCTCCACCAGTTGTTTTTCGTGTTGCGACACATTGATCTAACAATTTTTGTAATATCGCCATTTGGCCAAATCAATGATATTTTAAGTATTATTTTTCTTTTTTTATATGAATTTCTTGAAGCATATGTCTATACTTTTTAAGTATTTCTCATTTATTTGTAGCACTCGATTATCAGAGTTTAACTCTTCAATTTCGTACGCATTGTTGGAAAAAACTTAGTTAACCTTGAAAGTTCCTTCCCAATTGGATGACCACTTTCCGAAAGTTTTATCCTTCTTTTCAAGAGGAAGAATAACCATCCAGGCATAGTCTTCGACAGAGAAGACCTTGGTTTTAACCTTCTTTTTGTAATTTTCATTTATTCTCTTCTTTTGCCTCATCGAGGCATCTAGAGCGACTAAACTTTCTTCATATAGGTCGACCAACTCATGCATCATCATACTCCAAAAATGGTCAGATGGGATTTTGTTTTTCCTTTGAATCCTTACAGACTGTAAGCATATTTCTGCTGGCAAAATCGCATCGTGGCCAAACGTGAGTAAAATAGGTGTAGCATTGGTGGCCTTTTTAGGTGAAGTTATGCAGGACCAAAGTGATTGATTCAAAGTTGTATTCCGACTTCTTGGATTCTTGCCTATATGTTTTTTATCAAGCTTATGATAAATTTGTTCGCAGCCTATGCTTGGTCGTTAACTCCTGCATAATAAGGTGTAGGCGTTAGGAATTTGATCCCCACTTGTGCAGTAAGCTCCATTACCTTTCTGTCGATGAAGATTGATACCTGGTCAGTTTTTATGGTTTCGGGAGTCCCATATCTGCACATGACATGACTCTATATGAAGTCAATCACCACATCTTAGTCAACATTAGTTATAAGTACCGCCTCGACCCATTTTGTAAGGTAATCAATGCCCACAAGAACATGTGGTCGAGGCGCGAAAATACCCGAGCACATCGCACACTCGATGATACAACATATTCGCCACCGACCATCATTCATTCCAAATGGAAATGGAAAATATCGATAAAACCCTTTGGAAAAAGAAACGAGTAAGGGAGTCGGTTATGCAAGGGGAAGGTATTAGCATCCCTCACATCCGTCGTACTCAACGGGAACTATTTTGCTTGTTATTTGCGTGGATGGGTGTTTTTATCTAAAGGTTACTTGCAAAAAAAGGATAAAATAAGTTTTTAATTAGTGTGCTCGACAAGGATTTGAACCCTCGTGCCTACGTATTCTCATAGTGTAATGAGAAAATCAAAGCTCTGTAGTTCCTGGTAGAAAATACAGAAGTGTCAATTATTTTTGGGGGAACAATTATAATTGTATCCTAGAAGTTGTAGACGTAAGCTGATTTGGCCCTTGTTCGGATGCTCCAGGCTTTTAGTCTGATTGCTAAGGAACTGATTATAATAGTTCTTTTTGCGAAAATAAATAAAATGTTTTGAAAAGGGTTTGTGTGATAAAAGAAAAGAAATAGTTGATTGACTTGAATTAAAAGGAAAAGAGTTTAAATTAAGAAAGAGTTGTGAAATGAGGAAGATAATGTTTGCATGCTGTGAAAGTATTTCTTGGACCAAGAGTGTGTTGTTTGGATCCATAAGGTAATGTATCTGAATCAAAGAGTGTGACGTTAACCAGTAGATGGAATGGCCAATGAAGAATTGTAGGATTTCACCTAGATCCAGGGATCAAGGCCTACAAGAAGGGGTGTTTTCCTAAGCACGGGACTAACAAGGCAAACATGCATGAAGGGGCTTACCTAAGCATGAGACTAACAACACAAGTATGAAATGGTCTGTCTATGCATGAGACTAATAAGGCAGATATGCATGAGCATGAGGAGTTTGCCTAAGCATGAGACTAACAAGGCAAGCATGCATGAGAGGTATTAATTCAGAGATGTGTGTTTAACCATGAGGTGATTAACTCGAAGAATATATGGACATCCAAAGTGAGTAATGTTTGGTCCAAAGAACAAGTATTGTAGATGTGAATTATTGTAGTGTTGAGGTGTTTAGGAGTTGAATGTGCGAAAAAAGACTTGACAATTTGATTTGAATTGCACTAAATTCTATAAACGGAGGTGAATACTTTGAATAGTTAGGGCCTACGTCCCGTATTCAAAGGTACTCAGAACAAGGATATGAATAATCCATCTCATCCTTCTCCGTTGCTTAAGGCTCATGGCGCCCAATTTGCATCATAATTGACAAGTGTTGAAGAAGAATCTTTTTGATGTGCTTGAATGAAGCAGTGATCCATTCTTGATGTACACAGTCTTGAACTTGAATATGAAGCTTGACTTAGCTTAAGGTCCAGTGCAGTGCCAATGCTGAGGGCTAATCTTATCAAGTGATCAAGAGGCTTATGATCTCTTGACTGGTTGGGGAAGCAAATAAATGTCAAGTGCCTAATTGGTTAAAGCACACTTTGATAAATCACTCAATCATGGACATGATTAAGATATGAATTACAAGCACATGAATTTTATTAAGTCTAAAATCATAAAGAAATTAAAATGTTAACATGCATATTAATTTCTAAAGAATTAACTAAAATTAACACTAACTAATTAAATGCTAATCAAAATGTAATATCGACATGTAAATTAGTTTTTAAAAATCTAACTAAAAAATCAATTCTAAAACTAATGATTTTTTTTTTCAATCAAGAAGTGGCTTAATGTGACTAAAATCAACTAAAATCAACTAAAATCTAATTAAATTCTAAGTATTATCATGAATTTTCTAAGCATTTTCCATGTAGAAAAAGTATAAACATGAATTAAAGTGTGGGAAAAGTAACAAAAGGAATTAAAGAAAACAAGCAACAATTCTATTAAAAATAGCTACTGCAACGATTTAAAAAATCGACCAGCTCCTTTTCAACTTTGGGATAAGCCTTTGTTGTTTGATCCTCATGATTTGGTTTATTGTCTTCAACTCCAACACTGTCGACAGTGTCAATGACCATGATGTCCACTGACTCGACAAAGAGAGCCTCAGATTTTGTTTCAGCTTCCCCTTCTAGGTGTGGTTTCTGCTTGTCAGCAAACTTTAGTCTGTCATCCTTGAGAGCATTTTGCACCAGGTCCCTGAAAAGTACACATTGAGAAGTGCTATGACCCAAAAAGATATGAAATTTACAAAAACCTTTTTTCATTCTCTATTCTAATGGTGGGACTTTAGTCCCTTTAGGAACAACGATTTGTCCGTCTGTAACTAACAAATCAAAGATTTCATCACACTTAATAACGTCGAACATATATGTTCTAGCCATGAATTTTTCATTTATGGGCTCTACAGGATTCTCCCCGTTTGAAGGTTTTAGCAGTTTACATGTATAGGGAGGTCCAGGATTTATTTCATCCACGTTGACCCCATTCTCTTCCACATACTCATACTCCGAGTCAGATGAATTTTCTATGTTGTCGACTTTGACATAAGCTACTTTCTTTTTACTGAACTTGGAAGTTCTGGATTTTTCAGCCTTTAACTGTTTGACTTGTCGAACTCTATTGGCCAACTGGGCCATGTCTCTTAGGTATTAGGTGTCTAACTTCTTCCTAATGGAGTAGTCGAGACCCCCTGTTGTCAGTTAAACTAGCTCATGTTCTGGAACTTGCATTAAGCATCTCATTTTCAAGGATCTAAATTTGTTGAGGTAATCATCAATGCTCTATGCTACCTTCCTCTTCACACTGGCTAATTCCCTGAGGCTAATCTTACATTGCCCCATGTAGAATTGCTCGTGGAATGCCATCTCTTGTTGGGTCCACGTAAAAATATAATTTAGGGGAATGGTGGTGAACCATGTAAAAAGCGCTATTTTTAAATGAGTTTGTAAAATACTTAATTTTTAGGTTCTCATTGTTGGATAAATCACCAACCTCGGTTTGGTATCAGGTAACATGTTTAACGGTGGACTCACTATTGTCGTCAGCGAACTTGGTGAATTTTAGGACTTTCCAGCCTCTATGCAATTCAGTTTTCCTTACATACTCAGGCAATAGGGATATATAATTTGGCATGTGGAGGCCTACGTTGAGGCCATTCTGGACCAAAAAATGTTCGACGACGTTGGTGATATTATCTTGTACCCATGTGTTGTCCATCGGGCTTGTCTCAGGACTTGGTAGGCATCTTGGTTACGTTGCACTAGGACCATGTCGAGGCCTTCTGACCTTTGATTGTTTTCGATAACCCTATTCTATAGGAGATTAGCCCCATGAGGAATGTTAGGCACTGGAGTTGGTGGCACTAGTGGTGCCCCAAAAAAATTAGCAATTCTACACATTTGGTGTGTTAACTGTTGATAACTCTTAGTCATGTTTTCTATAAGTGGGGTAAACACGTTGCATATATGTAGCGTGATCGTGTGAACCATTTCATGGTTACTTTCATCCATTAACTATCTCACCACTAGGAGAGAGTTAATCTTTAAGGACAAAGCACCCTGTGGAGGGAAATACCCCATACCCCCTGGCGGTTGTCTGAATTGGCCAAATTTACCCATGGTGGATACTGAGGCCAAAAATGGATTAAATGGCAATGTCGTACTAGGATGTAGGCTTGCCATCATTAAAGTTGGCATGCCATACGGTTGTTTCTTTTAAGGCAACGAGAAGCCCAGGTAAGGAGGCCTCTGGTCTCCAGGATTCCATAATTCCCTATAAACGTTTGGTATGCTTGACACTTGTGGTGACGAAATTCCCACATCTGGCGGTATGGAATACATCACTTCTTGCCTTATGAAAGTAGGCATCTCCTGACTGAGGTTGGAGCCATAGAACTGTCGACACTAGTAACTGTTAGTTGTCCTCCTGGGTTTGGAGTATTACCTTAGGAAGGGGTTTGGTTTTTTCGAGACATACTGGAAAGATGCTCACCACTCCTCAAGTGCATACAACACAAAAGGCCACAAAATGGAAGACACCACAAACTAAACGTAAGACACTAACTTTCAGCAAAAATATTCGCACAAAAGGGTCCCACTAGGCGTGCCAATTTCTTTACAAGTATTTTTGGTAAACAATCATGAGTTTTAAAGTCTATGAGATTAACTCAAAAAATCTCCAAAGCAATTTGTGCAAATAATTTGTGTGAACACATGTGCGTGTGAATTGAATGTAGCATAGCAAAAGACTTTAAATGAAGTCAAGTTGTTATAAATAATAAGGTAAAATGTAGTAAATAACATTAAACAAAGCAAAAGAAAAAGTACAATATTCCGTTTAAGGAAGAAAAAAGACTAAGAAAAAAGTGTGGACGCAGGTGCATGCATGTTCCTCGCTCAACTGTTCTCGCTCCAGTGGCACGGAGAGTATATATGAAATTTTGTAACCCCGATCCCATGTATGAGTCTGCTATTTATTCTATTTATAAAGTAACCTTTGACAACGGTATGACCATTGGGGGACTACTATTTTTTCTCTATGTTTAATCCTACAAGTTCCCACTAGCGTGTTTACATTTCTTCCAAGACGATATCTGCTTGCAACCCATGTTGAGTGTTAATTACTTTCCACTTCTTCACAAACCTTCGATGATAACTCCCTTAACATGCCGTCGACGAGGCTTATCAAGGCCCTTAAGACTTGTCAATTTACTAAGTTCTTTATACCAATTCATTCGATTGACTATTCCTTTTTGGAATTAGGGCTTATGTCGAATGTCTTTCTCGAGATTCTGGACTCATTTCTCAGTCAGTTAGGTCTTGTGGATTTATCCCGGATAGTCTTCCAATCATTGGTCTATCGACGCCTCCTCATTAAGGCTTCTTTATAGATACTTCATTAAGGCTCATAGTAAACGTCTTTTCATTAATATTTTTTGTTGACTTTCTAGTAGCTGAAAATCCAAGTGTAATAATACTTTAGTGACATGAACAATTCCATTTTAGCCGAAGTGATTAATAGCAACAACTAAATCTCATTATACTCGTGTATATTGAATAACACGCTAATAACAATGACTTCAACAGTTAAGAAAGTAGAAAACAACTTCAAAATTTTCGAAAAGCAAATGAAAATATTCAATGCTCAAGTTGTAGGAGTAATTCGATAAAAATGAACAGTATTGTAAAACAGAACCAGAATAATCGCGAAATAAGAAAGCTCGATGGTTCATTTTTCATTATCCATTAAACAAAGGAGTAAGAAAAGTTCAACAGATGAATGCATTGCTTACCAAATATCCTACTAATGCATTAACTAATGGATTAAATTTCATAAAGATCTTAAACAATATCAGATATTATTCCTACCAATGCCACAAATCCCTCATTCAGTTCAATGAACTATCATTAATCTTTCACCACTTACATTGTCTCAGATTTCAAACACACTCAAGAAAAACAAAGACTCTTCAACTCAATGAAACAAAAAACAACCCAGGCAACACAATTTCCACATCTTTAAAATCCAAATGCTCAAACCAACAACATTAATCCAGCATCTAAATCTGTATACATCCATAACATCACACAGAACATGCCTAATTTTTTCTTAGCTGGAAAGTTTTCATTCAATACATCTCAATTTACGAAAACAGATTCAAGAGCTTTGTGTCAATGTATTAGCTTATTAATTCAACCCATAAATCATTTCGCTTTTTGGAGATTCCAACTTCTATATAAAGGAGGCTCACCTTCACTTGTTTACACACCACTTTCCAAAGTTTAAATTTTTCTTTGTAATATATCTCTGATATATATATATATATATATATATATATATATATATATATATATATATATATATATATATATATATATATATATATATATCTCCCTCTCTCTCTCTCTCTTTCTATATATATATATATATATGGGTTATGCTAATGCACACCCATGTAGGTGTGCATTAGCAACATACACCTTAGTGTATTTTTGTGTGGGGCCCACCAATTTTGGGTGGGACCCACATTAGAAAGATGAAGAAAAAAAATAGATGTAGTGTATTTTTGTGTGGGGCCCACCCATTTTAGGTGTATGCTAGCATTTCCCTATATATATATATATGTGTGTGTGTGTGTGTCTATATATATATATATATATATATAATATTTTCACTTGATATTTCCTTAATGCTTGTAAGTGAAGCTTTGCTTGTGAGAAAGACATTTTTGTAAGTGATCGTGCCGGTCGTTTAAATTCTTAAGAGTGTGATACTCTTAAGAGGTCGAGTTTCATAAAATCTATGTGATTAGTTTCTTAAGCTTTGTTGGAAAATGCTTTATTTTGGTTATTTATATAAGCCATAAATTTCTAAACGGTTCGTTAGCTTAGCCTAGGATAAAAGCTATCATTGTTTGGGGACAAGCTTATAAAAAACTCAATATCAAATTGTATTAAGGTTCATGGGAATAACCTTCAAAAGCTCAAAGTTTATAGTCAAAATCTCAAGAAGACCTTTTTGGGACAGGACTAGGCCAACATTCGGCTAAACCTGAATAAATCTCTGGTGCAATCTCTCTAACCTTATTATCTTTACTTCCCACTATTTACTTTTTATTATTTATCTCCACTACAATTTACTCAAACAAAAGTACTAACACGATTTTTATAGAGAAAACTATAAATCTAATCATGAATTTCAAATACCATAATTCACCCTCTCTTATGCTTGAAGTCACTTGTCCAACAAGTGACATTAAAGCCTAACTCCTATTCAGGACTAATAGTCTCAGGAAAAAAATTCTTCAAGTTATTCACTAAACAACCCTCTATCCTTCAATGGACAAGGGTGTGGTTTGTGAAAAGAGAAAAAGAAATTTTTCATAGAAGGTACAAATTGTGGTATTTGGAAGATTGTGAAAGAAGGACGATGTGTCCCTGCACACGAAGTTCATGGATTTGTAGTAGACAAACCTAAAAGCAAAGAATATAATCACTACTAATCTTGGTCTTGATAAATTCTTGTAAGTTTCTCACTGTGAAACTGCTAAAGAAATGTGGAACATCCTCCAAATTACCCATGAAGAGAGCAAGGTTGGGCACATTAAACCATTATTATGAACTCTTCAGAATGAAACCTGGAGAGAATATAAGTCAAATGCAAACATGATTCACCCACATCGTGAGTCATATGATAAATTTGGGGGGAAAACATTCTCAAATGAGGAATTAGTCATGGAAATTATTAGATGCTTAAACCGTAGTTGGCAACCCAAAGTCACTGTGATTTGTGAATATAAGGATTTTACTAGTATGGACACATACACACACACACACACACTCACATACTCTCTCTCTCTCTCTCTCTCTCTCTCTCTCTCTCTCGTAACTTGCAGGAACATGAAATGGAACAAAAAAGACTTTCCATAGACGAAGAAGGAGAAAAGAAAGGCTAGCACTTAAAGTTGAAGAATCTGACTATGATGATAACATGGCTCTCATAGTAAAGAACTTCAAAATATTCATGAAAAATGATGAAAAACAAAGAGATGAGCAACGAAAAGATGAAGAAAAAACACCATTCATTCCTACATGTTACAACTATTTAAATAAAGGACATAGCAAAACATATTGCCCTCTATTCAAGAAAACAAATAAAAATTTTAGAAAAACTCAGAAAAAGAAGAAAGCTTATGTTGCATGGGAAGATAATGATATAGGATCCTCAAATGATAAATAAAAAATATATAAAATATGTCTAATGGTAAATCATCAATATGATGAGGTAACTTCTAACTTCTCCTATCATAGTCGATTTAAAATATGTAAAAAATTAACAAAAGAAACTAACAAACTAGAGAAAGTTGTTTATGCATCTAAGGATATTATCTCCCCCTTGAATATAAAATAAAACCCTTGAAAAGGAAATATAACTCCTTAAAGAAAAACAAAGTGACTTCATTCAAAACTCCTCCACTTGAAATGAAGATGGTGATCCTGACAAGTGTGATAGTTGTCACTATTTTAAAAAACAAAATTTATGATCTTAAAAATATACTTGTCAAGTTCACCAAAGGAATAGACAACTTAGAAGTCTTTCTATAAAATCAAAGAGCCTCATACAACAAAGTTGGATTAATTTATGAGCCCACGAATAATAGTAAGAACTTTGAGAACAAATGCATGACCAAAACCACATTTCATTGTAAAACCTTAAAATGGAACTACTACAATAAAGAAGGTCACGTTGTTATGTTTTGTTTCATTAAGAAAAGCCATGAAAGTAGAGAAGGACATCCAACTTCATACTTCTATAAGAAACGTTGTGGACACAAAGCTAAAGTATCATCTAAATCTGAAAATTCTCATATTTGTGATACAAGGAAGAAAATTATTTATGAAACTAACAAACAAGGACCCAAGATGATATGGGTACCTAAAGTTAAGAAGTAACTTTTTTTATGCATGAATTCTTTACAATCTCAAACACTATATGGTATCTTTATAGCAGTTGTTCAAAGCATATGACATGTGTCAAAACCTTATTCTCCACTTTCTTTCCCAAATAAAGAGGATTTTCCTCATATGGGAATAATAATAATAAGGGAAACATACTAGGCTTTGGCACCATCGATAAGTCCTTAAATCGAAAGATTGGGAAGGTTCTCTTGGTAAAAGGACTTAAGCATAATTTGCTCAACATAAGTCAACTTTGCGACAAAGGTAGCATTGTAACATTTGATTCTTCTGGTTCTAGGGTCATAAAATCAAAATCAAATGAATCTCTATTTACTAGCTCAAGAAGTGGAAATGCCTACATAGCGAATTTAAATAAAATTTCATCAAGTGATGTATGTCTCATAAGTAACGAGGATAAATCTTGGCTATGGCATAGGAGAATAACTCACGTCCACATGGACCACTTGAACAAGTTGGCCTACAAAGATCTCATAGTTAGCATGCCAAACTTTCATTTTGAAAATAACATATTATTGATGGGAAATTAAGACACAATAATAGACCAATACACAGCGGATATAAAACTCTCAAAACTTGTAGGAACCTTGAGGATCAACAACAAATATAAGACGACAAATCGAACAAATAAAGACACAATAGAACACTGATATTTTAAACGTGGAAAACCCCTCAATATGAGAGTAAAAACTACGATTCGTCCAGACCAAAGAAATAATTCCACTATAATCAATTAAGGCTATAAGAGAGTCTTAAAGTGATTCACAAACTAGTGCTAACAACCGCAAATCACAAAGCAAATTAGCTTACAAATAAGAATAAAAAAGCGGAAAAATTTCCCAAATTTGCAGCTTCAGTGCGAAGCAAATAACTTTCACCTCAGAAGTTGTTTTGAAATTCTGAATGGTCAAAAGTTAGATATATGTGTTACGAACCTGCCCACCAAATTTGAGCTCGATCTAATGATTAACGAATCGGGGATCATCGATTTAGTGAGACTGGCTGCAGAAAAATGGGAATAAGTTTCTCTCCTTTTTTTCTCTCTTTTGAATCCTTATTTTTTTTCTATCTCTCTCAACCCTAAATTGATAATCTCCACTTAAATAAGTGAGACAAATGAGCTAATCATATTTGGGTCTTTCTCCACATAAGAAGGGAGCTCAAACCCAACAAATATATGATGCAAGCCAAAAAAGGAAGCAATTATTTTAAATATAAAAATATGTTGTCTAAATATTTAAAGTACTTTAATGGACTGCCTATCCACGTCAACGTTGGGTCACCTGGCCGTTATGGTCTCCCAACTTAGGGTATGTTGGTCTTGAAGCCAAAAAGTACCCACCCTTGTCTCTTTATGGCGGGCTCATCCGACCTCATCTCAAGTAGCCTAGAGCTTGCCTAGTAATTAGGGGGTATTATATAGGACAGTGGTGGGCTCTTATATGTGGCATCTTTATCACTGGGTTTGGATGTCAATATGTCAAAATAGACCTACTGGTACACAGTTTCCGAAGCACAAGGCATGTAAAGAAAACTTCTTTGAGTGTAACACCATGATATTACATAGTCTCCTAAACATGAGGCGTATAAGGCAAATTGTTTTGAGTGGAAGATCATGACATTCCTATCATGTATTTCACTAACGCAAGAGGAACCAACAATATTCGGGTACCGAAAGTTAAAATTAATTTTTTGATGTATGTGTGCTTTATAGTCTTGAACTCAAAAAGTCATCTTAACAATAGTTGTTCAAAGCACTCAATCATAGATAATAATGTGTTTCTATCACCTGTTCTAAAAAGTGGAGACACTATCTTATATAGAGAAGCTTTCAAATGAATTATAAGAAAAAGGTCCCTAAAACGAACAAATAAGGAAGTGAATACTTCTTACAATGATATAGCCATTTTTTTTAGAAAAGGATATATGAAAAAGAGAAGAGAAGAAATATCTGCAGTTTCATTAAAATCAAACAAAAGGTGGACAAAAAAGGAAGAAAATATTTATTCCTTAGAATTTTCTTTACTTCTTAAACATATGTAAGAAAAAGGTAAGTTATTTGTTAAGGAAGAAAGTGTAATATTTGTGTGTCTCTTTAATATATTTTATTTGTTCCATTTATAATTTAGTTTTTTAAGTAAAATATTTTTCACTTAAAATTATTAATGTTTCAACAAGTTGTGTCAAGATAAAGTATTATGGGGAAAGGAAAAAGGAGGCATGGAAATAAATTGGGGCGAAGTGCAAACGTAGAAGCCTAAATACTTGAAATCCATAAAATCTCACATCCCAACATAATCGATTAAAGTTAAAATCAAAAGGGTACGCAGAATAATCGCTTATGTCCTCTAGCATAATTGATTACAATTTGAAAAAGACCATAATTTATTATCAGTGGTCCCAAATTGGTTACATAAAGATATTAATTTATTCATAATTAGTTATAACTCTCATAATCTATTATTGGGTGATTTTAAAGGTATGTGGCTCTTTATAATTTTCTTTATCTAAATTTCCTCTTCTACTTTTCTATTTTATATACTCTTACAATATCATCATTATCTACTCTAAAAAAGTCTTAATGGGTCCTAAGCATATGTGGACCTCTCTTTTCTTCAACTAGTTAGAACTTTGTCTACTTATCAAATTTGGCTCAAGAGAAAACATTTAATGATTATTCCTACAACCAAAACATCCTCAAGCCAAAGTTTGTCAATGAATAACTTTTTAATGATGGGAGGTTCGAGTTTATGAATTGTTTTGCTGAAGACGATTTAAGGAATTCATTTGAGTAAGCCTTAAGTTGTTTATCTTAAGTCGGTGAAAGTATTATACACCAACCTCAGTTTCAAAGATAAGGTCATTTACTAAGAGGCATGATAAACCCCTATCTCTCTTTCTCTTAATAAATTTTGTGATATTATAGGTTTTCCAACTGAAGGAAGATAATTCTCTTCTCATGGTCCTGAAGACAACTTGGAGAAAGAATTTGATCTACATGATATTACTCATTCTTGTTTGATGGATCCCATTGTTGGCCATAAAATGACTCTAAATGTTTGTTGCTTAACCATGATAGGATTCCTCCTCCTCCATGCCATCTCAAATGTTCTTTTTCAAAGGAAGTTCAATCACGATCAACTACTAAAACAAGATGTTATGGTATTATGGCTTCTATTGAGAAATGTCCAAACTAATTGGGTTGGTGATGTAATTCAACATGTGTTAGATTGTCAAATAAATGACTCATGGTTACCCTATGATTATCTAATAACAAAAGTTCTTATGCATGTTAGAGTTGATGTTGAAGGAGAAAAGTGTGATACTAGCAAGTAAAGTATTAGTTAGCCAAATCAAAATCATATGAAGATAGTGAAAAGGGATGAAGGTTGAGTATACCTCATGAATACTCTTACTGTTGCAACTCTAGAAATCTCTTTCGCAATTACTAGAAGCTAATTTAGAAGAGTTTTATTATGAGACATCTCCACCGGATCCTTCTAAAGCTCTTCTTCAAGTTATTCTTTCAACTTCACAAGAAAACAACAAGTTGCTTTTAGATCACTCAAGAAGATTCGACGATCACTCTAGATTGTTTTATCAACTAAGGACTAGAGTCGATTTGATTTTTTATCATTTGGCTGATATGTGGATAAATATTTCCCTTGCTTTTTTGGTGATACTCAAATGGGTAGTGATGATGATGATGGCGTAGAATAGTAGTATTTTGTTGCTTTTTATATGTTTTATAATGTTTTTCTTTCTCATTTTGTTGCTTTACCTTATGTTTCTTTTTATTATGTAACATTTCCTTCTTCTATGAGTATTTTTACCTTTCATCTACTGTTGCATTCTATGTGCTTCTTCTTCTTCTATGTGTCCTACATGTTTGTGTTTTTATGTTTATCTACTTTCTGCTTTTTGATAATGCTAAATGGAAAGAAGTATACTTTCATAATGAGTATACTCGCTATATCTATTAGGGGGAGTTAAAACTCCAAATTATCTTTGTCTTAACCTTTATTATAAGACACCTTTTTGAGAAATGTGTTGTCTAAAAAAAAGGAGCATCTAGTTCTACGTGCTTAATAGGTTTAATAGGTTTTGATGATGACAAACAGGATCAAAGCAAGATATCATAAACATCATCAAATGAAGAATAAATATTTAATTACATCAAAAAGTGAAACTTTATGATTATTAGCTTAAAAGTTTAAAATGTTAAAGAACAACGTCAAGAAACAAACGTATATACTAAAACCTCATCATATGATCACGCTCTTATCTATTATAGGATCAAAATTGTAATTTGAGGGTGTTACTCTCAAAGTACTAAAGCCATAGACACACTCACTAAAATCATTTTTAAAACTTTATATATTTTCAAAAACTCTTTTGAAAATAACATTGGATTGCGCCAAAAAAATTTAAACCAAATCATAATAGATTAGGAAGTTTAATAATCAATTATATAGAGAAGCTTGGCATATAATCGACTATGGAACTTGTGTAATTGATCATGAGATGAAATTTTATTGGTAATCGATTATAGAGACCTAATAATTGATTATGCTTATGATCCAAGAAATCCCTCCTTATTTTTAGGTCATAATTGATTATGGTCGTTGTTTAATCAATTATAGACTAAATTCGGGCCTTCTAACTTTTTTTTGTATAAATGTTTTTTTGTTAAAGGAGGTCTTGTAATTATTTGAAAGCACACAAGATTAAAAAAAAAAACGTTTATCCTCAACTTTCTCTTTACTTCAAAATTTCATACTCGCTAAAAGTATTATTTTAGTTTTGAGAAAGCAACCACTTTGTAGAGAATTATTGTGTAACCACTATTATAATATTCGTATATGAATTTATAAATCAAGATAGGGCGGTTCTCTTGAAACTATGATAAGCTATAAGGTTACAAGCTCAATTTGAGGTAAAATTTTGGTGTAAGTATGGATCTATGTGCTTGTAGGTACAACTATCTTAAACCATTAAATGCTCATGATGGTTTTGATGATGAAAACACTATATACAAAATGAATCAACACGGGTAAAAGGATTACGACGTAGAATACTTCCACAAAGACTCACAAAATCATCCTGAATGGCCATTAGAAACTGAATGAGACACTGCTTTTCTCTTTGCTCGATGTGTGCTTTGACAAGTTTTAATTTTGCTGATTTCATAAGAACCAATTGATCTCATAACCCACAGTAGGGCAATGCCCAATCTAGTCCAGCTCTTGGCCAGGCCCAATAGCCAGAAACTAGCCGTTGGGCAGAAACTAGCTGTTGGATAGAAACTAGCCGTTGGGCATGTCCCCCTCACTCCCTTGGCAGTTCACGCGACCAACTGTCACCCTAGATCTCACGGAAACAGTTGGACCAGGTCAAAGGGTCACGCGTCTGACCCTCCACCTAGCAGTCTCCCATTGGTCGACCGGACATTTCGGCCACATGGGAGTCCTTGGCCCCGCGCTGGGGGTTACTTCTATAAATACCCTCTCACTTGAGAGGGGCAGATTTGATCACTATTCAATACTTGAAACCTTACCTTTGTACTTGCTTTCTCTCTCTTGCCTAATTACTTACTTTGGCATCGGAGTACCTTGCAGGTACAACCCCCTTTCCTCTCCTACAAGCATCCTCATCTACCCTACACGAACCGCGACGATCTAGTCTAATCACCTCCAATCAGTGGCGCCGTCTGTGGGGACAAACTTTTCTTCTTTTTGATTCAAGATCCCTTCTTTTTTCACCTAAAAGACCAAAGCTCTCTCCAAACTTCATTTGATCATCATGGCCTCCATCAGGAACGATGATGCTTGTCAAGAACCTGCCGTCGCTGTTATCATTGATCACGTCGATCACCTCGTCCCCGGAGCTACCTTCTCGGAGACAGATCTTCGGGATGGAAATACCGCCTCTCCTACCCCTGATGATGTGAAGCTGCGCGCACAAGCTGCTGGTCCCCTTTTTGAGCCTATAACTGTCCCTCAAAACGTGGACCCAAGCACTGCCGCCCTAATCGCCTCCCTCAACAAGTCCAACTTTCTGATCTTCACACAAGGCGAAAAGATCAGCATGCTCGAATACGCCCTCCAGGAGCAGCGTCTTTCACAGAAGCCCAACAGTCATTCTCCGTGGCCACAGTCTCCTCCTCAGAAGCATAGGCGAGACAGGTACATGATTCTTTCTCCCTCCCGGAGATGCTCAAGATCGGAGGAACCTGACTCAGAACTCGCCAGACGACGACACCGATCTCCCCTGCGGATATCCAGACACTCTCCCATTTCGAAGAGGACCAGACCTTCTAGGAACCATCACGAGCACCGCAGGTCACGCATATGTTCTCTCCGCCGCAGCAGAAGCCGCGGGCATAACGACTCCCCCTGTCGCTCGTCCAACACAAGCGGTGACGACGATGTCCATGGGCCCTTATCTCAGGAGATCATGGACATGCGCATCCCTCGTGGATTGAAGAAGCCACCTCCCCTGGCCACTTACGACGGGACCACCGACCCAGGCGAGCATATAGAAAACATCGAAGCCATGCTCCACTAACATAACGTAAGCGGGGCTATCAAATGCAGTTTGTTCCCCATCACTCTCAGGAAAGGGGCCATGTCCTGGTTCAAGCGGCTTCCCCGGGGTTCGGTCACGTCCTAGAAGGATCTAAAGAGCCAGTTTGCCCGCCATTTTACCGCCTCCCAGCGGCACCCCAAGTCGGAGGCCACATTGGAAGCCATTATGTAGGGCAAGGATGAGCCATTGCGTGCCTATATCGAGCGTTTCAACAAGGAGGCTGTTGAGGTCCGCACGATGGACTATATGAAGAAGTATCTCCTCAAAAAAGGGTTGAGACCGAAGAGCGAATTTCGCAAGGCGGTGGGCATAGAATCTCCTCGCACCCTGGCCGAGTTACTCCATAAAGCTTAATCGTATATACAATACGAGGAGAAAGAGGCAGCCTACAAAGCCCGGGACTCTAGGGATCAAGAGAGTTCCCGGGCGACAAAAAAAGACGAATCAGAGGCCCCCAGACCGATGAGAGAGCCGACGAGATGATCGTCCTCGTGAAGGCAAGAGACCCACTGGTCATTTTACAGAGTATACCCTGTTGATGGCTCCTCGCGAGCGCATTCTCTCAGAATGAATCAACGCAGAGTTCAAGCAAGGAGATGTCCGATTCCCCAAACCAACGTCGTCCAAGGGAAACACGAACAAGAGTAAATACTGTCGTTTCCACCGTAGCCACGGCCACGTGACCGAAGATTGTGTGCACCTGAAGGACGCCATTCAAATCCTCATCAAGGAGGGTCACCTAAAGCAATATACGAAGAAGGGTGAATCCTCCCGATGAGAGACTTCGAAGACCAAAAAGGAAGCAGAGTCTACGCCGCCCAGTCCTCCTCCTTAGGTCGCTATGTCCATCACATGGCCAGAGGACTTCGTCATCCCCGACCATATTGAAGATCCTCCTCAGATATCCGCACACAGCACCTGAGAGACCTTTTCGACAACCATGGTTATCTCGTGTGGGGGATACAGCGACCTCACATTGGGGTCGGTCAAGAGAAAGCTCGACCAGCTAATCGATTGTAGTCCTGACCAGCTGTCCACGCTCGAGAAAGTTTGGGGGCAGTCCCAGCCAATCACTTTCTACCGGGAGGAGCTGCCTGAGGGCTCCCTGAACTCGCACATCCCTTTGCTCATCAGAACGAGACTTGCCAACACTGATGTCCGACGGATCCTGGTCGACCAGGGCAGCTCCGTGGACATTATGTACACCGGTTTTTCAGAGCCTTGAAGCTAGACCAGAAGAACATGTCACCGTACATGGGATCCGACCTGCAAGGATTCAACAGGGCGACTTCCAGACCCTGGGGGTACGTGGAGCTCCCGGTTTCTTTCGGCGAAGAGAAGGCGTCGAAGTCAATCAAGACTCAGTTCCTGGTAATCGATTGCCCTTCACTGTACCAATGCATCCTTGGCGGAGCTGATCGCTGTTCCTTCGACCGTTTATCTCAAGATGAAATATTATACGGAGAAGGGCCACGTTGCAACATTGCACGGGGATATAGAAGCTGCGAGGAGGTGCTTCGAAGCAGCTACCCAAGGACAAAGCTCAATCGGTGCAGCACCCAAGGCCGCCAAGCGGGCAAGGGAGGGAGACCATCCCAGAGAGGAAAGCCAGCCTGATAAGAAGTCGGCTCTCCCTATGCACATCATCGACTTCGACAGCAGGATTTCTGAAGAGGGTGAGGACGATGGTGAAGGTACGTCAACGGGGACAGGCAGTTCCTCTACAATGACACTCATGCACCCTGTCCCATATGGGGAGTTCGAAGTCATCACCTTCGGTGCAAACCCGAGCAGAGGAGTGAAGATAGGCGCAGGGCTACCCGACGAGGTAAAGCAGCAGTTGAAAACATGCCCGAAGGATAACACTGATTTGTTTGCGTGGAGTGTCGCGGACATGCCAGGCCTGGACCCTGAGACCGCATGCCACCAACTGACCATTGATCCAGCTGCTCGAGTCGTCGCACAACGCAGGCGCAAGAAATCTGATGAGAAGGCACAGGATGGCGAAAAACTTGTACAAGACCTCTTAGAGGCAAAATTTATCTCGGAGGCCATATACACAACCTAGCTGTCCAATATTGTACTTGTCAAGAAACATAGTGCAAAATGGCGCATGTGTATTGATTATAGTGATCTTAACTGGGCTTGCCCGAAGGATACTTATCCTCTGTCCAGCATAGATAAGCTTGTAGATAATTCTGCAGGTTTCAAGCTCTGGTCCTTTATGGACGCCTATTCGGGATACAACCAAATCCCTATGGCCGAAAAGGACAAGAAGTATACTGCATTCATGAATTTGTCGGGGAACTATTACTACAACTTAATGCCCTTCGGTCTGAAAAACGTTGGGGCCACGTACCAGCGTATGATGAACAACGTCTTCTGATCAGAAATTGGAGACATGCTCGAATTATACATGGATGATTGATCGTGAAGTCCCGAGAGGAATCCGATCGCACAGTCCACTTGCAAAAGGTCTTCGACCAAGCGAGGAAATGCAAAATGCATTTTAAACCAGAAAAATGCACTTTCGGCGTTAGGGCGGGGAAGTTCCTCGGATTCTACCTCACCGAGAGGGGGATAAAGGCCAATCCTGACAAATGTTGGGCATTCGATGAATTTCTCGCCCAGGTCAAAAAAGTCTGTACAGTCCCTCAACGGGATGCTTGCTTCACTTTCGCGCTTCGTGGCCAACTCTGCCCAGCATGCCCTGCCCTTCTTTAAACTCCTCAGAAAGGAGGCCACATTCGAGTGGACTGAGGAATGCGAGCAGGCTCTGACCCATCTTAAGCGAGCCTTGTCTGAATCCCCCGTGCTTTCACAACCAGAGTGTGGGGAGACCTTGTACCTGTACCTCTCCTTCACCAGCGAAGCTATTAGCGCTGCACTCATTCGCGAGACAACGGACGGGCAAAGACCCATCTACTTCACGAGCAAGGCCTTGCAAGGGCCAGAAATCAGATACACGCAAATAGAGAATGTTGTTCTCACCCTCGTCACCGCCGCGAGAAGGCTCAGGCATTACTTTCTGGTCCACACCATGGTAGTGCGTACGGACCAACCCATAAGACAACTGCTTTGCCAACCAGACATGGCCGACAGAATGCTCAAATGGTCCCTAGAGCTGTCAGAATTTGACATCCACTACGAAGGCATGAAGGCCCTCAAGGCACAAGCCCTGTCCAATTTCATGGCGGAGATGACGCCGCCATCGTCCCCACAAAGCTGAACGCATAGATGGACCATCTACGTGGACGGGGCATCCAGTTTCACGGGTAGTGGCGAGGCATCATCCTCGAGAACGAGGAGGGAATCTTAATCGAAGTATCTCTAGTCTTATCCCTTCCTACGTCTAACAACCAAGCCGAGTACGAAGCTTTCCTCGCAGAATTGCGGCTGGCCGAAGACTTGGGCGCCAAGGAGGTAAATATTTTCACCGATTTCTAGCTCGTAGCGTCTCAAGTACGAGGAGAGTATCAGGCAAAAAATGATCAGCTGGTCGAATATCTGACACTGGTGATGGAAAGAATTACCAAGTTCGACGCGTAGGAAGTCCAACACATTCCTCGCAAACGCAACACTCGGGTAGGTGTTTTGTCAAAATTGGCTAGCACCAGGAAGAAAGACGGTAACAGATCCATCGTACAAGAGATACTCTCCCGACCAAGCATTGAGAAGCCGTCAGAGCTGCTCGACGTTAACGCCATTGGAGACAGCTGCTGCTGGATGACCCCAGTGTACAATTACCTCACCATAGGGAATCTGCCCGAGGATAGCAAGGAGGTCAGCGCGACTAAACAAAGAGCCTGCTCGTATGTGCTGATCGAAGACAAACTCTATCGACGAGGATTCTCCATCCCCCTCCTGAAATGCGTTGAGGAGGACAAGGTCCCCGAAATTCTCCAAGAAATTCATGAGGGCATCAACGCACAACACTTGGGAGGGAGATCATTGACACGAAAGGCCCTGCGGGCAGTATACTATTGGCCGACCATGCAGGGCGATGCTAAGGAGCATGTCTAAAAATGTGAACGATGCCAGCGCCACGGGGACATGCATTTGGAGCCTCCTAACGAGTTGAAGACTCTATCCTCGCTTTGGCCCTTTGCCTGGTGGGGGATGGATATACTTGATGGAAGTTTAATAGTCGATATATCTTTGGTCAAAACTCGAACGAAATGCTTGTTTCCATTTACTTTTAAGATGAAATTTGACTAACAAAAGATCCAAAAGGATGTTACTCTTGAATGGTTATGTTTTTGCAGGAAATGACAAAGGAAAACATCAGTTACAAGCAAGAAGAATTTCTGCCCTAAAACTTTTGCGATGCGAACTTTCCTTCGCGTAGCGAAAGTTCGCGATGCGAAGTTGAAGCGAGCAATAACAGAATGAAACAGAATCAAAACAACAGAACTTCGCTTGAAGATTTCTATGTGTCGCATAGCGAAGGTCGCGACGTGAGAAGAAGTGAGAATAGTTCGCATAGTGAACTTTACTTCGCATAGCGAAGTATGGCGGTTCCTGAGGCAGTTTGAAATTCTTCAAGGTGAAGAAAGCCAGGTTTCTCATAGCGACCA
Organism: Lathyrus tuberosus; assembly: GCA_022829125.1. NCBI lineage: Eukaryota > Viridiplantae > Streptophyta > Magnoliopsida > Fabales > Fabaceae > Lathyrus > Lathyrus tuberosus. The sequence continues at coordinate 1,945,043 of JALAZF010000422.1, forward strand.
GAACTTCGCATAGCAAACTCAGGCGGCCAGAACAACTATAAATAGGGCAGAAACCATATCAGAAAGGGCCATCTTGTAATACATCTTTGAGAATACTTTGTAATAGATTAGGAGAGTAGGAATAGAAAAGGTTGTAAGGAGAAGGAGCTGGATACACATCAAGAGTCGGGAAATCGTCGTTGATGTTAGTTCAACTCCATTCTTCCATTGTGTATTAAGCTACCATGAGTAGCTAAATTCCTCTCTTGCTGGGATTGGTCGTAGTTCACTGAAACAGTATATATTTTCTTTGATCATGGCGTTATATGCAATTTACGTATGAATCATTATTGATGTTATCTTTGTTTCATCGTTTATTTCATGGATTGAATTGATATTGACAAATACGATTCTAATCTCGATCTAAGATAACATCTATTAAACCCTAAATGCTAGACATAGATTTAGGTTTAAAATTCACAAAAAGTATCGAATCTTAATGCTACCGTATTGTTTAATACGCTGAGAAATCGTCGATTAAACTATAAGGTAGAAATCTCATCAAAGTTTAGACATAAACTTTGTTTGTAAGCGATATGTGATAATATCGAAACATGCTTAAATTGTGTATAACTGATTCGTGATATGCATATTGAATCGGTGGATGAACTCCAATTCCCAACAAATCTATTCCACTGAAAACTATCTTCATTTATTATACGAGTTTACTTTTCGCAACTCATCAATCAAACATCTTGAAACTTTTGCTTAGAATCATAGAACATATTGAACGATTTTGATATCTCTCCAATCCCTGTGGATACGATAAAACTAAATACTTACATTTGTTTGTACTTAACATCAAATTTTCGCCGTTGCCGGGGATTGGCGTTTAAGATATTAAAACATCGCAATAGTTTCTATGTTTCTAAGTTGTTATATATTGTATATATTCTTTTACATTTGCTGCTAACCACTTTTATTGTGTTAGAATTGTGTTTTCTTGTATGCAAAATCAGGTATCATAAGAACAAGTGAAGCACAAGCAAGCTAAGCAACACTAAAAGGTAAAAAATTCTACATTAACCCTCTTTAAACAACAGTCCAAGCCTACAATTAAAAGATCAAAGTCTGAAGTAAATTTCATGGAATTGTGGCAACATAGACAAGAATCATACCAATATTACCAAGGGTGTCCTTACGCAAATAACATAGATTATGTCCAAGATTGGAGACAGGATGTGGAAACATACCAAAATTTCTATCAACAGCCGCCGAATCTTCCACAACCGGACAAAATATCAAAATTGGAAGACACCTTGTTACAATTTATGCAAATGTCTATGGAGAACCAAAAAAAGGACTAAAGCATCACTGAAGAATATTGAAATGGAAGTTGGTCAAATAGCAAGGAAGCTTGAGGATCAACACCAAGAGACACCCACTACTATCACACAAATCATTTCAAAGGAGCGATGCAATGAAAGTACAACTCAAAGCATTAACGCTATTGATGATAGTAGTAATGATCACTTGGAAACAAAAAATGATGTTGTCAAGAGTGAAGCTGAAAAACAAGAGGAAAATCAAGCAGAAATTCAGAAACAAGAGGATCATGAAGCTGGTTTCAAGAGAGATGTTGCAGATAAGATCATTATGCAAGAGCACATATCAACTCACCTGTAGATAGCTCTCATAAAAACACCTACTTCCCTCAATATCAAAAGGGAAAAACACCATTGGGGCTGTTTGAAAGTAACTAAGACAGTCAAGGGAAAAATGCTGAAACATTATGGTGACATTGCAAGAATCACCATAATAAGACCTCTAAAAAATCCCTAACACATGCGTCGAGCTAACGACGTTAAACAAGCACTTGTTGGGAGGTAACCCAACCTTTTACATATTTATGTTTCTTTTCTTGCATAATTAGTTCAATTGGTAGGAAGAAAGATAGCATGAATGGGCCAAAAGAATGTTCTGCATAAAACTGAATTCTGCAGAGTTCACTAAGCAAGCCCTGTTTCGCTAAGCAAAAGTAGCAGAATCAGCAAAAATACCATTCATGCCATCTTTTTCACTTTAGTGTTTTGTTTATCTTTAAATGATTTATAGATGTGGGTGTCATATGACCAATCCATAATGTTTTAAGATGGAAAGGCAAGGAGGGGAAGATCAAATTCACATGAATTAACAAAGGTTTAATGGTAATGATACAATTTGGAAAGAATTGCACAAACCAAGGTACTTGTTTATTTCTTTCTTAAAATTTAGCATGAATATGACATGAGTAGTCTCCATAAAATCAAGTCATTCAAGCTTATGCAATAACATGTTTCATTATGGATCACTTAGTTCTAAAAACCAGAAAAGTGAGGTAGCCTTCCAGTGTTTACCATATGCTTAGGAGATTGGTGAATTCTTGTTTCAACTCGTTTGATTCATGCTTAATCTTGCATGTATGTTGATAATTGTGGAGACATAGAAAAGATCAAGGCATTTCTTTGAAATTGAGCATAACTAGTAAACCAAATGTAGCCTCATTGTCCCTTGTGAGTGAGTGATCATTTGCAACCCCTTTTGAGCCATATGACAGGAATCAATCATTTATGAACTGAACAATGCATTAAGTATACCACTTAGTGGATATTGTTCTATATCTTTAAATATCATAAAAGTTCATCTATGATAGATTCTATTTTTCTTGAATTAAACCTCGAAACCATTGTTATCTTTTGTCAAATTATAAAGAGTATTCAAAGGAAAAGTAAGGTTTTGTTCAAGTTGGGGAGAAGAGGAAAATTTCCTTTTTTTTTTCAAGAAAAGAAAAATTAGAAAAGATGAAGAAATCAAATGAAAAATATGAAAGAAAAGTAAGAAAAGAAAAGACAATGGAAAAAAACCAAAGATGAATGTGTTCAAAAGAAAGAAAACAAAGGTTTGGATGAGTAAAATGGTACAAAGAATCAAACTCTATGAATGCTCTTCTAAAAAAAAAAAGAAAAAAAAAAGAAAACTCAAAAACTACTTTGTTTCCATTAGACTTAGAAATGACACTTCCTTGGTACCTTGGCCACATTACAACCTTAAATAGACCTTAGTGATCTATGTTCTTTTTACATATCAACATCTTTTGCTTAGATGAAGGCATGAATTAATCTAGATGTTAGCAAATTTGTCAGATGAGAGTTCAAAATACCTCATTATTTTCACTTACAAAAGAGTGTGATAGGTGTGATTCATGATAGACGTGTTTATTGTTTTGGATTGCTTGACAAAGAACTTTATGTGGAAGACTTGTTTCATAAATATGTCTAAATTCTTGGAAAGTGGTAATACATAACAACTTGGATTTGGAATTCAACATTAAACCATGTACCGTGATTACTTCTTTGAAAAAATTTGGTTGATCATGTGAAATAAATGGTTCAGAAACTCTTGCTTTTGCATAACTTTGATTGAGGACAACCAAAGATTCAATTTGGGGAGAATTTGATGGAAGTTCAATAGTTGATATATCTTTGGTCAAAACTCGAACGAAATGCTTGTTTCCATTTACTTTTAAGATGAAATTTGACTAATAAAAGATCCAAAAGGATATTACTCTTGAATGGTTATGTTTTTGCAGGAAATGACAAAGGAAAACATCAGTTACAAGCAAGAAGAATTTCTGCCCTGAAACTTTCGCGATGCGAACTTTCCTTCGCATAGCAAAAGTTCGCGATGCGACGCGATGCGAAGTTGAAGCGAGCAACAACAGAATGAAACAGAATCAAAACAACAGAACTTCGCTTGAAGATTGCTATGTGTCACATACCGAAGGTCGCGACGCGAGAAGAAGCGAGAATAGTTTGCATAGCGAAGTATGGCGGTTCCTGAGGCGGTTTGAAATTCTTCAAGGTGAAGAAAGCCAGGTTTCGCATAGCGACCAGAACTTTGCATAGCGAACTCAGGTGGCCAAACAGCTATAAATAGGACAGAAACCAGATCAGAAAAGGGTATCTTGTAATACATCTTTGAGAATATTTTGTAATAGATCAGGAGAGTAGGAATAGAAGAGGTTGTAAGGAGAAGGAGCTGGATACACATGAAGAGTCGGAAAATTGTCGTTGATGTTGGTTCAACTCCATTCTTCCATTATTTATCAAGCTACCATGAGTAGCTAAATTCCTCTCTTGTGGGATTGGTCGTAGTTCACCGAAACAGTATGTAGTTTCTTTGATCATGGCGTTATATGCAATTTATGTATGAATCATTGTTGATGTTATCTTTGTTTCATCATTTATTTCATGGATTGAATTGATATTGACAAATACGATTGTAATCTCAATCTAAGATAACATCTATTAAACCCTAAATGCTAGACATAGATTTAGGTTTAATATTCATAAAAAGTATTGAATCTTAATGCTACCGTATTGTTTAATAGGATGGGAAATCGTCGATTAAACTATAAGGTAGAAATCTCATCAAAGTTTAGACATAAACTTTGTTTGTAAGCGATACGTGATAATATTGAAACATGCTTAAATTGTGTATAACTGATTCGTGATATGCATATTGAATCGGTGGATGAACTCCAATTCCCAACAAGTCTATTCCTCTGAAAATAATCTTCATTTATTATACGTGTTTTTACTTTTCGCAACTTATCAATCAAACATCTTGAAACTTTTTCTTAGAATCATAGAACATATTGAACAGTTTTGATATCGCTCCAATCCCTGTGGATACGATAAAACTAAATACTTACATTTGATTGTACTCAACATCAATACTCGACCCCTTCACAATGGGGTCTTATAAAAACAAATTTCTGATTGTGGTCGTCGATTACTTTACAAAATGGATCGAAGCCGAAGCTCTCGCCAAGATCACAACCTTCAACATACTTCATTTCTACAAAAGGAACGTCCTCACACGATTCGGAGTACCCCAGGCCCTCGTGACCGACAATGGAACCCAGTTCACAAACAGGAAGTTCCAGGACTTCGTCGCCAAACTAGGCACGAAGCAACACTTCACTTCGGTCGAGCACCCCAAGACTAACAGGCAAGCAGAGGTCGTGAACAGGGTAATTCTTTGGGGTTTAAAACGGAGGCTAGGCGAAGCCAAGAAGAGATGGGTCGAAGAGCTACATAACATGCTCTGGGCCTATAAAACAATACCACACTCCACCACCGGGGAAACTCCTTTCTAGCTAGCTTACGGAGCAGAGGCAGTGATACCGGTGGAGATCAGAGAGCCCTCCAGACGAACAGAAGCTCCTCTCGACGAGGAGATGAACGACGAGGCTTTGAGAGAAGAGCTCGACCTGGTCGAAGAGATACAATCGGGGCAGATCTCCGTGAGGCCTTACTAAAACAAAAAATAACCTTACGACATGACGCCAAAGTCATAAGACGCGACTTCTCTGTTAGCAGCTTGGTCCTACGCATAAACCAAAAGGATTCGCGCGAGGGCAAGCTGGCCACCAACTAGGAAGGACCCTATAGGGTCAAGTAAAAAACAGGCACTTGAGCCTACTACCTAGAAACTTTGGACAGAGAACCGTTCGCTCGACCATGGAACGCTGAAAAGCTCAAACAATATTACAGCTAGGACCAACTACTAGGTCGGACTAACTGCCGACAAGATCACCCCCGACGGGGAGACGACTCGGCCACGGGACCATGCACTGGTGCAAGCACGATCCCTCACCTTACAACGTCGGCCAGTTTCTGCTCATGGGACGAACAGACTCTGCGCACAACGGGGATACCTCAATCGAGCTCCGCCGTTGCCGCACCATTGAGGCAGGACACCCAGCTCACGATAGGAACAGTCCAAGCCTATGGGATTAGCATCTCGACCGAGATCCTAGTCCCATCACCGGCGAAACTACTTCGCCTCCTTGACAAGTCTCCCAAACTGTCGAGCATAACAAACACAAGCCGATCAAAACGACCACGCTTAGCATTCAAACATTAAAAGTATACACAAATAAATACAATGAACACAATGCTAAACGAAAATATTTATATAACTTCGGCCACAAGGCCAGAATAAATCACCAGTACAAGAAGAGGGTTGTGCCCGACAAAATATTACATATCAAAAGGCACGCAGGCCCACAAAATATAGGTACAAACTCCAAAAACTAAGCTGCACCACCAGGAACTTTCAGGGGAACCACCTTGCCGTCGACAACAACATTGAGAACGCCTATCCCCTTGGTCAGCTGCTGGAAGTCGGAGTTGAGGGCTTTCAACTGCTCCAAGGCAGCATTGAAACCAAACTCTGTTGCCCCCAGATTATCCTACTCAAGAAGACGGATCCTCTCGACCAGATCTCTCTGCGTCTTCAGGGCCTTCTCGTCGTCAGTCTCGTTCTGACCAACCGCCGACGAGCCCTCCAGCTCGGTTATTCTCGCCTTCAGTCGGGAATTCTCCTTGTTCACTTTGGTCACCTCCCCCTTCATCTGGGTGACCTCTTTTTGAAGCTCAAATTTGGCCTCCAAGTTTCCCTGAAGCTTCTTTAGATCGTTGTAAATCTCCGCGTTCTCTAGCTCCAAGTCGTTGATCTTGGCTTTTGCCTTCTTGAGGCCGGCAAGTGGAGCCATCTCTGCATCCCCAAGGGCCAACGCCACCTCCAATACCCTGATCATAGTGTCCGCATCCTGGAAGAGAAGCTTCCTCCGCACCTGAGGATCGGCGGACAAGATAGCTGATGCATCGAGCTCTGGGAAAATGACAGAACTCTCCCTGTCAAACATTTTCCCCTGAAGATAGCACGGGGGCAGCACAAATTTCCCTCCAACAAAACCACCTTGGAAACCAGACGGCGAAGAGCCAAGATCATCCAGTTTCCTTTTATAGGTCGTGTCTGGAGTTGAGGGAGTTGAAGTGGTCCTCGAGGCAGAGCCGGTGCCGCCCACAAACTTTTCCAGTGTAACTTCTTGCTTCGCAGCACCAGTCTTCGACACTGGGGGCACATTCTTCAGGTTTTTGGCCGCCGCAAACCTCAGTAGACGCTCCCTCGTGTTCGTCATTTTTCCTGCAAATATAAAAAAGGAAGATTAGTACGTTGGACCAGAACTTTAAACACGGGAAAAAAAACAATCTATACCGAGGAGCTGGAACGCAACATCGTCGGTTTCACACTCAAGAAGGGCCCTAGTGTTAATATAGCGAGCCGCCCGAGTAGGCTCCCCGTCCTCCCCGAACAACTCTTTGCCATCCCTGTCTACCACGAAGGCAGGGCTAAAGGTCTCCAGTATGCATGAAAAACTCGATAGGACTCCTTGTCCCCGTCACAAAGTTGCTCGTGCTTGACGAGGAACTTATCGGTCCTATATCTGAAATGGGCGTACACCCAAGGGAACTTAGACACCTCCTTCTCAACTTGCTGACCGTCAACCTCCACTGTCTCAAGCATAGAGATAGATCTTCTAGCTACTTCAGAGACAGGTTTAATGACCAAGAACCTGTCCTTGAAATGTTGGACAGATTCTAAGTACGGCCAAAAAAGTCTGCTTTGCTGTTTAAAAGACACCCAGCTTTGCTTCGGGCCCGTTGTGCTCTGCTGGATCTGGAAGATGCAGAAGAAAAGGTCAACGGTCTCCCCGATCCGCAAGTAACGGCATACCAGCTTCAAAGTGCGAATAAACTCTAGCGTGTTCGGATGGAGTTGGGTCGGGCATAACTCTAAGTAGTAGAAGATGACCTCCTGAAAGTCGGTGAAGGGCAGGAGGTATTTTACCTCCACAAAGGTGAATTTGTACATGGGGAACCGCATCCCCGGATACACCGAATAGATATAATCATTCTCAGTCGGGAAGATAACTCTCCAGTGCACCAGCACATCCTCAACACTATCTTCTAGATAGGGAAAATCTTGAATTTCCTCTTCGGTAAACGTCGACCTTGTCAATAGAGGTTCTTGGGCGATCCATTTGAGCTTCCCTTTTGCTACGTGAACGTTGGCATAATCAACGGACTGCTCTGCCTCCTCGTGCACGGCTCCAATGTCGGGCACATCCCCTTCGTGTTGATAAGCCATTTCACCTGAAAAGCAGAGGAAGAAAAAGTGAATTCGACTACAAAGATCAAATCCACCCTTCCACCATTAGTCAAGTGAAAGGGCAAGGAATAAGTCGAGGATAACCTCGAGCCCAAGTCGACCATGACAGAATACGGCGACTTCACTTTCCCCTATGGCAAGGACGAGTCTCCGCAACTTTACGAAGACCCTGAGGAGGAGCTTACTCGACAAAACAAGCTCGTCGCGCGAAAACCAAAGTTTAATGTCGAACAGGCCTAATGCCCGACTACAAACCTAAAACTAATCCTAACCAGAATCTAGAAAGATCTACACAAGCCTACACAATAATCATGAACATTCATCCCATGTTCTTCATGAATTTTCTAGAAATTCATGCGTTCATCGAAGAACACATGAACATTCAACCGGAAAATTCATGTGTCACCGGAAAGTTCATGCCAATTTCCAGAAAGGAAGAACACCAGAAAAATTGCAGAAAAGGATGAAGAACTTACTTGCTAAATCGAAGGTAGAAGATGAAGATCACAAACTAAGCTTTGAAGGTCGACGGCAGTGAAGAAGCTCCGGCAAGAGCACAAGTTGCAGAGCGTGGAGATTTGGGAATAAGAATTTAAGTAAAGTGTCAAATAAATCTTCTTTCCCCCCTTTTATAAGCACTTCCTCACTTGGGAAGCGCAAAGGCCATCATAGCCTAGGCGTCTCTAGGCCTGACAAAAATTGAATGCTCCACCACGTGTCAGAAAGGGAATTTCATTTGTCATTCCCAAGGCTAGATGTTACATTCACCAAGTTTTCTGCTACCCCGCGAGCACATCTTCCTCGACCATGCGCGCAACTCATGTCCTCGATAAGGCTCGTCGACATAAAATGACACTTCAGCGGACACATTTCCTGAACCTGGTCAACATAAAAACGCCATTTCCATGAGCATGTCTTTGCACATGAATGGATGGTCGGGCTGATCAAGGACCAATGTCGACCACCTCAACATTGGGACAGACGAGGAGCATATGCCCGAACATCGTCATTCAAGGGCAATTATCCACGAGACTATCTCAAGTCATCACTCTTCCTCAGAGCAAAGACTTGGGGGGCTCCTGTTCTGGACTGGGTAGACACTTGGCCCACAGTAGGGCAAGACCCAATCCAGTCCAGCTCTTGGCCAGGCCCAATAGCCAGAAACTAGTCGTTGGGCAGAAACTAGTCGTTGGGCAAAAACTAGCCATTGGGCATGTCCCCCTCACTCGCTTGGCACTTCACGCAACCAACTGTCTTCCCGAATCTCACGGAAATAGTTGGACCAGGTCAAAGGGTCACGCGCCTGACCCTCCACCTGGCAGTCTCCCATTGGTCGACCGGACATTTCGGCCACATGGGAGACCTTGGCCCTGTGTTGGGGGTTACTTTTATAAATACCCTCTCACTTGAGAGGGGCAGGTTTGATCACTATTCAATACTTGAAACCTTACCTTTGTACTTGCTTTCTCTCTCTCTTGCCCAATTACTTACTTTGGCATCGGAGTACCTTGCAGGTACAACCCCTTTTCCTCTCCTACAAGCATCCTCATCTACCCTACACGAAGGCCGCGACGATCTAGTCTGATCACCTCCGATCAGGTACCATTTTGCAAAATTAGACTGACTATACAAACATTTCAAATGATTCCAAACCTCCTTAGCGATATCATATTTTGCTAGTTGCACACCTATTGACTGAGAAACATAATTATTGATCCAAGTGAGTGAAATTTTGGCCTATGCAGACAACAGATGTCCTAACACATGTTAAGACATTGTGCTACATAATCATTTAAACTCAGAGGCGCAACAACAAATTGATACCTTGAATACCAGAACTGCACAATCACAGATGTCACGACATCTGATCCAACATGTCAGTCAAGAACAATAACAAAACTGTAAATTGCAGAATGTTAAATAAGACAGCATCTGTTAACCCAGTTTGGTACAATTCACCTACATCTGGGGGATACCAATCTAGGACGAAGACTTCACTATCTGTAGAACTGTTACAAAGCTAAACTCCCCCGTTTACAACTTTATACCTAACAATCACCCAATGAACATCTTTATCAAGGCTAAACTCAAACATTTACAACCCTGATATGAGATACCCCACTCACATCCTAATCACAGCCTGTTAAATCTCTGTCTTCTGCCAATACAGAACCTGTCGCTGTTTCTTGACCTTCAAGTTATCTTGGACTTGCTTCAAAGCTTCGTCCAAGAACAATACAACAGCCATTACCTACAAGCTTCTGGTTGTATCCCTGTACCTATACCTTCCACTCTGCATCCCATATTACAGAGTGGAGACTTACAACTCTTAAGAGAGCCAACGACTCTCAAACCCTAAACCCTTATTCAACACAAGAGAACTAGGTTACAAAGTTATAAGTGATACAAAAGTACAGTCTTTAACCCTAGGTCTAAGTCTCCTTATATAGTCTTCTACTGTCTTGGGCTTTCTATCTTTTCTCCTGTGATTCCTTGATCCGCTCCTTAATTCTTGCAATATATTAAAACCTGTTAACTTAGTAAGTCAGTCAGGATGTCGAGACATTTCCTTCGACATCTTTTTCTTCTGCAGATTCTTCAAGTTTATCATCAGAATGTTTTAGCAAAATTTAGTCAAACTTCAGGTGCTTTCAATCTCCCCCTTTTGAAATTTTTTGGCTAAAACATTTTCTTCTGCATTCTGCAATTAGCAAGACTCCTTCATCTTATGAATTGATTAAAGCTAAGATCTGAGAGAGTCTCCCCCTCAACATATTCCCCCTCCTTTCAAGAGAGGTTTTGAGACCCAGAAGACTCCTCCAGAAAAGAAACAGTAGTTGTAGCCTTCGTAACACTGAGAGCATAGATTGCGTAACTCAGGTCACAAGACACAACCTGCTTCACAACTCAGATCATAAGACACAAGGAACACGAAAAGATTGTTAAGATGTCAGACCATATTAACCAACATTCTTGCAAAACAACTGCAGGAATGTACCCAATCCCAGACAACATCAGAAAACCATTCTCCCCCTTTTTAGCCAAAACTTGGCAAAAGTGACCAAGACAGCCCCAAACCCAGACGCAACATACCCAGATTTTGAAGAACCACATCTGCCACCAACCAAAGAGAGAGTATTAAGACTAAAAAAGATCAAAGCAATCCTATTTATAGCCGAGCCATTTTCTTAGAAAGTAACGAACCACAAAAAATAACGCTAGTCAATTCAAAGGGCCATTAATCGAAGGCAATAACTCCACCAGTACCGCACTGACCAAGACTGCTTTGACTATTTCTTCTTTTAAGAACGCTGACCAAAGAACCTATTACATGCACACATGTTTTATAACAATGTCCTGACATTATGTCAGACATTGTCTATTCTTCCTAGATTCTTCTTCTGATTTGACATTGTAAAGATTTCTTCACAAAATTATGATCACAGTCTGCAGAGAAAAATAAATTCTCCCAGACTCATCAATGATTCTTAAGTATCCAATAAGAACCGTTGCACATGCACTGCCAAGTCTCCCTCAACTTACAACAATAAAAAAAATGTCAAGACATTCTTCTTGACATCTCATCCTCCCAGGATGGACACATAATCACAGCTTTCTTGATGCACAAATGCAAACCGGAACTCCAACTGCATCCTCGCAGTAAAATATCTTAGATCAAGGAGCAACTCCCCCTATCTAAGGTAACCAATGCTCCTCCACAGAACACCTAGCTAATGAATGGAAAACATACGATGCATCTTCATGTCTTCAAGAGCGCACCCTCAGTTTAAGCCACCTGCTGAACACAATCATCAACTCTCTTATTGCTTCTTCTGACAAGAACTAATAATCACTCACACATGATCACCATCATGCTACCCGTGAGGAAATAATAAAAGGATAACAATCCTACCATAACAAACTCTTGGCTTTAGATCAAAGTCCCATTGATCTCCCTCATCCTGCAACCACCTACACACCACACGAACTCCTCTTGGATTCTCATGTATAGACCTCCAGCTGCTTGAGGCACAAACTAATTAAATCAGAATGCTTCACATTCCTCAAAGAGACGCACAAGGCCCCTTAGTTTATTATAACGATGTCAGATATCGTATGCATGCTCCAGAACTTCACAGCTGCCAAACTGATCCACTACTAGCATGACTTGCAGCCAGGGGCAACATCCCCTTCGCAAGATTTTCCACTGACTCTACCAAGCCAGCAATAGAGATAGACACCCCACAATCCAAGACAGTCATTCCTCATCATTCTCCCGTATGATAACTTGGAATACTTCTGATTTTTTGGTGAATATCCACTTCTGAACGCATCAGAAACCAGACTTTCATGCAATCAACATATGATCCACTCCAGTCTTCTCCATACCATCCTCCCAAGGCAGTTCTTCTACTTCATCATTCTCCCGTATGACAAGATAGATACTCCTTAGACATGATATAGCCACCAAGTTCCTAGACCAGAACTTAAGAATCCTCCACCAAGGATAACCAACCCAAAGATGTTCTAACATCAATTAGGACATCTTCCACACATCACAGACACCATACACCATGATTCTTGATATGCTCCACTACTGGACTTACTATCAGCATAGTAATCCAAACTGAAGAACTTCACATAACACTGCGCCACCAGTTTGAACAAAGAGAACTTCAGAAACCCAGAGAGAAATAAACTCTCATCCACCAAAAGAAGGTATACTTTCATCCTTAACCTAGAACTTTTGCCACAAGCTCCCAGAGAACCAGAACCTCCTTATATTTTCAACTAACTACTCTTCTGCACAAGAGCAATTAGTTTCAAGCATCATGCTTGAATGCATACTATGAAACCAACCAAATGCCACCTTTTGATTGATCTCAATCTTCTTCAGAATTCCCTCAAGATACACTAATCCACCAATGAAATCAGATCTTTAAGTCACATGAACTACTTACCCCATAGCAAGAAATCTTGGATCTACCAAGCCTCTTAGTCATGTAACATCTTCCCATTCACAGCTCCCGCAAACTGCATGAGATAGACCTTTTTGAAGCATCTATAACTTCCATTCTCCTGTAGATCACCTTATCTTAAGATGATGTGCCTCATCACCAGCTGAGACTTCTGATGTTGAGCTAGATGTCAGAACATTCTGATATGACATCTAACTGTTGAATTCAGCTCCTCCTTCTGCCACTTAGAAGAACCTCCTCCCTTCGCAGAACAAGAGTTCCATTCTCTCATAAACTTGATTCAACAACCAAGTTTGAGTAGACAACCTCCATCCTGCTTTATAACTCCAAAGACTTCAAACCTGCCACGTCTGAATCTTCAGAAAATAAGTAGTCCAAGACTACACCATAGCCATACCAAAGAATGCCACTTTCCTTAGTAGAGCAGGCTGTAGAAAGTCAGAGATAACTGCCACTTAACTTTGACCTTCAACAAGAAGAGCAAGATCCATGCTCCAAAGCACCTAGATCAGAAATAAACTGATCCAAGCTGTAACCATCAAAATTATGATGTCTTCATCTTCATCTTCAACAACATCAAAGTCCAGACTAGTTTCTTGCCAGGAAACTCTCCAGAGAACACATGCTTCTGTCACACCCGACTGAAGTCACTTCTTAGGTCACCGCCTAAGACTAAAACAGATGCTAAAGCATATGCAGTACCCCTCCCATGATTTTGCACAAACTCTGATGATGAGATGTTCCAACATCTTGTTGAACATCAATAATCTTGACTTTCAAGGATGATCAATTAAATACTTGTGGATTCCACAAATAGCAATTGATCTTAAATCCTTGTCCAATAACCCTTCTTCACTGTTGTAGCTGAGCTCCACCAGATCACGTCATGAACACTTGTAAAATATTCAATCTTTTTGCAAGTATCTTCTTCAAAGGACAATGTTGAGATACCAAGGCTGCCACCCTTGACTCAAGTAACTAAGACTTTTTCTGAACAAATCTTATTTACCTCAACAATTCTTCAATCAAATTGGATCCACTCTTAGGGTCAAGAGAGATGAATCCTTCCTTGCTGTTTTTGGATGGTGAAAATAAATCACCTCCACTTTCTTCAAATTGTGTTTCAAAGAAACACCTTCTAGTCAGAAGAGTAACTAGAAGACTCCAGATACATGACATAGATGCCTTTATGAATGGACTTGAGAGAATTCTCAAGTATCTTTGACAACCTAGCCGATCAATAGTTTATCAAACTCCTAGAGCAAGAACATGATAAACTTAAACTCAACTCCTCTCCTCTTCAACTGACTTCAACTGCACCAAGAAACCAAGCTTCCAAGTACCAAGTCATCATACCAGATATCTAACCACAACTCCCTTCACTCCATCGCTCCCGACTTTGGAATAAAAGAATGTAGATATCTTTAAATATAGAGGCTGACAATTGAGACCTTCCACCAACTGTCTTCAGTAACAACTCCAGAATCCCATAATTCTAGAGCTCTTCCATCAGAAAAACATGCAGCGGAACCACTAAGGAATAGATTGTGCTTGCCCTAATAAGATGTCACAATATCTTATAAGGCACATCAACAAGAGAACTAGCCACTTCTCCTGTATTTGTTGTAGAATCTCCTCAGCAACATGAACAACCTCCGGGTTGCTCCCTTCGATCCAGAACATCCATCTTATCCATTAACACCCTTGAGTATATCTGAGTTGATTTATCTGATCTTCAAAACTCCTCCTTGTTTAAATGCCAGAAAGTATCTCCCAAGGATCTCATCTAGAACCAGACATGATGCCTACTCTGATACCAATTGAAATTCTGGCCTATGCAGACAGGAGATGTCCTAACACATGTCAAGACATTGTGCTACATAATTATTTAAACTCAGAGGTGCAACAGCAGATTGATACCTTGAATATCAGAACTGCACAATCACAGATGTCACGACATCTGATCCAACATGTTAGTCAAGAACAATAACAAAACTGTAAATTGCAGAATGTTAAATAAGACAATATGTGTTAACCCAGTTCGGTGCAATTCACCTACATCTGGGGGATACCAATCCAGGACAAATACTTCACTATCTGTAGAACTGTTACAAAGCTAAACTCCCCCGTTTACAACTTTATACCTAACATCTACCCAATGAACATCTTTATCAAGGCTAAACTCAAACGTTTATAACCCTGATATGAGATACCCCACTCACATCCTAATCACAACCTGTTAAATCTCTATCTTCTGCCAATACAGAACCTGTCGCGGTTTCTTGACCTTCAAGTTATCTTGGACTTGCTTCAAAGCTTCGTCCAAGAACAATACAACAACCATTACCTACAGGCTTCTGGTTGTATCCCTGTACCTATGCCTTCCACTCTGCATCCTACATTACAGAGTAGAGACTTACAACTCCTAAGAGAGCCAACGACTCTCAAACCCTAAACCCTTATTCAACAGAAGATAACTAGGTTACAAAGTTATAAGTGATACAAAAGTACAGTCTTTAACCCTAGGTCTAAGTCTCCTTATATAGTCTTCTGCTGTCTTGGGCTTTCTATCTTTTCTCCTGTGATTCCTTGATCCGCTCCTTAATTCTTGCAATATATTAAAACCTGCTAACTTAGTAAGTCAGTCAGGATGTCGAGACATTTCCTTCGACATCTTTTTCTTCTGCAGATTCTTCAAGTTTATCATCAGAATGTTTTAGCAAAATTTAGTCAAACTCCAGGTGCTTTCAGTGAGGATCTTTGAATTACTAACATCACATGCTTCCAACTTTTTTACATATGTATCATCATCTTTTTTATCTTTGGGCTCCACAGAAGTTCCATTAACATAACTCTACATCCTTTTTTCTTTCAATTTTTGTATTAGATAACTCCAATAATAATAATTTAGTCCATTGAGTTGAAAACTAATAGATTAAAGAGAATCATGTTTTTCACTAGCCGCTACTACTTCTCTAAGAATTTAAAATTCAAACAAATCCAAACACATAACGCAAGAGAACTTCTATCAAACTTTTGTGTGTGGAGAGAAACAAATTCATAACCACAAAATTGATGAGACTAAACAATTGAATGAGTAAAGAAATAAACCATAACAACAAAGTTATAGGAGTGTTTTTTTATTGTTGAAGATATCCTATTTAGTCACCAAACTCTTTGACAGCATGTTAACAAAAGATAAAAGATTCTAGGGTTTCCATTAGACTGACAAAAGTCTATATATAGAATAAGGATCACAATAGAGTATAAATACTAGATAATAGAAAAAGACTAAATTGTTCTTACTGATATATAATATTATATCATATTTTTAAACAATTTAGATTATTTACTAAATTTGGATTCCACCGGTGAGAGACTTAAAATAACCATCACCTTAAAAATCAATTAAAAAATGTGACATTTTTTTCGTTCTTTTTAAACTTAGTCATAGTAAAAAAATTGTGAGTTATATACATATCGGTGGGTAAGTCAAACCCATATTTTAGTTTGATAAATAATCAAGCCATTAGTTACTTAAAATTTTTGAAAAATAATGTTTTTTTTACAAGTGAGAGAGTAAAGTTTGATCGTTTGAATAACGCCTCTCATAATCAAATAAGAAAATAAACAAGGGAACTAAAATATGTATTATTTCTCGTACACATATTGGTAGAGAAAAGATAATGCATCGGGTAAACTATAAAGTTTTTGCAATTTCAAACATACATATAATGACCATAAAATAAGCAATACTAGGACATGTATTATTCATTTTATTTATTTAACAACTCTCGAAAGATCACTTGAGTTTATATAGATCCTTCTCACTTTCATTGTCCTGAAATGGAGTCCTTAGAAAATGTTGAACTAGTAAGTCCATTCCATGGGTAAAACTACTCCAGGTGGTAGAGAATGGTCATGACATCCCTCCTTCTCCATGTTAATGACTGAGTCACCGTTCTTTACTTTTGAGTCATTTTTGTTTCTTTGATTTTGAGTTGTTTCTTCATGATCACTGTTTTGCTTTTCCCTCCATTCTGTCAGAAGACAAATATAAATTATTGATACTCTCGAAAATTAATTATTGTCATGGCATAAGGAAGTCCATAAAAGAGTGTAGAAACAAAAATATGATTTGAATAAACAACAACAACATTTTGCTTTAGACCGACTTTAATGCAGTTTGAATTTCTATTAAAAGTTAAATTTGTTGAAGTGTGATTTTGATTGAACTACTTGTTCAATTTTTACCAATGCATTATATTTTATATTTATATTTATATAAACTAACATATTATAAGTTGAATAAACTAATATATATATATATATATATATATATATATATACTGAATAATATTTTCAAAATTAATTGCATGTAAAAAATATTAAAAATTTATATTACAAAATAACAAGTATATTTAAAATATGGGAAATAGCACAAAATAATATTCTATTAAAAAATATTGTTATAAAAAATAAATAATATATTACTACAAATTTTCAAAATTTAAATTTAAATGCAAAAACAACAGAAACACACAACAATGACATCTCAACTATGTTTGAACCCCAAAACTCTCACACATCAATTTTTTTATATTCTAATAAATATAATAAATTAAAAGTAGAAAATATATCTTGAGGGACTTTCCTTAAACTCAAGGAAAATTTTAGTAGGATAAAACTAGGAGAAAGAAAAAAAAGCTCAATGTATTATACAAAAATAAAAACCGTGATATAAAGGACCAACATCGAGGGAAAAATCTAAAAGATAATCAAATTAGGCATACTAGCTTAGCCATGCAACCTTAAGATTCACAATAATCTTTCTAAAGACGTTATTAGTGTCACTTAATTAATAAATAAAAATTCTCCAAAATATGAATTAAATTAAGTGAAATAAAGGTGGGAAAGACCATACGTAATATGAAAAAAAGCATATTGAATAAATTAATGTATGAAATTCTACCAAGTAAATATTTGCAAACAAAAAGCATAATCAATAAGTTTATCTCCCAATGATTTTCTTCACAATAAATGAGAGCCAATGAAAGAAAAATCCGTAGTGATATTTAAAGAATGTAGCCAATCATTTCTCAATTTCTAAGAAACAATAGGAGAAAATTTGAAATCTAAAAAAAAAAATTAATATTCACTTTTTAACCAGTTAAAAAGAAGAAGAGAGATGAAAAAAAAAATGAAAAAAACCACATAATAATAGTTGTAATATCCTAAGGTTTCTAAGCATCTCCTTATCATTTAATGGTACAATTATTTTGTCTAATGATAAATTAGAGATCAAATAGAATGATATGGAATCATTAGTAATATTTTTAAGAGCCAAGGATGTTATGGTCAATTTCTCAAGTCATTGCTTAAACCCCTTTTTCTTGTTCCAAACCTCATTTTCTTATTTCTTCATTCCAAATCAGAAAAGTGAGTAAAGAGAATTGGGAAAGAGAGAGGGAGGCACAAGTTTGGGGGAAAAGAAAAGGGAAATTATTCATCTTACATGCTCTTTCTTGAAGCTTATATTTGATAAGAAGAACACGCAACTTATCATCATCCATTCAACCTTTCCATTTCCAAATAAGAATTGAATCCTAAGGTGGGTCCATAAGTAGCTTTGCCTTGGGGTAGAATTGATACTAAGTTTAGGGATTCAGGTGTGGGAAGGTTTTACAAATTATTAAAATTGTTGCATGCTATGTTTGCTTGTGTGAAATAGTTGATTATTGTGTGAATGCCATGTCTACTATTTAAATCCATTATCCTGCAAACTGGAATTGGTATGAGTAAATCCCTTGCTAGATACTTGTTTATAAATCCCATGATGAGCATTGTCAAAAGAATGGATAAACTTACTCAATATTAGTTTTTTAAGTCTTGCATGCATATCTGAGTATGAACCTTGTTGATAGCTTTGTTCTATGGTTGTTTGACACTGTAATCTTATGTTTTGGTGGGCAGTGTGTCAATTTTAATGCAGGTTCAATAGGGTGAGAATATAGGAGATCACAAAGGCGAGAAAACCCCAAAATTTTGGACCTGACTTGGGTCGTGTCTCTCTTAGGTTTCTTGTATGGGAGGGCCTGAAGCTGACACAGGCTGTGTTAGTGACACGGGTAGGTTGTGTCAACGGTCTGGGAAGCCCTGAGGGTGACACGGGCTTTGTCACCTAACACGGGTAGATCGTGTTGCACCCGCGATTTCTCCATTTTGTGTCATTTTCTGAATCTCGTTGATGCTTTGCCTATATCGCATTATCTTTAGATAGCGTGCTTGTGTCATCACGAGAGTTTGACGAAGACACTTGGATATTCACTAGTAACGGGATGTGAGATACAAAATTATCGAATTTGGAGTAATGTATACGTGCCAGGTTGTGAACCGTAGTAGTTCGGTTATTAATGCGAGGCTTTAAGAGACATGGATACCCTAGTGACAGTAGGAAAATACTTATGCGTATGTTGTTAAAAATTCCTGATAAGTAATTAACTCTATGGTGAAAGTAACTTAAGGTGAGGTCGAATGGAAGTGGTATGCTTCCTTCCTGATAGACTCACGTACTTCCAAGATTGTATAATCTTTTATGTGGTTTTTCAGTTCCTATTTTTTTGACTAATTGGTAGTTCTATACGTAGGAAAGCAAGCCTCGAGGTAGGATGTGAGGGAACTTCCTAGTTATTTCTCTGAGGGTATCCAATCCCAAAAGTGAGACACCACCTAAGGTTCCCTAAGTTATTTCTATGATGGTATTAAATAAAAAATGTGAGACACCACTTGAGTTCCCATCGTTTAGTTATTTCTCTTAGGGCGTTTGATCCCAAAACCGAGGCACCACCATCGAACAACATATTGGTTGTTTGTATATTTGATTCAACCTAGCCAAAATTTATAGCTTCTTTGATCACCTGCCAAGGTTAAGTAGGAAGTCGAATCCCACTTATACATGAAGTTGATATGCTTCAATTTCTAGTTTTGCAAGAAACCAAAGTAGTGCGTTATTAATAGGACACCGAGAGAATTAGTAACCTTATAGAGCTGAGTGAACCCATAAGATAGGCGAACCCACTAAGATTAGCATATGAGCCCATGTTGTTATTGAATTTTCAGTAAGTTTGAGGAAAGACAAAATAAAAGTTAAGGCAACTTGAAGGATATAAGGGTTTGCGAGACCATCTTATCCATTTCTTCTTGGGGTTTTCTCGATGTTTTCCCTTCCCCTCATGGGATAAATAAAGTTCAATGGCGACTCTCTGTTTATTTTTTTCGCCTCCCGCCGTCTATTTTTTGAGTAGCGACAGGAAGAAGACTATGTAATTTATTTTATGTATTTGATGTATCACTAAGTTTATTTTGAGGGCACATGATGTATCATGTCTTGATTCTTTTTTTTTTACCTTTGTGTATGTTTTGATACATGGTTGATTTCCTCTTATGCACTTATGTTTTTTATCAGTACCAACTTAACTCCATTATGATATTATTTTAGATATATATTATGTGTAGGTGTTACAATTTGTATCAGAGTAGGTCGATCATCGACCCATCCTTGAAACATCATAAGTGAAATTCTTTATGTTGCATATGTGTAATTGCCGACATGAATCCTGATGTCTCATTTATAGTATTGGGCATGATCAACTTGATTATATAATGTAGGACGTACAAGAAAAAGGCAGACATAATGTAGAACTCATAATATAGAACCAGAGGCTGCGATTGAGAAAGATGGGGTGCAATGGACACAATTTATGCAACAAATGCAACAACATAATCAATTCATGATGTAGATGATGGAAAACAAGCAAGTTCATCAACAACCACCACCCGCTCTATAGAACACTTGTAGAAGAGGTTTTTGAGAGTTCTTCCAAATAAACCCTCGGGAGTTCTTGGGTGGCCTTTACTCGGTGGTACCCCATGATTGGCTTGCTAGTATGGAAAGGGTTTTCCAGGAAGTACGTTGTAGTGAAGAGGAGAAGGTGACCTTTGCCTCACAGATGATGAAAGGCCAAGCTGGTAGGTGGTATTACTAAAGATTCAGAGCACTTCAAGGTGGTTTTCTTAGCCTAATACTTCCCAAACATTCTCAGAGCACAAAAAGCATTCGGATTCCAATAACTCAGGTATGGTGATATGACAGTAGCATAATATGTTAAGAAATTAGAGGACATGGTTGCCTAATCCAGGCAAGATATGGAAGATTGATCAATTCCTTTTTTGGTTGAGAGACAAGATAGAGCACAACGTGTCATAGACAGAGTTCACTACTTATATTGAGCTATTGAGGAAATGCTATGTTGCCGAAAACAGTCTAAAGAAAATTTGGCCTGAAAGAGAACAATACAGACAGAATAGAAGAGACCAAGGCAAACCTAGCCATCAATTTAAGTCTAAGAGTTCACCCTCTAAGGTAGGAAGGTGGAAGTGTTTTCTGTGTGATGAATAGGGCCACATAGCGAAGGATTGTCCAAAGGCAGGAGTGCAAGGAAAAAGTACCATCTGAGTCTACGCCCTAGATGCCAAGAAGGCAAAGGGGAATAATGAGTTAATTGATGGTACGTGTCATCTGAATGATCAAACTTGTTTTGTATTGTTTAATTGTGGAGAAAACCATTATTTTATATCAACCAAGTGTGTACACCAACTTGGTTTAGAGGTGGTTCCGATGAAATTTCCAATAGTAGTAACTATCACTACATATAATTACGTGGAAACTCAATGAGTATGTGAAGAATTTCTGGTTTCAATGAACGGACGAGTATTCTTGATTGATCTTATATGTCTACCGTTCAAGAAGATCAACATCATTTTGGGGATGGATTGGATTTTCGCCAATTTAGTGTACATCAGATGCAAGGAAAAGGCAATCTTTATTCTAATCGATGAAGCCATTCTTCAAGACGTGTTATCCACTATTTTAGAAGGTCTGATCAATATGGTTAATAGGTTATTCGAGCTAGAACAAACTTTTACCTTAATTCTCATAAAGGATTCAAGAAACAAGATGAATGTCTCTCAAGTTCCTACAATTTGTGAATTTCTAGAAGTATTTCCCGAAGATATCACTTCTCTTACTCTAGAGAGGGAAGTGGAGTTTTCCATTGACTTAGTCCCAAGGATAACTTCGGTTTCGGTTGCCCCATATTGTATGTCGCCCATCAAGCTTAGAGAGTTGAAGGTTCATTTATAAGAGTTGTTGGATAAGTATTTTATCTGCTCGAGTGTGTCTCCGTGGGGAGCACAAGTTTTGTTGGTGAAGAAGAAGGGTGGTGAGATGCGCCTATGCATTGACTACTGACAATTGAACAAAGTTACCATAAAAAACAAGTATCCCTTACCTTGGATAGATGACCTATTGGATCAATTGAAAGGAGTATGCATGTTTTCGAAGATTGATTTACGATCGGGTTACCATCAAATCCAAGTTAAGAATTTCGACATTCTGAAAATTGCATTTAGAAATCGGTGTGAACAATATAAATTCTTGTAATACCATTCGGAGTGACAAATCCGCCCGCCATCTTCATGGATTACATGAACAGAATCTTCCAGCCTTACTTAGAACAGTTTTTTTGTAATGTTTATAGATTATATTCTCATATACTCATGTTATCCACAAGAACACGCAGAACACTTGAGAATTGTCTTATCAGTATTAAATGAGAATATTACATGAGAAGCAACTATTTTCCAAGATGATTAAGTGTGAACCCTGGATGACCAAAGTTAAATTCCTTGGCCACATCATATCTCAAAGAGGTGTGGCGATGGACCCGTCAAAGGTACAAATTATGATCAATTGGGAAAAGATGAAGAATGTTTCAAAAGTTAGAAGCTTCTTAGGCCTAACAAGATATTATCGGAGATTATTCCAATGTTTTCTTAGTTAGAATTACCAATGAATAGACTCACCCTGAAGGATATTCGTTTTCAGTGGGACAAGGAGTGTGAACGGAGTTTTGTTGAATTAAAGAAGAAGTTAACCACTTCTCCCATCTTGGTAATTCTAGGTCCTAAAAAACCATATGAAGTGTTTTGTGATGTTTACAAAAATGTGTTAGGTGGAGTCCTAATGCAGGATAGGAAGGTCGTGGCATATGTGTCATGACAGTTGAAATCGCATGAAGAAAACGATCAAACTCAAGATCTCGAATTAGCAGCCATGGTGTTTACACTTAAAATGTGGCACCATTATTTTTATGGAGTTCATTTTGAAATGTTCAGCGATCATAAGAGCTTGAATACCTCTTTAACTAAAAGGAATTAAACATGAGACAAAGGAGGTTGATGGAATACCTAAAGGAATATGATTTTGAGCTCAAGTACCACCCATGAAAGGCAAATAAGGTGTCAAATGCTTTAAGTCAAAAAGAATTGATCCTGACTGAACTGATAATCTTGGAGCATGACCTATTAGATAAGTTTTGGATCCTTAACCTCCAATTTGTGTGGACTCAGGATGGTGTAATCATGGGCCATCTGAGTGTCATATGTGATTTGAGGGAAAGGATTAAGTGAAACCAGTATGTCGATACAGAGGTGCAATCTAAGAGTGGACAACCGGATTTTTCTCAAGCCGCCTATGGAGTTCTTATATTTAACTAGCGAGTGTGTATTCCGAACGATGCCGACTTAAGGAAGGTAATTTTGGAGGAAGCATACAAAATTGGGTTTACCATTCATCCGAGTTCATCGAAGATGTACCTAGATCTGAAGAGGGGTTATTGGTGGCCCGAGATGAAGAAGAATATTGCTAAGTATGTAGCCAGTTATGTTGTGTGTTAAACAGTAAAGATCAAGCATCGAAGACCAAGTAGACTTTTGCAACCATTTGAAATTACATAATGGAAATGAAAAAGTATTTCCATGGAATTCATTGTGGGATTATCACGTACATTAGGTGCTCACGACTCGATTTGGGTGATTGTGGATCGATTAACCAATCATCCCACTTCTTGGCTATGAATACCACGTACAATACGATCCACCTTGCAATGTTATTTATTGTGGATATTGTGAGGTTGCACGGTGTTCCTTAAAGTATAATCTCTGATAGGGATCAAAAGTTCACTTAGATATTTTGGAAGGCATTTCAACATGCTATGGGTATAAAACTATGTATGAGTACTTCGAATCACCCTCATACAGATGTTCAAACTGAGAGGACGATTCAAACCTTGGAGGACATGTTGCGAGCATGCATGTTAGAAAGCATAGGAAGTTGGAAAGATCATTTACCTCTAATAGATTTTTCCTATAATAGTAACCCTTATTCAAGTATTGGTATGGATCCATAAAAAGCATTGTATGGTAAGAGATGTATAACACCTCTTTGTTGGGCGGAAGTTGGAGAAAAGGGAACTGTTGGACCTAAAATCATCCAAGAGACTACTGAAAGAACAAAGGTGATCTGTGACAAGATGAAGAAAGCTCAGGATTACCAAAAGAATTATGCGAACAAACAAAGGATATTGTTAAAATTTAAAGAAGGTGATCATAGGTTCTTTAAGTTTACACCAAGATTGAAATTGAAAGGACATTTCAAGATGAGGAAGTTGAGCCTGAGATACGTGGGACCATACCAAATCATTGGACGGGTACGCGAAGTGGCAAACCACTTAGGGTTGCCACCTTTCCTCTCCAGCTTTCATGATGTCTTCCATGTATTGTAATTTCAGAAGTTTTAGTCCCGAATCTTTTCATCCCATCCTACCAAATATAGTTGAAGTAGAAACCAACCTTTCCTTTCAACCCCAACCAAGTCGAATTGTGGAACACGCGGTCAAGGAATTGCAGAACAAGGAAATACCCCTTGTGAAGGTCCATTAGGAGAATTCGCATCCAGGAAAAGCTACTTGGGAGCTTGAGTCAAAAATGCGGAAGTTGTATCCTTATTTGTTCTGGTAAGTCTTTAAATTTGAGGACGCGTTTAGTTTTTTAAGGGGGTGTAATGCCCTAAAGTTTATAAGCATCTCCTTATCATTTATTGGTATAATTGTTTTGTCTAATGATAAATTAGAGATCAAATAGAATCGTGTGGGATCATTAGTAGTATTTCTAAGAGCCAAGGGTGTTATGGTCAATTTTTCAAGTCATTACTTAAACCCCTTTTGTTGATTCAAACCTCTCATTTTCTTATTTATTCATTCCAAAACAGAAAAGTGAGTAGATAAGGTTATGGGGGGGGGGGGAGAGAGAGAGAGAGAGAGAGAGAGAGAGAGAGAGAGAGAGAGAGAGAGAGAGAGAGAGATGCGAGCTTGGGGGAAAAGGAAGAGGGAAATTGTTCATCTTGCATGCTTTTGCTTGAAGTTCCTAATTAAGAAGAAGAAAAATTTATTTATCATCATCCCTTCAACCTTTCCATTGACAAACTAAATTTAAAGCCTAAGGTGGATGGATTTATAGATTATGAAAATTGTTGCATGTTAAGTTTACTTGTGGGAAATAGTTGATTGTTGCATGCATGCCATGTCTAGTATTTCAATCCACTGTTGTGCAAACTAGAATTTTTAAGAGTAAATCCTTTATGTGATACTTGTTTATAAATCCCTTGATAAGTATTGTCAAGAGAATGGGTGAACTTTCTCAAGATTAGTTAGTTATGTCTTTAATGCATGTTTGAGTATGGACCTTGTTGATAGCTTTGTTCTATGGATGTTTGACCCTGTAATTTATGTTTTGGTGGGATATGAGTTAGTTTTAATGCGGGTTCAATAGGGGGAATGTATAAAATCACAAAGGTGAGAAAACCCTAAAATTTTAGGTTTGACACGGGTCGTGTCTCCCTTGTATTTCTCGTATGGGGGCGCCTGAAGCTGATATGTGTCATGTCATGTAACATGAGCATGTTGTTGCAGAGGTATAGAATGCTTTGGGGTGACACGGGCAGGTCGTGTTTCACCCATGATTTCTCCATTTCACATCATTTTTTGAGCCTTGTTGATGCTTAGCCTAGATCACATTAATTTTAGATTGTGTGTTTGTGTCATCACAAGAGTTTGAAGAAGACACTTGGATACTCATTGGTAACGGGACATGAGATACGAAATTCTTGAAGTCGGGGGAAGGTACATGTGTCGAGTTATGAGTCGTAGTAGTTTGGTTATTAATATGAGGGCTTAAGTGATGTGGATACCCTATACTTATATGTATGTTGTCAGAAATATGCTTGATAGGCAAGTAACTCTGTGGTTAAAAGTAACTTAAGGTGAGGTTGAACGGAAGTGGTGTGCTTTATTCCCAATAGACCCGCGTACTCCCGAGATTGTATGATCTCTTTAGTAGATTTTTGGCTCTAATGTCTTGGCTAATTAGTAGTTCCATTTGTAGGAGAGTAAGCCCTAAGGTAGGACTGGAGGGAATTTCCTAATTATTTCTCAAAGGGTATCCAATACCAAAAGTGAGACACCACTTGAGATTCCCTAAGTTATTTCTCTAAGGGTATTCAATCCCAAAAGAGAGACACAACTTGAGTTCTCGTCCATTAGTTATTTCTTTGAGGGTATTTGGTCCCAAAATTGAGACACCATCCTCAGGCAGCGGATTATTCATTCGTAGATTTGATTCAACTTGACCAAAATCTATAGCTCCTTGGTTCACATGCCAAGGTTAAGTAGGAATCCAAACCCACTTATACATTAAGCTAATATGATTTGATCTATTGTTTTGCATGAAAACAAAATAGTGCATTCTTAATAGAATGCCGAGAGAATTAGTAACATTGTAGAACCGAGTATACCCATAAGATAGGGAAACCCACTGAGATTAGCATTTCATCCTATGTAATTCTTGAATTTTCAAGAAGTTTAAGGAAAGACAGAGGAAAAGGTAATGCAACTTGAAGGCTTGAATAAGAAGATGTTATTTCTTTTGTATATCCGTTGTATCACTCTTAGTTTATTTTGAGGGCACCTGGTGTATCGTGTGTTTTGTTTTTTACCTTCGTGTATGTTTTGGCACATGGTTGATTGCTGCTTAAAGACTTATGTTTTGTATCAGTACCAACTTAAGTCCATTATGATATATATATATATATATATATATATATGGGTGTTACAATAGTTATAATGATAACATTACCGAAATAAAAAATATGACACACCTGTGATGTTGGTGCCAGCTTTGACTTTATTGCATTCAGCTAGCACTTGAGGAGAATGGAACACACCTGTCCCGCGTCTGATTAAGCCAAATAGTTTTCTTTGTGCCTCAGCCTGCACCATATCCACCTCACATCCATTTGGCAAAAACCTATTTATATGCACCTATAATTCAACAACACGCCCAAATAATAACCATCCATCAATATCGATATTATAAAAGAAAATAGCTTTATATCCTTATACTTCTATGAAAAGTCTTAAAAAATGTATTTTTTTTATACAATTAAAATTATATTTTTGTTCAAAAGTATACATCTTAGTGATATTAAAAGTTGTGTTTTTTTTCTTTTATAAATGTGTATACTAATTTTAGGAATGAAAAAAGTTATTCCCATGCTTTAATTCCATTAATTATTTTATAAAAGGAATCTCACACAACAAAAATGAAGAAAATGACACAATAGTTTAATAAAGCTAACAATATTTGGCTTTTAGCAAAATAAACAACACGCATCACCTGATCTTGAGGTAGCACTCCTGATCTAACACAATAGTGTTCTTGATTGTAATGTTCAACTCCAAAACTACCAAACGACTGGTTGTACCCAGCTATATAAGTTGGAAATTGAGTCGGAAAAGGAACAAAATCCTATGATGAAAATTAAATAATTAAAGTAATTCAATGATCACTGTTTCTAGAGGTATTTAATTTGTAATACCAATTAACTGAAGATCTAATTAGATAGTAGCCATATCACATATAAAGAGATGTATACCTCATAGTTTGGCCTTGAATACTTTGAAACCCAATTATTTGCACTCATGCTTCTGTTCCTGCTATAGCGTACATGCGTTAGTGATGGCAGTGGCCATGACGCAGGAGGAGGTGGAGGAGGGGGGCCCATCATTTTTATTTTCTTCAAATGAGTAAATAAGACACACACAGAGGAGAACCTAAGATGAACACAATAATATATATAGATAAATATTTAGGTACTCATATGAAAAAGTAAAGGTGAATATGGGTGTAAATTTACATCAGCAAAGCGTTTCACTTTTTTTAGGGGGGTCTAGAGCATTTCACAACTTTTATTAGTATTAAATATAAATAATATGATTAAAAAATGTCATATATTATAAGTCTATTTTGACTGATTTTATAATATACAGCTCATAGAGAGCTCGATTTCACCAAATGAGCTGGACTCTACAACGTGACAAACCAATGCATGGGTTTTGGTTAGAAGGGTGCTCATACTTTTTCTCCTACCGTTTCAAAAAATATTACCTCTATTGAAAAAAATATTATGAAAAACCAAAAAAAAAAAGGAAAAATAAATAAAATAAAGCGTCAGTTAACAAACTAGTGAAAAAGTATTATATTTTGAAAATTTTTGCATTTCTCAAGATTATGAAAACGGTAAACAAATAGTTCATAATATATCGTAAAATGTGATGGTGTGGCATAAAACATGAGAAGCGTGTTAGAGTATTTTAAAAGATGGTAATATAAAAGGAGAAAATTTATGCTCATAAGAATGGACCAGTCCTATTATTAAATGACAAAAAACACACAAAAAACATTGTAATGTTCTTTTATTTTTCCATGACACCGTAGTAAGAAGGTGTAAGAAATATTTATCGAATAAGTTAATCTCATATATATTTATTTGAACTATTTAGAAATTATTGGTGTGCATGATAGAATTATGGAACCAATGACAAATTGGACATTTTGCCCCAAGTGGTATTTTGGTCAATTCCCAAGGAATTCACATGGTGTCACAAGTCAATTTAAGTGCAACTAAGTAGAAAGAAATAATCAAGTTAATAATCTAAGTTTGTAGACTAAGTACAAAATTTCAAAAATGCCCAGGATCAAGTGGAAAAGCATATTTGAGATTTCCCCATAAGTGAGAGGTGTTTTGGTCTTTTGAGTTGGCTAGGCTTGTACATGAATTGAGAGTAAGAACTTAGAATTTATCTCCCTCAAAAGATGAGGTTTCACGTCAAATAAGGGAATGAAGGAGAAGGAAAGCTCTCATCCCATGGTTGATCTAGGCAAGTCTTCTCCACTCTCTCATTCTTGAATTTCTATTTTAGATGATATCTAGTCTTAATCCTATTTTTTTAAAGCAAGATCAATCTCACCATTATTGAGAAGGTTGACCATGAACCTCACTTGATGGGGGAAAGCTTAGATTAAGGTAGGAAAAGGTCAAGAAGATCTAAATTGTGGGCATGATGTGGTAAGGAGAGGAAGGAGAGTCGTCGTGACCATCATCATCATCATCATCATCATCATCGTCATCATTATTTTCATCTTTAAATTCTAGATTTGAGGTGGGTTTCACCTTAGGTGATGATTTTCCATTCCTTGAATCCTAAACTAATTATTACTAATTGCATGTTAGGATATTTGGTTTTGTGTGGCAGATTAATCAATGGTTTTACTATAAATTGAAGTGGTTATGAAACCCTAATCATGTCTAGTAAGTTAATTAAGGGTTGGAATTAAAAGTAAGGCTTTGAGTGTTGAGTTTTGTTGTGGAATCGCTAAGAAATAATGTGATTTAAGATGTTCATTGAAGCTATTCGATCCTTAGAATCATGGATGATAATTATAAATTTTGTGGTAGGTTTGGGTGAGTTTTATGCGGAAAAGGGTATTTTTCAGTTTGGGCGAGTTGATAATCGATTACTATTAGTCGGTAACCAATTACTTGCGTAAAAACTATGTTTTTAGGTTATTGTGAGGCTGGTAATCGATTTCCACACTTTGGTGTCGCAACACGAAAGATACCCGAGTGCATTGCACGCTCTATGATACAACAGAGTCTCCACTGAAGTATATTTATTCCAAAAGGAAAGGGAAAATATCGATAAAACCCAAGGGAAAAAGAAACGCATAAGGGAGTCAGTTATGCGAAGTGAATGTATTAGCATCCCTCACATCCTTTGTACTCAACGGGAACCATTTTGCTTGTTCTTTGCGAGGATGGGTGTTATTATCTAAAGGTTACTTGCGAAAAGGGGAAAATAGTTTATAATTAGTATGCCCGCGGAGGATTGGGGCCCTCGTGCCTACGTATCCTCGTAGTGCAATGAGGAAATCAGAGCTCCTTAGTTCGTGGAACTAAGGGTGTGTTGGTTGTTTTTAGGGAATATTTATAATCATATCCTAGAAGTGTGTAGACATTAGCTAATTTGATCCTCGTTTGGATGCTTCGAGCTTTTAGTCTGGCAGCTAAGGAACAGATTATAAAAATTCTTTTATGAAAAGAAGTGTTATTTTGTAAAAAGGTTTGTGTCAAAAGAAAAAGAAAGAGTTGATTGAATAAGGAAAGAATGTTTCCAAAACATGAGGCTCCACATGGCATAAATAAAAGAAAAGGATTGTCAGAACATGAAGCTCTACAGGGCAAAAGGAAAGTTAAAAGGTTGCCAGAGCATGAAGCTCCACGGGGAAAAAAGAAAGTAGAAAGCTGTTTGGAAAAGACTTTTGAAAGATGTTGTGAAAGTATGGTTTGGACTAAGAGTGGTAGTTTAGATCCATAGAGTAGGTGTCTCTGAACCAAAGAGTGTGGCTAGTGCAGAAATGTAAGATTTTTCCTAGATCCAAGGATCAAGATCTACAAAGGGGGTTGCCAGAGCATGAGGCTCTACAGGGCAATGAATGAAGTTTTCCAGAGCATGAAGCTCCACAGGTCAAAATTAAAGAAAAGGGGTCTGCTAAACCATGAGGATCCATAGGGCAACACATGAGGTTTCCAGAGCATGAGGCTCCACAGGGCAATACATGAAGTTTCCAGAGCATGAGGCTCCAAAGGGTAATGCATGAAAGGGTATTAGTTCAGAGAAGGGTACTTGACCATGATGTGTTTAACCTGAAGAAGTATGGATGCCAAAGAAGGTTGTATTTGGTCCAAAAATAATAGTAGATGTTGATGAAGGTTGTTGTAGTGTTATATGTTGAATATGGGAGTTTGATTAGTTTGATTAGTTTCTTTTTCATAACTTTTTCTAGGGCAGCTCTTATCTTGACCTTTTTTTTGATCCCCCTCAATTCTGAGATTGGCAATCTCTACCGATTCTTGACGTGGTTGTATGATTTTTGACTAATGCTTTAATAGTCTGACTAACTCTTTAGGGAGTTCACAATCTTCCTCACCATCATCTTCGGCTTGGTTAACAGGAAGATCAAAATTATATTAGAGTATATCAACATTGTTATCAATTGGTTTGGATGTGGATCTGCACGCTTTATCATGCTTTTGTTTTTAGAATGTGGAGTGAAAAGTGTGTATGAAAGAAAATATTGCCATTTGAAAAAATAAAGGTACTGAAAGAAAAAGGATCTTTTGAATGCAAAAACAACTTTTATTAATGATAAACAAAGTTTAAAACAAATGGGGGCGCTTATAAGCTACCATTATGCCTCGATCAGGACATGGGGATTTAAAAATAGGAAAATTACTTTGAAAGGAGATAAATATTTTGGATCTCCACAGTGGTCCAATTGTTGAGTTCTTTGTTTGGAGCACACTCGTATATGAGGTGTTATGCCCCTTCATTTTTGTTCTTGTTGCATACCATAGACATTTGTTTCCCATGTTCAAATCCCACAGCAATGAAAGTCTTTTGAATGGGAGGAATATGTCTTTCATACTTCATAGTTTTGCCAGCTTCAGATAAATGATAGCCCAAACCATAACGGTCTGTCTTCTCTGAAATTTCCAACAGCTTCCCCCAACCTTCAGGATTTCTGCATCCTATAATAGCTTTTGAGTCCCTCCAAGATGTCACAGAGGTTTTGGGCTTCTTGATTTTCTCCACCGGATTCGTGGTGATAGCAGAAATTTCTAGGGCCTAGAATGACGTCTCTAAACTCTCTTCCCCACTTTCAATATATCGGTATGAAGCTAGATGACTTACAAAGATATATTCTTCTCCATTAATCACAACCAGTTTTTGTTCGACCACAAATTTCATCTTTTAATTGAGAGTCGGTGTGACTGCCCCAGCAGCATGGATCCATGGTCGTCCAAGTAGACATGTGTACGCAGGTTTTATATTCATAATTTAAAAGGAAACGTAGAACATATGGGGCCTGATCTTTATAGGAAAGTTCACCTCCCCAAATACA
Organism: Lathyrus tuberosus; assembly: GCA_022829125.1. Classification (NCBI taxonomy): domain Eukaryota; kingdom Viridiplantae; phylum Streptophyta; class Magnoliopsida; order Fabales; family Fabaceae; genus Lathyrus; species Lathyrus tuberosus. Next base: position 1,977,322 of record JALAZF010000422.1, read on the forward strand.
GAGATTTGAGAACCATCAAAGTCTCTAACTACCATTGAACTTGGCTTTAGTATGACACCCTCTATTGTCAGTTTCATCAAAGTAGTATTTGGCATTACATTCAGGGATGATCCATTATTAATTAAAACTCTGGATAAGTGAGTGTTCATACACTTGATCGAAATATGCAAAGCCTTGTTGTGGGCTCTTCCTTTGGGAGGTAGCTCATTATCACTGAAGCCTAGGCATTCCCCTGAGGTCAAATTGGATACCACTCCATAAAATTGGTCCACAATGATGTCCTTTGTTACATGGGCAACACTCAAGATTTTCATCAGTGATTCTCGATGCGCTTCTAAGCTCAAGAGTAATAGCATGATTGAGATATTTGAAGGAGTCTGATTAATATGATCCACCGCTCTATAGTCACTTTTCTTGATCAATCTCAAGAATTCTTCAGCATCTTTGTCACTGGCAGTTATCTTCGCGGAACTTTGCCCCTGGTTTGTTTCTGTCACCACCTTCCCTTTAGCATTAGATAAGGCCTCACTGCATTTTTGTTATACCGAAGTAGATTCGAACGCATGACCACTGCGGGTCATACCTCCAGTGCCTACTACATTTGTTATTGCAGGTTCTTTGATCAACAATGGCTGATTTTCTTGCCTTTGTCCATTGATATAAACTATGGGATCATACTTTTAATGCACTGCTTTTTCATCCTCATAATGGAAAGGAGATGGGACCTCAATCACCATTGTGTTCTTTAGAGGCACTGGTATCACAAAACTTGGATTTTGACAAGGAATTACCAGAGGCTTTATTGTGTTTCCATTTCTATCAACAACAACCACATATTCTTCTTTGGAGAGGCGTCCAATTTGGACTGCTCCCTAATTCATGAGATGTTGTATAGTTTTCTCTAAGGCATCATTATGCTCTAGAAGGAAACAATGCTTCAATAAATGTTCCTTCAAGTTACTTATCAGAGTCTTCACATGCTCCACTTTTTTGACTAACTCTTGTGTAAGTTATGTGAATTTTGGATTGACAACATTTTGGTAAAACATGTTTTTGGCAAGATGTTAAGCCAAATGTTCTGCTATGACAGTCAGACATCATGTTCAGTATGATTTTGTGACATGTGCCAGGACATGTTATACCAGAAAGTTAGGGCATGATTGTTTTGGTATTTTTAGTGTGAGTTTTGAGTGTGTTTTAATTCACACGTTTGCATTATCCAAGGAGGGATATTTTGGGAACTTCTGTCTTGACAGATTGTGTTGGTTTTCATAAAAAGGATCCTTGATCCTTTTTAGGAAACTTTGTATTGTGTTCCTATAATTATGAAGGAAAGTATCTAATGATTGAAAGCTGATTCCTGGCGTTTTGTGTTTTGGTTTAAAGAGCCCAAGCCCATACATCTGTGACGCTTATTTTAAATAGATTCGAAACCTAAATAAAGCATGGATTTTGAAGAATAAGGATTATTTGTGCATTTGAGTATCTTTAGGATTTAGTGTGTTTTGGTTGTATGTCACTCTTGTATCAGGTTTGATGCATTGAGTTGAGTGATTGTTCATTGTTAATTGTTCACTCTAAAGCTTTAAAGCAGAAGTGTATTATTCTTAGTTGAAGCTTTTAAGCAAAACTAAGTATTGTACTTGGAAAGGTTGGTACTTCTATTTTGGGTAGTTGTTGAATTGTCACTGGTTTGTGACAGATAGGAAGTGAGAGGGAGGCCTCATATCTAGAGGGTGTCTAGGTAGAAGTTGCACAAGGTAATGATTAGGTGATAAGTTGTAAAGTGGGAGTTTAGCTTTGAACTAATACTATCATAGTGAATTTCCTTCCTGGCTTGGTAGCCCCCAGATGTAGGTGAGTTACACTGAACTGGGTTAACAACTACTAGTGTTATTTTGCTTTTCTGTTATTTAAGTTTCTGTATATTTGTTTGTGTGATCAAGTTGTCTTGATCCCAATGTTGTGATATCTGTCTCGGCATCTGGTATCTACACGCCATATTTATTTTTCTTTCTGGCACTATGGACAAGGAAGGAGGAGGAAATGTTAACAGGCCCTCAGTCTTAAATGGCACTAACTATGACTATTTGAAGGCACGTATGATGGCTTTCTTAAAATCTATGGATAACAAAACTTGGAAGGCTATCATCAAGGGTTGGGAGCAACCTGTAGTTAAAGATAAAGATGGAAAGGAGACCTTGAAGCCAGAAGAGGAAGATGAAACTGCTCTTGGAAACTCCAATGCCTTGAATGCTTTATTTAATGGAGTTGGCAAAAATATGTTTAGGTTGATCAACACCTGCACTGTAGCTAAGGATGCTTGGGAAATTCTCAAGACAAATCATGAAGGCACACCTAAGGTAAAGATGTCCAGACTTCAGCTGCTGACTACCAAGTTTGAAAATCTGAAGACGATGGAGAATGAGAGTATTCATGACTTTCACATGAATGTTCTTGAAATAGTCAATGCCTTTAGTGCTTTGGGAGAAAAGATACCAGGAGAAAAACTGGTTAGGAAGATTCTTAGATCTCTCCCAAAGAAATTTGACATGAAGGCCACATCCATTGAAGAAGCCCAAAATATCAACAGTTTGAGAGTTTATGAGTTAGTGGGGTCACTTCAAACCTTTGAATTGACCATTAATGACAGAGCTGGGAAGAAGAACAAAAGCGTTGCTTTTGTTTCCAACCCAGGAGATGAAAAGTAAGAAACTAAACTTGACACGAGTGAAGGGATGTCCAATGCTATTGTGTTACTAGGAAGTCGGTTCAATCAAGTGCTGAAGAGAATGGAGAGGAAGTCAAGACCTAATGTCCAGAACATCAGTTCTGACTCCAACAGGAACTATGACTCTCAAAGAAGAGCAAGAACTGAAGAAAGGACCAATCAGAATAGAGGGGTTCAATGTCATGAATGTGAAGGGTTTGGACACATTAAAGCAGAATGTCCTACTTATCTGAAGAAACAATCTAAGGGGTTGGCTGCTTTGTGGCCTGAAGAGGAAAGTGAAATTGATGATGAAACAGCAAAATGTGTAACTGCTTTAACTGGAAGATAGGCATTTGATGTCGAGTCCAGTGATGAAGATACTCCTTATGTTGAACTAGTTATTTCCTACAAAGATCTGTGCATAACAAATGAGAAACAACATGAAATTATCTCTCAACTTCAGTATGAGAATGAAGAGTGTTTGTCCAACATCTATAGTCTACAGTATGAGGTGACCATGCTGACTTCCATACTTGAAAATATGACCAAGTCTATAAGAATGTTAAATAATTGTTCTAACATGTTAGACAAAATTCTTCTAATTGGACAAAGGGCTGGTGACTTAAGAGGCATAGGGTTTAATAATCAAAACTTGAAAGGAGATCTTAAGGCTACAAAATCTATTCCAACTGGGAGGGTGAAAGAGCCAAGGATGTTAGAACAATTGTCTCAACATCAAGATAGGTATAAGTTTGGTAAAAAGGGAAGTAAGGCCTGTAGCGCGATTTTCGTGACCGCCCACATCCGCCTGTGGATGGGATTGGGTGCTACTTTCTGATTTCTTATTTATCCTATGAAGTTGGAAAGGAAATGGAAGCTATCTCAAACTAACCTTGCACGCAGATGTTTTCTTTAACAAATGCTAAGAGATTGGGGAGTTCGGGGTCAGGTTATACAATGGGGAGTTGTCAATTACCCATCCTATACATGGTTATCCATGGGTTGATAGCAATTTTCTAGTGTTCTACTGTTTTCTACTTGATGGTGTTTGTCTGTAAATGAGAAAGTTTCTCCTTTGGGAATGTTGAGAGATGTTCAAAAGATATTTTTGTTGTTTTCGGGTTTTTCAATGTTTTTGGAAAGGTACTGGACCTAAGGTTTTTGTTAAGTGTGCTCGCTAAGATTTCACAATCTTATGCCTACGTATTCTCGTAATGATAACAGGGAAATCAGAGCAATCGTAGTTCCTCCTATTCTATGGGAGGAAAAAGATATTTGGTGTCTTGTTCGAAGCCCAAGATTGAAGCTAAAAGGTTGAGTATTTGTGTCTTGTTCAAAGCCCAAGATTGAAGCTAAAAGGGTGTTTGTGGGAATTGACTGAAAGATTGAAAAGATTAAAGATTGAGATATGAATATCCGGGAAAAAACATCGGATGAAAATAGAAGGAATATCCTGGAAAGCGTCGGATGAAAAGAAAAGGAATATCCGAAAAAGCATCAGATGTTAAAAAAGGGGAAAGGGTTTTTCCTGTGTTTTTAAGGAAACTTGAGGGTTTCTTGAGATCTAAAAGGAGGTGAGACTGTCCAAGTCTACTGGTATGAAGAGGTTTATCTTTGTATGATGCCCAATAGGAGGCTGGTTTATTAAGGGATGAGAATCAACCCTAAATTGGTTTGATGTTTTGACTCTAGAAAGACTGCGCTAGCAAAGGATGACTAGGTTCTGTTCCTATACCTTTAAGAGGTCGTCGGGTCCTTGTACGAAGCCCAAGAGGAGGCATGAGAACTTCTAAGAAGCCTAAGGGTCCTTGTACAATGCCCAAGAGGAGGCGGGGATGCTTTTAGGAAACCTGTGGGTTCCACAAACCAAGAGAAGTTCAAGAAATGCAATTCACAGAGAAGAGATCATTCCAGGAAAGTTCGAGGGTTTGGAAGAAACTCAAGAGATGATATTCACGGAGAATAGATCAACTCTGGGGAGTAGAATTTCTTTGACAATTTCTATGGGTGACAGTCTGAGAAAAGGTTCACCGAGAATACTGCCTTTCTCTTTGTTCCATATTGTTTAACCCCAAGAGAAGGGAAAACTGTATCTGGAATCCTATGGGGGATCTAGTTTTGATTGTATTTAAGAGTGACCAACAGGGCTTTACCTAGTTCTAGACGTAGTTTCCGGGGAAAACTCTAAATAACTATACTAGTATATATACAGTTGATATATGACAAGTATTTTAAAAGGATATGAAAGAAGACTAACCATGCGCAACTTCCCACAATACAGTTATGTATATGAAAGCATATAAAAGAAAGCGAATAAACACTTACCCGTTGTAGAGCTTTCATGCTGTATTGTTAGTTGTTTAAGACATTGATGAAATTTTTGATAACAAATAGGAATTTGAATTTAAATCACAAGGAAAGTTGTTTTGAAAAGAAACGATATGAATATCCGGGAAAACACCGGATTGCAAGAAAAGATTGCAGATATGAATATCCGGGAAAGCATCGGATAAAAAGAGATAAAAAATAAGAGGTTGAAAATATAAATATCCGGGAAAACGTCGGATTGAAAGAGATAAAAATAAAAAGGTCGCTCACTAAGAATTTGCAGTCTTATGCCTACGTATTCTCAAATGGGATCTTGAGAAATCAGAGCGGTCGTAGTTCGTGTAACACCCCAATTCCCATCGCGGATAAATAATATATAAATAAATCAGAGTGAATAAAAATTTTATCCTTAGAAAGAAACAAGGGTGCCACATTTAAAGAGAGAAAACACAATCCCTGCTCATAAATTTGATACATAACACAAACTGGGATAAACATAAAAGGGAAACTTTTTCCAACAAAGGGAAAGTTCAATTATGGAATAAAGCGTAAAGATCCATAACTGACTTGTTTTATAACAACAAAATATTCATACAAAGGTAATACAAAATAGATCCTACAAATGTATATATATATATAACAAAAGCGTTCCCCGACTCCCTTGTTACGTATCAGAGCAGACAGACCGACAAAAGGATGGAGAACTAATCTTCACAAAAGTCTCCAAGATACTAATCTGCAAGTGCCTCATAGAGCAACAAACCATAGCAGAAGGGTGAGAAATAACAACTAAATCAAGATTGCATAATAATATGCAAACACATATAAATTCACATTCATAATCATTCTCACCTCAAACATCACATACTAATTCATATAGCATGCCACAAATACATAACATATTTCTAATAATCCAACAACATAGCATATATCAATTATACCAACATAATCACATATTCGCACATAAGGCATACCAAAGTTATAACATATGGAAACACACCACCACATCACGTATATTCATATATAGCATACCATAGAGAATTAATACAATCATTGTAATGTCCAACATCCCCACAAAACATAGCATATGTCTATACATAAGACATATCATCCATAATCCATACATTTATCACGAATGCATATCAAATCACCAATGCTATCACAAGCTCAACACATAATCAATCAATTCACAATTTTCCACACATAATCAAGCCATTCATGATTTTCCACACATAATCAATCCATTCATGATTTTCCACACATAATCAATCCATTCATGATTTTCCACACATAATCAATCCATTCATGATTTATGCAAATGCAGAGAGACCGACACAACGAATCTATGCAAATACGGTACCATTCCATCCATCATTCTCATCATTAATTCACTCAGGAATTATTGGAATCATCGCTTGTTACTTAGTGTAACTCCCCGTCGGGCAAACGATGTTCCCCGTAGCTTTATGTCCTCTTTGTATAAGGCACACGACGTTTATGGATCGCTTTAGGTCCTCTTTGTATAAGGCACACGATCTGATCGCTTTAGGTCCTCTTTGTATAAGGCACACGATCCTCTATAACGTCGCTTTAGGTCCTCTTTGTATAAGGCACACGACCGTTACAACAGATTCCCTCTGGAATTGTTTCGTCGCTCACACCCCACAAGGGCACACAACATCACAAGAATGCATATCATGATGCTTGGCATACAATGACTCATGACAATCCAATGCACATATATATACAATCATGTAACCCATTCCAACATCAAGAATCATGCATTGAAATCAAAACCCAAAACAATGCATTTATTTGCCATAAGGCCACAAACCATCATCACAACATTTCAACACATGCATTCACATCATACAATAACACATAAGTTATACGTTACATATCAAAAGCATATCGCATGATAACACATCAACCACACATAATTACGACGGTAAAAGTCGACAAAATGACACGTTTCCAAATTCTCGACACAATTAAATCGGCCACTAATCCCAAAACCATTTTTATAAGAAAGAACATTTCATTATCTTTCGAACGATACTAGGAACGTCCCGATCCGAAGTATGGATCAAAAGTTATACATTTTCAAAGAAAACTAATTTATTGTAAACTCCCAAGAGTGCCCGACGGTACACATTTTCGCCCGGCGGTGCCCCCTTCGCCTCTACTTCGCCCGGCGAAGCAGCGGCGTAAACCCCCTCCCCCCCCCCCCACCAAAACTTAAAAGAGTCAGGAGCGTGACATGCTACGCCTCTTGGGCATCGCCCGACGCAAGAACGAATCGCCCGGCGCCCAAAGCGTCGCACGGCGCTCTGTACCAGAAGCAGAATTTTCTGCTGCGGTTTAAGGGTTCCTAAGACCCAAAAATTCACCATTTTCATCTCCAATCAATTCCAAATAGCAAGACAAGCATCAACAAATGTTCATATGCACAGTGTGATCATACAACGCAACTTATATCGATTTCCGAACGTGAAAACATCGATTTCTATCTAATTGATCACAAATTATCAATAAGAAAAAGTTGTGAAACAACCAAAACAATTCCAACAAACAACACATATACATACACAAGCAAGATATAATCGAGACTTCTCACCCTTACCCGATTAATCGTGCTTGAAACAGAGCTATGTCGATTTCCACCTCTTTTCCTCTTCTCCATTTCTTTCCTCTCCTTTTCCTTCTTTCTCTCTTTCTTTCTCTTTTCTCTCTATTTCTCTCTATTTCTCTTTTTATAACAAAATATCTAACTACCCAAAATGACCATTTTACCCCTCAGCTCAAATATCTCGCAAACGCTCTCAAAATGCGATAAAACATAATAACGATGAAAAATAATATATTGTCAAATAAAAGTCAAGAATAAAATAATATAAAAATGAAAATAATTAAATCGACTCGATTAAATAAATCGGACAAAACGGGGTGTTACAGTTCGCCCATAAGGGGCACGAACTACAGAAAATAAAGTTTAAATCGCACGGCGGCGAGAGGAGAAATTTAACCTAAAGTTATCACGCTTTGTTGAATATCGTACTATCTATCTTATTTCAAACCTAATCGAAAATTAAATTTGACCTAAAAGATCCTAAGGGAGCATGCATACGTGGCAAAACATCACAGAATAAATAAATACACGGCAAAGCATCGTGTAACAGATTAAACAGACAAAAAGTTACGGAATACATATGGAAAAACATCATGGTAATCAGAGAATAAAAATCAACTGAAATACACGGAACAACATCATGTAATCAGCGGACAAAGATATGCGGCAAAGCATCACGACAGATAAAATATACATGGGAGAACATCGTGTGTGAAACTGAATACATGGAAAAACATCATGTGATAAAATATACACGGAAAAATATCGTGAATAAATAGAGAGAAAATACACGGCAAAACATCATGTCATCATGGAAAAACATCATGGCAATTGAAATGTACACGGGAGAACATCGTGTAAAATAAATAGAAACTTCACGGCAAAGCATTGTGGTATAACTGAATACACGGCAAAACATCGTGTGAATAAAATATGGATAATGAGTTCAAGAAAACTTACCTATTGGAGCAAGGTCCAATGCCTCTTCTCAGACTCCCAGAAGCGAGATAACGATCCCCAAAGTATCATAGAGAAATATATGTGTGGGAGAGAATTGAGAGAAAAACAAGCATGGAAATTGTTTTTGGTGTAAGAATTAAGTGTGACATGTTTGTGTATTTATAGTAAAATCATGACTTGTTGATGAAGAAAATGATGTATGGCATGACATACAAGAGTAGAAATGTGTGGTTATCAAATTGGAATTGAATTTGAAACTTGTTTCCCAAGTATTTGAAAATAATATTGAATTAAGAAAAATTGTGATAAAATGATGGTTTAAAAAATGTTTGAATGATAAGTGAATAAATAAATAAAATTATGTGTACATGTTATATTATGTGGTGTATGTGAAATTTGGAAAACAAAGTTTGCATGAAGACTAAAAAAGTGACGTGACATTTGTAGTGAGTGAAGAGAAAATTTATGATTTTTAGAGATTAGTAGTATAAAAGAGAGACTAATAGTGTAAAAATAATAAAACAAAAATTATATTATATATTATAATAATATACTAATATAATAAACAAATTAAATATAATAAAAAATTTAATAAAAATTAAGTTATTAAAATCTTGATTAATTAATAAATTAATTAAAATTGGAACCGAAACCTGTAAAAAAACGATAAAAACGGTCTGTATCGAAGTGTCCGAAAAATAAAATGAACACACCAAAATGATCAGCAAGAAAAAATATGAATTGAAAAAATACACCGTTGTCAAATTTTGAGATTTTACCCGCTAAAATGGCTCAGACGGGTCAGAAACATGATGACCGGAAAGCCAAAAAATTAAAATAAGCACACCGGGTTAAAGTATGCAAAAAATAAATAAAAAATGATGTCTGAAAGTTCGATTTTAAAAACCGCCCATATATCGACTTTTTTGCACTGTTGACTTTTCAGGTTGACCAAAAATACATGAAAATTTTACACGTTAAATTCGGCTGATAATTCAAAAAATATTCATGAAGAAAATATATGATATTGTATGCAGACGACACAGTATGAAAATATAGAAAAATGAAATGAGAAAAAATAAAAACGCCCGGTCAAAATTTAGGGTATGACAGATGCCCCTATTTAATCTTCTTAGACCTGAAGGTATGAATAGCAAAGTGTTATTTCGTTGATTTTGTGGTTGGCATTTATTTTGTTAAAACTATTCTAGCAGCAAGATGTTGAAACAAGGTGTTCTAAGTTGCTGCATTCAACATGTCGAATGAAGATGTCCCATACTGGCTCATATGACATCGCGTCTGAATTCAGTTTAAAAGAAGATTTTGTTGCTGTTAATTGTTACTGAATATTCTGTGAATATTTGGTTATCCTATGTGGCATCTAAAGTATTTTTGGATTGTGTTTTTGTGTTGGTTTTCGGATTTTCAGCGCTTTCTAATTATGGAGACATATTAGGAAACTTTAGATTGAAGACTTATTTTGTTGGAGTTTATTTTGCAGATTTGTGAGCAGTCTCTTTGCTGCGTTTTTGAAGCCCAATCCAGTCCAGATTTATTGCTATATATTGACTGGTGTAAACCTAGTTTAGGTGTGGAACTTACGTGTGTTTTTGTTAGGGTTTTCGAGTGTATTTTGTGAGCCTAACTGGTATCATTCTGATAACAGTATAAGGACTGGTTTTTGTGTTGTAAGTTCTGTCAGTTACTCATAAGCTTTTAAGCATTGAGCTTCTTGTGTGTCAATTCTCATAAGCTTTGAAGTATTGAGAATTGTGTGTTTTTGAAAGTGTGACTTTCGGTTTGTTACTTGTGTTAAAAGGAACCAATCACGGGTTGTGGTTGTAGAAGGATTTGAGGAGGGCCTCATACCTAGGTGAGTCTTAGGTAGAAGTCATAGGAAGGGTAGTGATTAAGTGAGCAAATTATAACAGGGTTTGGTTATTGTATGATCTGTGAATTGATACTATCGTATATTGGTTTCGTCCCTGGCTTGGTAGCCCCCAGAGTAGGATTGTTGATCCGAACTGGGTAAACATATCACTATGTTCTTTACTTTCTGCACTGTTATTATTGTTATCTTGTTCATTGTGTTGGATATCAGTGTCTCAACATCTGTGTAGGACATCTGATATCTGTGCCAGAATTTCAATTGGCATCAAGAGCTTGCACCCTTGTTTGGTTCTGGGTGAGATTCAGGGAAGGTACTTTCAGGTACAATGGACAAGGATGAAGGATTTTTGAACAAACCACCTCTGCTTGATGGTTCCAACTATGACTATTGGAAACCAAGGATGATCGTATTCATAAAATCCATGGATGATCAAGCATGGAAAGCTGTTATAAAAGGATGGGAACCCCCAAAAGTTAGAGATGGAGAAGGTAAATCTACTGATGTGGTGAAAGAAGAGGAAGACTGGGATGATGCAGATTACAAAGGGTCCTTGGGAAATTCCAAAGCCATGAATGCGTTGTTTAATGGTGTTAACAAAAATATCTTCAGGTTGATTGAACACTGCACCATTGCAAAAGAGGCTTGGCAGGTCTTGAAGGTTGCTCATGAAGGGACCTCAAAGGTGAAGATGTCAAAACTTCAGATTCTCACTACCAAGTTTGAAAACTTGAAGATGAAGGAAGATGAGAGCATTCATGACTTTCACATGAACATTATTGAGATAGCTAATGCTTCAAGTGCCCTAGGTGAAAAGATGTCTGACAGCAAACTGGTCAGAAAAATCCTCAGATCTCTACCTAAGGGATTTGACATGAAAGTGACTGCTATAGAGGAAGCTCAGGACATAGATAAGATGAAAGTGGATGAACTTGTGGGATCACTTCAAACATTTGAATTGGGGATCAGTGAAAAGATTGAAAAGAAGAAGAGTATAACTTTTGTGTCAAAGGCAAGTGATTCAGAAGGAGAAAGTAATCTGGACAGAGATGAAGGCCTCTCAGAAGATCTGGTGTTACTTGGCAAATAATTCAACAAAGTGCTCAGAAGGGTGGATTGGAAGTCAAGATCAAATGTTAGGGACAAGCCATCTGACATCAGTAAAAATCAGAGTGCTGGGAGAAATACCAGTACTGAAGATAATTTCAACCAAGGGAAAGGAGCTCAGTGTCATGAGTGTGAAGGTTTTGGGCATATAAAATCTGAGTGCCCCACATATCTCAAGAGGCAAAAGAAGGGGCTATCAGTCTCATGGTCAGAAGATGACTCTGAAACTAAAACTGATGAGAAGTCTGGAAAGAGGGTTACAGCATTAACAGGTGTGTGTGAGTCTGATGAAGAGTCAGTCAGTGAAGATCTTACTTTTGAAGAGCTAGCTGCTTCCTATAAGAACTTATGCATTAAAAGTGAAGAAGTATGTCAGCAGAAAGAAGAACAAAAGAAAGTTATTGCTCATCTAAAAGCTGAAAAGGTAGAGCATTTGGCTACTATCTCTGATCTGAAAAGTGAAGTGGTTGTTCTGAATTCTAAATTGGATAATGTTATCAAGACATTCAGAATGCTTAATAGCAGCTCTGATGTGCTTGATGAGATTCTGAATTCAGGGAGAGATGTTGGAGATGTTAGTGGTCTTGGGTTTGAAAGCTCCAGTGAGATGGACAAGGGAAAATGGTCTGAAGTGACACCTGCTCAATCTAAGAAAGAATTAAAGATGTCGTATAACATGTTGCAACATCCTCACAGACATCAGAAGAATTTCACAAGAAGAAAGAATCAAAGATGGAAATGTCACTATTGTGGAAGGTTTGGCCATATAAAACCCTTCTGCTACAGATTATATGGCTACCCCAAGACTGGGTTACAGTCTAGTAGGGAACAAGAGTGGGTTGGAGCAACGAAAGTGTGGACTCCCAAGAGTACTGCGGAAGAACACATAGCTCATAAGTCTTTTAGTGTCTTTGCAAGGGAAAAGTGGTACTTTGACAGTGGATGTTCCAGGCACATGACTGGTATCAAGGGATGTCTGTCAAATGTTAAGTCTCATTCTATTAACTATGTGACCTTTGGTAATGGATCAAAAGGGAGAGTAATAGGTGTTGGAAAACTGGACTGTATAAGTCAACCCAATCTGGAGGAGGTATTACTTGTTGAAGGCTTAAATGCAAACTTGATAAGCATAAGTAAACTATGTGATCAGGGTCTCAAGGTTAACTTTACCAATTCTGAATGTCTGATAACAAATGAGAAGGGTAAGGTTATCATGAGAGGCGAGAAAGCATCAGATAATTGCTATCTGTGGAGTTCTGAGAACACTGCAATAAGCTTGGAAACTAAGAAAGCTATTGGAAAGACTATTGAGTTAGAACAGGTGCTGATCAATTGTAAAGCAACTCATAATGTTTGCATGGTGAACTGTGATAATAAGAATAAACTAAGTAAGTATGTCAGCAAGGTAAATTTAGAAGGAGAATTTGTTGAATGCACATTTGAGGCGAATCGAGTGCTCAAAGTCTGTGAATACCGCGCTTCTCTGGGCCCAGTCCTCAAAAATATAAATAGGCGGGCAAACACACTATACCTACAACAAACTTATTCTAAAAAAATTCCTCTTGCCCTTTCTCTCCAAAGTTCACGAGCCTTAGGGTTTTCTCCTAACATTCTCAATATTGTATCATGTGATCAATCAAAAATGTCTCAACATCATGGCTCAGAATCCATGCATGGCTCTTCTGATAACTCAGGATCTCCTCGCACCAATGCTGGAGATGATGAATCTCTTCGAATGATCAACCTCTCTGATCTTGTGCTTGATATTGCTCCCTTGAACGTAGTACCGGCTGATCCTAAAGGAAAACGGCAAGCTTCTCACACAACGAATGTCAATATTCATGGTAAGAAGCCTAAACCTTTTTCACCTAGGAAGAAAGTTCACTCGATGACTAGTTTGTATGCTGACCAAATAAGCCCTAGAAAAAACGTGTCTGAAAAGGGGTCTAAGTCTGGTTTGGTTGAGAAGAAGAAGGATACTAAATCATGTGGTATAAACAAGAATTCCACTGATGATGATGTAGTAAAAAAGGATAAGGAACTTAGGAGGTTTGTTGCCACGATTCTGAGTGGAGTAGAGATAGATGTCGGGTCTGATGTTCCAACATCCTTGACAGGAAATGTCAATAGCAGCCCTACAGATAGGACTGATGATGGTGTCCCCATTCACGTGGACCGTGAAAGAAGGAGTAAGAAAAAAGCCGATGTAAGAAGGACTGATGATGTTATTAATGTTGATGACCTCACTTCTGATGAGGAACCACTGCTGGAATGTTAAGGAAAATTAAGAGAAGAAGAGAGAAAACTGTGATGAGTGAAGGCTCAAAGTCTGCGAAACTGCATAGAAAATCTGGAGGTGGGGAGGGAAAAGTTCGAGCTGGGCCTCCTAAACAATAGAGTAAGGTTGTTGTGCCAACGAAGAAGAGAAAAATCACTGATCACAGTGAGTCTGAATATGAGGCTGCAACAGGTGTTCAAGACATCATTGGTGTGAAAACCTCTACCTGCAAAAAGACTTATGCTGAAAGTTCTATGCGAAATGCAGATAGATGGAGAATTGTGGATCAAAGGAGGATTGCTCTGGAAAGAGAGTTGGGTAAGGATTTTGATAAATACAAAGAAATCATGGATCTTATTGCAGCTGCTGGATTGATGAGAACCGTGTACAAGATAGGACCCTGCTATGAGAATTTAGTCAAGGAATTTGTGGTGAATATATCTGAAGAGTGTGATGATAACAGGAGTAACAACCTCAGAAAAGTGTCTGTGAGAGGAGAAGTTGTCACTTTTTCTCCTGAAGTTATCAACAACTTTCTGGGTAGGTCTAAGGAACCTCAACCTGAGTTAGAGGTCACAGACAATGCAGTTTGCAAGGAGATTACAGGTGGTTGTATGAAACACTGGCCAAATGAAGAAAAGCTGTCATCTGGAAAACTGAGTGTTAAATATGCCATCCTCCACAAGATTGCTGTTGTGAATTGGGTTCCTACCAATCACACATCTACTATTTCCTCCATACTTGGGAGATTCATATATGCTATCGGGAAAAAGGTTTCTTTTGATTTTGGGTCATACATCTTTGAACAGGTTCTGAAACAAGCAACTTCAACTGCTGTCAAGAGGCCTATTTGCTTTCCATCCTTGATCTGTGGTGTTATTTTAGACCAATGTCCTAATCTTGTGTTAGGGAGTGACACTGCTCTTAAAAGAAAACCTCCTCTGTCCCTACACTACAAGTTACTTGGTGGAGCACATGTCTCAGACATTGCTGGGACATCTTCTCAAAATTCCAGTCATGGTAACCTTGATGATGAAGTCATTGCACAGCTGCAAGAGACGTGCAAGGAACTGGAAGATTCCATTAGAAAAGACACTGCTCGGAAGGCCAAACTTAAACAGCTAATCAAAACCTTCATGGAGAAAAGGAATGCTTCTGCTGAAACAACTGGTAAAGACCAGGAACTGCTGAAGGTGATGCCTCTGGAGAATCTGATAGAGAATATGAACAGAGTTCAGATGACTCAGGATCTAGGAGTGGTGATACTGATGCCGAGGCTGATGGAGAGAGTGGAGATATTGCAGATGATGGTGCTACAGAATAATGGCATAATTTCTGCAGAAGATTTTTTTCTTTTTCTTGTTTTTGACTGAACACCTAGAATAACTTTTCTGCGTCTCTACTTCTGAACTTTAACCTTTGTTGTGTTTTTACTTTGAACTGTTCTCTTGCCTTTGTCATATTTGTGGCTAAAAAGGGGGAGTAGTGTGGTTGTGTTGTGCTTGGGCTGGTGCTGCAGCTGAGGGGGAGAATGTGGAATGCTTGTGTTGCTGCAGTTGAGGGGGAGTTTTGTGTTGCTGCAGTTGAAAGGGTGTTTTTTTCACTGCTTTGCTGGATTTTTTTCTGCTGTTTTGTTGTGTGTTGGTTTTTTGCTGCTGTCTCTGATATGGATTTTTTTTTGCTTGTGCTTCTTTACAAGATTTGTTTGGTGTGTAGTTTTAGCCAAAATAAGCCAAAGGGGGAGATTGTTATTTCGTTGATTTTGTGGTTGGCATTTATTTTGCTAAAACTATTCTAGCAGCAAGATGTTGAAACAAGGTGTTCTAAGTTGCTGCATTCAACATGTTGAATGAAGATGTCCCATACTGGCTCATAGGACATCGCGTCTGAATTCAGTTTAAAAGAAGATTATGTTGCTGTTAATTGTTACTGAATATTCTGTGAATATTTGGTTATCCTATGTGGCATCCAAAGTATTTTTGGATTGTGTTTTTGTGTTGGTTTTCGGATTTTCAGCGCTTTCTAATTATGGAGACATATTAGGAAACTTTAGATTGAAGACCTATTTTGTTGGAGTTTATTTTGCAGATTTGTGAGCAGTCTCTTTGCTGCGTTTTTGAAGCCCAATCCAATCCAGATTTATTGCTATATATTGACTGGTGTAAACCTAGTTTAGGTGTGGAACTTACGTGTGTTTTTGTTAGGGTTTTCGAGTGTATTTTGTGAGCCTAACTGGTATCATTCTGATAACAGTATAAGGACTGGTTTTTGTGTTGTAAGTTCTGTCAGTTACTCATAAGCTTTTAAGCATTGAGTTTCTTCTGTGTCAATTCTCATAAGCTTTGAAGTATTGAGAATTGTGTGTTTTTGAAAGTGTGATTTTCGGTTTATTACTTGTGTTGAAAGGAACCAATCACGGGTTTTGGTTGTAGAGGGATTTGAGGAGGGCCTCATACCTAGGTGAGTCTTAGGTAGAAGTCATAGGAAGGGTAGTGATTAAGTGAGCAGATTATAACAGGGTTTGGTTATTGTATGATCTGTGAATTGATACTATCGTATATTGGTTTCGTCCCTGGCTTGGTAGCCCCCAGAGTAGGATTGTTGATCCGAATTGGGTAAACATATCACTGTGTTCTTTACTTTCTGCACTGTTATTATTGTTATCTTGTTCATTGTGTTGGATATCAATGTCTCAACATCTATGTAGGACATCTGATATCTGTGCCAGAATTTCACAAAGAGTTTTAGACATTTGAGGTATAAGAGGATTAAATATCAGAGTACCTAGAATTTTGACCGTAGATGCAGATGAAATGATACGTGATGAATGAAGGATTTTTGAACACTGTAGGGAATGATGCCACAGGAGACAGACCAACAGAATTTTCTTGGGATATAAGATATTGTGGAAATTTGCCGATGCGACAAAGAGTATTCAGTAGTATTTGGAAAAAGATGGATAAACCCTGGAATAAAGATTCATGCATCCGGAAAAACATCAGATGCGAAAGAAGTAACACACTTTGGAAAACATATCTGCAACTTCTTGAAAAGCGTTAGATGTATTAAAAATAACTTTGAGGGTAAATCCGAAACATTTAGAAAAGCGATAAATGTACAGGAAAACATTTTAGAAGACTGGAAGAATGATGGACATATCCGGAAAAACATCAGATAAGCACATCAGAACAAAAGTTACATCTGGAAAAACATCAGATGAGAAAAAGTCATATCCGGGAGAGCATCAGATAGACATGTAAGGAGTTTCTGGAAGAGCATCAGAATAAAAGAGACATATCCGGAAGAGCATCGAATGAAGAAAGAAAATTATGGAAAAAACATCAGAACAGACAGACATATCTGGAAAAACATCGGATAGACATAGCGAAAAGTTCTGGGAAAGTATCAGAACATATAGACATATCCGGAAGAACATCAGACAGAAACAAAGTTATATCTGGAAGAACATCAGATAAGACATAAAAGTATAGGTGCCAGATAAGTTGGACTTTGTAGAAACGTAAGATGTTGATAACAACACGACCACTGATGAATGCAAATGAGGATTAAAACACTCTTGAATGCATAGTATACGAAAATGTTATGATGTATGATTAAATGTAATGCAAATGAAAATGCCGACAACAAGTTTAGACCCTTTGAGGGAGTGGAAATCAACAAGTTTATACTCTTTTGGGGAGTGACAAACAAGACTGATTCCTCAACACAGAGATCACTGTCATTGCCCAGGGACTGAAAATGCTGTTTGTTAAACATCTCTTTGTCAGACTGGTAAACTGTATCATGTTTATAATCCTTGGAGGAAGGTTGGATAGCAGCTTGGGGATTTTTCCGAATAAATTGCCCCAGACTTGCTGACTGTTATAAATGAACTGATCTTGAATGATAATGACTATATGCTGTATACTAGGAAGTCTTGCCCCAGTAATGAGTCTTGAAAGTTTTTCTGAATAAACCAATTCTAAGAAGGATTTGCACTGAACAAATCTTGAACTGATTCTTAACAGGCTCTGCAAAGAACTTGCCCCTGATAGGATCACTGACCAAGTTTCTAAACTGCTTTGAAAATTTCTTGAGAGGAAAGCTAATTTGCAATAAAAAATGTTTATTTAAACATGGCAATTTTAATGTAAAGTTCATGTAAAAAATTTTGAAAACAAAATAATTGTTTTAGAAAAAGCACAGTAATATGAATTACTGATTAAAAACACGGTGGTTTAAAATATTTTGAATGAAAAGTAAAACAGAGGTATAACACCAAAACAAATGATTTGCAAAAAATGATTTTGGAGTCAATTTACGCAACCTTGCTATACTTTCAAAATAACCTTGCTTCAATTAGGTCTTTTGAGGGTTATAACGTAGCCTAGTTCACGGTTTATGAAAAAAGATAAAGGCTCAAAATTTGTTTGTGCCCACCCCAACTTCGTGATGTTCTCCAGTCCTATTCTCAGTTAAACTTAAATTATGCATTCAGGTTCCAAAAGGTTTCGGAGTTGTACTATTGATAGTGATGACGATGGTCCAGAAGTCTTGAGACGGAAGCTACTGCTTCTTTGCAAAATTTAGTTGTTTTTCATCTTTGTGGATTTTTTTGAAAATCGAGGATTTAAGGACCTCTTCTCTGTATTATCCCTAACTTTTGTCTGACCTATTTTTTTTGAAATTTATAGTCAGCGGGATACCCTAGTTTTTGTTTAAGCTTTTTGACTTAGCGGGTTTTTTTTATTTCTTCTTAGAAAGAAAGTGATTGCAAGATTTGATGATTACGATGGACCATCACTGGTTTTTTATTTGAAAGACGTTTTCAGCATCTGCTTGTTGTATGTAAACTTTTGAACTTGAATACACAACCCAAATTAAACTGAGAACTACCCTGCCCATGGTTAAAATTGCGGGTTTTTTTATAAAGAAAGAAACTCCTACTTCAAGGCTCAAAAGGGTTAACGAGGGATTATCTTCTTTATATCTCCAGTGTTTGGGAATTGAAAAAATGCCTTACATCGTCACCAAAGTTTTTTATTTGAAAGCACACCGACAATAATTATGGGTATTATGTTTTCATCATCCTCCCACAAATATTTGCATAGTCAAAAAATTTGAAAAAGAAGTGCATTTTTTTAAAAGTTTTTGTTTTTTGAAAGAGAAAGCATAAAGATGCGAATAAACAGATGATTTGAATCAAAATACTGTACATGATCATTTCATCAAAACTGACATTTAAAGATAAACAAGTTTGAAAGCAAACAAATATGATACAAACAAGGAAAATTAAAAATAGACAGAAAGAAGGTCAGTGACTAATCAAACACAAGGATGGGTTGTCCTGTCTTTGGGAAGTAACTGAGCTGAAGTTGATTGAAGTTTCAGTTCTGTATTGGTGATGAGGAATCAGTTTGACGATTTACAGATGACTGAAAGACAGGCAGTTGAAATGAATTGACGATGACCCGGACGTATGTATGAAATATGCAAGGGATGCAAATGCAATGCATGGATGCAGCAAAAAAAACATGTGGAAAACATGGGTTCAAAGGTTCGGCGTCATGAAGTCAAGGCTCTACCCATCCCCAAGGTTTTTCTATGGTGAATTTTTGTACATGTCCTCAAAATAACTGACCCCTCTTGGGATAACAACAGCAGGCTGGAATCACCCGAGCGAGCTGATGTATCTTAGAGTAATCTCAAATGAGGGTAGTATCGCGTGACAACTATTTCCGATAGCATCTGCACTACAAAATAGTAACATGGTTTCAGTATACTAAAATCCTCAGATTCTCAGATAACCCAATCGAACAATCTACTTTCAACAACCGAAGTCGTATAGGCATTGAATCCGCAAAGGGTATCTCCACTGATTCGATGGTCGACCAGGGTCTCTTATTTGGGAGTCACTCCCTGTAAGATTACCCGTCTAGTGCCATCACTTATCTTAGGTGTATACTCAATCTTTCCAGATGCGACATCACCCGCAGTCCCATTGACAGAAAAATAAACACGGATATCAAGTAGAAAAAGATATATATATATATATATATATATATATATATATATTGTATAGTATATAGAAAATTTTTTAATAACCTAGACCTCTTAGGAATTCTAATCCTAGTTTGGATCCCCAGCAGAGTCGCCATTTTTCTATAGCGCGGTTTTCGTGACCGCCCACATCCGTCTGCAGATGGGATTGGGTGCTACTTTCTGATTTCTTATTTATCCTATAAAGCTGGAAAGGAAAGGGAAGCTATCTCAAACTAACCTTGAACGCAAATGTTTTCTTTAACAAATGCTAAGAGATTGGGGAGTTCAGGGTCAGGTTATACAATGGGGAGTTGTCAATTACCCATCCTATACATGGTTATCCATGGGTTGATAGCAATTTTCTAGTGTTCTACTGTTTTCTACTTGATGGTGTTTGTCTGTAAATGGGAAAGTTTCTCCTTTGGGAATGTTGAGAGATGTTGAAAAGATATTTTTGTTGTTTTCAGGTTTTTCAATGTTTTTGGAAAGGTACTGGACCTAAGGTTTTTGTTAAGTGTGCTCGCTAAGATTTTGCAATCTTATACCTACGTATTCCCGTAATGATAACATGGAAATCAGAGCAATCGTAGTTCCTCCTATTCTATGGGAGGAAAAAGATATTTGGTGTCTTGTTCGAAGCCCAAGATTGAAGCTAAAAGGTTGAGTATTTGTGTCTGGTTCAAAGCCCAAGATTGAAGCTAAAAGGGTGTTTGTGGGAATTGATTGAAAGATTGAAAAGATTAAAGATTGACATATGAATATCCGAGAAAAAACATCGGATGAAAATAGAAGAAATATCCGAGAAAGCGTCAGATGAAAAGAAAAGAATATCCGGAAAAGCATCAGATGTTAAAAAGAGGAAAGGGTTTTTCCTGTGTATTTTAGGAAACTTGAGGGTTTCTTGAGATCCAAAAGGAGGTGAGACTGTCCAAGTCTACTGGTATGAAGAGGTTTATCTTTGTATGATGCCCAATAGGAGGGTGGTGTATTAAGGGATGAGAATCAACCCTAAATTGGTTTGATGTTTTGACTCTAGAAAGACTGCTCTAGTAAAGGATGACTAGGTTCTGTTCCTATATCTTTAAGAGGTCGTCGGGTCCTTGTACGAAGCCCAAGAGAAGGCATGAGAACTTCTAAGAAGCCGAAGGGTCCTTGTACAACGCCCAAGAGGAGGCGGGGATGCTTTTAGGAAGCCTGTGGGTCCCCTAAACCAAGAGAAGTTCAAGAAATGCAATTTACAGAGAAGAGATCATTCCAGGAAAGTTTGAGGGTTTGGAAGAAACTCAAGAGATGCTATTCACGGAGAATAGATCAACTATGGGGAGTAGAATTTCTTTGACAATTTCTATGGGTGACAGTCTGAGAAAAGGTTCACCGAGAATACTGCTTTTCTCTTTGCTCCATATTGTTTAACCCCAAGAGAAGGGAAGACTGTATCTGGAATCCTATGGGGGATCTAGTTTTGATTGTATTTAAGAGTGACCAACAGGGCTTTACCTAGTTCTAGACGTAGTTGTCGGGGAAAACTCTAAATAACTATACTAGTATATATACAGTTGATATGTGACAAGTATTTTAAAAGGATATGAAAGAAGACTAATCATGCGCAGCTTCCCACAATACAGTTATGTATATGAAAGCATATAAAAGAAAGCGGATAAACACTTACCCGTTGTAGAGCTTCCATACTGTATTGTTAGTTGTTCAAGAAATTGAAGAAAGTTTTGATAACAAATAGGAATTTGAATTTAAATCACAAGGAAAGTTGTTTTAAAAAGAAACGATATGAATATCCGGGAAAACACCGGATTGCAAGAAAAGATTGCAGAAATGAATATCCAGGAAAGCATTGGATAAAAAGAGATAAAAAATAAGAGGTTGAAAATATAAATATCCGGGAAAACGTCGGATTAAAAGAGATAAAAATAAAAAGGTCGCTCGCTAAGACTTTGCAGTCTTATGCCTACGTATTCTCAAATGGGATTTTGAGAAATCAGAGCGGTCGTAGTTCGCCCCTAAGGGGCACGAACTACAGAAAATAAAGTTTAAATCGCACGACGGCGAGAGGAGAAATTTAACCTAAAGTTATCACGCTTGGTTGAATATCCTACTATCTGTCTTATTTCAAACCTAATCGAAAATTAAATTTGAACTAAGAGATCCTAAGGGAGCATGCATACGTGGCAAAACATCACAGAATAAATAAATACACGGCAAAGCATCGTGTAACAGATTAAACAGATAAAAAGTTACGGAATACACATGAAAAACATCATGGTAATCAGACAATAAAAATCAACTGAAATACACGGAACAACATCATGTAATCAGCGAACAAAGATACACGGCAAAGCATCGTGACAGATAAAATATACACGGGAGAACATCGTGTGTGAAACTGAATACATGGAAAAACATCATGTGATAAAATATACACGGAAAAACATCGTGAATAAATAGAGAGAAAATACACGGCAAAACATCGTGTCATCATGGAAAAACATCATGGCAATTGAAATGTACACGGGAGAACATCGTGTAAAATAAATAGAAACTTCACGGCAAAGCATTGTGGTATAACTGAATACACGGCAAAACATCGTGTGAATAAAATATGGATAATGAGTTCAAGAAAACTTACCTATTGGAGCAAGGTCCAATGCCTCTTCTCAGACTTCCAGAAGCGAGATAACGATCCCCAAAGTATCATATAAGAACTACTGCGTCAGGTAAAAGACAAAGCAGAGAAAACCAGAGATCATAGAGAAATTCCCTAAGTCTTATCAAGTGGTTAGAATCAAATTTGAACATTTAATTAATTATTTACAAAAGTTTTACTTGAAAATAATCCTAAGAATAAATTACCAAATAATTGAATAAAACAATTTAAACAATTAAATGATTAATTACAAATTAATTAAAGCAAATTTAATAACTTAGAAATTATTAACATATTTTAGAATATTTAATCAAGATAAACTAAACTAAAAAATAAAGTTGTATTAAAAAGAAAAATGGGCCACAAGAAGAATTATCAATTAATTTAAATATTAATATTTAATAAGATTAATTAATAATTTAATTAATCAAAATTAAATAAAAATATCTAAATTAATTAATAATTAAGCAATTTTTTTATATTTTTAAATATTTATTAATCTAATTAAAACTAGAAATAAGAAAATTAAAAATAAATAATAGAGAAATATGTAAGAGAGAAATATATGTGTGGGAGAGAATTGAGAGAAAAACAAGCATGGAAATTGTTTTTTGTGTAAGAATTAAGTGTGACATGTTTGTGTATTTATAGTAAATTCATGACTTGTTGATGAAGAAAATGATGTATGGCATGACATACAAGAGTAGAAATGTGTGGTTATCAAATTGAAATTGAATTTGAAACTTGTTTCCCAAGTATTTGAAAATAATAATGAATTAAGAAAAATTGTGATAAAATGATGGTTTAAAAAATGTTTGAATGAAGAAGTGAATAAATAAATAAAATTATGTGTACATGTTATATTAATATGGTTTATGTGAAATTTGGAAAACAAAGTTTGCATGAAGACTAAAAAAGTGACGTGACATTTGTAGTGAGTGAAGAGAAACTTTATGATTTTTAGAGACTAGTAGTGTAAAAGAGAGACTAGTAGTGTAAAAATAATAAAACAAAAATTATATTATATATTATAATGATATACTAATATAATAAACAAATTAAATATAATAAAAAAATTTATTAAAAATTAAGTTATTAAAATCTTGATTAATTAATAAATTAATTAAAATTGGAACCGAAACCGGTAAAAAAAGATAAAAACTGTCCGTATCGAAGTGTCCGAAAAAATAAAATGAACGCACCAAAACGATCAGCAAGAAAAAATATGTATTGAAACATGATGACCGGAAAGTCAAAAAATTAAAATAAGCACACCGGGTTAAAGTACGCGAAAAATAAATAAAAAATAATGTCTGAAAGTTCGATTTTAAAAACTGCCCGGATGCCGACTTTTTTGCACTGTTGACTTTTCAGTTTGACCAAAAATACATGAAAATTTTACACATTAAATCCGGCTGATAATTAAAAAAATATTCATGAAGAAAATATATGATATTGTATGCAGACGACACAATATGAAAATATAGACAGATGAAATGAGAAAAAATAAAAAACGGTCGGTCAAAATTTAGGGTATGACAAGGCCCAGCAGTGGAGATGTCATTATTATGGTAGATTTGGCCATATCAAACCTTTCTATTTTAGAATGCATGGATATCCTAGGTCTTGTTTTCATCATAAGGTTAATCATAAAGCGATGAAGAGTACAAAGAAATGGGTTCCCAAAAAAACTATCAAATAACTTATTGCTCATACTTCTCTCAGAGCTTCTGCCAAAGAAGACTAGTACTTTGATAGTGGGTGTTCTAGACACATGACTGGTATATAGAACTTTCTGGTCAATATTCGGTCACACTCTACTAGTTATGTCACTTTTAGGGATGGTACAAAAGGAGAAATTCAAGGAGTTGGAAAACTAGCTTGTGTAGGTTCTCCTAGTCTTGAGAACGTGCTTCTTGTAAAAGTATTGACTGCGAACTTGATAAGCATAAGTTAGTTGTGTGATCAGGGGTTGAAAGTCAACTTCACTAAGTCTGAATGCGTGGTCACTAATGAGAAGGATGAAGTTCTGATGAGAGGAGTCAGATCTAAAGACAACTGTTACTTGTGGACACCCCATTCAACAAAGAGTTCTCCTACATACATATTATCTAAATAAGATGAAGTTTAACTATGGCACCAGAAACTTGGTCATTTATATCTAAAAGGAATGAAAAAATTATATTAGCAGAAGCAATTAAGGGAATTCCCAAGCTCAGGATAGAGGAAGGACAAATTTGTGGTGAGTTCTAAATTGGAAAGCAAACCAAGATGTCCCATCCCAAGGTACAACATATTACCACTTCAAGAGTGTTGGAACTTCTTCATATGCAAGTTGAGAGCCTCGGTGGAAAAAATTATGCTTATGTTATTGTTGATGATTTCTCAAGATTCACCTGGGTGCATTGCATCAGAGAAAAATCAGATGTCTTTGAAGTCTTTGAGGGATTATGCCAAAAGCTTTAAAGAGAAAAGGAAAGCAAAATTGTCAAAATTAGAAGTGATCATGGAAAGGAATTTGAAAATAGCAAGTTTGCTTATTTTTGCTCTTCTGAAGGCATCACTCATGAGTTTTCATCTCCCATCACTCCTCAGCATAATGGGGGTAGTTGAGAGAAAGAATATGACTCTTCAAGAATTTGCTAAGGTCATGCTCCATGCCAAGCACCTGCCATATCTTTTTTGGGCTGAAGCAATGAATACTACATGTTATATTCATAATAGAGTTACCTCGAGAACTAGTACTTCAACTACTCTTTATGAATTATGGAAGGGAAGAAAACCTACTGTCAAGTACTTCCATGTCTTTGGAAGCAAGTGTTATATTCTGGCCGATTATGAACAAAGAATGAAAATGGATCCTAAAAGTGATGAAGGGATATTCCTAGGATACTCCAATAACAGCAGAGCCTATAGAGTATTCAACACAAGAACCAAGACAATGATGAAGTGTAAGACCCTAATTTTTGACCCCTAAGATTCCAAATATCATTCGCATCTCATTTTGCATCTTCACCACAAACAAGACCACGCATTGGTTCCTTTATCCCTCTCATTCTTTGGGTTTATGCCTTGCAGGGATCGTCGAGCATCTGTGTGTTTCTTATTTGCCTTTATTTGCTTATGTTTACTAACCTTTAATAAAAATCCAAAAAATATTTTTGTTTTCCCTTTTTCTAACTTTTTCAGGAAGAATCTGGATCAAGGATATCAAACAGCCCCTCAGCTCGAATGAATTTCATCTGATAAAGTCAAAGTTGATCTGCACATAACTCAAAAATTCATCTGATCAAGAGTTCTCAAGTTTTTGATTAATTATTATTTATGAAACTCCAAGGTTCATGTGTTTCTTTACATGCCTTCTTTGACAAGCAAGAAAAATCGAGCCAGAGCCAAGACAACACCTCAAAAAGCCAATCTTCTCATCACTTCAATGTGTTAATTGATTAACACATTTTGCACTACAAATGGTTAATCGATTAACACGTGCAATTTTTAGCTAAAAACAGTAAATTCAAATTCTGCAGCAATTGGCACCAATTTTCAAATTCATCATGAGAATATTCTAGATCACTTCCAAATAATTCCCCTACATAATCACAATTAATTCCCACCATACACCTTCACTAATCACCACTCTTTTGCTAATTTTCCTCCAAATTCAAATTCCAAGCCTAATTCTCATTTCTAAACCAAATTCCAAGCCACCAAAATTTCCAAGCCTAAACTTTATAAATAGAACCCTCATTTCATTCATTCTTCAAGCTTTTAAGAGCCAAAGAACCTCTTGAAATTTCTCTCCCCAACCACAAAATTTCACTAAAGCTCACATTTCTTCTTTTGAAAGTTAACAAGAATTCACATTGAATATTGTTCAACTTTGAGCTAAACCTCCATCCAAACTTGTTTTCTTCATCAATTCTTGTAGATCAAGGCTTTGGAGTTTGGATTGTGGAACAATTTGAAGGAATTTTCAGATTTTGGAGTGGTAATTCATCTCTCACCATTGTTGAAGCTTCAATTTCATCTTCCATGATGTAGATCCTTTGTTGATCTTGTTTGCTTGATCTTTGGATCTTGCAATTTGTGTTTGATTACTGGCTTTTGTTGTTGTTTTACTCAAAATTTCGTGCACAATTGCATCTTTGATTATGAGGTGTTTGAATAAATGATTGATCAAGGATTTTGCAATTTTCAAATTGATTTGCTGTTGTTTTTACAGTGTTAATCGATTAACCAAAACCAGCACAAATTGGTTAATCGATTAACAGTTGAATTCTGCACCCAGAATTGCAATTTTACACTGGTTAATCGATTAACACTTTTACACATGAAATGGTTAATCGATTAACCAGTGTCCAGAATGTGAAAAATGCTTGTTTTGGGGACTGTTTTGGTTGTTTTGCCATTTTCTTCCCTTTCCCTTTGTTCTTAGCCTTAGATCACATAATTTTGTGGTTTAATTTGGCTTTCTCTTCATCTATTTCTTTTTTATTTGGATCGATGAAAGTCTTATGGATCTTAGAATTTTTTTTGTTGAATTCTTGATCAAGACTAGATCATTACCTATTTTCTTTTCGTGCGGTATTGCTTTCGGATGACGATTTACATGTCATTCATCTAGCATGCATTAGCACAAATATCACTATTGATCGGCCTCGAGTAGGGTGACTTCTTTATAAGTCACTTGGCGATTTCTTAACATAGCGCTACATTTGTCCCTCTCCGAATCGGAACTTGATCTTTCGTGGCCCAAACCTTTTGGTTGTGTAAGCCCAAGGATGGTTAATCTTTTGTATTAGGTTCAAAATCTTTGAAGCTTGTTGTTGTAGAAGCTTTGATTTTATCAATATTCTAACAAGTCTTCATTAACCTTGACCTAAGTACATGTTTAATCATTATAGTTCAAGACGCGAGACGGCGTAATCAGTGTATACTACTAATCACTAACTTACTAACAATATTATTGTACTAATCTTGTTTATATTTCCTTCTCGCTCCCTATCTCTCTTTTACTTTTATGCTCCATTATTATCATCTCATATCATGTTTATGCTTCCGCAATTTTTTCCTTTGTCCATTGGACACATGTTTATGCTTATGCCTTTTTATCTTTGTCCACTTGGACCAAAAACATTAATAAAGGCCAAAACCTCTAAAAAACTTGTGTTTCTAATCTTGGACCGTGGTTACTATCCTTTGCAATGGACATGGAGTTTTTACACCTAGACCTTGGACTTCAATGCTATTCTTGGATCCTTGGACTTAGAACTAGGACCTTCTCCCTTTGCTTTGGAATCATGGCTCGAAGACTTTGGAGCTTGCTTGTATGGTTAGGCTATTCTTATCCTTAGCTTTTACTTTATGCTTTAGGATAGTCACTTCTTCTCCACCCATTCTTCAATTTTCAAAACTTTCTCCCTTTTTCAAAACCTTCTTGTTTTCAAACTATCACCTCTTTCATAATCAAACCTTGACTTTGTCAAGTGATTTTACTCTTTTCTTTTCATTTCTTAACAAATGCTAAACTACATAAGCATATTGACACTTTTTTTTCAAAAAACTTAAAAAACATTAAACTCATGAAACTTTTTTTTTGTGCCTTATGCACTTTCTCTCTCAAACTTTTTCATAAGTTTAGACATGATTCATTTCTTTAAGCGGAATTATTCGTTTGGAAATGACGACTTGTCTTTACGTTTAAAATCAACCAAAATAAACAAATTTCATTCTTTGTACCACGAACTACGGGGTTTTGATCCCATATTGCACTTTGTGGGTACGTAGGCATGCGACGACAAGTCTCTCCAAACACAAAAATATTAAAAACAATTTCTCTTCTCATCTCCTCAATCTCTTTTCAAGCAAACATTTTCAGACCAAAAACATAAATATTTCAAAGGGTTCCTATGGAGTACTATAGACGTTTTGGGTGCTAACACCTTCCCTTAATGTAACCAACCCCCCTTACCCAGATTCTGTTTGTTCTTTTTTTAGAACTCTTTTGGTTTTGTTCGCTCTTTTTCCTTTCCATTTTCTGGATAAAATAAAAGTGCGGTGGCGACTCTTGCTTTTTGAGTTAAGTTAATCAATAGCTTACAATCACGATTTTTGCTGCTATAGAGAAGTGGCGACTCTGCTGGGGATTTTCTCCCTTGAGGGGTTTAGCCTACTTGATTTATTGACTGCTTTTCGTTTTATTTGCTTGTTACTTGATTGTTCTATTTGGGAGTTCCTCTGTGTGTGTGAGATAGATACTATACCCGGACCAGAGTGTACTTTGAGATAGGAGGATGGTATATTCAAGGGAGCTTTGAGGGAGTCGAATCCCGAAAAAGAAGAACTTGAGAATCTATCCACTCGGTGGTTGCCTCTTTGGAATTACTGATGCCGATCGAGCGATCGTTGAAGGCGTTACTTTTTCCATAGAAGCCTATAACACCGAGAACCGTAGTAACCCTTAACCCATCTTAGCCTTTTTAGGATCGTGGCGCGGAAGCTATGAGGATGCAAATCCGACTTATCTGTTACGCGATGCCACGCTCAGGTTAGATTCTCTTGAAGATAACTACTAACCTCCGAGTAATCGGTGCGCTAATGTGTCTGATAGTGGATTGTGGACCCTGGGCACTCTGTGTTAGAACCGCTGTTTTCTGCAGGTAAAATGAAGACAAAACCCTAGTACACACCTTTAATGGGATTGGTTCTTAACCTTGACTTCATGCTCGTGACTCAAACCGTTGAACCCGTGTGCTTTGAGTGATCTCGTTTGTAGTTATTGCATCCATGCACTCTTGCATCCATGAGCATACATCTGCATTCTTCCCACTTGTCTCATAAACTAATTTCAACTGTCTCCTTCTTCAGTTATCTGTTCATTGTCAAGCTGTTTTCTCAACACAACAACGGAACTAGAGCTGCTGTCAAATTGAGAATGGAAAACCAAGAACAACACAACACCGAAGTCTGAATGGAAATTGATGAGTTGAAGGCCAGCATGACCAAACTCACAGAAATGATGCAAGTTCTGATTACTAGAGGTGAACCACCTCAGAGTACTGTGATCTCTGAAATCTCACCTGCTGCTATTGACCCTCAACTGACTCAGCAACCAGCTTCTACTTTGCCAGAATTTGGGTTACCTCCGAATTATTCGCCACCCTTTGCAACTACTCCTGTGTTTGTCCCGTCTATACTGCCAGTATCTTCAGCTCCATTGTTCACTGAACCTCAGCCTGTTGTGCATTCTGTTGCTCAAGCTATTCTTGAGAATCCTCTTTTCGTGTACCATGCTGCTGGTCCACAATCTGAAATTCAGGGAGAACCTGGATACATTGAAGAAGTCAGAGAGCAATGGTAAACTCTAGACAAACGAATAAGAGTCGTGGAAGGAAATGATGTTTTTAGTGCTGCCGTAATAGACATGTGCTTGGTTTCAGACTTGGTTATGCCTGCAAAATTCAAAAATCCTGATTTTGAAAAGTACAAGGGGCACACCTGTCCCAGAAGCCACTTGGTGATGTACTACCGCAAGATGGCTGCTTATACCAAAAATGACAAACTGCTCATTCACTGTTTCCAAGACAACTTGAGTGGGGCTTCAATGAAATGGTATATGGGACTTGAGAAGAACCGTATCCAAAGCTGGAAAGACTTGGCTGATGCTTTCTTAAAGCAATATACGTACAATATGGACATGGCACCTGACCATCGCCAATTGCAGAATATGTCTCAGAAAGAAAAAGAATCCTTTAAAGAGTACGCTCAACGCTGGAGAGAGCTAGCTGCTCAGGTGGAGCCACCATTGGCTGAAAAGGAATTGACTGGATTGTTCATGGACACTCTTCAGCCACTCTTTTGGGAAAAGATGATAGGCAGTGTATCATCTGGTTTTGCTGACCTAGTCACTATTGGAGAAATACTAGAAGAAGGTATCAAGAAAGGAAAGATTGCTAATGCTGAAGCCTTTAGTGGTGCTAAAAAGTATGCTGGGAATTTTCAAAAGAAAAAGGATGGTGACACCCATGCTGTTTCAGTTGAAGGTAAACCTCGTCGCAGGCAACAACAATATGTAGTTGCAGTTGCTCCTGTTGTCATTGATCAACCAGTCCAAGCTCCTCGTCAACCTATTAGACAAAATCAGAATCACAATAAGGTTAACTATGATCCTATCCCGATGTCCTATACTGAGCTGTATCCATGTCTTGTAAAGAAAGGTTTGGTTACAATGAGGGCTCCACCTCCTCCTCCAAATCCTCTCCCAGCCGGCTATAGGGCTGATCTTCACTATGAGTTCCATCAAGGTGGGGCAGGCCATAACTTGGAAGGTTGCTATGCATTGAAAGCTAGAGTACAAGAATTGGTGAACTCAAATATTCTGACTTTTCTTGATGATAATCCTAATGTTGTTAACAACCCTTTGCCAGAGCATGCCAAGTGAAGTTTGAGTCAGTTCAGATAGGTCATCTCCTAAAGCCAGTGTTTCAGATAGGATAGCTCATCCTTGTTGCTGATTAATCACTAGGCCTTGTTTCTTTCTATTTGCACTTTTCTTTTATTGTATTGTTTGTTTCCTTTCGAACTTTATTTGTACTTTCATGGTAATTTCAATGAAATGAGCATTGCAATGTTTTGATTCAATTCATTTATATCCATTGTGTGCATCTTTATGCTTTCTTTTTCACAAAAAAATATATCTCCTGTTCACTTTCTTTATCAAGCTTTTGTTTATGCAAAGATTGGAGGGAGGATGATGAAAAATGAAATACCTGAAATTGCTGGATTGTATGCTTTCAATTGAAACTTGGCTGATGATGTACATGCATTGTTTCAACTCCCAGACACTAGAGAAATAAGGAAGTTAATCCCTTGTCAACCCCTTTGAGCCTAGAAGTTGGAGTTTCTTTCTGTATGAAAAAACCCGCAATCTTAACCTGGGGATGGGTAGTTCTCAGTTAATTTGACTGTGTATTTAAACACAAGAGAATCATTGCAATCACAAGCTTTCCTTCGCACACATCAAAGAAGTGTCGAAGATGTCTTTCAAATAAAAAGCCAATGATGGTTCACCGTAATCAATAAGCCAGGCAGTCACTACCTTTAAAAAAAATGAATGAAAAACAAAAGAAAAGTCCGCTAAGTCAAAACCTATGAAGGAGACTTAGGAAAAAATTAGGACATCCCGCTGACTGTAAACTCAAATGACACAGTTCGGGCAAAAGTTAGGGATAACAAAAGAAAAATCAAGAGGTTACCAAAATCCTCAAAGACAAAACAAGTTGACTGAGGTCCTCATCAAAAACAACAAAATGTTGTAAGAAAGAGTGACTGCCATTTCAAAAATCCCTTGGCCCTTTGAGCCATCATCATAACAATGTTGCAATTCCAAAATCACTCGGAACCTGAATGCATAGTTTGAATTAACTGAGTGTAGGCTTGAAGGTCATCACGAAGAATGGGTTGGGTACAAATAAACTTTGAGCCTATATCCTTTGTTTCAAAAACCGTGAACCAGTCCATGTTACAACCCTCAAAAGATCTAATTAAAGCCAATTTTCTTTTGAAAGCATACTACAACAAGGTTGCGTAAATTGACTCCTGAGTTTGTTGCCAATCATTTGTTTTACTTTCTCTTTCACTTTGTATGTCTAAATCACCGTGTTGTGACAACTGATTCATTTTGCTTTACATCAATAATTTCATTCCAACAATGATTTTGATTTCAAAATTGCATTGAGCTTTGCATTAAAATTACCATGTGTGAATGATCTTGTTTGCAGGCAAATTTTCCTCATCAAGAAATTTCAAACAGTTGAGAAACTTGGTCAATGATCCTATCAGGGGCACATTACTTCCAAATCATGTTCAAGATTTGTTAAGTGCAAGCTATTCTCAAATTTGGTTAGCCGAAAGATCTCTTTCAAGACCCATACTGAGTTTAGCCTACTCAACAGTCATTTCAAGAACTGAAGCCATGATCAGTTCATCCCCAATAATAGTCAAGCTAAAGCCATGATCAGCTTGTTCTCAACAATCATTTCAAGAATTGAAGCCATGATCAGTTTATTTTTCCCCTACAGCAGTCAAACTGAAGCCATGATCAGTTTATCCTCATCAGTCAATCAATCTGGGGCAGTCTTCTTCGAGAATCCTCAAGATGTCTTTCCTTAAAAGACCATCAACCCGATACAATTCATAAGTGACAGAGATATGTTCAACATTTTCTCTCCAAGTAGAATAGGCAGTGTTCTCTGTGTTGAGGAATCAAAGTCGCATTTCTTCCCTCGCAAAGGAGTTTGTCTCAGTTGTCTTTATCATCTGCATTGCATACATAAAATCATTCATATATCATACATGGAAAGATTCTCATAGCTCGAAGCGTGTTTCGTGCTCATATGCATTTCCCCAGGTCTTGTTGTTTTCAACATCTTACCTTGTGGTCAAAGTCGAACTTACTTGGCGCCTACCAAAACAGTTACCTGTCTTTTCATTCAGTGCCATTCCTGAATGTTGTTGTTTCCTTGTGCATCCAGTGCCATTCCTGGGTCTTTGTCTTCTTTTATCCCAATGCTATTCCTGGATCTTTGTACTCTTTCACTCCAGTGCCATTCCTGGATGTTTGTCCTTTTGATCTCCAGTGCCATTCCTGGATATTTTTATTCCTCTTGTTTCTCCCAGTGCTATTCCTGGAAATTTTGCCTCTCTCCTGTAATCCCCCAACAGATTTTTGGATATCTTTCAGTGCCATTCCTGAAAGTTTTATCTGTTCATTCAGTGCCATTCCTGGATGATTTTTCTCCTTTACATTCAGTGTCATTCCTGGATGTCTCTCTCACTATCATTCTGTGTCATTCTTGAATGTATTGATTTACCTTTACTTTCAGTGCCATTCCTGAAAGTTTTATCTGTTCATTCAGTGTCATTCCTGAATATAGCCTTTACTTTCAGTGCCATTCCTGAAAGTTCTTTTTCACTTTATCCAATTCCATTCTTGGATACCTTTTCCCCAGCCAAGTCCAATACTATTCTTGGATGTCTCTGATGTTTGCTGTTGCCTCATTCAATTCCGTTCTTGAATGTTGTAGTTCTTTTCATCCAATGCTATTCTTGGATATCTTATCCCCAATAGAGTGTTTTTTCACCTTCATCCAATGCTATTATTGGATGACGTTGTTGCTTTTACCAGAAACTTTCTTGTTATTGTCCAATGCCATTCTTGGACATCTTTTGACATACCTTTTGTCTCGTTCGTAGTTTCCATCCAATGTCATTCTTGGATGTCACTACTCATTTTCCAGGGTCTTGTCCCTCTATTTCTAATTATTGATGGATACTTCTTGTCACCTTGACAGATATCCAGGAATATCTTATGTTTCCTGGCGTGTCTTTTTGTGTCATCTCTCTCCATGTACCTTAAATCCCTTGTTTTTTGTCTCCCTGCGGTGTGCTTTATCATTTGCATTCATATCATCTTGTGGCATCTTAGGGCTAAAAAAATGTCGCTTTTTGTATTTAAGTATCTTCATATCTCCCGATAGAAGAGACTTAAATAGGGCCAGCTGTAAGACCCTAATTTTTGACCCCTAAGAGTCCACATATCATTCGCATCTCATTTTGCATCTTCACTATAAACAAGATCATGCATTGGTTCCTTTATCCCTCTCATTCTTTGGGTTTATGCCTTGCAGGGATCGTCGAGCATCTGTGTGTTTCTAATTTGCCTTTATTAGCTTATGTTTACTAACCTTTAATAAAAATCCAAAAAATATGTTTGTTTTCCCTTTATCTAACTTTTTCAGGAAGAATCTAGATCAAGGATATCAAACAACCCCTCAGCTCGAATGAATTTCATCTGATAAAGTCAAAGTTGATCTGCACATAACTCAAAAATTCATCTGATCAAGAGTTCTCAAGTTTTTGATTGATTATTATTCAAGAAACTCCAAGGTTCTTGTGTTTATTTACATGCCTTCTTTAACAAGCAAGAAAAATTAAGCCAGAGCCAAGACAACACCTAAAAAAGCCAATCTTCTCATCTCTTCATTGTGTTAATCGATTAATACATTTTGCACTACAAATGGTTAATCGATTAACACGTGCAATTTTTGGCTAAAAACAACAAATTCAAATTTTGCAGCAATTGGCACCAATTTTCAAATATTTCATCATGAGAATATTCTAGATCACTTTCAAATAATTCCCCTACATAATCACAATTAATTCCCACCATACACCTTCACTAATCACCACTCTTTTGCTAATTTCCCTCCAAATTCAAATTCCAAGCCTAATTCTCATTTCTAAACCAAATTCGAAGCCACCAAAATTTCCAAGCCTAAACTCTATAAATAGAACCCTCATTTCATTCATTCTTCAAGCTTTTGAGAGCCAAAGAACCTCTTGAAATTTATCTCCCCAACCACAAAATTTCACTAAAGCTCACATTTCTTCTTTTGAAAGTTAACAAGAATTCACATTGAATCTTGTTCAACTTTGAGCTAAACCTCCATCCAAACTTGTTTTCTTCATCAATTCTTGTAGATCAAGGCTTTGGAGTTTGGATTGTGGAACAATTTGAAGGAATTTTCAGATTTTGGAGTGGTAATTCATCTCTCACCATTGTTGAAGCTTCAATTTCATCTTCCATGATGTAGATCCTTTGTTGATCTTGTTTGCTTGATCTTTGGATCTTGCAATTTGTGTTTGATTACTGGCTTTTGTTGTTGTTTTACTCAAAATTTCGTGCACAATTGCATCTTTGATTATGAGGTGTTTGAATAAATGATTGATCAAGGATTTTGCAATTTTCAAATTGATTTGCTGTTGTTTTTACAGTGTTAATCGATTAACCAAAACCAGCACAAATTGGTTAATCGATTAACAGTTGAATTCTGCACCCAGAATTGCAATTTTACACTGGTTAATCGATTAACACTTTTACACATGAAATGGTTAATCGATTAACCAGTGTCCAGAATGTGAAAAATGCTTGTTTTGGGGACTGTTTTGGTTGTTTTTCAATTTTCTTCCCTTTCCCTTTGTTCTTAGCCTTAGATCACATAATTTTGTGGTTTAACTTGGCTTTCTCTTCATCTATTTCTTTTTTATTTGGATCGATGAAAGTCTTATGGATCTTAGAATTTTTTTTGTTGAATTCTTGATCAAGACTAGATCATTACCTATTTTCTTTTCGTGCGGTATTGCTTTCAGATGACGATTTACATGTCATTCATCTAGCATGCATTAGCACAAATATCACTATTGATCGGCCTCGAGTAGGGTGACTTCTTTATAAGTCACTTGGCGATTTCTTAACATAGCGCTACATTTGTCCCTCTCCGAATCGGAACTTGATCTTTCGTGGCCCAAACCTTTTGGTTGTGTAAGCCCAAGGATGGTTAATCTTTTGTATTAGGTTCAAAATCTTTGAAGCTTGTTGTTGTAGAAGCTTTGATTTTATCAATATTCTAACAAGTCTTCATTAACCTTGACCTAAGTACATGTTTAATCATTATAGTTCAAGACGCGAGACGGCGTAATCAGTGTATACTACTAATCACTAACTTACTAACAATATTATTGTACTAATCTTGTTTATATTTCCTTCTCGCTCCCTATCTCTCTTTTACTTTTATGCTCCATTATTATCATCTCATATCATGTTTATGCTTCCGCAATTTTTTCCTTTGTCCATTGGACACATGTTTATGCTTATGCCTTTTTATCTTTGTCCACTTGGACCAAAAACATTAATAAAGGCCAAAACCTCTAAAAAACTTGTGTTTCTAATCTTGGACCGTGGTTACTATCCTTTGCAATGGACATGGAGTTTTTACACCTAGACCTTGGACTTCAATGCTATTCTTGGATCCTTGGACTTAGAACTAGGACCTTCTCCCTTTGCTTTGGAATCATGGCTCGAAGACTTTGGAGCTTGCTTGTATGGTTAGGCTATTCTTATCCTTAGCTTTTACTTTATGCTTTAGGATAGTCACTTCTTCTCCACCCATTCTTCAATTTTCAAAACTTTCTCCCTTTTTCAAAACCTTCTTGTTTTCAAACTATCACCTCTTTCATAATCAAACCTTGACTTTGTCAAGTGATTTTACTCTTTTCTTTTCATTTCTTAACAAATGCTAAACTACATAAGCATATTGACACTTTTTTTTCAAAAAACTTAAAAAACATTAAACTCATGAAACTTTTTTTTTGTGCCTTATGCACTTTCTCTCTCAAACTTTTTCATAAGTTTAGACATGATTCATTTCTTTAAGCGGAATTATTCGTTTGGAAATGACGACTTGTCTTTACGTTTAAAATCAACCAAAATAAACAAATTTCATTCTTTGTACCACGAACTACGGGGTTTTGATCCCATATTGCACTTTGTGGGTACGTAGGCATGCGACGACAAGTCTCTCCAAACACAAAAATATTAAAAACAATTTCTCTTCTCATCTCCTCAATCTCTTTTCAAGCAAACATTTTCAGACCAAAAACATAAATATTTCAAAGGGTTCCTATGGAGTACTATAGACGTTTTGGGTGCTAACACCTTCCCTTAATGTAACCAACCCCCCTTACCCAGATTCTGTTTGTTCTTTTTTTAGAACTCTTTTGGTTTTGTTTGCTCTTTTTCCTTTCCATTTTCTGGATAAAATAAAAGTGCGGTGGCGACTCTTGCTTTTTGAGTTAAGTTAATCAATAGCTTACAATCACGATTTTTGCTGCTATAGAGAAGTGGCGACTCTGCTGGGGATTTTCTCCCTTGAGGGGTTTAGCCTACTTGATTTATTGACTGCTTTTCGTTTTATTTGCTTGTTACTTGATTGTTCTATTTGGGAGTTCCTCTGTGTGTGTGAGATAGATACTATACCCGGACCAGAGTGTACTTTGAGATAGGAGGATGGTATATTCAAGGGAGCTTTGAGGGAGTCGAATCCCGAAAAAGCAGAACTTGAGAATCTATCCACTCGGTGGTTGCCTCTTTGGAATTACTGATGCCGATCGAGCGATCGTTGAAGGCGTTACTTTTTCCATAGAAGCCTATAACACCGAGAACCGTAGTAACCCTTAACCCATCTTAGCCTTTTTAGGATCGTGGCGCGGAAGCTATGAGGATGCAAATCCGACTTATCTGTTACGCGATGCCACGCTCAGGTTAGATTCTCTTGAAGATAACTACTAACCTCCGAGTAATCGGTGCGCTAATGTGTCTGATAGTGGATTGTGGACCCTGGGCACTCTGTGTTAGAACCGCTGTTTTCTGCAGGTAAAATGAAGACAAAACCCTAGTACACACCTTTAATGGGATTGGTTCTTAACCTTGACTTCATGCTCGTGACTCAAACCGTTGAACCCGTGTGCTTTGAGTGATCTCGTTTGTAGTTATTGCATCCATGCACTCTTGCATCCATGAGCATACATCTGCATTCTTCCCACTTGTCTCATAAACTAATTTCAACTGTCTCCTTCTTCAGTTATCTGTTCATTGTCAAGCTGTTTTCTCAACACAACAACGGAACTAGAGCTGCTGTCAAATTGAGAATGGAAAACCAAGAACAACACAACACCGAAGTCTGAATGGAAATTGATGAGTTGAAGGCCAGCATGACCAAACTCACAGAAATGATGCAAGTTCTGATTACTAGAGGTGAACCACCTCAGAGTACTGTGATCTCTGAAATCTCACCTGCTGCTATTGACCCTCAACTGACTCAGCAACCAGCTTCTACTTTGCCAGAATTTGGGTTACCTCCGAATTATTCGCCACCCTTTGCAACTACTCCTGTGTTTGTCCCGTCTATACTGCCAGTATCTTCAGCTCCATTGTTCACTGAACCTCAGCCTGTTGTGCATTCTGTTGCTCAAGCTATTCTTGAGAATCCTCTTTTCGTGTACCATGCTGCTGGTCCACAATCTGAAATTCAGGGAGAACCTGGATACATTGAAGAAGTCAGAGAGCAATGGTAAACTCTAGACAAACGAATAAGAGTCGTGGAAGGAAATGATGTTTTTAGTGCTGCCGTAATAGACATGTGCTTGGTTTCAGACTTGGTTATGCCTGCAAAATTCAAAAATCCTGATTTTGAAAAGTACAAGGGGCACACCTGTCCCAGAAGCCACTTGGTGATGTACTACCGCAAGATGGCTGCTTATACCAAAAATGACAAACTGCTCATTCACTGTTTCCAAGACAACTTGAGTGGGGCTTCAATGAAATGGTATATGGGACTTGAGAAGAACCGTATCCAAAGCTGGAAAGACTTGGCTGATGCTTTCTTAAAGCAATATACGTACAATATGGACATGGCACCTGACCATCGCCAATTGCAGAATATGTCTCAGAAAGAAAAAGAATCCTTTAAAGAGTACGCTCAACGCTGGAGAGAGCTAGCTGCTCAGGTGGAGCCACCATTGGCTGAAAAGGAATTGACTGGATTGTTCATGGACACTCTTCAGCCACTCTTTTGGGAAAAGATGATAGGCAGTGTATCATCTGGTTTTGCTGACCTAGTCACTATTGGAGAAATACTAGAAGAAGGTATCAAGAAAGGAAAGATTGCTAATGCTGAAGCCTTTAGTGGTGCTAAAAAGTATGCTGGGAATTTTCAAAAGAAAAAGGATGGTGACACCCATGCTGTTTCAGTTGAAGGTAAACCTCGTCGCAGGCAACAACAATATGTAGTTGCAGTTGCTCCTGTTGTCATTGATCAACCAGTCCAAGCTCCTCGTCAACCTATTAGACAAAATCAGAATCACAATAAGGTTAACTATGATCCTATCCCGATGTCCTATACTGAGCTGTATCCATGTCTTGTAAAGAAAGGTTTGGTTACAATGAGGGCTCCACCTCCTCCTCCAAATCCTCTCCCAGCCGGCTATAGGGCTGATCTTCACTATGAGTTCCATCAAGGTGGGGCAGGCCATAACTTGGAAGGTTGCTATGCATTGAAAGCTAGAGTACAAGAATTGGTGAACTCAAATATTCTGACTTTTCTTGATGATAATCCTAATGTTGTTAACAACCCTTTGCCAGAGCATGCCAAGTGAAGTTTGAGTCAGTTCAGATAGGTCATCTCCTAAAGCCAGTGTTTCAGATAGGATAGCTCATCCTTGTTGCTGATTAATCACTAGGCCTTGTTTCTTTCTATTTGCACTTTTCTTTTATTGTATTGTTTGTTTCCTTTCGAACTTTATTTGTACTTTCATGGTAATTTCAATGAAATGAGCATTGCAATGTTTTGATTCAATTCATTTATATCCATTGTGTGCATCTTTATGCTTTCTTTTTCACAAAAAAATATATCTCCTGTTCACTTTCTTTATCAAGCTTTTGTTTATGCAAAGATTGGAGGGAGGATGATGAAAAATGAAATACCTGAAATTGCTGGATTGTATGCTTTCAATTGAAACTTGGCTGATGATGTACATGCATTGTTTCAACTCCCAGACACTAGAGAAATAAGGAAGTTAATCCCTTGTCAACCCCTTTGAGCCTAGAAGTTGGAGTTTCTTTCTGTATGAAAAAACCCGCAATCTTAACCTGGGGATGGGTAGTTCTCAGTTAATTTGACTGTGTATTTAAACACAAGAGAATCATTGCAATCACAAGCTTTCCTTCGCACACATCAAAGAAGTGTCGAACATGTCTTTCAAATAAAAAGCCAATGATGGTTCACCGTAATCAATAAGCCAGGCAGTCACTACCTTTAAAAAAAATGAATGAAAAACAAAAGAAAAGTCCGCTAAGTCAAAACCTATGAAGGAGACTTAGGAAAAAATTAGGACATCCCGCTGACTGTAAACTCAAATGACACAGTTCGGGCAAAAGTTAGGGATAACAAAAGAAAAATCAAGAGGTTACCAAAATCCTCAAAGACAAAACAAGTTGACTGAGGTCCTCATCAAAAACAACAAAATGTTGTAAGAAAGAGTGACTGCCATTTCAAAAATCCCTTGGCCCTTTGAGCCATCATCA
The DNA here is from genome assembly GCA_022829125.1 of Lathyrus tuberosus. Lineage (NCBI taxonomy): Eukaryota > Viridiplantae > Streptophyta > Magnoliopsida > Fabales > Fabaceae > Lathyrus > Lathyrus tuberosus. Next base: position 2,017,906 of record JALAZF010000422.1, read on the forward strand.
TAACAATGTTGCAATTCCAAAATCACTCGGAACCTGAATGCATAGTTTGAATTAACTGAGTGTAGGCTTGAAGGTCATCACGAAGAATGGGTTGGGTACAAATAAACTTTGAGCCTATATCCTTTGTTTCAAAAACCGTGAACCAGTCCACGTTACAACCCTCAAAAGATCTAATTAAAGCCAATTTTCTTTTGAAAGCATACTACAACAAGGTTGCGTAAATTGACTCCTGAGTTTGTTGCCAATCATTTGTTTTGCTTTCTCTTTCACTTTGTATGTCTAAATCACCGTGTTGTGACAACTGATTCATTTTGCTTTACATCAATAATTTCATTCCAACAATGATTTTGATTTCAAAATTGCATTGAGCTTTGCATTAAAATTACCATGTGTGAATGATCTTGTTTGCAGGCAAATTTTCCTCATCAAGAAATTTCAAACAGTTGAGAAACTTGGTCAATGATCCTATCAGGGGCACATTACTTCCAAATCATGTTCAAGATTTGTTAAGTGCAAGCTATTCTCAAATTTGGTTAGCCGAAAGATCTCTTTCAAGACCCATACTGAGTTTAGCCTACTCAACAGTCATTTCAAGAACTGAAGCCATGATCAGTTCATCCCCAATAATAGTCAAGCTAAAGCCATGATCAGCTTGTTCTCAACAATCATTTCAAGAATTGAAGCCATGATCAGTTTATTTTTCCCCTACAGCAGTCAAACTGAAGCCATGATCAGTTTATCCTCATCAGTCAATCAATCTGGGGCAGTCTTCTTCGAGAATCCTCAAGATGTCTTTCCTTAAAAGACCATCAACCCGATACAATTCATAAGTGACAGAGATATGTTCAACATTTTCTCTCCAAGTAGAATAGGCAGTGTTCTCTGTGTTGAGGAATCAAAGTCGCATTTCTTCCCTCGCAAAGGAGTTTGTCTCAGTTGTCTTTATCATCTGCATTGCATACATAAAATCATTCATATATCATACATGGAAAGATTCTCATAGCTCGAAGCGTGTTTCGTGCTCATATGCATTTCCCCAGGTCTTGTTGTTTTCAACATCTTACCTTGTGGTCAAAGTCGAACTTACTTGGCGCCTACCAAAACAGTTACCTGTCTTTTCATTCAGTGCCATTCTATGTCACTATCATTCTGTGTCTCTCTCACTATCATTCTGTGTCATTCTTGAATGTATTGATTTACCTTTACTTTCAGTGCCATTCCTGAAAGTTTTATCTGTTCATTCAGTGTCATTCCTGAATATAGCCTTTACTTTCAGTGCCATTCCTGAAAGTTCTTTTTCACTTTATCCAATGCCATTCTTGGATAACTTTTCCCCAGCCAAGTCCAATACTATTCTTGGATGTCTCTGATGTTTGCTGTTGCCTCATTCAATGTCGTTCTTGAATGTTGTAGTTCTTTTCATCCAATGCTATTCTTGGATATCTTATCCCCAATATAGTGTTTTTTCACCTCCATCCAATGCTACTCTTGGATGACGTTGTTGCTTTTACCAGAAACTTTCTTGTTATTGTCCAATGTCATTCTTGGACATCTTTTGACATACCTTTTGTCTCGTTCGTAGTTTCCATCCAATGTCATTCTTGGATGTCACTACTCATTTTCCAGGGTCTTGTCCCTCTATTTCTAATTATTGATGGATACTTCTTGTCACCTTGATAGATATCCAGTAATATCTTATGTTTCCTGGCGTGTCTTTTTGTGTCATCTCTCTCCATGTACCGTAAATCCCTTATTTTTGTCTCCCTGCGGTGTGCTTTATCATTTGCATTCATATCATCTTGTGGCATCTTAGGGCTAAAAAAATGTCGCTTTTTGTATTTAAGTATCTTCATATCTCCCGATAGAAGAGACTTAAATAGGGCCAGCTGTAAGACCCTAATTTTTGACCCCTAAGAGTCCACATATCATTCGCATCTCATTTTGCATCTTCACCATAAACAAGATCATGCATTGGTTCCTTTATCCCTCTCATTCTTTGGGTTTATGCCTTGCAGGGATCGTCGAGCATCTGTGTGTTTCTTATTTGCCTTTATTAGCTTATGTTTACTAACCTTTAATAAAAATCCAAAAAATATGTCTGTTTTCCCTTTATCTAACTTTTTCAGGAAGAATCTAGATCATGGATATCAAACAACCCCTCAGCTCGAATGAATTTCATCTGATAAAGTCAAAGTTGATCTGCACATAACTCAAAAATTCATCTGATCAAGAGTTCTCAAGTTTTTGATTGATTATTATTCAAGAAACTCCAAGGTTCTTGTGTTTATTTACATGCCTTCTTTAACAAGCAAGAAAAATTAAGCCAGAGCCAAGACAACACCTCAAAAAGCCAATCTTCTCATCTCTTCATTGTGTTAATCGATTAATACATTTTGCACTACAAATGGTTAATCGATTAACACGTACAATTTTTGGCTAAAAACAACAAATTCAAATTTTGCAGCAATTGGCACCAATTTTAAAATATTTCATCATGAGAATATTCTAGATCACTTTCAAATAATTTCCCTACATAATCACAATTAATTCCCACCATACACCTTCACTAATCACCACTCTTTTGCTAATTTCCCTCCAAATTCAAATTCCAAGCCTAATTCTCATTTCTAAACCAAATTCGAAGCCACCAAAATTTCCAAGCCTAAACTCTATAAATAGAACCCTCATTTCATTCATTCTTCAAGCTTTTGAGAGCCAAAGAACCTCTTGAAATTTCTCTCCCCAACCACAAAATTTCACTAAAGCTCACATTTCTTCTTTTGAAAGTTAACAAGAATTCACATTGAATCTTGTTCAACTTTGAGCTAAACCTCCATCCAAACTTGTTTTCTTCATCAATTCTTGTAGATCAAGGCTTTGGAGTTTGGATTGTGGAACAATTTGAAGGAATTTTCAGATTTTGGAGTGGTAATTCATCTCTCACCATTGTTGAAGCTTCAATTTCATCTTCCATGATGTAGATCCCTTGTTGATCTTGTTTGCTTGATCTTTGGATCTTGCAATTTGTGTTTGATTACCTGTTTTTGCTGTTGTTTTACTCAAAATTCCGTGCACAATTGCATCCTTGATTATGAGGTGTTTGAATAAATGATTGATCAAAGATTTTGCAATATTTAAATTGATTTGCTGCTGTTTTTACAGTGTTAATCGATTAACCAAAACCAACACAAATTGGTTAATCGATTAACAGTTGAATTCTACGCCCAGAATTACAATTTTACACTGGTTAATCGGTTAACACTTTTACACATGAAATGGTTAATCGATTAACTAGTGTCCAGAATGTGAAAAGTGCTTGTTTTTGGGACTGTTTTAGTTGTTTTGTCATTTTCTTCCCTTTCCCGTTGTTCTTAGCCTTAGATCACATAATTTTGTGGTTTAATTTGGCTTTCTCTTTTATTTGGATCGATGAAAGTCTTATGGATCTTAGAATTTTTTTGTTGAATTCTTGATCAAGACTAGATCATTCCCTATTTTCTTTTCGTGCGGTATTGCTTTCGGATGACGATTTACATATCGTTCATCTAGCATGCATTAGCACAAATAGCACTATTGACCGGCCTCGAGTAGGGTGACTTCTTTATAAGTCACTCGGCGATTGCTTAACATAGCGCTACATTTGTCCCTCTCCGAATCGGAACTTGATCTTTCGTGGCCTAAACCTTTTGGTTGTGTAAGCCCAAGGATGGTTAATATTTTGTATTAGGTTCAAAATCTTTGAAGCTTGTTGTTGTAGAGGCTTTGATTCTATCAATCTTCTAACAAGTCTTCATTAACCTTGACCTAAGTACATTGTTTAATCATTATAGTTCAAGACGCGAGACGACGTAATCAGTGTATACTAATAATCACTAACTTACTAACAATATTATTGTACTAATCTTGTTTATATTTCCTTCTCGCTCCCTATCTCTCTTTTACTTTTATGCTCCATTATTATCATCTCATATCATGTTTATGCTTCCGCAATTTTTTCATTTGTCCGTTGGACACATGTTTATGCTTATGCCTTTTTCTTTTTGTCCACTTGGACCAAAAACATTAATAAAGGCCAAAACCTCTAAAAAACTTGTGTTTCTAATCTTGGACTATGGTTAATATCCTTTGCAATGGACATGGAGTTTTTGCACCTAGACCTTGGACTTCAATGCTATTCTTGGATCCTTGGACTTAGAACTAGGACCTTCTCCCTTTGCTTTCGAATCATGGCTCGAAGACTTTGGAGCTTGCTTGTGTGTTTAGGCTATTCTTATCCTTAGCTTTTACTTAATGCTTTAGGATAGTCACTTCTTCTCCACCCATTCTTCAATTTTCAAAACTTTTTCCCTTTTTCAAAAGCTTCTTGTTTTCAAACTATCACCTCTTTCATAATCAAACCTTGACTTTGTCAAGTGATTTTACTCTTTTCTTTTCATTTCTTAACAAATGCTAAACTACATAAGCATATTGACATTTTTTTTTTCAAAAAACTTAAAAAACATTAAACTCATCAAACTTTTTTTTTGTGCCTTATGCACTTTCTCTCTCAAACTTTTTCATAAGTTTAGACATGATTCATTTCTTTAAGCGGAATTATTCGTTTGGAAATGACGACTTGTCTTTACGTTTAAAATCAACTAAAACAAACAAATTTCATTCTTTGTACCACGAACTACGGGGTTTTGATCCCATATTGCACTTTGTGGGTACGTAGGCATGAGACGACATGTCTCTCCAAACACAAAAATCTTGAAAACAATTTCTCTTCTCATCTCCTCAATCTCTTTTCAAGCAAACATTTTCAGACCAAAAGCATAAATATTTCAAAGGGTTCCTATAGAGTACTATAGACGTTTTGGGTGCTAACACCTTCCCTTAACGTAACCAACCCCCCCTTACCCAGATATTGTTTGTTCTTTTTTTAGAACTCTTTTGGTTTTGTTCTCTCTTTTTCCTTTCCATTTTCTGGATAAAATAAAAGTGCGGTGGCGACTCTTGCTTTTCGAGTTAAGTTAATCAATAGCTTACACTCACAATTTTTGCCGCTACATGAAGTCTATTAATGTAGTGATAGATGACTCAACTCTAGAGAAGCATACAAATGTTGAGGATGATGTTGAAACATCACCTCAGGTGACTGTCACAGAAGAAAATAATGCTGACAATAACATCAACAATGATCCTATCATTGTGGAATATTATGACAATCAGGCAACTAAAGGGGCCTCTATTAGAATTCAGAAGGATCATCCCAAAGAGCTCATAATAGGAAATCCTAATGAAGGGGTTATTACAAGATCAAGAGAAGTGATATCCAATGCCTGTTTTGTTTTAAAAATTGAACCTAAAAATGTGAAAGAAGCTATAACTGATGAGTTTTAGATCAATGCCATTCAAGAAGAATTGGAGCAGTTCAAAAGGAATGAAGTTTAGGATTTATTTCCTAGACCTGAGGGAACAAATATCATTGGCACAAGGTGGGTATACAAGAATAAATCTGATGAAAATGGAGTGGTTACCAGGAATAAGGCCAGACTTGTGGCTCAAGAGTACACTCAAATAGAAGGCGTTGGCTTTGATGAGGCCTTTGCACCAGTTGCTCGTCTTAAATCTATAAGACTCTTACTAGGGGTGGCATGTTTCCTGAGATTCAAGTTGTATCAGATGGATGTAAAAAGTGCCTTCTTGAATAGGATATTATAAGAGGAAGTTTATGTTAAACATCCAAAAGGATTTGTGGATTCCACTTTTCCAAATCATGTGTACAAACTAAAGAAGGCTCTTTATGGTCTAAAGCAAGCCCCTAGGGCTTGGTATGAAAGACTGACAGATATCCTTGTCAGAAATGGGTACAGAAAATGAGGAATAGACAAGACTTTTTTGTTAAGGAAATGGATAGCAAGCTCATGATTGCTCAGATATATGTTGATGACTTTGTCTTCGGTGGAATGTCAGACCAAATGGTTCGACATTTTGTCAAACAGATGTAGTATGAATTTGAGATGAGTCTAGTAGGGGATTTGACTTATTTTCTTGAACTTCAAGTTAGACAAATGGAGGATTCTATTTTCATATCCCAAAGCAAGTATGCCAAAAACATAGTAAAGAAGTTTGGCATTGAAAAGGGCAGTCATAAAAAGGCTCCTGCACCTACTCATTTGAAACTTTCTAAAGATGAAAATAGGATTAGTGTGGATCAAAGTCTTTATAGGAGCATGATAGAAAGTCTACTATATTTGACTGCTAGTAGACCTAATATCACATTTGTTGTTGGGGTTTGTGTTAGGTATCAAGTTGAGCCCAAAGTTAGTCACATCAACCAAGTAAAGAGGATTCTAAAGTATATGAATGATACTTGTGACTATGGAATGTTGTACTCACATGGTTCTGATGCCATGTTAGTTGGATATTGTGATGTTGATTGGGCAGGTAATGTTGATGATAGGAAAATAACATCTGATGGATGTTTCTTCTTAGGAAACAACATTATCTCTTGGTTCAGTAAGAAGCAGAATTATGTGTCTCTATCCAATGTTGAGGTTGAGTATATTGTAGCAGGAAGCAACTGCTCTCAACTACTTTGGATGAAGCAGATCTTGAAGGAGTACAATATCAAGCAAGATGTCATGACACTGTACTGTGACAACTTTAGTGCTATTAACGTACCCAAGAATCCTGTTCAACATAGTAGGACAAAACATATTGACATTTGTCATCACTTTATCAAAGATCTTGTTGAAGAAAAAGTGGTCAGTCTTGAGCATGTAGCCACTGAGAAGCAACTGGATGATATTTTCACTAAAGCTTTGGATGCAAACTAATTTGAGAAACTAAGAGGTGAACTCGGAATTTGCATTATTGAAGAATTATAGAAATTTTCCTTGATCATGCAGGATACAAGGAAAAGAAGAAAACTGGTGTCAATTTTGTGGCTAAAAAGGGAGAGTGGTAGTGGTGAAAATAATGTTGATACTGTAAGAGGGAGAAAGTCTCGGAGTGTGAAGCATAGACATGATCATTCCAGTCTTATGGTTTCTTTTGTGTTGCTGGAAGGCTTGTGTTGGTGGTGTTGGGATATCATTCTATATGTTCTAAAATCATTTCATTTGTTGTGTCTGGGAGAATGCATTTTCTCTGTGTTTGGTGCTTTTGAAGCGTGGTTCTATTGTATGAACTTGCAAGAGTCCATGTGTGTTTTTCTTGTGATTTAGGTTTTCCCCTTGAGGGGGAGTATTGGTTATGTATGATAGGGGGAGCGTTGCATCTGTCTGTTCTGTAGCTGCAAAGTTGCAGTTTGGGCAAAATTGCAGTTTGTACAAAGCTTATATGTTCTCATGTAGCTTGTGTTGTTCTAGATGATCTGTGTTATCAGACTAGATGTTTTGACATTGTGCTGTCTGGTGTGCTCTATTGCCTTGACATTTTTGGGTTTGCGGTTCTTGTTGTCTGGTGTTTCTGTTTTGATTCCGCTGTGTATGTCTCTGATGTGTGCTAAGGTTGTTTTAACCAAAATTTACCAAAGGGGGAGATTATAAGTTCTGTGGTTTTTAGATTGGTAACATTTTGGTAAAATATGTTGTCAGCAAGATGTTAAGCCAGATGTTCTACTATGGCAATCAGACATCATGTTCAGTATAATGTTGTGACATATGCCAAGACATGTTATACCAGAAAGTTAGGGCATGACTATTTTGGTATTTTTAGTGTGAGTTTTAAGTGTGTTTTAATTCACACGTTTGCGTTATTCAAGGAGGGATATTCTGGGAACTTCTATCTTGACAAATTGTGTTGGTTTTCGTATAAAATATCCTTGATCCTTTTTAGGAAACTTTGTATTTTGTTCCTATTATAGTGCAGGAATGTATCTAATGATTGGAAGTTGATTCATGGCGTTTTGCATTTTGGTTTAACAATCCCAAGCCCATGCAACTGTAATGCTTATTTAAAGGAGTTTTTTAACCTAAAGAAAGCATGGATTTTGAAGAATAAGGATTAGATGTGCATTTGAGTCTCTTTAGGGTTTAATGTGTTTTGGTTGTATGTCACTCTTGTATTAGGTTTGATGCATTGAGCTCACTGATTGTTCATTGTTAATTGTTCACTCTAAAGCTTTTAAGAAATAGTGTATTGTTCTTAGTTGAAGCTTTTAATCAAAACTAAATCTTGTACTTGGAAGGGTTGGTACTTCTATTTTGGGTAGTTGTTGAATTGTCATTGGTTTGTCACTGATAAGAAGTGATATAGGGATCTTATATCTAGAGGGTGTCTAGGTAGAAGTTGCACAAGGTAGTGATTAGGTGATAAGTTGTAAACAAGAGAGTTTAGCTTTGAACTAATACTATCATAGTGAATTTCCTTCCAGGATTGGTAGCCCTCAGATGTAGGTGAGTTGCACTGAACTGGGTTAACAACTACTGGTGTTATTTTGCTTTTCTGTCATTTAAGTTTCTGCATATTTATTTGTGTGATCAAGTTGTCTTGATCCTAGTGTTGTGACATCTGTCTCGACATCTGGTATCTGTGTGCCAGAATTACATCTTGATTTGTAAAGTTTTCAACAACATTCATAGATGGACCCGCGTGCATAGGCATAGGGGTTGTCTTTACATTTGGAGCAAGCTTATCGAAAGTGATAGCTTGAGAATATATCAGATATTGCACCTTGTGCTTGAAAGCCCAACAGTTCTCTAGAGTGTTCCCTGGGGATCCAACATGATACTCACACATTGCATTCTCATCATAGTTTAGTGGGAATGGCCAAGAAGGAGGATCAAGTGATTTGAGCTCAACCAACGATGCTCTAGGTAGATGTTGCAATAATTGACTGTGAGGCATTGTGAGAGGATCAAACTTCCTCATGGGCTTCTTGTATTGATTTGGTTGACGTGGCGTATAGGATTGTTGTCATTGTTGATACAGTTAGAATTGTTGTTGAGGAATCATCTAGGGCTGCTGAGCTTACTGTTGATATGATGGAGGTGCTACTACTGCGACCTGGTAGTATGGGTCTGGTGCATAGCAGTACTCACCTTTATTTCCATGGTGTTCTACCACAACATTAGTCTCACCTTCCTTCTTCCTTGGGAAGTTAAGGGTATGCTTCTTCAGATTAGCCATAACACCTGTAATTTTACAAGCTTTCAGACCAGTCTCAATGCGTTCCCCTATGATGACCAAATCAGAGAAACTTGCAGAGACCATTCCCACCATCTTTTCATAGAACGGGCCTTGTAGTGTTTCCATAAACATATCAATAAATTCTTGATCCAGTAAAGGTATTTGAACTCTAACGGACATCTCTCTTCATCTCTGGGCATACTCTTTGAAAGTCTCTTTGTCTTTCTGAGAGAGATTTGTCAATTGATTGCAATTAGGAGCCATGTAAGAATTGCACTGATAATTATTGATGAAAGCTTCAGCCATGTCTTTCCAAGGTCGAACACAACTCCTTTCCAATTGTATATACCATTCTAGTGATGCCCACTAAGAATGTCTTGGAAATAATGTATCAGTAATTTGTCACCCTTTGTATGTCCAACCATCTTTTTGACTGAGGTCTTCAAATGGGTTTTAGGCCAAGTGACTCCCTTATACTTGTCAAATCCACGTGCCTTAAACTTTGGTGGAATTATGACATTTGGCACCAAACACATCTCAGCGGGATCCAACCTATAAACCTTGTGACCTTCAATAGCCTTCAACCTCTCTTCAAATGCCTTGTACTTATCATCAACCTTGGGTTCTTCAAAAATGACCATATGGGGTGTCCTTTGTTTTGGCACGTGAGTCATGTACCCAATATCATCGTCTCCATAATTTGAACCTAAGTTCACATAGTTGTCATAGGCAGGAGGATTATTGACTGATATCTACATAGGTCGAGGTGCCCCATTCTTTGTGGTAGGTGGTAAGAGCCCTTCGAGAGGAGGCACGACCCCTTCGGGAGGTGGCATGTTAATCTCTAGATGAGAAACTTTATCCTTGGGAGGATTGAACCCTGGGAGAAACACTATTAGGGGTTTTTATCTAGCGGGGCGTTACTAGCATAGGCGTGAATAGTTTCCTTGGCATGGGCTTTGTTGGCTTCATGTCTTGCTAGGAGGTCTTTCATGGCACGCGTCATTTGCTCAACATTCCCCTTGATTTCATCAGGTTCATATCTTCCTAGAAGACTGCTTGGTTTTGCTCAATGTGTTTCATCGTCTTCTTACGTTGAGCTCTCGTTTGATACGGAGGTCGTGAAGACTGCTTATCTTGTCCAATGATTCAACTGGGAATTAGGTGGAAAAATGATTTTCTTTGATGAATGAAAATGTGAATGTATGTGTATGCATGAATGATCATGCATGAATATGCAAAACGTTTTATGTTTGTTTTCAAGGAATCTCTGATTTTTTAAGTTATCACAAGCATTCAAATGCCTAGCAATAAACTGATTTTGTTAAGATTTCTTTAAATAGATGCAAAAATATTTTAATGACATGATGATGCAAGTGTTTAAGGTCAAGGATATGTAGGTAGGGTAACATGAAAAACAAGACCTAATTAACAAAGGATCCTAAAGTCATGGACTATACCCAAAGTTTCACTATGATGATGGGTTGGCCCTACCAAGGTGACCCTTCGGTATAAGTCTCATCTAGGTGGGACCTTAGTACCGGCCCTTGCGGATTAATAATATAAGGTCACCATAGGTGAAACGGGTTCTAGATAAAGGTTCCCAAAGTCATGGACCATATTCAATTATCAATACAATGAGGGGTAATCTCTACCGTGAAGACGAATCTGAAATGATCTACTTTGAGTGGAGTCTTCGTACCAATCAATGAGGTGGATACCTCCCCTATTAATATGACATGACTAACATTTTAAGCTTATGGTTTTATCTCCAACCTCGGGTTAGAGCTTCATACAAAATATTATTCCCAGCCAATGATATATATACAAAATACTGAATAAAAAATAAAATATAAACAAATAAAAGCTAGAAGGTAAATAAAGGCAAGAAATAATAAAAGAAAACATACAAACAAAAACACACAAACCCTAAAACTATAGGGTAAAGTGGACTCTCTTTAGGGTATCCTCAGCAGAGTTGCTAACTCTCGCAGCGAGAAAAATTACATAGTCGCCACCATATTTTATTTTTTCCTAACGAATAGAGGAAATAATGATAAAACCCTAAAGGAAAAGGATAAGACGGTCATCGCAATCGAATATGGGTTCGGGAGTCAGTTAAGTGAAGGGAAGGTGTTAGGCACCACTCACCTCCATTGTACTCAACGAGAACCTTCTCTAGCCCAGGATTTAGTGTGTTTGTATAAGGGAATGTTTGCATGTATTGCTTCTATTTCTTTCTTAAATGCTTTATTTATCTATTTACAATGAGAAAGAATTAGTTAAAGTTAGTGGACTCGCCAATGTTTTTTGGCCTTATGCCTACGTATTTTCATCGAGTGATGAGGAAATCATAGTCATCGTTGTACGTAAATTTTTGGTTGGTTAATTTTGTGGAACGATGTAAGTCCGCCTTTGAGCGATAACCATATGCTTGTAACTTGCTCACACAATGGATGTTTAAGCTTGTTTCTTGTTCGCATTTAAGGAACCAGATCATTCCTTTATTTTGAAAAAAAAAAGTCTTGGTTAACTGTGTTTATTATTCTTTTTTGTTTTTTTATTAATTAAGAAAATAAGTTTAAAAGAAAAGAGACATGTTTTTGGTTATTTTGAGTATTTGAAACTAAATAAAAAAGAAATGTTTTTTTTTTTTGTGGTTTTATGATTTTATGACCTAATTAGAAAACTAAAACTAAGTTAAATTAAACCCTAATCAAATCATATTAAAATCAAATCCTAATTAAATTAAATAAAAAAAAACTAAAAACTAATTAGGATTATGGAACTAAAAAAATAAAATAAAACAAATTAAAACACATAATAAAAGAAATAATAGAACATGAAAATAGACATGGGGGTGTGGAGAAGAATCGAGTTGGTTGTTATGGTGCTGCTTTTAATGTGCGTTTTTTTAGATTTTAATTTTTTATAACTAAAAATTAAAACTACATGAAACTACAAAAACTAAAAAACAAGAAAGAAAAACTACATTATATTAGTTAAAAACAAATGATTTGGATTAAAATGACTCATACAATAATAAAGGCTAACCAGCAATGTGGTCATGAACCATAACAACAAATATCACAGTCAAAGTTCAAACAAGAATCTGAATATGCAAACAAACCAAAATTTAAATTACAAAACTCGAATTCACATCAAAGCAGATAAAGTTACCAACCTGGAGTGTCGTGACCACAATAAGCTGCTTCATCCCTTCTTTTCTTTCTCTTCTTTGTGCTCTTCCTTTTCTTCTTTTGTGCAGGATCTTCTATTTATGGATGAACTTTAGGTCAAAAACTTATGTTTGATTCATATATTTTCAGCAAGATTTGTAGATGTAAATTTGATTCATGTCTTGGTGAGCAAGTTTATGAATATGGATGGATGTATGACTTTTTTCAATCTCCTGTATCAATCTGTGCAGGATTTGATTCTTTCTTTTTTTTAATTTTGGAGATTTTTTTGGTTGTTTTTGGATATTTTAATATTTTTTGCATAAAAATAATGATAAAAAATTTATAAAAAAAATTTAAATAAGCTTAAAAAGAAAAAAATTATTTAAATAATAAAAAATGAGCCAACACTTGACTTTTTAACTCTTTTTTTTTAATATTTTTTAGATAAATTAACCAATAATAATATAAATCTAAATCTAAAAAATATAATAATAGTATAAATCTGAAACCTAATACTTTAAAAATTAAATCCACTAAATAAAAAATTAAATAAAATAGTGCTAAAACAAATAATAATGGTAAAAATAACAATATGATCTAAACCTGAAAAATAAAATAATAATGTTGCTAAAATAAAATGCTAATAATAATGAAAGAAAAATAAATCTAATAATAATGACAATATAGTAACAACTACAATATTACTACTACTAATAATAATAAATATCTAAAAAATTTAGTCCTAACAACTAAATAAAATCTAATGTTAATATTGACAGTAATAATAATGATAAAAATATAAAATTAAAACTAATCCTAATAAATATAATAATAAAACAAAAATCTAATAAGAAAATAATATTAATAATAAAAAATAAAAATCTAAAAAATGTGACAAGAAGCAAAAAGGAGAAAAAAGCCAAAATATGGAAAGATATGGGATTCGAATTCAAGACCTCAACTTCATATTTCTTACACATGGTATTCTATCAAATGTACCATTTCATTTATTCAAAATAAAATGGCGCTAGAAAACATATGAAGGTGGAAAAATTTGGGGTATGACAGGGATAAGCTTAGATGGAGAGTTATCACCGACTTAGCTAGGGATTGATCTGGACTCTGAACCTTGGTTTATGTTATGCTATGTATGCATGTTTTGCTATGTCATGTATGAAGACTCTAAATATTTGAGCAAATTTTAGTAAAACAGGTTGTTGTACATGATGTTCCAACAACAAGGAAGAATTCTGCTAAAAGAAAACATGTCAGATAAGATGTCCCAACACGATGTTAGGACATTGTGTTTGCTACTAGCAATAGGGTGTTTACAAATCAGTTGCAAGATTTATGGAGCAATCAGAACGTGGATCAAGGAATCAGCCAACAGAAGATTGAAAGCCCAACGCAGCAGAAGGCTATAAAAGAAGATCAAGACCTAGCCAGAAAGGAGAGAGAGAATGACATAGACTTAGGATTCCTATTTTGTAAAGTAGGGTTTAGGTTTTGAGAGTCGTAGGTTTCTCTTGTAAGTCTCCCTCTGTATCGATTTGATACATTATGGAAGACATTGGTACTTGTACAGATTCAAAAAACCCGTAGGTAATGAATCGTGTATTGTTCTTGGATGAAGCTTTTAAGCAAATCCAAGTTAACTTGTTAGTCAAGGATGCTTAACTGAACTTTGTATTGAAAGAGGTGTCTTTCAATAGGATGATACAGTTGTTGTAACTGATAGATAATCACAGGTTGTGATTTAGGGAGTGAGATGGGTTTCTATTATCTAGGATGGAGTTCTTAGATAAAGTCTTCATTGGGTAGTGTAGCGCGAGTTTTATGTGTGGTTGCGAAGCACTATTGATTTGGGGGTAGTACAGTTCGATTCATTTTTTATCCTATTGAAGCTGATGAAGGAAGGGAAATAGATGTCTCCAATTAACCCTGCTTGTAAAATGAGTTTAAACAGGTAACTGTTGGTTTACAGATGCTACAAAGATTGTGGGTCTCTCTTAGGTTATGTTGTTAAGAACACAGGATCTAGACTATTGGTAGGATGTTAGGACTGATGCTTTTCGATTGATGTATGAAGGTATGGGATTTTGGGTTTTTGATTAGTGCGCTCGCTAAGATTTTTTCAATCTTATGCCTCGTATTCTCGTTTAACGAAACATAGGAAATCAGAGCGATCGTAGTTCCTCCTATTCTATGGGAGGAAATGGTGTTTTGGTGTCTTGTTCAAAGCCCAAGACATGAAGCTAAAGGTGGTTTGTATATTGTTCAAAGCCCAAGATGTGAAGCTGAAGGGTCTATTTGTATCTTGTTTGAAGCCCAAGATGTGAAGCTAAAGGGTTTTGACTTTAGAGAGAATTTGTCATCTCTAAAGAGGATACTTGGTCTGTTTGTCACAACTGTTGCATGACTGGTTATAAAGGAGAATTACTTTAACTGGGATATGCGAATCCAGCAATGCTATAATTTCCTTTATAGGGGATTTTTAACCTGAAGGAGAAGACTTTAACTCAGTGTAGAGCAATGCTATCTTTCCTTAGGAATTTCTCATGCTAAAAGAGGGACAGTGGCGTGGATGTAAATAATCCAGAGGCTTACCGCTTACAGCAATTAGACGAAGGGAAAGGAGTCGTTGAGGTTTGTATACTATGAACGAGGCACAACTTTTGATGCTAAAAGGTTGATTGAATCAAATAGGGATTTCTTTATACAAAGCCTAAGAGGAGGCTACTGGCCCAACAAGAGGGTGTTTTTATGTGTCTTGTACGAAGCCCGAGAGAGAGGCTAAAAGGGTTGACTCAATAAGAGAGTGCTGTTGTATGTGTCTTGTACGAAGCCCAAGACGGAGGCTAAAGGGGTTTGACTCGACAAGAGAGTCTTTGTACCTCGTACAAAGCCCGGGATGGAGGTTGAAAATGTTTGACTCAACGAGAGAGTCTTTTATACTCAACAAGAGAGTGATTTGGTATCTCGTACGAAGCCCGAGATAGAGGCTAAAAGGGGAGTGACTCAATAAGAGAGTCTTTTATACTCAACAAGAGAGTGCTTTTGTATCTCGTACGAAGCCCGAGATGGAGGCTAAAGGTGACCGACTCAACAAAAGAGTCTTTTTATACTCAACAAGAGAGTGTTTTGTATCTCGTACAAAGCCCGAGATGGAGGCTGAAAATGTTTGACTCAACAAGAGAGTCTTTTATACTCAATAAGAGAGTGATTTGTATCTCGTACGAAGCCCGAGATAGAGGCTAAAAAGGTTAGCTCCGCTGGGGAGAATCATTGTAAAAAGCCCAAGAGAAGGCTATCTATGTTGGTGACTGTTTCAGTTTAGTGACAGGTCCAGTATGTTGTATAAAAGTGAAAATCAGTTCTTATAAAGAGACTGATTCCAGGTGAAGTTTTACTTTGGTACTGATCAGAAGATCGGGGTTATTTCCCGTTCTTTAAGGAAATGGGAAATCCAAAGGGTATTGAGACTGTCCGAGTCTACTGGTGGTGTGGAGAAATCGATTCTCAGATAGTGAATGATCTTTGTATAATGCCCAAGAGAAGGCTGGGTTACTACTAAGGATTACATCCATAGGCAGGCCAAAGGGTGAGGAACTCTCATGAGAGAGGCCGGCTTTTGGAGCGATCAATGTTTTTTTCGATTTGTGAAAGGAACTTGAGAATGCCTTTGAGAATCAAGGGGTTTTTAGACTGTCCAAGTCTAGAGTTTCTTCTTTTGTATAATGTCCAAGAGGAGGCACGAGCTTTAAGGGATGAGTATCAACCCTTAAATGGCTGGAGTTTTGATGTTGGAAAGACCGCTCTAGCAAAGGATGATTTAGTTCTGTCTTATACCTTTAAGAGGTTGCCAGGGTCCTTGTATTAAGCCCAAGAGAAGGCATGAGAACTTCTAAGAAGCTGAAGGGTCCTTGTACAACGCCCAAGAGGAGGCGGGGATACTTTTAAGAAGCCTGTGGGTCCCCAAACCCCGAGAAGTTCAAGACATGCCATTCACAGAGAATAGATCAAGCCAGGAAAGTTCGAGAATTTGGAAGAAACTCAAGAGATGCCATTCACGGAGAAAAGATCATCTCTGGGGAGTTAGAGTTTCTTTGACAATTTTTAAGGGTACTTTTAAGAAGCCTGTGGGTCCCCAAACCCCGAGAAGTTCAAGACATGCCATTCACAGAGAATAGATCAAGCCAGGAAAGTCCGAGAATTTGGAAAAAACTCAAGAGATGCCATTCACGGAGAAAAGATCATCTCTGGGGAGTAGAGTCTCTTTGACAACTTCTAAGGGTGACAGTCTGAGAAAGGGTTCACCGAGAATGCTGCCTTTCACGTCTCCATATTGTTTAACCCCAAGAGGAGGGAAGACTGTGTCTGGTAATCCTATGGGGATCTAGTTTTGACTGTATCTAAGAGCGATCAACGGGGCTTTACCTAGTGCTAGACGTAGTTGCCGGGGAAAACTCTAAATAACTATACTAGTATTACACAGTTGATATTTGACAAGTATATAAAAGTTTGTGAAAGAAGACTTACAGTGAGCAGCCCCACAATACAGTTTATATATATATGAAAGTGGATAAAGAAAGCGGGTAAACACTTACTCGGTTGTAGAGCTTCCATGCTGTTTGGTTAGTTGTTCAACAAAGAAAGCTTTGATAACAATATTATATTCAAAATCAAAGGAGAAAGTGCTTTGAAAAGATTGTTGGGGCTTACAGCTCAAGGAGAGGCCCAAGGTTTTATTAGTGATTGCACTGTGGAATTTGTACAGGGATTTATACAAGTGACTGAGGCCCAAAAAGGTTTTCTGTACAAAGGGATGGGTCTTACACTCTCTTAAGAGGCTCAAAGGTTTATTTTTTTACAAGTGGTGGGGCTTACAGCTCAAGGAGAGGCCCAAAAATTGGGTTTTGAACTGGCGATCGTGCCGAGATTTTCTTTTAACGCAGAGGGACTTATACAATATCTGAGGCCCAAAATAGTTTTGGTTAAAAGGGGGTTGGGTCTTACACTCTATTAGAGGCCCAAAGGTGTTTAAGGAAAAAGAATGGGGCTTATAACACGAGGGTAGGCCCAAGGGTTTGATTTGTTAGAAAGGCGACGACCGCGCCGAATTTTTTGACGGTATCGGGACTTATACAATACACCAAGGCCCAAATTATTTTGGTTTTCTAAAAGGGTTGGGTCTTACACTCTACTAGAGGCCCAAAGAGTTTGAAAAAGTTTGACGAGGGTTGAATTAATCAAAAACCCTAATTTGTTTCCAAAATGTATTTTAATTGAATAAAAATTCAATTAAAATGATCAAAATTGTTAAACATGTGGAAAACAAATTGTGATCTTGGATTAATGTTTCAAAAATCAAGTTTTGACCTACAAAATGATTAGAAGTCATTAAAATTTGCAAAATCAAGAAGGAAAAAATATTTTAAATGTCAAAAACAATTAAAATATTAATTCTTTGCAAAAATATCAATTATATGAAATAAATAATATTTTTGGGATTTTTTGGTAAAATAAAATATTTTAACATTTTTGTGAATTATTAAAAAAGGAAT
This sequence comes from Lathyrus tuberosus, assembly GCA_022829125.1. NCBI lineage: Eukaryota > Viridiplantae > Streptophyta > Magnoliopsida > Fabales > Fabaceae > Lathyrus > Lathyrus tuberosus. The sequence continues at coordinate 2,035,769 of JALAZF010000422.1, forward strand.
CAACTCAAAATCATTAAAACTCAGAGAGAAATTAATTTTTGAATCAATTAAATAAAATCACAAAATTCAAATATTCAAATATTTGAAAAAGGGCGCCAAGAACATGGCAAGAACACGCGCCCTTCCTATGTTTTTGCAGATTTGCGTTTTCTATCCAATCTCACTGAATACTTGATTATATCATACAATCTACATATTAATCTACTCGTTTCAACCTCACGATCATGTCTATGGTCTTTAATTTCATTTATTTTAAACATGGAATAAGAAATCAAAGAGAAACCTCAAGAACCCTAAATTCTGCATGAAGGTTCAGAAATTCCATACACGATTCATACAAAGCAATTGATGGAGGGTAAACACTCTATGCATGATTATGAACATATGGCCAAATTATTGTGCAGCAAAAAATGCATGGATCATAGAGTTAGAAGAACTCATGCTTACCACTTGCAGCTGGTGATCGTGTTTTGTGTTTGAGGTGTTACAACTTGGTTCCAAGGTTATGGACAACTTCCCTAGGTGCTATGGAGTGTGTCTGGATGCTTGGAGTGGATTGATTTGAGCTGAAACTTAATTTGGCACCTCAACTGCAAATCTGTCAAAGGCTTGAGCAGTTGGCTGGTGATTTTGTGATTTTGGTGTTCCAGATGTTATGTGAGTGTTTGGATCACTTCTATATGATGTTTATGAGGTGTGTGTGTGATTTGTTTGATTGGAATTGCTCTCAAACTCAAAACCCGATAGTGACTTGCTTTGGAAGGCAAAATTGGAATGAAGAAGGAGATTTTAAGGAAAGCATCTGTTTGATGGCTTTGGTGTACTCAAACTGATCACAAATGAGCTCTATTTATAATAGAGCAAGTTTGTTTTGCAAGGAATAGTGAATGGCAACTGCTGCATAGGTTTGGCCAATGTTGAGCAATGAAAATCCAAGTCTCCTCTAGCCATTGACTAGAGGTTAGGGCACAGGCTGCTGGTTCCCTTGGTCTTGGATAAGTCTTGACTGAATTCAGTTGGCAATGGCTCAGTCCATGCCACCTTGGTGTATGCATTGAATGCTCCAATCCAAAATTGGAGTCTTGTCCCTCTTTTAGGCAATTCTAGGTTTGGCATGCTATTTTTGGTTCCAAAGACTTGGGAGGCTTGGGATCAGAGTTGGTTCCTCCTTGGTCCCCCCTTGAGGTGTTCAGATGGATAGAGTTGCTTGCCCTTTGCAAAATTTGGGCAAATCGAGCAAAACTCCAAAATTTGCCTTGCTTTGGCAGTTTTCAGCAAGGCATATCGCCATTGTCATATCTCATGGCCCAAGTGGAATTTGATGGAGTTCTTGGCCATTTTGGAAAGCCCTCATATGACACAACAACTGTTTGATCATAATTGGTTTTGATACTTTTTGGATCTAAGTGAAAAATGCCCCTACATTTGGAAAAAAGTGAAGGCAGATCCTGACTTAGTGAAAATTTCACTAAGTGTTGGAAAAAAGTGACATTTTCACTTTTTGTGATTTTGATCATTCCATAACTCAAAATCCATGATGAATTGGAATGAGGTGTAGTTAAAGCTTTTGTAGAGGGTCATGAGAGCTACAAATCCATCTTTTCTTGATTTTTCTTGATGAATGATGATTCCAATCACACATTAACATCATTTTAGGGTCAAAGAACCATAATTGTGAAAAATCTCAAAAAGTCAAAGTTTGACTTTTGTGCACAATTGACTTTTTGTCAGATGAATTCCAAACTGTGCGATCCTTTATGAAATCAAGTCCTTGACCTAAATCAAACTTGATGGATTGATTTCATAGGTGTTATAGGGTGTATTGAATCATGTCTTAGGGTTTGGGAGCATGTCCTGGTCAAAAGTCAAAGATACACTTGACTTTTTCTGCGAAACCCTAACCGTGGTTCTAATGAAATTGAAACTTATTGCTCAAGCTTCTTGGATCAATCCATTGTTGCAAATGGATCAATGTGATGTATTTGAGACCCTCAAATCCCCTCTTGAGGTCTTGGCTCATGTTTTGTCCCAAAAGTCAACTTAGGGGTGAATTAGGTCAAGAAACCCTAATTCCCGATTTTTGATGTATGCATCCCCTGAGGCTAAATTGACTTGGTGATTGGGTTCATGAGATCCCTTGAAGCATCATAGGTTATGCTTTGAAGCATTGGCTCATGCCCATAGGAAAATTCCCATCTGGAGGCCCTGGTCGACCAAACCTTAATTTGGTGACACTGGCGATCTTGAGGCTTAATCCACTTAGAAGGGAGCAGCCTTGTGCTTAATCCTTGAAGTGGGAGTCCTCTTAATCCTTTTAGACAAGTTGAAGATCATGTCATTCCTTGATTGATCCTCTGTCTAAGAACTCTGAGAGGGCTTGAAACCCTAAGTTTGATTGTAGTGGATGCTCACCCATCTTTGGGGAGACTAATGAAGCATGATGGTTCATCCATATTGTGATGATGGTTTGCACAATGATGGGGAATCTTGGTGGTCAAAATTTGGGTATGACAGATGCCCCTATTTAATCTTCTTGGACCCGAAGGTGTGAATGGCGAAGGTATTTGAGCATTCGGGGTGCAAGAGGATTAAATATCGGAATGCCCGAAATTTTGATGGTGGTTAAGAATGGCGGTTCACACATCCTTCTTCTTTGGCTAAGCAATGATGCTTAGAAAAGGTAAACTTCCCCTCGATCCTGGTTTCTTATCAAGGAATTGGTCTTAGTTTCTAAAATAAACTTCCCCTCGATCCTGGTTTCCTACCAAGGAACTGGTCTCAATTTCTGATTTAAACTTCCCCTCTATCCTGGTTTCCTACCAAGGAACTGGTCTTAGTTTCTGATTTAAACTTCCCCTCGATCCTGGTTTCCTACCAAGGAACTGGTCTTAGTTTCTTTTGTCAATAAACTATATCGACAAGGGACGCTATGCATAGTGGTTTTCCTCAAACTTCTCGCCGAATTTTCCTGGAGAGATGCCATTTAATAGAAAAACTTTTGATGTCAGACTTGCTGGGGAACCCAGTTGTCTGAGTTGTACAGGTGTACAAACTTCTCTGTTGGAGATGCCATTTGTCGACTCTACTGGGGAAAGCAGGTCTCTTGAGAGACTGCTGTCGCTTGGGGATATTACATCATACTTTTCTTCGAGATCTTCTCGGAGAAATGCCATATGATACGATCCAATTTTGAGGTGCTGATGACTTCATTAACATCGACTCTCCGGAGAGCAAAATCAATGTGTTGTTGAAAGTCTTTAGTTGTGAGGCTTTCTCTGGGGATTTTCCTTAATCCGGGAAAGCGAAGACATCATCTTCAATGGCGAAGAATGATGCTGGCTGAGGGTTCTCTGGTTTTTCAGAGGTTTAAGTTATCAAAGTGGTCAAGAGCCGACTTCATCCCAGAAATAAACTGGAGGAGAGAGGTAGTGCAGACGCAACATTTCCTGACGAGGAAAGAACCGACAACTCGATTGTGAAGACTTTTATCCCTAGGGGACAAGACCGACTAGAGTGATAGTGATGCAATATGAATGCGAATGTAAATCAATAATGCGTGATGTATGTATGTGTATGCTAACAAAACTTACACGACATACAGACTAGTGGATGAACATGACTGGATACTCAGCCACTGCAGGAAAAAAGTATCGCTGGTTCAAGATAGCAATTCTGCCTTGCTTAGGAGAAGTACTCCCTGTGGGGAACAACCGTTGGTCGGGCTTAGGAGGTAAGAACTCTTCCGAGGATATCAGATGGAGTATTCGCATCTGACATTGTCGATCCTTCCTTCAGGCGCACTGGTTTAGAAGGAGTACTTTGATTCTGCACTTTGAAGCTCGCTTACTTCGGGAGAAGCGACCGATGTTCTTTCGATGTTCAATAGTAAAAAAAAATTGCCATCTTTATTTTAAAGCAGAAAAATTTGAACAAGTAAATTAATTTTGTTTCGTTTCAAGAATCGTTGATCATGTTAAAATGTCATTCTATAAAACTAAAACAAATAAGAATTGCAAACAAAAGCACAAGGGCTCAAATTGTATTGATAGGATAGAAACCAGTCAAGCGCGTGATTCCATAGAGTGTTTACAAAGTTTGAAAATGGTAATTTAAGGGAAAAAGGCTACATTCAAACATAACGACCGTTATCCTTCTACCAACTTTGAATTCTGGACATCCTGAGCTTCCGTCGAAGATGACCGTGACTGGAGTTTTTTGATGGATGGCAGGACTGCCGCTAGGGAATTTGCCCATGTTGGACGTAGTTACTTGCCCTTATCCCTAATTTTTGCCTAGATTGTACTGTGATGTTTCCAATCCACCGGGATGATTTTTGATTATGTCTCTAATTTTTGCCTGGACCGCCCTTTCGGGTTTTCAATCCACCGAGACGTTTTTTTTTTAGTTTAGGCGAAGTATTTCTTGACTACATCAACATTTGTGGGGTAGGAAAATTCCTCTCCGTCCATGGTTGCAAGTCTCAAGGCGCCGCCTGAGAAAGCTTTCTTGACCACATAGGGGCCGTCATAGTTTGGAGTCCACTTGCCCCAAGAGTCAGTGAGAAAGGATTGTATCTTTTTGAGCACAAGGTCTCCTTTCCTGAAGACGCGAGGTCGAACCTTTTTGTCAAACGCCTTCTTCATCCTTTGCTGATACAACTGACTGTGGCATAGTACCGTGATTCACTTTTCCTCAATCAGATTTAGTTCGTCGTGTCGACTTTGACACCATTCAGCTTCTGTATGCTTAGCTTCCATCAATACCCGGATTGATGGGATCTCTAACTCTATGGGGAGAACTGCTCCATGCCATAAACTAGAGAGAAAGGGGTTGCCCCTGTTGAAGTGCGAACAGATGTGCGATAACCGTGAAGAGCAAAGGGCAGCATCTCGTGCCAATCTTTGTAGGTTACAACCATCTTTTGAACCATCCTTTTGATGTTCTTGTTAGCCCCTTCTACCGCTCCGTTCATCTTGGGTCGGTAGGGAGATGAGTTATGGTGTTCGATTTTGAACTCAGCACACAACTCTTTCATCATCTTATTGTTTAAGTTAGATCCATTATCCGTAATGATCTGGCTCGGAACACCATAACGGCAAATGATATTGTTTTTGATAAATCGGACCACCACTTGTCGGGTTACATTGGCGTATGACGCTGCTTCGACCCACTTGGTGAAGAAATCAATGGCTACCAGGATGAACCGATGTCCGTTTGAAGCTTTGGGCTCAATCACGCCAATCATGTCGATTCCCCATATGGAAAAAGGCCATGGGGAAGAAAGAACTTTGAGATGCGTTGGCGGTACATGGATTTTGTCGAAGTATATCTGACACTTGTGACACCTCCTCATGTACTTATAGCAGTCGGATTCCATGGTCAACCAATAGTACCCGGCCCTAAGAATTTTTCTGGCCATTGTGTGTCCGTTGGCATGAGTATCAAAGGATCCTTCGTGAATTTCTTTTATCAGCATGTTTGCTTCTGGTCTGTCTACGCATCGGAGCAAGACCATGTTGAAATTTCACTTATAGAGTGTATCACCACTCAGGAAGAAACTGCCTGCTAGCCTTCTGAGGGTTTTTCTATCTTTTCTGGATGCCCCAGGTGGGTACTCTTGTTTCTGAAGGAAGCATTTGATATCGTGATACCAAGGTTTATCGTCTATGACTGCTTCAATCGTGAAGATGTAAGCGGGCCGTTCAAGGCGCATTATGTCGATTTTAGGTAGGTCATTCCTTTGACCTACACTAATCATGGAAGAGAGGGTGGCTAATGCATCACTCATGTGATTCTCATCACGAGGGATGTGATGAAACTCAATTCTTTTGAAGAAGGGTAACAACCTTCTTGCATAGTCTTTGTAAGGAATCAATCCTGATTGGTATGTGTTCCAATCTCCTTTGATCTGATTGACGACCAAAGCTGAGTCGCCATATACACCCAAGTTCTTGATCCTCAAATCAATCGCTTCTTCGAGACCCATAATACAAGCTTCGTATTCGGCCTCGTTGTTTGTGTACTTGAACGTAAGTCTGGTGGTAAAAGGAATATGGGTACCCTGAGGTGTTATGATGATTTGATTATAGCCCGAGAATCCATCCATGAAGGAGAAAACTTTGAACTTTTCTGTACTATCTACCAGCATGTCAATGTGTGGTAAGGGAAAGTCGTCCTTTGGACTAGCCTTGTTTAGATCTCTGTAGTCGACACACATTCTGACCTTTCCATCCTTTTTCGGAACGGGTACGATGTTGGCTAACCATTGAGGATATTCTGATGTATCGAGGAAGCCCGCGTCAATCTATTTTTGTACCTCTTCTTTGATTTTGATGGCCATGTCCGGGTGAGTCCGTCTCAACCTCTATTTTACTGGCAGACATTCCGACCTTAACAGTAGATGATGTTCCAAGATGTTGGTATCTAACACTGGCATGTCCTGATAGGACCAAGTGAATACATCGGGAAACTCTTTGAGAAGTTTCGTCAAACTTTCTTTGACAGTTAGACTGAGTAGTGCCCCAATCTTGACTTTTTTTCTATCTTCTTCTGAACCCAAGTTGACCATTTCCAACGGCTCTTTGTGAGGTTCAATGGACCTTTCCTCTTGTCGGAGTAATCGAGATATCTCTTCTGGAATTTCATCGTCAACTTCTTCTTCATCCCCAAATACCGGGAACTCAAAGTCGGGAGAAGGCATCAGATCGTATGTTTCAACGGGGTTTAAAATAAGCAATTTGCATGACATGATGATTTGTGTTTAGAAGAGGTAGAGAAAATGCAAGTGTGTGCAGTGTATTTCTTTTACTCCTTGTTTTTATTATTGAGTTGTTTTTTAGGATTACCATTTTCTGAAAAACGAAAAGAGAAAACAGCAAATAATGTGGAAATTACAGAATGACGTTATTTTATTAATGAACAAGTCGATTCGTGAAACTACAGCCCTATAAAACAAAACTCTGTCGCTTTGGACGAAGCGAAGAGGGAAATTTACAGAAAGCGAGCCCTATCAAAACATCCGTTTCACCTGGGCAGGGTGAAAGGTTAAAGACGGCAATTACTTTGACTTATGAACAATCTTCGGAACATCGACAGCAACCCATTGGCGGCGAACTCCTCGGTGAATCACAAAGTTTGGTACCTTCCTTGATTTGTCTTCAGAAATGATGCTGATTTCTGGCGGAGCAGGATCATTGGAATCTGTCTACCAGGAAGAGTTGTCATAGGAGAATTCCTCAGTTGTATTTTGCATAGTATTTGTGCTCTCAGGTGGATCTCCCCCCAGTTGGCTGAATGTCTTCGAGCCTGATACGAGAGCATTCGGGAGCGGTGTACTTGACCATGTAGTCGTATTTTCCACTTGGTTGTCCCAAGGTGTCCCACACTTCTTTGGAACTGGATGGGTCATCTCTCTCGATGACGTTGACCTCGGGAAAAGCATAGTTGATGAATTCTAGTCCGGCAAGCCTTGCCAATTCATCGTCGTGCTGGATAGGTTCTGAATACCCTGAGTGTTGATCCTATGACATGGTGGGGACACAGGTATTCTGTCCAATGATGCTCAGCTAATTTTCATTGTTCGGCTGATTTTCTTGCCCCGAGTTTCCTGGGTACGGCTGCCAGATAGGCAGTCCATCCATCGGGCCATAATAGTCGTGGTCAAAGTTGTTCTTCATCAGAGTGTCCTCCTCTAATGAGTTTGGTGGAGCACGACATCCTTCCAGATCGCAATCTCCGTATATCATTTTGACGTATGACCTGAGTATAAATCTCGGACTCTGTGTGGGATAGAAAAATTGCGTAGGCACCTCTTCCTGAGACATATAACCGTCCTTGTTGAGATAGGAATTCCATTCCTCATCCGTATCGCAGGGATCCTCCTCGTTGATAGTATGGACTGCTTGAGGCACTGGGTGAAGGAAACCTCCACTGTGGAAGAAGCCCTGAATGGGATGAAGACTTTCATCGTTAGCAGCTGTCTGGGTGCCGGTTGCAGAAAAACCAATACCCTTCTTTGTTTTGTTATCAGTAGGAATGACAAGCTATCCCATCCTTTCGTATCGTTACTTTTGATCACTTTGAGAGCATCTCTGTACAAGGAAATCAAGTTTCTTCTCCCTGATTGATTCTCATTGCTCAATGACAGTGCTTGGAACTGAGTTCCAACAACCTCCTCGGGTTCTACACAAGTAGATGATGATAAGTTACTCACGAGCAAGGCTTGTTCTCCACAGACTGTGACGAGTTGATCGTTCTTGACGAACTTCAGTTTCTGGTGCAGCGTCGAAGTGACTGCCCCAGCCTGGTGTATCCAAGGTCTTCCTAATAAACAAATGTACGCTGCCCGGACGTCCATGACCTGGAAAGTGATTAGGAAAGTGTGAGGACCAATAGTTATGGGAAGGTCGACTTCGCCGATAACTGCTTTCCGAGACCCGTCAAATACCTTGACGATGACCTCACTTCCCCTCATCGGGGGTCCTTTGAATGATAGCCGCATTAAAGTGGACTTCGGAATAATGTTGATGGCTGATCCTGTGTCTACCAGTACGCTGGCTAAAGCATCGTCCTGGCAGTTAACTGTGATATTGAGCGCCATGTTGTGGCTTTTTCCCCCCTCTGGCAAATCCTCATCACTGAATCCTAAGTTGTTGCAGGAAGTGATGTTAGAGATGATGTTGTCGAACTTTCGTATTGACACATCCTGTTCCATAAAGGCCTGCTCTAAGACTTTCTGTAGAGCCTCTCTGTGGGCTTCGGAACTGAGTAAAAGTGATAGCACCGAGATCTTTGAAGGAGTTTGTAATAGTTGGTCAACAATGTTGTATTCACTCCTTTGGGTGAGCTTTAGCATCTCATTATTGTTTTTCGAAAGGTCGGATTTACTGGATTGACCGACTGGTGGATCGGGAGCTTCTGTCTGAAGTTCCTTTTCTTTGTTAGGTTCTCCAACTCCTCGGTTGAAGATTCGACCGCTCTGTGTTACTTGACTGATGTCTGCAATATTCACGATGGAGGGTAATGGAATTTCCTTTCCGTTTTCAATTATCATTGCACCGTATTTGTAAGGGATCGCCTTAGCTGATTCATACGGTAATGGTCCTGGCAGATAGATAACTACAGGAGCCTTCTGATTTTTCTGACTGTCGTAATTAACCTCAATCAGTTCCTTGCTAAGAACTTTTGATTCGTCCAGTAGAGGGATGATGGTACAAACATCCTTGTTCCTCTCAGGGTCAGAGATTACAACCATGTCTCTGATCTGATCAGCGAAGTAGTCCAGCGTCCAGTCAACGGACCCTGAAGCTAGGTTTGGGTGAATCTCTTTGCGATCCAACTGACCTTGGAGAGCTGCTCGCACGAGGTAGTATCCTTGGTTATTCTCCGAGCAGACTCTACAATGTTCATAGTTGTGTGGTGGCACCTGGCCACGCCCGTTTTGAATACAATATAACCTCACTAGATCTGTTTCCGTAGATCGGACATCCTGACTTTGATTCCGAGTAGGGTTCCCGTCAACCACACTGATTTGTTGCGTGTCTTCATCCATATAGATTGGAAGCCACCAGTGGTTTAACAAGTGTTGTAAAGTTCTTTGAACGAGAGCGCACCCTTGGTTACTCTCACAACATCCTTTACAGTTCTGATAATTATGCGAAATGAGAAAATCGAGTTGGTCCTATCTGGCATTTAATTCCACCAAGCTGGTATTCATCAGACGAATATCAAATATTTGAATCATGTTGATCTGATAGGGATTCCTATCATGGTAGTCCTGGATCCATCCTAGATCCATCTGACGCTGGAGGGCCTCTTGTACAAAAGAGCATCCCTGTTTGTTTACCGAGCAAGTCAGACAGGAACTGTAATCGTGCCGCGGCAGATTATGATATTGGCTTTGCCTTGAGTGCATTGCCACCAAGTTGACATTCATTGCACGGACGTCGTAGTTCTGAATGATGTTGGAATTCGTATAGGTCATGTTGACTCCACGAACTCGATGCTCTTGGATCCACCCGAGATCCAATTGTTCTTGTAGAGATGATTGCACCACAGAACATCCCTGATTGTTTTTAGAGCAGATATCACACTGGTGATAATTATGAGGTGGCACATGGCCATATCCACTCTGTCTACAATGCATCTTGACCAAATTGGCCCTTAACAAGAGTACATCATGAATTTGATAGCTGTCGCTAGACTCTCCCTCTATCAAATTAATTGTGGCTTTCTCGTGTTGAGGCAGCGGGTTCGTGAGAACGTTCGGATTCGTATCTTTGAAAGATAAGACCCCGCTCCTAACAAGCTTTTGCACATCGGATATGAAACTGAGACAGTTCTCTATGTTATACCCTGGTCCTCCTTGATGGTAAGGACATGTCTGATCCGCTTTGAACCAAAAAGGCAGATTTTTCGGTACTGTAAAAGGAGACTTAGTCTAGACGTGCCCCTTGACCAGTAGTAACGGAAATAGTTCTGTGTACAACACAGGTATAGGGTCGAACCCTGGTGGTCGCGTTGCATGATTCTTGTTGTACAGAGGACGAGCCTGCTAAAGAGGTTGTTGTGTCCTTTGCTGATATTCCTGTTGAATCGGTTGGCTCTGCGCAACCTGAGGTTGATATGTAGGAACAGGCGCAGGGTTGATAGAAGGAGTTACAGATGCTACTGGTTGATATTTTCGCCTTTTCTTTCTGAGAGAGATATTCCCAATATCCTGCTCTTTTTTCTTAGAGAGAGCACTACCGTATCGTTTTGTACTACCCGATGATTCAGCGTCTTTAACTAAACGTCCTTCTCGGACGGCCTCCTCAAGACGAACTCCCATGCCCACCATCTTGGTGAAGTCACTGGGCGCACTGGCGACCATTCTGTCGTAGTAAAATGAGCTTAAGGTCTTTAAGAAGATCTTTGTCATCTCTTTTTCCTTAAGAGGTGGACAAATCTGAGCGGAAATTTCACGCCATCTCTGAGCGTACTCATTAAAGGTTTCCTTGTCCTTTTGTGACATCGATCTGAGTTGATCTCTGTTGGGTGCCATGTCTAAATTGTATTTATATTGGTGAACGAAAGCAGTGCCAAGATCTCTGAATGTGTCGATCGTAGTGCGGTTTAAACCTAGGTACCATTTTAATGCGGCACCGGTTAAACTATCCTGAAAGTAGTGAATCAGTAGCTCCTGGTTCTCTGTTTGAGCGGACATTCGCCGAGCGTACATCACCAGATGACTCTGAGGGCAAGAATTACCCTTGTAGTTTTCAAAGTCGGGCACTTGGAACTTATGTGGGACTTTCACATTGGGGACCAAGCAAAGGTCTACGACATCCTTTCCAAATAAATCCTGACCGCGAAGGGTGTGCAGTTCTTTCTGCATCTCCAGGAATTGTTCCTGGAATTCATTCATTCTGTCGATCATGTTGTCGTTTCCAACAGAAGGTATCTGTGGAATCTGTCCTTCCGGGACAGTGTGTACCACAGGTGGTGGTATAGTCATTATGGCTGAGACTCTCAGTGCCTCCCGAAGTTTGTAACCTTCAGGAGTTGCTGCCATGCCCCTGGCATCTTTGCTTTCCCGAAGTTTGTAACCTTCAGGCCCAGCGGCTCCTCCTGCAGTTCCTTGATCCTCATTGGTCGGCGAAACATATCCTTCCGGGATATAGTTAAGTGGCATGCCGCAGGGGCGATCTTTCCGCATCTTGTACCTAGGATCATACTTCTCCACTATGGGTGTTGATGTGATCTCCAAGATCATAGTCCTTTGTTGTTGCATATGAGCTTCTACTAGAGCTTGCATGTCGTTATAAAGCTTTCTCAGATCCTCTTTCAGAGTGTCGATCTCTTCTCTCAACTCTCTGTTCTCTTCCTCGAGATCATCCATATTTTTCTGATGATTGGCCCGAGTATTGTACGAATGAGACAGTTTGACTCTAGAATTGAGATGCAAACGTGAGATTCGTAGGTAAGAAGAATACGTTTATGATGAATGCAATGATTATATTAATTGTATGTTTTTGTTTAATCAAAGTAAACTTCGACAATTGGATTGCAAATATCAAACAGTGGGGAAACCCTATTTTATTGAATTCAAAGGATTGTGGAAATGGAAATACAGTAGATTACAAAGTGTTGAAAAAGGAAACCTAAACTAATGGATCCTGAGTCCTCTCTGAAGAGGGCTCAAGTGCTGGTTCTGGTACTTTCCTCTTCCTTGACCGGGGCTCTTCTCCTGCTGAACTTTGCTGAGAGTAACTTGAAGTTTTTCCGTCTCAGACATAAAATAAAGGGCAGAGTCCCTTAGTGGAAGAACTTCTTGACGAGGGTAAGGCATCCTCAGCTTGAGAGCTCTAGTTTGTACCCAATGGAGATAAGGCTCCATCGAGACACAGTCTGGTTTTCCTAGAGACTCTCGTCCTTTCCTATGAACGTGTTTCCAAGCGTGCACTATTTCCATCTTTAGTGCCCTGCCATTTTCTCCTTCCTTGAAGAAAAGACCTTCCAGATGAGCACTGTGCGGGACATGCCTCATCGGGTATCCAAATTGACGACGAACTAACACCGGATGATAGTTGATTCCCCCCTTAGTTCCTATAAGGGGTACATTTGGGAAATTTCCGCAACGGTCAATGATTCTAATCCCATCGTAGATTCGATTGTACCAATCTATGTCTGAGTTGGTAAGAGACATGACTCTCTGCGACCAACGTAAAGTATTATTTTGATCCCAAAATGTAGCAGATTTGGGCAAATGGGAAGTGAACCATTTGTATAGCAGGGGTACACAGCACGTGATCATCCCTCCGTTGTATAAATTCCTTAAGTGTACCGAATGATACGCATCTACGAGTAAGGTCGGTACGGGGTTTCCAATCAGGAAAATCTTAATGGCGTTGATATCTACAAAGTTATCGATGTTGGGAAACAAAAATAACCCGTAGGTGAGCAAAACAAATATGCTTTCGAAAGCGACCATGTTCCCTATACTGGCAAAGTACAGGGCTTTCTTTGTCAAGAACTGGGCTGGTAAACCTTGGATGCCACCCTTAGTGGTCATGTGAGTCCTGACTTCCGACTTGTCCAAATAAATTGCTCGTGCAATAGTCTGATCCTTTGGAATTTCTTCCAGTCCAGAAAATGGAGCTTGATCATTGATATGTAAATCAGTCAAGTGAGAGTACTCCTCCAGTGTTGGTGCTAGTTGATAATCCGGGAATGTGAAACAGTGATAGACTGGATCATAGAACTGGATTAATGTGGACAGGATTCCTTCAATTACGTGGACCCTTAACAAGGACAGCAGTCCTCTATACTTGGCTCTGAAAGCCTCATGGTTGGTGATCATTCTCGGCAAACCTCTCAAATCCTCTAACTTTGGAACCTTGAAGGTGTACTTATGAGTTTTCCTTCTACCGAAATCCATTAGCACAATCTTCTTTCTCTGATATTTGCAATCATTGTCTCAGTTTAATTTGAAAAAGAGAGACTAGAAGAGAAGATTTTCTTTGTTTTAATGTTTTTTAGATGAATGTATGAATGCAACACATAAAAACATCGAAAAAACATGGGGTCAAAGGGTCGGTGTCATGAAGTCAAGGCTCTACCCCCCCCCCCCCCAAAAGGTTTATACTGGTGATTTTTTGTACCTGTCCACAAAATCATTGACCCCTCTGGGATAACAACAGCAAGCGGATCGCCAACGAGCTGATGTATCCTGGAGTGATCTCAGATGAGGGTAGTATCGCGTGACAACTATTTTCGATAGCTTCCGCACTACAAAATGGTTTACGTCTGCTAAAAACCTCAGCTTCTCAGATAACCCTGTCGACCACACTACTTTCAACAACCAAAGTCGTATAGGCAATGTATTTGCAAAGGGAGTCTCTACAGAGTTTGATGGTCGATCGGGGGTTCTTAACTGGAATTCACTCCCAGTAAGATTACCCGAATTGCCATCACCTATCTTAGGTGTTTACTCAATATTTCCACATGCGGCATCACACGCATTCCCATTAGCAGAAAAATAAACACAGATATCAATTAGGAAAAGCAGTATATATAATTGTCTTAATCATCCTAGACCTCTAGTCTTATGATCCTATACAGACAATGACACCCCAGCAGAGCAGTCATTTTTGTGATATGAATCTGAACTCAAGGTCTCTGCCTAAGAGATGGGAACATCTGATAAGGACAAGACACTCCCCAGAAGAGTCGCCATTTTTCTGTAGCGCGAGTTTTATGTGTGGTTGCGAAGCACTATCGCTTTGGGGGTACTACAGTTTGATTCATTTTTTATCCTATTGAAGCTGATGAAGGAAGGGAAATAGATGTCTCCAATTAACCCTGCTTGCAAACTGAGTTTAAACAGGTAACTGTTGGTTTACAGATGCAACAAAGATTGTGGGTCTCTCTTAGGTTATGTTGTTAAGAACACAAGATCTAGACTATTGGTAGGATGTTAGGACTGATGCTTTTCGATTGATGTATGAAGGTATGGGATTTTGGGTTTTTGATTAGTGCGCTCGCTAAGATTTTTTCAATCTTATGCCTACGTATTCCCGTTTAACGAAACAGGGAAATTAGAGCGATCGTAGTTCCTCCTATTCTATGGGAGGAAATGGTGTTTTGGTGTCTTGTTCAAAACCCAAGACATGAAGCTAAAGGTAGTTTGTATCTTGTTCAAAGCCCAAGATTTGAAGCTGAAGGGTCTATTTGTATCTTGTTTGAAGCCTAAGATGTGAAGCTAAAGGGTTTTGACTTTAGAGAGAATTTTTCATCTCTAAAGGGGATACATGGTCTGTTTGTCACAACTGTTGCGTGACTGGTTATAAAGGAGAATTACTTTAATTGAGATATGTGAATCCAGCAATGTCATAATTTCCTTTATAGGGGATTTTTAACCTGAATGAGAAGACTTTAACTCAGTGTGGAGCAATGCTATCTTTCCTTAGGAATTTCTCATGCTAAAAGAGGGACAATGACGTGGATGTAAATAATCCAGAGGCTTGCCGCTTATAGCAATTAGACGAAGGGAAAGGAGTTGTTGAGGTTTGTATACTGTGAACGAGGCACAACTTTTGATGCTAAAAGGTTGATTGAATCAAACTGGGATTTCTTTATACAAAGCCTAAGAGGAGGCTACTGGCCCAACAAGAGGGTGTTTTTATGTGTCTCGTACGAAGCCCGAGAGAGAGGCTAAAAGGGTTGACTCAACAAGAGAGTGTTGTTGTATGTGTCTTGTATGAAGCCCAAGACGGAGGTGTCATACCCCAAATTTTGACCACTAAGATTTCCCATCATTGTGCAAATCATCATCACAATGTGGATGAACCATCATGACTCATCAAATGCCTCAAGGGTTGTTGAGCATTCACTACAATCAAAATTAGGGTTTTAAGCCCTCTCAGAGCCTTAGAAAAAGGATCAATCAAGGAATGGCATGATCTTCAACTTGTCTAACCTCTCAAACATCCACAATGGATCAAAAGGACTCCCACTTCAAGGATTAAGCACAAGGTTGCTCCTTTCTAGGTGGATCAAGTCTCAAGATCGCCGGTATCACCAAATTAGGGTTTTGGTCGACCAGGGCCTCCAGATGAAAAATTTCATCTGGACACAAGCCAAAGATCCAAAACATAACCTAATGTACTCCATGGAACCTCATGGACCCATTCATCAAGTCAATTTTGCCTCAGGGGATGCATACATAAAAAATCAGGAATTAGGGTTTCTTGACCTAATTCATCCCTAAGTTGACTTTTAGGGCAAATCAAGAGCCAAGACCTCAAGAGAGGGTTTGAGGGTCTCTAATGAGCTATATTGATCCATTTGTAACAATGGATTAACCCAAGAAGCTTGAGCAACAAGTCTCAATTTCATCTGCACCTCAATTAGGGTTTTAAGGAAAAAGTCAACTATAACTTTGACTTTTGACCAGGACATGCTCCCAAACCCTAGGACATGCCCCAATATACCCTATGACACCCATGGAACATGTCCATCAAGTTTGATTTAGGTCAAGGACATGATTTCCTGAAGAATTGCACAGTTTGGAATTCATCTGATAAAAAGTCAACTGTGCACAAAAGTCAACTTTGACTTTTTGAGATTTTTCACCAAAATGGATTTTTAACCCTAAAATGATGTTAATGTATAATTTGAATCATCATTCATCAAGAAAAATCAAGAAAAGTTGGATAACTTGTAAAAGGGGTAACCATAAAAACTTAGAAAATTTTCTAAGTTAAAAATAAAGTGACAAGGGTACCAACTTTGAAGGATCATAACTCCTAAACCACAAGGCCATTTTTTCTCATCCAAAGATGGATTTGTAGCCCTCATTATCCTCTACAAAAACTTCAACTATACCTAAGTCCAATTCATTAAGGATTTTGAGTTATGGAGTGATCAAAATGGCTGAAAAGTGAAAATGTCACTTTTTCCAACACTTAGTGAAATTTTCACTAAGTCAGAATCTGCCTTCACTTTTTGCCAAATGTAGAGGGATTTTTCACTTGGATTCAAAAGAGATTAAAACCAAATGTGTTCAAACAGTTGTTATATCATGTAAGGGCTTTCCAAAATGGCCAAGAACATTGCCAAATTCCATTTGAGTCATGAGATATGACATTGGCAAGTTGCCTTGTTGAAATCTGTCAAAGGCAAGGCAGAATTTGCAACTTTCCTCGATTTGACAAAATCAGCCAAATTCAAATGCTCCTATCCACTTGGACACATCTGAGGATTGAATCTAAAGGGGACAATCACTGAGCCAAGCCTCCAAAGTCCATGGAACAAGAAATAGCATGTTGAACCTATAATGGCCAAAATAGGGACAAGACTCCAAATTTGGATTCAAGCATTCAATGGAAGCATCAAGGTGGCATAGACTAAGCCATTCTCATCTGAAATCAGTCAAGACTTATCCAAGACCAAGGGGACCAAAGCTCTGTGCCCTAACCTCTAGTCAATGGCTAGAGGAGACTTGCATTTTCATTGGCCAACATTGAACAAACACCTGCTGTAGTTGCCATTCACTATTCCTTGCAAAACAAACTTGCTCTACTATAAATAGAGCTCAATTGTGATCAGTTTGAGTACACTAAAGCCATCTAACAGATGCTTTCCTCAAAATCTCTTTCTCTTGGCAAAAATGCCTTTCTTAGCAAGGTAGCTATCGGGTTTTGAGTTTGAGAGATTTTCCAATCAAACCAATCACTCACACACCTCACATACATCATATAGAAGTGATCCAAACACTCACATAACATCTGGAACACTGATTTCACAAAATCACCAGCCAATTGCTCAAGTTCTTGACAGTTTTGCAGTTGAGGTACCATCTTCAACTCCAAACCATTTCAATCCATTCCAAGCACTCAGACACATCACTTGGTACCTAGGGAAGCTATCCACATCATTGGAACCTAGCTGTAACACCTCCAACACAAATCACGATCACCAGCTGCAAGTGGTAAGCATGATCTCTTCTAACTCTATGATCCATGCAATTTTTGCTGCACAATAATTTGGCCATATGTTCATAATCATGCATGGAATGTTTTCCCTCAATTAATTGCATTGTTTGAATCGTGTATCAAAAATCCTAGCCTTCATGCAGAAATTAGGGTTTTTGAGGATTTTTCATGATTTCTTGTTATATGTTTAATTTAAATGAAATTAATGGACATAGACATGATCGTGAGGTTGAGACGAGCATAATGATATGTGGATTGCATGTTATAATCAAGTATTCAGGGAGATTGGATAGAAAATGCAAATCAGCCAAACCCAGAACACGCGCGTGTTCTTCAGATGTTCTTGGCGCCATTTCTTTCAAATTCAAATATTTGAATTTTGTGATTTTTATTTAATTGATTCAAAAATTAATTTCTCTCTGAGTTTTAATGATTTTGAGTTGATTCTTTTTTTAATAATTCACAAAAATGTTAAAATATTTTATTTTATCAAAAAATCCCAAAAATATTATTTATTTCATATAATTGATATTTTTGCAAAGAATTAATATTTTAATTGTTTTTGATATTTTAAATATTTTTTCTACATTGATTTTGCAACTTTTAATGCTTTCTAATTATTTTGTAGGTCAATACTTAATTTTTGAAGCTTTAATCCAAAATCACAATTTGTTTTTCATATGTTAAACAATTTTGATCATTTTTAATTGAATTTTTATTCAATTAAATACATTTTTGAAAACAAATTAGGGTTTTTTTGGATTAATTCAACCCTCATAAATCATTTTCAAATCACTTTTGGCCTCTTGAGAGAGTGTAAGACCCAACCCACTTGTACAGAAATATTTTGGGCCTCATTCATTGTATAAATCCCTCTGTACATATTCAAATAAACGGCACGATCATCGCCTTTTGAAAAATAACCTTGGGCCTCTCCTTGAGCTATAAGACCCATTCAAAAACACTTTGGGCCTCTAACAGAGTGTAAGACCCAATCCCCTTTTAACCAAAACATTTTGGGCCTCACTTATTGTATAAGTCCCTCCGCGTTAAAAGAAAACCTCGGCGCGATCGCCATTTCAAACGAAAAAATCATCTGGGCCTACCATCGTGTTATAAGCCCCACTCTTTTTCTTTAAACCTCTTGGGCCTCTTGAGAGAGTGTAAGACCCATCCCTTTGTACAGAAAACATTTTGGGCCTCACTTATTGTATAAGTCCCTCTGTACAAATTCAAACAGTGCGCTCACTGATAAAACCCTGGGCCTCTCCTTGAGCTGTAAGCCCCAAATCTTTCTTTTTCAAAGCACTTTCTCCTTTGATTTTGAATATACTGTTGTTTTCAATCTTTCTTTGTTGAACAACTAACCAAACAACATGGAAGCTCTACAACCGAGTAAGTGTTTATACGCTTTCATTTACCACTTTCATATACATATAACTGTATTGTGGGGCTGTTTCGCTGTAAGTCTTCTTTCATAAACTCATATCAACTGTGTAATAATAGTATAGATATTTCGAGTTTCCCCGGCAACTACGTCTAGAATTAGGTAAAGCCGTTTCAATCACTCTTAGAAATAGTCTAAACTAGATCCCCATAGGATTACCAGACACAGTCTTCCCTCCTCTTGGGGTTAAACAATATGGAGATATGAAAGGCAACATTCTCTGTGAACCCTTTCATAGACTGTCACTCATAGAAGTTGTCAAGAAACTCTATTCCCCAGAGATGATCTCTTCTCCGTGAATTGCATCTCTTGAGTTTCTTCCAAATTCTCGAACTTTCCTGACTTTGATCTATTCACGGTGAATAGCATTGCCTTGAATTTCTCGGGGTTTTGGGACCCACGGGCTTCTTAAAAGCACTTGTCAAGAGACTCTACTCCCCATAGATGATCTTTTCTCCATGAATGGCATCTCTTGAGTTTCTTCCAAATTCTCGAACTTTCCTGACTTGATCTATTCCTTGTGAATAGCTTGCCTTGAATTTCTCGGGGTTTGGGGACCCATCGGCTTCTTAAAAGCAATCGGCCTCCTCTTGGGCATCGTACAAGGACCCACAGGCTTCCTAAAAGCAACCCCGCCTCCTCTTGGGCTTCGTACAAATTGTCCCGACGACCTCCTAGAGGTATAGGAACAGAATATAGTCATCACAATAGAACAGTCCTTTCAAAGAGTCTACTACTGTTTCTCAAAGCATGGTATAAAAGATGAAACTCTAGACACGGACAATCTAACCTCCTTGAGTCTCAAAGACATTCTCAAGTGACCCCTTCGTTAAATAGGAAGGAAACCCGTAGACTTGGACAGTCTCAATACCCTTCGGATTTCCCGCTTCCTTAAAGAACAGGAAATATCCCTGATCCTCAAATCAAATCCATGAGTACAGTATTGCTCATATAAGAACTGATTTTCACTTTTAAAATCAGTATACTGGACCTGTCACTTAACTTAAACAGTTACCTAAGCCTCCTCTTGGGCTTTGTACAATGATCCTCCCCAGCGGAGTCAAACAACGTTTAGCCTCTCTCTCGGGCTTTGTACGAGACACATAGGAGACTCCCTCGTTGAGTCGATCACCCCTTTCGCCTCCATCTCAGGCTTTATACGAGATACAAAAAGGTTCTTATTGAGCCAAATAAACAACAACCTCCATCTCGGGCTTTGTACGAGATACAAAAAACTCTCTTGTTGAGTCAAACAGCCTCCATCTCGGGCTTTATATGAGATACCAAAAGACTCCATCGTCGGGCCAAAACCTTTTAGCCTCTCTCTCGGGCTTTGTACGAGACACATAATAGCCTCCTCTTAGGCTTTGTATAAGAAAACCACTGGTTAATCCAATTAACCTTTTAGCATCAAAACCGTGCCTCGTTCACAGTACACAAACATCAACAACTCTTTCCCCTTCATCTAATCGCTCTAAGCGGCAAGCCTCTGGATCATCTACATCCATACCACTGTCCCTCTTTTAGCATGAGAAATTCCTAAGGAAAGATAGCATTGCTCTACATTGAGTTAAAGTCTCCTCCTTCACGGTAAAATCCCCTATAAAGGAAATTATGGCATTGCCGGATTCACACATCCCGGTTAAAGTAATTCTCCTTTATAAAACTGTTGTGACATACAACCCCCTCTTTAGAGATGACAAATTCTCTCTAAAGTTGGGACTTTTAGCTTCATATCTTGGGCTTTGAACAAGATACAAATAGACTTTTCAGCTTCACATCTTGGGCTTTGAACAAGATACAAATCACCTTTCGCTTCACGTCTTGGGCTTTGAACAAGACACAAAACAACCATTTCCTCCCATAGAATAGGAGGAACTACGAACGCTCTGATTTCCCTGTTTCGGGCATAAGATTGAAAGAAAAAATCTTAGCGAACACAATCAACAAAAAAAAACCTAAATCCCATACGCATAAGTCCTAACATCCTAATCCTTGTTCCCCGCCAGAAACCTTCTATCTAGATAAAAAGAAAGAAACCAATATTGGCAAAAATACAAATAACCAGTACAAAGGCCCCCCACATTGATAGCATCCGTAACCTAACATACCGCTGTTTAAACTCAGTATGCAAGCAGGGTTAATTGGAGACATCTATTTCCCTTCCTTCATCAGCTTTAATAGGATAAAAAATGAATCGACCTGTAGTTTAAGCTCAACCGCAGAGAGCGACCAGCGCTTAAGAACCGCGTCCAAAATCGCTCGCTACAGAGAAATGGCGCCCACCGTGGGATGTATCAAAGTTGGATCTAGGCACGAACTACCTTTTCACCTCTTGTGTGGAAACCACAGATTGGGGCTTCCGCCGGGGAACCCATTTTCTGTCAGGAACTTAGGATTCATAGCTTTAAAGGTCTAGGATGTTTAGGACAAATATATATACTGCTTTTCCTAATTGCTATACATGTTTATTTTTCTGCTAATGGGAATGCAGGTGATGTCGTATGTGGAAAGATTGAGTATACACTTAAGATAAGTGATGGCGACGGGGTCGACCATCAACCTCAGTGGAGGCTGACCAATGCAACCCATTCTCTCACCTGGACAATGGGCCGGTTGTTAAGTCTGAGAAGCTGAGGAGCCAAACCCTTTCGTAGTGCAGAAACTATCGGAAATAGTTATTACGCGATACTACCCTCATTCGAGGCTGGTGATCTATTCTCGGTGAATGGCACTTACTCTAAGATTGCTCTACAACTCGCTGGCGATCCGCTTGTTGTTTTTCTTTCCTGGGAGGAGCTGATGATAATGAGTACAGGTATAAAAATCACCCTAGTATAAACCTTTGGGGATGGGTAGAGCCTTGACTTCATGACAACGACCCTTTGACCCCATGTTTTTTCTATGTTTTTGTGTGCTGCATTCATGCATTCATTTAAAAAACATTAAAAAAAATCTTCTCTTCTAGTCTCTCTGTTTTTTCAAAATAAACTAAGACTGTGATTGCAAATATCAGAGAAAAGGATTGCACTAATGGATTTCGGTAGAAGGAGAACTCACCAGTATACCTTCAAGGTTCCAAAACTAGAGGATTTGAGAAGGTTAACAAGGATGATCACTAACCCTGAGGCTTTCAGAGCCAAGCACGAAGATTTTCTACCACTGTTAAGAGTCCATGTGATTGAGGGAATCATGGATGCGCTCATTCAGTTTTATGATCCAGTTTATCACTGTTTCACATTCCCGGATTACCAGCTCGCACCAACGCTGGAGGAGTATTCTCACCTGATTGATCTACACATTACAGATCGAGCTCCATTTTCTGGACTGGAAGAAATTCCAAAGAATCAGACCATTGCAAGAGCAATTCATTTGGACGAGTCTGAGGTCAGGACTCACCTAACTACCAAGGGTGGCATCCAAGGTTTGCCAGCCCAGTTCTTGACAAAGAAGGCCCTGTATTTTGCCAGTATAGGAAACGTGACTGCTTTTGAAAGCATCTTTGTCTTGCTCACCTACGGGTTATTTTTGTTTCCCAACATTAATAACTTCGTCGATATTAACTCCCTTAAGGTTTTTCTCATTGGAAACCCTGTGCCGACTTTGCTCGCAGATGCATATCATTCTGTACACTTTGGAAATTTGTACAGCGGAGGGGAGATCACATGTTGTGTACCTCTGCTTTACAAATGGTTTATCTCTCACTTGCCCAAGTCTGCTGCTTTTTGGGATTGTAAGAGTGCCCTACGCTGGTCGCAGAAGATCATGTCTCTTACCAACTCTGATATAGATTTGTGTAATAGGATTTATGATGGAATCAGGATCATTGATCGTTGTGGAAACTTCCCCAACGTACCCCTTATAGGAACTAAGGGAGGAATCAACTACCATCCGGTATTGGTTCTTTGTCAATTTGGATACCCGATGAGACACATCCCACTGGGTGTTCATCTGGAAGGTCTTTTCTTCAAGGAAGGAGAAAGTGACAGAGCACTAAAGACGGAAATAGTGCACGTTTGGAAACACGTTCATAAGAAAGGACGAGAGTCTCTGGGAAAACCAGACTTTGTCTCGGTGGAGCCTTATCTCCATTGGGTACAAACTAGAGCTCTCAAGCTAAAAATGCCTTATCCTCGTTACGGAATTCTTCCGCCGAGGGAATCTGTCATGTACTTCATGACGGAAACTGAAAAGCTTCAGGTTACTCTCAACAAAGTTCAACGGGAGAGAAGGTCTTGGAAGAACAAGTACCGCACCCTCGACGTAGAGTGCATTAAAATACAGCAATTACTGAAAGAAAAAGATGCTCTGATTGAAATTTTGGAGCAACGTGCTGTAGATAATCAGGATGTCCAAAGGAATTTGCTCGCTCCTTTCACTTGGCAAAGGAATGACAACCCAACAATGGCCCAAGAGCCCCGGTCAAAGAAAAGGAAGATACCAGAATCAGCACCTGATTTCTCTTCAGAGAGGACTCGGGACCCATTAGCTTAGGTTTCTGTTTCTGTACTTTGTAATCTACTGTATTTCCATTTCTGTAATCCTTTGAATTCAATAAAAAGGGGTTTCCCCACTGTTTGATATTTGCAATCTAATTGTCGAAGTTTATTTTAATTAAACCTTAAACAATTAATATAATCATTGCATTCATCATTCTCACATCGCGTATTCTTCTTACCTACGAATCTCACGTTTGTGTCTCGATTCTAGAGTCAAACTGTCTCATTCGTACAATACTCGGGCCAATCGTCAGAAAAAGATGGATGATCTTGAGGAAGAAAACAGAGAGTTGAAAGAAGAGATCGACGCTCTAACATAGGATATGAGAAAGCTTCGGAACGACATGCAAGCCATGGCAGAAGCTCAGCTACAATGAACTGTGATCTCAGAGATCACCTCAACGCCCATAGTGGAGAAGTATGATCCTAGGTATCAGATGCCGAAAGATCGTCCTTGGGGCATGCCTGTTAACTATATCCCGGAAGGATATGTCCCGCCGATCACTAAAGATCAGGGAATCACAACAGAAGCCGCTGGGCCTGAAGGTTACAAACTTCGGGAAAGCGAAGATGCCAGGGGCATACTGAAGACTCCTGAAGGTTACAAACTTCGGGAGACGCCAAGACTCACTGCCGTAGTCACGGTCCCACCCCCTGTGGTGCACACTGTCCCAGAAGGACAGATTCCACAGACACCTTCTGGTAAGAAGGAAACTATGTTTGACAGAATGGAGGAATTCCAGGAGCAATTCTTGGAAATGCAGAAGGAACTGCAAGCCATTCGCGGTCAGGATCTATTTGGAAAGGACGTCGCAGATCTCTGCTTGGTCCCAAATGTGAAAGTCCCGCACAAATTTTAAGTGCCCGACTTTGAAAAGTACAAGGGTAACTCTTGCCCTCAGAGCCATCTGGTGATGTACACTCGGCGGATGTCAGCTCAGACTGAGAATCAGGACCTGCTGATTCACTACTTTCAGGATAGTTTAACCGGTGCCGCATTAAAATGGTACATGGGTTTAAACCGTGCTACGATTAGCACATTCAGAGATCTTGGTACTGCCTTCATCCAACAGTACAAATACAATTTAGACATGGCACCCGACAGAGATCAACTCAGATCGATGTCGCAAAAGGACAAGGAAACCTTTAAGGAGTATGCTCAAAGGTGGCGTGAAATTGCCGCTCAAATTTGTCCACCTCTTGAGGAAAAAGAGATGACAAAGATCTTCTTAAAGACCTTAAGCTCATTTTACTATGACCGAATGGTTACCAGTGCACCCAGTGATTTCACCGAAATGGTCGGCATGGGCGTACGTCTTGAGGAAGCCGTCCGAGAAGGACGTTTGGTAAAAGACATTGGATCGATGAGCGGTACTAAAAAATACGGCAGTGCTCTCCCTAAGAAAAAAGAGCAAGATATTAGGAATATCTCCCTCGGAAAGCAAAGACGACGTTATCAACCGGTAGCAGCTGTGACTCCTGCTATCAACCCTGCGTCTATTCCTACGTATCAACCTCAGGTTGCGTAGAGCCAGCCTGATCAACAAAGGACACAACAGTCTCTTCAGCAGGCTCGTCCTCCATACAACAACAACCGTACAACACGGCCACCAGGATTTGATCCTATACCCGTGACGTACGCAGAACTGTTTCCATTACTACTGGCTAAGGGGCACATTCAGACTAAATCTCCTCTTACAGTACCGGAAAAACCGCCTTTTTGGTTTAAGGTGGATTAAACATGCCCTTATCATCAAGGAGGTTCAGGGCATAACATAGAGACTTGTCTCAATTTCAAATCTGACGTGCAAAATCTTGTTAGGAGCGGGCTCTTATCTTTCAAAGATACGAATCCCAATGTTCTCACGAACCCGCTGCCTCAACATGAGAAAGCTGCAGTCAACCTGATTGAGAAAGAATTTAATAATGTCTATCAAATTCACGATGTACTCTTGTTAAAAACCAATCTGGTCAAGATGCATTGTAGACAGAGTGGATATGGCCATGTGCCACCTCATAATTATCATCAGTGTGATATCTGCTCTAAAGACAATCAAGGATGTTCTGTGGTGCAAGCAGCTCTACAGGAACAAATGGATCTCGGATGGATCCAAGAGCACCGAGTTCTTGGAGTTAACATGGTCTACACGAATTCTAACGTCATTCAGAACCACGACATCCGTGCAATGAATGTCAACTTGGTGGCGATGCACTCAAGGCAAAGCCAACATCATAATCTGCCGCGACACGATTACATTTCCTGTCTGACTTGCTCGGTAAACAAACAGGGATACTCTTTCATACAAGAGGCCCTCCAGCGTCAGATGGATCTTGGATGGATCCATGACTACCATGACAGGTCCGACTCGGATTCTTAATATCACATGACTATCAAAGCTGTGAAGCGGGTTGTGAAAACGATCGAGGTTGTACCCTTGTCCAGGAGGCACTTCAGCACTTGTTAAATCATTGGTGGATGCCAATTTATATGGATGAAGATACTCAGCAGATTAGTATCAGTAACAGAAACCCCACTCGGCGTCAAAGTCAGGATGTCCAATCAGTGGAAGCTAACCTAGTGAGGTTACATTGTATTCAAAGTGGGCGTGGCCAGGTGCCACCACACAACTATGACAGTTATAGCGTCTGTTCGGAAAGCAACCAAGGGTGTTACCTTGTGAGAGCAGCTCTTCAGGGTCAGGCGGATCGTGGAGAAATTCGTCCATATCCGGGTTCTGGACCCATCAACTGGACGCTGAACTACCTTGCCGATCAAGTCGAGGATGTTGTCCCAATCTTTGGTCATCACAGGACCAGGGATGTTTTTGCCATCATCCCTCTACTTGACGAGTCTAAGGTTCCCAACCGGGAACGAATTGAGATTGCTTACGATGGTCAGAAAAATTAGAAGGCTCCTATAGTCATCTATCTACCAGGACCGCTACCGTATGAATCAGCTAAGGCGATCCCTTACAAATACGGTGCAACAATAATTGAAAATGGAAAGGAAATTCCATTACCCTCCATTGTGAACATTGCAGACATCAGTCGAGTAACACGGAGTGGTAGAATCTTCAACCGAGGGGTTGGGGAAGTTAACAAGGAAAAGGAACTTCAGACAGAAGCTCCCGATCTATCAGTCGGTCAATCCAGTAATCCCAACCTTTCGAAAAATGATGATGAGATGCTGAAGCTCATCCAAAGGAGTGAATATAACATTGTTGATCAGCTGTTACAGACTCCTTCAAAGATCTCGGTATTATCACTGTTACTTAGTTCAGAAGCGCACAGGGAGGCTCTATAGAAAGTCTTGGAGCAGGCCTTTGTGGAACAGGATGTAACAATCAGACAGTTCGATAGCATTGTCTCTAACATCACTTCCTGCAACAATTTGGGATTTAGTGATGAGAAATTACCCGAAGAGGGTCGCCGTCATAACATGGCGCTCAATATCACAGTTAACTGCCAGGACGATGCTTTAGCCAGCGTACTGGTAGACACAGGGTCAGCCCTGAATGTTATGCCGAAGTCCACTTTGATGCAATTATCATTCAAAGGCCCTCTGATGAGAGTTAGCGAGGTCGTCGTCAAAGCGTTCGACGGTGTCGCGGTGAGAATCGGATACCATAGCTATTATGTTAACCAGGATCATAACTCTTAATGTTCACCACCGGTCTTTATTTTATCCAAAGGAAAGGGTTAAAGATCGAAAAAACCTAAGTTAAGAGAATCTAAGTTCGGGGGTTGGTTACGCCTAGGGAAGGTATTAGCATCATAAACGTCTGTAGTACTCTACAGGAACCTTTTGTTATTATTTATGTTATTTATCGCTCGAAATAAGGAGAAGAAGTTATTTAAAAATTAAACTTAAAATAGGTAATATCTTTAAAAAAATTTAGAACTGAGAACTAAATAAGCAGTATTTTTTTAATTTAAAAGAATTAATTGAATTAAAGTCAAATATTTAATAAAATTAATCCTTTAATGGATTAATTAGTATTAAATAAAAGAATTTAATAAAATTAATCAAAAGTTATTTAATAATTATTTTTTGAGTTTTTTTTTATTTTTATAAAATATAAAATTAAAAGAAATTAAATTAATCATAAAAAATTAATAAAGAAAATGAATGGGCTTACGAGAAATAACAAATAAGTGGGGTGCATTTTAAAAAAAATGGGATCAAAATGAAAATGAAAATGGTCTCGTCTTAATCAAAATTTAATCGATAAATCGATAATCTTGGATTTTTGACTTTCATCGACCAATAAAGATAAAATAAAAGAGTGACCTCATACTTATCAAGACTTTTAGTCATTTTGAATAAATCCACTCAGTCATGATTTTTGTAATATCATAGGCCAAAAATAAAGAAAAGTGAAAATAAACGTGGTTTCGTCTAAATCAAGATTTAACTCGATAAAATCGATAATCTTTTATTTAGCCTTTCATTAACCAACCAAGAGGAAAACAAAATACGGCCTCAACAACATTGCTATCGCGAAAACGCGGTCATCGCAACCGGATCCGAATTGTACGGATCTAAATATAACAAAAAAAGCAACTAAAAAAAGAGAAATTTAACTTTGGTAAAAAAACCTCAACAATATTGCTATCGCGAAAACGCGGTCATCGCAACCAGATCCGAATCGTAAGGATCTAAAAATTATAAAAAGAAAAATAAAGCAAAAGGAAATTTTTAAAATTTGATAAAACCCAACAATGTTGCTAACACAAAAATGCGATCATCGCAACCGGATCGAATCAACATAAATGTCACGCATCAAGCACACAAATATGCGAACAGCGTATCGACATAATTCGATCCGAAAAATCTAAAATAAAATTAACAATACGTATATAAATTAAATTAAACTATGTTAAAACAAAACTATATTATATTAAAACAAAATATTATATATTATAATATATTAAAATGTTAGTAATGAAAAGAAAAATATAATAATACCTGATGGTTAGAATAACATTAGCATGAATATATGCGTACGTACGAACCGCGACGATGATAACCGCATGAATATATATACAGGATAGTTATTAAAATTTTGGAATATATAGTAGTTAGAAGTGAACGAATATGTTAGTTCATTAGGATGAATATGTGCAATGAAAAAAAGTAATGAAAATTATAAAAAAGAAAAGGAAATCGTACATGTTACGATTTGGCCGCCGCTGTCTCGTTATCTTTTTACAGCAAATTCAGTTCAATCTTTTTATGTAACCAAAACCCTTAGTTATATTTCTATACAATTTCACTTTATCAGGTTGAATGGATGAGCCGGCGCCGTCTTGTTTTAGTTTTTTCGGTCTTTTTTTCTGGTTTTCCCATGTCCCCAATGCTAACATGTATATATAGAGACTGAATTAGGGTTAATTTTTAGTTACCAATAATGTCCCTAATATCCAAATGGAGGCCCAAATTAAATAACATTAAAATTAAATAAAATTAAAACTAAATGATATTAAAATTAAATTAAATTAAAACTAAATAATATTAAAATTAAATGATATTAAAACTAAATGATATTAAAATTAAATTAAATTAAAACTAAATAATATTAAAATTAAATGATATTAAAACTAAATGATATTCAAATAATTTAATAAATTTAAAATAGAAACTAAAACCTATTTATTTATTCTAAACAGTATTTAAATTAAAAATAATAATAATAATGAAAATAAATATTTAAAATAAAATTAAAATAAAATACTAATTATTCTAATTAATAAAAAACAAAATTTTAGGGTCAAAAATTAGGGTGTGACAGATGCCCCTATTTTAGTTTCTTCTATCCGGAGATATGAAGATTGAAATCTTGAATCTCGACGCGATTGGAGAGACTTAAATACAAACATGCACAATTTTTGGCCCTAAGATGCCTTATGATATGATATGATATGAAATGAAAGACAGAGATCTTGAAGATACACCCGAAACATTTAGAAAATCATTCAATGTATGGGTAAAGATTTGAAGACATATCTGGGAGAACGTCAGATGAGGAACATCATATTTGGAAAAAACATCAGATAAACAAGGTCATATCTGGAAGAACATCAGATAGACACAAAAGGGGTTTTGGAAAAGCATCAGAATAAAGTCACATATCTAGAAGAACATCGGATAAACAAGGTCATATCCGGAAGAGCATCAGATAGACATAAAAGGGCTCTGGAAAAACATCAGGAGCAGACACATCTGGGAAAACATCAGACAGTAAAAGCAAGGTCATTCCGGAAAAGCATCAGAATAAAGTCACATATCCGGAAGAACATCAGATAAATAAGGTGATATATCTGGAAGAACATCAGATAACAAAGACTCAATCGGGAAGAACATCAGAAATAGAGACATACCCGGAAAAACATCGGATAGATTCCGGAAAAGCATCAGAATCGATATGAATGTCTGGAAAAACGTCAGACGGGTTCTGGAAGAACATCAGAATAAAAGTTCATATCCGGAAGAACATCGGAGCGATTCGGGAAAAGTATCAGAATCAAAGGTAATATCTGGAAGAACATCAGATAAATTCTGGAAGAACATCAGAATAAAGGGCACATCTGGAAAAACTTCAGACACAACGTCATATCTGGAAGAACGTCAGATAGACACAAAGAATGTTCTGGGAGAAACATCAGAACAAAAGGTACATATCCGGAAGAACCTCGGATAGAGGGACCCATCTGGAAAAACGTCAGATGGAAAAGAAACCAGACATCCAATAATGGCCTTGAATGAAAGGTACAATCACAATATCTAATAATGGTTTTAGATTAATGTGAACAAAGATATACCCAAGAAAGCATTGGACGAATATGAACAAGGAGGTACCCAAGAAAGCATTGGATAGACGCAAAAATATTTGTTTGGTAGGTTCCAAGTGAGTTGGAGTTTGACTGCAACGGTAAGACGTGGATAACAACACGACCAATGGATAATGCAAATAAGTGCAAATGAGGATGACACTCTTTCTATGCATATGTATATGAATTATGCGGATGATATATGGTCAAATGCAAATGTAAATGCAATGTAGACGTCGAAGACACGACTCGACTCTTTTGTGAAGAAGACAAGACTGGAAGACTGATTTCTCAACATGGAGATCACTGCCATTCTGCTTGGGACTAAAGATGCTACTGAGCACAATTCTTCTATACTGGTAAACTGTATCAAACTGGTGATCCTTATAGGAGGGATGGAAAGCTGCATGGGGAATCTTCAAGTAAACTGCCCCTGATTAGCTGTCTGTTGTAGATGAACTGATAATTGCTTCAGCTGGATTGATTCTATAAATGACTGCTTAACTGTGCACTTGGAAAGCTTGCCCCCAGTCTGAGTCTTGGAAGATATTATGAATAAACCAATTCTGAGAAAGACTTGCACTGTAACAAATCTTGAACTGATTTTCAACCTGATATGGAAAGAACTTGCCCCTGATTGGATCACCGACCAAGTTTCTCAAATGTTTGAAAATTCCTTAAGCGGAAGCCAAATTGCAAACAAAAGTGTTCATACAAACATAGTAAATGCAAAGTTCATGCAACTTTTGAAATCAAAATTATTTTTGGAAAGAAGTAAAACAATAGGGTCACTGGTCAGAACACAGTGGTTCAAGACGTTTAAAAGTGAAAGATAAAGCAAAAGGTGTGATGCCAAAAAAATGATCTGCAAAGATCTTTAGGAGTCAGTTTACGCAACCTCGTTGTAGTATGCTTTCAAAATAACCTTGCTTCAATTAGGTCTTTTGAGGGTTATAATGTGGCCTGGTTCACAGTTTAAGAAACAAAGGATAAAGGCTCAAAGTTTATTTGTACCCACCCAATCTTCGTGACGACCTCCAGTCCTACACTCAGTTAACTCAGACTTTGCACTCAGGTTCCCATGGGTTAGGGATTGTATTGATGATAGTGATGATGGTTCAAAAGTTAAGGGACTTTTGAGGTGACAGTCACTACTTCCTTATAACTCTTGGTTGTTTTTTTCATTGAGGATTTCATGGTAAGGATTTAAAGATTTCTCCTTTTTATTATCCCTAACTTTTGCCTGAACTGTTTCTCGTGAATCTTACAGTCAGCGGGATGCCCCAGTTTTTTTGTCTGCCTAAGTCTCCTTCACAGGTTTCGACTTAGCGGGCTTTTTCCTTTTTTGATTTTTTTATCTTTTTTTAAAGGAAGTGACTGCTTGGCTTAATGATTATGGCGAACCATCATCGACTTTTGACTTGAAAGACATCTTCGACACTTGCTTGTTGCGTGCTAAGGAAAACTGTGAATGCAAACTTTATGTGAAAGGTCTCTTGCATGAAATTCTTGTATTTGAATGCACAATCAAGTTAACTGAGAACTACCCTGCCCCAGGTTAAGATTGCGGTTTTTTATTTGTAAAGAAAAGAAACTCCTACTTCAAGGCTCAAAGGGGTTGACGAGGGTTTATCTTCCTTATTTCTCCAGTGTTTGGGAATTGAAACAATGCCTTACATCCTCAGCAAAGTTTTGATTTGAAAGCATACCGACAACAATTATGAGTAATTTGTATTCATCATCCTCCCTCCAATCTTAGCATAATCAAAAGAAAGTAGACAAGAGATAATTTTTTTTTATATATATATTTTTTTATTTTTTTGAAGAGAAAGCATAGAGATGTAAATAATGGACAAAATGAATTGAATCAAAAGTTGCAAATACTTATTTCATCAATCATGAAAGTACAAACAAAATTCAAATGCAAACAACTAGTACAAAGAAAGTGCAAACAATAAGAAACATGGCCTAATGGCTAATCAGAAACAAAGAGTGAGCTGTCCTGTCTAAAACACTGAAGTCTACTGAAGTCGACTGAAGCTTCACTTGGCATGCTCTGGCAGAGGATTCGTCTGGACATTAGGATTGGTGTCACGAAAGTTGAGGATTCTGACCTTAATCAAGTCACGCACTCTAGCCTTTAGTGGATAGCAATGTTCCAAGTCATGGCCGGCGGCACCTTCATGGAATGCACAGTGGAGATCAGATCTGAATCCAGGTGGAAGTGGATCTGGAGGAGGAGGCAAAGCCTTAGTAGTTATCAAACCTTTCTGAACCAGACCAGGATATAATTCAGTGTACATCATTGGAATTGGATCAAAATGACTCCTATTATGGTACTGATTCTGTCTAACAGCCGGACGTTGAGTAGCTTGAGCCGGTCGTGGAGTAGTAATCACGGGAGTAACAGCAACAACAGCAGGGTGATCAGAATGTTGGGGTCGAGGCCCTCTTGTTTCAAATATGACAGCATTAGTCTGATCTTCTCTCTTCTTCTGGAAGTTCCCATAGGATTTCTTCGCACCATTAGAAGATTCAGCAGTCTTTGACACTTTACCTTTCTTAAGACCTTCCTCAAGTCTTTGGCCAATAGTAACCAAATCAGTGAAATTATAGGAAACACTACCAATCATCTTCTCCCAGTAGAATGGAGACAGTGTGTCCATAAACAATCCAGTTAATTCTTTCTCTGCCAAAGGAGGTTCAACTTGAGAAGCGAGTTCTCTCCAACGCTGAGCATATTCCTTGAAGGACTCTTTATCATTCTGAGACATGTTTTGAAGCTGACGGCGATCAGGAGCCATGTCAAGGTTATATTTATATTGCTTCATGAAGGCATTAATAAGATCCTGGAAACAGTGACTGTTGTTCTGTTCAAGATTCATATACCATTTGAGAGAAGCTCCACTC
The DNA here is from genome assembly GCA_022829125.1 of Lathyrus tuberosus. Classification (NCBI taxonomy): domain Eukaryota; kingdom Viridiplantae; phylum Streptophyta; class Magnoliopsida; order Fabales; family Fabaceae; genus Lathyrus; species Lathyrus tuberosus. The sequence continues at coordinate 2,068,930 of JALAZF010000422.1, forward strand.
AGACTATCTTGAAAACAGTGGATAAGCAACTTCTGATTCTTGGCATGAGCAGCCATCTTTCGGGTATACATGACCAAATGAGCTCTTGGGCAAGAATCACCTTTGTACTTCTCGAAAGTAAGAGTCTTGAATTTTGCAGGCATAACAAGGTCAGAAACCAAGTGCATGTTTTCTGCATCAATGTTGAAGAAATCAGTACCCTCTACAACTTTAAGTCTCTTGTCTATAGTCTGAAACTGTTCACGGACAACCTCAGGTTCAATAAAGTCTTCACGGTCTTCACCCTGAGCACTGGCAGCATTGTACTCATAGAGAGGGTTCTCAAAAGGAGCCCGAGTAGTCTGAACTATAGGTTGAGGCTCGGAGAAAACTGGAGCTTGAAACACTGGTCTGGAAGTCTGACCAATCATAGCAGTAGATGCAAGAGGTGGTGAGTAGTTGTGTGGCAAACCAAACTCTGGCCAAGTTGAAGGTGGCACCTGAACAAGTTGAGGATCAGCATTTGAAACTTCCTGGATAACAGTCCTTTGAGGTGGTTCTCCTCTAGCAATCAAGACTTGGAGCATTTCAGTGAGCTTGGTCATGCTTGACTTAAGGTCGTCGATCTCCATTCGCATCTCAGCATTGTGTGCTTCTTGCTCTGCCATTATGCGTCTGTAGTTAGCTCTAGTCTGGTATCGATGTCGAGGAATCAGCTTGACGACTCACAGGTGACACTGAAGATAAAGATAGCTGGAAAATGAGTTGCTGGACAAACGGATGTATGCAATGAATCATGCAAATGATATGCAATGCAATGTAATGGTTTCAAGGAACTCAAGAGTAGGTTGCAAACATTTCGGAAAGGCTGAAAAAAGTTTCATTTTATAATCCAGGATTTTTATTGATTTTGCAAATGAAAGAACAATTGAGTTTCTTGAAACCGAATGGTTATGCATGAATGCATGAATGGATGTATAAGCACAGGGATACACATATACAAGCAAATAAAGTCCTAGGCTTGAAGATCACGAGCATGGAGCCATGGTCTACCCTTCCCAAGGTATGTACTAGAGGTTTATTTGTACCTGCCGAACGGGTTCTACAAAGTTCCCAGAGTCTACAATCCATCTTTCGGATATTATCGATTTTCCAAATACTTGGTAGTCAATAATATTCTCAAGAGAATCTCGTCTGAGTGTAGTATCGCGTAGCGACTATTGCAGATATTGCAGAAATAGACTCCCGCATAGTCCCCGCACTACATCCTAATAGGCCAAGTTGGGTTAAAGGTAACTACGGTCCCCAGTCCCGAGGGCCTTTAGATCGAAACCATATCGTCTTCACGAATGAACTCGTTGGACAAATATTTATTCGAGAGGGCCTAGACTGAGTGGTGAAGTCTCAATTTACTTTTTCAGGAATCGACTCCCTCAAAGTATCATTGAAGTCTCACCGTTTTCCTATCTTAATTTCACTCTAGTCCGGGTGTAGGACTTTGTCTCACCACACAAATAGTACCCTGCACACAGAAAAACCAAGCAAAACAGGTATATATACAGATATAAAGATATATAGGCAAATAAGCAAATAAATAACATAGATATAAACAAGTTAGGGGAAACCCTCAAAAAATCCCCAGTGAAGTCGCCATTTCTGTCGCGGTGAGAATCGGATACCATAGCTATTATGTTAACCAGGATCATAACTCTTAATGTTCACCACCGGTCTTTATTTTATCCAAAGGAAAGGGTTAAAGATCGAAAAAACCTAAGTTAAGAGAATCTAAGTTCGGGGGTTGGTTACACCTAGGGAAGGTATTAGCATCCTAAACGTCTGTAGTACTCTACAGGAACCTTTTGTTATTATTTATGTTATTTATCGCTCGAAATAAGGAGAAGAAGTTATTTAAAAATTAAAATTAAAATAGGTAATATCTTAAAAAAAATTTAGAACTGAGAACTAAATACGCAGTATTTTTTTAATTTAAAATAATTAATTGAATTAAAGTCAAATATTTAATAAAATTAATCCTTTAATGGATTAATTAGTATTAAATAAAAGAATTTAATAAAATTAATCAAAAGTTATTTAATAATTATTTTTTGAGTTTTTTTTTTTTTTTATAAAATATAAAATTAAAAGAAATTAAGTTAATCATAAAAAATTAATAAAGAAAAGGAATGGGCTTACGAGAAATAACAAATAAGTGGGGTGCATTTAAAAAAAAAAATGGGATCAAAATGAAAATGAAAATGGTCTCGTCTTAATCAAAATTTAATCGATAAATCGATAATCTTGGATTTTTGACTTTCATCGACCAATAAAGATAAAATAAAAGAGTGGCCTCATACTTATCAAGACTTTTAGTCATTTTGAATAAATCCACTCAGTCATGATTTTTGTAATATCATAGGCCAAAAATAAAGAAAAGTGAAAATAAAGGTGGTTTCGTCTAAATCAAGATTTAACTCGATAAAATTGATAATCTTTTATTTAGCCTTTCATTAACCAACCAAGAGGAAAACAAAATACGGCCTCAACAACATTGCTATCGCGAAAGCGCGGTCATCGCAACCGGATCCGAATTGTACGGATCTAAATATAACAAAAAAAGCAACTAAAAAAAGAGAAATTTAACTTTGGTAAAAAAACCTCAACAATATTGCTATCGCGAAAACGCGGTCATCGCAACCAGATCCGAATCGTAAGGATCTAAAAATTATAAAAAGAAAAATAAAGCAAAAGGAAATTTTTAAAATTTGATAAAACCCAACAATGTTGCTAACACAAAAATGCGATCATCGCAACCGGATCGAATCAACATAAATGTCACGCATCAAGCACACAAATATGCGAACAGCGTATCGACATAATTCGATCCGTAAAATCTAAAATAAAATTAACAATACGTATATAAATTAAATTAAACTATGTTAAAACAAAACTATATTATATTAAAACAAAATATTATATATTATAATATATTAAAATGTTAGTAATGAAAAGAAAAATATAATAATACCTGATGGTTAGAATAACATTAGCATGAATATATGCGTACGTACGAACCGCGACGATGATAACCGCATGAATATATATACAGGATAGTTATTAAAATTTTGGAATATATAGTAGTTAGAAGTGAACGAATATGTTAGTTCATTAGGATGAATATGTGCAATGAAAAAAAGTAATGAAAATTATAAAAAAGAAAAGGAAATCGTACATGTTACGATTTGGCCGCCGCTGTCTCTTTATCTTTTTACAGCAAATTCAGTTCAATCTTTTTATGTAACCAAAACCCTTAGTTATATTTCTATACAATTTCACTTTATCAGGTTGAATGGATGAGCCGGCGCCGTCTTGTTTTAGTTTTTTCGGTCTTTTTTTCTGGTTTTCCCATGTCCCCAATGCTAACATGTATATATAGAGACTGAATTAGGGTTAATTTTTAGTTACCAATAATGTCCCTAATATCCAAATGGAGGCCCAAATTAAATAACATTAAAATTAAATAAAATTAAAACTAAATGATATTAAAATTAAATTAAATTTTAATATCCAAGGTAGGTAATTTTACATACTGGTTAACAGCTGTTTATGCTCACAATCAATTAGAGAAGAGGAGAGTTCTGTGGCAGGATTTGGAGCTTTTATATGGGAATATCCAAGGTCCTTGGTGTGTGATAGGAGACTATAACAATGTTCTTAAAGCTCAAGATCGTGTGGGTGGGAATATGGTGACTGAGAAAGAGTTTGAAGACCTACATAACATGATGGCAGCTACTGGTCTTAAGGAAATGGATAGTACAAGTGATTACTATACTTGGTCTAATAAACATGTACAAGGGGAAATTTACTCAAGGATTGACAGGGTGTTGGGGAATGTGGATTGGTTCCAAGCTAACATGGAGGTGACCTTGAGAATCTTACCTCCTAATGTGTCTGACCATGCTGTGTTGTATCTGGAGAATAAGAATAAGAAACTTAGTAGAAAGAGTTACTTTAAATTCACAAACTGTCTAACAGAGCTCCCTGGCTTTTATGAGGTGGTGAGAAAGAGTTGGGAACAACCCACCAATGGCAATCCTATGAAGATCTTGTGGAAGAAACTCATGAGATTGAAGAAGGATCTGAGAATGCTTAGTAAACCTCTTTCAAATTTGAAGCAACAAATTGGTGAGGCTAGGGACAGGCTGAAGGTAGCACAAAAAGATTTGGTTGATAATAGAATGGATGGTACCAAGATTGAGTGTGTGAAGATGCTTACTGAAAAGGTCATCCACCTTAATGAGTTGGAGGGAAAAATTCTGATGCAGAGAGCCAAGTTGGAATGGTTAAAAAAGGGAGATGGTAACAACTCCTTTTTCTATGCTACCATTAAAGCTAGGCACAATAATCAAAGTATGAACCAACTCTGTAGAGATGATGGTACAGTTCTAACTGAGCAAAAAGAGATTGAAATGGAAGTTTTGGAGTATTATGGTCAGCTAATGGGAAAAAGAGTCAATACTAGTACTCATATAGACATAGAAGCTATGAGATTGGGTCCTCAATTGAGTATGGAAAATAGAGAAGAACTGGTGTCTAATGTGACTGATAAAGAGGTTTGGCAGGCACTAACAGGGATAGGTGACTTAAAAAGTCCTGGACTCGATGGATATGGTGCAGGTTTCTTCAAGGCTTGTTGGACTATAATTAAAGATGATGTGACTAAGGCAGTTAAAGACTACTTTATTAGAGGGTTTATCTACAAACCTTTTAATAGCACTTTAGTTACTCTAATTCCTAAAGGTAACTGTGCTAAGAGTGTAAAAGATTATAGACCCATAGCAGGCTGTACCACTTTCTACAAGATTATATCAAGAATTCTTACTGACAGGTTGAGTAAAGTTTTTCCCACCATTATAAGCCACAACCAAGCTGCTTTTGTGAAAGGTCAAGTGATTCAAAATCACATCCTCTTGGCTACTGAGTTGATAAAGGGTTATGATAGAAAGGGTGGAACTCCTAGGGCTGTGATTCAAATTGATTTATAGAAGGCCTATGATATGGTCAATTGCCAAGCTCTTGAAGGCATTTTGAAGGAAATTGGCATCCCTTCTCAGTTTATCTCTTGGATTATGGCAGGTGTGTCTACTGTGACTTATAAATTCAATATCAATGGTAGCCATTCTGATTTTCTTCAAGCCAAAAGAGGTATTCGTCAGGGTGACCCTATATCACCATTGTTGTTTGTCATACTGATGGAGTATATGCATAGATCCTTAATGAAGATGCAAAAGAATGATAATTTTAATTATCATTCTAAATGTGAAAAGATGAGGCTGACTAACCTGGCTTTTGCAGATGATGTGTTATTGTTTTGTAGGGGTGATTACATATCTGTGAGAATGTTGATGCAGGCATTCAATGCTTTTACCAATTCAACTGGCTTGGTCATTAATCACAGCAAAAGTAAAATGTTTCTTGTAGAGACAGAATCAGGCTGCTGAATGAGACAGGATTCTAAGAAGGCAAGCTTCCTATTATGTACCTGGGAGTTCCACTGTCAAGTAAAAAACTGAATATATGCCACTACCTGCCACTTATTGATAAACTGGTAAGTCGTGTGCATCACTGGTCATCAAATATGCTGAGTTATGCAGGTAGGGTCCAATTGGTACAAAGCATTTTGACAGCTATAACTTAGTATTGGATGCAGAGTTTTCTTCTCCCTCAAGGAGTGATACATAGAGTTGAGAATATTTGCAGGAATTTTATATGGAGTAGTGGTAAAGAGGGTAAGAGAAAGAGTTATGTGGCTTGGAAAACAATCTGTAGACCAAAAGCGCAAGGTGGGTTAAATATCCTTAATCTCTCTAGTTGGAATAAAGTGCTGCTAATGAAATGTTTGTGGAATCTTTACAAGAGAACAGATAATTTGTGGGTTATTTGGACTCATACTTATTATTTCAAAGGATCCAATGTCATGGAGTTTGAGGTGAAGAGTCAACACTCTTGGCTGATGAAGGGAATTATGAAGCAAAGGGAATTAATTGGTCAAGTGCAGCATCAATGGGATAAGATGAGTATGATGCAGAAATTTAAATCTTCTGAGTTATACGCGGCATTGGTAGATGATGGATATAGGGTCCCTTGGAGAGATGTGATAGATCACAATATGGCAAGACCACGTGCATTAGTTTGCCTTTGGTTAGCATGTCATGGTAAACTACCAACGAAAGATAGACTGTGTCGGTTTAATTTGTTGCAGGAAATAACTTGTAGCCTTTGCAAAGTGGAAGAGGAAACATTGAATCACATTTTCTTTGTTTGTCCGAAAACTAAAGAGGTATGGAAGGAGGTTCTAAACTGGCTGGACATTACACACACTCCACTTAAATGGGAGGAGGAATTGAATTGGGTAAGTAAGAAGGTGAAGGGAAAGGGCTGGAGAAACTCCCTCTTGCGTGTGGCATTGGCCGAGACGGTCTACAATGTCTGGAGGTATAGGAATGCTACTATTTTTGGAAAGAAGGATGATTATACTAGTATAGGAAGAACCATAATTGATAATGTGGTTTATAGAAGCTGGAAAAATAGAAAGATAAGACATAGATTAGCACACTTGTTGATGTAAGTAGTACTTTTAGAGGTTGGACCTATGGGTCACATTGTGTATAAGTGTTTTTTGAATTAATATATTTTCTTGATTCAAAAAAAAAAAAAAAAATAAATTAAATTAAAACTAAATAATATTAAAATTAAATGATATTAAAACTAAATGATATTAAATTTAAATTAAATTAAAACTAAATAATATTAAAATTAAATGATATTAAAACTAAATGATATTCAAATAATTTAGTAAATTTAAAATAGAAACTAAAACCTATTTATTTATTCTAAACAATATTTAAATTAAAAATAATAATAATAATGAAAATAAATATTTAAAATAAAATTAAAATAAAATACTAATTATTCTAATTAATAAAAAATAAAATTTTAGGGTCAAAAATTAGGGTGTGACAGACGGATCCAGAAAAACAGTTATCGGCGAAGTTGATCTTCCCATAACTATCGGTCCTCACACTTTCCAAGTCACTTTCCAGGTCATGGATATCCGGGAAACATACAGTTGTTTATTAGGAAGATCTTGGATACATCAGGCTGGAGCGGTCACTTCGACCCTCCACCAAAAGCTAAAGTTCGTCAAGAACGATCAACTTGTCACGGTTTGTGGGGAACAAGCCTTGCTTGTAAGCAACTTGTCATCATCTACTGGTATAAAACCCGAGGAGGTTATTGGAACTCAGTTCCAAGCATTGTCGGTGGGCAAGGACAATCAATCCCAAGGAGAACCTCGATTTCCTCATACAAAGATGCTATCAAAGCGGTCGAGAGTACCGATACAACCGGATGGGGACAACTTGTCGTTCCTATTGACAATAAAACAAAGAAGGGTCTTGGTTTTTCTGCAACTTGTACCCAGACAGCTGCTAACGATGAAAGTCTTCATCCCCTTCAAAACTTCTTCCACAGTGGAGGTTTCCTTCACCCAGTGTCTCAAGCGGTTCATGCTATCAATGAGGAAGATCCCTCTGACACGGATGAAGAATGGAAGTCCTATTTGAATGAGGACGGTTATATGTCTCAGGAAGAGGTGCCTATACCATTTTGCTATCCTGTACAGAATCCGAGATTTATACCAAGGTCAGACATCGAAATGATCTACGGAGATTGTGATCCGAAAGGATGTCGTACTCCGCCAAATTCATTAGAGGAAGACACTCTGATAAAAGACAACTTTGACTACAATTACTATGGCCCAATGGATGGTCTGCCAATGTGGCAACCTTACCCAGGAAACTTGGGGCAAGAGAGTCAGCCGAACAATGAAAATCAGCTGACCGTCTTTGAACAGAATACCTGTGTCCCCACCATGTCATGGGAGCAACACTCAGGTCATTCAGAAACTACTCAACATGAAGATGAATTTGCAACGTTTGCAGGACTTGAATTCATCAACTATGCTTTTCCCAAGGTCAACGTCATCGAGAGAGATAACTCCTCTAGTTCCAAAGAAGTGTGGGACACCTTGGGACAACCGAGTGGAAAATACGACTATATGGTCAAGTACACCGCTCCCGAAAGCTCTCGTATCAGGCTCGAAGATATCCAGCCAACTGGATGGGGAGATACAGCTGAGAGCACCAATGCTATGCAAAATGCAACAGAGGAATTCTCCTACGATAACTCTGCCTGGGAGACAGATTCCAATGATCCTGCTCCAACAGAAATCAGCGTCATTTTCTGAAGACAAATCAAGGAAGTTTGCCGTCGAGGTTCCGAAGGTCGTTCATCAGTCAAAGTAATTGCCATCTTTAACCTTTCACCCTGCCCAGGTGAAACGGATGTTTTGATAAGGCCCACTTTCTGTAAATTTCCCTCTTCGCTTTGCCCGAAGCGACAGAGTTTTGTTTTATAGGGCTGTAGTTTCAAGGATCAACTTGTTCATTAATAAAATAACGTCGTTCTGTAATTTCCGCATTAATTGCTATTTTCTCTTTTTGCTTTTTCAGAAAATGGTAATCCTAAAAAATAATTCAAATAAAAACAAGCAGTAAAATAAATACACTGCACACACTTGCATTTTCTCTATCTCTTCTAAACACGAACAATCACGTCATGCAGATTGCTTGTTTTAAACCCAGTTGAAACATACGATCCGATGCCTTCTCCTAACTTTGAGTTCCCGGTATTTAAGGCTGAAGAAGAAAATGACAACAAAATTCCAGAAGAGATCTCCCGATTACTCAGACAAGAGGAAAGGTCCATTGAACCTCACAAAGAGCCGTTGGAAACGGTAAACTTGGGTTCAGAGCAAGAGAGAAAAGAAATCAGGATTGGGGCACTGCTCAGTCCAACTGCCAGAGAGGGTTTGATAAAGTTTCTTAAAGAATTTCCCGATGTATTCGCTTGGTCCTATCAGGATATGCCAGGGTTGATTACCAGCATCGTGGAACATCACTTACCATTGAGATCGGAATATCCTCCAGTAAAGCAAAGGTTGAGACGTACTAATCCGGACATGGCCATCAAAATCAAAGAGGAGGTACAGAAACAGATTAACGCGGGTTTCCTCGCTACGTCTGAATATCCTCAATGGTTAGCCAACATCGTACCTATTCCGAAAAAGGACGGAAAGGTCAGAATGTGTGTCGACTACCGAGATCTGAACAAGGCAAGTCCAAAGGACGACTTTCCTTTACCGCACATTGACATGCTGGTAGGCAGCACAACAAAGTTCAAAATTTTCTCCTTCATGGATGGATTCTCGGGCTATAACCAGATCAAAATGGCGCCGAAAGACATGGAGAAAACTTCGTTCATTACCCCATTGGGGACCTTTTGTTACAAGGTAATGCCGTTCGGTTTGAAGAACGTCGGGGCAACCTATCAAAGGGCCATGACTACTCTGTTTCATGACATGATACACAAGGAAATCGAGGTATATGTCGATGATATGATTGAAAAATCAAAAACAGAGAATGAGCACGTTGAACATCTGTCAAAATTGTTCGAACATTTAAGAAAATTCAAGCTTCGCTTGAATCCCAACAAGTGCACCTTCGGTGTCCGTTCAGGGAAACTATTAGGGTTCATCGTCAGCCAGAAAGGAATTGAGGTTGATCCTGACAAGGTCAAGGCCATTCGAGAAATGCCTTCTCCGAAAACTGAAAAAACAAGTCAGAGGATTCTTGGGACGTTTGAACTACATCTCTAGATTCATATTCCTCATGACCGCCACGTGTGCGCCGATTTTCAAATTACTCAAAAAGAACCAGGATTGTGTTTGGTCAGAAGACTGCTAAACTGCCTTCGACAGTATTAAGGAATATCTGTTGAATCCGCCGATTCTATCCCCTCCAGTGGAAGGAAGACCACTGATCATCTATCTCACAATCTTGGAAGACTCAATGGGATGTGTACTTGGCCAACAGGACGAAACCAAAAGGAAAGAGTCTGCCATTTACTATCTGAGCAAGAAGTTCACCGACTGTGAGACTCGGTACACAATGCTTGAGAAAACTTGTTGCGCTTTGGCTTGGGCAGCCAAACGTCTTCGCCAATACATGATTCGTCATACTACTTGGTTGGTCTCCGAAATGGATCCAATCAAGTATGTATTTGAAAAACCTGCTCTCACGGGAAGAATTGCCCGGTGGCAGATGTTATTATCAGAATATGACATAGAGTACCACACTCAGAAAGCCGTTAAAGGAAGTATTTTAGCCGATCATTTGGCTCATCAACCGATTGACGATCAAGAATCAATCAGGTTTGACTTCCCAGACGAAGATGTCATGTATCTAAAAATGAAAGATTGTGATGAACCGTTACCCAGTGAAGGGCCAGAACCAGGTTCTCAATGGGGACTTATCTTTGACGGAGCAGTTAATCATTATGGAAACAGAATTGGGGCAATCATTGTTACCCCTCAGGGTACCCACATTCCTTTCACCGCTCGACTTACGTTCAAGTGTACGAACAACGAGGCCGAATACGAAGCTTGTATTATGGGTCTCGAGGAAGCGATTGATTTAAGGATCAAAAACTTGGACGTATATGGCGACTCAGCCTTGGTCATCAATCAGATAAAAGGAGATTGGAACACATACCAATCAGGATTGATTCCTTACAAAGTCTATGCAAGAAGGTTGTTACCCTTCTTTAACAGAATCGAGTTTCATCACATCCCTCGTGATGAGAATCACATGGCTGATGCATTAGCCACTCTCTCTTCTATGATTAGTGTAGGTCAATGGAATGACATACCTAAGATCGACATAATGCGCCTTGAACAGCCCGCTTACGTCTTCACGATTGAAGCAGTCATAGATGACAGACCTTGGTATCACGATATCAAATGCTTCCTTCAGAAACAAGAGTACCCATCTGGGGCACTCAGAAAAGACAGGAAAACACTCAGAAGATTGGCTGGAAACTTCTTCCTGAGCGGTGACACTCTCTATAAGAGAAATTTTGACATGGTCTTGCTCCGATACGTCGACAGGCCAGAAGCAGACATGCTTATGAAAGAAATACATGAAGGATCCTTTGGCACTCATGCCAACGGACACACAATGGCGAGAAAAATTCTGAGAGCAGGGTACTATTGGTTGACAATGGAATCCGACTGCTACAAGTACATGAGGAAGTGTCACAAGTGTCAGATATACTCCGACAAAATTCATGTACCGCCATCACATCTCAAAGTTCTTTCTTCCCCATGGCATTTTTCCATATGGGGAATCGACATGATTGGCATGATTGAGCCCAAGGCTTCAAACGGACATCGGTTCATCCTGGTAGCCATTGATTACTTCACCAAGTGGGTCGAAGCAGCATCATACGCTAATGTAACCCGACAAGTGGTGGTCCGATTTATCAAAAACAATATCATCTGCCGTTATGGTGTTCCAAGCGAGATCATTACTGATAATGGATCTAACTTGAACAATAAGATGATGAAGGAGTTGTGCGCAGAGTTCAAGATTGAACATCATAACTCATCTCCCTACCGACCAAAGATGAACGGAACGGTAGAAGCGGCTAACAAGAACATCAAGAAGATCGTTCAAAAAATGGTTGTAACCTACAAAGACTGGCACGAGATGCTACCCTTTGCTCTTCACGGTTATCGAACATCTGTCCGCACTTCAACAGGGGCAACCTCTTTCTCTTTAGTATATGGCATGGAGGCAGTGCTCCCCATAGAAGTAGAGATCCCATCGATCAGGGTATTGATGGAAGCTAAGCTCACCGAAGCTGAATGGTGTCAAAGTCGACACGACGAACTGAATCTGATCGAGGAGAAGCGAATCACGGCACTCTGCCATGGTCAGTTGTATCAACAGAGAATCAAGAAGGCATTCGACAAAAAGGTCCGACCTCGTGTCTTCAGAAAAGGGGACCTCGTGCTCAAGAAGATACAATCTTTTCTCACTGATTCCCGAGGCAAGTGGACTCCGAATTATGATGGACCCTATGTGGTCACGAAACCTTTCTCAGGCGGTGCCTTGAGACTTGCAACCATGGACGGAGAGGAATTTTCCTACCCCACAAATGTTGATGTAGTCAAGAAATACTTCGCCTAAACTAAAAAAAAAAAACGTCTCGATGGATTGAAAACCCGAAAGGGCGGTCCTGGCAAAAGTTAGAGACATATAAAAAAATCATCCCGATGGATTGGAAACATCATGGTACAATCCAGGCAAAAATTAAGGATAATGGCAAGTAACTATGTTCAACAGAGGCAAGTCCCTCAGCAGCAGCAGTTACATCATCCATCAGAGGAAAACTCCAATCAAGGTCATCTTCGACAGAATCTCAGGATGTCCCGAATTCAAAGTTGGTAGAAGAATAGTGGTTATTATGTTTCAACGTATCCCTTTTCCCTGTAAATTACCATTTTCGAACTTTGTAAATACTCAATGGAATCACGCGTTTGGCTGATCTCCATCCTATTAATAAAATTTGAGCCCTTGTGCTTTTGTTTGCAGTTCTTATTTGTTTTAGCTTTACAGAACGACGTTGTTAACATGACTAACGATTCTTGAAATAAAACAAAAATGAATTTACTTGTTAAAACTTTTCTGCTTTTAAAATAAAGTCGTCAATTTCTTTTGACTGTTGAACATCAAAGGAACATCAACCGCTTCTTCAGAAGTAAGCAAACTTTAAAGTGCAGAATCAAAGTGCTCCTTCTAACCCAGTACGCCTGAATGAAGGGATCAACTGTGTCAGAGACCTTGTTTCGTCTGACACCCCTCGGCCGAGTTCTTATCTCCTAAGCCGGATCAACGGTATTCCCCGCAGGGACTATCTCTCCTAAGCAAGGTGGAATTGCTATTCTGAACCAACGGTACTTCTTTGCCCCGCGATGGCCGAGTATCCAGTCGTGTTCACCTGTCAGTTTGTATGTCGTGTCAGTTTTGTCAGGATAAACATACACACATCATGCATTATTGATTTACATTCACATTTCATATTGCATCACTATCACTCTAGTCGGTCTTGTCCCCTAGTGATAGAAGTTCTCTCAATCAAGTCGTCAGTTCTTGCCTCGTCAGGAAACGCTGCTTCCGAGCATTCTCTCTCCTCCAGTTTTATTTATGGATTGAAGTTGGGTCCTCAACCACTTTGATAACTTGAACCTCTGAAAAACCAGAGAAGCCCTCAGTTAACATCACTCTTCGCCATTGAAGATGATATCCTTGCTTTCCCGGATTAAGGAAAATCCACAGAGAAAGCCTCCTAATCGGAGATTCGGCAGTACGGCAGTTTTTCTCCAAAAAACCCACTGATGAAAAGGTCATCGGCACCTCAAAATTGGATCACATCATATGCCATTTTTGCGAGAAGATCTCTAAGAAAAGTATGATGTAAAGACCCCAAACGAATGTAGTCTCTCAAGGGACTCGCATTCCCCGGGTAGAGTCAACAAATGGCGTCTCCAAACAGAGAAGTTTGTACACCTCTACAACTCAGACGACTGGGTTCCCCAGCGAGTCTGACATCAAAGTTTTTCTATCAAATGGCATCTCCCCAGGAAAATTCGGCGAGAAGTTTGAGGAAAACCGCCACGCATAGCGTCCCTTGTCAAAAGTTTATTGACGAAAGAAACTAAGACCAGTTCCTCGGTGGGAAACCAGGATCGAGGGGAAGTTTACATCAGAAACTAAGACCAGTTCCTCGGTAGGAAACCAGGATCGAGGGGAAGTTTACATCAGAAACTAAGACCAGTTCCTCGGTAGGAAACCAGGATCGAGGGGAAGTTTACATCAGAAACATAGACCAGTTCCTTGGTAGGAAACCAGGATCGAGGGGAAGTTTACATCAGAAACTTAGACCAGTTCCTTGGTAGGAAACCAGGATCGAGGGGAAGTTTACCTTTTCTAAGCATCATTGCTTAGCAAAAAAAGATGAATGCGCGCTACCATTCATAACCATCATCAAAATTTCGGGTATTCCGATATTTAATCCTCTTGCACCCCGAATGCCCGAATACCTTCGTCATTCACACCTTCGGGTCCAAGAAGATTAAATAGGGGCATCTGTCATACCCCAAATTTTGACCACTAAGATTTCCCATCATTGTGCAAATCATCATCACAATGTGGATGAACCATCATGCCTCATCAAATGCCTCAAGGGTTGTTGAGCATTCACTACAATCAAAATTAGGGTTTTAAGCCCTCTCAGAGCCTTAGACAAAGGATTAATCAAGGAATGACATGATCTTCAACTTGTCTAACCTCTCAAACATCCACAATGGATCAAAAAGACTCCCACTTCAAGGATTAAGCACAAGGTTGCTCCCTTCTAGGTGGATCAAGTCTCAAGATCGCCGGTATCACCAAATTAGGGTTTTGGTCGACCAGGGCCTCCAGATGAAAAATTTCATCTGGACACAAGCCAAAGATCCAAAACACAACCTAATTTACTCCATGGAACCTCATGGACCCATTCATCAAGTCAATTTTGCCTCAGGGGATGCATACATCAAAAATCAGGAATTAGGGTTTCTTGACCTAATTCACCCCTAAGTTGACTTTTAGGGAAAATAAAGAGCCAAGACCTCAAGAGAGGGTTTGAGGGTCTCTAATGAGCTATATTGATCCATTTTTAACAATGGATTAACCCAAGAAGCTTGAGCAACAAGTCTCAATTTCATCTGCACCACAATTAGGGTTTTAAGGAAAACGTCAACTGTAACTTTGACTTTTGACCAGGACATGCTCCCAAACCCTAGGACATGCCCCAATATACCCTATGACACCCATGGAACATGTCCATCAAGTTTTATTTAGGTCAAGGACATGATTTCCTGAAGAATTGCACAGTTTGGAATTCATCTGATAAAAAGTCAACTGTGCACAAAAGTCAACTTTGACTTTTTGAGATTTTTCACCAAAATGGATTTTTAACCCTAAAATGATGTTAATGTATGATTTTAATCATCATTCATCAAGAAAAATCAAGAAAAGTTGGATAACTTGTAAAAGGGGTAACCATAAAAACTTAGAAAATTTTCTAAGTTAAAAATAAAGTGACAAGGGTACCAACTTCGAAGGATCATAACTCCTAAACCACAAGGCCATTTTTTCTCATCCAAAGATGGATTTGTAGCCCTCATTACCCTCTACAAAAACTTCAACTAGACCTAAGTCCAATTCATTAAGGATTTTGAGTTATGGAGTGATCAAAATGGCTGAAAAGTGAAAATGTCACTTTTTCCAACACTTAGTGAAATTTTCACTAAGTCAGAATCTGCCTTCACTTTTTGCCAAATGTAGAGGGATTTTTCACTTGGATTCAAAAGAGATCAAAACCAAATGTGTTCAAACAGTTGTTATATCATGTAAGGGCTTTCCAAAATGGCAAAGAACATTGCCAAATTCCATTTGAGTCATGAGATATGACATTGGCAAGTTGCCTTGCTGAAATCTGTCAAAGGCAAGGCAGAATTTGCAACTTTGCTCGATTTTCCAAAATCAGCCAAATTCAAATGCTCCTATCCACTTGGACACATCTGAGGATTGAATTTAAAGGGGACAATCACTGAGCCAAGCCTCCAAAGTCCATGGAACAAGAAATAGCATGTTGAACCTAGAATGGCCAAAATAGGGACAAGACTCCAAATTTGGATTGAAGCATTCAATGGAAGCATCAAGGTGGCATATACTGAGCCATTCTCATCTGAAATCAGTCAAGACTTATCCAAGACCAAGGGGACCAAAGCTCTGTGCCCTAACCTCTAGTCAATGGCTAGAAGAGACTTGCATTTTCATTGGCCAACATTGAACAAACACCTGCTGCAGTTGTCATTCACTATTCCTTGCAAAACAAACTTGATCTACTATAAATAGAGCTCAATTATGATCAGTTTGAGTACACCAAAGCCATCTAACAGATGCTTTCCTCAAAATCTCTTTCTCTTGGCAAAAATGCCTTTCTTAGCAAGGTAGCTATCGGGTTTTGAGTTTGAGAGCTTTTCCAATCAAACCAATCACTCACACACCTCAAATACATCATATAGAAGTGATCCAAACACTCACATAACATCTGGAACACTGATTTCACAAAATCACCAGCCAATTGCTCAAGTTCTTGACAGTTTTGCAGTTGAGGTGCCATCTTCAACTCCAAACTATTTCAATCCATTCCAAGCACTCAGACACATCACTTGGTACCTAGGGAAGCTATCCACATCATTGGAACCTAGCTGTAACACCTCCAACACAAATCACGATCACCAGCTGCAAGTGGTAAGCATGAGCTCTTCTAACTCTATGATCCATGCAATTTTTGCTGCACAATAATTTGGCCATATGTTCATAATCATGCATGGAATGTTTTCCCTCAATTAATTGCATTGTTTGAATCGTGTATCAAAAATCCTAGCCTTCATGCAGAAATTAGGGTTCTTGAGGATTTTTCATCATTTCTTGTTATATGTTTAATTTAAATGAAATTAATGGACATAGACATGATCGTGAGGTTGAGACGAGCATAATGATATGTGGATTGCATGTTATAATCAAGTATTCAGGGAGATTGGATAGAAAATGCAAATCAGCCAAACCCAGAACACGCGCGTGTTCTTCAGCTGTTCTTGGCGCCATTTCTTTCAAATTCAAATATTTGAATTTTGTGATTTTTATTTAATTGATTCAAAAATTAATTTCTCTCTGAGTTTTAATGATTTTGAGTTGATTCTTTTTTTAATAATTCACAAAAATGTTAAAATATTTGATTTTATCAAAAAATCCCAAAAATATTATTTATTTCATATAATTGATATTTTTGCAAAGAATTAATATTTTAATTGTTTTTGACATTTTAAATATTTTTTCTACATTGATTTTGCAACTTTTAATGCTTTCTAATTATTTTGTAGGTCAATACTTAAGTTTTGAAGCTTTAATCCAAAATCACAATTTGTTTTTCATATGTTAAACAATTTTGATCATTTTTAATTGAATTTTTATTCAATTAAATACATTTTTGAAAACAAATTAGGGTTTTTTGGATTAATTCAACCCTCATAAATCATTTTCAAATCACTTTGGGCCTCTTGAGAGAGTGTAGGACCCAACCCACTTGTACAAAAATATTTTGGGCCTCATTCGTTGTATAAATCCCTCTGTACATTTTCAAATAAACGGCACGATCATCGCCTTTTGAAAAATAACCTTGGGCCTCTCCTTGAGCTATAAGACCCATTCAAACACACTTTGGGCCTCTAATAGAGTGTAAGACCCAATCCCCTTTTAACCAAAACATTTTGGGCCTCACTTATTGTATAAGTCCCTCCGCGTTAAAAGAAAACCTCGGCGCGATCGCCATTTCAAACGAAAAAATCATCTGGGCCTACCCTCGTGTTATAAGCCCCACTCTTTTTCTTTAAACCTCTTGGGCCTCTTGAGAGAGTGTAAGACCCATCCCTTTGTACAGAAAACATTTTGGGCCTCACTTATTGTATAAGTCCCTCTGTACAAATTCAAACAGTGCGCTCACTGATAAAACCCTGGGCCTCTCCTTGAGCTGTAAGCCCCAAATCTTTCTTTTTCAAAGCACTTTCTCCTTTGATTTTGAATATACTGTTGTTTTCAATCTTTCTTTGTTGAACAACTAACCAAACAGCATGGAAGCTCTACAACCGAGTAAGTGTTTATACGCTTTCATTTACCGCTTTCATATACATATAACTGTATTGTGGGGCTATTTCGCTGTAAGTCTTCTTTCATAAACTCATATCAACTGTGTAATAATAGTATAGATATTTCGAGTTTCCCCGGCAACTACGTCTAGAATTAGGTAAAGCCGTTTCAATCACTCTTAGAAATAGTCTAAACTAGATCCCCATAGGATTACCAGACACAGTCTTCCCTCCTCTTGGGGTTAAACAATATGGAGATATGAAAGGCAGCATTCTCTGTGAACCCTTTCATAGACTGTCACTCATAGAAGTTGTCAAGAAACTCTATTCCCCAGAGATGATCTCTTCTCCGTGAATTGCATCTCTTGAGTTTCTTCCAAATTCTCGAACTTTCCTGACTTTGATCTATTCTCGGTGAATAGCATTGCCTTGAATTTCTCGGGGTTTTGGGACCCACGGGCTTCTTAAAAGCACTTGTCAAGAGACTCTACTCCCCAGAGATGATATTTTCTCCGTGAATGGCATCTCTTGAGTTTCTTCCAAATTCTCGAACTTTCCTAACTTGATCTATTCCTTGTGAATAGCTTGCCTTGAATTTCTCGGGGTTTGGGGACCCATCGGCTTCTTAAAAGCAATCGGCCTCCTTTTGGGCATCGTACAAGAACCCACAGGCTTCCTAAAAGCAACCCCGCCTCCTCTTGGGCTTCGTACAAATTGTCCCGACGACCTCCTAGAGGTATAGGAACAGAATATAGTCATCACAATAGAACAGTCCTTTCAAAGAGTCTACTACTGTTTCTCAAAGCATGGTACAAAAGATGAAACTCTAGACACGGACAGTCTAACCTCCTTGAGTCTCAAAGACATTCTCAAGTGACCCCTTCGTTAAATAGGAAGGAAACCCGTAGACTTGGACAGTCTCAATACCCTTCGGATTTCCCACTTCCTTAAAGAACAGGAAATATCCCTGATCCTCAAATCAAATCCATGAGTACAGTATTGCTCATATAAGAACTGATTTTCTCTTTTAAAATCAGTATACTGGACCTGTCACTTAACTTAAACAGTTACCTAAGCCTCCTCTTGGGCTTTGTACAATGATCCTCCCCAGCGGAGTCAAACAACGTTTAGCCTCTCTCTCGGGCTTTGTACGAGACACATAAGAGACTCCCTCGTTGAGTCGATCACCCCTTTCGCCTCCATCTCGGGCTTTATACGAGATACAAAAAGGTTCTTATTGAGCCAAATAAACAACAGCCTCCATCTCGGGCTTTGTACGAGATACAAAAAACTCTCTTGTTGAGTCAAACAGCCTCCATCTCGGGCTTTATACGAGATACCAAAAGACTCCATCGTCGGGCCAAAACCTTTTAGCCTCTCTCTCGGGCTTTGTACGAGACACATAATAGCCTCCTCTTAGGCTTTGTATAAGAAAACCACTGGTTAATCCAATTAACCTTTTAGCATCAAAACTGTGCCTCGTTCACAGTACACAAACATCAACAACTTTTTCCCCTTCATCTAATCGCTGTAAGCGGCAAGCCTCTGGATCATCTACATCCATGCCACTGTCCCTCTTTTAGCATGAGAAATTCCTAAGGAAAGATAGCATTGCTCTACACTGAGTTAAAGTCTTCTCCTTCAGGGTAAAATCCCCTATAAAGGAAATTATGGCATTGCCAGATTCACACATCCCGGTTAAAGTAATTCTCCTTTATAAAACAGTTGTGACATACAACCCCTTCTTTAGAGATGACAAATTCTCTCTAAAGTTGGGACTTTTAGCTTCATATCTTGGGCTTTGAACAAGATACAAATAGACTTTTCAGCTTCACATCTTGGGCTTTGAACAAGATACAAATCACCTTTCGCTTCACGTCTTGGGCTTTGAACAAGACACAAAACAACCATTTCCTCCCATAGAATAGGAGGAACTACGAACGCTCTGATTTCCCTATTTCGGTAAACGGGAATACGTATGCATAAGATTGAAAGAAAAAATCTTAGCGAGCACAATCAACAAAAAAAAACCTAAATCCCATACGCATCAGTCCTAACATCCTAATCCTTGTTCCCCGCCAGAAACCTTCTGTCTAGATAAAAAGAAAGAAACCAGTATTGGCGAAAATACAAATAACCAGTACAAAGGCCCCCCCACATTGATAGCATCCGTAACCTAACAGACCGCTGTTTAAACTCAGTATGCAAGCAGGGTTAATTGGAGACATCTATTTCCCTTCCTTCATCAGCTTTAATAGGATAAAAAATGAATCGACCTGTAGTTTAAGCTCAACCGCAGAGAGCGACCAGCGCTTAAGAACCGCGTCCAAAATCGCTCGCTACAGGAGGCTAAGGGGGTTTGACTCAACAAGAGAGTCTTTGTACCTCGTACGAAGCCCGAGATAGAGGCTGAAAATGTTTGACTCAACGAGAGAGTCTTTTATACTCAACAAGAGAGTGATTTGGTATCTCGTACGAAGCTCGAGATGGAGGCTAAAAGGGGAGTGACTCAACAAGAGAGTCTTTTATACTCAACAAGAGAGTGCTTTTGTATCTCGTACGAAGCCCGAGATGGAGGCTAAAGGTGATCGACTCAACAAGAGAGTCTTTTTATACTCAACAAGGGAGTGTTTTGTATCTCGTACAAAGCCCGAGATGGAGGCTGAAAATGTTTGACTCAACAAGAGAGTCTTTTATACTCAACAAGAGAGTGATTTGTATCTCGTACGAAGCCCGTGATAGAGGCTAAAAAGGTTAGCTCCGTTGGGGAGAATCATTGTACAAAGCCCAAGAGGAGGCTATCTATGCTGGTGACTGTTTCAGTTTAGTGACAGGTCTAGTATGTTGTATAAAAGAGAAAATCAGTTCTTATAAAGAGACTGATTCCAGGTGAGGTTGTACTTTGGGACTGATCAGAAGATTGGGGTTATTTCCTGTTCTTTAAGGAAATGGGAAATCCAAAAGGTATTGAGACTGTCTGAGTCTACTAGTGGTGTGGAGAAATCGATTCTCAGATAGTGAATGATCTTTGTATAATTCCCAAGAGAAGGCTGGGTTACTGCTGAGGATTACATCCATAGGCCGGCCAAAAGGTGAGGAACTCTCATGAGAGAGGCCGACTTTTGGAGCGATAGGTGTTTTTTTCGATTTGTGAAAGGAACTTGATAATGCCTTTGAGACTTAAGGGGTTTTTAAACTGTCCAAGTCTAGAGTTTCATCTTTTGTATAATGCCCAAGAGGAGGCACGGGCTTTAAGGGATGAGTATCAACCCTTAAATGGTTGGAGTTTTGACGCTGGAAAGACTGCTCTAGCAAAGGATGATTAAGCTCTGTCTTATACCTTTAAGAGGTTGTCAGGGTCCTTGTATTAAGCCCAAGAGAAGGCATGAGAACTTCTAAGAAGTCGAAGGGTCCTTGTACAACGCCCAAGAGGAGGCGGGGATACTTTTAAGAAGCCTGTGGGTCCCCAACCCCGAGAAGTTTAAGACATGCCATTCACAGAGAATATATCAAGCCAGGAAAGTTCGAGAATTTGGAAGAAACTCAAGAGATGTCATTCACGGAGAAAAGATCATCTCTGGGGAGTTAGAGTTTCTTTGACAATTTTTAATGGTGCTTTTAAGAAGACTGTGGGTCCCTAAACCCCGAGAAGTTCAAGATATGCCATTCACAGAGAATAGATCAAGCCAGGAAAGTCCGAGAATTTGGAAGAAACTCAAGAGATGCCATTCACGGAGAAAAGATCATCTCTGGGGAGTAGAGTCTCTTTGACAACTTCTAAGGGTGACAGTCGGAGAAAGGGTTCACCGAGAATGCTGCCTTTCACGTCTCCATATTGTTTAACCCCAAGAGGAGGGAAAACTGTGTCTGGTAATCCTATGGGGATCTAGTTTTGACTGTCTCTAAGATCGATCAACGGGGCTTTACCTAGTGCTAGACGTAGTTGTCGGGGAAAACTCTAAATAACTATACTAGTATTACACAGTTGATATTTGACAAGTATATAAAAGTTTGTGAAAGAAGACTTACAGTGAGCAGCCCCACAATACAGTTTATATATATGAAAGCGGATAAAGAAAGTGGGTAAACACTTACTCGGTTGTAGAGCTTCCATGCTGTTTGGTTAGTTGTTCAACAAAGAAAGCTTTGATAACAATATTATATTCAAAATCAAAGGAGAAAGTGCTTTGAAAAGATTGTTGGGGCTTACAGCTCAAGGAGAGACCCAAGGTTTTATTAGTGATTGCACTGTGGAATTTGTACAGGGACTTATACAAGTGACTGAGGCCCAAAAAGGTTTTCTGTACAAAGGGATGGGTCTTACACTCTCTCAAGAGGCCCAAAGGTTTATTTTTGTACAAGTGGTGGGGCTTACAGCTCAAGGAGAGGCCCAAAAATTGGTTTTTGAACTGGCGATCGCGCCGAGATTTTCTTTTAACGCAGAGGGACTTATACAATATATGAGGCCCAAAATAGCTTTGGTTAAAAGGGGGTTGGGTCTTACACTCTATTAGAGGCCCAAAGGTGTTTAAAGATAAAGAATTGGGCTTATAACACGAGGGTAGGCCCAAGGGTTTGATTTGTTAGAAAAGCGACGACCGCGCCGAATTTTTTGACGGTATCGGGACTTATACAATACACCGAGGCCCAAATTATTTTGGTTTTCTAAAAGGGTTGGGTCTTACACTCTTCTAGAGGCCCAAAGAGTTTGAAAAAGTTTGATGAGGGTTGAATTAATCAAAAACCCTAATTTGTTTCCAAAATGTATTTTAATTGAATAAAAATTCAATTAAAATGATCAAAATTGTTAAACATGTGGAAAACAAATTGTGATCTTGGATTAATGTTTCAAAAATCAAGTTTTGACCTACAAAATGATTAGAAGTCATTAAAATTTGCAAAATCAAGAAGGAAAAAATATTTTAAATGTCAAAAACAATTAAAATATTAATTCTTTGCAAAAATATCAATTATATGAAATAAATAATATTTTTGTGATTTTTTGGTAAAATAAAATATTTTAACATTTTTGTGAATTATTAAAAAAGGAATCAACTCAAAATCATTAAAACTCAGAGAGAAATTAATTTTTGAATCAATTAAATAAAATCACAAAATTCAAATATTCAAATATTTGAAAAAGGGCGCCAAGAACATGGCAAGAACATGCGCCCTTCCTCTGTTTCTGCAGATTTGCGTTTTCTATCCAATCTCACTGAATACTTGATTATATCATGCAATCTACATATCAATCTACTCGTTTCAACCTCACGATCATGTCTATGGCCTTTAATTTCATTTATTTTAAACATGGAATAAGAAATCAAAGAGAAACCTCAAGAACCCTAAATTCTGCATGAAGGTTCAGAAATTCCATACACGATTCATACAAAGCAATTGATTTAGGGTAAACACTCTATGCATGATTATGAACATATGGCCAAATTATTGTGCAGCAAAAAATGCATGGATCATAGAGTTAGAAGAGCTCATGCTTACCACTTGCAGCTGGTGATCGTGTTTTGTGTTAGAGGTGTTACAGCTTGGTTCCAAGGTTATGGACAACTTCCCTAGGTGCTATGGAGTGTGTCTGGATGCTTGGAGTGGATTGATTTGAGCTGGAACTTGATTTGACACCTCAACTGCAAATCTGTCAAAGGCTTGAGCAGTTGGCTGATGATTTTGTGATTTTGATGTTCCAGATGTTATGTGAGTGTTTGGATCACTTATATATGATGTTTATGAGGTGTGTGTGTGTGTGTGTGATTGGTTTGATTGGAATTGCTCTCAAACTCAAAACCCGATAGTGACTTGCTTTGGAAGGCAAAATTGGAGTGAAGAAGGAGATTTTGAGGAAAGCATCTGTTTGATGGCTTTGGTGTACTCAAACTGATAAAAAATGAGCTCTATTTATAGTAGAGCAAGTTTATTTTGCAAGGAATAGTGAATGGCAACTGCTGCATAGGTTTGGCCAATGTTGTGCAATGAGAATCCAAGTCTCCTCTAGCCATTGACTAGAGGTTATGGCACAGGCTGCTGGTTCCCTTTTTCTTGGATATGTCTTGATTGAATTCAGTTAGAAATGGCTCAATCCATGCCACCTTGGTGTATGCATTGAATGCTCCAATCCAAAATTGGAGTCTTGTCCCTCTTTTAGGCAATTCTAGGTTTGGCATGCTATTTTTGGTTCCAAAGACTTGGGAGGCTTGGGATCAGAGTTGGTTCCTCCTTGGTCCCCCCCCCCCCTTGAGGTGTTCAGATAGATAGAGTTGCTTGTCCTTTGCAAAATTTGGGCAAATCGAGCAAAACTCCAAAATCTTCCTTGCTTTGCAGTTTTCAGCAAGGCATATTGCCATTGTCATATCTCATGGCCCAAGTGGAATTTGATGGAGTTCTTGGCCATTTTGGAAAGCCCTTATATGATACAACAACTGTTTGATCATAATTGGTTTTGATACTTTTTGGATCCAAGTGAAAAATGCCCCTACATTTGGAAAAAAGTGAAGGCAGATTCTGACTTAGTGAAAATTTCACTAAGTGTTGGAAAAAAGTGACATTTTCACTTTTTGTGATTTTGATCATTCCATAACTCAAAATCCATGATGAATTGGAATGAGGTGTAGTTGAAGCTTTTGTAGAGGGCCATGAGAGCTACAAATTCAGCTTTGGATGGGGAAAAATGGCCTTGTGGTTTAGGAGTTATGATCCTCCAAAGTTGGTACCCTAGCCACTTTGTTCCATAACTTAGAAAAATTTCTAAGTTTTTATGGTTACCCCTTTTACAAGTTATCCCACTTTTCTTGATTTTTCTTGATGAATGATGATTCCAATCACACATTAACATCATTTTAGGGTCAAAGAACCATAATTGTGAAAAATCTCAAAAAGTCAAAGTTTGACTTTTGTGCACAGTTGACTTTTTGTCAAATGAATTCCAAACTGTGCGATCCTTTATGAAATCAAGTCCTTGACCTAAATCAAACTTGATGGATTGATTTCATAGGTGTTATAGGGTGTATTGAATCATGCCTTAGGGTTTGGGAGCATGTCCTGGTCAAAAGTCAAAGATACAATTGACTTTTTCCGCGAAACCCTAACTGTGGTTCTGATGAAATTGAAACTTGTTGCTCAAGATTCTTGGATCAATCCATTGTTGCAAATGGATCAATGTGATGTATTTGAGACCCTCAAATCCCCTCTTGAGGTCTTGGCTCATGTTTTGTCCCAAAAGTCAACTTACGGGTGAATTAGGTCAAGAAAC
This sequence comes from Lathyrus tuberosus, assembly GCA_022829125.1. Lineage (NCBI taxonomy): Eukaryota > Viridiplantae > Streptophyta > Magnoliopsida > Fabales > Fabaceae > Lathyrus > Lathyrus tuberosus. The sequence goes on from JALAZF010000422.1 coordinate 2,093,886, forward strand.
CCTAATTCCTGATTTTTGATGTATGCATCCCCTGAGGCTAAATTGACTTGGTGATTGGGTTCATGAGATCCCTTGGAGCATCATAGGTTATGCTTTGAAGCATTGGCTCATGCCCAGAGGAAAATCTCCATCTGGAGGCCCTGGTCGACCAAACCCTAATTTGGTGACATTGGCGATCTTGAGGCTTAATCTACTTAGAAGGGAGCAGCCTTGTGCTTAATCCTTGAAGTGGGATTCCTCTTAATCCTTTTAGACAAGTTGAAGATCATGTCATTCCTTGATTAATCCTCTGTCTAAAAACTCTGAGAGGGCTTGAAACCCTAAGTTTGATTGTAGTGGATGCTCACCCATCTTTGGGGAGACTAATGAGGCATGATGGTTCATCCATATTATGATGATGGTTTGCACAATGATGGGGAATCTTGGTGGTCAAAATTTGGGATATGACATGTAGTGATAGGTAAACATGGGTGTTTACTTTAAACCAGATGTTGTTTATATAAAACTATACTACTGATAGTGGATTCTTCTTCCTGGATTGGTATCCCCCAGATGTAGGTGGTTTGCACCGAATTGGGTTATCATATTCTGTGTTGTTTATCATTCTGCAATTTACAGTTCAATATTGATTAACATGTTGGAATAGATGTCAAAACATCTGTCGTTCTGCAGTTACTGATATTCTAGATATCAGTTTACTATTATGTTCCTTGTTTAATAATTATGCAGAACAATGTCTTGATATATGTTAGGACATCTGCTATTTGCTATGCCAGAATTTCAATTGGTATCAGAGCAGGCATCCTGTCTGTTTCTAGATGAGATCTTTGGGAGATACTTTCTGGCGCTTTAAACAAGGAGGAGTTTTGGAGATCAGATCATTCACTCAGACATACTCAATGGTATTAATGGATGGGAATGATGTTCTGGATCAAAGGCAACAACTTAGTGGTTGTTCATGTTTTCTGAGGAGGTTCTACAACAACTGCAGAGAAGTGGTTAGTTCTCTTGTTGGGGTGTCTTATAAAATGTTTTGACAACTTATTAGGGCATGTTAAAGATGTTCCTTGGTGGTTCCGCTGCATATGTTTCTGATGGAAGAACTCTGGTATTTATGGGATTCTGGAGTTGTGACTGAAGAAAGATGATGGAAGATCTCAACTGATGGTTGATATATTTGAAGATATCTGCATCTTTTCATTCCAAAGTCGGGAGCGATGGAATGGAGAGAGTTGTCGGTAGATGTCTGTCATGGTGACTTGGTACCTGGAAGCTTGGTTCCATTGTGTATCTTGAAGTTAGTGGAAGAGAAGATGAGTTAAGATTAAGTTTATCAAGTTCTTGCTCTAGGAATTTGATAAATTATTGTTCGGCTAAGTTGTCAAAGATACTTGAGAATTCTCTCAAGTCCACTCATAAAGGCATCTCGATCATGCATTTGGAGTCTTCTAGCTACTCTTTTGACTAGAGGGTGTTTCTATGAAACATAAACCTGAAGAAAGTGGAGGTGATTTATTTTCACCATCCAAAAGTGCAAGGAAGGATTCATATTTCTTAATCCTAATGATGAGTCCAATCTGAATGAAGATTTCATAATTGTTGAGGTAAATAGGGTTCGTTCAGAGAGAATCTTAGTTACTTGAGTCAAGGGTGGCAGCCTTGGTATTTCAACACTTTGAAGACACTTGTAAAGATTGAATACTTGATAAGTGTTCATGGAGTGATCTGTTGGAGTATGGCTTCAAAAGTGACACAGGGTTATTAAACAAGGATTTAAGATCAATTGGTATTTGTGAAATTCACAAATATTTAATTGATTATTCTTGTACTTGAAGTTCAAGGTTGCTGATGTTCAACAAGAGGTTGAAACATCTCTTCATTGGAGTTTGTGCAGAATCATGGGAGGGGTACTGCATACGCATTTGGATTTATTTCTCTTGGGTGTTGATCTAAGAATCTACTTCAGTCTGGTGTGGCAGAAGCATCTGATCTCTGGAGAGTTTCCTGGCAAGAAACTGGTCTAGACAATGGTGATGTTGAAGATGAAGAAGAAGACATCATAATCTTGATGAATATTTCTTGGATCAGCTTATTTCTGATCTAGGAGTATTGGAGTGCAGCAGGTGTGTTCCAGTTGTTACTAGAAGCATCTGATGCTTATTTGGAAATTGTCCTGGCAAGAGACTTGTCCAGAATATGGTGCTGGTGATGGTACAGCTTGGGTCATTTTATTTCTGATCTAGGTTCATAAGAGCATGTGATATTTCTCATCTTGGAGGTCTAGGATAAGTGGCAGTTATCTTTGACTTTCTGCAGATTGCTCTACTTAAGGAAAGTGGCATTCCTTTGGTATAGTTGTGGTGTAGTCTATGACTAATTCTTTTTGAAGAATCAGACTTGGCACGTTTGAGTTCTTTGGAGTTATGAAGCAGATATTCATTACGGTGTGAGCTTGAATTGAATACCTGTGATATAATTAAGAAGGATGAAGGTTGTCTACTCAAACTTGGTTGTTGAATCAAGTCTATGAGAACATGGAACTCTTGTTCTGTTATAGGGAGGAGGTTCTTCTAAGTGGCTGGAGGAAGGGCTGAATTCCTCAGTTGGATGTCTGATCAGATGTCATGACATCAAGCAGAAACTTCAGGGTCTTAGTTGATGTTGTGGTGCATCATCATAAGATAAGTTGATCTTTTCATAAATAAATGGAATTAATGTTTCAAAAGGTTTGGCTCATGAAGTTTGCGAGAGCTGCAAGAAGGAGAAGATCTTACATGTCTAAGGCTTGGTGGATCCAAGATGGCTTGCTATGGAGTAAGTGGACTATGTGACTTGAAGTTTAGGTTTCATTGGTGGATCAAAAGATGTTCTAAAACTCTGAAGAAAAGCTAAGATTAATCAAACAGTGGCATTTGGTTGATATTTATTGTGCATTCAAGCAAGGTGCTTGGAAAAAACTACTCTTGGGCAGAAGGGTAGTTGGTTGAAGACTTAAGGAGGTTCTGGTTCAGTTCTATCTTGGAGCTTGTGGTAGAAGTTCTAAGTTGATTACGGAAGATTACCTTCTTTTGGTAGATGAGAGTTTATTTCTCTCTTCGATTATCTAGAGTTCTTATTGATCAAGCTGGTGGCATAGTGTTGTTTGAAGATCTTCAATTAGATTACTATGCATTAGTAAGTCCAGTGGTGGAGCATATCAAGAACCATGTTGGTTGGTGTCTATGATATTTGAAGGATGTCCTAATTGATGTTAGAACATCATCTGGGTTTGTTATCCTTGGAGTATGATTCTAAGTTCTGTGTGTGGAACTTGACGCTCACATCTTGTCCAAGAGGTTTTTATCTTGTCATACGGGAGAATGATGAGTAAAGGACTATCTTGGAAGTCTGATGTGAATGTGGTATCAGACTGAAGTGGATCATGGGTTGATTGCATGAAGGTCTGGATTATGATGTGTTCAGAATATGGAAGTTGATATTCACCAGTTGAATCAGAAGTATTCTATCTTATCATATGGGAGAATGATAGATTGAAGACTGTCTTGGACCGTGGGGTGTTTATCTTGAAGACTGACTCTTGCTGAAGTTAGAATACTTGTGGAGAGGTGCTTTCTTCTGCTACAAGTCATGCTAGAGAGGAGTGGATCAGTTTGGTGCTTATGGAGCAAATAAGCTGAGGATTTCTGGAGCATGTGTTTGATGTCCTTCAAATTTGAAGAACATCTGGGCGAGCTAGTAAACTAAGGGGCTCTGTATGTCTCTTTGAGGAATGAGAAGCATTCCAGATTCAATTGGGTTGTATCTCAAGGAACCAGGTTATCTATACATGAGAATTCAAGAGGAATTTGTATGGTGTGTAGATGGTTTCTAGACGAGAGGAATCAATGGTGTTTTGGTCTCAATACAAGAGTTTGTTGGTGTGGTACAAGGATGTGTTCCTAGTACTCTCACTATATGATCATGAAGTTGTAATGGGATATCATGTGGTGATTTTGGGTGTTTCTTGCGGAAGAAGCATCTTTTGAGAAAGATAGGGGGAGAACTTCTGTCTGTTGAATGTACTAGTATGGTACATGGAGTACTTGAGGGTCAAGCATTAGGTGAATGCGTTCAGCAGGTGTGTTGAACAGAGGGTGCGCTCTTGAATACATGAAGATGCGTCTTATGTTTTCCATTCATTCAGGGTGTTTTTCTTGCAAAAGAGCACTAGTTATCTACGACAGGGGGAGTTAGACTTCTGTTATGGATATATTGCTGCAGTAGTGCAGATTGGATATCAAAATTGTTTGTGGGTTTAAGCAGTTTGTGATATATTGCCTTAGTTGAGGATGATATTTCAGACAAGATGTTGTGACATTGCTCTACTTGTTAAGTTCTAGGTGAACTTATCAGGTTGTTTTGATTCTGTCATTCGTGTCAATGGATTGAATTAGAAGTGATACAAGTACCTTGGGAGTATTCTGGGAGTCATTGCTTGTTTCTGAGAGAATTTATTTTTCTCTGCAAAAGCAGATAAGGTCTTTTGAGAGTCTTTGCTGCTAACTGAGAGGTGCTTGAAGAAATGTCTTAACATCTTGGTCAGTTACTGTTGGTCTTCTAGTTGAAAGGATTATTTTTAGGGCCTGATGAAAGGGACAGTGACTATGCTTCAGGTGGACTAAACAAGTCTGACAAGGCGTCAGGAAACTAGTTAGGACATGTGGGTGTGTCTTAATTAGATGATTTGGACTGTGGAGAGAATGTGTCTTAAAAAAGTGTGTTAAACACGTGTCTTGAGACATGCACATTCCTTGGATGGTTCCCTTTGAAAGAAGAAACAGTCAAAAGAGTTTTGGTCGGTGCACATTTTTCTTTGGAAGTTTCATTCCTCATTTAAGGTTCGTCTTGAATTGACTTGCGTTATTTTCAGTGGTTCATTACATCCTATGGAATTGGCTTGGATATATAAAAAGGGTTTTGGCTTCTTCGTGTATCTCAGGTTGTTCTTTTGTTGTGTTGAGTATTCATGAGATTTATCAGCTTTTGGGTGTGTTCCAGCTGGGTTTGGTCCTGTCTTGGACATGTTTGTCAATTTTTGGCTAAAAAAGGGGGAGAAAAGTACAGGAGAAGTTGAATATGTCCTTGCAGTTGGTTTGAAAGGATGTTGGACAGAATATTCTGATATTTTTCCTGAGTCTCATGTTTCCTATATGTTCTGAATCTTTACTCGTGTCTTGTGATCTGAGTTATGAACACAGTCGTGTTCTGTGTTCTGAGTTATCTAGAGTAGATGTTTGCTTCCTTATGAGAAGAGTGTAAGCTGCCGGCTGAAATGACTTCGGGACTTTATACTATCTTTGGAGCATCTTGGGTTTATTGTGCAAAAGGAGTTTTAGCCAAAATTTGTCAAAAGGGGGAGATTAAAGACTCTAAATATTTGAGCAAATTTTGGTAAAACAGGTTGTTGTACAAGATGTTCCAACAACAAGGAAGAATTTTGCTAAAAGAAGACATGTCAGATAAGATGTCCCAACACGATGTTAGGACATCGTGTCTGCTACTAACAGCAGGGTGGTTGCAAATCAGTTGCAAGATTTAAGGAACAATTGGAACATGGATCAAGGAATCAGCCAACAGAAGACTGAAAGCCCAACGCATCAGAAGGCTATAAAAGAAGATCAAGACCTAGCTAGAAAGGAGAGAGAGAACGGCATTGACTTAGGAATCCTATTTTGTAAAGAGGTTTTAGGTTTTGAGAGTCGTAGGTTTCTCTTGTAAGTCTCCCTCTGTATCGATTTGATACATTGTGGAAGACATAGGTACTTGTACAGATTCAGAAACTCGTAGGTAATGAATCGTGTATTATTCTTGGATGAAGCTTTTAAGCAAATCCAAGTTAACTTGTTAGTCAAGGATGCTTGACTGAACTTTGTATTGAAATTGGTGTCTTTAAATAGGATGATACAGTTGTTGTAACTGTTAGATAATCACATGTTGTGATTTAGGGGGTGAGATGGGTTTCTCTTATCTAGGATGGAATTCTTAGATAAAGTCTTCATTTGGTAGTGATAGGTAAACGTGGGTGTTTACTGTAAACCAGCGATTGTTTACATAAAACTATACTACTGATAATGGATTCTTCTTCCTGGATTGGTATCCCCCAGATGTAGGTGATTTGCACCGAACTGGGTTATCATATTCCGTGTTGTTTATCATTCTGAAATTTACAGTTCAATTTTAATTAACATGTTGGAACAGATGTGGAAACATCTGTCGTTCTGCAGTTACTGATATTCTGGATATCAGTTTGATGTTATGTTCCTTGTTTAATAATTATGCAGAACAATGTCTTGACATGTGTTAGGACATCTGCTATCTGTTATGCCAGAATTTCATTGTATGTATGTTGGTTTTGTATGGCGCAATGCTACATTTCCATGGATATGTTATGCATGGAAGTGATGCATGAATCCAATGTTTAGTAACTTTTACAGTGATTCGTCCGTGGATGATTGGACTCTTGGAGATTTCGACTTCCCGACACTCCTGACTTTGTTGAAGTCGAGGAAGTGCAATAGATGTGAGTCGTCTTGATACCCCACGTTTGGGTTATTGTTTGGCAAGCTGTGTTGGATGACGTCTATGGTGATTAGGTCAAGGTGACCCATGGAATGATTATGTCTTTTGCTTTGGGAGCAGTACTGGAAAATGTGGATTTCCCTTAGACATTTTTCAAATCAAGCATTTTACCGTTTTTAACACTTTTCATTATTATTCTCCATATAGTTTAAATGTAATGTTTATAAAAAATAATCGTTATTTTGTAAACAAGCAGAAATAGGAAAAAGAATGAGAAAATTTTAGAAAAGAAATTTTATTGATGATAATGTGGCCTGTGAGTAGGCAATAGTACAATAGAATCCAATTCCTAAAAGAGGTAATTATAGAAATAAACGAAATGAAATGGCAGTGGAATTGAGTTTCGACACTGCTATATTCCTTATGCCTTCGATGATCACAACACTTCATTTCTGAGGAGAATGGCTGGACCGATTCCTCCCATCTGCAGTTGCCAGTGGAGAATGAGTCTTATGAACCACAATCTTTTTGCCTTTTGATTTGATAGAATCCCTAACTTTTTCCTAGACCTCCCTTTCGGGTTTTCAGTTCACCGGGATGTATATATATTTTTGTTGTGTCCCAAATTTTGCATTGGACCACCCTTTTGGGTCTTCAGTCCATTGGGACGCCTATTTTTTCCTAAGTATCCCTTACGGGTTTTTGACTTAGCGGGTTAGTTTTGTTTTAGGTGTAATATTTCTTGATTGCGTCCGAATTCACTAGATGTGGAAATTCTTCGTCGTCCATTGTCATAAGGATTAGAGCTCCTCCAAAAAATACTTTTTTATGACATATGGACCTTCATAGTAAGGTGTCCACTTTCCACTTGAATTTTGGCGAATTTGTGTGATCTTCTTCAGTACCAGATCACCTTCTCGGAATATTCGAGGACTAACCTTCTTGTCAAATGCCTTCTTCAACCGTTTCTGATACAGTTAAGTGTGGCATAAAGCTATTAAGTGATTCTTGTCGATGAGGTTGAGCTGATCAAGTTGTGTATGGACCCATTCAGATTCTTCAAGCTCGGTCTCCATGAGGACCTGGAGTGATGGGATCTATACTTAAATAAGAAGTATTGCTTCCATGCCATAAACAAGAAAGAAAGGAGTTGCCCTAGTTGAAGTGCGTACAAAAGTACGGTAGCTATGCAAGGCAAAAGGGAGTATTTCGTGTCAATCCTTGTATGTTTTCACCATCTTCTAGATGATTTTCTTGCTTTTTTTATTGGATGCTTCAACGATACCGATCATCCTGGGTCAATAAGATGGTGAATTATGATGCTCAATCTTGAAACTATCACATCGCTCCTTCATCATTTTATTATTCAAGTTTGACCTATTATTTGTGATTATCTCGTTAGGAACCCCATATCGGCAAATGATTTCTCTCTTAATGAACAAGGTGACTATTAGCTTTGTCATATTCACATAGGAAACATCTTCAACCCACTTGGTGAAGTAGTCTATGGCAACTAGTATGAACCGGTGGACTTTCGAAGCCTTTGGTTCCATTATCCCAAACATGTTTATGCCCCATATGGAGAAAGGCGATAGTGAAGTTAGGAAATTCAATGGAGTCGATGGAACATACACCTTGTCGGCGTATATTTGGCATTTATGACACATCTTAGCATAAGGGTACTAGTCACTATCCATTGTCAATCAGTAGTAACCTTCCCTCAAGATCTTCTTTGCCATAACATGTTTGTTGGCATGGGTCCCAACAGATCTATCATGGACTTCTTCGATGAGCATGTATGCTTCGTGTCTGTCCACGTGTCTGAGCAAGACCATGTCATAATTCTGTTTGAATAACACATCCCCATTCAAAAAGAGCTTTGACGCCATACTTCTTATAGTTTATTTGTCTATCACTGAGGGATTTTCTAGATACTCTTGCTTTTATATGTACCTCTTGATGTCATAGAACCAAGGTTTGTTATCAGATTCTCCTTCGGGCACAGGATAATGTGCAGGTTCCTTGAAGTGTCTTATTCTTACGTCGGCTCATGGTTTGGCCAAGTTACTTTGAATATAGATGACAGAGTTGCCAAAACGTATGCCATTTGACTCTCATCACTAGGGATATGAGTAAAGGTGATCTCTTCAAGCTGAGATGCCAATTCTAACGCATGATCCCAATATAGAAGCAGTTTAGGATGTCGAGTGCCCTAATCATCGTTGACTTGGTGTATAACCAGAGCTGAATCTCCGTATACTTCATAGATCTTAATCCTTAAGTTAATAGCTGCTTCTAACCCTAGGATGCAAGCTTCGTATTCGACGATATTGCTGGTACGGTAAAAACATAACCTTGTGATGAAGGGTAGATGAAATTTCTTTAGAGATGTCAAAACTCCCCAAATTCCATGTCCTAAAGCATTTGAAGCATAGTTGAACATAAGCGTCCATCACGCCCCTGGTTTGGATCCTTCATTGGGACCTGGGATCTCATAATCCTTTATGACCATGACGTCTTCATCTAGGAAGTCAAACTTCATTGGCTGATATTCTTCCATCAGTTGGTGAGCAAGGTGATCTGCCAGCACACTAACCTTTATGGCTTTTTGTGTAACGTACTGGATGTCATATTCAGATAACAACATCTGCCAACGGGCGATCCTTTATATGAGAGTCGTTTTTTCAAATATGTACTTTATGGGATCCAGTTTTTATATTAACCACATGGTGTGAGTTATCATGTATTGTCTTAAATGTTAGAGGCCCCTGCAAGTGCACAATAGGTTTTCTCGAGGAGTGAGTATCGGGTCTCATAGTCAATGAACTCTTTGCTTAAGTAGTATATGAAGTGCTCTTTTCTACCTGTTTTGTCATGTTGCCCCAATACATAACCCATAGAGTCATCAAGCACTTTATAGTACATAATGAGTGGTCTTCCTGGAACAAGTGACATCAATATCGGTGGCTCTTGTAAGTATTGCTTTATCTTTTCAAAGGTTGCTTGGTAATCATTGTTCCACTTGATCACTTGATCCTTTTGTAGCAGCTTGAATATATGTTCATAGGTGGATGTGAGATGTGAGATGAATCTGGAAATGTAGTTCAATCGTCCTTGGAAACCATAAACCTCTCTTTCAGTTCTAGGAGCTGGCATCTGTTGTATAGCTTTCACCTTGTCAGGGTCTACCTCGATTCCACGCTGACTTACTATGAATTCTAATAGCTTTCTTGATCTTACATCGAATATACACTTGCTAGGATTAAGTATCATCTTGAACTTCCTTAGTCGTGCAAATAGATTTTGCAGATGGACGATGTGATCCTCTTCTAACTGAGATTTAACAAGCATATCATCGACGTATACTTTGATCTCTTTATGAATCATGTCATGAAAGAGGGTAACCATTGCTCGTTGATATGTTGCCTCTGTGTTCTTTAAACCGAAAGGCATCACTTAATAGCATAAAGTGCCTTAAGGGGTTATGAATTTAGTCTTCTCCATGTCTTCGGGATCCATCTTGATGTGGTTATATCTGGAGAAACCATCAATAAAGGAGAATACTGAGAACCAAATTGTGTTGTCTACCAATACATCGATTTGAGGCAGTGGGAAATCATCCTTTGGGCTCGCCTTATTCAAGTCTCGGTATTCTACATACATTCTCACTTTCCATCTTTCTTGGGTACTAGAACAATGTTAGCAATCCACTGTGGATACTTTGCTATGACTAAGAACCTTACATCGAACTACTTGCGGACCTCTTCAAATTTTTTGAGAGACATATCTGGTCTAGTCCTTCTAAGCTTTTGCTTAATTGGCGGACATGCTTCTTTAAGAGGTAGCTTATGCACAACAATGTTTGTATCCAACCCAGGCATATCTTGGTACAACCACGCAAACACATCTATATACCCATGCAAGAGTTCAATCAGCTTCCTCTTTACAGCTTCTTCTAGGTCAGTGCCTATCTTTACCTCTTTTCGATCCTCCTCAATTCCGAGATTGATAATCTCTACTGATTCTTGATGCGGTTGTATAATCTTGGGCTCATGCTTCAATATTTAGGCTAACTCTTTGGGGAGGTCACAATCTTCCTCACTATCCTCTTCGACTTGGTTAATTGGAAGATTGAAGTTATATTGGACTATAGCAGTATCGTTATCCATTAGTTCAGATGTGGATCTACACGTTTTATTATGCTTTGTTTTAGAATGTGGAGTGAAAAACACGTATGAAAGAAAACATTGCCATTTGAAAAAAAAAGGAAATGAAAGTAAAGGATCTCAATTGAATGCAAAACGACTTTTATTAATGATAAAACAAAGTTCAAAAAAAATGGGTGGCCCTTGCAAGCTACCATTATACCTCGGGTAGGACATATGGATTAAAAAAACAGAAAAACTTACTTTCAAAGGAAATAAATCTCTGGGATCTCTGTTAAGAAAATTTTGGTTCATACCATGTATTCTCTAAGTTTTTTATGATAACAAAGTATTTGAAGAACAATTAGGATTTCTAACTAGTTGGTTCATGTGTACATAATTCAATTTACTTGATGAAACTAGTTTTGTCACAATAACAAGCTATGGTTTGGTTCCAATCAGGCTCTTGTAAGAGAGTGTGACCATCAAGTATCTTTTGCATATTTCAAAATTAGAAGTGTGCTAACCTTGCATCTGAAACTGATGGATGTTGACTCAAGCTCAAAAATCACGGGACTCAATAGTAGTTGACATTATCTTCAAAAGATTGTATTGTACTTGTTTCACAGGAGAGTCCTGTGGACAAAGGCCTTGTTCAGTGGGAAATTCATTGGCTATGAGTTCCAACACCTACTTTATTGGAAAAGAAGATGTGCAAAAAGATTTGATCAGAATATAGTCGTTAGGCTGCTTCAACGACTCTATTTCTTCGGCTATAAAAGAAGCAGAAAAATTGAAGGTCAACCAAGAGAATAACACTGCAACTACAACTGAAATATACACGCACTTCACACCATTTGTATCAGCTCAAGAGAAGCTAATATTTTAAGAGTTCTTATTCTTGTATAACTTAAGAATATTTTGTGTTAAAGGGTGTTGTATTATATTTGAACACCTTTGATTGTTAATCAAGTGTTGTTGTAAGTTATTTCTTCTTTAAACAGCCAGTTTATACAAAGTCTCTTGTTGTGGGCTTGATCATTGAAGTCTTGGTTTCATGGAATCTGAGCAAGGAAGTCTTAGACTGTAGGTCTAAGCAAGGAAGTCTTGTACTCGAGGGTATAAGTAGGGAAGTCTTGAATCTGAGGGGTTTGAGCAAGGAAGTCTTAGGATCTGAGGATCTAAGCAAGAAGTCTTAATCAGGCGTTGATTGAGCAAGGAAGTCTTTGGATGTAGGTTTGAGCAGAAAATTCTTATACTTGAGGGTATAAGCAGTTGTAATATGATTGATAATAGTGAAAATCTCTTGTGCTGCAAGTGGATTGGACTACTCTCAGTTGGAGAGGAACAAGGATAACTTTTGTGTGTTCTTTTCCTATTTATTTACTTCTGATATTTTATCTGATGCACTTGTGAATCAAATTCTAAACTTCTATTTATATTTTGAACTCTGGTTTAGAAGTAAAATCTATTTGGTATACACAATTCAACCCCCCTCTTCTTGTGTATTTTTCTCACCTTCAGTTGGCATCAGAGTAAGGTCTTTGCATAACACTTAACAGTGGTACAGATAAAGATCCAAAGAGAAAAATATGTCTACTGAAGATCCTAGTGCCAAAACTTCAGGAAGATGAGTTTCCTATGATTACAGTGCGTCTGAGAGAAATCATTATTCTGCTAAACTTGTTGTATTCAGTGGTGATTCCACTGAGTTCGAATGGTGGAAAAGCAAGATGTACACTTATCATCGATGGAAGCAAGGCGTTGAAACCTATCCATACAGTGGATGGTAGCCAATATTGTAATCAATGCAAAGCATAATTTCCCTTTGCCATTTACTTTTATTTTTCAATTTTTTGCAAATTTCTTCATCAAGCATTTTTGCATCCTTGTACACACTCTATGTACATATTTTTCATATTCAATAAAATTCATCATTTGGTTTCTCAATTATCTCTTTCAGTATTTTGTTTGCAAACTAAACGATTATTTATGATCACATAATACTATAAAGCGTTGAGAATAATAAAGAGCTAAATCAACAGAGAAAGCAGTATGCATTGCATGAGTTACTGGAAATCCCTAAGGGATCATCGGTAGTCCCTATTTTAAGTCTGATGCACATTGAGCATCACCATGGCTACCTGGAAGATTGTGTGTCTTCCATTTCCCAGCAGAGCCATGATTGGCCTCTCTTTCCCTAGTAGAACAGTGTCCTCGTAACATCCCCAATAGGTCGGAGGTGTCGTTCCCCAGCCTTGGTAGTCATTCGAGGATCGCCAGTGCCCCGTTCTTCCCTAAGTAACGGTCTTTGTTTCAGGATCGTCCGTGTTGCTTTTCTCCCCAGCAGCAGTAATGGCAGTAGCTCGGAAATCATCCATGATGCTCTTGCTCCCCAGCTAAGGATGTCGAGTTAAAGTCCGCCTGCCGTGCCATACCTTAACTTGCACTATTGCATAGCATAATCTCATGCATCATGTAGGATTGAGCGCACATGTTACATTTTTCGCGTGCGTCAAGCATTCTTCATGACCGATACATAACCCCAACAAATAACCTCATACCACATTTCCAAATAATTCAAATTCTCAGTACATATCCTTCCGACCAAATTTTTGTGCTACTCTTGTATTTACTCCCCTTCCACTTTGAATATTCGAAAGATGTTGCAGTTCGTATATTTAGGTCGAAGAGGATTAAATAGGGGCAGCTGTCGTGACACAAAATTTGACCTCCCTGTTTACCTTTTTGCATAAGCATGTGCACCCGCACTCCCCTCATATGCATAAGCATTTTTATCTGTGATTTCATCGCAGGTATATAATCAATTCGCCACAGAATCTTGAGGTTATAATCATATCCCCTCGGAGCTATCACAACATCAATATAGGCAAAACAAGAGGATTTTTATGCCTATTTATCAAAGCAAGGGGTCGAAGTACGGAACTACGACCATAACACCTTGTTTCAAGTCAAATGGGGAAATTTTGCTTGTGTTAATCGATTAACACTATATGGTTAATCGATTAACACCTGCAAGTTTTGTAGAATTTCAGCATTTAACAGCATCTTGTGAAAGGTTCTAGATATGAGATTACACCAGAAAATATCAAGTACATTTGCTACACTACCTCATTATCATTAATGTTCACCATGCACCCTCATTTCCAAGCATTTGAACCACTTTATCAATTGAGGTGCATTGGGATTCTCCCACTGAGTTAACCAATAACTAACTGAGTTGGACCCCAACTCAGTGAGTTGGGTCTAACTAACTCCAAAGCAAATGCCAAACCATCCATAACTACATCCAAACCAAGTTCTAGACCTCCATTTACTCCAAACCTATGCTCTATATAAGAAAACCTTCACATTGTTGCAAGGGACCTTCACTTCATTCTTCACTTTGCTCTGAAATTTCACTCTCATTCTCTGAATTTTCTGCAGCACTTTCTCTTTCAATCACCTTCTTCTTCCCTAAACTGCACCAAAGCTCAATCTCCATTAAAGCATAGTAAGCTTTGCATTGAAGCTTGATATTCTTTGAGCTAGACCTCCATTTCTCTGCATTACATCTCTAAATTCTGCAGCAATATCATCATCTACTTCAATTCAAGCTTTGGAAGTTGATCTTTGAAGAGGTTTTGGTGCAAATTCGGATCCGAAACCACTATCGCATTATATTCGGTTTTCTCGCTACGGCTTACTAGAGATCTCGGTATTTTCTGGTTTTCTAAGCTTCTCTCTATCACATTGTGATTACAACAATTACCAAGGCAAATCTCAGCCTTGTAGGTTGGTGATTTTTGCTTGATTTATCATTTTTGATCGATTTCGCATTTTTGCAGTGTAGTTCTTAATTGATGCTTTGTTACTTAAATGCTTGATTCACATGCTTGATTCTATTTGATTTCAATTGTTATGATTTGACATGAATTTTGTATCTACTTCCATGCTTTGATCCACTGCAATTGCATGCGATAAGTGATTCTAAAAAGTGCTTTTTGAAATTCTGTTTTTGCTGTTTTTACAGTGTTAATCGATTAACACCAGGAGGTTAACATATTACACCCTTTCCTGCACCAGAAAACACAGTTTTTACACTGTGTAATCGATTAACCTCAGGGTGTTAATCGATTACACCAGACACTTTTGCAAAAAAAATCTTGTTTCTAGGGCTGTTTTGCATAGTTTTCTTGTATGCTTTCACATGCTTACTTGTATTCATGTTAATGCTGCTATTTTAGGTCAAAATCTACTTGAAATGATTCTTGCTTAATTAATTGCTTAATTTTCCTTGATTATTTTGCAATTTCATCACATGTTTAAAGCATATTTTTGTACACTTTTGTTTATGTGTTAACATGATTATGCTTGATAATGCATGCTAGCCTATTCTTGTTAATGCTTTGCAATTTCAATCTGATGCATTAGATTTGTTCTCTCTTGAGCAAATTTAATCTTGTTCAACTTTAGTTCACACACTTACTTTGATGATTTTTCGAATCGCTTGAAATATTGTTGGCATTTCACTCCCATTTTATTGATTGATCGAAACCTAGTTTCGATTAGTTAATTATTACCCGCTTTCGATTAGTTAATTAGAGCACTGTATAAATTTCTTCATTACTCTGCCGGTTTCAATTTCTGCACTATACTTTGAGTGCTAGAGAAGGAATGAGAGTGGAGAATTCCTATCCTCATTCTGACTATTTGTGGTAGGGGACAAATGACCTTGTGCCTAGAGTAGTCATCTCTATCCTCAGACTGTAAGGTCTCATGAGTCGATCATTGGTCACTCATTCTTGCCCTAGATTCTAATATTTCCTCCTTGAGTTAACAACCTTCTTCTGGTTCATCACTCGTTCTTTTGGTTGATCAGAGTCCGTCTGTTAAAACCAACCTCTCTTTTTCCTTATTGGGTCCATCACCTTTTGGCTAAAGTACCCATTTCTTTGGTTGATCATCGTCCATCGGTTAAAACCCTAATTTTACTCTTCCCCAAAGAGGTTGCAATATTTCCTGCTTTCGGTTAACCACTGTCCGTCAGTTAAAATAACGAATCCCCAGCGCAGTCGCAATCTTTTCTTCTCTTCGGTTAATCACAATCCGCCTGTCAAATATTGAGATTTTTTGGGTTAATCGCCTCTTAGGTTAAAACACCCTTGTCTCTCTTGGTTAATCAATGTCCGTCAGTTAAAAGACCAACCTCATCCCTTTTCCTCAATTAATCATAGTCCATCTTGTAGCGTGCGATTTTTGTCGGTGACGCGACCACCTTACTGCAATGGTTGGAATTGGGTGTTACTTTTTTATTCCTTATTTATCCTATGAAGCTGGAAAGGAAAGGGAAGCTATCTAAAACTAACCTTGCACGCAAATGTTTTCTTTAACAAATGCTAAGAGATTGGGGGTTCGGGGTCAGGTTATTCAAAGGGAAGTTATCAATTACCCAGTATATATGGTTATCCATAGATACGCACAAATATGTCGTTCTCGCCCTCATCACCGCGGCGAGAAGGCTCAGGAATTACTTCCTGGCCCACACCATGGTAGTGCATACGGACCAACCCATAAGACAAGTGCTTTGACGACCAGACATAGCCGGCAGAATGCTCAAATGGTCCCTGGAGCTTTCATAATTTGACATCCACTACGAAGTCAGGAAGGCCCTCAAGGCACAAGCCCTGGTCGATTTCGTGGCGGAGATGACACCGCCATCGTCCCCACAAAGCAGAACGCATAGATGGACCATCTACGTGGACGGGGCATCCAGTTCCACGGGTAGTGGCGCAGGCATCATCCTCGAGAACGAGGAGGGAATCTTAATCGAAGTATCTTTAGTCCTGTCCTTCCCTACGTCGAACAACCAAGCCGAGTACGAAGCTTTCCTTGTAGAATTGCGGCTAGCTGAAGACTTGGGCGCCAAGGAGGTAAAGATTTTCACCGATTCCCAACTCGTAGCGTCTCAAGTACAAGGAGAGTATCAGGAAAAAAATGATCAGCTGGTCGAATATCTAACACTGGTGATGGAAAGAATGACTAGGTTCGATGTGTGGGAAGTCCAGCACATTCCTCGCGAACGCAACACCCGAATAGGTGTTTTGTCAAAACTGGCTAGCACCAAGAAGAAAGACGGTAACAGATCCGTCATACAATAGATACTCGCCAGACCAAGCATTGAGAAGCCGTCAGAGCTGCTCAACGTTAACGCCATTGGAGACAGCTGCTGCTGGATAACCCTAGTGTACAATTACCTCAACGCAGGGGAGATGCCCGAGGATAGCAAGGAGGCCAGTGAGACTAAATGAAGTGCATGCTCGTACGTGCTAATCGAAGACAAACTCTATCGACGAGGATTCTCCATCCCCCTCCTGAAATGAGTTGAGGAGGACAAGGTCCCCGAAATTCTCCAAGAAATTCACGAGGGCATCAACCCACAGCACTTGGGAGGGAGATCATTGGCACGAAAGGCCCTGCGGGTAGGATACTATTGGCCGACCATGCAGGACAATGCTAAGGAGCATGTCCAAAAATGTGACCGATGCCAGCGCCACGGGGACATGCATTTGGCACCTCCTAACGAGTTCAAGACTTTATCCTCGCCTTGGCCCTTCGCTTGGTGGGGGATGGATATACTCGTCCCCTTCACAATGGGGTCTTATTAAAACAAATTTCTGATTGTGGCCGTCGATTACTTTACGAAATGGATCGAAGCAGAAGCTCTCGCCAAGATCACAACCTTTAACATACTTCATTTCTACAAAAGGAACATCCTCGCACGATTCGGAGTACCCCAGGCCCTCGTGGCCGACAATGGAACCCAGTTCACAGACAGGAAGTTCCAGGACTTCGTCGCTAAACTAGGCACGAAGCAACACTTCACTTCGGTCGAGCACCCCCAGACTAACGGGCAAGCAGATGCAGCGAATTAGGTAATTCTTCGGGGTTTAAATCAGAGGCTAAGCGAATCCAAGAAGAGATGGGTCGAGGAGCTACACAATGTGCTCTAGACCTATAGAACAACACCACACTCCACTGTTGAGTAAAATCCTTTCCGGCTAGCTTACAGAATAGAGGAAGTGATACCGGTGGAGATCAGAGAGCCCTCTAGACGAATGGAAGCTCCTCTCGACGAGGAGATGAATGATGAGACTTTGAGAGAAGAGCTCGACCTGGTCAAAGAGATACGATCGGGGGCAGCTCTCCGTGAAGCCTCGCTAAAACAAAAAATAACTTTGCGCCATGACGCCAAAGTCATAAGACGTGACTTCCCCGTTGGCAGCTTGGTCCTACGCAGAAACCAAAAGGATTCGCGCGAGGGCAAGCTGGCCGCCAACTAGGAAGGACCCTACAGGGTCAAGTCAAAAACAGGTACTGGAGCCTACTACCTAGAAACTTTGGACGGAGAACCGTTCGCTCGACCATGGAATGCTGAAAAGCTCAAACAATATTACAGCTAGGACCAACCGCTAGGTCGGACTAACTGCCGATAAGATCACCCCCGATGGGGAGACAGCTCGGCCACGGGACCGTGCACCGGTGCAAGCACGATCCCTCACCTTACAATGTCGACCAGTTTCTGGTAATGGGATGAGCAGACTCTGCGCACAACGGGGATACCTCAATCGAGCTCCGTCGTTGCCGCACCATTGAGGCAGGACACCCAGCTCGCGATGAGAACAGTCCAAGCCTATGGGATTAGCATCTCAACTGAGATCCTAGTACCATCACTGACGAAACTACTTCGCCTCCTCGACAAGTCTCCCAAACTGTCGAGCATAACAAACACAAGTCGAGCAAAATGTCCACGCTTAGCATTCAAACGTTAAAAGCATACACAAATAAATGCAACAAACACAATGCTAAATGAAAATATTTATATAACTTCGGCCACAAGGCCGGAATAAGTCACCAGTACAAGAAGAGGGTTGTGCCCGACAAAATATTACATATCAAAAGGCACGCAGGCCCACAAAATACAAGTGCAAACTCCAAAAACTAAGCTGCCCCACTAGGAACTTTCGGGGGAACCACCTTGCCGTTGACAACCACATTGAGAACGCCCGTCCCCTCGGTCAGCAGCTAGAAGTCGGAGTTAAGGGCTTTCAACTGCTCCAAGGCAGCATTGAAACCAAACTCTGCTGCCCCTAGATTATCCTGCTCAAGAAGACGGATCCTCTCGACCAGATCTCTCTGCGTCTTCAGGGCATTCTCGTCATCGGTCTCATCCTGACCAACCGCCGACGAGCCCTCTAGCTCGGCTATCCTCGCCTTCAGTCGGGCATTCTCCTCGTTCACTTTGGTCACCTCCCCTTTCATCTGGGTGACCTCTTTTTAAAGCTCAATTTTGGCCTCCAAGTTGCCCTGAAGCTTCTTCAGATCATTGTAAATCTCCGCGTTCTCTAGCTCCAAGTCGTTGATCTTGGCTTTTGCCTTCTTGAGGTCGGCAAGTGAAGCCGTCTCTGCATTCCTAAGGGCCAACGTCGCCTCCAATACCCTGATCATAGCGGCCGCATCCTGGAAGAGAAGCTTCCTCCGCACCTGAGGATCAGCGGACAAAATAGTTGATGCATTGAGCTCTGGGATGACAACAGAACTCTCCCCGTCAAACATTTTCCCCTGAAGATAGCACAGGGGTAGCTCAAATTTCCCTCCAACAAAACCACCCTGGCAACCAGACGACGAAGAGCCAAGATCATCTTGTTTCCTTTTATAGGTCGTGCCTAGAGTTGGGGGAGTTGAAGTGGTCCCCAAGGTAGAGCCGGTGCCGCCCACAAACTTTTCCAGTGTAACTTGCTGCTTCGCAACACCAGTCTTCAGCACTGGGGGCACCTTTTTCAGGTTTTTGGCCGCCGCGGACCTCACTAGACGCTCCCTCATGTTCGTCATTTTTCCTGCAAATTTAAAAAGGGAAGATTAGTACGTTGGGCCAGAACTTTAAACACGGGCAAAAAAACAATCTATACCGAGGAACTGGAACTCAACATCATCGATTTCACGCTCAAGAAGGGCCCTGGTGTTAATATAGCAAACCGCCCGAGCAGGCTCCCCGTCCTCCCCGAATAACTCTTTGCCATCCCTGTCTACCACGAAGGCAGGGCTAAAGGTCTCCACGTATCCATGCAAAACTCGATAGGACTCCTTGTCCCCGTCATAAAGCTGCTCGTGCTTGACGAGGAACTAATCGGTCCTATATCTGAAATGGGCATACACCCACTTCGAAGGGAACTTAGACACCGCCTTCTCAACCTGCTGACCGTCAACCTCCACGATCTCAAGCGTAGAGATAGATCTTCTAGCTGCTTTAGAGATAGGTTTAACGACCAAGAACCTGTCCTTGAAATGCCAGACAGATTCTGAGTATGGCCAGAAAAGCCTGCTCTACTGTTTAAAATACACCCAGCTTTGCTTCAGGCCCATTGTGTTCTGCTGGATCTGGAAGATGCAGAAGAAAAGGTCCACGGTCGCCCTGATCCACAAGTAACGGCATACCAGCTCAAAAGCGCGAATAAGCGCCAGCGTGTTCGGATGGAGTTGGGTCGGGCAAGCTCTAAGTGGCAGAAGACGGCGTCCTGAAAGTCGGTGAAGGGAAGGTGGTATTTTGCCTCCACAAAGGAGAATTCGTACATGGGGAACCGCATCCCTGGATACACCGAACATATATGATCATTCTCTGTCGGGCAGATAGCTCTCCAGTGCACCGGCGCATCCTCAACACTATCTTCTAGATAGGGAAATCCTGAACTTCCTCTTCGGTAAACATCGACCTTGTCAATAGGGGTTCTTAGGAGATCCATTTGAGATCCCCTTTTGCTACGTGTACGTTGGCATAATCAACGGACTGCTCTGCCTCCTCGTGCGCGACTCCAATGTCGGGCACAACCCCTTCGTGTTGATCAGCCATTTCACCTAAAAAGCAGAGGAGAAAAAGTGAATTCGACGACAAAGATCAAATCCACCCTTCCACCACTAGTCAAGTGAAAGGGCGTGGAATAAGTCGAGGATAACCTTGATCCCAAGTCGACCACGACAGAATACGACGACTTCACTTTCCCCTATGGCGGGGACGAGTCTCCACAACTTTACGATGACCCTGAGGAGGAGCTTACTCGACAAAACAAGCTCTTCGCGCGAAAACCAAAGTTTAATGTCGAACAGGCCTAATGCCCGACTACAAACCTAAAACTAATCCTAACCAAAATCTAGAAATATCTACACAAGCCTACACAATAATCATGAACATTCATCCCATGTTCTTCGTGTTCTTCATGTTCTTCATGAATTTTCCAGAAATTCATTCGTTCATCGAAGAACACATGAACATTCAACCGGAAAATTCATGTGTCACCAGAAAGTTCATGCCAATTTCCAGAAAGGAAGAACACCAGAAAAATTGCAGAAAGGGATGAAGAACTTACTTGCTGAATCGAAGGTAGACGATGAAGATCACAAACTAAGCTTTGAAGGTCGACGGCGGCAAAGAAGCTCCGACAAGAACACAAGTTGCAGAGCGTGGAGATTTAGGAATAAGAATTTGAGTAAAGTGTCAAATGAACCTTCTCTCCCCCCTTTTATAAGCACTTCCTCGCTTGGGAAGCGTAGAGGCCATCATAGCCTAGGGGTCTCTAGGCCTGAAAAAAATTGAATGCTCCACCACGTGTCAGAAAGGGATTCTTCGTTTGGTATTCCCAAGGCTAGATGTTACATTCAGCAAGTCTTATGCTATCCTGCGAGCACATCTTCCTCGACCATGCGCGCAACTCATGTCCTCGATAAGGCTCGTCGACATAAAACGACACTTCAGCGGGCACATTTCCTGAACCTGGTTGACATAAAAACGCCATTTTCGTGAGCATGTCCTCGCACATGAATGGATGGTCGGGTTGATCAAGGACCAATGTCGACCACCTCAACATTGGGACAGGCGAGGAGCATATTCCTGAACATCGTCATTCAAGGGCAATTATCCACGAGACTATCTCAAGTCATCACTTTTCCTCAGAGCAAAGACTTGGGGGGCTTCTGTTCTGGACTAGGCAAGCGTTTGGCCCACAGTAAGGCAAGGCCCAATCCAGTCCAGCTCTTGGCCAGGCCTAATAGCCAGAAACTAGTCGTTGGGCATGTCCCCCTCACTCGCTTGGCACTTCATGCGACCAACTGTCTTCCCGAATCTCACGGAAACAGTTGGACCAGGTCAAAAGGTCACGTGCCTGACTCTCCACCTGGCAGTCTCCCATTGGTCGACCGGACATTTCGGCCACATGGGAGACCTTGGCCCCGCGTTGGGGGTTACTTCTATAAATACCCTCTCACTTGAGAGGGGCAGGTTTGATCACTATTCAATACTTGAAACCTTACATTTGTACTTGCTTTCTCTCTCTTGCCCAATTACTTACTTTGGCATCGAAATATCTTACAGGTACAACCCCCTTTCCTCTCCTACAAGCATCCTCATCTACCCTACACGAAGGTCACGAAGATCCAGTCTGATCACCTCCGATCAGGTACCATTTTGTAAAAATAGACTGATTATACAAACATTTCAAATGATTCCAAACCTCCTTAGCGATATCATATTTTGCTAGTTGCACACCTATTGACTGAGAAACATAATTATTGATCCAAGTGAGGATCTTCGAATTACTAACATCACATGCTTCCAACTTTTTTACATATGTATCATCATCTTTTTTATCTTTGGGCTCAACAGAAGTTCCATTAACATAACTCTACATCCTTTTTTCTTTCAATTTTTGTATTACATAACTCCAATAATAATAATTTAGTCCATTGAGTTGAAAACTAATAGATTAAAGAGAATCATGTTTTTCACTAGTCGTTACTACTTTTCTAAGAACTAGTAACTAACCCGTGCGTTCGCACGGGCACGTCTGTTCGAGAATTTTATGTTATAGACGCATAATTGTTAATCAAATTGAAAAAAAAAATGGTAAAATTATAAAAATAGATATGATTGAAATTAAAAATTTGTATTGTTAAGTATAAAAAAATTGTTGTGCGTTGTAAAAGAAGGAATTAAATTATTTATTGATATAAATTCAAATAATGCAATGGTGATTGAAAATATTAAACAAATAATATTAATTAATAGGTAGACCAAAAACAAATGAAACTAAAGTCAGATTAAAAGTTGAAAATAGAAAAAAAAAACTTAAGAATAATAGTAAATCTAATGAACAGTAAAGTTGTTTCCGTATATAAAAAAAAGAATCAAAAGTAAAGTTGTGCCCGTTTATAACAATAGTATTTTTTTCGTATATAAAAAAAATTGAATCAAAACTAAACTTGAGTCGGTCTTATAACAATAGTATTTTTTTCGTATATAACAAAATTGAATCAAAATTAAAGTTGTACCCATTTATAACAATAGTATTATTTTCCTATATACACAAATTTGAATCAAAATTATTGTTGTGCCCGTTTATAACAATAGTATTTTTTTTCGTATATGAAAAAATTTGAATCAAAATTAAATTTGTGCCCGTTTATAACAATAGTATTTTTTTCGTATATACACAAATTTGAATCAAAATTATTGTTGTGTCCGTTTATAACAATAATATTTTTTTCGTATATAAAAAAATTTGAATCAAAATTAAAGTTGTGTCTGTTTATAACAATAGTATTTTTTTTCGTATATACACAAATTTGAATCAAAATTATTGTTGTGCTCGTTTCTAACAATAGTATTTTTTTCGCATATAAAAAAATTTGAATCAAAATTGAAGTTGTGACCATTTATAACAATAGTATTTTTTTTTGTATATACAAAAATTCGAATCAAAATTAAAGTTGTCCCCGTTTATAAAAATAGTATTTTTTTTTCGTATATACAAAAAATTGAATCAAATTTAAAGTTATCTCTGTTTATAACAATAATATTTTTTCGTATATAAATAAACTAATTTATTTTTTATTTATTTAAAATTGAAAATATAAATAAACAAAAATAATAGTCATTAATTAATGGGTTAAATATGTTTTTAGTCCCTATAAAGTTTGAAATTTCATTTTTAGTCCCTCCCTACCTTTTGGCAACGGTTTTTACAAAAAAATCGTTGCCAAAACCAGCTAAAACCGTTGCCAAAACCCAGGAGGGACTAAAATGAAATTTCAAACTTTATAGGGACTAAAAACATATTTAACCCTTAATTAATATTTATAAGTAATTTAGATTCAAATACATAGTACACTCTATATAGTTGGACATCAAATACATAATAAAATCTATTTAGATTCAAATACATAGTACAGTCTAGAAGTAATTTAGATGAAAATAGAAATAACCAAATTAATAGTCATTAGAATATGTTTTATTGTAAGATGTTATATACAATTTGATTTGACTACCTATCTCTAAATCATGATTATGAATTTCAGAAGCACTTTAGGGCATCTGTTACATTGTATTATCAAAAGAGATAAACTTATGAGTGTAGTCAAAGAATGCAAAGCCAATATACAATAAATATCAAGAGGCTTTGCCTGGATACTTCTTCCTCCTCAGAATGGAAGATAAATATCAATTTCAAATTCCAATAGCAACCTGCATATTAGATATAGAAATTGGATTGAGAATGAGTGTAGTCAAAGAAAAATTATGAACAACTTCAATCCTATATGTCAAACTGTCTAAAAACTAACTCTTAAAGGAAAGTTTGTGATCACCTTAAATCAAAAGAAATCAATACTTGGTAGCCGATTTCCACAATGCCACTGATATGCAGATGAGACCTTCATTCAATCTGCCACGTTTCAACTCAAAGGCAGGCTATAAACCAAAGATGTTGAGGCAAAAGATCTGTTGGACTTGGAAGCTTTCAGGTGGTTTCATCAATCAAATATTAACTATGTGAAAATACAGACAAATTGTTCTGCAAGTTGTCTAAGGCACAATGACATATTATAATTTGATTTAAATGACTACTGTAGGGTCAATTTTATTAAGAGACAAACTAATCGACATTCTAACACAAAGGACCATGGAGTTATCATCATAATTTAAATGGCAGATTCATCTACGACAAATGTGTCCAACCATTAATCATATGACTTATTTTAATAATCTTTTCTATAACTCATCGTGATATTTCCGCTCTGCTACTGGCACCTCATGATGAAGTTTGACAAGATACTTCACAGCTAATGAGGCGTGAAGCGCAGCGCCATAAGGAAGTGCATCTTCGTTGACTTTGTAATAGGGTGAGTGTGGCCCTGGAAGACGTTCAACGGAGACATCTTCCATTCCGAGGAGGAAGAAGTATCCAGGAAAAGCCTCTTGATAGAATGCAAAGTCTTCAGATCCCGTCTGTGGTTCTATGCCTTTAACTTTATCGATGCCAATCAGACTCCCAGCGACACTTTGAAAATAGTCATGCAAGTCGCCATTGTTTACATCCGGAGGGACGAGAGGCTTCTCTTCTTCCAAGAAGCTGACTGTTGCATTGCATCTCTGCACAACAGCTTGTCCACTGATAAACTACATCAACAAAACAATCTTAGCACCTAACAGTGTTTCCATTTAAAGTACAAAATGAATCTATTGATATTCATAATAGACCTGTTCAATGCGGTGTTTCTATTGATTGAAGCTTTCGCTCGAAAAAGCTCGGAAAGTACCACCAATTGTGACAGAATCTGGAATAACATTGAATGCACCACCTCCTTGAAACATTCCTAGTGTCACAACCTGTGAGGATAGTCCTTATGTTAGGAATGCAAAGTCATAGAGGCCTCAGGTTTCTTCAACATGAGTATTTCGCAAGTGATGAAATTTCTTCTTTTTTTGATAAGTTAGAATATGTCTAAGTAGACGAACATAATGTACCAAAACAAATAGAGATCCCATGGACCACAATCAAACCTCGTCTTGGCATCCTGCTTGCAATCTTACACCCTGCTTGCAATCTTACACCAGTAGCATCGAACATCACCTGTCAACAACAATATGTGATATCAGACACTATCCCAACCTTATAACTTATAAGCAAATCATTAAAAAAACTACACGTGTATTAAATCAAACACATCCAACACAAAAGAATAGATAAAAAAATCTTTAGAAATTGCAAAAAAAAGTCATACAATGATAGTTAGAACCAATGTAGTAGTGAAAATGGTCCTCCAAATTCGTCCCAAAATAGGGTGAGTGTGGCCCTGGAAGACGTTCAACGGAGACATCTTCCATTCCAAGGAGGAAGAAGTATTCAGGCAAAGCCTCTTAATAGAATGCAAAGTCTTCAGATCCCATCTGTGGTTCTATGCCTTTAACTTTATCGATGCCAATCAGACTCCCAGCGACACTTTGAAAATAGTCATGCAAGTCGCCATTGTTTACAGCCGGAGGGACGAGAGGCTTCTCTTCTTCCAAGAAGCTGACTGTTGCATTGCATCTCTGCACATCAGCTTATCCACTGATAACCTACATCAACAAAACAATCTTAGCACCTAACAGTGTTTTCATTTAAAGCACAAAATGAATCTATTGATATTCGTAATAGACATGTTCAATGCGGTGTTTCTATTGATTAAAGCTTTCGCTCGAAAAAGCTCGGAAAGTACCACCAATTGTGACAGAATCTGGAATAACATTGAATGCACCACCTCCTTGAAACATTCCTACTGTCACAACCTGTGAGGATATTCTTTATGTTAGGAATGCAAAGTCATAGAGGCCTTAGGTTTCTTCAACATGAGTATTTCGTAAGTCATGAAATTTCTTCTTTTTTTGATAAGTTAGAATATGTCTAAGTAGACGAACATAATGTACCAAAACAAATAGAGATGCCATGGACCACAATCAAACCTCCTCTTGGCGTCCTGCTTGCAATCTTACACCCTGCTTGCAATCTTACATCAGTAGCATCGAACATCACCTGTCAACAACAGTATGTGATATCAGACACTATCCCAACCTTATAACTTATAAGCAAATCATTAAAAAAACTACACGTGTATTAAATAAAACACATCCAAAACAAAAGAATAGATAAAAAATCTTTAGAAATTGCAACAAAAAAAAAGTCATACAATGATAGCTAGAACCAATGTAGTAATGAAAATGGTCCTCCAAATTCGTCCCAAAATACAACCGCTGTAGTAAGAGCAGTAACAGTAGCTGAATGAGAAGACGACATTCCACCATATCCAATCAATTGTTTCGGATCCCATATACTTTCCTTATACCTAAAACAATTCACAAAATTCACAAACCATTAATCAATAACACTCTTCATTTAATCAAACACCAAAAACAAATACAGGAATGTTTTTTTTAATCTTTTCCTTTAAAAATATTTATTAAGACAATGAATTTTCACTGTAAGAGGAACACTAAATCTCATAAATGAGAAAAATAAAGGATGACCTAATCATATCAGAAAAAGAATAGACATCACCACAAAGTAGTCTACATTGCTCGGTGTATACAAACATTCAGACAAAGCTTAATAGCTAACCTTAATAGCTGGCATTGTTGTTGAATTCCACCCATGTCAGCGCTGTAGTTATAGGATCAGAGAATTTCCCCCATGTCGCTACCATAATGCTCATAATGCCGCAACCGCAACTTCAATGGAAGTAATCCCTAAAAAGATAATTATCATATAGATTGTTACAACTTACAACTATCATTAAAAAAATAATGCTTTTATCACAAGATTCAAGAAGATTTTCAAAAACATGAACATTATTTTACTTCCCTGATCCCTCAAGATTTTTTTTATTAATCGCAGCATTACATATCCTCTCAAAGACTTCACCTCCAGCTGCATACTCCATCACTATCACAATGACAATAAAAAACGGCATCATTCAAATTTCAAGTCAGTTGCATACTCCATCTTGATATTAGAAACATTATAAAAATGAAAAGAGATTCTCTTGACTAAGGATAAACAATGGCAAGCTTGTGAGAGTCCATTTCTTCTATCAGTGTCACTACTTCCCTTTTAGTTCAAAAGCATGTTCACAAACAGACGTTCGCAAACACTAAATTCACAGCTTACCTGCAATTTAATTCTGCAACTCGGTATTTTTTGCATCAAGAATGAGTATTAGATTATTTACTGGTGCTGCAAGAAGCTTTCTCAAACCAGGTTGAAATCTCACCTGAGTTGCGCCACCCTTAATGCGTCCATAACAATTTTAAATATATTACAATGGAAAGTAATAAAAAATTTAAATATATGACAAACCAGGTTGAACACAAGTATTATACCGAGATACAATGACGGACAAAAGATAATAACAAACTCAACAGGTTAGGGCTTCAAAAGCGAAACCTGCTACCAAAAATCTAAAAATCAAAAGGTTAGAGGCAAATGAATACAAATCTATACAAATTCAAAACAACTGCTACCACTTCGGTTAGGGCTTCAAAAGCGATACTGTTGAAAACAGATCTGGATTTATATATAAGATCTATTTTTGTTCAACGAAGATTTCCCACAATCAATACTAATCTATACAAAATCAAAAATACTGCAACCACTTCGGTTAGGGCTTCGAAAGCAATACTATTGAAAACAGATCTGGATTTATTTTTTGGAAGATCAACATTACGATTTGTAACAGAGGAAGAAGAAGAGGAAGATGGAAGAAGAAGAAGAAGGAAGAAAGAGAGAAAGGACAGAGAAGAGAGAGTGTCGAAAGATGAGAGATTGATAAAGAGAGAAAGAAAGAAGGGGGACAGAAGAAAGAGAAAAGTCAGTAGAGATAAAAGTAAAATTTTGGAAATCAAATAATTGTAATAGGACTATATGACATCATCAATTGATTCATGTCTAACTATCAAAGGCATAATACAATAAATATGTAGTTGGAATAGAAAAACATGACATCATTAGTTGTAAAAAGTAATATTTGGACCAAATTTGCCCTTATTTTGGTGAGGTGGCAGATTTAGAAGAAAGGGCAATAGAGAGTTTTCCAGAATAACAAATTTTCTTATATTATAGATTCAAAATTCAAACAAATCCAAACACATAATGCAAGAGAACTTCTATCAAACTTTTTTGTGTGGAGAGAAACAAATTCATAACCACAAAATTGATAAGACTAAACAATTGAATGAGTAAAGAAATAAACCATAACAACAAAGTTATAGGAGAGTTTTTTATTGTTGAAGATATCCTATTTAGTCAACCAAACTCTTTGACAGCATGTTAACAAAAGATAGGAGATTCTATGGTTTCCATTAGAATGACAAAAGTCTATATATAGAATAAGGATCACAATAGAGTATAAATACTAGACAATAGAAAAAGACTAAATTGTTCTTACTAATATATAATATTATATCATATTTTTAAACAATTTAGACTATTTATTAAATTTGGATTCCACCGGTGAGAGACTTAAAATAACCATCACCCTAAAAATCAATTAAAAAATGTGATATTTTTTTCGTTCTTTTTAAACTTAGTCGTAGTAAAAAAATTGTGAGTTATATACATATCGGTGGGTAAGTCAAACCCATATTTTAGTTTGATAAATAATCAAGCCATTAGTTACTTAAATTTTTTGAAAAATAATGTTTTTTTTACAAGTGAGAAAGTAAAGTTTGGTCGTTTGAATAAGCCCTTTCATGATCAAATAAGAAAATAAACAAGGGAACTAAAATATGTATTATTTCTCGTACACATATTGGTAGAGAAAAGATAATGCATCGGGTAAACTATAAAGTTTTTTCAATTCCAAACATACATATAATGACCATAAAATAAGCAATACTAGGACATGTATTATTCATTTTATTTATTTAACAACTCTCGAAAGATCACTTGAGTTTATATAGATCCTTCTCACTTTCATTGTCCTGAAATGGAGTCCTTAGAAACTGTTGAACTAGTAAGTCCATTCCATGGGTAAAACTACTCCAGGTGGTAGCGAATGGTCATGACATCCCTCCTTCTCCATGTTAATGACTGAGTCACCGTTCTTTACTTTTGAGTCATTTTTGTTTCTTTGATTTTGAGATGTTTCTTCATGATCACTGTTTTGCTTTTCCCTCCATTCTGTCAGAAGACAAATATAAATTTTTGATACTCTCGAAAATTAATTATTGTTATTAGAATTTGGCCTAACACAACCTTACAAAACCGGTTGGTAAGGTGAGGGGTGCCACTCTATATAAACTATTTCATTTCTCTATCTCCAACCAATGTGGGACTTTTAGGATCTTCCTAATACACCCCCTCACGCCCAGCACTCTTTTTTTTTTGGGCTTGGTGCGTGGATTTAAACGGTGGGCTGCCCAAGGTCCGATCGATAGGCTTTGATACCATATTAGAATTTGGCCTAACACAACCTTACAAAACCGGTTGGTAAGGTGAGGGGTGCCACTCTATATAAACTATTTCATTGCTCTATCTCCAACCAATGAGGGACTCTTAGGATCTTCCTAATAATTGTCATGGCATAAGGAAGTCCATAAAAGAGTGTAGAAACAAAAATATGATAGGAATAAACAACAACAACATTTTGGTTTAGACCTACTTTAATACAGTTTGAATTTCTATTAAAAGTTAAATTTGTTGAAGTGTGATTTTGATTGAATTACTTGTTCAATTTTTACCAATGCATTATATTCTATATTTATATTTATATAAACTAACATATTATAAGTTGAATAAACTAATATATATATATATATATATATATATATATATATATATATATATATTATAATGAATAATATTTTCAAAATTAATTACATGTAAAAAATATTAAAAATTTATATTACAAAATAACAAGTATATTTAAAATATGGGAAATGGCACAAAATAATATTCTATTAAAAAATATTGTTATAAAAAATAAATAATATAATACTACAATTTTTCAAAATTTAAATTTAAATGCAAAAATAACACAAACACACAACAATGACATCTCAACTATGTTTGAACCCCAAAACTCTCACACATCAATTTTTTTATATTCTAATAAATATAATAAATTAAAAGTAGAAAATATATCTTGGGGGACTTTCCTTAAACTCAAGGAAAATTTTAGTAGGATAAAACTAGGCGAAAGAAAAAAAAGCTCAATGTATTATACAAAAATAAAAACCGTGATATAAAGGACCAGCATCGAGGGAAAAATCTAAAAGCTAATCAAATTAGGCATACTAGCTTAGCCATGTAACCTTAAGATTCACAATAATCTTTCTAAAGACGTCATTAGTGTCACTTAATTAATAAATAAAAATTCTCCAAAATATGAATTAAATTAAGTGAAATAAATGTGAGAAAGACCATACGTAATATGAAAAAAAAAACATATTGAATAAATTAATATATGACATTCTACCAAGTAAATATTTGCAAACAAAAAGCATAATCAATAAGTTTATCTCCCAATGATTTTCTTCACAATAAATGAGAGACAATGAAAGAAAAATCCGTAGTGATGTTTAAAGAATGTAGCTAATCATTTCTCAATTTCTAAGAAATAATAGGAGAAAATTTGAAATCCCAAAAAATGAATTAATATTCACTTTTTAACTAGTTAAAAAGAAGAAGAGAGATAAAAAAAAATGAAAAAACCACATAATAATAGTTGTAATACCCTAAGGTTTCTAAGCATCTCCTTATCATTTAATGGTACAATTATTTTGTCTAATGATAAATTAGAGATCAAATAGAATGATATGGAATCATTAGTAATATTTTTAAGAGCCAAGGATGTTATGGTCAATTTCTCAAGTCATTGCTTAAACCCCTTTTTCTTGACCCAAACCTCATTTTCTTATTTCTTCATTCCAAATCAGAAAAGTGAGTAGAGAGAGTTGGGAAAGAGAGAGGGAGGCACAAGTTTGGGGGAAAAGAAAAGGGAAATTGTCCATCTTGCATGCTCTTTATTGAAGCTTCTATTTGATAAGAAGAACACGCAACTGATCAGCATCCATTCAACTTTTCCATTTCCAAATAAGAATTGAATCCTAAGGTGGGTTCATAGGTAGCTTTGCCTTGGGGTAGAAATGATACTAAGTTTATGGATTCAGGTGTGGGAAGGATTTACAAATTATTAAAATTGTTGCATGCTATGTTTGCTTGTGTGAAATAGTTGATTATTGTGTGAATGCCATGTCTACTATTTAAATCCATTATCGTGCAAACTGGATTTGGTATGAGTAAATCCCTTGCTAGGTACTTGCTTATAAATCTCATGATGAGCATTGTTAAAAGAATGGATAAACTTGCTCAATATTAGTTTTTTAAGTCTTGCATGCATATCTGAGTATGAACCTTGTTGATAGCTTTGTTCTATGGTTGTTTGACACTGTAATTTTAAGTTTTGGTGGGCAGTGTGTCAATTTTAATGCAGGTTCAATAGGGTGAGAATATGGGAGGTCACAAAGGTGAGAAAACCCCAAAATTTTAGACTTGACATGGGTCGTGTCTCCCTTAGGTTTCTTGTATGGGAGGGCTTGACGCTGACACAGGTTGTGTTAGTGACACGGGTAGGTTGTGTCAATGGTCTGGGAAGCCCTGAGGGTGACACAAGCCTTGTCACCTAACACGGGTAGGTCGTGTTGCACCCGTGATTTCTCTATTTTGTGTCATTTTCTAAATCTCGTTGATGTTTATCCTATATCGTATTATCTTTAGACAGCGTGCTTGTGTCATCACGAGAGTTTGACGAAGACACTTAGATATTAACCAGTAACGGGATGTGAGATACAAAATTATCAAATTTGGAGTAATGTATACGTGCCAGGTTGTGAATCATAGTAGTTCGGTTATTAATGCGAGGCTTTAAGACACATGGATACCCTAATGACAGTAGGAAAATACTTATGCGTATGTTGTAAAAATTCCTGATAAGTAATTAACTATATGGTGAAAGTAACTTAAGGTGAGGTCGAATGGAAGTGGTATGCTTCCTTCCTGATAGACTCACGTACATCCAAGATTGTATAATCTTTTATGTGGTTTTTCAGTTCCTATTTTTTTGGCTAATTGGTAGTTCTATAAGTAGGAAAGCAAGCCCCGAGGTAGGATGGGAGGGAACTTCCTAGTTATTTCTCTGAGGGTATCCAATCCCAAAAGTGAGACACCACATAAGGTTCCCTAAGTTATTTCAATGATGGTATTAAATCGAAAATATGAGACACCACTTGAGTTCCCATCGTTTAGTTATTTCTCTTAGGGCGTTTGATCCCAAAAGTGAGGCACCGCCATCGAACAACATATTGGTTGTTTGTATATTTGATTCAACCTGGCCAAAATTTGGAGCTCCTTTGATCACCTGCCAAGGTTAAGTAGGAAGTCGAATCCCACTTATACATGAAGTTGATATGCTTTAATTTCTAGTTTTGCAAGAAACCAAAATAGTGTGTTATTAATACAACATCGAGAGAATTAGTAACCTTGTAGAGCCGAGTGAACCCATAAGATAGAGGAGCCCACTAAGATTAGTATATGAGCCCATGTTGTTATTGAATTTTCAGTAAGTTTGAGGAAAGACAAAATAAAAGTTAAGGAAACTTGAAGGATGGAAGGGTTTGCGAGACCATCTTATCATTTTCTTCTTGGGGTTTTCTCGATGTTTTCCCTTCCCCTCATGGGATAAATAAAGTTCGATGGTGACTCTCTGTTTCTTTTTTTTTCGCCTCCCGTCGTCTATTTTTCGATTAGCGATAGGAAGAAGACTATGTAATTTATTTTATGTATTTGATGTATCACTAAGTTTATTTTGAGGGCATATGATGTATCATGTCTTGATTTTTTTTTACCTTTGTGTATGTTTTGATACATGGTTGATTTCCTCTTATGCACTTATGTTTTTTATCAGTACCAACTTAACTCCATTATGATATTATTTTAGATATATGTTATGTGTAGGTGTTACAATTTGTATCAGAGTAGGTCGATCATCGACCCAGCCTTGAAACATCATAAGTGAAATTCTTTATGTCGCATATGTGTAATTGCCGACATGAATCCTGATGTCTCATTTATGGTATTGGGCATGATCAACTTGATTATATAATGTAGGACGTACAGGAAAATGGCAGACATAATGTAGAACCCATAATATAGAACCAGAGGTTGCGATTGAGAAAGATGGGGTGCAATGGACACAATTTATGCAACAAATGCAACAACAGAATTAATTCATGATGTAGATGATGGAAAACAAGCAAGTTCATCAACAACCACCACCCGCTCTATAGAACCCTTATAGAAGAGGTTTTTTAGAGTTCTTCCAAATAAATCCTCGGGAGTTCTTGGGTGGCCTTTACTCGGTGGTACCCCATGATTGGCTTGCTAGAATGGAAATGGTTTTCCAGGAAGTACGTTGTAGTGAAGAGGAGAAGGTGACCTTTGTCTCACAGATGATGAAAGGCTAAGCTGGTAGGTGGTATTACTAAAGATTCGGAGCACTTCAAGGTGGTTTTCTTAGACAAATACTTCCCGAACATCCTCAGAGCACAAAAAGCATTTGAATTCCAATAACTCAGGTATGGTGATATGACAGTAGAATAATATGTTAAGAAATTAGAGGACATGGTTGCCTACTCCAGGAAATATATGGAAGATTGATCAATTCCTTTTTTGGTTGAGAGACAAGATAAAGCACAACGTGTCATAGACGGAGTTCACTACTTATATTGAGCTATGGAGGAAATGTTATGTTGTCGAAAACAGTCTAAAGAAAATTTGGCCTGAAAGAGAACAATACAGACAGAATAGAAGAGACCAAGGCAAACCTAGCCATCAATTGAAGTCTAAGAGTTCACCCTCTAAGGTAGGGAGGTGGAAGTGTTTTCTGTGTGATGAATAAGGCCACATAGCGAAGGATTGTCCAAAGGCAGGAGTGCAAGGAAAAAGTACCTGAGTCTACGCCCTAGACGCCAAGAAGGCAAAGGGGAATAATGAGTTAATTGATGGTACGTGTCATCTGAATTATCAAACTTGTTTTGTATTGTTTGATTATGGAGAAAACCATTATTTTATATCAACCAAGTGTGTACACCAACTTGGTCCAGAGGTAGTTCTGATGAAATTTCCAATAGTAGTAATTATCACTACATATAATTATGTGGAAACTCAATGAGTATGTGAAGATTTTCTGGTATCAATGAACGGACGAGTATTCTTGATTAATCTTATATGTCTACCGTTCAAGAAGATCAACATCATTTTGGGGATGGATTGGATTTCCGCCAATTTAGTGTACATCAGATGCAAGGAAAGGTAATCTTTATTCTAATCGATGAAGCCATTCTTCAAGACGTGTTATCCACTATTTTAGAAGGTCTGATCAATATGGTTAATAGGTAATTCGAGCCAGAACAAACTCTTACCTTAATTCTCATAAAGGATTCAAGAAACAAGATGAATGTCTCTCAAGTTCCTACAATTTGTGAATTTCTAGAAGTATTTCCCAAAGATATCACTTCTCTTACTCTAGAGAGGGAAGTGGAGTTTTTCATTGACTTAGTCCCTAGGATAACTTCGGTTTCGGTTGCCCCATATTGTATGTCGCCCATCAAGCTTAGAGAGTTGAAGGTTCATTTGTAAGAGTTGTTGGATAAGTATTTTATCTGCTCGAGTGTGTCCCCGTGGGGAGCACAAGTTTTGTTGGTGAAGAAGAAGGGTGGTGAGATATGCTTATGCATTGACTACTGACAATTGAAAAAGTTACCATAAAAAACAAGTATCCCTTACCTTGGATAGATGACCTATAGGATCAATTGAAAGGAGTGTGCATGTTTTCTAAGATTGATTTACGATCAGGTTATCATCAAATCCAAGTTAAGAATTTCGACATTCTAAAAATTGCATTTAGAACCTGGTATGAACAATATGAATTTCTTGTAATACCATTCGGAGTGACAAATTCGCCTGCCATCTTCATGGATTACATGAACAAAATCTTCCAGCCTTACTTAGAATAGTTTGTTGTAATGTTTATAGATTATATTCTCATATACTCCTGTTATCCACAAGAACACCAGAACACTTGAGAATTGTCTTATCAGTATTAAATAAGAATATTACATGAGAAGCAACTCTTTTCCAAGATGAGTAAGTGTGAACTCTAGATGACCAAAGTTAAATTCCTTGGACACATCATATCTCAAAGAGGTGTGGCGGTGGACCCGTCAAAGGTACAAATTATGATCAATTGGGAAAAGATGAAGAATGTTTCAAAAGTTAGAAGCTTTTTAGGCCTAACAAGATATTATTGGAGATTCTTCCAATGTTTTCTTAGTTAGAATTACCAATGAATAGACTCACCCTGAAAGATATTCTTTTTCAGTGCGACAAGGAGTGTCAACGGAGTTTTGTTGAATTAAAGAAGAAGTTAACCACTTCTCCCATCTTGGTAATTCTAGGTCCTAAAAAACCATATGAAGTGTTTTGTGATGTTTACAAAAAGGTGTTAGGTGGAATCCTAATGCAGGATATGAAGGTTGTGGCATATGTTTCATGACAGTTGAAATCGCATGAAGAAAACTATCAAACTCAAGATCTCGAATTAGCAGTCATGGTGTTTGCACTTAAAATGTGGCACCATTATTTTTATGGAGTTCATTTTGAAATGTCCAGCGATCATAGGAGCTTGAATACCTCTTTAACTAAAAGGAATTAAACATGCGACAAATGAGGTTGATGGAATACCTAAAGGATTATGATTTTGAGCTCAAGTACCACCCATGAAAGGAAAATAAGGTGTCAAATGCTTTAAGTAAAAAAGAATTGCTCCTGACTTATTAGATAAGTTTTGGATCCTTAACCTCCAATTTGTGTGGACTCGGGATGGTGTAATCATGGGCCATCTGAGTGTCATATGTGATTTGAGGGAAAGGATTAAGTGAAACCAGTATGTCAATACAAAGTTGCAATCTAAGAGTGGATAACCGGATTTTTCTCAAGCCACCTATGGAGTTCTTATATTTAAATAGCGAGTGTGTATTCCGAATGATGCCGACTTAAGGAAGCTAATTTTGGAGGAAGCACACAAAATCGGGTTTACCATTCATCCAAGTTCATCCAAGATGTACCAAGATCTGAAGAGGAGTTATTAGTGGCCCAAGATGAAGAAGAATATTGCTAAGTATGTAGCCAGTTATGTTATGTGTTAAATAGTAAAATCAAGCATCAAAGACCAAGTAGACTTTTTCAACCATTTGAAATTCCATAATGGAAATGAAAAAGTATTTCCATGGAATTCATTATGGGATTATCACGTACATTAGGTGCTCACGACTCGATTTGGGTGATTGTGGATCGATTAACCCATCATCCCACTTCTTGGCTATAAATACCACGTACAATATGATCCACCTTGAAATGTTATTTATTGTGGATATTGTGAGGTTGCACGGTGTTCCTTAAAGTATCATCTCTGATAGGGATCAAAAGTTCACTTAGATATTTTGGAAGGCATTTCAACATGCTACGGGCATAAAACTATGTATGAGTACTTCGAATCACCCTCATACGGATGTTCAAACTGAGAGGACGATTCAAACCTTGGAGGACATGTTGCGAGCATGCATGTTAGAAAGCATAGGAAGTTGGAAAGATCATTTACCTCTAATAGATTTTTCCTATAATAGTAACCATCATTCAAGTATTGGTATGGCTCCATACAAAGCATTGTATGGTAAGAGATGTATAACACCTCTTTGTTGGGCGAAAGTTAGAGAAAAGGGAACTGTTGGACCTAAAATCATCCAAGAGAATACTGAAAGAATAAAGGTGATTTGTGACAAGATGAAGAAAGCTTAGGATCGCCAAAAGAATTATGCGAACCAACAAAGGATATTGTTAAAATTTAAAGAAGCTGATCATAGGTTCTTTAAGTTCACACCAAGATTGAAATTGAAAGGACATTTCAAGATGAGAAAGTTGAGCCTGAGATACGTGGGGCCATACCAAATCATTGGACGGGTACGCGAAGTGGCAAACCAATTAGGGCTGCCACCTTCCCTCTTCAGCCTTCATGATGTCTTCCATGTATTGTAATTTCAAAATTTTTAGTCCCGAATCTTTTCATCCCATCCTACCAGGTATAGTTGAAGTAGAAACCAACCTTTCCTTTCAACCCCAACCAAGTCGAATTGTGGAACACGCGGTCAAGGAATTGCAGAACAAGGAAATACCCCTTGTGAAGGTCCATTAGGAGGATTCGAATCCAGAAAAAGCTACTTGGGAGCTTGAGTTAAAAATGCGGAAGTTGTATCCTTATTTGTTCTGGTAAGTCTTTAAATTTGAGGACGCATTTAGTTTTTTAAGGGGGGATTTAATGCCCTAAAGTTTATAAGCATCTCCTTATCATTTATTGGTATAATTGTCTTGTCTAATGATAAATTAGAGATCAAATAGAATCGTGTGGGATCATTAGTAGTATTTCTAAGAGCCAAGGGTGTTATGGTCAATTTCTCAAGTCATTACTTAACCCCTTTTTGTTGATTCAAACCTCTCATTTTCTTATTTATTCATTCAAAAACAGAAAAGTGAGTAGATAAGGTTATGGGAGAGAGAGAGAGAGAGAGAGAGAGAGAGAGATGCGAGCTTGGGGGAAAAGGAAGAGGGAAATTGTTCATCTTGTATGCTTTTGCTTGAAGATCCTAATTAAGAAGATGAAAAAGTTACTTATCATCATCCCTTCAACTTTTCCATTGACAAACCAAATTTAAAGCCTAAGGTGGATGAATTTATAGATTATGAAAATTTTTGCGTGTTAAGTTTACTTGTGGGAAATAGTTGATTGTTGCATGCATGCCATGTCTAGTATTTCAATCCACTGTTGTGCAAACTAGAATTGTTATGAGTAAATCCTTTATGTGATACTTGTTTATAAATCCCTTGATAAGTATTGTCAAAAGAATGGGTGAACTTTCTCAAGATTAGTTAGTTATATCTTTAATGCATGTTTGAGTATGGACCTTGTTGATAGCTTTGTTCTATGGATGTTTGACCCTGTAATTCGTGTTTTGGTGGGATATGAGTTAGTTTTAATGCAAGTTCAATAGGGGGGAATGTATAAAATCACAAAGGTGAGAAAACCCTAAAATTTTGGGTCTGACACGGGTTGTGTCACCCTTGTATTTCTCATATGGGGCGCCTGAAGCTGACATGTGTCGTGTCATGTAACATGAGCATATTGTTTGCAGAGGTATATAATGCTTTGGGGTGACACGGGCAGGTCGTGTTTCACCCATGATTTCTCCATTTCGCATCATTTTTTTAGCCTCATCGATGCTTAGCCTAGATCACATTAATTTTAGATTGTGTGTTTATGTCATCACAAGAGTTTGAAGAAGACACTTGGATACTCATTGGTAACGGGACATGAGATACGAAATTCTTGAAGTCGGGGGAATGTACATGTGTTGAGTTATAAGTCGTAGTAGTTTGGTTATTAATATGAGGGCTTAAGTGACGTGGATACCCTATACTTAAATGTATGTTGTCATAAATATGCTTGATAGGCAAGTAACTCTATGGTTAAAAGTAACGTATGGTGAGGTCGAACGGAAGTGGTGTGCTTCATTCCCTATAGACTCGCGTACTCCCGAGATTGTATGATCTCTTTAGTAGATTTTTGGCTCTTATGTCTTGGCTAATTAGTAGTTCAATTTGTAGGAGAGTAAGCCCCAAGGTAGGACTGGAGGGAATTTCCTAATTATTTCTCAAAGGGTATCCAATCCCAAAAGTGAGACACCACTTGAGATTCCCTAAGTTATTTCTCTAAGGGTATTCAATCCCAAAAGTGAGACACAACTTGAGTTCTCGTCCTTTAGTTATTTCTTTGAGGGCATTTGGTCCCAAAATTGAGACATCATCCTCGGGCAGTAGATTATTAATTCGTAGATTTGATTTAACTTGACCAAAATCTGTAGCTCCTTGGTTCACATGCCAAGGTTAAGTAGGAATCCAAACCCACTTATACATGAAGCTAATATGATTTGATCAATTGTTTTGCATGAAAACAAAATAATGCATTCTTAATAGGATGCCGAGAGAATTAGTAACCTTGTAGAACCGGGTATACCCATAAGATAGGGAAACCCACTGAGATTAGCATTTCGCCCTATGTAATTCTTGAATTTTCAAGAAGTTTAAGGAAAGACAAAGGAAAAGGTAATGCAAATTGAAGGCATTAATAAGAAGAAGTTATTTCTTTTGTATATCCGTTGTATCACTCTTAGTTTATTTTGAGGGCACCTGGTGTATCGTGTGTTTTGTTTTGTACCTTCGTGTATGTTTTGACACATGGTTGATTGTTGCTTAGAGACTTATGTTTTGTATCAGTACCAACTTAACTCCATTATGATATATATATATATATATATATATATATATATATATATATATGTATGTATGTATGTATGTATGTATGTATGTATGTATATATATATATATATATATATATATATATATATATATATATATATATATATATATGGGTGTTACAATAGTTATAATGATAAAATAACCGAAATAAAAAATATAACACACCTGTGATGTTGGTGCTAGCTTTGACTCTATTGCATTCAGCTAGCACTTGAGGAGAATGGAACACACCTGTCCCGCGTCTGATTAAGCCAAATAGTTTTCTTTGTGCCTCGGCCTGCACCATATCCACCTCACATCCATTTGGCAAAAACCTATTTATATGCACCTATAATTCAACAACACGCCCAAATAATAACCATACATCAATATCGATATTATAAAAAAAAATAGCTTTATATCCTTATACTTCTATGAAAAGTCTTAAAAAATGTATTTTTTTATACAATTAAAATTATATTTTTGTTCAAAAGTATACATCTTAGTGATATTAAAAGTTGTGTTTTTTTTCTTTTATAAATGTGTATACTAATTTTAGGAATGAAAAAAGTTATTCCCATGCTTTAATTCCATTAATTATTTTATAAAAGGAATTTCACACAACAAAAATGAAGAAAATGACACAATATTTTAATAAAGCAAACAACATTTGGCTTTTAGCAAAATAAACAACACGCATCACCTGA
The DNA here is from genome assembly GCA_022829125.1 of Lathyrus tuberosus. Lineage (NCBI taxonomy): Eukaryota > Viridiplantae > Streptophyta > Magnoliopsida > Fabales > Fabaceae > Lathyrus > Lathyrus tuberosus. Next base: position 2,134,620 of record JALAZF010000422.1, read on the forward strand.
TCTAGGGGTAGCACTTCTGATCTAACACAATAGTGTTCTTGATTGTAACATTCAACTCCAAAACTACCATACGACTGGTTGTACCCAGCTATATAAGTTGGAAATTGAGCCGGAAAAGGAACAAAATCCTATGATGAAAATTAAATAATTAAAGTAATTCAATGATCACTATTTCTAGTGGTGTTTAATTTGTAATACCAATTAACTGAAGATCTAATTAGATAGTAGCCATATCACATATAAAGATATGTATACCTCATAGTTTGGCCTTGAATACTTTGAAACCCAATTATTTGCACTCATGCTTCTGTTCCTGCTATAGCGTACATGCGTTAGTGATGGCAGTGGCCATGACGCAGGAGGAGGTGGAGGAGGGGGGCCCATCATTTTTATTTTCTTCAAATGAGTAAATAAGACACACACACAGGAGAACCTAAGATGAACACAATAATATATATAGATAAATATTTAGGTACTCTTAAGAAAAAGTAAAGGTGAATATGAGTGTAAATTTACATCAGCAAAGCGTTTCACTTTTTTAGGGGGTCCTAGAGCATTTCACAACTTTTATTAGTATTAAATATAAATAATATGATTAAAAAATGTCATATATTATAAAATTATTTTGACTGATTTTATAATATACAGCTCATAGAGAGCTCGATTTCACCAAATGAGCTGGACACTACAACGTGACAAACCAATGTATGGGTTTTGGTTAGAAGGGTGCTCATACTTTTTCTCCTACTGTTTCAAAAAATATTACCTCTATTGAAAAAAATATTATGAAAAACCAAAATAAAAAAGAAAAATAAATAAAATAAAGCGTCAGTTAACAAACTAGTGAAAAAGTATTATATTTTGAAAAATTTTGCATTTCTCAAGATTATGAAAACGGTAAACAAATAGTTCATAGTATATCGTGAAATGTGATGGTGTGGCATAAAACATGAGAAGCATGTTAGAGTATTTTAAAAGATGGTAATATAAAAGGAGAAAATTTATGCTCATAAGAATGGATCAATCCTATTATTAAATGACAAAAAACACACAAAAAACATTGTAATGTTCTTTTTATTTTTCCATGACACCGTAGTAAGAAGGTGTAAGACATATTTATCGAATAAGTTAATCTCATATATATTTATTTGAACTATTTAGAGTATTATTGGTGTGCATGATAAGATCAAGACAAGATATGATAATAAACTAAATTATAATATCCCAGGCAAGAGCATTGATTCGAAACCATTTACTCACATAATGATAGAATTATGGAACCAATGACAAATTGGACATTTTTCCCCAAGGGGTATTTTGGTCAATTCCCAAGGACTTCACATGGTGTCACAAGTCAATTTAAGTGCAACTAAGTAGAAAGAAATAATCAAGTTAATAATCTAAGTTTGGAGACTAAGTACAAAATTTGAAAAATGCCCAAGATCAAGTGGAAAAGCATATTTGAGATTTCCTCATAAGTGAGAGGTGTTTTGGTCTTTTGAGTTGGCTAGACTTGTACATGAATTGAGAGTAAGAACTTAGAATTTATCTCCCTCAAAAGATAAGGTTTCACGTCAAATAAGGGAATGAAGGAGAAGGAAAGCTCTCATCCCATGGTTGATCAAGGCAAGTCTTCTCCACTCTCTCATTCTTGAATTTCTATTTTAGATGATATCAAGTCTTAATCCTATTCTTTAAAGCAAGATCAATCTCACCATTATTGAGAAGGTTGACCATGAACCTCACTTGATGGGGGGAAGCTTAGATTAAGGTAGGAAAAGGTCAAGAAGATCTATATTGTGGGCATGATGTGGTAAGGAGAGGAAGGAGAGTCATTGTGACCATCATCATCATCATCGTCGTCGTCGTCATCATTATTTTCATCTTTAAATTCTAGATTTGAGGTGGGTTTCACCTTAGGTGATGATTTTACATTCCTTGAACCCTAAACTAATTATTACTAATTGCATGTTAGGATATTTGGTTTTGTGTGGCAGATTAATCAATGGTTTTACTATAAATTGAAGTGGTTTTAAAACCCTAATCATGTCTAGCAAGTTAATTGAGGGTTGGAATTAAAAGTAAGGCTTTGAGTGTTGAGTTTTGTTGTGGAATCGCTGAGAAATAATATGATTTAAGATGTTCATTGAAGTTATTCAATGCTTAGAATCATGGATGATAATTATAAATTTTGTGGTAGGTTTAGGATGAGTTTTATGCAGAAAAGGGTATTTTTCAGTCTGGGCAAGTTGATAATCGATTACTATCAGTCAGTAATCAATTACTTGGTAAAAACTATGTTTTTAGGTTATTGTGAGGTTGGTAATCAATTTCCACACGTTGGTGTCGCAACACGAAAGATACCCGGGTGCATTGCACGCTTGATGATACATCGGAGTCGCCACTGAAGTATATTTATTCCAAAAGGAAAGGGAAAATATCGATAAAACCCAAGGGAAAGAGAAACGCATAAGGGAGTCAGTTATGCAAAGTGAATGTATTAGCATCCCTCATATCCTTTGTACTCAACGGGAACCGTTTTGTTTGTTCTTTGCGAGGATGGGTGTTATTATCTAAAGGTTACTTGCCAAAGGGGGAAAATAGTTTATAATTAGTGTGCTCGCGGAGGATTGGGGCCCTCGTGCCTACGTATCCTCGTAGTGCAATGAGGAAATCAGAGCTCCGTAGTTCGTGGAACTAAGGGTGTGTTGGTTGTTTTTAGGAAATAGTTATAATCATATCCTAGAAGTGTGTAGACATTAGCTGATTTGATCCTCGTTTGGATGCTTTGAGCTTTTAGTCTGACTGCTAAGGAACAGATTATAAAGATTCTTTTATGAAAAGAAGTGTTATTTTGTAAAAAGGTTTGTGTCAAAAGAAAAAAAGAGAGTTGATTGAATAAGGAAAGAATGTTTCCAAAACATGAGGCTCCACAGGTCAAAAATAAAAGAAAAGGATTGTTAGAACATGAAGCTCTACAGGGCAAAAGGAAAGTTAAAAGGTTGCCAAAGCATGAAGCTCCACGGGGCAAAAAGAAAGTAGAAAGCTGTTTGGAAAAGACTTTTGAAAGATGTTGTGAAAGTATGGTTTGGACTAAGAGTGGTAGTTTAGATCCATAGAGTAGGTGTCTCTGAACCAAAGAGTGTGGCTAGTGCAGAAATGTAAGATTTTTCCTAGATCCAAGGATCAAGATCTACAAAGGGGGTTGCCAGAGCATGAAGCTCCACAAGGCAAGATACAAAGGTTGCTAGAACATGAGGCTCTACAGGACAATGCATGAAGTTTTCCAGAGCATGAAGCTCCACAGGTCAAAATTAAAGAAAATGAGTCTACTAAAGCATGAGGATCCATAGGGCAACGCATGAGGTTTCCAGAGCATGAGGCTCCACAGGGCAATACATGAAGTTTCCAAAGCACGAGGCTCCAAAGGGCAATGCATGAAAGGGTATTAGTTCAGAGAAGGGTACTTGACCATGATGTGTTTAACCTGAAGAAGTATGGATGCCAAAGAAGGTTGTATTTGGTCCAAAAATAATAGTAGATGTTGATGAAGGTTATTATAGTGTTATATGTTGAATATGGGAGTTTGATTAGTTTGATTAGTTTCTTTTTCACAACTTTTTCTAGGGCAGCTCTTATCTTGACCTTTTTTCGATCCCCCTTAATTCCGAGATTGGCAATCTCTACCGATTCTTGACGTGGTTGTATGATTTTTAACTAATGCTTTAATAGTCTGACTAACTCTTTAGGGAGTTCACAATCTTCCTCACCATCCTCTTCGGCTTGGTTAACAAGAAGATCAAAATTATATTGGAGTATAGCAACATTGTTATCAATTGGTTTGGATGTGGATCTGCACGCTTTATCATGCTTTTGTTTTTAGAATGTGGAGTGAAAAGTGTGTATGAAAGAAAATATTGCCATTTGAAAAAATAAAGGTACTGAAAGAAAAAGGATATTTTGAATGCAAAAACAACTTTTATTAATGATAAACAAAGTTTAAAACAAATGGGGGCGCTTATAAGCTACCATTATGCCTCGATCAGGACATGGGGATTTAAAAATAGGAAAATTACTTTGAAAGGAAATAAATATTTTGGATCTCCACAGTGGTCCAATATTTGAGTTCTCTGTTTAGAGCACACTCGTATATGAGGTGTTATGCCCCTTCATCTTTGTTCTTGTTGCATACCATAGACATTTGTTTCCCATGTTCGAATCCCACAGCAATGAAAGTCTTTTGAATGGGAGGAATATGTCTTTCATACTTCATAGTCTTGCCAGCTTCAGATAAATGATAGCCCAAACCATAACAGTCTTTCTTCTCTGGAATTTCCAACAGCTTGCCCCAACCTTCGGGATTTCTACATCCTATAATAGCTTTTGAGTCCCTCCAAGATGTCACAGAGGTTTTGGGCTTCTTGATTTTCTCCATCGGATGAGTGGTGATAGCAGAAATTTCTAGGGTCTGGAATGACGTCTCTAAACTCTCTTCCCTACTTTCAATATATCGGTATGAAGCTAGATGACTCACAAAGATATATTCTTCCTCATTAATCATAACCAGTTTTCCTTCGACCATAAATTTCATCTTTTAATTAAGAGTCAGTGTGACTGCCACAGCAGCATGGATCCATGATCGTCCAAGTAGACATGTGTACGTAGGTTTTATATTCATAATTTAAAAGGAAACATAGAACATATGGGGCCTGATCTTTATAGGAAGGTTCACCTCCCCAAATACAGAGATTTGAGAACCATCAAAGTCTCTAACTACCATTGAACTTGGCTTTAGTATGACACCCTCTATTGTCAGTTTCATCAAAGTAGTCTTTGGCATTACATTCAGGGATGATCCATTATTAATCAAAACTCTGGATAAGTGAGTGTTCATACACTTGATTGAAATATGCAAAGCCTTGTTGTAGGCTCTTCCTTTGGGAGGTAACTCATTATCACTGAAGCCTAGGCATTCCCCTGAGGTCAAATTGGATACCACTCCATAAAATTGGTCCACGATGATGTCCTTTGTTACATGGGCAGCAATCAAGATTTTCATCAGTGATTCTCGATGCGCTTCTAAGCTCAAGAGTAATAACATGATTGAGATATTTGAAGGAGTCTGATTAATACGATCCACCACTATATAGTCACTTTTCTTGATCAATCTCAAGAATTCTTCAGCACCTTTGTCACTGGCAGTTATCCTTGCGGAACTTTGCCCCGGGTTTGTTCCTGTCACCGCCTTCCCTTTAGCATTAGATAAGGCCTCACTACATTTTTGTTATACCGAAGTAGATTCGAACACATGACCACTGTGGGTCATACCTCCAGCGCCTACTACATTTGTTATTGCAGGTTCTTTGATCAACAAAGGCTGATTGTCTTGCCTTTGTCCATTGATATAAACTATGGGGTCATACTTTTAATGCACTGCTTTTGCATCCTCATAATGGAAAGGAGATGGGACCTCAATCACCATTATGTTCTTTAGAGTCACTGGTATCACAAAACTTAGATTTTGACAAGGAATTACCAGAGGCTTTATTGTGTTTCCATTTCTATCAACAACAACCACACATTCTTCTTTGGAGAGGCGTCCAATTTGGACTGCTCCCTGATTCATGAGATGTTGTACAGTTTTCTCGAAGGCATCATTATGCTCTAGAAGGAAACAATGCTTCAATAAATGTTCCTTCAAGATACTTATCGGAGTCTTCACCTGCTCCACTTTTTTTACTAACTCTTGTGTAAGTTATGTGGTTTTTGGATTGACAACATTTTGGTAAAACATGTTGTCAGCAAGATGTTAAGCCTAATGTTCTGCTATGATAGTCAGACATCATGTTCAGTATGATGTTGTGACATGTGCCAGGATATGATATACCAGAAAGTTAGGGCATGATTATTTTGGTATTTTTAGTGTGAGTTTTGAGTGTGTTTTAATTCACACGTTTGCATTATCCAAGGAGGGATATTTTGAGAACTTCTGTCTTGACAAATTGTGTTGGTTTTTGTAAAAAGGATCCTTAAGCCTTTTTAGGAAACTTTGTATTGTGTTCATATTATTGTGAAGGAAAGTATCTAATGATTGAAAGCTGATTCCTGGCGTTTTGTGTTTTGGTTTAAAGAGTCCAAGCCCATACATCTGTGATGCTTATTTAAAAGAGATTCTAAACCTAAAGAAAGCGTGGATTTTGGAGAATAAGGATTATTCGTGCATTTGAGTATCTTTAGGATTTAGTGTGTTTTGGTTGTATGTCACTCTTGTATCAGGTTTGATGCATTGAGTTGAGTGATTGTTCATTGTTAATTATTCACTCTAAATCTTTAAAGCAGGAGTGTATTGTTCTTAGTTGAAGCTTTTAAGAAAAACTAAGTATTGTACTTGGAAGGGTTGGTACTTCTATTTTGGGTAGTTGTTGAATTGTCACTGGTTTGTGACGGATAGGAAGTGAGAGGGGGGTCTCATATCTAGAGGGTGTCTAGGTAGAAGTTGCACAAGGTAATGATTAGGTGATAAGTTGTAAAAGGGGGAGTTTAGCTTTGAACTAATACTATCATAGTGAATTTCCTTCCTGGCTTGGTAGCCCCCAGATGTAGGTGAGTTACACCGAACTGGGTTAACAACTACTAGTGTTATTTTGCTTTTCTTTTATTTAAGTTTCTGCATATTTATTTGTGTGATCAAGTTGTCTTGATCCCAATGTTGTGATATCTGTCTCGGCATCTGGTATCTACATGCCATATTTATTTTTCTTTCTAGCACTATAGACAAGGAAGGAGGAGGAAATGTTAACAAGCCATCAGTCTTAAATGGCACTAACTATGGCTATTTGAAGGCACGTATGATGGCTTTCTTAAAATCTATGGATAACAAAACTTGGAAGGATAACATCAAGGGTTGGGAGCAAACTGTGGTTAAAGATAAAGATGGAAAGGAGACCTTGAAGCCAGAAGAGGACTGAACCAAGGAGGAAGATGAAACTGCTTTTGGAAACTCCAATGCCTTGAATGCTTTATTTAATGGAGTTGGCAAAAATATGTTTAGGTTGATCAACACCTGCACTGTAGCTAAGGAAGCTAGGGAAATTCTCAAGACAAATCATGAAGGCACATCTAAGGTAAAGATGTCCAGACTTCAGCTGTAACACCCCACTTTCCCAATGTAAAATAAAATACAAAATCTTAAAGATAAATCAGAGTTTTTCACCAAATGTGGAATGTCACATTTGAACCCCGACAAATAAACTCTTTTACTAAATGAAATAGCGGAAATAGTTTTATTCATTCAACTCACGGCCATCTGCCAACAACTTATAAAATTATTCCACATCAATTCGTGGTTCACCAAAAATACACCAAAATAGGATACGTAACAAATGAAGGAAATAACAAATAACAAATGATTTAAAATCCCCAAATAGTTCCTGTGTTACGTATCAGAGCACTCCTATAGACTAGATCAGCAACACCAATATCCAAGCTACCTAAGTACTTGGATTATTTGTACTTCCGAAGAAGCACAGACACAACAACAACAAATGGGTGAGAAATCACGTTCAAATATTATAGATGAATAAATACATGATAAACAGGTAGTCACCATACACAACCATCATCAATTATCAAACACGTCCTACTGCCCAATATCATCAACAACATCGAATAATAATGCAATGCAACACAACACCATGCATGCGGTACCGACTCATTGGTTCATTCAATCGAACCCGGATAGATCACATACACCTCTACTTGGCAATGATCTATCCCCACCATTCTCCATATAGGAGTACGGATGAATCGCATACGGTCCTCCTGAGCAACGATCCATCCCACCAATCACCATGAAATGTAATGACACCAAATGCATATAAAACACATGTATATTACCACATAGATACAAGTTCACGATCCTTCTGATCACACCAAAATTAAACACCAAATACTCAACACCATACAATTACGTCACACCGCATAAATCAACTATTAATTAATCAATTAATTAATTTAAAATTATTAAACTGATTATTTTCATCACCAAATTATTATCCCTCAGCAACTGACTTCTGCCCTCAACCTCTCAAACCGTTAGAAATCGAACGGGTGCGAAAACGGGAAAAGAAATCTCCAAACAGAAAAATCCTACACGCAGCCAGCCCATACGCGTACCGACCCAAGTCATACGCGTGTGCCTCAATTCTCCGCTCATCCATACGCGTAAGGCTCCATCTGTTACGCGTATCTCTTCACAGTGCCCAAGGCCATACGCGTACTGCCTTATGCCGTACGCGTACGGACAGAGACGTTTCCTCACTGAATTTCCCAATTCCAATGCCATACGCGTACTACTCTCTCTTCCGCGTACTGCCTAGTCCCTTTACGCGTATGGACCCTTTTCCTTCACTCCCATACGCGTATGGTCTAGCCCCACACGCGTATGGCCAGATCTATTACGCATTTCACCAGAGACCTCCCTATTCTGCATTCTGCTACGATTTTCACATGTTTCCACTCCTAATCAGTCCTATAATCGTTTCTACATTGATTTTAGGTTCAATTTTCATTCTTTCACTTGCATCCTATGATTACTACATTAATTACAAGCCTAAAATCTTAAACCGTTTCCCCCAATCTGAATCAACCACAGCAGATACATTCATACAACAGCAACAACAGCAGAAAATCTCATAATCACAGATCGATTCAAACACAACTTCATTATCAGATCAGATATATGCAACAATTCATCAACACAACATTTTTCATACAAATTCCTACGAGGTTAAGGACTCCCCACTACCCGATCATGAGAGAAACACCAATATTAAACTCGTTTCTCCCCCTTACCTCGAATCTGATGAATTCCTGGGAAAATTGGTGAAGTTTCTTGCCCTAGTGCTCCCTTGTTCTTCCTCTCCTTAGCTCTTTTCTCTTTCTATCTCTAAAATTATTATTATTCCAACTTTTACCAATTTTCCACTAATTAAGCTCCAATTACCAAACTACCCTCACTAATCTCATTAATCCAATATTCACTTATTATCTTAGGTCCTATTTACTAAATAATCTTAATAATAATAATAATAATAATAATAATAATAACCAAAACCATAACAGTACTAATAGTAATAATAATAATAATGAAATATACTATTAAAATAATAATAATAATATTTCTATATTACTAATATCACCCCCTACGCGCTCGAACACGCACCCAACCAAAGCCAACAATTAAAATAAAACAAGACATATAAATAATTAAAATGGGGTGTTACAACTCTCCCCCACTTAAATTATTTTCGTCCTCGAAAATTACCTGATGGAAACAATTCTGGATACGACTCTCGCATCCTGCTTTCCAATTCTCAGGTCACACTGCCTCCGGCAGCACCTCCCCAAGCTACTCTCACCAGAGGTATCTCCTTCCCTCTGAGCTGTTTCATCTTACGATCCTCGATCCTCAACGGCATCGTCTCTACGGTAAGATTCTCCCTTATTTGAACTTCGTCTCTCTGAATCACATGAGACGGATCCGAAACATACTTCCGAAGTTGCGACACATGAAACACGTCATGCAAGTTCGAAAGCTCCGGTGGCAATGCCACTCTATAAGCAACGGCACCAACTCTCTGCAAGATTTGATACGGTCCAATAAACTTAGGATCCAACTTCTTGGATTTTAAGGCACGACCCACATCGGTCACTGGGTTAACCCTTAGGAATACGTGATCACCTTCACTGAATTCCAATTCCTTCCTCCGATTATCATGGTAACTTTTCTGTCTACTCTGAGACGCTTTCATCTTCTCACGGATCATCTGAATTGTCTCAGTAGTCTGTTGTATAATTTTTGGTCCAAGCACCACATTCTCACCTGTTTCATACCAACACAGAGGCGTTCTACACCTCCTACCATACAAAGCTTCAAAAGGTGCCATTCTGATGCTAGAATGGTGACTGTTATTATACGTGAACTCAATCAATGGAAAATGAGTATCCCACGCACCACCTTTTTCCAATACACAGGCTCTCAGCAAATCCTCCAATGACTGAATGGTCCTTTCTGACTGACCATCGGTCTGTGGATGATAAGCCGAGCTCAACTTCAACTTAGAACCCAAGGCTTCCTGCAGACTCCTCCAAAATTCTGAAGTAAACCTCGGATCTCTATCCGACACTATGCTCGACGGAACACCATGCAACTTCACAATTATCCTGATATAAATTTCTGCCAGCTTTGACAACAGAAAACTGATGTTAATTGGTATAAAATGGGCGGACTTCGTAAGTCGATCCACCACTACCCAAATAACATCAAAACCTATCGCCGTATTCGGCAAACCAGTCACAAAATCCATAGCAATACTGTCCCATTTCCATTCCGGAATCTTTAACGGTTGCATCAATCCCGAAGGTTTCTGATGCTCCACTTTTGACTTCTGACATGTCAAACAAGCATAGACAAACTGAGCTATGTCCCTCTTCATACCGGACCACCAAAACAACTTCTTCAAATCATGGTACATCTTTGTAGCTCCCGGGTGAATACTCAAGCTACTCCGATGACTTTCCTCTAATATTGCCTTTTTCAATTCCACATTATCCGGTACGCAAATTCTGCCCCGGAATCTCAACACACCAACATTATCCACTTCAAAGTCACTATCGGGATCATCTCCTTCTGTAGGCATCAAGTCTACCAATTTCACATCCAGTTTCTGATTTTCCTTAATTACATCCAAAAAGTCATTATTCACTTTCAGCATACCCAATCTGACACATCCTGGCGTAGTCTCACAAACCATGCTCAAATCTCTGAACTGTTCAATCAATTCCATTTCCTTCACCATTAACGCAGACATATGGATTGTCTTCCGACTCAGAGCATCTGCTACAACATTAGCCTTTCCCGGATGGTAACTCAAATTAAAGTTATAGTCCTTCAAGAATTCTAACCATCTTCTCTGCCTCATATTCAATTCCTTCTGATCGAACAAATATTTCAAACTCTTGTGGTCACTAAACACTTCAAATCTCGATCCATACAAATAATGCCTCCAAATCTTTAACACGAACACCACTGCAACTAATTCAAGATCATGAGTAGGATAGTTCCTTTCATGCACCCTTAATTGCCTTGAAGCATAAGCCACTACCTTGCCACCTTGCATCAATACACCGCCTAATCCCATCTTAGACGCATCACAATACACTACAAAAGAATCATTTGGACTTGGTAAAATCAACACTGGTGCTGTAGTCAACTACTCCTTTAGTTCCTCAAAACTTTCCTCACAGGCAGCATCCCAGACAAAAGTTTGATTCTTTCTGGTTAACTGGGTCAACGGCAATGCCAATTTAGAAAACCCTTCAATGAACCTTCTATAGTAGCCTGCCAAAACCAAAAAGCTTCTAATCTCCATTGCGGTCTTCGGAGTTTCCCACTGAAGCACTGCACTTACCTTAGAGGGATCCACCGCTATACCATCACCAGAAATAACATGACCCAAGAAACTCACAGTCTTCAACCAAAATTCACACTTTGAGAACTTTGCAAACAATTTATTATCCTTCAACACCTGCAATGCAATTCTCAAGTGACCTGCATGCTCCTCGTCAGACTTAGAATAAATCAGTATATCATCAATAAACACCACGATAAACTGATCCAAATAAGAATGGAAAATACGATTCATATATTCCATAAATACACCTAGCACATTAGACACTCCGAAAGGCATCACTGCATATTCGTAATGTCCGTAGCGAGTTCTGAAAGCAGTCTTCTGAATATCACCTTCCTTAACTCTAATCTGATGGTAACCCGACCTCAGATCGATTTTGCTGAACACACGAGCTCCTACCAACTGATCCATTAAGTCATCAATCCTAGGAAGTGGATACTTATTCTTAATGGTCACTTTATTCAACTGACGGTAATCAATGCACAAACGCATACTACCATCCTTCTTCTTCACCAACAACACTGGAGCTCCCCACAGCGACACACTTGGTCTGATAAACTTCTTATCGAGCAATTCCCCGACCTGAGATTTCAACTCTGCCAACTCTAATGCAGACATCCTGTACGGTGCCATAGAGATAGGTCTGGTACCCGGTACAAGATCAATAGCAAATTCAACTTCCCTTGTCGGAGGCAATTCTGTGATGTCATCTGGAAACACTTCAGGAAATTGATTGACCACCGGCAATTCACTAACTGAAGTCTTGCTTTCCACAGATAACGAGGCAAATACTGCTAACAGCTTTGCTTCATATTCCAACAACACCCTCAACTCCTTGCTAGATAGCGAATCTGCTAATACTTCCTCTTCAGGAGTAAGAAACAGTAACGTCTTCCTGAAGCAATCAATATATACCCGGTTGAACTCCAACCAGTTCATCCCCAAAATAACATCAAGATTACCGAGTGGCAAACAAATCAAGTCCACTCTGAAATCTCTACCAAACACGGTCAGTGGACACTTCAAACACGCCAAAGAAGTAACCACGGAACCAATAGACGGAGTTTCAATCGTCATCCTCTGCTCTAGAGTAGACGGCATAATCCCTAATCTCTTCACACATTCAACAGAAATAAACGAGTGCGTTGCACCCGTGTCAATGATAGAAATCAAAGGAACACCATTAATAAAGCAAGTACCTTTGAAGGAACGCTCATCCTCAATGGATTGGGCTCCCACCAAGGCAAACACCTTCCCATTAGTTTGAGACGCCTGAGCTTTCTTCGGCTTCTCACAGTGAGAATTGATGTGACCCTTCTCTCCACAATTATAACAGGTAGGCATAGTGGCTCGGCAATCAGCTATAACATGACCTGCCTTGCCACATTTGAAGCACTTCTTCACCTCTTTCTAACAGTCGTTAGCACGGTGACCAGCGCCACCACATCTGAAGCACTTGAGAGCATCAGCACCTGCTCCCTTCTCCTTTTGCTTCTTTCCCCCATCAGTTTTCTGTTTCCCCTTATCAGCTGGAGCACTGTAAGGAGTACCTCCAAATCTCTGCTTATTTTTCTTCTCATTCACAGCTTTGTAATGAGCAATTCTGGCCCTGTTGTCATTATCATAAATTCTGCTTCTGCTTACCAGCCCTGGATAGTTTCTTATCTTCTGACAAGCAATACCCAATTTGATCTCGGGACGCAGCCCATTCTCAAACTTCAGACACTTCGATGTCATAGCTTCTTCAGTATTATAATGAGCACAATACTGAACCAGCTCTTCAAACTTAGCGGCATACTCAGCCACAGTCTTATCACCCTGCTTCAGCTCCAGAAACTCAACCTCTTTCGCACTACGGATGTCTTCCGGAAAATACTTTTCCAGAAACTCAGCTTGAAACACAGCCCAAGTAATCTCAGTACCTGCAGCTTCCAATCTCTGACAACTGTTGTCCCACCAAGCCTCAGCTTCCCCTTCTAGCATATGAGTACCAAACCGTACCTTCTGAGCATCACTGCATCCCATGGTCCTGAAGATTTTCTCCACAGCCTTCATCCATTTCTGTGCAGCCTCTGGGTCCAAGATACCTCCCTCATATGTAGGCGGCTTGTTGCTCTGAAATTGTGCTAAGTCATGAAACTGAGCACCTCCACCCTGGTTGGCATTCTCTACAGCTTGCGCCATGGCTTGCATAGCAGCAGCAAGAGCATCATCATTCCTTCCTTCCATACTGGACAACAATCATCACAAGGTCAGAACACCAAAATCAACTCCTATTCTAAGGACAGACTCGACTACTACACTGGTCGGACGGACCGACCTGCTCTGATACCAATTGTAACACCCCACTTTCCCAATGTAAAATAAAATACAAAATCTTAAAGATAAATCAGAGTTTTTCACCAAAAGTGGAATGTCACATTTGAAACCCGACAAATAAACTCTTTTACTAAATGAAATAGCGGAAATAGTTTTATTCATTCAACTCACGGCCATCTGCCAACAACTTATAAAATTATTCCACATCAATTCGTGGTTCACCAAAAATACACCAAAATAGGATACGTAACAAATGAAGGAAATAACAAATAACAAATGATTTAAAATCCCCAAATAGTTCCCGTGTTACGTATCAGAGCACTCCTATAGACTCGATCAGCAACACCAATATCCAAGCTACCTAAGTACCTGGATTATCTGTACTTCCGAAGAAGCACAGACACAACAACAACAAAGGGGTGAGAAATCACGTTCAAATATTATAGGTGAATAAATACATGATAAACAGGTAGTCACCATACACAACCATCATCAATTATCAAACACGGCCTACTGCCCAATATCATCAACAACATCAAATAATAATGCAATGCAACACAACATCATGCATGCGGTACCGACTCATTGGTTCATTCAATCGAACCCGGATAGATCACATACACCTCTACTTGGCAATGATCTATCCCCACCATTCTCCATATAGGAGTATGGATGAATCGCATACGGTCCTCCTGAGCAACGATCCATCCCACCAATCACCATGAAATGCAATGACACCAAATGCATATAAAACACATGTATATTACCACATAGATACATGTTCACGATCCTCCTGATCACACCAAAATTAAACACCAAATACTCAACACCATACAATTACGTCACACCACATAAATCAACTATTAATTAATCAATTAATTAATTTAAAATTATTAAACTGATTATTTTCATCACCAAATTATTATCCCTCAGCAACTGACTTCTGCCCTCAACCTCTCAAACCGTTAGAAATCGAACGGGTGCAAAAACGGGAAAAGAAATCTCCAAACAGAAAAATCCTACACGCAGCCAGCCCATACGCGTACCGACCCAAGTCATACGCATGTGCCTCAATTCTCCGCTCATCCATACGCGTAAGGCTCCATCTGTTACGCGTATCTCTTCATAGTGCCCAAGGCCATACGCGTACTGCCTTATGCCGTACGCGTACGGACAGAGACGTTTCCTCACTGAATTTCCCAATTCCAATGCCATACGCGTACTACTCTCTCTTCCGCGTACTGCGTAGTCCCCTTACGCGTATGGCCCCTTTTCCTTCACTCCCATACGCGTATGGTCTAGCCCCATACGCGTATGGCCAGTTCTATTACGCATTTCACCAGAGACCTCCCTATTCTGCATTCTGCTATGATTTTCACATGTTTCCACTCCTAATCAGTCCTATAATCGTTTCTACATTGATTTTAGGTTCAATTTTCCTTCTTTCACTTGCATCCTATGATTACTACATCAATTACAAGCCTAAAATCTTAAACCGTTTCCCCCAATCTGAATCAACCACAGCAGATACGTTCATACAACAACAACAACAGCAGAAAATATCATAATCACAGATCGATTCAAACACAACTTCATTATCAGATCAGATATATGCAACAATTCATCAACACAACATTTTTCATACAAATTCCTACGGGGTTAAGGACTCCCCACTACCCGATCATTAGAGAAACACCAATATTAAACTCGTTTCTCCTCCCTTACCTCGAATCTGATGAATTCCTGCGAAAATTGGTGAAGATTCTTGCCCTAGTGCTCCCTTGTTCCTCCTCTCCTTAGCTTTTTTCTCTTTCTATCTCTAAAATTCTGATTATTCCAACTTTTACCAATTTTCCACTAATTAAGCTCCAATTACCAAACTACCCTCACTAATCTCATTAATCCAATATTCACTTATTATCTTAGGTCCTATTTACTAAATAATCTTAATAATAATAATAATAATAATAACCAAAACCATAACAATACTAATAGTAATAATAATAATAATGAAATATACTATTAAAATAATAATAATAATATTTCCATATTACTAATATCACCCCCTACGCGCTCGAACACACACCTAACCAAAGCCAACAATTAAAATAATACAAGACATATAAATAATTAAAATGGGGTGTTAAATCAGCTGCTGACTACCAAGTTTGAAAATCTGAAGATGATGGAGAATGAGAGTATTCATGACTTTCACATGAATGTTCTTGAAATAGTCAATGCCTTTAGTGCTTTGGGAGAAAAGATATCATGAGAAAAACTGGTTAGGAAGATTCTTAGATCTCTCCCAAAGAAATTTGACATGAAGGTCACATCCATTGAAGAAGCAAAAAACATCAGCAGTTTGAGAGTTTATGAGTTAGTGGGGTCACTTCAAACCTTTGAATTGACCATTAATGACAGAGCTGGGAAGAAGAACAAAAGCATTGCTTTTGTTTCCAACTCAGGAGATGAAAAGTAAGAAACTAAACTTGACACGAATGAAGGGATGTCCAATGCTATTGTGTTACTAGGAAAACAGTTCAATCAAGTGCTGAAGAGAATGGAGAGAAAGTCAAGACCTATTGTCCAGAACATCAGTTCTGACTCAAGCAGGAACTATGACTCTCAAAGAAGAGCAAGAACTGAAGAAAGGACCAATCAAAATAGAGGGGTTCAATGTCATGAATGTGAACGGTTTGGACACAAAGCAGAATGTCCTACTTATCTGAAGAAACAATCTAAGGGGTTGGCAGCTTTGTGGCCTGAAGTGGAAAGTGAAAGTGATGATGAAACAGCAAAACGTTTAACTGCTTTAACTAGAAGATAGGCATTTGATGTCGAGTCCAGTGATGAAGATACTCCTTATGTTGAACTAGTTATTTCCTACAAAGATCTGTACATCAAAAGTGAGAAACAACAGGAAACTATCTCTCAACTTCAGTATGAGAAGGAAGAGTGTTTGTCTAACATCTATAGTCTGCAGTATGAGGTGACCATGTTGACTTCCAAACTTGAAAATATGACCAAGTCTATAAGAATGTTAAATAATGATTCTAACATGTTAGACGAAATTCTTCAAATTGGCAAAGGGCTGGTGACTTAAGAGGCTTAGGGTTTAATAATCAAAACTTGAAAGGAGATCCTAAGGCTACAAAATATATTCCAACTGGGAGGGTGAAAGAGCCAAGGATGTTAGAACAATTGTCTCAACATCAAGACAGGTATCAGTTTGGTAAAAAAGGAAGTAAGGCCTAGTAGTGGAGATGTCATTATTATGGTGGATTTGGCCATATCAAACCTTTCTGTTTTAGAATGCATGGATATCCTAGGTCTTGTTTTCATCATAAGGTTAATCATAAAGCGATGAAGAGTACAAAGAAGTGGGTTCCCAAAGAAACTATCAAATAACTTATTGTTTATACTTCTCTCAGACCTTCTGCCAAAGAAGACTAGTACTTTGATAGTGGTGTTCTAGACACATGACTGGTATATAGAACTTTCTGGTCAACATTCGGTCACACTCTACTAGTTATGTCACTTTTAGGGATGGTGCAAAAGGACAAATTCAAGGAGTTGGAAAACTAGCTTGTGCAGGTTCTTCTAGTCTTGAGAATGTGCATCTTGTAAAAGGATTGACTGCGAACTTGATAAGCATAAGTTAGTTGTGTGATCAGGGGTTGAAAGTCAACTTCACTAAGTCTGAAAGTGTGGTCACTAATGAGAAGGATGAAGTTCTGATGAGAGGAGTCAGATCTAAAGACAACTGTTACTTGTGGACACCCTATTCAACAAAGAGTTCTCCTACATATATATTGTCTAAAGAAGATGAAGTTCAACTATGGCATCAGAAACTTGCTCATTTATATCTAAAAGGAATGAACAAAATTATATTAGCAGAAGCAATTAAGGGAATTCCCAAGCTCAGGATAGAGGAAGGAAAAATTTTTGGTGAGTTCTAAATTGGAAAGCAAACCAAGATGTCCCATCCCAAGGTACAACATATTACCACTTCAAGAGTGTTGGAACTTCTTCACATGGATTTAATGGGTCCCATGCAAGTTGAGAGCCTTGGTGGAAAAAATTATGCTTATGTTATTGTTGATGATTTCTCAAGATTCACCTGGGTGCATTGCATCAGAGAAAAATTAGATGTCTTTGAAGTCTTTGAGGGATTATGCCAAAAGCTTTAAAGAGAAAAGGAAAGCAAAATTGTCAGAATTAGAAGTCATCATGGAAAGGAATTTGAAAATAGCAAGTTTGTTTATTTTTGCTCTTCTGAAGGCATCACTCATGAGTTTTTATCTCCCACCACTCCTCAGCATAATGGGGGTAGTTGAGAGAAAGAATATGACTCTTCAAGAATCTGCTAGGGTCATGCTCCATGCTAAGCACCTATCATATCTTTTTTGGGCTGAAGCAATGAATACTGCATGTTATATTCATACTAGAGTTACCTTGAGAACTAGTACTTCAACTACTCTTTATGAATTATGGAAGGGAAGAAAACCTACTGTCAAGTACTTCCATGTCTTTGGAAGCAAGTGTTATATTCTGGCTGATTATGAACAAAGAAGGAAAATGGATCGTAAAAGTGATGAAGGGATATTCCTAGGATACTCCAATAACAGCATAGCCTATAGAGTATTAAACACAAGAACCAAGACAATGATGAAGTCTATTAATGTAGTGATAAATGACTCAACTCTAGAGAAGCATACAGATGTTGAGAATGATGTTGAAATATCACCTCAGGTGACTGTCACAGAAGAAAATGATGTTGACAATAACATCAACAATGCTCCTATCATTGTGGAATATTATGACAATCAGGAAAGTAAAAGGGCCTCTATCAGAATTCAGAAGGATCATCCCAAAGAGCTCATAATAGGAAATCCTAATGAAGAGGTTATTACAAGATCAAGGGAAGTGATATCCAATGCCTGTTTTGTTTCAAAAATTGAACCTAAAAATGTGAAAGAAGCTATAAATGATGAGTTTTGGATCAATGCCATGCAAGAAGAATTGGAGCAGTTCAAAAGGAATGAAGTATAGGATTTAGTTCCTAGACCTGAGGGAACAAATATCATTGGCACAAGGTGGATATACAAGAATAAATCTGATGAAAATGGAGTGGTTACCAGGAAAAAGGCCAGACTTGTGGCTCAAGGGTACACTCAAATAGAAGGTGTTGACTTTGATGAGACCTTTGCACCAGTTGCTCGTCTTAAATCTATAAGACTCTTACTAGGGGTGGCATGTTTGCTGAGATTCAAGTTGTATCAGATGGATGTAAAAAGTGCCTTCTTGAATGGGATCTTATAAGATGAAGTTTATGTTGAACATCCAAAAGGATTTATGGATTCCTCTTTTCCAAATCATGTGTACAAACTAAAGAAGGCTCTTTATGGTCTAAAGCAAGCCCCTAGGACTTGGTATGAAAGACTGACAGAATTCCTCGTCAGAAATGGGTACAGAAAATGAGGAATAAACAAGACTTTTTGTTAAGGAAATGGATGGCAAGCTCACGATTGCTCAGATATATGTTTATGACATTGTCTTTGGTGGAATGTCAGACCAGATGGTCCAACATTTTGTCAAACAGATGTAGTCTGAATTTGAGATGAGTCTAGTAGGGTGTCGCTCCCAGGATTTTCATCCAGGTACAAACGCGAGAGTGGCGCGGAAAAACAGAGTCGCCAGCCGTGTAAATTTATCCCAAGAGAGGGAAAGGGAACACCGCATAAACCTGAGGAAGAGGGAAAGGAATGGTCATCGCAACCATAACCTGGGTTCAGGAGTCGGTTACGCGAGGGGAAGGTGCTAGCACCCCACGCGTCCATCGTACTCGATGGGATCCACGCTTGTTGTCTATTCTAAGGGTGAGTTATACTATCATCTAGGGTTGTACTAAAACGGGGAGGGAAAGACAAAGACCGACTCGGTAGGACGTCGACGTCCTAGGCCTACGTACCCCCTTTGTGCAATGGGGAATTCAGAGTCAACGTAGTTCGGACCAAGTTCTTTTTGTGTTTTTTTATGAGCGACGTTAAGCTCGCGTCCGGCAGTTAGGGTCGATGCCTGTTTGCGTCTCAGACGGAGAGTAACGTGCCCTTTTTGAAAATATCCTTTAAGTTTGGAAGTCCCGAAGGACAAAAAGGTTTGAAGTTGGTTTGCGTTTTTTAGGACAGAAGTGGCTTAAGTTAGTTCCTAAGCTGCATTGCACCAAAGTCTAGGGCACAGGGGCGAATACTTAACGCATCGTCCCAAGACAGGACGCTCGCTAAGCACTCTAGAAAGATGAGAGGAAGCCCCTCATTTCTCATTCCCCATACTTAAGGCTCGTGCGCAATACACCTTATTATTATTAAGTGTTTTAAAGAAATTTGGGATGAGAAGAGAGAAGACACAAGGGTAACTCTAAGGGAGACTATGAGTCCTAAAGTCATCATGCATGGGTGACCTACGGTTAGTGAGGTTCAACCTAAACCCTGAAGGAAGAAGATAGGAGAGAAGAAGGTAAGGGTGACCATGGATACTTATCCATACCCTCAAGGAACTTACCTTGATCCTGCATAAGAGGTTAGTGAGAAACAGACGTGAATAAGAGAAATGAGGTGAATGACGATCAAGCAATGACAAACAATAATGAGAACAATCCAAATATGAATCAGATAAACAAAGAACAGCCCCAAAGCAATTGGCAAAAATGCCTTTCAAACAAGGTAATTAGATAAGATCAAAGATGCGCACCCAAAAGAATCTCAAGAGAAAGCAAATTAAATAATTAGCAAAGTGACCCCTAAAATTCCCAAATTAATCATTAAAGTTCCTCAACCAGAGGCCAACAACATATAAAAAGTCCCTGCAAAAATCCCAAATGTTAGCCATTCAACTAACCATACAAAACTCAAGTAAGGGATATGGTTCAATGTGCCAAAGAGAGGGACCTAAATGCAATTTAAAATAAATTTAAAAATGAAATAAAATTATTTTTAAACACTTTAGGATGTTAATGAATGAATGCAAAAAGAACAAGTGAAAAATGTCTTGTAGATGAAGAGAATTAAAATAAAGAAATTTATGTATGCATGAGATGTGTAATTAAAAAGGGGTTGAATTAAACAATTAATTTAAATCATAATAATAATATAAAAATAAAAAATAAATTTTGTTAAAATTTTATAAGATAATAAAAATGATGTATGAATTTTATGGTAATTTTTAAATGCAATAAACTATTTTTTAAAATTGGAAATGAGATGTGATGAATTAAATAAAAATAAAATGGAAGGGAATAGGCGTGGGGTGTAGCCAGCAATTCAGCCACAACATGCTTCCAGTTCACACGCATTGGGCCCAGTAACGAAGGGGTGCAAAGAGCAAAGTGCACCGGGCCCATTCCAAATCCACAATCATAATTCGTCCAAAAAAGAAAAAGAAAATGTACAAAAATCATGTAGACAATGGCATCAACCGGTCACCTTGGACATAAGTTAGAAAAAGACAAAAAATAATGAACAGCCAATCACGACGTGACACACCATCATCTTCCTCATGCATTCAACCACAAACCCTACGTGCATCGTGGAAACGCAGCAACAAACCCGCAGCAGTGCCTCGACTTGCACACGATATTTCTCCATGGAATCTTCATCAAATTAAACAAAATAACGCCCAGAAATAAAGTGCAAAGATCATAGATTAACATGGTATACTTGGTTTTCCTGGAAGATCACTCAAACATAGGGATAAATGGTCCCAAAGACGCGGGTACGAACATCGTTTCAAATATTCAAACATATCAACTCGCCTAGATTTCAAACAACAAGCGATGCTATCGTGTCTGATGGATTCAAGTGCAATATATGAGCAAAATTAACACGTCTTAACACATTTAGATCTAAGCATGCTATCTAACAAAGTGTGAGAGAAACAAAGTTTGAAGAAGTTACCTAGCCGTGTGCAAAAAAAACTCCTCTTTGATGACTTTGGTTGGCCAAGTAAGGGCAAAGGGACCTTGCTGCGTGCTCAAAGAGAAACCTATGAAACCCTTGTCTTTTTCTCCCCAAATCCGACCAACCCCCTTAGGGTTTGTTTTGCGTGTTTTTTATAGCATGTATTAGGGTTATTTCTTGGGTATTATGGGCCTGAGAAGAGTTAAGTAACCCAGCTTCTGAGAATGGAAAGTTTGGATTCACTTTTATCACACAATGCCATGAAGGTTCAGATTCGTGTCCAACACTTTGAGTGCCCTTAGCTTGATAACCACCCCTCCATTTGGTACACTCTTGGACTCTTTGAATAGAGGGCCATTGGGACAACAACTTTGGTGTTCAAGAGAGACGCAAATTGGGCTTGGAAAATGGTGAACAATGACCAAGAAATCGTGTCCTCAAATCTGGCCAAATGACTTAGAAATAATTCCACTTTTTTCCAAATTCGCAGGATGAAAATGACCCACTTTGGAGCACTATAACTCATTCAAAAATAATCCAAATGGCATGATTCTTGTGCTCATTTTGAAGGGAAAACTTCATACTACAACTTTCATGTGAAAAATATTTTCAAATGAGGTCTTGATCGTGGTGAAAATCAGCCTTGAAAGCTTGTTTCCAAATCTGCCTAAAATGACTTAGAAAAAATTCTAAGTTATTAAATCTTGTAGGGTGAAAATGACCCACTTTGGAGCACTATAACTCATTCAAAAATAATCCAAATGGCATGATTCTTGTGCCCATTTTAAAGGGAAAACTCCATACTACAAATTTCATGTGGAAAGGATTCGCAACTAAAGCCTTGATCATGGTGAAAACTGCCATTGAAAGTAGTTAGGAACTTGCCCAAAATAGTAAGTTTATAAAACCCTAAACTTCCTTTTTTAGTAACTTTTCCACATTCTTGATTTTTCATGAATTCTTGAGCATTTCTTAACCAAATCCCATCCATTGCTCACATTTGTCTTGAAAATCGTGATGTTGACCCCAAAAAGTCAGGAGTTGACTTTTTCTCTGTACAGTTGACTTTTCCCGATTCACCTGATTTTCAATCTCCTGATCAGTTGAACCTCTCCTGAATCAAGCTGATGGACAACCTCCCATCCCTGAATACTTGAGGACCCAAGGAATACCATGGAATCAAGTCTTGCCCAAAAAATCAGAAATAAACTGACTTTATAGAAAACCCTAGTTTTGGTACCCTCAGTCTAGGAGGAAATAGCACAGTCTCCAAATCCAAATTCCTCTGAATATGATGTGTATCCTCTCCAACAAAGATAAGATATGCCATTTGGTGATGATAAAAACCCAAAGAGCTTGCCCATTGGAACAATAAACCCAAGAATCTCAAAACCCTGTAATCCACTTGAGATCCCTTGCCACCTGTGAACCCTTGATGATGTGATGGACCAGATATGACCTTCCTGGATTGCCTCAGGCACCTTGACCCCATGCTAATGATATGCATACATGATAATGAAATGAAATATAAGCCAGTTAGTAAAAAGTAAGGAGGGCAAATTTTGGGGTGCAACATAGGGGATTTGACTTATTTTCTTGAACTTCAAGTTAGACAAATGGAGGATTCTATTTTCATATCCCAAAGCAAGTATGCCAAAAACATAGTAAAGAAGTTTAACATTGAAAAGGCCAGTCATAAAAGGACTCCTGCACCTACTCATTTGAAACTTTCTAAAGATGAAAATGGGATTAGTGTGGATCAAAGTCTTTATAGGAGCATGATAGAAAGTCTACTATATTTGACTGCTAGTAGACCTAATATCACATTTGTTGTTGGGATTTGTGTTAGGTATCAAGCTGAGCCCAAAGTTAGTCACATCAACCAAGTAAAGAGGATTCTAAAGTATGTGAATGATACTTGTGACTATGGAATATTGTACTCACATGGTTAGTTGGATATTGTGATTCTGATTGGGCAGGTAATGTTGATGATAGGAAATGAACATCTGATGGATGTTTCTGTAGCGAGGGATTTTTGTCGGTGACGCGACCACCTTATCGCTGGTTTTTGGGTTTCTCCTCACAATGAGGAGGGGGTGCTACTTTCTGATTTCTTATTTATCCCATGAAGCTGTAAGGGAAAAGGGAGCTATCTAAAACTAACCTTACACGCGAATGTTTAACTGAACAAATGCTTAAAGAGATTCGGGGAGTTTGGGGTCACGTTATACAATGGGGAGTTGTCAATTACCCATCCTATATGTGGTTATCCATAGGATATTAGCTTTAGGTTTCGCTTTATACTTGATGGTGTTTATCCGTTAATGGGTTGGGAAAGTTTCTTGGGAAGTATGAGTGAGTGAGTGAGTTTTTGTTGATGTTCGAGTGTTTTTGGTAATGTACTAGACCTAAGTTTTGATTAGCATGAAGGTACTGGACCTAGAGTTTTTGATTAGTATGCTCGCTAAGATTTCGCAATCTTATGCCTACGTATTCCCGTTTAAAAAAAACAGGGAAATCAGAGCAATCATAGTTCCTCCTATTCTAAGGGAGGAAAAGATGTTTTGGTGTCTTGTTCAAAGCCCAAGATTGAAGCTAAAAGATTATTTATTTTTGTCTTGTTCAAAGCCCAAGATTGAAGCTAAAAAAGTTTGACTGAGAGAGAACTTGTCATCTCTAAAGAGGGATTGGACTTCCTCTGAGGGGATTGTTGATTTTTGTGTGCCTTGATCAAAGCCCAAGGTTGAAGCTAGGAGGTTGATTGACTCCACTGGGGAAGTCCTTATACAAAGCCTAAGAGGAGGATGGGAAGGCTGACTCAACGAGATAGGGTTTATATATGTCTTGTACAAAGCCCAAGATTGAGGGGAAAAAGAGACTGACTCTTTGGGGATATCATTATACAAAGCCTAAGAGGAGGCTAAAAGTTTGACTTTTCCGCGGAAAATGTTCTATCTGTCTTGTACAAAGCCCAAGATTGAGGCTAAAAAGGGATTTTGACTCCGTCAGGGAGGTTTGTATATGTCTTGTACGAAGCCCAAGATTGAGGCTGAAATGAGAAATTTAACTGACTCGGATGAGGATATTTTTATGTGTCTTGTACAAAGCCCAAGATTGAGGCTAAAATGAGTTTGACTCTGCGGGAGAGTATTAACTGTCTTGTACAAAACCCAAGATTGAGGCTGAAAAGAGTTTGACTCAACTTAGGGAATTATTTCTCGGAGCCTAAAGAAGGCTAGGAGGAATTGACTCCACTAGGGAAGATACTTGTCCCAAGCTTAAGAGAAGGTTATGAAGATTTATTTCTTGTACAAAGCCCAAGATTGAGGCTAAACGGGTTTGGCTCAACAAGAGAGTGCTTTTATTTGTCCTGTACAAAGCCCAAGATTGTGGCTGAACAAGCTGGAGAAATCATTCTTCCTAAGAGGAGGCTGACTTCTGCTAGGGGAAATCTTTATGCCAAGCCTGGAAGGAGGCTGGAAAAGATTGACTCAACAAGAGAGTGTTTTTGTCTATCTCGTACAAAGCCCGAGATTGAGGCTAAAAGGTTTGACTTAACAAGAGAGTACTAAAAGGTGATTGACTCAACAAGAGAGTCTGAAAGGTGATTGACTCAACAAGAGAGTCTGAAAAGGTGATTGACTCAACAAGAGAGTCTGAAAGTGATTGACTTAACAAGAGAGTCTGAAAAGGTTAGCTCCACTGGGGAGAATCATTCTACAAAGCCCAAGAGGAGGCTGACAGCGCTGAGGAAAGGTCTATATACAAAGCCTAAGAAGAGGCTAGCTTCTGCTGAGGATTATTGAGATCCCGAGGCAGGTCCAAGTGGGGAATCAACTCTTGTTGATGGTCACAGAAGAGTTGAGGTATCAGATACCTAGAGGTTCTGATTTGAGATAGTGTTATTAACAGCCTTTTGACCCTGGCTGGGGATTTTTAGGAGAGAGACTGGGTTTTAGAACCCATGGGTTTTAACTCTACAGGAGATTTATCCAGAGTGACCGGGGTTTCTTCCTATGTTTGTAAGGAACTTGATAATGTCTTTAAGACTCAAGGGGATTAGACTGTCCAAGTCTACTGGTGTGGAAGAGTTTTATCTTTTGTATGATGCCCAAGAGGAGACAGGTGCTTTACGGGATGAGAATCAACCCTAAATTGGTCTGATATTTGACACTGGAAAGACTGCTCTAGCAAAGGATGACTAAGTTCAGTCTTATACCTTTAGGAGGTCTTTAGGGTCCTTGTATTAAGCCCAAGAGAAGGCATGAGAACTTCTAAGAAGTCGGGGGTCCTTGTACAAAGCCCAAGAGGAGGTGGGGATGCTTTTAGGAAGCCTGCGGGTCCCAAACCAAGAAAAGTTCAAGAAATGCCATTCACCGAGAATAGCTCATTTAGTGAAAGTTTTGAGGTTTGAAGAAACTCAAGAGATGCTATTCACCGAGAATAGATCAACTCTGGGGAGTAGAATTTCTTTGACAATTTCTAATAGTGATAGCCTGAGAAAAGGTTCATGAAGAATACTGCTTTTCTCTTTGTTCCATATTGTTTTAAGCCCAAGAGAAGGCAAGACTGTATATGGAAATCCTATGGGGATCTATTTTTGAATGTATCCAAGAGTGACCAAATGGCTTTACCTAGTTCTAGACCTAGTTGCCAGGGAAAACTCTAAATAGCTATACTAGTATATATACAGTTGATGTATGACAAGTATTTAAAAGGATATGAAAGAAGACTTACAGTGCGCAGCTTCCCACAATACAATTATATATATGAAAGCGAGTAAATGAAAGCGGTTAAAACTTACAGGTGAGCAAGCTTCCATGCTGTATTGTTAGTTATTCAAAGAAATTAAAGAAAGTTTTGATTACAACATATATATTTGAATCTATATCAAAATAGAGGTTGTTTTTGAAAGGATTGTTGGGGCTTATAGTCAAGGAGAGGCCCAAGGTTTAACAGTGACCGCACCGTTGTTTTGAATATCGTATCGGGACTTATACAATGATTGAGGCCCAAAGAGGCTTATTTACAAAAAGGTTTGGGTCTTACACTCTATTAGAGGCCCAAAGATGTTTTAAAAGAAAAAAAGATGGGTCTTATAGCTCAAGGAGAAGCCCATTTGATTTTGTTAAAAAAGACGACGATCGCGCCGAACTTTTGAAAATGGTCAGAGGGACTTATACAATGTGTGAGGCCCAAAAAGGTTTATTTACAAAGGGATTGGGTCTTACAATCTATTAGAGGCCCAAAAGTATTTTTGTACAAGTTATGGGGCTTACAACTCAAGGAAAGGCCCAGAGAGTTTTTTTTGTTTGAAAAATGGCGATCGTGCCGAGATTTTTTATCGCGTCGGGACTTATACAATATATGAGGCCTAAAATGGTTCTGGTTAAAAGGGGATTGGGTCTTACACTCTATTAGAGGCCCAAAAAAGTTTTAAAATTTAAAATCAAAAGGAAACCCTAATTTTAAATAAAAATGTTATTTTTCAAAGGAAACTAAATGAAAAAAATGATATAAAATACCAAATATATTCAAAAATAAGTTGTACACCTTGAAAAATATTTTGAAAAGTCATGTTTAATTACATGAGATTTTGAAATTCAATTGGTTTTGAAAGATCAAAGTGGGAATTTCATTTTAAAATGTTTAAAACAACAAAAATGAAATTAATTACAAAAAATTTAACTATATTAGAAAAATAATATAAATTGGATTTTTTTGTAAAATAAAATATTTAAACATTTTAGTGAATTTTGAGAAAAAGAATCAATTCAAAAACATAAATATTCAGAGAGAAATTAATTTTTGAATCAATTAACAAAAATAGCAAAATATTCAAATATTCAAAATTTTGAAAAAGGGTGCCAAGAACACCAATTTCTTGCCCGCGCCCTCTGTTTTTCCAGATTTGCATTTTCTCACTTTTCTCCATGATTTCTCAATGGATTTGCACGATTCAAGTACCAATCTTGCTCGTTTTTGAACAAGGATCACAACCATATAGATTAATTGCATTTATTTTGAGTATTGAGTGAGAAATCAGAAGAAACTCTCAAGAACCCTAATTTCAGCATGAACACCATGAAATTCCATACACGACTGATTCATGGCAATTGATTGAGGGTTATCACTCCATACATGATTAGGAACATATGGCAAAAAATTTGTGCAGTAAAATATGCATGCATCATGGAGTTTGGAGAGTTCATGCTTACCTCTTGCAGCTGGTGATCGAGTTCTGAGTTAGAGATGTTACAACTAGGTTCCAATGATCTGGACAGCTTCCCTAGGTGCCAAGGATTATGTTTGAATGCTTGGAATGAATGGAAATGATTTGGAACTTGAGATGGTACCCCAACTGCAAATCTGTTAAGAACTTGAGCAATTGGCCGGTGATTTTGAGAATCTGATGTTCCAGATGTGATTTTGTGTTATGGATCACTTCTATATGTTATATGTGAGGTGTATGTGTGATTGGTTTGGTTGGAATTGCTCTCAAACTCAAAACCTGATAGTGACATGAGTTAGAAGGCAAAATTGGAGTGAAAATGGTGATTTTGAGGAAAACATCAGTTTGGGTGCTTTGGTGTACTCTAATTGATCACAAATGAGCTCTATTATAGTAGAGCAAGTTTGTTTTGCAAGCAATAGTGAATGGCAACTGGTACAGGTCTGTGGCCAATTGTGATCAAATGGAATCTCAAGTTTCCTCTAGCCATTGACTTGATATTAGAGCACAGGCTTTGTAGCTTTGGTTCAGAGATAAGTTTGGAGTGAATTCAGTTGGAATCGACTCAGTTCATGCCACCTTGATGCATTCATTAAAGGCTTGGAAACAAAATTGGAGTCTTGGCACTTTTTAGCTCTTTTAGGTTTGGCATGGCTACTTGTAGATTCTTGGACTTTGGAGGCTTGGAGATCAGATCATCCTCCTTGGATTTGATCCTCAGATGTGTCCAAATTGATGACAAGGCTTGGATTAATCAGATTTGGACAAATCAAGCAAAGTGCACAAATTCTGCCTTATAAAAACCAGTTCATGATGCCATGTTCCAAGGGTTGTATCTCCTTGCTCAAATGGAATTTGGAGATGATCTGGTACTTGTTGGAAAGCCCTCATGGCATACTTTAACTTTGATGTCCACCCCTAGACCTGGTTTAACTTGAATCAAGGTGAAAAATGTCCCTACATTTTGGAAAAAGTAACGCAGATTCTGACTTAGTGAAAATTTCACTAAGTGTTAGAAAAATGTCATTTTCATGTTTTTAGCCATTTTGATCACTCAATAACTTAAAATCCATGAGGAATTGGAATAAGATGTAGTTGACACTTTTAAAGTATGTAATGAGAGCTACAAATCCAGCTTTGGACCATCCAAAATGGTTGCTTGGATCTCAAGTTATGGTCCTTGGAAGTTGGTACCCTAGCCACTTTGTTCCATAACAGAAAAACTCTAAGTTTTTTATGGTTACCCCTTTTACAAGTTAACTCATTTTCTTTGGTTTTTCTTGACGAATGATGATTCAAATCACTTATTAACATTTTTTTAGGGTTAAAGAACCTTTTTTGACCAAAAATTCAAAAAGTCAAACTTTGGATTTTTGTACAGTTGACTTTTTATCGGATGAAATTCAAACTGTGCGATCCTTTGTGAAATCAAGCCCTTGACCTAAATCAAACCTAATGGATGGATTCCATAGGTGTTATAGGGTGTATTGAATCATGTCCCAAGGTTTGGGAGCATGTCCTGGCAAAAGTCAAAGGTACAGTTGACTTTCCCTCGAAGCCCTAATTGTGGTCCTGATGAAATTGAAACTTGTGAATCAAGCTTCTTGGATCAATCCATTGTTGCAAATGGATCAACGTAGTATATTGGAGACCCTCATATCATGTCTTGAGGTCTTGGCTCATGTTTCGTCCCAAAAGTCAACTTAGGGGTGAATTAGGTCAAGAAACCTTAATTCCTGATTTTTGGTAAATGCATCCCCTGAGGTTAAATTGACTTGATGAATGTGTCCATGAGGTCCCTTAGAGTATCTTGGGTTGTTGTTTGAAGCATTGGCTCATGCCCAGAGGAAAATTTCCATCTGGAGGCCTTGGTCGACCAAAACCCTAATTTGGTGACACTGACGATCTTGAGGCTTGATCCACTTGGAATGTTGCACCATTGTGCTTGATTCTTGATGTGGGAGTCCTCTTGATCCTTTATGGGTGTTTGAGAGTTTAGACAAGTTGTAGATCATGTCATTCCTTGATTGATCCTTTGTCTAAGGCTCTGAGAGGGCTTGAAACCCTAATTCTTGACTGTGGTGAATGCTCAAACATCTCTGAGGATATTGATGAGGCATGATGGTTCATCCATATTGTGATGATGATTTGTATAATGATGGGAAATCTTGGTGGTCAAAATTTGGGGTATGACAGATGCCCCTATTTAATCTTCTTGGACCCGGAGGTGTGAATGGCGAAGGTATTCGGGCATTCAGGGTGCAAGAGGATTAAATATCAGAATACCCAAAATTTTGATGGTGGTTATGAATGGCAGTTTGCTCATTCATCTTCTTTTGCTAAGCAATGATACTTAGAAAAGGTAAAACTTCCCCTCGATCCTAGTCTTCTGGCATGGAACTGGTCTCAGTTTCTGATATATAAACTTCCCCTCGATCTTGGCCTTCGACCACGGAACTGGTCTTGGTTTCTGATATAAACTTCCCCTCGATCCTGGTCTTCAGCCAAGGAACTGGTCTAAGTTTTCTGAGCTAAACTTCCCCTCGATCCTGGTTTTCAGCCAAGGAACTGGTCTCAGTTTCTTCTTGTCGAGTTTCTTCCTTGACAAGGGACGATATGTGTAGCGGTCTTTATCAAACTTCTCGCCGAATTTTCCTGGGGACATGCCATTTGATTGAAAAAGTTTTGATGTCAGACTTGCTGGGGAACCCATCTGTCTGAGCTGTAGAGGTGTACAAACTTCTCTATTGGAGACGCCATTTGTCGACTCTACTGGGGGAAAACGAGTCTCTTGAGAGGCTGTTTTCTGCTTGGGGATATTACATCATACTTTTCCTCGAGATCTTCTCGGAGGAATGCCATGTGATGTGATCCAATTTTGAGGTGCTGATGAATTCATTAACATTGACTATCTGAAGAGAAAAACCAATGTGTTGCTAAGAGTTTTTTAGTTGCGAGGCTTTCTCTGGGGATTTTCCTTAATCCGGGAAAGCGCAGATATCATCTTCAATGGTGAAGAGTGACGTTCGTCGAAGGTTTTTTTGCCTTTTAGAGGTTCAAGTTATCAAAGTGGTTGAAGACCGTCTCCATCCCAGAAATAAACTAGGGAGAAAGGTGGTTTAGACAAAACATCCCCTGACGAGGATAGAACTGACAACTCGAGTGAGAGGACTTTTATCGCTAGGGGATAAGACCGACTAGAGTGATAGTGATGCAATATGAATATGAATGCAAATCAATAATGCATGATGTATGTATGTATATGCTGATAAAACTGACACGACATACAGACTAGTGGATGAACACGACTGGATACTCGGCCACTGCAGGGGACGAAGAAGTATCTTCGATTCAAAATAGCAATTCTGCCTTGCATAGGAGAAAGTAGTTCCCGCGGGGAAAAACGTTGGTCGGGCTTAGAAGGTAAGAACTCTGCCGGGGACATCAGATGGAATATTCGCATCTGACACAGCTGATCCTTCATTCAGGCATACTGGTTTAAGAAGGAGTATTTTAATTCAGCATTTTAAAGCTTAATCGCCTTTGGAGTAGCGATCGATGTTCTTTCGATGTTCAACAGTCAAAAGAAATTGCCACCTTTATTTTAAAGGCAGAAAAATTTGACCAGTAAATTCATTTTTGTTTTATTTCAAGAATCGTTGATCATATTAAAATGTTGTTCTGTAAAGCTAAAACAAATAAGAATTACAAACAAAAGCATTAAGGCTCAAATTTTATTGATAGGATGGAAATAAGCCAAACACGTGATTCCATGGAGCATTTACAAAGTTATAAAATGGTAATTTAAGGGAAAAGGGCTACATCGAAACATAACGACCGCTATCCTTCTACCAACTTTGAATTCTGGACATCCTGAGCTTCTGTCGAAGATGACCTTCACTGGAGTTCTCCCGATGGATGGCATTACTGCTTAGGGATTCAACCTTGTCAGATGTAGTTACTTGCCATTAATCCCTAATTTTTTCCTGGATTGTACTTTGAGATTTCTAATCCATCGGGATGATTTTTGATGATGTCTCTAATTTTTGCCTGGACCGCCCTTTCGGGTTTTCAATCCACCGAGACATTTTTTTTTTAGGCGAAGTATTTCTTTACTACGTCAACATTTGTGGGGTAGGCAAATTCCTCTCCATCTATGGTTGCGAGTCTCAAGGCGCCGCCTGAGAAAGCTTTCTTGACCACATATGGGCCGTCATAATTCGGAGTCCATTTGCCCCGGGAATCAGTGAGAAAGGATTGTATCTTCTTGAGCACAAGGTCTCCTTTTTCTGAAGACGCGAGGTCGGACCTTTTCGTCAAACACCTTCTTCATTCTGTGTTGATACAACTGACCATGGCATAAAGCCGTTATTCGCTTTTCTTCTATCAGATTTAGTTCATCGTGTCGACTTTGACACCATTCAGCTTCTGTTAGCTTAGCTTCCATCAATACCCAGATTGATGAGATCTCTACTTCTATGGGAAGCACAGCCTCCATGCCATATACTAGAGAGAAAGGGGTTGCCCCTGTTGAAGTGCGGACGGATGTACGATAACCGTGAAGAGCAAAAGGTAACATCTCGTGCGAGTCTTTGTAGGTTACAACCATCTTTTGAACGATCTTTTTGATGTTTTTGTTAGCCGCTTCTACCGCTCCGTTCATCTTGGGTCGGTAGGGAGATGAATTGTGGTGTTCGATTTTGAACTCAGTGCACAACTCTTTCATCATCTTGTTGTTTAAGTTGGATCCATTATCAATAATGATCTGGCTTGGAACACCATAACGGAAGATGAGATTGTTTTTGATAAATCAGACTACCACTTGTCGGGTTACATTCGCGTATGACGCTGCTTCGACCCACTTGGTGAAGTAGTCAATGGCTACCAGAATGAACCGATGTCCGTTCGAAGCCTTGGGTTCGATCAGGCCAATCATGGCAATTCCCCATATGGAAAAAGGCCAAGGGGAAGAAAGAACTTTGAGATGCGTTGGCGGTACATGGATTTTGTCTGAGTATATCTGACACTTGTGACATCTCTTTATGTACTTGTAGCAGTCGGATTCCATGGTCAATCAATAGTACCCTGCTCTTAGAATTTTTCTCGCCATTGTGTGTCCGTTGACATGAGTGCCAAAGGATCCTTCGTGAATTTCTTTTATCAGCATGTTTGCTTCTGGTCTATCTACGCATCGGAGCAAGACCATGTCAAAGTTTCTCTTATAGAGTGTATCACCACTCAGAAAGAAGTTGCCCGCCAATCTTCTGAGGGTCTTTCTGTCTTTTCTGGACGCCCCAGACGGATACTCTTGTTTCTGAAGGAAGCATTTGATATCGTGATACCAAGGTTTATCGTCTATGACTGCTTCGATTGTGAAGATGTAAGCGGGCCTTTCTAGGCGCATTATATCAATCTTAGGTGTGTCATTCCATTGACCTATACTAATCATGGAAGAGAGAGTGGCTAATGCATTAGCCATATGATTCTATTCACGAGGGATATGGTGAAACTCGATTTTGTTGAAGAATGGTAACAACCTTCTCGCGTAATCTTTGTAAGGAATCAATCCTGATTGGTATGTATTCCAATCTCCTTTGATTTGATTGATAACCAGGGCTGAGTCGCCATACACGTCTAAGTTCTTAATTCTCAAGTCAATCGCTTCTTCGAAACCCATGATACAAGCTTCGTATTCGGCCTCGTTGTTGGTACAGTTTAACGTTAATCGAGCAGTGAAAGGAATGTGGGTACCCTGAGGTTTTATGATGATTGCCCCAATTCCGTTTCCATAATGATTGACAACTCCATCAAAGATTAGTCCCCATTGGGAACCTGGTTCTAGCCCTTCAGTGGGTAGCGGTTCATCGCAATCTTTCATTTTCAAGTACATGACATCTTCATCTGGGAAGTCAAATCCGACTGATTCTTGATCGTCAATCGGTTGATGAGCCAAACGATCGGTTAATATACTTCCCTTGGCAGCTTTCTCAGCGTGGTACTCAATGTCGTATTCTGATAACAACATCCGCCAACGGGAAATCCTTCCCGTGAGAGCAGGCTTTTCAAAGACATACTTGATTGGATCTATTTCGGAGATTAACCAAGTAGTGTGACGAATCATATACTGGTGAAGACGTTTGGCTGTCCAAGCCAGAGCACAACAAGTTTTCTCAAGGATAGTGTACCAAGTCTCGCAGTCGGTGAATTTCTTGCTCAAATAGTATATGGAAGACTCTTTCCTTTTAGTTTCGTCTTGTTGGCCCAGTACACACCCCATCGAGTCTTCCAAGACTGTTAGGTAGATGATCAACGGTCTCCCCTCTATAGGAGGTGATAGAATTGGTGGGTTCAACAGGTATTCCTTGATACTGTCGAAGGCGGTTTGGCAGTCTTTTGTCCAAACGCAGTCCTGATTCTTTTTTAGTAACTTGAAAATCAGCGCGCATATCGCAGTCATGAGGAATATAAATCTAGAAATATAGTCCAGACTTCCTAGGAATCCTATGACTTGTTTCTCAGTATTTGGAGAAGGCATTTCTTGAATGGCCTTGACTTTGTCAGGATCAACTTCAATTCCTTTCTGGCTGACGATGAACCCTAAGAGTTTCCCTAAACGGACACCAAATGTGCACTTATTAGGATTCAAGCGGAGTTTGTACTTTCTCAGACGCTCGAATAGTTTTGACAGGTGGGTCACATGCTTCTTTTCTGTCCTAGATTTGGCAATCATATCATCGACATATACCTCAATTTCTTTGTGTATCATGTCATGAAACAGAGTAGTCATGGCCATTTGATACGTTGCCCCGTCGTTTTTCAAACCGAACGGCATTACCTTGTAATAAAAGGTGCCCCATAGGGTGTTGAATGAAGTTTTCTCCATATCTTTCAGCGCCATTTTGATTTTATTATAGCCCGAGAATCCATCCATGAAGGAGAATACTTTGAACTTTGATGTACTACCTACCAGCATGTCTATGTGCGGCAAGGGAAAGTCGTCCTTTGAACTAGCTTTGTTCAGATCCCTATAGTCTACACACATTCTGACCTTTCCGTCCTTTTTTGGAACTGGTACGATGTTGGCTAGCCATTGAGGATACTCTGATGTGGCGAGGAAACCTGCGTCAATCTGTTTTTGTACTTCCTCCTTGATTTTGATGGCCATATCTGGATGAATCCGTCTCAGCCTTTGTTTTACCGGCGGACATTCTGATCTTAAAGGTAGATGATGTTCCACGATGCTGGTATCCAACTCGGGCATGTCCTGATAGGACCAAGCGAATACATCGGGAAACTCTTTGAGAAGCTTTATCAAACCTTCTTTGACAGTTGGATTGAGCAGTGCCCCAATCTTGACTTCTTTTCTCTCTTCTTCTGAACCCAAGTTGACCGTTTCCAACGACTCTTTGTGAGATTCAATGGACCTTTCCTCTTGTCTGAGTAATCGGGAAACCTCTTCTGGGATTTCTTCGTCATTTTCTTCTTCAGCCTCAAATACTGGGAATTCAAAGTTAGGAGAAGGCATCTGATCGCGTGTTTCAACGGGGTTTAAAACAAGCAATCTGCATGACGTGATGATTTGTTTTTAGAAGAGATAAATAGAATGCAAGAGTGTGTGCAATGTATTTTCTAAAAAAAATGCTTGTTTTTATTATTTGAGTTATTTTTTAGGATTACCATTTTCGAAGAAAAAAAACAAAAAGAGAAAACAACAATAAATGCGGAAATTACAGAACGACGTTATTTTATTTATGATCTGGTCAATTCTTGAAACTACAACCCTATAAAACAAAACTATGTCGCTTCGGGCAAAGCGAAGAGAGACATTTACAGAAAGTGAGCCCTATAAACACATCTGTTTCACCTGGGCAAGGTGAAAGGTTAAAACAAAGATGGCAATTACTTAGACTTATGAACAACTTTCGGGACATCGATAGTAACCCATTGGCGGCGAACTCCCCGGTGAATATCAAAGTCTGGTACTTTCCTTCTTGATTTGTCTTCAGAAATAACGTTGATTTCTAGCGGAGCGGGATCTTTAGAATCTGTCTCCCAGGCAGACTTGTCGGAGGATTCTTCGGTTGTATCTTGCACATTGTTTGCACTCTCAGGTGGATCTCCCCATCCAGTTGGCTGGATGTCTTCGAGCCTGATACGAGAGCTTTCAGGAGCAGTGTACTTGACCATGAAGTCGTATTTGCCACTCGGTTGTCCCAGGGTGTCCCACACTTCTTTGGAACTGGAGGAGTCATCCCTTTCGATGACGTTGACCTCGGGAAAAGCGTAGTTAAGGAACTTTTGTCCTGCAATTTTTGCAAATTCATCGTTATACTGGATATTTTGTGAATGCCCTGAGTAATGATCCAATTATTTGGTGGGGACACAGGTATTCTTTTCAATGATGCTCAGCCGATTTGTATCGTTGGGCTGACTCTTTTGCCCCAAGTCTCCTGGGTACGGTCGCCAGATAGGCAGGCCATCCATTGGTCCATAATAGTCATGGTCAAAGTTGTCCTTCATCAGAGTGTCCTCCTCTAATGAGTTTGGTGGAGCAGGACATCCTTCCGGATCACAATCTCCGTATATCATTTTGACATCTGACCTCGGTATATATCTCGGACTCTGTGCGGGATAGCAAAATGGAATAGGCACCTCTCCCTGAGACATATAATCGTCCTCATTAAGGTAGGACTTCCATTCTTCATCTATATCGAAGGAGTCACCCTTATTGATGGTATGTACTTCTTGAGACACTGGGTGAAGAAAACCTCCACTGTGGATGAAGTGCTGAATGGGATGAAGACTTTCACCGTTAGTAGCAGTCTGGGTACAGTTCGAGGAAAAACCAAGACCCTTCTTCACCTTGTTATCAGTAGGAATGACAAGTTGTCTCCATCCTTTTATATTGTTACTCTTAATTACTTCGAGAGCATCTTTATACGAGGAAATCGATGTTCCTCTTTCTGATTAGTTGTCATTGCTCACTGAAAGTGCTTGGAACTGGGTTCCCACAACCTCCTCTGGTTCTACATAAGTGGATGACGATAAGTTGCTCACGATCAAGGCTTGCTCTCCGCAGAATGTGACTAGTTGGTCGTTCTTGACGAACTTCAGCTTTTGGTGAAGTTTCGAGGTTACTGCCCCAACCTCGTGTATCCAAGGTCTTCCTAACAAACAGCTGTATGCTGCCCGAATTTCCATGACCTGGAAATTGACTTGGAAAGTGTGAGGACCGATAGTTATAGGAAGGTCGACTTCGCCGATAACCGTTTTTCGGGATCAGTCAAATGCTTTGACGATGACCTCACTGCCTCCCATCGGAGATCCTTTAAAGGATAGTCGCATTAAAGTGGATTTCAGCATAACATTTAGAGCTGATCCGGTGTCTACCAGTACGCTGGCTAAAGCATCGTCCTGGCAATTGACTGTAATGTTGAGTGCCATATTATGATTCTGGCCCTCTTCCGACAGTTCTTCATCACTGAACCCTAAGTTGTTGCAGGAAGTGATGTTGGAGATGATGCTATCGAATTATCTTATTGTTACATCTTATTCCATAAAGGCTTGCTCTAAGACTTTCTGTAGAGCCTCCCTGTGAGCTTTGGAACTAAGTAAAAGAGATAACACAGAGATTTTTGAAGGAGTTTGCAATAGCTGATCAACAATGTTGTACTCACTCTTTTTGATGAGCTTCAGCATCTCATCATCGTTGTTTGAAAGGTCGGGATTACTGAATTGACCGACTGGTTAATTGGGAACCTCTGTTTGAGGTTCCTTTTCTCTGGTAGGTTCTCCAACTCCTCGGTTGATGATTTAACCGCTCCGTGTTACTCGACTGATGTCTGCAATATTCACGACAGAGGGTAATGGAGTTTCCTTTCCATTCTCAATTGTTGTTGCACCGTATTTGTAAGGGATAGCCTTATCAAATTTGTACGGTACCGGTCCTGGCAGATAAATAACTACCGGAACCTTCTGATTTTTCTGACCATCATAGCCGACCTCAATTGATTCGAGGTTGAGAACCTTTCCATTATCAAGAGAAACTCTCGATTCATGGAGTAAAGGGATTATGGTGCATACATCTTTGGCCACTTCTCGCTTAGGGATCAAGACAACATATTTGCCTTGATTAGGATGATATCCTGACATTGAACCGGAACTTGACCATGGTTGAATCTCCTTATGGTCCAACTGACTTTGAAGAGCTGCTCGCACGAGGTAGCATCCTTGATTATTCTCTGAGAAAATTCTACAGCGTTCATAGTTGTGTGGTGGCACCCGGCCATGACCGCTTTGTATGTAGTGTAACCACACTAGATCTGTTTCCATTGATCAAACATCTTGATTTTGATGCCTAGTAGGGTTCCCATCAGTCATACTGACTTGTTGTGTGTCTTCATCTAGATAGATCGGGAGCCACCAGTGGTTTAACAAGTGTTGAAGTGTCCTTTGAACGAGTGCACATCCTTGGTCACTCTCATGACACACTTTACAGTTATGATAATCATGCAAAGTCAGAAAACCGAGCTGAACTTGCTTAGCGTGTAATTCCACCAAGCTAGTATTCATCAAGTGAATATCAAAGATTTGAATCATATTCACTTGATAATGACTTCTATCGCGGTAATCCTGAATCCATCCAAGATCCATCTGACGCTGGAGGGCCTCTTGTACAAAAGAGCATCCCTGATTGTTTACCGAGCAAATCAGACAGGAATCATAATCGTGTCATGGCAGATCATGATGTTGGCTTTGCCTTGAGTGGATTGCCACCAAGTTGATATTCATCGCACGGATGTCGTGGTTTTGAATGATGTTGGAATCTGTATAAGTCATGTTGACCTCACGAATTCGGTGATCTTGGATCTATCCGAGATCCATCTGTTCTTGTAGAGCTTATTGCACCATAAAACATCATTGATCGTCTTTAGAGCAGATATCACACCGGTGATAGTTATAAGACGGTACATGACCGTATCCGCTCTGTCTGCAATGCATCTTGACCAGGTTAGTTTTCAACAAGAGTACATCGTGAATTTGATAGCTGTGTTTAGATCCTTCCTCTATCAAATTGACTGCAGCTTTCTCGTGTTGAGGCAACGGGTTCGTCTGTACATTTGGATTTGTATCCTTGAAGGATAGGACCCCGCTCCTGACAAGCTTCTGTACGTCGGATTTGAAGCTGAGACAGTTTTCTATGTTATGCCCTGGTCCTCCTTGATGGTAAGGACAAGTCTGATCCGCTTTGAACCAAAAGGTGGATTCTCCGGTATCACAAGAGGAGCCCTGGTTTGGACGTGCCCTTTGACCAGTAGTAGTGGAAACAGTTCTGCGTACAACATTGGGATAGGGTCGAACCTTGGTGATCGCGTTGTACGGTTGTTGTTGTACTGAGGACAAGCCTGCTGAAGAGGTTGTTGTGTCCTTTGCTGATATGGTTGTTGATTCGGTTGGCTCTGAGCAACTTGAGGTTGATACGTCGAGACGGCTGTAGGGTTGATAGCAGGAGTTACAGCTGCTACTGGTTGGTATCTTCTCCTTTGCTTTCCGAGAGAGATATTACCAATATCTTGCTCTTTTTTCTTAGAGAAAGTACTACCGTATTTTTTAGTACTGCTTGATGGTCCAGCATCTTTGACCAGACGTCCTTTTCGAACTGTTTCTTCAAGATGAACTCCCATGCCCACCATCTCAGTAAAGTCACTGGGCGCACTGGCGACCATTCGATCGTAGTAAAATGAGCTCAAGGTTTTCAAGAAGATTTTTATCATCTCTTTTTCCTCAAGAGGTGGACAAATCTGGGCGGCAATTTCACGCCATCTCTGAGCATATTCCTTGAAGGTTTCCTTATCCTTCTGTGACATGGCTTTGAGTTGATCTCTGTCTGGTGCCATGTCCAGGTTATACTTATACTGCTGAACGAAAGCAGCGCCAAGATCTCTGAAAGTGACGATCTTAGTGCGGTTCAAACCCATGTACCATTTGAGTGCGGCACCGGTTAAACTATCTTGGAAATAGTGGATCAGTAGCTGTTGGTTTTCTGTCTGAGTTGACATCCCCCTAGCGTACATCACCAAATGACTTTGAGAGCAAGAGTTACCCTTGTATTTCTCAAATTCGGGCACCTTGAATTTGTGCGAAACTTTCACATTAGGGACCAAACAAAGGTCTGCGGCGTCCTTTCCGAATAGATCCTGACCGCGAATGGCATGTAGTTCCTTCTGTATTTCCAGGAATTGCTCCTAGAACTCATTCATTCTATCGTACATACTTTCGTTTCCACCAGAAGGTATCTGTGGAATCTGCCCTTCCGGGACAGTGTGTACCACGGGTGGTGGTATAGTCATTACGGCAGTGACTCTTGGTGCTTCTCTCTCCCGAAGTTTGTAACCTTCAGGAGTTGTTGTCATGCCCCTTGCATCTTCTATTTCCCGAAGTTTGTAACCTTCAGGCCCAGAGGTTCCTGGTGTAGTTTCCGGATCTTCCGTGATTGGCGGAATATATCCTTCTGGGATATAGTTAAGTGGCTTCCCCGAGGGACGATATTTAGGCATGTTATATCGAGGATCGTACTTTTCCACTATAGGTGTCAATGTGATATCTGAGATCACAGTCCTTGTGAAGATTCCTCAGATCTTCTTTCAAAGCGTCGAGTTCTTCTCTCAACTCTTTGTTCTCTTCCTCGAGATTATCCATTTTCTTTTGTCGATTGGCCCGAGTATTGTACGAATAAGACAGTTTGACTCTAGAATCGAGACACAAATGTGAGATTCGTAGGTAAGAAGAATGCGTTATGTGAGAATTATAAATGATATGCAATAATTATATTAATTGTTTGTTTAATCAAGGGAAACATTGACAATTGGATTGCAAATATCATACAGTGGGGAAACCCCGTTTTATTGAATTCAAAGATTGTGGAAATGAAAATACATTAATTTACTAAATGTTGTAAAAGGAAAGGTCTAAACTTATGGATCCTGAGTTCTCTCTGAAGAGGGCTCAGGTGCTGGTTCTGGTATTTTCATTTTCTTTGACAGGGGCTCTTTAGCCGTTGTCGGGTTGTCATTCCTTTGCCAAGTGAAAGGAGCGTGTAAATTCCTTTGGTCTTCTTGATTTTCTACAGCATGTTGCTCTAAAATCTCGATCAGAGCATCTTTTTCCTTTAACAGTTGTTGTATTTTGTTACACTCCACATTGAGAATGCGGTACTTGTTCTTCCAAGACTTCTTCTCCTGTTGAACTTTGTTGAGGGTGACCTGGAGTTTTTTCGTATCAGACATAAAATAAAGGAA
This sequence comes from Lathyrus tuberosus, assembly GCA_022829125.1. NCBI lineage: Eukaryota > Viridiplantae > Streptophyta > Magnoliopsida > Fabales > Fabaceae > Lathyrus > Lathyrus tuberosus. The sequence goes on from JALAZF010000422.1 coordinate 2,175,898, forward strand.
AAATTCCTTTAACGGAAGAACTTCTTGACGAAGGTAAGGCATCCTCAGTTTAAGAGCTCTAGTTTGTACCTAGTGGAGATAAGGTTCTTCAGAGACACAGTCTAGTTTTCCTAGAGACTCTCTTCCTTTCCTGTGAACATGTTTCCAAGCATGCACTATTTCTGTTTTTAGTGCCCTGTCATTTTCTCCTTCCTTGAAGAAAAGACCTTCCAGATGAACATTACGCGGGACATGTCTCATCGGGTATCCGAATTGACGTCGAACTAAAGCTGGATGATAGTTGATTCCCCCTTTAATTCCTATGAGGGGTATATCAGGGAAGTTTCCACAATGGTCAAAGATTCGTATCCAGTCATAGATTCGATTGTACCAATCGATGTCAGAGTTGGTAAGAGACTTGATTCTCTGCGACCAACGTAAAGTACTCTTATGGTCCCAAAATACAACAGACTTGGGCAAGTGAGAAGTGAACCATTTATACAGCAGGGGTACACAACATGTGATTATTCCTCCGCTGTACAAATTCCTTAAATGTACAGAATGATAAGCATCTGCGAGCAAGGTTGGTACGGGGTTTCCGATTAGAAAAATCTTAATGGCATTGAATTCAACGAAGTTATCAATGTTGGGAAACAGAAATAACCCGTAGGTGAGCAAAACAAAGACGCTCTTGAAAGCAGTCACGTTCCATATACTAGCAAAGTACAGAGCTTTCTTTATTAAAAATTTGGCTGGTAAACCTTGGATTCCACCCTTAATGGTCATGTGAGTCCTGACTTCTTACTCATCCAAATAGATAGCTCTTGCAATGGTTTGATCTTTTGGAATTTATTCCAGTCCAGAAAAGGGAGCTTGGTCAGTGATGAGTAAATCAGTCAAGTAAGAGTACTCCTCCAGTGTTGGTGCCAGTTGGTAATCCGAGAATGTGAAACAGTGATAAACCGGATCGTAGAACTGAATTAGAGTAGACAGTATTCCTTCAATTTTATAGACCCTTAACAGAGACAACAGTCCATCGTACTTAGCTCTGAAAGCATCAGGGTTGGTGATCATCCTTGCCAACCCTCTCAAATCCTCTAATTTTGGAACCTTGAAGGTGTACTTGTGAGTCTTTCTTCTACCAAAATCCATAACGCGATCTTTCTCTCTGATATTTGCAATCATTTTCTTAGTTTAATTTCAAAAGAGAGGGACTAGAAAAGAATATTTTCTTTGTTTAAAGTTTTTTAATGAAATGAATGCATGAATGCAGCACACAAAAACATAGAAAAAACAGGGGGTCAAAGGTTCGGTGTCATGAAGTCATGGCTCTACCCATCCCCAAAGGTTGTACTGGTAATTTTTTGTACCTATCCTCAAAATCATTGACCCCCCTTGGGATAACAACAACAAGCTGGTTCACCCGAGCGAGCTGCAGTATCTTAGAGTAATCTCAAATGAGGGTAGTATCGCATAACAACTATTTGCGATAGCTTCCGCACTACAAAATAGTAACATGGTCTCAGCCTACTAAATCCTCAGTTTCATGGACACCACAATCGAACAATCTGCTTTCAACAACCGAAATCGTTTAGACATTGAATCTGCAAAGGGTATCTCCACTAATTCGATGATCTACCGGGGTCTCTTATTTGGGAGTCACTCCCTGTAAGATTACCCGTCTAATGTCATCACTTATCTTAGGTGTCACTCAAACTTTCCAGATGCGGCATCACCCGCAGTCCCATTAGCAGAAAAGTAAACACGGATATCAATTAGGAAAAGCGATATATATATATATATTCATTCCTAAAACTAACATCCTATACCTCTTAAGAATTCTAGTCTATAATCCTAACAGACAAAATGAGTCCCCAGCAGAGTCGCCATTTTACTGTAGCGAGCGATCCTTGTCAGTGACGCGACCACCTTATCGCGGGTTTTTGGGTTTCTCCTCACAATGAGGAGGGGGTGCTACTTTCTGATTTCTTATTTATCCCATGAAGCTGGAAGGAAAAAGGAAGCTATCTAAAACTAACCTTGCACGCAAATGTTTAACTGAACAAACGCTTAAAGAGATTCAGGGAGTTCGGGGTCAGGTTATTGTTGGTAGCGGTATAGGGCAAGCAACAAAAGTTTTGGAAGTATTTTTTCAGAAATTATCGTGTCCACAGAGATCGGTGCTACTGAACTGCCATTCGACAATTTAATTGTTAATGAGTTTGGGTTTAAATGGTTTAAAGCGTAAATGCGGAAAAGTAAATAAGAACATAAGAAAATTCATTCATCAGAGAGAAAAGACTTATCAAGCATGTATATATTCCACTAGTCACAGACTTAAACTTATCGACCAGTTGCACTCAACTTACAATACTCCTCAATATCACCCGGTATCGCTCACAATAGTGTTCATCTCTGACACACCGAGCTGAGAAACAACCGTATCACTCTCTTCATCACTCTCGCGCACGAAGCCTCGAAATACGGAAGGCATTTAAGTTTTGACACCCATACGGATTGTTAGCCCTAAATCTATCTCTAGCATCCAAAACTAACAGATAATTATCCTTAATCGAAGTTTGTGACGTTTATCTCTAACACGACCCAAACCCCGAGCATTTAAGCAAAAATCAAGAACAATCACCAACAGAGATTTGTAAAGCAAATTAAATATAACACCATGGGCGACAATCGTACATAAGATCAAAGTAAAAACATATACAAACCCAACAAAGAAGAAAGACATGAAGAAAATCATAAATGAACCAAACACTTCACAGATTGTCAGAGCCGATCGATGAGAAATCCACCCCGGATCATCCAAATGCAAGCCTCCATGATGTTTTCAAAGCAAATCCAATGAAGAAATGAAGTTTGATAGAGTGGGAGCAAAAAATACCCAAACCATCCCCTAAAAAATCTGTTTTTCCACTATTTATGGACTGTCAAAGTCGCAGACCGCGCTAAGCGCGCTATGGGCGCTAAGCGCGCCCTAAAAAATTTATAAACTGCCTTAAAAGCGCGCTAAGCGGGCTCGGAGCGCGCTGAGCGTGCTACTCGCTGGAATTTGCTCCTTCTGTGGGCTAGGAGCGTGCTCAGCGCGCTCCTAGCATGCTTGAAAATCCAAAGCATGCTTTCTTCATAACTTTTGAACCGTAATTCTGTTTTTCACCCGGTTCGAAGCGTTGGAAAGCTTATTCAATGCTCTATACAACAATGGCAAAATCCCATTGCTTGAATACCTACAAAAATGAGATAAAATCAATTAAACTCAATGATATTTACAGGAAACACAATATATACACTAAAATGTAAACTATACGCATTTATAAACAAAACAGGGTTTATTCGTATGATATTTAACAAAAAGCAACGATAAGTGCAACAAAAATCATATACAAAAATAGGTACATTTTGCACTTATCAAACTCTCCCCAACTTAAATAATTGTTTGTCCTCAAACAAAGCCAGCAACTAAAGGAACAAAAGCGAAATCCAAGAAATCACGCAACAACAAGTTTTTACAAACAAAAACAAATGCAATGGTTCTATCGAAAATGGTACACACAAAGTAAATACTTACCACTAAACTTCAACGATAACATAATTATGAAACAAATGCTAAATACAAAAGTCATGCCAAACATTCTAAAACAACACAAGTTCAAATGTGAATCACACCTAGCAAAAATAATCATCGGTAGATGAAAAACACAAAATGAGGGATTTTTCACTCACACAACAAACTTGCAAACAAAAGACTAAATTATGCAACCATCCAAAAATCATACTGAACATATAAAGGCAAGAATCACAAGGACTTTTCAAGGTTGTAATGTGGTCGGGCAAACAAACAAGGGGCAATTCCTAAAGCTAATCGAAACAAAAGCTTGCCTAAATCTAAGGGAGTGATCAACTCACAAAAGTTCAAACACAAAATTTCAATCAAACTTCTTCCAAAATCCCAAGTGTTACACAAAACACAATACTTATTTAGCACAATTATTTGAACTCTTTTTGTTTCCTTTTTCAAGAATTTTTTGTTTCTTTCTTTTTCACTTTTTTTTTTCTTTTTCACATTTTTCTCTTTTTTTTTCTTTTCTTTTTCATCCTCATAGAAACCAACCAATGAGTAAACAAACATTCTCTCCCCAACTTGAATTCAACCATATCATCATGTGAATACTCCCTACTTTCTAAGGCAAGGTAAAAATTCATACAACAACACAAAGTTGAGGGCCCAAGAAAAAACAAAACCCAATCAAAAATAAGTGAACTAAATACCCATAGACAAGCATTAAGTTCAAATAAAACATGGATCAAAAAGCTTAAAGGGTTACGAATTCTCATACACTCACAAGGTTAATGACTATTTGGCTAGGTAGTTGTGCTCAAGATGAAACAAAATGCCTTGATCCTTTTCATGCTTTCATATATTCAACACAAACAAAAGATTAAGCATAATAAAATCCAGTTAAAACAAGAATGTTGGTACTCCGTGCATATATGAACAATAGAAGGCTTCCTCAGAAAAAGGTTGGGAACTAAAGTGATTCACACAAGAACAAGTATACAAAAGAATAAATGGCATGAAAGTTTGTAAAAAGCCTAAGTATCATGAATATGCTAAAGTATAGAAAGCGATAAATACATACCTTGAAACCGTACCAAACTTTAAACACTATCATTACCACGCATTCGCACGTTGAAACACTCAAAATCGAAAAATCACCGAATGCGACTTCAAGCTATCGAACCAAAATTTGAGTCCAAACAACAACAAAAGAATTAGAAAAATTACTAATAATTACTAATATATAAGGCCTTGGTGGAAGTGGGAAGAATGGGGAGCCAAGTGAACAATTAAAAGAATTCACTGGCTCAGCGCAACAGGGCGCGCTAAGTGCGCAGGCCCGCGCTAAGCGCGCTACACCAGAACCAAAAAAACCAGTACAACAACAAGGTTCTGGTGTAGGCCTCCACTTAACACCTACACAACTCAATTACAAAACATATAATATTTACACATACAAACTTCCTCAAGTTAAACACGACAAGCTTGAGGAAAACAAAACTTAACACCTTAACACGAACTACCATAAACATACTAAAAGAATGGGAGAGAAAAAACATTAGAAACTAACAACAATAAAACATGCTTGTTTTACGTCATAAGTTCGACGCCTATTATTTATACACACTTCTCCAAGTTGCCTCTTTACACGGTTAGCGCTCACCGACGATGAAACCTAACCAAACACTTAGCAAACGTGAAGAGAAACAAACATATACACTAAATTTACAAGTATGCAAAACATGTAAAATTCACAAATATGGTAAACATATACAAGTATCAATATCAACAAGTGAAAATAGACAATATATACGATATCTACAAAACTCAAAAACAACGAAACTATCGCAATGCGATCCAATAAAAACACCAATCCCCGGCAACGACGCCATTTTATTGGTAGCGGTATAGGGCAAGCAACAAAAGTTTTGGAAGTATTTTTCCGGGAATTATCGTGTCCACAGAGATCGGTGCTACTGAACTTCCATTCGACAATTTAATTGTTAATGAGTTTGGGTTTAAATGGTTTAAAGCGTAAATGCGGAAAAGTAAATAAGAACATAAGAAAATTCATTCATCAGAGAGAAAAGATTTATCAAGCATGTATATATTCCACTCGTCACAGACTTAAAATTATCGACCAGTTGCACTTAACTTACAATACTCCTCAATATCACCCGGTATCGCTCACAATAGTGTTCATCTCTGACACACTGAGCTGAGAAACAACCGTATCACTCTCTTCGTCACTCTCGCGCACGAAGCCTCGAAATACGGAAGGCATTTAAGTTCCGACACCCATACATATTGTTAGCCCTAAATCTATCTCTAGCATCCAGAAACTAACAGATAATTATCCTTAATCGAAGTTTGTGACGTTTATCTCTAACACGACCCAAACCCCGAGCATTTAAGCAAAAATCAAGAACAATCACCAACAGAGATTTGTAAAGTAAATTAAATATAATGCCATGGGTGACAAATGTACATAAGATCAAAGTAAAAGCATATACAAACCCAACAAAGAAGAAAGACATGAAGAAAATCAGAAATGAACCAAACACTTCACGGATTGTCAGAGCCGATCGATGAGAAATCCACCCTGGATCATCCAAATGCAAGCTTCCATGATGTTTTCTAAGCAAATCCAATGAAGAAATGAAGTTTAATGGAGTGGGAGCAAAAAATACCCAAACCATCCCCTAAAAAAATCTGTTTTTTCCATTATTTATAGACTGTCAAAGTCACAGACCGCGCTAAGCGCGCTATGGGCGCTAAGCGCGCCCTAAAAAATTGTTAAACCACCTTAAAAGCGCGCTAAGCAGGATCGGAGCGTGCTGAGCGCGCTACTCGCTGGAATTGGTTCCTTCTGTGGGCTAGGAGTGCGCTCAACGCGCTCCTAGCATGCTTGAAAATCCAAAACATGCTTTCTTCATAACTTTTGAACCGTAATTTCGTTTTTCGCCCGGTTCAAAGCGTTGGAATGCTTATTCAATGCTCTATATAACAATAGCAAAATCCCACTGCTTGAATACCTACAAAAATTAGATAAAATCAATTAAACTCAATGATATTTACACAAAACGGAATATATACACTAAAATGTAAACTATACGCATTTATAAACAAAACAGGGTTTATTCGTATGATATTTAACAAAAAGCAACGATAAGTGTAACAAAAATCATATACAAAAATAGGTACATTTTGTACTTATCAGTTATACAATGGGGAGTTGTCAATTACCCATCCTATATATGGTTATCGACAGGATATTAACTTTAGGTTTCGCTTTATACTTGATGGTGTTTATCCGTTAATAGGTTGGGAAAGTTTCTTGGGAAGTATGAGTGAGTGAGTGAGTTTTTGTTGATGTTCGGGTGTTTTTGGTAATGTACTGAACCTATGTTTTGATTGGTATGAAGGTACTGGACTTAGAGTTTTTTATTAGTATGCTCGCTAAGATTTCACAATCTTATGCCTACGTATTCTCGTTTAAACGAAATTGGGAAATCAGAGCAATCGTAGTTCCTCCTATTCTAAGGGAGGAAAAGATGTTTTGGTCTCTTGTTCAAAGCCCAAGATTGAAGCTAAAAGGTTATTTATTTGTGTCTTGTTCAAAGCCCAAGATTGAAGCTAAAAAAGTTTGACTGAGAGAGTACTTGTCATCTCTAAAGAGGGATTGGACTGCCTCTGAGGGGATTATTGATTTTTGTGTGCCTTGATCAAAGCCCAAGGTTGAAGCTAAGAGGTTGATTGACTCCATTGGGGAAGTCCTTATACAAAGCCTAAGAGGAGGCTGGGAAGGCTGACTCAACGAGAGAGGGTTTATATATGTCTTGTACAAAGCCCAAGATTGAGGCGAAAAAGTGACTGACACTTTGGGGATATCATTATACAAAGCCTAAAAGGAGGCTAAAAGTTTGACTTTTTCGGGGAAAATGTTATATCTGTCTTGTACAAAGCCCAAGATTGAGGCAAAAAATGGATTTTGACTCCGTCGGGGAGGTTTGTATATGTCTTGTACGAAGCCCAAGATTGAGGCTGAAATGAGAAGTTTAACTGACTCGGATGAGGATTTTTTATGTGTCTTGTACAAAGCCCAAGATTGAAGCTGAAATGAGTTTGACTCTGCGGGAGAGTATTATCTGTCTTGTACAAAGCCCAAGATTGAGGCTGAAAAGAGTTTGACTCAGCTTAGGTAATTATTTCTCGGAGCCTAAAGAAGGCTAGGAGGAATTGACTCCACTAGGGAAGATACTTGCCCCAAGCTTAAGAGAAGGTTATGAAGATTTATTTCTTGTACAAAGCCCAAGATTTAGGCTAAACGGGTTTGACTCAACAAGATAGTGCTTTTATTTGTCCTGTACAAAGCCCAAGATTGTGGCTGAACAAGCTGGAGAAATCATTCTTCCTAAGAGGAGGCTGACTTCTGTTAGGGGAAATCTTTATGCCAAGCCTGGAAGGAGGCTGGAAAAGATTGACTCAACAAGAGAGTATTTTTGTCTGTCTCGTACAAAGCCCGTGATTGGGGCTAAAAGGGTTGACTCAACAAGAGAGTACAGAAAGGTGATTGACTCAACAAGAGAGTCTAAAAGGTGATTGACTCAACAAGAGAGTCTGAAAAGGTGATTGACTCAACAAGAGAGTCTGAAAGTGATTGACTCAACAAGAGAGTCTGAAATGGTTAGCTCTGCTGGGGAGAATCATTCTACAAAGCCCATGAGGAGGCTAGCTACGTTGAGGAAAGGTCTTTATACAAAGCCTAAGAAGAGGCTAGCTTCTGCTGAGGATTATTGAGATCTCGAGGCAGGTCCAAGTGGGGAATTAACTCTTGCTGATGGTCACAGAAGAGTTGGGGTATCAGATACCTAGAGGTTCTGATTTAAGATAGTGTTATTAGCAGCCTTTTGACCCTGGCTGGGGATTTTTAGGAGAGAGACTGGGTTTTAGAACCCATGGGTTTTAACTCTACAGGAGATTTATCCAGAGTGACCGGGGTTTCTTCCTATGTTTGTAAGGAACTTGAGAATGTCTTTGAGACTCAAGGGGATTAGATTGTCCAAGTCTAATGGTGTGGAAGAGTTTTATCTTTTGTATGATGCCCAAGAGGAGGCAGGTGCTTTACGGGATGAGAATCTACCCTAAATTGGCCTGAGATTTGACACTGGAAAGACTGCTCTAGCAAAGGGTGACTAATTTCTGTCTTATACCTTTAGGGGGTCTTTAGGGTCCTTGTATTAAGCCCAAGAGAAGGCGTGTGAACTTCTAAGAAGCCGGAGGCTCCTTGTACAAAGCCCAAGAGAAGGCGGGGATGCTTTTAGGAAGCCTGTGGGCCCCAAACCAAGAAAAGTTCAAGAAATTCAATTCACCAAGAATAGATCATTTAGTGAAAGTTCTGAGGTTTGAAGAAACTCATGAGATGCTATTCACCGAGAATAGATCAACTCAGGGGAGTAGAATTTCTTTGACAATTTCTAATAGTGGTAGCCTGTGAAAAGGTTCACGAAGAATACTGCCTTTCTCTTTGTTCCATATTATCTAAGCCCAAGAGAAGGAAAGACTGTATCTGGAAATCCTATGGGGATCTAGTTTTGACTGTATCCAAGAGTGACCAACTGGCTTTACCTAATTCTAGACCTAGTTGCTGGGAAAAACTCTAAATAGCAATACTAGTATATATACAGTTGTTATATGACAAGTATTTAAAAGGATATGAAAGATGACTTACAGTGTGCAGCTTCCCACGATACAGTTATATATATGAAAGCGAGTAAATGAAAGCGGTTAAAACTTACAGGTGAGCAAGCTTCCATGCTGTATTGTTAGTTGTTCAAAGAAATTAAAGAAAGTTTTGATAACAACATATATATATATTTTAATCTAAATCAAAAGAGAAGTTATTTTTGAAAGGATTGTTGGGGCTTATACTCAAGGAGAAGCCCAAGGTTTAACAGTGATCGCACCCTTGTTTTGAATATCGTATCGGGACTTATACAATGACTGAGGCCCAAAGAGGTTTATTTACAAAAAGGTTTGGGTCTTACACTCTATTAGAGGTCCAAAGATGTTTTAAAAGAAAAAAAGATGGGTCTTATAGCTCAAGGAGAAGCCCATTTGATTTTGTTAAAAAAGGCGACGATCGCGCCGAACTTTTGAAAATGTACAGAGGGACTTATACAATGTGTGAGGCCCAAAAAGGTTTATTTACAAAGGGATTGAGTTTTACACTCTATTAGAGGTCCAAAAGTGTTTTTGTACAAGTTATGGGGCTTACAACTCAAGGAGAGGCCCAGAGAGTTTTTTTTAGTTGAAAAATGGCAATCGCGTCGGGACTTATCCAGTATCTGAGGCCCAAAATGGTTCTGGTTAAAAGGGGATTGGGTCTTACACTCTATTAGAGGCCCAAAAGTGTTTTAAAATTTAAAATCAAGAGGAAACCCTAATTTTAAATAAAAAAGTTATTTTTCAAAGGAAATTAAATGAAAAAAATGATATAAAATACCAAATATATTCAAAAATAAGTTGTACACCTTAAAAAATATTTTGAAAAGTCATGTTTAATTACATGAGAGTTTGAAGTTCAATTGGTTTTGAAAGATCAAAGTGGGAATTTCATTTAAAAATGTTTAAAACGACAAAAATGAAATTAATTACAAAAATTTTAACTATATTAAATAAATAATATAAATTGGATTTTTTTTGTAAAATAAAATATTTAAACATTTTTGTAAATTTTGAGACAAAGAATCAATTCAAAAACATAAATATTCAGAGAGAAATTAATTTTTGAATTAATTAACAAAAATAACAAAATATTCAAATATTCAAAAATTTGAAAAAGGGCGCCAAGAACACCAAGTTCTTGCTCGCGCCCTCTATTTTTCCAGATTTGCATTTTCTCACTTTTCTCCATGATTTATCGATGGTTTTGCACGATTCAAGTACCAATTTTGCTCGTTTTTTAACAAGGATCACAACCATATAGATTAATTGCATTTATTTTGAGTATTGAGTGAGAAATCAGAAGAAACTCTCAAGAACTCTAATTTCATCATGAACACCATGAAATTCCATACACGACTGATTCATGGCAATTGATTGAGGGTTATCACTCCATACATGATTAGGAACATATGGCAAAATTTTTGTGCAGTAAAATATGCATGCATCATGGAGTTTGAAGAGTTCATGCTTACCTCTTGCAGCTGGTGATCGAGTTCTGAGTTAGAGGTGTTACAGCTAGGTTCCAATGATCTGGACAGCTTCCCTAGGTGCCAAGGATTGTGTTTGAATGCTTGGAATGAATGGAAATGATCTGGAACTTGAGATGGTACCCCAACTGCAAATCTGTCAAGAACTTGAGCAATTGGCTGGTGATTTTGAGAATCTGATGTTCCAGATGTGATTTTATGTTATGGATCACTTCTATATGTTATATGTGAGGTGTGTGTGTGTGATTGGTTTGGTTGGAATTGCTCTCAAACTCAAAACCCGGTAGTGACTTGAGTTAGAAGCCAAAATTGGAGTGAAAGTGGTGATTTTGAGGAAAGCATCAGTTTGGGTGGTTTGGTGTACTCAAACTGATCACAAATGAGCTCTATTTATAGTAGAGCAAGTTTGTTTTGCAAGCAATAGTGAATGGCAGCTGGTACATGTCTGTGGCCAATTGTGATCAAATGGAATTTCAAGTCTCCTCTAGCCATTGACTTGAGATTAGAGCACAGGCTTTGTAGCTTTGGTTCATAGATAAGTTTGGACTGAATTCAGTTGGAATAGACTCAGTTCATGCCACCTTGATGCATTCATTAAAGGCTTGGAAACAAAATTGGAGTCTTGGCACTTTTTAGCTCTTTTAGGTTTGGCATGGCTACTTGTAGATTCTTGGACTTTGGAGGCTTGAAGATCAGATCATCCCCCTTGGATTTGATCCTCAGATGTGTCCAAATTGATGACAAGGCTTGGATTTATCAGATTTGGACAAATCGAGCAAAGTGCACAAATTATGCCTTGTAAAAACCAGTTCATGATGCCATGTTCCAAGGGTTGTATCTCCTTGCTCAAATGGAATTTGGAGATGGTCTGGTACTTGTTGGAAAGCCCTCATGGCATACTTTAACTTTGATGTCCACCCCTAGACCTGGTTTGACTTGGATCAAGGTGAAAAATGTCCCTACGTTTTGGAAAAAGTAAGGCAAATTCTAACTTAGTGAAAATTCCACTAAGTGTTGGAAAAATGTCATTTTCATGTTTTTAGCCATTTTGATCACTCCATAACTTAAAATCCATGAGGAATTGGAATGAGATGTAGTTGACACTTTTGAAGTATGTAATGAGAGCTACAAATCCAGCTTTGGACCATCCAAAATGGTTGCTTGGATCTCAAGTTATGGTCCTTGGAAGTTGGTACCCTAGCCACTTTGTTCCATAACATAGAAAAATTCTAAGTTTTTTATGGTTACCCCGTTTACAAGTTAACTCATTTTCTTTCGTTTTTCTTGATGAATGGTGATTTAAATCACATATTAACATTTTTTTAGGGTTAAAGAACCTTGGTTGACCAAAAATTCAAAAAGTCAAACTTTGGATTTTTGTACAGTTGACTTTTTATCGGGTGAAATCTAAACTGTGCGATCCTTTGTGAAATCAAGCCCTTGACCTAAATCAAACCTAATGGATGGATTCCATAGGTGTTATAGGGTGTATTGAATCATGTCCCAAGGTTTGGGAGCATGTCCTGGCAAAAGTCAAAGGTACAGTTGACTTTCCCTCGAAGCCCTAATTGTGGTCCTGATGAAATTGAAACTTGTGAATCAAGCTTTTTGGATCAATCCATTGTTGTAAATGGATCAATGTAGTATATTGGAGACACTCGGATCATGGCTTGAGGTCTTGGCTCGTGTTTCGTCCCAAAAGTCAACTTAGGGGTGAATTAGGTCAAGAAACCCTAATTCCTGATTTTTGGTAAATGCATCCCCTGAGGTTAAATTGACTTGTTAATTGTGTCCATGAGGTCCCTTAGAGTATCTTGAGTTGTTGTTTGAAGCATTGGATCATGCCCAGAGGAAAATTTCCATCTGGAGGCCTTGGTCGACCAAAACCCTAATTTGGTGACACTGACGATCTTGAGGCTTGATCCACTTGGAATGTTGCACCCTTGTGCTTGATTCTTGATGTGGGAGTCCTCTTGATCCTTTATGGGTGTTTGAGAGTTTAGACAAGTTAAAGATCATGTCATTCCTTGATTGATCCTTTGTCTAAGGCTCTGAGAGAGCTTGAAACCCTAATTCTTGACTGTGGTGAATGCTCAAACATCTCTGAGGATATTGATGAGGCATGATGGTTCATCCATATTGTGATGATGATTTGCATAATGATGGGAAATCTTGGTGGTCAAAATTTCGGGTATGATAGATGCCCCTATTTAATCTTCTTGGACCCAGAGGTGTGAATGGCGAAGGTATTCGGGCATTCAGGGTGCAAGAGGATTAAATATCGGAATACCCGGAATTTTGATGGTGGTTATAAATGGCAGTTTGCTCATTCATCTTCTTTTACTAAGCAATGATACCTAGAAAAGGTAAAAATTCCCCTCGATCATGGTTTTCTGCCATGGAACTGGTCTCAGTTTCTGATATATAAACTTCCCCTCAATCCTGGTCTTCGACCACGAAACTGGTCTCGGTTTTTGATATAAACATCCCCTCGATCCTGGTCTTCAGCCAAGGAACTGGTCTAAGTTTTTTGAGCTAAACTTCCCCTCGATCCTGGTTTTCATCCAAGGAACTGGTCTCAGTTTCTTCTTGTAAAGTTTCTTCTTGACAAGGGACGCTGTGTGTAGCAGTATTTATTAAACTTCTCGCCGAATTTTCCTGGGGAGATGCCATTTTATTGAAAAAGTTTTGATGTCAGACTTGCTAGGGAACCCATCTGTCTGAGTTGTAGAGGTATATAAACTTCTCTATTGGAGACGACATTTGTCGACTCTACTGGGGGAAAACGAGTCTCTTGAGAGACTGTTTTCTGCTTAGGGATATTACATCATACTTTTCCTCGAGATCTTCTCGGAGGAATGCCATATGATGTGATCCAATTTTGAGGTGCTGATGACTTCATTAACATTGACTCTCTGAAGAGAAAAACCAATGCATTGCTGAGAGTTTTTTAGTTGCGAGGCTTTCTCTGGGGATTTTCCTTAATCTGGGAAAGCGCAGATATCACCTTCAATGGTAAAGAGTGACGTTCGTCGAAGGTCTTTTTGCCTTTCAGAGGTTCAAGTTATCAAAGTGGTCGAAGACAGTCTCCATCCCAAAAATAAACTGGGGAGAAAGGTGGTTCAGACAAAACATTCCCTGACGAGGAAAGAACTGACAACTCGAGTGAGAGGACTTTTATCGCTAGGGGATAAGACCGACTAGAGTGATAGTGATGCAATATGAATATGAATGCAAATCAATAATTCATGATGTATGTATGTATATGCTGACAAAACTGACACGACATACAGACTAGTGGATGAGCACGACTAGATACTCGACCACTGCATGGGACGAAGAAGTATCTTCGGTTCAAAATAGCAATTCTGCCTTGCTTAGGAGAAAGTAGTTCCCACGGGGAAAAACGTTGGTCGGGCTTAGGAGGTAAGAACTGTGCCGGGGATATCAGATGAAATATTCGCATCTGACACAGCTGATCCTTCATTCAGGCATACTGGTTTGAGAAGGAGTATTTTGATTCTACATTTTAAAGCTTAATCTCCTTTGGAGTAGCGATCGATGTTCTTTCGATGTTCAACAGTCAAAAGAAATTGCCATCTTTATTTTAAAGGCAGAAAAATTTGACCAGTAAATTCATTTTTGTTTTATTTCAAGAATCGTTGATCATATTAAAATGTCGTTCTGTAAAGCTAAAACAAATAAGAATTACAAACAAAAGCATTAAGGCTCAAATTTTATTGATAGGATGAAGCCACTGAGAAGCAACTGGATGATATTTTCACTAAATCTTTGGATGCAAACTAATTTGAGAAACTAAGAGGTGAACTCAGAATTTGCATTGTTGAATAATTATAGCAATTAGCCTTGATCATGCAGGATACAAGGAAAAGAAGAAAACGGTTGTCAAATTTGTGGCTAAAAAGGGAGAGTGGTAGTGGTGATAATAATGTTGATACTGTAAGAGGGAGAAAATCTCAGAGTGTTAAGCATAGACATGATCATTCTAGTCTTATGGTTTCATTAGTGTTGCTGGGAGGCTTGTGTTGGTGGTGTTGGGATATCATTCTATATGTCCTAAAATCACTTCATTTGTTGTGTCTGGGGGAGTGCATTTTCTCTGTGTTTGGTGCTTTTGAAGCGTGGTTCTATTGTATAAACTTGCAAGAGTCCATGTGTGTTTTTCTTGTGATTTAGGTTTTCCCCTTGAGGGGGAGTATTGGTTATGTATGATAGGGGGAGCGTTGTATCTGTCTGTTCTGTAGCTGCAAAGTTGTAGTTTGTGCAAAATTGCAGTTTGTACAAAGCTTATATGTTCTCATGTATCTTGTGTTGTTCTAGATGATCTGTGTTGTCAGACTAGATGTTTTGACATTTGTAGCACCCCAAAATTTGCTCTCCTTACTTTAGTACTAACTGGCTTATGTTTCATTTCATTTTTGCATTACCATGTGTGCATATCACTGGTTCTTAGCATGGGGTCAAGGTGCCTGAGGCAGTTCAAGAGGAGGAGATGTTCTTCAAAGGGTCAAGCAAGAGTCCTTGTATTGTCCAAGATATTAAGAGGAGAAATGGTTATTGATGCCACCATTATTTGAGTCACCAAGGAGCCTTGGGGCTCAAGAGATCCTACTTGGTCTATCACATCATCAGGAGTTCACAATTGGCAAGAGATCTCAAGTGAACCACTCTCTCCTAACCAGCGCAGAAATTAGGGTTTTGAGATTCTTGGGTTTATTGCTTCAATGGGCAAGCTCCTTGAGTTTTTATCATCACCAAATGGCATATATCATCTTTGTTGGAGAGGATACACATCATATTCAGAGGAATTTGGATTTGGAGGATGTGTTAATTCCTCTTAGACTGAGAGTACCAAAATTAGGGTTTGCTATAAAGTCAGTTTATTTCTAGTTTTTTGGGCAAGACTTGATTCCATGGTATTCCTTGGGTCCCTAAGTATCTAGGAATGGAATATTGTCCACCAGTTGTTCATGAGAAGTTCAATTGGCCAATGGATTGGGAATCAGGAGAATTGAGGAAAAGTCAACAGTAAGAGGGGAAGTCAACTGTGAAATCTTGAGGTTCTCTTGAAGGTTTTCAAGGTCTCACATCCTCATATGGTCTTCAAGAGTCAAGTTTCATACCATTTATCAAGAATCAAGGGTTGGTACAAAAGTTACTAAATAGGGAAATGACCTATAATTTGAAAGTTTCCATTTTGGGCAAATTCTTACACTACTTTCAACCTGACTTTTCATCATCAAAGGAGCTTCAATTGAATTTTCCTCAAACATGAAAGTTGAATATCTTTTTCTCCCCTTTCCAACAAGTACTAGATGGCCTCCATATCATTTGTGAAACTCAAGTTATGATCAAAAGAAGGCAAAGTGGTTTTTAGGGTTTTCTCATGGTTCCATTTTCACAACTTTCGCATTTTGGGACATAGTGACCTATAATTGATTATTTTGTTTCAAGCCAAATTCTAACATCAAAGAACAATCCATAAGGATCATTTTTGGCCTTTGAATCAAGTGGATCCTTGGTTTATTCATCACTTATTTTCCATTATGCAAAATTGCAAGATCATTGAAAACTCATGAACCAAGACATCTCAAGGCCCAAATCCAATTCAGGTGTGATTAGCAATTGTTAAATAAGTGATCCATCATCAAGGGCTTGGGTGTACATGCATGGAGGAGGGTGTATTTCACATTATGCAAATTTCCAAAATCACTCTAAACTCATTAAGTGAGGAACTAACAAGGCCCAAGTGATGATCAGTGGATTAACCCTAAGTATTTAAGCTAACTCATGCACTGGTTAGAGGAGAGACACGTTATTTTGGAGGAGAATCAAGTTTTAACCCAAAAATTTCTTTTCATCGAATCTCATCACACACAGCAGCTTTTCCAAAGATTCTTTCTCAGTCTTCCTCCTTGGGATCTCTAGAGCACGAAGCAACCATCATTTGCAGCTAACGGCAAGGATACAGTTTGCATAATCTCAGGTTAGTGCAATTTTTCATGATCTTAAAACTCTATTTTTAAACGTGCATGATGATCTGTGGTGTGTACTGATAATTCTGGTATATTTTGTTTTGAGTTTGGACGCATGGTTTGGTTGTTTCGTGAGTTTGAAATTTTTGAACCCTAGCTTATTTCATTCGGTTTGGTTTATGTGTTGATTATTTGCGATTTATAATTTGATATTGTTGATCCTCGTGGAATTCTGGTCCATAGGGTATACTTGTTTGCACTTTCTGGGTTTTTTGGGGTTGCAGGGGGCCGGAAGTGGTGACCGGAGCCCTAGCTCCGGCGACTGGTAAGGTTTCCGGCGAGGCTAAGGTTTATGTGAGGAAGACGAAGCCTGAGCCGTTGATTGCCTTGATCGTGTGGCCCATATGTTGCCACGCGTTTTAAAATTTGTTTTTATGTTATTGGCTATGTGTGTGATATCCCATGGTAAGTATTGTGTTCCTCAAATCCAAACCATCCATCATGTTAAATGTTGACTAATCTTGGACGTTGATTGTATCTGATGGCCTACGTAGTGACAACGCATTAATGATTCCATGTGCCTCTCACGTGTGACTTTTAATTTCTGACAATTTAGTGTGCCCGTGTATGTGTTAATTATGGTGTGTTTGGAAATCATGGCCATTGATCTTATTTACTTTGTTTTGTGTTGACTTGATAAGAAGCGCATGATCAATCTGATGGTGAGTGTTGGGTCAATCCATTGACTGAAGTCCACGTGAGCTTCTCTTTTTTTATTTATTTTCGCTGATGGGTTTTGGTGTGTGGGCTTGATATCCACACCCCCTCCCTTAAGCCCATTATATTTTTCCCACGTGAACCATCTGCTATTCACACCCTCCATGTTTATTGCCATATTTTTATTTTATTTAATTTGCATTAATTCATTTTTAATTTTTAAAAATATATATTTGCATCCAAAAATCACCAAAAAAATTCATGAAGCATTTTTATAGTTTTATTAAATTTTCTCAATTTTATTTTTTATTTTTATTTTATTTTTAGCATCTGAAATAATTATTTCTTTATTTTCTTTTGAATTTATTCCATGCATGCATACTCTAACTTGTGGAATTTATTTCTCATCATCCATGAAACATTTTGAGTCCATTCTTTTTGTATTGTTTCACCAACACATTGAATTGCATTAAAACATTTTTTTCACATTTTTAAAATCATTTCATATTGCATTTTAGTCCTCCTCTTTTGCATATTGAGTCATGTTTCTTGTCTGAACTTTACATAATTGTTTGGGTGACCTATCTTGTGAATTTTTGTATGAGTTTTTAATATATTGTTTGCTTCTGGTTGAGCTATTTTGATAATTAATTTGGTAATTTTAGAAGATGTTCTACTAATTATGTGATTGCTCTTTGTTTGAGGTCTTCTTGTATGCACATCCTTGATCATGTCTGATTACTTGTTTGAAAAGGCACTTGTGCCATTGTTTGGGTTTGCTTATTTGACTTCATAATTCATGTTTAGGTCATCCACGTTCTGTCTTGGTTGAGTTCCATTTGGTTTATAACCATCTCTCTTTGGTTTGTGATTTGTTTGAGTTTCATTTGTCTTATTGTCACTTATATCTGTTTGTACTAACCTTTTATGCAGGGGATGAGGTAAGTTATTTGAGGGTGTGGATAGTTATCCATGTCCACTCTCACTCTTTCTTCCTCTTATATTTTCTTTTCTTTAGGCTTAGGTTGTTGTCAAACCTCCCCTTAGGGCCACTTTTGCATGATAACATTAGGATAGATTTCCCCTTAGTGTTTTCTTTTCTTTTGAGTCCCTCTTCTCATCTCATAACCCTTCTAAGATACTTAATAAGATCAATTTGCCTTGCACACAAGCCTTAAACATAGGAAGTGAAGATTGAGGGGTCCCCCTTCTCTCTTCTAGAGTGTTGAGCATACGTCCCATTGGGGACGACCAAGCGACGCATTCGTTACCGTGTCATAGACTTTGGTTCAAGGTGAGTTATGAACTAACTCAAGTCACTTCTATCTTAAAAAATACAAACAAACTTCAAATCATTTTTGTCCTTCGGGATCGTCAAACTAAAGGCTATTTTCAAAAAGGGCACGTTACTTTCCGTCTGAGTCGCAAACAGGCATCGACCCTAACTGCCGGACGCGAACTTAACGTCGCTCATAAAAAACACAAAAAGAACTTGGTCCGAACTACGTTGACTCTGAATTTCCCATTGCATAAAGGGAGTACGTAGGCCTAGGACGTCGACGTCCTACCGAGTCTGTCTTAGTTTTTCCCTCCCCCATTTTAGTACAGCCATAGATGTTAGGACAACTCACCCTTAGATTAGACAACAAGCGTGGATCCCATCGAGTACGATGGACGCGTGGGGTGCTAGCACCTTGCCCTCGCGTAACCGACTCCCGAACCCAGGCTATGGTTGCGATGACCATTTCTTTCCCTCTTCCTTAGGTTTATGCGGTGTTCCCTTTCCCTCTCTTGGGATAAATTTACACGGCTGGCGACTCTGTTTTCTGCACCACTCTCGCGTTTGTACCTGGATGAAAATCCTGGGAGCGACAGCTGGCGACTCTGCTGGGGATACTGGTTGACCTATGCTGGTCCATCCCCTTTAGCGAGTCTATCCTAGCGCTTGTTTGTTTTGTTCTCTTTGGGTGTTTTTGTTTTGTTTTGCTTTATTTGTCGTATTTTATTTTTACCGCATTTACTGCATTGCATATTATTATCAGCTGCTGCACTGTTTTTCTGTTTGGCGGGTTGGGAGTTCTGAGAGGTAAGCCCAATACCCAGGCTTGAGCATACACGTAGGATTAGCGCGGCAAGTAGTGCGACTCGTGTGGCATTTGGCCAGACGTAGTATACATGAAAACTCCACATCCAGACGAGGTTTTCTTTGGTAATGTTCTATCCTGCGCATTGGTGCAGATGATTGAATGTAACCTGGAAAATTGTCAACTCTGGCGACCATTCCTGAGGACTCAGTAACGGCACTCCTCCCGAGATATGATAATGGCAGACCAGAAATGGCAAACCCATTACACATGTCGATCCGAGGACCCAATGCTGGGAACTTGCTGTAGGGTTTCCTTTTGGGAAAGAATCAGTGAAAGCACTCCTCGATTGGCGATGGTACTGTACCCCGAGGGATGAATGTACTATTGCTTCTCGACCTCAGTGCCGAAGCTGAGGACTTGCCATGGGATGTTTTCTTTTGAGGGGAATCAGTTGAGGCCTCCTCGATTGATGATGATGCCAAACCAGAAATGGTGAATGTATCATCATTTCTCGACCTGAGAGCCCGTGATATTGAGGATCCTCGGCTTTCTAGTACCCACATGTGAGAGGGCAGGGTGTTTACAGGTTTGCAGGTAGCCTTGACCTTCAACATACCCAGTTTTCTGATCAGCAGATTTATCAGTGTGGTACTATGGTTATTCTGGTATTCTGGGTATTTGGGCGGACCTTTGAGATTATACAGTGGTTCAGTGCAGCAGTTGTCCAGTCTATATGGCATCCTTGATCCCATGTGTTCATTTGCATCATCTTTTTGCATCCTAACATGTTATTCATTTGCAGGGTTGCATCCTAACTTTGATTCTGGTTTTTGAAGACTATTAAGGATGAGTACTGAGAAGAGAAAGAACATCATAGTGTACAAGTTCCCATCACTTTTCTGGATACTGTTCACAAGATTGTGTCTATGGCAGAACCTGGGGTATTGGTAGACTTTAGAGGAGAGTATGGAAGAATTCTGAATTTTGCTCGCAACATCACTGAATACGAGTATAGGGCTTTGCACACTCTGGTGCAATTCTATGACCCTCACCTGCGTCGTTTTCTATTCACTGATTATCTCTTGGCTCTGACATTGGAGGAATTTGCTCTTATTCTGGAGGTTTCTATTAAAGAAGAGGCTCATTTCTATCCTTCTGAAGAACTTCCTGATTTAGAAAGGGTCTCCAAGGCTTTGCATTTGGATCCATCTTTGTTGAAAAATAATATTGCCAATAAGGGAGGGTGTAAAGGCTTTCACGTGAAATTTTTGATAGAACAGGCTGTTGTGTATGCTAAGGCTAGATGTTGGTCAATTTTCAACGCCATCTTGGCTATGTGTGTCTATGGAACAGTGTTGTTTCCAAATATGAAGGATTTTGTGGACATGCATACTGTCCGGATATTTACCATGAAGAACTCGGTACCTACTTTGCTTGGAGATCTGTATTATTCAGTGCACTATAAGAACGAGAAGAGGAGGGGAAGACCCCTTTATTTTTGTGCGCTAGTCTTCTACAAATGGTTTGCTGATCGTCTTCCCACATCTGGGGCATTTGTAGATACTCAAGGAACTTTGGAGAGGTCCAAAAGATTGATGGGCTTGAGGGCAAATAATCTAATTTGGGTTAACTGTGACTTGTTGGGCCAAGATATCATGATTAGTTGTGGAGGTCTCCCAAATGTGCCTCTAATAGGAAGGAAAGGGGGAATTAACTACAACCCTATTCTTGCTATTAGGCAATTCGGGTATGCCTTGAAAGAGCCACCAAGAGACGAGGAGGTCCAAGAATCTTTATATCTGAGTGGGGAAATTAATCCAGAACTGTTAAAAGAAGCTGCGAATACTTGGGAAGATCATCATAAGAAGGGGAAGCTTTCTTTTGGGAAGAGCAACAACAGAACATTTCCTGCGTACGAAGATTGGATTCAGAAAAGGGTGGAGATAGAGCTTTTTCCATTCTCCAAAGAACCACCATCTTACCCCTTGCTGATTGAGCCTCCTACCACAGTTGAAATAGAGAAGTTTAACAAGTTGTGGGCTGAAAAGGAAAAGCTGCGAGAAGAAAACAGTGAGCTGCAAAGAGAGATTTACCAGTTGAAACATGAGCGGGGTGAAGTTGTTCATATCGCCAAGTTGAAGACAGAGCTTCTCGCTAAGGCAAAAAAGGAGCTAGCTGACAAGGTCGCATCCAGACAAAGGATGAAGCAAGCTCTAGAGGGTATCAGTAAGGTTCTCGAGTCTAAGAAGGAGGAATTGGACAAGGCTTTGTTGAAAATTCACAGGTTCAATGCTCATCGAGACACTGCAATGGCTAAAAATAAGCGAAAGGAATACGATTATCTAGCTCAGATTGATCAATTAAAGTCGAAGCTCAAGAAAAAAGACGCTGAGATCCTATCAGGGGTATTCCAAAGACAAGCAGTCGAGGGTCGACTCAATGAAGCCATAGCCTCCATAGAGGAACTGAAGATCCAAGCTGAAGTGAAGAGACCTAGAAATGAGGGTCCTAGCATGGATGGTGTTTCTGGAGAAGACGCTTGGGAGTTGCATTGCCGATACTTGGAAGGGATCGTGCATAGGAGAGACGTTCTCATTCAAGAGCTAATTCAGAGAATGAAGCATCCCGACACTAAAAAGTTGTTCAAGGAAATTCAAGACTGGAGCAAAAAGCATGATGGATGGGGGGAATTGGCCCTTGTGGACTTTGATGACATGTCGTAGTTTTCTATTTTCTTTCATTATTTGGACCACCGACAGGCTTGTTGGTTGGGATCTATGATTATTGTGTTCAGACTTGTTATCTTGGATTTGTGATTGTTGACATTTGGTTTTCCTCTGGTTTTCTTAATATATGAGCAGAAGTTCTGTTCTATCTTGTTGTTAAACTGGAATCAAGGGGTGGATCGCCCTGCGAATATTCAAACATGTTCATTTGCATTTGCATATTCATAATCATTTTGTATAATCATTTTGCATAACAGGTGTTTATCTCTGGTGTTCTTACTTTGCTCTCCTCCGCAGTACAGGATTGATCAGCCAGTTCATCGGTATTCTACTCAGTCTGTGATAACCAGGGGATAGCCATGGAACAACTCTGTGCAGAGATGCTTGAAATGAAGGTTCAGATGAGGCAATTTGGGGAACAAATGCTGGTCATGTCCCAGGAGCAGAAGATGCTGAAGGAGGAGGTCAATCAGATGAAGACTCAGATGGGTTTGGTCATGGAAATTTTGAATAGGGTGTTAAAGAAGGAAGACAGTCCTGTGGTCGCTTCCACGACAGAGGTCCTTACTCCTCCCATCTCTTTAGGATTTGATCTAGACCACGGATTGCCTCGTGAATCTCTTCCACAAATTGAGGTTCCAGAGCTTTCCCAACAGCATCCAGGTCGTGTCTCCCAAGATAAGCCTAAGAATAAAAAGTGTGCACAGAGATCGAAGCAGCCTGAAAGAGTTTTTCATCCACTCCCTATGCCATATTCTCAACTATTGCAGCATCTCCTTCAGTTGCAACTGGTACAGAAAAGGACTTTGGCCCCTCTCACTGGTAATCCCCCACCAGGCTACAATGCAAGAGCCCATTGTGATTTCCATTCTGGGGCACCAGGGCATACTGTGGAGAAATGTAGGGCCTTTCAGCACCAAGTCCAGGATTTGATCGATGCAGGGGCAATTGAATTCACGTCGGGCGGCGTGAGTATACAACGTGATTTTACCCCAATTGTTGCAAGAGAAGTGGAGACTCCTCCCCTCTTTGCAGGATCTACCTCATGTCATGGACTTTCTCCACAACCTTTTGCTGCAGAAGCTCTACGTCAGCAACCTTTGTTTGTGCCTCCGCCAAATGTGGAAAGGAAAGTGCAGGTGGGGCGCCCAAATCAGTATCGACAGCAGAATTATCAGCAGCAGAGGCAACCGAGACCAAGAAGGCCCAAGAGGATATTTGATCCTATTCCTATCCCTTATAGTCAGTTGTTCGCTCGTCTGCTCAAGAACTCTCTAATTCAAACGAGGAGTACCACGCCGGTACCGTACCCTATTCCTCAGGATTATGACATGACTGATAGGTGCGAGTTCCACTCAGGAACGTTTGGGCATACAATTGATAAGTGTAATGTATTCCAGCACAAGGTGCAAGACTTGATCGACTCGAAGGTCATCACGCCAGACGGTACCCCTTTGGATTGAAGCTTCTTTGTCAGAGTAAGCAAGAGCGTCATCAGAAATAATAAGTCCAGACTGAGCCGAGTCTCCTCAACGATGGCGATCTTCAGTTTCTTTACTGCATTTTCATTTGTAGTTTTTCATTTCTTGTTAAAGCATTGTATGCATGTAGAAACTTGTTTGTTTTTTAATGACAATCATAATGCAATAAGCATGTTTTTCTTGAAGTAAACCATTCGTGTTCACTCTTAAATGTTTATATGCACTGCAACACCAATTTTCTTGTCTAGAACTCTTGAGGGAGGATGATGAGATGAAAACGCAAAATCTCTGGTTGTATGTTCAAGGATAGAACCCTGTTGAGGATGTACAGGCATTGTTTCAAATCCCTAAACACTGGAGATATAAGGGAGATAAACCCTCGTTAACCCCTTTGAGCCTTGAAGTATGAGTTTATTTCGTACAAAAAAACCCTCATACTTAACCCAGGGGCAGGGTAGGCGTCAGTTAGTTTGATCGAGCGTTCAAATTTCAAAGAGAGTGTGCATCTGAGGATCCATTACCTTCTATCCCACCGTCAAGAGGTCAAGAGATGTGAGACCACAATGGTTATCCATCGATAATCAAGGAGTGAGGCAGTCACAACCCTTTCAAGCAAGTAAGACGACCAGCGTCACACGCTTTGTTCAAAAAGGGGAATAAAAGAAAGAAAGCCCGCTGAGTCGAAACTTGAAAACAAGCGACTTAGGCAAAAGTTAGGGCATCCCGCTGGACTTCAAAATCGAAAAACTCAAAAGAGTCAGTCCAGGCAAAAATTAGGGATAAAAAAAAAAGCAAAAGGAAGAAAAAGCGAAAAGCGAAAAGGAT
The DNA here is from genome assembly GCA_022829125.1 of Lathyrus tuberosus. NCBI lineage: Eukaryota > Viridiplantae > Streptophyta > Magnoliopsida > Fabales > Fabaceae > Lathyrus > Lathyrus tuberosus. Next base: position 2,200,497 of record JALAZF010000422.1, read on the forward strand.
TACATAAGAAAGTCCTCGATAAGAACAAATTCGTGTGATTACAGACACAAAAGATAAAAAGGGGTGACTGTCACTCCAAAGCCTCCTTAGGTGTCAAACCATTAGTTGCATGGGTTCCTTAAAGATCATAAACCTTTTGACAGATGAGCGTTTGGGTCAGATTAACTGAACATAGGATTGGAGAACATCACGAAGAGTGGGTGGGCACCGATAAATTTTGAGCCATAAATCTTTTTTCGGAAGCCGTGAACCAGACCACGTTACAACCCTTAAAAGTCCTAATTGAAACAGGGTTTATTCCGAAAGCGTACTTCAACAGGATAGCGTTCCTGACTCCTACGAGTTGTGCTAATAAGATTTGTTGGTATTGCATGTACGCATTGTTTTGCCATTCAAAAATCAAGGTCGCATACCAGCTAGTGATTCGTTCACAAGGCATGGCGACGCATTTTCAATAAAACTTCAAGGTTAACATGAGTGTTGCATTAGAATTGTCATTCTCATAATAAACATTTTCTGCTTGTGTTTGATATCAAAAGAGGCTTACACGATGAACAACAGTCGAGAAGCTCGATCCCGCCAAGTTGAGATGGTGAAAACTCCGAAGGACAATCATGTTAAGGGGTATGCGGCCAAGAAACTGTGCGCAGTATGGGGGCTCCCAATAAATGGTGATAAGATGCAGCCAATCTGGAGCAGTCACACTAGAAACTCTCCCTAAAGCAGCCAAACAGGGGCAATCAGGTCGATTTGAAAAATCTCTGTAAGATCAATCAGGGGCAACGTTTCTTCAAGACATGGGGCAGGCCATCTCTAGAGCATGAGAAATTATCCAATCCTGAAGACGGTTAATTTAAAACACCTCCTCAAAGTTCAGAATACTGGGACAGAGTATTTTCAAGTCATTACAAATCCTTTCGAGGTAATGTACTTTATGGATTATGAAGTCTGGGGCAGTAATGTCGAGATCTGATAAATCTCTCCAAGATTTTGAAGACCTTGGGGCAGTGCGAACGCTCGGTCTTTTGTAAAATCCTCTTGGGGTGATTTCTTCCATTAGACCTGGTGGTCTGGGGCAAGTGGAGAGTTCAAAGGGACGTTTAGGAACATAGAGACAGGTCAGGTTGAGTGGCAACAGAATCGTACTTCCCCCAGTAGGGTGGCTCTCCCCAGTATTGAGATTGCACCTTTCCTCAGCAGAGCAGACCTTCCCCAGCAGGAGACGTGGGAAGTATTTTCTCCGGATCAAGACGTTATTTCCCCATAGAATCAGGGTGTTCACCTTCCCCATCCAGTCAGGAAGCGTGTTTTCACTGACGATGTCATATTCTAATCCCCAGTAAGGTGGGTGTAAAGTCATTCTCCCCTTTCAGCAGGCTAAGTTCAGTAGTACCCCCCAGGCAGGATGGTATTATGGACTGTTTTCCCCAAAGCAGATTGGCATTATGGGCTGGCATCCCCAGCAGGTTCCAAGCCCATTGATTATCAGCAATCCTCAGCAACTGACTTCTGGTTCTGTCATTGGCATTCATTCTCAACTCCCTCAGCAGAGGGGGAATCTCAGGTTCGATGTCACCTTCATTAAGGGACATATGTAATCCCCGGTAGAGTGTATACGATTTTGGATTTCATCCCCGACAGAAGTTGTGGATCCAAAGGGTCGGTCAGCATGATCATTCTCAGCAAAGTTCTTGGATTCAGAGGACAACTTATTTTTGTCATCCCCATCTGAACTGGTCTTTTCTCTCCGGCATTTATTTTGCTGGAGGGACCCCTTTTTGCATATCATAAGCATTTGCATTGCATCCTCAAATGCGTAGCATTTCCACTTCATGTGGAGCATTACGGCAAAATTCAAACATAGGCATCCGAAGCATAAGCCAGGTTTGAGTCTTCCTTCGTCGGGAGAAAAGCAGATTTCAGAGAATATCATTCGACTTTACTCCATAATTGTTGGGTTTAGTCATTCAAAGCAATATTTGGCATTCCCTTGCAGAGTTGTTTGCCAGGAGCGTTAATCCATGATTTCATTTTTACCCCTTCGTCTAGGTGGTCCTTTAGTTTATTCCCACGAGGGTTTTTACCGTCAGACACTCATCCGTGTCCTTTCAGCACCCGTCCGTGTTCGAACCTTTATTTCAATGCCCGTCCATATTGACTTTTGACGCCCTTCCGTGTCCTTTCAGCACCCGTCCGTGTTTGAACCTTTTAAGCCAATGCCCGTCCGTATTGACTTTTGACGCCCGACCGTGTCCTTTCAGCACCCGTCCGTGTTTGAACCTTTGTTTCAATGTCCGTCCGTATTGACTTTTGACGCCCGTCCGTGTCCTTTCAGCACCCGTCCGTGTTTGAACCTTTTAAGCCAATGCCCATCCGTATTGACTTTTGACGCCCATCCGTGTCCTTTCAGCACCCGTCCGTGTTTGAACCTTTTAAGCCAATGCTCGTCCGTATTGGCTTCTGACGCCCGTCCGTGTCCTTTCAGCACCCGTCCGTGTTTGAACCTTTTAAGCCAATGCCCGTCCGTATTGACTTTTGACGCCCGTCCGTGTCCTTTCAACACCCGTCCGTGTTTGAACCTTTTAAGCCAATGTCCATCCGTATTGACTTTTGACGCCCGTCCGTGTCCTTTCAGCACCCGTCCATGTTTGAACCTTTTAAGCCAATGCCCGTCCGTATTGACTTTTGACGCCCATCCGTGTCCTTTCAGCACCCGTACGTGTTTGAACCTTTTGTTTCAATGCCCGTCCGTATTGACATTTAGCACCCGTCCGTGTTCCTTTCAGCACCCGTCCGTGTTTGAACCTTTGATTTCGATACCCGTCCGTATTGACCTTTGGATGACACTCGTCCGTGTTGCCTTCCATTCCCCAGCGAGATCAATCCCCAGTAAATTTACCCTTTTACACCCGTCCGTGTACCTTTTCGATACTCGTCTGTATTAAATCCTTTTACACCCGTCCGTGTACCTTTTCGATACCCGTCTATATTAAATCCTTTTGCACCAGTCCGTGTATCTTTTTAGTACCCGTCCGTATTGAACCCTTTTATACCCGTCCGTATCCGATATCCTTGACACCCGTCCGTGCTTATCCCCAGCATAGTTAACACTCATTTGTGTTTATTTCATGACATTCCAATACATTGTTCATGTTGTTTTCCAACACTCGTACGTGTTGTGACTAGTGCAGCATTTATTGCTTGTTCCCCAGTGGAGTCGTCCCTCCTTTGAGGATTGCAAATTTCAGGTTTCTTTTGGTATTTAATCCCCGTGAATCCTTTGAATGTCTGAGAGTCGTCGCTATCATACCTTCAGGACCAAGTTGATTGAATAGGGGCAGCTGTAGCACCCCAAAATTTGCTCTCCTTACTTTAGTACTAACTGGCTTATGTTTCATTTCATTTTTGCATTACCATGTGTGCATATCACTGGTTCTTAGCATGGGGTCAAGGTGCCTGAGGCAGTTCAAGAGGAGAAGATGTTCTTCAAAGGGTCAAGCAAGAGTCCTTGTATTGTCCAAGAGATTAAGAGGAGAAATGGTTATTGATGCCACCATTATTTGAGTCACCAAGGGGCCTTGGGGCTTAAGAGATCCTACTTGGTCTATCACATCATCAGGAGTTCACAATTGGCAAGAGATCTCAAGTGAACCACTCTCTCCTAACTAGTGCAGAAATTATGGTTTTGAGATTCTTGGGTTTATTGCTTCAATGGGAAAGCTCCTTGAGTTTTTATCATCACCAAATGGCATATCTCATCTTTGTTGGAGAGTATACACATCATATTCAGAGGAATTTGGATTTGGAGGATGTGTTAATTCCTCCTATACTGAGGGTACCAAAATTAGGGTTTGCTATAAAGTCAGTTTATTTCTGGTTTTTTGGGCAAGACTTGATTCCATGGTATTCCTTGGGTCCCTAAGTATCTAGGAATGGAATATTGTCCATCAGTTTGGTTCATGAGAAGTTCAATTGGCCAATGGATTGGGAATCAGGAGAATTCGGGAAAAGTCAACCGTAAGAGGGGAAGTCAACTCTGAAATCTTGAGGTTCTCTTCAAGGTTTTCAAGGTCTCACATCCTCATAGGGTCTTCAAGAGTCAAGTTTCATACCATTTATCAAGAATCAAGGGTTGGTACAAAAGTTACTAAATAGGGAAATGACCTATAATTTGAAAGTTTCCATTTTGGGCAAGTACTTACACTACTTTCAACCTGACTTGTCATCATCAAAGGAGATTCAATTGAATTTTCCTTAAACATGAAAGTTGAATATCTTTTTCTCCCCTTTCCAACAAGTACTAGATGGCCTCCATATCATTTGTGAAACTCAAGTTATGATCAAAAGAAGGCAAAGTGGTTTTTAGGGTTTTCTCATGGTTCCATTTTCACAACTTTCGCATTTTGGGACATAGTGACCTATAATTGATTATTTTGTTTCAAGCCACATTCTAACATCAAAGAACAATCCATAAGGATCATTTTTGGCTTTTGAATCAAGTGGATCCTTGGTTTATTCATCACTTATTTTCCATTATACAAAATTGCAAGATCATTGAAAACTCATGAACCAAGACATCTCAAGGCCCAAATCCAATTCAGGTGTGATTAGCAATTGTTAAATAAGTGATCCATCATCAAGGGCTTGGGTGTACATGCATGGAGGAGGGTGTATTTCACATTATGCAAATTTCCAAAATCACTCTAAACTCATTAAGTGAGGAACTAACAAGGCCCAAGTGATGATCAGTGGATTAACCCTAAGTATTTAAGCTAACTCATGCACTGGTTAGAGGAGAGACACGTTATTTTGGAGGAGAATCAAGTTTTAACCTAAAACTTTCTTTTCATCGAATCTCATCACACACAGCAGCTTTTCCAAAGATTATTTCTCAGTCTTCCTCCTTGGGATCTCTAGAGCACGAAGCAACCATCATTTGCAGCTAACGGCAAGGATACAGTTTGCATAATCTCAGGTTAGTGCAATTTTTCATGATCTTAAAACTCTCTTTTTAAATGTGCATGTTGATCTGTGGTGTGTACTGATAATTCTGGTATATTTTGTTTTGAGTTTGGACGCATGGTTTGGTTGTTTCGTGAGTTTGAAAATTTTGAACCCTAGCTTATTTCATTCGGTTTGGTTTATGTGTTGATTATTTGCGATTTATAATTTGATATTGTTGATCCTCATGGAATTCTGGTCCAAAAGGTATACTTGTTTGCACTTTCTGGGTTTTTTGGGGTTGCAGGTGGCCGGAAGTGGTGACCGGAGCCCTAGCTCCGGCGACTGGTAAGGTTTCCGGCGAGGCTAGGGTTTATGTGAGGAAGACGAAGCCTGAGCCGTTGATTGCCTTGATCGTGTGGCCCATATGTTGCCACGCGTTTTAAAATTTGTTTTTATGTTATTGGCTATGTGTGTGCTATCCCATGGTAAGTATTGTGTTCCTCAAATCCAAACCATCCATCATGTTAAATGTTGACTAATCTTGGACGTTGATTGTATCTAATGGCCTACGTAGTGACAACGCATTAATGATTTCATGTGCCTCTCACGTGTGACTTTTTAATTTCTGACAATTTAGTGTGCGCGTGTATGTGTTAATTATGGTGTGTTTGGTAATCATGGCCATTGATCTTATTTACTTTGTTTTGTGTTGACTTGATAAGAAGCGCATGATCAATCTGATGGTGAGTGTTGGGTCAATCCATTGACTGAAGTCCACGTGAGCTTCTCTTTTTTTTATTTATTTTCGCTGATGGGTTTTGGTGTGTGGGCTTAATATCCACACCCCCTCCCATAGGCCCATTATATTTTTTCCACGTGAACCATCTGCTATTCACACCCTCCATGTTTATTCCCATATTTTTATTTTATTTAATTTGCATTAATTCATTTTTAATTTTTAAAAATATATATTTGCATCCAAAAATCACCAAAAAATTCATGAAGCATTTTTATAGTTTTATAAAATTTTCTCAATTTTATTTTTTATTTTTATTTTATTTTTAGCATCTGAAATAATTATTTCTTTATTTTCTTTTGAATTTATTCCATGCATGCATACTCTAACTTGTGGAATTTATTTCTCATCATCCATGAAACATTTTGAGTCCATTCTTTTTGTATTGTTTCACCAACACATTGAATTGCATTAAAAAAATTTTCTCACATTTTTAAAACCATTTCATATTGCATTTTAGTCCTCCTCTTTTGTATATTGAGTCATGTTTCTTGTCTGAACTTTGCATAATTGTTTGGGTGACCTATCTTGTGAATTTTTGCATGAGTTTTTAATATGTTGTTTGTTTCTGGTTGAGCTATTTTGATAATTAATTTGGTAATTTTAGAAGATGTTCTACTAATTATGTGATTGCTCTTTGTTTGAGGTCTTCTTGTATGCACATCCTTGATCATGTCTGATTACTTGTTTGAAAAGGCACTTGTGCCATTGTTTGGGTTTGCTTCTTTGACTTCATAATTCATGTTTAGGTCATCCACTTTCTGTCTTTGTTGAGTTCCATTTGGTTTATAACCATCTCTCTTTGGTTTGTGATTTGTTTGAGTTTCATTTGTCTTATTGTCACTTATATTTGTTTGTACTAACCTTTTATGCAGGGGATGAGGTAAGTTATTTGAGGGTGTGGATAGTTACCCATGTCCACTCTCACTATTTCTTCCTCTCATCTTTTCTTTTCTTTAGGCTTAGGTTGTTGTCAAACCTCCCCTTAGGGCCACTTTTGCATGATAACATTAGGATAGATTTCCCCTTAGTGTTTTCTTTTCTTTTGAGTCCCTCTTCTCATCTCATAACCCTTCTAAGATACTTAATAAGATCAAATTGCCTTGCACACAAGCCTTAAACATAGGAAGTGAAGATTAAGGGGTCCCCCTTCTCTCTTCTAGAGTGTTGAGCATACGTCCCATTGGGGACGACCATGCGACGCATTCGTTCCCGTGTCATAGACTTTGGTTCAAGGTGAGTTATGAACTAACTCAAGTCACTTCTGTCTTAAAAAATACAAACAAACTTCAAATCATTTTTGTCCTTCGGGATCGTCAAACTAAAGGCTATTTTCAAAAAGGGCACGTTACTTTCCGTCTGAGTCGCAAACAAGCATCGACCCTAACTGCCGGACGCGAACTTAACGTCGCTCATAAAAAACACAAAAAGAACTTGGTCCAAACTACGTTGACTCTGAATTTCCCATTGCACAAAGGGAGTACGTAGACCTAGGACTTCGACGTCCTACCGAGTCTGTCTTAGTTTTTCCCTCCCCCGTTTTAGTACAGCCATAGATGTTAGGATAACTCACCCTTAGATTAGACAACAAGCGTGGATCCCATCGAGTACAATGGACGCGTGGGGTGCTAGCACCTTCCCCTCGCGTAACCGACTCCCGAACCCAGGCTATGGTTGCGATAACCATTCCTTTCCGTCTTCCTCAGGTTTATGCGGTGTTCCCTTTCCCTCTCTTGGGATAAATTTACACGGCTGGCGACTCTGTTTTCTGCACCACTTTCGCGTTTGTACCTGGATGAAAATCCTAGGAGCGACAACATTGTGCTGTCTGGTGTGCTCTATTGCCTTGACAATTTTGGGTTTGTGGTTCTTGTTGTCTGGTGTTTCTATCTTGATTCCGCTGTGTATGTCTCTGATGTGTGCTAAGGCTATTTTAGCCTAAATTTGTCAAAGGGGGAGATTATAAGTTTTGTAGTTTTTGGATTGGCAACATTTTGGTAAAACATGTTGTCAGCAAGATGTTAAGCCAGATGTTCTGCTATGACAATCAGACATCGTGTTCAGTATGATGTTGTGACATATGCCAAGACATGTTATACCAGAAAGTTAGGGCATGACTGTTTCGGTATTTTTAGTGTGAGTTTTAAGTGTGTTTTAATTCACACATTTGTGTTATTCAATGAGGGATATTCTGGGAACTTCTGTCTTGACAGATTGTGTTGGTTATCGTAAAAAGGATCAAGGATCCTTTTTAGGAAACTTTGTATTTTGTTCCTATTATTGTGCAGGAAGGTATCTAATGATTGGAAGTTGATTCCCGGCATTTTGCGTTTTAGTTTAACGATCCCAAGCCCATGAAACTGTAATGCTTATTTAAAGGAGTTTCTTAACCTAAAGAAAGCATGGATTTTGAAGAATTAGGATTAGTCGTGCATTTGAGTCTCTTTTGTGTTTTGGTTGTATGTCACTCTTGTATCAGGTTTGATGCATTGAGTTGACTGATTGTTCATTTTTAATTGTTCACTCTAAAGCTTTTAAACAATAGTGTATTGTTCTTAGTTGAAGCTTTTAAGCAAAACTAAGTATTGTACTTTGAAGGGTTGGTACTTCTATTTTGGGTAGTTGTTGAATTGTCACTGGTTTGTGACTGATATAAAGTGATATGGGGATCTCATATCTAGATGGCGTTTAGGTAGAAGTTGCACAAGGTAGTGATTAGGTGATAAGTTGTAAACGTGAGAGTTTAGTTTTGAACTAATACTATCATAGTGAATTTCCTTCCTGGCTTGGTAGCCCTCAGATGTAGGTGAGTTGCACTAAACTGCGTTAACAACTACAGGTGTTATTTTACTTTTGTGTCATTTAAGTTTCTGCATATTTATTTGTGTGATCAAGTTGTCTTGATCCCAGTGTTGTGACATCTGTCTCGACATCTGGTATCTGCATGCCAGAATTACACCTTGATTTGTAATGTTTTCAACAACATTCAAGATGGACCCGCGTGCATAGGCATAGGGGTTGTCTTTACATTTGAAGCAGGCTTATCGAAAGTGATAGCTTGAGAATATATCAGATATTGCACCTTATGCTTGAAAGTCCAACATGATACTCACACATTGTATTCTCATCATAGTTTATTGGGAATGGCCAAGGAGGAGGATCAAGTGATTTGAGCTCAACCAACGATGCTCTAGGTAGATGTTGTAATAATTGACTGTGAGGCATTGTGAGAGGATCAAACTTCCTCATGGGCTTCTTGTATTGATTCGGTCGACGTAGCGCATAGGATTGTTGTCGTTGTTAATATAGTTAGAATTGTTATTGAGGAATCATCTAGGGCTGCTAGCTTGCTGTTGATATGATGGAGGTGCTACTACTGCGACCTGGTAGTATGGGTCTGGTGCATAGTAGTACTCACCTTTATTTCCATGATGTTCTACCACAACATGAGTCTCACCTTCCTTCTTCCTTGGGAAGTTAAGGGTATGCTTCTTCGGATTAGCCACAACACCTATAATTTTACAAGCTTTCAGACCGGTCTCAATGCGTTCATCTGTGATGACCAAATCAGAGAAACTTGCAGAGACCATTCCCACCATCTTTTCATAGAACAGGCCTTGTAGTGTTTCCATAAACATATTAATAAATTCTTGATCCAGTAAAGGCAGTTGAACTCTAACGGACATCTCTCTTCATCTCTGGGCATACTCTTTGAAAGTCTCTTTGTCTTTCTGAGAGAGATTTGTCAATTGATTGCAATTAGGAGCCATGTAAGAATTGCACTGATAATGCTTGATGAAAGCTTCAGCCATGTCTTTCCAAGGTCGAACACAACTTCATTCCAATTACATATACCATTCTAGTGATGCCCGACTAAGAATGTCTTGGAAATAATGTATCAGTAATTTGTCACCCTTTGTGTGTCCAACCATCTTTTTGACTGAGGTCTTCAAATGGGTTTTAGGCCAGGTGACTCCCTTACACTTGTCAAATCCATGTGCCTTAAACTTTCGTGGAATTATGACATTTGGCACCAAACACATCTCAGCGGGATCCAACCTATAGACCTCGTGACCTTCAATAGCCTTCAACCTCTCTTCAAATGCCTTATACTTGTCATCAACATTAGGTTCTTCAAAAATGACCATATGGGGTGTCCTTTGTTTTGGCACGTGAGTCATGTACCCAATATCATCGTCTCCATAATGTGAACCTAAGTCCACATAGTTGTCATAGGCAGGAGGATTATTGACTGGTATCTACATAGGTCGAGGTGCCTCATTCTTTGTGGTAGGTGGTAAGAGCCCTTCGAGAGGAGGCACGACCCCTTCGGGGGGTGGCATGTTAATCTCTAGATGAGAAACTTTATCCTTGGGAGGATTGAACCCTGAGAGAAACCCTATTAAGGGTTTTTATCTAGCGGAGCGTTACTAGCATGGACGTGAATAGTTTCCTTGGCATGGGCTTTGTTGGCTTCTTCCTGTCTTGCTAGGAGGTCTTTCATGGCGCGCGTCATTTGCTCAACATTCCTCTTGATTTCATCAGGTTCATATCTTCCTAGAGGAGTGCTTGGTTTTGCTCAATGTGTTTCATCATCTTTTTACGTTGAGCTCTCATTTGATATGGAGGTCGTGAAGACTGCTTATCTCGTCCAATGATTCAACTGGGAATGAGGTGGAAAAATTATTTTCTTTGATGAATGAAAATGTGAATGTATGTATATGTATGAATGATCATGCATGAATATGCAAAAAGTTTTATGTTTGTTTTTAAGGAATCTCTGATTTTTTAAGTTATCGCAAGCATTCAAATGCCTAGCAATAAACTGATTTTGTTAAGATTCCTTTAAATAGATGCAAAAATATTTTAATGACATGATGATGCAAGTGTTTAAGGTCAAGGATATGCAGGTAGGGTAACATGAAAAACAAGACCTAATTAAGGGAGTCTCCCTATGACAGGCTAGTTCTAAGTTTATACTACTGAATCCTCTCACATGTAGGTTCTACGGTCTTTTAACAAAGGATCATAAAGTCATGGACTATACCCAAAGTTTCACTATGATGATGGGTTGGCCCTACCAAGGTGACCCTTTAGTATAAGTCTCATCTAGGTGGGACCTTAGTATCGGCCCTTGCGGATTAATAATATAAGGTCACCATAGGTGAAACGGGTTCTAGATAAAGGTTCCCAAAGTTATGGACCATATTCAAATTATCAATACAATGAGGGGTAATCTCTACCGTGAAGACGAATCTGAAATGATCTACTTTGAGTGGAGTCTTCATACCAATCAATGAGGTGGATACCTCCCCGATTAATATGACATGACTAACATTCTAAGCTTATGGTTTTATCTCCAACCTCAGGTTAGAGCTTCATACAAAATATTATTCCCAACCAATGATATAAATACAAAATACTGAATAAAAAATATAATATAAAAAAATAAAAGCTAGAAGGTAAATAAAGGCAAGAAATAATAAAATAAAACATACAAACAAAAACACACAAACCCTAAAACTATAGGGTAAAGTGGACTCTCTTTAGGGTATCCCCAGCAGAGTTGCAAACTCTCGCAGCGGGAAAAATTACATAGTCGCCACCATATTTTATTCTTTCCTAATGAATATAGGAAATAATGATAAAACCCTAAAGGAAAAGGATAAGACGGTCATCGCAATCGAATATGGGTTCGGGAGTCAGTTAAGTGAAGGGAAGGTGTTAGGCACCCCTCACCTCCATTGTACTCAACGAGAACCTTCTCTAGCCCAGGATTTAATGTGTTTGTATAAGGGAATGTTTGCATGTATTGCTTCTATTTCTTTCTTAAATGCTTTATTTATCTATTTACAAACAAATGAATTTGTACAATGAGAAAGAATTAGTTAAAGTTAGTGGACTCGCCAATGCTTCTCGGCCTTATGCCTACGTATTCTCATCGAGTGATGATGAAATCAGAGTCATCGTTGTACGTAGTTTTTTGGTTGGTTAATTTTATGGAACAATGTAAGGTCACCTTCGAGCGATAAACATATGCTTGTAACTTGCTCACACAATGGAGGTTTAAGCTTGTTTCTTGTTCGCATTTAAGGAACCAGATCATTCCTTTATTTTGAAAAAAAAAAGTCTTGGTTTTTATTAAATTAGATGAAAGGTTTGATTGGTTAACTGTGTTTATTATTCTTTTTTATTTTTTTATTAATTAAGAAAATAAGTTTAAAAGAAAAGAGGCATGTTTTTGGTTATTTTGAGTATTTGAAACTAAATAAAAAAGAATTGTTTTTTTTTTTTTTGTGATTTTATGATTTTATGACCTAATTAGAAAACTAAAACTAAGTTAAATTAAACCCTAATCAAATCATATTAAAATCAAATCCTAATTAAATTAAATAAAAAAAACTAAAAACTAATTAGGATTATGGAACTAAATAAAATAAAATAAATTAAATTAAAACACATAATAAAAGAAATAATAGAACATGAAAATGGACATGGGGGTGTGGAGAAGAATCGAGTTGGTTGTTATGGTGTTGCTTTCAATGTGTGTTTTTTTAGATTTTAATTTTTTATAACTAAAAATTAAAACTACATGAAACTACAAAAACTAAAAAACAAGAAAGAAAAACTACATTATATTAGTTAAAAACAAACGATTTGGATTAAAATGACTCATACAACAATAAAGGCTAACAAGCAAGGTGGTCATGAACCATAACAGTAAATATCACAGTCAAAGTTCAAACAAGAATCTGAATATGCAAAAAAACCAAAATTTAAATTATAAAACTCAAATTCACATCAAAGCAAATAAAGTTACCAACCTGGAGTGTCGTGACCACAATAAGCTGCTTCATCCCTTCTTTTCTTTCTCTTCTTTGTGCTCTTCCTTTTCTTCTTTTGTGCGGGGTCTTCTATTTATGGATGAACTTTAGGTCAAAAATTTATGTTTGATTCATCTATTTTCAGCAAGATTTGTAGATTGAAATTTGATTCATGTCTTGGTGAGCAAGTTTATGAATCTGGATGGATGTATGACTTTTTTCAATCTTCTGTATCAATTTGTGCAGGATTTGATTCTTTGTTTTTTTAATTTTGGAGATTTTTTTCGTTGTTTTTGGATATTTTTACTATTTTGTGCATAAAAATAATGATAAAAAATTTATAAAAAAATTTAAATAAGCTTAAAAAGAAAAAAAAATATTTAAATAATAAAAAATAAACCAACGTTTGACTTTTTAACTCTTTTTTTATATTTTTTTAGATAAATTAACCAATAATAATATAAATCTAAATCTAAAAAATAGAATAATAGTATAAATCTGAAACCTAATAATCTAAAAATTAAATCCACAAAATAAAAAATATAATAAAATAGTGCTAAAACAAATAATAATGATAAAAATAAAAATATGATCTAAACCTGAAAAATAAAATAATAATGTTGCTAAAATAAAATGCTAATAATAATGAAAGAAAAATAAATCTAATAATAATGACAATATAATAACAACTAAAATATTACTACTAATAATAATAATAAATATCTAAAAATTTTAGTTCTAACAACTAAATAAAATCTAATGTTAATATTGACAGTAATAATAATGATAAAAATCTAAAATTAAAACTAATCCTAATAAATATAATAATAAAACAAAAATCTAATAAGAAAATAATATTAATAATAAAAAATAAAAATTTTAAAAATGTGACAAGAAGTAAAAAGGAGAAAAAAGCCAAAATATGGAAAGAGGTGGGATTCGAATTCAAGACCTCAATTTCATATTCCTTACACGTGGTATTCTATCAAATGTACCATTTTATTTATTCAAAATAAAATGGCGCTAGAAAACATATGAAGGGTGGACAAATTTGGGGTATGACAGGGATAAGCTTAGATGGAGAGTTATCACCGACTTAGCTAGGGATTGATCTGGACTCTGAACCATGGTTTATGCTATGCTATGTATGCATGTTTTGCTATGTCATGTATGAAGACTCTAAATATTTGAGCAAATTTTGGTAAAACAGGTTGTTGTACAAGATGTTCCAACAACAAGGAAGAATTCTGCTAAAAGAAAACATGTCAGATAAGATGTCCCAACACGATGTTAGGACATCGTGTCTGCTACTAACAACAGGGTGTTTACAGATCAGTTGCAAGATTTAAGGAGCAATCAGAACGTGGATCAAGGAATCAACCAACAGAAGATTGAAAGCCCAACGCAGCAGAAGGCTATAAAAGAAGATCATGACCTAGCCAGAAAGGAGAGAGAGAACGACATAGATTTAGGATTCCTATTTTGTAAAGTAGGGTTTAGGTTTTGAGAGTCGTAGGTTTCTCTTGTAAGTCTCCCTCTGTATCGATTTGATACATTATGGAAGACATAAGTACTTGTACAGATTCAAAAAACTCGTAGGTAATGAATCGTGTATTGTTCTTGGATGAAGCTTGTAAGCAAATCCAAGTTAACTTGTTAGTCAAGGATGCTTGACTGAACTTTGTATTGAAAGAGGTGTCTTTCAATAGGATGATACAATTGTTGTAACTGTTAGATAATCACAGGTTGTGATTTAGGGAGTGAGATGGGTTTCTCTTATCTAGGATAGAGTTCTTAGATAAAGTCTTCATTGGGTAGTGATAGGTAAACGTGGGTGTTTACTGTAAACTAGCGGTTGTTTACATAAAACTATAATACTGATAGTGGATTCTTCTTCCTGGATTGGTATCTCCCAGATGTAGGTGGTTTGCACCAAATTGGGTTATCATATTTTGTGTTGTTTATCATTCTGCAATTTATAGTTCAGTTTTGATTAACATGTTGGAACAGATGTCAAAACATCTGTCGTTCTGCAGTTACTGATATTCTGGATATCAGTTTGTTGTTCTGTTCCTTGTTTAATATTTATGCAGAACAATGTCTGGATATGTGTTAGGACATCTGCTATCTGATATGCCAGAATTTCAATTGGTATCAGAGCATGCATCCTGTCTGTTTCTGGATGAGATCTTTGGGAGATACTTTCTGGCGCTTTAAACAAGGAGGAGTTTTGGAGATCAGATCATTCACTCAGACATACTTAAGGGTATTAATGGATGGTGTAACACCATAAATTTATTAGAATATTTATTTAAATATAATATTTGTGAACCTTCGGTGAATTTTGGTGGTTTGTGTCGATGTGAGTATTTTGGTGGAGTTTCGGTTATTTAATTGAATAATAGTATATAATATGAATATATTAGTATTATTATTAATTTAAATAATATTAGAGGAATTAAAGGTAAGATGGACTTTTGAGGGGGATTAGTGAGGGTATTATGGGGAAAGCCCATTTGGAGAGCCCAAAGATTTAACAAAAAGGAATTAGGAAGGAATAGGATTCATTTAGTTGGAACGTGAAAATAAGGAGAAAAGTGCAGAGCTCTGAGGAAGAAGGAAAAGGCGAGGATTCGAGAAGGTTTCCGAAGAATCAGTAGAGAAAGCTCCGGATCGACAATCTAAGGTATGGGGAGTATTGCCTTTCATTGTTTTCAATATAGGAGTGATGTGTTTAAAATGGATCTTGAGGGTTTTGGGGTTTTTGAAAGGTTTATGAGTTATTGATGATTTAGAGGTATTTTTGAGGATCGATGATGAATTATTAAGGGTTGAATTGATTTGGGTAAAAATAATCCTTCGAGGCAAAAACCTTTTTGATGATATGTGGGATCTTGTATGAGAAAGGGATTTATGGGGTTTATGGGAATCTTGAGAATTTGTGAAGGTTAAGGTGATTTTGAGTTAGGATAGTGGAATTAATCGACCTAGATGTCGTAAGTTTTACGCCTTTGATCTGTCATGATGCCTGGGTAATGTTTTGGGGATGTTTTGGGTGAACTGAGGTTGAATTCGTAGGGTAATTTGGGTCTGTTAGGCTACTGGTGTGTAGCAGTGATTGTCTGCAATCGCTAGTTCGCAAAGCGAACAGATCACTCACAAGGCGAATATTCACCAAGGCTCGCAAAGTGAGCAAGGCAGTGAATGCGCGATGATTTTGTTGGTGATACTGGGATGAATTCTGAGATGTAAATTTGTGGGCTCGCACAGCGAATGTCCCAGCGATGGGCTTCGCACAACGAATAGAGGAGCGAGGAGAGGCAGACTGGGGAACTCTCTGGTTTTGTATGGGATTGGGGCCTCGCTGCCAGCTTCGTAAAGCGAAGGTTCCAGCGAGCAGGTTCGCACAACGAACTTAGTAGCGAACCCTGCTATTCGAGAAATTTTGTTTATGATTTCTGTGATGTTCTGATGTTTGAGGTTGTGATCTTTCTGATGGTTTACTGTGATGTTACTGATGATTATGAGACGATGATTTATGATGTTTTGATGAATATATGATGGCATGATTAACATGATGTTTTGGTGAATGATGATGCACATAATGATATTTTAATGATGACGATTATTGACGTTGTGTATCATACATTCATAGCATATTCTGGTGATGATGTTAGGACTTCGGTCCAGTGATGATGATGTTAGGACTTCGGTCCAGTGATGATGATGTTAGACTTGGGTCTATTGTGGCTTCCATCCCATTGTGTGGATGTGAAGTGGTTTATGACGTGCTCCGGTTCTTGTGTGGAACCGATCCTATTTGACGGGGATCTTTGGAGGGTGATGGCCTAAGTGTCCATCGATTGTGACGATTGGTACCACATGCATGAGTCCTATTGTGCATTGCATTTATGTGGCATTTGTTGTGATTTATGATGACGTGTTTTGATGTTTGCCTTGTGATGACTCTGAGGATGTTGTATATGATGATGACGCCATTTTTGTATGCATATCTTATTTTATATTAATTATAATGAATTGTTTTACTCACCCTGCCTGTTTCAATGTTGCCTCCACGTGGGTAACGTGCAGGTGATCAGGATTAGCCGTGGATGCTTCAAGGAACTTTCGAAGTATTATTTGCTTTTGGTCGATGTAGAGGGTCTTGCTCTGATAGTGTAACATCAGGTTGGGTCGTTGAGTCGAACCATGTTGAGTTTTATTTGGTTGTTGTTTCATTGATTAAGGTTTATTTTAATAAACCCTTTTTGGGATTTTTGTGGTTATGGTGGTTCTGCTTCCCTTTGAAGGCATTTTGAGTTATTTTGAGGAAAACCCGTTGTTTACGGAGCAATTTTGTTGATTTGAATTTATTGAGAAATGTGCACCCTTTGGGGTGATGCTAAATTATTTCATGATTTTACGTTTAATCCGCTGCGATATTTGTGGGGTAGAAAAGGGTGTTACATTAGTGGTATCAGAGCAGGTCGGTCCGTCCGGCCAAGTTTTACTTGATGTCTGTCCCCTGTCGGTCGAAAAGTGTGTGTACACTGTCGATGTTTTAGTTCTTCTAACCTTGTTGGTGGTGTGAAGGATGGCTGGAAGAAATGGTCGTGCTATTGATGATGCTTTGGAATCAGTTGCCAATGTGGTGGCGCAACTCAATCCGAATGGTGGAGTTCCAGATGAGTTTCGTGCTTTGGGGGAGTTCAAGAAGAACAATCCGCCAGAGTTTGAGGGTACTCATGATCCAGTAAGTGCACATAAGTGGTTGAAGGCAATCGAGAAGATCTTCTGAGGGATGTGATGTACTGACGTGCAGCAAGTTCAGTTTGGAACTCATATGCTGTCGGAGGAGGCTGAGGATTGGTGGGATAACACCCGTCAGAGACTGGAAGATGTTGGCACTATGAGAACCTGGGCTGTGTTCAAGCAGGAATTTCTGGGAAAGTTTTATCTAGAGGATGCTCGTGGTAAGAGAGAGGTGGAATTCTTGGAGCTGAAGCAATGAGATATGACTGTTGCAGAGTATGCTGTGAAGTTTGAGAAGCTGGTGAAGTTCTGTCCTCACTATAACCGTGCTGATACTGAGATGTCCAAGTGCCTCAAGTTCAAGAATAGGCTGAGACCAGAGATTAAGCAAGGTATTTGGTATCAACAGATCCGCATGTATGCTGAGTTGGTGGACAAGAGCAGAATCTACGATGAGGATAGCCGAGCTCGATCTTCTCACTTCAAACAGTTGAGTAAGAAGAAAGGGCAGTATAGGGGGAAACCTTATACAACTTCAGCTGACAAAGGGAAGCAGAAGGCTTCATATGAGAAAAAGACAAGTGGGGGAGCAGCTCCCGCTTCTGGGAAGTGTTACAGGTGTGGCGAGCAAGGTCACTATGTTGATGTTTGTACTAATAATGTGTTGAGGTGCTACAGGTGTGGTAAGAAGGGTCATAGAGCTACTGATTGCAAGGATGATGGCCCAACTTATTTCAATTATGGTGAGAAGGGTCACATCGGTACCAAGTGTCAGAAACTGAAGAAGGCGGCTACTGCTGCTCAGACTAGTGGCAGAGTGTTTGCTTTGAATGGTGCAGAAGTGTCAGAGAAGGATAACCTGATTCGAGGTACTTGTTTTATTAATGATGTTGAGTTGGTTACTAGGATTGATACTGGTGCTACTCATTCTTTTATCTCGCTTGAATGTGCTAATAGATTGGGTTTGAAGTTGTCTAATATGAATGGTATTATGCTAATAGAGACTCCTGCTAATGGTTCTGTTACTACTACTTTTGTGTGTTTGAGATGTCCTTTGACAATTTTTTGGAAGAGTTTTCTGATGGATTTGGTGTGTTTACCCTTGCACCAAATCGATGTAATCCTTGGAATGAACTGGTTGGAGTTCAACCATGTTCATATGAATTGTTATACTAAGACTGTGGAGTTTCCTGAGTTTGGTGATAGTGGAGAGTTGATGTTCCTGTCTGCTAGGCAAGTAGACGAGCTTAGGGAAGATGAAGCCCTGGTGTTTGCAATGTTTGCATCGTTGCAAATTGATCGTGAAGCTGCGAGAGTGGAGTTGCCTGTTGTATGTGAATTTCCAGATGTGTTTCCAGATGACATCAGTGATTTGCCTCCAGAACGTGAAGTAGAGTTTGCGATGGACTTAGTACCAGGTACGAGTCCAGTGTCGATGGCTCCTTATCGGATGTCAGCTTCTGAGTTCAGTGAATTGAAGAAACAATTGGAAGAATTGCTTGAGAAGAGGTTTGTTCGACCAAGTGTTTCTCCGTGGGGTGCTTCTGTGTTGTTAGTGAAGAAGAAGGATGGAAGTATGAGGTTGTGTGTTGATTATCGGCAGTTGAATAAAGTGACTATCAAGAATAAGTATCCACTTCTGAGAATCGATGACTTGATGGATCAGTTAGTAGGTGCTTGTGTGTTTAGTAAGATTGATTTGAGCTCTGGTTATCATCAGATTCGTGTTAAGCCTGATGATATCCCGAAGATGGATTTCAGAACGAGGTATGGTCACTATGAATACACTGTGATGCCGTTTGGTGTATTCATGGAGTATATGAACTGGATTTTTCATGAGTATTTAGATCAGTTTGTGGTGATTTTTATTGATGACATCCTGATATATTCTAAGTCTGAAGAAGAGAATGTTGAGCATTTGAGAACTGTGTTGCAAGTATTGAAGGAAAAGAAGTTGTATGCAAAGTTGTCGAAGTGTGAGTTCTGGTTGAAAGAAGTGAGTTTCCTTGGCCATGTGATTTCAAGTGGTGGAATTGTTGTAGATCCTTCCAAGATTGATGTTGTGTTGCAGTGGGAGACTCCGAAGTCTGCTACTGAGATACGAAGTTTTCTGGGATTGATGGGTTATTACCACAAGTTTATCGAGGGATTTTCTAAGTTGGCATTACCTTTGACTCAGTTGACTCGAAAGGGTCAAGCTTTTGTGTGGGATGTAGCTTATGAAGAGAGTTTTGTGGAATTGAAGAAGAGGTTAACTACCGCTCCAGTGCTGATTTTACCTAATCCGAGTGAATCTTTTGTGGTGTATTGTGATGCATCGAAGATGGGTCTTGGTGGAGTGCGATGCAGAATGGACAAGTTGTTGCCTATGCTTCGAGACAATTGCGAGTTCATGAGAGGAATTATCCTACGCATGACTTGGAATTGGCCGCAGTGGTGTTTGTGCTGAAGATTTGGAGACATTATCTGTATGGCTCTAAGTTTGAAGTGTTCAGCGATCATAAAAGTCTGAAGTACCTATTTGATCAGAAAGAATTGAATATGAGGCAGAGAAGGTGGTTAGAGTTATTGAAGGACTTCAATTTTGATTTGAGTTATCGTCCGGGCAAAGTAAATGTAGTGGCTGATGCATTGAGCAGAAAGTCATTGCATATGTCGATGCTTATGGTGCAAGAATTGGAATTAATTGACTAGTGGTATTCTGGAAGAGATCAGAGTGGAACAACGATCTCATTTAAAGTTAGTTGACCAGTTGACTTTGATTAACCAAGGTAACGGAGGGGAATTCCGAATTGACGAGAATTATGTGATGATGTTCAGAGACAGGGTGTGTGTTCCAGATGTCCCAGATATTAAGAAGAGCATTCTTGAGGAAGGACATCGAAGTAGGTTGAGTATTCATCCCGGTGCTACGAAGATGTACCAAGATTTGAAAAAGTTGTTTTAGTGGCCGGGTATGAAGAAGGATAATGCGGAGTTTGTTTATACGTGTTTGACTTGTCAGAAGTCAAAGATTGAGCATCAGAAGCCTTTAGGTATGATGCAGCCGCTGAGGATTCTAGAATGGAAATGGGGTAGTATTTCCATGGATTTTGTGGTGGAATTGCTGAAGACTACTAAGGGAAATGATTCAATTTGGGTGATCGTGGATAGATTAACTAAATCGGCTCATTTCTTGCCGATGAAGATTAACCATTCTATGTAAAAGTTGGCCGAGATGTATATTGAGGAGATTGTGAAGTTACATGGGATACCTTCGAGTATTGTGTCGGATAGAGATCCAAGATTTACATTGAGGTTCTGGAAGAGTTTGCAAGATGCGTTGGGTACTAAGTTGAGGATGAGTTCTGCCTATCATCCGCAGATGGACGGTCAGACAGAAAGGACTATCCAATCTTTAGAGGATTTGTTGAGGACTTGTGTGTTGGATTATGGAGGATCTTGGGATAGCCATTTGCCGTTGATTGAGTTCACGTACAATAACAGTTTTCATGCTAGTATTGGGATGATGCCCTATGAATCTTTGTATGGAAGGAGGTGTATGACTCCTTTGTGTTGGTATGAGTCAGGCGAGAGTGTTGTACTCGGACCTGAGATTGTGCAAGAGACGACCGAGAAGATTAAGATGATCCAAGCAAGGATGAGAGCGTCGCAGAGTCGCCAGAAGAGCTATCATGATAAGAGGAGGAAGACACTGGAATTCCAAGAGGGAGATCACGTGTTTTTGAGGGTGACGTCAGTGACTGGTGTGGGTCAAGCTTTGAAATCTAGGAAGCTCACTCCACATTTCGTTGGTCCATATCAAATCTCACAGAGGATAGGAGAGGTA
Source organism: Lathyrus tuberosus (assembly GCA_022829125.1). Taxonomy (NCBI): domain Eukaryota; kingdom Viridiplantae; phylum Streptophyta; class Magnoliopsida; order Fabales; family Fabaceae; genus Lathyrus; species Lathyrus tuberosus. The sequence continues at coordinate 2,221,642 of JALAZF010000422.1, forward strand.
GCCTATCGAATTGCTTTATCGCCGTCACTTGCGAATTTGTATGACGTATTCCATGTGTCTCAGTTGAGGAAGTACATTCTAGATCCGTCGTATGTGATTCAGATGGATGATGTATAAGTGAGGGATAACCTGGCATTAGAAGCTTTACCGGTGCGGATTGACGATCGAGAGATAAAGCAACTGCGAGGTAAAGACATAACTTTGGTGAAGGTGTTGTGGAGCGGACCAGCTGACGAAAGTTGGACTTGGGAACACGAAGATCAGATGAGGGAGTCGTATCCGACTCTATTTCTTTGAGGTAATTTTCGAGGGCGAAAATTCTGTAAGTGAGGGAGAGTTGTAACACCCCAAATTTATTAGAATATTTATTTAATTTATTTAAATATAATATTTGTGAACCTTTGGTGAATTTTGGTGGTTTGTGTCGATGTCAGTATTTTGGTGGAGTTTCGGTTATTTAACTAAATAATAGTATACAATATGAATATATTAGTATTATTATTAATTTAAATAATATTAGAGGAATTAAGGGTAAAATGAACTTTTGAGGGGGATTAGTGAGGGTATTATGGGGAAAACCCATTTGGAGAGCCCAAAGATTTAACAAAAAGAAATTGGGAAGGAATAGGATTCATTTAGTTGGAACGTGAAAATAAGGAGAAAAGTGCAGAGCTCTGAGGAACAAGGAAAAGGCGAGGATTCGAGAAGGTTTCCAAAGAATCAGTAGAGAAAGCTCCGGATCGACAATCTAAGGTATGGGGAGTATTGCCTTTCATTGTTTTCAATATAGGAGTGATGTGTTTAAAATGGATCTTGAGGGTTTTGGGGTTTTTGAAGGGTTTATTAGTTATTGATGATTTAGAGGTATTTCTGAGAATCAATGATGGATTATTAAGGGTTGAATTGATTTGGGTAAAAATATACCTTCGAGGCAAAAACCTTTTTGATGATATGTGGGATCTTGTATGGGGAAGGGATTTATGGGGTTTATGGGAATCTTGAGAATTTGTGAAGGTTTAGGTGATTTTGAGTTAGGATAGTGGAATTAATCGACCTAGATGTCGTAAGTTTTACGCCTTTGATCTGCCATGATGCCTGGGGAATGTTTTGGGGATGTTTTGGGTGAACTGAGGTTGAATTCGTAGGGTAATTTGGTTTGTTATGCTACTGGTGTGTAGCAACGATTGTCTGTAATCGCTAGTTTGCAAAGAGAATAGATCACTCGCAAGGCGAATGTTCGCCAAGGCTCATAAAGCGAGCAGCACAGCAAATGCGCGATGATTTTGTTGGTGATACTGGGATGAATTCTAAGATGTGAATTTGTTGGCTCGCACAGCGAATGTCCCATCAAAGGGCTTCGCACAACGAATAGAGGAATGAGGAGAGGCAGACTGGGGAACTCTCTAGTTTTGTATGGGATTGGGGCCTCGCTGCCAGCTTCGCAAAGCGAAGGTTCCAGCAAGTAGGTTCGTACAATGAACTTAGTAGCGAACCCTGCTGTTCGCGGAATTTTGTTTATGATTTCTGTGATGTTCTGATGTTTGAGGCTGTGATCTTTCTGATGGTTTACTGTGATGTTACTGATGATTATGAGACGATGATTTGTGATGTTTTGATAAATATATGATGACATGATTAACATGATGTTTTGGTGAATGATGATGCACATAATGATATTTTGATGATGACGATTATTGATGTTGTGTATCATGCATTCATAGCATATTCTGGTGATGATGTTAGGACTTCGGTCCAGTGGTGATGATGTTAGATTTCGGTCTATTGTGGCTTCCATCCCATTGTGTGAATATGAAGTGGTTTATGACATGCTCCGGTTCTTGTGTGGAACCGATCCTATTTGACGGGGATCTTTGGAGGGTGATTGCCTAAGTGTCCATCGATTATGACGATTAGTACCACATGCATGAGTCTTGTTGTGCATTGCATTTATGTGGCATTTGTTGTGATTTATGATGACGTGTTTTGATGTTTTCCTTGTGATGACTCTGAGGATGTTGTATATGATGATGACGCCATTTTTTTATGCATATCTTATTTTATATTGATTATAATGAATTGTTTTACTCACCCTTCCTGTTTGAATGTTGCCTCCTCGTGGGTAACGTGCAGGTGATCAGGATTAGTCGTGGATGCTTCGAGGAACTTTTGAAGTATTATTTGCTTTTGGTCGATGTAGAGGGTCTTGCTCTGATAGTGTAACATTGGGTTGGGTCGTTGAGTCGAACCATGTTGAGTTTTATTTAGCTGTTATTTCATTGATTATTTGACGACTATGGTTTATTTTAATAAACCCTTTTTTGGGATTTTTGTGGTTATGGTGGTTCTGCTGCCCTTTGAAGGCATTTTGAGTTATTTTGAGGAAAACCCGTTGTTTACCGAGCAATTTTGTTGATTTGACTTTATTGAGAAATATGCACCCTTTGGGGTGATGCTGAATTATTTCATGATTTTACGTTTAATCCGCTGCGATATTTGTGGGGTAGAAAAGGGTGTTACATATGGGAACGATGTTCTGGATCAAAGGCAACAACTTGGTGGTTGTTCATGTTTTCTGAGGAGGTTCTACAACAACTGCAAGAGAAGTGGCTAGTTCTCTTGTTGGGGTGTCTTATAAGATGTTCTGACATCTTATTAGGGCATGTTAAAGATGTTCCTTGGTGGTTCCACTGCATATGTTTCTGATGGAAGAACTCTGGTATTTATGGGATTCTGGAGTTGTGACTGAAGAAAGGTGGTGGAAGATCTCAACTTATGGTTGATATATTTGAAGATATCAGCATCTTTTCATTCCAAAGTCGGGAGCGATGGAATGGAGAGAGTTGTTGGTAGATGTCTGTCATGGTGACTTGGTACCTGGAAGCTTGGTTCCATTGTGTATCTTGAAGTTAGCGGAAGAGAAGATGAGTTGAGATTAAGTTTATCAAGTTCTTGCTCTAGGAATTTGATAAATTATTGTTCGGCTAAGTAGTTAAAGTGTAGCGCGATTTTTGTGGTCTTGAAGCACTATCGATCGGGTACTACAGTTCGATTCATTTTTTATCCTGTTAAGCTGATTAAGGAAGGGAAATAGATGTCTCCAATTAACCCTGCTCGCAAACTGAGGTTAAACAGTCAAAACTGTTGGTTTACATATGCTATTAAGATGTGGGCCCCTCTTCGGTTATTTTGTTAAGAACACAGTGTCTGGACTATTTGTGAGGTTTTTGGTAATGTGTTTAGATTTGATGCTTTTGGGTTGATTTGATGGAGATGCTGGATTATGGGTTTTTGATTAGTATGCTCGCTAAGATTTTTCAATCTTATGCCTACGTATTCCCGTTTAACGAAACAGGGAAATCAGAGTGATCGTAGTTCCTCCTATTCTACGGGAGGAAAAAAAAGTTGTTTTGGTGTCTTGTTCAAAGAACAAGACATGAAGCTAAAGGCGATTTGTATCTTTTTCAAAGCCCAAGATGTGAAGCTAAAAGGGTTTGGATGAGAGAGAATTTGTCATCTCTAAAGAGGAGTTGTTGATGTTTGTATGTTGTGAGCAAGGCACAGATTTGATGCTAAAAGGTTGATTGACTCAACCGAGGTTTCCTTATACAAAGCTTAAGAGGAGCCGATTGACCCAACAAGAGGGTGCTTTTATGTGTCTTGTACGAAGCCCAAGACGGAGGCTAAAAGGTTTGACTTAACAAGAGAGTCTATGTGATAGGTGATTGACTCAACAAGAGAGTGATTTCGTGTCTCGTACGAAGCCCGAGATGGAGGCTAAAAGGGAAGTGACTCAACAAGAGAGTCTTTTATACTCAACAAGAGAGTGTTTTGCTGTCTCGTACGAAGCCCGAGATAGAGGTTAAAAGGAGATTGACTCAACAAGAGAGTCTTTTATACTCAACAAGAGAGTGTTTTATATGTGTCTTGTTTGAAGCCCAAGACGGAGGCTAAAAGGAGATTGACTCAACAAGAGAGTCTTTTTATACTCAACAAGAGAGTGTTTTAGTGTCTCGTACGAAGCCCGAGATAAAGGCTAAAAGGGGATTGACTCAACAAGAGAGTCTTTTATACTCAACAAGAGAGTCTGAAAAGGTTAGCTCCACTAGGGAGAGTCATTTGTACAAAGCCCAAGAGGAGACTACCTTACCGTTGTGGATTCTGAAGATCCTGAAGCGGGTCCAAGTATGGGGAACTCTCATGAGAGAGATCGGGTTTCTGCCTATGTTTGAAGGGAACTTGAGAATGTCTTTAAGACTCAAGGGTCTTAGACTGTCCAAGTCTAGAGTTTTATCTTTTGTACAATGCCCAAGAGGAGGCACGGGCATTAAGGGATGGGTATTAACCCTACAACGGCTGGAGTTTTGACGCTGGAAAGACTGCTCTAGCAAAGGATGACTAAGTTCCATCTTATACCTTTAAGAGGTCGTCAGGATCCTTATATTAAGCCCAAGAGAAGGCATGAGAACTTCTAAGAAGCTGAAGGGTCCTTGTACAATGCCCAACAGGGGGCGAGGATGCTTTTAGGAAGATTGTGGGTCCCCAAACCAACAGAAGTTCAAGACATGCTATTCACAGAGAATAGATCAAGCCAGGAAAGTTTGAGAATTTGGAAGAAACTCAAGAGATGCTATTCACGGAGAATAGATCAACTCTGGGGAGTAGAGTTTCTTTGACAATTTCTAAGAGGGACAGTCTGAGAAAGGGTTAACCGAGAATGCTGCCTTTCACATTTCCATATTGTTTAACCCCAAGAGGAGGGAAGACTGTGTCTGGTAATCTTATGGGGGATCTAGTTTTGTTTGTATTTAAGAGTGACCAACAGGCTTTACCTAGTTCTAGACGTAGTTGTCGGGGAAAACTCTAAATAACTATACTAGTATTACACAGTGGATATATGACAAGTATATAAAGGATGTGAAAGAAGACTTATAGTGAAGCAGCCCCACGATACAGTTATATACATATGAAAGCGATAAATGAAAGCGGATAAACACTTAACCGTTGTAGAGCTTCCATGCTGTTATGTTAGTTATTCAACAAAGAAAGCTTTGATAACAATATTATATTCAAAATCAAAGGAGAAAGTGCTTTAAAAAGATTGTTGGGGCTTACAGCTCAAGGAGAGGCCCAAGTTTTAACGATGATTGCACCGTTGTTTTGAAAACTGTACAGAGGGACTTATATAGTATGTGAGGCCCAAAAGTTTTATGTACAAAGGGATTGGGTCTTAAACTCTATTAGAGGCCCAAGTGTTTTTGTTCCAGTGATGGGGCATACAGCTCAAGGAGAGGCCCAAGGTTATATTTTGAACTGGCGATCGTGCCGAGGTTTTTTCTTTTAACACAGAGGACTTATACAATATGTGAGGCCCAAAATTGTTTTTGGCTAAAAGGGGATTGGGTCTTACGCTCTATTAAAGGCCCAAGAGTTATTTTTGTACAAGAGATGGGACTTACAACTCAAGGAGAGACCCAGGGTTATTTGTTTGAAAATGGCGATCGCGCCGAGATTTTGGAAAACGCAGTGGGTCTTATACAATGACTGAGGCCCAAAAATGTTTTGGTTTTCAAAGGGGTTGGGTCTTACACTCTATTAGAGGCCCAAGAGTTTTAAAAAGATTTGTGAGGGTGAAAATCAAAGAAACCCTAATTTTGTTTTCCTTAAAAAGTAAATATTTAAAGAAAATCAATAAAAATGATAAAAATACCAAATAAGTTTGAATAAACCACTTGTGATTTTTGTTTAAGGTTTGAAAAATGAGGTTTTAATCACAAGATGATTTAGAACTCATTTGGTTATTATTTTCAAAATGAATATTCACTTTTAAATGTTTAAAAGCAATTAAAAATGAATTTATTCAAAAAAAATACTAATTATATTAAATAAATAATATAAATTTGATTTTTTTGTGGAATAAAATATTTCAACATTTTTGTGATTTTTTGCAAAAAGAACCAATAAAAAATAATTAAAATTGAGGGAGTTATTAATTTTTCAAATCATTAAAAATAATATGAAAAACAATAAAAAAAAGTGAAAAAAATATTAAAAAGGGGTCTGGGGAGAGGGGGATTCGAACCCCATACCTCTTGTGTGCAGCATGCGCGCCTTACCACTGGGGTGGTGATACATCTGTGTATCAAACCCCAGCCATAAATATACAAGGCTTGCCTTGTTCTTGGCCTGGCCAAGGCAAGGCAAGGCTAGGTTTTTTGTCAGAAACGTGAAGGTCATAACTTCCTTATTTCTCCATGGATGGAGACAAAATTTATATGCATCTGGCCTAGAATTTCACAAGGAATCCAATGGTGGTGGTGGTTTTTCCATAAAATCAATCCTCCTCAAAACCCGATAGTGGTTTTAAAATAGGCCATAATGTGCATTTTTTGTGCTACCTCTTGGTACAGCCATGAATTACATGATGAATTGGTTCAAACACAACACATATAACATGTATAAGAGATGCATGAGCAGTGGACCTCAAAGTAAGGCATATTTTAAAGAGTTCAAGTTGTGATGCTTACCTCCTTTGGAGCTTTTTGGGCTATCTGCCAAGTGCTTTGTTCCAGAAATGTTTTGATGCTTTGAACACTCTCAAATGATCCCTTAGAAGCTTTTAGGATGATTGGAATCAGCTGGAAACCTCAGGAATGGAAATTGGCCCTTTCTTGCAAAAGGGGCAAATGTGGCCAAAATAGCAACTCTCTCAAATGATGTTCCAGATGTGTGGAACCATTTGGGATAGTTCAAGGATGATATTTGGAGTGTTTTTTAGGCTTTATCTAGTTTTGAAAGTGACTGAATCAAGACATGGCTTGAAAAATGCAAAAAGGCCCTATTTTGAGGTTTTGAGATGGGACTTTGTGATTTTGGTGTTACAGGTCACTTGTGAGTGTTTGGATCACTTCTATATGATGTTTATGAAGTGTGTGTGTGTGATTGGTTTGGTTGGAAATGCTCTCAAACTCAAAACCCGATAGTGACTTGCTTTGGAAGGAAAATTTGGAAGTGAGAAGGTGATTTTGAGGAAAGCATCTGTTTGATGGCTTTAGTGTACTTAAACTGAGCACAAATGAGCTCTATTTATAGTAGAGCAAGTTTGTTTTGCAAGCAATAGTGAATGGCAACTGCAGCAGAGGTTTGGCCAATGGTTGCATTTTGGAATCTCAAGTCTCCTCTAGCCATTGACTAGAGGTTAGAGCACAGGCTGCTGGTTCCCTAGTTCTTGGATATGTCTTGACTGAATTCAGTTGGAAATGGTTCAGTCCATGCCACCTTGGTGCATTCATTAAATGCTCCAAACCAAAATTAGAGTCTTGTCCCCTCTTTAGGGATTTCTAGGTTTGGCATGTTATTTTTAGTTCCAAAGACTTGGGAGGCTTATGGATCAGTGTTTGTCCCTCCTTGGTCCCTCACTGAGGTGTTCAGATGGATAGACATGTTTGTCATTTGCACAAATTTTGCAAATCGAGCAAAATGCACAAATCTGCCTTGCCATGACAGTTTGAAGCAAGGCATATTGGCATGGTCATATCTCATGGCTCAAGTGGAATTCCATGGAGTTCTTGGCCATTTTGGAGAGCTCTCACATGATACAACATATGTGTGATCATAGTTTGTTTTGATACCTTTTGAATCCAAGTGAAAAATGCCCCTACATTTGGAAAAAAGTGAAGGCAGATTCTGACTTAGTGAAAATTTCACTAAGTGTTGGAAAAAAATGACATTTTCACTTTTTGTGATTTTGGCCATTCCATAACTTGAAATCCATGAGGAATTGGAATGAGGTGTAGTTGACACTTTTAAAGTATGCCAGGAGAGCTACAAATCCATCTTTGGATCAGCCCAAATGGTTGCTTGGATCTCAAGTTATGATCCTTGGAAGTTGGTACCTTAACCACTTTGTTCCATAACTTAGAAAATTTATAAGTTTTTTATGGTTACCCCTTTTACAAGTTATCCCACTTTTCTTGATTTTTCTTGATGAATGATGATTCCAATCACACATTAACATCATTTTAGGGTCAAAGAACCAGAATTGTGAAAAATCTCAAAAAGTCAAAGTTGACTTTTGTGCGCAGTTGACTTTTTTTCAAATGAATTCCAAACTGTGCGATCCTCTATGAAATCAAGTCCTTGACCTAAATCAAACTTGATGGATTGATTTCATAGGTGTTATAGGGTGTATTGAATCATGTCCCAAGGTTTGGGAGCATGCCTGGGTCAAAAGTCAAAGGCACTGTTGACTTTTCCTGCGAAACCCTAATTGTGGTTCTGATGAATTTGAAACTTGTTGATCAAGCTTCTTGGACCAATCCATTGTTGCAAATGGATCAATGTAGTAGGTTAGAGACCCTCAAATCATGTCTTGAGGTTTTGGCTCATGTTTTGTCCCAAAAGTCAACTTAAGGGTGAATTAGGTTAAGAAACCCTAATTTCTGATTTTTGATGAATGCATCCCCTGAGGCTAAATTGACTTGATGATTGGGTTTATGAAGTCCCATGGAGTATCTTAGGTTATGCTTTGAAGCATTGGCTCATGCCCAATGGAAAATTTCCATCTGGAGGCCCTGGTCCACCAAACCCTAATTTGGTGACACTAGCAATCTTGAGGCTTGATCCACTTAGAATGTCGCAACCTTGTACTTGATTCTTGCTGTGGGAGTCCTCTTGATCCATTTTGGATGTTTGAGAGGTTAGACAAGTTGAAGATCATGTCAATTCTTGATTGATCCTTTCTCTAAGAACTCTAAGAGGGCTTGAAACCCTAAGTTTGATTGTAGTGGATGCTCACCCATCTTTGGGGAGACTAATGAGGCATGATGGTCCATTCATATTGTGATGAATTTACACAATGATGGGAAATACTAGTCGTCAAAATTTGGGGTATGACAGATGCCCCTATTTAATCTTCTTGGACCCGAAGGTATGAATGCCGAAGGTATTCGGGCATCCGGGGTGCAAGAGGATTAAATATCGGAATACCTGAAATTTTGATGGTGATTAAGAATGGCAGTTCACGCATCTTTCTTATTTTGCTAAGCCATGATGCTTAGAAAAGTTAAACTTCCCCTCGGTCCTGGTCTTCAGCCAAGGAACCGGTCTCAATTTTCTTTTGAAATAAACTTCCCCTCGATCCTGGTTTCCTACCAAGGAACTGGTCTAAGTTTCTGATGTAAACTTCCCCTCGATCCTGGTTTCCTACCAAGGAATTGGTCTAAGTTTCTGAAATAAACTTCCCCTCGATCCTGGTTTCCTACCAAAGAACTGGTCTAAGTTTCTGAGATAAACTTCCCCTCGATCCTGGTTTCCTACCAAGGAACTGGTCTAAGTTTCTGAGGTAAACTTCCCCTCGATCCTGGTTTCCTACCAAGGAACTGGGCTAAGTTTCTGAAATAAACTTCCCCTCGATCCTAGTTTCCTACCAAGGAACTGGTCTAAGTTTCTGATGTAAACTTCCCCTCGATCCTGGTTTCCTACCAAGGAACTGGTCTAAGTTTCTGAAATAAACTTCCCCTCGATCCTGGTTTCCTACCAAGGAACTGGTCTAATTTTCTGATGTAAACTTCCCCTCGGTCCTGGTCTTCAGCCAAAGAACTGGTCTCAGTTTTCTTTTGAAATAAACTTCCCCTCGATCCTGGTTTCCTACCAAGGAACTGGTCTAAGTTTCTGAAGTAAACTTCCCCTCGATCCTGGTTTCCTACCAAGGAACTGGTCTAAGTTTATGAAATAAACTTCCCCTCAATCCTGGTTTCCTACCAAAGAACTGGTCTAAGTTTCTGAGATAAACTTCCCCTTGATCCTGGTTTCCTACCAAGGAACTGGTCTAAGTTTCAAAGATAAACTTCCCCTCGATCCTGGTTTCCTACCAAGGAACTGGTCTAAGTTTCTGAAATAAACTTCCCCTCGATCCTGGTTTCCTACCAAGGAACTGGTCTAAGTTTCTGATGTAAACTTCCCCTCGATCCTGGTTTCCTACCAAGGAACTGGTCTAAGTTTCTCTTGTCAATAAACTTTCTTGACAAGGGACGCTATGTGTAGCGATTTTCCTCAAACTTCTCGCCGAATTTTCCTGGGAAGATGCCATTTGATAAAAAAAAATTGATGTCAGAGTTGCTGGGGAACCCAGTCGTCTGAGTGGTAGAGGTGCACAAACTTCTCTGTTGGAGACGCCATTTGTTGATTCTACTGGGGAAAATGATTCTCTTGAGAGACTGTTTTCGCTTGGGGTATTACATCATACTTTTCTCAGGATTTTCTCAAAGAAATGCCATATGATGTGATCCAATTTTGAGGTGCTGATGACCTTTTCGTCAGCGAATTTTTTCAGGGAAAAACTATTGTATTACCGAATCTCTGATTAAGAGGCTTTCTCTTGGGATTTCCTTAATCCGGGAAAGCGAGGATATCATCTTCAATGGCGAAGAGTGATGTTTGTCGAAAGTTCTCTGGTCTTTCAGAGGTTCAAGTAATCAAAGTGGTCATGGACCGACTTCAATCCAGAAATAAACTGGGGGAGAGAGTTTATTCAGACGCAACATTTCCTGACGAGCAAAGAACTGACAACTCGATTAAGAGGACCGTTATCACTAGGGGATAAGATCGACTAGAGTGATAGTGATGCAATATGAATATGAATGTAAATCAATAATGCATGATGCATGTATGTTTATGCTGACAAAACTGACGCGACATACAGACTAGTAGGTGAACACGACTGGATACTCGGCCACAGTGGGGGATGTAAAGTATCATTGGTTCACGATAGCAATTCTGCCTTGCTTAGGAGAAATAGTCCCTGCGGGGAACAACCGTTGGTCGGGCTTAGGAGGTAAGAACTCTACCGGGGGGTGTCATATGGAACATGGTCTCTGACACAGCTGATCCTTCGTTCAGGCGTACTGGTTTAGAATGAGTACTTTGATTCTGCACTTTGAAGCTCGATTACTTCGGGAGAAGCGACCGATGTTCTTTTGATGTTCAATAGTCAAAAGAAATTGCCATCTTTATTTTAAAAGCAGAAAAGTTTGAAAAGTAAATTCATTTTTGTTTTATTTCAAGAATCATTGATCATGTTAAAAAAAACGTCGTTCTGTAAAGCTAAAACAAATGAGAATTGCAAACAAAAGCACTAGGGCTCAAATTTTATTGATAGGATGGAAATCAGTCAAGCGTGTGATCCCATAGAGCATTTACAAAGTTAGAAAATGGTAATTTAAGGGAAAAGGGCTACATTGAAACATAACAACCACTATCCTTCTACCAACTTTGAATTCTAGACATCCTGAGCTTCTGTCGAAGATGACCTTGACTGGAGTTTTTCTGATGGATGGTGTAACCGCTGCTGGGGGATTTGCCCCTGTTGGACGTAGTTACTTGCCATTATCCCTAACTTTTGCCTGGATTGTACTTTGAGATTTCCAATCCACCGGGATGATTTTTTATCATGTCTCTAATTTTTGCCTGGACCGCCCTTTCGGGTTTTCAATCCACCGAGACGTTTTTTTTTTCTTTTTTTTTTTAGTTTAGGCGAAGTATTTCTTGACTACGTCAACATTTGTGGGGTAGGCAAACTCCTCTCCATCCATGGTTGCAAGTCTTAAGGCGCCGCCTGAGAAAACTTTCTTGACCACATAGGGACCGTCATAATTCGGAGTCCATTTGCCCCGAGAATCAGTGAGAAATGATTGCATCTTCTTGAGCACAAGGTCTCATTTCCTGAAGACACGAGGTCGGACCTTTTTGTCGAACGCCTTCTTCATTATTTGTTGATACAACTGACCATGGCATAGTGTCGTTATTCGTTTCTCTTCGATCAGATTCATTTCATCGTGTCGACTTTGACACCATTCAGCTTCTGTAAGCCTAGCTTCCATTAATACCCAGATTGATGGGATCTCTACTTCGATGGGGAGCACTGCTTCCATGTCATATACTAGAGAGAAAGTGGTTGCCCTGTTGAAGTGCGGACAGATGTGCGATAACCGTGAAGAGCAAAGAGTAGCATCTCGTGTCAGTCTTTATAGGTTACGACCATCTTCTGAATGATATTTTTGATGTTCTTGTTAGCCGCTTCTACCGCTGCGTTCATCTTGGGTCGGTAGGGAGATGAGTTATGGTGTTCGATCTTGAATGCAGCACACAACTCTTTCATCATCTTGTTGTTCAAGTTAGATTCATTATCAGTAATGATCTGGCTTGGAACACCATAACGGTAGATGAGATTGTTTTTGATAAATCAGACCACCACTTGTCGGGTTACATTGGTGTATGATGCTGCTTCGACCCACTTGGTGAAGTAGTCAATGGCTACCAGGGTGAACCGATGTCTGTTTGAAGCCTTAAGTTTGATCATCCCAATCATGTCGATTCCCCATATAGAAAAAGGCCACGGGGAAGAAAGAACTTTGAGATGTGTTGGCGGTACATTGATTTTGTCAGAGTATATCTGACACTTGTGACAACTCCTCATGTACTTGTAGCAGTCGGATTCCATTGTCAACCAATAGTACCCTGCTCTCAGAATTTTTCTCGCCATGGTGTGTCTGTTGGCATGTGTGCCAAAGGATCCTTCACGAATTTCTTTTATCAGCATGTTTGCTTCTGGTCTGTCTACACATCAGAGAAAGACCATGTCAAAATTTCTCTTATAGAGAGTATCACTGCTCAGAAAGAAGCTGCCTGCCAATCTTCTGAGGGTTTTTCTGTCCTTCCTTAGTGCCCCAGGTGGGTACTCTTGTTTCTGAAGGAAGCATTTGATATCGTGATACCAAGGTTTGTCGTCTATGACTGCTTCAATTGTGAAGATGTAAGCAGGCCTTCCAAGGTGCATTATGTCGATCTTAGGTAGGTCGTTCCATTGACCTACACTAATCATGGAAGAGATAGTGGCTAATGCATCAGCCATGTGATTCTCCTCACGAGGGATATGGTGAAACTCGATTCTGTTGAAGAAGGGTAGCAACCTTCTTGCGTAATCTTTGTAAGGAATTAGTCCTGATTGGTATGTGTTCCAATCTCCTTTGATTTGATTAATAACTAGGGCTGAGTCGCCATATACATCCAAGTTTTTGATCCTTAAGTCTATCGCTTCCTCGAGACCCAGGATACAAGCTTCGTATTCGGCCTCATTGTTCGTACACTTGAATGTCAGTCTGGCAGTGAAAGGAATATGGGTACCCTGAAGTGTTACAATGATTGCCCCAATTCCATTTCCGTAATGATTGACAGCTCTGTCAAAGATAAGTCCCCATTAGGAACCTGGTTATAGCCCTTCACTGGGTAGCGGTTCATCGCAATCTTTCATTTTCAAATACATGACATCTTCGTCTAGGAAGTCAAACCCGATTGATTCCTGATCGTCAATTGGTTGATGAGCCAAATGATCGGCTAAAATACTCCCTTTAACAGCTTTCTGAGCATGGTACTCTATGTCATATTCTGATAACAACATCTGCCAACGGGCAATCCTTCCCGTGAGAGCAGGTTTTTCAAAGACATACTTGATAGGATCCATTTTGGAGACTAACCAAGTAGTGTGACGAATCATGTACTGGCGAAGACGTTTGGCTGCCCAAGCCAGAGCACAACAAGTTTTCTCAAGCCTAGTGTACTGAGTCTCGCATTCGGTGAATTTCTTGCTCAGATAGTAGATGGCAGACTCCTTCCTTTTGGTTTCGTCTTGTTGGCCAAGTGCACAGCCCATAGAGTCTTCCAAGACTATTAAGTATATGATCAGTGGTCTTCCTTCCACTGGCGGTGACAGAATCGGTGGATTCAACACGTATTCCTTAATACTGTTGAAAATGGTTTGACAGTCTTCTGTCCAAACGCAGTCCTGGTTCTTTTTAAGTAATTTGAAAATCAGCGCGCACGTCGTGGTCATGAGGAATATGAATCTGGAAATGTAGTTCAAACGTCCCAGGAATCCTCTGACTTGTTTTTCAGTTTTCGGAGAAGGCATTTCTTGAATGGCCTTGACCTTGTCAGGATCAACCTCAATTCCTTTCTGGCTGACGATGAACCCTAAGAGTTTCCCTGAACGGACACCGAATGTGCACTTGTTGGAATTCAAGCGGAGTTTGTACTTTCTCAGATGCTCGAATAGTTTTAACAGGTGGGTCACATGCTCCTCTTCTGTTTTAGATTTGGCAATCATGTCATCAACATATACCTCGATTTCCTTGTGTATCATGTCATGAAAAAGAGTACTCATGGCCCGTTGATAGGTTGCCCCGGCGTTTTTCAAACCGAACGACATTACCTTGTAACAAAAAGTACCCCATGGGGTGATGAACGAAGTTTTCTCCATCTCTTTCGGCGCCATTTTTATTTGATTATAGCCCGAGAATCCATCTATGAAGGAGAAGACTTTGAACTTTGCTGTACTGTCAACCAGCGTGTCAATGTGTGGTAAAGGAAAGTCGTCTTTTGGACTAGCCTTATTTAGATCTCTGTAATCCACACACATTCTGACCTTTCCGTCCTTTTTCGGAACTGGTACTATGTTGGCTAGCCATTGAGGATATTCTGACGTGGCGAGGAAACTCGCGTCAATCTGTTTCAGTACTTCCTCTTTGATTTTGATGGCCATGTCTAGGTGAGTCTGTCTCAACCTCTGTTTTACTAGCGGATATTCTGATCTTAACGGTAAATGATGTTCCACGATGCTGGTATCCAACCCTGGCATGTCCTGATAGGACCAAGCGAATACATTGGGAAATTCTTGGAGAAGCTCTGTCAAACTTTCTTTGACAGCCGGAATGAGCAGTGCCCCAATCCGGATTTCTTTTCTCTCTTTTTTCGAACCCAAGTTTACTATTTCCAACGGCTCTTTGTGAGGTTCAATGGACCTTTCCTCTTGTTTGAGTAGTCGGGAGATCTCTTCTGGAATTTCGTCGTCAGCTTCTTCTTCAGCCCCAAATACCGGGAATTCAAAGTTGGGAGAAGGCATCGGATCGTATGTTTCAACGGGGTTTAAAACAAGCAATCTGCATGACGTGATGATTTGTTTTATAGAAGAGATGGAGAGAATGCAAGAGTGTGTGCAGTGTATTTTTTTTACTGCTTGTTTTTATTTTTTGAATTGTTTTTTAGGATTACCATTTTCTGAAAAAGCAAAAAGGGAAAACAGCAATTAATGCGAAAATTACAGAACGACGTTATTTTATTTATGAAAAAGTCGATTCTTGAAACTACAGCCCTATAAAACAAAACACTATCGCTTTGGGCAAAGCGAAGAGGGATAATTACAGAAAGTGAGCCCTATCAAAACATCTGTTTCACCTGGGCAAGGTGAAAGGTTAAAGACGGTAATTACGTTGACTGATGAACAATCTTCGGAACATCGACAGCAACCCATTGGCGGAGAACTCCTCGGTGAATCACAAATTCTGGTACCTTCCTTGATTTGTCTTCAGAAATAATGTTGATTTCTGGTGGACCAAGATCGTTGGAATCTGTTTCCTAAGCAGAGTTGTCGTAGACGAACTCTTCTGTTGTATTTTGCATAGGATTTGTGCTCTCGGGTAAATCTCCCCATCCAGTTGGTCGGATGTCTTTGATCCTGATACGAGAGCTTTCAGGAGCAGTGTACTTGACCATATAGTCGTATTTTCCACTTGGTGAACCTAAGGTGTCCCACACTTCTGTGGAACTGGAGGAGTCATCTCTTTCGATGACGTTGACCTCTGGAAAAGCATAGTTAATGAATTCTAGTCCTGCAAACTTTGCGAATTCATCGTCGTGCTAAATATTTTCTGAATGACCTGAGTGTTGATCCCATGACAATATGGGGACGCAGGTATTCTGTTCAGTGATGCTCAGCTGATTTTCACTGTTCGGCTGATTTTCTTGACCCAAGTCTCCTGGGTACGGGTGCCATATAGGCAGGTCATCCATCGGGCCATAATAGCCGTGGTCAAAGTTGTCTTTCATTAGAGTGTCTTCCTCTAATGAGTTTGGTGGAGCACGACATCCTTCCAGATCACAATCTCCGTATATTGTTCTGACATCTGACCTGGGTATAAATCTCGGACTCTGCGCGGGATAGCAAAATGGCATATGCGCCTCTTCCTGAGAGATATAATCGTCCTCATTAAGATAGGACTTCCACTCTTCATCTGTGTCAGAGGGATCTCCCTCATTGATGGTATGGACTGCTTGAGGCACTGGGTGAAGGAAACCTCCACTATGGAAGAAGTCCTGAATGGGATGAAAACTTTCATCGTTAGCAGCTGTCTGGGTGCAGGTTATGGAAAAACCAAGACCCTTCTTTGTTTTGTTATCAGTAGGAATGACAAGTTGTCCCCATCCTTTTGCATTGTTACTTTTGATCACTTCGAGAGCATCTCTGTATGAGGAAATAGAGGTTCCTTTCTCTGATTGATTCTTATTGCTCACCGAAAGTGCTTAGAACTGAGTTCCAACAACCTCATCTGGTTCTACACAAGTAGATAATGACAGGTTACTCACGATCAAGGCTTGTTCTCCACAGACCGTGACGAGTTGATCATTCTTGAGGAACTTCAGTTTCTGATGCAGTGTCGAAGTGACTGCCCCAGCCTGGTGTATCCAAGGTCTTCCTAATAAACATTTATACGTTGCCCGGACGTCCATGACCTGGAATGTGATTAGGAAAGTGTGAGGACCGATAGTTATGGGAAGGTCAACTTCGCCGATAACTGCTTTTCGAGATCCGTCAAAGGCTTTGACGATGACCTCACTGCCCCTCATCGGGGATCCTTTGAATGATAGTCGCATTAAAGTGGACTTTGGCATAACGTTGATAACCGATCCGGTATCTACCAGTATGCTGGCTAAAGCATCATCCTGGCAGTTGACTGTGATATTGAGAGCCATGTTGTGACTTTTGCCCTCCTCTGGAAAATCCTCATCACTGAATCCTAAGTTGTTGTAGGAAGTGATGTTAGAGATGATACTATCGAACTGTCATATTGACACATCCTGTTCCACAAAGGCCTGCTCTAAGACTTTCTTTAGAGCCTCTATGTGAGCTTCGGAACTGAGTAAAAGTGATAGCACAGAGATCTTTGAAGGAGTTTGTAACAGCTGATCAACAATGTTGTATTCACTCCTCTGGATGAGCTTCAGCATCTCATCATTGTTTTTTGAAAGGTCGGGATCATTGGATTGACCGACTGGTGGATTGGGACCTTCTGTCTGAAGTTCCTTTTCTTTATTAGGTTCTCCAACTCCTCGGTTGAAGATTCGACCGCTCCGTGTTACTCGACTGATGTCTGCAATATTCACGACGGAGGGTAATGGAATTTCCTTTTCATTCTCAATTATTTTTGCACCGTATTTGTAAGGGATCGCCTTAGCTGATTCATGGTAATGGTCCCGATAGATAGATAATTACAGGAGCCTTCTGATTTTTCTGACTGTCGTAGGTAACTTCAATCAGTTCTTGGGTAAGAACCTTTGATTCGTCAAGTAGAGGGATGATGGCACAAACATCTTTGGTCCTCTCAGGATCAGAGATTACAACCACATCTCTGATTTGATCAGCGAAGTAGTCTAGCGTCCAGTTAATGGACCCCGAAACTGGATATTGATGAATCTCTTTGCGGTCCAACTGACCCTGAAGGGCTGCTCGTATGAGGTAACATCCTTGGTTATTTTCCGAGTAAACTCTACAGCGTTCATAGTTATATGGTGGCACCTGGCCACGTCCGCTTTGAATACAATGTAACCTTACTAGATCTGTTTCCATTGATCGAGCATCCTAACTTTGATGTCTAGTAGGGTTCCCATTAACCACACTGACTTGTTGCGTGTCTTCATCTAGATAGATCGAAAGCCACCAGTGGTTCAAAAAGTGTTGTGAAGTTCTTTGAACGAGAGCACATCCCTGGTCACTCTCATAATATCCTTTACAGTTCTGATAATTATGCGAAGTTAGAAAACCAAGCTGGACTTGCTTAGCGTGTAATTCTACCAAGCTGGTATTCATCAAGTGAATATCGAAGATCTGAATCATGTTGATCTGATAAAGGTTTTTATCACAGTGTCATACCCCAAATTTTGAGCACTAAGATTTCCCATCATTGTGCAAATCTTCATCACAATATGGATGAACCATTAGTCTCCCCAAAGATGGGTGAGCATCCACTACAATCAAATTTAGGGTTTCAGACCCTCTCAGAGTTCTTAGACAGAGGATCAATCAAGGAATGACATGATCTTCAACTTGTCTAAAAGGATTAAGAGGACTCTCATTTCAAGGATTAAGCACAAGGCTGCTCTCTTCTAAGTGGATTAAGCCTCAAGATCGCCAGTGTCACCAAATTAGGGTTTGGTCGACCAGGGCCTCCAGATGGAAATTTTCCTTTGGGCATGAGCCAATGCTTCAAAGCATAACCTAAAATACTCCATGGAACCTCATGGACCCAATCATCAAGTCAATTTGGCCTCAGGGGATGCATTCATAAAAAAAATCAAGAATTAGGGTTTATTGACCTAATTCACCCCTAAGTTGACTTTTGGGACAGATCATGAGCCAAGACCTCAAAGGAGGATTTAAGGGTATCTAATAAACCATATTGATCCATTTGCAACAATGGATTGATCCAAGAAGCTTGAGCAACAAGTTTCAATTTCATCAGAACCACAGTTAGGGTTTCGCGGAAAAAGTCAACTGTATCTTTGACTTTTGACCAAGACATGCTCCCAAAACCTAAGACATGATTCAATACACCCTATAACACCTATGCAATCAATCCATCAAGTTTGATTTAGGTCAAGGACTTGATTTCATAGAGGATCGCACAGTTTGGAATTCATCTGACAAAAAGTCAACTATGCACAAAAGTCAAACTTTGACTTTTTGAGATTTTTCACAATTATGGTTCCTTAACCCTAAAATGATGTTAATGTGTGGTTGGAATCATCATTCATCAAGAAAAATCAAGAAAAGTGGGATAACTTGTAAAAGGGGTAACCATAAAAAACTTAGAAATTTTTCTAAGTTATGGAACAAAGTGGCCAGGGTACCAACTTTGAAGGATCATAACTCCTAAACCACAAGGCCATTTTTTCCCATCCAAAGCTGGATTTGTAGCTCTCATTACCCTCTACAGAAGCTTCGACTACACCTCATTCCAATTCATCATGGATTTTGAGTTATGGAATGATCAAAATCACAAAAAGTGAAAATGTCACTTTTTTCCAACACTTAATGAAATTTTCACTAAGTCAGAATCTGCCTTCAATTTTTTCCAAATATAGGGGCATTTTTCACTTGGATCCAAAAACTATCAAAACCAATTATGATCAAACAGTTGTTGTATCATATGAGGGCTTTCCAAAATGGCCAAGAACTCCATCAAATTCCACTTGGGCCATGAGATATGACAATGGCAATATGCCTTGCTGAAAACTGCCAAAGCAAGGCAGATTTTGGAGTTTTACTCGATTTGCCCAAATTTTGCAAAGGGCAAGCAACTATATCCATCTGAACACCTCAAGGGGGGACCAAAGAGGAACCAACTCTGATCCCAAGCCTCCCAAGTCTTTGGAACCAAAAATAGCATGCCAAACCTAGAATTGCCTAAAAGAGGGACAAGACTCCAATTTTGGATTGGGGCATTCAATGCATACACCAAGGTGGCATGGAATGAACCATTGTCAACTAAATTCAGTCAAGACTTATCCAAGACCAAGGGAATCAGCAGCCTGTGCCCTAACCTCTAGTTAATGGCTAGAGGAGACTTGGATTCTCATTGCTCAACATTGGCCAAACCTATACAGCAGTTGCCATTCACTATTCCTTGCAAAACAAACTTGTTCTACTATAAATAGAGCTCATTTGTGATCAGTTTGAGTACACCAAAGCCATCAAACATATGCTTTCCTCAAAATCTCCTTCTTCACTCCAATTTTGCCTTCCAAAGCAAGTCACTATCGGGTTTTGAGTTTGAGAGCAATTCCAATCAAACCAATCACACACACACACCTCATAAATATCATATAGAAGTGATCCAAACACTCACATAACATCTGGAACACCAAAATCACAAAATCACCAGCCAACTGCTCAAGCCTTTGGCAGATTTACAGTTGAGGTGCCAAATCAAGTTCCAGCTTAAATTAATCCACTCCAAGCATCCAGACACACTCCATAGCACCTAGGGAAGCTGTCCATAACCTTGGAACCAAGCTGTAACACCTCTAACACAAAACACGATCACCAGCTGCAAGTGGTAAGTATGAGCTCTTCTAACTATATGATCCATGCAATTTTTGCTGCACAATAATTTGGCCATATGTTCATAATCATGCATAGAGTTTTTACCCTCAATCAATTGCATTGTTTGAATCGTGTATGAAATTTCTGAACCTTCATGCAGAATTTAGGGTTCTTGAGGTTTTTCTTTGATTTCTTATTCCATGCTTAAAATAAATGAAATTAAAGACCATAGACATGATCGTGAGGTTGAAACGAGTAAATTGATATGTAGATTGCATGATATAATCAAGTATTCAGTGAGATTGGATAGAAAACGCAAATCTACAGAAACAGAGGAAGGGCGCGTGTTCTTGCCATGTTCTTGGCGCCCTTTTTCAAATATTTGAATATTTGAATTTTGTGATTTTATTTAATTGATTCAAAAATTAATTTCTCTTTGGGTTTTAATGATTTTGAGTTGATTCTTTTTTTAATAATTCACAAAAATGTTAAAATATTTTATTTTTCCAAAAATTCCCAAAAATATTATTTATTTCCTATATTTGATATTTTTGCAAAGAATTAATATTTTATTTGTTTTTCAACATTTAAAATGTTTTTTCTCCCTTGATTTTCCAAACTTAATTGATTTCCAATCATTTTGTGGATATAAACATGATTTTTCAAACATTAATCCAAGATCACAACTTGTTTTTCACACATGCTTGATAATTTTGATCATTTTAATTAAGTTTTTATTTAATTAAAATACATTTTGAAATTAATTTAGGGTTTTGATCTTAATCACCCTAAACAAATCATTTTTAAACACTTTAGGCCTCTAATAGAGTGTAAGTCCCAATCCTTTTGTAAATAAACCAATTGTGGGCCTCACTTATTGTATAAGTCCCTCTGAATAATTTCAAGTGAAAGGCGCGATCGTCGCCTTCTCAACAAAAACAATTGGGCCTCTCCTCGAGCTATAAGTCTTAATTCTTTTTCTTAAAAACACTTTGGGCCTCTAATAGAGTGTAAGACCCAATCCTTTGTAAATACAAACCTATTTTGGGTCTCACTTATTGTATAAGTCCCTCTGTACATTTTTAAAACCTCGGCGCGATTGTCGTTTTCAAAAAAAATAACCCTGGGCCTCTCCTTGAGCTGTAAGCCCCACCACTTGTACAAAAATAAATCATTGGGCCTCTAATAGAGTGTAAGACCCAACCCCCTTTTAACCAAAACATTTTGGGGCCTCAGATATTGTATAAGTCCCTCTGCATTAAAAGAAAAATCCTGGCGCGATCGCCAATTCAAAAACAAATCATTTAGGCCTACCCTCATGTTATAAGCCCCGTTCTTTTTCTTTAAACCCTTTGGGCCTCTTGAGAGAGTGTAAGACCCATCCCTTTGTACAGAAAACCTTTTGGGCCTCAGTCACTTGTATAAGTCCCTGTACAAATTCAAAACAACAGTGCAATCACTGATAAAACTGTGGGCCTCTCCTTGAGCTGTAAGCCCCAACAATCTTTTCAAAGCACGTTCTCCTTTGATTTTGAATATAATATTGTTATCAAAGCTTTCTTTGTTGAACAACTAACAAAACTGTATGGAAGCTCTACAACCGAGTAAGTGTTTACCCGCTTTCTTTATCCGCTTTCATATATATATAACTATGTTGTGGGGCTGCTCACTGTAAGTCTACTTTCACAAACTTTTATATACTTGTCAAATATCAACTGTGTAATACTAGTATAGTTATTTAAAGTTTTCCCCGACAACTACGTCTAAGCACTAGGTAAAGCCCTGTTGATCGCTCTTAGATACAATCAAAACTAGATCCCCATAAGATTACCAGACACAGTCTTCCCTCCTCTTGGGGTTAAACAATATAGAGACGGGAAAAGCAGCATTCTCAGTGAACCCTTTCTCAGACTGTCACCCTTAGAAGTTGTAAAAGAGACTCTACTCCCCAGAGATGATCTTTTCTCCGTGAATGGCATCTCTTGAGTTTCTTCCAAATTCTCGTACTTTCTTGGCATGATCTATTCTCTGTGAATGGCATGTCTTGAACTTCTCGGGGTTTGGGGACCCACAGGCTTCTTAAAAGCACCCTTAAAAATTGTCAAAGAAACTCTAACTCCCCAGAGATGATCTTTTCTCCGTGAATGGCATCTCTTGAGTTTCTTCCAAATTCTTGGACTTTCCTGGCTTGATCTATTCTCTGTGAATGGCATGTCTTGAACTTCTCGGGGTTTGGGGACCCACAAGCTTCTTAAAAGTATCCCCGCCTCCTCTTGGGCATTGTACAAGGACCCTTCGGCTTCTTAGAAGTTCTCATGCCTTCTCTTGGGCTTAATATAAGGACTCTGACAACCTCTTAAAGGTATAAGACAGAACTTAATCATCCTTTGCTAGAGCAGTCTTTCTAGCATCAAAACTCCGGCCATTTAAGGGTTGATACTCATCCCTTAAAGCCCGTGCCTCCTCTTGGGCATTGTACAAAAGATGAAACTCTAGACTTGGACAGTCTAAAAACCCCTTAAGTCTCAAAGGCATTCTCAAGTTCCTTTCACAAATCGGAAAAAACACTGATCGCTCCAAAAGCCGGCCTCTCTCATGAGAGTTCCTCACCCTTTGGCCTGCCTATGGATTTAATCCTCAGCAGTAACCCAACCTTCTCTTGGGCATTATACAAAGATCATTCACTATCTGAGAATCGATTTCTCCCAAACACCAGTAGACTTGGACAGTCTCAATACCCTTCGGATTTACCATTTCCTTAAAGAACAGGAAATAACCCGGATCTTGTGATCAATACCAAAGTACAACCTCACCTGGAATCAGTCTCTTTATAAGAACTGATTTTCTCTTTTATACAACATACTGGACCTGTCACTAAACTGAAACAGTCACCAGCATCGATAGCCTCCTCTTAGGCTTTGTACAATGATTCTCCCCAGCGGAGCTAACCTTTTTAGCCTCCATCTCAGGCTTCGTACGAGATACCAAATCACTCTCTTGTTGAGTATAAAAGACTCTCTTGTTGAGTCAAACCTTTTTAGCCTCTATCTCGGGCTTCGTACGAGATATAAATCACTCTCTTGTTGAGTATAAAAGACTCTCTTGTTGAGTCAAACATTTTTAGCCTTCATCTCGAGCTTTGTACGAGATACAAAACACTCTCTTGTTGAGTATAAAAATACTCTCTTGTTGAGTCGATCACCTTTAGCCTCCATCTCGGGCTTCGTACGAGATACAAATCACTCTCTTGGTGAGTATAAAAGACTCTCTTGTTGAGTCCAACCCTTTTAGCCTCCATCTTGGGCTTCGTACAAAACACATATAAAAACACTCTCTTGTCGAATCAACCCTTTTAGCCTCTATCTCGGGCTTCGTACGAGACACAAAAGCATCCTCTTGTTGGGTCAATAGCCTCCTCTTAGGCTTTGTATAAAGAAATCCCCGTTTGATTCAATCAACCTTTTAGCATCAAATCATGCTTTGGTCACAGCATACAAACATCAACAACTCCTTTTCCCTCGTCTAATTGTTGTAAGCGGCAAGCCTTTGGATTATTTACATCCACGTCACTGTCCCTCTTTTAGCATGAGAAATTCCTAAGGAAAGATGGCATTGCTCTAAACTGAGTTAAAGTCTTCTCCTTCAGGTTGAAAATCCCCTATAAAGGAAATTATGGAATTGCTGGATTTGCATATCCCAGTTAAAGTAATTCTCCTTTATAATCAGTCACCCAACAATTGTGACAAACAGACCCCTTTAGAGATGACAAATTCTCTCTAAAGTCAACACCCTTTTAGCTTCACATCTTGGGCTTCGAAAAAGATACAAATAGACCCTTCAGCTTCACATCTTAGGCTTTGAACAATATATAAACCACCTTTAGCTTCATGTCTTAGGCTTTGAACAAGACACCAAAACACCATTTCCTCCCATAGAATAGGAGGAACTGCGATCGCTCTGATTTCCCTATTTCATTAAACGGGAATACGTAGGCATAAGATTGAAAAATCTTAGCGAGCACACTAATCAAAAACTCAAAATCTCGTACCTTCATACATCAATCGAAAAGCATCAGTCATAACATCCTACCAATAGTCTAAACCCTGTGTTCTTAACAAAATAACCTAAGAGAGACCCATAATCTTTGTAGCATCTGTAAACCAACAGTTATCTGTTTAAACTCAGTTTGCAAGCAGGGTTAATTGGAGACATCTATTTCCCTTCCTTCATCAGCTTCAATAGGATAAAAAATGAATCGAATTGTAGTACCCCCAAAGCGATAGTGCTTCGCAACCACACATAAAACTTGCGCTACAGAAAAATGGCGACTCTAATGGGAATGCGTGTGATGCCGCATGTGGAAAGATTGAGTAAACACCTAAGATAGGTGATGGCAATGCGGGTAATCTTACTGGGAGTGAAGTCCAGTTAAGAGCCCCCGATCGACCATCAAACTCAGTGGAGACTCCCTTTACAGATACATTGCCTATACGACTTCGATTATTGAAAGTAGTGTGGTCGATTGGGTTATCTGAGAAGCTGAGGTTTTTAGCAGACATAAGCCATTTTGTAGTGCGAAAGCTATCAGAAATAGTTGTCACGCGATACTACCCTCATCTGAGATCACTCCAGGATACATCAGCTCGCTGGCGATCCGCCTGCTGTTGTTATCCCAGAGGGGTCAATGATTTTGCGGACAGGTACAAAAAATCACCAATATAAACCTTGGGGGGTAGAGCCTTGACTTCATGACACCGACCCTTTGACCCCATGTTTTTTCTATGTTTTTGTGCGTTGCATTCATACATTCATCTAAAAAACATTAAAACAAAGAAAATCTTCTCTTCTAGTCTCTCTTTTTCAAATTAAACTGAGACAATGATTGGAAATATAAGAGAAAGGAGATTGCGCTAATGGATTTCGGTAGAAGGAAAACTCATAAGTACACCTTCAAGGTTCCAAAGTTAGAGGATTTAAGAGGTTTGACGAGAATGATCACCAACCATGAGGCTTTCAGAGCCAAGTATGGAGGACTGTTGTCCTTGTTAAGGGTCCACGTAATTGAAGGAATCATGTCCACGTTAATCCAGTTCTACGATCTGGTCTATCACTGTTTCACATTCCTGGATTATCAACTAGCACCAACACTAGAGGAGTACTCTCACTTGACTGATTTACATATCAATGATCAAGCTCCATTTTCTGGACTGGAAGAAATTCCAAAGGATCAGACTATTGCACGAGCAATTTATTTGGACGAGTCGGAAGTCAGGACTCACATGACCACTAAGGGTGGCATCCAAGGTTTATCATCCCAGTTCTTGACAAAGAAAGCCATGTACTTTGCCAGTATAGGGAACATGGCCGCTTTCGAGAGCATCTTTGTTTTGCTCACCTACGGGTTATTTTTGTTTCCCAACATCGATAACTTTGTAGATATCAACGCCATTAAGATTTTCCTGATTGGAAACCCCGTACCGACCTTACTCGCAGATGCGTAACATTCGGTACACTTAAGGAATTTATACAGCGGAGGGATGATCACGTGCTGTGTACCCCTGCTATACAAATGGTTCACTTCCCATTTGTCCAAATCTGCTGCATTTTGGGATCAAAAGAATACTTTACGTTGGTCGCAGAGAGTCATGTCTCTTACCAACTCGGACATCGATTGGTACAATCAAATCTACGACAGGATCAGAATCATTGAACGTTGTGGAAATTTCCCAAATGTATCCCTTATAGGAACTAAGGGGGGAATCAACTATCATCCGATGTTAGTTCATCGTCAATTTAGATACCCGATGAGGCATGTCCCGCGCAGTGCTCATCTAGAAGGTCTTTTCTTCAAGGAAGGAGAAAATGATAGAGCACTAAAGACGGAAATAGTGCACGCTTGGAAACACGTTCATAGGAAAGGACAAGAGTCTCTAGGAAAACCAGACTGTGTCTCGATGGAGCCTTATCTCCATTGGGTACAAACTAGAGCGCTCAAGCTGAGGATGCCTTACCCTCTTCAGGAAGTTCTTCCACTAAGGGACTCTGCCCTTTATTTTATGTCTGAGACAGAAAAACTTCAAGTTACTCTCAGCAAAGTTCAACAGGAAAAGAGGTCTTGGAGGAACAAGTACCGTATTCTCAATGTGGAGTGTAAGAAAATACATCTGCTATTAAAAGAAAAGGATGCTCTGATTGAGATTTTAGAGCAACATGCTGTAGAGAATCAAGAAGACCAATGGAATTTGCTCGTTCCTTTCACTTGGCAAAGGAATGACAACCCGACAACGGCCGAAGAGCCCCGGTCAAAGAAGAGGAAAGCACCCGAACCAGCACTTGAGCCCTCTTTAGAGAGGACTCAGGATCCATTAGTTTAGATTTCCTTTTCCAGCACTTTGTAATCTACTATCCTTTGAATTCAATAAAACGGGGTTTCCCCACTATTTGATATTTGTAATCTAATTGTCGGAGTTTACTTTGAATAAACAAAAATAATTAATAATCATTGCATTCATCATTCTCATAAACGCATTCTTCTTACCTATGAATCTCACGTTTGCGTCTCGATTCTAGAGTCAAACTGTCTCATTTGTACAATACTCGGGCCAATCGTCAGAAAAAGATGGATGATCTCGAGGAAGAGAACAGAGAGTTGAGAGAAGAGATCGACACTCTGAAAGAGGATCTGAGAAAGCTTCATAACGACATACAAGCTCTAGTAGAAGCTCAGATGCAACAACAAACGACTGTGATCTCGGAGATCACATCAACGCCCATAGTGGAGAAGTATGATCCTAGGTACAAGATGCCGAAAGATCGCCCCTGGGGCATGCCACTTAACTATATCCCAGAAGGATATGTTCCGCTGATCAATGAGGATTAAGGAACTACAGCAGGAGCCGTTGGGCCTGAAGGTTACAAACTTCGGGAAAGCAAAGATGCCAGGGGCATGGCAGCAACTCCTGAAGGTTACAAACTTCGGGAGGCACCGAGAGTCTCGGCCATAATGACTATACCACCACCTGTGGTACACACTGTCCCAGAAGGACAGATTCCACATATACCTTCTGGTGGAAACGACAGCATGATCGACAGAATAAATGAATTCCAGGAACAATTCTTAGAGATGCAGAAAGAACTGCAAGCCCTTCGCGGTCAGGATTTATTTGGAAAGGACGCCGCAGACCTTTGCTTGGTCTCCAATGTGAAAGTCCCACATAAGTTCCAAGTGCCCGACTTTGAAAAATACAAGGGTAATTTTTGCCCTCAGAGTCATTTGGTGATGTACGCTCGGCAAATGTCCTCTCAAACAGAGAACCAGGAGCTACTGATTCACTACTTTCAGGATAGTTTAACGGGTGCCGCATTAAAATGGTACATGGGTTTAAACCGCGTTACGATCGACACATTCAGAGATCTTGGCGCTGCTTTTGTTCAACAATATAAATACAATTTGGACATGGCACCCGACAGAGATCAACTCAGATCGATGTCACAAAAGGATAAGGAAGCCTTTAAGGAGTACGCTCAGAGATGGCGTGAAATTGCCACCCAGATTTGTCCACCTCTTGAGGAAAAAGAGATGACAAAGATCTTCTTAAAGACCTTAAGCTCATTTTACTACGATAGAATGGTCGCCAGTGCGCCCAGTGACTTCACCGAGATGGTGGGCATGGGATTTCGTCTTGAGGAGGCCGTTCGAGAAGGACGTTTAGTTAAAGACACTGGATCATCGGGTAGTACAAAACGATATCGTAGTGCTCTCCCTAAGAAAAAAGAGCAGGATATTAGGAATATCTCTCTCGAAAAGCAAAGGCGACGATATCAACCAGTAGCAGCTGTAACTTCTGCTATCAACCCTGTGCCTGTTCCTACTTATCAACCTCAGGTTGCGCAGAGCCAACCGATTCAACAGCAATATCAACAAAGGACACAACAGCTTCTTCAGCAGGCTCGTCCTCTGTACAACAACAATCGTGCAACGCGACCACCAGGGTTCGACCCTTTACATGTGTTGTATGCAGAACTATTTCCGTTACTATTGGTCAAGGGGTATGTCTAGACTAAGTCTCCTCTTACGGTGCCAGAAAATCCGCCTTTTTGGTTCAAAGTGGATCAGACTTGTCCTTACCATCAAGGAGGACCAGGGCATAACATAGATAATTGTCTCAGTTTCAAATCTGATGTGCAAAAGCTTGTTAGGAGCGAGGTCTTATCTTTCAAAGATATGAATCCAGCGGAGTCTTAAACTTGAAGTCGTATTTTCCACTCGGTTATCCCAAGGTGTCCCACACTTCTTTGGAACTGGAGGAGTCATCCCTCTCGATGACGTTGACCTTGGGAAAAGCATAGTTGATGAATTCTAGTCCGGTAAGCTTTGCCAATTCATCATCGTACTGGATAAGTTCGGAATGACCTGAGTGTTGATCCCATGACATGGCGGGGACACAGGTATTCTGCTCAATGATGCTCAGCTGATTTTCATTGTTCGGCTGATTTTCTTGCCCCAAGTCTCTGGGATACGGCTGCCAGATAGGAAAGCCATCCATTGGGCCATAATAGTCGTGGTCAAAGTTGTATTTCATCGGAGTGTCTTCCTCTAACGAATTTGGCAGAGCCCGGCATCCTTCAGGATCACAATCTCCGTACATCATTTTGACATCTGACCTTGGTATAAATCTCGGGCTCTGTGTAGGAAAGCAAAAGCGAGCCTGTGTTTCGCCCTGAGACGTATAACCGTCTTCGTTGAGATAGGACTTCCATTCTTCCTCCGTATCGGAGGAATCATCTTTATTGATTGTATGCACGTCTTGAGTCACTGGTTGAAGGAAGCCTCCACTGTGGAAGAAGTTCTGAATGGGATGAAGACTTTCATCGTTAGCAGCTGTCTGGATGCAGGTTGCAGAAAAACCAATACCCTTCTTTGTTTTGTTATCAGTGGGAATGACAAGTTGTCCCCATCCTTTTACATTGTTATTTTCGATCACTTCGAGAGCATCTCTGTATGAGGAAATCGAGGTTCCTTTCTCTGATTGATTCTCATTGCTCACCGAAAGTGCTTGGAACTGAGTTCCAACAACCTCCTCGGGTTCTACACAAGTAGATAATGACAAGTTGCTCATGAGCAAGGCTTGTTCTCCACAAACCGTGACAAGTTGGCCGTTCTGGACGAACTTTAGCTTTTGGTGGAGGGTCGAAGTGACCGCCCCAGCCTGATGTATCCAAGGTCTTCCTAATAAACAACTGTATGTTTCCCGAATGTCCATGACCTGGAAAGTGACCTGGAAAGTGTGAGGACCGATAGTTATGGGAAGGTCAACTTCGCCGATAACCGTTTTTCTGGATCCGTCAAATGCTTTGATGACGACCTCGCTGGTTCTCATCTGAGGTCATTTGAATGATAATTGTATCAAAGTGGACTTCGGCATAACATTCAGGGCTGACCCGGTGTCTACCAGTACGCTGGCTAAAGCATCGTCCTGGCAGTTGACTGTAATGTTGAGCGCCATGTTATGACGGCAACCTTCTTCGGGTAATTCCTTATCACTAAATCCCAAGTTATTGCAGGAAGTGATGTTAAAGACAATGCTATCGAACTGTCTGATTGTTGCATCCTGTTCCATAAAGGCTTGCTCCAAGACTTTCTGTAGAGCCTCCCTGTGCGCTTCTGAACTAAGTAACAGTGATAATACCGAGATCTTTGAAGGAGTTTGTAACAGCTGATCAACAATGTTGTATTCACTCCTTTGGATGAGCTTTAGCATCTCATCATCGTTTTTTGAAAGGTCGGGATTACTGGATTGACCGACTGGTGGATTGGGAACTTCTGTCTGAGGTTCCTTTTCTTTGTTGGGTTCTCCAACTCCTCTGTTGAAGATTCTACCACTCCGTGTTACTCGACTGATGTCTGCAATATTCACGACGGAGGGTAACGGAATTTCCTTTCCATTCTCAATTATTGTTGCACCGTATTTGTAAGGGATAGCCTTAGTTGATTCATACGGTAGCGGTCCCGGTAGATAGATAACTACATGAGCCTTCTGATTCTTCTGACCATCGTAAGTAATTTCGATCTGTTCCCGGTTGGGAACTCTCGATTCGTCCAGTAGAGAGATAATGGTACAAACATCCCTAGTCCTCTAATGATCAGAGATTACGACGATGTCCTCGATTTGATCAGCGAAATAGTTGACTGATCCAGAACTTGACCATGGTTGAATCTCTTTATGGTCCAACTGACTTTGAAGGGCTGCTCGCACGAGGTAGCATCCTTGATTATCCACTGAGCAAACTCCACACCACTCATAGTTGTGTAGTGGCACCTGACCACGTCCGCTTTGAATACAGTGTAACCTTATTAGGTCTGTTTCCATCGACCGAACATCCTGACTTTGATATCTAGTAGGATTCCCGTTAGTGATACTAATTTGCTGGGTGTCTTCATCCATATAGATTAGAAGCCACCAGTGGTTCAACAAGTGCTGAAGTGTTTCCTAGACAGGGGCACAACCCTGATCGTCTTTGCAACCCGCTTTACAGCCCTAATAATCATGTGATACCAGGAACCCGAGCCAGACCTGTTTAGCATGTAACTCCACCAGGCTAGTATTCATTAAGCGAATATTGAAGATTTGAATCATGTTGATTTGATAATGATTCCTATCATGGTAGTCTTGAATCCATCCAAGATCCATCTGACGCTGGAGGGCCTCTTGTACAAAAGAGCATCCCTGTTTGTTTACCGAGCAAGTCAGGCAGGAATTATAATCGTGATGCGGCAGATTATGATACTGGCTTTGCCTTGAGTGCATTGCCACCAGTTTGACATTCATCGCACGGATATCGTGGTTTTGAATGATGTTGGAATTCGTATAAACCATGTTAACTCCACGAACTCGGTGCTCTTGGATCCATCTGAGATCCATCTGTTCCTGTAGAGCTGATTGCACCACAGAACATCCTCGATTTATTTTAGAGCAGATATCACACTGGTGATAATTATGAGGTGGCGCATGGCCATATCCACTCTGTCTACAATGCATCTTGACTAAGTTGGCCCTTAACAAGAGTACATCATGAATTTGATAGATGTTGTTAGACTCTCCCTCTATCAAATTAACTGTAGCCTTCTCGTGTTGAGGCAGCGGGTTCGTGAGAACATTTGGATTCGTATCTTTGAAAGATAAGACCCTGCTCCTAACAAGCTTTTTCACGTCAGATTTGAAACTGAGACAGTTTCTATGTTATGCCCTGGTCCTCCTTAATGGTAAGGGTAAGTCTGATCCACCTTAAACCAAAAAGGCGGATTTTCCAGTACTGTAAAAGGAGACTTAGTCTGGACATGCCCCTTGGCCAGTATTAACGGAAATAGTTCTGCGTACGATACGGGTATAGGATCAAATTCTAGTGGCCGCGTTGTACGGTTGTTGTTGTATTGAGGACGAGCCTGCTGGAGAAGCTGTTGTGTCCTTTGCTGAAATTGCTGCGACTGCGGTTAGCTTTGAGCAACCTGAGGTTGATACGTAGAAACAGGCGCAGGGTTGATAGCAGGAGTCACAGCTGCTACTGGTTGGTACCGTCGCCTTTGCTTTTCGAGAGAGATATTCCCAATATCTTGCTCCTTTTTCTTAGGGAGAGCACTACCGTATTTTTAGTACCGCTTGTCGACCCAGTGTCTTTGACTAGACGTCCTTCTCGAACGGCTTCCTCGAGACGCACTCCCATACCGACCATTTCGGTGAAGTCGCTGGGCGCACTGGCAACCATTTTGTCGTAGTAAAATGAGCTCAAGGTCTTTAAGAAAATATTTGTCATCTCTTTTTCCTCAAGAGGTGGACAAATTTGAGCGGCAATTTCACGCCATCTCTGAGCGTATTCCTTAAAGTTTTCCTTGTCTTTTTGCGACATTGATCTGAGTTGATCTCTGTCTGGTGCCATGTCCAAATTGTATTTATATTGTTGGACGAAGGCAGTGCGAAGATCTCTGAAAGTGCTAATCGTAGCGCGGTTTAAACCCATGTACCATTTTAATGCGGCCCCGGTTAAACTATCCTGAAAGTAGTGAATCAGTAGATCCTGGTTCTCTGTCTGAGCTGACATTCGCCGAGTGTACATCACCAAATGGCTTTGAGGGCAAGAGTTACCCTTGTATTTTTCAAAATCGGGTACTTGGAATTTGTGCGGGACTTTCACATTGGGGACCAAACAAAGGTCTGCGGCGTCCTTTCCAAATTGATCCTAACCGCGAAGGGCCTGCAGTTCTTTCTGTATCTCCAGGAATTGTTCCTGGAACTCATTCATTCTGTCGAACATGTTGTCCTTTCTACCAGAAGGTATCTATGGAATCTGTCCTTTCGGGACAGTGAGTACCACGGGTGGTGGTATAGTCATTATGGCCGAGGCTCTCGGTGTCTCCCGAAGTTTGTAACCTTCAGGAGTTGCTGTCATGCCCCTGGCATCTTCGCTTTCCCGAAGTTTGTAACCTTCAGGCCCAGCGGCTCCTGCTGCGGTTCCCTGATTCTCAGCGATCGACGGAACATATCCTTCCAGGATATAGTTAAGTGGCATGCCCCAGGGACGATCTTTCGGCATCTGATACCTAGGATCATACTTCTCCACTATGGGCGTTGAGGTGATCTCTGAGATCACAGTTCTTTGTAGCTGAGCTTCTGCCATGACTTGCATGTCGTTACAAACTTTCTCATATCCTCTCTCAGAGTGCCGATCTCTTCTTTCAACTCTCTGTTCTCTTCCTCGAGATCATCCATCTTTTTCTGACGATTAGCCCGAGTATTGTACGAATGAGATAGTTTGACTCTAGAACCGAGACACATACATGAGATTCGTACGTAAGAAGAATATGTGACGTGAGAATGATGAATGCAATGATTATATTAATTATTTTTTGGTTTAATAAAAATAAACTTTGACAATTAGATTGCAAATATCAAACTGTGGGGAAACCCCCATTTTATTGAATTCAAAGGATTACGGAAATGGAAATACAGTAAATTACAAGGTGCGGAAACAGAAACCTAAGCTAATGGGTCCCGAGTCCTCTCTGAGGAGAACTCCGGTACTGATTCTGGTACTTTCCTTTTCTTGGACCGGGACTCTTGGGCCGTTGTCGGGTTGTCATTCCTTTGCCCAGTGAAAGGAGCGAGCAAATTCCTTTGGTCATCCTAATTTTCTACATCATGTTGCTCCAAAATCTCAATTAGAGCATCCTTATCTTTTAGCAGTTATTGTATTTTGGTACACTCCACATTGAGAATGCGGTATTTGTTCTTCCAAGACCTCCTCTCCTGTTGAACCTTGTTGAGAGTAACCTAAAGTTTTTCCATTTCAGTCATGAAGTACATGACAGATTCCCTTGGCGGAAGAACTCCGTGACGAGGATAAGGCATCTTTAGCTTGAGAGCCCTAGTTTGTACCCAGTGGAGATAAGGCTCCACCGAGACACAGTCCGGTTTTCCTAGAGACTCCCGTCCTTTCTTATGAACATGATTCCAAGCATGCACTATTTCCATCTTTAGTGCCCTGTCATTTTCTCCTTCCTTGAAGAAAAGACCTTCTAGATGAGCATTACGCGGAACATGCCTCATCGAGTATCCAAACTGACAACAAACTAAGACTGGATGATAATTGATTCCTCTCTTAGTTCCTATGAGGGGTACATTGGGGAAGTTTCCACAACGGTCAATGATTCTGATCCCGTCATAAATCCTATTGTACCAATCTATATCAGAGTTAGTAAGAGACATGATTTTCTGCGACCAACGTAAGGCACTCTTATGATCCCAAAAAGCAACAGACTTAGGCAAATGGGAGATAAACCACTTATATAGCAGGGGTACACAGAACGTGATCATTCCTCCGCTGTATAAATTCCTTAAGTGTACAGAATGATATGCATCTGCAAGCAAGGTTGCTACGGCGTTTCCAATGAGAAAAACCTTAATGGCGTTGATATCGACGAAGTTATCAATGTTGGGAAACAGAAATAACCCGTAGGTGAGTAAAATGAAGATGCTTTCAAAAGTAGTCACGTTCCCTATACTAGCAAAGTACAGAGCCTTCTTTACCAGAAACTTGGGTGGTAAACCTGGGATTCCTCCCTTTGTGGTCAGGTGAGTCCTGACTTCTGATTCGTCCAAATAAATTGCTTTTGCAATGGTTTAATCCTTTGGAATTTCTTCCAGTCCAAAAAAGGGAGCTTGATCAGTAATGGGTAGATCAATCAGATGAGAATACTCCTCCAGCGTTGGTGCGAGCTGGTAATTCGGGAATGTGAAACAGTGATAGACCGGATCGTAAAACTGAACGAGTGCCTCCAGGATTCCTTCAATTACATGGACCCTTAACAGAGGTAGCAGACCTCCGTACTTGGCTCTAAAAGCGCCAGGGTTAGTGGTCATCCTTGCTAATTCTCTCAAATCCTCTAGTTTTGGAACCTTGAAGGTATACTTGTGAGTTTTTCTTCTACCGAAATCCATGAGCGCAATCCTTTTTTCTCTGACATTTGCAATCATTGTCTTAGTTTAATTTGAAAAAGAGAGACTAGAAGAGAAAATTTTTCTTTGCTTAATGTTTTTTTTTAAATGAATGCATGAATGCAGCACACAAAAACATAGAAAAAACATGGGGTCAAAGGATCGGTGTCATGAAGTCAAGGCTCTACCCATCCCAACGGTTTATACTAGTGATTTTTATACCTGTCTCGCAAAATCATTGATTCTTGTCGAGATAACATCAGCGGGCCAGGAACCGTGCTAGGTGATGTATTTCGAAGAATCTCAGAAGAGGGTAGTATCGCGTGACAACTATTTCCGATAGCTTCTGCACTACTGAAAGAGGTTTTTCCTAGGTGTATACTCAATCTTTCCACATGCGGCATCACACGCATTCCCATTAGCAGAAAAATAAACACAAATATCAATTAGGAAAAGCAGTATATATATTTGTCCTAATGTCCTAGACTTTTTAAGAGCTATGAATCCTATGATCCTAATAGAAAATGGCTCCCCGGTGGAGTCGCCATTCTGTGGTACCTTCCCAACTTAAAGGTTTTTGACCTAAGATCCTAGTGAGGGACGATCCTAGCAATAATGACATTCCCCGATGGAACCGTCATTCGGTGATACCTTGTGAACCCAAGGACTCGTCCTAAGTGAAGGTTTCAACCAAAGAGATAAGAGAGACAAGATTCCTTTGTTTGGCCCCACGGTGGGCGCCATTTTTCCTGTGAAATTGTCTAAACTTAAGGTTTCCTCCTAAGAGACGGGAGAAGAACAAGTCAGCTCCTACTGGGGTTGCCTTTTTTCTGTGGAAAATGGGGATGACGATGACTAGATCTTACTTTGACTCCCACTGTGGTCGCCAATTTTCTGTAGCGCAGTTTTTGTGGTTTCGAATCACTATCGCTTTGGTACTACAGTTCGATTCATTTTTTATCCTATTGAAGCTGATGAAGGAAGGGAAATAGATGTCTCCAACTAACCCTGCTTGCAAACTGAGGTTAAACAGTCAAAACTATTGGTTTACAGATGCGGCTTTAGTTCGTGGGCCTCTCTCTTCTTATTTTGTTCAGAACAAAATACCAGGATTTTTCATGGGGAATTTGTTGGGATCCTGCGCCAGATTGGATGGAGGTAGGGGACTTTGGGGTTTTTGGATTAGTGTGCTCGCTAAGATTCTTTTTCAATCTTATGCCCACGTATTCCCGGGATAGGGAAATCAGAGCGGTCGTAGTTCCTCCTATTCTATGGGAGGAAATGGTGTTTTGGTGTCTTGTTCAAAGCCCAAGACATGAAGCTAAAGGTGGTTTATATCTTGTTCAAAGCCCAAGAAGTGAAGCTGAAGGGTCTATTTGTATCTTGTTCGAAGCCCAAGATGTGAAGCTAAAAGGGTGTTGACTTTAGAGAGAATTTGTCATCTCTAAAGGGGTATGTTTGTCACAGTTGTTGGGTGACTGATTATAAAGAAGAATTACTTTAACTGGGATATGCGAATCCAACAATTCCATAATTTCCTTTATAGGGGATTTTCAACCTGGAGGAGAAGACTTTAACTCAGTTTAGAGCAATGCCATCTTTCCTTAGGAATTTCTCATGCTAAAATAGGGACAGTGGCGTGGATATAAATAATCCAGAGGCTCGCCGCTTACAACAATTAGACAAGGGAAAAGGAGTTATTGATGTTTGTATGCTGTGACCAAAGCATGATTTGATGCTAAAAGGTTGATCAAATGAAACGGGAATTTCTTTATACAAAGCCTAAGAGGAGGCTATTGACCCAACAAGAGGATGCTTTTGTGTCTCGTACGAAGTCCGAGATAGATGCTAAAAGGGTTGAGTCAATAAGAGAGTGTTTTTATATGTATCTTGTACGAAGCCCAAGACGGGGGCTAAAAGGGTTTGACTCAATAAGAGAGTCTTTTATACTCACCAAGAAAGTGATTTGTATCTCGTACGAAGCCCGAGATGGAGGCTAAAGGTGATCGACTCAACAAGAGAGTCTTTTTATACTCAACAAGAGAGTGTTTTGTATCTCGTACAAAGCCCGGGATGAAGGCTAAAAATGTTTGACTCAACAAGAGAGTCATTTATACTCAACAAGAGAGTGATTTTGCATCTCGTACGAAGCCCGAGATGGAGGCTGCAAAGGTTTGACTCAACAAGAGAGTCTTTTATACTCAACAAGAGAGTGTTTTGTATCTCGTACAAAGCCCGAGATGAAGGCTAAAAATGTTTGACTCAATAAGAGAGTCTTTTATACTCAACAAGAGAGTGTTTTTGTATCTCGTACGAAGTCCAAGATGGAGGCTGCAAAGGTTAACTCTGCTGGGGAGAATCATTGTACAAAGCCCAAGAGGAGGCTAGGGTTACTGTTTTAGTTGAGTGACAGGTCCAGTCTGTTGGTTAAAAGAGAAAATCAGTTCTTATATGGGTAATGTTGTACTCATGGATTTGATCTAAGGACCGGGATTATTTCCTGTTCTTTAAGGAAACGGGGAATCCGAAGGGTATTGAGACTGCCCAAGTCTACGGGTGTTTTTTCCTATTTTTGAAAGGAACTTGAGAATGTCTTCGAGACTCAAGGAGGTTAGACTGTCCAAGTCTAGAGTTTTATCTTTTGTACTATGCTTAAGAGAGATCCAGGGACACTATGTTCGTCGTAGGAAGATCTAGACTCTTTGAAAGACTGTTCTATTAAGATGACTAATTTATGTTCCTATACCTTTAAGAGGTCGTCGGGACAATTTGTACGAAGCCCAAGAGGAGGCGAGAAAAACTTTTAAGAAGCCGAAGGGATAATTTGTACGAAGCCCAAGAGGAGACTATCTTCCCGAAGGAAGAATCATTATACGAAGCCTAAGAGGAGGCTGTGAAAACTTCTAAGAAGCCGACGAGTCCTTGTACAACGCCCAAGAGGAGGCGGGGATGCTTTAGGAAGCTTGTGGGTCCTTGGACTAAGCCCAAGAGGAGGCTGATGAACAGTTCCAGAAGGGGTTTCACTTGGAACATTGGCCTTCTGTATATGAACTGTTCAAGGGGGAGATTTCTTAGATCTAGTTATCTAAAATTGTTGTAAAAGAAAATTCTCATGGTTTAGGTTATGTTGAAATATCCGGGAGAACATCGGATGTAAGGAGACGAGGTTTTGTCTAGTTTTAGACGTAGTTGCCAGGGAAACTCTAAATATCTATACTAGTACTACACAGTCGATATGAGTTTATGAAAGAAGACTTACAGCGAAACAGCCCCATAATACAGTTATATACATATGAAAGCGGTAAATGAAAACGGGTAAACACTTACTCGGTTGTAGAGCTTCCATGTTGTTTGGTTAGTTGTTCAAAAAAGAAAGCTTTGATAATAATATTATATTTAAAATCAAAGGATAAAGTACCTTGAAAAGATTGTTGGGGCTTACAGCTCAAGGAGAGGCCCAAGGTTTTATCAGTGATCGCACTGTCGTTTTGTACAGGGACTTATACAAGTAATTGAGGCCCAAAAAGGTTTTATGTACAAAGGGATGGGTCTTACACTCTCTCAAGAGGCCCAAAATGATTGAAAGTGAACAAAGATGGGTCTTATAGCTCAAGGA
The DNA here is from genome assembly GCA_022829125.1 of Lathyrus tuberosus. Classification (NCBI taxonomy): domain Eukaryota; kingdom Viridiplantae; phylum Streptophyta; class Magnoliopsida; order Fabales; family Fabaceae; genus Lathyrus; species Lathyrus tuberosus. The sequence goes on from JALAZF010000422.1 coordinate 2,259,956, forward strand.
GAAGCCCAATGGTTAATTTTGAAAAGGGCGACGATCGCGCCGAGGTTTTGAAAACACTGTGGGTCTTATACAATGACTGAGGCCCAAAAGTTTTTGGTTTCCAAAGGGGATTGGGTCTTACACTCTTTTAGAGGCCCAAAATGATTTTGAATGGGTCTTATAGCTCGAGGAGAGGCCCAGATGGTTTGTTTTAAACGGGCGATAATCGCGCCGAACTTTTGAAATACAACGGGACTTATACAACATTTGAGGCCCAAAATAGGTTTGTATTTACAAAGGATTGGGTCTTACACTCTATTAGAGGCCCATGAGTGTTTGAAAAAGGTTTTATGAGGGTTGAATTAATCAAAACCCTAATTTGTTTCCAAAATGTATTTAATTGAATAAAAAATTCAATAAAAATGATCAAAATTATTTAACATGTGGAAAACAAATTGTGATCTTGGATTAACGTTTCAAAAATCATGTTTTGACCTACAAAATGATTAGAAATCATTAAAATTTGAAAATCAATAAGGAAACAAAATATTTTAAATGTCAAAAATAATTAAAATATTAATTCTTGGCAAAAATATCAATTATATGAAATAAATAATATTTTTGGGATTTTTTGGTAAAATAAAATATTTTAACATTTTTGTGAATTATTAAAAAAAGAATCAACTCAAAATCATTAAAACTCAGAGAAAAATTAATTTTTGACTCAATTAAATAAAATCACAAAATTCAAATATTCAAATATTTGAAAAAGGGCGCCAAGAACATGGCAAGAACACGTGCCCTTCCTCTGTTTCTGTAGATTTGTGTTTTCTATCCAATCTCACTGAATACTTGATTGTATCTTGCAATCTACATATCAATCTACTCATCTCAACCTCACGATCATGTCTATGGTCTTTAATTTCATTTATTTTAAGCATGGAATAAGAAATCAAAGAGAAACCTCAAGAACCCTAAATTCTGCATGAAGGTTCAGAAATTCCATACACGATTCATACAAAGCAATTGATTGAGGGTAAACACTCTATGCATGATTATAAACATATGGCCAAATTATTGTGCAGCAAAAAATGCATAGATCATAGAGTTAGAAGAGCTCATGCTCACCTTTTGCAGCTGGTGATCGTGTTTTGGGTTAGAGGTGTTACAGCTAGGTTCCAATGATCTGGATAGCTTCCCTAGGTGCCATGGAGTGTGTCTAGATGCTTGGAATGGATTGAAATGATCTGGAACTTGAGATGGTACCCCAACTGCAAATCTATAAAAGGCTTGAGCAATTGGCTAGTGATTTTGTGATTTTGGTGTTCCAGATGTTATGTGAGTGTTTGGATCACTTCTATATGATGTTTATGAGGTGTGTGTGTGATTGGTTTGGTTGGAATTGCTCTCAAACTCAAAACCCGATAGTGACTTGCTTTGGAAGGCAAATTTGGAAGTGAGAAGGTGATTTTGAGGAAAGCATCTGTTTGATGGCTTTGGTGTACTCAAACTGAGCATAAATGAGCTCTATTTATAGTAGAGCAAGTTTATTTTGGGATTAATAGTGAATGGCAACTGCAGCAGAGGTTTGGCCAATGTTGATCAATGGGAATCCAAGTCTCCTCTAGCCATTGACTAGAGGTTAGGGCACAGAGTTATGGTTCCCTAGTTGTTGGATCATTCTTGACTGAATTTAGTTGCAAATGTGTCAGTCCATGCCAACTTGATGCATCCATTAAATGCTCCAATCCAAAATTGGAGTTTTGTCCCTCTTTTAGGCATTTCTAGGTTTGGCATGCTACTTTTTGTTCCAAAGACTTTGGAGGCTTGGATCAGTGTTTGTTCCCTTTAGATTTGATCCTCAGATGTGTCCAAAGTGATCACAAGGCTTGGAATTATCTGATTTTTCCAAATCGAGCAAAAGTGCAAAATTCTGCCTATTGTCATATCTCATGGCTCAAGTGGAATTTGATGGAGTTCTTGGCCATTTTGGAAAGCCCTTATATGATACAATAACTGTTTAATCATAATTGGTTTTGATACTATTTGGATCCAAGTGAAAAATGCCCCTACATTTGGAAAAAAAGTGAAGCCAGATTCTGACTTAGTGAAAATTTCACTAAGTGTTGGAAAAAAGTGACATTTTCACTTTTCTTGATTTTGATCATTCCATAACTCAAAATCCATTATGAATTGGAATGAGGTGTAGTTGAAGCTTTTGTAGAGGGTAATGAGAGCTACAAATCCAGCTTTGGATGGGAAAAAATGGCCTTGTGGTTTAGGAGTTATGATCCTCCCAAGTTGGTACCCTAGCCACTTTGTTCCATAACTTAGAAAATTTTCTAAGTTTTTTATGGTTACCCCTTTTACAAGTTATCCCACTTTTCTTGATTTTTCTTGATGAATGATGATTCCAATCATACATTAACATCATTTTGGGGTCAAAGAACCATAATTGTGAAAATTCTCAAAAAGTCAAAGTTTGACTTTTGTGCACAGTTGACTTTTTGTCAGATGAATTCCAAACTGTGCGATCCTCTATGAAATCAAGTCCTTGACCTAAATCAAACTTGATGGATTGATTTCATAGGTGTTATAGGGTGTATTGAATCATGTCCTAGGGTTTGGGAGCATGTCCTGGTCAAAAGTTAAAGCTACAGTTGACTTTTCCCGCGAAACCCTAACTGTGGTTCAGATGAAATTGAAACTTGTTGCTCAAGCTTCTTGGATCAATCCATTGTTGCAAATGGATCAATGTGGTGTATTAGAGACACTCAAATCCTATCTTGAGGTCTTGGCTCATGATTTGTCCCAAAAGTCAACTTAGGGGTGAATTAGGTCAAGAAACCCTAATTCCTGATTTTTTAGTGAATGCATCCCCTGAGGTAAAATTGACTTGATGATTGGGTTCATGATGTCCCTTGGGGCATCATAGGTTATGCTTTGAAGTATTGGCTCATGCCCAGAGGAAAATTTCCATCTGGAGGCCCTGGTCGACCAAACCCTAATTTGGTGACACTGGCGATCTTAAGGCTTGATCCACCTAGAAGGGAGAAGCCTTGTGCTTAATCCTTGAAGTGGGAGTCCTCTTGATCCTTTGTGGATGTTTGAGAGGCTAGAAAAGTTGAAGATCATGTCATTTCTTGATTGATCCTTTTTCTAAGAGCTCTGAGAGGGCTTGAAACCCTAAGCCTGATTGTAGTGGATGCTCACCCATTTTTGGGGAGACTAATGGTTCATCCATATTGTGATGATGATTTGCACAATTATGGGAAATATTAGTGGTCAAAATTTGGGGTATGACAAGGTTAAAACACCCTTGTCTCTCTTGGTTAATCAATGTCCGTCAGTTAAAATACCAACCTCGTCCCTTTTCCTCAGTTAATCACAATCCGTCTTGTAGCGTGCGATTTTTGTCGGTGACGCGGCCACCTTAGCGCAATGGTTGAAATTGGGTGCTACTTTATGATTTCTTATTTATCCTATGAAGCTGGAAAGGAAAGGGAAGCTATCTAAAACTAACCTTGCACGCGAATGTTTTCTTTAACAAATGCTAAGAGATTGGGGGTTCGGGGTTAGGTTATACAAAGGGAAGTTGTCAATTACCCAGTATATATGGTTATCCATAGATCTTCTGTGGCATGTTTAAATACTTTCTGGTGTTTATTTGTCATGGGTTGGTGATCGCTATTTAGTGTGCCTAAATGATTCTGACTGCAAGTATACAGTCGTGTCGCGTAGTTTTAAAAGATTGTCGATCCCACAGAGACTAAAAATCGAACGTATCGTTATCTAATGTTACTATGTAAATCTAAGGCTAATCTGATATGGTTTTTGGTTCAAAAAGGGAAATTAAAGGGGAATTAAAATTTAGGAATAAACTAGTTATGATTAGGATATCGGTATATAATTCAGTATACCATCGTGGATTTCATTAAACCTAAGCGTATAAAAATTTATCACAATATAATTCTGTAGAAAATACTAGTTTAAAAGCCCTCACCTCACACTCTCGTGGTTATTGCTTCGGACTATACCTTTAAGTCAATATGTCTGCTCTCGCTAGCCCATATGACTTTAAAATAATTTTGAAAACTAATAAGTCCTAATTAACTTTAAAGCGCTCTCGCTGTTTTTAAAACTAATGCTCGATTTCAGCTATCCGGGTAAAATCTCACACTCTCGTGGTCTTGACCTTAACCTTTGTTACCTTTTTACTCTCGTAATAAAAGTTGGTTTTAAATTAAGAAATCGGAGCCAAAAAATAAGTTGATTTATAATTTTAGCTTAGAAATATTTAATCCATTTCGGTTACTCAATTACATACCGATAAAATCGGTTTAGCTCGACATACTAATTAAAATAAACACGAATGCGAATAAACAATTAAAGCTAAACTCAGACATAATGATAAGAAAAACAATTGCTATAAATTGAAATGATAAAAACCTGGTAAATGCGGTCTAAGCAATTCCTCCACAGATCGACAGGCTTTTGCTTGAATAAATGGAAACAACAAAATGATGAAGGCAGGAAACAAAGACTTAGACTAAGGTGCAATAGTTCCTCAATGTGAGAAACTATTACTTTGTTCGGCAATAGGGGACAAGGAAAATGGTAAAGGAAACAAAACAAAAATGGAATTCTGGAAATAATTCTGCAGCAATACGGCACTTTGGAAAGGAAAATTGACCACCCCTTGTTCTTGGAATCCTTCTCATATATATAGCCTCAGCTATGGCAGTAGTAGGAGAAAATGTAGGGACACCACTTTAACAGTTACTTGGTTTGGAACCTAGAAATCCTCGGAGAAAAAGTGAACGTGCAATAACTGAATTTTGAAGCTTTGTGACCACGTCTGCGCTTAACGTATAAATTCTGTTTTTGATTCCATGACGATCATGAGGGGGCTGTGATGGTCGTCACACCAGTAAAATATGATTTCTGCTATTTTCTGCTCTCTTCTGCTCTTTTCTTGCTTGTTCTGCTTCTTTTCTACACTTTGCATACTTTTAACTTGGAAATTGAAATACCTGCGAAAACACTTAAATATTCTCGGAATAATCGGAGATTAGACGGAAATGGAATAAGATTTTAAAATAAATCAAAGTAAAAATACGATATGTTTTCGTGTTATCAAACTCTCCTACACTTGAATCTTTGCTTGTCCTCAAGCAATCAATAAGTTAAAATCGGACAAACTTCATCAAATGCACATACATGGTACACCAATGGATTTGAAAATGTTGGAGGAATTTACGTTAGTAAGTCAGGTACTTGCATAAATACTAAAAATACATTAATGACACAAAGCGACAAGCTTTGTCATAGACCTCTCTTTTGTACAATCCAATTCTAATTATTCTATTATAGTTCAACCTGAAGTTTTCGTGTCTGTTTCACCCGGTTTCATTCTAACGCAATCACATTAAGGCCTTTGCGTTATTCACGCACGTAGTGGAGTAGCCGGTTAGTGACTTTGATCCCTTTTTCTTGCGGGGCCTGATACACAAGTGTGGTAACCCTTTATGCATCCCATTCATAGATTGCGGGGGATCGAACCGTAGTTCGCCCTACCGAGTCCAGAATCAGGTACCTCTGAACCAATCGACAACGGATTTCTTTCTTTTCTTGTAAGTTTTCACAACTGTAAGAATTTTTGCATATTCTATATTTCTCGGCAGACAAATAAGAAAGGATCTTCTTTTCATGATTGGGCATCAAACACTTATATTCATCGGCTCCCCACGTGGTTTTGTGATTTAGACGGTGCTGACTGCTAATATAAACTATTAGGGGTTACTTTAGGACTGAACTCAAGGTATCGGTATAGTAAGTATTGAAACTGATATCGCATACTCAAGAGGTCTAAGGTGTCAAGACGGTATCGATCTTGTTAGCACTTTCCCAACTTCCTAACATAATTTAAAGCTTGGTATGTCACAATGTGCATTAATCGTAAAAAAAAAAATTTGTTATGGCAGAATAAAATGGGGAAATCGGATACTGAACAAAAATTCTCATATATTGACTTTGATAAGGGAAAAAGGAAAATACAAAAAGGGAAATAAAACGAAAATAGACTAACTCTCCCACACTATATCGGACATTGTCCTCAATGTTGCGATATAAAGAGGATCAACAAGAAAAACTAGAAAGAAAACAAACAAAATAATTAAGGAGCCCCACGTCCTCTGCCTCTAGGGTGCCCTCGTCCATGCTGTGCCATATGATCTGGAATGCCCACGTGATGGATGTAATCATGTAAGTCCTGCACTAGCAATGTCAAGGCACCCATCTCATCGATGACGCCGTCAAGCCTCTGACCTTGGTCAACTTGCCCCTGCTGGATTTGACGCATGAGAGTCATCATTTCATTGTGTTGCTCCTATTTTTGTGCTTCTCTCTGGGCAGCCATCTAGTTTTATTACCATATAGCCCTCAAGATTTCTTCATTTGTGACGGGGTCTTGGTTGGGGCGGCGTCGACGTCTGGAGGTTGAAGGAGCATCATTGGCAGGCGGTGGTTGGTTTTCTGGGGCGTTATCCATTTCTTGCTCCATCTCATCAATAGGGGCCTGATTTTGATCATCATGTGCAGCCGCATTTTGCTCGGGAGCATTCAAATCAAAGAGCCAATTGGCTATATTCTGAGGGTCAATGCGGTTCCTACAAGGCATAATGATACTTCAAACTGTTCTTGTGCGGACCATTGGATGGTATTTACCATCTCTTCTCAGTTTGATGAGGTGTGACCTGCGGTAGTAGTCGATGTCGAGCAACACTGGAGGCACGGAAGGTAATCTATCAAGTGCGTCCCCCAAGTCCAAACTTAGAGTAATAGAAGTGACAATCCCTCCAAAATAAAAGGGTTTGGAACCTCTAGCACAGTTAGCTTGGATGTGTGCTAATAGAAAGGGTGCAGCGTTGATAGGATCGTGGTGAAACATACAATGGAGGAAGAAGAGATCCTTTGAGTTCACCTTGTGGTTGTTGTCCCTTGCAAAAATAGTGCTTCCTAATGTGCGGTGAACATATCTGATGGATGGGTTGTGGATATATGTTGCGTTTAAGCTTTCCCAGCTATCGACCGTTGTTCCGGTCAATCTATTCCATAAATCAAATGCTGCTTGGAAAAATGTTTCTTGTGGCACCCGGCAATGAACATTCTCGCCATGGTGGAAACCAAGCATCTCGGCAAGATGATTTTGGCCGATTTTATACTCAGTACCAAACATGCGGAACGTGGCTACACCGGTGAGTTGGTTCGTTTCTCCAGAAGATGTTACGTATGTGAACAAACTCAGAAACTCGAGCGTCAGGGCTTCGTAAGTAGGTCGGCTCTGAGTACAGAGCTGCCATAGACCAGCATTTTGTAGCATCCATTTAACTCCGTCAAGCATCCCTAATTCTTCGAGACATGCAATGTCTACATAACGAGTTGGTTGCACGGAACGTTGGTAGAAGTTAATGTAATTAGCCCTTTGACGTTCTCCAGCTGCTCCTTCTCTAAAATTCACGGTGGTAAGGTCTGGAGTTTGTCTTGCCATGGTGGGTTCACAAAGAAACAAGGTATGGAAGAAAATAGGTTTTTGGAGAAAGAAGGTTTGTGAGAAAGATGGTGTACGAGTGTGGTTAAATAATGAGTGGGAAGACGAATGGTAATGGAAATTATGAAATTTGGTCAAATGTGTAGTGGTACGACGGTTTTGGAATTTTGGAGGTAGTGGGATAGTGGTGTTTGAATTGGAAGAAAGAAGAAGGAGAATAGGGGGACGTTTCTGTTTTAACACCGAACGCATCCCAAACCCGCATGACGATCGTCATGGGACCGTCACGGTCGTGACGCCAGTAAAATCTGGGGGTTCACAGCAGTTTTGACAGTAAACATTCAATTCTTTTCTTTTTCGTAACAGGCAATTGTTAGCACATATGGTAACACTATAATGCATACATAAGCATAAATAAAATGACAAAACAAAATAGAATATGACAGGAGCAAATTTAATACCATCAAGATCAATATTAAGCAATAAATTGAATAATTCATTAAAACCAGAAAATATGCTAGCAAAGACTAGTAGTGTATTCAATCATAAATAAAAACCAAATGTAAATTAATTTGTTCCCAACATAAAAAAGAAGAAAAGGAAAAACTGAAAATAAATTGTTTCCAAAGTAAAAGCAGTAAAACATGAAAAAACAGTGCTTTAAAAATCTAGCCAAGGCGTTTCTTCAAAGATGCAATGGCTTGGTTCACATGATCAAATTGCTCAACTGTCAGATCCATGAGGCCGACAATATCTTATCGCATGGTGTTCAGTTCACCCTTTACTGAGGTGATCTCTTTATGATAGTCATCCATAGTTTTAAGGATGGTAGTCAGATTTGCAGCATAATTTGTGGCATCAACCTTAGGAATGTCAGTGTCATCTTGGAATTCCATAAAGTCAAAATCATGGTAATGAGGGGGTGTCTTAGGATCAATTTCAGGCTCAGGAAAAGTTATTTTAGGTTCAGTATGTGGTTCATCTAGGTCATATAGCCAGTTGTGTTCGTTGTGCACACTTGTGCGTTCATGATTTGGTAGAGTAAAATGTGGCACAACTACATTATTGATCAGAAACTGGAAATGGTGTGGACCTTGGTTCCTAATCATGGCCCTATTGAAACAGAAGGTGATATTCATAGGCCTAAAGTCTCCAAAAGGGTTGATTTTAGAAAGTCGGGTCCTAAATCCCATAGCATCGGCTATTTTGGTAACTAGGCCACCTATCAGAATTGGGTTGTTTTCATTTCTAATGATTTTGCAGAAGTTATTAAACATGAAAGTCAGTTCATTAACCTCTCGAGACTGAAATGCACAAAAGATAATAAAGAGCTCATCCCTTGAAACAGTATTGTCATTCTCAGGCTTTCCAAACAGGGTGTAGGCTAGGATCATATGAAAGTATCGGATGGCTGGGTTATGAATTTCGGTTGACAGCATAGGGTTCATGTCAAAATCAGGTTTCCCTGAAATTCTACCCCAGAAGGCATTCAGCTCACCTACTAACATCAAATCCTCTTGTACCACGGAGAAAACGGTGGGTCCTTCAGGGAAACCTAAAAGATTCGATAGTTCCTTAATGGTAAACTGGCAGTGGTATCCAAACAACCTAAAAGTGATTCGGCCCCTATTAATGCCTTTTCCACAGTAAGGATTGTAACTCAATGAACTTAGGAATTCTAAAGTCAGTCTACGATAAGTCTTGTGTTTCTTATTAGCAAAACCCTCCCAACTTAGTTGGTTAAACAGAAAATCAATGCTCTCACCTAGGCCTAAAGAGGTCACGGTGGGTCTATGGGCAAATTTTGTCAGGGCGAAGGGTCGAAGAGACAGAGCCTCATAGCGATGCCACTGAGTTGCATCTCTAAATTCTACCAACATATTATCTTTGTTCTCCATTTTTTAGTGATTAAGCAAGAATGAAATCAGAAGAGGAGAACAGAAAATGTAGAAAGACTTTGTAATCCTGTATTTTGCAATTATATGATTAGCACAGCAATTTCCAAAAAGGTTTAAGAAAATATAAATGAAAACTAGAAATTTGAAAACAAAATAAAATATAGAAAATGTAAAGGAATATCAATTATAAAGAAGGAAAAACAATCATCATGGATTGCCTCCCATTAAGCGTTGTTTTTAACGTCATAAGCCTGACGAAATCAATTAGATATTTTAGTTAGGGGGATCAGCGGGCAACTCTAAAAGTCTAAGGCTATTCAAATAGTCCTTATTTTCAATGCTATGATAGTGCTTTAAACGTTGCCCATTTACTATGAATGGTTCGCTATTCCTACCCTTAATTTCTATCGCTCCACTCTGTAATACCTTGGTAATTTCAAAAGGACCGGACCATCTAGATCTTAGTTTCCCAGGAAAGAGTTTTAGTCTTGAATTAAATAGGAGCACAACGTCTCCCACACTAAATTCTTTTCTAGATAAATGCTTATCATGCCATTTCTTAGTCCGTTCTTTATATATTTTTGCGTTCTCATAAGCGTCTAGTCTTAACTCTTCTAGTTCGTGCAGATCTAGGATTCGCTTTTCACCTGCAGAATCGTACCTTAAGTTCAGTGTTTTAATAGCCCAATAGGCTTGTGTTCTAATTCTACTGGTAAGTGGCAGGATTTACCATAGACTAGTTTGAAGGGTGTAGTTCTGATTGGTGTTTTGTAGGCCGTCCTATATGCCCATAAAGCTTCATTAAGTTTAGATGACCAATCTTGCCTAGAGGTAGCTACGGTCTTTTCTAAGATTTGTTTTATTTCTCTATTCGAGACCTCAACCTGTCCACTAGTTTGTGGATGATATGGTGTTGCTACGCGGTGTCTTACTCCATACTTTGATAGAAGTTTGTCAAATATTTTTGATATGAAATGAGAGCCACCGTCACTTATGACAAGTCTCGGCACACCAAATCTGGGAAAGATAGTGTTTTTAAAAAGCTTTATGACTACTCGTGCGTCATTTGTAGGAGAAACTATAGCCTCAATCCATTTTGAAACATAGTCGACAGCTACGAGTATATATTCATTTCCAAAGGATGATGGGAAAGGTCCCATGAAATCAATCCCCCATACATCAAAGATTTCTACTTCCAATATGCCTTTTTGGGGCATCTCATCGCGTCTTGATATGTTACCAGTGCGTTGGCACCGGTCGCAGTTTAGTATTGCAATGTGGACATCCTTCCAAAGGTTAGGCCAAAATAGGCCGGATTGCAGAATCTTAGCGCATGTCTTTGAAGTACTTGCATGTCCTCCATAAGGAGCAGAGTGACATTGAGAGATGATGTCTTCTATTTCAGTTTCAGGGACGCAACAACGGAAAATACCGTCGGCTCCTCTCTTAAAGAGCAGAGGTTCATCCCAATAATAATGTTTTAGATCATGAAAGAATTTTTTCTTTTGTTGATAAGATAAGTCTGGTGGAAGAACTCCAGCTGCTAAGTAGTTGACTATGTCAGCATACCATGGCAGTATTGTGTGTGAGTTAATTTCTTCCAGGGCTTCTTCTATTTTTTGTTCATTTAAATGTAGTTTAGACATATCACCTTCAAGTTGGGCTATGAGTCGTTCATAAGGTAAATCGTCATTAATAGGGACTGGCTCTGGTTTGATGCCATCTAATCGGGATAAGTGGTCTGCTACTACATTTTCAGTTCCTTTCTTATCTTTGATCTCTAAATCAAATTCTTGTAAAAGCAGGATCCACCTTAGCAGTCTAGGTTTTGCATCCTTTTTGTTTAATAAATACCTAATAGTCGCGTGGTCTGTATAAATAATGATCTTCGCTCCCACTAGGTAAGAACGGAATTTGTCAAGGGTGAAAACCACGGCTAGAAGTTCTTTTTCTGTGGTGGCGTAGTTCATTTGAGCAGGTTCTAAGGTTCTACTTGCATAGTAAATAGCATGGAGTTTTCTATCCCTCCTTTGTCCTAGAATTGCACCTACGGCATAATCACTCGCATCACACATGATTTCAAATGGTAGTCTCCAATATGGTGGTTGCATGATAGGTGCGGTGATGAGAGCCGTTTTTAACTGTTCAAATACTTTTAGACATTCCTCATCAAAGATAAATTCAGCGTCTTTCATTAATAGACCGATAAGAGGTTTGGTAATTTTCGAGAAATCTTTTATGAATCGTTGGTAGAAACCGGCGTGTCCTAAGAAACCTCATATTTCTCGTACGGCTTTCGGAGGCTGGAGATTTTCTATAATCTCTATCTTGGCTTTATCAACTTCAATCCCTCTATCAGATACAACGTGTCCAAGTACGATTCCTTGATTTACCATGAAATGGCATTTCTCCCAGTTTAATACGAGATTGACTTTTACTCATCTTTCAAGTACCATTTCTAGGTTCGATAGACATCCTTCAAAACTCTGCCCACAAACAGAAAAGTCATCCATAAACACTTCCATAATGTCATCTATAAAATCAGCAAAGATCGACATCATGCATCTTTGGAATATGGCAGGAGCGTTACATAGTCCAAACGGCATTCGTCGATAAGCAAATGTTCCATAGGGACATGTGAAGGTTGTCTTTTCTTGGTCATCAGGATGTATCGGGATTTGAAAGAATCCTGAATAACCGTCTAAATAGCAGAAGTAAAAATGTTTTGCCAATCGTTCCAACATTTGGTCAATGAATGGCAGTGGGAAATGATCTTTACGAGTAGCTTTGTTCAACTTTCTATAATCGATGCACATTCTACTTCCAGTTACAACTCTTTGTGTTATAGACTCACCTTTTGCGTTCTTAACAACTGTAACACCTCCCTTCTTTGGTACGACATGTACTGGGCTAACCCATTTACTGTCTGATATCGGGTATATAATTCCTGCTTCTAAAAGCTTTTTCACTTCATCCTTGACTACAGTACTTAAGATTGGATTGATCCTTCTCTAGTGTTCTCTAGAGGATTTACAGTCTTCCTCTAGCATAATGCGATGCATACAAATAGAAGGACTTATTCCTTTAAGGTCAGCGATGTTATAGCCTAACGCAGTTGGGTATTTTCTTAAGACATCTAAAAGTTTCTTAGTTTCAGTCTGTCCTAGGTCTGCATTGACTATCACGGGTCATTCGAGTTCTGCGTCCAAGAATCCATACCTTAAATTATTGGGTAGTGTTTTCAGTTCAAGAGCTGGTTTCTTCGGGCAAGGCAGATGATCTGGTGTAAGTGCTAAACATTCGCTTAGGCTATCGTCTTGATAAGGTTCACGCCAATTGTCATCTTCAAAAATTAGAGGTATTGGAATTTTTAAAATATCTGAGTATGTGGTTGGTTCCATCTCTATTTCTCTTACGCACTCATCTATGACATATAGTAGATAGCATGTGTCGTCTATAGCCGGAGCTTGTAAGAATTGTGTCAAAATAAACTCAACCTTCTCTTCACCAACTTCAAAAGTTAGCCTACCCCTCTTCACGTCTATAATGGCTCCAGCGGTAGCTAAGAATGGTCTTCCTAGTATGATAGGAGTAGTGGAATCTTCTTTAATATCCATGATTATGAAATCGGTGGGGATATTGAATTGTCCTATGCGAACTGGAACATTTTCTAGTATACCAACTAGGTATTTAATAGAGCGGTCGGCTAATTGAACAGACATCTTAGTTGGTCTTAAGTCTCCCATATCAAGCTTTTTGCATATGGATAAGGGCATTACACTAATATTGGCTCCGAAGTCGTATAGAGCTTTGTCTATGACAAACTTTCCAATTACACAAGGTATGGAGAAACTACCTGGGTCTTTCAGCTTAGGAGGCATATTGTTTTGAATTATTGTGCTACACTCAGCAGTAAGTGTAACTGTTTCGTTATCCTCAATCTTTTTCTTATTGGATAGGATTTCTTTAAGGAACTTAGTATATGAAGGCATCTGGGTGATAGCTTCTGTAAAGGGTATCGTGATGTTCAATTATTTCAGAAGTTCAACAAATTTCTTAAATTGCCCGACAGTTTTAGAATTTGCAAATCTTTGAGGATACGGAATAGGTGGTTTATAGGGTGGTGGAGGCACATAAGGTTTTTCTTTGTTTGCGGCCTCTTGGTCATTACCTTCCTTTTCCTTGGGTTTATTTTCCTTCTCAGTTGTTGTGTTGTCAGGCCTTTGGTACATGGTGGGGTTCTGAAGTCTCGGATCAATGGGTCCGTCTAGTTTTTTACCACTTCTCAATATAACGACATTTGCATGTCCTTTCGGATTAGGTTGTGGTTGTCCAGGGAATGTTCCAGCAGGAGCAGCAGTAGGTGCTTGTTGTTGTGCCACTTGTGAAATTTGGGTTTCAAGCATTTTGTTGTGGGTGGCTAAAGCGTCTACTTTGTTTGCTAATTGCTTAATTTGCTCACTAGTGTGTATGTTTTGATTCAGGAAGTCTTTGTTTGTTTGAGCCTGGGTAGCTATAAAGTTTTCCATCATTAGTTCAAGGTTGGACTTCCTAGGAACATTAGGGGCAGTTACGGCAGCCTTTTGGTAGCCTGGTGGTGTAGCAGGTGCTTGACCAGGTGCATACAATGCATTGTTGTTTTTGTAGGAGAAGTCTGGATGATTCTTCCATCCCGGATTATAGGTATTTGCATAAGGGTTCCCCTGAGCATAATTCACTTGGTCACTGGAGACTCCTGCCAAAATTTGACATTCAGTGGCGGCATGTCCAGGTGTTCCGCATAATTCGCAATTTTGAGCTAAGGCAGCCACGGTGGCTGCAGGTGTTATGGTCAAGTTATCAATCTTTTGGGCAAGGGCATCTACCTTAGCATTTACACGATCAAGGCTACTAACCTCGTACATTCCACCTTTTGTTTGGGATTTTTCCACTGCAGTTCTTTCTCCTCCCCATTGGTAGTGGTTTTGAGCCATGCTTTCGATCAGTTGATAGGCTTCTTCATATGGTTTATCCATAAGTGTACCACCAGCAGCGGCATCTATTGTCAATCTTGTATTGTACAAGAGACCATTGTAAAACATGTGGATGACTAGCTAATCTTCAAGACCGTGATGCGGACACATCCTCATCATGTCTTTGTATCTTTCCCATGCTTCGTAAAGAGATTTGTTGTCCTTCTGTCGAAAACTATTAATTTGGGCTCTCAGCATAGTTGTTTTGCTTGGGGGGAAATATCGTGCTAAGAATACCTTTTTCAACTCATCCCACGTAGTAACGGAGTTTGATGGCAAGGATTGCAACCAAGCCCAAGCTCTGTCTCTTAATGAGAAAGGAAAAAGACGTAGTCTTATCGCGTCTGCAGTTACACCAGTTGTCTTCACTGTGTCTGCGTACTGTACAAACTTGGTCAAATGTTCGTTAGGATCTTCTGTAGGATTTCCAAAAAATTGATGTTGTTGTACGGCTGACAGCAATGAGGGTTTCAACTCGAAATCGTTTCGGTTGATAGCAGGGGCAGCAATGCTGTTATGTGGTTCTTGCTCGGATGGGGTAGCATAATACTTAAGATGACGGTTCTGTGGTCCTTCGGCCATGTTTCGTTCTTTGACTGATTCAGGAGTATGAGCAAGGAGATCGGGAATATTATACTTGCGTTGATACTCAAGTATTATGCATCTTAAATGTAAGAAACGCTCTAATTCGGTGATTGGTGGTTGCAAGTCTTCGCTTTGTGAGCGAGTACTTGGCATACAATCGAGAAAAAGGGAAAATTGGTTTTTGCCTTAGTCTATACGGCGCAACAAAGGAGTTACGATATCGACTTAATTGTTCCTCGGCAACGGCGCCAAAAACTTAATCGCTATTTAGTGTGCCTAAATGATTCTGACTGCAAGTATACAGTCGTGTTGCATAGTTTTAAAAGATTATCGATCCCACAAAGACTAAAAATCGAACGTATCGTTATCTAATGTTACTATGTAAATCTAAGGCTAATCCAATATGGTTTTTGGTTCAAAAAGGGAAATTAAAGGGGAATTAAAATTTAGGAATAAACTAGTTATGATTAGGATATCGGTATATAATTCAGTATACCATCGTGGATTTCATTAAACCTAAGCGTATAAAAATTTATCACAATATAATTCTGTAGAAAATACCAATTTAAAAGCCCTCACCTCACACTCTCGTGGTTATTGCTTCGGACTATACCTTTAAGTCAATATGTCTGCTCTCGCTAGCCCATATGAGTTTAAAAATAATTTTTGAAAACAAATAAGTCCTAATTAACTTTAAAGCGCTCTCGCTGTTTTTAAAACTAATGCTTGATTTCAGCTATCCGGGTAAAATCTCACACTCTCGTGGTCTTGACCTTAACCTTTGTTACCTTTTTACTCTCGTAATAAAAGTTGGTTTTAAATTAAGAAATCGGAGCCAGAAAATAAGTTGATTTATAATTTTAGCTAAGAAATATTTAATCCATTTCGGTTACTCAATTACATACCGATAAAATCGGTTTAGCTCGACATACTAATTAAAATAAACACGAATGTGAATAAACAATTAAACCTAAACTCAGACATAATGATAAGAAAAACAATTGCTATAAATTGAAATGATAAAAACCTGGTAAATGCGGTCTAAGCAATTCCTCCACAGATCGGCAGGCTTTTGCTTGAATAAATGGAAACAACAAAATGATGAAGGCAGGAAACAAAGACTTAAAATAAGGTGCAATAGTTCCTCAATGTGAGAAACTATTACTTTGTTCGGTAATAGGGGACAAGGAAAATGGTAAAGGAAACAAAACAAAAATGGAATTCTGGAAATAATTCTGCAGCAATACGGCACTTCGGAAAGGAAAATTGACCACCTCTTGTTCTTGGAATCCTTCTCATATATATAGCCTCAGCTATGGCAGTAGTTGGAGAAAATGTAGGGACACCACTTTAATAGTTACTTGGTTTGGAACCTAGAAATCCTCAGAGAAAAAGTGAACGTGCAATAACTGAATTTTGAAGCTTTGTGACCACGTCTGCGCTTAACGTATAAATTTTGTTTTTGATTCCATGACGATCGTGAGGGGGCTGTGACGGTCGTCACACCAGCAAAATATGATTTCTGCTATTTTCTGCTCTCTTCTGCTCTTTTCTTGCTTGTTCTGCTTCTTTTCTACACTTTGCATACTTTTAACTTGGAAATTGAAATACCTGCGAAAACACTTAAATATTCTCAGAATAATCGGAGATTAGACGGAAATGGAATAAGATTTTAACATAAATCAAAGTAAAAATACGATATGTTTTCGTGTTATCAGTTGGGAAAATTTCTCTTTTGGGAGTGTTGAGAAGAGTGTTTTTGTTGTTTTCAGGTTTTCTATTGTTTTTGGTAAGATACTGGACCTAAAGTTTTTTATTTGTGTGCTTGCTAAGATATCGCAATCTTATGCCTACGTATTCCCGTAAAGATAACAGGGAAATCAGAGCAATCGTAGTTCCTCCTATTTCTATGGGAGGAAAATGTTTTGTGTCTTGTTTAAAGCCCAAGATTGAAGCTAAAGGTTATTTGTGTCTTGTTCGAAGCCCAAGATTGAAGCTAAAGGTTTGACTGAGAGAGAATTTATCATCTCTAAAGGGAGATATCTCGCCTGTTTATCACAAAAAATGTTGGAGTAACCAGTTATAAAGGGGAATTACTTTAACTGAGATGTACGGAATCCAACAATGCCATAATTTCCTTTATAAGGGAATTGTCCTGAAGGAAGAAACTTTAACTCAGTGTAGAGCAGTGCCATTTTTCCTTAGGAGTCTTTCATGCTAAGAGATGGACATTGGCTTGGATGTAAATAATCCAGAGGCTTGCCACTTACAGCAATTAGATGAAAGAGGAAGTTTTACCAAGATAAAAGAGGGACCACAGCTTGGATTTTGAATCAACAAGTGTGCCACTTACAACAGTTATCTGGAATTAGGGTTTGTTTGATTATTTGTTTTGATATGTGATGTAAAGAGAAATGTCTTCCTACAGAGAGAACTCTTGATATCCTCTGAGGGAATGTTGATTTTTGTGTGCCTTGATCAAAGCCCAAGGTTGAAGCTAAAAGATGGACTTTACTTAGGGAGTTTTATATCTGTCTTGTATAAAGCCCAAGATTGAGGCTGAAAAGAGATTGACTCGGCTGGAGAGTATGATATGTCTTGTACAAAGCCCAAGATTGAGGCTGAAAAGGGATGGACTCCACTAGGGAGGTTTTATATCTGTCTTGTATAAAGTCCAAGATTGCAGCTGAAAAGAGATTGACTCCACTGGGGAATGTTTTGTTTGTCTTGTACAAAGCCTATGATTGAGACTGAATCTACTGAGGAAAATCATTATACAAAGCCTAAGAGGAAGCTGGATGGGGAAATTCTTATATGAAGCCTAAGAGGAAGCTGACTTCTGCTGAGGATTATTGAGATCCAGAGACAAGTCCAAATTGTATTGGGGAATCAAGTCTTGCTGAAAATTAAAGGAGAGTTGAAATATCAGATGCCTTGAGGCTTTGATTCTGTTAAGGGTTTATTGATAGTAAATTGACCATGGCTGGGTTTTTTAAGGTGAAGGTTTAAACCTTGAAATTGAAAACCTATGAAGGTTCTAACTTTGCTGGAGATTAGTATGTTGATGAAATGATCAGGGTTTTTCTATGCTTTTAGGAAACTTGAGGGTTTTTCTTGGTGAGGTCCAAGAGGAGATGAGACTTTCCAAGTCTAGAGGTATGAAGAGGTTGACTCTTATCTGGAGAATGATCTTTGTATGATGCCCAAGAGGAGGATGAGACTGTCCAAGTTTACTTGTATGAAGCCCAAGAGGAGGCTGAGGGTTTAAGGGATGAAGATCAACCCTAGAATGGTATGATGTTTTTGAATTCTGACTCTCCAGAGGATTAAACTAGTAGAGATGACTAAGTTTTGTCCTATACCTGTAGAAGGCCTTTGGGTCCTTGTATTAAGCCCAAGCGGAGGCTGAGAACTTCTAAGAAGCCTGTGGGTCCTTGTATAAAGCCCAAGAAGAGGCTGGGGAACTTCTAGGAAGCCTGTGGGTCCAAGCCTAAGAAAAGTTCAAGAAAGGTTTCACCGGGAATAAGTCCTTTCTTTGGAGAACAGTTCTAAGGTTTAAAGAAATTCAAGAGATGTTTCACCGGGAATTAATCCTCTTTAGGGAAATGAATTTCTTGTACACATATATTTCTAAGTTAGGACAATCTTGAGAAAAGTTTCACCGGGAATAATGCCTTTATCTGTTCCATATTATATAAGCCCAAGAGGAGGCAAGACTGTATCTGGAATTTCCTATGGGGAACTAGTTTTGACTGTGTTAAAAGAGTAACCACTGGTTTGATCTAGACCTAGACCTAATTGCTGGGGATAACTCTGAGCAAGTATATACAAGCATATACAGATGATATATATATATATATATATATATATATATATATATATATATATATATAAACAAGTATATTGAGAGGATAGTGGAACTTACAGTTGTGTAAGCCCAAGCATAGTAACTACAGCTGTATGGTTAGTTATTCAAGAAATTGAAGAAAGTTTTGATAAAACTTTGAATTTGAATCTAAATCAAAAGGAAATTTATTTTAAAAGGAAGTTCGGGGCTTATATTTAAGGAGAGACCCAAATGATCTCTTTTGAAAAGACGATAATCGCGTCGTAGTTTTGAAAACCACGGAGGGACTTATACAATGACTAAGGCCTAAATTATTGTATTTACAAAAAGAATGGGTCTTACACTCTATTAGAGGCCCAAGAGTTTATTTTTATACAAGAGATGGGGCTTATAACTCAAGGAGAGGCCCAGATGAAAAACAACGATCGCATCGTTATTTTGAAAATTGTATCGAGACTTATACAATGACTGAGGCCCAAATTATTTATGTACAAAGGGGGTTGGGTCTTACACTCTATTAGAGGCCCAAAGTGTTTAAAAATGAAGGAAAATGGGACTTACAACCAAAGGGAGGCCCAGATGAAAAATTGTTTGAAAACGGCGATCGTGCCGAGATTTTTAAAATCGCATCGGGACTTATACAATGACTGAGGCCCAAAAATGGTTTATTTACAAAGGGACGGGACTTACACTATATCAAGAGGCCCAAAAGTGTTTTGAAAAATGTTTGTGAGGGTGAAAACAATAAAAACCCTAATTGGATTTCAAAAATGCATTTTAATTTGAATAAAATTAATTAAAATGATCAAAATTATCAAACATATATGAAAAACAAGTTATGATCTTGGATTAATGTTTGAAAAATCATGTTTTATCCATAGAATTATTGGAAAATCATTTGAATTTGAAAAATCAAGAGAAAGAAATATTTTTAAATGCTTAAAACAAATAAAAATAAATTCTTTACAAAAATATTAAATATATAAAATAAATAATATTTTTGTGAAATTTTTGTAGAATAAAATATTTTAACATTTTTTCTGAATTTTGAAAAAAATAATCAATTCAAAAACATTAAAATTCAGAGAGAAATTAATTTTTGAATCAATTAATAAAAATATCAAAATATTAAAATATTTAAAAATTCAAAAAAGGCGCCAAGAACACTTGTTCTTGTTCGCCGAACTCTGTTTTTGCAAATTTGCAAAACCTCTCATAACTCTCTGATTACTCAATAAAAATGACTTTTGTAAACATGAAACTTGCTCGTTTTTGAACAAGGATTACAACCATATAAATTAATTTCATTTATATTAAGTGTGGAGTGAGAAATCAGAAGATGAACTCAAGAACCCTAATTTTTGCAAGAACATCGTGATATCCTATACCCGATTCATGCATAGCAATTGATTGAGGGGAAACACTCTACACAAGTTCAGAAACATATTTGTAACTTGAAAACACATTTATGATGCATGAATTATAGAGTTTGAGAGTGCCAGGCTTACCTCTTGCAGCTGGTGATCGAATTCTATGTGGGAGGTGTTATAGATGTTGTGTAATGATCTGGACAACTTCAATGGACCTCAAGTAATGTGTTTGAAGGCTTGGAATGGATTGAATCAGCTCAGAACTTGTTGTGGCACCTCAACTGCAAACAGGCCAAAAGGCTTGAGCATATGGGGGTGACTTTGTGATTCAGGTGTTCCAGATGAATTTTAAGGTTATGGATCACTCATATATGATGTATGTGAGGTGTTGGCATGATTGGTTTTTATAGAATTGCTCTCAAATGAAAAATTCGAAAGTTGCTTGAATGAGAAGCAAAATATGGTTTTTTGAGAGTGATTTTGAGGAAAGCATGTGTTATGGTGCTTTGGTGTACTCAAACTGACCACAAATGAGCTATATTTATAGTGTGTCAAGTTTGTTTTGGCAGCAATAGTGAATGGTGGCTGGGAGAGTCCATTGTCCAATGGTTTTCAAAAGAAATCTCAAGTCTCCTCTAGCCATTGACTTGGGTCAATCTTGTAGGCCTATGGTCTTCTGATGCTTGAGTTTATCTTGACTCATTTGCAATGTTGTGGACTGATACATGCCAGCTCTATGCATCCATTCAATGCCTCATGACAAATTTGAACTTTGAATCTCACATGCCAAATGATGAGGTTTTGGACTTGCAAGGCTCTATGGTGTTGTAGCTCTGCAGAGATCATGTTCATTGCACTTTAGAAACTTGTCTTGTATGGTGACAAGGCTTGTCAAGTCATGGAAATAACAAAATTGTGGGGCAAGTGCAAGACTGTCTTGCAAAAACTAGTCTTGGAGGTGTCATGTTTCCAT
Organism: Lathyrus tuberosus; assembly: GCA_022829125.1. NCBI lineage: Eukaryota > Viridiplantae > Streptophyta > Magnoliopsida > Fabales > Fabaceae > Lathyrus > Lathyrus tuberosus. The sequence goes on from JALAZF010000422.1 coordinate 2,281,169, forward strand.
GCTCATAACTCCCTACTCAAATTGAATTAGGATGAGTTCTGGTACTCTTTGGAAAGCTTGTATGACATACTTTAACTTTGATGTCCACCAATGGTCTTGAATCAATTTGGATCAAGGTGGAAAATGGCCTCAAAGTTGGTGAAAATCCAAGACAGGTTTTGTCCAAAATTTCACTAAGTGTTGGAAAAAGTGGTCATTTTCATGTTTTTGTGATTTTGATCAACCCATGACTCAAAATCCATGAGGATTTGGAATCTTTTGTAGTTGACACTTTTTAAGTATGTCATGTGAACTTTCATTTGAGCTTCGGATGGAAGAAAAGGGCCTTAGGGTTTGGGAGTTATGACCTTGCAAATTTGGTACCAAATCCATTTTGTTCCATAACTTAGAAAATTTAAGTTTCTTATGGTTTCCCCTTTTGCAAGTAACCTCACTTTTCTTGATTTTTCTTGATTGATGATGGCCAAAAGCATATATTAACATTGTTTTTGACTTAGGGGAACCATATTTGTGAAAGATTTCAAAAAGTCAAACTTGATTTTGGGCACAGTTGACTTTTTGTCAGATGAATTCCAAACTGTGTGATCCTCTATGTAATCAAGTTCTTGACCTAATTCAAACCTAATGGATGGATTCCATAGGTGTTTTAGGGTGTTTTGAATCATGTCCCAAGGTTTGGGAACATGTTTTGGTCCAAAGTCAAAGGTACAGTTGACTTTTTCTTCAAAACCCTAATTGTGGTCCAGATGAAATTGAAACTTGTTAATCAAGCTTCTTGGATTAACCCATTATTGTAAATGGATAAATTTGGTGTATTTGAGGCCCCCAAATCATGTCTTGAGGTCTTGGTTCATGTCTTGCCTCAAAAGTTAACTTAGGGGTGAATTAGGTCAAGAAACCCTAATTTTTTATTTTTGATGAATGCTTCCTCTGAGGCTATTTTGACTTTATGATTGGATCCATGAGGTCCCTTTGAGCCTCTTGGGTCATGTGTTGAGGTATTGGCTCATGCCCAGATGAAAATTTTCATCTGGAGGCCTTGGTCGACCAAAACCCTAATTTGGTGACACTAGCGATCTTAAGGCTTGATCCACTTGGAATGTTGCAACCTTGTGCTTGATTCTTGATATGAGAGACCTCTTGATCCTTCATGGATGTTTGAGAGGTTAGACAAGTTGAAGATCATGTCATTTCTTGATTGATCCTTTGTCTAAGTGCTCTAGGAGGGCTCAAAACCCTAATTCTTGATTGTAGTGAATGCTCAACAATTCTTGAGGAGATTAATGAGGTATGATGGTACATCCATATTGTGGTAATGGTCTTCACAATGATGGGAAATCTTGTGGTCAAAATTTGGGGTATGACAGATGCCCCTATTTAATCTTCTTGGACCCGAAGGTGTGAATGGCGGAGATATTTGGACATTCAGCATATAGGTCGACAGGTGCAACATATAGGTCGACACATAGAAGAAAAATATCTTCTATGAGTCGAAACATGCAAGGTATGAGTCGACACATGTTGATGAGTTTTAAAGCTTGTAGCCTCTTTTTGATGTGTCGACTGTGGAAAGGTTTCAGGTCGACACATAAAATAATTTTTTTCTATGAATCAACATATGACCTATACAAGTCGACATATGCCTCAAATGTGTCGACACATGACTTACATAGGTCGGCACATGCATTAAAAATCTTGAAAATTTTGCATTTTATCTAAACCTCTTGCATCCCTTTTTCCTCCAACACACACACACACACACAGATATATATATATATATATATATATATACATGCGTCATTTCAACATATGAAACGAGGAATACACAACGAGTTATCTTCATCTTAAACCTATGTTCTATGCATAAACACAAACAATTTACACATAATCATTCTTTATTTGGGTTCCATCTAGAATCAAGTTGATAACGTCCAATTTAGGTTATTGAATTGTAAATTGGGTTGAGAATCTTTGGGGGTTTCAAATAAGAAAACCAAGCTGGGATTTTCCTTCAAGATCAATGGGGATTTGAAGGATTTAGACAAGATTACGCAATTTGGATTCTATAAAGTGAAAGGTTTGAAGAACGGGGTTTCTTGCAAAGGAGTAGCGTGAGACGGTGAATCAAATTGGTATGTCTTGGGTGATAATAATTCGTAAATTGGATTGGATCGAGTGAAAGCTTTGAAGAACATAGTTTCTTGCAAAGGAGTAGCATGAGACGGTGGATCAAATTTGTATTGTTGGATGACTTGATGGAGTTCAGATCAAGGGAGGAGAAAATGTTATAATCAACATCAAACATATGGTTTATGTGGTTGTATTGCTACATTTCACTTGTAAAATTACATTTGCAAAGCAAGATTGATTATCTCAATTCAAGTTTGAATTGAGGGCAGACGTACCCACAACGAGGCTGATTGGGGAACTGCCTAAACAAATCCTTGTGTACTCTCTCTCTATCTATCTATTTATCTCTCTCTCAATCTCTCCTTCTCTCTCTCTCTCTCTATCTATCTATCTATCTATCTATCTATCTATCTATCTATCTCTTTTACTTTTCATTTGCAAATTGTTGAATTCGTCAATTATGCGATCAATATGTTTGGTTAAACTTTTTGATAACCTTTTGAAAAAGGTTTTGTTTAGTTAATCGCAATCTATTGGATTGTGGTTGGATTTTAAAATGAACAAAATAATACAAAACTCTAAAAGAAATTGATTACACACAAGGTGTTCGATAATTTGCCTTAATTGCATTTCTGTGTATTTTGGCAATGGAAATAGACTTTACTTTTTGTGTAGGATTCAAGTGATTGTTGTTAAAAGCATATTGATTGATTTTTCTATCATTATCATCAATTGATTTTCATATACACATATCTGAGCTTTTAAATAGTGGTTTGGTTTAGACGATTCAATTCGGGTCACTTCTGCTAGCCGTTAAATTTTTAAAACAGTTTTTGTAAAGTTTTTTAACTTGGGATCTATTCACCCCCTCTATATTAGTCGCCTTCGTCTAATAAGTGGTATCACGAGCTTTGGTTAATTTCGTGCTTCAATATTCACTCATTAAAAAATGTCTATCGAACCTAAAGGGGCGTACAATAGAGCGTTCATCTTTACCGGTGAAAACTATGGCTATTGGAAAGCTTGTATGTGTATCCATATCAAATCGGTTGATAATTTGGTCCTAATCAAATCACAATGACCAGCAGTGAAGGTGTTGTCGTACCAAACCGGAAGCACAATGAAATGATAATGATAAGAAATTGTGGTTACGTGATTGGAAGACACAAACTATTCTCATGTCTGCACTTAATGTTGATGAATATTATCGTGTTTCTCATTGTGAAATCGCCAAGGCTATGTGGGACGCATTAGAAGTTATCCATGAAGGAACTAATGAAGTCGAATAAGTTAGGATCAATACCTTAAATCAAGAGTTTGAACTATTTCGCATGAAGTGTAGTGAAACCATTGCTGACATGCAAAAGAGGTTCACACATCTTATAAATCATTTGAATGCTCTAGGAAAGCCTATTTCCAATGATATTGCTACTAATAAAGTTTTGAGGTGTCTAAATATGGAATGGCAACCTAAGGTTACTGCAATCAAAGAAACGAACGATCTTAAAACACTTGATCTCACAACTTTATTTGGCAAGCTAGAAGAACATGAACAAAACTCACTTGCTTGGAAAAACATGAGAAGAAGATAAAGAAGGATAAAGGTAAAGATAATGAGGTAGAAAAGAAGTATATTGCTCTAAAGGCTTCAAGTTCAAAGTTCTTAACCAGTGAGCAAATAACAAGAATTCCGATGATGAAGAAATGGGGTTATTCGTCAAAAGGTACAATATGTACTTAAAGAAAAATGGAGCCAAACACTCCGACAAGAACCTAATCAACTTTAGAAGTATATCGAACTCCTCAAAGGAATATGAGAATAAGAAGGGTAAACATAGAGGTTCATGCTACGAATGTGGAAAAGTCAGTCATTATAGGTTGGATTGTCCATTGATCAAGAAAGACAATGAGAAAGACCATCACAAGAAATCAGCAAGTCTAGAAAAGCTTATATTTTTTGGGAAAGTGAAAGTGATTCTTCGAGTGATGAAAGCTCAAGTTCAAGTGACGAATCGGCCAAGGTTTGCTTCATGGCTAACAAAAAGAAGAAGAAGAATGTAATTCATTCTAAAATTGAATATATAAATAAATTTTCTTATTCTCAATTACAAAAAGCATTTGAAAATCTACATAGAGAAGTCATAGACGCTTTTAAAAAGCTAGCTTCAAACAAAATAATCTTTTCACATTTAAAAGCTAAAGTTTTATAAATATAAAAGAATATGGAAACTCTTAAGCAATCTATGGTAGATATTAAAAAAGATAAGAATGAGGATGAAGAACCTTTATAGTTCGATTGTGAAACTTGTAACATTTGGCAAAAAGAGGTAAATACTCTTAAAGATAAATTGGACAAGACATGACCACCAAAGGTTACAATTGTAGAAGTAGTAGTTTTGCTCTTCCCTTTAGCACTACTATTGGACTTAGAAGCCATGGAAATGTTGAAAAATGGTATGCACACCAAGTGTTTGACGAAATGTTTGAATGAGAAGTGAGTGATTATGAGTGAATTTTGAATACCCACCCACTCAAACAACACAAACAATTATAATAGTACAATAAAAAGATAAGCTTGACACCAAACAAGTGAGAATTTTGAAGATTTGATGACCTTTGGTGAAATTAAGTTTCAAAAGTGAAAAGAGATGAAATTGATTGAAATGAGAATGATTTGAGAGAGATTTAATAGAAAGTGATGTGAAATATATGGATTTTGAAGGAAGTGATGAAGCTTTTACTGATTTTAAGTTGAAAGATGAAATTCAAGAGAGTTGGAAGGTTAGTGCATGCAAGAGAGAAGAGAGAATGAGAGAAAGCATCTAAATTATGCACTTATGAGTCAACCTCAACACGAATGCGTCGACCTATCTAGGTCATAGGTCGGCACATACTGAAGCAAAATGAAAAGAATTTCAAAAAATTAAATCACATGTCGACTTGTAATAGAATGTGTCGACATATACTGTAGCTTTTCTGAAAAAATACCAATATTGATTATTATAGGCCGACCAATACGAAACTGTGTCGACCTAAAGAACTCAAAACTCTAAAATTTGACTCAATTTGACTTATGAGGACTTTTAGAGATGCAAATTGACTCATGAATGATTGCATGATGAAATACATAATACATTACATATCTTATGGAAATAAACAAGTAAAAGCAATACTTACTTACAACATAAGAAAAGGATTGAAACAATATTACTTCATCGTACACAAGATGGAGGATGCACTTGCATTCCACAAGAAACTCTCGAACGAAAGTTGAAATGAATGCAAAATATGCCACGTAACATAAATGAAACCGAAACGTTCTTACCATTTTTTTTCTTGCACAAGTATTTGAAAGTGAAATTAATAATGTATCCAATAGGTAGTTTGGCTTGATGATCATCCTTGTTGTTGGACTTTCATTTTTATTCAATCATGATGATTATCTCGCTCTTCCTCATGTTTCATAGTGTAGCGAGCGATTTTGGACGTGGTTCTTAAGCACTGTCGCTCTGGGGTTACTACAGGGCGATTCATTTCTTATCCTATTGAGCTGACTAAGGAAGGGAAATAGATGTCTCCAATTAACCCTGCTTGCATACTGAATTTAAACAGCGGTCTGTTAGGTTACGGATGTTATATGGTAATGGGGCCTCTTTCTTCTTACTTTGTTTAGAACGAAACACAGGGAATGTTCATGGGGAATTTTGTTAGGATGCTAGGACTAATGCTTTTCGATTGATATGTGAAGGTACGGGATTTGGGGCTTTGGATTAGTGTGCTCGCTAAGATTTTTATTTCAATCTTATGCCTACGTATTCCCGTTTACCAAAACAGGGAAATCAGAGCGATCGTAGTTCCTCCTATTCTATGGGAGGAAATGGTGTTTTGGTGTCTTGTTCAAAGCCCAAGACGTGAAGCTGAAAAGGTGGTTTATATCTTGTTCAAAGCCCAAGATGTGAAGCTGAAGGGTCTATTTGTATCTTGTTCGAAGCCCAAGATGTGAAGCTAAAAAGGTGTTGTCTTTAGAGAGAATTTGTCATCTCTAAAGGGGGTCTATTTGTCATAACTGTTGCGTGACTGACTATAAAGGAGGATTACTTTAACCGGGATATGTGAATCCTAGCAATGCCATAATTTCCTTTATAGGGGGTTTTAACCTGAAGGAGAAAACTTTAACTCAGTGTAGAGCAATGCTATCTTTCCTTAGGAATTTCTAATGCTAAAAGAGGGACAGTGGTGTGGATGTAAATAATCCAGAGGCTTGCCGCTTACAGCAATTAGATGAAAGGAGTTGTTGATGTTTGTATCCTGTGAACGAGGCACAGTTTTGATGCTAAAAGGTTGATTGACTCAACTGGGGTTTTTCTTATACAAAGCCTAAGAGGAGGCTATTAACCCAACAAGAGGATGCTTTTGTGTCTCGTACGAAGCCCGAGAGAGAGGCTAAAAGGAGTTGACTCAACAAGAGAGTGCTTTAGATGTGTCTTGTACGAAGCCCAAGACGGAGGCTAAAGGTTGACTCAACAAGAGAGTCTTTTATACTCAACAAGGGAGTGTTTTGTATCTCGTACGAAGCCTGAGATGAAGGCTAAAAGAGAGATTTACTCAACAAGAGAGTCTTTTATACTCAACAAGAGAGTGATTTTGTATCTCGTACTAAGTCCGAGATAGAGGCTAAAAGGATTATTGACTCAACAAGAGAGTCTTTTTGTATCTCGTACGAAGCCCGAGATAGAGGCTAAAAGGATTGTTGTTTCAGTTGAGTGACAGGTCCAGTAGGTTGGTTAAAAGAGAAAATTAGTTCTTATAAAGATACTGATTAAAGGTAAGGCTATGCTTTGGGATTGATCAGAGAATCAGGGTTATTTCCTGTTCTTTAAGGAAATGGGGCATCCATAGGGTATTGGAGACTGTCCGAGTCTACTGGTGTTTTTCCCTACTTGAGAATGCCTTCGAGATTCAAGGAGATTAGACTGTCCAAGTCTAGAGTTTCATCTTTTGTACTATGCTTAAAGAAACAGTAGTAGTACGTTCACGGTAGAAAGATCTAGACTCTTTGAAAGACTGTTCTATTAAGATGACTAATTTCTGTTACTATACCTCTAGGAGGTCGTCGGGACAATTTGTACGAAGCCCAAGAGGAGGCTGGAAACTTTTAAGAAGCTGAGGGACAATTTGTACGAAGCCTAAGAGGAGGCTCTCTTCCCGAAGGAAGAATCCTTATACGAAGCCTAAGAGGAGGCTGTGAATACTTCTAAGAAGTCATAGTGTCCTTGTACAATGCCCAAGAGGAGACAGGGATGCTTTTAGGAAGCCTGTGGGTCCCCAAACCCCGAGAAATTCAAGACAGACTATTCACAGAGAATAGATCAAGCCAGGAAAGTCTGAGAATTTGGAAGAAACTCAAGAGATGCCATTCACGGAGAAAAGATCATCTCTGGGAAGTTAGAGTTTCTTTGACAATGTCTAAGGGTGACAGTCTGAGAAAGGGTTCACCGAGAATGCTGCCTTTCACGTCTCCAAATTGTTTAACCCCAAGAGGAGGGAAGATTATGTCTGGTAATCCTATGGGGATCTATTTTTATCTATTTAAGAGTGATCAACAGGGCTTAGTGCTAGACATAGTTGTCGGGGAAACTCTAAATATCTATACTAGTATTACGCAGTTTATGAGTTTATGAAAGAAGACTTACAGTGAAACAGCCCCACAATACAGTTATATGTATATGAAAGCGGATAAAGAAAGCATATAAACACTTACTCGGTTGTAGAGCTTCCATGTTGTTTGGTTAGTTTGTTCAACAAAGAAATATTGAAAATAACAGTATATTCAAATTTAAAGGAGAAAGTATTTTGAAAAGATGTTGGAGCTTACAGCTCAAGGAGAGGCCCAAGGTTTATCAGTGATCGCACTATCGTTTTGTACAGAGGGACTTATACAAGTGACTGAGGCCCAAGAAAGGTTTCTATACAAGGGGATGGGTCTTACACTCTCTCAAGAGGCCCAAGTGTTTAAAGAAAAAGAATGGGGCTTACAGCACGAGGGTAGGCCCAGATGATTGGTTTTTTTATTGGCGATCGAGCCAAGGTTTTCTTTTAACGCAGGGGGGACTTATACAATGTCTGAGACCCAAAAAGTTTTGGTTAAAAGGGGATTGGGTCTTACATTCTAATAGAGGCCCGAGAGATTTATTTTTGTACAAGTGGTGGGGCTTACAGCTCAAGGAGAGGCCCAGGGTCATTTGTTTGAAAATGGTGATCGCGCCGAGATTTTTGAAAACGCGGTGGGTCTTATACAATGCATTGAGGCCCAAAATGGTTTAGTTTTCAAAGGGGGTTGGGTCTTACACTCTAATAGAGGCCCAAAAGATTTTGAATGGGTCTTATAGCTCGAGGAGAGGCCCAGGGTTTGTTTTTCAACGGACGATGATCGCGTCGAACTTTTTGAAATACAACGGGACTTATACAATAAGTGAGGCCTAAAATAGGTTTTTATTTATAAAGGATTGGGTCTTACACTCTATTAGAGGCCCAAAAGTATTTGAAATTGTTTGATGAGGGTGAAAATCAAAGAAACCCTAATTTGTTATTCTTTAAAAGTAAATATTTAAAGAAAATCAAATAAAATACCAAATAAGTTTGAATAAACCATTTGTGATTTTTGTTTAAGGTTTGAGAAATGAGGGATTAATCACAAGATGAATTAAAACTCACTTGGTTTTGATTTTCAAAGTAAATATTCACTTTTAAAATGTTTAAAAACATTAAAAAGGAATTTATTCACAAAAATACTAATTATATTAAATAAATAATATAAACTTAATTTTTTTGTGGAATAAAATATTTCAACATTTTTGTGATTTTTTGCAAAAAGAACCAATAAAAAATAATTAAAATTGAAGGAGTTATTAATTTTCCAATTAATTAATAAAACATGAAAATATTGGAAAAAAATAGCAAAATGTGAGAAAACACAAAATGGAATGGATGGGGTTTGAACCCACGACCTCAAGGTTATAGGGTGCGCGCCTTACCACTGGGGTGGTGATACATCCATTGCTTGAAGTGAAACCACAAATATACAAGGCTTGCCTTGTTTTCTAGGCCTGGCCTGGCCAAGGCGAGGCAAGTTTTGCCAAGAAACGGGAAGGTCCATAACTTTCTCATTTCTCCATGGCTAGGGACAAAATTTATATGCATCTGGCCTAGAATTTCACAAGGAATCCAATGGTGGTGGTATTTTTTTTAGATCATACTCTCTCCTCAAAATCCGATAGTGGTTTTGAAAAAGGCTTATAATTGCATTTTCTATGCTACACTTTGATACAGGCATAAATTACATGATGAATTGGTTCAAACACAACATATATAACATGTATGAGGTGTGTATGATCAGTGGACTTCAAAGCAATGCATATTTTGGAAAGTTCAAGTCATGATGCTTACCTCTTTTTGAGCTTTTGGAGTTTTCTGTGCAATCTGCCAAACTTCTTGTTCCAGAAATGGTTTGATGCTTTGGACACGCTCAAATGATCCCTTAGAAGCTTTGAGGATGGTTGGAATCAGCTGGAGCCTGCAAAAACACAAACTGGCCCTTTCTTGCAAAAGGGGTTAAAATGACCAAAATAGCAACTCTCTCAAATGGTGTTCCAGATGGGGGGAACCATTTGGGACAGTTCAAGGATGTTATTTGGAGTGTTTTTGAGGTTTTATCTGGTTTGGAAAGTGACTGAATCAAGACATGACTTGAAAAATGCACAAAAGGCCTATTTTGAGGTTTTGAGAGGTGACTTTGTGATTTTGGTAGTACAGGTCACTTGTGATAGTTTGGATCACCTACATATGATGTTTATGAGGTGTTAGGATCATGAGTTGTGATGGAAATGCTCTCTAACTCAAAAACTCAGAGTTACCTTGCTAAAGAATGCATTTTGGCCTAAAGAGAGGGATTTTGAGGAAAGCATCTGTTTGATGGCTTTGGAGTACTCAAACTGAGCACAAATGAGCTCTATTTATAGTAGAACAAGTTTGTTTTAGGATCAATAGTGAATGGAAACTGCAGCAGAGGTTTGGCCAATGGTTGCACTTTGGAATCCAAGTCTCCTCTAGGCATTGACTAGAGGTTAGGGCACAGGGTTGTGGTTCCCTAGTTGTTGGATCATTCTTGACTGAATTTAGTTGCAAATGTGTCAGTCCATGCCACCTTGGTGCATCCATTAAATGCTCCAATCCAAAATTGGAGTCTTGTCCCTCTTTTAGGGATTTCTAGGTTTGTCACGCTACTTCTTGTTCCAAAGACTTTGGAGGCTTGGCTCAGTGTTTGTCCCCTTTGGATTTGATCCTCAGATGTGTTCAAGATGATGACAAGGCTTGGAATTAGCTGATTTTTCCAAATCGAGCAAAAATACAAAATTCTGCCTAGCCTTGGCAGTTTTCAGCAAGGCATATTGCCATTGTCATATCTCATGGCCCAAGTGGAATTTGGTGATGTTCTTGGCCATTTTGGAAAGCCCTCATATGATACAACAACTGTTTAATCATATTTGGTTTTGATACCTTTTGGATCCAAGTGAAAAATCCCCCTACATTTGGAAAAAAGTGAAGGCAGATTCTGACTTAGTGAAAATTTCACTAAGTGTTGGAAAAAAGTGACATTTTCACTTTTTGTGATTTTGATCATTCCATAACTCAAAATCCATGATGAATTTGGAAGGAGGTCAGTTCTAAGCTTTTGTAGAGGGTAATGAGAGCTACAAATCTAGCTTTGGATGGGGAAAAATGGCCTTGTGGTTTAGGAGTTATGATCCTCCAAAGTTGGTACCCTTGCCACTTTGTTCATAACTTAGAAAATTTTCTAAGTTTTTATGGTTACCCCTTTTACAAGTTATCCAACTTTTCTTGATTTTTCTTGATGAATGATGATTCAAATCATACATTAACATCATTTTAGGGTTAAAAACCATTTTTGTGAAAAATCTCAAAAAGTCAAAGTTGACTTTTGTGCACAGTTGACTTTTTGTCAGATGAATTCCAAACTGTGCGATCCTCCATGAAACCAAGTCCTTGACCTAAATCAAACTTGATGGATTGATTTCCTAGGCGTTATAGGGTGTATTGAATCATCTCCTAGGGTTTGGGAGCATGTCCTGGTCAAAAGTCAAAGCTACAGTTGACTTTTCTCGCAAAACCCTAATTGTGGTACTGATGAAATTGAGACTTGTTGCTCAAGCTTCTTGGATTAATCCATTGTTGCAAATGGATCAATGTGGTATGTTGGAGACCCTCAAATCATGTCTTGAGGTCTTGGCTCATAATTTGTCCCAAAATTCAACTTAGGGGTGAATTTGGTCAAGAAACCCTAATTCCTGATTTTTGATGTGTGCATCCCCTGAGGTCAAATTGACTTGATGTTTGGGTCCATGAGGTTCCATGGAGTATTTTAGGATATGCTTTGAAGCATTGGCTCATGCCTAGAGGAAAATTTACATCTGGAGGCCCTGGTCGACCAAACCCTAATTTGGTGACACTGGCGATCTTGAGGCTTGATCCACCTGGAAGGGAGCAGCCTTGTGCTTAATCCTTGAAGTGGGAGTCCTCTTGATCCATTGTATATGTTTGGGAGGTTAGACAAGTTTAAGATTATGTCATTTCTTGATTGATCCTTTGTCTAAGAACTCTGAGAGGGCTTGAAACCCTAATTTTAACTGTAGTGAGTGCTCACCCATCTTTGGGAAGACTGATGAAGCATGATGGTTCATCCATATTGTGATGATGATTTGCACAATGATGGGAAATCTTAGTGGTCAAAATTTGGGGTATGACAGATGCCTCTATTTAATCTTCTTGGACCCGAAGGTGTGAATGGCGAAGGTATTCGGGCATTCAGGGTGCAAGAGGATTAAATATCGGAATACCCGAAATTTTGATGGCGGTTATGAATGGTAGCTTACGCATTCATCCTCTTTTGCTAAGAAATGATGCTTAGAAAAGGTAAAAACTTCCCCTCGATCTAGGTCTTCAGCCAAGGAACTGGTCTCAGTTTTCTGATATAAACTTCCCCTCGATCCTGGTTTCCTACCAAGGAACTGGTCTTAGTTTCTGATGTAAACTTCCCCTCGATCCTGGTTTCCTACCAAGGAACTGGTCTTAGTTTCTGATGCAAACTTCCCCTCGATCATGGTTTCCTACCATGGAACTGGTCTTAGTTTCTGATGTAAACTTCCCCTCGATCCTGATTTCCTACCAAGGAACTGGTCTAAGTTTCTTTTGTCAATAAAATTTCTTGACAAGGGACGCTATGTGTAGCGATTTTCCTCAAACTTCTTGCTGAATTTTCCTGGGGAGATGCCATTTGATAGAAAATTTTTGGTGTCAGACTTGCTGGGGAACCCATCTGTCTGAATTGTAAAGGTGCACAAACTTCTTTGTTGGAGACGCCATTTGTCGACTCTACTGGGGAAAACGAGTCTCTTGAGAGACTATTTTCGCTTGCGGATATTGCATCATACTTTTCTCAGGATCTTCCCGGAGAAACGCCATATAATGTGATCTAATTTGGAGGTGTTGATGACTTTTTCATCAGCGGTTTTTTTTTTCGAAGAAAAATTGCTGTATTTCTGAATCTCTGCTTAAGAGGCTTCCTCTGGGGATTTTTCTTAATCCGGGAAAGCGAAAATATCATCTTCAATAGCGAAGAGTGACATTGGTTGAAGGTTCTCTGGTTTTTCAGAGGTTCAAGTTATCAAAGTGGTCAAGGGCCAATTCGGATCCAGAAATAAACTGGAGGAGAGAGATTGTTCAGATGCAACCTTTCCTGACGAGGAAAGAACTTGACAACTCGATTGAGAAGACTGTCACCACTACGGGACAAGACCGACTGGCGTGATAGTGATGCAATATGAATGTGAATGTAAATCAATAATGCATGATGTATGTATGTATATGCTGACAAAACTGACGCGACATACAAACTAACGGATGAACACGACTGGATACTCGGCCACAGTGGGAGATGAAAAGTATCACTGGTTCACGATAGCAATTCTGCCTTGCTTAGGAGAAACGGTCCCTGTTGGGAGTAACGATGGTCGGGCTTAGGAGATGAGAACTCGGCCGAAGAGGTCAGATGGAGCATTTGCATCTGACATAGCTAATCCTTCATTCAGGCATACTGGTTTAGAAGGAGTACTTTGATTCTGCACTTTGAGGCTTGAACACCTTTGGAGAAGCGATCGATGTTCTTTCAATGTTCAACCGTCAAAAGAAATTGCCATCTTTATTTTAAAAGCAGAAAAATGTTTAACAAGCAAATTCATTTTTTTGTTTTATTTCAAGAATCGTTGATCATGTTAAAAACATCATTCTGTAAAGCTAAAACAAATAAGAATTGCAAACAAAAGCACAAAGGCTCAAATTTTATTGATAGGATAGAAACCAGCCAAACGTGTGATTCCATAGAGTATTTACAAAGTTAGAAAATGGTAATTTACAGGGAAAAGGGCTACGTTGAAACATAACGACCACTATCCTTCTGCCAACTTTGAATTCGGGGCATCCTGAGTTTCTGTCGAAGATGACCTTGACTGGAGTTTTTCTGATGGATGACATAACTGCTGAGGAGGTGAACTGATCAGACGTAGTTACTTGCCATTATCCCTAACTTTTTCCTAGATTAGACTTTGAGATTTCCAATCCACCGGGATGATTTTTTACTTTGTCTCTAATTTTTGCCTGGACCGCCCTTTCGGGTTTTCAATCCACCGAGACGTTTTTTTTTTTAGTTTAGGCGAAGTATTTCTTGACTACATCAACATTTGTGGGGTAGGCAAATTCCTCTCCGTCCATGGTTGCAAGTCTCAAGGCGCCGCCTGAGAAAGCTTTCTTGACCACATAGGGGCTGTCATAATTCGGAGTCCATTTGCCCCGAGAATCAGTGAGAAAAGATTGTATCTTTTTTAGCACAAGGTCTCCTTTCCTGAAGACGCGAGGTCGGACCTTTTTGTCAAACGCCCTCTTTATTCTTTGTTGATACAACTGACCGTGGCATAATGTCGTTATTCTCTTTTCTTCGATCAGATTCAGTTCGTCGTGTCGACTTTGACACCATTCAGCTTCTGTTAGCTTAGCTTCCATCAATACTCGGATTGATGGGATCTCTACTTCGATGGGGAACACTGCTTCCATGCCATAAACTAGAGAGAAAGGGGTTGCCCCTGTTGAAGTGCGGACAGATGTGCGATAACCGTGAAGAGCAAAGGGTAGCATCTCGTGCCAATCTTTGTAGGTTACAACCATCTTTTGAACGATCTTCTTGATGTTCTTGTTAGCCGCTTCTACCGCTCCGTTCATCTTGGGTCGGTAGGGAGATGAGTTATGGTGTTCAATCTTGAACTCAGCACATAATTCTTTTATCGTCTTATTGTTCAAGTTAGATCCATTATCCGTAATGATCTGGCTCGGAACACCATAACGACAAATGATATTGTTTTTGATAAATCGGACCACCACTTGTTGGGTTACATTAGCGTACGACGCTGCTTCGACCCACTTGGTGAAGTAATCAATGGTTACCAGGATGAACCGATGTCCGTTTGAAGCCTTAGGCTCAATCAATCCAATCATGTCAATTCCCCATATGGAAAAAGGCCATGGGGAAGAAAGAACTTTGAGATGCGTCGGCGGTACATGAATTTTTTCGGAGTATATCTGACACTTGTGACACTTACTCATGTACTTATAGCAGTCGGATTCCATGGTTAACCAGTAGTACCCTGCTCTCAGAATTTTTCTCTCCATTGTGTGTCTGTTGGCATGAGTGCCAAAGGATCCTTTGTGAATTTCTTTCATCAGCATGTTTGCTTCTAGTCTGTCTACACATCGGAGCAAGACCATGTCAAAATTCCGCTTATAGAGGGTATCACCGCTCAGGAAGAAGCTGCCTACCAATCTTCTGAGGGTCTTTCTGTCTTTCCTTAGTGCCCCAGGTGGGTACTCTTGTTTCTGAAGGAAGCATTTGATATCGTGATACCAAGGTTTGTCGTCTATGACTGCTTCAATCGTGAAGATGTAAGCGGGTCGTTCAAGGCGCATTATGTCGATCTTAGGTATGCCATTCCATTGACCTACACTAATAATGGAAGAGAGAGTGGCTAATGCATCAGCCATGTGATTCTCCTCACGAGGGATGTGATGAAACTCAATTCTGTTGAAGAAGGGTAGCAACCTTCTCGCGTAGTCTTTGTAAGGAATCAATCCTGATTGGTATGTGTTCCAATCTCCTTTAATCTGATTGATAACCAAAGCTGAGTCGCCATATACGTCCAAGTTTTTTATCCTCAAATTAATCGCTTCCTCGAGACCCATAATACAAGCTTCGTATTCGGCCTCGTTGTTCGTACACTTGAACGTAAGTCTGGCGGTGAAAGTAATATGGGTACCCTGAGGGGTTATGATGATTACCCCAATCCCGTTTCCATAATGATTGACAGCTCCGTCAAAGATAAGTCCCCATTGGGAACCTGGTTCTGGCCCTTCACTGGGTAGCGATTCATCGCAATCTTTCATTTTTAGATACATGACATCTTCGTCTGGGAAGTCAAACCCGATTGATTCCCGATCGTCAATCGGTTGATGAGCCAAGTGATTGGCTAAAATACTCCTCTTAATGGCTTTTTGAGCACAGTACTCTATGTCATATTCTGATAGCAACATCTGCCAACGGGCAATCCTTCCTGTGTGAGCAGGTTTTTCAAAGACATACTTGATTGGATCCATCTCGGAGACCAACCAAGTAGTGTGACGAATCATGTACTGGCGCAGACGTTTGGCTGCCCAAGTCAAAGCGCAGCAAGTTTTCTCAAGCATAGTGTACCGAGTCTCGCAGTCGATGAATTTCTTGCTCAAATAGTAGATGGAAGACTCCTTCCTTTTGGTTTTGTCTTGTTGGCCAAGTACACATCCCATGGAGTCCTCTAGGACGGCGAGGTAGATAATAAGTGGTATTCCTTCCACTGGAGGTGATAGAATCGGAGGGTTCAACAGGTATTCCTTAATACTGTCAAAGGTGGTTTGACAGTCATCTGTCCAAATGCAGTCCTGATTCTTTTTGAGCAGTTTGAAAATCGGCGCACATGTCGCAGTCATGAGGAATATGAATCTGGAGATGTAGTTCAAACGTCCCAGGAATCCTCTTACTTGTTTTTCAATTTTCAGAGAAGGCATTTCTCAAATAGCCTTGACCTTGTCAAGATCAACCTCAATTCCTTTCTGGATGATGAAGAACCCTAAAAGTTTTCCCGAAACGGACACCGAAGGTGCACTTGTTGGGATTCAACCGGAGTTTGTACTTTCTCAACCGCTCGAATAGCTTTGACAGATGGGTAACATGCTCCTCTTCTGTCTTAGATTTTGCAATCATATCATCGACATATACCTCGATTTCTTTGTGTATCATGTCATGAAACAGAGTAGTCATGGCCCTTTGATAGGTTGCCTCGGTGTTCTTCAAACCAAAAGGCATTACCTTGTAGTAAAAGGTACCCCATGGGGTGATGAAGAAAGTTTTATCCATGTCTTTCGGCGCCATTTTGATCTGGTTATAGCCCGAGAATCCATCTGAAATTCTAGCAACAGATATGAGATGTCGAACGTGATGTCACGACACTTATATCTTAACAATAATGAACAAGGTAGAAAATGCATAAAACAACAGTAAAGAACACAATCAATTGTTGACCCAGTTCAGTGTAAACACACTTACATCTAGGGGCTACCAAGCTAGGAAGGAAGTCCACTATTAGTAGTATCAATTCATAGACTCTACAGCCAACACACCAGTTGACAATCTACTCACTTAATCACTACCCAATGACACTTCTATCTAAGACACTCTTAGATATAAGACACCTCTCACCCCCCCCCCCCTCGATCACAACAGTGATAACAACTTACAATAATGAAAGTAGAAGACAAACTTCAAAGACACACCTTGGTCTTGCTTAAGAGCTTCAACCAAGAACAATACACTCGTGCTTAAAAGCTTTGAGTGGACAAATTACAACTCAACTAAATTAGTCCAATTCAAACATCAAAATAGATGAATGAATGGCTCACAAAAAGAAACACAAAACACAAACCCTAAAACTTGAACACAGCTCTCACACTCCTTATTCTCCACGAGCAGCAGTTAGGGTTGATCATCTATAAATAGCAATACATTCCTTGGGCTTGGGCAATTGCAGATCCTTGATTTAATTTCCAATAAAAGCAAATTAATCTCCAAATCTTTATGCATGAAAATAGAAACTCCCTATTCTTCATAAACAGATTACCTCCAAAAATAACACTCCAATATATTACCACTTCAGTAAATTTCGCAGCAATCAGATAACATAAACACACAAAAGATTGCTAAAAATAGCGCAGCAAATAAAACCTAAAACCAAAACTGGAAGTTCTGTCAACTGATGTCAGAACTTCGTGTTTGTCATCAAGCACACAGTCTGCAATACTAACAAACACCACCAACACTTCACCTACAGAATGTTAGAGACAGCATGTCAAGACATCAAGTAGAACATCTTGATGCAACACATTGTTTTACCAAAATTGCTGCCAATACAGAACCAACAAACTCCCCCTTTGGCAAATCTTGGCTAAAACAACTCCATATTAGAGATCCCTGCAGCAACCCACACAAACACAACTAACATTCTCAGAAAACCAGAAACTCCCCCTCAAGCCAAGGAGCACAGGAAAACAAAGAAGAAAACCAGCACCTGCACACTAGAAAACCATCTACAAAACCATATGCAAAACCAGTAAAACAACTACTACACTACTCTCCCCCTTTTTAGCCACAATTGGACAAACACCCTCAGAAGCATGGCACAACAGAATACCAGCAAAAGCACAAAACACAATTTTCAAAAAAATTGCACAGGACACAAGGAAAAATACACCACCTCTAACAACTACATCTTTGACTGGTCAGGCGATACAAACAAGGTTCTCCTTTGATATAAAAATAGCTACACCTTACTGCTACAAAGAAGATGAAGTCCAAGGACGAGACAAAGGTAGGATCATCTACTGGTGCAACAAGGACAGGGAAAAAGACTGAGACACATAAGAAGCCCATCAAGAAACAACATTGTCAATTACATGAGTCAGACAAGGATGTTGATGAAGATTGGGTCAATTTCATTAACTCAGGTGGATGGAATGCATAGCTGACTCCAAAGATGAAGAATATCTGCTTGTTGTTTCTGTTATCTTTGTAATAAACTTCTAATAAAGAATGCTTCCAGCAGTTGATTTGCTTTTGATTGTTTCCAATTTTCTTTACATTTACTCTAATTTTGATAATATCACTTGAGCAACAAATAGAGAAATACACTTGCACACATAATACATCTGCAGATTTTCCTTCAAGATAAATCATCATCATCCTGTACTTTATTGCTACAAATCCTCATATAGGCAAATACCTAGTTTGCCCCTTAAATTTTCAAACTGATTTGCATCTAAAGCCTTAGTAAAAATGTCAGCCAGTTGTCTTTCAGTGGCAACATGTTCCAAGGTAACCACTTTGTCTTCCACTAGGTCTCTGATGAAGTGATGACGTATATCAATGTGCTTAGTCCTGCTGTGTTGAATAGGATTCTTGAATATATTGATAGCACTCAGGTTATCACAGTATAATGTCATGACATCCTGCTTGACATTGTACTCAGACAGTATTTGTTTCATCCACACTAGTTGAGAACAACTACTCCCTGCAGCTATATACTCAGCCTCAGCAGTAGATAAAGACACACCATTTTGCTTCTTGCTAAACCATGAAATAAGATTACTTCCCAAAAAGAAGCAGCCACCTGATGTGCTTTTTCTGTCATCAGCACTTCCAGCCCAATCAGCATCACAATATCCACTCAGCATGGACCCAGTTCCATGACTGTACATCATACCATAGTCACTTGTACCATTCACATACTTCAGGATCCTTTTCACCTAATTTATATGGCTGACTTTTGGTTCAGCGTGGTATCTGGCACACACCCCCACTGCAAAGGAAATGTCAGGTCTGCTAGCTGTAAGATATAGCAAACTACTAATCATGCTTCTGTACAGACTTTAATCAACACTCACACCTTTTTCATCTTTGGATAATTCCAGATGAGTAGGTGCAGGGGTCCTCTTATGACTAGCATTCTCCATTCCAAACTTCTTGACTATATTCTTGGCATACTTGCTTTGAGACATAAAGATTGAATCTTCCATTTGCTTGACTTGCAGACCAAGGAAATAAGTTAATTCACCAACAAGACTCATCTCAAATTCTGACTGCATTTGCTGGAAAAAATGTTTAACCATCTCATCAGGCATCCCACCAAACACAATATCATCAACATATATTTGAGCAACCATGATCTTCCCTCCTTCTTCTTTAACAAACAATGTCTTGTCTATCCCACCTTTTCTGTAACCATTCAGATTCAGAAATTTAGTTAGCCTTTCATACCAAGCTCTAGGAGCTTGCTTCAACCCATACAGAGCTTTTCTCAACTTGAAGACATGATTAGGATATGTTGGATCAATGAATCCCTTGGGTTGTTCAACATAGACTTCTTCATTCAAGTATCCATTTAAGAAAGCACTCTTAACATCCATCTGAAACAGTTTAAATTTGAGAATGCAAGTAACACCTAAGAGAAGTCTTATGGATTCAAGCTTAGCCACATGAGCAAAAGTTTCATCAAAGTCAACCCCTTCAACTTGGGTATATCCTTGAGAACCCAACCTTGCTTTATTTCTAGTGACCACTCCCTGCTCATCAGATTTGTTCTTGTATATCCACTTAGTTCCAATCACATTTGTCCCTTCAGGTCTAGGAACCAGTTCCCAACCTTCATTCCTCTTGAATTGTCCTAGCTTTTCTTGCATAGCATTGATCAAAAACTCATCATTCAAGGCTTCTTTAACATTTTTGGGTTCAATTTTTGACACAAAATAGGAGTTAGAAACAACTTCTCTTGACCTAGTAGTAACACCAGAGTTCATATCACCTATGATAAGCTCCTTTGGATGATCTTTTTGAATTCTGATGGAGGGTCCCTTGTTGACTGGTTCAGATTCAGATTCAACATTTGTAGGATTAGGATTTGTGTTGTCTTCTGAAGCTTCTGCAGGCAAATCAAGGAATGTTCCAACATCCTCTAGAACATCAGCTTCCTTATACAAATCATCAACAACAACATTTATAGACTCCATCATAACCTTAGTTTTGGAGTTGAATACTCTATAGGCTCTGTTGTTAGTAGAGTAGCCCAAGAAGATTCCTTCATCACTTTTAGGATCCATCTTTCTTCTTTGCTCACGATCAGCCAAGATATAACATTTGCTGCCAAACACATGGAAGTATTTAACAGTAGGCTTTTTTCCCTTCCATATCTCATACAATGTAGTAGTGGTTCATGTTCTTAGGGTCACTCTATTATGAACATAACAAGTAGTGTTCATAGCTTCAGCCCAGAAGTGGTAAGGCAGTTTCTTGGCATGAATCATAGCTCTAGCTGATTCTTGGATAGTTTTATTCTTTCTTTCAACAACTCCATTTTGTTGTGGAGTAATAGGAGAAGAGAATTCATGACTAATCCCTTCAGTTGAGCAAAATTCAGCAAATTTCTGATTCTCAAACTCCTTTCCATGATCACTTCTGATCCTGACAATATTACTCTCCTTTTTTCTTTGAAGTCTTTGGCACAGATCCTTAAACACTTCAAACACTTCAGATTTTTCTCTTATAAAGCTAATCCAAGTGTATCTTGAAAAGTCATCAACCACCACATAAGCATACTTCTTCCCACCAAGACTCTCCACTTGCATAGGCCCCATTAAGTCCATGTGAAGAAGTTCCAACACCTTAGAGGTAGTGAGATGTTTAATCTTCTGATGTGAAATTTTGGTTTGCTTTCTAATCTGACATTCACCACATACCCTTCCTTCTTCAATCTTCAGCTTAGGTATTCCTCTGACAGCTTTCATGTTGATGATTCTTTTCATACCTTTTAGATGCAGATGACTAAGTTTTTGATGCTACAACTTTACTTCATCATCTTTAGTAAGAGCACAAATTGAGGAATAGCTAGAATCTTGAGGAACCCATAGGTAGCATTTGTCCTTAGATCTAACTCCCTTCATGATAACTTTATTCTTTTCATTTGTAACCAAACATTCAGATTTGGTGAAGTTAACATTAAACCCTTGATCACACAGTTGACTAATACTTATCAGGTTAGCAGTGAGTCCTTTAACCAGCAGCACATTATCAAGTTCTGGAACTCCTAAGCAGTCCAGCTTTCTAATCCCCTTGATTTCACCCTTAGCTCCATCACCAAAAGTCACATAGCTTGTGGTGTGAGATTTGATGTCAACCAACAAATTCTTAATCCCTGTCATGTGCCTAGAGCAACCACTATCAAAATACTAATCCTCTTTAGCTGAATCTCTAAGAGATATGTGAGCTATTAAACTTGTAGCAGCGGCCTTGGGAACCCATTGTCTTCCATTAGCAGAAGTCCTTTGATTTGATTTAGCTTGAGGAACAGCCTTAGGATAACCAAAAAAGTCTGAAACAGAAAGGTTTTATATGACCAAACCTTCCACAGTAGTGGCATCTCCATCTCTGGAACCTTTCTCTGAAGTGATTTGGATGTCTTCTCCCATGATGTTGAGGTTTTCTTCCCCCATGATGTTGTGGTGGCTGATGAGGCATAAACTTATTAGGTTCAGGAGCATGAACTTTCCCATGATGTTGAGACATCGGATGAGACGTGTTTTGCTTAGGCTCAGAAGAAACAGCCTCTGCAGAGTAATCCTTCTCAAAACCCAACCCAGTCAAATCTCTTGCCATTCTTCCATATTGAAGTATTTCTTCCAATGTGTCAGTTCCACTATTCAGCATTCTGAGAAATTTGGTCATTTGATCAAGTTTGGAATTCAGCAAGCTGACTTTATTTTCCAATTCAGCATTATCAGCTTCTAGTTGGATTATGAGTTTCTTTTGCCCCTCACTTTCTTGACACACTTCTTTACTTCTGCTACATAGGTCTTGGTACGAAGATGCAAGCTCTTCAAAGGTTAATTCCTCATCACTACAATTTCCATCAGAAACATATCTTCATGTCAAAGCTGTCACGTGATTAGCAGATTCCTCTTCAATTTCACTACCTGAATCCTCATCAGACCAGGAAACAGCTAGACTATTCTTTTGTTTCTTGAGGTAAGTAGCACATTCAGTTCTGATGTGACCAAACCCCTCACATTCATGGCACTGAATTCCTTTCCCTTGAGAGGAATTTTCTTCAGACCTAGTTCTTCTCCTATCACCACTAGACCTGCTGATGTCAGATGAGTTGTTCTTGACATTATACCTAGTCTTTAGGTTCATCCTCTTCATCACTTTGTTGATCTGTCTTCCTAGCAGAACTATATCATTAGACATACTTTCATTGGTTTCCTGATCACATTCCTCCTTTCCCTCTTCAGCCTTGGACACAAATGCTATGCCTTTGGCTTTCTTTTCAGGTTTGTCACTTATTCCTAGCTCAAATGTTTGGAGAGATCCAATAAGTTCATCCACCCTCATTTTGCTGATATCTTGAGCTTCTTCTATGGTAGTCACCTTCATAGCAAATCTCTTGGGAAGAGACCTAAGTATCTTTCTCACCAGCTTTTCATCAGACATCTTTTCACCAAGGCCACTTGAAGCATTGGCTATTTCAAGAACATTCATATGAAAGTCATGTATGCTTTCATCTTCCTTCATCTTTAACTCTTCAAATTTGGAAGTCAGTAGCTGAAGTCTTGACATCTTCACTTTAGAGGTACCTTCATGAGTAGTCTTGAGTATGTCCCAAGCATCTTTAGCAACTTCATAATTATTCACCAATCTGAATATATTTCTGTCAATTCCATTGAACAAGGCATTCAATGCTCTAGAATTTCCAAGAGCCAGTTCATCCTCCTCCTTAGTCCATTCTTCCTCATGTTTCAGTTCAGATGTAGCTATTCCATCTTTCCCAACAATGACAGGATGTTTCCATCCTTTTATGACAGCTTTCTAGGCCCTACTATCCAAAGATTTCAAGAAGGCCACCATGCGTGGTTTCCAATAATCATAGTTAGATCCATCCAAGATGGGTGGTCTGTTCACAAATCCTCCTTCCTTGTCCATAGAACCAGAAAGTAACTTCCCTAGATCTCACCCAAAAACAGAACAGGGTGCCTGCTCTGATGCCAATTGAAATTCTGGCAACAGATATGAGATGTCGAACGTGATGTCACGACACTTATATCTTAACAATAATGAACAAGGTAGAAAATGCAGAAAACAACAGTAAAGAACACAATCAATTGTTGACCCAGTTCAGTGTAAACACGCTTACATCTAGGGGCTACCAAGCTAGGAAGGAAGTCCGCTATTAGTAGTATCAATTCATAGACTCTACAGCCAACACACCAGTTGACAATCTACTCACTTAATCACTACCCAATGACACTTCTATCTAAGACACTCTCAGATATGAGACACCTCTCACCCCCCCCCCTCGATCACAACAGTGATAACAACTTACAATAATGAAAGTAGAAGACAAACTTCAAAGACACACCTTGGTCTTGCTTAAGAGCTTCAACCAAGAACAATACACTCGTGCTTAAAAGCTTTGAGTGGACAAATTACAACTCAACTAAATCAGTCCAATTCAAACATCAAAACAGATGAATGAATGGCTCACAAAAACAAACACAAAACACAAACCCTAAAACTTGAACACAACTCTCACACTCCTTATTCTCCACGAGCAGCGGTTAGGGTTGATCATCTATAAATAGCAATACATTACTTGGGCTTGGGCAATTGCAGATCCTTGATTTAATTTCCAATAAAAGCAAATTAATCTCCAAATCTTTATGCATGAAAATAGCAACTCCCTATTCTTCATAAACAGATTGCCTCCAAAAATAACACTCCAATATATTACCACTTCAGTAAATTTCGCAGCAATCAGATAACATAAACATACAAAAGATTGCTAAAAATAGCGCAGAAAATAAAACCTAAAACCAGAACTGGAAGTTTTGTCAACTGATGTCAGAACATCGTGTTTGACATCAAGCACACAGTCTGCAATACTAATAAACACCGCCAACACTTCACCTGCAGAATGTTAGAGACAGCATGTCAAGACATCAAGTAGAACATCTTGATGCAACACAATGTTTTACCAAAATTGCTGCCAATACAGAACCAACACCATCCATGAAGGAGAAAATTTTGAACTTTATTATACTATCTACCAGCATGTCGATGTGTGGTAAAGGAAAGTCGTCCTTTGGAATAGCCTTGTTTAGATCTCTGTAATCCACACACATTCTGACTTTTCCGTCCTTTTTGGGAACGGGTACGATGTTGGCTAACCATTGAGGATATTCTGATGTGGCGAGGAAACCCGCGTCAATCTGTTTCTGTGCCTTCTCTTTGATTTTGATGGCCATGTCCGGGTGAGTCCGTCTCAACCTTTGTTTTACTGGCGGATATTCCGATCTCAACGGTAAATGATGTTCCACGATGCTGGTATCCACCCCTGGCATATCCTGATAGGACCAAGCGAATACATCGGGGAATTCAATGGACTGAGCGGTGCCCCAATCCTGATTTCTTTTCTCTCTTTTTCCGAACCTAAGTTTACTGTTTCCAACGGCTCTTTATGAGGTTCAATGGACCTTTCCTCCTGTCTGAGTAATCGGGAGATCTCTTCTGGAATTTCGTCGTCATTTTCTTCTTCAGCCCCAAATACCGGGAACTCAAAGTTTAGAGAAGGCATCGGATCGTATGTTTCAACGGGGTTTAAAACAAGCAATCTGCATGACGGTATGATTTGTGTTTAGAAGAGATAGAGGAAATGCAAGAGTGTGTGCAGTGTATTTCTTTGGAAAACTGCTTGTTTTTTATTATTGATTTATTTTTTAGGATTACCATTTTCTGAAAAAAGCAAAAAGAGAAAACAACAATTAATGCGGAAACTACAGAACGACGTTATTTTATTAATGAACAAGTCGATTCTTGAAACTACAGCCCTATAAAACGAAGCTCTGTCGCTTTGGGCGAAGCGAAGAGGGAAATTTACAGAAAGCAAGCCCTATCAAAACATCAGTTTCACCTGGGCAGGGTGAAAGGTTAAAGACGTCAATTACTTTGACTTATGAACAATCTTCAAAACATCGACAGCTACCCATTGGCGGAGAACTCCTCGGTGAATCACAAAGTCTGGCACCTTCCTTGATTTGTCTTCAGAAATAACGCTGATTTCTGGTGGAGCAGGATCATTGGAATCTGTCTCCCAGGCAGAATTGTCGTAGGAGGATTCCTCTGTTGCATTTTGCATAGCATTTGTGCTCTTAGCTGTATCTCCTCATCCAGTTAGCTGGATGTCTTCGAGCCTGATACAAGAGCTTTTGGGAGTAGTGTACTTGACCATATAGTTGTATTTTCCACTGGGTTGTCCCAAGGTGTCCCACACTTCTTTGGAACTGGATGAGTCATCCTTCTCGATGACGTTGACCTCGGAAAAAGCATAGTTAATGAATTCTAGTCCTGCAAATGTTGTGAATTCATCGTCGTACTGGATGTTTTCTGAATGACCTGATTGTTGATCCCATGACATGGTGGGGACGCAGGTATTCTTTTCAATGATGCTCAGCTGATTTTCATTGTTCGGCTGATTTCCTTGCCCCAAGTCTCCTGGATACGGTTGCCACATTGGCAGGCCATCCATCGGGCCATAATATTCGTGGTCAAAGTTATCCTTCATCAGAGTGTCTTCCTCTAATGAGTTTGGTGAAGCACGACATCCTTCCGGATCACAATCTCCGTATATCATTTTGACGTCTGACCTGGGTATAAATCTCGGACTCTGTGCGGGATAGCAAAAGGGCATAGGCACCTCTTCCTGAGACATATAACCGTCCTTGTTGAGATAGGACTCCCATTCTTCCTCCATATCAGAGGAATCATCTTTATTGATGGCATACACTTCTTGAGGCATTGGGTGAAGGAAACCTCCACTGTGGAAGAAGTCTTGAATTGGATGAAGACTTTCATTGCTGGTAGTAGCTGTCTGGGTACAGGTTGCAGAAAAACCAAGACCCTTCTTTGTTTTATTATCAGTAGGAATGACTAGTTGTTCCCATCCTGTTGTATTGGTACTCTCGACCGCTTTGATAACATCTTTGTATGAGGAAATGGAAGTTCCCTCTTCGGATTGATTGTCCTTACTCACCGACAGTGCTTGGAACTGAGTTCCAATAACCTCCTCGGGTTCTACACCAGTAGATGATGATAAGTTACTCACGAGCAAGGCTTGTTCTCCACAGACCGTGATGAGCTGGTTGTTCTGGACGAACTTTAACTTTTGGTGGAGGGTTGAGGTGACCGCCCCAGCCTGATGTATCCAAGGTCTTCCTAATAAACAATTGTACGTTGCCCGGATGTCCATGACCTGGAAAGCGACTTGGAAAGTGTGAGGACCAATAGTTATGGGAAGGTCGACTTCGCCGATAACCGTTTTTCTGGACCCGTCAAATGCTTTGACGACGACCTCACTGGTTCTCATCGGGGGTCCTTTGAAGGATAATTGCATCAAACTGGACTTCGGCATAACATTCAGGGCTGACCCTATGTCTACCAATACGCTGGCTAAAGCATCGCCCTGGCAGCTGACCGTGATATTGAGCGCCATGTTATAACGGCGACCCTCTTCAGGTAATTCCTCATCACTAAATCCCAAGTTATTGCAGGAAGTGATGTTAGAGACAATGCTATTGAACTGTCTGATTGTTACATCCTGTTCCATAAAGGCTTGTTCCAAGACTTTCTGTAGAGCCTCCCTGTGTGCTTCTGAACTGAGTAAAAGTGACAGCACAAAGATCTTTGAAGGAGTTTGTAACAGTTGATCAACAATGTTGTATTCACTCCTTTGGATGAGCTTCAGCATCTCATCATCATTTTTCAAAAGGTCGGGATTACTGGATTAACCGACCGGTGGATTGGGAACTTCTGTCTGAGGTTCCTTTTCTTTGTTAAGTTCTCCAACTCCTCGGTTGAAGATTCGACTGCTCCGTGTTACTCGACTGATATCTGCAATATTCACGACGAAGGGTAATGGAATTTCCTTTCCATTCTCAACTGTTGTTGCACCGTATTTGTAAGAGATGACCTTAGTTGATTCATACGGTAATGGTCCCGGTAGATAGATGACTATGGGAGCCTTCTGATTTTTCTGACCATCGTAAGCAATTTCGATCTGTTCCTGGTTGGGAACTCTCGATTCATCAAGTAGAGGGATGATGGTACAAACATCCCTAGCCCTCTGATGATCAGATATTACGACAACGTCCTCAATTTGATCAGCGAGGTAGTCTGGCGCCCAGTTGATTGGTCCGGAACCCGGATATGGGCGAATCTCTCTACGATCCACCTGACCCTGAAGAGCTACTCGCACAAGGTAACATCCTTGGTTACTTTCCGAAAAGACTCTACAACGTTCATAGTTGTGTGGTGGCACCTGGCCATGCTTGCTTTGAATACAATGTAACCTCACTAGGTCAGTTTCCACAGATCGAACGTCCCGACTTTGATGCCGAGTAGGGTTCCCGTTGGTAATACTAATTTGCTGGGTGTCTTCATCCATATAGATTGGAAGCCACCAGTGGTTCAACAAGTGCTGAAGGGTTTCCTGGACAAGGGCACAGCCTTGATCGTTTTCGCAACCCGCCCTACAGCTCTGATAATCATGTGATACCAGGAACCCGAGCCGGACCTGTTTAGCATGTAACTCCACCAGGCTAGTATTCATCAAGCAAATATCAAAGATTTGAATCATGTTGATCTGATAGGGATTCCTATCATGGTAGTCCTGGATCCATCTGATGCTGGAGGGCCTCTTGTACAAAAGAGCATCCCTGTTTATTTACCGAGCAAGTCAGACAGGAACTGTAATCGTGCCGCGGAAGATTATGATACTGGCTTTGTCTGGAATGCATCGCCACCAAGTTAACATTCATGGCACGGATGTCGTGGTTTTGAATGATGTTGGAATTCGTATAGGTCATGTTGACTCCACGAACTCGGTGCTCTTGGATCCATCCGAGATCCATCTGTTCCTGTAGAGCTGATTGCACCACGGAACATCCTCGATTACTTTTAGAGCAGATATTACACTAGTGATAGTTATGAGGTGGCACATCGTCGTATCTACTCTGTCTACAATGCATCTTGACCAGATTGGTCCTTAACAAGAGTACATCATGAATTTGATAGACGTTGTTAGTCTCTCTCTCTATCAAATTGACTGTAGCTTTCTCGTGTTGAGGCAGCGGGTTTGTGAGAACATTAGGATTTGTATCCTTAAAAGATAAGACCCCGCTCCTAACAAGCCTTTGCACGTCAGATTTGAAATTGAGACAGTTCTCTATGTTATGCCCTGGTCCTCCTTCATGGTAAGGGCAAGTCTGATCCACCTTAAACCAAAAAGGCGGATTTTCTGGTACTGTAAGAGGGGACTTAGTCTGGACATGCCCCTTAGCCAGTAGTAATGGAAATAGTTCTGCGTACAATACGGGTATAGGATCAAATCCTGGTGGCCGCGTTGTACGGTTGTTGTTGTATGGAAGACGAGCCTGCTGAAGAGGTTGTTGAGTCCTTTGCTGATTAGGTTGGCTTTGTGCAACCTGAGGTTGATACATAGAAATAGGCGCAGGGTTGATAGCAGGAGTCACAGCCGCTACTGGTTGATAAAGTCGCCTTTGCTTTCTGAGAGAGATATTCCCAATATCCTGCTCTTTTTTCTTAGGGAGAGCACTACTGTATTTCCTTGTACTACTTGATGATCCAGTGTCTTTGACTAGACGTCCCTCTCGGACGGCTTCCTCAAGACGAACTCCCATACCGACCATCTCGGTGAAGTCACTGGGCGCACTAGCAACCATTCTGTTGTAATAAAATGGGCTTAAGGTCTTTAAGAAGATCTTTGTCATCTCTTTTTCCTTAAGAGGTGGACAAATTTAAGCGGCAATTTCACGCCATCTCTGAGCGTACTCCTTAAAGGTTTCCTTGTCCTTTTGTGACATTGATCTGAGTTGATCTCTGTCTGGTGCCATGTCCAGATTGTATTTATATTGTTGGACGAAGGCAGTGCCAAGATCTCTGGAAGTGCTAATCGTAGCACGGTTTAAACCCATGTACCATTTTAGTGCGGCACCGGTTAAACTATCCTGAAAGTAGTGAATCAGTAAATCCTGATTCTCTGTCTGAGCTGACATTCGCCGAGCGTACATCGCCAAGTGACTCTGAGGGCAAGAGTTACCCTTGTACTTTTCAAAGTCGGGCACCTGGAATTTATGTGGGACTTTCACATTGGGGACCAAGCAGAGGTCCGCGGCGTCCTTTCCAAATAAATCCTGACCGCGAAGGGCCTGCAGTTCTTTCTGCATTCCCAGGAACTGTTCCTGGAACTCATTCATTCTTTCGAACATGTTGTCGTCTCCACCTGAAGGTATCTATGGAATCTGTCCTTCCAGGACAATGTGTACCACGGGCGGTGGTACAGTCATTATGACCGAGACTCTCGGTGCCTCCCGAAGTTTGTAACCTTCAGGAGTTGCTGTCATGCCCCTGGCATCTTCGCTTTCCCGAAGTTTGTAACCTTCAGGCCCAGCGGTTCCTGCTGCGGTCCCCTGATCCTCATTGATCAACGGGATATATCCTTCCGGGATATAATTAAGTGGCATGCCCCAGGGACGATCTTTCGGCATTTTGTACCTTGGATCAAACTTTTCCAGTATGGGCGTTGAGGTGATCTCCGAGATCACAGTCCTTTGTAGCTGAGCTTCTGCCATGGCTTGCATGTTGTTATGAAGCTTTCTCATACCCTCTCTCAGAGCGTCAATCTCTTCTCTCAACTCTCTATTCTCTTCCTCGAGATCATCCATCTTTTTCTGACGATTGGCCTGAGTATTGTACGAATGAGACAGTTTGACTCTAGAACTGAGACACAAACGTGAGATTCGTAGGTACGTGACGTGAGAATGATGAATGCAATGATTATATTAATTTTTTTTTTTGTTTAATCAAAATAAACTTTGACAATTAGATTGTAAATATCAAACAGTGGGGAAACCCCGTTTTATTGAATTCGAAGGATTGCGAAAATAGAAATACCGTAGATTACAAGGTACGGAACAGAAACCTAAACTAAGGGGTCCCGAGTCCTCTCTGGGGAGAAACCGGGTGCTGATTCTGGTACTTTTCTTTTCTTGGACCGGGGCTCTTGGGCCGTTGTTGGGTTGTCATTCCTTTGCCAAGTGAAAGGAACGAGCAAATTCCTTTGGTCATCCTGATTATCCACAACATATTGCTCTAAAATCTCGATCAGAGCATCATTATCTTTCAGCAGTTGTTGTATTTTGGTACACTCTACATTGAGGGTGCGGTATTTGTTCTTCCAAGACCTCCTCTCCTGTTGAACTTTGTTGAGAGTAACCTGAAGTTTTTCCGTTTCAGTCATGAATTACATGACAGATTCCCTCGGCGGAAGAACTTCGTGACGAAGATAAGGCATCTTTAGCTTGAGAGCTCTAGTTTGTACCCAGTGGAGATAAGGCTCCACCGAGACACAGTCCGGTTTTCCTAGAGACTCTCGTTCTTTCTTATGAACATGTTTCTAAGCATGCACTATTTCCATCTTTAGTGCCCTGTCATTTTCTCCTTCTTTGAAGAAAAGA
Organism: Lathyrus tuberosus; assembly: GCA_022829125.1. Classification (NCBI taxonomy): domain Eukaryota; kingdom Viridiplantae; phylum Streptophyta; class Magnoliopsida; order Fabales; family Fabaceae; genus Lathyrus; species Lathyrus tuberosus. The sequence goes on from JALAZF010000422.1 coordinate 2,312,141, forward strand.
CCCTCCAGATGAGCATTACGCGGGACATGCCTCATCGGGTATCCAAATTGACGACGAACCAATACTGGATGGTAGTTGATTCCTCCCTTAGTTCCTATGAGGGGTACGTTGGGAAATTTCCACAACGTTCGATGATCCTGATCTCGTCATAAATCCTATTGCACCTATCTATGTCAGAGTTGATAAGAGACATGATTTTTTGCGACCAACGTAAGGCACTCTTATGATCCCAAAAAGCAACAGACTTAGGCAAATGGGAGATAAACCATTTGTATAGCAGGGGTACACAGCACGTGATCATCCCTCCGCTGTACAAATTCCCTAAGTGTACAGAATGATACGCGTCCGCGAGCAAAGTTGGCACAGGGTTTCCAATGAGAAAAACCTTAATGGCGTTGATATCGACGAAGCTATTAATGTTGGGAAACAGAAATAACCCGTAGGTGAGTAAGACAAAGATGCTTTCAAAAGCACTCATGTTCCCTATACTAGAAAAGTACAGAGCCTTCTTTGTCAGGAACTGGGCTGGAAAACCTGGGAGCCCACCCTTGCTGGTAATGTGAGTCTTGATTTCTGACTCATCCAAATAGATTGCTCTTGCAATGGTTTGATCTTTTGGAATTTCTTCCAGTCCAGAAATTGGAGCTCAATATGTAGATCGGTTAGGTGAGAATACTCCTCCAGCGTTGGTGCGAGCTGGTAATCCGGGAATGTGAAACAGTGATAGACCGGATCGTAAAACTGAATGAGTGCCTCCATGATTCTTTCAATCACATGGACTCTTAACAGAGGTAGCAGACCTCCGTACTTGGCTCTGAAAGCTTCAGGGTTAGTGATCATCCTCGCTAATCCTCTCAAATCCTCTAGTTTTGGAACCCTGAAGGTATACTTATGAGTTCTCCTTCTACCGAAGTCCATGAGCGCAATCTTTTTCTCTGACATTTGCAATCATTGTCTTAGTTTAGCTTGAAAAAGAGAGACTACAAGAGAAGTTTTTCTTTGATGTAATGTTTTTTAGATGAATGCATGAATGCAGCACACAAAAACAGAGAAAAAACATGGGGTCAAAGGGTCGGTGTCATGAAGTCAAGGCTCTACCCCCCCCCCCCCCCCCCCAAAAGGTTTATACTAGTGATTTTTGTACCTGTCTCTCAAAATCATCAGTTCTTGTCGAGAAAACACCAGCGGACCGGGAACCGTGCTAGGTGATGTTTTTCGAAGAACCATCAGAAGAGGGTAGTATCGCGTGACAACCATTTCCAATAGTTTCACACTACTAAAAGAGGTTTTTCTTAGGTGTATACTCAATCTTTCCACATGCGGCATCACACACATTCCCATTAGCAGAAAAATAAACACAGATATCAATTAGGAAAAGCAGTATATATATTTGTCCTAAAGTCCTAGACTTTAAAGAGCTATGAATCCTATGTTCTTGACAAAAATGGCTCCCCGGCGGAGTCGCCATTCTGTGGTACCTTCCAAACTTTAAAGGTTTTGACCTAAGATCCTAGTGAAGTCAAAAAAAGTCCTATCCAAGTGAAATTCCCAAAAAAGGAAAGAAAGAAAGAAAAGACCCCACGGTGGGAGCCACTTTTCTGTGGCGGCCACCGCCATGAAAATGACTTGTCCAAGGTTTTCACCTTAAATTGTAAGAAATAAAGACGGGCCCACGGTGGGCGCCACTTTTCTGTAGCGGGCGATTTTGGACGTGGTTCTTAAGCACTGTCGCTCTGGGGTTACTACAGGTCGATTCATTTTTTATCCCATTGAGCTGACTAAGGAAGGGAAATAGATGTCTCCAATTAACCCTGCTTGCATACTGAGTTTAAACAGCGGTCTGTTAGGTTACAGATGCTATATGGTAATGGGGCCTCTTTCTTCTTACTTTGTTTAGAACGAAACACCGGGAATGTTCATGGGGAATTTTGTTAGGATGCTAGGACTGATGCTTTTTGATTGATATATGAAGGTACGGGATTTGGGGCTTTGGATTAGTGTGCTCGCTAAGATTTTTCTTTCAATCTTATGCCTACGTATTCCCGTTTACCGAAACAGGGAAATCAGAGCTATCGTAGTTGCTCCTATTCTATGGGAGGAAATGGTGTTTTGGTGTCTTGTTCAAAGCCCAAGACGTGAAGCTGAAAAGGTGGTTTATATCTTGTTCAAAGCCCAAGATGTGAAGCTGAAGGGTCTATTTGTATCTTGTTCGAAGCCCAAGATGTGAAGCTAAAAAGGTGTTGTCTTTAGAGAGAATTTGTCATCTCTAAAGGGGGTTTGTTTGCCATAACTGTTGGGTGACTGACTATAAAGGAGGATTACTTTAACCGGGATATGTGAATCCTAGCAATGCCATAATTTCCTTTATAGGGGGTTTAAACCTGAAGGAGAAGACTTTAACTCAGTGTAGAGCAATGCTATCTTTCCTTAGGAATTTCTCATGCTAAAAGAGGGACAGTGGCGTGGATGTAAATAATTCAGAGGCTTACCGCTTACAGCAATTAGATGAAAGGAGTTGTTGATGTTTGTATCCTGTGAACGAGGCACAGTTTTGATGCTAAAAGGTTATTTGACTCAACTGGGGTTTTTCTTATACAAAGCCTAAGAGGAGGCTATTGACCCAACAAAAGGATGCTTTTGTGTCTCGTACGAAGCCCGAGAGGGAGGCTAAAAGGAGTTGACTCAATAAGAGAGTACTTTTAGATGTGTCTTGTATAAAGCCCAAGACGGGGGCTAAAGGTTGACTCAACAAGAGAGTCTTTTATACTCAACAAGAGAGTGTTTTGTATCTCGTACGAAGCCCGAGATAGAGGCTAAAAGAGAGATTGACTCAACAAGAGAGTCTTTTATACTCAACAAGAGAGTGATTTTGTATCTCGTACGAAGCTCGGGATAGAGGCTAAAAGGATTATTGACTCAACAAGAGAGTCTTTTTGTATCTCGTACGAAGCCCAAGATAGAGGCTAAAAGGATTGCTATTTCAGTTTAGTGACAGGTCCAGTAGGTTGGTTAAAAGAGAAAACCAGTTCTTATAAAGAGACTGATTAAAGGTAAGGCTATGCTTTGGGATTGATCAGAGGATCAGGGTTATTTCCTGTTCTTTAAGGAAATGGGGAATCCAGAGGGTATTGGAGACTGTCCGAGTCTACTGGTGTTTTTCCCTACTTGAGAATGCCTTCGAGACTCAAAGAGATTAGACTGTCCAAGTCTAGAGTTTCATCTTTTGTACTATGCTTAAAGAAACAGTAGTAGTACGTTCACGATATAAAGATCTAGACTCTTTGAAAGACTGTTCTATTAAGATGACTAATTTTTGTTCCTATACCTCTAGGAGGTTGTCGGGACAATTTATACGAAGCCCAAGAGGAGGCTGAAAACTTTTAAGAAGCCGAGGGACAATTTGTACGAAGCCCAAGAGGAGGCTCTCTTCCCGAAGGAAGAATCCTTATACGAAGCCTAAGAGGAGGCTGTGAATACTTCTAAGAAGCCGTAGGGTCCTTGTACAACGCCCAAGAGGAGGCGGGGATGCTTTTAGGAAGCCTGTGGGTCCCCAAACCCCGAGAAATTCAAAACAGGCTATTCACAGAGAATAGATCAAGCCAGGAAAGTCCGAGAATTTGGAAGAAACTCAAGAGATGCCATTCACGGAGAAAAGATCATCTCTGGGGAGTTAGAGTTTCTTTGACAATGTTTAAGGGTGACAGTCTGAGAAAGGGTTCACCGAGAATGCTGCCTTTCACGTCTCTATATTGTTTAACCCCAAGAGGAGGGAAGACTATGTATGGTAATCCTATGGGGATCTAGTTTTATCTATTTAAGAGTGATCAACAGGGCTTAGTGCTAGACGTAGTTGCCGGGGAAACTCTAAATATCTATACTAGTATTACGCAGTTGATATGAGTTTATAAAAGAAGACTTACAGTGAAACAGCCCCACAATACAGTTATATGTATATGAAAGCGGATAAAGAAAGCATATAAACACTTACTCGGTTGTAGAGCTTCCATGCTGTTTGGTTAGTTTGTTCAACAAAGAAAGATTGAAAACAATAGTATATTCAAAATTAAAGGAGAAAGTATTTTGAAAAGATGTTGGGGCTTACAGCTCAAGGAGAGGCACAAGGTTTATCAGTGATCGCACTGTCGTTTTTGTACACAGAGACTTATACAAGTGACTGAGGCCCAAGAAAGGTTTTCTGTACAAGGGGATGGGTCTTACACTCTCTCAAGAGGCCCAAGTGTTTAAAGAAAAAGAATGGGGCTTACAACATGAGGGTAGGCCCAGATGATTGGTTTTTTTATTGGCGATCGCGCCAAGGTTTTCTTTTAACGCATGGGGGACTTATACAATGTCTGAGGCCCAAAAAGTTTTGGTTAAAAGGGGATTGGGTCTTACACTCTAATAGAGGCCCAAGAGATTTATTTTTGTACAAGTGGTGGGTTTTACAACTCAAGGAGAGGCCCAGGGTCATTTGTTTGAAAATGGCGATCGCGCCGAGATTTTTGAAAACGCGGTGGGTCTTATACAATGCATTGAGGCCCAAAATGGTTTGGTTTTCAAAGGGGGTTGGGTCTTACACTCTAATAGAGGCTCAAAAGATTTTGAATGGGTCTTATAGCTCGAGGAGAGGCCCAGGGTTTGTTTTTCAACGGACGATGATCGCGTCGAACTTTTTGAAATACAACGTGTTATTTCCTTGGTTTTATGGTTGGCATTATTTTGCTAAAACTCATGTAGCAGCAGATGTTGAATGAAGATGTCTAAAAATATGTTTCATTACTCTTTGTTCAACATGTCGTATGAAGATGTTCCATGGCAGCTCATAGGACATCGCGTTGTGAAGTCAGTTTTTAATGCAGATTCTTTTACTATGATTTGTAACTGAATATTCTGTGAATATTTGGTTATCCTATGTGGCATCCAAAGCATTTTTGGATTAGGGTTACTTGTTGGTTTTCTGATTTGCTGCTGTTTCTAATTATGGAGACATAATAGGAAACTTTGGATTGAAGACCTATTTTATTGGAGTTAATTTTGCAGATTTGTGAGCAGCCTAATTGCTGCGTTTTTTAAGCCCAATTCAGTCCAGATTACAAGCTATAAATAGACTGATGTAAACCTAGTTTTAGGTGTCAAACTTACATGTATTTTTAGGGTTGTGTGCTTGTGTTTTGTGAGCCTAACTGGTATCTTATGATAACAGTATAAGGACTGTAGTGTAAGTTGTGTAAGGTTGCTCATAAGCTTTTAAGCATTGAGTAGCTGTGTGTTAATTCTCATAAGCTGTGAAGTATTGAGAATTTGTGTTTCGACCATTGTTATTCATCTTGTAAGGAACCAGTCACGGGTTGTGATTGAAGAGGGATTTGAGGAGGGCCTCATACCTAGGGGAGTCTTAGGTAGAAGTCATAGGAAGGGTAGTGATTAAGTGAGCTGATTGAACCGGGTGTGGTTATCAGTGAATTGATACTATCAAATATTGATTTCATCCCTGGCTTGGTAGCCCCCAGATGTAGGATAGTTAGATCCGAACTGGGTTAACAATTTCTGGTGTTCTTTACATTTTATGCACACTTTTGTATTGAGCTTGTTCATTGTTGTTGTATATCAGTGTCTCAACGTCTCGATAGGACATCTGATATACAGGCCAGAATTTCAATTGGCATCAAGAGCTTGCACCCTTTGTTGTTTCTAGGTGAGATTCAGGGAAGGTACTTTCTGGTACAATGGACAAGGATGGAGGAGCTCTGAATAAACCACCTTTGCTGGATGGCTCTAACTATGAGTATTGGAAACCTAGGATGATAGCCTTCATCAAGTCCATGGATGATCAAGCATGGAAAGCGGTTATCAAAGGTTGGGAGCCTCCAAAGGTAAGAGATGGAGAAGGAAATCTTACTGATGTTCTGAAGGAAGAAGAGGACTGGGATGATGCTGACTACAAAGGATCTGTTGGAAATTCTAAAGCCATGAATGCATTATTCAATGGTGTCAACAGAAATATCTTCAGGCTGATTGAGCATTGTACTATTGCCAAAGAGGCTTGGCAGGTCCTGAAAGTTGCTCATGAAGGGACCTCAAAGGTGAAAATGTCGAAGCTTCAGCTTCTCACTAGCAAGTTTGAGAGTTTGAAGATGAAAGAGGATGAGAGCATTCATGATTTTCATATGAACATTATTGAGATAGCTAATGCCTCTAGTGCCTTAGGAGAAAAGATGTCTGACAGCAAGCTGGTCAGGAAGATTCTCAGGTCTCTTCCTAAGAGATTTGATATGAAGGTTACTGCTATAAAGGAAGCTCAGGACATTGACAAGATGAAGGTGGATGAGCTTATGGGATCTCTCCAAACTTTTGAGTTAGGACTCGGTGAAAAAGCTGAAAAGAAGAAGAGTATAGCATTTGTATCAAGTGCTGATGACTCAGATGATGAAGGAAAACTGGTCAAAGATGAAGATGTGTCCAAAGAGCTGGTGTTGCTTGGAAGACAATTTAATAAAGTGTTGAAAAGGATGGACTGGAAGTCAAGAGAAAATGTTTGGAACAAGTCTCTCGACATCAACAAAGACCAGGATGGAGGCAGAAGATCTAGAACTGAAGAAGACTCTAATCAAGGGAAAAGAGTTCAATGCTACGAATGTAAAGGATTTGGGCACGTAAAAACTGAGTGTCCCACTTATCTCAAAAGACAAAAGAAGGGATTATCTGTGACATGGTCAGAAGATGATTCTGAAACTGACGCTGATGAGAAATCTGCAAAGTTGGTGACAGCTTTAACAGGAGTATGTGAATCAGATGAAGAATCTGAAGAGCTTACTTTTGAAGAGCTGGCTATCTCTTATAAGAAGTTGTGCATTGAACATGAAGAAGTATGTCAGCAGAAAGAAGAACAAGCATGTGCCATTATTCATTTAGAAGCTGAGAATACTGAGCATATGTCTACTATAGCTGATCTACAAAGTGAAGTAAATGTCTTGAATTCAAAACTGGACAACATGATCAAAAATGTCAGAATGTTAAATGGGAGGTCGGATGTACTTGATGAAATTCTGAAGTCAAGAAGAGAAGTTGGAGATGTTAGGGGTCTAGGGTTTGAAAGTTCCAGTGAGATGGACAAAGGAAAATGGCCTGAAGTGACACCTGCTCAACCTGAGAAAGAGTCAAAGGTGTCGTATAACATGCTGCAACATCCTCGAATACATCAGAAGAATGTGACAAGAAGAGTCAAAGATGGAAATGCCACTATTGTGGAAGGCTTGGCCATATAAAACCTTTATGCTACAGACTATATGGCTACCCCAAGGTTGGGTTACAGGCCAGTAGGAAACGAGAATGGGTTGGGGTAACAAAAGTGTGGACTTCTAAGAGTAGTACAGAGGAACACATAGCTCATAAGTCCTTCAGTGTCTTTGCAAAGGAAAAGTGGTACTTCGACAGTGGATGTTCCAGGCACATGACTGGTATCATGGGATGTCTATCAAATGTTGAGTCTCGACCCGTAACCTACGTGACCTTTGGAAATGGATCAAAAGGGAGAGTAATAGGTGTTGGAAAACTGGACTGTGCAGGACAGCCTAATTTGGAGAAGGTTTTACTTGTTGAAGGGCTAGATGCAAACTTGATAAGCATAAGTCAATTATGTGATCAAGGTCTCAAGGTCAACTTTACCAATTCTGAATGTCAGATCATAAACAAGAAGGGCAAGATTATCATGAGAGGTAAGAGAGAGTCAGATAACTGCTATCTGTGGAGATCTTAGAACACTGAAAGAAGCGTGGAGACTAAGAAAGATACTGGGAAGACTGCCAAGGTAAAACAGGTGCTGATAAGTTGTAAAGCTACTCATGATGTTTGCTTGATGAAATATAATAATAAGTGTAAACTTAGTAAGTATGCCAGCAAGGTAAGGTTGGAAGGAGAAGTTGACAAGTGCGAAATTGAGACGAGTCAGGTAATCAAATTATGCTCTACTCTGGGCCCAGTCCTTAAAAGTATAAATAGGCGGGCAAACACACCTTATTTTCAGCAAACTTACTCTACACAAATTTCTCTAGCACCCTCTCTTCAAAGCTCTCGCGGCTTAGGGTTTTTTGCTAACACTCTCAAGACTGTACCGTGTGATCTACTAAACATGTCCCAACATCCTAACTCCGAATCCATGCATGAGAACACTGATTCTCCACGAATCAATGCTGGAGATACAGAATCTCTGAGGATGATAAATCTCTCTGACCTAGTGCTCGACATTGCTCCTTTAAGTGTTATGCCGGCTGACCCTAAAGGCAAACAGCAAGCTTCTCACACAACAAACATCAACACCCCAGGTAAGAAATCTAAACCTTTCTCCCCTAGAAAGAAGGCCCACTCCATGACTAGTTTGTATGCTGACCAAGTAAGTCCTAAGAAAAACGTGGCTGAAAAGGGATCTAACTCTGGCTTAGTTGAGAAGAAGAAGGATTCTAAAGATGTAAACAAGAATTCCACTGATAATGACGCTGTTAAAAAGGATAGGGAACTTAGAAGGGTTGTTGCCTCGATTCTGAGTGGAATTAAGGCAAATGTCGAGTCTAATGTTCCAACATCAGGGACTGGAAATATCAATAGCAGCCCTACTGATAGGACTGACGGTGAGGTTCCCATGGATATGGGCCGTGAGAGAAAAAGTAAAAGGAAAGCTGATGTAAGGACTGACGAGGTTATTAATGTTGATGACCTCACTTCTGATGAGGAACCTATTGCTGGAATGCTGAGAAAAATTCAGACTAGAAGTAGAAAAACTGTGATAAGTGAAGGCTCTAAGTCGTCGAAATTGAGTGGTAAAACTGGAGGTGGGGAAAGAAAAGTTCAAGCAGGGCCTCCTAAACATTGGAGCAAGGTTGTAGTGCCCACTAAGAAAATAAAAATTACTGATCAAAGCGACTCTGACTATGAAGTTGACACATATGTCCAGGACATCGTTGGTATGAAAACCTCCACCTACAAAAAGGCTGCTACTGAAAGGTCTATGAGAAATACAGATAGATGGAAAATTGTAGATCAGAGGAGGATTGCTCTGGAAAGAGAATTAGGGAAGGATTTCGAAAAGTACAAGGAAATCATGGAGCTCATTGCAGCGGCTGGCATGATGAGAACTGTGTCTAAGTTTGGACTCTGCTATGGAAATTTAGTCAAAGAATTTGTGGTGAATACATCTGAAGAGTGTGATGAGAACAGGGGCAACACTCTCATGAAAATTTGTGTGAGAGGAGAAGCTGTCATTTTTTCACCTGAAATTATCAACAACTATCTGGGCAGGAGTAATGAACCTCAACCTGAGTTAGAAGTTACTGATAATACTGTTTGCAAGGAGATAACAGGTGGCTGTATGAGACATTGGCCAAATGCAAAAAAGTTGTCGTCTGGTAAACTAAGTGTCAAATATGTCATCCTTCACAGGATTGCTGTGATAAATTGGGTTCCTACAAATCACACATCTACTATCTCTTCTACACTTGGCAGATTCATATATGCCATAGGGAAGAAGATTTCCTTTGATTTTGGATCATACATCTTTGAGCAGATCTTGAAACAAGCTAGCTCACCTGCTGTCAAGATGCCTATTGGTTTCCCTTCCTTGATCTGTGGTATTATTCTAGTACAGTATCCTAATCTTGTGTTGAGGGTTGACATTGCCCTCAAAAGGAAACCTCCACTGTCCCTTCACTACAAGCTGCTGGGTGGAGCACATGTCCCAGACATTGTTGGGACATCTACACAGACTCCTAGTTCTACTAATCTTGATGATGAAGCCATTGCTCAGTTGCAAGAAACCTGCAAGGAGCTGGAAGAATCTATCAGGAGAGATACAGCAAGGAAGACAAAGCTCGAGCAGCTGATTAAAGCCTTGGTTGAAAAGAGAAATGCTGCTAAAGAGCAAGAGCTGGCTGAAGATGATGGACAAGGTGAATCTACTGAGTCTGATAGAAGAAGTGTCCAACAGTCTGGTGATTCTGGTTCTGAGAAGGGTGCTTCTGAATCTGAAGGTGAAAGTGATGAGGTGGCTAAGGAGGACAGTACTGAATAGCTATAGTCTATCTGCATGTTTACTTTCTGTTTTTTTTCTTTCTTCTTTTAGGACAACTTAATTTTGTTTTAGTTTTGAACATTATACTGCTATGTGATTTGGTGATATTTGTCTATGACCTCTCTTTGTCATATTTGTGGCTAAAAAGGGGGAGTAGTAAGAGTGAGGGGGAGCAGCATTGTTATGTGCTGCAGGTGCAGCTGAGGTGTGTGTGCTGCAGGTGCAGTTGAGGTTGCTGCTGTTGAGGGGGAGTTGCTATGATGAGATGTTTGCTGAACTGTGTGTATGCAGCTGAGGGGGAGTTTTTTTTTTTTGTGCAGCTGAGGGGGAGTTTTTTTTGCTGCTATTAACGGTGTTTTCTTCCGCTGCTGATACTGATGGTGTTTAAGTGTGTGGAGTTTTAGCCAAAAATAAGCCAAAGGGGGAGATTGTTATTTCCTTGGTTTTATGGTTGGCATTATTTTGCTAAAACTCATGTAGCAGCAGATGTTGAATGAAGATGTCTAAAAATATGTTTCATTACTCTTTGTTCAACATGTCGTATGAAGATGTTCCATGGCAGCTCATAGGACATCGCGTTGTGAAGTCAGTTTTTAATGCAGATTCTGTTACTATGATTTGTAACTGAATATTCTGTGAATATTTGGTTATCCTATGTGGCATCCAAAGCATTTTTAGATTAGGGTTACTTGTTGGTTTTCGGATTTGCTGATGTTTCTAATTATGGAGACATAATAGGAAACTTTGGATTGAAGACCTATTTTATTGGAGTTAATTTTGCAGATTTGTGAGCAGCCTAATTGCTGCGTTTTTGAAGCCCAATTCAGTCCAGATTACAAGCTATAAATAGACTGATGTAAACCTAGTTTTAGGTGTCGAACTTACATGTATTTTTAGGATTGTGTGCTTGTGTTTTGTGAGCCTAACTGGTATCTTATGATAACAGTATAAGGACTGTAGTGTAAGTTGTGTAAGGTTGCTCATAAGCTTTTAAGCATTGAGTAGCTGTGTGTTAATTCTCATAAGCTGTGAAGTATTGAGAATTTGTGTTTCGACCATTGTTATTCATCTTGTAAGGAACCAGTCACGGGTTGTGATTGAAGAGGGATTTGAGGAGGGCCTCATACCTAGGGGAGTCTTAGGTAGAAGTCATAGGAAGGGTAGTGATTAAGTGAGCTGATTGAACTGGGTGTGGTTATCAGTGAATTGATATTATCGAATATTGATTTCATCCCTGGCTTGGTAGCCCCCAGATGTAGGATAGTTATATCCGAACTGGGTTAACAATTTCTGGTGTTCTTTACATTTTATGCACACTTTTGTATTGAGCTTGTTCATTGTTGTTGTATATTAGTGTCTCGACATCTCGATAGGACATCTGATATACAGGCCAGAATTTCACAACGGGACTTATACAATAAGTGAGGCCCAAAAATAGGTTTGTATTTACAAAAGGATTGGGTCTTACACTCTATTAGAGGCCCAAAAGTGTTTGAAATTGTTTGATGAGGGTGAAAATTAAAAAAACCCTAATTTGTTATTCTTTAAAAGTAAATATTTAAAGAAAATCAAATAAAATACCAAATAAGTTTGAATAAACCATTTGTGATTTTTGTTTAAGGTTTGAGAAATGAGGGATTAATCACAAGATGAATTAAAACTCGCTTGGTTTTGATTTTCAAAGTAAATATTCACTTTTAAAATGTGTAAAAACTTAAAAAGGAATTTATACACAAAAATACTAATTATATTAAATAAATAATATAAACTTATTTTTTTTGTGGAATAAAATATTTCAACATTTTTGTATTTTTTTCAAAAAGAACCAATAAAAAATAATTAAAATTGAAGGAGTTATTAATTTTCCAATTAATTAATAAAACATGAAAATATTGAAAAAAATAGCAAAATGTGAGAAAACACAAAATGGAATGGATGGGGTTTGAACCCACGACCTCAAGGTTATAGGGCGTGCGCCTTACCACTGGGGTGGTGATATATCCATTGCTTGAAGTGAAACCACAAATATACAAGGCTTGCCTTGTTTTCTAGGCCTGGCCAAGGCAAGACAAGGCAAGTTTTGCCAAGAAACGGGAAGGTCCATAACTTTCTCATTTCTCCATGGCTGGGGAAAAAATTTATATGTATCTGGCCTAGAATTTCACAGGCATGAATTACATGATGAATTGGTTCAAACACAACATATATAACATGTATGAGGTGTGTATGATCAGTGGACTTCAAAGCAATGCATATTTTGGAAAGTTCAAGTCATGATGCTTACCTCTTTTTGAGCTTTTGGAGTTTTCTGTGCAATCTGCCAAACTTCTTGTTCCAGAAATGGTTTGATGCTTTGGACACGCTCAAATGATCCCTTAGAAGCTTTGAGGATGGTTGGAATCAGCTGGAACCTGCAAAAACACAAACTGGCCCTTTCTTGCAAAAGGGGTTAAAATGACCAAAATAATAACTCTCTCAAATGGTGTTCCAGATGGGGGGAACCATTTGGGACAGTTCAAGGATGTTATTTGGAGTGAGTTTGAGGTTTTATCTGGTTTGGAAAGTGACTGAATCAAGACATGGTTTGAAAAATGCACAAAAGGCCTATTTTGAGGTTTTGAGAGGTGACTTTGTGATTTTGGTATTACAGGCCACTTGTGATAGTTTGGATCACCTACATATGATGTTTATGAGGTGTTAGGATCATGATTTGTGATGGAAATGCTCTCTAACTCAAAAACTCAGAGTTACCTTGCTAAAGAAGGCATTTTGGCCTAAAGAGAGGGATTTTGAGGAAAGCATCTGTTTGATGGCTTTGATGTGCTCAAACTGAGCACAAATGAGCTCTATTTATAGTATAGCAAGTTTGTTTTGGGATCAATAGTGAATGGCAACTACAACAAAGGTTTGGCCAATGGTTGCACTTTGGAATCCAAGTCTCCTCTAGCCATTGACTAGAGGTTAGGGCACAGGGTTGTGGTTCCCTAGTTGTTGGATCATTCTTGACTGAATTCAGTTGCAAATGTGTTAGTCCATGCCACCTTGGTGCATCCATTAAATGCTCCAATCCAAAATTGGAGTCTTGTCCCTCTTTTAGGGATTTCTAGGTTTGTCATGCTACTTCTTGTTCCAAAGACTTTGGAGACTTGGCTCAGTGTTTGTCCCCTTTGGATTTGATCCTCAGATGTGTTCAAGATGATGACAAGGCTTGGAATTAGCTGATTTTGCCAAATCGAGCAAAAATGCAAAATTCTGTCTAGCCTTGGCAGTTTTCAGCAAGGCATATTGTCATTGTCATATCTCATGGCCCAAGTGGAATTTGGTGATGTTCTTGGCCATTTTGGAAAGCCCTCATATGATACAATAACTGTTTGATCATATTTGGTTTTGATACCTTTTGGATCCAAGTGAAAAATCCCCCTACATTTGGAAAAAAGTGAAGGCAGATTCTGACTTAGTGAAAATTTCACTAAGTGTTGGAAAAAAGTGACATTTTCACTTTTTGTGATTTTGATCATTCCATAACTCAAAATCCATGATGAATTTGGAAGGAGGTCGGCTCTAAGCTTTTGTAGAGGGTAATGAGAGCTACAAATCTAGCTTTGGATGGGGAAAAATGGCCTTGTGGTTTAGGAGTTATGATCCTCCAAAGTTGGTACCCTTGCCACTTTGTTCATAACTTAAAAATTTTTGGGTAAAATATAGCTTTGGTCCCCCTGTTTGTTAAAATTCACGGTTTTGGTCCCCCTATTTTATTTTTTAACAGTTTTGGTCCCCCACCCCTCACTGTTCATGTACTGTTCATGTACGGACCAGTTACTGTTCATCATTTTTTTGGGCCAAAATTGGGGTGGGGGACCAAAACTGTTAAAATATAAAATGGGGGGACCAAAACCGTGAATTTTGACAAACAGGGGGACCAAAACTGTATTTTAGCCAAAAAGTTTCTAAGTTTTTATGGTTACCCCTTTTACAAGTTATCCAACTTTTCTTGATTTTTCTTGATGAATGATGATTCAAATCATACATTAACATCGTTTTAGGGTTAAAAAACCATTTTTGTGAAAAATCTCAAAAAGTCAAAGTTGACTTTTGTGCACAGTTGACTTTTTGTCAGATGAATTCCAAACTGTGCGATCCTCCATGAAATCAAGTCCTTGACCTAAATCAAACTTGATGGATTGATTTCCTAGGTTTTATAGGGTGTATTGAATCATGTCCTAGGGTTTGGGAGCATGTCCTGGTCAAAAGTCAAAGCTACGGTTGACTTTTCTCGCGAAACCCTAATTGTGGTACTGATGAAATTGAGACTTGCTGCTCAAGCTTCTTGGATTAATCCATTGTTGCAAATGGATCAATGCGGTATGTTGGAGACCCTCAAATCATGTCTTGAGGTCTTGGCTCATGATTTGTCCCAAAAGTCAACTTAGGGGTGAATTAGGTCAAGAAACCCTAATTCCTGATTTTTGATGTGTGCATCCCCTGAGGTCAAATTGACTTGATGCTTGGGTCCATGAGGTTCCATGGAGTATTTTAGGATATGCTTTGAAGCATTGGCTCATGCCCGGAGGAAAATTTCCATCTGGAGGCCCTGGTCGACCAAACCCTAATTTGGTGACACTGGCGATCTTGAGGCTTGATCCACCTGGAAGGGAGCAGCCTTGTGCTTAATCCTTGAAGTGGGAGTCCTCTTTATCCATTGTAGATGTTTGGGAGGTTAGACAAGTTGAAGATCATGTCATTTCTTGATTGATCATTTGTCTAAGAACTCTGAGAGGGCTTGAAACCCTAATTTTGACTGTAGTGAGTGCTCACCCATCTTTGGGAAGACTGATAAAGCATGATGGTTCATCCATATTGTGATGATGATTTGCACAATGATGGGAAATCTTAGTGGTCAAAATTTGGGGTATGACACATAGTCTTAGTTTGATCACTCCTAATTTGATGTACTTGAGTATGTCTTGTTGAAGATGAATCTACATCATTAAGCATAACACCTTTCTGACACTTCTTGGATAGAAAACATCAGTAATCATCACACACTTTTACCAAATAAAAATACACTAAACATTAACCTTCTTGGCAACATAATCTTCCTTGCTTATCACATAGTCAACACAATAAGGACATATCACCTTATTATGCCTTGAGCTTCCATAAAAGAGATCACATACTCTCTTCATAGAGCCAGAACATTTTTCCTGCATGATTAACAATTAGCGCTAGGTACCCAATCATCATTAGGTCCTTGCAGATTAGTAAAACTTTGGTTGTATTTAGGTAACCATTGAAAGGCACCTTTAGGAACAAAGAGTTTCCTAAACTCACACTTAGCAATAGTGTAACCCTTGTTGCAACAATAATAACAATACAAATTATTAGAAAACAACTTTTTGTTATTTGATTCCTTTTTAATGTAACTATACCTTCTATAAGGATTATGAGGAGGCAAGTCATATTTGGAAGTATCTATAACTAAAGTAACTTTAGGTTGCAAAAACTTATCTAACGTGGCTTTAAGAGTCCTTGGCTCTTTTTGTCAAATATAACAAGTTTCACAACCAAACCATGAAAGTTTAGTGACCTCATTTTGATCTTTTGGAATATCTAGTATGAATTTCCTTAGAGCTTCCAAATTCTTTTCATTTTCTAAAATCTTAGCTTCCAAATGAGAAATAATCCTCTTGTTTGAAGCAAATCTTTTGAAAGCATCTATTGCCTATCTTTGTAGATTTTCAAATGATTCTTGAAGTTGAGAAAACACTAAGTCATTAGAAGCTTAAAGTTTAGAGTGACTTAAAACCTTTTTCTTTCCTTTGTTTGCCATATATGAAAGCTTTACCGATTCAACACTTGAGGTGAAGCTATCATCGCTCAAAGAATCACTTTTGCTCTCCCAAGCGACATAAGCTCTTATAGACTTCCTATACCTATTGTCATGGCCTCTTTCTTTTTCTTTCTTTATTGTAGAACACTCTGCCTTAAAGTGGCCCGGTTTACCACAATTGTAGCAAGTACTTCTAGACTTACCCTTTTTGTTATCATCTTCTTTTGAGGAGTTTGATAACCTTCTTAATTTTCCAAGGTTCTTGTAGGGATATTTGTCACCATGTTTCCAAATGTATTTATTCAACCTCTTTATAATCATTCTCATATCTTCTTCATCATAATCATGGTCATCTTTAGATTCACAATCCCTTAGCTCATAATGTGAGAACATTAAGCTAGAAGTCTTTATAGCTATTGACTATTCCCTTATTCACTTACTTTTCCTTTCTCCTTCTTCATATTCTTTTCATTCTCTTTTTTTCATATTTTGCTAAGCAAGTGGGTTTTTGCTCATGCTCTTGTTATTTACTGAACAAAGCAGTGAGATTGAGCACTTTAAGATCATTTGCCTCCTTGATGGCGGTGACCTTGGGTTGTCATTCCCTACTTAGACATCTCAACTTTGTTAGTAGCAATCTAATTGGAAATAGGTTTACCTAGCGCATTTAATCGATTGATAATATGTGTGAACCATTTCCGCATGTCCGCAATGGTTTCATCATGCTCAATACGAAATAGCTCAAACTCTTGATTTAATGTGTTGATACTAGCTTGTTTAACATCATTAGTACCCTCATGGGCAACCTCTAATGTGTCCCACGTAACTTTGGCAATCTCACAATGAGAAACGCGATAATACTCATCAACACCTAGAGCGGATGTGGGAATATTCTTCGCTTTCCAATCATATGACCATAATTTCAAATCGTTAGCATCCCATTGTGCTTCCAGTTTGGGTAATGTAACACCTTCATCATTTGTCACAATTATTTCATTTGAACCATTTTCGATGGCGTCCTATATACCCTTGTCAACGGAGTTGACATGAATACGCATATAAGCTTTCCAATAGCCATAATTTTCGCCGGTGAAAATTGGTGCTCTATTATATGCTCTCTTAGGTTCGGTAGCCATTCTTCTAAAAAGTAAATCTTAAGCATGAAATTAACTGGAGCTCTGATACCACTTGTTAGACGATAGACTTCGATCTAGAGGGGAGTTAAATAGATCATAAATTTAAAAATTAAACTTTTGGCAAAAATGGTTTTCAAAAGTTTTATGGCACAACGAAAACAACCTGAATCGAATCGTCTAACCAAACATACTATCGAAAAACTCGGATACACGTAAAGTTAAACAATTGAATGATAATGAACACAAATTGCTCAACAACGATTAATCACAAACTAATTAAATACTAAGCTACATGTAGATCTTATTTCCAATGATCAAAAATCAATTAAAAGCACTTAAAACAATTTATCAAACACCTTAAGTGCAATCGATAATGTTTGGAAATTTAATTTGATTGTTGATGTTAAAGCCAATCACAATCAAAGTGATTATGATTATATCAACAAACTGTAATTCAAAACATAATAAAAAAGTTGATTTCAAACGAATTGATCAAAACTACAAAGATTCGATAGTTTGCAAAAACAAATATTAACGATATATATATATATATATATATATATATATATATATATATATATATATATATATATATATATTTATATGTATATATATATATTTATATATATACATACATACATATACATATATATCTATATATATATATATATATATATATGTGTGTGTGTGTGTGTGTGTATGTATGTATGTATGTATATATGTATGTAAATATATATATATATATATATATATATATATATATATATATATATATATAGAGAGAGAGAGAGAGAGATTTGTTTAGGTAATTCCCCAATCGGCCTCGCTATGGGTACGTCTGCTCTCAATTCGAATTTGAATTGAGATAGTTGCAATTAACTTTAATTTGCAAACAATGTATATACAAGAGATAAAAAACTCTAACCCTACAAACCTTATGGTTTGTTGTTGATTCTACCACCTCCAAACCCTTGATCAAAGTTTGATTAAGTAACAAAAAATGATGCTTCAATCCACCAGTTATTGTTACTACCTTACAAGACCTCCCATGCATCTCAAGGTTTTCGCTTGGTCGGATTAATCCCAAACACGCACTTGTTGAACCCAAGATTCGTGATCACGATCCACCGTCTCACGCTACTCCTTTGCAAGGTACACTTACCTTGTCCCAAGGCCTTCACTTTATCAAATCCGTATTTGCGTGATCTTATCCAAAACCTTCAAATCCTCAATGATCTTGAAGGAAAACCACATATTTGTTTTCTTATTTGATACACTCAAAGAACCTAACCCAATATTCCCGGTTACACCAGCCTAATTGGACGTTATCAATCCTAATCTAGATGGTCACCCAATCAAAAAATGATTATGTGTACCAGCTAAAGACCTTCAAGAACTATCTGTACCATGATAGTTTCAATATTCAATGGATATATTCTTAGCATATATTTAAAGAAGAAAATTGAAAACATTCAGAAGCTCTTGTCCATAAGAGATCTCTCCAGAGAGTGAATGCGAGTTAAAGATTTTGTGACTGTGTTCACATGGATGTGATACTAGTTCACTAAAATGATTTGAGAGAAACTGTGTTTCATAGAAAACACACACGAGAGAGACACACTTTAAAAGAAAACATAACCAGAAGGGTTAAGTGTATTAGAGTATAGTGACACATGTTCACATATATTGTGAAGAAATTAAAGAATATGTGAATATGATCAAGAACAAAAAGACACTACAAAAAGGAAATCTGTGCAAGGAGAGAAGAAGAATGAAATCTTCATTCTTCTACACTCAGGAGCAAATAACTCATATTCTACTCAAAAGTGTAAACCTTTGTGTATTTTCTTATCCAATAAGCACTTATATGAACATAAGGTTAATACCTGATTATTCTGTTAAGATAATCTGAAGACTCTAGCCTATATGCTCAGAGTAAGTCACATTTTGGATAGATTGAGCAGAAAATCTTGAACTAGATGTTTAGGCATTGAAGTATCATGCTTGCGAGCAGAGCAATCAAGTCTCTTTCTGATGATTGAGCATTAGAACCTCATGCTTGAGGGAAGAGCAGGAAGTTCTGAACTAGATGTTTAGGCATTGAAATCGCATGCCTACGGGCAGAGCTGGAAGTCATGAATGGGTAGTTTAGGCAATGAAGTCTTTTGCTTGAGGACTTGAGCAGTAGTCTCTTTCTAGGTGATTGAGCAGAAAGTCTTGAGTTGTTGGCTTAAGAAATTGTAATCAGTCTGATTATAGTTAAAAGCTCTTGTGTTGCAAGGGGACTGAGTTACTCTCAGTTAAGAGAAACCGGGATATATTGATTTGTCTCTTTATTTACTTTTGCATTTATATTTCATTGTGTAACAAACTCTGAAGTCAGACTCTGATCTGATTCAGACTCTTAGTGATATCAGAATATAAGTTTGATACCTTAAATTATGAAAAAAATTAAGAAAAGGAAGTAAACTTTTCACTGTTGTTACTCACTCTGTTATCAGACTCTGAACATGGTTCGGAATCTGATGGTTCAAAAATAGTTAGTGATTTTTTTTTGTATTTAGACATACACAATTCAACCCTTTTCTTGTGTATTTTTCTCACCTTAAGTATTTTGTTTCCGTAATGAATCCAATGTCGAAGAGTTTTCCCACTTATTCATTAATGGCGACCCTTTTCTCCTCACATACATTCCGCTTCCTCTATGCCACTAGCTTGGCGGAAGAGTGGATAGCAAGACGATGGCTCACTATTTTGGTGTTTATTCCTGGCATGTCGGTGGGAGCCTAAGCGAACATTTCGACATTCTTAATGAGTTGATCGACGAGTTCCAATTCCTCCTCCGTAGATAACGAAGTTCTTATCTTCGTCACCTGATTGATGTGAGGACCTATCTGAACCTCCTTCAAATATTTTGTGGTGTGAGGACCTATCTGGGCCTCCTTTAAATATTATGTGGGTGTCAGCTTTTCTGCTTCCGCGTCTAATATGGGATCCCAACACCCAAAGTTAGTATTTGAAACTTCTGAATGAGGGACATCAACAAGGGCGAGCTCTTCTCTGGCTGTCTCTAGGCTATTTTGATAGCACTGTTGAGCTGCTTATTGGTCTCCTCGGATTGTACCGACTTGACCATCCGGAAAAAAAAGGGTATGTTAAGGTTAGGTAAATTGTGGACATGACTTCTCTCAGGGCAGAATGATGTTGTAAGGTGGTAGGGCATCTATAATGAGGTACCTGACTTCAATCGCCTTGGCGTTTACTCCCCTGCCACACATGGTTTCTGTTGAATGCCAAACATGTCTTATTTTGATCCATATTTCTTGGAATTTTACAACTCATTTGTTATGTTTCAATGGATTTATTCCATGTTTCAATGCGATTCTACGATTATGTTGCAAATACCTTTGGTTGCTTTGATATGTGTGTTATTGTGCAGGATTTAGGCATAAAACATAAAAGATTAAGACACAAGTGAATTGACAAGGAAGTCAAAGCAGAGAAGAGGAATCAGCATGTTCGCTGTACGATCACCAGCGAGGTGAAAGCGAATGTTCGCTGTGCGAGCTCCTGGCGAAGCCCCAACGAACCATCTCAGATTAGAGGCAGTATGAAAAGGACCCTAAGTTCATTGTGCGAACTTGTAGCGAAGAAGTGTTCGCACTGCGAACTCAAATATTTCCCAAGGGCAGTTTAAGTATTCAGAGGGACTTCATGTGCCTAAAAAGGGTATTCGTTGTACGAAGAAGGTGTTCGCTAGGCGAACTTGACAGATTTTGGAAGTACTATATATGTACTTTTCACACTTTTTTGGGAACATAACCCCATTTTCCACATAGAAACCCTTTTTTTTTTTTTTTTGCATTTCTTCACAAAAAAGTAATATTTTGCAAATAGAAGCTGGGTTCACATCCAAGATCGATTCTTTGACGTGGGTGTTCATTCATCTTCTCTCATCACTTGTAAAGCAAGCTACCATGGTTATGGGTAGCTAATTTCCTTTGTATCAAAGGTATAGGTAGTCTACCTTAGCTTTATGTATTTCTTTTGACTGGCCTTGTATGTGAACAAGTGATGATTAATATATGATGAATATTTTTGTTTTTAATGATCCATTCATGTTTTGTAAAACTCTAGACATAGATTTTATAGAACTTGACCAAAAATATTTATCTATTAATTCATAGATTGGAGAGATCGGTGTGGTTGATATTTGCTTTGTGTTGAACTAAACACTTACTATATTGGTTGTTATATGAAGAAATCGTGTAACGATGAATACAATATTTCTCACGACACCGCTCTAGACATAGACGGTATTAAGAGAATACGTGATGATATTAATCGGATCCGACTTCACATGCAAGATTAAGAGAATATGTATTAATTAGGGTAGATGAAAACTACTTTTGATATACTTTGTTAATCAAACATCTAGAATTTAATCTTTGCTACTAAATCGTGACAATTTATGAAACAAACTTGGAAAATCCTTTTTCTTAAAATGGTAAACAATTGAACGATAAGTATCCCATATCAGAACAATCCCTGTGGAGACGATAACAAAAATCCCGCTTTACCACACAAACAATTTCCAAGGTTACATGGTGTTGCGGTGAAAATCGGATAACAAGCTATTACTTAACTTGCATCATTTTCTTTTACAACCGACTTTGATTTATCCAAAGGAAAGGTTCAAGATCGAAGAAAACCTAAAAGGGGGGAGATATAAGGTTCGGGGGTTGGTTATACAAAGGGAAGGTATTAGCACCCTACGTATTCGTAGTACTCTACGGGAACCTCTTGTTTTAATTTGTGTTATGTTATGTTTGCTTGCTAAGAACACGAAATAGAATTAGTCTCGTCCTAATCATGATTTAATCGAGGAATCGATAATCAATGATTCTTGACTTTCATCGACTAAAAAGTGAATGAAACTGAAATAAAGAGAAAGCGGTCTCATATTGATCAAAGTTTTGTTGATTCAATGAAGTCAACCAAACCATGAAGTTTGTTATGTCATTGACCAAAATAAAGATAATGAAACCGGAATGAAAAAATAAGGTTGGTCTCGTTTTAATCAAGATTTAAATCGATAAATCAATAATCTTAGATTTTTGACTTTCATCGACCAATAAAAATAAGTAAAAAGTTGCCTCATATTTATCAAGACTTTATTGATTTGAAATAATCAAAGTCAAGATTTGTGCAATGTCATCGGCCTAAAGTAAAGAAAATGGACTCGAAATGAAGAATAAAGTTAGTCTCGTCTTGATCAAGATTTAATCGGAGGATCGATAATCTTTTGATATTCGACTTTCATTAACCAACAAAAATAAAGAAATGAGCCTCATACATATCAAGACCTTTTAGTCATTTTGCATAAATCAACTAAGTCATGATTTTGTAATATCATTGGCCCTAAAAATCGAAATAAAGATCGTAAGCGAAAAATAAAAATCAAAACAAAATTCGAAAGAAAAAGTTATGAATTCAAGAAATAACATGATAAATTGAAACTAAAAATTCAAAGTGCTCCTAAAATAAAAACTAGAGAAACAAAATTAAGAAATAAATGGAAAATAAAATAAAAATAGTATGAAATAATAAAAGGGTGGTGATGAAGCATGTTTTTTGTCTTTTTGAATTTTTATCTTATCTTTTAAACATCATTCATAATAAAACCAAACAAAAATTATAGGATATTACAATACTTTTTCCAGAAAAATATTAACATGCTAATGAACTTGATAACAACATAGATAAATGATCATGGTACTTTGAAAACGGAGAAATAAAATAGGTGAATGTTACCTAGTGGAGACGGCTCACTGCCTCTTCAATGACACGAGTTATGGAAAAATGAAGACGGGCCTTCTCTCCAGAAAATTTGGAAGAATAATTGAGGGAGAAAATTAAGAGAGTATTCAGCCTTTATGTGGGGTGAATCTGGTGTCCAAAATGAGAGAATGAGAGATCTTATTTATAGTGTGAATAAAGTGGGAGTGTTGATGTGGCAATCCATGTGACTTTATGAGAATGATTCTTGGCGATTGATAATTGAAGTGTAAGAATGCTTTTTGGCCATTGATAAATCCAAGTTGGCAATCCATGTGACTTTATGAGAATGATTCTTGGCCATTGATAAGTGAAGTGTAAGAATGCTTTTTGGCCATTGATAAATCCAAGTTGGCAATCCATGTGAAGTGTTTGTATTGTAGTGGTCCCCACTTACCATGAAGATAAACAAAATAAAAGTAATAATAATAATAATAATAATAATAATAATAATAAAGCTTAGTAATAATAAAACTAATAATAATAAAACTAATAATGATGATAAAATTAATAATAATAAAACTAATAATGATAATAAAACTAATAATAATAAAATTAATAATAAAACAGAAATAATAATAATAAAACTAAAAATAATAAAAAAGATAATTGAAAATAGTTAGTGAAAAAAAGAAATAAAACAAATTAAATTCTAACGAAAAATGCATGATTATTGATATGTTTACTAAAATGCGAAAACAGAAACCAATGAAAAGGATATGCAAACGATCAGAATATCGGAGGGTAAAATTTGGGGTACAATTGTTGCCCCTATTTAAATATCTTCACCGGATGACATGAGTGATGATAGTCTTCATGAAATCATGGTGGAAGGTATTTAAATATAGATAACCGAAAATTTTGCCCTCAGACGCACTGACATGCAATGCTATGGACAAAAATGCTGACATGCAATGAACTCTAATATGATAAAAATGATGGAATGCTAAATGCAAAGGGGCAGACAAACAAAACACCAAGGATGAAGGATACTCCACCACAGGTGAGCTTACTGGGGAAGGATAAGGTTAGCACTCACGAGAAAGACTCACTGGGGATACAGACTGTCCAACGATAGACTCACTGGGGAGACTCTAAGGATGCACCGGGGATAGAAAAATAAAGAGGACATCCTACAGGCCCTCACTGGGGATGGGAGCCAGAGAGGGGCTCTCTCCACTAGGGAAAAGTCCAAGGAGATAGACGACAGGTTTATAGGTGACCGGAAGACACTAGGGAAATGAAAGTACACTCTTTACTGGGCATGGAACCAGAAAGAATACATGATCTCCCCTGGGGATCAATTTGGAATAAAAGGATAGACACCAACAAAAGATTTTCTGGGATTTTCTTATACTGAAGAGTTCAAACGAGATCTTCAAGAAAAACCAGAAAAGACAGAGAAAGACACATCCGGAAAAACATCAGATGGCAAAAAAAACCAGTCATCCAATAATGGCTGTGAATGAAGGGTACAGATCATAATATCTAATAATGACTTTAGATGAATGTGAACAGAGACTACATTCAAGAATGGCTTTGAATGCAAAGAAATCAGTCATCCAATAATAGCTTTGAACAAAAGGTATAAATCACAATATCTAATAACGGCTTTAGATAAAGTGAACAAAGACTCTATCTGAAAAATATCAGAAAGAGAGACACATCCGGAAAGGCATCGGATGGTAAAGAAACCAGACATCCAATACTGGCTTTGAATGAAAGGTATAGATCACAATATCTAACAACGACTTTAGATAAAGTAAACAAAGACTCTACCTGGAAAAAACATCAGAAAGAGAGACACATCCGGAAAGGCATCGTATGGTAAAGAAACTAACGGCTTTGAATGAAAGGTATAACTCACAATATCTAATAATGGCTTTAGATGAGTGTGAACAAAGACTACATTCAAGAATGGCATTGAATGTAAAAAAAACACCAGTCATCCAATAATGGCTTTAGATGAAAGGCATAACTCATAATATCTGAGAAGGCATCAGATACGAATGAGACAAAAGGTGAAATCTAAGAAGGCATTGGATAAAAGGGATCACAGTATCCAAGACAGCATTAAATGGCTGTGAACTTTCAGGAATGGCACCGAAAGTAAAGGTAAATCACTATATTCAGGAATGGTATCGAATGATAATGAGAAAGACATCCAGGAATGGAACTGAATGAACAGATAAGACTTTCAGGAATATCACTAAAAGGTATCCAAGCAAATTTGATTATGGTTATAGAAGGTAGGCAAAACTTCCAGGAATAGCACTGGGAGAAACAAGAGGACTAAGATATCCAGGAATGACACTGGAGATCACAAGAGACAGGCATCCAGGAATGACACTGGAGTGAAAGAATATAGAGATCCAGGAATAGCACTGGAATGAAAGAAGATAAAGATCTAGCAATAGCACTGGAATGAGAGAATACCAACGTCTATCAACAGGATTAGATGCGCAAGAGAATGCCAACATTCAGGAATGGCACTAAATGAAAAGGATAGGTAACGTTTTGGTAAGGTAAGACATGGATAACGACGCGACCTCGGGAGAAATGCAAATGAGGATGAAACGCTCATGATATGCATATGTATATGAATTATGTAGATGATATATGGCCAAATGCAAATGCCGATGCTGATGTAGATGTCGACGACACGGCTCGACTCTTGAGAAAAGACAAGACTGGAAGACTGATTCCTTAACACGGAGATCACCACCGTTCTGCTTGGGGACTAGGGATGCTAATGCTGGACGCATCCCGGCCACACTGTTAAACTGTATCAAGTGATGATCCTTGTAGGAAGAATGAAAAACTGCTTGAAAGTTGCATGGGGATTCTTTAAGTAACTTGCCCCAAATTAGCTTACTATTGTAGACAAGCTGATTATTGCTTCGGCTTGATTGATTCTGGAAATGACTGTTTCATGGTGCTCTTGGAAAGCTTGCCGCAGTCTGGGTCTTGAAAATGATTGTTTTACTGTACACTGGGAAAGCTTGCCCCAGTATGAGTCTTGAAAATAATTGTTTTACTGTACACTGGGAAAGCTTACCTCACTATGAGTCTTGAAAAGTCTTATGTATAAACCGATTTTGAGAAGTAGCCATTAAACCTCAAATCTTGAACTGATTCTCAACAGGATATGGAAGGAACTTGCCCCTGATTGGATCACCGACCAAGTTTCTCAATTGTTTGAAAATTCCTTAAGAAGAAAGCTAGTTTGCAAACAAAAGTTTGTATAAACATGGTAAATGCAAAGTTCATGCAACTTTTGAAATCAAAATCATTTTGAAAGTGGTGCAAAGTATATGGGATACTGGTTAGAACACGGTGGTTCAAGACATTAAAGTGAAACTTTTAAGCAAAGGGTGTAATACCCAAAATAGGTGACCTGCAAAGATCTTTAGGAGTCAGTTTACGCAACCTTGTTGTAGTATACTTTCAAAATAACCTTGCTTCAGTTAGGTCTTTTGAGGGTTATAACGTGGCCTGGTTCACGGTTTAAGAAACAAAGGATAAAGGCTCAAAGTTTATTTGTACCCACCCAATCTACGTGATGAACTTCAGTCATATGCTCAATTAACTCAAACTATGCACTCAAATTCCCATGAGTTAGGAATTGCACTGATGATAGCGATGATGGTTCAAAATTCAATGGACTTGAGATGGCGATCACTGCTTCCTTACAACTTTTGGTTGTCATACAAGCTTGTTCTTTCTTCTTTTCTTTTCTTTTTTTGTCTTTTTTTTAGTGACTATATGGCTTAAGGATTACAGTGAATCATCATTGGCGTTTGACTTGAAAGACATCTTCGAAACTTGCTTGCTGTGTGCGAAGGAACATTTGTGAACTTTGTTGAGAGGCGTCTTGAATGCTGCTATTGTAATTGAATGCACAACCCAGTTAACTGAGAACTACCCTGCCCCAGATTAAAATTGTGGGTTTTTATTTGTAAAGAAAGAAACTCCCACTTCTAGGCTCGAAGGGGTTAAAGAGGGGTTAACTTCCTTATTTCTCCAGTGTTTGGGGAACTGAAACAATGCCTTACATCGTCAGCAAAGTTTTGATTTAAAAGCATACCAACAACAATTATGGGTATAACGTTTTCATCATCCTCCCTCCAATCTTTGCATAATCAACAGAAAGTGGACAAATTTTTTTTATTTATTTTATTTTTCATGAAAGAGGAAGCAATAAGAAGTAAATAGCAAACACAAATGAATTGAATCAAAAGTTGCAGTGCTCATTTCATTAATTGTGAAAGTACAAACATAATTTGAAGCAAACACCCATTACAAAATAAAGAAAGTGAAAACAACAAGAAACAAAGGCCTAGTGACTAATCAACACATGAATGAGCTGTCCTATCTGAAACACTGGCTTTTAGGAGGATAGCATGCTGAAGTCGACTGAAGCTTCACTTGGCGTGCCCTGGCAGAGGGTTGTTCTGAACATTGGGATTATCCTTAAAGGAGAGGATTTTGTTCCTCATCAGCTCTTGTACTCTAGCCTTCAACGCAAAGCAACTTTCCAAGTTATGGCCTGCACCACCTTGATGGTATTCACAATGAAGATCAGCCCTATAGCCGGCTGGAAGAGGATTTGGAGGAGGAGGCAGAGGCCTTGTGGTAATCAAACCTTGTTGAACTAAACCAGGATAAAGTTCAGTGTAAGTTATGGGAATGGGATCAAATTGACCCCTATTGCGATACTGGCTCTGTCCTGCAGCCGGACGTTGGAAAGCTTTAGTTGGTCGTGGTGCAGCAACCACATGAGTAACAGCAGCAACAACAGGGTGAACAACATACTGAGGTCGGGGACGAGGCCTTCTTGCTTCAACCATGACAACATTAGTCTGATCTTCCTTCTTCTTCTGAAAGTTCCCGTAGGATTTCTTCACAACATTAGAAGATTCAACAGCCTTGGATACTTTTCCTTTCTTAAGACCTTCCTCTAATCTTTGGCCAATAGTAACCAAATCAGTGAAATTGGAGGAAACACTTCCAACCATCTTCTCCCAATAGAATGGGGACAGGGTATCCATGAACATTCCGGTTAACTCTTTCTCAGCCAATGGAGGTTCAACCTGGGAAGCCAACTCTCTCCAGTGCTGAGCATACTCCTTGAAAGACTCTTTATCATTCTGAGACATGTTTTGCAGTTGACGGTGATCAGGAGCCATGTCGAGGTTATACTTATACTACTTCATGAAGGCATTTGTGAGGTCTTGAAAGCTATGGATAGAGTTTTGCTCGAGACCCATGTACCATTTGAGTGATGCTCCACTCAAGCTGTCTTGAAAACAGTGGATAAGCAATTTCTGATTCTTGGCATGAGCAGTCATCCTGCGAAGATACATGACCAAATGAACTCTTGGGCAAGAGTGACCCTTATACTTCACAAAATCTGGAGTTACGAACTTAGCAGGTATAACAAGGTCTGATACTAAGCACATATTGTCTGCATCCACATTAAAGAAATCAGTACCTCAACGGCTCTGAGTCTCTTCTCTATGCTCTGAAACTACTCTCGGACAACTTCAGGTTCGACAAAGTCTTCACGGTCTTCACCTTGAACACTGGCAGCATTGTACTCATAGAGGGGATTCTCGAAAGGAGCTCGAATAGTCTGTGGAACAGCATGGACCACAGGTCTGGGCTCGGTGAAAACAGGAGCTTGAAAGACAGGCATATCAGTCTGACCAACCATAACAGTAGATGCAATCGGTGGAGAGTAGTTGCGTGGCAAACCAAACTCTGGCCAAGTTGAAGGTGGCATTTAAATTGGTGGAGGATCAGCGCTTGAAACTTCCTGGATGACAGTCCTTTGGGGTTGCTCTCCCCTAGCAATCAAAACTTGGAGCATCTCAGTGAGTTTAGTCATGCTCGACTTAAGGTCATCGATCTCCATTCGGACCTCAGCATTGTGTACCTCTTGCTCTGACATCCTTCGTCTGTAGTTAGCTCTAGTCCGGTATCGGTGTCGAGGAATCAGCTTGACGACTCACAGATGACACTGGAAGATAGAGACCACTAGAAATGAGTAGTTGGGCAGACAGACGTATGCAATGAGACATGCAAAGATGCAAATTAAATGCAATGCAATGCAAACAGGATGCAAAAATACATGCAACAGGATCAAGGGTTCGAGATCACAACATGAAGTCTGGGTAAAGAACAAACCACAGGGTGTGTACTAAGGTTACTGTATCCGTAGAGCAAGGTTCTAAAGAGTTCCCAGAGTCGACAACCCATCTTTCGGATTTTATCGACTTCCCAATTGCTCGGTGATCAATAGAATCCTCAAGAGAGTCTCGTCTGAGTGTAGTATCGCGTAGCAACCATTTAGGATTACTCCCTCATAGTCATCGCACTACATCTTAAAAGGCCAAGTGGGGTAAATGGTAACTAATGGTCATCAGTATCCCTGGCACCAAGGTTGAAAGTGGCAACGCATTCACGATTGCTCGTTCAGCATATACCACCCCCAAGAGGGCCTCAACTAAGTGTGGACTTCAAGTTCCCTCCTTTGGGATTTCTCCCTCGAAGTTCCTTTGACTATGTCCACGGTTCCTAAACATATGTGTTCTCTCAAGTCCGGGTTAAGACTTATCTCACTCATAGATACCATGATAACCCAAAATAAACAGGATAATAAAGCAAGAACAAAGATACAAGTATATAAGCAAATATGACATACATAAGCATATACAAGTAAATAAGCAAACATGAATAACATAAAAACAATATTGGCTTAACCCTCTTAGGAAAGGACCAGCAATAGGTCTAACTCTCCCCAGTGAAGTCGCCATTTCTGTTGCGGTGAAAATCGGATAACAAGCTATTACTTAACTTGCATAATTTTCTTTTACAACCGACTTTGATTTATCCAAAGGAAAGGTTCAAGATCGAAGAAAACCTAAAAGGGGGGAGGTCTAAGGTTCGGGGGTTAGTTATACAAAGGGAAAGTATTAGCACCCTAAGTATCCGTAGTACTCTACAGGAACCTCTTGTTTTAATTTGTGTTATGTTATGTTTGCTTGCTAAGAACACAAAATAGAATTAGTCTCGTCCTAATCATGATTTAATCGAGGAATCGATAATCAATGATTCTTGACTTTCATCGACTAAAAAGTGAATGAAACTGAAATAAAGAGAAAGCGGTCTCATATTGATCAAAGTTTTGTTGATTCAATGAAGTCAACCAAACCATGAAGTTTGTTATGTCATCGACCAAAATAAAGATAATGAAACCGGAATGAAAAAATAAGGTTGGTCTCGTCTTAATCAAGATTTAAATCGATAAATCGATAATCTTAGATTTTTGACTTTCATCGACCAATAAAAATAAGTAAAAAGTGACCTCATATTTATCAAGACTTTATTGATTTGAAATAATCAAAGTCAAGATTTGTGCAATGTCATCGGCCTAAAGTAAAGAAAATGGACTCGAAATGAAGAATAAAGTTAGTCTCGTCTTGATCAAGATTTAATCGGAGGATCGATAATCTTTTGATATTCGACTTTCATTGACCAACAAAAATAAAGAAATGAGCCTCATACATATCAAGACCTTTTAGTCATTTTGCATAAATCAACTAAGTCATGATTTTGTAATATCATTGGCCCTAAAAATCGAAATAAAGATCGTAAGCGAAAAATAAAAATAAAAACAAAATTCGAAAGAAAAAGTTATGAATTCAAGAAATAACATGATAAATTGAAACTAAAAATTCAAAGTGCTCCTAAAATAAAAACTAGAGAAACAAAATTAAGAAATAAATGGAAAATAAAATAAAAATAGTATGAAATAATAAAAGGGTGGTGATGAAGCATGTTTTTTGTCTTTTTGAATTTTTATCTTATCTTTTAAACATCATTCATAATAAAACCAAACAAAAATTATAGGATATTACAATACTTTTTCCAGAAAAATATTAACATGCTAATGAACTTGATAACAACATAGATAAATGATCATGGTACTTTGAAAACGGAGAAATAAAATAGGTGAATGTTACCTAGTGGAGACGGTCCACTGCCTCTTCAATGACACGAGTTATGGAAAAATGAAGACGAGTCTTCTCTCCAGAAAATTTGGAAGAATAATTGAGGGAGAAAATTAAGAGAGTATTCAGCCTTTGTGTGGGGTGAATCTGGTGTCCAAAATGAGAGAATGAGAGATCTTATTTATAGTGTGAATAAAGTGGGAGTGTTGATGTGGCAATCCATGTGACTTTATGAGAATGATTCTTGGCGATTGATAATTGAAGTGTAAGAATGCTTTTTGGCCATTGATAAATCCAAGTTGGCAATCCATGTGACTTTATGAGAATGATTCTTGGCCATTGATAAGTGAAGTGTAAGAATGCTTTTTGGCCATTGATAAATCCAAGTTGGCAATCCATGTTAAGTGTTTGTATTGTAGTGGTCCCCACTTACCATGAAGATAAACAAAATAAAAGTAATAATAATAATAATAAAGCTTAGTAATAATAAAACTAATAATAATAAAACTAATAATGATGATAAAACTAATAATAATAAAACTAATAATGATAATAAAACTAATAATAATAAAATTAATAATAAAACAGAAATAATAATAATAAAACTAAAAATAATAAAAAAGATAATTGAAAATAGTTAGTGAAAAAAAGAAATAAAACAAATTAAATTCTAACGAAAAATGCATGATTATTGATATGTTTACTAAAATGCGAAAACAGAAACCAATGAAAAGGATATGCAAACGATCAGAATATCGGAGGGTAAAAGTTGGGGTACAACTGTTGCCCCTATTTAAATATCTTCACCGGATGACATGAGTGATGATAGTCTTCATGAAATCATGGTGGAAGGTATTTAAATATAGATAACCGAAAATTTTGCCCTCAGACGCACTGACATGCAATGCTATGGACAAAAATGCTGACATGCAATGAACTCTAATATGATAAAAATGATGGAATGCTAAATGCAAAGGGGCAGACAAACAAAACACCAAGGATGAAGGACACTCCACCACAGGTGAGCTTACTGGGGAAGGATAAGGTTAGCACTCACGAGAAAGACTCACTGGGGATACAGACTGTCCAACGATAGACTCACTGGGGAGACTCTAAGGATGCACCGGGGATAGAAAAATAAAGAGGACATCCTACAGGCCCTCACTGGGGATGGGAGCCAGAGAGGGGTTCTCCACTAGGGAAAAGTCCAAGGAGATGGACGACAGGTTTATAGGTGACCGAAAGACACTAGGGAAATGAAAGTACACTCTTTACTGGCCATGGAACCAGAAAGAATACATGATCTCCCCTGGGGATCAATTTGGAATAAAAGGATAGACACCAACAAAAGATTTTTTGGGATTTTCTTATACTGAAGAGTTCAAACGGGATCTTCAAGAAAAACCAAAAAAGACAGAGAAAGACACATCCGGAAAAACATCAGATGGCAAAAAAAACCAGTCATCCAATAATGGCTGTGAATGAAGGGTACAAATCATAATATCTAATAATGACTTTAGATGAATGTGAACAGAGACTACATTCAAGAATGGCTTTGAATGCAAAGAAATCAGTCATCCAATAATAGCTTTGAACAAAAGGTATAAATCACAATATCTAATAACGACTTTAGATAAAGTGAACAAAGACTCTATCTGAAAAATATCAGAAAGAGAGACACATCCGGAAAGGCATCGGATGGTAAAGAAATCGGACATCCAATACTGGCTTTGAATGAAAGGTATAGATCACAATATCTAACAACGACTTTAGATAAAGTAAACAAAGACTCTACCTGGAAAAAACATCAGAAAGAGAGACACGTCCGGAAAGGCATCGTATGGTAAAGAAACTAACGGCTTTGAATGAAAGGTATAACTCACAATATCTAATAATGGCTTTAGATGAGTGTGAACAAAGACTACATTCAAGAATGACATTGAATGTAAAAAAAACACCAGTCATCCAATAATGGCTTTAGATGAAAGGCATAACTCATAATATATGAGAAGGCATCAGATACGAATGAGACAAAAGGTGAAATCTAAGAAGGCATTGGATAAAAGGGATCACAGTATCCAAGACAGCATTAAATGGCTGTGAACTTTCAGGAATAGCACCGAAAGTAAAGGTAAATCACTATATTCAGGAATGGTATCGAATGATAGTGAGAAAGACATCCAGGAATGGAACTGAATGAACAGATAAAACTTTCAGGAATATCACTAAAAGGTATCCAAGCAAATTTGATTGTGGTTATAGAAGGTAGGCAAAACTTCCAGGAATAACACTGGGAGAAACAAGAGGAATAAGATATCCAGGAATGACACTGGAGATCACAAGAGACAGGCATCCAGGAATGACACTAGAGTGAAAGAATATAGAGATCCAGGAATAACACTGGAATGAAAGAATATAAAGATCCAGGAATAACACTGGAATGAGAGAATACCAACGTCTATCAACAGGATTAGATGCGCAAGAGAATGTCAACATTCAGGAATGGCACTGAATGAAAAGGATAGGTAACGTTTTGGTAAGGTAAGACGTGGATAACGACACGACCTCGGGAGAAATGTAAATGAGGATGAAACGCTCATGATATGCATATGTATATGAATTATGCAGATGATATATGGCCAAATGCAAATGCCGATGCTGATGTAGATGTCGACGACACGGCTCGACTCTTGAGAAAAGACAAGACTGGAAGACTGATTCCTTAACACGGAGATCACCACCGTTCTGCTTGGGGACTAGGGATGCTAATGCTGGACGCATCCCGACCACACTGTTAAACTGTATCAAGTGATGATCCTTGTAGGAAGAATGAAAAACTGCTTGAAAGTTGCATGGGGATTCTTTAAGTAACTTGCCCCAAATTAGCTTACTGTTGTAGACAAGCTGATCATTGCTTCGGCTTGATTGATTTTGGAAATGACTGTTTCATGGTGCTCTTGGAAAGCTTGCCGCAGTCTGGGTCTTGAAAATGATTGTTTTACTGTACACTGGGAAAGCTTGCCCTAGTATGAGTCTTGAAAATAATAGTTTTACTGTACACTGGGAAAGCTTGCCTCACTATGAGTCTTGAAAAATCTTATGTATAAACCGATTTTGAGAAGTCGCCATTAAACCTCAAATCTTGAACTGATTCTCAACAGGATGTGGAAGGAACTTGCCCCTGATTGGATCACCGACCAAGTTTCTCAATTGTTTAAAAATTCCTTAAGAAGAAAGCTAGTTTGCAAACAAAAGTTTGTACAAACATGGTAAATGCAAAGTTCATGCAACTTTTGAAATCAAAATCATTTTGAAAGAGGTGCAAAGTATATGGGATACTGGTTAGAACACGGTGGTTCAAGACATTAAAGTGAAACTTTTAAGCAAAGGGTGTAATACCCAAAATAGGTGACCTGCAAAGATCTTTTGGAGTCAGTTTACGCAACCTTGCTGTAGTATACTTTCAAAATAACCTTGCTTCAGTTAGGTCTTTTGAGGGTTATAACGTGGCCTGGTTCACGGTTTAAGAAACAAAGGATAAAGGCTCAAAGTTTATTTGTACCCACCCAATCTACGTGATGAACTTCAGTCCTATGCTCAATTAACTCAAACTATGCACTCAAATTCCCATGAGTTAGGAATTGCACTGATGATAGCGATGATGGTTCAAAATTCAATGGACTTGAGATGGCGATCAATGCTTCCTTACAACTTTTGGTTGTCATACAAGCTTGTTCTTTCTTCTTTTCTTTTCTTTTTTTGTCTTTTTTTTAGTGACTACATGGCTTAAGGATTACAGTGAATCATCATTGGCGTTTGACTTGAAAGACATCTTCGAAACTTGCTTGCTGTGTGCGAAGGAACATTTGTGAACTTTGTTGAGAGGCGTCTTGAATGCTGCTATTGTAATTGAATGCACAACCCAGTTAACTGAGAACTACCCTGCCCCAGATTAAAATTGCGGGTTTTTATTTGTAAAGAAAGAAACTCCCACTTCTAGGCTCGAAGGGGTTAAAGAGGGGTTAACTTCCTTATTTCTTCAGTGTTTGGGGAACTGAAATAATGCCTTACATCGTCAGCAAAGTTTTGATTTAAAAGCATACCAACAACAATTATGGGTATAACGTTTTCATCATCCTCCCTCCAATCTTTGCATAATCAACAGAAAGTGGACAAATTTTTTTTATTTATTTTATTTTTCATGAAAGAGGAAGCAATAAGAAGTAAATAGCAAACACAAATGAATTGAATCAAAAATTGCAGTGCTCATTTCATTAATTGTGAAAGTACAAACATAATTTGAAGCAAACACCCATTACAAAATAAAGAAAGTGAAAACAACAAGAAACAAAGGCCTAGTGACTAATCAACACATGAATGAGCTGTCCTGTCTGAAACACTGGCTTTTAGGAGGATAGCATGCTGAAGTCGACTGAAGCTTCACTTGGCGTGCCCTGGCAGAGGGTTGTTCTGAACATTGGGATTGTCCTTAAAGGAGAGGATTTTGTTCCTCATCAGCTCTTGTACTCTAGCCTTCAACGCAAAGTAACTTTCCAAGTTATGGCCTGCACCACCTTGATGGTATTCATAATGAAGATCAGCCCTATAGCCGGCTGGAAGAGGATTTGGAGGAGGAGGCAGAGGCCTTGTGGTAATCAAACCTTGTTGAACCAAACCAGGATAAAGTTCAGTGTAAGTTATGGGAATGGGATCAAATTGACCCCTATTGCGATACTGGCTCTGTCCTGCAGCCGGACGTTGGAAAGCTTGAGTTGGTCGTGGTGAAGCAACCACATGAGTAACAGCAGCAACAACAGGGTGAACAACATACTGAGGTCGGGGACGAGGCCTTCTTGCTTCAACCATGACAACATTAGTCTGATCTTCCTTCTTCTTCTGAAAGTTCCCGTAGGATTTCTTCACAGCATTAGAAGATTCAACAGCCTTGGATACTTTTCCTTTCTTAAGACCTTCCTTTAATCTTTGGCCAATAGTAACCAAATCAGTGAAATTGGAGGAAACACTTCCAACCATCTTCTCCCAATAGAATGGGGACAGGGTATCCATGAACATTCTGGTTAACTCTTTCTCAGCCAAAGGAGGTTCAACCTGGGAAGCCAACTCTCTCCAGCGCTGAGCATACTCCTTAAAAGACTCTTTATCATTCTGAGACATGTTTTGCAGTTGACGGTGATCAGGAGCCATGTCGAGGTTATACTTATACTGCTTCATGAAGGCATTTGTGAGGTCTTGAAAGCTATGGATAGAGTTTTGCT
Organism: Lathyrus tuberosus; assembly: GCA_022829125.1. Classification (NCBI taxonomy): domain Eukaryota; kingdom Viridiplantae; phylum Streptophyta; class Magnoliopsida; order Fabales; family Fabaceae; genus Lathyrus; species Lathyrus tuberosus. The sequence continues at coordinate 2,348,296 of JALAZF010000422.1, forward strand.
CGAGACCCATGTACCATTTAAGTGATGCTCCACTCAAGCTGTCTTGAAAACAGTGGATAAGCAATTTCTGATTCTTGGCATGAGCAGTCATCCTGCGAAGATACATGACCAAATGAGCTCTTGGGCAAGAGTGACCCTTATACTTCACAAAATCTGGAGTTACGAACTTAGCAGGTATAACAAGGTCTGATACTAAGCACATATTGTCTGCATCCACATTAAAGAAATCAGTACCCTCAACGGCTCTGAATCTCTTCTCTATGCTCTGAAACTGCTCTCAAACAACTTCAGGTTCGACAAAGTCTTCACGGTCTTCACCTTGAACACTGGCAGCATTGTACTCATAGAGGGGATTCTCGAAAGGAGCTCGAATAGTCTGTGGAACAGCATGGACCACAGGTATGGGCTCGATGAAAACAGGAGCTTGAAAGACAGGCATAGCAGTCTGACCAACCATAACAGTAGATGCAATCGGTGGAGAGTAGTTGCGTGGCAAACCAAACTCTGGCCAAGTTGAAGGTGGCATCTAAACTGGTGGAGGATCAGCGCTTGAAACTTCCTGGATGACAGTCCTTTGGGGTTGCTCTCCCCTAGCAATCAAAACTTGGAGCATCTCAGTGAGTTTAGTCATGCTCGACTTAAGGTCATCGATCTCCATTCGGACCTCAGCATTGTGTACCTCTTGCTCTGACATCCTTCGTCTGTAGTTAGCTCTAGTCCGGTATCGGTGTCGAGGAATCAGCTTGACGACTCACAGATGACACTGAAAGATAGAGACCACTGGAAATGAGTAGCTGGGCAGACAGACGTATGCAATGAGACATGCAAAGATGCAAATTAAATGCAATGCAATGCAAACAGGATGCAAAAATACATGCAACAGGATCAAGGGTTCGAGATCACAACATGAAGTCTGGGTAAAGAACCAACCACAGGGTGTGTACTAAGGTTACTGTATCCGTAGAGCAAGGTTCTAAAGAGTTCCCAGAGTCGACAACCCATCTTTCGGATTTTATCGACTTCCCAATTGCTCGGTGATCAATAGAATCCTCAAGAGAGTCTCGTCTGAGCGTAGTATCGCGTAGCAACCATTTAGGATTACTCCCTCATAGTCATCGCACTACATCTTAAAAGGCCAAGTGGGGTAAAGGGTAACTAATGGTCATCAGTATCCCTGGCACCAAGGTTGAAAGTGGCAACGCATTCATGATTGCTCGTTCAGCATATACCACCCCCAAGAGGGCCTCAACTAAGTGTGAACTTCAAGTTCCCTCCTTTGGGATTTCTCCCTCGAAGTTCCTTTGACTATGTCCACGGTTCCTAAACATATGTGTTCTCTCAAGTCCGGGTTAGGACTTATCTCACTCATAGATACCATGATAACCCAAAATAAACAGGATAATAAAGCAAGAAAAAAGATACAAGTATATAAGCAAATATGACATACATAAGCATATACAAGTAAATAAGCAAACATGAATAACATAAAAACAATATTGGCTTAACCCTCTTAGGAAAGGACCAGCAATAGGTCTAACTCTCCCCAGTGAAGTCGCCATTTCTGTTGCGGTGAAAATCAGATAACAAGCTATTACTTAACTTGCATAATTTTCTTTTGCAACCGACTTTGATTTATCCAAAGGAAAGGTTCAAGATCGAAGAAAACCTAAAAGGGGGGAGGTCTAAGGTTCGGGGGTTAGTTATACAAAGGGAAAGTATTAGCACCCTAAGTATCCGTAGTACTCTACAGGAACCTCTTGTTTTAATTTGTGTTATGTTATGTTTGCTTGCTAAGAACACGAAATAGAATTAGTCTCGTCCTAATCATGATTTAATCGAGGAATCGATAATCAATGATTCTTGACTTTCATCAACTAAAAAGTGAATGAAACTGAAATAAAGAGAAAACGGTCTCATATTGATCAAAGTTTTGTTGATTCAATGAAGTCAACCAAACCATGAAGTTTGTTATGTCATCGACCAAAATAAAGATAATGAAACCGGAATGAAAAAATAAGGTTGGTCTCGTCTTAATCAAGATTTAAATCGATAAATCGATAATCTTAGATTTTTGACTTTCATCGACCAATAAAAATAAGTAAAAAGTGACCTCATATTTATCAAGACTTTATTGATTTGAAATAATCAAAGTCAAGATTTGTGCAATGTCATCGGCCTAAAGTAAAGAAAATGGACTCGAAATGAAGAATAAAGTTAGTCTCGTCTTGATCAAGATTTAATCGGAGGATCGATAATCTTTTGATATTCGACTTTCATTGACCAACAAAAATAAAGAAATGAGCCTCATACATATCAAGACCTTTTAGTCATTTTGCATAAATCAACTAAGTCATGATTTTGTAATATCATTGGCCCTAAAAATCGAAATAAAGATCGTAAGCGAAAAATAAAAATCAAAACAGAATTCGAAAGAAAAAGTTATGAATTCAAGAAATAACATGATAAATTGAAACTAAAAATTCAAAGTGCTCATAAAATAAAAACTAGAGAAACAAAATTAAGAAATAAATGGAAAATAAAATAAAAATAGTATGAAATAATAAAAGGGTGGTGATGAAGCATGTTTTTTGTCTTTTTGAATTTTTATCTTATCTTTTAAACATCATTCATAATAAAACCAAACAAAAATTATAGGATATTACAATACTTTTTCCAGAAAAATATTAACATGCTAATGAACTTGATAACAACATAGATAAATGATCATGGTACTTTGAAAACGGAGAAATAAAATAGGTGAATGTTACCTAGTGGAGACAGTCCACTGCCTCTTCAATGACACGAGTTATGGAAAAATGAAGACGAGCCTTCTCTCCAGAAAATTTGGAAGAATAATTGAGGGAGAAAATTAAGAGAGTATTCAACCTTTGTGTGGGGTGAATCTGGTGTCCAAAATGAGAGAATGAGAGATCTTATTTATAGTGTGAATAAAGTGGGAGTGTTGATGTGGCAATCCATGTGACTTTATGAGAATGATTCTTGGCGATTGATAATTGAAGTGTAAGAATGCTTTTTGGCCATTAATAAATCCAAGTTGGCAATCCATGTGACTTTATGAGAATGATTCTTGGCCATTGATAAGTGAACTGTAAGAATGCTTTTTGGTCATTGATAAATCCAAGTTGGCAATCCATGTGAAGTGTTTGTATTGTAGTGGTCCCCACTTACCATGAAGATAAACAAAATAAAAGTAATAATAATAATAATAATAATAAAGCTTAGTAATAATAAAACTAATAATAATAAAACTAATAATGATAATAAAACTAATAATAATAAAACTAATAATGATAATAAAACTAATAATAATAAAATTAATAATAAAACAGAAATAATAATAATAAAACTAAAAATAATAAAAAAGATAATTGAAAATAGTTAGTGAAAAAAAGAAATAAAACAAATTAAATTCTAACGAAAAATGCATGATTATTGATATGTTTACTAAAATGCGAAAACAGAGACCAATGAAAAGGATATTCAAACGATCAGAATATCGGAGGGTAAAATTTGGGGTACAACACATGGTCTATAATTTGTACTTGTTCATCTGATAACCCTGTCAAAGAACCATTGAATGTTTTTATGTCGTTCGTGTTGATTTGTAGCTTCTAGAAGGCGTCCCAAAACAAGACGCCAACAGAGCTGCCAAGGTCTATCAGAACGCGCCTCATGTCCAAGTTACCTTGTTGCACAATAATTACCAGAGGATCATCATCGTGAGGGTTGAGACGGATGACGTCATCCTCAGAAAATATGATATTAACCCTTGTTTTCCCTTGAGAGCTTTTGGGGAAGCCAAGAGATATTACGTTTTCTGCAAACACGTGCCTTGCGTATTTCTTTCGGGAAAATCTAAAGCTACCTCTACTGGCGAAACCTCTGATGATGGTGTTTGTATTGCAGGTTGTGGTTTCGCCAATCATCTTCAGAGGGAAGATGAAGGGAGTTATAGTATGTGTGTGGTCCAAGTTAGTTTTATTGGGGCCTCACGGTGGGCACCACTGTACTGGTCAAAAAGTACATGTGTGTGTGTTCTTTCTGCAAATGCAGGGGGACTTAGATGTCTTAGTAGGTTTATAACAATTGTAGGTGTTTAAGGCTTTCCCACGATGGCGAGAAGCCCTGTGTGGTGGTGTTTTATGATAATTTAGGGGTCATGCTCACATGAGGTGAGATGCCCTGTTGATGAGCAACATACTTAGGTTTAAGCTTCTGAGGGGTATGATAATACGAAAGATGATCTTTTGTAAGCGCTATGCTTTAGGGTGTAATCATGAGTATGACTTAAGATTTATCCCCTTCTCACACATATGAGATGTATTTATAGAGGCCTATAGGGCCTATGATTCTCTTGGGAAGGGTCATCGCCGGCACATCAATAGTGGACCGTTGAATCCCTATTTTTCAAGAAGTTGTGAATCAATTATCGACTCTGACTTCTCTTTGCCCCCAAAACGTCTAATCCCATATTTCCCACTACTAGACGATAGGAAAGTTCTGAGGCGAGGCGATATCTCCCTTTGAATGACATTCCAACGTCGCCTCTTATAGATCGGTCTAAAGACATCACCTTAAACGAGACCCTTTACAATTATAACACTATAAATAATGAAATAAATGTTATTTGAATTAAAAATAAAACTAACACATTATTTGAATATAAAAAGTGTAATTTGAATTAAAAATAAAACTAACACATTATTTCAATAAAAAGTGTAACTTGAATTAAATAAAACTAACATATTTATTAAAAAAAAAGTGTTATTTGAATTAAATAAAACTAACATATTATTTAAAAGTGTTATTTGAATTAAAAAAAAGCCCAATACATTATCTTAATAAAAAAGTGTTATTTGAATATAAAATGGTTAATAAGTTAATTGATTTTTTTGACAAAATAAAAAAAATACAATTCCAAAAATAAAAATTTATATCTACAAAACATTTTCAAAATAACGGACAATTACAAATTTTTAAAATTTGCACAAATAACAATTAAACTGATATTAATTTAATACTCGCAAAAATAATTATGACGTGTTTAATTAATATTTATAGAGAAAAGGGATGATTGACGGTATAAATTATTTTTACACTGTCAACCAATGATAAATATGTATTCCGTCAAATCAGTCTGTTAATTTTAAATTATTTATATGATTTGGCAATTTAAAATATTTTGATTAAATATATGTGTAATATTTTTTTATATTGACAGTACATTACCATTAAACCCATATTTATATTGTAGATACAAATATTAAAATAAATAATACAAAATATAGTTGATTAAATACAAATACGAGTATTTTAATAGCAAAATTAAATTAAAAAGATATTAAAAGCAAATTATTATCAAATAGCCCAATTGGATGAAAGGTGAATCAAACCCTATAAAAACTTGTCAATTCTCTTTCTCTATTCAGTCACCACTCACCCACCACGCACGAACTAAACAACCAACCTCACAAGCCTCTCTTCACCATTACGGCCGTTTCTCAGCTTCTCGCCGTCGCCTCTGTTACACACTGCCCCGCCGTACTTACAACTCAAACCAAACTCTGCTGAAATCTAAACGAAGCTTCCACTTCATCTTCTTCTGTTGCTTCTTATTCTCCCAATTAACGGAAGATGACTCGACCTAAAGCCAAGGCGAAGAAAAAAGGCGGCGTCGTCGACTTCAAGGTTATCTCCGTGCACTATCACCATTCTCTTGTTTATTTCTATGCATATTTAACGTCATTCATGATTTTTCAAAGCTTTTGAATGTTCATTAGCGTTGTTTGTTGCCCAAAATTTCAGAAAAGAAAGGTGAAGATTGGGAGGAGATTGCCTCCACCTAAAAATTCAACAAATACCGAAGTGAAATCTAAAGGTACCAATTTCATATCCTTTCTTCCCTAATTTATTTGCCTAGGTTTTGTTTTTGACCAATTAATCAACTTTTTTATTTATTGAAATTCTTTATATCTATTGTTAGGATGTACTAGTATTTATTTTATCTGCATTCTGCAATTTAAAAATGTGCATAAGCTTGTGAAGTTAATACTCATTGAGCATAATCTTTCTCTATCCCACTCGCTGAAAGGGGAAGCATATACATACTATATATAGTTTATGAATGGAGTTTTTTGAATGCTTTATTTAGAATATAAGTAAATGAACTAATGTGTTGAAATAATTTTACCGTGATTCCTACAGCAATTATTCTGCCGGAGCAGAGTGTAGCAGCAGATAAGGCTGGTTTGGCGGTAAACAAGAAGGGTTTGACTTTAAAAGAACTTCTTCAGCAAACATCTCATCACAATGCAAAAGTTCGAAGAGGTTAGTATATTCATTTTGCTGGATATGTTGTTGTTGTTGTTGTTGTTGTTTAGCGGTCTTTAAGTTTGGATAGCCGTATCGTTGATTCTATATAGTAGGAATTTTGTAAGTTAGAGCAACATAATCTTCAGAAACATTAGTTTTAGCCAACTAAGTTGAACATAAGTTCCAAGAATAAAAGAATTAATTAATTTAGTTGTTTAGAAACCTTAAAATGGTGGAGAATAGACTTCGGTGGTTTGGACATGTAGAGAGAAGACCTTTAGATTCTGTAGTAAGGAGAGTAGATCAGATGGATAGGGGTCAAATAGTTAGAGGCAGAGGAAGACCTAGGAAAACTATAATAGAAGTTATTAAGAAAGATCTCAAGTTTAACAATTTAGATAAAAGCATGGTCCTAAATAGAACTTTATGGCGGAAGTTGATCCATGTAGCTGATCCCACTTAGTGGGATAAGGCTTGGTTGTTGTTGTTGTAGTTGTTTAGAAACCTTAAATAGATGTGAGTTACATAGATAGTTCTCTCATCTTGAATAGATGTGATCTACAAAGTTGTTGGCTGATGTGTTAAGTGTGAACGACACAGATTTTGTATTTGTTTTGAATAGATGGGAGCTACATAGATAATTCTCTGTATTGGTCGGATGTAGGATGCATATTATATTGTTTTAATTAATAGAACAATGCCATGAACTGAAATGCATGCAATACCTGGTGACTGGTTTAGTTTCTAAAATTTAAGGAATGATGGAGGTTAATTTTGTTCGATTATAAGCCTCAAACCAAATAAACTTGGACCATGAAACTGTTATTATCAATCATTATTTTGAAAGTTATTGAATAAAAAATGAAGTTGACTATTAATTATGGCATTTAGTCATCATTTAAAGGTTGGTTCATATTACACTAATTATTTTTGAATGCCAATTCGTTGTTGTTTTACTTGAGCTAGTCAAGAATTCAAATTTTGCTATATATATATATATATATCATATTAACTAATAATATTTTCCCACTCCCGCACCCAAATACAGATGCATTGATGGGTATTAAGGATTTATTCAGTAAACATCCAGAAGAACTGACGTCGCACAAGTATCGTGTTGTTGAAAAACTCCGAGAGCGTATTAGTGATGATGATAAAGTGGTTCGGAAATCATTATATGATCTTTTTAAACTAGTGATTTTACCTAGTTGTAAAGAGGTACTTTCTCTTCTGTGTACTTAATTTAATCTTCTTACGTGTTAAAGTGATGCTTCATCATCATTCTGAAGAATAAAATAGTCTATCTCTTCCTTCGCCACACCCACTTTTGCTATATCAAATAAGTGTTATTGTACAAACAAGAAAATGACACCAAGCACATTACATTGCCTCCCAAAAGCAGTGACATACTTTCACTTATTAGACCTATAGCCAACCTTAAGAAGTTTATGATAAAAAATCCCTGTGGTCCCAAAAAAATGGAGTAGAAGAAATTTGTGGCTTATGGTTCTAGAATTATGCTTCTGCTAAATTAGCCACACTTCAACATAAAAAGCACAACACCAAAGCATCTCATTATTCATCCTACTCTCAAAATCAACCATCAACCAAAAATAAACGTTGACCCATTGTGACTAGTTGGATTTTTGCCAGAATATTTGCGGGGAGCTTTTCATCCCTTGAAATAAACTCGAATCTATAGCATTTTTTAATTGATATTCCAATCAAGGATAATTGCATTGATATCCAAAATTTTAATCTAAACTCAATATGAACATGTTTTTCTAGTAATGCTTTCAGCTTATGACTAACACATACTTAGTTGCTCAAATAATTACTCATTGATTGGGACACTGTTTTCCTGGAAGATTTATCACTTGTACATCTTTCCATAATTTGATTGGGGTACACTATGCCACTCTATTAAGGATGTTGAATTTTATATTTGGACACTAATGCTAATAAAGAAAAAAATGATATTAAAATATGCTATTGAGTGAGACTGGTACGCATACAAATCACTGTGTAATTTACATGAGCTAATACGGGTGTATCCACCCGTTATTATATTATTCAGATCTTAATCTCAACCTACTTGAACTTAAGAATGAATTAACCCTCTATTTGCTCACTTTGAAGTAGCATTGACAAAATTTTGTTGAAAGGCCGATGTTAAGCCTTTTTCTCTCTTGTGATAAAGCAATTAATGCCTTTTTCTTTTGATTTCTGTTCTGGTATATTTGCTTCTGATTATTATGTCTGGCTGTAATATTTGCACCCTGTATTGTTAATTGCTCCCCTCATTGGTTTACGAGGATATAGTTTGTTTTCAGTTGACATATCCTCGACTTGTCATACAATCATATCAATATAGTAATGATTACTCTCCTGTGAACTTCATTAATCTTATTTTGTTACTTGATTCTCCCTATATTTTGTAGGATAATCAAGAGCTGATCACTTCTCTAATGATGGCTTACATATTTAATGCAATGACTCATTTGGCAGTTGACATTCGGTTCATGGCATTTGATTTCTTAGACCTTACTCTTGAGTATTATCCTCCTTCCTTTTCTTCATATGCAGAAAAGGTAATATATTGTCCATATTGTAAATGTTTTCTTAATAATATGTTAGTTAGGCTTCTTGAAATCTTTTGACACATATTTTGCTTAAAGCTGCACTTATTTATTATTCTTATTTTGTATTACTGTATGGTTAATGATGGGTTACTGACTTATTGGGCTTATTGGGCCTTCAGTTGGAGGTAACAAGTAAAGAGTGAGAGTGCAAGGGTGGGGTGGGGATTGGAAGGAGAAGAAACAGTTAAAATAGAAACAAAATAGGACAGGTGGCCGTGAAAGAGAATAGAGGGGGGTGTAGATTGAGAGAAAAAGAGTTGTATTTACAGGAGGGTAACCAAGTGAGAGAGGTATAATGACTCTTATGTGGAATTAGTGGGGCTGAGTATTGGCTCGCTTCCAATCTCTATGGGGGGTGCTCTCATTGTTGAGACTTTAGAGAATCATTTACCTTTCTGCATTTTGCAAGGAGATTCTTCTCCATTCCATTGTTCAGGAGTTATTTTTTTTTGTTGGATCGTACTTTTCCATTTTGTAAGAAAGGGATTCATCCCCAGTTAGCAGTGAATAAATTGCAGTACATTTCCCTTTTATATTCTTTTTGTATGCTTGGTTCTATCAGTTAACAAAATGTGTGTATATTATCATCTGATTTCAGCCTTTTTATTAAAAGGCTTGTAAAATTTGCTTCACAAAATGCTGTCACAATTTGTTTCTTAGTTGTGTTGGTGAAATGCAGACTATAATTGCATATCAATTTTACATTGTTATTTGTAATTGGTTTATGTACCATCATTTTATTTATTTTTGGGCTTGTTCTTTGATATGTTTTATTCATCTGCAAACTTTATCATGTAAACATATCCTAAATTTGAGTTATATTGGTCCTTAGATTGTATTCTCTGTATTTGAAACTAAGAATTCTCTGAAATGTTGGTTGCATTGTTAACAGATTTTTCAGAATTATGATGATATCCTAAGGAAGAACCAGTACCATTTACAGGACAAAGAAAAACTAAAGGATACTTTTGCCGGGTTGGTTCGCTGCCTTTCACTTTTGCCATGGAATATAGAAGAAACTGATTTGCAAAATAAGGTATATACTATATATGGTTTCGTTTAATCGTGAATACTAGTTATTCTCTGTGACCTGGATCAATAGTACTATTGCAATAGCAGTTTTTGTTCTTCTTAAGCCTCTATATATCTTAATGATTTAAAAAAAGCTTTCTCTATCTTATTAAATGAACTTTCTATATCTATTTTATTAGATGTGGTTAATATATTCGCTTTTCAAAGCATAAAATCTCAGGACTCAAACCACCTACTTTGTTTCCCGCTGTGATTTATGAGAACATTGTTTTTATGCTGCAGCCTTCTCCAGTATATTTCTAATGCTTTATCTTATTTTAATAGGATGATATTGGACAAAGGGTATTGCACGCTTTTGAAGCTGATAACTCTATGAGCTCTACTGGTATGGTATCTCAAAATTACAATTTAGATTTTGAATGAAATGACTAGTTGAATGTTGTTGTATCTTGTACAAGTTTGCATAATTTTGAAGTAACTAAAAATATTTGTTAATCTTTTATATTCTTTATAATGGTTTGACTGTATTTTTATGATTTATTTTGTGTAGGTTTTTCTCATATCATAGTGAAACTAAAGGATCTCGTGGCAATATTAATAAATAGTTTTCAAGAATTTACTAATTTGTTTAATGCTAAGGAGAATCTTGAAGGGAGGTCTTTTGGTTGTATGTCATCCATTCTTCATAGCATAGATCTTATAGTAAGGTCATTTGTTTATGGGATTGATAAGAAATCGGAATGCACAAGTTCTCAAGGTGGAGCCAATGTGGCTATATGGGATGTATCAGTTTCTTCTACATTCTTGAAGAAATTATTTCCTCTTTTTCCTCTTGATCCAGGGCATGGTCTTCCACAAAAGGTAGATGTATTTATCTCTTTTACCTTTTAGAGTTGTTGTTCTTGTTGGTACCTTTTAGAAGTGGCTAGTAAGAAGAACAATAACTGTAGAAATCTAAAGAGAAACCAAAGCTATTTAGATTAGTTATTTTTCTCCCTGTTATAACCCATTCAATGCAAATATGGACTCATTTCATCAAATATAATGGTTTGTTTTTATTCTTAAGAATACACTCATCTCCAAAATATAGTACAAATGAGGAGGAATAGCTCTCTCTAATTTCTTTGCATGCCTACCAAGGAAAAGACCATGTCTTTTCCTAACTAGGTCTGAGGATTATCTAATTGTTTCCTCTGTTTTGGAGGATATCTTAGTATTGTAAGCAATATTGCAAAGGTACAGGTACGTACCCAGTACCCGGTACGGGTACTGGTACGGAATACGTCATTTTAAAAAAAATCAAGGTACTGGTACGCGAGTATAAATTCATATGTACTCCATTTTTCTCAACAGAAGATGAAGAACTTGGTTGTGCGAGGAGTTTCAATGTAATGGATTAAAATTTAGCGATTGGAGATCCATAAGTTATCAACCATTCATTTGGTTTCAAAATCCACCGATCTTACAACGAAACACATTGGTCAAACTCTACATCAGCACTTGAAAAGCCCATTAAAAAAAAAGTATAAAACTATACCATTAGAAGAAAAAAATTGAGATCGCGTACCCAATATGTACCCTTTGGAGTACCTACTTAAAAAATAATAAATAAAAAATAGGTACGGTGTCGGTACGTACCATAAGAGTACCGTACGCGTACCGGTACCCGGTAAGTACCCAGTACCGGTACTTTATCTAAAATGGAGTACCCATGCTTCACAGATTGTAAGATTGAAGAAATATAACTTCTGCTATGGTTTTTCAAAATTTCAACTAGCGTGCTTTGATGAAATGTATTTATATCTAAGTAACAGCTTCTAGCCTTCTATATTGACAAGTAAATTGGAGGTTACATGATGCGTTCTTGTCACAGTTCATCTTGGTTTGTCTAGTTGCTTGGGACATCACAACTCAACTTCGGTTGTTAAGCCAAGTATATTAAAAAATTTAGTTTGCTCCTATAAACTGTTTCATATTGGGTTAAATTTATTTGTTGTGTTATAGTGATCCCCTTACTTTGTAGCACATGATAGGTAGTAAAAAGCCCAGCAGGATTATGTCATATTAACTTTTTCATTCTTTGCAGGATTATGATAGGTTGCTTGACTTGAACTTGGTCATTGCAAAAATATTTTTTGAATTAAATGAATGGATCTGCCTTCCTCCTTTTTTGTTGGAGAAATTTTTAGAATTTCTTGAAAATGCACTTCTTGGGAAGGTTTGATACATGCACTAGTTAAATCCTTTTGAATTTTTATGAAGTTGAAAACAATTGTCATTTTACATCTGAGCTTGACTAGAAGTGTTAATATGCAGTTTGGCAGAGCTGCACAGTCTAGTAAGGCTGTCTGGGAAAAGCATCTAGTTCAACTCCTTCGTTTTATTCCAAAATTTCTTTCACGTGGAGCAAGCGACTGGACGTCACGTCTTCTTTGGGTTTGACTTGCCACATGAATTCTGAAATTTAATTATTTTTTTTGTCGAAAGATATTGATTAGATATTCTGTCTTTCAAATATTACCTGGAATTTGGCTTCTTTTTACATTTATAATTTGCAAAATGATTTCTAATTCCTAGATACCGTGAAGGAAATGATGAAAACATTTTTGTTATTAATGATAACATGTCAAAACGACAACAATAAAATAAAGCAAACAACATCTTAGGGCCTATTTTAGCAGTGTTTGGTTCAACAATTTTCGGCGCTCTCCTTAGAAGTAGAAGTTGCCGAATCACTTTTCTTTTAAAACTCATAAAAACTTGTTTTTTTTTTACGAAGAAAAACAAAAAATGTAATTTTTGGAGCTTCTGCATTTCTCTCCCTTTTTTCCTCCTTGCAAATCAATCTTAATTTTGATTTGGGTTGTAGAATCTTTGATAGGCCACAGTGATGTGTAACATTCCTCTTATTTAGGATGCTATGCACGTTTGCATTCCTCACAACTTGTGCTTTTATAATTGGTCCTTCTGGGCCTCCCCTAAGTCAAAAAAAGATTTTAAGCGAAGTTTTATATATGCATTTTTTATTAACCATCTTTTAGGTTAAAATGATTTTGAAGTTAAAAAATTGAAAACAACCAACCAGCTCCATCTTTACTTTTAAAACACTTATTTTTTTAACACTAAAATAGCTTTTAAGCCAAAAAAGTTGGGCCAACTGCTAGTTTAAGAAAATGTTCTATATTCATTTCCCGTTTTTCACTTTTAATTAAGAAAATGCCACTTAATTTTCACTCCGTTTCTTTTAAGTCTTTTTTTTCCTATATAAAACTTTGGAACTAGAAACAAATTGAAATCAAGGAGATATTTTGTAATTAAATGTAAAGCGAAAAGCCAAACAGGCCTTTAATTTTTACCTTTTGGATTCTTGTTCCATGTTTATATTTATTTTTCTATTTTTCTTCTTCTAATAAAGGTTCCAAAGATGCTATTTTTACATGGAATTTGCAACCATTGCAGGCATTTACCCAGACATTTAAGGAAAGCAAGCCAGGTTCCTTATTGAAATTGGCCTGTCTCTCTGCAATGGAAGATATGCTAACTCCTGTAAGTTAAACTTTTGGAATCCATCAAGGCCCTTCGTCTCTCTTTTTCCAAATTTATATGATTTTGTTATTGATTTAAATGTAGATCCAAAGCATGCTTTCCCAGGAGACAAACAATCCACAAAATGTAGAACTTCAAAAAGCTTTATGTGCTTGGATCGAAGAGCTTCCTCTGTTGCTTATTCAGCTTGGTGATAAACACCCAGCCTGCTCCTTGGTAATCATTATTTGTAATTTCAATAGCAGTTCTCTATGCAAAATTTCTGAATCCGTCGTACTTTGTGGAGATTGTGCTTCAACATTTATGATCTTAAAATTTTATATTTCTCTCATTAAAACATTCAATGTTCATTTAGGCTTTAGTAAGGCTTCAACTTCATATTGGACAACGCGCTTTGTTGAACTCAGCACTTGTTTGCGCGTACGACAACATGCAAAACTCTTTGCAAGATTTTTATTCTACGTGTCATGGAGGTAAACATCGATATGCTGTTCATTTCAGTATTGGATAATATTCCTCACATAGAGATACTATTTGACCTCTAATTGTTTTCCATTTCATATCGCAGAACATATATGCTTTGGTCCTTTTCTCAGACTTCCTAGAGAATCTCAAGAGCTTTCTTTATGTTGCCTTTACTATTTATCTCATTTGGACTTGCCTTTTTTAAAGTCATTAGCCGGTTGTTGTCTAAGTAAGTTTTTCATGATTGTTTTTAAATTTCAGCAACTATAGTTCAATTTATTTTTATTTTCTACATATATTTTCACTAGATATTTTACGAGTTAACATTTGCATGATTGATGTAAACATTTTTGAATTTTACTATGATACATAATGGCGAGTTATTGGAAGGTTTATCATTTAAAATGACCACACTCACACATGGTGGTGTTTTTCTGACTTGATAATATTATTTGTATATATTTCTGTGATTAATGTTTAGACAAATAAGTTGAGACATTTCAATCTAGATGTTTAAAATGTACCTTAAATTTGTTGAAGTTCTGGTTGTTGATTCGAAACTTGACACTTATTTTCTTAGGCAATCATGGCAGTGATAGAATCATAGGGAGTTTAAGAACTGCAGAACTATACTAGAGAGAGATGATTGTTTCTGTTATTGAAGAATCAAGAAATCAAGGATGCTATCCTTCCCGAGGGTTTGACCTTTATAACAGAGCAATGAGCTCTGCTCAATCATTCTCTTAACTAAAAAGATGCCACCACTGTATAATTTCAGTTATATAACCCACTGTCCAACTAATCCTCCTAATCACCTAACTTCTAATTGTCTTCTTTAATCCTTCTAGTCTACACTTTCCGTATTCTCTTCTCATAATTTTCTCCCTTATCAAGCGGTAAACTTTTTTTTTTTTTTTGCAAAGACATAAATCATAATTACATTGGAGAGATCCATAAAAAAACATATTATTGAGAAGTATCTTGATAAGTTAAAGGCTAAAACCGTGGAAGACACTTTTGCATAACTAACCCTCCTAATCACCTAACTTCTAATTGTCTTCTTTATTCCTTCTAGTCTACACTTCCCATATTCCCTTCTCATCATTTTCTCCCTTATCAGGCAGTAATCATTTTTTGCAAAGACATAAATCTTAATTACATTGGAGAGATCCATACGAAAACATATTATTGAGAAGTATCTTGATAAGTTAAAGGCTAAAACCTTGGAGGACAATTTTGGATAAATCTTCTCCATCACTTCAAGTACAAATGCTTTGTATGTGAAACATAGCTAATTCCATTAGCGTGAGAATTTGATGCTAACTATAGTTAAATGTTGTAAATGTTTCTGGGTTAAAACTTATGCATATTTGTTTTTCGTTTTACAGGTCCCGATCTAGATCCCTATTTGCTGTTTCGGACCATAGAGATTCTCCATTCAGCCTATAAAGACGGGCATATAAATATTGCTGATTACTTGAGTGTCTTCATCACCTTAGTCCTGCGTTTCAAAGTTTCTCCTGGTAGGTTACATTTTACAAAAAATTATTTAGAAAACCAGTTTAAACTTGTAATTTTGATGACATCCATTTCTTGTTTTCCTTTTTGGAATTAGCACTTCTGTCCATTATTCTCAATATGAATGATCACAAAGAACTAGAAGAGGGTTAAAATGATCAATTCAAGACATTATATAGCATGCATTCTTGACATGTTCTTCAGCTAGTGAAGATACTAAAATGGTGAAAATATTTTGTCATTGATGCATATGTATTGTATAACTTGCTAGGTAGGTTGTGTTTGACCCCTGGCTAGGACAGTTTAATCAGGTCATTAAGGATGATTGAATTGGCCATGCCTGTCAATATTTTAAACCTACCTATTGTAGTCTCTTGGCATCAGAATCAGAAATGTCATTCTTTTTAAATTTGCAGAAGTTGGTGATGCTGGCTTGAAGGGTGATGCACTCCGCAAAACTTTGAAGTCAACGACGGCTGTTCTTTGCTCATACATGGAACAAATTGGCAACAATTCTCTTGTTCTACAGATTATAGAGAAAGTGATAATCGATCAAATAGTAAGTTTACTCAATTGAGAGTTCTTTTGCATCTGTTTTTTTTTCTTCTTTTTTTTTACTTGTGCATTTATTTGTTACTTCTCTCTGGTACTCGTTGGCTTGTTCTGAGACTTTCTAGAAGCATGATTTCTCATTCTGCTATTGTGTCACAGGTTTTAAAGCCTTCTTTGGATAATAGTTGTTCTCTCCTAAGAATGCTTGTTACAGTGGATAACAAGCCCACAAGACTTTCTGAACAAAGCATTATCACTCTAGGCCCTTGTCTTTCTGAATATCTAATGGACGCTATGCAGGTGATTATGCTTTCTCAAATCTTCTTGCCAACTAAAAATATATGTTTGAAGCTACGCTCTCGTTCATTTCACATCTCTCATTTTATTCTTTTGGATGTCCCAGATTCTGTTTTAAGTCAGTGTTAAAAAATTAAACCTTTAGGTTTCTTCTTTATTCTTAATATTTTTGGAAGTCGTTGTTTAGTACAACTTTGAAATATTATTATTGATTTGTAAGATATCTTACTTTAAAAAACGATTAGAAAGAAATGTGGAATCTAGCCAAATGTCAGCAAGACACATTACAAATGATGGAGGGACACTTTAAATTATATGTATTTTTCAAATGGTTGATTTTTGTCTCTTTCCTTGGTTGATACATGCATCAACTTCACAATTTTAACCATATTGACTATTCATTAAGAAAGACGGCAACTTGACCATACAATCGGGTATTGACTTGGTTCCTTTTTATGTTTCTTGCACCAAAGTTGTTATTTTACAGCTGAACTTTCCATTTTTTAGTAAAAAAAAAGAGGGGTATATGAAACTAGGGAAATCATACTATGGTACATATGAGTTTTGGTCCATACTGGACCATCATTAATAACTGTTGCTATATTATAAATCAATTACTGGTGATTATTTTATAAATATATGAAGGGTTATCAGCAGTTGGTTCATAATGGAGCGAAACTCATGCTGACCATTCTATACACACCCATGACACTAATCATTGAACTTGTATGGTATTGTTTTGACTAGTAATCAAGATGAGTTTTTCATTTTCCCATTTTGCCATGGTTATTTATAATTTTAGGAACATCTATCTATTCAAACTTTTTGTTAGATCGCTAGTGTGTTTGTTTTTTAACTAGTAAGTGCATATTGTATACTACTATTATTTTAGTTTTCTTTGTTTTTGAATAAAACATTAGGTCTCAAATGTCGATAATATATTTCATTGTCCCACAGCTCATTCAAGAAGATGGGGAGGAGCAGTGCATTCCTTCCAATCGATTAAGTACCATTTATTATCTCCTACCTTGTTTCTTATTGTTTGATCGGTGCCATAAACTTATGGGTTATGTATTGAAGACAATGAGATCAACTATAGCGGAAAGTAGTTTGTCATTGAAAAATGATAATGGCACTCAACATATGGGGAACTGCTTGACTAGGGTAAACATTGTGGTATCTGTACTTGTGTTGATGCACAAGGATGCAAAATTACAACAAATTATGTCTGAATTCAAGGAGGATACTGATAACATCATACACGAAGTTCATTTGTTAAAGGTAATTTATCATTGATGAGCAATTATGATTTGGTATTGAAGCTACCTATTCTTATTTAGAGAGTTTCAATAGTTTGATGATTGCCGAGGTCAGTGCAGCCACAGATGGTCGGCCAAGTGAAGTTGGCTAAAATGAAGTTTGGTCAAAGGAAAATTGCAATATTCCTGCCCAACTGATGCTTAATTTGATATAGCTCTTCAAAATTTAGAAATATTGTCACTTTTACTTGTCATATTGATCTGTTAACTTATTCAGTTTTCCAAAATCTGTTGTAGACATTCCTTGTTCATTTGCTTTGATTTTTGTTTTTGCAGTCTTATGAGCAAATTAGTCGGAAAATTGAAGCAAGTCATAAAATACAATGTGCATTAGATCGACTGAATATTTTAACAAGATAACAATGCTCAAGAAAGGTGTTTTTTAGTGAGAAACTTGTCCACGTAAGTTTTTCGAACTTTGAATGCTATTGTATTCTTAACTCTTATTTTTTGAGAAACTTGTTTATGGATTTGTCTTCTCCAAAATGAAAGGGTGGATGAGCATTGGTTGAAAATCATCAAGATTGTGGTAAAATACGTGTTAATGTGTAACAAATCATTAAGTTGCTTTTGTTTAAATACAAATTATTAATTTTCCGGTGAACAGTTATAATTCTGTATATACCCAGAACTGAAGTGCATTCCTAATTTTATGGTGCCAAATCTGTCTGTCATAAAAAACCCGCGTCTCGCCCATTATTATTTAATATATGCACAACTGTACATAAAGAAAAAATTCTCACTTCAATTTCCTCAAAAAAAAAATTGTCCTTTTTTCAGGCGATTAATGCCACGGTAGGGGGCACATGTTCTATACTGTTTTTCTCTGTTTTTGTCTCTGACTAGTGATCAGTTAGAGTTGAGTCATACAATTAAAGACCATATTCACACTGTTGAAATACTAAATGTCCTTTATTTAATTTTTTTTTTAACTATGTGAAATTCGATGTTTATATATCGATATTTTTTCAGAATGTTCTTGCCTTTCAACCCTTCAAAAGATATTTACCGTGACTGCCAACGGCCATGGTCACCAAATAAAATGAACAGAAATGTCATTAGTTGCTTAACATTTCCATTGCATATCCTTAAGATCTGATGTTTACAGACACTGGACATAGAAATTTATATCTGAACTGAGCTTTGTGGTAGACAATCTGTTGGAATTTCCGCCTTAATTGCGGTTTGTCTCTAGTCGCCATAATTGCGGCATTTGGCTTGCCTTCATTGCAATCCTCACCCTACAAGTCGGTTTTGTAGGGATGAGTTAGGCGTAACCTAAATTTTTAGACAATCTAATTATCACGTTCACTCTGCATTCATATCTGAACTGACTTTGTTTTGTTGCATTCTATATCTCTTTTAATTTGTTTCTGAGTTCTTTTTTCTCCTTGAACTTAGGCTATATGGCAGATCTCAGGAACTGTTTCAAGAAAATCTCTGTGAATGTAATTGTAAACATTCTGCCTTTTTCAAACTTTATTCTGCAAGCAATTTTGAGGTATGCGAGAAAGCAATTTTGAGGTATAATTTTTGCTCCAATTGTCAGGGGCTATGTATAGTTCCATCCTTAGTCGTGTAACGGTCCGTGGCCGGGTAGCTGGGTCGCCCGCAGAAAGTACCTTAATAGTGCCACTTCAGGACTCCATGGGACGTTCCACTTCAGGAACCAAAATGATTAATGTCATACTTTGCGTTGTGTTTATTGCTAGTAAGTGATAGGGATATTTTGTTTTGCATGATTATTTGTTAAGGTTTGATCAATGATTTTTCACACTAATTGTGTTGATGTGTACTTTTTAAGTCAAGTTGGCAAATTTTGTAGTTCTTTTGGTTCTTTTTGAAATACTGGAGGCAATTGTATATTTTAAATTTTAGATGAAAGGAGGTAAGGAATTTAGAGGCGTAGAGAATAAGGGCCTGTTTGGATCTCTTTTAGTATTTAGTTTTTAAAATTTGTTTTAAAACTGTTTTTAAAAAAGAGAATTAAAAAAAGTTGTTCGGTAGTTTATTTTTTTCAAAATTGTTAAGAGAAAATGAAAACATCTATTTAATATTCTAATTTTAAAAATTGTTTATGGTTAAGAAAATCATAAAACCTACTGGAGAATTTAATTTTTGAAATCTACATTATCATGTTAAATAAATAAAAATGAAAAATATTTTTGGACGCACTAAAAATCATAAAATCATAAAAGTTCTAAACTGTACTTCTGGAATTTGGTGTGCTTGATAAACTAGAAATAGACACAGACAAACGTAAAAAACTAACATAAATTAACATTGACAATTATTATGAAATACATTTAAAACTAATGGTGCTTGTATTAATTGTTGAAGAGTCTTTGAAACTTTCATGAGTTCAAACAACACATTCTTTTTAGAAGATTTGGATAAAAGAGAAGAGTTTCGAATAGTAGTTTGGTCTTGGTGCTTTGACACCATAATGTTTGGAACACGTGTTTTGACAAACAATCGATAATCATGTTTTGACAAACAATCTATAATCATGAGTGACCCTGCTTTTATGTTTGGAGCTTCTTTTGGATACATAATTTTAGGGTGTTTATTCAAGATATACAAGTTAATAAACAAGGAAATATTATGGGTAGTTTCACAACAAAAGAGTCAACATGTTTCATAGTTTGTTCAAACACATAATTTCCAAAATTCCTCTTTTCTTTGATTCCTATTTAGAAGATAAGTTTAGCTAATGTTGTGATTATATTAGAACTATAATTTGTGGGTGTCCAATTTGTTGCACCAATCTTATTCAAAATAACATACTTCACACTCAAGCTTCAAGAAAAGAGTAATCCTTTTTTTGGCCAATGCTTCACTTGTCCACTAGTTGTCTCTTTTGTAATCTTGTCAATAGAGGGGATCTTATCAGACATGTAGACTTGTTTTTGCCCAAATAATCATTGATAATTGAGGGTGGAAATTTCACGCACTTTTCTCTAACAGACACCTTCCTATACTCCTTGCTTCCTTTAACATTGCACTCAGTAGAGATGTTAATAATAAACTACTCTACTAGATTTTCATAGCAAAGACCAATATTAGTGACATTTCTCATTAAACCAACAACTTTCAACAATTTCATAATCTCTTTATATTCATGAGCTTCTTTTCTAAGTTCCCTTTCATGAGAAATTCTTCTTTGGAAAATATATTTTCACTTCTGAACACTTGATTCAAAGTGAAATGCCACATTATCCATGAGAGCAGAGGGAACATACACATGAATTCTCTTCCCTACTAGGACATCTTCTTCATCATCTGTCTCAAAGTCACTTGTTTGAACAAAATTTCTCTTCATGGGTTTCTTTGCAACAATTTTCTCTTGACCTTTCTTTTCTTAATCATAGGCTTCTTTTGTGGAGTTTTCTTATTCACTATTTCAGTATTCTTCATGGAGGTTTTGGGAGGACATGTTTCTCTTTCTTCTTCTCTTTTATCCTATCAACAACAGACATAACTATAATCTTCATCACAGTAATAACAGGTTCTTCATTAGTTTCAGTCTCTTCATCCACATCAACCACTTCATTAGCCTTTTCCTGAGAATCTTTGTCTTGAGACTGGATTACATTCTCAATGATCCTCTTTGTTATGTTGGCAATAGGAATATCTTCATCATCACCAGCTTCTATATTCTTTTCACCTTGAACTTTAGAATTTTCATTTTGAGAGGTCTCATCACTTGCATCTTCAGAGGAATCTAGGCTTCTATACAAGATGGGTGGGTAGGTGGGGGGGGGGGGGGTCATGTGTCTTTGGTGACAATTACGATTCGACGATCTCGAGATTTCTCCTCGTGACGTTGCTTCTCTAATGAAGGTTACTTCGGAATGACAACTTGATTTTTTTGGGAGGGCGACTCCCTCACAATATTATTCTTTAGATTGATGTGCTGTAGGTTCTCTTCAACCATGAACAACCTTTCTTTCATAAATTATGAATTCTGCTTTGGACCAACGTTGTTTAGCAGATCAATAACTCCTTGCATCCCAAGGTTACCCTACAATAGCTGAAGGCCGACGAGTGTTTACTATCTAGGTACCATAGGTAATGGTGGAGGTTGATGCGAAAGTTCTCCTTGATGAAGTTTCTGTGTGGATCCGAAGAATGGAAAAGTTTAGAATACTCCTTGATCGACTCTTAATGGAGAAATTTTTTGTTGTGAAAGATCGGAAGGAGATGCTACCATGTCTAGATCGTCATCTGTTTTAGGAATGAGAGACAAATATTTAACAACTTTAGCAGCTGTAGCGGCGACTTGTGGCTTTGGATAGCACCATGGTTGATGAATCTGAAGAAGGATTTGTAGGAAAAGGAAATTCAGATTTCGAGGAAGAAGATTGAGAAATGGAGATCTGAACTTCTTAGAGAGAAGATCTAGATCTCTGGATCAATGGAAATCTAAACTTGGAAATACACGGGAATCAAATTTTGATTCTCACATACGGTGCTAATGTTCCAAGGTGGAACAAAAATTGTTTGGTGAATGATAAAGTAATGTTTGCAACAATGAACTTGATCTTTCGGTGCGATGAAGAGGGGAATGACCTACAATACTAGCACTCTAACCCCCAAGCCAATAAGAATGAAAAGGTAATTGATAATAAGAATGAATTTGAATACATGAGAATAATAAGTTTTTTCTCTTAATTAATGGGAACTGTTTAAAACAGAAATCATGGAGTGAGGCGTGGATTGCGATCACCCATCTGATTGATCTGAATGGCTAGCAATGCTCTTGAAGAAAGAATTACATTCTTCAAGGAGAATAGAGAACTACTCACTCTTCGTACTTGCTACCTTTATTTTACCATCGGGCCTTTGTCTTGGGCCTTTCGAGCGGCCTATAACACATTCACTTCTTATTGTAGATTGAGATGTTTGAAATTTTAAATATACATTTTTTAAATTTTAAAATCTATTATCTCTTTTTTCAAAGTTGTGATATATATATATATATATATATATATATATATATATATATATATATATATATATATATATATATATATATTGTTCAGGACCGACCAAAGGTTCAAATTGATCAAGGTTTAATCCAACTCAAGCCCACTCTATTGGACCCAATATATAAAAATATTTCACATGCTATGAAAAGCTACGCGATCTCTGATATACAATTTCACTATATTCCTCTTGAATTTTGCACTGATTTAGGAGTTAGAGTGCTAACCATGCAGTCCACCCTGCACCACCATAAAGGAGATCAGGGCCACCCTTTAAAATCAACTATTATCCAACTCTCTTTATTTTTGGTTCCTTAGTGAAGTTAGAACCTCAATTTCTAGTTCTCGTACGGAACAATGACATCATCTATGGGAATTGGCTTCTAATTCATACGATTTCCAAGTTCTCAATTCCAGTCCTTGATTTTCCAGCTCAAAACATCCTCGGACTACCGAATCAGGAAGAAAATTAACTTCTAATTTCTACATTTTCTCCAAATCCACTTTCATGTCTCAGTTTCACCGTTCACATTTCTCCCAAACCTCAAAATCGAGAGCACTATGAAGTGAACATGGAGATCCATTGTAGCCGATTCGGTTAATCGCTGTTTCTTCCTTAATATCTCCGTCAAGATCTTCGATTTCCTAGAGAAATCCATAAAATAACAGAAGAAAGAATTTCAGATTAAGATCTAGGGTTGCACCGGGGTTTGAAGACAATTTCCATGAAAGTCAGTCCAAAGCCTCTCAATCCACCATTGACCGGGCTGCACCCACACTCCCCATCACTTCCAAGGTACTTTCCGGTGCGACGTTAAAAGGTACAACAAGTTCGTAGTTAATAACGGGCGTATAGTGGTTGTCAGGAAATCCATTATGGGTACCAATGGATCTGAGACCTACACCCAAAACCCCTTAGGCCAGTTCCAATAAATTAGAGATGCCGGTCGGTTCAATTGCATCATCCGGGAGGGATAACAGTTGAGTCTAGTGATGATCCATTTATGGACTACCCCATCACTATTATCCATGGGGCAACGCATCAATAAGGATAAGGATTCAGACCTAGAGAGAGCCATAGTGAAAAAGGTAGAAGGGGTTTATTGACCATGCAATTAGAGAGAAGGCATCCCAACACCCCGAATTCTGTTTGAGAAGAGAATGGGCAAATCGTCACCCCGCCAGTATAGTTGCGCCAAAGGAAAGACTAAACAAAAAGGGAAACCTTCATTCTTCTGAGGTCGAAAAAGCCGACTTACCAACAGACGTTGGTAGAAAATTGTAAGGCAAGGCACCTCGGACATCGTCCAATCAAGAAAGACACTTTGAAGCACAAAATACATTTAGGCCGGAGCCCTAGAGAAAGACAATGGCCAAAGACTCCGGACACCCTAAGGTCTTCGTCGAGGGTTATCCACCCTAACGATTATTTATTTATTTGTAACGAATTCAATTGATTATTAACATGAAAATATGTATATGTATATATCTCTCTTTTTCTTCTGTTGCGTGCTTCTTTGTCTCTTTCTGCTAGAAAGCCCGAAATATGATAACAAAGATAAAATGTATGAATACATTTCCAATACAGACTTAATGCACTTCTGCAATTGTAATACAACTTAAGCGTATTCCGAGCCTATTGTATATCTGATACAGACTTGACACATTTATACAATTCTGATACGACTTAAAGCACACTATACAACTGGTTGTGCATCCAATATAGACTTAACGTATTTCTGCAATTCCGATATGGCTTAAATAACACTCTATACCCAATTATGTATCTGATACAGAATTAACACATTTATGCAATTTCGATATACCTTAAATACTTCTCGCACCCTATTATGCATCTAATACACACTTAACACACTTCTACGATTCTGATATAGCTCAAATGCACACCTCACTTCTAGGGCTTATTAAATGCATTTTTGCATAAGTGGCGCTTCCCCATCAGATCTAGCCAGTCCAAGGGCGTAGGTGGTGGAGCCTAGAGACATCCACCTCGATCTAAGCTAAGTCTCGGGGGCAGGGATGAGGATCCTACCCTTGGTCGGGGAACTGTTCTCTATGACATGCAACAAAGTTTAAAGTACGATTACATGACCCCGATTTTGCCGATCGCGATCCTCGTTCAGGAGAATTCAAGATATTCTCCAAACATGACATACAAATCATTACGCTACTCCAACAAACTCTTAATACAACAGATGAGTATAGCAACCAAAAATAGTAACCGACATCATTCAATGCACCGAGTAGCAGAGAAGCAAGAAATTCTAGAGACACTCTCGCCATCTCATTACAATCAAATGTAATATTTCTTTCATAAAGACTCTATAGGGTAGAAAAACTATTAACATAGGTAGTCTGACCACCGCCCATGAACATCGATGATCCGACCTAAACTCTCAAGGGAATAAAGACTCTGTAGGGTAGAAAAACTACCCCTAGAGCTTCAAAAATTCGTGAAAAACGATAATGATAAAGCAAAGGTTGGCACAAAGCTTTAAAATTAAAAATACTTGAAACATTAAGGTAAAATATTTCATTAAATATAAAAAATGATTACACCTAGTGGTAGATCTACAGGGGTGCGGGCAGAAGCAGCTGCACCCTTCACTTTTTTTATATACCAAAACCACATCGCGTTGGATTTAATAATAATAAAAAAACTTAAAACAAATTTTAGATGCTACAACTTGTGCTTTTCCAATTTTAATGTTTCCGTTTCACACTTTTAGTTGTAAAAGTAAAATAAAAATAAAACTTTTCATCTTCTTTTTTTGCCACACTCACTAAGAGCACCTCCAACGGAGGTTCTTCAATTTGGTTCGCCAGCATAACATGGGTAGCAACTTTATCCTTTTCAACAAAATGCCATTGGAGTTGAACAGTATGGCGGACCGTTGCATCACAATGCAACGTTGCTTCATATATAATAATACTAAACACAATAAATAGCTAGTTTTATACATTTTATTTTATTTTCCTTTTATTTTTTTATGTTGTTTTAATAATTCTTTTGCTTTTAATTTATGATAATTACAATTTTTTACATTCAAATATTTAATTTTTTTTTATGTTTTAAAAAAATAAATATAAATAAAATATTAATATATGAGATAAAGTTGTGGGACCCAATTTGAGTTTTTTTAAAATTGCACCATTGGCGTGAAAATTAAATGAGTTATTTTAAGATGACATGGCTTAATGAGTCTCACAAAGAACCCAAAACTAGGTTGCACCATTGGAGATGCTCTAAGACCATCTCCAGCGCGGGGTTTTTCATCAAGTTCGCCAGCGTGGAGTCTCAAAAACTGTGTATTTATCATTGGAAAAATGAAACAATTTCTCTAGCTGGTGAACCGTTGCATCATCAAGCAACGTTGCAATGAACTATTTCCCCTTAAAATATATATATATTGTGGGACCTACTATGAGATAAAATTGAATATGATTGAAATATTATAATTGAATATGATAAAATATTAATATATAAAGTAAAATTGTAGGACCCAATATAGGTTCTTTAGAGTTGCACCGTTGGAGTGAAAAATTGAATGAATTGTTTTAAGCTGATGTGGCTTAATGGATCCCAGAAAGAACCCAAAAATGGATAGCACCATTGGAGATGCTCTAAGCAACCAAGCCACCACCACACTTCCGGAGACAATAGCGGACTTCATTCACGATTTATAGTTCGATAACAATTTCGATAATGATTTTGACGGCGACTTCGATGATTTCATTCACGATACTGTTAACCCTCAATTTCGACGCCAGACAAAATCAAAGTTATGTTAACGTTAAAAAGTTATTTTCAATATAAAAAAGGCTTCGACCTAACTTTTGGGAGGCCTGAGTCGAATAAGTGTAGAGAAGTTTTAAAAAATGGCTAAGTATGGAAAGGGTTCTTCGACCGGGGGAATGTAGCGCTGCAGCGGTTATGTTAAGATTGGAGGGAATTTCCAATATTTGAAATTTAAATAAGAGCAGTTGTGGACGTGGGAACAGTTGAGATTAAGGTGAAGGCGCCAAAATCCACACGTTCGAAGCAGTAACCACCACTGAGTAGTTATTTCCTAGTACTATAAATAGGAGTTGGTTCTATGTGAATGGGGTGTTCATATTTTTGTACAAGTTACTCTAAGAAACTCAAAGTACCCGCGTGTAGAGAAACGAGTTCGTGAGAATGTACGTAATGTAACACCATTGTCTTCATTAATCTAATTTATCTTCAGCATGTTTACTTTCCATGTCTTTACAGTTTCTTGAAATTTATCTTCTATGCCAAATTTATGTTCAAAGTCATTTAAGTTTCTGCGTTTTACTTTCGACTACATCTTACGTTCAAGCATTTAATCTTCAAACTTTTACTTTTCAAAGCCTTTCATTTTCAAGAACGTGAAGTTCTCCTTTAAATCAATTGAGCATTTATTTTCAAAGTCTTTTACTTTCCAGCACCTTGCCTTCGACATCACTTTTACTTACCCAGCCTTTACTTTCCAAGAACGTGGAGTTCGTTGCATTTTACTTTCAAAGCTTCTACCTATTCGACGCCTTTAATTTTCGCACCCTTTACTTGCATTACTTTAAATTTCAAGTTTTCACTTTACTTTATTGCCTGTAGTCGAACGTGGAGTTCAGTTAGATCTCATTTTTAGCGTTGTCGAACGTGGAGTTCAGTTTACATTTTCTTTAAGTTACACTTGTCTCTCAAACTTAGCACATGTCCTAGGATTTGTGTGATCCATCCTGCAAGTTAAATCAATTTGCGTTTAGATTGATAGATCAGAGGTTGTTTACCAAAATTCACAGTAAACAAATTGGCACGCCCAGTGGGACCCAGTGCTAAGTCAAACCTTTTTGTCAGCCTTATCTCTCTTGGTGAAGAAGTGTTTTCGTTGTATGTTATTGAGAAGTGGGAAGTTAGCCACAGCAAACAAAGAGATTCCAAAGAGAAGATATACTAAGAAGATGGCAACTAATGCCAATCAACAGGTTGATCCTCAAGGGAGTATTTCAAACACTCAGTCCAGTAGCAGTATTGGGACTCAAAGCACTCCATCACCAGTATCTTTGACAGGAGGATCGGCGTCACTTCCGTTAGTGGTGTCTGAACCAGGATCAACGTATACAAAATCATATACTCAACCTGTGTTGGAATATATAGGACCACAAAGTTCTAATTCGCCAACATCCCCAGGAGGAAATACAATGTATAGGCACGTTCCTCCACCAGGTTTCCCACATCCAGGGTCAAGGAGTCAACCCTATGGTATGCCTACATCAATGATGCAAAACCTGCAGAATGCTCCACCTGTATTTTCAGAAATTGTTGTGTCTTCGCCACTACAAGGGTCAGGATCAGGGGGACGAAACAATCAGAGTATAGGCGTTGGTTACTCTGTTCAAACCCCTAGCCTTACAAATACATCCATAAATTGTTTGAGACAGCAGATGGATGAAAGTAACATGCAAATGGTACATACGTTGTCTCAGACAATGGGAGAAGTTTTTCAACCTTTGATTCAAAACACAACTCAAACTAACCAACAACTGGCTGCACAAGTGGCACGCATGGCTGATTTCATAGGAGTGCCAGCAGTAGATCAAAGAGCGACGGTGGTTGAAGATATTCCAAGGCGTCATCAACGTCAGATACCTGAGGCTAACCTGGAGGATCAAGAGATGGTTGACCATTTCAGAGTCGAACCACCAAGAAACCAGATACCATACCAGATGGAGGTAGAACCAGTAGTGATGGTGAACAGGAACCAAAACGCAGACCAACTACTTAGGCAGGTTCGACACCAGAATCAAGCAGAAGAAAATAATCTTGCAGCCATGGTCGAAAGGATAATGACTAGGAATGGGATGAATTTTGGCTTCACCAGGCCAAATTATACATCACCTATAGTGGACTACATTCTCCAAGCAGAACTTCCCCCTAGGATGAAGGTTCCAAAGTTCAGCAAATTCTCAGGAGATACTACGGAGTCTACTGTCGAGCATGTGGCTAGATATTTGATCGAAGCGGGCGAGATTGCTGCTGACGAAAGCCTTAGGATCAAATACTTCCCAAGTTCCCTCACTAAGAATGCCTTCACATGGTTTACTACGTTTCCTCCAAATTCCATATACAATTGGACCCAATTAGAACGTTTGTTTCATGAACAGTTCTACATGGGGCAAACTGTCTGAAAGAATTGGCTAGCATCAAGCGCAAGGTCACTGAGCCAATTGATGATTACCTGAATAGGTTTCGACTTCTTAAAGCCAGGTGCTTTACACAAGTGCCAGAACATGAGTTGGTCGAAATAGCTGCTGGGGGTCTTGATTATTCCATTAGGAAAAAATTAGATACCCAATATCTTAGAGATATGGCCCAGCTTGCTGATAGGGTTCGACAGCTAGAGAGGCTGAAAGAAGAAAAAGCCAAATTCAGTAGGGGTAAAAAAGTAGCATTTGTCGAATGCAAGGAAGAGGTGGAGAGTCTGTATGGTGAGCCATCTTGTTTCGACGAAAATGAGGTTGACGTTGCTGAGTTAAAACAAGGTCCACCTTACGCTTGCAAATTATTGGCTCCTTCAGAAGGAAAAAATCCGGTCGAATCTAACGACAAATTCCCTAAGAAAACATATACGTTTGACGTCACTAAATGTGACGAAATTTTTGATTTGTTAGTTAAAGATGGGCAAATGATAGTGCCTGCTGGTGCTAAAACGCCACCTTTAGAACAAAGAAAGAAAAGAGGTTTTTGTAAGTACCATAATTTTTTGGGTCATAAAACTTCTCAATGTTTTCTTTTCAGGGATCTGGTGCAAAACGCTATCCAGGAAGGAAGGCTGAAGTTTGGGGAAAAAGGCAAAACCCAGATGAAGATTGACTCTGACCCGTTGTAAGTTGCAGAGGCCAACTATACAGAGCCTCATGAGGTTCAGATGGTGGAAGCCACAGGGGGATTCGACGAGTCAGTCAACATGGTAGAAGTTACTGAAGACTTCGCCATCAGTGCTGTGAAGATTGAAGGTTCTAGTAAGGCTACAAGTGGCCTAAACGTTGATGGCACCAGTTTGATGTTGGTGACCAAAGAAACTGCTGATAAGTTTGTGAAAATGGATAATGCTGCTAAGGGTTTTGATGTAACCGTGAGTGGGTGGAAGATCACTGTCAATGAAGGCATTAATATGGTCGAGTTGACTGAGGAGTCTGATTCTAGTTCAGATAGTATCAACACCAATGAGGCTATGGGTAGAAATGCCCCCAAAGTTCAAGTTGTCAAGGAATTGGAAGATGACATGCTCTTGGTTGGAGAGATGCTGGACATGGATGGTTGTCTGGTGGAAAATTGGATCTGTATGGCTGCTGAAACTTTTTTCAAGACATCTCCTGATGTCGAGAGAGTTAATGCTGCAGAGATGGTAGAGGCTGAGAAAGCTGCTTGGGAAAAAGCTTCCCAAAGAGCTGCGAAAGCAGCAGTAGGTGGTGGCTGCTTGGCAAAGACCACTGAAAGTCTGGAAGCTAGTTTCTCCAAGATGCGCCTGAAGGACAGAATGGATGTCAACATGGTCGAAATTACTGATCGAAAGAATGAACCATTGAGTAAGGTAGATGAGCAGGAGAAACTCAACAAAATGGCTTATCCTAAGCCAGAAGAGACAATTGTGGACTTCTTACATCGTTGCCAGAAAAAAGACTCAGGAGTAATGCTGTGTCCCAGGTGCAGCGCCATTTTTGATGAAAAGGCTGCCCACAAGCTTGAAGGTATTAAGAAAGCTGGCGAAAGCTGGGGGCAGAAGGTGGTGAAGGGGCACCGAGGTTTTGACCATAGGCGACTTTCGACAGGGCTAAAAAACCAAACACCAGGAATTAGGCCAGGCACGTTCAAGCCAACGGCAAACGCACCAATAGGTAGTTGGATCAAACCCGTCGAAGGGAGATGACAGAAGAAAAAGTGGGAGAAGTTCGATGTGGAAAGAGGTGCGTCATTTGAGTACAGGAAGGAGAACCGCACCACAAACAAATCAGCATACATTTCGCAGAATTACAAGGGTAACAACCCAATGTCTAGATCACAATGGCGAAGAGAGCAGTGCATGCGAAAAGCTGTTAGGGAGGCCCAGGTGCAAGGGGAGTCAAGCACCAATGTGGCTGGGGCAATGGAGAAACTGCCCATACGGCGAAAGTTGTTTACTATTCAGCCAGAAAAGAAGGTCGAAGAGGATGATGAGATGACTGATAACTTCGACAATGAGTCAGCCGCTTCCCTAGACATTTTGGTAAATGTGGTGTCAGTAATGCCAAGAGAATTTGGTCAAGTCTCAGAGATCGAAGATTTAGACCAAACTGCTGAGTTGGAAATGATGGCACACAAGCCTGTGTGCTATTATATCATGAACAATGGGTGCGTCGAAGAACATAATGCTTTCTTTGAGCGTCCCACGGAGGCAATGAAGGGTCACTTGAAGCCTCTTTATATTACTGGAAAAGTGGAGAACGTTCCTGTCAATAATATTTTGGTAGACTGTGGTGCGACGGTTAATTTGATGCCAAGATTTCTGTTGAGCAAGATTGGAAAATTTGAAACTGATACTAAACCCCACAACATGGTTCTGTCGAACTATGAAGGCAAAGTTGGTTCTACTCTGGGAGTAATTTAGGTAGATCTCACTGTGGGAACTATCACCAGACCAACAGTGTTCATGGTCGTCGAAACGAAGGCTAACTATAATCTACTCTTAGGAAGGGAGTGGATTCATGGGATAGGAGCAGTGCCCTCATCTATGCACCAGAGAATCACAATCTGGAGACCAGATGGGATAGTGGAAAACATTGAGGCTGATCAAAGGTATTTCAAGGTGCCTGTTAATCATGTGGACAGTATGCAATTTGAGAAACATCTGGCGAACATTGCTCCAAGTCCTCCAGCTGATTTTGAGTTTACACCTGATGAGGAAACATTTTATTCGTTGTACTTACACCCTGTCGAAGGTTTCAGATGGGACAGGGAGGTACCAGGAGGAAGATTGCCATGCCTAGGCACACCTCCAATAGAGCCCACAGGGTGGGGAGATGAATTCAGTGATCATGACTGAGTTCGATGCTATGAAAAGAATTTCGGCCTATGTGGCCGAAACAAAACTACAAGCGGCTTTGGAAGCCGCCAATGATTATATGGCTGGTGAAGCCATTTCTGAAGTGTATCCAGAAGGTCCTGGCAAGGACTTCGACCCAAAACCACTAGACAAGGTTGAAACTGGAGGGCAAAGCCAGAGGCTCGACACTATCTATGAAGACGAGCCTTTGGGATTTGAAAAGGATCCGTTGGCAAACAGTATAAAAATGCTAGCACAAGATCCTTTGGAAGAAGTGGATCTCAGTGAGGGGGCAACCAAAATGCCTACTTACATCAGTGCCAATCTTGATCCCCAGTTGAAAGTCGAAGTAGTCCAGCTGTTGAAAGAATTCAAAGACTGCTTCGCTTGGGATTATGATGAGATGCCTGGTCTGAGCAGGGAGTTAGTCGAACACAAGTTGCCTATGACGCCTGGGAAAAAACCAGTCAAGCAGAATCCAAGACGGTTTGCACCAGAGATACTGTCAAAGATCAATGAGGAAGTCGAAAGACTGCTTCGTTGCAAATTCATTCGCACTGCAAGGTATGTCGAATGGTTGGCTAATATAGTACCTGTTATTAAAAAGAATGGGTCTTTGAGAGTGTGCATTGATTTTAGAGATTTAAACTCTGCAACTCCCAAAGATGAATATTCAATGCCAGTAGCAGAAATGTTAATAGATTCTGCAGCAGGACATGAATACCTTAGTATGCTGGATGGATATTCTGGCTATAACCAAATATTCATTGCTGAGGAAGATGTTCATAAAACTGCTTTCAGATGCCCTGGAGCCTTAGGCACCTATGAGTGGGTAATGATGCCTTTTGGTCTTAAGAATGCTGGTGCTACTTATCAAAGGGCAATGAATTCAATTTTCCACGATTTTATAGACACATTCATGCAAATTTATATTGATGATATTGTTATAAAATCTATTTCTGGGAATAGTCACATTGCTCATCTTCGACAATCCTTTGAAAGGATGAGAAAATATGGTCTCAAAATGAATCCTCTTAAATGTGCTTTTTGTGTGCAGGCAGGGGATTTCTTAGGCTTTGTGGTCCACAAGAAAGGGATTGAAATAAATCAGAATAAAACCAAAGCCATAATGGAGGCGAAAGCACCATCAACCAAAAAGGAGTTGCAGTCGTTGTTGGGCAAAATCAACTTCTTAAGAAGGTTTATATCTAACCTGAGTGGCAAAACACAAGCTTTTTCGCCATTGCTTTGTTTTAACAAAGATGGTTTCGAGTGGGGGCAACTGCAGCAGGAAGCCTTCGACAAGATCAAGGAGTACCTAAGCCACCCTCCAATTCTTTCACCACCTTGTAGAAACAAAAGTATGAGATTGTACATAGCTGCAGCAGATAAAACTCTAGGGAGCATGTTGGCTCAAGAGGATGAAAATGGAGTCGAAAGAGCCATTTATTACCTTAGTCGAGTTTTAAATGATGCAGAAACTAGGTATAGCATGATTGAAAAGTTATGTTTATGCTTGTATTCCTCTTGTACTAAATTAAAGCAATATATAAAACCTGTTGATGTGTATGTTTCGTCTCACTTTGATGTTGTAAAACATATGTTATCTAAACCCATTTTGCACAGTCGAATTGGCAAATGGGCATTAGCATTGACAGAATTTTCCTTGACATATCAACCTTTAAAAGCTGTGAAAGGGCAAATAGTTGCGGACTTCATAGTTGACCATTCCATAAATGAAAATGACTTGAATTACGTCGAATTAAGATCTTGGAAATTATACTTTGACGGGTCAAGTCATAAAAATGGAACGGGAGTAGGAATATACATTATTTCTCCTGATAAAATTCCAACAAAATTCAAGTACAAGGTCGAAGGTCCTTGTTCTAACAATGAGGCTGAATATGAAGCATTAATTGCTGGCCTTGAAATTTTGTTAGAATTGGGGGCAACTAGAGTCGAAATAATGGGAGATTCAGAATTGGTTATAAAACAAATCACAAAGGAGTATAAATGTGTTAAAGAAAATCTCATTATGTACTTTGTGATAGCCAATAGGTTATTAAAGAAATTTGAGGTAGTGGCCATTCAACACATACCTAGAATAGAGAATCAAGTTGCTAACGACTTGGCCCAAATGGCTTCTAGATACAAGGTGTCGAAGGAGAACCTTCAAGAAGTAATTGAGGCAAGGGGTAAGGTGGTGGCTGTTGGATTATGTCCATCAGACTTAGAAACAACTAAGCTTGGGTGTATAGATGGCGAAAATTTTGAAATTTTTGCCATAGATAATTTAACAGATGAAGATTGGAGAAAGCCCATAGTTGAGTATTTGCGAAACCCAACGCCTTCGACAGAACGGAAAGTCAAGTATCAAGCTTTGAGCTATGTACTGATGGGGAATGAATTGTTTAAAAAGACCCTTGAGGGAGTCTTATTGAAATGCCTTAGTGAGGCAGAAGCGTATTTGGCACTTTCGACAGTACATAGTGGGGCATGTGGAGCACACCAAGTTGGCCAGAAGATGAAATGGTTGTTGTTTCGACAAGGCATGTATTGGCCCACTATGCTGAAGGATTGCATAGAATTTGCTAAAGGGTGCCAAGAATGTCAAATTCATGCTGGCATACAGCACATCCCTGCAAGTGAATTGCATTCTATAGTGAAACCATGGCCTTTCAGAGGATGGGCTTTGGATATAGTGGGAGAAATTCGACCAGCATCTTCAAAGAACCAGAGGTATATTTTGGTGGGAATTGATTATTTCACCAAGTGGATTGAGGCAATACCACTGGTGAATATAGGTCAGGAAGATGTTATTGAGTTCATCCAAAGTCACATTGTTTATAGATTTGGTATTCCTGAAACAATTACTACAGATCAGGGATCCGTGTTCACTGGTCGAAAGATGCAGGAATTTGCCAAAGAGGTAGGTTTTAAGTTATTAACTTCTACACCATATTATGCTCAGGCCAATGGGCAAGTCGAAGCGGCCAATAAGATAGTGATTGGACTAATCAAGAAACATGTGGGAAAAAGGCCTAGAAATTGGCACAAGACGTTAGACCAAGTTCTTTGGGCGTGTCGAACATCCCCCAAAGAGGCTACCAACACTACCCCATTTCGACTCACTTTTGGTCATGATGCAGTGTTACCTGTTGAGATTTATCTACAGTCTGTAAGAGTTCAAAGACATCATGAGATTCCCTCTGAGAAATATTGGGAAATGATGATGAATGAATTAGTGGATTTGGATGAAGAAAGGCTTAGAGCCTTGGAGTTGCTGAGAAGACAAAAGAAGAGGGTCGAAGAATCCTACAACAAGAAGGTTAAATTTAAATCTTTTGCATGTGGGGAATTGGTTTGGAAGGTGATTTTGCCCATGGATCGAAAAAATAGAACATTGGGCAAGTGGTCTCCTAAGTGGGAAGGACCATTCCAAGTCATACAAGTATTCTCTAATGGAGCTTATGAAGTGGAAGAATTAGACAGAGATAAAAGAATCTTGAAAGTAAATGGCAAGTATTTGAAAAAATATAAGCCTATGCTGCAGGAGATTCATATAAAAACATAAGCTTTATTTGATAAAAGAAAGCCAAAATGGGCCGAGTCAGGCTAATATGGCATACAAAGCGGAGAGAAAATAGTACAACATTTTTCTTCATTAATCTAAGGTTATTCATAATCTCTCCAATCTATGGATTTGAGGAATTCCATATAGTCTGCATCTGGCTCATCATCAGATTCTTGGGGGCTGGAATGCCTTTTCTTGGAGATCTTCATTTTGGTTTCCTTCTTCTTGGCTAAAGAGGCTGCTCCAATGGAGGCATTGGGTTGTTGAGGCGCCTCTACTTTCTTTGTTTCCTCAGTTGCCTTGGCCTTTCCAGCTATCTTCGTGGTTGGAGGTTTCTCGGAAGTATTCATGGTTGCTTCTATGCAAAACATGGTCATATGAAAGAGATTTATAGAGGCTGAGGGCTGATTGGATTGGCTAGCCAAACGGTGGAAATAGGTGAGTGATTCTTGGAAACAGGCCTGAGGACTATGCTATAAGTGTCACTTTAAAGCTAGGAGCTTATGCCTTGGAATTTAAAGCTGGAAGGGTGACTTTCCAAGAAAAAGATAGAACGCTTTTATTGCGAGTTTGACTGGTAAAAAATAACGATAGAGAACATCATCATGCAATATAGGTCGAAAGCAGTTAAAGGCAGAATAATAATAATAAATTAAATCAGTGCCAACAGGCATAAAATTGTCATTACATAAAAAGCCTGAAAAGGCCAAGAAACAAGTGATGATTAGACAAATGAAATAAAGGTGTCGAAGGTATCAGAAGGGAAGCCTCGACGCCAACTGAGAAAAAGACTCTATGTGATATTTGAGACGAGCGTTGCACAAAGATTCGTCGAGTTTTGCGTCTGCGAGCTCTTTCTCGTATCTTTGGGCTGCCTCAATACAATCAATAGCACGCTTCGTCTCTTCAGCTATCTCAGTGTCGTCGAGTTGGCGCAGATCACGGTTGCGGTTTTCAGCATTTGCAATTTTGGCTTGTAGCTCTGTGATCTGTTGCTTCCATGCTTCAATGTCCTTCGTGTTGGAGGCTATCTCGTCCTGCTTTTTCTTTTGATAAGCCTCCATACGTTGGATCTCTTCGTACGCCTCTTGTGCACTACACCAGGCTGCACTCTCATTGCCAGATGTTCTCTCGATGGTATCCTTGATCGAGGGAAGCAGTTTGATTTCTGCAGCTATTTGGTTCACCATGGCAGTTAGCTCTATCAGAAAACCAGAGACATCTGGATTGAGGGTAGTGAGCTCAATCTTTGCAAGGGTGTCCTTCAGGTAAGCAGTTGCAGTTGGATCTGAGGCCAGAATTTCGTAAATATCCCCTTTGAAATTTTTTTTCTTAATGGCTTGGAGGATTGATTGGGCGAAGCCATCTGGCGCTGAGGTCGAAGAAACAGAGGAAGAACCGTGCCTTTGCTCAAGAATTAATTTGGCAAACTCACGTGGGTTCGACCACTTGAGCGCTATCAGTGAGTCCCCAGATAGTGGAGCGACCAAAGGCGAAGGAGTGTGGTGGGGGCGAGGCTCAGCTTGTTCTTCTTCATCTTCTGATGATTCCTCTTCCTCTTCACCTTCTTCTTCTCCCATTTCCTCATCAGATTCATCCGCAGCTGGTTGCACATTCTCTTGCTGATCAGCCGGTGTGGTTTGATCAAGAGTGGCGTTGTGTGTTTGGATCTCAGGTTCACGCCTTTCGTCTTCAACCATCTGACCCTTATCCATGGAGGTACCCTGATTGATAAGTGGTGGGCTTGAAGTGTCATCCTCATCAGAGTTAGCTCCCTCTGCTTGTGCATGCTGAGTTGGGGTTGGAACTGGTGCTGCATTAGCTGCTGTAACACGTGGAATAGGTTGATTAATCTCACTCAAACCAGAGCCAATATCAGAAGATGGGTGATAAGTTGGCTCACCTTGGCTGTTGAGAAGCGTGGTAGCGAGGCTTTCTGAAGTTGGGTGAGAAACGGATTCGTCAAGTGTGGTGGCGGCAAAGGTGTTTGGAGTTGGTCGAGGGTCCGGATTATTGATGATTGATGCCTGAAGAACACAAATGGAGATAATGAGAATGAAATAATAGGCGGAGGATGTCAAGCATAATAGAAAAGGTAATGGTGGGCATACCTGAGTTCGTTCAACAGCAGGACTTGATTCTTCAACCCCATGGTCACCAAGAGGGGTTCTCAAGGCTACCTGGGAGGGTTCCTTCTCGACACCACTTGTGGTTGATGCCTTTTCGAGTATTTTGGCCACCTTCGATGGAGGTGGGCCAGCAGGTCCAGAGGCCTTTGCAGGTTTTTTCCTTTTCCTCGTGAGAACCTCTTCAGGAGATTCATCTGAGGCCTCTGAAACTATAATCACAGCTGGGGTATCCTTCCTACCTTTCTTGGAAGGTGTTGGAGGCCTTCGACCAGTCTGAAGAGGCGGTGAAAATAAGGAAGAAATTCATAGAGTATAAGTAAAACAAAAGGTGCAAAGTATACCTGTGTACTCCCTTGGTCTTTGCCACTTTGCAAGGTGGCAGCTCTAGTCGAAGCAGCTTTCCTAGGCACAGCTGAAAGATAGAACACAATTTTTACAAGTTAATAATTACATGGCTAGTCATAGGGCCATGGAATAAAGATCTCAAACCTTCATATATTTCAGATTCGACATGAACGTCCTGAATTCCTATATGAAGGTGCCCTTTAAAACTGTCTAACGTATGCTTAGTCGAAACCACTCGTTGGGCTTTTGGCTGAGACTGCTGTCGAAGAAGCTTTAAATGCTCCCCACAGACAAACCAATCTGGAAATGGAGGGGCAAGTGCCACTCCAAAATCAGCAGTAGGCAGTCGGGGAAACTTTGGGGGAAAAATTTTAAAAGCTACCTCATAACGTTTCTCACGAGGGACGTTGGGAGGAATTTTTAGTTGATCCAGCTTTTCTAGAAATTTTCTCTTTAGAGTGCTAACAACCTCATGAATGGTTCGACTAAGATCACCTGGTCAATAGATAGTTTTGAAGTATTTTTGAAAAGTCTGTATTTCTTCGATGTGAGTGAACTTACTTTTTTTTGTCTTGTCCTGCACATGGAGGAAAGCTTGGTCAAGTAACGAAGAAAACGTAGTCGCATCAAGGAAGTGCTCATTATAATGCTTCAACCACCATTGGTGGAAGGATGAAGTGCATAAAAAGGAAGGTTCGAAAA
Organism: Lathyrus tuberosus; assembly: GCA_022829125.1. Taxonomy (NCBI): domain Eukaryota; kingdom Viridiplantae; phylum Streptophyta; class Magnoliopsida; order Fabales; family Fabaceae; genus Lathyrus; species Lathyrus tuberosus. The sequence continues at coordinate 2,386,845 of JALAZF010000422.1, forward strand.
ACACAGGGGAGAGAATGCTTCTTTTTTTGTTCCTACTGTTGAGTGCTTCAGAGACGTTCTCCTCGTCGAGGTAGGCGGTGTGAAAAATCACCTGACCTTTTTTCTCATATAAGCACTGAGGGAAACTTTGGGCCAGCCCAAATTGTCGAGAAACCAAGTTGGGTTGGTAGGCAATCAACGCTGATAAACCTCTCCCTAGGTTCAGCCTGTGGACAATAAATCTAGGAATCAAAAAGGCTTCCCAGATGGCAACAGACTCTGGATCAAGGGGTTGGAGAGGATTTGGAAATGGCCTTTGAAACCACTCAGGGCCATGGCTTCGTCGAACAAAGGGTGCCATGCTAGGAGTAAAATCATAGCGTTTGGCGAACATCATTATATAACTAGTGAAAGCCCTTTGAAGGTTTTCACCATCATCATTAGGAGTGAGCTTAGCCAGACGTATCCCTTCGACGCTCCTCTCCCTGATCTCAACAGAAGCTTCATCGACTATGCCTTTTCTGGGGAGGCTGGCCTCAAACTTAGCATTGAGCCACAGTTGAAGTAGCCAAAGAGGACCGCTCAAATGCATAGGACCTTGGGCGTCTACATTCTTCAGTCGAGAAGCCCCTTCACTGATAGATTCGTAAAGGTTCGCCAGAATGAGTTCACTTAGACAGGTCCCTCTGTTGTGGTGGAGTTGGTTCGCCAGGGGCAGGTATTTCTTAGCCACCTGCAAGGACTTGGTACAAAAAACATACTTCGACAGCCAGACTGTGAGGAAGGCGATGTGTTCTTCATCAGACACCTCATCATCTTCTTGTCTGAAGTGGTGCTTGATAAAGAGGGTGTAGGTCAGTTTTGAGCCTGCAATGTTGATGGTATCATCAGCATCAACCTCAGGATTGTAGACAAAGCCATCTGGTCAGAGCCCCGTGATGGCAGCTACGTCAAAGAGGGTTGGAGTGACCATTCCACATGGCAAGTGGAATGTATAATGGGTGCTGTCCCAAAAGTACAAAGATGCTGCCAACATGTTCAAGCAATAGGGTATGTTGGTCTTCGACAGCATCACAAGGTCATAGATCCCTATCTCCTTCCAATGGTCAGCTTTAACTTTCTCCATCTTTGCCATCCATTGGTCGAATTCCTTTAAAGGGTTGACGACTCTTATCAACCTAGTGCCATCAGTGAGATAGCCAACGTTGAGTTTGGGTAAAGGGATCTCTTCGGGGGAAGCTCCAGCAGCAGAATCAATTTTAGGGGAGCTCTTTTGCCCTAATGGTTTGGATTTCCGGTACGATGGAAAAAACTCACTCAGCTTCTCGTTGGAAATATCCACCTCAGCCAAAGGACCAGATAATGCATAAGTTTTATCAGACATAACAAGGGGAATCATTACCTGAGATTGGTAGATGGCTCTTGCTTCTGTAGAGGTAGGTTCCGGCAAACAACGACGGTTATCTACCAGTTGAGGGCCTGGGATGTTAGCGAACGGTGGGATGGTTTGCTTGAACGGAGTGACTTTTCCCTTTTGGGTCTTCTTTGCTTGAGGATTAATGTGGGAGGATGCCATTGTGGAAGAAGATGGAAAGATGGTGTCTTTACTGGGTTGCGAAAAAACTGAAGAGAAGAAGAATTGCTTGAGAGTACTAAAGGAGTGGAAAGATCGCAAAATGGCGGAAATGGGTATATATAGATGTTTGAAAACCTTCAGGGACTTGGATCCACCGTTGAAGCTAAGGAGTTAGTGGGACACGTGGCTTCCTCCTGGAGGCGTGATGGAAAGGAGCAGTTATGTGCAGACTGATCACGTCTGTTTTCAAGAAAGGCGTTATGATGAATACGGCTGAAAAGACGTTTTAAGGATTTGTCATGATGGCGTGACGTCAGAGGCGTGGTTTAAAGGAACTGAACAGTTTAGCTATTAGGGAATTAGTGGGATGTTAAGTTAAGGCCATGCAAATAGGCGTCGAAATAAGCATCATGTCGAGAAATGGCCTTCCTACCAAGTCTGGCGAAAGGACATTCCTTGGGGGCAATTTGTTAACCCTCAATTTCGACGCCAGACAAAATCAAAGTTATGTTAACGTTAAAAAGTTATTTTCAATATAAAAAAGGCTTCGACCTAACTTTTGGGAGGCCTGAGTCGAATAAGTGTAGAGAAGTCTTAAAAAATGGCTAAGTATGGAAAGGGTTCTTCGACCGGGGGAATGTAGCGCTGCAGCGGTTATGTTAAGATTGGAGGGAATTTCCAATATTTGAAATTTAAATAAGAGCAGTTGTGGACGTGGGAACAGTTGAGATTAAGGTGAAGGCGCCAAAATCCACACGTTCGAAGCAGTAACCACCACTGAGTAGTTATTTCCTAGTACTATAAATAGGAGTTGGTTCTATGTGAATGGGGTGTTCATATTTTTGTACAAGTTACTCTAAGAAACTCAAAGTACCCGCGTGTAGAGAAACGAGTTCGTGAGAATGTACGTAATGTAACACCATTGTCTTCATTAATCTAATTTATCTTCAGCATGTTTACTTTCCATGTCTTTACAGTTTCTTGAAATTTATCTTCCATGCCAAATTTATGTTCAAAGTCATTTAAGTTTCTGCGTTTTACTTTCGACTACATCTTACGTTCAAGCATTTAATCTTCAAACTTTTACTTTTCAAAGCCTTTCATTTTCAAGAACGTGAAGTTCTCCTTTAAATCAATTGAGCATTTATTTTCAAAGTCTTTTACTTTCCAGCACCTTGCCTTCGACAGCACTTTTACTTTCCCAGCCTTTACTTTCCAAGAACGTGGAGTTCGTTGCATTTTACTTTCAAAGCTTCTACCTATTCGACGCCTTTAATTTTCGCACCCTTTACTTGCATTACTTTAAATTTCAAGTTTTCACTTTACTTTATTGCTTGTAGTCGAACGTGGAGTTCAGTTAGATCTCATTTTTAGCGTTGTCGAACGTGGAGTTCAGTTTACATTTTCTTTAAGTTACACTTGTCTCTCAAACTTAGCACATGTCCTAGGATTTGTGTGATCGATCCTGCAAGTTAAATCAATTTGCGTTTAGATTGATAGATCAGAGGTTGTTTACCAAAATTCACAGTAAACAGATACGCCACACATTACTTCTACATGGAAGTGGCGGCGTCGGTGACGACATTGTTTATGTTGGAATAATAGTGCAAGTGTGAGTAAGTGGGGAAATAATCCCACATTGGATAGGAATGTGGTGACTTGAGCATTTATAAGTGGGAGAACCCACTCACCTATCACCTTAAGGTTTTAGGTGGACAAGTTGTGTGTCTCTCACAAAGGTGCCTAGTCCTACACTATGTATCAATGTTCCCTAATGTGAAACTCCCCCCAACATGTGTCTCTCACAAAGGTGCCTAGTCATACACTATGTATCAATGTTCCCTAGTTGTGGAACTCCCCTAACATGGTATCCAGAGCCCTGGTTCGTAAAGGGACCGACTTACTTGTATCGAAACGTCCAAGGAAGATGTGTATTTGATGTGTCAACGGCGGTACAAAGTATAAAAAAAAAATAAAAAGGGGGAGTGTTGGAATAATACAAGCAAGTGTGAGTAAGTGGGGAAATAGTCCCACATTGGATAGGAATGTGGTGACTTGAGCATTTATAAGTGGGAGAACCCACTCACCTAAAACCTGAAGTGTGAAACTCCCTCGATTATTTCGCTAACAATGGTATCAGAGTCTGGTTCGTAAAGGGACCGACTTACTTGTATCGAAACGCCCAAGGAAGAGGTGTATTTGATGTGTCAAAGTCCCACATTGGATAGGAATGTGGTGACTTGAGCATTTATAAGTGGGAGAACCCACTCACCTAAAACCTTAAGGTTTTAGGTGGACAAGTGGTGTGTCTCTCACAAAGGTGCCTAGTCCTACACTATGTATCAATGCTCCCTAGTGAAACTCCCCTAACAAATGGTATCATGAGCCTTTGGTTCGAGAAAGGGACCGAGGTGTATCGAAAAGCTCAGGAAGTGGTGTCCCGTTGAAATTGAAACGCCCAAGAAAGAGGTGTATTTGACGTGTCAACGGCGGTACAAAGTATAAAAAAAAGGGGAACATTGTGGACTCACACTTGAGGGAGAGTGTTGGAATAATAGTGCAAGTGTGAGTAAGTGGGGAAATAGTCCCACATTGGATAGGAATGTGGTGACTTGAGCATTTATAAGTGGGAGAACCCACTCCCCTATCACCTTAAGGTTTTAGGTGGACAAGTGGTGTGTCTCTCACAAAGGTGCCTAGTCCTACACTATGTATCAATGTTCCCTAATGTGAAACTCCCCCCAACATGTGTCTCTCACAAAGGTGTCTAGTCATACACTATGTATCAATGTTCCCTAGTAAAAACTCCCCCAACAAATGGGTTCTCCCACTTGCTATATTATTCCAACAGTTTGTTCACACCTTCGACAGTGCTGAAAATTTTGTTCACGGCTTTGAGTTAGATAACAACTAAGTTTCGACAACGGTTTTGATGGCGACTTCGATGATTTCTTTCACAGTTTGTTCAATGATTTATTCTTATTAGTGTTGATAATGTACTTATTTATTCTAAGTTTCAGTTGATTATTGGTTTAGTAGATTATAGATTTAGTTGGATTGGATTGTTCAATTGTTGGAATACTTTCATGATTTATTATTATTAGTGTTTGATGCCGTTATGCTTTCAGAAAAAGTTTCAGGAGAATATAATGTTTTTTTAGTTTCCAATTTACCACAACCACATAAACAAAGTAAAGAGTAATGCCACCGATGGAGGAACGCAACGCACAAGGAGAATGGAGGAAGGTGACCAATAGAAAGAGACAGAATGTTGATTTTTCAGGCAAGTGGGATTGTCACTCAAATGCAGAATTCAAATGAAGGAATGTTGTTATAGAAACATACTCGTTTTACGTTTCTGAGTTTCCGGACAAGATGAAGGCGAAGGATTTATTCAATCTCTTTTTGGATTATGGGAAAATAATGGAAGTGGTTATTCCTCCTAAGAGGAACAAATTCGGTAAACGATTTGGTTTTACGAGGTTTGTGGAAGTGGACGATCACATGACCTTTGCGATTCACCTGGATAATATCTTCATTGATAATGTGAAGCTCCATGCTAACGTGCCAAGGTTTTCTAGATCAGAGACGAACAAGGGGAGAGGGAATAATTTCTTCGTTCAACAAAAGAAGGTACAACATGGAACGGATACTGATAGAGTTAACAGAAGAATACTGCCACAGGGAGAAGGAAAGATGGGTGGCAGAACTTTTGCAGAGGCGGTTGTTGGTGGTAGAGGAGACAACCTTCCTTTTCTTAATTATGTTCCGAAACAAGAAGACATGGCTAGATTAAACAAGGCTTATGTGGGAGTAGTTCTTAATCCAGGAATGACATATAACATCAGAACTAGTTTTGAGATGGAGGGGTATTTTTCTATCAAAGTTACACCTTTGGGTTCTAACTACTGTCTTTTGGAAGAATCTGATCTGGGAGAAATACAAGACTTGATCAGAGAAGCCGAATCCTGGCGGAGACAATGGTTCTCGGAGATCAAGGAATGGAACGAATCTGTGGTGGACAAAGAAAGAGTTACTTGGCTTAGATGTTATGGGATCCCTTGTCAAGCTTGGAACTTCTCTTTCTTTGAAGTTCTTACTAAGACGGTAGGAAGTTATGTTTGTTCAGACGATAATACTCTAAAGGGGGAATGTATGGATGTTGCTAGATTTATGGTTAGAACTCACTGTGCTATGGTTATCAATGAAACATTTAGAATTCAAATCAATGGGAAAATATTCAACATTAAGATGTGTGAAGATTTTCACGGGCCTCTTCGAATTGTATTACAAAAGAACAGTTTATCTCTGAAGAAAGGTTCATCTTCATCGGAGTCGGAGTTAAACTGGAGTTTTAATGAAGGAATCTCAGAAAGAGGTGAAGACAGGGAACTCAACAGAGTTGAAGACGACACTGTTCTTACTCCGACGACTTCAACGACGGAAGAAATCTTGGCCCAGGTGTTTGGAAAATCTACGAACTCTGATAGCTCTCTAGCTCTGTCAGAGCAGGAGGTAGCTGACTCTATGGTTAGGCTTAAGGTTGATGTGGCAGAAGAGGCAGCAACTTTTAATCACCTTTCCCCTGAAAAAACGTGTGAAGAAAGGAATTGCATTACAGTAGTCGAGGAAGGAGCTGACCACTCTCTTCAAAGGGTGGGCCCCTCAGCTAGTGCTGTTCTAGTTACCAATGTTAAGGATACTAAGACAGAGTCCAAGAAAAAGAAAAAGATTAAGATGAAAAAGGTAGCTGAAGTGATTGGGCCATTGGTCAGGAAGCCCATTTGTAAAAAAAGGCCCTCTAGAAAGGTGGATCGGGTGGTAGCAAAAAGAGTAGAGTTGGCAGAGGATCCGATCGAACAATTCTCTAATCCCTCTTTTTTTGAGGTGTTGTCTAAAATCCCTAATTTTTCTATTAACTCTCAGAAAAGGGAAGTTTCTCCAGTATTGTTAGAAGATTCAGACAACTTTTCAGGAGGAGCAATACTTTGCTGTGAGCAAACGTATGATTCTGACGTGAGATGTTGCAATCAGAAATTTTGGAACAACATAGAATCAAAGGTAGGAGATAGATTGAAAGGGGCGATTGCAGATTTAGGGATCAAGACGGGAGAGGCGGGATCGAAGTGTTCTAGTGACATCCTTAAGCATATTGAAGAAATGGAAGAGGAAGACAAAAGACGTTTTGCGGGATTGAGGGATAATTCATCAAAGTTCCAATGATTATTGGATCGTTAAACATCAGAGGGAGTGGTTCGTTCTCTAAAAGAAGCAGAATTAACCAAATTATCTCTAAAGGTAAGGCAAATATTTTTTTCATTCAGGAAGCAAAAACTAGTTTGGTAGATGATTCTTTTATTAGGAGTCTTTGGAACAACGGCGAAGTGGGTTGGTCTTTCAGTGGTTCTATTGGTCAATCCGAAGGATTAATCACTCTTTGGAACGAGGATTCGGTCAAAGTTTTGAGCTCTTTCAAAGGCCCTGGTTATTTAGGAATTAAGATCTCTTGGAACAACGAAATTTATTATGTAATTAACATTTATTTGGGGTGTGGGTTAAGAGACAAGAGAAAATTGTAGGAGGATTTGATCAGGTTAAAAAAGTCTTTTTCAGATGGTTTATGGATCTTGGGGGGTGATTTTAACGCTATGTCCGATGTTCCGGAAAGAAAAGGAGTTTCTAACGGAGACAGAGCGGTTGAGATGAAGGAATTTGCGGAATTCTTTGTTGCCCTTGGGGTAGTAGATCTCCCGATCAATGGGAGAAAGTTTACTTGGTATAGCGGGGATGGGAAAGCGATGAGTCGGCTTGACCTTTTCTTATTTGAGGATGCAATTATCCGAAGTGGGGTATGGTGGATCAGAGCATTGGCAACAGAGACATTTCGGACCACTGTCCAATTTGGGTGAAGGTTATACCTAAGAATTGGGGTCACAAACCGTTCAAAAGTAATGATAGCTGGTTTGACCACCCAGACTTTCTCAGTTTTGTGGAGAAAGAATGGAAATCCATGAAGATTGAAGGCAGAATAGACTTTGTACTTAAAGAAAAATTTAGGCTATTGAAGCTTAAACTCAAAAAGTGGAGAGATCAAGTATTTGGTTGGATAAATGTTTCTATTGAAGAGGATGTAGAAGAAGTAAACAAAGTAGATTGGTTGCTTAATTCTGCAGATGATTATGGTGTGGAGGAGTTAGTAGCAGACAGAGCTGAGAGGTGTGCTTCCTTTTGGAGAAAACTTCATTTCAAAGACAATCTGTTAATTCAAAAATCTAGAAGAAATTGGCTCAAGGAAGGGGATTTAAATTCCAAATTCTATCATCAATGGATTAGAGGAAGGCAAAGGAGGAAATTTATAGGTAGGGTAGATACAGAGCATGGTTTTGTGGACTCAGTGGAGGGTGTGAAGGAAGATGTTTATAGATTCTTCAAATCTGCTTATTCTGAACCGGTGAAACAAAGTCCGATTCTTGAAAACTGCAATTTCAGAAGTCTCTCAGAGGGCGATGCTAATTTATTAGAGGTTCCGTTTTCGGAGGAGGAGATCAGGGCTGCGGTTTGGAGCTGTGACGGATTCAAAAGTCCTGGTCCTGATGGTTACAATCTCAACTTCATCAAAAGGTGCTGGTTTTTTATGAAGTCTGACATTATCCTTTTTGTTCAAGAGTTTTATGAATCTGCTTTTCTTCCTAAAGCCTTTTCTTCTGCGTTTTTGACCCTTATTCCTAAAGTAGTGAATCCTTTAAACCTTGGAGAGTACAGGCCTATTTGTCTAGTAGACAGCCTTTATAAGATTCTTTCTAAACTCTTAGCTCAGAGATTGAAACTGGTGATAGGTAAAATTATTTCTCCCTGCTAATCTGCCTTTGTTCCTGACAGAAATATCTTGGACGGGGTGGTGATTGCAAACGAAACGTTGGATATGGCTACTAGGGACAAGTTGGACTGCATCTTCTTTAAGGTAGACTTTGCGAAAGCTTATGACTGTGTTAGCTGGGATTTTCTCTGTTTCATGTTAGAGAAATTTGGTTTTGGAGCTAGGTGGCGAAAGTGGATGGAAGCGACAATCTTCAACTGTCATCTTTCTATATTAGTGAATGGTAGCCCTACTCTTGATTTTGCAGCTGAAAGGGGCCTTCGCCAAGGGGATCCCTTAGCCCCTTTTCTCTTTTTGATGGCTGCTGAGGGTCTTAAAGGGTTAATGAACACGGCAGTTGACAATGGTATTTTTGAAGGTTTCAGAGTGGATAATGAAGTGTCTGTAGATCTGGTCCAATATGCAGACGACACCCTAATCATTGGGAAAGGAAACTGGAGCAATCTCTGGAGCATTAAATCAGTTTTAAGAGGTTTTGAACTGATTTTTGGGCTGAAGGTTAATTTCAATAAGAGCAGACTGGTTGGTATTAATGTTAGTCCACATTTCCTTAATGATGCTTCTTCTTTCCTCTGCTGTAAGACTGAAACTACCTCTTTTTATTTTTTGGGCATCCCAATAGGATTTAACCCTAGAAGGATCAGTGGCTGGAATCTCATCATTGATAAAATCAAAAGGAAATTGAACTCTTGGAAAGTGAAATCACTTTCAATGGAAGGTAGGATAGTTCTCATCAATTCAGTGCTATCTAGCTTACCAACATACTGGTTCTCGTTTTATAAAGCGCCTAAGGCGGTTCTCAAGAAAGTTGATTCAATTAGGAGTAACTTTCTTTGGGGAAGAGTGGAGGAGAAGTATAAAATACATTGGATAAGCTGGGAAATATGTTGTACTCCTAAATCTAAAGGTGGTCTTGGAATCAGAAAAATGGAAGAGTTTAATCATGCTTTGTTAACCAAATGGAAATGGAGGATAGTTGCAGACAAACCGGCTCTCTGGAAGGATTTCTTGAAGGCTCGATATGGTGCTATTCAACATCATAATCTATCAGACTATTTGAAGAAATCAAACTCTTCTTCACATTGGTGGAAAGACCTCATCAACAGCGGAAAATTTCTTTCTAACAAAAGTTTTTATTTTGCAGATAAAGTTTTGTTTCATTTGGGAGACAGATCTAATACTCCCTTTTGGTCGGCGATTAGGAGGAACGGGAAGCGAATATCCAAAGAATTTGAAGATCTTTATCTCACAAGCTTGGATAAAGAAGTGTCTATTAGAGAACTTGAAGTGGACAGTTTAGAAGGTTATAACTGGCTTTCAATGGGTTTGTCTGTTACGGTACAGAATGACAGCAGAGTTAGACTAATGGAGTTGAAGAGTTTCATCGGAGACAAGACGACAGTTCAGGAAGGGAAGCTTGACGCAGCAAGCTGGTTGGATCAGAAGGCCAAAACTTTCTCGGTTAAGGAAGTTTACAACCAATTGGTGAAAAATTCTTTGAACTTAATCTACCCTTTATCTAATAACTCTAGTTTATTGGCTTTTGAACGGTTATGGAAACTAAGAACTGTACCTAAATTGATTATCTTTGGCTGGAGAATTTTGTGGGGGAGGGTGGCGGTTAAATCTGAATTAATTAGGAGAGGTGTCGACTTGAACCCTTTTTGTGTTTTTTGTGGATTAGAAGAAGAAGATGTAGAGCACCTCTTTTTTGGGTGTGGAATTAGCAAGGATATATGGGAAAGAGTCGGAGATTGGTGTGGGTTTGGTAGTATCTATGAGGGCAATAGAATCGATTTCTTCTTGAATTGGTGTGGCCTAGGCAATTCTGTAGAAGGGAACATGAAGCTGGGAGTGATTTGGTTAATCATTGTTTGGAGTATTTGGATTTGTAGAAACCGTATTATTTTTGAAAACGGTACTTTTAATTTGAATACTCTGAGTTGGGATATTAAGATTAGGGTTTGGAAATGGTTTAAAGTGGGTGAAATTTGTAAACCCAACTCTGATTTTTTAGCTTTTTGTATGGACCCTCTAAGAGGGTAGCTAGGTTTGAGTTGGTTGGGAATTTTATTTTGTTCCTTTTTTGTATTTGTAATTTGTTTTAGGAACACAATTTGTGTTCCTCCAGTAATACCATTGGCCTTCAGAAAAAAAAAGTTTCCATGTTTATTAATTTATAGATAAAGTTGGATGGTTCATTGTTGGAACACTTTCATGATTTTATTCTTATTAGTGTTGATGATGTACTGCTTTCAGACAAAGAGAGTTTCAATTCAATAGAATATAATGCCTTTTATTAAGAAAGTTTATATGTTTATTATAGATTTAGTTGGATTGTTGAATTTCTATGTTTATTAAATTTATAGATTTAGTTGTATTGTTGAATCCATATGTTTATTAAGAAAGTTTCAGTAGAATATAATGTTTTTTTTCCACTGTAAAAGATTATTTGGTGTTGGGCTGTTTTTTTTCCACCTTATATTCTTGATTCAACTTAATTTTATTAGATTTAGATGTGATTGATTGTTTGAAAAATGTAATTGATTATTTGTGCATTTTTTAGGAGCTATATAATGGTTAAACATAAGACAATTGAACATTTTTTTTTTAAAAAGTTTTCGATAAAGATAAAAATTGTATAGCTTCAACATCGACACTTGAGGAGCAAGCTTTCGGTGATCAAACAATTCAAGTTCAACCAAATGAGAAACCCCGCAAGATTCAAAAAGTCATCGTGGAAGAATTTGATCTCAATTGTTTAGAACGTGATCCCAGCAAACGTCTTCAAATTTGAGAATATCCAATAAATCCAAGATATGAAGTTCGAAGAACTTATCTTAATTGGGGTCCATATCAATGCCAATTTGAAAAGTATCCCCTCAATGGAGATAAATATCCAAGAATATTTCAATCATCTTGGTTTAAAATGTTTTCTTCACAGCTAGAATATTCTCCAACTAATGACGCTGCTTATTGTTTACTTTTTTACTTGTTCAGTAAAAAACCTATTGGACATCCCGGAGCTGATGTGTTTACTAGAAAAGGATTTAAGACATGGGGAAAGGTCAATGCCGGAAAGAAATGTGCTTTTCTTAATCATATTAAAGGGAGTCCTTGTTTACCTCATAATAATGCTTTGAAATATTCTCAAGAGTTGTTCAATCAATCAATTCACATCAGAAATGTTCTTAATGTGCAGTGTGCTGATCAAGTCATCCAAAATAGACCTCGTCTCAAGATCTCAATTGATTCCATTCATTGGTTCTCATTTCAAGCTTGTTCCTTTAGAGGCTATGACGAATCACTTGGATACAAAAATAGAGGTAACTTTCTTGAAATGGTAAAAATCCTAGCGTTATTCAATGATGAACTTGAAAAAGTAGCATTAGAGAATGCTCCATATAATTCAAAGTATACTTCTCATTCAATTCTAAATGAAATTTTGCATATCATGTCTAGGAAAGTGAAAAATTATATTCGAGAAGAGATCCGGGATTCTAAATTTTATATAATTGTTAATGAATCAGATGAATCTTTGAAGGAGTAAATGACTATTATCTTGCAGTTTGTGGATAAAAATGGGTGTATTCAAGAACGATTTTTTGAGCTTGTGCATGTTAACGACACTATGGCCATCACTCTTAAAAATGCCATCACTCTTAAAAATGCCATTTGCGATGTTCTTTCCCGACTTGGTCTAAATGTTTCAGATATTCATGTGCACGGGTATGATGGTGCTAGTAATATGAGAGGGGAGTGGAATGGATTTCAAGCATTATTTATCAAGGATTGTCCTTATACTTATTACATACATTGTTTTGCACATAAATTACAACTTGCTTTGGTTGCTGCTTCAAGAGAAATTTTTCTTGTTCATGATTTCTTTTCACATTTGACACATATTGTAAATGTTGTATGTTTCTCTAGTAAGCGTCATGATGAGTTTCAAAATACCATTTTTGAGGATATTTCACATTTGCTAGAGATTGGTGAGCCTGATAGTGGTAAAGGACAAAATCAGATTGGTACTTTGAAACGAGCCGGAGATACACGTTAGAGCTCATATTTTTCTTCTGTTTGTAGTATGATAGATTTGTATAATCCAACTTGTGTGGTTCTTGTAAATATTGTAAAAAATGGGAGAAGTTATACTACACGTGGGGATGCTAATGCTTCTTATAAGTTTATGAAATCATTTGAGTTCACATTAATTTTGCACATGATGAGAGAACTTATGGGAATTACAGATCGTTTGTGTCAAGCTTTACAACCAAAATCTCAAGATATACTTAATACTATGCAGTTAGTCATGACTACAAAAACATTAATTCAAAAGTTGAGAGAAGATGGATGAGATGGTTTATTGAAAGTTGTAATACTATTTTGTGAAAAACATGATATTGATTCTCTTGATTGTAATGCAGTTTATATAAAGCGTGAAGGGCATGCACGCCATCATATTGATCATATCACAGTGGGTCAAAATTTAAGAGTGGATCTCTTTTGTGTTATAATCGATCAACAACTCCAAGAATTGAATCATAAGTTTTGCGAGCAAACAATGGAGCTTTTAAGCCTAAGCAATAGTTTGGTTCCTAAGGATATTTATAAAGCATTTGATATGAATAATATGTGCTATTATAGATAAATTCTATCCTAAAGATTACACTCAAGGCACAAAGGCCTAGGAAACATTTTAGAAAATAAGCAATACAAACAAAAGAAAAATCAAGCCGAGACATTTGAAGCCAAGGCACCAGGACCAACTCCTTGAGTCACCCCGGAGACTTGAAAGGATAAAATACTTCAACATAAATCACAACATCATGGCAGAACTCCCTCTCCCGCTCCATGACTCATTCTAAGACTTCGAGTACGTTCCACATAGTTTGCTAAAGAGTATTATGGAGCGTCCGCCTCAGTCTGGCCACCTCAACCTGGAGAGCTTTCAAAGCCTATGCATCTTTTAGTTATTTTCCACTTGGAAAGAGTTTTCCTCAATGGAATCATAAGCAACCTTGAATTGCTTTTCTGCATCCCAGATAGAACCCTCAAGTTCAATCACATGAGCCGCCAGGGTAGAAAGGGAGCCATGTATTTTCATTGCCTCTTGCAAAGAGTTTGCAGCTTCAAACTATTTCCACAGAGTAATAAGATCTTTCTGAAGTTTGGTTCACTTCAACTCCATAACTTCAGCCTTCTTTTTCAAAGTATCCCTCTCCTTGAAAGGACTGCCTGAGACTAATACATTATTACCCTATCTAGCAGAAACAAGAAAAAAATAGAAGCAACTTTCAACATGCTGTGAGCAAGATCAGAAGCCATTTCCATCTTATCCCCCTCAGGGAGATTTTGGACAAAGGATAACTCCAATGTCAAAACAATACTAGCAACCTCTTCAAGAGTGCATTGAAGTTGGGAAGAGAAAATATCTGATATCTTTATAAAGGGAGTGGCCTTCCTGGAAGCATCATCCTCAGCGACCCCGAATCCATTTTGGAGAAGACCCACCCCGGGGTGATTATCGTCCCTCATCCCGAGCCCTCTTGGTTGGATCCAGAGGTGACATTGGTTCCTCCATTGTCAAAGTGGTCGCAGCGTCCACGAGTTCTACCTCACATATATAAGCAAAAGCTTTTACAGTAGGGGTAAGAGAAGAAGCAAAGGCCACATGAGGAGTGATGGAAGAGACAAAAGTACCAACATTCACTATAGCCTGGATGTCTTGGGCCTCCAAAAGGCTATGTAACATCTTTAACTTGCATATTTTATCCATGCTATTTGCAAAACGCAATCACATATATAAAAAAAATTAAAAAAAGCAGTAAGAATCCAACGTCACAAAATATCTTCCTTCTCTCCTAAAGATTAACTACACTCAAGATAACATGAGTATCAATCCATTTTTTCCTCACTTAAGTAGGAGGCATCTCACTGGGACCGAACCCGTCCTCATAGCCAAGTCTCTGAAACCAAGATTGCATCTCCTCGTTCATTGTTAACTCATTCGGAGAAAGAAAACCCGACTGGGTATAATAGGAGCCAACACACTATTTAAAGTGGACCTTAGACTAGTACTTAGGATACAAAAACCAACAATATTGAGGAGAATCAGTGGGATATAGCAGAAAAAAGAATGAGCTGTAGGGGTGCGGGGCTTCACCAAGAGAAAACATTTCAAGAAATATTCCCCGTCCAGAATAAAGGAGCCAAACCAAGGGATGACTAAGTGAATTTGAAGAAGCCTCTGGTTATGAAAGTTATCTGGGGATGTGCGCTTTACACGGAAAAGATAAAAAAATAAGTTAAGAAAGGGATTCCAGGATTTGTGCTAAGCTGGGAATGGGCAATCTTCAAATGTTTAAGAACAACTAGCTCAAATTCAAAAAATGGCACTTGTAGTCATATTCTTGTAAACTGGCACTCATAAAAAGGGACCATGGAGTCATCAAAAGAGCTACATATCCTCTTCTCCTATAGCATCAGAAGGACCAACCACTTTGAAGGGTTGTCGAGCACAATGTCAACATTACTAAGGGCGACCTCAGTGCTCAAAGCTGAGGAAGTACCCTCTACTTTTGTATATACCCAATCACACATCATTGAATCCAACTGGTTACAAAGATTTAAATGATCTAGTACCTTAGCGTCGCTAGGCTCACAACCTTTAGTCCGCAGACGAACTTGAAAAAAATCTCTAGCTCGTTCCCTCCTTTGCAAATTGACATGTATTTCCTCTTTAGATAATATGAGAGGGGGCATTGGGATTTCAGCGTGATCTATCCCTTTATAAAAATTTGATATAAAGGCGTCTACCAACCCAAAAGAAGAAGTTTCTTCCTCCAAGGAAGTCTCAAACATCCATTCTGACCCAGAATCGTCAGATATGGATATAGGTATGTTCCTACGTGATCACTATTATGGGAAGGTTAATGAGAATCATCAGATGACTCAAATGAAGTTTCCACCTCATAACTACTCACATAATCAACAATATTATTGCCCATCTTGACTAGACAACTGGGAAACCTCAATGTAAAACTTGAATTAGAAAGATACCTAATTGTGGGAAATAGATGAAACACGAGGAATAAAAAAGAAGAAAGCTTTAAGAGAAACTATGAATCACTTATAGTTATATTCTCAGGAGAAAGGAACGAAGACGTTTCTCTGAAAAAGTAACCCAATGCTTGAAAGGTAAAAAGTTGCAAAATTTTTCAAATATTCGACTCACTATATTTATAAGCAATGATAGCTGAATGATCAAGGCCAACTATGAATATCCCTAAGATCAACGACTATATTTCCACTCACGGATACACACAAACTCAAGTGCACTCAAGTACACTATGAACTGCGCCATACCCTAGCCCGTCATGTCAGTGCACGTGCTAGAAATGAGTAATCAAACATTTCGTCGATGGGACGTAGTAAATGCGTCTGTTCCCCGTCACTTCTTCAAAAAATTGATCCCAAGCGATCTAGTTCTATTCCACACGAGACTATGACATGGATGCCGACCAACGATACTTAAGGCTTCCTTCAGCTCCTTCAGTGCCTAGCAAAGCATTGATGGCAACTGTTCTGGACCGGTCAAAGACCCAAATTGACCAAGACCCAATGCATCTCAAGGCCACTATACTCGACCCAATATGTAAAAACAGTTCACATGGTATGAGGATGTACACAATCTCTGATCTCTAATTTTACTATTCTCATATTGAATCTTGAACTGACCTGAGCGTTGGAGTGCTAACCTTGCAGGTCCACCCCGCGCCAATGTAAAGGAGATCAAAGTCACCGTTCAAGATCAACTGTAATCCAACTCTCTTCATTTCCGATTCCTTCGTGAAGTTAGAATCTCCATTTGTGGTTCTCAAACGGAATATATATATATATATATATATATATATATATAGGGTTCATATCCTATGAGAATGTCATTTTTATGTAAGAACATGAGAATGGATTTGAAGCATTAGATTTTAAAATAAATGGTGGTGATTATGTGTGGTTTTTGTTTTTCTCTCTCCTCCATTATTAAAATAAATGATGGAAGAGAGAGGAAAAAAACTGACACATAATCTCGATCATTTATTTTAAAATCTAATAGTTCAAATTCATTCTCATGTTCTAACATAAAAATAACATTCTCATATGATACGTTCTCTCTCTCTCTCTCTCTATATATATATATATATATATATATATATATATATATATATATACTAACAAATTAGCATTTTCAATTTAAATTTTATTGAAAGGAGTCTTTCGTAAATACGCTAGGTCTATAGAAAGAATATTTGAAGGCTTATGTTAGGAATAACTTTCTAAATTTTAGCAAATTAATTGGCTTCATTTGAGCTGGTTCTCAAACAATTTGTGTTAACTTTTAATAAACACAAACCCAATGAATGGATTAGGAACATACTTGTACATTACTACTATTTATGGGAAAAAAATAAATAGTTCTAAATAGAAACCTTGAGTGACCTATCTCATTAAACACAAATAATTAAGCCACCTATCTAACTACTCGTTCATTTTTAGAGCAACTTTTACAACAATGATAAGATATGATAATATACAACTAACAAGAATGGTTTCTAAAACATACAACTAACAAAAATAAATTACAACATAAACAACCAAATAATAGTTACAATTTTTTCCTCATTATGGAATTAACTTTAGTTGTAACATCGTCACATTTGCAACTTAACTGATTACAAATTAACTGATTTACAAACATGAATATTTAATAGGAACATCTTTAAATTTATCCAAATGCATCCAAATTCATCATCAATTAATTAATTTCCCTAATTTTTTCTAATCATGTCTTTCTCATCTCCTCAAGTTGAATCTAGAATCGAATTCACACCTATTCCTCAACATGATCATGATCAATATCAAACGTCGAATAACAACAATGATCACGATCAAAGGTTGAATAATAACAATGATCACGATCACATTCGTGTCAATAATAATGTTAATCGTCCCTTAGTAATCGAGCCTGTTGAGGAACCTTTTGATTGGGATTTCTTAGTGATAATATTGCGTTTGGCCTTGGTTGGAACATTACTCGTCGGGGTTTCCATACGCGAAACAAAAGCTAACAAACCAAAAACAATTCCAAATCCACCAAGAATCTTCATCAACAAGCTTGACATTCCTGAAATCAAAATCGTTGATGGTGAAGTATCGGCTATATGGGAAATAACATTAACCATATCCAATGTTATGAACGCGACGATAAACATAAGAAGACTCGACGCTACGTTATGTTACAAGGAAGATGATTCATTGGCATTGAAAACTCCAATATCGCCAACACGTGATGCAAATAGCCCGGTTTTCTCTTTGATCGGGAAAGATTCGAAGAAGGAGCATTTTAAATTGAATTCAACAGGTTGGGAAAAGGATCAACCAGTTGTGGATGATAGTGTGATTCAATCTATAGCACAAGATATGCAAAAAGGTGATACTAGGTTTAGTTTGCATATGATGGTTGCGGGAGAAGTTGAATCTAGTGATGGGTGGGTTTTACCTTTTTTTATGTACCCAATATGCAAAACTTTGGGAGTTAAATTTGAAAGGGATGATCACAAAGGTGAGACAGGTACATTGATTGATTCCAAGCCTATAGAGTGTTTAGGTGTTGTTGAATGGGAAGAAGAAAGAATGGGATGAGTGAAATTTAAATAGGGGATGCATGATTTCTTATAAGCACATATTGTTTTTTGATTTTTGAACAAAATTTTATGTGTTGTTAGAAATGAATATGATAATTATTTTCTCTTAATTTTTTTGTTTAAATTTATTTTTCATTTGTTTTTTATTACCAAGTCTATTTTATGAGAATGTTTTTTTTATATGTGTGGCTAACATTTCTTGTGAGAAAAATGTGGTAGATGCATGGATATGGAACCATAAGCCATGTGAAGGTTAATTAGTCTAAGAAGCTTATCATGTGATTAGGGTTTCTGTTAATTTTTAAGAATTTTCTAATTTGTGATGTTAATTGAAACAAATTGGTGTCTCAATATACATCACTTCTTGTTTGGAAGAATTTTAATGATAGATTATCAAGAAATAGTTACTTTTCAATTTGAAATTGTTCAATTGAAGTCTTATTTTATGAGCGAGAAGGTGTGATTGGATGAAACTATACAATATTTATTTATTTTAGTTAAATAAGTTTGCGTTCCTTCTAAATATATCAAATTCCAATATTAGTCCTTTAAAATAATTTCTTCAAATTTTAATTTCATTGAAGTTTTTCTTCCACACTATCACATTTAGTTAATTTTTTGATAAACTGACATAACACTCTGCATAATATATATCTAGAAAATATATATAAAAAATATTAATTAGTACTGATATAACACAAGTGTTTAACGACATTATTATCTACATGTTCATAACGTAAAATACAATGCATGCCACATGACATACAATAGTGTCTAAATAAAAACTAAGATCTATGTACAATATCCTCATTGCATATAATTCACAGTGGAAGATCACGATAACAAAGTCTTCAAAATATCATCAGACAACCATGTCTTTGCCTGTAACCTACAAAGAACTACCTGAAAAACCATAACTATAAGTTCACTTGGCTCTAAATGGATCTCTTATCGGTCCTTGACTTAAGCCTTTCATCTTCGTCCTACTTGTGTACACTTACACAATAGAACAAGACTTAAGTGTCTAAGGGAATTTACGTTTCATATGGAAACACACAACATGATTTGACATAAATCAATGAATTACTAGTCGAGAATGCAAAATGTAACACAAGGGTGATTATCCTAAACCGATCACAAAGATTTACTAATCCACCCGTCAGATATGGTCAATGTTATACTAGACATCCACTGTATGGACACACTAACCACCAGATATGGCCAATGGCAATACCCAACCTCCACCGTGTAGAATACACTATCTACCAAATATGGTCACCGACAATTATAGCCTCCACTTTGTGGTGATAACCAATCCATCAGACATGGTTAACGGTAGTCCTAACCTCCACTAAATGGATGTATAATCTATCAGATATGGCCAACAACAGTCCTAGCCTCCACTAAATGGAATACGCTTAACAGATTTACAATCATCTGTCTCAATGATTCCTCTTTCTTGATTACCACTCTATATAAGTCTCAAACTCGGGACAATCACAAATAGGGGTTATTTTAGAATACACGATTAGTCTCAACAATCTCCTGTGGCTATATCACAAGCACCATGGGACAATACACAATTCCATGTGATTATATCAAAATCACAATATAACATAGCATGTTTCCATACAAGATCGTTGAATTGCAACTATGACATTGCTCTCCATCTATGCCTCTGACATTCTCGTGGATGGGATGACTCATTGTTAGATGTCAAACATGACTTATATTTTTATTTGATACTTGACATTTTTCAACTCTTTTATGTTTAATTGTGGATTTTAATCTTGAATTATTGTTATTCTTCAAACATTGTGAATATACCTTTGGTGCTTTTAATGTGTGTGATATTGTGCAGAAAAAGACACTAATTGATCAAAGATGTAAGACATAAAGAAAGGATCCAGGTTGCCAAAGAAAGGAAGAAAACATCAGCAAGTTCGCTTTGCGAACTTGCCAGCGAATGGTCCCAGACTTTGGACAGTAAGAAAAGGGACTAAAGTTCGCTTTGCGAACTTCCCAGTGAATGTTCGCTGATTCATCGCTTTGCGAAGACTTGGCGAATGACACTTTGGATGAGGCACTAGCTAAAGGGGCCTAAGTTTGATTTGCGAACTTGTAGGCGAATAGTTTGCTTTGCGAATAAAAGTTCGCATTGCGAACTTACGCAGAACTTCTGAGGCGGTTTAACTTATCAGAGGCACTTCAGGTGCCAATTATGTAGTTCGCTAGGCGAATGAAAAGTTTGCAGTGCGAACTGATATGATTTCAAGTGTACTATAAAAGCACTTTATGTAATTTCTTGGGATCATAACCTCATTTTATCACACCATAACCTATTTTTCTGATACTTCTTCATCTAAGAGGGATTTTTCACATTGAGAAGCTGGATTCGCATCCGATCTCGATTATTTAACGCGGATGCTTTTTCATCTCCTCCCGAAACTTGTGAAACAAGCTACCATGAATATCTGTAGCTAAACACATCTTGTGTCA
Organism: Lathyrus tuberosus; assembly: GCA_022829125.1. Classification (NCBI taxonomy): domain Eukaryota; kingdom Viridiplantae; phylum Streptophyta; class Magnoliopsida; order Fabales; family Fabaceae; genus Lathyrus; species Lathyrus tuberosus. The sequence continues at coordinate 2,407,480 of JALAZF010000422.1, forward strand.
AGATTAGTGGTAGGTATGTGTGAACTTTGTTGATGATAAATATAGGTGAAAAACTTTGTTTGTATGGTTTATATTTTGTTTTAGTTCATGATTGAGAAATATGTTCTAAAACTTGACCTAAGTTTCAATCCATCAATAATCATGAGGCTAGAAATAATTTTGAAAGTTGATGTTCATAAATATTGATCTTGAATTTTATCATATTGGTAGTTTGAGTGAGAGATCATCAAAGGATCAATATGATAAATCCCACAACAAGTGTTAGAGATAAACTTGTTGAGAGGATATGTGATTATATTCATCGTTAACAAGTTCACATCCTTTATCGAGTAAATACGTATAAAACGGATTACCGAACCCTAATCTTGACATGCTTTTACCAAATCTTTAAAACCAATTTATTTACCATTACTACTAAACTCTTATGCAAATATGACCCGTTGCAAAACCACCAAAATCTTTGTTACTCTAAGTTTAAAACGATTACGACTATAGAACGGCGACAATATACATTTAATCCCTGTGGATACGATAAAACACCCCCGAAATACTTTTTAAAAAAATGGTGACATTGTTATAGAGGACTTGCAAAAGAAGGAAAGTTGGATTGTGAATGGCCAACGGCTGAAAATCTATCTCGAAGGAGAAATTGATCGAGAAAATTGCGCAGTGTTTCTAGATGATCATTGAGATCATCTTGGATCGTCGAGCTCAAACGACGTTAAACAAAGCGCTAGTTGAGAGGCACCCCAACATTGTAAGTATTTCTGTTTTTCTTGCTGTTTTGATGTATTAAGTTGTTAGAGTTGGTAGGAAGTGTGGTAGCAGCTTGCAGAAATTTTTTTCAAAGTTCTGTCTTGTTCGTTGGCTAGTTCGCTTTGGGAACTTGGGGCGAGTGTTCGCTGGCTAGTTCGCACTGCGAACTCAGCGAGACAGACACAATTTTGTCTGCTGCCACCTCATTAAAAAAGGGGGTTTTATAATGTATGGGACAGACACTTGGGCCCATGACCCACTTATATTCTGATTTTGTGGGTAACCTACACTCACTTGGTCACTCTCACATTCTCACTTGCTCACAAACACTCACACAACTTTGAACTCTCTCACGTGCTCTCTGTTCCTACATCTTTTCACGAATTTTTCCAAGTTCTCAACAAGTCCAAGTTTGATTCTCTTTCTCTCTGTTAATTTTTGATTAGAAAATGTGGTTAGGTTAGGTTAGGATAACATTAGAGACCAATTGATTCTAGGTTTAAGTGGTATCAATGCACCTCTGGTTGTAATGCTTCTTTGTTACTGCATGTTGAAATTTTATCAAGCATTATGAGTAGAATTGTATTGTGAAAAAGTCTGATGTTGGAAATGTTGGTAGAAGCTGTTAAGTTTTTAATTTCGCAGGTTCTCCACTAGTTTGCTTTGCGAACCTGGGGCGAGCATTCGCCAGAACTTCGCCTAGCGAATCTGGGGAGAATGTTCGCCAGGACTTCGCTTTGCAAACTTTTGGGCGAACAAACCAGAATTCTAAAATTTTTTTTACTGTTTCTATTTAGGATTCTGATTTACTACTTTGTTCCTTATCTAATGGACTATTTTACCGGATGATTGTTGTTTTGTCTGATGGTTTTTGCAGATGGCTCCAAAAATCATTCCATAAAAAAAGAGAAAGACCGGAAGCTCTACACGACCGGATCCAATTCAGTTCGACAATATACGTTTCAAAGGGGCAAAACAGGCTGCACGGTACTTGACTCTAGAGAAACATACGATCTTATCTGAGAAAAGATTTAATTTAAACTCTCAAGAAAGCTATCGGGCGGTAGCTGGACTCCTTGAAAGAAAAAAATGGGGAAAGTTTATTACACCTGTGGATAGCTATAACGTGGAGATGATCAGGGAATTTTATGCAAATGCCCTCCCGGATAATGGGGAGGAATTTGGATGGAAGACCATGGTTGGGGGAACAGAGGTGATTTTTGATCGAGAGACTATTAACGAGGTTCTTGGGAACCCACTGCCGTTGAGAGAAAAAGAGATAGATACCTATCACAGAACCTTGAGACTACATAGAGACACCGATAAAATCACTCGTGACCTTTTACGTGAAGGTAAAACAGTTGAGTTAAACCCATATGGGGTTCCACGCCGATACCATCGAGAGGACATGCGTCCTTTGGCCCAGTTGATCTTACTATTGGTTCTTACAAACATTAAGCCAAAGTCGCATTCCTCGACCATTACCATACCCCTTGAACATTTGGTCCACAACATCATGTTGAATGTCCAGATTGATGTAGCCAAGATTATTGCTGATGAGATGAAGGCTATTGTGGAAAGTGGCCCTTGGTTCAACTTCGAGGAAGAACTGTCCCTTTTCCTTTCCTTGTCTTATCATGACCCTTTGTGTGCATGCGGGGGTTAATGTCCCCGCACGCTGTCAAGTAACCATCCCGGCTACTATTGATGATCGGTATGTGGAAAAATTCAGTAAACTAAAGGGGCTGCGAGGTGACTCTTCAGGTGCTGGTACTGATGCTGACACTGGTGCTGGTGATGGGTCGAGTGGTTCTGGTTCTCAAGGTTATTACCCGTATCACCAAGAGATATGCCAGTACAATTGGGACTGGATGGCGGCTTCTCAGCGTGCTATGATGGATTTACATGATTCGATGCAGGTATTACAGCTGCAGATTCGTGAGCCCTCCGTGGATCACTCTATGATGACTAGGGAGCAATTCCTAGCTCATGCTGGTTGGCCTGAGGCCAGGTCAGTTTTTGGAGGGGGAACAGAGGCAGTTGGTGAGCCTGAGGATGTCGAGGCCGATGCGAAGGATGATGGTGATGATGAGCTTGTGGAGGTATCTATATCTGAGTCTGGTTCTGAGGAGGAGGAGATTGGGCGTCATGTTCTGAGTCCGAAGAGGACTAGTTTTGATGATGTCATTTTGTACTTCCTTTGATCTTCAAAGTGAAGTTTTCTTGTTATGTTTTATGTATCAGTTTTTATTATTGTACTTTATCCACTATGTGGATTATTTTGGGATATTTTGATGTACTTTGTACCCTTATGAGGCACTGATGACTTTTGTTGGTGTTTCTACACCATGACACTATTATGCTATTATTATTAGTATTTTGTTTTTCTGTTGAATTTGTTCAGTTTTCATTTTTATTTTATTTTAGTTTTTTTTATTGTTGTTAAGAGTTGAATTCTTCAGTTAACGAATGTTCAACTCTTAAATTGTTGGTGTGCTTATTGTTTTATGTTGGTGTGCTTGTGGAAATTTGATGTTTCCATTTTTTTGGTGTTGAATTGAAAGAATTCTAGGTTGGTGATTGTTGTTCATCAAAGAAGATTCTTCTAAGTTTGGATGACAATGATAGTATTTAAGCATGTAATTGTTGGCAAGGTACATGGTTACCTATTTCTAGGATTTAGAATGTGTTAGAACTTCTTGTCTCTATGCAAATGTATTTTTGTTTTTTGTTGCAACTTTATTTGATTGCTTATATCACTTAGGTCCAAAAACTAAAATGTGAGAAACCTCCATGGTCTACTAAATGCATAGGATTGCTGATGAATTTTGCTTTATACTTTTAATTCATGCTTTATCTTGTGATTTGTGTGATTTTGTGGAAGCATTAGAAATGATCAAGGCATTTGTTGATAATAAGCACAACCATTTGCAAACAGTGATTTACCCGTGAGTAGTGAGTATTCGTTAGCCCTTTGAGCCTAAATAGTTAGATCTCGTTTAGTGATGAACTCTGTGTTGCACATAATTTGAAAATCAAGTTCATCATTGAATTTTTGAGAGTTTCTAAAAAAATTTCTTCTTGAACCTTGAAACTTTGTTTTTATTGATTTCCTTGCCTAAAAAAGTAAGGAGCATTCACTTAAGGTTTAGTTGAAAATAAGTTGGGGAGAATGAAAAAGAAGATTGGTAGATTGCTCAAACTTTTGAAAAATTTCAAGCAAGCATGAAAAGAAAAGAAAATGTGAATATGAATGTGAAAAAAAGAAAGAAAAAGAATGCTTGCTTGAAAGAGAAAAATAGAGACCAATAATTGTGCATAAGGAAGTTTGAGAAGGTTTGTGATAAAGGAATGAAATTGGTGAATGAAGTTGAGATGTGTGTGAATACCTTGTATAGTGAATGTTCTTTTGCATTGGAAATTTCGATTCAATGGCCTTTAGAAATGTACCTTTATTGTTAACCCGACCAAGCTACAACCTTAAAATCCCTTAGTGATATTTTTGCTTCCATGATTTCTTTATTGATCGATTAGATATTGTATGAATTACTTGTATTTGCATCATTTGTCAGATGAGGGAAATTGCCCCGTGTTTGTAAGCACATTTTTCCTTCAACTCTTTTTCGAAGAGGAGCGTTAGAGTGATATGAGCATGATAGTTTAGTTGTTACTTGAAACATTGCCTGATATTTGTTTAAGAATCAAGTTCTTGTGCATTGTTCAATTTTAGGAATTTGTAATTGTTGCTTGTTTACAATTGTTATTTATTTGAGCCGTTTATCTTTTCTTGGTTGAGTTAAATGCTCGAGCAAATCCTCTTGTTTTCAATGAGAGGCATACTTTGCTTGAGGACAAGCAAAACAAAGAGTTAGTTGGAGAGAGGTTGTTAGATGCAAAACATGACTTATATTTCTATTTGATACTTGACATTTTTCAACTCTTTTATATTTGATTGTGGATTTTAATCTTGAATTGTTGTTATTCTTCAAACATTGTGAAAATACCTTTGGTGCTTGTAATGTGTGTGTTATTGTGCAGAAAAAGGCACTAATTGATCAAAAATGTAATACATAAAGAAAGGATCCAAGTTGCCAAAGAAAGGAAGAAAACATCAGCAAGTTTGCTTTGCGAACTTGCCAACGAATGTTCGCTTTGTGAACATCTGGCGAAGCTCCAGCGAATGGTCCCATACTTTGGGCGGTAAGAAAAGGGACTAAAGTTCACTTTGCGATCTTCCCAGCGAATGTTTGTTGATTCATCGCTTTGTGAAGACCTGGCGAAGGACACCTTGGATGAGACAGTAGCTAAAGGGGCCTAAGTTTGCTTTGCGAACTTGTAGGCGAATAGTTCGCTTTGCGAATAAAAGTTCGCATTGCAAACTTATGCAGAACTTCTGAGGCGGTTTAACTTATCAGAGGCACTTCAAGTGCCAATTATGTAGTTCGCTAGGCGAATGAAAAGTTCGCTGTGCGAAGTGGTATGATTTCAAATGTACTATAAAAGCACTTTATGTAATTTCTTGGGATCATAACCTCATTTTATCACACCATAACCTATTTTTCTGATACTTCTTCATCTAAGAGGGATTTTTCACATTGAGAAGTTGGATTCGCATCCGATCTCGATTATTCGACGCGAATGCTTTTTCATCTCCTCCCGAAACTTATGAAACAAGCTACCATGAATATGTGTAGCTAAACACATCTTGTGTCAAGATTAGTGGTAGGTAATACTTCATTTTGTATGTATTGATCTTGATTGTAGTGTATGAACTTTGTTGATGATAAATATAGGTGAAAAACTTTGTTTGTATGGTTTATATTTTGTTTTAGTTCATGATTGAGAAATATGTTCTAAAACTTGACCTAAGTTTCAATCCATCAATAATCATGAGGCTAGAGATAGTTTTGAAAGTTGATGTTCATAAATATTGATCTTGAATGTTATCATATTGGTAGTTTGAGTGAGAGATCATCAAAGGATCAATATGATAAATCCCGCAACAAGTGTTAGAGATAAACTTGTTGAGAGGATATGTGATTATATTCATCGTTAACAAGTTCACATCCTTTATCGAGTAAATACGTATAAAACGGATTACTGAACCCTAATCTTGACATGCTTTTATCAAATCTTTAAAACCAATTTTTTTACCGTTACTACTAAACTCTTATGCAAACGATCCGTTACAAAACCAACAAAATCTTTTTTACTCTAAGTTTAAAACGATTATGACTATAAAACAGCGACAATATACATTCAATCCCTGTGGATACGATAAAACACCCCCTAAATACTTTTCAACACTCATCCCTAGTCACTACAAGCTCATGAATGCACACCGTGGTACCTCATACATTCGAGTATCACAAACTAAGTTATTTACCATAACCTAAGTCATCTTTTTAATTTCGTTCACCTAGTTATAACTCTAGGTTTTAGTGTCACTCATTGTCTTAAGTTTTAATCCATTATTGTTCATTCAACGCAAACAAATTATAACATAAGTCATAAGGCAAACATATGCAAAGGAAGCTATAATCCATTCACCAAGAGCATATATGAAAATAAGTATCATCCAACATCATCATCATCAGATAAATCCTTAAACAAGCTTTCCAACGCATCTGGCTACGTCTCATTTTGAGTTACGAAACTCAAGGTACACTATTTCCAATGCTGCTAGAATTTTCATGACAACAAATATTGCTAAGCGAGAATCTCTCTCGCTCATCCAAAATAACAGGACAGAACAGTAAAATCTCATCTTTAAACATACCTTCTTCCACCTCTAACCATCCAAATCATACATAATCATGTCATAACATACATAAGCCTTCATATAATGAAATTAATGTTATTCTAATCTATTTGACCTGACGCCAATCAGAACTATGATTCCAGTTTTATGGTAGAAATAGTAAACAAAACATGTATCAAAGGATGGAAACTCTCACTTAGCAAGCCCTGGCAAGACGTAAAGCGGACTCTCGCTTTGTGAGCTCCCAACGAGGATCCAACGAGGCCAGACAAAAGGGCATTTCCTCTCTAATGTCTCGCTTAGCAATGAAAAAGCGAGCTCCAAGCGAACCTTCGCTCAGTGAGACATCTCTCTCACTTAGCGAGAATATCAGAATCCAGCTTCTGAGTAGTATGAGTGCTCGCTTAGCGAGCTCATTCTCGCATAGCTAGAATAGTAGAGTCAGCCACTACAGAAACACAAAGAGGAAGAAACAATCATCTTTCCCATATATCACATACCAAAACCCCAATATATCATGTTTCAACATAAACATATATGAAACAACAAGATAGGCATGCATCAAGATCAATTTAACACATAAGTATGTTATCACACGAAACCTAATTCACAAATTATGCATTTCCCCACCAAAGCTAAATCTACATAGGAACCCACCTTTGATAGATGAAAGTTAATGATGAAAATGACATGCTTTGTTTCTTGATTCAAGCTCTCTTCTTCTTCTTCTTCTTCTTCTTCCAAGTTTCCTTTTTTTCCGCTTCTCCCATCCTTTCTCTTCCTTCTTCTATTTTTTCTCTTATTTGTTCTATTCTTTGCTCTTTCTCTTTTCTATCAACATTCTTCTTTTTCACTTACTACAAATAGTAAATGGTTGGCAACAAAGAGAGGAAAATATCTTAAAGTGAGATATTTATCTTCTAGAGGATAACTGACCATTCATTAATGTTACCCAAATGTTCCTTTTTTTTTGCAAATTAATGAAGGTCAACCTTATTGAGTAAGAGTTATGCTCAATTGAGTTCACTAATTACTCTATTTGTTCTAAGTGACAATAAGTAGAGCACATAGGAGCTCAATCTGTCCCAATTGACAAGGAACAGAGCACTTAAGAGGATATGTGTCGTACCTCATAAAAAATATGATCTAGCGACGCGCGTCGTGTGCTCATGGGAATGATGGGCTAAAAGAGCCACCACCGAACTTTATTTATTTCTAAAAAGAAAAGAGGAAATATTGATAAAACCCAAGAAAGATCGACTATGATTATGGTCGACACAACCAAATTAGGGTTGAGAGTTAATTACGCAAGGCGGGGGGGGGGGGGGGTATTAGCACCCCTCACGTCTGTTGTTTCCAACGGGAATCTGTTTAGTTAGTTTCGTAAAATAAATGTTAGCATGATGTTAATTTGCAGTCTTCTACTTATTGAGCAAGAAAAAGAGAGAAAAGATAATTGTTTTTTAATTTTTTTATTAATGTGCCTGACAAGATTTCAAAATCCCACTCCTACGTATCTCCAGGTGTGTTGGAGAACTCAAGGATACGTAGTTCTGGGTAGAAAAATGTCTTTTTGTGAGTTGATTTTTAGCAAAATCTATTTTGTCGCAATCGACGAAAAACATTGTTTAACCCCAGACAGGTGAGGAGAGGGCGTTTGCATCATATTGAATGGATTTTTGCATATCAACATCTCTCGGTCCTTTGTCTTTTAATTTTTATTATGAAAAAGATTTTTGTGTAACAACTTGATATTGGATCAAGCGTCTCAAAATGATAATGAAAAAGAGTTGGAATTGATGGTCGATAGTGAAATGGATTTGAAGTTAGAATAGTGAAAACTTGGTGTTGACCAAGTGTTTTTGAAAATGGAACTTGGTGTTAACCAAATATTTTTTATTTTTGAAAAAAGATTTATTTTTTTGTGTTATCCAATTTTAATTACATATTAAATAGCTAAGGGAAATAAAATCAACAAAAATGAATAACAACTAAATAATAAAAATAAACTTAAACAAACACAATAAATGGTATAGAATAAAACAAAAAAAAAGTAAAATCGCTAAAATAATAATAAGAAAGGAAATTCATTTTTATGACTTTTTATTAGGGCTGATAATGAACCGAACCAACTCAAAAATAGTTTGGAACTCGGTTCGACAATTGAATTGTTGAACTAGGTTCGTTTACTAAATGAGTTGAACTTGAATTATACATAATTCAACTCGTTAGGTTCATGAGTCAACTCGATTATATATGAAAATGATTATATTGTCTTTAAGAGTAAGTTTAAATATTTACTCCAAATTTTAACCATTTATTGTCCCTTCCATACTAGTTATGGCAGTAAAGCTGACAACTACATTTAGAGTCATCCTTGTTGGAGGTATTATGTCATTTTCTAAAATATTATGTGTAATGAAGATTACAAGTGATGTAATCATTTTGTGATGGAAATGTATCAATTTCTAGTAATTTTTGGTATACTATTTCATTAAATTTATAAGGTTCCTAAATATTTAGATGAAGTTGTGGATATTTGAGACAGATTTAAACTCCACTTAATTAGTTTTTGAATTAGACTTTCAAATATATCTCTTTAAAGTTGTGTAGTTTTTGAATTAATTGAGTTTTGAGACAAAGTTAAATTCCAATATGATAACTTTTCTTTTATTTCAATATTTTCTTTTTTAAAAAATATTAATTTAAAATGTTAAATATATATAAAAAAAGTGACTTAAAAATGGCTATTAAGTCCGTGAAGCAAGTGAGTTGAACCTTACAAGATGAACCTAACGAGATGAATCAAATTGTTCTTGAACTTATATCGATTCGAGTTTGAGCTTAAAAAAAAAGTTTGTGTCGAACTAAAACCAAAATTTTGCTAGAACAAAATTTGTTCTTGATATTTTTTCTTTAGTTTTGATGATACCAAAAGTATTAAAAGTATAATGGTTTATTTGATGTGTGTTTTATTTATGCAGGTTCTTGTCTTGTATATAAATAATCAAAATTTGTTTACTTAAGATACACTTGGAGTTGCTTCATTCCTAGATTCTGGTGGCAGAGTCTGAAGAACAATTTCTAGTGGGGTTTGACGAAGAATCTGAACTGAAGACCTCAACATCCAGACGAGTTTCTACACTTAGTAATTATATATCAACATCTGGTACCATTCAGAGTTGGTGATAAAGTTGTGGACTATCTGTACTACTGAAAGCAAGCTACATTGTCTTATCAGCCTGTCAGCTCGAGTCTAAAGGATTTCATGGCTCAAGAAAAGCTGGTACGTTCTATGGATGTCTACTCCCAATGGCTCTATTAGTACAGAACCTCTTGAAGACTCAAAGGTTAAAAGTGTTACACAATGGATTTAGAAATCTGTTGTGCATCCATCTTCAACGTCTCTTGTACTTTGGAGCAAAAACAAAGACACTTGATCAAGTAAACTTCTCAATGGCTAGTTTCTGGAAAGCGTATATATATATGGCTGAATATTCAAACCTGAATTTTTAACAAGGATTCTGCTGTTGAAGGAGTAACAAGATCAAGCAATTATCAACTCTATGTAATAGTCAGATTTTCGGTTGTAGGTTGTAATTGTAAAAGCCTTAATATTTCCTAACCTTGTATATATTCAAGAAATCTTAAGTGCTTTAGGTCTTTATTATGGTGATCTCTCGTACCTCTGATGCGTGCATCATGTACACCTTGTTCTCTATTCTGCTGAGCCTTCAGTAGTTTAGATTAAGTCTCCTGCTATGTGCTTGAGCAAACAAAAGTCTTTTTCAGCAAGTCTGATTGAGCAAAAGAAAGTCTTAGACATGTGCTCTAAGCAAAGGTATGTCTCAGCCAGAAGACTGATGAGCAGGCGGCTCAGTCAGATGGTGTGAGCAAAGGAAGTCTTAGACATGTGCTCTAAGCAAAGGAAAGTCTCAGCCAGAAGACAGATGAGCAGGCGGCTCAGTCAGATGGTGTGAGCAAAGGAAGTCTTAGATATGTGCTCTAAGTAAGGGGAAGTCTCAACCAGAAGGCAAATGAGCAGGTGGCTCAGTCAGATGGTGTGAGCAAATGGCAAGTCTTAGACATGTACTCTAAGCAAGGAGAGTCTCAGAAACTTGGTCTGAGCAGTTGTAAAAGTCTTATGCAGAAGCATAAGCGATTGTAATCATGAAGTGGTTATAATGAAAAGCTCTTGCGAGGCAAGGGGACTGGAATACTCTTAGTTAGGGGAGGAACCAATATAAATCTTTTGTGTCTTCTGCTGTTATTTTATTTCCTTCTGTTGAATCCGCTGCCAAATGAATTAACTCAGAATCTGAACATCAGCTCTAATTCCGAGACTCTGATTAGAAGCTAAATAATAAGAAAACACGAAACACAATTCAACCCCCCTTCTTGTGTACTTTTCACACCTTCAATTGGTATCAAAGCATGGTCTGTGCTTAACACTTAACTATGGTGCAGATATTGATCCAATAAGAAAAGTATATTTCTTCTTCAAGAAGGAATCAAGTGCCACATGAAAAATATCATACAACTTTTCCTACCATATTCAAATGGGTGATTCCATTGAATTTAAATGATGTAAAAGCTAAACATATTTTTAAGTCATTGGACTTGATAAAGGGTTGCTGACGGTCTATAGAATATCCTTGAAAAAGGTACTACTATAGAAGTTAATGGTGTTATAGATGATCTTTTGGAAAATATTTTTCACCAACTCAGAAAATGGATATTGAATATCTTCAGAGGTAGTTGCATTCTGGTAGATGAACTATCTCACTTCTGAGTATATCAACATTATTTATATGTCTGATGCTTGGACTATCTTTGAATTCTTGTCTTTGGGTTTGTGGAATCAGTTTTTGAAGCTTGAAGTAGTTACACTTCATCTAATCTTTTCAAGCAAATTCTAAGAGGACTGTTTCATGAATTAATCTAAAGTCACAGTTTTTTTTTTATGTTTACATCCTGAATCTGCTGTGTTCTGAAGGTTTGTCTTGCAGTCTTTAAAGAAAAGAAATGAAGTTGGATGATGAAAAACTATTCAACAGATCACCTACCTTATCCTTTTTAGCCCAAGTTTTGTGGAATGACTAGTGATAAGAAACTTAGGTTTCTCGTCAGAAGGATTTTCAAACTGGCTGAATGGATTGTGATATCTGTTGATAGAAGAGTAACATCAAGAGCTTTTGAAATATTTGTATTTCAACTGATTTCCCAAATTTGAAAGCAAGAAGTAATTTCTACCAGAACCTAATATCATATGCTCGTCAATGTTTAATCATTTGAAGCTGATATTAGTGCAGGATGCAGATGAAGAGATTTCTATGAGACATTTCTATGAGAAGTCTTCAGCTTCTCTTTGAGTTCTGTTAGCTGTACTGAGACAGTACTCTGATCTGCTTTATGTTAATCTCTGATAGTTAACACCATCTAGTTTTTGAGCTTGTGAATGATTTCAAAGTAAAAAGATTTATTCCAAGATAATGAGATTATTGACATTGCTTAGAACAAGATTAAGTTCCTATCATATCTCATTCTAGACTCATACTCTGGAGTGACTTATGATCTGCTGTTAGATTGAGATGTAAGGCACAAAAGAGTCTGTTTGTACTTACATGTATGGTCTTATAGAAATATGAGTATCATAATGTATCTGCTACAAATATCAAGGAAAGAAGCAAAGGCATCTTCCATAAGGTTGTTTACAACATTGTTTGGAAGAAGTGTTAACAACCCAGATTCAAGTACTGGTGGTATTGAATTTGGTGAGAGTAGTGGAATCAGTGGTTAGACAAAAATTGAATCAGAATTCACTCAAAGTTGTGTTCAGACTCTATTGGTCAAGTCTGAATATTGAATCGAGTATGACCTAACAAATAAAAGTCGTATGTTTGTTCTTTTCTGGCTTATGTTTTGATTCAATGAAACATTTGTTTAGATTTAAATACAAAGTTTCTGTTAGATAACTAGAGAAGTTCTTTTGAAAAAGAGAACTTCAGAAGTTTTTAAGAGGAAACTCTATTGTGTTTGTCTATACTGAATGTCTTATCAAGCCAGATGATGATCACATTTATTAAAAATAATTAAAAGCCATCAAACAACAGCGGAACAACCATAACCACCAATAATCCAAAATTAAAAAGGTTTTCAAATAGAAACCAAAATAATCAAATAATAACAAAAATAACAACTCAACAATGGTTCGACTCAACGACCCAACCCGATGTTACAATATCAGAGCAAGACCCTCTACATCGACCAATAGCAAATAAACTTCAAAAATCCTCAAAGGCATCCACAGCTAAACCTGATCACCTGCACGTTACGCACGTGGATGCAACATTCAAACAGGTAGGGTGAGTAATCATAATTCATTATAATCAATATAAAAACAAGATATGCATAAAAGTGGCGTCATCATCATATACAACATCTTCAGGGTCATCACAAGGAAAACATCAAAGTCACAACATCGCAAATCAAATCAATGCCAATTAAATGCAATGCACAACAAGACTCATGCATGTGGTACCAATCGTCACAGTCGATGGACACTAGGCCATCACTCTCCAAAGATCCCCGTCATTAAGATCGGTTCCACACAAGAACAGGAGCACGTCAAAATTACCTCATATCCGCACACTGGGAATGAAGTCTAACATAATCACTAAAATTCTATGAATGCATGATACACAACGTCAATAATCATCATCATCATCATCAATAAAACCATTATGTGCATCATCATTCATCAATATCTCATGCTAAATCATATCATCATATATTCGTCAAACATCACAAAACATCATCTCATAATCATCAGTATACACAAGGTAAATCATCAGAAAAATCCCAGCGTCAAAGCATCAAGACAACACAAAATCATAAAAAAATTTCGTGAACAGCAGGCGTTCGCTACTGAGTTTGCTGTGCAAACCTGTTCGCTGGGACCTTCGCTTTACGAAGCTGACAGCGAATCCCCATTCCAATACAAAAACCAAAGAGGATTCCCCTCTGTCCCTCCTCGCTACCTCCATTCACTTTGCGAAGCCACTCGCTTGGACATTCGCTTTGCGAGCTAAAAATCACCCTTCAGAATCTATCCCAGTATCATCACCCAAATTATCGCGCATTCGCTGCGCTGCTCGCTTTGCGAATCTAGGGCGAGTGTTCGCCTTGCGAAGTGATGTTTCGCTTTGCGGACCTGCGATCTCAGGAAATCGGTGCTACTCATCAGTAGCACAACAGCTCCAAAAACCCTTACGATTTTCAACCCCAATTACCCCAAAAACATCCCTACAACATTCCTAAGGCATCATGGAAATCAAAGGTGTAAACCCTACGACTATTAGGTCGATTCATTACACAATTAGAAACCTCAAATCACCTAAACCTCCACAAACTCTCAAGCTTCTCATAAACCCCATAAAATCCCTTTCACCACAAGGTCGAAACAACATCGACAGGGAAATCAACCTCAAGATCTATTTTATCCGATTCAATTCAATCCTTAATAATCGATCCACAAAAATACCCTTAAATGATCAGTTTATCCTAAAACCCATAAACCCTCATAAACCTCAAAATCCATTTTAAATACATCGAATCCCTATATTGAAAATAATGAAAGGCAATACTCCCCATACTTTAGATTGTCGATTCGAAGCATTCTCTATTGATTCTTTGAAAACCTTCTCGAATCCTCGCCTTCTCCTTTTTTCTCAGAGCTCTCACTTCTTTCCTTCTTTTCACGGTCTAACAAAAATGAAACCTATTCTCAAATTCTCCTTTTTGTTAAACCTAACCCTTGGGCTTCTAAAATGGGCTTTATCCATAATACCCTCAATAACTCCTCCTTAGAAGTCCTTCTTACCCTTAATTCCTATAATATTATTTAAATTAAATAATAATACATTATATTCCATAATATACACTATTATTTAATTAAATAACTAAAATTTCACAAGAATGCCAACATCAACATAAACCACCAAAATTCACAGAAATTCACGAATATAATATTTAAATAAATTAAATAAATATTCTTACAAAATTTGGGGTGTTACAACTCTCCCCCACTTAATGAATTTTCACCCTCGAAAATTACCGCAAAAAAAAAAGAGTCGGATACGACTCCTTCAACTGATCTTCACGTTTCCAAGTCCAACTTTCGCCAGCTGGTCCACCCCACAACACCTTCACCAAAGCTATGTCTTTACCCCACAATTACTTCATCTCTCGGCCATCAACCCGCACAGGTAATGCTTCCCCTGTCAGGTTATCCCTCACTTGTACATCATCCATCTGAATCTCATGCGACGGATCCGGAATATACTTCCTAAACTGAGACACATGGAACACGTCATGCAAATTCGCAAGTGATTGCGGTAAAGAAATTTGATAGGCTACCTATCCTATCCTCTGCAAGATTTGATATGGACCAACAAAACGTGGAGTGAGCTTCCTAGACTTCAAAGCTTGACCCACACCGGTCACTGGCGTCACCCTAAAAAACACGTGTGAAAACTATTATTTCTTGGATCTCAAGTGTCTTCCTTCTCTTATCATGGTAACTCTTCTGACGACTCTGCGATGCTTTCATCCTTTCTTGGATCATCTTAATCTTCTCGGTCGTCTCTTGCACAATCTCAGGTCCGAGTACAGCGCTCTCGTCCAACTCATACCAACACAAAGGAGTTCTACACCTTCTCCCATACAAAGCTTCATAGGGCTCCATTCCAATACTAGTATGAAAACTATTATTGTACGTGAACTCAATCAACGGTAAATGGCTATCCCAAGATCCTCTGTGATCCAACATAGAAGCCCTCAACAAATCCTCTAAAGATTGGATAGTCCTTTCTTTCCGACCGTCCGTCTGCGGATGATAGGCAGAACTCATCCTCAACTTAGTGCCCAAAGCATCTTGCAAACTCTTCCAGAACCTCGATGTAAATCTCAGGTCTCTATCCGACACAATACTCGAAGGTATCCCATGCAACTTCACAATCTCCTCGATATACATCTCGGCTAACTTTTGCATAGAATGATTAATCTTCATCGGTAAGAAATGAGCTGATTTAGTTAATCTATCCACAATCACCCAAATTAAATCATTTCCCTTAGCAGTCCTCAGTAATCCCGACACAAAATCCCTGGAAATACTATCCTATTTCCACTTTGGAATGTTCAACGACCGCGTCATACCTAAAGGCTTCTGATGCTTAATCTTCGACTTCTGACACGTCAAGCACGATAAACGAACTCTGCGACATCCTTCTTCATACCCGGCCACTAAAACAACTTTTTCAAATCTTGGTACATCTTCGTAGCACCGGGATGAATACTCAACCTAGTTCAGTGTTCTTCTTCTAAAATACTCTTCTTGATTTCTGGAACATCTGGAACACATACCCTATCCCAAAACCTCAGTACCCCATTCTCATCAATCCGGAAGTCACCTCCGTTACCTTGGTTAATCAAAGTCAATTGGTCAACCAACTTTAAATCAGATTGTTGTCCCACTCTGATTTCTTCCAGAATACCACTAGTCAACTTCAACATTCCCAACTTCACACTGTCAGAGGACTTTTTACATACCAAACTCAAATCTCTGAATTGCTCAATTAATTCCAATTCTTTCACCATAAGCATCGACATATGCAATGACTTTCTGCTCAATGCATCGACCACTACATTTGCTTTGCCCGGATGATAACTCAAATCAAAATCAAAATCCTTCAACAGCTCTAACCATCTCCTCTGCCGCATATTCAATTCTTTCTGATCAAATAAGTACTTCATACTTTTATGATCATTGAACACTTCAAACTTAGAACCAAACAGATAATGTCTCCAAATCTTCAATACAAACACCACCGCGGCCAATTCCTAGTCATGTGTAGGATAATTCCTCTCATGGACTCGCAATTGTCTCGAAGCATAAGCAACAACTTGTCCATTCTACATCAATACTCCTCCAAGACCCATCTTCGATGCATCACAATACACCACAAAAGATTCGCTCGGATTAGGCAAAATCAACACTGGAGCGGTCGTCAACCTCTTCTTCAATTCCACAAAACTCTCTTCACAAGCTGCATCCCACACAAAAGCTTGACCCTTTCAAGTCAATTGAGTCAAAGGTAATGCCAGCTTAGAAAAGCCTTCAATAAACTTGCGGTAATAACCCGCCAATCCCAGAAAACTTTGTATCTCAGTAGCAGATTTCAGAGTCTCTCACTGTAACACAACATCAATTTTAGAGGAATCAACAACAATCCCGCCACTTGAAATCACATGGCCAAGAAAACTCACTTCCTTCAACTAGAACTCACACTTGACCAACTTTGTATAAAACTTCTTCTATTTCAGTACTAGCAACACGGTCCTCAAATGTTCAGCATGTTCTTCTTCAGATCAAGAATATATCAAGATATCATCGATAAACACCAGCACAAACTTATCCAAATACTCATGAAAAATCCGATTCATGTACTCCATGAACACACCAGGTGCATTGGACACTCCAAACGGCATCACAGTGTATTCATAGTGACCATACTTCGTCCGGAAAGCTGTCTTCGGAATTCCCGAAAGAGGATACTTATTCTTGATAGTCACCTTATTCAACTGCCGATAATCAACACACAACCTCATGCTACCATCTTTCTTCTTTACTAGCAACACATGGGCACCCCACGGAGAAACACTCAGTCAAACAAACTTCTTGTCAAGCAATTCTTCTAGTTGTTTCTTCAATTCACTTAACTCAGAAGCTGACATCCGATAAGGAGCCATATACACTGGACTCGTACCTGGTATTAAGTCCACTTCAAAATCCACTTCACGTTCTGGGGGAAAATCACTGATGTCATCTGGAAACACATCTGGAAATTCACATACAATAGGCAATTAACCACTCGCAGCTTCACGATCAACCTGCAACGATGCAAACATTGCAAACACCACGACTCCGTCTTCCATAAGTTCGTCTACTTGCTTAGCAGACAAGAACATCAACTCCCCACTATCATCAATCTCAGGAAACTCTACACTCTTGTTATAACAATTGATATGAACACGGATGAACTCCAACCAGTTTATTCCAAAGATCACGTCGATTTGGTGCAAGGGTAAGCACACCAAATCCATCATAAAACTCTTCCCAAAAATCGCCAGAGGACATCTCAAAGACCCAAGTGTAGTAGTAACAGAACCACCAACTGGAGTTTCTATTACCATATTCCCATTTATATCAGCAAATTTCAAACCCAATCTATTAGCACATTCAAGCGAGATAAAAGAATGAGTAGAACCAGTATCAATAATAGCAACCAATTCGATATTATTAATAAAACAAGTACCTAGAATCAGGTTGTCCTTCTCTGGCACCTCTGCACCACTAAAAGCAAACACCCTGCCACTGGTCTGAGCGGCAGTAGCAGTTTTCTTCGGCTTTTAACATTGAGTAGTGATATGAACTTTTTCACCACAATATCGTCCTTGCAGTCAGTATCTCTATGTCCCTTCTTACCACATCTATAGCACCTCACCACATTATTGGTACACACATCAGCTCGGTGACCTTGCTCGCCACATTTATAACACTTCCCAGAAGCGGGAGCTGCTCCCCCACTTGTATTTTTCCCCTCTGAAGGCTTCTGCTTCCTTTTGTCCGCTGAAGTTGTATAAGGTTTACCCCTATACTGCCATTTCTTCTCACTAAACTGCTTGTAGTGAGCAGATCGAGCTCTGCTATCCTCATCATAGATTCTGCTCTTGTTAACCAACTCAGCATACCTGCAGATCAATTGATACCCAATACCCTGCTTAATTTCCGGTCTCAGCCCATTCTCAAACTTGAGACACTTAGACATCTCAGCATCAGCACGATTGTAGTGCGGATAGAACTTCACCAAAGCATCGAACTTTGCGGCATATTCTGCCACAGCCATGTCACCTTGTTTCAGCTCAAGGAATTCCACTTCCCTCTTGCCACGAGCATCCTCTGGAAAATACTTGCCCATAAACTCTTGCTTGAACACAACCCAGGTTATCACAGTGCCAACATCCGTGAGTCTCTGACGGGTGTTATCCCACCAATCCTCAGCCTCTTCTTCCAGCATATGCGCTCCAAACTGAACTTGTTGCTCATCAGTGCACCCCATCACACAGAAAATCTTCTCGATCTCCTTCAACCACTTGTGTGAACTTGCTGGATCATGAGTGTCGCCCCCGAAAGATTCGCATCCAATGGTTCAAATGCGAGAGAGGCGCGGAAAAACACAGAGTCGCCAGCAATGTGTATTTATCCCAAGAGAGGGAAAGGAAACACTGCATAAACCTGAAGAGAAAGGAAAGAACATGGTCTCACGACCAAGAGAAACGGGTACGGGAGTCGGTTATGCATCAATATCATATCAAAACCAAAATCAAGTCATACAAGTCCAAACATCAAGCAACACCTTCAAGACATGCACCAAAGTAAGCTACAAAAAGAAGACAAAGTTCCAACACTTAAGCATACTCAAACATGATTCAAACGTGATCCAAAAATTGCAAAACTAAGTCTCAAAGGACCTCAACCAGGGGTAAACATTATATCAAAAGCTCATGCAAAGAATCACAAAGGAACTCAATCAATTAGGCATGGCAAATCAACTTGTGTAAAGAGATGTCAAGAGATGATCATGCATAGTTCACTTAAGCAAAAGTAAACAAACATATATCAAATGACATTAAAAAATTGTGAAATCAAAACTCAAATGACCTAAGTCAGAGACTAACAACATGTCAAAAGATCTCACAAAAACTCACAAGTTAAGTAACTCAAACAATTAAGCAAAGATCAAGTAAGAAACATGATTCAATATGCAAAAGAGAGGGACCAAAATGCAGTATGAAATGATTTTAAAAATATGAGAAAAATGTTTTTATGAACTTCAAAGTGTCCTTTGAAGTATGCAAAAATAATGGAATGCATATCATGTATAGATGATGAGAACGAAAACCAACAAGGCAGGGTGTGCACAATTGAAACAAATTCAAAAGAAATTAATCAAACAATTAATTCAGATGCACAAAATAAAATAAAAATGGAGAATAAAATTTGGAAAATTTTTATAAAACCCTAAGGATGATTCATGATTTTTTTTCATAATTTTTGGATGCATAAAACTATTTTAAAAAATTAAAAATGAAATTATGCAAAAAGAATAAAATGAAATGAAATAAAAAAACCAAGGGGGGCGCAAATAGCAGAAAACCACGTTGAAATAAATGGGCTGGATCAGACTGGGGGGTGTGAAGAGTAGAAGCTCAGTGCGCTTCTTAACCTAGGCTCTGAGTCAAATAGATTGACTCAATCACTGCCACAGGATTGATCCCAAGGTCCACACGCAGTCAAATGATT
Organism: Lathyrus tuberosus; assembly: GCA_022829125.1. Lineage (NCBI taxonomy): Eukaryota > Viridiplantae > Streptophyta > Magnoliopsida > Fabales > Fabaceae > Lathyrus > Lathyrus tuberosus. Next base: position 2,427,420 of record JALAZF010000422.1, read on the forward strand.
TCAAGGTAATCATGATGAAAGGCCAGGATTCACAGCACACAATACTAAACATAGGCAGGCACACACAAAGATCAATCTGGACACATCATAAAGTCACGTGACAAGCAAGTGGATGTTTTAATGCGTTGGCAATTTGTGAATCACAAGATTAATCTAACGCATGCAAACAAGTCAACAGATCATAAAGTAAGCATGATGTATGGCTAGGATCTAATGCACACAGTGATAACCATGGACTAACACACACGCATATTAAAATCAAAACCAATTAGATGCGTGCATTTGAATGAGATGGAAAGGTAAGGACCGTCAGATCTAAACATGGACGGCCAGGATTTCGTCACCTTCATTGAAACCTCAGGCCATCTGAAAGTGAACCAGACGCCGGAGCCCTAGCTCCGGTCGTCTTCTCCGGTGACACTAAACCACAAAATCTCCAGAAATTCAAAACAAAACCACAGTTCTACTCAGAAACACACGCTGATATCAAATATCATATTAAAAATCACAAACAATGCAACAATAATGAGAATCGAACGAAATAAGTTTGGATCCAAAAACTTCAACCATCAAATACTCTCATGATACACGTCCAAACTCAAAATAAAACACATCAACACACTCAGTGAACCTCATAGATCATTATGCACATCAAAAAATTAAGTTCTAAGAGCATGAAATCACCACTAACCTGAGATCTTGAAGAGCTCAAAATACTCCTAGAAACTCGTCTGTAAGCTCCAGATCACACCTCAGAAGTCTCTAATTGCAAAATAAATGCAATTAGAGCTTGAATCTGATCTAGATCTTGAGTTTTGAAGAAGAGGTTTCCAAATTCGAACCCTATGATATCCTTGTTATGAGCTTCGGATGATGGTAGATTTGTGTTCTACGGAGCCCAATGATTCAGAATGTGAAAGAATTTTGTGAAAAGCTCTTGTGAGTAATGAGATTCGAAGAGGAGAAGGTTTAGAGTGAAAAATGGATTCTGACCAAAATAGAGTGCATGACCTAGCAATGAGGGCATGAGTTAGCTTATATACACTTGGTTATTCCCCTGATTATGATTAAGGTCTTGTTAATTCCTTGATTAATGAGTTTTGGATGATTTTGCAAATTTGCACTTTGAGTTGTACACCCTCCTCCACGCGTGTATTGGCAAGCTTTTCATGATGGATCACTCACAAATCTTGTACTTACCAGAATTGGATTGGAAATGGGCCTTGAAATCACTTGGTTGGTGAGTTTGAATCAATTTGCATTTTTGAATTATGTGAATAAAGTGAAGTACATGGCATGAGATGAATTGATTCAAAGGCCAAACTTGTGTCAAATGAAGTGTACTTGGATGTGGAAATGTGAATTCAATGATTAGAGGTCATCATTCTTCAATTTGATCCAATTTGCAATAGTTGGAAAAAAATGGTACATAAGAAAACCCTTAAAACACCTTGCCTTCTTTTGATCATAACTAGAGAACCACAAATGGTATGGAGACAATCTAGTACTTTTTGGAAATAGGAGAGAGAGAGCTTCAACTTTCATGTTTGAGCAAAATTCAATTGAAGCCTCTTTGATGATGAAAAGTCAAGTTAAAAGTAGTGTAAAACTTGCCAAAAATGGAAACTTCACATTATAGGTCATTTTCCAAATTTAGTAACTTTTGCACAAACTCTTAATTCTTGATGAATGGTATGAAACTTGACCCTTGAAAACCATATGAGGATGTGAGACCTTGAAAACCATGAAAAGAACCTCAAAATTCCACAGTTGACTTTCTCCCTTACAGTTGACTTTTCTTGGTTCACAAGCAACTGATCCACTGAACATTCTTCACCATAAACCATAAACCAAACCCTTATCTATGGACACATGCAAGCATAAAGACCTCATAACACCATGCTTAAACACACAAAGCCCTCCAAGAAGCCCTTTTGATTCACAAACCCTAATTGGTCCCTCTGGTTAGGAGGGAAAGATTCACTTGTAATCTTTTGCCATGCTTAACCTTATAAAGATATGATGGACCCCATGAGACACCTTGAGGCTTGAGACTTGAGAATATGGACCAAGTACCTTGATCCCATGCTAAGAACCAATGCTATGTACAAATGCTAATGCAAGAAATGCAAAGAAACATAAGCCAGTTAGCTAAAAGTAAGAGGGAAAATTTTGGGGTGTTACTGCTGCCCCTATTCAATCAACTTGGACCTGAAAGGGTGATAGCAACGGCTTTCAGACATTCAAGGTAGAAGGTGATTGAATACAAAAAGAACCCGGAAATTTGCAAACTGGTGGTAATGAAAAGGATAAACGAGTACGACCGAAAGCGGACTCGAAAAGAAAGGCCGGCCGAAAACGCTCTTCCAACAACACACGAGTACGACCGAAAGCGGACTCGAAAAGAAAGACTGGTCGAAAATGCTCTTCCAACAATACACGAGTACGACCGAAAGCGGACTCGAGAAGAATAAACGAGTACGACCGAAAGCGAACTCGAAAAGAAAGACCGGCCGAAAACGCTCTTCCAACAACACACGAGTACGACCGAAAGCGGACTAAAAAAGAAAGACTGGCCGAAAACGCTCTTCCAACAATACACGAGTACGACCGAAAGCGGACTCGAGAAGAATAAACAAGTACGACCGAAAGCGAACTCGAGAAGAATAAACGAGTATGACCGAAAGCGAACTTGAGAAGAATAAACGAGTACGACCGAAAGCAAACTCGAAAAGAAAGACCGGCCGAAAACGCTCTTCCAACAACACACGAGTACAACCGAAAGCGGACTCGAAAAGAAAGACTGTCCGAAAACGCTCTTCCACCAACCAACGAGTACGACCGAAAGCGGACTCAGTGGGGATACAAAGGTAAACGAGTACGACCGAAAGCGAACTCGAAAAGAAAGACCGACCAAAAGCGGAATTTCAAACAGCAGACGAGTACGACCGAAAGTGAACTCGAAAAGAAAGACCGACCAAAAGCGGAATTTCAAACAGAGGACAAATCACGTGGGATACTACTACTGGGGATGATGAAATAACAAAGAGTGCGAGGACGGCCGAAGACGAACTCGAAAAGAAAGGCCGGCCGAAAACGGACTTCCAACAACCAACGAGTACAACCGAAAGCGAACTTGAAAAGAAAGAACGAGTACGACCGAAAGCGAACTCGAAAGGGAAGACCGACCGAAACCGCTCTTCCAAAGATTAATAGACTCAACGGATCTACAAAGATAACTCCGCTGGGGAATAGAGAAATCTAAACAGACAACCCTGCGGGGGAGTGTAGGAAGGACCAACAAGAAGGACGAATCCACTGGTTGCGGTGTAGTGTTAACCAACATCTTCTGAACCATGTCACTTTCTGCTAGGGAAAGGAACTGGTAAGGAAATCAAACCTGGCTTATGCTTCGGATGCATATGTTTGAATTTTGCCGTAATGCTCCACACGAAGTGGAAATGCTACGCGTTTGGGAGGATGCCATGCAAGAATGCTTATGCAATGCAAACGAGGTGCCTCAGCAAAATAAATGCTGAAGGCGAAGGCAAACTCCACCTGGGATGACAAACTAAATTATCCTCCGAAATAAGAGACCCTGCTGAAAAAGGCTTCACTCTGCTGAGGAAGACATTGATCATAAATTCTGCTGGAGATGGACGAATCCCCGAGAGAAAACCTACTCTGTTGGGGAATATCAAGATCAACAACTCTGATGGAGATGGACAAAACTCCGAGAGAATACCCGCTCAGCTGGGGAGGGAGATGAATACTGAAGATGGGAAACTCCTCTACCGGGGATCACCAAATACTTCAGAACTTGGATTTGCCGCCTGCCAAAAACGATTGGTCTTAAGACCTGTTGGGGATACCAATCACCACCAGACTCTGCTTGGGGATATGAGCACCTTCAGACTCTGCTTGGGGAGACAAGCCAATAATTTTGAACCTACTTGGGAGATGCTCTTACCTTTACCCTATCGGGGAATATTAGTACTTTTACCCTGCTAGGGAATACAGGCCATGATCAGCACACCTGCTTGGGGAACAGTAGATGCTGACACCTAACCTGCTAGCGGATAACATCGAGCTTACCCATCCGGAGGGGATTAACTCATACCGTGGATGGTGAGAAAAGCATCTCCTGACTGGCTGAGGAGAATGGATGTTCAGAACCTGTGGGGAAAATAACTCCTTTGTCCCAAGAAGATATTCTGTAAGTCTCTTGCTGGGGAACAACAACCTGCTGAGGAGGATGGACTTTCCACTGTCGAGGAGAGTAGCTCTACTGGGGAAGGACAAACCTGTTACCCTGCAAACACAATCCATAGGAAGTTCTATGCAAAATAGCTACTTCAATTACCATTACAATGACCGTCGCCTTAGCAATTTCCTCTGTTTTCCAACATGCTTCGCAAAGCTCAACATTTTAACATGTAATGTTTATAAAAAATATCGGACATTTTCACAAACAAAATAAGTAAAACAAAAACACAAATGGAAAGCTCTTTGAGTGAAATGCAAACTTTATTGAATGAATTGGCCTGTAAATAGGCATTTACATCTGGAAGCAATTCCTGAAAAGAGGTAATTGCGCAAAAAGTAAAAGAAAATACAAATGTTGGCAATGCGGGGGACAGGTATCCACCATGACTCGACTCAGCTATAACCCATATGACTTGTTTATCCGCAGATGCTTTGGCCTTCGAAGATGACTGGCTGGACTGATTCCTTTCCTTCGAATTTTCCAAGTGTGAACAGTGATCACAGATCGAACGCGGATCGTAGTCTTTGCTTTTAAATCCCTAACTTTTTCCTGGATCGCCCTTTTCGGGTTTTCAATCCACCGGGATACCCATTTTTGCCAAAGTTGCCTTTTCAGGTTTTCAACCTTGCGGGTTTATTCTTTTTTTTTTCTTTTTATCCCTAATTTTTGCCCGAACCTTTTCTTTTTATGGTTCGCCAGGATGCCCTATTTTTGCCCGAACCTTCTTTTTATGTTCAGCGGGTCTCTTTTATGCAAAGTATTTTTTGGCTACGTCCGCGTTCACAGGAGACATAAAATCTTCGCCATCCATAGTTGAGAGTAATAAGGCTCCACCAGAGAAAACCTGTCTTACTACATATGGCCCTTCGTAATTTGGAGTCCACTTGCCCCTGTGATCTGTTTGAGGAGGAATGATCCTTTTCAGAACTAATTAACCAGTTTAAAAACACCGAGGACGCACCTTCTGATCAAATGCTTTCTTCATCCTACTCTGATACAACCGGCCATGCGCAATGGCTTTCAATCTCTTCTCTTTAATGAGGTTCAGTTCATTCAGCCGGGAACACACCCACTCAGCTTCATCAAGCTTCACGTCTGTCAGAATTCTCAAAGAAGGAATCTCAACTTCTAATGGTAGAACTGCTTCCATACCATATACCAGTGAGAAAGGAGTTGCCCCAGTTGATGTGCGTACCGAAGTACGATATCCGTGCAAAGCGTAAGGCAACATCTCATGCCAGTCCTTGTATGTCACTACCATCTTCTGCACAATCTTCTTTATGTTCTTATTAGCCGCTTCAACAACCCCATTCATCTTCGGGCGGTAGGGAGAAGAATTGTGATGCTCAATCTTAAAGCTCTGGCAAAGCTCCTTCATCATCTTATTATTTAGGTTTGAACCATTATCAGTAATGATTCTCTCCGGGACTCCGTACCTGCAGATGATGTCCTTCTTAATAAACCGGGCTACCACTTGTCTGGTGACGTTGGCATACGATGCTGCTTCCACCCACTTCGTGAAATAATCAATAGCCACCAAGATAAAACGATGTCCATTCGAAGCAGTCAGCTCGATCTTCCCAATCATGTCAATGGCCCACATGGCAAAAGGCCAAGGTGACGATAAAACATTCAGAGGAGTAGGCGGTACGTGCACCTTATCAGCATAAATCTGGCATTTATGACATTTCCGGGCGTATTTAAAATAATCAGACTCCATAGTCATCCAGTAATACCCCGCTCTCAACAATTTTCTTGCCATAGCATAATGCCCATTGGCATGAGTACCAAAGGAACCTTCGTGAACCTCTTCCATTAATAAGCCTGCCTCGTGTTCATCAACACAACGTAGCAAGACCATGTCAAAGTTTCTCTTGTATAAGACATCGTCTTTGTTCAAAAAGAAGTTTCCTGATAACCTCCTCAATGTCTTTTTATCCTTGGAAGATGCCCCAGCTGGGTATTCCTGACTCTTCAAGAAGACTTTGATGTCATGATACCAAGGCTTGCCATCTGATACCCCTTCAACTACAAATACAAAAGCAGGCCTGTCCAAGCGCATGATTCTGATTGAAGGAGTTTTATTCCAATGATTCACTTGATACATGGATGACAACATTGCCAACGCATCAGCCATCTGATTCTCCACCCTGGGAATGTGATGGAAGTCCACTCTATCAAAGAAAGGTAACAACCTTCTGGCATAGTTGTTATATGGAACAAGATTCGCTTGACGAGTCTCCCATTCACCTGTAATCTGGTTAACCACCAACGCAGAATCACCATAAACATCGAGGTTCTTGATTCTCAAACCAATTGCTTCTTCTAAACCCATGATGCATGCTTCATACTCCGCCTCATTGTTGGTGCATATGAATGCTAATCGGGCAGTAAAGGGTATATGAGAACCCTGTGGAGTCGTAATGATTGCCCCAATTCCGTTACCATATGAATTAACAGCTCTATCAAAAACCATCTTCCACTGAGATCCAATCTCAGGTCCTTTATCAGGCAGAGGTTCTTCACAATCCTTCATCTTCAGATACATGACATGCTCATCCGGAAATTCAAACTTCATCGGTTGATAATCCTCAATTGGCTGTTCGGCAAGATATTCTGACAAAACACTTCCCTTAATGGCTTTTTGGGAAACATATTAAATATCATATTCTGTCAGAACCACCTGCCAACGGGCTATTCTACCAGAAAGTGTCTGCTTCTCAAACACATATTTGATCGGATCCATCTTCGAAATCAAAAGGGTTGTGTGGTTTAAAATATACTGCCTCAAACGCTTAGCGGCCCAAGCGAGTGCACAACATGTTTTTTCCAGCATCGGGTACCTTGATTCGCAATCAGTAAACTTTTTACTCAAGTAGTAGATGGCGTGCTCTTTTCTACCTGACTTGTCTTGTTGACCGAGCACACAACCCATTGAATTCTCAAGAACTGTGAGATACATAATCAAAGGCCTTCCTGGAACTGGTGGCATAAGGACCGGAGGTTCCTGCAAATATTCTTTAATCTTTTCAAACGCCTTTTGACAATTTTCATTCCACCTGACCGCTTGATCTTTTCTTAACAACTTGAAGATTGGTTCACACGTGGCTGTGAGATGCAAGATGAACCTAGCAATGTAGTTTAATCTCCCCAAGAAACCACGAACCTCTTTTTCTGTTTTTGGCACAGGCATTTCTTGTATGGCTTTTACCTGTGCAGGATCAACCTCGATACCTTTTTCACTAACAACAAACCCCAGCAATTTTCCTGATCTCACCCCGAAGGTGCATTTGTTTGGATTCAACCTCAGTCTGAATTTTCTTAACCTTTCGAATAACTTCTGAAGATTTACCAAATGTTCTTCTTCCGTCTGTGACTTCGCAATCATGTCATCAACATAGACCTCAATCTCTTTGTGAATTATATCATGAAAGAGAGTCACCATCGCCCGCTGGTAAGTTGCCCCTGCATTTTTCAATCCAAAGGGCATTACTTTGTAGCAGAAAGTTCCCCACGGTGTTATGAATGTTGTCTTCTCCATGTCCTCTGGGGCCATCTTGATTTGGTTATACCCAGAGAAGCCATCCATGAAGGAAAACACTGAATACTGAGCAGTATTGTCCACTAACACGTCAATGTGAGGGAGCGGGAAATCGTCCTTTGGGCTTGCTCTGTTCAAATCCCTGTAATCGACACACATCCTGACCTTCCTATCCTTCTTTGGTATAGGCACGATGTTAACAACCCATGGAGGATAATTTGTTATGGCAAGAAAACTGACATCTAGCTGTTTCTGAACCTTTTCCTTGATTTTGACAGACATCTCCGGTTTAGTCCTTCTCAACTTTTGCTTGACCAGAGCACAACCTTCTTTAAGTGGTAGCCGGTGTACAATAATATCAGTATCGAGCTCGGGCATGTCTTGGTAAGACCAGGCGAAGATGTCCACATACTCTCGGAGCATTTTAATCAATCTTCCCTTGACACTGTCTTCCAATGCAGCCCCTATCTTTACTTCCTTTCTGGCGTCCTCGGTTCCCAGATTCACAATCTCAACTTCCTCCTGATGAGGTAAGATGACTCTCTCCTCTTGCTTCAACAATCTGGCCAACTCTTCGGGCAGTTCACAATCTTCTTCAGTCTCTTCTTCAGCCTGATAGATTGGATTGTCAAAGTCATACCGAGCTATAGCTGAGTCATGATCGGTGTCATCTGAACAAAAAGACCTGCATGATTGATGAGGTATGTTTTATTATGTATGCAACAAAAGAAACACATTGCCATTTTGATGTGGGTTTTTAATGCATAAAAAAATAAAAACAGAAAGACAGAGATCAAAATATTTGAGTGTGAAAAGTCCTTTATTGATGATAAAGCAAAACATGCAACAGTTAAAAGCCCTACAAATAAAATCACTACATCTTGGGCAGAACGCAGGATTAACATAATAGGAAAACAAAGCAATTACTCAAAGCCGGTCACTTGAATGACTTTTTTAGAAGACCAGTTACACAGAATTTCTCCTGGGACGCAAGGACGAATCCAACTATCCATGTCACAATCACTGTCCCCTTCTTCCTCAATGGAATTAACTCTGTCGAAAAAAACACCGGCACTGGTGAAACGGACTGGGCCATAGAATTTGGGAGGCTCTCCATTTCTCCTGGATGGCTTGTATCCCAATCCATAGGTATCCCTTTTCTCCTGAACTTCAACCACTTGGCTCCACCTCTGTGAGCTACCAACTTCAACCACAGCTTTGGCGTCTTTAAACAAAGACATAGAAACCTCAGGCTGATTTACCCCTGCAGGCTGCCCTATAGCTTCAGACTGGACAACCTCTTCAGAAACCTTCACCTTTTCAAACCCCTGACACAACGTCTCATGGATTTCACCATCCACTTCCACGTATTTGAAGGTTGACAGCTGGCTAATCATTATGTCTTCTTCTCTGCACACCGTCACTACATGACCATCAACCATGTATTTCAGCTTTTGATGCAAAGTGGAGGTTACAGCGCCTGCACCATAGATCCAAGGACGACCCAACAAACAGCTGTATGCTGGCTGAATATCCATTATATAAAATGTTGCATCAAAGATTTCCGGCCCAACCTTGATCGGAAGCACAATCTCACAAAAGACAGATCTCTTCGAGCCATCAAAAGCTCGCACCACCAAGTTGCTTAGTGTACAAATAAGTCCCCATGGTATCTAACTTCATTAATGCTTTCTTTGGCAATACATTCAACGATGATCCGGTATCAACCAACACATGTGACATCAGTGAACCACGACACTCAATCGAAATATACAGGGCATGGTTATGATTCCTCCCAGCAGGAGTCAGATCAAGATCTGTGAAACCCAAGCCATTACCCGCATTCACGTGTGCTACAACCCCTTCTAGCTGATTGACAGATATCTCTTGAGGAACGTAGGCTGCATTCAAAACTTTTAGAAGAGCATTCCTATAAGCTTAAAAGCATAACAACAATGACAGAATAGAAATCTTCGACGGGGTTTGATGTAACTGGTCCACAATGTTGTAATCACTTCTACTGATGAGCCTCATAAGATCCTCGACATTTTCTGAAAAAGAGTTGTCAACTGGCTTTACTGTAGAATCAACAATCACTGGAGTATGAACAGAAGCATCCATTACCCGTTTTCCCCTATCTTGCCTAGAAGTACTGGGTTGATCATTAACAGGAGTAAGCACTCTACCACTTCTTGTTATAGCATCAGTCTCAACTTTAGCTTCTGAACTAGTACTCACTGGTGGAGCAGTCCTTAATTCCTGCTTTTGTCCATTGACAAACACCTTTGCACCGTAATTCCAGGGAATAGCCTTAGTACTTTCATACGGAATGGGTTTGGGACCTGAAATAACAACCGGCGCTGGTCTCGCTGGCCCTGATATTACAACTGTCTTGAAAGGAATAACAATAGTAGCAACATCATCATTAACAACCTCTTTTGCTGATTACCTCTGTCAAACTGTAAACAACCCTCATTAATCATATCCTGGATACCCCTCTTCAGCGAATCACAACCATTGACCTTTGTCAAACAATCTGAACAGTTCTCATCACAACCCGGATAGACGCCACCCTTCAATAGTCTGGTTTTAACCACAGCCAGCGGAGTTTTCAGCTCCTCCACATCCATGATCAAATTCAACGCTTCACATTCCTCGATTATCGCATTCACCCTCGGCCCATTGTGATCAGGCATCGGGTTTTGCACAACATTAGGTCCATCATTAGCAAATCTGATAGCCTTTGAATCTACCAAGTCCTGGACTTTGTGCTTGAAAGCTTTACAATCCTCAAGATGATGCCCCGGTGCCCCGGAGTGAAAATCACAATGGGCGTTAGGGTTGTACCCGGGAGGTGGATTACCAACAGGAGGAGCCAAAGTCCTCTTTTCAACTAACTTCAACTGAAGCAAATGCTGAAACAATTGTGAATATGGCATAGGTGGAGTATCAAAGTGTCTGTTCTGCTTACGGGTGAATTTTTGTTGGCGCGGAGCGCGATTCTGTCGTTGAGGTGTTGCCAAAGGTGGGAGGGTTGCAGGAATAACCACTGAAGCCACCTGCTGGTTATGGTTTTGTTGTTGTTTTCCCTTCCCCCTATAGGATGATACATCATTGGCCTCTCTTTTCTTCTTATAAGCATCAAATCGCTTCTTTCCATGCCCGAAAGATGATCCGTCCCCACTAGAAACTTTTCCAGCCTTAATTCCAACCTCTATCTTCTGTCCGATTGCAATCACATCTGCAAACTTGCCTAGCGAACAAGGCAATAGCTTCTCATAATAGTGCTTAGGCAGCGTGTCCATGAACATGTCCAACATCTCTTTTTCCAACATTGGTGGCTGCACCCTGGCCGCCAATTCACGCCACCTTTGCGCGTATTCTTTGAAACTTTCATCATTTTTCTGGGACATGCTCAACAGCTGAGTTCTGTTGGGAGCCATGTCTGTGTTGTACTGGTAATGCTTGATAAAAGCTGCAACTAGCTCTCTCCAAGTACGAACATCTCTGCTTTCCAGCGCCATGTACCATTCCAAAGACGCGCCGGACAGGCTGTCTTGGAAAAAGTGCATCATTAACTTTTCGTCCTTAGCGTGGGCAGCCATCTTCCTGGTATATGCCTTTACATGAGTTCTTGGGCAGGTAGAACCATTATACTTCTCCAGTGTAGGAATCTGAATCTTGTGTGGAATGACAATATCAGGGACCAACCCTAGGTCGTCCAAATCTATTCACAGATCATCCTGCTTCACAACCCCTCTCAGTTGCGTCTCAATTAAGCGGATCCTCTCATCACTGACCACAGTTAGGCCATCGTCTAAGCTTCTGACTGAAAAAACATCATCCTGTTGATCATCAAAACGAGGGCCATGGATAGCTCAAACAGTGCTTCCTTCTCCAACCACTAAAGGAATCCCGCCATGTCCACCAGCACCAGTGATAGGAATGTTGATACCAGCACCACCTCCGCCCGGAGGACTAACACGATTAAGAAGACCACCGTGTAAGATACCATTTTCATCAACCTGCGACACCAAAGGCTGAACTAGAGTTCTGAATTCATTCTGACTCTGCACCACACCCTGTATCATCTCTATGAATTGATCGATGCGAGCTTGCATAGCTGCCATATCTGCCTGAACTTTGTCCATCACTCTGCTTTGGTTAAGCCTGGTAAAATACCGATGAGTTGGTTGATTAATCCTGACTTTCAAAAAGAGAGAGCATAAGAAAACCAGAGAATCTGAGATAACCTGCAATGCAAAAATGATTATGATTATGCAGATGCAAATGCAAACATGTTTGTATATTCGCAGGGTGATCCACCCCTGGAATAATAGGATGAAACTGCTGCTCATATATAAATCAGAGAAAATCACTGTCAGAAATTACAACCCAAGGTACCATAAAGAGCCTGCAACAAAATAAGCAAAGGTCCCAGCCAACAATTCTGGTGGTGACCCAAAATACAACGAAAGAACAAACTACAAACTACAGAGTAGAGTTCTCTTCAATCATCATGATCTTGCACCCTTTGAGGACCACTGCCTGAGCTAGAGCTTTCCTACTTAGACCTCTTCACCTCCACTTGTATCTTCAGCTCTTCTATGGTTGCTATGGCTTCATTGAGTCATTCCTCGACTGTGTGTCTTTGGAACGTCCCTGACAAGATCTCCTCGTCTTTAGACTCTCAATCTGCTCCAAATACTTATCCTCCTTCTGCTTGTTGGCTGTGATCGCAGTATCTCGGTAAGCATTAAACTTGTGAATCTTCGACCAAACCTTGGCTAGGTCTTCTTTCTTTGATTTGAGAGTCTTACTAACACCTCTTAGAGTTTGCCCTACCCTTTGCTTAGCTGCAACCTCTTCAGCTAGCTCCTTTTCTTTCTTAGCGAGAAGCTCCGTCTTCAACTTGGCAATATGAACAGCTTCACCTCGCTCATGTTTCAATTGGTAAATTTCCTTTTGCAACTCACCGTTCTCCTCTCGAAGTTTCTCCTTTTCAGCCCACAGTTTGTTATACTTCTCTATCTCAACCGTGGTCGGAGATTCAATCAGCAAGGGGTAAGATGGAGGTTCTCTGCAGAACGGTAAAAGTACACTTTCTACTCTCCTCTGAATCCAGTCTTCGTACGCAGGGAAGGCTTTGTTGCTACACTTTCCAAAAGAAGTCTTTCCTTTCTTATGGCGATCTCTCCAAGCATTTGCAGCTTCTTTTAACACCTCCAGATTGGCTTCCTCACTCACAAATAGAGACTCTTGAACATCTTGGCCCTTTGGCGGCTCTTTCAAAGCATATCCAAATTGCCTAATAGCAAGAATGGGGTTGTAATTAATTCCCCCTTTCTTCCTATTAAAGGTATGTTTGGGTAACTTCCACAACTAATTAGGATCTCCTGGCCCAGCAAATCACGATTAATCCAAATCAAGTTGTCAGCCCTTAATCCCATTAATCTCTTTGACCAATCCAAAGTTTCATTAGTGTTCTCGAATGCCCCAGATTTGGGAAGGCGATCAGCAAACCACTTATAGAAAATTGGAGCACAAAAGTAAAGAGGTCCGCCTCTCCTCTTCTCATTCTTATAGTGCATTGAATAATACAGATCCCCAAGCAAGGTAGGTACCGGATTCTTTGCGGTGAATAACCGGACAACGTGCACGTCTACAAAATCCTTCACATTAGGGAACAACGCCGTTCCATAAACACACATAGCCAGGATAACATTGAACACCGGCCAACACTTAGCCTTAGCACAAGTAGCAGCCTGCTCGACCAGAAACTTCGTGTGAAAGCCTTGATAACCCCCTTTACTAGCAATATTTTTCTTCAACAAAGACTGATCCAAACGTAAAGCAGCAGCAACTTTTTCCAGATCAGGAAATTCCTTAGAAGGATAGAAATGAGCTTCTTCTTTGACTGAAACATCCAAAATAAGAGCATACTCTTCCAACGTCGGAGCCAAAAGATAATCCGCAAACAGAAAACACCGAAGGTGAGGGTCATAGAACTGTGCCAGAGTGTGCAGGGCCCTGAACTCATAGTTGTTAACATTCCGGGAGAAACTCAGAATCCTCCCATATTCTCCTCTAAAATCTGCCAATACCCCAGGTTTTGCCATAGCCGAGATCTTGTGCACAACATCTAAATGAAGCTTCGGGAACTTGTACAGGATGATATTCTTTCTCTCTCCAGTGCTAATACTCATCATGGACAGTCTTCGGACAACCGGAATCAAAGTTAGGATGCACCCCTACAAATGAACAAACATGTTAGAATTCAAAATGATGATGCAAAATGCAAACATGGGATCAAGGTATCCATGATGCTCAAAACTGCTGTTATTCTGCTGACTGAATAAGACCCTGAATACTAGAAACCCAGAAATCCAGAATAACGGCCCAATCAAACTGCCAGAATATCAGGATAATAACAGTACACTGACGAGAAATCTAGAAAACCGGGTAGGTTGAAGGTTTCGGTTACCTGCAAACCTGCAAACACCCATCCCTTCTCACATGTGGGTTCTAGAAATTCGCGGATCCTCAATATCACGGGCTCTCAGGTCGAGAAATGATGATACGTTCACCATTTCTGGTTTGGCATCATCACCAATCGAGGAGGCCTCAACTGATTCCCCTAAAAAATAAGGTCAACCTATAGTAAGTTCCCAGCATTGGGTCCTCGGATCGAGAATGTGCAATGGATTTGCCCCTGAACGTGGTCTGCCATTGTCACATCTCGGGAGAAGAGGCGTTGCTGAGTCCTCGGGAGACGGTCGCCAGAGTCGACAGTTTTCCAGGTTATATTCCATCATTTGCCCCAAATGGGCAGGATAGAACATTACCAAGGAAACCTCGTCTGGATGTGGAATTTTCATGTTTACTAAGTCTGGCCAAATGCCAAACAAGTCACACTACTTTCCACGCTAATCATAGGTGTATGCTCAAGCCTGGGTATTGGGCTTTTCTCTCATGAATCCAACCCACCCTACAAACAGAAAATCCAGCAGCAGAACACAGCAGTATCCAGTATGACAGTAATAAAATGAAATGCAATGCAATAAAAGCTGTAAATATAGTAAAACAAATAAAACAGCAATACAGTAATATAGCAAAATAAAGCACCAAAACACCCAATGAAATACAAATAGACAAGCGCTAGGATAGACTCGCTAAAGGGGATGGACCAGCAAGAGGTCAACCAGATTCCCCAGCAGAGTCGCCAGCTGTCGCTCCCGAAAGATTCGCATCCAATGGTACAAACGCGAGAGTGGCGCGAAAAAACACAGAGTCGCCAGCAATGTGTATTTATCCCAAGAGAGGGAAAGGAAACACTGCATAAACCTGAAGAGAAAGGAAAGAACATGGTCTCACGACCAAGAGAAACGGGTACGGGAGTCGGTTACGCGAAGGGAAGGTGTTAGCACCCAACACGTCCATCGTACTCGATGGGATCGACGCTTGTTGTCTGCATCAAAGGGTGTCATCGTGTGGAGCTCCACTGCTACTGGACCGGAGAAGAAACGAGAACGGAAAGAATGGAGAAACGAAGAAGAAAAGAAAAAAGAAGTGACTCGATAGGACGTTATCGTTGTCCTAGGCCTACGTACTCCCTCAGTGCAATGGGAAAGTCAGAGTCAACGTAGTTCGGACGGGAACTGTGGGGGAAGGTTGCTCGCCAAGACAATCGCTGTCTTGTGCCTACATATCCTCAATCGGACGAGAGAGAGGAATCAGAGCTAATGTAGTTCGTGGGTACGACCACGGATGGGTAAGTGTTTTTTATGAGCGACGTTCGATTCGCGTCCAGCAGTTAGGGTCGATGCCTGTTTGCGACTCAGACGGAAGGTAACGTGCTCTTTTTTGAAAATGGTCTGGAACCAAACAATCCCGAAGGATAAAAAGATTTGAATTTGTTTTTGTGTTTTTTAGACAGAAGTGTTTTAAGTTAGTTCGTAACTTACATTGGACCAAAGTCTACCATGCGGGAACGAGTGAATCGCATGGTCGCCCCCAAATGGGACGTATGCTAAACACTCTAGAAGAGGAGGGGAGACCCCTCGTTCTTCATTTCCTACACTTAAGGCTCGAGCGCAATATACGTTATATTTTATTAAGTGTTTTCAAGAAGTTTTGAGATGTGAAGAGAGAAGACACAAAGGAAACTCTAAAGGGAAACTAAGAGTCCTAATGTTATCATGCATGGATGACCTATGGTTAGTGAGGCTTAAGAGAGATGACTACCTAACCTAATGCTAATCCTACTCCAAGCTTAATCAAAAATTAAGTTGGACTAGGTAGCTCTAAAGGGAGAGAATCCAAGACTTAAACAAGTCTTGAGATTCATGGGAGGAAGAGAGTGAAAGAGAAGAAAGAGAAAGAGAAGGAGAAGATGAGATACAATAAATGGCAGCAAGCACATCACATCACAAATGTCCAACTCAAATCATCAAACATGTTTCAAAGATCAATGCAAAACAATCTCAAGTAAGCATGCAAAGATGAACATGAAAAAAAGGCAAGCATACTTGTATGGAATGTACAATTAAGCCTACATGAACTTCATATCAAAATGAAATGAGAAAGGTAAGATGAGGATGAGTGCAAGTCAGAACCAAAATCATATTATCATCAACAATTCACATGTGCAAAAGTGATTCATATCATGAAGCATTATGATCCAAAGAAGTCCACAAAAGGAAAGGTAATGATATTCAACATACAATTCAAACCAAATGCATTTAACCATGCTCAAGTGTAATGAAAACCAAGTAAGGAACTCAAGGGACAGTAGCATATGCATCAATATCATATCAAAACCAAAATCAAGTCATACAAGTCCAAACATCAAGCAACACCTTCAAGACATGCACCAAAGTAAGCTACAAAAAGAAGACAAAGTTCCAACACTTAAGCATACTCAAACATGATTCAAATGTGATCCAAAAATTTCAAAATTAAGTCTCAAAGGACCTCAACCAGGGGTAAACATCATATCAAAAGCTCATGCAAAGAATCACGAAGTAACTCAATCAATTAGGCATGGAAAATCAACTTGTGTAAAGAGATGTCAAGAGATGATCATGCATAATTCACTTAAGCACAAGTAAACAAACATATATCAAATGACATTAAAAAATTGTGAAATCAAAACTCAAATGACCTAAGTCAGAGACTAACAACATGTCAAAATATCTCACAAAAATTCACAAGTTAAGCAACTCAAACAATTAAGTAAAGATCAAGTAAGAAACATGATTCAATATGCAAAAGAGAAGGACCAAAATGCAGTATGAAATGATTTTAAAAATATGAGAAAAATGTTTTTATGAACTTCAAAGTGTCCTTTGAAGTATGCAAAAATAATGGAATGCATATCATGTATAGATGATGAGAAAAAAAATCAACAAGGCAGGGTGTGCACAATTGAAACAAATTCAAAATAAATTAATCAAACAATTAATTCAGATGCACAAAATAAAATAAAAATGGAAAATAAAATTTGGAAAATTTTTATAAAACCCTAAGGATGATTCATGATTTTTTTTATAATTTTTGTATGCATAAAACTATTTTTAAAAATTAAAAATGAAACTATGCAAAAAGAATAAAATGAAATGAAATAAAAAAAACCAAGGGGGGGCGCAAATAGCAGAAAACCACGTTGAAATAAATGGGCTGGATCAGACTGGGGGGTGTGAAGAGTAGAAGCCCAGTGCGCTTCTTAACCTAGGCTCTGAGTCAAACATATTGACTCAATCACTGCCACAGGATTGATCCCAAGGTCCACACGCAGTCAACTGATTCCAAGGTAATCATGATGAAAGGCCAGGATTCACAGCACACAATACTAAACATAGGCAAGCACACACAAAGATCAATCTGGACACATCATAAAGTCACGTGACAAGCAAGTGGATGTTTTAATGCATTGGCAATTTGTGAATCACAAGATTAATCTAACGTATGCAAACAAGTCAACAGATCATAAAGTAAGCATGATGTATGGCTAGGATCTAATGCACACAGTGATAAACATGGACTAACACACACGCATATTAAAATCAAAACCAATTAGATGCGTGCATTTGAATGAGATGGCAAGGCAAGGACCGTCAGATCTAAACATGGACGGCCAGGATTTCGTCACCTTCATTGAAACCTCAGGCCACCTGAAAGTGAACTAGACGCCGGAGCCCTAGCTCCGGTCGTCTTCTCCGGTGACACTAAACCACAAAATCTCCAGAAATTCAAAACAAAACCACAGTTCTACTCAGAAACACACGCTGATCTTAAATATCATATTAAAAATCACAAACAATGCAACAATAATGAGAATCGAACGAAATAAGTTTGGATCCAAAAACTTCAACCATCAAATACTCTCATGATACACGTCCAAACTCAAAACAAAACACATCAGCAGACTCAGTGAACCTCATAGATCATTATGCACATCAAAAAATTAAGTTCTAAGAGCATGAAATCACCACTAACCTGAGATCTTGAAGAGCTCAAAATACTCCTAGAAACCCGTCTGTGAGCTCCAGATCACACCTCAGAAGTCTCTAATTGCAAAATAAATACAATTAGAGCTTGAATCTGACCTAGATCTTGAGTTTTGAAGAAGAGGTTTCCAAATTTGAACCCTATGATATCCTTGTTATGAGCTTCAGATGATGGTAGATTTGTGTTCTACGGAGCCCAATGATTCAGAATGTGAAAGAATTTTGTGAAAAGCTCTTGTGAGTAGTGAGATTCGAAGAGGAGAAGGTTTAGGGTGAAAAATGGATTATGACCAAAATAGAGTGCATGACGTAGCAATGAGGGAATGAGTTAGCTTATATACACTTGGTTATTCCCCTGATTATGATTAAGGTCTTGTTAATTCCTTGATTAATGAGTTTTGGATGATTTTGCAAATTTGCACTTTGAGTTGTACACCCTCATCCACGCGTGTATTGGCAAGCTTTTCATGATGGATCACTCATAAATCTTGTACTTACCAGAATTGGATTGGAAATGGGCCTTGAAATCACTTGGTTGGTGAGTTTGAATCAATTTGCATTTTTGAATTATGTGAATAAAGTGAAGTACATGGCATGAGATGAATTGATTCAAAGGCTAAACTTGTGCCAAATGAAGTGTACTTGGATTTCGAAATGTGAATTCAATGATTAGAGGTCATCATTCTTCAATTTGAACCAATTTGTAAAAGGTGGAAAAAAATGGTACATAAGAAAACCCTTAAAACACCTTGCCTTCTTTTGATCATAACTAGAGAACCACAAATGGTATGGAGATAATCTAATACTTTTTGGAAATAGGAGGGAGAGAGCTTCAACTTTCATGTTTGAGCAAAATTCAATTGAAGCCTCTTTGATGATGAAAAGTCAAGTTAAAAGTAGTGTAAAACTTGCCAAAAATGGAAACTTCACATTATAGGTCATTTTCCAAATTTAGTAACTTTTGCACAAACTCTTGATTCTTGATGAATAGTATGAAACTTGACCCTTGAAAACCATATGAGGATGTGAGACCTTGAAAACCATGAAAAGAACCTCAAAATTCCACAGTTGACTTTCTCCCTTACAATTGACTTTTCTTGGTTCACAAGCAACTGATCCACTGAACATTCTTCACCATAAACCATCAACCAAACCCTCATCTATGGACACATGCAAGCATAAAGACCTCATGACACCATGCTTGAACACACAAAGCCCTCCAAGAAGTCCTTTTGATTCACAAACCCTAATTGGTCCCTCTGGTTAGGAGGGAAAGATTCACTTGTAATCTTTTGCAATGCTTGACCTTATGAAGATATGATGGACCCCATGAGACACCTTGAGGCTTGAGACTTGAGAATATGGACCAAGTACCTTGATCCCATGCTAAGAAACAATGCTATGCACAAATGCTAATGCAAGAAATGCAAAGAAACATAAGCCAGTTAGTTAAAAGTAAGAGGGCAAATTTTGGGGTGTTCCAGAGAGTACCCACAAAGGTCGGGGGATTGTTCCTCTGAAACTTCCCCAAAGCACGAAACTCATCTGGAGCTCCACCATTCAGAATGAGCTGAGCCAATACATTAGCAACTGATTCCAATGCATCAGCAATCGCACGATCATTTCTTCCAGCCATCCTGCACACCACCAACAAGGTTAGAAGAAATAAAACATCGACATTGTTCACACACTCGTCGACTGACAGGGACTGACATCAAGTAAAAACCTGGCCGGACGGCCCGACCTGCTTTGATACCACTAATTTAACACCCTTTTCTACCCCATAAATAAGCACAACAAAATGCACAAATTATCAGAGTAAAATCACCTCAGAAGGGTGCACATTTCTCAAAAACTCAAAATAAAACATTTGCTCCGTAAACAACGGGGTTTCCTCAAAATAATTAAAAGCCATTAAACAGCAGCGGAACCACCATAAACACCAATAATCCAAAATTAAAAAGGTTTTCAAATAGAAACCAAAATAATCAAATAACAACAAAAATAACAACTCAACAATGGTTCGACTCAACGACCCAACCCGATGTTACAATATTAGAGCAAGACCCTCTACATCAACCAAAAGCAAATAAACTTCAAAAGTCCTCGAAGGCATCCACAGCTAAACCTGATCACCTGCACTTTACCCACGTAGAGGCAACATTAAAAAAGGCAGGGTGAGTAATCATAATTCATTATAATCAATATAAAAACAAGATATGCATAAAAGTGGCGTCATCATCATATACAACATCTTCAGGGTCATCACAAGGAAAACATCAAAGTCACAACATCGCAAATCAAATCAATGCCAATTAAATGCAATGCACAACTAGACTCATGCATGTGGTACCAATCGTCACAGTCGATGGACACTTGGCCATCACCCTCCAAAGATCCCCGTCATTAGGATCGGTTCCACACAAGAACCGGAGCACGTCAAAATTACCTCATATCCGCACAATGGGAATGAAGTCTAACATCATCACTGAAATGCTATGAATGCATGATACACAACGTCAATAATCATCATCATCAATAAAACCATTATGTGCATCATCATTCATCAATATCTCATGCTAAATCATATCATCATATATTCGTCAAACATCACAAAACATCATCTCATAATCATCAGTATACACAAGGTAAATCATCAGAAAAATCCCAACGTCAAAGCATCAAGACAACACAAAATCATAACAAAATTTTGCGAACAGCAGGTGTTCGCTACTGAGTTCGCTGTGCGAACCTATTCGCTGGGACCTTCACTTTACAAAGCTGACAGCGAATCCCCATCCCCATATAAAAACAAGAGAGGCTTCCCCTCTGTCCCTCCTCGCTACCTTCATCCGCTTTGCGAAGCCACTCGCTTGGACATTCGCTTTGCGAGCTAAAAATCACCCTTCAGAATCCATCCCAGTATCATCACCCAAATTATCGCACATTCGCTGCGCTGCTCGCTTTGCGAGTCTGGGGTGAGTGTTCTCCTTGCAAAGTGATGGTTCGCTTTGCGAACCTGCGATCTCAGGATATCGCTGCTACTCATCAGTAGCACAATAACTCCAAAAACCCCTACGATTTTCAACCCCAATTACCCCAAAAACATCCCTACAACATTCCTAAGGCATCATGGAAATCAAAGGTGTAAAACCTACGACTATTAGGTTGATTCATTACACTATTTGAAACCTCAAATCACCTAAACCTCCACAAACTCTTAAGCTTCTCATAAACCGAAACCTCAAATCCCTTTCACCATAAGGTTGAAACAACATCGACAGGGAAATCAGCCTCAAGGTCTATTTTATCCGATTCAATTCAACCCTTAATAATCGATCTACAAAAATACCCTTAAATCATCAGTTTATCATAAAACCCATAAACCCTCATAAACCTCAAAATCCACTTTAAATAAATCGAATCCCTATATTGAAAACAATGAAGGCAATACTCCCCATACCTTAGATTGTCGATTCAAAGCTTTCTCTATTGAGTCTTTGGAAACCTTCTCAAATCCTCGCCTTCTCCTTTTTTCCTCAAAGCTCTCACTTCTTTCCTTGTTTTCACGGTCTAACAAAAATGAAACCTATTCTCAAATTCTCCTTTTTGTTAAACCTAACCCTTGGGCTTCTAAAATGGGCTTTCTCCATAATACCCTCACTAACTCCTCCTTAAAAGTCATTCTTACCCTTAATTCCTATAATATTATTTAAATTAAATAATAATACATTATATTCGATAATATACACTATTATTTAATTAAATAACTAAAATTTCACAAGAATGCCAACATCAACATAAACCACCAAAATTCACAGAAATTCACGAATATAATATTTAAATAAATTAAATAAATATTCTTACGAAATTTGGGGTGTTACAACTGTCTTAAGCAGTTTAAGTAAAAAGTTTTTCGAAAGCTTTTTAATACTTAACCTTTCATAAAGGTGAAACTCATCTGGTGGAATTGAAATATCTGCCTGATAAAGAACCTTTGGGTAATGATGTTTTCTCTTTTAGTACTTGCTTTTACTATTCCCTGTCCTGTGTGCTTTTTCTGACAAGATTATTATTTCTGTATGATTCTTGTTCAACTTATTTCCCTTCTTCTTCTCTTTCTTTTTTCCTCTTGTTTGTGTGCTGACCAAACTAAACTTGAGACGAGTTCTTCAGTTTATTCTCCTTTGAATCAGCTGATTATCATCAATTAAAAGTTTGTGGATTTTGATGAGTTGCTTAAGATTGGTCGTTCAGGTGCTGCTGAAGTGGCTTCTTCAGAAGCAAGTTATGTTGAGAGCACCTGAACAGTTATAGAGGACTCAGAAGCAGCTCGCCTCTGAGGGGATTGGACTGACATGCTTGTAGAGTTCTCAGTTGTTTTTGTTACGACAGATTCCTTATGACTATCAGATGCTGACTCCATATTCTTAGGATGGGTGATTGATGAAAATGATTTAGGAGTGGGATGTTTTTATACGACTTCTATGGATACCAAGCGTCTAAAATTAATCCTTGTTTAATTCTTGGAACGGTAACGACCACTACGACTTCAAAGCGTGCATATTATAAACCTTAATGACTCTTATTACTTGATTATTCTTCCTTTTTGGAAACTGATCCAATAATGATGATCTGAGTTACATTTATTAGTGACATTTTATTTCTCTTTCCTTCTTTTTTCTTTTATTCTTTTTGATGAAACAAAAAGGGGAGAAATAATAGTAAGTATTTAAATGAAAACTGAACCCATTGAATACGTATTGGTAATTTATTTTCTGTTATTTTCCCCTGGGCACATTTTTAACTTTCTGTACATAGGTCTAAGGAAGAGCTTACAAAGCTCAAACTTAGCCTATCAGACCCAGAAGGAGCTTACAAACCTCATATTCTGGTGTCGCCAAGGAAATTTAAAAATGGAAACATATTTTAACTCTCTTGTGCATAGGTTTGAGAAAGAACAAATCTCAGACTTATTTATGAGACTCAGAAGGAGATTACAAACCTCGTATTCTGATGTTGCCAAAAGGAGTTAAAATGCAGTTATCTTGGTATTCTTAAATATGGAACTAAGGGGGAGCTTACAAACCTTAACCTTGGAATTGTTTGACTTAAGAGGACCTTACAAACCTCAGACCCTGATGTCAGTAAAAATACTAATTTATTTTTCTTGAAAAATAGTTCTTAATGCTAGAGTAAATTAAACTCATTTGTGAGCTTACAAACCTCATACCCTGTTGTTGCAGAGAAAAGTAAATTCCCAACATTGTCCTTTAAATACTTGTGTTTGTCATCATCAAAAAGGGGGAGATTGTTAGAACAAGATTTGTTCTTGATATTTTCTCTTTAGTATGGATGATAATAAAAATATTAAAAGTATAATTGTTTATTTGATGTGTGTTTTATTTATGCAGTTTCTTGTCTTGTATATAAATAATCAGAATCTGTTTACTTAAGATACACTTGGATTTGCTTCATTGCTAGCTTCTGGTGGCAGAGTCTGAAGAAAAATTACTAGTGTGGTTTGACAAAGACTCTGAACTGAAGGCCTCAACATTCAGACGAATTTCTATACTTAGTAATTGTATATCAGCATCTAGTACCATTCAGAGTTGGTGATAAAGCTGTTGATTATCCGTACTACTGAAAGCAAGTTGTACTGTCTCATCAGCCTGTCAGCTCGAGTCTACAGGATTGCAAGGCTCAAGAAAAGCTGGTACGTTCTATGGATGTCTACTCCCAATGGCTCTATTAGTACAGAAGCTCTTGAAGACTCAAATGTTAAACGTGTTACCCAATGGATTCAGAAACCTACAGTGCATCCAACTTCAATGTCTCTTGTACTTTGGAGCAAAAGTAAAGACACTTGATCAAGTAACCTTCTCAACGACTAGTTTTTGGAAAGCCTATATATATGACTGAAGATTCAAACCTGAATTTTTAATAAGGATTCTTCTGTTGAAGGAGTAACAAGATCAAGCAATTATCAACTCTATGTAATAGGCAGATTTTTTGTTTTAGGTTGTCATTGTAAAAGCCTTAAGATTTCTTAACCCTGTATATATTCAAGAAGTCTTAAGTGCTTTAGGTCTTTGTTATGGTGATCTCTCGTACCTCTGATGCGTGCATCATGTACACCTTATTCTTTATTCTGCTGAGCCTTCAGTAGTTTATATTAACTCTCCTGTTATGTGCTTGAGCAAACAAAAGTCTTTTTTAGCAAGTCTGATTGAGAAAAAGAAAGTCTTAGACATGTTCTCTAAGAAAAGGTAAGTCTCAGCCAGAAGATAGATGGGCAGGCGACTCAGTCAGATGGTGTGAGAAAAGGAAGTCTTAGACATGTGCTCTAAGCAAAGGAAAGTCTCAGCCAGAAGACAGATGAGCAGGAAGATCAGTTAGATGGTGTGAGCAAATGTAGTCTTAGAAATATGCTCTAAACAAGGGGAAGTCTCAACTAGAAGATAGATGAGCAGGTGTCTCAGTCAGATGGTGTGAGTAAAGGGTAAGTCTTAGACATACACTCTTAGCAAGGAAAGTCTCAGACAGTTGGTCTGAGCAGTTGTAAAAGTCTTATGCAGAAGCATAATCGATTGTAATCATGAAGTGGTTATAATTAAAATCTCTTGTGAGGCAAGGGGACTGGACTACTTTCATTTAGGGGAGGAACAAGTATAAATCTTTTGTGTCTTTTGCTGTTTTTTTTTTACTTCTGTTGAATCCGCTGCCAAAGGAATTAACTCAAAATCTGAACATCAGCTCTGATTTTGAGGCTCTGATCAGAAGCTAAATAATAAGAAAACGCGAAACACAATTCAACCCCCATTCTTGTGCACTTTTCACACCTTCAAATTTGAGCTGAACCAATTCTTAACGAGTTGAGCCGAGCTGAGGCGAGTTCGACTCAACTTGACTCATTTCCAGCCCAACTTTTTATTAATATTCTTTATGTTTTTTTCCCTTTTAAAAAAACTACTTATAAAGATAAAATAAAATATCAAATAAAACATCTATCATTATTATTATTATTATCATTATTATTATTTATAAAAAACTCTCTTAATTATTCTTTTAAGTGTTTATTTAATAAATAAAGTTTAATTATATATATATATATATATTAAAATAGGAAAAACTAAAATGAAAATCAATACAAATAAAAGAAAAAGAGGAAGAGCTCTTAGGGAGTGTGCCCAGAACGGGCTTGGTGTTGATAGTAACAAGCAAAAGGGCCCAACAGAATAAATGGAGGAGGCTCAGGGAAGTGGGTGAATGGGCCATGCCAAAAGGGGAGTCTGAATCAAGGATGACCTGACTCAACCCTAGCTACAAAAAAAAAAAAAAAAAAAACCAATTTCAACGTAAGGCTCACCGTTCTTCTCTTTCCTAAATATCAGTCCCCTCTTCTCTCTTAAATGATACGCTTAACACCAAAGGGCTTTTCCTTCACAAAACACGAAAAAAGCCCTACTAATCATCAACAATCCAGTAGAACTTTAAGAAAATGAAATCACGTTTTCACAACATAAACAAGAAACGAAAAAATAGAAAAAAAATCCAACTGTTCTTCCCTTTCGCATTTTCCCTCCTTTTCCTTCAGAAATTTCTTCTTTTATGGTCCGATTACTATGTTTTGGATTGGAATAAGGGGTGGTGAATGCTTCTCCTGCAGAGAAGTATTTCGTGGAGTTGGGAAGTGTGTTGTGTTGTTTATAATTTTTTGCAGTGGTTTTTCTTAGTGCTTGATCTTTGAAGGTTGTTTGGATTTTTGTATCAGTGATGAGTGTATTAGAGGTTGGGGTTTGTTTTTTTCTCCTTCCCTCTCTTCTGTTGTGAAGATTTTTATATTGGGGAATAAGGAATGAATTGTTCAGGATAAGATCAAGGGATTATACTATTTGGTTAGCTATAAATTTGAGTAGGAGAGTAGTAGGATGAACAAATTCTGTGGTGCACTGCTGTATGTTTTTTTGTTGATGCAAAATTTGTGAAACTGCTGGTGTACTATGTTACTGTGATGATTTTTCTTGCTCATTTTCCTTCATTTTTTATTGAATTTGGTCTCTTGGTCTTTTTTAATGCATTAACTATTGGACATGTCTAAGACTTGGTTGAAATTCTGATTTCTCTGAACCATCAAAGGCCTAGGGTTATTTTGTTCTATTTGTTCCACCTCTTCCCTATTTGGAGGGGTTTCATGTGGTTGAAAACCTTGGATTAGACCTACAGTGGCTTGTGTCGTCCTATACTTAAGGGTCTCGACCTGCCTAATGTTTGATATTTGAGGGGTAGGTCACACCTATATTGGAGGCGTGCCAAAGAAATCAACAATTCACCCCATTTGATTTGCCAATACTTCATAGGCTTGATTTGTATTTCCAATCAAAGGGTTGAAAATGATTCCCATTTGTTGGGTGAGAGTATTAACCAATTCTAAATTACTCTCGTCCATTTGTTGCCTCATAGCCATCATAAGGCTTATCCCTTCTGGTCGCGCCATATTATTATTTGTTGACGCTGAGGCATTGTATAGATTGTACAATGGCGCCGTCGCCACTGCATTATCACTAAAGGTTACCATATTTGTTTGAAGGTTATCCATTATCGAAGTTGGCATACCATAAGGGTAGTCTCTGCCACTTAGTGGCATTGAAAACCCAAATAAAGGCCTCACAATTGCAGGGTTAATAAGGGGATTCTGTGCTTGCGGTGTGGGTCCCGCCCCCCTGCGATGGTATCGCGGCGACTGGCGTCATTGACACCACCAGGGAAGTTGCCCTAACCGGTGTTGAGATAACTGGCTCTTCAGCTAAGACACGACTGATTGTTGTACTACATTTTGGGGATTATTCTGGGGATTAACTTTATCTAGAGGAGGACGTAACATTTTGGAAAAAAGATTTTCCACTTCTTAATTGCATGCAAACTACCTAAAAACACTCATGAACATAGATAAAGTTTAAAATAAAGAAAACCAAGAAATATATATAAAAGATATGTAATTTAGCACATGTCCCACTGGGCGTGCCAACTTGTTTACGTAGAAAATTGGTAAAGAAGCGCTAGTATTTTAATCAAAGGTTACTTGCATGATCAACTAGTGAATCCTAGAACTTAGTGTAAAAAAAACCTTGTTTTAGTTTTCTCTTGGTAGAACGTAGTTTCGATTTGGTGGAAAAGGTGACTAAAAGAACGTGAAAGATGTGGATTTCGATAGCGTTAAAAATGTAAAGAAAGTAACAAGAATTGAAAGTATAAAGCAATGCACTTGAACGAGACTGAAAGTAAACTGGTAAGGCAAAGTAAAAGTAATTTTAAAGACTTTGCATTGAAAATAAAAGATGGTGTTTCATTGTTCATACATTCTCTCATCCATGACTCTTTTCTCTGGACGCTGGTACTTCGAGTTTTCAGTGAGATTTTTGTAGTAAAAGTAATTTTAAAGACTTTGTATTGAAAATGAAAAATGGTGTTTCATTGTTCATACATTCTCTCATCCATGACTCTTTTCTCTGGACGCTGGTACTTCGAGTTTTCAGTGAGATTTTTGTATTAAAATGAACACACCAAATTCTACAAATAAACTACTATATATACTAGTATAAGAATAGCTGTTTTTAACGTTCCTATCTTCAGTGTTCGCCGCGTGAAGCCTTGCATGCAACCCGTCTCTGCGCTCTCTCCATGCGTCCTTCATAAAGAAACCCACAAATAATTATTCAGCGCTCAAATAACTGCCTCTTCGACACACTTGATGCTATCTAAATCCCACGCGGTCGAAATGTTCTTACAACATTTCAAAAAATACTAAGTCCCAAATCTCTTCGACCCAAGAATCTTCATACGTACACGTCAACAATGTACCTTTAGCTTTGTGTTTTGTTGAGATTTTTACCCTTGTCAAAAATCCCAACTAACAGTCGCACAAATTAAATAAATAGAAAGTCGAAGAAAAAAAAGTAAATTGATCTCGTTCGCATAGAAACTTAATCCTCAAATAAGAGTAGGGGCTGAGAACGACGATAACCTCCATTGATAGAATTTAAACCAAGACCTCCACAGGGACACATTAGCAATGTAAATGTTAAACCTCTGGTTGGGTTAAGTTAAATAAAGCCTCTGATCTTAAGCAATCGGCCAGGTAAATGTTAAACCTCTAGCCGATTTAAGTTAAATAAAACCTCTGACCTTAAGCAATAGGCCAAGTAAATGTTAAACCTCTAGGCGGGTTAAGTTAAATAAAATTACTAACCTTAAGCAATTAGTCAAGTAAATAGGAACCTATGACCGAGTTATGTTAATTTAAACCTCTGACCGAATCAAAAGTCTAAGTAAATAAAACCTCTGGAAAATCGGTCAAGTAAATAAGAACCTTTGACCGGGTTATGTTTATTGAAACCTCTAACTAATTCAAAAGTCCAAGTAAATAAAACATCTGGCATTTCGGCTAAGTTAGTGTAGTGCGATTTTTGTGGTCCTGTGTAACGCCCCAGTGTTGTGAGTTTTTATTTACTCGAGTCGTTTTGATTATTTTATTATTATATTATTTTATTTTCGACTTTTATTTGGAAATATGTTATTTTTCAATGTTGTGATATTTTATCGCGTTTTGGGAACGTTTGCGAGATATTTGAGTGTAGGGGTATTTTGGTTATTTCACTTTATTTTTCTTAAGTTAGTAAGAATAGAAATAGAAAGAGAGAAAAATAGAGAGAAAGAAAAAGAGAAGAAGGAAAAGGGAAAGAAAAGAGAAAGAAAGGAGAAAGAGAGAAAAACTTGGAAAAGAAGAAATCGATTCAACCGACTTTCAAAAACACGATTAATCGGGTAAGGGTGCGAAACTCGATTATCTTATGATTGTGTATGATTATGTTTGTGTGTGTTGGAATGTTCATTGTGTTTTCATAGCTTTTCAATTCTAGGTAGGAACGATAGAACTCAATGTTTTAGCGGTTGAAATGTGATGTAAATGTTGTAGATTACTTGTTACCATGATTGGGTTATGTTCTGATTTCAATATTTTGTGTTGGAAGAGTTTTTGGGTGAAAAATATGATTTTGGACCTCAAAACAGCACTGCAAAATTTCTGGGTTTTCCTTGGTTCGCCTAGCGAACCTGGGGCGAAGTAGTAGCGAATGAGTTTTCGCGGGTTCGTTTAGTAAACCAGTTAGCGAAGGTCAGCAAGTGTTCGCTAACGTTGTTCGCCTAGCGAACTTTGTATCTTTTTGGTTCTGGTTGTTGCTGCCTTGGTTCGCCAAGGGGTTCGCCTAGCGAACTTTGTGTCTGTTTTTATCTGATAGTGGTTTCGTTGGACATTTGCCTAGCGAAGGTGGTAGCGAATGTTCGCTAGAGGGTTCGCCTAGCGAACATGGCAGTTTGTGCAATTTTGTTTTCTTCCTAACTGTTGATCTGTAAGTCTGATTGGGGTGTGGCTGGGTGCGTTAGAAAACTTGTGAGTTGTCCTTTCTTATTAAAATGGTTTGGAGATTGTTGGCCAATTTAATTATGTCGGGAATTTGGAATGTGTCATTTTGTCGACTTTTGCCGTTTAATTGTGCGTAATTGACGGGTTATCATGCAATGTGCTTGTGATATATGTTGGATGACTTGTGTGCTGATTATATGAGGTGAATGCATGTGTTTAAATGTTGTGATGAGGTTTGTGGCCGTATAGCAATTAAATGCATTGTTTTGGGCTTGAGTGCAAGCATGATTTTGGTTGATTAAGATGATTGCATATATGTGTGCATTTGAATGTCACGAGTCATTGTATGCCAAGCATCATGATATGCATTCTTGTGATGTCGTGTTCCCGTGTAGGGTGTGAGCGAGGAATCGATTCCAGAGGGAATCTGCTATAACGTCGTGTGCCCGTGTGGGGTGTGAGCGATTATTATAGATGATCGTGTGCCCGTGTGGGGTGTGAGCAATCCATAAACGTCGTGTGCCCGTGTGGGGTGTGAGCGACGGGGAACATCGTATGCCCGACGGGGAGTTACATTAAGTAACGAGCGATGATTCCAATAGTTCCTGAGTGAACTAGTGATGAGATTGATGGATGGATGGTACCGCATATGCATTGCATGGAGTCGTTGTGTCGGTCTCTATACATTTGCATAAATCATGAATGGATTGATTTGGTGTGGAATTGTGAATGTCATTGATAAGTTGATTTATATATACATTTGTGGTGATGACAATTGTAGTGTGTGTGATAGATATGCATTGTGTGGTGTGGTATTTGATTATGGTGCAGTTGTGGTGAGAATATTTTATATGTGTATTTTTGTGTTATTATATACTTATATGCAATTATATTATGATTGTGTTTCTCACCCTTCTGCTGTTTTATAATGCTCTATGAGGCATTGCAGATTAGATTGCTGGAGGTCTTTTTGTGAAGCTTAGGTCTTCATTCTTTTGTTGGTCGGCTCTGATATGTGACACCGGGTAGTCGGGGTGATCGAGTGTGATTATTTGTATTATGTATACACATGTTTTAGATGGTACTTGTGTGACTTTGTATATGACAGATACACTTTGTATGATGTATAAATTTGAGATTCAGTTGCATATTTTCCACTTTTATTCTATAACTAAATTGTGGGTGTTAGGAACTGAGTTCCTTTGTTATGTGCTACCTGAATTGTTGCATATCTATATGAGCAGGGGATTGTATTTTGTTTCAATTGATGTGACGCCTCCGTCTATGCCGTAATTTTTTAATTATACTCTGATTATTTGTTATTGCTTTATTTTTTGGGGGTATAGATTGGGGGTGTTACATCCTGAGTCACGATCGCTTGGGTACTACAGTTCGATTCATTTTTTATCCTATTGAGCTGATTAAGGAAGGGAAATAGATGTCTCCAATTAACCCTGCTTGCATACTGAGTTTGAACAACGGTCTGTTAGGTTACAGATGCTATGTGGATGTGGGGCCCAATCTTTGGTTATTTTGTTAAGAACACAGTGTCTAAATTATTTGTGAGGTTTTTGGTAATGTGTTTAAATTTGATGCTTTTGGGTTGATTTGGTGGAGATACTGGATTTTGGGTTTTTGATTGGTATGCTCGTTAAGATTTTTCAATCTTATGCCTACATATTTCCGTTTGATGAAACAGGGAAATCAGAGCGATCGTAGTTCCTCCTATTCTATGGGAGGAAAAATGTTGTTTTGGTGTCTTGTTCAAAGCCCAAGATGTGAAGCTAAAGGTGATTTGTGTCTTGTTCAAAGCCCAAGATGTGAAGCTGAAGGGTCTTGGCTGAGAGAGAATTTGTCATCTCTAAAGAGGAGTTGTTGATGTTTGTATGCTGTGAGCAAGGCATGACTTTGATGCTAAAAGGTTGATCGACTCAACCGGGGTTATCTTTATACAAAGCCTAAGAGGAGGCTAGGGACCCAACAAGAGGGTGTTTTTATATGTCTTGTACGAAGCCCAAGACGGAGGCTAAAGAGGTTTGACTCAACAAGAAAGTCTTTTATACTCAACAAGAGAGTGTTTTTCTATCTCGTACGAAGCCCGAGATGGAGACTAAAAGTGTTTGACTCAACAAGAGAGTCTTTTATACTCAACAAGAGAGTGATTTTATCTGTCTTATACGAAGCCTAAGACGGAGGCTAAAGGTGTTTGACTCAACAAGAGAGTCTTTTATACTCAACAAGAGAGTGTTTTCTATCTCGTACGAAGCCCGAGATGGAGGCTAAAAGTGTTTGACTCAACAAGAAAGTCTTTTATACTCAACAAGAGAGTGTGGGCAGAATCATTGTACAAATCCCAAGAGGAGGCTAGCTGTGCTGGTGACTGTTTTAGTTTAGTGACAGGTCCAGTATGTTAGATAAAAGAGAAAATTAGTTCTTATAAAGGGAACGATTAAAGGTAAGGTTGTGCTTTGGTACTGATCAGAGGATCAGGGTTATTTCCTGTTCTTTAAGGAAATGGGAAATCCAAAGGGTATTGAGACTGTCCAAGTCTACTGGTGTTTTGGGAAATCGATTCTCAGATAAGTGAATGATCTTTGTATGATGCCCAAGAGAAGGCGGGTATGTTAAGGGATGAAGGTCAACCCATTAACTGGTCTGACATTTGACTCAGAAAGACAGCTCTAGCAAATTGATGACTAGGTTCTGTTCCTATACCTGTAGAGGTCTCTGGGTCCTTGTACTAAGCCCAAGAGAAGGCATGAGAGCTTTTAAGAAGCCGAAGGGTCCTTGTACAATGCCCAAGAGGAGGCGGGGATGCTTTTAAGAAGCCCGTGGGTCCCCAAATCCCGAGAAGTTCAAGACATTCTATTCACTGAGAATAGATCAAGCCAGGAAAGTCCGAGAATTTGGAAGAAACTCAAGAGATGCTATTCACGGAGAATAGATCAACTCTGGGGAGTAGAGTTTCTTTGACAATTTCTAAGGGTGACAGTCTGAGAAAGGATTCACCGAGAATGCTACCTTTCACGTCTCCATATTGTTTAGCCCCAAGAGGGGGGAAAACTGTATCTGGCAATCCTATAGGGATCTAGTTTTGACTGTATTTAAGAGCGACCAACAGGCTTTACCTAGTTCTAGACGTAGTTGTCGGGGAAAACTCTAAATAACTATACTAATATTAAACAATTGATATTTGACAAGTATATAAAAGGATGTGAAAGAGGACTTACAGTGAGCAGCCCCACAATACAGTTATATATATGAAAACGGATAAAGAAAGCGGGTAAACACTTACTCGGTTGTAGAGCTTCCATGCTGTTTTGTTAGTAGTTCAACAAAGAAAGCTTTGATAACAATATTATATTCTAAATAAAAGGAGAAAGTGCTTTGAAAATATTGTTGGGGCTTACAGCTCAAGGAGAGGCCCAAGGTTTTATTAGTGATTGCACTATTGTTTTGAATTTGTACAGGGACTTATACTAGTGGCTGAGGCCCAAAAAGGTTTTCTGTACAAAGGGATGGGTCTTACACTCTCTCAAGAGGCCCAAAGGTGTTTAAAGAAAAGGAATGAGGCTTATAACATGAGGGTAGGTCCAGATGTTTTTGATTTTTGAACTAGCGATCGCGCTGAGGTTTCTTTAACGTACTGGGTCTTATACAATGCATTGAGGCCCATAAAGGTTTTATCTACAAGGGATGTGTCTTACACTCTATTAGAGTCCCAATGATTTATTTTTGTACAAGTGGTGGGGCTTACAGCTCAAGGAGAGGCCCAATGAGTTTTTGTTAAAAAGGCGACGATCGCGCCGAACTTTTTGACGGTATCGGGACTTATACAATACACTGAGGCCCAAATCATTTTGGTTTTCAAAAAGGGTTGGGTCTTACACTCTACTAGAGGCCCAAAATATTTGAAAAAGATTTGTGATGGTTGAATTGATCAAAACCCTAATTTGTTTTCAAAATATATTTTAATTGAATAAAAATTCAATTAAAATGATCAAAATTGTTAAACATGTGTGAAAAACAAATTGTGGTATTGGATTAATGTTTGAAAAATCATGTTTATACCCACAAAATAATTGGAAATCAATTAAGTTTGGAAAATCAAGGGAGAAAAAATATTTCAAATGTTAAAAACAAATAAAACATTAATTCTTTGCAAAAATATCAAATATATGAAATAAATAATATTTTTGGGATTTTTTGGTAAAAGAAAATATTTTAACATTTTTGTGAATTATTAAAAAAGGAATCAACTCAAAATCATTAAAACTCAGGGAGAAATTAATTTTTGAATCAATTAAATAAAATCACAAAATTCAAATATTCAAATATTTGAAAAAGAGCGCCAAGAACTTCTTGGCCTTGCCCGCGTGCTCTATTTTGCCCAGATTTGCGTTTTCTCATCAATCTCACTGAATACTTGATGAAATCACACAATCCCCATATCAATCTACTCGTTTTCACCTCACGATCATGTCCATGGTCTTTAATTTCATTTATTTTAAGCATGAAATAAGAAATCAAAGGGAAACCTCAAGAACCCTAAAATTTGCATGAAGGCTCAGAAATTCCATACATGATTCAAACAAAGCAATTGATTGAGGGAAAACACTCCATGCATGATTATGAACATATGACCAAATTATTGTGCAGCAAAAAATGTATGGATCATAGAGTTAGAAGAGCTCATGCTTACCTCTTGCAGCTGGTGATCGTGTTTTATGGTAGAGGTGTTACAGCTAGGTTCCAATGATTTGTACAGCTTCCTTAGGTGCCAAGTGATGTGCTTGGAATGGTTTGAAACAAGATGGAACTGAAGATGGTATCCCAACTGCAACTTGGTTAACACCTTGAGCAGCTGGCTGGTGATTCTGAGAAATCAGTGTTCCATATGTTGTTTAAGTGTTTGGATCCCTTCTATATGATGTTTATGAGGTGTGTGTGTGTGATTGGTTTGATTGGAATTGCTCTTAAACTCAAAACCCGATAGTGACTTGCTTTGGAAGGCAAAGTTGGAAGTGAGAAGGTGATTTTGAGGAAAGCATATGTTTGATGGCTTTGGTGTACTCAAATTGATCACAAATGAGCTCTATTTATAGTGGAGCAAGTTTGTTTTGCAAGCAATAGTGAATGGCAATTGCTGCAGAGGTTTGGCCAATGTTGATCAATGAGAATCTAAGTCTCCTCTAGCCATTGACTAGAGGTTAGGGCACAGGCTGCTGGTTCCCTTGGTCTTGGATATGTCTTGACTGAATTCAGTTGGAAATGGCTCAGTCCATGCCACCTTGGTGCATCCAATAATGCTCCAAACCAAATTGGAGTCTTGTCCCCTCTTTAGGGATTTCTAGGTTTGGCATGCTATTTTTAGTTCCAAGGAATTGAGAGGCTTATGGATTAGTGTTTGTCCCTCCTTGGTCTCCCCCTGAGGTGTTCAGATGGATAAATGTGTTTGTCATTTGCACAAAGTTGGCAAATCGAGCAAAATGCACAAATCTGCCTTGCTTTGACAGTTTTCAGCAAGGCATATTGCCATTGTCATATCTCATGGCTTAAGTGGAATTTGATGGAGTTCTTGGCCATTTTGGAAAGCCCTCACATGATACAACAACTGTTTGATCATAGTTGGTTTTGATACTTTTTGGATCCAAGTGAAAAATGCCCCTACATTTGGAAAAAAGTGAAGGCAGATTCTGACTTAGTGAAAATTTCACGAAGTGTTGGAAAAAAGTGACATTTTCACTTTTTGTGATTTTGATCATTCCATAACTTAAAATCCATGAGGAATTGGAATGAGTTGTGTTTGGAGCTTTTGTAGAGTGCCATGAGAGCTACAAATCCAGCTTTGAATGGGAAAAAATGGCCTTGTGGTTTAGGAGATATGATCCTCCAAAGTTGGTACCCTAGCCACTTTGTTCCATAACTTAGAAAATTTCTAAGTTTTTTATGGTTACCCCTTTTACAAGTTATCCAACTTTTATTGATTTTTCTTGATGAATGATGATTCCAATCACACATTAACATCATTTTAGGGTAAAATAACCATAATTGTGAAAAATCTCCAAAAGTCAAAGTTGACTTTTGTGCACAGTTGACTTTTTGTCAGATGAACTCCCAACTGTGCGATCCTCTATGAAATCAAGTCCTTGACCTAAATCAAACTTGATGGATTGATTTCATAGGTGTTATAGGGTGTATTGAATCATGTCCCAAGGTTTGGGAGCATGCCTGGGTCAAAAGTCAAAGGCACAATTGACTTTTCTCGCAAAACCCTAATTGTGGTTCTGATGAATTTGAAACTTGTTGCTCAAGCTTCTTAGATCAATCCATTGTTGGAAATGGATCAATGTGGGGTATTTGAGACCCTCAAATCCTCTCTTGAGGTCTTGGCACATATTTTGTCCCAAAAGTCAACTTAGGGGTGAATTAGGTCAAGAAACCCTAATTACTGATTTTTTATGAATGCATCCCCTGAGGCAAAATTGAATTGATGATTGGGTGCATGATGTTCCTTGGAGCATCTTAGGTTATGCTTTGAGGCATTGGCTCATGGCCAGAGAGAAATTTCCATCTGGAGGCCCTGGTTGACCAAAACCCTAATTTGGTGACACTGGCGATCTTGAGGCTTGATCCACTTGGAATGTTGCAGCCTTGTGCTTGATTCTTGAGGTGGGAGTCCTCTTGATCCATTGGGGATGTTTGAGAGGCTAGAAAAGTTGAAGATCGTGTCATTCCTTGATTGATCCTTTGTCTAAGAGCTTTGAGAGGGCTTGAAACCCTAATTTTGATTGTAGTGGATGCTCACCCATCTTTGGGAGACTAATAAGGCATAATGATACACCCATATTGTGATGATGATTTGCAAAATGATGGGAAATCTTAGTGGTCAAAATTTGGGGTATGACAGATGCCCCTATTTAATCTTCATGGACCCGAAGGTGTGAATGGCGAAGGTATTCAGGCATTCGGGGTGCAAGAGGATTAAATATCGGATTACCCGAAATTTTGATGGTGGTTAAGAATGGCAGTTCACGCATCATTCTTCTTTTGCTAAGCAATGATGCTTAGAAAAGGTAAACTTCGCCTCGATCTTGGTTTTCTACCAAGGAACTGGTCTTAGTTTCTGATACAAACTTCCCCTCGATCCTGGTTTCCTACCAAGGAGCTGGTCTTAGTTTCTGATATAAAATTCCCCGCGATCCTGGTTTCCTACCAAGGAACTGGTCTTAGTTTCTGATTTGAACTTCCCCTCGATCCTGGTTTCCTACCAAGGAACTGGTCTTAGTTTCTGACGTAAACTTCCCCTCGATCCTGGTTTTCTACCAAGGAACTGGTCTTAGTTTGTGTGATTTAAACTTCCCCTTGATCCTGGTTTCCTACCA
Organism: Lathyrus tuberosus; assembly: GCA_022829125.1. Lineage (NCBI taxonomy): Eukaryota > Viridiplantae > Streptophyta > Magnoliopsida > Fabales > Fabaceae > Lathyrus > Lathyrus tuberosus. The sequence continues at coordinate 2,464,543 of JALAZF010000422.1, forward strand.
AGGACCTGGTCTAAGTTTCTTTTGTCAATAAACTTTCTTGACAAGGGACGCTATGCGTAGCGGTTTTCCTCAAACTTCTCGCCGAATTTTCCTGGGGAGATGGCATTTGATGGAAAAAGTTTCAATGTCAGACTTGCTGGGGAACCCATTCATCTGAGTTGTAGAGGTGTACAAACTTCTCTGTTGGAGACGCCATTTGTCGACTCTCTCGGGGAAAACGAGTCTCCTGAGAGACTGTTTCTGCCTGGGGGTATTACATCATACTTTTCTCGGAGATCTTCTTCGAGAAATGCCATATGATGTGATCCAATTTTGAGGTGCTGATGACCTTTTCGTCAGCAGATTTTTCAGAGAAAAACTGCTGTATTGCCGAATCTATGATTAAGAGGCTTTCTCTGGGGATTTTCCTTAATCTGGGAAAGAGAAAATATCATCTTCAATGGCGAAGAGTGACGTTGGCTGAAGGTTCTCTGGCCTTTCAGAGGTTCAAGTTATCAAAGTGGTCAAAGGCCAACTCTAATCCAGAAATAAACTAGAGGAGAGAGATAGTTCAGACGCAACATTTCCTGATGAGGAAAAAACTGACAACTCAATCGAGATGACTTTTATCACTAGGGGATAAGACCAACTAGAGTGATGGTGATGCAATATGAATGTGAATGTAAATCAATAATGCATGATGTATGTATGTTTATGCTGACAAAACTGACTCGACATACAGACTAATAGATGAACACGACTGCATACTTGACCACAGTGGGAGATAAGAAGTACCACTGGTTCACGATAGCAATTCTGCCTTGCTTAGGAGAAATAGTCCCTACGGGGAACAACCGTTGGTCGGGCTTAGGAGGTAAGAGCTCTGCCGGGGGGTGTCAGATAAAACATGGTCTCTGACACAGTTGATCCTTCGTTCAGACGTACTGGTTTAGAAGGAGTACTTTGATTCTGCACTTTGAAGCTCGATTACTTCTGGAGTAGCGATCGATGTTCTTTCGATGTTCAACAGTCAAAAGAATTGCCATCTTTATTTTAAAAGCAGAAAAAGTTTGACAAGTAAATTCATTTTTGTTTTATTTCAAGAATCGTTAATCATGTTAAAATGTCGTTCTGTAAAGCTAAAACAAATAAGAATTTCAAACAAAAGTGCTAGGGCTCAAATTTTATTGATAGGATGGAAATCAGCCAAACGCGTGATTCCATAGAGTATTCACAAAGTTAGAAAAATGGTAATTTAAGGGAAAAGGGCTACATTAAAACATAACGACCACTATCCTTCTACCAACTTTGAATTCGGGGCATCCTGAGCTTCCGTCGAAGATGACCTTGACTGGAGTTTTCTGATGGACGACATAACTGCTACTGGGGGATTTGCCCCTGTTGGACGTAGTTACTTGCCAGTATCCGTAACTTTTACCTGGATTGTACTTTGAGATTTCCAATCCACCGGGATGATTTTTGATCATGTCTCTAATTTTTGCCTGGACCGCCCTTTCGGGTTTTCAATCCACTGAGACGTTTTTTTTTAGTTTAGGCGAAGTATTTCTTGACTACATCAACATTCGTGGGGTAGGAAAATTCTTCTCCATCCATAGTTACAACTCTCAAGGAGCCGCTTGAGAAAGCTTTCTTAACCACATAGGGGCGGTCATAATTCGGAGTCCATTTGCCCCGAGAATCAGTGAGGAATGATTATATCTTTTTGAGCACAAGGTCTCCTTTCCTAAAGACGCGAGGTCGGACCTTTTTGTCGAAGGCCTTCTTCATTCTCTGTTGATACAATTGACCATGGCATAGTGCCGTTATTCATTTTTCTTCGATCAGATTGAGTTCGTCGTGTCAAATTTGGCACTATTCAGCTTCTGTAAGCTTAGCTTCCATCAATATCCAGATTGATGGGATCTCTACTTCGATGAGGAGCACTGCTTCCATGCCATACACTAGAGAGAAAGGGTGGCCCCGTTGAAGTGCGGACAGATGTGCGATAACTGTGAAGAGCAAAGGGTAGCATCTCGTGCCAATCTTTATAGGTTACAACAATATTTTGAACTATCTTCTTAATGTTCTTGTTAGCCGCTTCTACCGCTCCGTTCATCTTGGGTCGGTAGGGAGATGAGTTATGGTGTTCGATCTTAAACTCTGCGCACAACTCTTTCATTATCTTATTGTTCAAGTTAGATCCATTATCCGTAACGATCTGGCTTGGAACACCATAACGACAGATGAGATTGTTTTTGATAAATCGGACCACGACTTGTCGAGTTACATTGGCGTATGATGCTGCTTTGACCCATTTTGTGAAGTAATCAATGGCTAACAGGATGAACCGATGTTCGTTCGAAGCCTTGGGTTCAATCATGTCAATCATGTTGATTCCCCTTATGGAGAAAGGTCATGGGGAAGAGAGAACTTTGAGATGTGTTGGCGGTACATGGATTTTGTCGGAGTATATCTGACACTTGTGACACTTCCTCATGTACTTGTAGCAGTCAGATTCCATGGTTAACCAGTATTACCCCGCTCTTAGAATTTTTCTCGCCATTGTGTGTCCGTTGGCATGAGTGCCAAAAGATCCTTCGTGAATTTCTTTTATCAGCATGTTTGCTTCTGGTCTGTCTACGCATCGGAGCAAGACCATGTCAAAGTTTCTCTTATAGAGTGTATCACAGCTCAAGAAGAAGCTGCTTTCCAGCCTTCTGAGGGTCTTTCTGTCCTTTTTGGATGCCCCAGGAGGGTACTCTTATTTCTGAAGGAAGCATTTGATATCGTGATACCAGGGTTTGTCGTCTATGACTGCCTCAATCGTGAAGATGTAAGCGGGCCTCTCAAGGCGCATTATGTCGATCTTAGGTAGGTCGTTCCATTGACCTACACTAATCATGAAAGAGAGGGTGGCTAATGCATCAGCCATGTGATTCTCTTCACGAGGGATATGATGAAACTCGTTTCTGTTGAAGAAAGGTAACAACCTTCTCGCATAGTCTTTGTAAGGAATCAGTCCTGATTGGTATGTGTTCCAATCTCCTTTGATCTGATTGATAACTAGGGCTGAGTCGCCATATATATCCAAGTTCTTGATCCTTAAGTCGATCGCTTCTTCGAGACCCATGATACAAGCTTTGTATTCAACCTCGTTGTTTGTACACTTGACTGTTAGTCTGGCGGTGAAAGGAATGTTGGTACCCTGAGGTGTTATGATGATTGCCCCAATTCCATTTCCGTAATGATTGACAACCCATGGAGTCCTCTAGGGATGTTAATTAGATGATCAGTGGTCTTCCTTCCACTGGAGGTGATAGAATTGATGGGTTCAACAGGTATTCCTTAATACTGTTTAAGGCGGTTTAACAATCTTCTGTCCAAACGCAGTCTTGATTCTTTTTAAGTAATTTGAAAATTGGCGCGCATGTCGCAGTCATAAGGAATATAAACATGGAGATGTAATTTAAACGTCCTAGGAATCCTCTGACTTGTTTTTCAGTCTTCGGAGAAAGCATTTCTTTAATGGCCTTGACCTTGTCAGGATCAACCTCAATTCCTTTCTGGCTGACGATGAACCCTAAGAGTTTCCCTGAGCGAACACCGAATGTGCACTTATTGGGATTCAAGCGGAGTTTGTACTTTCTCAACCGCTCGAATAGTTTTGACAGGTGGGTCACATCCTCCTCTTCTGTTTTAGATTTGGCAATCATATCATTGACATACACTTCGATTTCTTTGTGTATCATGTCATGAAAAAGAGTAGTCATCGCCCTTTGATAGGTTGCCCCGACATTCTTCAAACCGAACGACATCACCTTGTAACAAAAGGTACCCCATGGGGTAATGAACAAAGTTTTCTCCATGTCTTTCGGCGCCATTTTAATCTGATTATAGCCCTAGAATCCATCCATGAAGGAGAAAACTTTGAATTTTGCTGTACTGTCTACCAGCATGTCAATGCGTGGTAAAGGAAACTCATCCTTTGGACTAGCCTTGTTTAGATCCCTGTAGTGTACACACATTCTGAACTTTCCGTCCTTTTTCGGGACTGGTACAATGTTGGCTAACCATTGAGGATATTCTGACGTAGTGAGGAAACCTGCGTCAATCTGTTTCTGATCCTCCTCTTTAATTTTGATGGCCATGTCCGAGTGAGTCCTTCTCAACCTTTGTTTTACTGGCGGACATTCCGATTTTAACGGTAGATGATGTTCCACGATGCTGGTATCCAACCCTGGCATATCCTGATAGGACTAAGCGAATACATCAGGAAATTCTTTGAGAAGCTTTGTCAAACTCTCTTTGGAAGTTGGACTGAGCGGTGCCCCAGTCCTGACTTCTTTTCTTTCCTCTTTTGAACCCAAGTTGATTATTTCCAACGGCTCTTTGTGAGGTTCGATGGACCTTTCCTCTTGTCTGAGTAGTCGGGAGATCTCTTCTGGAATTTCGTCGTCAACTTCTTCTTCAGCCCCAAATACCAGGAATTCAAAGTTGAGAGAAGGCATCGGATTGTATATTTCAACGGGGTTTAAAACAATCAATCTGCATGACGTGATGATTCATGTTTAGAAGAGATAGAGAGAAACACAAGAGTGTGTGCAGTGTTTTTCTTTGGAAAACAACTTGTTTTTATTATTTGTTTTTTAGGATTACCATTTTCTGGAAAAGCAAAAAGAGAAAACAACAATTAATGCGAAAATTACAGAATGACGTTATTTTATTCATGAACAAGTCGACTCTTGGAACTACAACCCTATAAAACAAAACTCTGTCGCTTTAGGCAAAGCGAAGAGGGATATTTACAGAAAGTGAGCCCTATCAAAACTTCCGTTTCACCTGGGCAGGGTGAAAGGTTAAGATAAAGACGGTAATTACTTTGACTTATGAACGATCTTCAGAACATCGACAGCAATCCATTGGCGGTGAACTCCTCGGTGAATAACAAAGTCTGGTACCTTACTTGATTTGTCTTCAGAAATAACACTGATTTCTGGTGGAGCAGGATCATTGGAATCTGTCTCCCAGGCAGAGTTGTCGCAAACGAACTCTTTTGTTGTATCTTGCATAGTATTTGTACTCTCAGGTAAATCTCCCCATCCAGTTGGCTGGATGTCTTCGAGCCTGATACGAGAGCTCTCAGGAGCGGTGTACTTGACCATATTGTCGTATTTTCCACTTGGTTGTCCCAAGGTGTCCCACACTTCTTTGGAACTGGAGGAGTCATCTCTTTCGATGACGTTGACCTCGGGAAAAGCGTAGTTAATGAATTCTAGTCCTGCAAACTTTGCGAATTCATCGTCGCTCTGGACATTTTCTGAATGACCTGAGTGTTGATCCTATGACATGGTGGGGATGCAGGTATTCTGTTCAATGATGCTCAGCTGAATTTCATTGTTCAACTGATTTTCTTGCCCCAAGTCTCCTGGGTACGGCTGCCAGATAGGCAGGCCATCCATTGGGCCATAATAGTCGTGGTCAAAGTTGTCTTTCATCAGTGTGTCCTCCTCTAATGAGTTTGGTGGAGCACGACATCCTTCCGGATCACAATCCCCGTACATCACATTGACATCTGACCTTGGTATAAATCTCGGACTCTGTGCGAAATAGAAAAATGGCGTAGGCACCTCTTCCTGAGACATATAACCATCCTTGTTAAGATAGGACTTCCACTCTTCATCTGTATCAGAGGAATCTCCATCGTTGATGGTATGGACTGCTTGAGGCACCGGGTGAAGGAAACCTCCAATATGGAAGAAGTTCTGAATGGGATGAAGACTTTCATCGTTAGCAGCTGTCTGGGTGTCATACCCCAAATTTTGACCACTAGGATTTCCCATCATTGTGCAAATCATCATCACAATAGGGATGGGCCATCATACTTCATCAGTCTCCCCAAAGATGGGTGAGCATTCACTACAATCAAGAATTAGGGTTTCAAGCCATCTGTGAGTGCTTAGACAAAGGATCAATCAAGGAATGACATAATCTTTAACTTGTCTAACCTCTCAAACACCTACAATGGATCAAAAGGACCCCCACTTCAAGGATCAAGCACAAGGCTGCTCCCTTCTAGGTGGATCAAGTCTCAAGATCGACAGTGTCACCAAATTAGGGTTTTGGTCGACCAGGGCCTCCAGAGGGAAATTTTTATCTGGGCACAAGCCAATGATCCAAAACATAACCTAATATACTTCATGGGACCTCATGGACCCAATCATCAAGTCAATTTTGCCTCAGGGGATGCATTCATAAAAAATCAGGAATTAGGGTTTCTTGACCTAATTCACCCCTAAGTTGACTTTTGGGGCAAATCATGAGCCAAGACCTCAAGAGAGGGTTTGAGGGTGTCTGATGACCTATATTGATCCATTTTCAACAATGGATTAATCCAAGAGGCTTGAGCAACAAGTTTCAATTTCATCTGCACCACAGTTAGGGTTTTAAGGAAAAAGTCAACTGTAACTTTGACTTTTGACCAGGACATGCTCCCAAGCCCTATGACATGCATCAATATACCCTATGACACCCATGGAACATGTCCATCAAGTTTTATTTAGGTCAAGGACATGATTTCCTGAAGAATTGCACAGTTTAGAATTCATCTGATAAAAAGTCAACTGTGCACAAAAGTCAACTTTGACTTTTTGAGATTTTTCACAAAAATGGATTTTTAACCCTAAAATGATGTTAATGTATGATTTTAATCATCATTCATCAAGAAAAATCAAGAAAAGTTGGATAACTTGTAAAAGGGGTAACCATAAAAAACTTAGAAAATTTTCTAAGTTAAAAATAAAGTGGCTAGGGTACCAACTTTGGAGGACCATAACTCCTAAACCAAAAAGCCATTTTGTCCCATCCAAGGCTTGATTTGTAGATCTCATTGCCCTCTACAAAAACTTCAACTAGACCTAATTCCAATTCATTGTGGATTTTGAGTTATGGAGTGATCAAAATCAAGAAAAGTAACTTTGTTCCAACACTTAGTGAAAATTTCACTAAGTCAGATTTTACCCTACTTTTTGCCAAATGTAGGGGTATTTTTCACTTGGATTCAAAAGAGATCAAAACAAAACATGTTCAAACAGTTGTTGTGTCATGTAAGGGCTTTCCAAAATGGCCAAGAACATTACCAAATTCCATTTGAGTCATGAGATATGACATTGGAAAGTTGCCTTGCTGAAATCTGCCAAGGCAAGGCAGAATTTGCATTTTTGTTCGATTTGCTAAAATCAGACAAATCCAAATGCTCCTATCCACTTGGACACCTCAGAGGATTGAATCTAAAGGGGACAATCACTGAGCCAAGCCTCCAAAGTCTTTGGAACAAGAAATAGCATGTTGAACCTAGAATGGCCAAACTAGGGACAAGACTCCAATTTTGGATTGGAGCATTCAATGGAAGCATCAAGGTGGCATGGACTGAGCCATTCTCAACTGAATTCAGTCAAGACTTATCCAAGACCAAGGGAACCACAACCCTGTGCCCTAACCTCTAGTCAATGGCTAGAGGAGACTTGGATTTCCATTGGCCAACATTGAACAAACACCTGCTGCAGTTGCCATTCACGGTGGATCCCAAAAAAAACTTGCTCTACTATAAATAGAGCTCAATTGTGATCAGTTTAAGAACACCAAAGGCCTACAACACTTGCCTTTCTCAAAAACCACTTCTCACTCTCAAAAATGCCTTTCTTAGCAAGTCACTATCGGGTTTTTCATTAGAGAGAAATTCCACTCAAACCAATCACACACACACACCTCATATACATCATATGTGAGCTGATCAAACACTTAAACAACAACTGGAACACTGATTTCTCAGAATCACCAGTCAATTGCTCAAGGTTTTAACCAAAGTGCAGTTGAGATGCCATGAAGTGATCCAGCCATTCTCAGTTAAGTCCAAGCATTCAAACACACTCCATAGGGTGTAGGGAAGCTGTTCAGATCATCACAATTCATCTGTAACACCTCCTACTCAGAAATCAATTTGCTCTTGCTGTCACGACCTAGAGGTAAGCTTAAACTTGGTCATCTCTCAATCTATGCATATTTCCTCGCACAATACTTTTGCCAAATGTTCATAATCATGCATGGAATGTTTCCCCTCAATTAATTGCATTGTTTGAATCGTGTATAAAAAATCCTAGCCTTCATGCAGAAATTAGGGTTCTTGAGGATTTTTCATGATTTCTTGTTATATGTTTAATTTAAATGAAATTAAATACCATAGACATGATCGTGAGGCTGAAACGAGTTGATTGGTATGTGGATTGCATGATATAATCAAGTATTCAGTGAGATTGGAGAGAAAATGCAAATCTGGGCAAACCCAGAACACGCGCGTGTTCTTGGGTGTTCTTGGCGCCATTTTTTGAATATTTGAATATTTGAATTTTGTGATTTTATTTAATTGATTCAAAAATTAATTTCTCTCTGAGTTTTAATGATTTTGAGTTGATTCTTTTTTTAATAATTCAAAAGAATGTTAAAATATTTTATTTTATAAAAAAATCCCAAAAATATTATTTATTTCATATAATTGATATTTTTGCAAAGAATTAATGTTTTATTTGTTTTTGCCATTTAAAATGTTTTTTCCCTCTTGATTTTGTAACTTTTAATGCCTTCTAATTATTTTGTAGGTCAATACTTAATTTTTGAAGCATTAATCCAAGATCACAATTTGTTTTCCATATGTTAAACAATTTTGATCATTTTAATTGAATTTTTATTCAATTAAAACACATTTTGAAAACAAATTAGGGTTTTTGGATTAATTCAACCCTCATAAATCATTTTCAAAACACTTTGGGCCTCTAATAGAGTGTAAGATCCAATCCTTTTTTGACCAAATCATTTTTGGGCCTCAGTGCATTGTATAAGTCCCGATACCGTAAAAAATAAACGGCACGATCGTCGCCTTTTGAAAAATAACCTTTTGGGCCTCTCCTTGAGCTATAAGACCCATTCAAAACTTTTTGGGCCTCTAATAGAGTGTAAGACCCAATCCTTTTTTGACCAAATCATTCTTGGGCCTCAGTGTATTGTATAAGTCCCGATACCGTAAAAAACAAACGGCGCGATCGTCGCCTTTTGAAAAATAACCTTTTGGGCCTCTCCTTGAGCTATAAGACCCATTCAAAACTTTTGGGCCTCTAATAGAGTGTAAGACCCAACCCCCTTTTAACCAAAATCATTTGGGCCTCAGATATTGTATAAGCCCCTTCGCGTTAAAAGAAAATCTCGGCGCGATCGCCATTTTTAAACGAAAAGTCAACTGGGCCTACCCTCGTGTTATAAGCCCCACTCTTTTTCTTTAAAACTTTTTGGGCCTCTTGAGAGAGTGTAAGACCCATCCCTTTGTACAGAAAACCTTTTTGGGCCTCAGTTACTTGTATAAGTCCCTCTGTACAAAAATAATAGTGCGCTCACTGATAAAACCCTGGGCCTCTCCTTGAGCTGTAAGCCCCAAATATTTCTTTTTCAAAGCACTTTCTCCTTTGATTTTGAATATACTGTTGTTTTTCAATCTTTCTTTGTTGAACAACTAACCAAACAACATGGAAGCTCTACAACCGAGTAAGTGGTTATTGCTTTCATTTACCGCTTTCATATACATATAAACTGTATTGTGGGGCTATTTCACTGTAAGTCTTCTTTCATAAACTCATATCAACTGTGTAATAATAGTATAGATATTTAGAGTTTCCCCGGCAACTACGTCTAGAACTAGGTGACGCCGTTTCGTTTACTCTTAGAAATAGTCTAAACTAGATCCCCATAGGATTACCAGACACAGTATTCCCTCCTCTTGGGGTTAAACAATATGGAGACATGAAAGGCAGCATTCTCGGTGAACCCTTTCATAGACTGTCACTATTAGAAGTTGTCAAAGAAACTCTATTCCCCAGAGATGATCTTTTCTCCGTGAATGGCATCTCTTGAGTTTCTTCCAAATTCTCAGACTTTCCTGGCTTGATCTATTCTCGGTGAATGGCATGTCTTGAATTTCTCGGGGTTTAGGGACCCACAGGCTTCTTAAAAGCACTTGTCAAGAAACTCTACTCCCCAGAGATGATCTTTTCTCCGTGAATGGCATCTCTTGAGTTTCTTCCAAATTCTCGAACTTTCCTGGTTTGATATATTCTCTGTGAATAGCCTGTCTTGAACTTCTCGGGGTTTGGGGACCCATCGGCTTCTTAAAAGCATCGGCCTCCTCTTGGGCATCGTACAAGGACCCACAGGCTTCCTAAAAGCAACCTAGCCTCCTCTTGGGCTTAGTACAAGGACCCTCTCGGCTTCTTAGAAGTATTCACAGCCTCCTCTTAGGCTTCGTATAATGATCTCTTCCTCCGGGAATGATAGCCTCCTCTTGGGCATCGTACAAGGATCCGTCGGCTTCTTAAAAGCTTCCAGCCTCCTCTTGGGCTTCGTACAAATTGTCCCGACGAACTCCTTGAGGTATAGGAACAGATATTAGTCATCTGCATAGAACAGTCCTTTTAACGAGTCTACTACTGTTTCTCAAAGCATAGTACAAAAGATGACACTCTAGACTCGGACAGTCTAATCTCCTTGAGTTTTCCAGACATTCTCAAGTGACCCCTTCAAAAATAGGAAGAAAACCCGTAGACTCGGACAGTCTCAATACCCTCGGATTTCCCACTTCCTTAAAGAACAGGAATAACCCAGATCCTTGAGTACAGTGGTGCTCATATAAGAACTGATTTTCTCTTTCAAAATCAGTATACTGGACCTGTCACTCAACTAAAACAGTAACCATAGCCTCCTCTTAGGCTTTGTATAATGATCCTTCTCCAGTGAAGTTAGCCTCCTCTTGGGCTTTGTACAAATGATTCTCCCCAGTGGAGTCAAACAACGTTTAGCCTCTCTCTCGGGCTTTGTACGAGACACATAAAAGACTCCCTCGTTGAGTCAATCACCCCTTTCACCTCCATCTCGGGCTTTATACGAGATACAAAAAGGTTTTTATTGAGCCAAACAAATTTTAGCCTCCATCTCGGGCTTCGTACGAGATAAAAAAAAACTCTATTGTTGAGTCAAATCGCCTCCATCTCGGGCTTTATACGAGATACCAAAAGACTCCATCATCGGGTCAAAACCTTTTAGCCTCTCTCTCGGGATTTGTACGAGACACATATTAGCCTCCTCTTAGGATTTATATAAGAAAACCACTGGTTGATCCAATCAACCTTTTAGCATCAAAGCTGTGTCTCGTTCACAGTACACAAACATCAACAACTCATTTCCCCTCCATCTAACTGCTGTAAGCGGCAAGCCTCTGGATCATCTACATCCATGCCAATGTCCCTCTTTTAGTATGAGAAATTCCTAAGGAAAGATGGCATTGCTCTAAACTGAGTTAAAGTCTTTTCCTTCAGGTTAAAACCCCCTATAAAGGAAATTATGGCATTGCTAGGATCCGCGTATCCCGGTTAAAGTAATCCTCCTTTACAGTCAGTCACCCAACAGTTGTGACAAACAAACCCTCTTTAGAGATGACAAATTTTCTCTAAAGTGAAACCTCTTCAGCTTCACATCTTGGGCTTTAAACAAGATACAAGTTACTTTTAGCTTCACGTCTTGGGCTTTGAACAAGACACCAAAAACAACCATTTCCTCCCATAGAATAGGAGGAACTACGAACGCTCTAATTTCCCTATTTCGGTAAACGGGAATACGTAGGCATAAGATCGAAAGAAAAGATCTTAGCGAGCACACTAAACAAAAACCCAAAATCCCATACTTTCATATATATTCGTCCTAACATCCTAACCAATAGCCTAAAGCACCCCTCGTCAACAAAATAAACTAGGAGAAACCCCGAATCTTTGTAGCATTTGTAACCTAACAGACCGCTGTTTAAACTCAGTATGCAAGCAGGGTTAGTTGGAGACATCTATTTCCCTTCCTTCATCAGCTTTAATAGGATAAAAAATGAATCGAGCTGTAGTACTATAGTGATCGTGCTTCGCAACCACATCCAAAAATCACTCGCTACAGAAGAATGGCGACTCTGTTGGGGAAAGCAGATCTCTTTAGGGATCTTGTAGAAACCTTGACGTCACTAGGATATTAGGTCAAAACGCCGTTAATGAAACAACAGATTGGTGACTCCGCCGGGAAACCATTTTCTGTCAGGAACTTAAGATTCTTAGCTTTTAAAGGTCTAGGATGATTAGGACAAATATATATACTGCTTTTCCTAATTGCTATACGTGTTTATTTTTCTGCTAATGGGAATGCGTGTGATGCCGCATGTGGAAAGATCGAGTATACACTTAAGATAAGTGATGGCGACGAGGTCGCCCATCAACCTCAGTGGAGGCTGACCAATGCAACCCATTCTCTCACCTAGACAATGGGCCGATTGTGATGTCTGAGAAGCTGAGGAGCCAAACCCTTTTGTAGTGCGGAAACTACCGGGAATAGTTGTTACGCGATACTACCCTCATTTGAGGCTGGTGATCTATTCTCGGTGAATGACACTTACTCTAAGATCGCTCTACAACTCGCTGGCGATCCGCTTGTTGTTCTGCTTTCCTGGGAGGAGCTGATGATAATGAGTACAGGTACAAAAATCACCCAGGTATAAACCTTTAGGGATGGGTAGAGCCTTGACTTCATGACAACGACCCTTTGACCCCATGTTTTTTCTATGTTTTTGTGTGCTGCATTCATGCATTCATTTAAAAAACATTAAAACATTCAAAAAATTTCTCTTCTAGTCTCTCTGTTTTTCAAATTAAACTGAGACTGTGATTGCAAATATCAGAGAAAAGGATTGCACTAATGGATTTCGGTAGAAGAAGAACTCATAGTTATACCTTCAAGGTTCCAAAGCTAGAGGATTTGAGAAGGTTAGCAAGGATGATCACAAACCCAGAGGCTTTCAGAGCCAAGCACGGAGGTTTGCTACCACTGTTAAGAGTCCATGTGATTGAGGGAATCATGGATGCGCTCATTCAGTTTTATGATCCGGTTTATCACTGTTTTACATTCCCGGATTACCAGCTCGCACCAACGCTGGAGGAGTATTCTCATCTGATTGATCTACATATCATAGATCGAGCTCTATTTTCTGGACTGGAAGAAATTCCAAAGAATCAGACCATTACAAGAGCAATTCATTTGGACAGGTCTGAGGTCAGGACTCACCTAACTACCAAGGGTGGCATCCAAGGTTTGACAGCCCAGTTCTTGACAAAGAAAGCTTTGCATTTTGCCAGTATAGGAAACGTGACTGCTTTTGAAAGCATCTTTGTCTTGCTCACCTACGGGTTATTTTTGTTTCCCAACATTAATAATTTCGTCGATATCAACTCCATTAAGGTTTTTCTCATTGGAAACCCTGTGCCGACTTTGCTCGCAGATGTGTATCATTCTGTACACTTGGGGAATTTGTACAATGGAGGGGAGATCACATGCTGTGTACCTCTACTTTACAAATGGTTTATCTCTCACTTGCCCAAGTCTGCTGTTTATAGGATTGCAAGAGTGCCTTACATTGGTCGCGAAGGTTATGTCCCTCACCAACTCTGATATAGATTGGTGTAATAGGATTTATGATGGGATCAGGATCATTGACCGTTGTGGAAACTTCCCCAACGTACCCCTTATAGGAATTAAGGGAGGAATCAACTATCATCCAGTTCTCGTTCAGCGTCAATTTGGATACCCGATGAGACACATCCCACGAGGTGTTCATCTGGAAGGTCTTTTCTTCAAAGAAGGAGAAAATGACAGAGCACTAAAGACGAAAATAGTGCACGCTTGGAAGCATGTTCATAAGAAAGGACGAGAGTCTCTGGGAAAACCAGACTGTGTCTCGGTGGAGCCTTATCTCCATTGGGTACAAACTAGTGCTCTCAAGCTAAAGATGCCTTATCCTCGTTACGGAGTTCTTCCGCCAAAGGAATCTGTCATGTACTTCATGACGGAAACTGAAAAGCTTCAGGTTACTCTCAACAAAGTTCAACAAGAGAGGAGGTCTTGGAAGAACAAGTACCGCACCCTCAACGTAGAGTGCATCAAAATACAGCAATTACTGAAAGATAAGGATGATCTGATTGAAATTTTGGAGCAACATGCTGTGGATAATCAGGATGACCAATGGAATTTGCTCGCTCCTTTCACCTGGCAAAGGAATGACAACCCGACAACGGCCCAAGAGCCCCGGTCAAAGAAAAGGAAGATACCAGAATCAGCACCCGATTTCTCTTCAGAGAGGACTCGGGACCCATTAGTTTAGGTTTCTATTTCTGCACCTTGTAATCTACTGTATTTCCATTTCTGTAATCCTTTGAATTCAATAAAAAGGGGTTTCCCCACTGTTTGATATTTGCAATCTAATTGTCGAAGTTTATTTTGATTAAACCTTAAACAATTAATATAATTATTGCATTCATCATTCTCACATCGCGTATTCTTCTTACCTACGAATCTCACGTTTGTGTCTCGGTTCTAGAGTCAAACTGTCTCATTCATATAATACTCGGGCCAATCGTCAGAAAAAGATGGATGATCTTGAGGAAGAAAACAGAGAGTTGAAAGAAGAGATCGACGCTCTGAGAGAGGATATGAGAAAGCTTCGTAACGACATGCAAGCCATGACAGAAGCTCAGCTACAAAGAACTGTGATCTCAGAGATCACCTCGACGCCCATAGTGGAGAAGTATGATCCTAGGTATCAAATACCGAAAGATCATCCTTGGGGCATGCCTGTTAACTATATCCCAGAAGGATATGTTCCGCCGATCACTGAAGATCAGGGAATCATAACAGAAGCTGCTGGGCCTGAAGGTTACAAACTTCGGGAAAGCGAAGATGCCAGGGACATACTGAAGACTCCTGAAGGTTACAAACTTCGGGAAACGCCAAGACTCACTACCGTAGTCACGGTACCACCCCCTGTGGTGCACACTGTCCCGGAAGGGCAGATTCCACAAATACCTTCTGGTAAGAAGGAAACTATGTTTGACAGAATGGAGGAATTCCAGGAGCAGTTCTTGGAAATGCAGAAGGAACTGCAAGCCATTCGCGGTCAGGATCTATTTGGAAAGGACGCCGCAGATCTCTGCTTGGTCCCAAATGTGAAAGTCCCGCACAAATTTCAAGTGCCCGACTTTGAAAAGTACAAGGGTAACTCTTGCCCTCAAAGCCATTTGGTGATGTACGCCCGACGGATGTCAGCTCAGATGGAAAATCAGGACCTATTGATTCATTACTTTCAGGATAGTTTAACCGGTGCCGCATTAAAATGGTACATGGGTTTAAACCGTGCCACGATCAGCACATTCAGAGATCTTGGCACTGCCTTCGTCCAACAATACAAATACAATTTGGACATGGCACCCGACAGAGATCAACTCAGATCAATGTCGCAAAAGGACAAGGAAACCTTTAAGGAGTATGCTCAAAGGTGGCGTGAGATTGCCGCTCAAATTTGTCCACCTCTGGAGGAAAAAGAGATGACAAAGATCTTCTTAAAGACCTTAAGCTCATTTTACTATGACCGAATGGTTGCCAGTGCACCCAGTGATTTCACCGAGATGGTGGGCATGGGCGTACGTCTTAAGGAAGCCGTCCGAGAAGGACGTTTGGTAAAAGACACTGGATCGACGAGCGGTACTAAAAAATACGGTAGTGCTCTCCCTAAGAAAAAAGAGCAAGATATTGGGAATATCTCTCTCGAAAAGCAAAGGCGACGTTATCAACCAGTAGCAGCTGTAACTCCTGCTATCAACCCTGCGTCTATTCCTACGTATCAACCTCAGGTTGCACAGAGCCAACCTGATCAACAAAGGACACAACAGCCTCTTCAGTAGGCTCGTCCTCCATACAACAACAAATGTACAACACAGCCACCAGGATTTGATCCTATACCCGTGTCGTACGCAGAACTGTTTCCATTACTACTGGCTAAGGGGCACATTCAGACTAAATCTCCTCTTACAGTACCGAAAAATCCGCCTTTCTGGTTTAAGGTGGACCAGACATGCCCTTATCATCAAGGAGGATCAGGGCATAACATCGAGACCTGTCTCAATTTCAAGTTCGACGTGCAAAAACTTGTTAGGAGCGGGGTCTTATCCTTCAAGGATACAAATCCTAATGTTTTCACGAATCTGCTGCCTCAACACGAGAAGGCTGCAGTCAATTTGATAGAAGGAGAGACTAACAATGTCTATCAAATTCACAATGTACTCTTATTGAGGACCAATCTGGTCAAGATGCATTGTAGACAGAGTGGATATGGCCATATGCCGCCTCATAATTATCACCAGTGTGATATCTGCTCTAAAGACAATCAAGGATGTTCTGTGGTGCAAGCAACTCTACAGGAACGGATGGATCCAGGAGCACCGAGTTCGTGGGGTTAACATGGTCTACGCGAATTCCAACGTCATTCAGAACCACAACATCTGTGCGATGAATGCCAACTTGGTGGCGATGCACTCAAGGCAAAGCCAGTATCATAATCTGCCGCGGCACGATTACAGTTCCTGTCTGATTTGCTCGGTAAACAAATAGGGATGCTCTTTCATACAGGAGGCCCTCCAGCGTCAGATGGATCTTGGATGGATCCAAGACTACCATGATAGGAACTCCTATCAAATCAACATGGTTCAGATCTTCGATATTCGTGTGATGAATACCAACCTGGTAGAGTTACATGCTGAGCAGGTCCGACTCGGATTCTTAACATCACATGACTATCAAAGCTGTAAAGCAGGTTGCGAAAATGATCGAGGTTATACCCTTGTCCAGGAGGTACTTCAGCACTTGTTAAATCACTGGTGGATGCCAATTTATATGGATGAAGATACTCAGCAAATTAGTATCAGCAACATGAATCCTACTCGGCGTCAGAGTCAGGATGTCCGATCTGTGGAAGCTAACCTAGTGAGGTTACATTGTATTCAAAGTGGACGTGGCCAGGTGCCACCACACAATTATGACCGTTGTAGCGTCTGTTCGGAAAGTAACCAAGGGTGTTACCTTGTGAGAGCAGCTCTTCAGGGTCTGGTAGATCGTGGAGAGATTCGCCCATATTCGGGTTCAGGACCCATCAACTGGACGTCGAACTACCTTGCCGATCAAGTTGAGGATGTTGTCACGATCTCTGGTCATCACAGGACCAGGGATGTTTTTGCCATTATCCCTCTACTTGACGAATCTAAAGTTCCCAACCGGGAACGAATCGAGATTACTTATGATGGTCAGAAAAATCAGAGAGCTCCTATAGTCATCTATCTGCCGAGACCAACACCGTATGAATCAACTAAGGCTATCCCTTATAAATACGGTGCAACGACAGTTGAAAATGGAAAGGAAATTCCATTACCCTCCGTCGTGAATACTGCAGACATCAGTCGAGTAACACGGAGTGGTAGAATCTTCAACCGAGGGGTTGGAGAACCTAACAAGGAAAAGGAACTTCAGACGGAAACTCCTGATCCACCAGTCGGTCAATCCAGTAATCCCAACCATTCGAAAAATAATGATGAGATGCTGAAGCTCATCCAAAGGAGTGAATACAACATTGTCGATAAATTGTTACAGACTCCTTCAAAGATCTCGGTATTATCACTGTTACTCAGTTCAGAAGCGCACAGGGAGGCTCTATAGAAAGTCTTGGAGCAAGCCTTTGTGGAACAGGATGTAACAATCAGACAGTTCGATAGCATTGTCTCTAACATCACTTCCTGCAATAATTTGGGATTTAGTGATGAGGAATTACTCGAAGAGGGTCGCCGTCATAATATGGCGCTCAATATCACAGTTAACTGCCAGGACGATGCTTTAGCCAGCGTACTGGTAGACACAGGGTCAGCCCTGAATGTTATGCCAAAGTCCACTTTGATGCAATTATCATTCAAAGGCCCTCCGATGAGAACCAGCGAGGTCGTCGTCAAAGCGTTCGACGGATCCAGAAAAATAGTTATCGACGAAGTTGATCTTCCTATAACTATCGGTCCTCATACTTTCCAAGTCACTTTCCAGGTCATGGACATCCGGGTAGCGTACAGTTGTTTATTGGGAAGACCTTGGATACATCAGGCTGGAGCGGTTACTTCAACCCTCAACCAAAAGCTAAAGTTCGTCCAGAACGGCCAACTTGTTACAGTCTGTGGAGAACAGGCCTTGCTGGTGAGTAACTTGTCATCATCTGCTGGTATAGAACCCGAGGAGGTTATTGGAACTCAGTTCCAAGCACTGTCGGTGAGCAAGAACAATCAGTTCAAAGAAGGAACTTCCATTTCTTCATACAATGATGTTATCAAAGCGGTCGAGAGTACCGATACAACAGGATGGGGACAGCTTGTCATTCCTATTGACAATAAAACAAAGAAGGGTCTTGGTTTTTCTGCAACTTGTACCCAGACAGCTGCCAACGATGAAAGTCTTCATCCCCTTCAAAACTTCTTCCACAGTGGAGGTTTTCTTCACCCGGTGTCTCAAGCAGTACATGCTATCAATGAGGAAGATCCCTCCGACACAGATGAAGAATGGAAGTCCTATCTGAACGAGGACGGTTATATGTCTCAGGAAGAGGTGCCTACACCATTTTGCTATCCCGCACAGAGTCCGAGATTTATACCAAGGTCAGACGTCGAAATGATCTACGGAGATTGTGATCCGGAAGGATGCCGTGCTCCGCCAAATTCATTAGAGGAGGACACTCTGATGAAAGACAACTTTGACCACAATTACTATGGCCCAATGGATGGTCTGCCAATGTGGCAGCCTTACCCAGGAAACTTGGGGCAAGAGAGTCAGCCGAACAATGAAAATCAGCTGACCGTCATTGAACAGAATACCTGTGTCCCCACCATGTCATGGGAGCAACACTCAGGTCATTCAGAAACTACTCAACATGAAGATGAATTTGCAACTTTGCAGGACTTGAATTCATCAACTATGCTTTTCCCGAGGTCAACGTCATCGAGAGAGATGACTCCTCCAGTTCGAAAGAAGTGTGGGACACCTTGGGACAACCGAGTGGGAAATACGACTATATGGTCAGGTACACCGCTCCCGAGAGCTCTCGTATCAGGCTCAAAGATATCCAGCCTTTTGGATGGGGAGATACAGCTGAGAGCACAAATACTATGCAAAATGTAACTGAGGAATTTTCCTACGACAATTCTGCTTGGGAGACATATTCTAATGATCCTGCTCCACCAGAAATCAGCGTCATTTCTGAAGACAAATCAAGGAAGGTGCCAGACTTTGTGATTCACCGAGGAGTTCGCCGCCAATGGGTTGCCGTCGAGGTTCCAAAGATCGTTCATCAGTCAAAGTAATTGCCATCTTTAACCTTTCACCCTGCCCAGGTGAAACGGATGTTTTGATAGGGCTCGCTTTCTATAAATTTTCCCTCTTCGCTTTGCCCAAAGCGACAGAGTTTTGTTTTATAGGGCTGTAGTTTCAAGAATCGACTTGTTCATTAATAAAATAACGTCGTTCTGTAATTTTCACATTACTTGCTGTTTTCTCTTTTTGCTTTTTCAGAAAATGGTAATTCTAAAAAACAATTCAAATAAAAAACAGCAGTAAAATAAAACACTGCACACACTTGCATTTTCTCTATCTCTTCTAAACACGAATCATCACGTCATGCAGATTGCTTGTTTTAAACCCCGTAGAAAGATACGATCCGATGCCTTTTCCCAACTTTGAGTTCCCGGTATTCGAGGCTGAAGAAGAAAATGACGACCAAATTCCAGAAGAGATCTCTCGACTACTCAGACAGGAGGAAAGGTCCATTGAACCTCACAAAGAGCCGTTGGAAACGGTAAACTTGGGTTCAGAAAAAGAGATAAAAGAAATCAGGATTGGGGCACTGCTCAGTCCAACTGCCAAAGAGAGTTTGATAAAGCTTCTCAAAGAATTTCCCGATGTATTCGCTTGGTCCTATCAGGATATGCCAGGGTTGGATACCAGCATCGTGGAACATCACTTACCATTGAGATCGGAATGTCCGCCAGTAAAGCAAAGGTTGAGACGCACTCACCCGGACATGGCCATTAAAATCAAAGAGGAAGTACAGAAATAGATTGACGCGGGTTTCCTCGCTACGTCTGAATATCCTCAATGGTTAGCCAACATCGTACCCGTTCCCAAAAAGGACGAAAAGGTCAGAATGTGTGTCGACTACAGGGATCTAAACAAGGCTAGTCCAAAGGACGACTTTCCTTTACCACACATTGACATGCTGGTAGACAGCACAACAAAGTTCAAAATTTTCTCCTTCATGGATGGATTCTCGGGCTATAACCAGATCAAATTGGCGCCGAAAGACATGGAGAAAACTTCGTTCATTACCCCATGGGGCACCTTTTGCTACAAGGTAATGCCGTTCGGTTTGAAGAATGCCGGGGCAACCTATCAAAGGGCCATGACTACTCTTTTTCATGACATGATACACAAAGAAATCGAAGTGTATGTTGATGATATGATTGCAAAATCAAAAACATAGAGTGAGCACGTTGAACATCTGTCAAAATTGTTCGAACGTCTAAGAAAATTCAAGTTCCGCTTGAATCCTAACAAGTGCACCTTCGATGTCCGTTCAGGGAAACTACTAGGGTTCATCGTCAGCCAGAAAGGAATTGAGGTTGATCCTGACAAGGTCAAGGCCATTCAAGAAATGCCTTCTCCGAAAACTGAAAAACAAGTCAGAGGATTCCTGGGACGTTTGAACTACATCTCCAGATTCATATTCCTTATGACCGCGACGTGTGCGCCGATTTTCAAATTACTCAAAAAGAACCAGGATTGCGTTTGGACAGAAGATTGTCAAACCTCCTTCGACAGTATCAAGGAATATCTGTTGAATCCTCCGATTCTATCACCTCCAGTGGAAGGAAGACCACTGATCATTTACCTCACAGTCCTAGAGGACTCAATGGGATGTGTACTTGGCCAACAAGACGAAACCAAACGGAAAGAGTCTTCCATTTACTATTTGAGCAAAAACTTTACCGACTGCGAAACTCGGTACACGATCGAGAAAACTTGTTGCGCTTTGGCTTGGGCAGCCAAACGTCTTCGCCAATACATGATTCGTCATACTACTTGGTTAATCTCCGAAATGGATCCAATCAAGTACGTCTTCGAAAAACCTGCTCTCACGGGAAGGATTGCCCGTTGGCAGATGCTGTTATCAGAATATGACATAGAGTACCATGCTCAGAAAGCCGTTAAGGGAAGTATTTTAGCCGATCATTTGGCTCATCAACCGATTGACGATCAGGAATCAGTCGGGTTTGACTTCCCAGACGAAGATGTCATGTATCTAAAAATGAAAGATTGCGATGAACCGTTACCCAGTGAAGGGCCAGAACCAGGTTCCCAATGGGGACTTATCTTTGACGGAGCAGTTAATCATTACGGAAACGGAATTGGGGCAATCATTGTTACCCCTCAGGGTACCCACATTCCTTTCACCGCTCGAATTACGTTCAAATGTACGAACAACAAGGCCGAATACGAAGCTTGTATCATGGGTCTCGAAGAAGCGATGGATTTAAGGATAAAAAATATGGACGTATATGGCGACTCAGCTCTGTTTATCAATCAGATAAAAGGAGATTGGAACACATACCAATTAGGACTGATTCCTTACAAAGACTATGCAAGAAGGTTGTTACCCTTCTTTAACAGAGTCGAGTTTCATCACATCCCTCGTGAGGAGAATCACATGGCTGATGCATTAGCCACTCTCTCTTCAATGATTAGTGTAGGTCAATGGAACGACCTACCTAAGATCGACATAATGCGCCTTGAACGGCCCACTTACATCTTCACGATTGATGCAGTCATAGACGACAAACCTTGGTATCACGATATCAAATGCTTCCTTCAGAAACAAGAATACCCACCTGGAGCATCCAGGAAAGATAGGAAAACCCTCAGAAGATTGGCTGGAAACTTCTTCCTGAGCGGTGACACTCTCTATAAGAGAAATTTTGACATGGTCTTGCTCCGATGCGTAGACAGACCAGAAGCAGACATGCTTATGAAAGAAATTCATGAAGGATCCTTTGGCACTCATGCCAACGGACACACAATGGCGAGAAAAATTTTAAGAGCAGGGTACTACTGGTTGACCATAGAATGCAACTGCTACAAGTACATGAGAAGGTGTCACAAGTGTGACGCCCCCAATCTAATACCCCCAAAAACAACCAATTAAAGAAGTAAAAGAAAATTCGTCAGAGTATATTTGAAATACGGCATAGAAAGGGGAATCACATCAAAGTAACCAAACATACACATAACATGCAACACCTGCCCATAATGATATGCAACTGTGGGGTAGCAATCATACAGAGGAAACTTTGTTCCTTACACCCACTTTTCAGAAATTAGAATTAAAGCGGAAAATCTAAAATCTGATTAACATATATACATATACACATATAAACAATTTGTCATACATCAGGTAGCATATGTACAACCAAAATATATCATCAGATATACAAATTAATAGCACGCGGCCACCCTAACTACCCGAAGTCACATATCAGAGCCGACCGACCAAAATAATGAAGACGCAACGCTTCACAAAAAGGAATACCTCCAGCAGCTCTAATCTGCAACGCCTCATAGAGCGTTATAAAACAGCAGAAGGGTGAGAAAAACAACCATAATATAATTGAATAAAATTATATATATAAACACAAAAATGTACAAGTAACACATTCTCACCACAACCACATATAACATAATACCGCACAATTCTCAAGCATCGAATACCATTACACACCACACATATACCATACAATCATCAATCACATTCACAAATTCACACACAATTAATTCATGATTTATGCAATGCACATAGACCGACACAACGACTATATGCACATGCCATGCGGTACCGACTTCCAATGTCTCATGTCTCATCATCAGTTCACTCAGGAACTATTGGAACCATCGCTCGTTACTGAGAATCTCAAGTAACTCCCCGTCGGGCCTACGATGTTCACCCGTCGCTTTAGGTCCTCAGGCAAGGCCTCATATTTTCGAGGTACACGACGTTAAGGATTGCTTTAAGTCTCCAAAGGAGCCCACAATCGTCTATAACCACCGCTTTAGGTCCTCAGGCAGCGCCTCATATTTTCGAGGCACACGATGTTATAGCGGATTCCATCAGGAACCAAACCGCCACTTAGGACGTTTCAACAATGCACATCATGATGCTTGGCATACAATGACTCATGACATTAACATTGCATGCACACACACATCCACAATCATGCATATATCATCAAATACCACACTTAGCATTTTCTTGCCTTTCGGCCACAAATCATCATCACAACATTTCATCAAAAACAACTATTCACGATTAATCGGTAAAGTCGGCCAAAAGTCGGCTAAAAATAATATTTTTCTTCACCAAATCATAGAACATATTTTTAGCTTCACATCCATATAAAGAACACTTAAATCGGATAAACAACGAAGAAGATATGAATATTTCAAAATAACGTAAAAACATAAACCGGACGCCCGACACTACGAAACGGTTCGAAAAAACTGTACCGATTGGACTAGGTTCAGACCTCAAAACTATTTTTCCTAGAAAGAACATCTCGTTAGCTTCCCAACGCTTCGAACGGGGATCAAAACCGACTTACGGTTCAAGAGATATGAATTTCCGAAGTTTTTCCAAAACAGAATTTTCCACCTACAGCACGCGTCCGTACGACTGCGCACAAAACCAGAAATTCTGCTACATTCTGGTACAGCTGCGTAATCGCCCGAAACCCGACCGATTCAATTACTTTCTTCCGAATAAATACATGGTAATATCACATAAATACATACCAACATATTAGGATCAAGAAAAACCCGATTCCACGACTTTTATTTTTCGCCAAAATCTCACATTCTCAAAACCCAAAAATGTCAAAACTCACAATATCAACCGATTTCAACCAAACGAGTTTCTATAATCTCGGCCTAACCTCATACGACTAATCTACGCAATTTATTTCGAAATTGATCCGTGAAAACATCGGTTTCTACTCGTTTATCTCATTTCGACCTATATTTGAAAAATCAACAAAACTTCCACACAAACATACATAATCATACACAATCATAGTATAATCGAGTTTCACACCCTTACCCGATTTAATCGTGTTCTAGAAAGTCGGGAGATTAATTTCTTCCTTCACAAGTTTTTCCTCTCTTTTCTTCTTTCTCTTCTCTTTTCTTCTTCTCTACTTTTCTTTTCTCTCTTTTTCTTTCTATTCTTTCTATTTCTATTTTTCTTTTCTTTTCTTACTAACTTAGTGAAATTAAATGTGAAATGTCCAAAATACCCCCACACTCAAATATCTCGCAAACGTTCCCAAAACGCGATAAAATATAATCACGACGAAAAATAACACATTTTCACATAAAAGTCGGAAATAAAATAAAATAATAATAAAATAATCAAAACGACTCCATAAAATAAAATTGGCAAAACGGGGCGTTACAATTCTCCCCCACTTAGAAATTTTCGTCCTCGAAAATCTTACCTGATACAAACAACTCTGGATACGACTCCCGCATCCTACTTTCCAACTCCCACGTCAAATTACCCTCAGCAGCGCCTCCCCACGCCACTTTCACAAGTGCAATCTCTTTACCCCTCAACCGCTTCACCTCGCGATCCAAAATACTAACTGGTAATGCCTCGATTGTAAGGTTATCTCTTACCTCAACCTCGTCCATAGGAATCACATGTGAAGGGTCCGGAACATACTTCCGTAGCTGTGAAACATGAAAAACATCATGCAAATTCGACAGATTCGGCGGTAACGCCACACGATACGCTACAGCACCCACTCTCGCAGATATCTGGTAAGGACCAATAAATCGAGAAGTAAGCTTCTTAGATTTCAAAGCACGACCAACACCCGTTACCAGCGTAACCCTCAGAAATACGTGATCACCCTCTAGAAACTCAAGATCCTTCCGTCTCCGATTATGATAACTCTTTTGTCTACTCTGAGAAGCCTTCATTTTCTCACGAATAAACTTTACCTTTTCCGTCGTCTGTTGCACTAATTCCGGTCCAACCACAGAACTCTCACCAGTTTCGTGCCAACACAACGGCATTCTACATCTTCGTCCATATAAAGCCTCAAAAGGTGCCATTCCGATACTAGAATGGAAACTGTTATTATACGTGAACTCAATCAATGCAAGATAACTGTCCCACGTACCACCTTGTTCCAAAACACACACTCTCAACAAATCCTCCAAAGACTGAATCGTTCTTTCGGTCTGACCATCCGTCTGCGGATGATAAGCCGAACTCAACCTCAATCTAGAACCCAAAGCCTTCTGTAAACTTTCCCAAAATCTCGATGTAAACCTAGGATCTCGATCAGAAACAATACTTAAAGGAACCCCATGCAATTTCACCACCACACTGATATAGATCTCAGCTAACCGTTCCAAAGAAAAACTGATGTCAATCGGAATAAAATGCGCCAATTTAGTCAGCCTGTCCACAATCACCCAAATAGCATTATGCCCACGCTGAGTGTTCGGTAATCCCGTCACAAAATCCATCGAAATGCTATCCCATTTCCACTCAGGAATATCCAACGGTTGCAACAAACCACTAGGTCTCAAATGTTCCACTTTCGATTTCTGACAAGTCAAACAAGCATACACAAGCTAAGCCACATCTCTTTTCAAACCAGACCACCAGAAAATCTTCTTCAAATCTTGGTACATCTTATTCGCTCCCGGATGAATACTTAAATTACTCCGGTGTCCTTCCTCCAAAATCATTCTTTTCAACTCCGCATCATCAGGTATACAAATACGACCACGGAATCTCAAAACACCAAAATTATCAACCTTGAAATCCACATTCTCATTCATCATCAAATCAACGAATTTCAAATCCAACTTTTGTTTCTCACTTACCGACAACAAAAATTCATTAGTAACTTTCAACATTCCAAGCCTTACACTAACCGATGTCACTTCACACACCAAACTCAAATCTCTAAACGATTCCAAAAGTTCCAACTCTTTCACCATCAATGCGGACATAT
Organism: Lathyrus tuberosus; assembly: GCA_022829125.1. Classification (NCBI taxonomy): domain Eukaryota; kingdom Viridiplantae; phylum Streptophyta; class Magnoliopsida; order Fabales; family Fabaceae; genus Lathyrus; species Lathyrus tuberosus. The sequence continues at coordinate 2,490,633 of JALAZF010000422.1, forward strand.
GTAATGATTTCCGGCTCAATGCATCGGCTACCACATTAGCTTTACCAGGATGGTAATTTAAGCCAAAGTCGTAGTCTTTCAAGAATTCCAACCATCTCCGCTGCCTCATGTTCAACTCTTTCTGATCAAATAAATATTTCAAGCTTTTATGATCACTAAAGACCTCAAACCTTGCACCATAGAGATAGTGCCTCCATATCTTCAACACAAAAACCACAGCCGCTAATTCAAGATCATGAGTAGGATAGTTTTTCTCATGAACTCTTAATTGCCTTGAAGCATAAGCTACAACTTTACCTTCCTGCATCAAAACACCACCCAAACCAATTAAAGAAGCATCACAATACACAACAAATGGTTCATTAGGATTAGGTAAAATAAGAATCGGAGCTGTCGTCAATCTTCTCTTCAGCTCACAAAAACTCTCTTCACATTGAATATCCCAAATGAATGCTTTGCCCTTACAAGTCAACTGCGTCAAAGGAAGAGCTAGCTTAGAAAAACCTTCAATGAACCTCCGGTAATAACCAGTCAAACCCAAAAAGCTTCGAATTTCAGTAACGGATCTAGGAGCCTCCCATTGTAGAACTGCTTCTACTTTAGATGGATCCACAGCAATACCATTACCTGAAATTATGTGCCGAAGAAAACTCACCTCAGACAACCAGAATTCACACTTGGACAATTTGGCAAAAAGCTTCCTTTCCTTCAAAACCTGCAAAACAATACGCAACTGCTCTGCATGTTCTTCCCGAGACTTAGAATAGATTAAAATATCATCAATAAACACCACCACAAAACGATCCAAATGCTCGTGGAAAATCCGATTCATGTATTCCATAAACACACCAGGCGCATTAGAAACCCCGAACGGCATCACCGAATATTCATAATGAGCGTACCGTGTTCTAAAGGCCGTCTTCTGAATATCCTCTTCTTTCACTCTTATTTGATGATAACCCGATCTTAAATCAATCTTACTAAATACACAAGCACCAACCAACTGATCCATCAGATCATCAATCCTTGGAAGCGAATATTTGTTCTTAATCGTCACTTTATTCAACTGGTGATAATCAATACATAATCGCATACTCCCATATTTCTTTTTCACTAACAAAACTGGAGCACCCCAAGGAGAAACACTTGGCCTGACGAACCTCTTTTCCAACAACTCATTTAACTGCTTTTTCAACTCCACCAATTCAGATGCCGACATTCTATAAGGTGCCATAGAAACAGGTCTAGTACCAGGAACTAGATCAATAGAAAATTCAACTTCTCTCTCTGGCGGTACATCTGAAATATCCTCAGGAAACACTTCAGGAAAATCACACACAACAGGAAACACTTCAAGAGAAACTTGACTATCCACAGTTAATGATGCAAACAAACCAAACAATTGAGCTTCGTCCGCTAAAAGTTTCTTCAACTCTTTAGTAGACAAGAAACTCGAGTCTTCATCTTCCTCAAGAGAAGGAAACCTTACAAGCTTATGATAACAGTCAATGTGCACCCAATTAAATTGCAACCAGTTCATTCCCAACACCACATCTAAACCTTCCAATGGTAAACACACTAAATCCATCACAAAGTCTTTGCCATAAATGGCCAAAGGACAACTTAGACACACCAAAGAAGTAGTTACTGACCCCATCGCTGGAGTATCAATAACCATCTCAAAATCCATCACAGACAACACAAGATTCAAACTCTTCGCGCACTCAGACGAAATAAACGAATGAGTCACTCCAGTATCAATAATAGCAATTAAAGGCATATTATTAATAAAGCAAGTACCTCTTATCAGACGATCTGCACTTGAGGTCTGAGTTCCCGCCAATGAAAACACTTTGCCACTAGCCTGAGCTTTCTTCTGATTCGGACACTTCGAGCTAATGTGACCAGGTTCCCCACAATTGTAACATTTCACCACATTCTTCCTTTTACAATCCGCTACAACATGCCCTTCACCGCCACAATTAGAACACTTAATCACATTCCTCCTACATTCATGCTGGCGATGACCCAATTCACCACATTTAAAACACCTAGGAGAATTAGACATACCACCTCCACCTGACCTACGATCAAAAGTACTCCTTTGTTTACCTTTATCAGCCGGTGACACATACAGACCACCACGGAACTGTTGCTTCCCTTTCCGGTCACTTACACTTTTATAGTGAGCAGAACGGGCCTTACTATCTTCATCATAAATCCTACAGCATTCCACCAAATCAGCAAACCTTCAAATCCTCTGATATCCAATAGCCTGCTTTATCTCAGGACGCAACCCACTTTCATACTTTACACACTTTGAAAATTCAGCTGTCGCTTCCACATAGTGAGGATAAAACTGCACAAGTTCCACAAACTTAGCAGTATATTCAACAACAGACAAATTACCTTGTTTTAGTTCCAAAAACTCAATCTCTTTCTTTCCTCGGACATCCTCCGGAAAATACTTCCTTAGAAACTCTCGGCTAAACACTTCCCAAGTAATCTCTTCTTCCTCCTCCTCAGCTTCCAACACCTGACGAGTACTGATTCACCAGTCGTCAGCCTCTTCATGTAACATATGAGTGCCTAACCTCACCTTATCATCATCGTCACAATCCATTACCCTGAAAATCCTCTCAATCTCTTTCAACCACAACTGTGCACCATCCGGATCATGTTTCCCTTTAAAAACCGGCGGCTTATTCTTTCTAAACTCATCATTTCCGGAAGCATTCGGTGCACCCTGCACAGCTCGTGCCATCGCTTCCATCGCAGCAGCCAAAGCAGCATCATTACGACCAACCATATTCTGTTCGTCCAAATACAGAAACTATGGTTAAACAACAACTTGCTCAACACAACTCGCCCAATATGCCAGACACAATAGACGCAAACGACACAACAAACACAACTGACACGAACTGGCTCTGATACCACTTAATGTGACGCCCCCAATCTAATACCCCCAAAAACAACCAATTAAAGAAGTAAAAGAAAATTCAAAAATTCGTCAGAGTATATTTGAAATACGGCATAGAAAGGGGAATCACATCAAAGTAACCAAACATACACATAACATGCAACACCTGCCCATAATGATATGCAACTGTGGGGTAGCAATCATACAGAGGAAACTTTGTTCCTTACACCCACTTTTCAGAAATTAGAATTAAAGCGGAAAATCTAAAATCTGATTAACATATACACATATACACATATAAACAGTTTGTCATACATCAGGTAGCATATGTACAACCAAAATATATCATCAGATATACAAAATAATAGCACGCGGCCACCCTAACTACCCGGAGTCACATATCAGAGCCGACCGACCAAAATAATGAAGACGCAACGCTTCACAAAAAGGAATACCTCCAGCAGCTCTAATCTGCAACGCCTCATAGAGCGTTATAAAACAGCAGAAGGGTGAGAAAAACAACCATAATATAATTGAATAAAATTATATATATAAACACAAAAATGTACAAGTAACACATTCTCACCACAACCACATATAACATAATACCGCACAATTCTCAAGCATCGAATACCATTACACACCACACATATACCATACAATCATCAATCACATTCACAAATTCACACACAATTAATTCATGATTTATGCAATGCACATAGACCGACACAACGACTCTATGCACATGCCATGCGGTACCGACTTCCAATGTCTTATGTCTCATCATCAGTTCACTCGGGAACTATTGGAACCATCGCTCGTTACTGAAAATCTCAAGTAACTCCCCGTCGGGCCTACGATGTTCACCCGTCGCTTTAGGTCCTCAGGCAACGCCTCATATTTTCGAGGCACACGACGTTAAGGATTGCTTTAAGTCTCCAAAAGAGCCCACAATCGTCTATAACCACCGCTTTAGGTCCTCAGGCAGCGCCTCATATTTTCGAGGCACACGATGTTATAGCGGATTCCATCAGGAACCAAACCGCCACTCAGGACGTTTCAACAATGCACATCATGATGCTTGGCATACAATTACTCATGACATTAACATTGCATGCACACACACATCCACAATCATGCATATATCATCAAATACCACACTTAGCATTTTCTTGCCTTTCGGCCACAAATCATCATCACAACATTTCATCAAAAACAACTATTCACGATTAATCGGTAAAGTCGGCCAAAATTCGGCTAAAAATAATATTTTTCTTCACCAAATCATAGAACATATTTTTAGCTTCACATCCATATAAAGAACACTTAAATCGGATAAACAACGAAGAAGATATGAATATTTCAAAATAACGTAAAAACATAAACCGGACGCCCGACACTACGAAACGGTTCGAAAAAACTGTACCGATTGGACTAGGTTCAGACCTCAAAACTATTTTTCCTAGAAAGAACATCTCGTTAGCTTCCCAACGCTTCGAATGGGGATCAAAACCGACTTACGGTTCAAGAGATATGAATTTCCGAAGTTTTTCCAAAACAGAATTTTCCACCTACAGCACGCGTCCGTACGACTGCGCACAAAACCAGAAATTCTGCTACATTCTGGTACAGCTGCGTAATCGCCCGAAACCCGACCGATTCAATTACTTTCTTCCGAATAAATACATGGTAATATCACATAAATACATACCAACATATTAGGATCAAGAAAAACCCGATTCCACGACTTTTATTTTTCGCCAAAATCTCACATTCTCAAAACCCAAAAATGTCAAAACTCACAATATCAACCGATTTCAACCAAACGAGTTTCTATAATCTCGGCCTAACCTCATACGACTAATCTACGCAATTTATTTCGAAATTCATCCGTGAAAACATCGGTTTCTACTCGTTTATCTCATTTCGACCTATATTTGAAAAACCAACAAAACTTCCACACAAACATACATAATCATACACAATCATAGTATAATCGAGTTTCGCACCCTTACCCGATTTAATCGTGTTCTAGAAAGTCGGGAGATTGATTTCTTCCTTCACAAGTTTTTCCTCTCTTTTCTTCTTTCTCTTCTCTTTTCTTCTTCTCTACTTTTCTTTTCTCTCTTTTTCTTTCTATTCTTTCTATTTCTATTTTTCTTTTCTTTTCTTACTAACTTAGTGAAATTAAATGTGAAATGTCCAAAATACCCCCACACTCAAATATCTCGCAAACGTTTCCAAAACGCGATAAAATATAATCACGACGAAAAATAACACATTTTCACATAAAAGTCGGAAATAAAATAAAATAATAATAAAATAATCAAAACGACTCCATAAAATAAAATTGGCAAAACGGGGCGTTACAACAAGTGTCAGATATACTCCAATAAAATTCATGTACCGCCATCACATCTCAAAGTCCTCTCTTCCCCATGGCCATTTTCCATATGGGGAATCAACATGATTGGCTTGATCGAACCTAAGGCTTCAAACGGACATCGATTCATCCTAGTAGCCATTGACTATTTCACCAAGTGGGTCGAAGCAGCGTCATTCGCCAATGTAACCCGACAAGTGGTGGTCCGATTTATCCAAAACAATATCATCTGCCGTTATGGTGTTCCAAGCGAGATCATTACTGATAATGGATCTAACTTGAACAACAAGATGATGAAGGAGTTGTGCGTAGAGTTCAAGATTGAACATCATAACTCATCTCCCTACCGACCCAAGACGAACGGAGCGGTAGAAGCGGCTAACAAGAACATCAAGAAGATCGTTCAAAAGATGGTTGTAACCTACAAAGATTGGCACGAAATGCTACCCTTTGCTCTTCATGGTTATCGAACATCTGTCCGCACTTCAACAGGGGCAACCCCTTTCTCTCTAGTGTATGGCATGGAAGCAGTGCTCCCCATAGAAGTAGAGATCTCGTCAATCCGAGTATTGATGGAAGCTAAGCTCACCGAAGCTGAATGGTGTCAAAGTCGACACGACGAACTGAACCTGATCGAAGAGAAGCGAATCACGACACTATGCCATGGTCAGTTGTATCAACAGAAAATGAAGAGGGCGTTTGACAAAAAGGTCCGACCTCGTGTTTTCAGAAAAGGAGACATCGTGCTCAAGAAGATACAATCATTTCTCACCGATTCTCGGGGCAAATGGACCCCAAATTATGATGGCCCCTATGTGGTCACAAAAGCTTTCTCAGGCGGTGCCTTGAGACTTGCAACCATGGACGGAGAGGAATTTGCCTACCCCACAAATGTTGATGTAGTCAAGAAATACTTCGCCTAAACTAAAAAAAAACGTCTCGGTGGATTGAAAACCCGAAAGGGCGGTCCAGGCAAAAGTTAGAGACATGAGAAAAAATCATCCCGGTAGATTGGAAACATCACAGTACAATCCAGGAAAAAGTTAGGGATAATGGCAAGTAACTATGTTCAACAGAGGCAAGTCCCTCAGCAGCAGTTACATCATCCGCCAGAAAACTCCAGTCAAGGTCATCTTCGACAGAAGCTCAGGATGTCCCGAATTCAAAGTTGGTAGAAGGATAGTGGTCGTTATGTTTCAACATAGCCCTTTTCCCTGTAAATTACCATTTTCTAACTTTGTATATACTCTTTAGAATCACGCGTTTGGCTGATTTCCATCCTATCAATAAAATTTGAGCCTTTGTGCTTTTGTTTGTAGTTCTTATTTGTTTTAGCTTTACAGAATGACGTTGTTAACATGATTAACGATTCTTGAAATAAAACAAAAATGAATTTACTTGTTAAAACTTTTTCTGCTTTTTAAAGACGGCAATTTCTTTTGGCTGTTGAACATCAAAAGAGCATCGATCGCTTCTCCAGAAGTAATCGAACCTTAAAGCGCAGAATCAAAGTACTCCTTCTAACCCAGTACGCCTGAATGAAGGGATCAACTATGTCAGAGACCTTGTTTCGTGTGACACGCCTCGGCCGAGTTCTCATCTCCTAAGCCCGATCAACATAGCTCCCAACTGGGACTCTCTCCTAAGCAAGGTGGAATTGCTATCTTGAACCAGCGGTACTTCTTCGCCCTGTGATGGCCGAGTATCCAGTCATGTTCATCTTTTAGTTTGAATGTCGCGTCAGTTTTGTCAGCATAAACATACATGCATCATTGCATTATTGATTTGCATTCACATTTCATATTGCATCACTATCACTCTAGTCGGTCTTGTCCCCTAGTGATAAAAGTCCTCTCAATTGAGTTGTCAGCCCTTTCCTCGTCAGAAAGTGTTACGTCTGAACAATCTCTCTCCTCCAGTTTTATTTCTGGATTGAAGTTGGGTCCTCGACCACTTTGATAACTTGAACCTCTGAAAGACCAGAGAGCCCTCAGTTAACATCACTCTTCGCCATTGAAGATGATATCCTTGTTTTCCCAGATTAAAGAAAATCCCGAGAGAAAGCCTCCTAAATCGGAGATTCGGAAGTACGGCAGTTTTTCTCCGAAAAACCCACTGATGAAAAGGTCATCGGCACCTCAAAATTGGATCACATCATATGGCATTTCTCCGAGAAGATCTCCGAGAAAAGTATGATGTAAAGACCCTAAGCGAATGCAGTCTCTCAAGGGACTCGCATTCCCCGAGTAGAGTCAACAAATGGCATCTCCAACAAAGAAGTTTGTACACCTCTACAACTCAGATGACTGGGTTCCCCAGCAAGTCTGACATCGAAACTTTTTCCACTCAAATGGCATCTCCCCAGGAAAATTCGGCGAGAAGTTTGAAGGAAAGCCGCTACGAATAGCGTCCCTTGTCAGTAAAGTTTATTGACGAAAGAAACTAAGACCAGTTCCTTGGTAAGAAACCAGGATCGAGGGGAAGTTTACATCAGAAACTAAGACCAGTTCCTCGGTAGGAAACCAGGATCAAGGGGAAGTTTACATCAGAAACTAAGACCAGTTCCTTGGTAGGAAACCAGGATCGAGGGGAAGTTTATTTTAGAAACTGAGACCAGTTCCTTGGCTGAAGACCAGGATCGAGGGGAAGTTTACCTTTTCTAAGCATCATTGCTTAGCTAAAGAAGATGAATGCGTAAGCTACCATTCATAACCACCATCAAAATTTTGGGTATTCTGATATTTAATCCTCTTGCACCCCGAATGCCTGAATACCTTCGTCATTCACACCTTCGTGTCCAAGAAGATTAAATAGGGGCATCTGTCATACCCCAAATTTTGACCACTAGGATTTCCCATCATTGTGCAAATCATCATCACAATAGGGATGGGCCATCATACTTCATCAGTCTCCCCAAAGATGGGTGAGCATTCACTACAATCAAGAATTAGGGTTTCAAGCCCTCTCTGAGTGCTTAGACAAAGGATCAATCAAGGAATGACATGATCTTCAACTTGTATAACCTCTCAAACACCTACAATGGATCAAAAGGACTCCCACTACAAGGATCAAGCACAAGGCTGCTCCCTTCTAGGTGGATCAAGTCTCAAGATCGACAGTGTCACCAAATTAGGGTTTTGGTCGACCAGGGCCTCCAGAGGGAAATTTTTATCTGGGCACAAGCCAATGATCCAAAACATAACCTAATATACTTCATGGGACCTCATGGACCCCATCATCAAGTCAATTTTGCCTCAGGGGATGCATTCATCAAAAATCAGGAATTAGGGTTTCTTGACCTAATTCACCCCTAAGTTGACTTTTGGAGCAAATCATGAGCCAAGACCTCAAGAGAGGGTTTGAGGGTCTCTGATGAACTATATTGATCCATTTGCAACAATGGATTCATCCAAGAGGCTTGAGCAACAAGTTTCAATTTCATCTGCACCACAGTTAGGGTTTTAAGGAAAAAGTCAACTGTAACTTTGACTTTTGACCAGGACATGCTCCCAAGCCCTATGACATGCATCAATATACCCTATGACACCCATGGAACATGTCCATCAAGTTTGATTTAGGTCAAGGACATGATTTCATGAAGAATTGCACAGTTTGGAATTCATCTGATAAAAAGTCAACTGTGCACAAAAGTCAACTTTGACTTTTTGAGATTTTTCACAAAAATGGATTTTTAACCCTAAAATGATTTTAATGTATGATTTGAATCATCATTCATCAAGAAAAATCAAGAAAAGTTGGATAACTTGTAAAAGGGGTAACCATAAAAACCTTAGAAAATTTTCTAAGTTAAAAATAAAGTGGCTAGGGTACCAACTTTGGAGGACCATAACTCCTAAACCACAAAGCCATTTTCTCCCATCCAAGGCTTGATTTGTAGATCTCATTTCCCTCTACAAAAACTTCAACTAGACCTAATTCCAATTCATTGTGGATTTTGAGTTATGGAGTGATCAAAATCAAGAAAAGTCACTTTGTTTCAACACTAAGTGAAAATTTCACTAAGTCAGATTTTACCCTTCTTTTTGCCAAATGTAGGGGGATTTTTCACTTGGATTCAAAAGAGATCAAAACCAAACATGTTCAAACAGTTGTTGTGTCATGTAAGGGCTTTCCAAAATGGCCAAGAACATTACCAAATTCCATTTGAGTCATAAGATATGACATTGGAAAGTTGCCTTGCTGAAATCTGCCAAGGCAAGGCAGAATTTGCATTTTTGCTCGATTTACCAAAATCAGCCAAATCCAAATGCTCCTATCCACTTGGACACCTCAGAGGATTGAATCTAAAGGGGACAATCACTGAGCCAAGCCTCCAAAGTCTTTGGAACAAGAAATAGCATGTTGAACCTAGAATGGCGAAAATAGGGACAAGACTCCAATTTTGGATTGGAGCATTCAATGGAAGCATCAAGGTGGCATGGACTGAGCCATTCTCAACTAAATTCAGTCAAGACTTATCCAATTCCAAGGGAACCACAGCCCTGTGCCCTAACCTCTAGTCAATGGCTAGAGGAGACTTGGATTTCCATTGGCCAACATTGAACAAACACCTGCTGCAGTTGCCATTCACTGTGGATCCCAAAAAAAACTTGCTCTACTATTAATAGAGCTCAATTGTGATCAGTTTAAGTACACCAAAGGCCTACAACACTTGCCTTTCTCAAAAACCATTTCTCACTCTCAAAAATGCCTTTCTTAGCAAGTCACTATCGGGTTTTTCATTAGAGAGAAATTCCACTCAAACCAATCACACACACACCTCATATACATCATATATGAGATGATCAAACACTTAAACAACAACTGGAACACTGATTTCTCAGAATCACCAGTCAATTGCTCAAGGTTTTAACCAAAGTGCAGTTGAGATGCCATGAAGTGATCCAGCCATTCTCAGTCAAGTCCAAGCATTCAAACACACTCCATAGGGTGTAGGGAAGCTGTTCAGATCATCACAATTCATCTGTAACACCTCCTACTCAGAAATCAATTTGCTCTTGCTGTTACGACCTAGAGGTATGCTTAAACTTGGTCATCTCTCAATCTATGCATATTTCCTCGCACAATACTTTTGCCAAATGTTCATAATCATGCATGGAATGTTTCCCCTCAATTAATTGCATTGTTTGAATCGTGTATAAAAAATCCTAGCCTTCATGCAGAAATTAGGGTTCTTGAGGATTTTTCATGATTTCTTGTTATATGTTTAATTTAAATGAAATTAAATACCATAGACATGTTCGTGAGGTTGAAACGAGTTGATTGGTATGTGGATTGCATGATATAATCAAGTATTCAGTGAGATAGGAGAGAAAATGCAAATCTGGGCAAACCCAGAACACGCGCGTGTTCTTGGGTGTTTTTGGCGCCATTTTTTGAATATTTGAATTTTGTGATTTTATTTAATTGATTCAAAAATTAATTTCTCTCTGAGTTTTAATGATTTTGAGTTGATTCTTTTTTTAATAATTAAAAAAAATGTTAAAATATCTTATATTATAAAAAAATCCCAAAAATATTATTTATTTCACATAATTGATATTTTTGCAAAGAATTAATGTTTTATTTGTTTTTGCCATTTAAAATGTTTTTTCCCTCTTGATTTTGTAACTTTTAATGCCTTCTAATTATTTTGTAGGTCAATACTTAATTTTTGAAGCATTAATCCAAGATCACAATTTGTTTTCCATATGTTAAACAATTTTGATCATTTTAATTGAATTTTTATTCAATTAAAACACATTTTGAAAACAAATTAGGGTTTTTGGATTAATTCAACCCTCATAAATCATTTTCAAAACACTTTGGGCCTCTAATAGAGTGTAAGATCCAATCCTTTTTTGACCAAATCATTTTTGGGCCTCAGTGCATTGTATAAGTCCCGATACCGTAAAAAACAAACGGCACGATCGTCGCCTTTTGAAAAATAACCTTTTGGGCCTCTCCTTGAGCTATAAGACCCATTCAAAACTTTTTGGGCCTCTAATAGAGTGTAAGACCTAATCCTTTTTTTGACCAAATAATTCTTGGGCCTCAGTGTATTGTATAAGTCCCGATACCGTAAAAAATAAACGGCGCGATCGTCGCCTTTTGAAAAATAACCTTTTGGGCCTCTCCTTGAGCTATAAGACCCATTCAAAACTTTTGGGCCTCTAATAGAGTGTAAGACCCAACCCCCTTTTAACCAAAATCATTTGGGCCTCAGATATTGTATAAGCCCCTTCGCGTTAAAAGAAAATCTCGGCGCGATCGCCATTTTTAAACGAAAAGTCAACTGGGCCTACCCTCGTGTTATAAGCCCCACTCTTTTTCTTTAAAACTTTTTGGGCCTCTTGAGAGAGTGTAAGACCCATCCCTTTGTACAGAAAACCTTTTTGGGTCTCAGTCACTTGTATAAGTCCCTCTGTACAAAAATAACAGTGCGCTCACTGATAAAACCCTGGGCCTCTCCTTGAGCTGTAAGCCCCAAATCTTTCTTTTTCAAAGCACTTTCTCCTTTGATTTTGAATATACTGTTGTTTTTCAATCTTTCTTTGTTGAACAACTAACCAAACATCATGGAAGCTCTACAACCGAGTAAGTGGTTATTGCTTTCATTTACCGCTTTCATATACATATAAACTGTATTGTGGGGTTGTTTCACTGTAAGTCTTCTTTCATAAACTCATATCAACCGTGTAATAATAGTATAGATATTTAGAGTTTCCCCGGCAACTACGTCTAAAACTAGGTGACGCCATTTCGTTTACCCTTAGAAATAGTCTAAACTAGATCCCTATAGGATTACCAGACACAGTATTCCCTCCTCTTGGGGTTAAACAATATAGAGACATGAAAGGCAGCATTCTCGGTGAACCCTTTCATAGACTGTCACTTTTAGAAGTTATCAAAGAAACTCTATTCCCCAGAGATGATCTTTTCTCCGTGAATGGCATCTCTTGAGTTTCTTCCAAATTCTCGGACTTTCCTGGCTTGATCTATTCTCGGTGAATGGCATGTCTTGAATTTCTTGGGGTTTGGGGACCCACAGGCTTCTTAAAAGCACTTGTCAAGAAACTCTACTCCCCAGAGATGATCTTTTCTCCGTGAATGGCATCTCTTGAGTTTCTTCCAAATTCTCGAACTTTCCTGGCTTGATCTATTCTCTGTGAATAGCCTGTCTTGAACTTCTCGGGGTTTGGGGACCCATCGGCTTCTTAAAAGCATCGGCCTCCTCTTGGGCATCGTACAAGGACCCACAGGCTTCCTAAAAGCAACCTAGCCTCCTCTTGGGCTTAGTACAAGGACCCTCTCGGCTTCTTAGAAGTATTCACAGCCTCCTCTTAGGCTTCGTATAATGATATCTTCCTCCGGGAATGATAGCCTCCTCTTGGGCATCGTACAAGGATCTGTCGGCTTCTTAAAAGCTTCCAGCCTCCTCTTGGGCTTCGTACAAATTGTCCCGAAGACCTCCTAGAGGTATAGGAACAAATATTAGTCATCTGCATAGAACAGTCCTTTCAACGAGTCTACTACTATTTCTCAAAGCACAGTACAAAAGATGACACTCTAGACTCGGACAGTCTAACCTCCTTGAGTTTTCCAGACATTCTCAAGTGACCCCTTCAAAAATAGGAAGAAAATCCGTAGACTCGGACAGTCTCAATACCCTTCGGATTTCCCACTTCCTTAAATAACAGGAATAACCCGGATCCTCGAGTACAGTGGTGCTCATATAAGAACTGATTTTCTCTTTCAAAATCAGTATACTGGACCTGTCACTCAACTAAAACAGTAACCATAGCCTCCTCTTAGGCTTTGTATAATGATCCTTCTCCAGTGAAGTTAGCCTCCTCTTGGGCTTTGTACAAATGATTCTCCCTAGTGGAGTCAAACAACGTTTAGCCTCTCTCTCGGGCTTTGTACGAGACACATAAAAGACTCCCTCGTTGAGTCAATCACCCCTTTCGCCTCCATCTCGGGCTTTCTACGAGATACAAAAAGGTTCTTATTGAGACAAACAAATTTTAGTCTCCATCTCGAGCTTCGTACGAGATACAAAAAAACTCTCTTGTTGAGTCAAATCGCCTCCATCTCGGGCTTTATACGAGATACCAAAAGACTCCATCGTCGGGTCAAAACCTTTTAGCCTCTCTCTCGGGCTTTGTACGAGACACATATTAGCCTCCTCTTAGGCTTTATATAAGAAAACCATTGGTTGATCCAATCAACCTTTTAGCATCAAAGCTGTGCCTCGTTCACAGTACACAAACATCAACAACTCCTTTCCCCTCCATCTAACTGCTGTAAGCGGTAAGCCTCTGGATCATCTACATCCATGCCAATGTCCCTCTTTTAGTATGAGAAATTCCTAAGGAAAGATGGCATTGCTCTAAACTGAGTTAAAGTCTTCTCCTTCAGGTTAAAACCCCCTATAAAGGAAATTATGGCATTGCTAGGATCCGCGTATCCCGGTTAAAGTAATCCTCCTTTACAGTCAGTCACCCAACAGTTGTGACAAACAGACCCTCTTTAGAGATGACAAATTCTCTCTAAAGTCAAACCTCTTCAGCTTCACATCTTGGGCTTTGAACAAGATACAAATTACCTTTAGCTTCACGTCTTGGGCTTTGAACAAGACACCAAAAACAACCATTTCCTCCCATAGAATAGGAGGAACTACGAACGCTCTGATTTCCCTGTTTTGGTAAACGAGAATACGTAGGCATAAGATCGAAAGAAAAGATCTTAGCGAGCACACTAAACAAAAACCCAAAATCCCATACTTTCATATATATTCGTCCTAACATCCTAACCAATAGCCTAAAGCACCCCTCGTCAACAAAATAAACTAGGAGAAACCCCAAATCTTTGTAGCATCTGTAACCTAACAGACTACTGTTTAAGCTCAGTATGCAAGCAGGGTTAGTTGGAGACATCTATTCCCTTCCTTTATCAGCTTTAATAGGATAAAAAATGAATCGAGCTGTAGTACTAGAGCGATCATGCTTCGCAACCACATCCAAAAATCACTCGCTACACTGGGTGCAGGTCGCAGAAAAACCAAGACCCTTCTTTGTTTTATTATCAGTAGGCATGACAAGCTGTCCCCATCCTTTCGTGTTGTTACTTTAAATTGCCTCGAGAGCATATTTGTATGAGAAAATAGAGGTTCTTTTCTTTGATTGATTCTCATTGCTCATCGAAAGTGCTTGGAACTGAGTTCTAACAACCTCCTCGGGTTCTATACAAGTAGATAATGACAGGTTACTCACGATCAAGGCTTGTTCTCCACAGACCATGACGAGTTGATCGTTCTTGACGAACTTCAGTTGTTGGTATAGCGTCGAAGTGACTGCCCCAGCCTGGTGTATCCAAGGTCTTCCTAATAAGCAACTGTATGCTGCTCGGACGTCCATGACCTGGAATGTGATTAGGAAAGTGTGAGGACCGATAGTTATGGGAAGGTCAACTTCGCCGATAACTGCTTTTCGAGATCCGTCAAAGGCATTGACGATAACCTCACTGCCCCTCATCGGGGATCCTCTGAATGATAGTCACATTAAGGCGGACTTCGGCATAACGTTGATGGCTGATCCTGTGTCTACCAGTACGCTGGCTAATGCATCGTCCTAGAAATTGACTGTGATATTGAGCACCATGTTGTGACTTTTGCCCTCCTCTGGCAAATCCTCATCACTGAATCCTAAGTTGTTGCAGGAAGTGATGTTAGAGATGATGCTATCGAACTGTCGTATTAACACATCCTGTTCCACAAAGGCCTGCTCTAAGACTTTATGTAGAGCTTCCCTGTGAGCCTCAGAACTGAGTAAAAGTGATAGCACAGAGATCTTTGAAGGAGTTTGTAACAGCTGATCAAAAATGTTGTACTCCCTCCTTTGGATGAGCTTCAGCATCTCATCATTGTTTTTCGAAAGGTCGGGATTACTGGATTGACCGACTGGTGGACCAGGAGCTTCTGTCTGAAGTTTCTTTTCTTTGTTAGGTTCTCCAACTCCTCGGTTGCAGATTCGACCGCTCCGTGTTACTCGACTGAGGTCTGCAATATTCATGACGGAGGGTAATGGAACTTCCTTTCCATTCTCAATTATTGTTGCACCGTATTTATAAGGGATCGCCTTATCTGATTCATACGGTAATGGTCCCGGTAGATAGATAACTATAGGAGCCTTCTGATTTTTCTGACTGTCGTAGGTAACTTTAATCAGTTCCTGGCTAGGAACGTTTGATTCGTCAAGTAGAGGGATGATGGTACAAACATCCTTGTTCTGTTGATGATCAAAGATTATGACAATGTCTCTGATCTGATCAGCGAAGTAGTCCGGCGTCCAGTTGATTGGCTCGGAACTCGGACATAGGTGAATCTCTTTATGATCCAACTGAACTTGAAGAGATGCCCGCACAAGGTAGCATCCTTGGTTATTCCCCGAGCAGACTCTACAGCGTTCATAGTTGTGTGGTGGCACTTGGCTACGTCCGCTTTGAATGCAGTGAAACCTTACCAGGCCAGTATCCATAGATCGGACATCCAGACTTTGACGTTGAGTAGGGTTCCCATTAAGCACACTGATTTATTGCATATTTTCATCCAGATAGATCAAAAGCCACCAGTGGTTTAACAAGTGTTGTAAAGTTCTTTGAACGAGAGCGCACCCTTGGTTACTCTCACTGCATACTTTACAGTTCAGATAATCGTGAGAAGTGAGAAAACCGAGTTGGACTTGCTAGGCATGTAACTCCACCAAGCTGGTATTCATCAAATGGATATCAAAGATTTGGATTATGTTGATCTGATAAGGATTTCTATCATGGTAGTCCTGGATCCACCCAAGATCCATTTGACGTTGGAGGGCCTCTTGTATAAAAGAGCATCCCTGTTTGTTTACCGAGCAAGTCAGACAGGAATTGTAATCATGTCGTGGCAGATCATGATATTAGCTTTGCCTTGAGTGCATTGCCACCAGGTTGACATTCATTGCACGGATGTCGTGGTTCTGAATGATATTGGAATTTGTGTAGGTCATGTTGACCCCACGAACTCGATGCTCTTGGATCCATCCAAGATCTAATTGTTCTTGTAGAGCTGGTTGCACCACAGAACATCCCTGATTATTTTTAGAGTAGATATCACACTAGTGATAATTATGAGGTGGCACATGGTCGTACCCACTCTGTCTACAATGCATCTTGACCAGATTGGTCCTCAATAAGAGTACATCATGAATTTGATAGCTTTCGCTAGACTCTTCCTCTATCAATTTTACTACAACTCTCTCGTGTTGAGGCAGCGGGTTTGTGAGAACATTCAAATTCGTATCTTTGAAAGATAAAACCCTGCTCCTAACAATTTTTTGTACGTCGGATTTGAAACTGAGACAGTTTTCTATGTTATGCCCTGGTCCTCCTTGATGGTAAGGACAAGTCTGATCCGTTTTGAACCAAAAAGGCAGATTTTCTGGTACTGTAAGAGGAGACTTAGTTTGGACATGCCCCTCGACCAGTAATAATGGAAACAGTTATGCGTACAAAATGGGTATAGGATCAAACCCTGGAGGTTGCGTTGTACGGTTATTGTTGTACGGAGGACGGGCCTGTTGAAGATACTGTTGTGTCCTTTTCTGATATTGTTGTTGATTAGGTTGGCTCTGCGCAACCTGAGGTTGATACGTAGGAACAGGCTGCTACTGGTTGGTATCGTCGTCTTTGCTTTCTGAGAGATATATTTCCAACATCTTGCTCTTTTTTCTTAGGGGGAGCACTACCGTATCGTTTTGTACTACTTGATGATCCAGCGTCTTTAACTAAACGTCCTTCTCGGACGACTTCCTCAAGACGAACTCCCATGCTCACCATCTCGGTGAAGTCACTGGGCGCACTGGCAACCATTCTATCGTAGTAAAATGAGCTCAGGGTTTTTGAAGAAGATCTTTGTCATCTCTTTTTCCTCCAGAGGTGGAGAAATCTGAGCGACAATTTCACGCCATCTCTGAGCGTATTCTTTAAAGGTTTCCTTGTCCTTTTGTGACATCGATCTGAGTTGATCTCTATCCGGTGCCATGTCCAAATTGTATTTATATTGCTGGACGAAGGCAGTGCCAAAATCTCTGAACGTGCCGATCATAGCGCGGTTTAAACCCATGTACCATTTCAATGCGGCACCGGTTAAACTATCCTGAAAGTAGTGAATCAGTAGCTCCTGGTTCTTTGTCTGCGCAGACATTCGCCAAGCGTACATCACCAAATGGCTCTAAGGGCAAGAGTTACCCTTGTACTTTTCAAAGTCGGGTACCTGGAACTTATGCGGAAATTTCACACTGGGGACCAAACAAAGGTCCGCGACGTCCTTTCCAAATAAATCCTGATCACCAAGGGCTTGTAGTTCTTTCTGCATCTCCAAGAATTGTTCCTGGTGTCATACCCCAAATTTTGACCACTAAGGTTCCCCCATCATTGTGCAAATCATCACCATAATATGGATGAACCATCATACCTCATTAGTCTCCTCAAAGATGGGTGAGCATCCACTACAATCACAATTAGGGTTTCAGGCCCTCTTAGATCTCTTAGACAAAGGATCAATCAAGGAATGACAGGATCTTCAACTTGTATAAACCTCTCAAACATCCACAATGGATCAAGAGGACTCTCACTTCAAGGATTAAGCACAAGGCTGCTCCCTTCTAGGTGGATTAAGCCTCAAAATCAATAATGTCACTAAATTAGGGTTTTGGTTGACCAGGGCCTCCAGATGGAAATTTTCCTCTGGACATGAGCCAATGCTTCAAAGCATAACCTATGATGCTCCAAGGGACATCATAAACCCAATCATCAAGTCAATTTAGCCTCTGGGGAAACATTCATCAAAAAATCAGGAATTAGGGTTTCTTGACAAAATTCACCCCTAATTTGACTTTTGGGACAAATCATGAGCCAATACCTCAAGAGAGGATTTAAGGGTCTCTAATGCACCACATTGATCGATTTGCAACAATGGATTGATCTAAGAAGCTTGATCAACAAGTTTCAATTTCATTTGCACCACAATTGGGGTTTCGCGAGAAAAGTCAACTGCATCTTTGACTTTTGACCAGGACATGCTCCCAAACCCTAAGATATGATTCAATACACCCTATAACACCTATGAAATTAATCCATCAAGTTTGATTTAGGTTAAGTACTTGATTTCATAGAGGATCGCACAGTTTGGAATTCATCTGATAAAAAGTCAACTGTGCACAAAAAGTCAACTTTGACTTTTTGAGATTTTTCACAAAAATGGGTTTTTAACCCTAAAATGATGTTAATGTGTGATTGGAATCATCATTCATCTAGAAAAATCAAGAAAAGTTGGATAACTTGTAAAAGGGGTAACCATAAAAAACTTAAAAATTTTCTAAGTTATGGAACAAAGTGGCTAGGGTACCAACTTTGGAGGATCATAACTCCTAAACCACAAAGCCATTTTTCCACATCCAAAGCTTGATTTGTAGATCTCATGGTGTAACACCCCATTTCTACCCAGTAATTATATTAAAATCAGAGTTATAAAATTCTCGACATAAAACGGGATATCACATTTTCAACTTTAAAAATCAACCACATAATATTTATTCATTAAAGATACATAACGCTTCAGGGAAACATAAAACAACAATTGGTCTTCAACTTTATTCAACTTATTAGCATCTTTATTCAACATAAAACCACTTTAAATTAAACAACACAGTATTTTTCAACAATTCCATTAAAAATTCAGCATGTAGACAACTAAATAAAAACATGCGTCATCCCCCCGAGTGCTACGTATCATAGCGACAACCACCGACTCGAACTAAGGTAACCGGCTACTCCTCCTGACTACCTGCACGTTGCCAACATAGGGACAACATTCAAACAGAAGGGGTGAGTTACCGAAAATTATAAACGGAGTATGATAAATAATATATAGGCAGGAATCATACAATTAATCACCACTTCACATCAACAACCAACAAACAAAATCAAATCAACAACAACTTAAGAAAATGCGACTTTAATGAGACTCAACAATGTTATGCATGTGGTACCATCGGAGTAAAACTCCCAACTTAATATTGCCAGTTTATCGAGGCATCAAGGCATAAGCCTTCAACTTTCAACTTTCAACATATGCCAATCCGGGCCAACGTGGTGTGAGCAACGCTCCGACATAAAATGCAATGTATGTTCTATGGCATGCACAACTCGTCAACATAACAACTCAACAACATCCACAACATGATCAACTTAAACAACATAATAACTTTTACGACATAAACAACGTAAGCAACTTTGGCTATTACGCCTTCAACTTAAAATTCGTCCGTGTATCGGAACGAAATAACAAAATCAGCTGTACCTGTGAATCCACTTTTTCGACATTATTTCAACAAAACAATTCCACAAAAGTCACCTACTAAATTATCCGACTTATCCCGACAATTTTCGTTAAATTCCGGACAACTAAGTTTTCCGCCTAAACCGGCTAAACCGACTAAAACTGCACTATTTCACCTTTATTAATTGCTACTGATTATTTTATTAATTCAGTTAAACCACTGCTGCAACATATTACTACAATTCCAATTTTTTGTCAAAGTTCTGCTTACTGCTATTGTTCCATTTTTCTGCCAAAATTCTGCTTATTGCTATGTTTCATTTTTCTGTCAAAAAAACTTGTTTTAACTTCTGTCAAACAACTTGAGAATAATTTTTTCCGCAAATCATCATTTACTAGTGCTGATTACCAACTAATCTTTTTACTACCAGACCAATTAAAATTATCCTGCTACCCATACTTTTCTGCCAATTTAATTCAAGTTTTCATGTAGAACAAAAATTGTCACTCCCCTACTGCTATGGCCTGCGGCTGGTTTTAATAAGGTGAGTGAACCATTATTTTACTACTATTCTTATAATAATACATGGACTAGTGTTGTGTTTCTATTATATAATAATGTATCCACTTGGCCAATCTATATGCTACTACCATCTATACCAATTATTATTGTTAGTATACTATCTAATTAAATTAAATATAACCAATTTAATACCAAAAGCTCTAATGCCATTATACTATGAAACATGTATATATTAATTAACCTATTATTAAAATAAACCATTTCTTGGGAATACACAGTGGCTTGCGCCACATTTAAAACCAATTCCTAAAGAAGGCAATGATAATGATAACAGTAAGAAAAGTAAGGCGCATCATCCCTTTCCATGGGTTAATAAGACAAAACAATTACTAAAACCAATTAATTAATTAATTAATCTACTTTCTATCAACTATATATATATATATCCTTTTACATGGTTAATGCTACTGCTACTATATGAAACAAAGCCAATCCCTATTGGCCATACGTTTTTTTCTTTTGGAGCTATCATACAGCATAGCCCTTCATTTATGAATCAACATATTAAGTTAATTAATTTCAAAGCCATGTACCTAAAAACAATTCACTTGCTGAGAAGACACAGTGGCTTGTGCCACTTTTTCCAAACCATTTAAAAAGAGAAGCATGATAACAGTAACAGTGGAAGTTAAAGTGCATAATCCTTTTCAGATTTTCAACATCAGAAAGTACCCCAAATATTAAATGGGTCTCTAAACTATCACCAAAAACTCAGTTTCCAAACATCAAAATTAATAATTTCAGAGATTAATTTTTAATTGAAATAACTTCAGCTTTCACAGGAAATTTTTAGGGTAATTCTAATACTAGTTCTACACAATAATCCCTCACCCAAATAACATTCATCATAATCCAGTTATAATAATCGAACCCACCCTTACCTTGGATTGAAGGCAGCTCGACAATCGATCGGGTTCTAGAAATTCGTCACCGGTAGCAGTTCTCTTTCGCTCCCAACTTCTCTCACGTACGGTTCCTCTTCCACTTCCACTTACTGATAACCTTAACTTCTTTCTTTTTATTTCTTTTGTTTCATTTGTTTCATTAAAAAATAATATTATTCAATTATAATATCAATTGGGCCTAAAACATACACCCCTTAATTTACTAATTCCGACACGAAACCAAGCCCACTTAATCGAACACACTCCAACTACGATAATATTACTACTAATATTATTCCGCGACTATACTATTATTTCTAATATTATTTCTACGACTTACCAACCTAATATACCGACTTAACGACTTAATTCACCGCAACACCAAAATCAACCGAATAATTCACAACAATTAAATAAATATCCAATTAAATAAATAATTAAATATTTTTGGGCATTACAACTCTCCCCTTCTTAGAATATTTTCGTCCTCGAAAATTTACCTGATTCAAACAGCTCGGGATAGGAGTCTCGCATCTTGCTCTCCAACTCCCACGTCATGCTTTCTCCAGTAGCTCCCAACCAGACAACTTTCACCAACGTGATCTCTTTCCTTCGCAAAGTCTTCATCTCGTGATCCGCGATTCGCACTGGCTTCGTCTCCACCGTGAGATTATCCCGTACTTGCACATCATGCATATTAACCACATGAGACGGATCTGAAATGTATTTCCGAAGCTGCGACACATGAAACACATCATGCAGATTCGAAAGATTTGGCGGTAACGCCATTCGGTAGGCAACTTTCCCAACTCTGTCCAAAATCTGATACGGACCAATAAAACGAGGAGTGAGCTTTTTAGACTTCAAAGCTCTCCCAACACCAGTCACAGGCGTGACTCTAAAAAACACATGATCACCCGCTTGGAATTCCAAATCCTTCTTCCGCTTGTCATGGTAACTTTTCTGTCTACTCTGAGAAGCTTTCACCTTCTCCCGAATCAACTTCACTTTCTCCGTAGTTTCCCGAACTAATTCCGGTCCAAGTACTACACTCTCACCAGATTCATGCCAACATAATGGAGTTCTACACCTTCGATCGTACAACGCTTCAAAAGGTGCCATTCCGATACTAGAATGGTGACTATTATTATAAGTGAACTCTATTAATGGTAGATGAGTGTCCCACGAACCTCCCTGCTCGAGAACACATGCTCGTAACAAATCCTCCAACGACTGAATAGTTCTCTCAGTTTGAACATTTGTTTGAGGATGATACGCCGAACTCAATCTCATCTTAGAACCCAACGCCTCCTGTAGGCTCTTCCAAAACTCCGACGTAAACCTCGGACCTCTATCCGACACAATACACAAAGGAACACCATGCAACTTCACAATTACTCGGATATAAATCTCTGCTAACTTCGCAATCGGATATGTGATGTTAATAGGTAGGAAATGAGCTGACTTCGTAAGCCTATCAACAATCACCCAAATAGAATCATGTCCTCTTGCAGTCATAGACAGCCCTGTCACAAAGTCCATAGAAATGCTATCCCATTTCCATTCTGGAATCTGTAACGGTTGCATTAACCCAGCAGGCTTCTGATGCTCAACTTTCGACTTCTGACAAGTCAGACATGCATACACAAATCGTGCCATATCTTTTTTCATTCCGGGCCACCAAAATATCTTCTTCAAGTCTTGATACATTTTAGTAGCTCCCGGATGAATACTCAGATTACTTCTATGACCCTCTTCAAGAATCTTCTTTTTCATATCGGTATCATTTGGTATACAAATTCGTTCATGCAGTCTCAACACACCTCGGGCATCAATCCTAAAGTCGGCCTCATCCGATTGACCATAACTATTCATGATGTCCACTAGTTTCACATCCCGCTTCTGAGCCTCTCGAATACTGTCCAGAAAATCATTGTTGATCTTCAACATACCCAGCATAACACTCTGCGGTGTCACTTCGCAAACCAAACTCATATCTCAAAACTGCTCAATTAATTCCAATTCCTTAATCATCATTGCTGACATATGCAAGGTCTTTCGGCTTAAAGCATCAGCCACAACATTAGCTTTGCCCGGATGATAATTCAAACCGAAATCATAATCTTTCAGCAATTCTAACCACCTCCGTTGTCTCATATTTAGCTCCTTCTGATCAAACAAATACTTTAAGCTCTTATGATCACTATAAACTTCAAATCTAGAGCCATAGAGATAATGCCTCCAAATCTTCAGCACAAAAACCACTGCAGCAAGTTCCAAATCATGCGTAGGATAATTCCTTTCATGAGTTCTCAACTGTCGAGACACATAAGCAATTACTTTATTATTCTGCATAAGCACACCTCCTAAACCCATCAACGAAGCATCACAATAAACCACAAATGGTTTTTCTGGATTCGGTAATGTCAAAACCGGAGCCGACGTCAACCTCTTCTTCAATTCTGTAAAACTTTCTTCGTACTGAACATCCCACACAAAAGCTTTACTTTTACAAGTCAATCTAGTTGACGGAAGTGCCAACTTAGAAAACCCTTCAATAAATCTTCTATAATAACCAGCTAGTCCCAGAAAACTTCTAATATCAGTAGCCGACCTTGGAGTTTCCCATTGCAACACAGCATCTACTTTAGAAGGATCCACGGCAATACCACTACCTGAAATCACATGACCCAGAAAACTAACTTCTTTCAACCAGAACTCGCACTTGGACAGCTTCGCATATAACTGCTTGTCTTTCAAAACTTCCAACATTGTTCTCAAATGTTCCTTATGCTCTTCTTCTGACTTAGAATAAATCAGAATATCATCAATGAATACAACCACGAAACGATCCAGATAAGTATGAAAAATGCGGTTCATGTATTCCATGAATACTCCCGGCGCATTAGTAACGCCGAAAGGCATCACCGAATACTCATAATGTCCATACCGTGTTCTGAACGCCGTCTTCTGAATATCCTCATCTTTCACTTTAATCTGATGATAGCCCGATCTCAAATTAATCTTGCTAAACACACGAGCACCCACCAACTGATCCATCAAATCATCTATTCTCGGAAGTGGATACTTGTTCTTGATTGTTACTTTATTTAGCTGTCTATAATCAACACAAAGTCTCATACTCCTATCCTTCTTCTTTACTAATAACACTGGAGCTCCCCACGGCGATACACTTGGTCTTATAAACTTCTTCTCAAGTAACTCTTCCAACTGCTTCTTTAATTCAGATAACTCGGATGCCGACATTCTGTATGGTGCCATCGAAACAGGTCTAGTACCAGGTACAAGATCAATTGCAAATTCAACCTCTCTCTCTGGCGGCACATCAGGAATTTCATCAGGGAAAACTTCAGGAAATTCATTCACCACTTGCAATTCTTCAATCTTAGCTTTGCTCTCAATAGACAACGTTGCCATCAATGAAAACATCTGAGCTTCTTCTTTCATCAATTGCTGTAACTCTCTGGAAGACAACAATCCAACCCCTTCCTCTTCCGGAGAGGAAAACCTCACCGACTTGCGATAACAATTTATGTGAACATAGTTATACTCTAACCAGTTCATACCCAGGATTACATCCATTCCGGTCAGCGGCAAACAAACCAAATCAACATAAAAGTCTTTATCGAAGATCGATAAAGGACACCTTAAACACACAAGAGAAGTAGTCACCGATCCCTTAGCCGGAGTCTCGACGACCATTTCTCCATTCAAAGCAGATAACTTAAGACCCAATCTTTGAACACAATCAGCAGAAACAAAACAATGTGTAGCACCAGTGTCAATAATAGTAATTAAAGGAGTACTATTAATGAAACATGTACCTCTGATAAGTCTGTCCTCATTAGCTGTCTGAGTTCCTGTTAACGCGAACACTCTTCCAGTCTGAGCTTTCTTTGGCTTCGGACACTGATTACCAATATGTCCCTCTTCACCACAATTAAAACAGATCATCTCCTTGTGCCTACAATCAGATATTGCATGCCCAATCTTACCACATCGGAAACACCTCTTCGCCTCAGTAGTACACACAGTACTCTTATGACCAGATTTTCCACACTTGAAACAAGTTATGCTAGCAGGAGCATCTCCCCTACTAGTCTTCTTGCCCTCGGTCGCTTTCTGTTTACCTTTTCCAGCCGGAGCATCATAAGGCTTACCACGGTTCTGTTGTTGCTTGCCTCTTCTATCACTAACAATCTTGTAGTGAGCATTATTGTCCTCTTCATAAATTCTGCAACTATCAACCAAATCAGAAAAGACACGAATCTTCTGATACCCAATAGCTTTCTTGATTTCAGAGCGCAACCCGCTCTTAAATTTGATGCATTTAGAAAACTCAGCATCATCACCGGTATAGTACGGATAAAACTTAGTCAGCTCAACAAATTTCGCAGCATAGTCAGTAACCGACATAGTTCCTTGCTTCAGCTCAAGAAACTCAATCTGCTTCTTACCACGGACATCCTCGGGATAATACTTCCTCAGAAAATCTCTTCGGAACACATCCCAAGTGATAACTTCACCTGTAGTCTCCAACCTCTGACAAGTCTCTAGCCACCAGTCATCAGCTTCGACTGCTAGCACATGAGTCCCATAACGAACCTTCTGCGCTGGAGTACAGTCCATCACACGGAAGATCCTCTCAATCTCTTTCAACCACTCCAATGCTCCATCAGGATCATACTTGCCCTTGAAGGTAGGCGGATTCTCCCTCTGAAAAGTCGCCAGACTACGAGATCCATCATTCTCGCCAGCATTCGGTAAGTTCTGCACAGCCTGAGCCATTGCTTGCATTGCAGCAGCCATTGCAACATCGTTCCTTCCAGCCATCTCAAATTATCACTACAACATAAACAAAAGTTAGAACCAAATAACAATACTCGATTGTTAAACAGCTACGACTCGACACTAGGCCGGACGGACCGACCTGCTCTGATACCACTAATGTAACACCCCATTTCTACCCAGTAATTATATTAAAATCAGAGTTATAAAATTCTCGACATAAAACGGGATATCACATTTTCAACTTTAAAAATCAACCACATAATATTTATTCATTAAAGATACATAACGCTTCAGGGAAACATAAAACAACAACTGGTCTTCAACTTTATTCAACTTAAGTAAACACAACGCAGCGGATTCTTAAACAACTTAGTAGCATCTTTATTCAACATAAAACCACTTTAAATTAAACAACACAGTATTTTTCAACAATTCCATTAAAAATTCAGCATGTAGACAACTAAATAAAAACATGCGTCATCCCCCCGAGTGCTACGCATCAGAGCGACAACCACCGACTCGAACTAAGGTAACCGGCTACTCCTCCTGACTACCTGCACGTTACCAACATAGGGACAACATCCAAACAGAAGGGGTGAGTTACCGAAAATTATAAACGGAGTATGATAAATAATATATAGGTAGGAATCATACAATTAATCACCACTTCACATCAACAACCAACAAACAAAATCAAATCAACAACAACTTAAGAAAATGCGACTTTAATGAGACTCGACAATGTTATGCATGTGGTACCATCGGAGTAAAACTCCCAACTTAATATTGCCAGTTTATCGAGGCATCAAGGCATAAGCCTTCAACTTTCAACTTTCAACATATGCCAATCCGGGCCAACGTGGTGTGAGCAACGCTCAGACACAAAATGCAATGTATGTTCTATGGCATGCACAACTCATCAACATAACAACTCAACAACATCCACAACATGATCAACTTAAACAACATAATAACTTTTACGACATAAACAACGTAAGCAACTTTGGCTATTACGCCTTCAACTTAAAATTCGTCCGTGTATCGGAACGAAATAACAAAATCAGCTGTACCTGCGAATCCACTTTTTCGACATTATTTCAACAAAACAATTCCACAAAAGCCACCTACTAAATTATCCGACTTATCCCGACAATTTTCGTTAAATTCCGGACAACTAAGTTTTCCGCCTAAACCGGCTAAATCGACTAAAACTGCACTATTTCACCTTTATTAATTGCTACTGATTATTTTATTAATTCAGTTAAACCACTGCTGCAACATATTACTACAATTCCAA
Source organism: Lathyrus tuberosus (assembly GCA_022829125.1). Lineage (NCBI taxonomy): Eukaryota > Viridiplantae > Streptophyta > Magnoliopsida > Fabales > Fabaceae > Lathyrus > Lathyrus tuberosus. The sequence continues at coordinate 2,517,892 of JALAZF010000422.1, forward strand.
TTTTTTGTCAAAGTTCTGCTTACTGCTATTGTTCCATTTTTCTGCCAAAATTCTGCTTATTGCTATGTTTCATTTTTCTGTCAAAAAAACTTGTTTTAACTTCTGTCAAACAACTTGAGAATAATTTTTTCTGCAAATCTTCATTTACTAGTGCTGATTACCAACTAATCTTTTTACTACCAGACCAATTAAAATTATCCTGCTACCCATACTTTTCTGCCAATTTAATTCAAGTTTTCATGTAGAACAAAAATTGTCACTCCCCTACTGCTATGGCCTGCGGCTGGTTTTAATAAGGTGAGTGAACCATTATTTTACTACTATTCTTATAATAATACATGGACTAGTGTTGTGTTTCTATTATATAATAATGTAACCACTTGGCCAATCTATATGCTACTACCATCTATACCAATTATTATTGGTAGTATACTATCTAATTAAATTAAATATAACCAATTTAGCTCTACTGCCATTATACTATGAAACATGTATATATTAATTAACCTATTATTAAAATAAACCATTTCTTGGGAATACACAGTGGCTTGCGCCACATTTAAAACCAATTCCTAAAGAAGGCAATGATAATGATAACAGTAAGAAAAGTAAGGCGCATCATCCCTTTCCATGGGTTAATAAGACAAAACAATTACTAAAACCAATTAATTAATTAATTAATCTACTTTCTATCAACTATATATATATATATATATATATCCTTTTACATGGTTAATGCTACTGCTACTATATGAAACAAAGTCAATCCCTATTGGCCATACGTTTTTTTCTTTTGGAGCTATCATACAGCATAGCCCTTCATTTATGAATCAACATATTAAGTTAATTAATTTCAAAGCCATGTACCTAAAAACAATTCACTTGCTGAGAAGACACAGTGGCTTGCGCCACTTTTTCCAAACCATTTAAAAAGAGAAGCATGATAACAGTAACAGTGGAAGTTAAAGTGCATAATCTTTTCCAGATTTTCAACATCAGAAAGTACCCCAAATATTAAATGGGTCTCTAAACTATCACCAAAAACTCAGTTTCCAAACATCAAAATTAATAATTTCAGAGATTAATTTTTAATTGAAATAACTTCAGCTTTCACAGGAAATTTTTAGGGTAATTCTAATACTAGTTCTACACAATAATCCCTCACCCAAATAACATTCATCATAATCCAGTTATAATAATCGAACCCACCCTTACCTTGGATTGAAGGCAGCTCGACAATCGATCGGGTTCCGGAAATTCGTCACCGGTAGCAGTTCTCTTTCGCTCCCAACTTCTCTCACGTACGGTTCCTCTTCCACTTCCACTTACTGATAACCTTAACTTCTTTCTTTTTATTTCTTTTGTTTCATTTGTTTCATTAAAAAATAATATTATTCAATTATAATATCAATTGGGCCTAAAACATACACCTCTTAATTTACTAATTCCGACACGAAACCAAGCCCACTTAATCGAACACACTCCAACTACGATAATATTACTACTAATATTATTCCGCGACTATAATATTATTTCTACGACTTACCAACCTAATATACCGACTTAACGACTTAATTCACCGCAACACCAAAATCAACCGAATAATTCACAACAATTAAATAAATATCCAATTAAATAAATAATTAAATATTTTTGGGCGTTACACATGGCCCTCTAGAAAAGCTTAAAACTGACCTCCCTCCAAATTCATCATGGATTTGGAGTTATGGAATGATCAAAATCACAAAAAGTGAAAATGCCACTTTTTTCCAACACTTAGTGAAATTTTCACTAAGACAGAATCTGCCTTCACTTTTTCTCCAAATGTAGGGGGATTTTTCACTTGGATTCAAAAGGTATCGAAACCAAATATGATCAAACAGTTGTTGTATCATATGAGGGCTTCCCAAAATGGCCAAGAGCATCCCCAAATTCCACTTGAGCCATGAGATATGACAATGGCAATATGCCTTGCTGAAAACTGCCAAGGCTAGGTAGAATTTTGCATTTTTGCTCGATTTGGTAAAATCAGCTATTTCCAAGCCTTGTCATCATCTTGGAGACATCTGAGGATCAAATACAAAGGAGACAAACATTGAGCCAAGCCTCTAAAGTCCTTGGAACAAGAAGTAACATGCCAAACCTAGAAATCCCTAAAAGAGGGACAAGACTCCAATTTTGGATTGGAGAATTTAATGGATGCTTAGAGGTGGCATGGACTGACACATTTGCAACTGAATTCAGTCAAGAATGATCCAACAACTAGGGAACTAAAGGCCTCTGCTCTAACCTCTAGTCAATGGCTAGAGGATACTTGGATTCTCATTTGCCAACATTGGCTAAACCTCTGTGGTTGTCATTCACTATTGATCCCAAAACAAACTTGCTCTACTATAAATAGAGCTCATTTGTGCTCAGTTTGAGTACACCAAAGCCATCAAACAGATGCTTTCCTCAAAATCTCTTTCTCTTGGCAAAAATGCCTTCTTTAGCAAGGTAGCTCTGAGTTTTTGAGCTAGAGAGCAATTCCAACCAAACTAATCACACACACACACACACCCACACACACCTCATATATGTCATGTATAAGCTGTCCAAACTCTCACAAGTGACCTGTAATCCTTAAATCACAAAGTCATCTCTCAAAACCTCAAAATAGGCCTTTTGTGCATTTTTCAAGCCATGTCTTGATTCAGTCACTTTCCAAACCAGATAAAACCTCAAACACACTCCAAATAATATCCTTGAACTATCCCAAATGGTTCCCCCCATCTGGAACACCATTTGAGAGAGTTGTTATTTTGGCCATTTTAACCCCTTTTGCAAGAAAGGGCCAGTTTGTGTTTTTGCAGGTTCCAGCTGATTCCAATCACCCTAAAAGCTTCTAAGGGATCATTTGAGAGTGTCCAAAGCATCAAACCATTTCTGGCATCTCTTATATATGTCATATGTGTTGTGTTTGAACCAATTCATCATGTAATTCATGCCTGTATCAAAGTGTAGCATAGAAAATGCAATTATAGGCCTTTTTCAAAACCCCTATCGGATTTTGAGGAGGGAGTGTGATCTGAAAAAATAACCACTACCATTGGATTCCTTGTGAAATTCTAGATCAGATGCGTATAAATTTTGTCCCCAAACATAGAGAAATGAGAAAGTTATGGACCTTCCCGTTTCTTGGCAGAACTTGCCTTGCCTTGCCTTGACCAAGCCTAGAAAACAAGGCAAGCCTTGTATATTTGTGGTTTCACTTCTAGTAATGGATGTATCACCACCCCAGTGGTAAGTCGCGCATCCTATAACCTTGAGGTCGTGGGTTCAAACCCCACCCATGCCATTTTGTGTTTTTCACATTTTTGCTATTTTTCCAATATTTTCATGTTTTATTAATTAATTGGAAAATTAATAACTCCTTCAATTTTAATTATTTTTGATTGGTTCTTTTTGCAAAAAATCACAAAAATGTTGAAATATTTTATTCCATAAAAAAATTAAGTTTATATTAGTTATTTAATATAATTAGTATTTTTGTGAATAAATTCCTTTTTTAATTGTTTTTAAACATTTAAAAGTGAATATTTACTTTGAAAATCAAAACCAAGTGAGCTTTAATTCATCTTGTGATTAAACCTCATTTTTCAAACTTAAAATCAAAATCACAAGTTGTTTATTCAAACTTATTTGGCATTTTCATCATTTTTTATTAATTTTCTTTGAATAATTACATTAAAAAATGATGAAATTAGGGTTTTGTTGATCTTCACTCTAACAAACTTTTTCAAACACTCATGTGCCTATAATAGAGTGTAAGACCCAATCCTTTGTAAATACAAACCTATTTTGGGTCTCACTTATTGTATAAGTCCCGTTGTATTTCAAAAGTTCGGCGTGATCATCACCCGTTTAAAACAAACCATCTGGGCTTCTCCTCGAGCTATAAGACCCATTCAAAATATTTGGGCCTCTAATAGAGTGTAAGACCCAATCCCCTTTTAACTAAAATCTTTTGGGGCCTCAGATATTGTATAAGTCCCTCTGCGTTAAAGGAAAACCTCGGCGCGATCGCCAGTTGAAAAATCAAACCCTTGGGCCTACCCTCGTGTTATAAGCCCCATTTATTTTCTTTAAAACTATTTGGGCCTCTTGAGAGAGTGTAAGACCCATCCCCTTTGTACAAAAAACCTTTCCTGAGCCTCAGTCACTTGTATAAGTCCCTATACAAAATGACAGTGCGATCACTGATAAAACCTTGGGCCTCTCCTTGAGATGTAAGCCCCAATTTTCTTTTCAAAGCCCTTTCTCCTTTGATTTTGTAATGTATTGTTGTTTTCAATCTTTCTTTGTTGAACAACTAACAAAACAGCATGGAAGCTCTACAACCGAGTAAGTGTTTACCCGCTTTCATTTACTGCTTTCATATGTATATAACTGTAGTGAGGGGCTGTTTCACTGTAAGTCTTCTTTCATAAACTCATATCAACTGTGTAATAATAGTATAGATATTTAGATTTTCCCCAGCAACTACGTCTAGAACTAGACAAAACCTCGCCTCCTTACATCAACATTAGATAACTAGATCTAAGGAATTTCCCCGTGAACAATTCATATACAGAAGGACATTGTTCCATGTGAAACCCCTTCTGGAACTGTTCATCAGCCTCCTCTTTGGCTTAGTGCAAGGACCCACAGGCTTCCTAAAAGCATCCCCGCCTCCTCTTGGGCGTTGTACAAGGACCCGTCAGCTTCTTAGAAGTTTTCACAGCCTCCTCTTAGGCTTCGTATAATGATTCTTTCTCCGGGAAGGTAGCCCCTTCTTGGGCTTCGTACAAATTGTCCCTCGGCTTCTTAAAAGTTTCCAGCCTCCTCTTGGGCTTCGTACAAATTATCCCGATGACCTCCTAGAGGTATAGGAACAGAAATTAGTCATCTTAATAGAACAGTCTTTCAAAGAGTCTAGATCTCACTACTACTGTTTCTTAACCATAGTGCAAAAGATAGAACTCGTAGACTCGGACAGTCTAAAGCTCCTTTAGATTCCTCATTTCCTAGAGAACAAGAAATGATCCCAACCCTCTGATCAAATTTTTGAGTATACCATTACTCATATAAGAACTGATTTTCTCTTTGAACCAGCACACTGGACCTGTCACTCACCTGAAACAGTTACCTTTAGCCTCCATCTCGGGCTTCGTACGAGATACAAATCACTCTCTTGTTGAGTATAAAAGACCCTCTTATTGGGTCACAAACATCTTTAGCCTCCATATCGGGCTTCGTACGAGATACAAAACACTCTCTTGTTGAGTATAAAAGACTCTCTTGTTGAGTCACCCATCTTTAGCCTCCATCTCGGGCTTCGTACGAGATATAAAGCACTCTCTTGTTGAGTATAAAAAGACTCTTTTGTTGAGTCAATCACCTTTTCGCCTCCGTCCCGGGCTTCATACGAGACACCAAATCACTCTCTTGTTGAGTATAAAAGACTCTCTTGTTGAGTCAAACAACTTTTAGCCTCTCTCTTGGGCTTCGTACAAGACACACAAAAGACTCTCTTTTTGAGTCAAACCCTTTTAGCCTCAATCTTGGGCTTTGTACAAGACAGAAAGAACATTTTCCCTGGAAAAGTCAACCTTTTAGCCTCCTCTTAGGCTTTGTATAAGGAAAACTCCTGTTGAGTCAATCAACCTTTTAGCATCAAATCATGCTTTGGTCACAACATACAAACATCAACAACTCCTTTTTCCCCATCTAATTACTGTAAGCAGCAAGCCTCTGGATTATTTACATCCATGCCACTGTCCCTCTTTTAGCATGAGAAATTCCTAAGGAAAGATGGCATTGCTCTAAACTGAGTTAAAGTCTTCTCCTTCAGGTTGGAAATCCCCTATAAAGGAAATTATGGCATTGCTGGATTAACATATCCTAGTTAAAGTAATTCTCCTTTATAACCAGTCACGCAACAGTTGTGACCAACAGACCAAATACCCCCCTTTAGAGATGACAAATTCTCTCTAAGGTCAAAACCCTTTAGCTTCATATCTTGGGCTTTAAACATGATACAAATAGACTCTTTAGCTTCATATCTTGTGCTTTGAACAAGATAAAAACAAATCACCTTCAGCTTCACATCTTGGGCTTCGAACAAGATACAAATCACTTTTAGCTTCACGTCTTGGGATTTGAACAAGACACCAAAACACCATTTCCTCCCATAGAGTACGAGGAACTACGATCGCTCTGATTTCCCTGTTTCGGTAAACGGGAATACGTAGGCATAAGATTGAAATAAAAATCTTAGCGAGCACACTAATGAAAAACCCAAAATCCCGTACCTTCACACATCAATAAAAAAGCATCAGTCCTTAACATCCTACCCATAACCCAGACACTATTTTCGGTAGAAATAACCCCAAAGAAAGAACCCCCCTATTTTAATAGCATATGTAAATCAACAGTTTTGACTGTTTAACCTCAGTTTGCAAGCAGGGTTAATTGGAGACATCTATTTCCCTTCCTTCATCAGCTTCAATAGGATAAAAAATGAATCAAACTGTAGTACCCAAGCGATAGTGATTCAAAACCACAAAAATCGCGCTACAGAAAAATGGCGACCACAGTGGGAGCTGATCTTTCTTACAGTTTTAGGTAGAAACTTTGAACAAGTCATGTTCACTGTGCCCGCCAAAATGGCGACCACAGTGGGAGACATTCTTTCTTGTTTCCCCAAGGATGAAACTCCCGAATTCAAAGTATCACAAGCATAGTGATGTCACTGGGGACCAATGTTATCGGCCTTCACAAGGATCTTAGGTAAAAAAAAAAACCTTTTAAATTGGGAAGGAACCACAGAATGGCGCCTCCGCCGGGGAGCCATTTTCTGTCAGGAACATAGGATTCATAGCTTTTAAAAGTCTAGGATATTAGGAAAAATATATATACTGCTTTTCCTAATTGATATATGTGTTTATTTTTCTGCTAATGGGAATGCGTGTGATGCCGCATGTGGAAAGATTGAGTATACACCTAGGAAAAACCTCTTTTAGTAGTGCGGAAGCTATCGGAAATAGTTGTCACGCGATACTACCCTCTTCTGATGATTCTTCGAAGAAACATCACCTAGCACGGTTCCTGGCTCGCTGGTGTTTTCTCAACAAGAATTGATGATTTTGAGAGACAGGTACAAAAATCACTAGTATAAACCTTTGGGATGGGTAGAGCCTTGACTTCATGACAACGACCCATTGACCCCATGTTTTTTCTATGTTTTTGTGTGCTGCATTCATGCATTCATTTAAAAAAAACATTAAACAAAGAAAAATTTTCTCTTCTAGTCTCTCTTTTTCAAATTAAACTAAGACAATGATTGCAAATGACAGAGAAAAAGATTGCGCTAATGGATTTCGGTAGAAGGAGAACTCATAAGTATACCTTAAAGGTTTCAAAACTAGAGGATTTGAGAGGATTAGCAAGGATGATCACTAACCCTGACGCTTTCAGAGCCAAGTACGGAGGTCTGCTACCTCTGTTAAGGGTACAGGTAATTGAAAAGATCATGGATGCACTCATTCAGTTTTACGATCCGGTCTATCACTGTTTCACATTTCCGGATTACCGGCTCGTACCAATGCTGGAGGAGTTTTCTCATCTGACTGATTTACATATCACTGATCGAGCTCCATTTTCTGGACTGGAAGAAATTCCAAAGGATCAGATCATTGCAAGAGCAATTTATTTGGACGAGTCAGAAGTCAAGACTCACATGACCACCAAGGGAGGAGTCTCGGGTTTACCAACCCAGTTCTTAACAAAGAAGGCCCTATACTTTGCTAGTGTAGGTAACATGGCCGCTTTCGAGAGCATCTTTGTTTCCCAACATCGATAACTTTGTAGATATCAACGCCATTAAGGTTTTTCTCATTGGAAACCCTGTACCAACTTTGCTCGCAGATGCGTATCATTCTGTACACTTAGGGAATTTGTACAGCGGAGGAATGATCACGTGCTGTGTACCCCTGCTATACAAGTGGTTTATCTCCCACTTGCCTAAGTCTGCTACTTTTTGGGATCATAAGAGTGCCTTACGTTGGTCGCAAAAAATCATGTCTCTTACCAACTCGGACATCGATTGGTACAATCGAATCTACGACGGGATCAAAATCATTGACCGTTGTGGAAATTTCCCAAATGTACCCCTTATAGGAACTAAGGGAGGAATCAACTATAATCCAATTCTCGTTCGTCGTCAATTCGGATACCTGATGAGGCATGTCCCGCGTAATGCTCATCTGGAAGGTCTTTTCTTCAAAGAAGGAGAGAATGACAGGGCACTAAAGATGGAAATAGTGCACGCTTGGAAACATGTTCATAAGAAAGGACGAGAGTTTCTAGGAAAACCGAACTGTGTCTCGGTGGAGTCTTATCTCCACCGGGTACAAACTAGAGCTCTCAAGCTAAAGATGCCTTATCCTCATCACGGAGTTCTTCCGCCAAGGGAATTTGTCATGTACTTCATGACTGAAACGAAAAAACTTCAGGTTACTCTTAACAAAGTTTAGTAGGAGAGGAGGTCTTGGAAGAACAAGTACCGCATTCTCAATGTGGAGTGTATCAAAATACAGCAACTACTGAAAGATAAGGATGCTCTGATTGAGATTTTGGAGCAACATGCTGTAGAAAATCAGGATGACCAGAGGAATTTGCTCACTCCTTTCACTTGGAAAAGGAATGACAACCTGACAACGGCCCAAGAGCCCCGGTCCAAGAAAAGGAAAGTACCAGAATCAGCACCCGATTTCTCCTCAGAGAAGACTCAGGACCCATTAGCTTAGGTTTCTGTTTCAGCACCTTGTAATTTACTGTATTTCCATTTCCGCAATCCTTTGAATTCAATAAAACGGGGTTTCCCCACTGTTTGATATTTGTAATCCAATTGTCGAAGTTTATTTTGAATAAACATAAAAAAAATTAATATAATCATTGCATTCATCATTCTCACGTCACGTATTCTTCTTACCTACGAATCTCACGTTTATGTCTCGATTCTAGAGTCAAACTGTCTCATTCGTACAACACTCAGGCCAATCGTCAGAAAAAGATGGATGATCTCGAGGAAGAGAACAGAGAGTTGAAAGAAGATATCGACGCTCTGAGAGAGGATATGAGAAAGCTTCGTAACGACATACAAGCCATGGCAGAAGCTCAGCTACAAAGAACTATGATCTCAGAGATCACCTCAACGCCCATAATGGAGAAGTATGATCCTAGGTACAGAATGCCGAAAGATCTTCCTTGGGGCATGCCACCTAACTATATCCCGGAAGGATATGTTCCGCCGATCACTGGAGATCCAGAGACTTTAATGGAAGCCGCTGGGCATGAAGGTTACAAACTTCGGGAAAGCGAAGATGCCAGGGGCATACCAATAACTCCTGAAGGTTACAAACTTCGGGAAACGCCAAGAGTCACTGCCGTAGTAACGGTACCACCCCCTGTGGTGCACACTGTCTAGGAAGGACAAATTCCACTGATACCTTCTGGTAGAAAGGAAACAATGTTTGACAGAATGGACGAGTTCCAGGAACAGTTCCTGGAGATGCAGAAAGAACTGCAAGCCATTCGCGGTCAGGATTTATTTGGAAAGGACGCCGCAGACCTTTGTTTAGTCCCCATGTGAAAGTTCCGCACAAATTCCAGGTGCCCAACTTTGAAACATACAAGGGTAACTCTTGCCCTCAAAGTCACTTGGTGATGTACGCTCGGCGAATGTCAGCTCAGACAGAGAATCAGGATCTATTGATTCACTACTTTCAGGATAGTTTTACCGGTGCAGCCTTAAAATGGTACATGGGTTTAAACCGCGCTACGATCAGCACTTTCAAAGATCTTGGCACTGCCTTCGTCCAACAATATAAATACAATTTGGACATGGTACCAGACAGAGATCAACTCAGGTCAATGTCACAAAAGGACAAGGAAACCTTTAAGGAGTACGCTCAGAGATGGCGTGAAATTGCCGCTCAAATTTGTCCACCTCTTGAGGAAAAAGAGATGACAAAGATTTTCTTAAAGACCTTGAGCTCATTTTACTACGACAGAATGGTTGCCAGTGCGCCCAGCGACTTCACTGAAATGGTAGGCATGGGAGTTCGTCTTGAGGAAGCTGTTCGAGAGGGACGTCTAGTCAAGGACACTGGGTCGACAAGCGGTACTAAGAAATACGGTAGTGCTCTCCCTAAGAAAAAAGAGAAAGATGTTGGGTATATCTCTCTTGAAAATCAAAGGCGTCGGTACCAACAAGTAGCAGCTGTAACTCCTGCTATCAACTCCGCGCCTACGTATCAATCTCAGGTTGCGCAAAGCCAACCTAATCAACAGCAATTTCAGCAAAGGACACAACAGTCTCTTCAGCAGGCTCGTCCTCCATACAACAACAACCGTACAACGTGGCCCCCAGGATTTGATCCTATACCCGTATCGTACGGAGAACTATTTCCGTTATTACTGGTCAAGGGGCATGTGCAGACTAAGTCTCCTTTTACAGTGCCGAAAAATCCACCTTTTTGGTTTAAGGTGGATCAGACTTGCCCTTACCATCGAGGAGGACCAGGGCATAACATAGAGAACTGTCTCAGTTTCAAATCCGATGTGCAAAAGCTTGTTAGGAGCGGTGTCTTATCTTTCAAAGATACGAATCTGAATGTTCTCACGAACCCGCTGCCTCAACACGAGAAAGCTGCAGTTAATTTGATAGAAGGAGAGCCTAGCAACATCTATCAAATTCACGATGTACTCTTATTGAGGGCCAACTTGGTTAAGATGCATTGTAGACAGAGTGGATATGGCCATGTGCCACCTCATGATTATCACCAGTGTGATATCTGCTCTAAAAATAATCGGGGATGTTCTGTAGTGCAATCAGCTCTACAGGAATAAATGGATCTCGGATGGATCTAGGAGCACCGAGTTCATGGAGTTAACATGGTTCATACGAATTCCAACGTCATTCCAAACCACGACATCCGTGCGATGAATGTCAACTTGGTGGTGATGCATTTACGACAAAGCCATTATCATAATCTGCCGCAACATGAGTATAATTCATGTCTGACTTGCTCGGTAAACAAACAAGGATGCTCTTTTGTACAAGAGGCCCTCTAGCGTCAGATGGATCTTGGATGGATCCCAGACTACCATGATAGGGATCATTATCAGATCAACATGATTCAAATCTTCGATATTCACCTGATGAGTATCAGCCTGGTGGAGTTACACGCTACGCAAGTCCAACTCGGTTTTCTCACTTCACATGATTATCAGAGCTGTAAAGCGGGTTGCGAAAACGATCAAGACTGTGCCCTTGTCCAGGAAACACTTCAGCACTTGTTGAACCACTGGTGGCTTCCAATCTATATGGATGAAGACACCCAGCAAATTAGTATCACTAACGGGAATCCTACTAGATATCAAAGTCAGGATGTTCGGTCGGTGGAAACAGACCTCGTCAGGTTACACTGTATTCAAAGCGGACGTGGCCAGGTGCCACTACACAACTATGAGCGGTGTGGAGTTTGTTTAGTTAATAATCAAGGATGCTACCTCGTACTAGCAGCCCTTCAAAGCCAGTTGGACCGAAAGGAGATCCAGCCATGCTCAAGTTCTGGATCAGTCAACTATCTCGCTGATCAAATCGAGGACGTTGTCATAATCTCTGATCATCAGATGGCTAGGGATGTTTGTGCCATCATCCCTCTACCTGACGAATCGAGAGTTCCTAACCGGGAACGGATCGAAATTACGTACGATGGTCAGAAAAATCAGAAGATTCCCATTGTCACCTATCTACCTGGACCACTACCGTACAAATCAACTAAGGCTATCCCTTATAAGTACGGTGCAACAATAGTCGAAAATGGAAAGGAAATTCCATTACCCTCCGTCGTGAATATTGCAGACATCAGTCGAGTAACACGGAGCGGTCGAATCTTCAACAGAGTAGTTAGGGAATCTAACAAAGAAAAGGAATTTCAGATAGAAGTTCCCAATCCACTGCTCGGTCAATCCAGTAAGCCCGACCTTGCAAAAAATGATGATGAGATGCTGAAGCTCATCCAAAGGAGTGAATACAACATTGTTGATCAACTGTTACAGACTCCTTCAAAGATTTAGGTATTATCACTGTTACTTAGTTCAGAAGTGCACAGGGAGGCTCTACACAAAGTCTTGGAGCAAGCCTTTGAGGAACAGGGTGTAACAATCAGACAATTCGATAGCATTGTCTCTAACATCACTTCCTGCAATAACTTGGGATTTAGTGATGAGGAATTACCTGAAGAAGGTCGCCGTCATAACATGGCACTCAATATTACAATCAACTGCCAGGACGATGCTTTAACCAGCGTACTGGTAGACACAGGGTTAGCCTTGGATACATCAGGCTGGGGTAGCCACTTCAACCCTCCACCAAAAGCTAAAGTTCTTCCAGAACGACCAACTCATCACGGTCTGCGGAGAACATGCCTTGCTCGTGAGTAACTTATCATCATCCACTTGTGTAGAACCGGAGGGGATAATCGAAACCCAATTCCAAACGCTTTTGCTACACAAGGACGATCAATCTGAAGGGGGAACTCCAATTTCCTCGTACAAAGATGCTATCAAAGCGGTCAAGAGTACCAATACAACAGGATGGGGGCAGCTTGTCATTCCTACTGAGAATAAAACAAAGAAGGGTCTTGGTTTTTCTATGACCTGTACCCAGACAGCTGCTAACGATGAAAGTCTTCACCCCATTCGGAACTTCTTCCACAGTGGAGGTTTTCTTCAATCGGTGACTCAAGAAGTGCATACCATCAATAAAGATGATTCATCCGATACAGAGGAAGAGTGGAGGTCCTATCTCAACGAGGACGGTTACATGTCTCAGGACGAAACGCAGACTCCCTTCTGCTTTCCTGCACAGAATCCGAGATTTATACCCCTGTCAGATGTCGAAATGATATATGGAGATTTTAATCCAGAAGGATGTCGTGCTCCGCCAAACTCATTAGAAGAGGACACTTTGATGAAAGACAACTTCGACCACAGCTATTATGGCCCGATGGATGACCTGCCAATGTGGCAGCCTCACCCAGGAAACCTGGGGCAAGAAAGTCAGCCGAACAATGAAAATAAGCTCAGCATCATTGAAAAGAATACATGCGTCCCCGCCATGTCATGGGATCATTACTCGGGTCATTCCGAAAATATCCTGCATGACGATGAATTCACAACATTTGCAGGACTAGAATTCATTAACTATGCTTTTCCCGAGGTCAACGTCATCGAGAGGGATAACTCCTCCAGTTCCAAAGAAGTGTGGGACACCTTGGGACAACCGAGTGGAAAATTCGACTTCATGGTCAAATACACCGCTCCTGAAAGCTCTCGTATTAGGCTCGAAGACATCCAGCCAACTGGATGGGGAGATACAGTTGAGAGTACAAATTCTACGTAAAATACAACTGAGGAATCCTCCTACGACAACTCTGCCTGGGAGACAGATTCCAATGATCCAGCTCCACCAGAAATCAGCGTCATTTCTGAAGGCAAATCAAGGAAGGTACCAGACTTTGTGGTTCACAGAGGAGTTCGCCGCCAATGGGCTGCTGTCGATGTTCCGAAGATTGTTCATAAGTCAAAATAATTGTCGTCTTTAACCTTTCACCCTGCCCAGGTGAAACAGATGTTTTGATAGGGCTTAGTTTCTATAAATTTCCTTCTTCGCTTCGCCCAAAGCGATAGAGTTTTATTTTATAGGGCTATAGTTTCAAGAATCGACTTGTTCATGAATAAAATAACGTCGTTCTGTAATTTCTGCATTAATTGCTGTTATCTCTTTTTGCTTTCTTAGAAAATGGTAATCCTAAAAAACAAATCAATAATAAAAAACAAGCATTAAATAAAAAAATACACTGCACACACTTTTGCATTCTCTCTATCTCTTCTAAACACAAATCATCACGTCATGCAGATTTCTTGTTTTAAACCCTGTTGAAACATACGATCCGATGCCTTCTCCCAACTTTAAATTCCCGGTATTTGGGGATGAAGAAGAAAATGACGAAAAAATTCCAGAAGAGATCTCCCGACTACTCAGACAGGAGGAAAGGTCCATTGAACCTCACAAAGAGTCGTTGGAAACGGTCAACTTGGGTTCAGAAAAAGAGAGAAAAGAAATCAGGATTGGGGAACTGCTCAGTCCAACTGCCAAAGAGAGTTTGACAAAGCTTCTCAGAGAATTCCCCGATGTGTTCGCTTGGTCCTATCAGGATATGCCAGGGTTGGATACCAGCATCGTGGAACATCATCTACCGTTGAAATCAGAATGTTTGCCAGTAAAACAGAGGTTGAGATGGACTCATCCGGACATGGCCATCAAAATCAAAGAGGAGGTACATAAACAGATTGACGCAGGTTTCCTCGCTACATCAGAATATCCTCAATGGTTAGCCAACATCGTACCCGTTCCAAAAAAGGACGGAAAGGTCAGAATGTGTGTAGACTACAGAGATCTAAACAAGGCTAGTCCAAAGGACGACTTGCCTTTACCACACATTGACATGCTGGTAGATAGTACAACAAAGTTCAAAGTTTTCTCCTTCATGGATGGATTCTCGAGCTATAACCAGATCAAAATGGCACCGAAAGACATCGAGAAAACTTCGATCATTACCCCATGGGGTACCTTTTGCTACAAGGTAATGCCGTTTGGCTTAAAGAACGGTGGGGCAATCTATCAAAGGGCCATGACTACTCTGTTTCGTGACATAATACAGAAATAAATCGAAGTGTATGTCGATGATATGATTGCCAAATCTAAAACAGAAGGGGAGCATCTGACCCACCTGTCAAAGATATTCGAGCGGTTGAGAAAGTACAAACTCCGCTTGAATCCTAACAAGTGCACATTTGGTGTTCGTTCAGGGAAACGCTTAGGGTTCATCGTCAGCCAGAAAGGAATTGAGGTTGATCCTGACAAGGTCAAGGCCATTCAAGAAATGCCTTCTCCGAAAATTGAAAAACAAGTCAGAAGATTCCTGGGACGTTTGAACTATATCTCCAGATTCATATTCCTCATGACCGCGACATGTGCGCCGATCTTCAAATTACTTAAAAAGAACCAGGACTGCATTTGGACAGAAGACTGCCAAACCACCTTCGACAGTATCAAGGAATACCTGTCGAACCCGCCGATTCTATCACCTCTAGTGGAAGGAAGACCACTGATCATCTACCTCACAGTCCTAGAGGACTCAATGGGATGTGTACTTGGCCAACAAGACAAAACCAAAAGGAAAGATTCTGCCATCTACTATCTGAGCAAGAAATTCACCGACTGCGAAACTCGATATACTGCGCTTGAGAAAACTTGTTGCGCTCTGGCTTGGGCAACCAAATGTCTTCGCCAGTACATGATTCGTCACACTACTTGGTTAATCTCTGAAATGGATCCAATCAAATATGTCTTTTAAAAGCCTTCTCTCACGGGAAGAATTGCCTGTTGGCAGATGTTGCTATCAGAATATGACATAGAGTACCACGCTCAAAAAGTCGTTAAAGGAAGTATTTTAGTCGATCATTTGGCTCATCAACTGATTGACTATCAAGAATCAATCGGGTTTGACTTCCCAGACGAAGATGTCATGTATTTGAAAATGAAAGACTGCGATGAACCACTACCCAGTGAAGAGCCAGAACCAGATTCCCAATGGGGACTTATCTTTGACGGAGCTGTCAATCATTACAGAAACAGAATTGGGGCAATCATCATAACACCTCAGGGTACCCACATTCCTTTCACAGCTAGACTTACGTTCAAGTGCACAAACAACGAGGCCGAATACGAAGCTTGTATTATGGGGCTCGAAGAAGCAATTGACTTGAGGATTAAAAACTTGGACGTATATGGCGACTCAGCCCTGGTTATCAATCAGATCAAAGGAGATTGGAACACATACCAATCAGGACTGATTCCTTACAAAGATTATGCAAGAAGGTTGTTACCCTTCTTCAACAAAGATTATGCAAGAAGGTTGTTACCCTTCTTCAAGAAGGACTTTTCCATCAGATATAAATATATGCAGCGGAACACACATCAGAAAACTCCTCTACAACCTTCAGGCAAAACATAATAAACCTTGCACAAACACGACACTCCATGTGTAATAGGTCAACATAGGTTTGAAAATAAATCAAACCACACAGCAGCTCACCACCAAAGCTACAAGCCTGATAACAACATACAGGTCCAATACACACCCTGTCATGAACAGTCCATCCTCCACTTCTAGTGACCATTCAAACAACTTTTCAGCACAGCTATCTTCCTTGCACATGAACCACAAAGTATCTTCCCTAGGATCTCACCCAGAAACAGAACAGGATGCCTGCTCTGATACCAATTGAAATTCTGGTATGACAGATCCCAGATGTCCTACAGGATGTCGAGACATCTGGTCTGACAAAAACATGGCAAGGTATAAACATATAGAAACAGTACTGAAAGGCATAAACCACACACAGAATTTGTTCACCCAGTTCGGTCTAACAACCTACATCTGGGGGCATACCAAGCCAGGAAGGAAGTCCACTATTAGCAGTATCAAATTACAGACTCAACAAACCTAGTTGACAATCTCCTAACTTAATAACTACCCAATGACCCTTCAACCTAAGTCCTCCCTAGGTAAGAGACTCCATCTCACTTTCAATCATCGCAATGATGTCTAGCAGTCAACACCTCAGCCACTACATCAACAGCTTGATTTCCAACAGCTCTTCAATCACAGAAAAATAGAAGACACACTTCAAAAACAATACCTAGACATGAAACACATGACTAAGAACAATACGCAGAGTTGCTTAACAGCTTCCTCCAAGAACAACACTAACTCTTGCTTAAAAGCTTCGAGGAGTACAGTGACCATCTCACAATCCGAGTGGTTCACACATACCAACTCTCCTAGAGAGTGGTTCACAAGAATGAAACCCTAATGATTTTACATCTTGGAATCCCTCTCTTAAATCAGATTACAAACACTCCTATTTATAATCTACATCCCAACTGGATTTGAGCTTCAAATCACAGCATATCAGCTGCTACAAATCAGCATAAACTTCTGCTATATAATAGATCTTCAATCAAATATTTCCTAATATGTCTCCATATTTAGAAAGTAGTGAAAATTCAAAAACCAACACAGAATCTCAACTCAATTATTTGGACGCCACATAGGATAACTAAATATTCACAGAATATTCAGTAACAACTAACAACTAACTGAATCTTCCTTGTAAACCAATACCAGACGCGATGTCCTATGATCCAGGATGGGACATCTTTATCCGACATGTTGAATGCAGAAAATTAGAACATCTTGTTTCAACATCTTGATTAACCATCACAAGACAACAACATTGTTTTACCAAAATTGTAGCCAATTACAAAAACTAACAATCTCCCCCTTTGGCTAATTTTGGCTAAAACAATCTCAGCCAACACCAAAACCCCAAACAACTACTAACATTCATTACACAACCAACATCAGACAACTAGACAAAACCTAGGCTAATTCTCCCCCTTTTTAGCCACAATTGGACAACCTCTTAACCTACCAAGGCAGCAAACACGAAGTTCTGACATCCAATTTGACAAGGTCCCAAGAAAAACAAGTTCCCAAGAAAAAGCAAGTTCCCAAACCAAAGACCACTTTGACTGGTCAGGCAATACAAACAAATACTCTTTATGCAGTATAAAAACCAAGCCTCCTTGCTTCTAACAGCATATCACAGATAGAACCATGAGTCAGTCTAACAAAAATGTAGGAAAGAACCACATGCAAGAAGTCAATAAACCAGATCCACAGAAGTTGAAGAACAAAACATTGTCTACAGCTGGGGCAACTTCAGGAGTAACAAGAACAAGAAAAACATCAGAGACAAGGATGAAAGCCATCAAAAAACCTCCAGTGCAACTTCAAGCTTCTGATGATAAATGGGATGAAGATTGGAAAACTTTTATTGATTCAGGGGGTTGGGATAATCTTTAGACTCTTTGTTTGTTGCCTTTGATGTACTAAAATCTAATCTTGTATGCTTTCAGCAGTGGAATAAAATTCTGTTTCAATTCTGTTTCCTTTAAACTAAACATGTGCAATAAAGATCACAACTGCACAAGACACATCCCAGCATACTCAGGATAAAACAGGTTATTCTACATCCTTGAGAAACTGGTTTAATCACAAAATTCAGACTATACTGAACAAACCTACTCTCCCTTTTTGGCAAACAAAGTAACTATGCGATAAGGGCAATCAACCAGTAGCAGAACACATACACCTCTGATTCAATACATTGACAACCCAATGACATGATCAAGATCAACCAGTCAAGTCCACCCAGAACTAAACCAGTCACACAATGTCTTGACATCTTGTCTGACATTACACCCTCACCAGAGGTACACTATCATAGATTTTTGAAACCACAAACAATATTGATAAACAACTGTACTACTGCAGCAACAAATCCACAACAGAAGTCCAGCTCCCCCTATCTAAGATAACCAGTGCTCCTTTGCAAGAAGAACACCTTCAATGAATAGAAAACATAAGACTCATCTATATGTCTTCAAGAGCCCACCCTCTGTTCAACATACCTGCTGAACGCATTCACTTAATGCTCGATCCTCAAGCAAACCTAGTACCACGCTAGTACAATTAACAGATAGAAGTTCTCCCCCTATATTTCACGAATGATGCTCCAAAAAAAACTTCAGCACCGAACTGATCCACTTCTAGCAAGTCATATTCACATCAGACATCCAAGATAGTCCTTAACTCATCATTCTCCCGTATGATAAGATAAACACCTCTTAGACAAAAAGTGATCTCAGAATCCTACTCTAAGGATAACTAACCCAAAGATGTTCTAACATTGGTTACGACATCTTCCACACATCATAGACACCACACATCATGGTTCTGGATATGCTCCACCACTGGTCTTACTATCTGCATAGTAATCCAACTGAAGATCTTCAAACAACACTGCGCCACCAGCTTGAACAAAGAAAACTTCAGAAAACCAGAGAGAAATAAACTCTCATTCACCAAAAGAAGGTATGCTTCAACCCAGAACTTCTGCCACAAGCTCCCAGAGAACCAGAACCTCCTTACAATTTCAACTAACTCCTCTTCTACACAAGAGCAATCAGTTTCAATCATCCTTAAGTTCTAAAGCATAAACACATTGCCTTCCACTGAACTCCAAGTAAACTCCTCTTACTTAAAATTAATAACACACACCAAGACAAGTGTGACATCTCCAAAATCTACAGAGAAAAAAATTCTCCCAGACACAAACAAAACTGTCCTTTAGACTCCTCCTCAGAAGCATATGCGCACAGGATTCAACTAAATATCTTTACACGCTAAAACACCATCCAGCAGCCTAATGTCATAGCATGTTATCTGACATTATATCCTCATAAGAGGCAACCAATCTCCACAAGCATGCAAGCTTCACAGTATATGCACCTTTGCAGCATAATCCATAGACAAGTACTCCCCCTGTCATGGATAACCAATGCTCTAGATGAAGAATAACATTTGAGCACCAGATCTTCATACAATTGCTGAGCACATTCACATACTGTACTCTCACTCCTAGAGAACACTGACACTGCTCACAAACTCCATGAATTCTCAGCTTACTTACACTTTTTACTGAGATCTAATCTCTTCAAGAGAAAGAACAGCTCTTAAACAAACCTTCCTGATCAAATCACCTCATATGAAAAAAAATCTTGAGCATCCAACTCCACATGCACAGTCTCAATCATATTCCAAATATAACCATCGACAATCATGATATTACAACATCATTTGGGACATCAGCTTCCCATCACCATTCAAAGGACTCATTGCGCATAGAAGTCCTTCAAGAAGCTCCCAATAAAACATAGCTAGAGCAGCTTATTCAGGTTGAGAGAAATAAACTCGCACACCCTCTCTGCAGAATTACATCCTCACATCAGACAAATACTCAGCTCCTGTCAAAGTATCTATCATTAGTCAGATGAGACTACCTTCTCACACAATTGGTCCGACATTCTTTTTTCGCACATATCAGGCATCTGCTGATCCTTTTTCACGACAACCCATCATGAAAATCATTCAAAACCAGATCATACACACCTGCAGGCACCTGCATACTCTACATCTCAAGAATCTTATTTTCAAACTTCTCATGCAGATACCAGGGAACCATAATCCTTTGGTAAAAAAAAACCAACTCCTCCTTGCTCCAAACACAAATCTGAAATGCTCATCCTAGATGGTTTGGATGACAACCCAACAATGAAGACACCAGCAACCCAGTTAGGTTAATATATCTCCTCTGTGCACAGCCCTTTGAGTTTCTCTTCCACTAGAACAAGAGTTCCACGCTCTCATAGACTTGATAGTGATATCAAGTTTGAGTAAACAACCCCTATCCTGTTTTTGAGAAACACCACCAGGCATATTGAGAAAAATAAATTCTCAATACAAAGATGTCAAGACATTATGTCTGACATTTCTACGAGTTCTTCCATCATCAGATTAAGGACTCTCCTTTATTAACTGCTAAGAACTCCTAAGGCCATTATTCATTCTCCCATCCAATAGTTGCACATCCTTTGGTTGATACACACATATAACTCGAATAGAATCTGCTCCATAGCCATAACCAAGATTCCATACATCTGGCTGCTTTGATCAGAAGGAACTTTCAGATTTCAGAGAAAATGTCCTTGACATTTGAGCTTGACCTCCACAAAAACAAACAGCCTTTGTACTCCTACACTAATCCAATGAGTGACACTATGTTGATCAGCTCTTGACCAACACACTTATCTAAGACATGTTTCTTGAAAGAAACTTCTTAGACACACAACCCAGATGCCTCCTCTTCCAAGCCAGGAGTAGGTTCCAAACAGATGAGATCAATACACATTTGGTTAGCCCCCCAAACATCTGCTATGCCATACCTTTATCCAACAAGATTCTGCACTATCTGCTGGTTTGATGTTCCTACAACTGATAGAACATCATTCAAGAACAACACCATGGGATCCTTCAATTTAGACCTGTGGATGGTCTTTCAGAGAAGAGAGCAAAAATAACTTGCATCCTTCTGATCTCTCATCAACAAACTTATTGAAAATGCCTTTATGAGTGGACCTGGATCAAACCTCAAGTATCTTTGGTCACTTTAATAAGTCAGTCAATATTATCCTAAAGTATCACTACACCATGTGATACACCTTCAAAGGAGAACAGAGTGTTGCAGCCTCAACACACAAAACCACCAGGACTTTTCCATCAGATATAAATATATGCAGCGGAACACACATCAGAAAACTCCTCTACAACCTTCAGGCAAAACATAATAACCATTGCATAAACACGACACTCCATGTGCAATAGGTCAACATAGGTTTGAAAATAAATCAAACCACACAATAGCTCACCATCAAAGCTACAAGCCTGATAACAACAGACAGGTCCAATACACACCCTGTCATAAACAGTCCATCCTCCACTTCTAGTGACCATTCAAACAACTTTTCAGCACAGCTATCTTCCTTGCACATGAACCAGAAAGTATCTTCCCTAGGATATCACCCAAAAACAGAACAGGATGCCTGCTCTGATACCAATTGAAATTTTGGTATATGACAGATCCCAGATGTCCTACAGGATGTCGAGACATCTGGTCTGACAAAAACATGGCAAGGTATAAACATATAGAAACAGTACTGAAAGGCATAAACCACACACAAAATTTATTCACCCAGTTCGGTCTAACAACCTACATCTGGGGGCATACCAAGCCAGGAAGGAAGTCCACTATTAGCAGTATCAAATTACAGACTCAACAAACCCAGTTGTCAATCTCCTAACTTAATAACTACCCAATGAACCTTCTACCTAAGTCCTCCCTAGGTTAGAGACTCCATCTCACTTCCAATCATCGTAATGATGTCTAGCAGTCAACACCTTGGCCACTACATCAACAACTTGATTTCCAACAGCTATTCAATCACAAAAAAATAGAAGACACACTTCAAAAACAATACCTAGACATGACACACATGACTAAGAACAATACTCAGAGTTGCTTAACAGCTTCCTCCAAGAACAACACTCACTCTTGCTTAAAAGCTTCGAGAAGTACATTGACCATCTCACAATCCGAGTGGTTCACACATACCAACTCTCCTAGAGAGTGATTCACAAGAACGAAACCCTAATGATTTTACATCTTGGAATCCCTCTCTTAAATCAGGTTACAAACACTCCTATTTATAACCTACATCCCAACTGGATTTGGGCTTCAAATCACAGCATATCAGCTGCTACAAATCAGCAGAAACTTCTGCTATATAATAGGTCTTCAATCAAATATTTCCTAATATGTCTCCATATTTAGAAAGTAGTGAAAATCCGAAAACCAACACAGAATCTCAACTCAATTATTTGGACGCCACATAGGATAACTAAATATTCACAGAATATTCAGTAACAACTAACAACTAACTGAATCTTCCTTGTAAACCAATACCAGACGCGATGTCCTATGATCCAGGATGGGACATCTTTATCCGACATGTTGAATGCAGAAAATTAGAACATCTTGTTTCAACATCTTGATTAACCATCACATGACAGCAACATTGTTTTACCAAAATTGTAGCCAATTACAAAAACTAACAAAGTCGACACAACGAACTGAATCTGATCGAAGAAAAGAGAATAACGGCACTAAGCCACTGTCAGTTGTATCAATAGAGAATGAAGAAGGTGTTTGACAAAAAGGTTCGACCTCGCGTCTTCAGGAAAGGAGACCTTGTGCTCAAGAAAATACAGTCGTTTCTCACTGATTCGCGAGGCAAATAGACTCCGAATTATGACGGCCCCTATGTGGTCAAGAAAGCCTTCTCAGGCGGCGCCTTGAGACTCGCGACCATGGACGGAGAGGAATTTGCCTACCCCACAAATGTTGATGTAGTCAAGAAATACTTCGCCTAAACTAAAAAAAAATAAAAAAAAGAAAAAAAAATGTCTCGGTGGATTGAAAACCCGAAAGGGCGGTCCAGGAAAAAATTAGAGACATGATCAAAAATCATCCCGGTGGATTGGAAATCTCAAAGTACAATCCAGGCAAAAATTTGGGATAATGGCAAATAACTATGTCCAACAGAGGCGAATCCCTCAGCAACAGTTACGTCGTCCATCAGAAAAATCCCAGTCAAGGTCATCTTCGACGGAAGCTCAGGATGTCCATAATTCAAAGTTGTTAGAAGGATAGTGGTTGTTATGTTTCGATGTAGCCCTTTTCCCTGTAAATTACCATTTTCTAACTTTGTAAATACTCTTTGGAATCAAGCGTTTGGCTGATTTCCATCCTATCAATAAAATTTAAGCCCTAGTGCTTTTGTTTGTAATTCTCATTTGTTTTAGCTTTACAGAACGACATTTTAATATGATTAACGATTCTTGAAATAAAACAAAAATGAATTTACTTGTTAAAATATTTCTGTTTTTAAAATAAAGATGGCAATTTCTTTTGATTGTTGAACATCGAAAGAACATCGATCATTTCTCCAGAAGCAATTGAGCTTCAAAGTGCAGAATCGAAGTACTCCTTCTAAACCAGTGCGCCTGAACGAAGGACCAGTTATGACAGATGTTATCGCACCCTAATTTTTGACCCAAAGATCCCCGCCTTGTTCTTTGCATAACAACTTAGGCCAATCATTCGTGCATAGCTAACGATTACATCTAGATTTTGTCTGTTTATTTCATTTGTGAAGATCATGTGTTGGGTTTCTGATGAATTGGTTTAGTAAGGTTGTGGAGGTTGTGTTGATTAACAAGCGATGATAAAAGGTTTTATGTGGTATTCCAAGTGGAGTTCGGGCCATGCTTCAAGGCATTTTCAAGTTATATGACATGTGCAAGTTTGTACAAAATTGGTGTTGGACTTTTCTCCTCAAGGATTGTTTTTGGGCCTTTCTAAGGAAGTTTCAAAATTGGTGTTGGATCAGTATTTCTAAGACACTTGTATAATACCTCAAGATTGGATCCAAGGTTAATGTCAACAGATCTTTTGGGTTTTATTACCTCTTTCCTCAAGGTGTTAGTGTGAATGGATCTTTTGGGCTATAAGCATGGTTGCGATATGAGGTCTTTAAAATTTTGGATCCATTGTTCTCTGTAGTTTTGTTGCAAATCGGTTTTAGACCACCAGATCAGTTTGCTCAAGTTACTGTTCAAGATGACTCCAAGCTTTATTCATGATTTGGGTTTATTCATATTTCAAGACACTCACGATTTAAGGGCATTACAAGATTCAAATGTCAAGAATCAAATTTTGGACTTTTGCTTGCAAGTTGTTATATGAAATGCCAGGAGGAAATTTTATGTGGTTGTTCGGATGATACATACACTACAACAAACCTACAAATATCCATCACAAGCCAAATATGAAATTCATAACAATACTATTCATCAGCATTAATTCAAAAAGTACATAAGGTGCTGCATTTTCATCATTATTCAAAGTTACCAAACGACACAGGTTACACTAATCCTAGACTCCAAGTTGCAAGACATTTGAAAGTAAAGTTTGAAGAGCAACCTTTCGTATTTCATGTTCATTCAAGGGTTTCTCCTCACATTCACAAAGCTCATGGCAATAATTACACAAAGCATCAAATATAAGTATATGAAGCTCATTGTTACGGAAAGTTATACAATAAATTCTACAAAAGAGCTGTCTTCATAAACAAGGGAATGGTGGCAGAAGCTAAGTTCCTCAAAACAAGTCTACAGGTTTACAAGGTTACAAGTTCTAACTACAAATTTTTTAGCAAAACTAAAAAACCAAAGTTTCAAGTATTCAAGAATTGAATTACATGGCCATTGAAATAGAAATTACAATTAAAGTTGAATTCTAATCTCAAAAGAAACTCTGCACTCCGCTTCGACAGCAACCGACGCGGTCTTTAGAAATAGCAACAATGCGAAAGCTTTGTTATATGCCACTGGTTTCAAATGATTTCTACTACACAGTTCGGTAAAAGATTGGCAGATGGATGATTCTCCATGGTCTTCAGGGTGTGTGCCTGCACTTACTGAGATATCATAAGTATTGTTCCTACCTCTATGTATGCAAACCTGTCCAAGCAATCACAAAAACGATTCAAACAGGTTATTCATCCATCACTATCCCAGGAGAATTGGTTACAAGTTATTACATCGAAATTGACTTACAACAACATTGTCAAACGGGCTGTCACGAAACTGCAAGTACATACATTTAGAAAAAAAATCGTTATGCCTCAAACACAATCCATGGCGGAGAGGATTTGACAAGGGACTAAGTCACTGAATAGTAACGACCTGACGGGGTAAGTTCAATTATTATGCTGCTGCAAGAGCTGGTTCAAAAACTTACCTGTAATGTAGAAAACCGACAAACCCGCATGATTCGACACTCGACCAAAGGCATACTACTTCTCACAGCAGCTGTCATGGAAAATAATTTGTTATCATAGGCATCATATCCACCGCTAGAGCATATTCAAGCAACACACTACGAGTGCATGACGACATCATCCAAAGCCTTAACACAGTTCCGCACCGCGCTACGGTCACCATTCTTGACTGTTGGAAGTTAACAGTTAGGAGCCTGCAAGAAAAGCAATAATCTCAGCATACACATAAGTTAACCGAGCACAAAGCCATAGCAGCCCCTGTTTTGCTCAGGAAAGTGCATCATTTGAGCATTAAAGCCAGTTTTGACATACAAAATCTACAGTTTCATTTCAGAACACACAAGCAGTGGCAATAATGATGAACATATTGATGAAGTGTGAAAATCGCATAATGTTGTTACCATACCAAACTACATTTCTAAACCATCAAAGCTAGATTTTCTTACCCCAATTTGATGTGAAAATTTTCGATCGCTACTAAATTCAATCCAGCAAAACTGCGTCAACCGCAAGCACGAACCAAGCCTTCTTCAGCCAAGCCATGAAAATGCAAACCAAGATGCAACATAACCCAAAACCTGCACAGTTAAAGACACGAAAAATCTCAATCCCGAAATGTGTAAGTGCGAATAAAATAAATTTCTCAAGTATATGCTCAAACCAAGAGATCAACGTTGAAACTTCCAAAGACTCAGGATTTACCAAAGTTTAGCATTGAAATGGCACAAATTTCATATTATGACTCTATTGTGACAAACAAAGATCAAAGAACACATGTGATTGATTTTGAAGTTGATTTACATCAAGAAGAGACAGATATAAGATAAATTTCATGAAAGTTAATTCCGTACCTTCAGCTAAAAGCAAGCCTGCTAGTAGGATTGTACCAAGAGGTTCGGTAATGAACATACTTCATACACCAAAGAAGGGTCGAACAAACCGCCGCAGGGAAGCTACATCTTTGACTTTGGAAGCTTTTCAGATCTTCATATTCGCCGGGAATTGGTTGGTAATGCCTTTAGCAAGCATGTAAAACCACAAAGATTATTTCCTATGAACAGCATAACGCTTCTGTAACGACACCAAGAGTTAAGCTATTGCAAGAAGATAATAAGTTGTGGAAACTTCACAAAGAACTTGTGGCTAAGGTTATGCCTACCAAATCGAAATCCTGGATTACAAAAAGAAGAGGACAACGACCCTTTGTTTTGCTTCAACAACGTCCACCAATTCTGTTCAGGTTTCAAACCAAATGGATGGTTATTTTGTGAAAACAGTCACCACGTTTCATTATGGAAATCACATATTATTATGGCAAGAAATCATACTGTCAAAGTTTATGGCAAGGAATCAATAAATCATCAATTCTCAATCACACATTCATCACAATTAATAGCCATAGAATTCTTTTCCAAAATCGAAGTGGGAAGAAATCTCCCATTCAAATTCAAGGTTCAAATCAATTCATTCATACAGAATCAACGATGCAATCAAAACATGGGTCCAATAAATAAACGGTTTGTCTAGCAAAAGTTTCCAAAACAGAATTGTGACATAATGATTTGGAAGAGGAAAATCCAAACATGATTCAAATATGTTAAGCTGGAAATAGAAAGATTTTATCATATAAACAACACAATATCAGCAGGTCCATGGATTGAAGCGTAGAGATCATTTTTTTACCAAAACAGAAACCAAAACATGCTGAAACCAAACTGGAAAATCCTTATCAGCGTAAAACATATAGAACATATTTCAGACAGTTTCAAAAACTTTCCAAAACAGCTGCCAACGCTCACAAAACATGTTCATACGAGATTGGAAAACTCATTTATTATGTATCAATTTGAAAGTTCACACTGAGGGCTATAAGAAGGGCAAGCCATCACACCACAGGGGGAACTATTCACAAAACCAAATCAGAAAATCCACACACCAAATACATACACACATACTGCAGAAGATTCGCAACCACAAGTTCAAATTCACCACACATCCACGACCAGATTTCAAGCAATACGTACCAATTCACCAAAACCCATCAGCACCAAAGTACAAATCATATACGAAACAAATTCCTCAAATCATATCAACCAAAATATCATATCATATGCAAGCCATTCACAAATCACACACCAAAATTCAAAACAAAATAGTTCATCAGGAAGATTCACAACACAATCAGAACGGTTGCAGTAAAGAAGGAGAAAAATTCATAAAAGGATTTGAATAACTCATCTTTGGAAGGGCCGTTTTTCTTTGATCGCCATTAACATCGCTCCACAACCGCACGGCGACGACCATTGCTGGTGACTCCCTTAGCCGCGACTCAGACGGAGTTCTAGGCATCCACCGACTTTCTCCCTTTTTTTCATTCTGTTTCAATTCCTTGTAAATGTAACCGCCAAAACAAATATTGAATTGGGGTATTGGGTTGTGTGGGGTGGGGTTTTTATTTGCATGTTTGATCAGAAAGGCTGAGAGATTTAACGGCGGCGCAATGGGGTTTCCAAAACCCTAAGGTGCTCGAGAAAGAGGGAGAGGCGAGAGAGGATCTGAGAGGTACGAGAGAGTGTTCCTTTGTTTTTCTTTTTTGCGAATGACCCAATACACGCACACACACTGTACACGCATGCACCCTCCATTTAGACCATGAGATCTGTCACAATTATGCATCACACGACCAGGATCTGAGGGTCTATCGTAAACCCTCTCTCCCCCTGCGAACATAGGATCCCTCCGCTAGTAAATATTTTTTAATTTAATTAATTTAACCTTATTTTATGTTTTTCTAAATAATTAAATCTGTTTGTAGCTAATTCTTAAAATAATAAATATTTAGAGTTTTTTTCTTTAAATAACCTTTTAATAAAATATAACTTCCTTTAAAATGTCAATCCTTTTAATAAAAATATAATTAGATTAAAAACTTTTTGTTAAGGTCTTTTTAAATTGATAAACCTTTTTTCAATAATAAAATCTTTTAAAATACTAAATAATTAAAATCTTCTTTTTGATAAGAAACTCTTTTAATACCCTTTTCCTTTTAAAAAATAATAACGATAATAATAAAACCTTTTATTAAAATCTTTTCGAAATTGATAATAAAAACTCTTTTAATAAACTTTTGCTCTTTTAATAAAACTTTAAATTAAATAATAAACTTTTTCTCTCTTTTAAATTAAAACTCTTATTAATAAGAAACCTTTAACTTGTTCAATCTAAAATAACCTTCAACATAGTAATTCTCAAAAGATAATAATAAACCTTAAAAATTCCTCTTAACAAACTTTTCCCCTTTAGGTCGTTGAGTGTACGCTTATGTGTTTATTTAGTCTTGCTTGATGCTCTATTTGTGCGTTGTCTGCTTACTATGTTACTTGATGATGATTGCTTTTTATCAAACCTTTTCAAACTTATAAAATCTAGATCCAACGTCGAGTCCCATTTTCCACCTATATAAGTCGATCGCCTTAGGGCATCGCATTCGACCTACCGATCACAAGACACAAGTCTAGCATCACTTTGCTAGCACCCTCGCCTAAATAACAATAATTTAATCGCATTAATATCCAAGGGAAAATCCCATGCATAATAACCACGTTATTGTGCATGGTGCATATCATTTGCATTTCATAATCGATACCTTAAGATAAGTCAATTAGATAACGTAGGATAGATTTCCTAGGTTAATCCCCCCTTAATTTTGATTTTTAAATCAAACTTTAGCCCACCTAATTCTCCACACAAGAGAATTAGATGTTAATCATCTCAAAGAAAGGGACATACAATCCCATACCCCACAAAATACAAACATTTTCAAAAAAACTGTGGTGGTCTTTCTTAAGATGATGACTCATCTTCTTTTCCTAAACCTTTAAACATTTTAGTATCCTTAATAAGGAACTACAAGTGCTCTGATTCCCTCCTGACAGGATATGTAGGCACAAGATGCGATATCTTGTCGAGCTCACTTAGGAATAGAATTCTAGGTCACCTACCCTTAAACCCTTAGCAAACAAAAACAAATAACATAAAATAAAATCAAGAGGTTCCTGTAGAGTACTACAGATACCTAGGATGCTAACACCTTCCCTAGGTATAACCAAGCCCCGAACTTAGAATCTTAGTGCATTTGCATTGCATTGTGGGAATTCGGTTTTTCTCCCTTCCCTTGGATAAAATCAAAGACCGGTGGTGACATAAGAAATGCGATCCTAGTTAACAAATAACTATGGTATTTAATTTTCACCGCGACTGAAATGGCGACTTCACTGGGGACTCTCATAAGAGGGTTCCCCCCAACTTGATCTTTTAATGTTATCTGTTATATTTGTTTTGTTGTTTTGGAGGGATTCTTGAGTGGTGAGACAAAGTCCTACACTCGGACTAGAGTGAAAATTATGATAGGAACGGTGAGAATTCAAGGATACTTTGAGGGAGTCGATTCCTGAAGAAGTTGAATTGAGACTTCACCACTCAGTCTAGGCCCTCTCGAATTTAATTTTGTCCAACGAGTCTATTCGTGAAGACACTATTATTTCGAACTAAAGGCCATCGAGACTGGGGACCGTAGTTACCTTTAACCCAACTTGGCCTATTAGGATGTAGTGCGGGGACTATGCGAGAGTCTATTTCTGCAATAGTCGCTACGCGATACTACACTCAGACGAGGTTCTCTTGAGAATATTATTGACCACCAAGTGATTTGGAAAATCGATAATATCCAAAAGATGGATTGTAGACTCTAGGAACTTTGTAGAACCCGTTAGGCAGGTACATTTGAAACCATAGTACACACCTATTGGGATGGTTAGACCTTGGCTCCACGCTCGACCTTTCAAACCTAGGACGCTTTGTCTGTTTCATTGCTTGTGTGTGCTTTGTGCTTTATGTGTTTCCATGCTGTTTTGTTAGTAGTTCAACAAAGAAAGCTTTGATAACAATATTATATTCTAAATGAAAGGAGAAAGTGCTTTGAAAAGATTGTTGGGGCTTACAGCTCAAGGAGAGGCCCAAGGTTTTATTAGTGATTGCACTATTGTTTTAAATTTGTACAGGGACTTATACTAGTGGTTGAGGCTCAAAAAGGTTTTCTGTACAAAGGGATGGGTCTTACACTCTCTCAAGAGGCCCAAAGGTGTTTAAAGAAAAGTAATGGGGCTTATAACACGAGGGTAGGCCCAGATGTTTTTGATTTTTGAACTGGCGATCGCGCCGAGGTTTCTTTAACGTACTGGGTCTTATACAATGCATTGAGGCCCAAAAAGGTTTTATCTACAAGGGATGGGTCTTACACTCTATTAGAGGCCCAATGATTTATTTTTGTACAAGTGGTGGGGCTTAGAGCTCAAGGAGAGGCCCAAGGAGTTTTTGTTAAAAAGGCGACGATCGCGCCGAACTTTTTGACGGTATCGGGAATTATACAATACACTGAGGCCCAAATCATTTTGGTTTTCAAAAAGGGTTGGGTCTTACACTCTACTAGAGGCCCAAAATGTTTGAAAAAGATTTGTGATGGTTGAATTGATCAAAACCCTAATTTGTTTTCAAAATATATTTTAATTGAATAAAAATTCAATTAAAATGATCAAAATTGTTAAACATGTGTGAAAACCAAATTGTGGTATTGGATTAATGTTTGAAAAATCATGTTTATACCCACAAAATAATTGGAAATCAATTAAGTTTGGAAAATCATGGGAGAAAAAATATTTCAAATGTTAAAAACAAATAAAACATCAATTCTTTGCAAAAATATCAAATATATGAAATAAATAATATTTTTGGGATTTTTTGGTAAAATAAAATATTTTAACATTTTTGTGAATTATTAAAAAATGAATCAACTCAAAATCATTAAAACTCAGAGAGAAATTAATTTTTGAATCAATTAAATAAAATCTCAAAATTCAAATATTCAATTATTTGAAAAAGGGCGCCAAGAACATCCTGGCTTGCCCGCGTGCTCTGTTTTGCCCAGATTTGCGTTTTCTCATCAATCTCACTGAATACTTGATGAAATCACATAATCCACATATCAATCTACTCGTTTTCACCTCACGATCATGTCTATGGTCTTTAATTTCATTTATTTTAAGCATGGAATAAGAAATCAAAGAGAAACCTCAAGAACCCTAAAATTTGCATACACGATTCAAACAAAACAATTGATTGAGGGAAAACACTCCATGCATGATTATGAACATATGGCCAAATTATTGTGCAGCAAAAAATGCATGGATCATAGAGTTAGAAGAGCTCATGATTACCTTTTGCAGCTTGTGATTGTGTTTTATGTTAGAGGTGTTACAGCTAGGTTCCAATGATTTGTACAGCTTTCTTAGGTGCCAGTGATGTGCCTGAGTGCTTGGAATGATTTGAAACAAGCTGGAACTGAAGATGGTATCCCAACTGCAACTTGGTTAAAACCTTGAGCAGCTGGCTGGTGATTCTGAGAAATCAGTGTTCCAGATGTTGTTTAAGTGTTTGGATCACTTCTATATGATGTTTATGAGGCGTGTGTGTGTGTGTGTGTGTGTGTGTGATTGGTTTGATTGGAATTGCTCTCAAACTTAAAACCCAATAGTGACTTGCTTTGGAAGGCAAATTTGGAAGTGAGAAGGTGATTTTGAGGAAAGCATATGTTTGATGGCTTTGGTGTACTCAAACTGATCACAAATGAGCTCTATTTATAGTGGAGCAAGTTTGTTTTGCAAGCAATAGTAAATGGCAACTGCTGCAGAGGTTTGGCCAATGTTGATCAATGAGAATCCAAGTCTCCTCTAGCCATTGACTAGAGGTTAGGGCACATGCTGCTGGTTCCCTTGGTCTTGGATATGTTTTGACTGAATTCAGTTGGAAATGGCTCAGTCCATGCCACCTTGGTGCATCCATTGAATGCTCCAAAACAAAATTGGAGTCTTGTCCCCTCTTTAGGGATTTCTAGGTTTGGCATGCTATTTTTAGTTCCAAGGACTTGGGAGGCTTATGGATTAGTGTTTGTCCCTCCTTGGTCTCCCCCTGAGGTGTTCAGATGGATAAGTGTGTTTGTCATTTGCATAAATTTGGAAAATCGAGCAAAATGCACAAATCTGCCTTGCTTTGACAGTTTTCAACAAGGCATATTGCCATTGTCATATCTCATGGCTCAAGTGGAATTTGATGGAGTTCTTGGCCATTTTGGAAAGCCCTCACATGATACAACAACTGTTTGATCATAGTTGGTTTTGATACTTTTTGGATCCAAGTGAAAAATGCCCCTACATTTGGAAAAAAGTGAAGGCAGATTCTGACTTAGTGAAAATTTCACTAAGTGTTGGAAAAAAGTGACATTTTCACTTTTTGTGATTTTGATCATTCCATAACTTTAAATCCATGAGGAATTGGAATGAGTTGTGTTTGGAGCTTTTGTAGAGTGCCATGAGAGCTACAAATCCAACTTTGAATGCGAAAAAATGGCCTTGTGGTTTAGGAGATATGATCCTCCAATGTTGGTACCCTAGCCACTTTGTTCCATAACTTAGAAAATTTCTAAGTTTTTTATGGTTACCCCTCTTACAAGTTATCCAAATTTTCTTGATTTTTCTTGATGAATGATGATTCCAATCACACATTAACATTATTTTAGGGTCAAAGAACCATAATTGTGAAAAATCTCCAAAAGTCAAAGTTGACTTTTGTGCACAGTTGACTTTTTGTCAGATGAACTCCCAACTGTGCGATCCTCTATGAAATCAAGTCCTTGACCTAAATCAAACTTGATGGATTGATTTCATAGGTGTTATAGGATGTATTGAATCATGTCCCAAGGTTTGGGAGCATGCCTGGGTCAAAAGTCAAAGGCACAATTGACTTTTCTCGCGAAACCCTAATTGTGGTTCTGATGAATTTGAAACTTGTTGCTCAAGCTTCTTGGATCAATCCATTGTTGAAAATGGATCAATGTGGGGTATTTGAGACCCTCAAATCCTCTATTGAGGTCTTGGCTCATGTTTTGTCCCAAAAGTCAACTTAGGGGTGAATTAGGTCAAGAAACCCTAATTCCTGATTTTTTATAAATGCATCCCCTGAGGCAAAATTGATTTGATGATTGGGTTCATGATGTCCCTTGGAGCATCTTATGTTATGATTTGAGGCATTGGCTCATGCCCAGAGAGAAATTTCCATCTGGAGGCCCTGGTCGACTAAAACCCTAATTTGGTGACACTGGCGATCTTGAGGCTTGATCCACTTGGAATGTTGCAGCCTTGTGCTTAATTCTTGAGGTGGGAGTCCTCTTGATCCATTGGGGATTTTTTAGAGGCTAGACAAGTTGAAGATCGTGTCATTCCTTGATTGATCCTTTGTCTAAGAGCTCTGAGAGGGCTTGAAACCCTAATTTTGATTGTAGTGGATGCTCACCCATCTTTGGGGAGACTAATGAGGCATAATGATACACCCATACTGTGATGATGATTTACACTATGATGGGAAATCTTAGTGGTCAAAATTTGGGGTATGACAGTTAGCATACCTGTGGTCGGGCCATGTTAATTAAAACCTTTGATTAAATCAAAAGTCCAAGTAAATAAGAACCTCTAGAAAATCGGTCAAGTAAATAGAAACCTCTGACCTTAAGCGGTTTGGTTAACTTATTACCCACCAAACACATATATCCGACATGATCCACATGGGGTTAGTTGGTATGCGCTCAAAATAGCGATATTCATCAAATAGTAAGGCCTAAATCACTAGGGCTTTAATCTTATATGGTACAAACCTCAGCTAAAGATAAATTAAGACGCACTTGGAGCAGAGAATTATATTTCCAGTCAAACAAATTGATAGTTATCAAAGAGACAAAACGCATTAGGACTACATAAAAGGACTAACATGGTCACAACTAAAATAATTGGATGAGGGTTCAAATACTAGTGTCAAATGATATGGAAAGCGTCCAAACATTACGAAATACATCCTTAAAGGATGACTAATGACAAAATGATTACAAGTAAAGTGAAAACGATCTATGAAATTAGTCACACCAAAGATTCTCCTGGGATTGTATCCCGACATATCGGGATTCTCTAAAGAATGAAACCAGATTTCATCGGGATTTTCCAACCTATATACATCCAAGGATTTGATTAGTAAAAAACCCACATGGACTATGACGATCCTAACAACAAGGCCAAGCATTGGCATAGCCAAAAGGAATTGCAATAGGTCGAGATCCTACTGGGGCTCCCTGATTTCTCTATGTCTAGAACCTACCAAGTTTTACAACGACGAATGGGTCAAGATCCCACTAGGGCTCTCCGACATCTCTATGTCTAGAACCAACTGAGTTATACGATGATGAATTGGTCGAGATCCCACTGGGGCTCTCCAACTTCAATATGTCTAAAACCTACCGAGTTCTACGACGACGAATGGGACGAGATCCCATTGGGCTCTCCGACTTCCTATATTTAGAACGTACTGAGTTCTATGACGACGAATGGGTCGAGATCCCATTGGGGCTCTCCGACTTCTCTATATATAGAATCTATCGAGTTCTACGATGACAAATCGGGCGAGGCCCTACTAGGGCTTTCCGACTTCTCTATGTCTAGAACTTACCGAGTTCTATGATGACGAATGGGTCGATATCCCACTAGGACTCTCCGACTTTTCTACAGCCAGAAACGGTTTGGAAACCCTGTCGAACTAGAGTCATGATTGGCTTCCTCATAAAATCAAACCGGATGGAAGTACAACCCATTCAAGAAGAAAAAAATTTGGGATTCTTTGTCCAACATTTCATCCCATTGAGGCTTCATGATCGGGGGGCTTATGTACACCCCGAAATTCTTAAAGCCGAGTATGCTTCATGGATTTTGATATGGCCGATATGCATCCCGAGGAATTATTATGAAGCCAGGTTGCAAGTTCCATATTCATCTCGGATTAAAATTATTGGTCTCTGAAGGACCGTCCAAGTCGGAGCCGTTATGGCATTCCAATGGACGAATCTGTTATAGAAGGATTAATGAGGAGTCGGTTACAAATAGTCAATGGTTGTTAATTAACTATTTAATCCACGTCTCTTCAATATCCAAAATGGGGGAAAGGCTAGTAATATAAAAATAGGTCTTTAGACCAAACAAAGAGGTGGCGAATAGATGAATAACAAAAAAAAAAAGAGAAAACATACGTGAAAACCTTGGACCACCAACAATGGTGGCCATGACCCCTTCCTAACAAATCTTCTGCCAGACAGGACGATTGCGATTTCACCTGACTAGTTTCAGAGAAATTTCTCCAAATAATATTTAACATGAACATATACATTTCAAAAATATATTTTTTTTAAATTTAATTAAAAGTTGTAGAAATAATTTTCAACATATTTATTATAAAATTGAAATAATAATTTTGACACTAAATAATTTAAATATTTATTGTTAAAATTGTTAACTTACTAGGAATACATATTTTAAGAAAAATTAGTTTTACAAAAAAATATTCCAAATAGCGTTTTATTAAATATTTTTTAAAATTTTATCATCGATAAATTCTCTTAGGAAAAAATATAAAATATTTAAAATAATTTCCATATAACAAAATGATTAAATTTTTATAAATAGGTTTATGAAACGGTCTTAACTGTTTCCATCAAATCGATTTCCAAGAAGCTTAATCTAGTTGTCACATTTGTTGGAACCATTTCTCGTATCGTTGTCCAAAATTTAACCAAATCGTCATCCTCATTTAAATACAAAAAGACCACCTGCGAATCCTCGTATTAGTATTTATAATAATAGAAACCTAGGATTTTGCTATTCTCTTTCGATTCTCAAAACCATAATTCTTCTTGACTATGGCCTCTGTTGAACCTCAAAACGAGAGAAATCGCGTTTACAGGTTTTCAACATTGCCTCAATCAGAAACCGAAGCTAATCGTCACGAAGAACAACAACCATTATCAATCTCCACAAACCCAACAATTCCAACAATCTCCAACCATTCGGAAGAAATCATCGGCGTTAGCCGTCGTAGCTGCTTAAAAATCCAAGACCTTCTCGGTGTCACAATGTTAATATTACTAATATTCTTTCCTCTTTATAATAGACATTCAGGATCACCAAAACAAGACCCAATCCCACCCATTTTCAAACTCAATTCAATGTACATTTCAAATTTCACCATAGGATCAAAAGGACTCGCCGCAACGTGGGACACGAAATTCACAATCTCAAACACAAATGTCTCGTGGTCTATACACTTTCGCAGCATTGAGATCACAATATTTTACAAACAAAATCCAGAAGATGCTCTCACAGTT
The DNA here is from genome assembly GCA_022829125.1 of Lathyrus tuberosus. Classification (NCBI taxonomy): domain Eukaryota; kingdom Viridiplantae; phylum Streptophyta; class Magnoliopsida; order Fabales; family Fabaceae; genus Lathyrus; species Lathyrus tuberosus. The sequence goes on from JALAZF010000422.1 coordinate 2,554,782, forward strand.
GCTTCTTCAGAGCCTTTTGAGTTGTACCGAGGTGGGGACATAAAGCTGCATTTGAAGTTCATCACTACGGAGACGGCTAATTGGGAAGCTGATCAAGAGCAGCCATTTGTGGAGAGTAGTTTGGTGGAAGAAATAAGGAAAGATAGAGAGAGAAATAATGGTACATTGAGTTTTGGAATTCAAATGAAGGTTCAAGCTACTTATTCTGATTTTGATTCAACATCGGTTTCTGATGTTGTTATGACACCTTATTGTGAAGATTTGGTGGTTCATTTTTTTCCTAATAAGAATTCAGGAAGGTTGGTTGACCTTAATAAGAATTTCAATGTTCCAATTCGTTGGAAGCCATTGCCTTTTTGAAATTAAGGTCATATATTTTTCATGTCAATGATTTTAGTCCCTTGTAAACTCTTGAGAAAAAGTTGTTTTTTGATTTATAATGTAATTAAGGAATTTATATACATGTATATATATTTAAACCTGTTTTAGTTTTGTTTTACATGTTATAGTCTTTGAAATTCATTGAGCATTGAGCAACAATATATATACACGTTTGCTTTTAAAATGTCATAGTCAGTAAATGTATAGTAAAATTTTATACTGTCAATAATTGATATGTAATTTTATAAATAAATATATTTTTAGTGGTAAATATAATATATTAAAAAAGAAGTTAAGATACACCAATAAATAGTATATTTAAAAAAGAAGTCAAGAAATTAAGATTTATGATAAATGTAGATAGTTTAGACACAATGAATTAGGTGGTGTGTTGAATTGTAATTTCTTGTATCGAAGCAGGTTGCTCGACAGAGGTAAGAAAATGTCGAAAAACCTATGAGTGTCAAATTGTAATAGCAGTCGAGATGTCGAAAGAAGTATATCTTCGACATGTTCGTTAGATTTAGTTTTATTTGATTGTTTTAGCTAAGTTTGTTAGGTTAGTTGGAGATTGCTTGGTGTGCAAGCAATCTCAATCTATAAATAGGGAGGTACCCTATTATTGATTGTAACACATAACATATAAGTGCAGTTGCACAATTGAATATCTCAGTTTGAGAGCAGGGAGAAACCGTGTAGAATTCACAACTCTTTCTCTTCCCTTTCACGTTGGAACCCTAATTCCATTTCTTCCCCAATTCAATTTTCTTCTTTCAATAATCATTGTGTAGCGCTACAATCTTGCAACCAAGGTTTCCTGATTCACTCGAGTGAAGAGTAAAGAACTAGATAATCAATCAGAAAGATTGATTCTTGTTCATCAAGATTTGGTTCAGAATTCATCAAGTTTTGGTAAAATTTTTGAACGGGAATCAAGTGTATTTCCGACATCTGGTATCTAGAGCATTGTCTGATGGATTTGTGGGAGGCAAAACACGATGGCGATGAATCAATCAAATGGATATTTTCTAGCGAGTCTCCCAATTCTAAATGGTCAGAATTATAAGAATTGGTGTAAGCAGATGAAAATTATTTGCTGTTATCAAGATCTTTGGAATTTTGTGAAGGAGGGAGTGACACCACTTCTAGAAAACGCGACGGATGAAGAAAAGGATGCACACAAAGAAATGAAGAATTCAGGAAGGTTGGTTGACCTTAATAAGAATTTCTCTGTTCCAATTTGTTGGAAGCCATTGCCGTTTTGAAATTAAGGTCATATATTTTTCATGTCAATGATTTTAGTCCCTTGTAAACTCTTGAGGAAAAGATGTTTTTTTTTTATTTGTTATGTAATTAAGGAATTTCTATATGTATATTTAAACCTATTTTAATTTTGTTTTACGTGTTGCACGGTCTTTGAAATTCAGTGAGCAACAATATATATACACGTTTGCTTTTAAAATGTCGCATTAAGTCAATGTATAATAAATGCTTTACTCCTCCACTTCTTTGACTTCGTTAAAGATTACATTGTGGAATTTTTAAATAGACCAGATAATTGCATTCCAAATCATCAGGTAATTATCACTACTATAAAATAGACATTTCGTCACACTAAACTACATCGGTCTGTTTGTAAACCATGGTAATCCCACCATTATGGACGCGGATTTTTTATTTTTATTTACGAAAATGCATTGCACTACTGTCAAACTAATAAACCGTGATTATACATTTATGGAGTGACAGGGTTCGAATCCTAGCTCCAATAATTTTATACTTTTTCGTTATAATTGATGTTGTCCATATAATTATAATATATAAATTAAAATTGAAATACATATCACAACGATCGTTAGTGAGAACCGTTGTTAAAGTAATTACATTTCATCACAGTTTTTTAATACAACCGTGGTGAAATTGTTTACTTATTTATAATAGAAGCGAAATAACTCTCACTTCTTGACAATATCGTTGTATCTATTACAGCAAAACCTTAGCACACATTTTCTCTATTCTTCATCATTAGCTCTCGCTTCATACATAAAGGTATTCTTCTTCTTCCTTGTTCGAGAGTTTATGTTATTTTGTTGTCGTATGTTGCTGTAGTTTTATGTTGTTGTATGTTATTGTTATTGTTGTGTTTTCCGATTTCAGATCCTTCTCTCATCATGAATAGTGGGAGCAACAAACTTATCCATGAGATTCAGGTTACAAAATAAGTTATTGATACAATGGAGTTATGGTTGAACAAAGTCAAGGAAGCTGAATCTGTTAGGGAACACATTACTGTTGTTGAACCTTCTGATGGAACGAACGATAAGAAGATTCATTTCACGAATCTTAACCCTGAAAAGATGAAGAAGGTTGAAGTTATTATGAATGACCATATGAATCTGAATGTAACTAATTTTGAATCAGATGAAGATCTTGAGAACTATGAAGACCTTGAGAACTGCACGAATTCAACTAGGCATAAAGATTGAAGACCTTGTTATGTTTTACTTGATTTGTTGTTAGTTATTGTTTTTGACAAGTTTTTGATTTGTTGTGGGTAGTTGTTGTTAACATGATGCTTTTTGTCATGACATGATTTACTTCCTTTTTGGGTTAACAATGTACTGCAGGTTGTTGTTTCTTTTTATGTTACAATGTTAATGCTGGTTATGTTGTGGTTGTTGTTGCTTGTTTTGTTACAGTGTACTGCTTATTTTTGTTAACGTGCCGCTTTTTGTTGTGGCATGATTTACTTTCTAAATGCTTTGTTGTTGCTTGTTAGGTTATAATATTAATGTTAGTTTATAATATTATGAATGTGGTTCATAAATGATTTGTTTTTCTATGGAGAAACAATACAAGAAGTATGAATCAATTTTGAAAGCTTCACCAGCCTTGTACTTTTCCTTCATGGCAACACAAAGTAGATCAACTTTAGATCATTCCACGAATCTTTTCAATAAAAGGTATGTTGTTGTCGTTTTGTTGATGTATATGTTGTTGTTGAGTTTATTATAATGTGTGTAGATTATTTGTTTCACTCCCTTCATTGAACATGCATTCATTTAAACTGATTTAGAAAATAATAATCTGAAAATTAAGTTTATTTGAGATGCAACTTAGATCAAACATGATTTTTGAATTGCATCTATCTCATAATTAATCTATATCACTCTTTAACACGTAGAGCTTGGTTTATTGCCCCAAATTCTTCAAATCAATGGTTCATTTTCTATAGATTTATATTGGAAAACATCAAATGTGTTGAGAAATTAAATCATCTTCATCGCTGTCATCATAAAAATCTTCATCATTGATTAAAGCAATGATGATGATAACGATCATGATGATTTAGAATTAGTCAATATATTGATGCTTTACAAAATAAACTAGGAATGAACCGTTGCTTTGAAGAATTTGGGGCATTGAATCAAATATTATGTGTTAAGAAGCAAGATATGAATTACGGTATGAATGCAATTTGAAAAACAGTGGTTCGTTTAAGTTGATTTTCAAGAATAACTTAATTTTTCAAATTATTATCTTCTACATCAAGTTTTATGGTTGTATATGTTTAGTGGGGTGTACGTAAAAACAAGCATAATAAACCCAGGGTACTTTTCACAACAATTGTATTCTGTAACCGTGGTGAAATGTTAATTATTTTCAAATAAATTGTTGTTGCTGTTGAGTTTCGAACCCATGACCTAAATATATATCACAATGTTTGTTTAATATAATCGTTGTGATAAGTAGCGCAATACCTTGCTTATAACAATGGTCACACACCCGTTGTGGAAACCACCAAACATACAATCACATGCTACCTAACAACAGATGTGAAACCGTTATTATATGTGTTTCGCAACCGTCATTATACGTGTTTTCTGTAGTAATGCACCCATATACTTAACCCTGTTTCCTGAAAAAAGGAAAGACTGAAAAAGCACCCTAAGATCATGGTGAATACCTACCTTCCTCCCCAACAACATAAAAACTCTACACCGCACTGAGAAGACTATTTCACACGTAATAAAGGTGAGAAATTAACTCAACTGGAAATAAGTCTACTAGTATCAAATATCACCCATCTCCTAAATAGGTTGATTCTGAAGGGGAATCTATCCTACAAAATCTTCTAGGAAAAAACCACACTACTTCAAAAAACTCATCTTACCTCGGGCACGAAGTAGATGTTATCTTAGTTACACATGCGAGGTAACGAAGGACGACATGAAAAATCGTCATTTTACCCCTCATTTTTGGAATAATCGAGGGGGTAAAGTTGCAATGGTCATGAGTTCGATCCCCACTAATATCCTTAAAGGAATTTTAATTATGAAAAAACATATCCCCTTGGTTTCGAAAAATAACTAATGGGTAAAACAAGCTTGGGTTTATTATATCTAATGTGAATTGTTTGTATCGTTTATCCCTAGCTGAACATATAACTTTTCAAATTGGTTTATAAAATAATTATATGAAAAATTATATTTGAACAACAAATTACACTAATTAATGATTTTCGATCATTTTGCAACTCATCATTCACCTCATGTTCCTTACTGGTTAAAATTTCTCCAATGCTTCTAGTTTTCGTTCAACTTTCTTTCATACTTTTTCGATGAACAAGTATGGAATAAAGTTGAACTAAAACTATAAGCATTGGAGATATTTTACCCATAAAAGAACATGAGATGAATGATGAGTTGCAAAATGACCGAAAAACATTGATTAATGTTTGATGTTTTGCAAATACAACATAATTTTTTATATTAATATTTCAAAAAACAATTTAATAGATTATATATTCAAATAGGGGTTAGTGAAACAAACAATTGACATTATATATAATAAATTCAACTGTATTTTCTGTCACTATAATGTCATCTTGATATGTCCAGAGGAGCAAGATAAGAGTTTCACAAAGAATCACAAAAAACATAATTTTAGTCTCAATCTCAAACTCAAACTCAATAACAACAACTAAACCCTAAACATATAGATTTCAACTTTACTAAGCATACTAACTAGACAACAACAACAATAACATCAATCAATAAAAAACAATAATAAATAACAACAACAATAACACTATCTCAATCTAAAGAACGACTAACATTAAACAACAACTAAAAAAACAATATCTTAATAAAAATACGACAACATCAACAATAAACCTATAACATTAATCTTAATAAACCTATAACATATTTATTTCTACCAAAACAACAACATATAAAATCAATCTCAGTTTAAACAACAAAAAGAAGATTAAACTTCTAATGGGTCTAAAATACAACAACAAGATTAAAACATATAAGGTTTCGGGGCTAAAAACCAATAACAAACAACAACAACAACAACAACAACAACAACAACTGTAAGAACAAGATTTGATTATGCATCTAGCCTTATGTTTTGATAATAACAATACATAGAGTTTTAGAGAACAATTTCGTACCCTAATAATTTTATTTAGTGTGCATATTTTATATACAAGTTCTGACTCTGATTAAAGGACATGTGATGTTATCAAACTCTGAAACTAGTGTACTCTGACTCTGAATTATGTGTTTACAAGTTAATCAAATTATGGATTTTGTACTTAACGATTCTGACATCTATTCATCCAAAGTTTTATTACTCTGAAGCTTTTGAAGTTGTTATGCTCTGAAGCCCTGCGCTAAAATTAACTCCGAACTGTGGCTTTGAAGAGGATGAGCCTAAAAGAAAAGTTAAATCTGTGGCTTTGAAATCCATGGGAAAGTATGAGAAGACCAAAGATTTTCAAGCTAAAGAAGAAAAGGATTCAGAAAAAGAAGAAGAAGATGAATTGTCTTTTCATTCCAGGCGTGTTAATCAACTATGGAATAAAATACAAGGCGAGTTCAGAGGCTCCAGAAGGACAGGTGGTCACTCTGAGTCTACATTTGGAGTGAAGAAGTCATGTGTTGGCAAGGATGTTATATGCTTTGAGTGCAAAGAGCCAAGTCACTACAAGAATAAGTGTCCTAAGCTGAAGAAAGACAGACCAAAGAAGAAAGACTTCAGAGGAAAAAGGAAATTCATGATGGCTACCTGGGATGACTTGGAATCCTCAGAAGATGACTCTGAGGAAGAGCAAGCTAATGTGGCACTGATGGCAAACACAAAAGCACCTGATGAAAATATTAAATCTGAATCAGAATCTGAGTCAAACTCTGAAGAGAGGTATTTCCTAACTTATCTGATTCTGAATTAGAATCTTGTCTTTGTGAAATTCTGCAAAGGTATCAGAATCTTAAAAACAAATACAAGGATCTGAAATAAGTCCATGTTTATAAATCTGAAGCACATAAAAAGCTTAAGAAATATTTTTCCACTTTGAGCGAAGATAATTTTATTCTAAAAAATGAAAAATCTACTCTTCAAAGTAAAAGTTCTAAACTTGGGGAAGAAATTCTTTCAGAAGCTTCTGTGGATACTGAAACTGTCATAAAAAAGTATGACAAATCTTTTCAGACATTTTTGGATAGAAACATAGATAGAAGCAAGATGAATTCAATGATCTATGGAGTTAGCAGAAATGGAAGAAAAGGAATTGGTTATGTGCCTACAGAAAAACCTATTTCAAAACCTAAGGCAAAACCAAAAGCTCTAAACTCCCAATTCTCTTATGCTTACACACAAAATGATTATTCTGGACACAAACTCAAGTTCTCTAAGAACTTTTGGAAAACTACCCAGAAAGGACCCAAGTTCTTGAGCAACTCAGTTGAAACATCAGTCATGGTACTTGGACTCTGGGTGCTCACGACACATGACTGGAAGAAGGCATGTGTTCCAAGACCTGAAGCTTAAGCCAAGTGGCTTCGTGGGTTTTAGAGGTGATCAGAATGGGAACATCACAGGCTCCACAACAATTGGTAATGGTTCTCTCCCTTCTATTACTAATGTTTAATTAGTTGAAGGATTAATGCATAATTTATTATCCATAAGTCAATTAAGGGCATTGGTTATGATATAATCTTTAATCAAAAGTCCTATAAAGTTGTTAGTCAGAAGGATAGCTCGATCCTTTTCATTGGCAAGAGGAAAAATAACAACCTTAAAAATCAGAATGTAAAATGGCTTATGTCTGTTAAATAAGAGCAATGGGTGTGGCATATACGATTGGACCATGTTAGTATGAGGAGGATTTCTCAGCTAAATCAGCTTAATTTAGTCAGAGGTCTCCCAAACTTGAAGTTCTCTTCAGATGATCTTTTTGAAGCATGTAAAAAAGGCAAGTTTTCAAAAAATTCTTTTAAAGAAAAGTATGTTATTTCTACCTCTAGGCCTTTGGAACTTCTGCACATTGACCTTTTTGGACTAGTGAAAACTGCTTCTGTCAATGGCAAGAAGTATACACTACTATAAAAGTGCTTTTAACGTTGTACACAAAATGCATTTTACCTTGGCTGCAGTAGCGAGGTAACGAAGGGCGTCATGAAAAGTTTCCACTTAACACCTCGGTGATTTAAAAACCGAGGGGTAAAGTTACATGCACATGGTTTTGAACTCCAGTAGCAACACTTTTATTATTTTCAAAACTAGCGTATCTTATATCTCGGTTTATCTTGAAAACCGAGAGGTAATATTATTTTGTTTTTTTAATTGTTACATTGTTTACCCAGCATATTACATTGCTTACACATAATATTAAAATAAAAATCAAATTCCCTAGAGATCTAGATAAAAATCAAATTTCCTAAAGATTTAGATTTTAGATCTTAGAATTATTGAATCTCGAGGAAGATAAAATGTTGGTTGCAAGATTATTCTCTACAGATCTTGCATGAATTTGTTTATGATGAAAAAAGGGTAAGATAATTAAAATCAATATTCAAATATATGACTTCTGGCTCAAATAAATATTTAAGAAAACAAACCTTGAACCCAAATAATTTTCTTCTCTTGCAATCCATCATAGAGAACTTTTCCAAGCGTCTTTAGGTTTCAAGCGCTTCATGTTTCATTTAGGTTAGAAATGTTAATACTCAACATTCTTTTATAATTGATGTCTCTTAGGTTTCACGCGGAACAACACTAATGACAGATTCTTGAGCGTTGATAAACATTAATAGGATGGTAAAGATTTGTTTAAGGGCGTTGAATATAAAAAAAACGCTCAACTATCCCCTCGGTCATGAAGAAAACTGAGGTGAATAAGCTATTTTTTTAAAGGCTTAAATGCAGTTTTAGTCCCCCTATTATTGATTTTTCTCACTTTTGGTCCCCCCATTTCCAAATCCTGGATTTTAGTCCCTTAAGTTTCATTTTATGAGGATTTTGGTCCCTCATCCCAATTTTGACCCAACTGTTCATGTACGGTTGTGTACTGTTCATTTTGTCCGTACATGAACAGTGCATGTCCGTACATGAACAGTTGGGTCAAAATTGGGATGGGGGACCAAAATCCTCATAAAATGAAACTTAAGGGACTAAAATCCAGGATTTGGAAATGGGGGGACCAAAAGTGAGAAAAATCAATAATAGGGGGACTAAAACTGCATTTAAGCCTTTTTTAAATTATAATGTTTACACATAATATTAAAAATACATTGTAAAATCTGTTTCCAAATGAGAATTTTTATTTTCCATGTCCAGGTCTCATTCAAAATGCTAGAGATCTGTTTCATAATGAGAATTTTTATTTTTTGCACTTACAATCCATCCAAGAGATCTGTAGTAGCAACTCATGATCTAATGGACGATGGGGAATATTTCCTCTCTTTGGGGTGGCTACATATAAGTTAGTTTTAGGGTAAAATCTATTTAGTGAGTGTTTTTATAGTAAAATATGATTATTAAACATCTCGGTTTTATTATAAAATCGTGGTTTTAAATCTTCTCCTTTTAACTTTCACCTCGGTGATGATGAAAACCGAGGTGATTAATTCCTTTTTTTTTTTGAAATTACATTGTTTACATAGAATATTAAAATAAATTATTTACAACAAATCTTTGCTCTTGTTACTGAATATCTTCGTTGATATCCAGATTTAGTTGTATCCCCTTCTTTCTTCAAAGGTTAAGCTCCCTTCCTTGTTGGTTAAGCTCTCTTCTTTGTTGGTTAAGCTCCATTTTTTGTGTAACTTGAAGCAAGAATGATTTTCTGCACTTACAATCTATCAATTGAGTACTCTTCAAAGGTTGAGCTCCGTTATTTAATTGAGGGTTATTCCAAAAATATAACAACGACAACATCAACACCATTATGTGAGATAGATTGCAAGGGAAGAAAAAATGTTTTATTCAAGAATGAAGAACATTAAAGACTTTTTTTGTCTTGCAATCCATCCCAAATAATGATACTTGCGAGTTTGGTGCGGCTTCATATTAGTAAGGATTAGGGTAAAATCTATTTAACAGGTGCTTTTATTTTATGTCTCGGTTAAATAGAAAACTGAAGGGTTATAAAATTTTGTTTACACTTATAAACAAATAAAATCATAAATTGCGTTAGCCGGGAATCGAAGCTTGTACTGAGTTGTTTTTTCACCTCGGTGTTACGAAAAACCGAGGGAACTAGTAACAGACCCGTGCGTTCGCACGGGTGTTAGTAGTTTTTTTTAAGATGGTTGATCAAAAATAAAAATATGTATAAAGAATAAATTGGACATAAGTCAGAACAAATAAATTATGAAAGGGATTTAATTAGAATAGGAAATTGATTAAAGAAAAACCAGTTGCTATTAATATAATAAGTAGATATTTTGTTAAAAAATATGTATAACGAAAAAAATCTAAAAGTTTGAATTAAAAAAATATCAAGAGTTATCATCTCAAAAATAGGTATTTGGCTCTAACATGTCCATCCGCACGGATAAATTTATCTAATATGATATAAAATATATTTAGATGGATATGTAAATTTGAAAATAAATACTAAAAAACAAATACGTATTGTTATAGTAGTGACCCGTGAGGATTTGAATAAAAAATTAAGAATATACAAACTTGTTACAAATAAATGGATTAGAAATAATTTTGTACTTTACTAAATACTATTGCATATGAATCAATAAATACTATTGCATTTCTCAATCATTTCTCAATTGTACTGAAATAACACCATTATATGAAACATTTCTCAAACATGCAGACTAAATACTATTCGATTAACTTCGAAAGCAAAATGAAAGTATCCAAAACAATAGAACAAATGTATAAAACAGGCTTAAGAAAACAGCCTAAAAATTTCAACACAAAGAAATGTCAATATAACGTTTTCCTTTGATTTTCTTAAGAACACCATCTTTATCAAACACTTACAAAAATTTCAACACAAATAAATTTCAATATGAAAAAGTACAGTTATTGTAGTGTAATAAATAGAATGATGTAATATACATATAACAATGCAATGGAATCCATATATATATATATATATATATATATATATATATGGAATCATCAAGAAAGTTACAAAATGTAATAAATAGAAACCCCAAATTCCATACAACAATGCAATATACATACTACACAAAAAATATAAATTGAAACACCAAAATCTATACAAAGAGAATCAAATTGCAATCTCAATTTCCAAATGCTTCTCATGTCAGTTTTTTTTTCATGTAACAACATTGACACCCCCTTGTCCTGCTGCTACTAATGTGGTTTTCTGTCATGTCCAATCTGCATATTCAGATACAGTTTATGTAGGTTCATCAAAGGGCAATAAGTGTAGACATGTAGAAGTGAGCATACAATGACAGAGCATTGGAATGAGTGAGAAGACGGTCTCCAAATGCCCAATATACTGCAGCTGCTGATGGTAAAGTTAATGTCATCACATATAGAGCTGCTGATGGTAAAGAACCAATTTAGTTGGACCAGAGTGCTTCACATCTATAACCTGTCCATGAACTAAAGAAGCTATAGTCATATAGCATGCCGTGTAAGTGGTCATAAGAAGCTCCAAAAATGACAAAATTCTGTAATTGAGGAAAGAGGGGATGAAAACCGTTGTTGCACAACAATATCCAAATATGTAGCTCCATGTTCTCTTGTGTAAATGGTCATTTATGTAGTATATGTTACTGTCAGATTAGTCATATTATACCAAAAATATTGTTAGCTTAAATATTTTAATTATATACAAATAATAGTACTATAGTACTAACCGTACTGATCCAAACAAAAGGAAAGTATAGTTGAAAAATAGTCCAAGATTTTTCCAATGTTTGCGTAAAAGTCCGTCAAGAACTTCAAACCATTGCAAAAAATAGAAAAGAAAATATATTATTATTAATCTGATAGACATTAAATACTGTTTACAACCGAAAGAGATTTGACAGCCAAGTCAATATGTGTCTTACGCAAATTAATCATCATTACCGACACTCAGTGCACGAGTATTCTTATCATGCGGAAGGCATAAGTCACAATTTACGATTGAGATATGTACCTGTTTTATCATTTTCAGCTTCTTGGTGGTTCATTTCCCAATTCTGTATAACAAAGATACATGGGCATTGGACTCTGATGTGCATATAATTTGAACTGTTTTTATTACATCAAAGTAGTTAACAATTAAAACCTCGTGAATTTATAAAATTTGAAATAAAAAAGCATAACATAATAGTCATTGTTTCCATAATTCTTAGTTCCAACACCATAATTTTTAGATTAAACGAAGGAACCAGAAAACCTGTAAACCAAAATACCTGTAAAACAATTCGTTAGCCTTACAACAATTTAGTTCTAACAAAACACAACAGAAACACTAATTAATATGGGTCTGGAGAAAACATAATATGTAGCGGCAAAAAAGAATCAAACAGATAGCAAATAAACTGACTTCAATTAAAATATTAAAATGCATATAATGTAGCAAAATGATTCTAAAATACATATTAGTTGAAGTAGATTCTGACAATAATAAACTACTTTATCAACGATTTGATAAGAGCCCTAGATGATAAAGAAAAATATTAAAGATCAAATCTAAAACCCCTAGCCCGCATAAAGTTACTCCAGCTAAAAGGTGTATCATCTTCATCATCTGAATCAAATAAACGCAACTTGGCTTGTCTTCTTCGCAATGCCCTTCTTCTTGCCCTTCTTAGTCATCTCCTGGCTTGTCTTCTTCGCAATGCAGCCGCTTCTTCGGCCTCCGCAGCTTCCTCGGCCTGGAATAGTACTTCCTGTTAAACCTGGTGTATTTGTTGGACCTCATCAACCACAGGGATTACCTGGGGAACCTGTTGGATGTTCTTTGGTTATTGATCATCTGACATTGGTTCAACCAGGACAACATCATTTGAATTCATTTCGTTTTTCCGTATCCTCAGGTGATAGTTGTGTGATACTATGAAGAGAAAATAGGATTTTATAATGGGTTATTAGATTCTTGATATTCTATTTACATTGGAAATCTACATATTTTTAGTGGGCAGTCTTAATTGCTTTGTTAATTCAAAAGCCAATGTTGTTTATTGAATTTTGATGGTCAAGCCTATCAATAACGTTTTAATAAATTGTTATTGAAAACTAAAGGTCAAATTAATGATTTACATTGGTAATTCAAACATTTTAAAACCACAGTAATTACAACATTCACAAAGTAAAGTCATGAATGAGTAACAGAATACCAATACACATGAGAACTAATCATATAGTACGAAGCTAGTATAAATAAGGGGAGAGAATTATTGGAGTAAAAAGTGTGAAAATATATGATTCTTTCAACAATCAAAATATATAAGCATGGACCCAAAATCAAAACATTAGGTCTTAGTTCTGGATATTAAACACATAAATACAGAATCAAGAAAAAACAGTAGATAGGCACATGTCTTTGCAAAACGTTGTGAAGTTCATGCTTATCATGTCGTGTAATATCTTTTGCGTACAACTGTAAAAAAGAATAGCTTAGGTTGATAATAAGAAAGTTCAAAAAAACACAAAAAAACAATGATCACAGACATTATTCGAGCAGGATGACATTTTAACATGAAGATAGTTACCTCTGTGACTGCGTCGGAAATATTTTGAAGGATTAGTCGAAGTGGCTCAGAAAGAATTCGTTGGATGAGTGAAAGTGGCTCAGAAAACAAATTTTTTGCAACAAATTAGTCAAACTACTACCATATATGAATATGGCAGCCGTAAGAGCTGGGTTGTTATCATTATTGCCCGTGGAAATTGAAAGAAACTAAAGTGGCAGAAATATATTCAACCGTGTAAAACAATCCCTTCGCCGAAAACAATTTAGTTCTAACAAAACACAACACAAATAGTTATTAACAGAATACCAATCAACATGAGTACTAATCATATAGTACGAAGCCAGTATAAATAAGGGGAGAGAATTATTGGAGTAAAAAGTGTGAAAATATATGGTTCTTTCAACAATCAAAATATATAAGCATTGGCCCAAAATCAAATTAGTAGGTCTTAGTTTTGGATATTAAACACATAAATAAAGAATCAAGAAAAAGTAGTAGATATGCAACTGTCTTTGCAAAGCGTTGTGAAGTTCATGCTTATCATGTCGTGTAATATCTTTTGCGTACAACTGTAAAAAACAATGGCTTAGGTTGATAATAATAAAGTTCAAAAAAACACAAAAAAACAATGATCACAGACATTATTCGAGCAGGATGAAATTTTAACATGAAGATAGTTACCTCTGTAACTGCGTCGGAAATTTTTTGAAGGATTAGTCGAAGTGGCTCAGAAAGAATTCGTTGGATGAGTGAAAGTGGCTCAGAAAACACATTTGTTGCAACAAATTAGTCAAATTACTACCATATATGAATATGGCAGCCGTAAGAGCTGGGTTGTTATCATCATTGCCCGTGGAAATTGAAAGAAACTAAAGTGGCAGAAATATATTCAACCGTGTAAAACAATCCCTTCGCCGAAAACAATTTAGTTCTAACAAAACACAACACAAACAGTTATTAACAGAATACCAATCAACATGAGAACTAATCATATAGTACGAAGCCAGTATAAATAAGGGGAGAGAATTATTGGAGTAAAGAGTGTGAAAATATATGGTTCTTTCAACAATCAAAATATATAAGCATTGGCCCAAAATCAAATTAGTAGGTCTTAGTTTTGGATATTAAACACATAAATAAAGAATCAAGAAAAAGTAGTAGATATGCACCTGTCTTTGCAAAGTGTTGTGAAGTTCATGCTTATCATGTCGTGTAATATCTTTTGCGTACAACTGTCTAAAACAATGCCTAAGGTTGATAATAATAAAGTTCTATAAAACACAAAAAAAAACAATGATCACAGACATTATTCGAGCAGGATGACATTTTAACATGAAGATAGTTACCTCTGTAACTGCGTCAGAAATTTTTTGAAGGATTAGTCGAAGTGGCTCAGAAAGAATTCGTTGGATGAGTGAAAGTGGCTCAGAAAACACATTTGTTGGCACAAAATAGTCAAACTACTACCATAGGTGAATATGACAGCCGTAAGAGCTGGGTTGTTATCATCATTGCCAGTGCAAATTGAAAGGTACTAAAGTGGCAGAAATATATCCAACTGTGTAAAATAATCCCTTCGCCCGGAAACAATTTACTTCTAACAAAACACAACACAAACAGTTATTAATAGAATACCAATCAACGTGAGAACTAATCATATAGTACGAAGCCAGTATAAATAAGGGGAGAGAATTATTGGAGTAAAAAGTGTGAAAATATATGATTATTTCAACAATCAAAATATATAAGCATTGACCCAAAATCAAAATAGTAGGTCTTAGTTTTGGATATTAAACACATAAATACAGAATCAAGAAAAAGTAGTAGATAGGCACCTGTCTTTGCAAAGCGTTGTGAAGTCTATGCTTATCATGTTGTGTAATATCTTTTGCGTACAACTGTGTATAACAATGCCTTAGGTTGATAATAATAAAGTTCTAAAAAACACAAAAAAAACAATGATCACAGACATTATTCGAGCAGGATGACATTATAACATGAAGATAGTTACCTCTATAACTGTGTCGGAACTTTTTTGCAGGATTAGTCGAAGTGGCTCAGAAAGAATTCGTTGGATGAGCGAAACTGGCTCAGAAAACACATTTGTTGGCACAAAATAGTTAAACTACTACCATAGATAAATATGGCAGCGGAAATATATTCAACCGTGTAAAACAATCCCTTCGCCCGAAAACAATTTAGTTCTAACAAAACACAACACAAACAATTATTAGCAAACATTAATAAAGCAGCATCACATTATAACATGAACATGCTTACCTCTAAAATTGCCTCAGAAAACATTTGAAGGATGAGTCAAAGTGGCTAAAAAAAACAAATGTTGATTGAGTGCAACTGCCTCAGATAAGACAATCGTTTCACTGTAGTCAATCTACTACCATAGAAGAAAATGACAGCCGTAAGACCCGACTTGTTATCATCATTGGCAGTGGAAACTGAAAGGTACAGAAGTGGATGAAATATACCTGCATTAAAAGCACGGAAACTTAGTCAACTTATATTGTTGTCAAACAAATAAATAGTAGATCACATAGGATAAGCCATTGCAAATACTTCTCTATCCACATAACGAAACATTTCGCCGCTTCTACTACATCAATCCCAGGCGTTACTGGCAAAGATCTATGAATCCTCATTATGTAGCACGAAACATTTCCCAGGATTCAACTACATCAAAACTGCAGGTTCTGCCACGAAAGCATGCTATTTTGTCCAAAATAGAAAGGTTATGCTATTAACAGGTCAACCTACAGATGAAACATATAAAAATTGGTGATATATACATCGAAGCAACTGAAAGGACAAATATCCTGAAAAATTAATAAAACCTTCACTCTTCTGTCACCTATTTCAAATAAACCATTATGATTCAGAATCAATCATTTTCTGTTGGTTTCCAATAAACTGAATTATTCCAATAATAATAGGAGAGGCTTACCAATAATGGAGCAGATTATTGTGTTTTAGTCACCCTATATGATGAAAGGTCGAACACATTAAAGTTATGAATTATGAGTGTTCCAATAATCACAATAGTAATAGTAATGGTAATGCTTACCGATAAGCTGCACGCCATCAATCAACTTAGCAATGTTACAATTGAGAGGGTCCTCGGCAGAAAAAGTTTCACCCTTTCCAGCTTTCATAGTGTCGATTATGAGGATCAAGTTTCCAATAGAAAAAAATAAAATCTGTTGTTGGTCAATTCCAATTATAAGCTAAATCTTTAAGAAACTAAGACCAATTGAAAGATAATATACTTAAGGAACAAAATTATAAAGCCAGTGTTACTTGTTTATGGGGATAAAGATATTTACCCGACTAACAGGTGAACATCATCAGCAAAGAAAGCCATGTCAGATATTCTATACATAACAAAAGCGACATGCATAAATTGGAGGGCATAAGAATCAAATTCCAGTATCGCAGAATAATAATAGTTTCTTAAAATTTAAATATGCCATAACACTATAGCTGTTATTTGTGAATCCTGAAAAAAAAAAGGTACTTCTAACTTACTGGGCACACATTTGTTATGACTCGATTCCATCTTTACCAACTCTCCATACATTCTGCAGAACTATATCGTTACCACAAAGATAATAGAAATGGAGCAATAGTTATAATATGAAATATACAACTGTTAGCTCTTCAAATGACACAGAGAAATATAATAATCCATCATTTGCAGCAACAAAAAACTCTCACCAAAGCAACACAGTTTCAGATACCTTATCCAAACCCTAAACCGGATTCAGATTAGAAAGTCTCACAAAACTCTTGCAGATGTCATTCTTTTCAAATTAGAAACTCAAACAAAATCAAAAATTTTCTGAAACCCTAAAATTGATTCAAATATCTTTAGGTTGAAACCCTAAACATAGATTTATATAAGTGTAGAGGAAGGAAGAAAATGTTAACCCCAATCGGTCTTCCATGGAAAGAAAGTGATGACCCCATTTCATGGCTTACGACAATCGTTCTTCCATCGCGTAGAGGAAGGCAGAAAATGTTAACCCCAATCGTTCTTCCATGGAAAGGAAGTGATGACCCCATTTCATGGCTTACGACAATCATTCATCCATTGCGTAGAGGAAGGAAGAGGAAGAGGGAAAGAGACGGAGAGATCACACAGAGAAAGAGGGTTTTGGGTGAAAGAGAGAACAGAGAGAGAGAGACAGATACAGCGAGAGAGAGAGAGAAGGGCGGAAGGAGGGTGATGAGAAGGAGAAGAAAATGAGAGAGGGGGGAAAGTCTGATCACAAAGAGGGGGAAAGGTTTGAAAGAGTAATGCCATGTGTACAAAAGATGATTTGTGATTGGTTGTGAATGTTGGAATATGTAAATTACCGAAACGGGGTCATGTAAGTGTAAAGTTAAAACGCAAGGAAGGGTAATTTAGGGACATCATTAGCATGTCCCAATCTTAGTTAGGAAGTTGATGTATGGTTTTTTATTTTTTAAATAATAAAAAATAGCGCACCTTGGCTTTAAACCTTGGTTTTATATTGTTCAAGATGAAAACTTCGTCATGAAAAACATTATTCGTTGTAGTGATGGTTTAGTCATTGTAGATGACTACAACATATGGACATGGGTTAAATTTCTAAGACATAAGGATGAGTCATATTCAGTGTTTTCTACCTTTTTCTCTCAAATGCAAAATGAGAAAGACTTTATAATTGTTAATGTCAGAAGTAATCATGGTGGAGAATTTGAAAATAAAGATTTTTGAGAAACTCTTTGATGTGAATGGAATTTCCCATGATTTCTCCTTCCCTAGAACTCCACAACAGAATAGAGTTGTAGAGAGGAAGAATAGGAATTTGCAAGAGATGGAAAAAACCATGATCAATGAGACTAATGTGGCTAAACACTTATGGGCAGAGGCTGTCAACACTACATGTTACATTCAGAACAGGATCTCTAGAAGACCTATTCTAGGTAAGACTCCATATGAATTATTGAAGAACAAAAAACCCAACATTACACATTTTCATCCTTTTTGTTGTGATTGTTTTATTTTGAACACCAAAGACAATATGAATAAGTTTGATTCTAAGGCACAAATGTGTATTATGTTAGGATACTCTGAACGCTCTAAGGGTTATAGAGTATGCAACACATAAATATGAATTGTTGAGGAATCAGTTCATGTTAGATTTGATGATAAGCTTGACCCTTGAAAGTCAAAGCTAGTAGAGAAGTTTACAGATATGAAAATCACTTATTCAGGATCTGAAGGTAAAGAATCGGAATCCAAAGAATCTGAGACTAAAGGCTCTGAAACTATTCAACCATAAGTTGTTGAAGTTCAGACTCCTCTGAGGAAGCACAGATAAAGATCCTCACATTCTGAAGAATTGAATATGGGAGATAAAACTGAACCAGTCAGAACCAGATCCTCATTCAAACCTTATGAAGAGACGCTTCTAGGTTTGGTGTCCCTCATAAAACCTACATTTGTTGATGAAGCCCTTTTGGACACTGAGTGGATTCTGGCAATGCAAGAAAAAGTGAACCAATTCTTCAAAAACAAGGAGAGGTGGTAAGAAACAAGGTCAGACTGGTTGCACAAGGCTATAGTCATCAAGAGGGGATTGACTATATTGATACCTTTGCACCAGTTTCCAGGTTAGAGTCTATTCGTCTCTTAATTTCTTTTGTTGTTAATCATAACATCCTCTTGTATTAGATGGATGTTAAGAGTGCATTTCTAAATGGTTACATAACTGAAGAAGTGTATGTACACCAACCTCTTGGTTTTGAAAATCATAAAAACCCATATTTTGTTTTCAAACTTTAGAAATCCTTGTATGGTATGAAACAAGTTCCTAGAGCATGGCATGAAAGACTAAGCAATTTTCTTTTAGAAAATAATTTTACCAGAGGGAAGGTTGATACAACTTTGTTCTCTAAAACATTCAAAAATAATATTCTTGTTGTTCAAATTTATGTGGATGATATCATATTTGGTTTTGCTAATGCTACTTTGTGCAAGGATTTCACTAACTAAATGCAGACAAAGTTTGATATGAGTCTTATGGGAGAACTCAAGTTCTTTATGGGAATCCAGATCATTCAAAGTCCAGAAGGAACATACATCCATCAAAGTAAATATACCAAAGAACTTCTGAAGAAGTTTGACATGTCATAATGCAAGATAGCAAAAACTCCCATGCATCCTACATGTATTCTTGAGAAGGATGAGGTAAGCTCCAACATATAGAAAAAGGTATATAGAGGTATGATAGGTGTAGCACCCCAAAATTTGCCCTACCTTTTTCTGGCTTATGTTTCTTTCTCATTTTGCATTCAGTAGGTCATATTCATATCCATATTCATATCATTTGCATTGGGTTCCTAAGACATGGGATCAAGGGGTTTTCTTGTTATTGGTATTCAGAGGTGCAGAGGTTTTCTTATTCAGAGGAGGCATCAAAAGCATCGGGCCAGGATTTCATTTGTGTGAATCAGGGTGTACGTCTCAAAGAGAATTAGAGTTCTTGTTCAAAGTTGAGCTTGTGGATTGTTTATCAGTTGAGATTCTTCAGTGGATCATGTGAGTGGCCAGATTGTTCAGTGGTAGCTATGACCATTTTGTCAGAGGCTTGTGGGAAGTTGGTGATTGGTTTGAATTCATTCGGTTAGCCATTTTCTATCCATAATCCATATCCAAACTAGTTATTTTTAATCCACCTATCCTTTTCTTTTGACCATCTTCATTTTTCTAAACCATCATCCGTATTTTTAATTAATCCATTTTTCATTTATCCACTTATCTTTTTATCCATATCCATTTCCATTCTTATTATCCACTAATAACCCATTTCAAATCCAATTCTAAAAAATCCATTTCCATTTCTAATCCATTATCCAATTATATCCATATTACTTTCCTAGTCCATTTTTAATCATAACCATTTTTCTTAATTATATTTTGTTAGCCATTTGTCCATGATATAAAATAGTTGCTAAAAAATAACTAAAGGGCCAAAGCTCATTTCACCCGGCCCATGAAGGTTTTCAAATTCAAAGAGATGCTCATGAAGCCAAGCCCTTACAATAACTTTACTGAGCCATTCCAAGTTTATGCTACCCAGATATTTCCTAAGCCGTTTGAGATTCATACACACAAGTTGCTATCATTCCATTGCCACCAGCTCCAAGTATTTTCAACAAGCCATGATGCATCTCTCTCTCATACCAAGCCATTTTCCAACTAAGCCACTTGAGCCAACGTTTAAGCTATGAGGTCATGCTATTATTGCCAATCAACGTCACAAATAGAAGCTGCAAAAACAAACTTTAAAATGATATCACGAAGTAAAAATTGGCAACGAGAATTACACGAGAATGAGCAAAACGCAGGGCATCAATCAAGTAACAAAAGCCATAACAATTTGAGTGCAAAAGGCGTGACGTTTTTTCACACAATTCTCCTAACAGAATTTCCACCAGAAATATTCATTCTACCCTCCAATTTTCCTCCTATAAAAGTAGCTCCTGCTTGTTCATCACGACTCACGCACTCTTCAATTCTAAAGAAACCTCCAAATTGAATTTCTGCAGTATTCATTTTATCAATTCACAGATCTGCGGAAAATAACATTTACTCACCAATCATCTTTAAATCCATGGTTCATCATCTTTGATTCAAGAACCTTCAAGAAACCTGCACCAGAAATCAATCGCAACAGCTCAATTTTCATCGAGTAAAAAACCACACAAAAATTACAGAAACTCCATAACAATCTTCTGCAACTCGCAGAACAATTTCATTGCACTTCAGATCATCACAACTTCAACAACATCGCAAGCAGCAGTGTGAAGCAGAAGAAGATTGAACGAAGCTACGCAGAGAAGAAGAAGGAAGAGGATTGAAAACTCAGCTTACCTGGATTTCTGTTTATCGTCGTCGATTCGAAGGGGCACCAGACTCTCTCCGGTAGGTACGTCAGTTCCAATCCAAGCCTCAATTCTGCGATGTGATTGTTGTGGTTTCCACTTTTGGTGTTGTGTTTGGGATTTTCGCTTCTGTTCGTACATTAATTCGTCTGTGTTCTCACTGCTTGTCTGTGATGCTTAGTTTGTGTTGTTCGTGGTAATTCGTGTTCCGTGTCATGAATCTTGGTGGTGGTTGCGAAGTTTGTGAACAGAGAGAAGTAGAACGATGAAAAGGAGAGTGGACGGAGGCTGTTGCATCTCTGGGAGCTGTTGTTGTGGTTGATGGAGGAACACGGCGGAAGGAATGAGCGTTGAGAGTAACGAAGTTGATGGTGGAGTTGCGAGCAGAGCAGAGAGTGGAGGTGATGCGGATGGCGTCTCGTTTTTTGGCACGGTTTGTTTTCTCCGCCGGTGATTGGCAAGAAGAAAAAGGACGGAGCATTAAGATTCTTTCACCGGAAATTGGAAAGGTGAAATGACGAGTAGGGGAGAAAGAGAGTGAAGCATCGGAACGACGCATGGTTGTAAGATGTTTCTCTAGGTTTTGTTTTAAGAGGAAGCTGAGTTGTGGTGGACTGGGCCTTGGGCCCATGTGGTTCCATCTATCCGCACCCCCTAACCTTTCATGCGCTCCCTGAACGTTTGTCTTTGGGCTTAGCTGGAGGCCCATGCGCCTGTTTCCTTTTCGCACCTCATGGGATCTTATTCGCACCCTCCTGTTTTTTTATTTGTTTAGTTATAGTTTTTTTTGCTTTAGTATTAATTTTGGTTAATTGATAATTAGAGTTTGATGTTAATTGTTAATTAGAAATTAATCTTGATTTAATTAGAGTTTTTTTTCTAATTGCATTTGGTTTTAGATTTAATTTTTTTTAGAATTAAATTAGTTTTTAACTTTTAATTTGATCTTAACTTTTTAATTAGGATTTAATCTTGACTTAAAACTTTTTTTTAGAAGTTAATTTTGACTTTCTTTTAATTAGAAGTTAATTTGAATTAACACTAGGTTTAGATATTAATTTTAGGATAATGGTTGACTAACTTTGATTTAGATTTTAATTTGCACTTTATTTTATCTTGGATATTCTTGATCTTGATTTTTAATTAGCATTTTAATTTTGTGGGTATTCTTGATTAGTTGTTGACCATGATTTTGACGTTTATTATTCCTGATTAAATATTTGAATTGCCTCTTGTTTATTTTCTCTTTGTGATTGAGCTGTTTGATGTTTACTTGTTGATTACCTTCGTATTCACATGCTCCTTTAAGGCTCCTAGTCCGACTTAATTTCTGATTAAGCTCGGAGTAGGATAGACATTAGGCTCTCAATCCAAGCATGATAACATTAGGTAGAATTCCCTCCTAAGCCTCACTAACCATAGGACATCTATGCATGATAACATTAGGACTCTTAGTTCCCCTTTAGAGTTTCCTTTGTGTCGTCTCTCTTCTCATCTCAAAACTTCTTCAAAACACGTAATAAAGGTTAACGTGTATTGTGCTTGAGCCTTCTATGTGGGAAGTGGGGAATGAGGGGCTTCCTCTCATTCTTCTAGGATACCTAGTGTACGTCGTGTTGGGGACGATGCGCGAAGTATTTGTTCCTGTATTTAAGACTTTGGTTCAATGCAAGTTACAAATAACTGTAAAAGACACTTCTTGTTTAAAAAACTTCAAACAAACAATAACGTCTTTCCTTCGGGAATTCTTCTCTCATCTCACTCACTCTCGACGTACGAACGTGATTCTTCTCGTTCTCTTGCAAGACGGTAACGCCTAAGTCTCCATACAGCGAGCTGCAACACCTGAGCTAGAACGTAAGCCATTCCCTTAAAAAACACAATCCATCCCTAGTGAGGGGAACTACGTCGCTCTGATTCTCATGCTCCCGATGAGATACGTAGGCAGTGGGGTAGGGCCCATTCGAGCACTTCTTTTATTTTCCCTACATTTGTTTCTCTTTCTCTCTCCTTTCCTTTTCCAGTTCTCCAGCTAGCAGTTCCTTTTCCAGTATCCTTTCCTTACACCCTTTGATCGAGACAAGCAAGCGTGGATCCCATCGGGTACGATGGACGCGTGGGGGTGCTAATACCTTTCTCACGCGTAACCGACTCCCGAACCCAACACTCTTGGTCGCAAGACCATGCGCTATCCTTTCTCTCAGGTTTATGCAGTGTTTCCTTTCCCTCCCTTGGGATAAATACACATTGCTGGCGACTCTGTGTTTTTCCGCGCCACTCTCGCGTTTGTACCGTTGGATGCAAATCCCGGGAGCGTCAGCTGGCGACTCTGCTGGGGACTCTGGTTGACCTACTGCTGGGGACTCTGGTTGACCTACTGCTGGTCCTTCCCCTTTAGCGAGTCGATCCTAGCGCTTGTCTGTTTATTTTCATTGGGTGTTTGTTTTTGTGGTGCTTTGCTTTGTTGTATATTACTGTATTTGCTATGTTATTTGCTTTACTGTTTTTACAGCTTTTATTGCATTGCATTTTCATTTTATTACTGTCATACTGGATATTACTGTGCTGTGCAGGCTGATTTTCTGTTTGGCGGGTTGGGATGTTCTGAGAGATAAGCCCACTACCCAAGCTTGAGCATACACACAGGTTTTAAAGTGGATAGTCGTGACGCTTGCATGGGGGTGGCCATGTATTGTTGTTCATGAGTCCCACAACCAGACGAGGTTCTATCAGGAGCTACCTGCTACTGTGTGTTGGTACAGGCCAGTAGGTATTCTCTTGAGGGATTGTCGACTCTGGAGACCATTCCAGAGGACTCAGTTGCGGCACTCCTCCCGGGATGTGACAGTGGCAGACCACATTCTGTGGCAAATCCATTGCACATTCTCGATCCGAGGACCCAATGCTGGGAACTTGCCATAGGATCCTTTTTTTTTAAAGTGAATCAGCGGACGACCTCTTTGATTGGCGATAGCATTGTATCCTTCGGCCTGAATGTGCTATTGCTTCTCAAACCTCCGAAGCTGAGGATCTTTCGTTTTGGTGAATCAGTTGAGGCCACCTCGATTGATGATGATGCTAAACCAGAAATGGTGAACGTATCATCATTTCTTGACCTGAGAGCCCGGGATACTGAGGATCTTATTACCCACATGTGAGAGGGGCGGGTATTTGCAGGTTTGCAGGTGACCTCGGCCTTCAACCTACCTGGTATTCTGGTTTTCTTATCAGTGTAGATTTATCAGCCTGGTATTCTGGTATTCTGATCATCCGGTATTCTAGTATTCTAGTATTCTCTTCAGAGCAGACCTTTGAACTTATTCAGTCAACAGTACAACAGTTATTCAGAATATGTGGAAGCTTTGATCCCATGTCTGCTGCATTCATATTGCATTGCATTTGCATCTTGCATCATTTTTGCATATCTGTCTCCGGCCTGATCAGAGAGCTCATCCATCCTTTGTCTGAACCGCAGTTGATTTCTAGACTTTCTCATCGGACTTGAATCAGCTTTTGGGGAGATCATCATGAATTCAGGGGAACATAATCAGTTTGTAACTAGGGCCGATGTTGAATTGATGAAGAGTCAGTTGGATCAACTTGTGGAAGCTATGACAGCCATGAATAGGGGAGAGAACAATTTTCAGAGGACTTCAGTTACTGGGAATGTTATTCCACCTCTGGTGAACGATGTCACTCAAGCTCGGCCTATGTAGATCTCGGTTGAGAATCATGCCATACATGAGCGTACCATCTTCCGAGACGGACATTCTTCTTCTCTTGATGCCACAGATTATCAGAGTTTTGCCTTCTCTATGCCAGATGTCCAGGGGGTAATTCCAAAGATGAAGCCTAAGGTCCCACGATCTGTTCAGTTTGATGAAAAATACCGTTGGTTGGAAGAAAAAATTAGAGCCCTGGAGAGGCGTGATACTCTTGATTTGAATGCTTCGAGCATGTGTCTGGTACATGGCCTTGTGATGCCTCCAAAGTTTAAAATGCCGAAGTTTGAGCAATACAAAGGGGATAGCTACCCAAAACTACATTTGGTGATGTTTTTCCGAAGAATGACCTCACATGTCTATAATGATAAGCTCATGATTCACTGTTTCTAGAACAGTCTGAGTGGGGCATCGTTGAGTTGGTATATGCAGTTAGAAAGTGGTAGCATCCGATCATGGACAGATCTAGCCAACGCCTTTGTGAAGCAGTACGATTATAATCTTGACATGGCTCCCAGCCGGATGCATTTGCAAGACTTGTCTCAGGCAGATAATGAATCATTCCGAGAGTACGCTCAGAGATGGAGAGAGTTAACCGCTCGTGTTCAACCGCCATTGTCGGATAGAGAATTGGTTGATTTGTTCATGGATACCTTGCAAGGGCCGTATTTGGAAAAGATGATTTCCAATGGGGCAACAAAATTTTCTGACCTAGTGATGGTGGGAGAACGTATTGAGAGGTTGCTCAAGTGTGGAAAGCTCCAAGGCCTCTCGAACTTCCAAGCTAATGAAAGCGAATCAGTTGTCGGTTCTCAGGAAGAATTAGAGGAAGAAAGTAATTTCATCTGGGAACATCCACCATCTCATCCTCAATATTCAGATGCATCAACTGTTCAGAGTCAACAATCTTCTGGGTCTTCGTATCAGGGATCTCCTCAAAATCAACGGTCGTACCGCCGTCAGCCGCATCAGCACGCCCGACAAAGACCTAGGAAGCCAGAGAGGCATTTCACCCATTTGCCAATGTTGTACAGTCAAATGTTGCCGGATTTAATCAGAGGTGGATTAATAGTGCCGAAGGGATTGAAGCCAGTGATTCCTCCGTATCCACCAGGTTTTGATGTCAACGCCCGTTGTGACTATCATGCTGGGGCACAGGGGCATTCAACTGAAGATTGTAAGGTGCTCAAGAGTAAGATTCAGACTCTTCTTGACTCCAACATGTTCTCATTCACACCTCAGGGTATTCAAATCAACAACTCTCCTTCATCCAGTTATGCGGGTTCATCAGTTCAGGTTATAGGAGAAGACACCGAGAGCAGTGGTACAAGTTTTTATCAGACTGACTTGGATGAGTAATTCTGAAGATGGCTAGTTCAGCAGCAAGTCAAGCTTGGAAAGCCCAGTTCCCCAAAGCTGGCAATCTTTTAGATCATGTCATTTCTTTGCATTTGTAGTTTCTTTTCTGTTAAAGTGCAAACTCATTTGTAAAACTCGTCTGTTTCCAGTTGATAATGATAATGAAATGAATATGCATGTTTTGATTAAATCCATCCGTGTTCACTCATATTTTCTTTATGGATATCTAACCCTTGTTTAAGTAGGATCCGAGGGAGGATGATGAAATTCAAAGACGCGGAACTTCTGATGGTATGCTTTTGGGACAAAACCTTGCTGATGATGTACAGGCATTGTTTCAAATCCCTAAACACCGGAGATATAAGGAAGATAATCCCTTGTCAACCCCTTTGAGCCTAGAAGTAGGAGTTTCTTTCTGAAAACGAAAAATCCCCCAATCTTAACCTGGGGCAGGGTAGGTGTCAATTAATTTGACCGAGCGTTCAATTCGAGGATCAAATCTATGGCTATCCCTCACCAACCGAAGAGTGAGGCAGTCACATCCCTTTCAAACAAGTCAGACAAGCCAGTGTCACACGATTTGTTCAAAAAAAAAGAAAAAGAATCAAAAGAAAAAGAAAGCCCGCTAAGTCGAAACTTGAAAACAAATGGCTTAGGCAAAAGTTAGGGCATCCTGCTGGACTTCGAAATCAAAAAATTCAAAAGAGTTAGTCCAGGAAAAATCAGGGAAACGCAAAAGAATAAAAAGCGAAAAATGGAAAAAGAAAAATCCTCAAATAAAGAACAAGTCGTGTGTTTTCAAACACCAAAGGCAAAAGGGGTGGCTGTCACTCCGAAAATCATGTGGGCTCTTTCTATCCTCATACTATTCATTAACCTTGTTGAAAGGTGAGCGCTTATGTCGAGTTAGCTGAACGTAAGACTGGATAACATCAAGGAGAATGGGTGGGTTAAAACAAAATTTTGAGCCTTATATCCTTTCTTTCTCAAACCATGAACCAGCCCACGTTACAACCTTTAAAAGACCTAATTAAAGCAAGGTTGTTTCGAAAGCATACTTCGGTAAAGATCGCGTCGAACCTGACTCCTAAAAGGATCTTCTTACCATTCATGTTGGTATCAACGACATTTTGATTAGTGATTCATTCCCTATATGTCACAACTTTTTTTTCCAGTGAACAGACTTGGATTTCAAAACTGTCATATGCATTGCATTAAAATCGTCATTTTCAAAACGAACTATTTTACTTGCGAGTAAGTGCTTGATCAAGGAAGTTTCTGCAATGAAAAGATTGATCAATATAAGTGCAGAGTGCCTAAGTACTCCGTTGAGCAGGGGCAAGCCATCAAATAGTCATATCAAATGGGCAATTCATATCAAGATTCAGCCAATCTGGGGCAATCAGGTCGAGATTCGACAAATCTCTCGAAGGTCAGTCATTCAGAGGTACTCCTTCACAGATCAGCCAGTCAAGGGCAAAATCACTTCAAGGCTGGGGCAGGTCACCCCAAAAGAAAAAGGGTTTTTCTCAGGAGAACGGTTAATCAAGATCATGGGGCAAGATATATAAGATCTTCATGAGACCTCTCGAAGACAGGTTCCTTTATGGGCTATCCTGTATCAGGGCCTCTTTTGGTCATATCACATCTGCAAGGTTCATGTTGATGGTCGACACGTGACGTCCCCAGTAGAGTTTCTCTCCCCAACAGAGTAAGGGTAGAAAGTAAGTCTCCAGGAGAGGAGTAAGCTAAATGTTGTCCCCTAGCAGAGTGGATATCATCAACTGTCGTTCCCCGAGCAGAGTTGTTGGTGATGGCTGGTATTCCCCAGCAGGTTAAGGGTGTTTCCCCGACTACAGGCTAAGTTCAATGATATTCTCCAGCAGGTTCGCTATTATTGACTTCATTCCCCAAGCAGGTGATAGTCTTCTCAATGGCTTGATAAACAGTGGTTGACATCCCCACCAGATTCAGAGTCCAATGGTTATTGACACCTCTTCCGTAACAGATCTTTGGGGTCCATCTTCAAGGTTTATTCGTAATCCCCAATGAAGTGGGAGTTCTCTTCGGGTTTCATCTTCAGTAGTGGTTATATTAGGAAGGCCGGTCAGTGTGACTTCCTCGGCAGGGTTCGTAACCTCGAAGACAGTTCAGTTCGCTATCCCCAGCGGAGTTGGCCTCTTCTCTTCAGCATTTATTTTGCTGGAGGGATCCTTTTGCATGTAGTAAGCATGTTTGCATTGCATCCTCAAACGCGTAGCATTCCGTTTCGTATGGAGCATTACGCCAAAATAATTCAAGCATATGCATGCGAAGCATAAGCCAGATTTGGTACCTTGTGCAGAAGCCCGAATCAATTTTCAATCAAGACAGTGACATATCCCAAAAGAGAATGCCAAGCCATTCCCCAGCAGACAATTTCTTCCAGTCAACCCTTTGACGATGTGTTCCGAGCTCAGGTTTCGTACCTTCAGATGTTTTCACCTTCTTTCCGTCAACCCTTTGTCGATGTGTTCCGAGCTTAGGTTTTGTACCTTCGGATGTTTTCAATTTTCTTCCTGTCATCCCTATGACAATGTGTTTCTTGGGTTTCATCCTCTTTCTGTCATCTCCATGGCAATGTGTTCCTACGGTGGAATTTTCTTTCTGTCATCCCTATGACAAGGTGTTTCTTCGGATATGGGTTTCATCTTCTTTCTGTCATCCCTATGACAATGTGTTATCTCCATGACAATGCGTCCCTTCGGTCGGGTTTTCGTTCTCTTTCTGTCATCTCTATGACAATGTGGTTCTTCGGATAAATAATCGGTGCGGTTCTAGGGTTCACTTTTCTTTCTATAGGTTTTATCTTTTTCCTGTCATCCCTATGACCATGCGTTCTCTTCGGTTAGGTTTTCTTCCTGTCAACCCTTTGACGAGATGTTTCTTGGGTTTCATCTTCTTCCTGTCATCCCTATGACAATGTGTTATCTTTGTCAATTCCTTGACGATGTTGAGATGTCTCCCCCGCAGAGGTTGATGTTCAGGTCTCTCTCATGTGAAGTCATGTTGAAGATTTTCTTCGCCAATTCCCTCTATCAGCAGGGATGGTGTTCTTTATGCAAATTTTGGGGTTCTTTTTATATTCAATCACCTTCCACCTTGAATGTCTGAAAGCCGTTGCTATCATCCCTTCAGGTTCAAGTCGATTGAATAGGGGCAGCTGTAGCACCCCAAAATTTGCCATACCTTTTTCTGGCTTATGTTTCTTTCTCATTTTGCATTCAGTAGGTCATATTCATATCCATATTCATATAATTTGCATTGGGTTCCTAAGACATGGGATCGAGGGGTTTTCTTGTTATTGGTATTCAAAGGTGCAGAGGTTTTCTTATTCAGAGGAGGCATCAAAAGCATCGGGCCAGGATTTCATTTGTGTGAATCAGGGTGTACGTCTCAAAGAGAATTAGAGTTCTTGTTCAAAGTTGAGCTTGTGGATTGTTTATCAGTTGAGATTCTTCAGTGGATCATGTGAGTGGCCAGATTGTTCAGTGGTAGCTGTGACCATTTTGTCAGAGGCTTGTGGAAAGTTGGTGATTGGTTTGAATTCATTCGGTTAGCCATTTTCTATCCATAATCCATATCCAAACTAGTTATTTTTAATCCACCTATCCTTTTCTTTTGACCATCTTCATTTTTCTAAACCATCATCCGTATTTTTAATTAATCCATTTTTCATTTATCCACTTATCTTTTTATCCATATCCATTTCCATTCTTATTATCCACTAATAACCCATTTCAAATCCAATTCTAAAAAATCCATTTCCATTTCTAATCCATTATCCAATTATATCCAGATTACTTTCCTAGTCCATTTTTAATCATAACCATTTTTCTTAATTATATTTTGTTAGCCATTTGTCCATGATATAAAATAGTTGCTAAAAAATAACTAAAGGGCCAAAGCTCATTTCACCCGGCCCATGAAGGTTTTCAAATTCAAAGAGATGCTCATGAAGCCAAGCCCTTACAATAACTTTACTGAGCCATTCCAAGTTTATGCTACCCAGATATTTTCTAAGCCGTTTGAGATTCATACACACAAGTTGCTATCATTCCATTGCCACCAGCTCCAAGTATTTTCAACAAGCCATGATGCATCTCTCTCTCTCATACCAAGCCATTTTCCAACTAAGCCACTTGAGCCAACGTTTAAGCTATGAGGTCATGCTATTATTGCCAATCCACGTCACAAATAGAAGCTGCAAAAACAAACTTTAAAACGACATCACGAAGTAAAAATTGGCAACGAGAATTACACGAGAATGAGCAAAACGCAGGGCATCAATCAAGTAACAAAAGCCATAACAATTTGAGTGCAAAAGGCGTGACGTTTTTTCACATAATTCTCCTAACAGAATTTCCACCAGAAATATCCATTCTACCCTCCAATTTTCCTCCTATAAAAGTAGTTCCTTCTTGTTCATCACGACTCACGCACTCTTCAATTCTAAAGAAACCTCCAAATTGAATTTCTGCAGTATTCATTTTATCAATTCACAGATCTGCGGAAAACAACATTTACTCACCAATCATCTTTAAATCCATGGTTCATCATCTTTGATTCAAGAACCTTCAAGAAACCTGCAGCAGAAATCAATCGCAACAGCTCAATTTTCATCAAGTAAAAAACCACACAAAAATTGCAGAAACTCCATAACAATCTTCTCAACTCGCAGAACAATTTCATTGCACTTCAGATCATCACAACTTCAACAACATCGCAAGCAGCAGTGTGAAGCAGAAGAAGATTGAACGAAGCTACGCAGAGAAGAAGAAGGAAGAGGATTGAAAACTCATCTTACCTGGATTTCTGTTTATCGTCGTCGATTCGAAGGGGCACCGGACTCTCTCCGGTAGGTACGTCAGTTCCGATCCAAGCCTCAATTCTGCGATGTGATTGTTGTGGTTTCCACTTTTGGTGTTGTGTTTGCGATTTTCGTTTCTGTTCGTACATTAATTCGTCCGTGTTCTCATTGCTTGTTTGTGATGCTTAGTTTGTGTTGTTCGTGGAAATTCGTGTTCCGTGTCATGAATCTTGGTGGTGGTTGCGAAGTTTGTGAACAGAGAGAAGTAGAACGATGAAAAGGAGAGTGGACGGAGGCTGTTGCATCGCTGGGAGCTGTTTTTATGGTTGATGGAGGACGACGGCGGAAGGAATAAGCGTTGAGAGTAACGAAGTTGATGGTGGAGTTACGAGCAGAGCAGAGAGTGGAGGTGATGCGAATGGCGTCTCGTTTTCTGGCATGGTTTGTTTTCTCTGCCGATGATTGGGAAGAAGAAAAAGGACAGAGCATTAAGATTCTTTCGTCGGAAATTGGAAAGGTGAAACGGCGAGCAGGGGAGAAAGAGAGTGAAGCATTGGAACGACACATGGTTGTTAGATGTTTCTCTAGGTTTTGTTTTAAGAGGAAGCTGAGTTGTGGTGGACTGGGCCTTGGGCCCATGTGGTTCCATCTATCCGCACCCCCCAACCTGTCATGCGCTCCCTGAACGTTTGTCTTTGGGCTTAGCTGGAGGCCCATGCCCCTGTTTCCTTTTCGCACCTCCTGGGATCTTATTCTCACCCTCCTGTTTTTTTTGTTTGTTTAGTTATAGTTTTTTTTGCTTTAGTATTAATTTTGGTTAATTGATAATTAGAGTTTGATGTTAATTGTTAATTAGAAATTAATCTTGATTTAATTAGAGTTTTGTTTCTAATTGCATTTGGTTTTAGATTTAATTTTTTTTAGAATTAAATTAGTTTTTAACTTTTAATTTGATCTTAACTTTTTAATTAGGATTTAATCTTGACTTAAAACTTTTTTTTTTAGAAGTTAATTTTGACTTTCTTTTAATTAGAAGTTAATTTGAATTAACACTAGGTTTAGATATTAATTTTAGGATAATGGTTGACTAACTTTGATTTAGATTTTAATTTGCACTTTATTTTATCTTGGATATTCTTGATCTTGATTTTTAATTAGCATTTTAATTTTGTGAGTATTCTTGATTAGTTGTTGACCATGATTTTGACGTTTATTAATTCCTGATTAAATATTTGAATTGCCTCTTGTTTGATTTTCTCTTTGTGATTGAGCTGTCTGATGTTTACTTGTTGATTACCTTCGTATTCACATGCTCCCTTAAGGCTCCTAGTCCGACTTAATTTCTGATTAAGCTCGGAGTAGGATAGACATTAGGCTCTCAATCCAAGCATGATAACATTAGGTAGAATTACCTCCTAAGCCTCACTAACCATAGGACATCTATGCATGATAACATTAGGACTCTTAGTTTCCCTTTAGAGTTTCCTTTGTGTCGTCTCTCTTCTCATCTCAAAACTTCTTCAAAACACGTAATAAAGGTTAACGTGTATTGTGCTTGAGCCTTCTATGTGGGAAGTGGGGAATGAGGGGCTTTCTCTCATTCTTCTAGGATACCTAGTGTACGTCCTGTTGGGGACGATGCGCGAAGTATTTGTTCCTGTATTTAAGACTTTGGTTCAATGCAAGTTACAAATAACTGTAAAAGACACTTCTTGTTTAAAAAACTTCAAACAAACAATAACGTCTTTCCTTCGGGAATATTCTCTCATCTCACTCACTCTCGACGTACGAACGTGCTTCTTCTCGTTCTCTTGCAAGACGGTAACGTCTAAGTCTCCATACAGCGAGCTGCAACACCTGAGCTAGAACGTAAGCCGTTCCCTTAAAAAACACAATCCATCCCTAGTGAGGGGAACTACGTCGCTCTGATTCTCATGCTCCTGATGAGATACGCAGGCAGTGGGGTAGGGACCATTCGAGCACTTCTTTTATTTTCCCTACATTTGTTTCTCTTTCTCTCTCCTTTCCTTTTCCAGTTCTCCAGCTAGCAGTTCCTTTTCAAGTATCATTTCCTTACACCCTTTGATCGAGACAAGCAAGCGTGGATCCCATCGGGTACGATGGACGCGTGGGGGTGCTAATACCTTCCTCACACGTAACCGACTCCCGAACCCAGTACTCTTGGTCGCAAGACCATGCGCTATCCTTTCTCTCAGGTTTATGCAGTGTTTCCTTTCCCTCCTTTGGGATAAATACACATTGCTGGCGACTCTGTGTTTTTCCGCGCCACTCTCGCGTTTGTACCGTTGGATGCAAATCCCGGGAGCGTCAATAGGTTCTCTCTTATTAACTGCTTCTAGACCTAACATTTTATTTAGTGTATGTTTATATGCTCGCTTAAATTAGATCCTAGAAAATCCCACTAAACAACTATTATAGAAAATCAAAGGAGTACAAGCTAGTAGGTTATTGTGATGCTGATTATGTTGGAGATAGACTTGAAAGAAAAAACACTTCTGGGAGATGTCAGTTTTTGGGAGACAACTTAATCTCATGGTCTAGCAAGAGACAATTAACCATAACACTATCAACTTCAGAAGCTGAATATATTGCAGCTTCTGGATGTAGCACTCAGATGCTCTGGATGAAAAGTTAGCTAGAATATTTTCATATATATGAAAGTAACATTCTTATTCTCTGTGATAATACTTCTACTATTTGTTTATCTAAGAATCCCATTTTAAATTCTAGAGCTAAACATATTTAGATTAAACATCACTTTATACATGACTATATTCAGAAGGAAATTTTAAAATTTAAATTTATTGATACAGACCATCAATGAGTTGAAATCTTTACAAAGCCCCTTGCTGAAGACATGTTCATTTTCTTTCTGAAAATTTTGAAAATGTATTTATGTCTAGAATGAAAAAGATGAATATCTCAGAATTTTTATTTTCTCAGAATGATTTAATGAGACTCTGAGATTTATTGACTCTGAACATTGAGTCTTCTAAAGTGAGAGTGATTTCAAGGTTCATAAGTATCCAGTCAGAATATCTTTGCTAAACCTTATTTATTCTGGGTATTGAATAGTTGTTTCAGTAATTAGCTATCAACCAGTCTTGGTTAGTGGATTAGTTTTAAAGACAACTGTCTAAAAAAACTGAAACGCTTCTAAACGACTGATTAAGGAAATTGGTAAAGAGATTTCTTGGGAATAAGTAAAATCTCTCTACGTCGTCCCCCTTGTCAGATTTATTGCGTTGTTCAAAATTCTGTCATGATTGAAAAAACTTTATAAAACTCACTTCACTCACCTTCACACACTTACGCTACTCATTTCCTACACTTTCTCTTTTTCAAACTAATATCTCTCTGCAACCCTAAAACCTTGTTCATCACAATGGATCAATCTGAACAACAAGCTCAACAAAACACAACAAGCTACTTAAGAATAACAACCTACAGAACAAAAACAAGAACAAATGAAAGAAGGAATGCAAAAACTTACTCTTTCTACCCTTGTCATGCAGTTAGAAGTTCTATGTGAATTGCTGGTAGATTTTGAAAACCTTAAAGCTAATGTGTTTGATTTGACTGAAGGAGTCAAGTCTCAAAGATGGGAAGGTTACCATTATTACCATTATTGAGAAATATATATCAAAGCTTCTAAACCATGATGGTTCTTGTAAGAGATGCTTTAAGATGCCTGCTAAGAAGGATAAGATAGATGCAATTCCTAAAGTTATTTTCCAGGATGGAAAAACTCCTCCAATGCCAAGATTCATCTGGGTTGTATTCATCACAAACCCTCAACAAACTCTTTTGACTACATCAATACTGATCAGAAGAACATGTTGTATTATCTGTCATCTTGAGTTAAGATGAACTTACCTTTTATACTTTTCAAGTATATGTGGGAACTGGTTAAGGAAACAAGGAATGAAACCCTAAAGCCCAGAAAGTGGATACCTCTGGGAAGATTGATTTCTCATTTTCTGTTTGAAAGCAAGCTAGTTCAAATGCTGATGAAAGTATGTTTGACAAAGGAAGTTGAATTTGATGTTGGAAAGACCTTCAATGGAAAGAATCCAAAGAATATGTGTTTGACATCTACTGTCATTGACTCTTCAGAAATTCTGGATAGGAAGACGGTTTCCTCCAAAATAATTCCCATTGAGGACTTCCCTATTTTTACCAAGGAAGATCATCATGATGTTATGGAATCCTACATAGCTGACTGTCTGGCAATAGGTGTAACGCCAGTGGTTACTCCTTTTAAGAACTACCAGAAACTTATCCTAATGTTTACTCTCTAAAGAGGAAAAGGAAGTCCAAGTCAATTGGTGATGGACCCTCTAGAACTACTCAACCCCCAACCAAGATTGCCAAAACATCTAACATCTTATAGAACACTATGGGACTAGAAGCAGAAGATTTCAGTTCTGAGAGTACCAAACCTGCTGAAGTGTTTACTCCTCAGACCATACCCCATGGTAAGTCTATTCTTGATGATACTCATTTCAATTATGCTCGTTCTTCTTTTCTACTTCATTTATTCCTCTTAAACCAACTCCAACACCATCACTCTCCACTCCATTTGGAACTATTTCAACGCCCATTTCAAAACAATCATGTACATCTGTAACAATTACCACCCCTATATACCAACTGTATCTAAGACTATCATCACTCCAACACCAATATTTTTTGAATCAACAACCACTACTAATGTTCCAATCCCATCTTAAATAACTACAACTCCAATAACTAGAACAACTAAAACACCACAAATACCACCATCTGAAAACACCACATCTAAACAAAATCCCACAATTGAATAACCATGTGAACAACTCACTATAACAACTAAACAACCAAGTGAACCAGCTCAAACAACAATTATTGAACCAATCCCCACTGACCCTCAGCCAAATCAACCAGAAAACTCATCTTCTGATACTATAAATTCCACCCAATCTTCAGTTCATATCACCACTATACCAGAAGCCCGTGCCTTTCTAGAAGACACACCAATACCACTAACTCTACGCCCTCAACCAACCCAAGTTAACGAACCTGTCATTGACACTTTCTGGGAACGTCTTAGAAGCAATGATCCTTCAACACCTGATTCTTCGGACCAAACCATTCACACCTCCTATGAAACTAAATAAGAAACTGAAACTAAACCTGAACTTGAATCCATCATTGACCATGAGGAAATAAATGTTTTAGTAAGGCAGTTTGAGGAAGAAGCGAATCCGCATCTTCACTCTCTGATGCAAGAATGCACTGAAAGCATCAACAATGCTTAGAGTGACTCTGCATGGTCTGAGTTCAGAAGATGAATGAACTTCCTCTCATGGTATCTGAAGGAACTCTATAATAAGGCTAATGAGAAAAGTTTTCATGATAAGCTGGTTGGAGTTATTGAGCTTCTTGTGAAGATGTTTACTCCAAAGGCTCCTCCCACTCCTAAAGCTGAAGTTATGGATAATGTTGAAGCTGAGACAAAACCCCCTCCTATTTCTCCTTCAGAAACTGATATTGCAACCATTTTTGGGCTAAAGCCTATTGTGGAAGCTGAAGACTCTGGTTCTGAACCCATTCCCTTGGTGCTAAAGACTCTTCAATAGTTGAAGAATGAGAATCAAGTTGTTAGGACATGCCTGGACAAGCAGGATGAAATGTTCAAGGAACAGGATGACACTAACACCAAGATTGAAGGGATTCTTCAAGCCATTCAGTCCAGATTGTAACCCCCATATTAGAAACTATATTTAAAAAAAAACTTATTGCTTTCTAGTTTTTATGTTTAAGCCTTTTATCATTTCTTCCTTCATTTCTGTACTTTCTTTTGCATTTTGAATGAAATGAGGTTTCTATTATCTTTTATCTTTGTCTTTATTTATTGCTTTTATTTTTGATTGATGACAAAGAGGTGAAGAGCGGACACGATTTTGATATGCTTATTTCCCTTCTGAATCCCAAACATCTATTTTTTATCTTTATATTTTCTGACTTTGATAAATGAAACGGGAACTTTGAGTGGACACCATTTTTGCTAACTTTTAAATCAAGGTAATCAGGTTATTAAGAAGTTGAGAACTTTAAGAAATTCATAGTAAAAAGGCATTAATCAGGCATTTAAGGTTTCTAAACCAAGTTCTGATACATGGCTCTAAAGTAAGATACATTGCTGATAACCAGACTTTCTGATACTTGAAGCAAAGTTACTTCTAAAGAATTTTCAATCAGGCTTCGTTGGTCAAGGAAGTTATTTTTTTCATGGTGAATGAGATAATTTGTGTGTTAAGATTATTTTAAGTCTTAAACTCAGGGGGGGATTGCAAACCTAACTCTGAAGTTTTAAGCTGAAAAATAATTTTAATAGCATAAGATTCAGGGGGATTACAAACCTCACCCTGATACCTTTATGTTATTAAGCCAAGTAAAAATTGTTCATCAAAATGTATGGTTTTTTCATAATAAAAAGGAGGAGATTGTAAGAACAAGATTTGGTTCTGCATCTAGCCTTATATTTAGATGATAAAAATACATAGAGATTTAGAGAACAATTTTGTACCCTAATAATTTAATTCAGTGTGCAGATTCTATATAGAAGTTTTGACTTTGATTTTGTGTGACATCATCATACTCTGAAACTAGTATATTATGGCTCTAAATTATGTGATTACAAGTTGATTAAACTTTGGATTCTGTACTCAATGCTTCTAACATCTATTCATCCAAGGCTTTATTACTCTGAAGCTTCTGAAGCTATTATGCTCTGAAGCCCTGCACTAAAATCAACTCTGAACTGTGTCACCAGACTCTGAAGACCATGTTCTGATGAATTGGATCGAGACTTTGAAGACCAAGTTTTTGAAGATTCTCTCAACCAGGCTTTTACTCTTCTCTTATGCATGTTTCACCACTTAACTACCAAAAGCCTTTGAACATTAAATATAAGATCAAAAGGTTTTACGTGAGAAAAATAGTACACAGTACAACATCAAATATCCTTTCCACTACACTGATTTTGTGGGCTAAGGACTGTACTATTGTACCATTTTGTCTCCCATTTTCACAAACCGTTAGGCAAAGATACATCTGCATTTTGGTATTCCAATTCTACCCTCCAACGGATCTCTTCAGTTCTTAAATATAGAAGACTTGGAAGAATAGAAAAGCACTTGAACAATTACTACGCTACACTATTATCATATATGTGAACAATGCTATTTGTAAATACTTTGAGAGTAAAGGAACACTCACTAAACGAACTTTTGTTCATACTCTTCATTGAATATCTTTTGTGTGATATACTTGTATTTCATTTGTGTATTCTTCTTTCTTAGAAGCATTTTGTAAACACACTTTGTATCTCAATCTGTTTGATTGTATTTTCCTTGAGTGACTAGGGTTTAGTCAATATTACTCAAGAAGACATTAAATTTTGGTCTTTGTGTTGTAATAAAGTTTGATGATAGTGGATTAAGCGCTTGTTGAGAAGGCAAAATCATCTTGGCAGGTGGACTAAAGCTAGCTTAGTTAAT
This sequence comes from Lathyrus tuberosus, assembly GCA_022829125.1. Classification (NCBI taxonomy): domain Eukaryota; kingdom Viridiplantae; phylum Streptophyta; class Magnoliopsida; order Fabales; family Fabaceae; genus Lathyrus; species Lathyrus tuberosus. Next base: position 2,593,564 of record JALAZF010000422.1, read on the forward strand.
AACTAACAAGTATAAAAATAATTGGTTCATTTCTTTTATTCTTCATTTTCTATTTGTTGTGTTGGGTTGAAAAAGTTTTCTTTTTTAGAAACCCAATTCAAACTCTCATTTCTTGTATTTCTCCACATCTTCAACAACAACAACAAAAACAACAACAACAACAGAAAAACCAAACAACAAACAACAACAACACCACCACCACCACCACCAACAACAACAACATTATTAATGTAACATGAATAATGATGTTAGACATACCAGATATGTGAAGAAGAATAAGAGAAATAAGAAGCGAACAAGAGCCCTAAACACACATCATCTTCATATTTTCTTACTTTTTCAAGAGCTGGAAGATGATATGTGTCTAAGATTCTCGTTGTTTAGAGCTCTTCATTAGAGTTCGGTGTGAGTTATTTTATTATATGTTTTTTAGGTAAGTGAAATTGAATGCTACAAGCTAAGCTATATATATATTAAACAATTTCACCTTTATTTTTAAACAAAACCGAGGTGAAAAAATTGGCATTTAACCCCTTGATTTTATAAAAGAACCAAGGTAATGAATTACTTGCAAACAATTGGTGACTGGTAAAAATTTGTAAAGTAACATGTATTTCAAATTTTTTACCATTCACCACTTTCTATGTGTGCTGCAATATTCAAACAAGGACTCTTACTATGAAACAACAACATTGCTTACATTTTACAATATGTTTAGGAATAAATTTCTCAATGTTGTCAACCCAAGAAAGCAACAAATTATTGAGTGTTTTCTTTGGTTGACAATATTAGAAGGTTGTTCTAAAATATAACAATGCCCTTGCAAAAGGTGGAAACAACAACAACAACAACAACAACAACAACAACAAAAACAACAAAAAAAAAACAACAACAACAACACCATTATGTGAGATGGATTGTAAGAGTTGAAAAAATGGTTTGTTCTAGAAATGTGTTAGAAGAACAACATACAACATATAACCATGAAGATTTTTTATGTCTTGCAATCCACCTCAAAGTATGATGTGTACGAGTCTGGAGTGGCTATTGATGGGCCAGATTTAGGGTAAAACTTAATGAACGGGTGCTTTTATAGTATATTATGATTATCTAACCCCTCAGTTATATAAGAAACCGAAGGAATAGATAATTTAATTTACAATTAAAAATAAAAGAAAAAGAAAGGCACCACTTATAAAGAAATAAAAACATAAAATGCATATGTTGGAATTTGAAGCATGTCCTGAATTATTTTTTCCCTCGGTTATAATCTTAAACCGAGGGAATAAATGATATTTAAAAATACATAAAATAAAACATGGCACGTCTTAGTATTATACCTTAGTTTTTCGTTCGGTGAGGTGAAAGTTTTATCATGAAATGTATTATTTGTAGTAGTGTCAAGATCTTAGACGGGGCCCAACTACATCAAATAAGGGAAAGGATATGAAATATGAAGTGGAAGATGGGACATATAAGTAGATGAATTCTCTCTCTGGATAAGTTAAACAGAGACTACAGAAAAATATTTGTCTAAAGAGTGCTTCTAAATCCATTTATCTTTGTCCAGGGAAAGGCCAACATCTCTAAGCAAGGCTCGAAACTTCCCAAGAATAGATAATTCTCTAAGGAAAAAGGACCCCCTCCATCTGAAGTCCCTGGTCAGGATCCCATTAATACTCAGTCCTATCTCACCCATCAACCCTTTTTGCATGAGAGAATTAGAGAAAAGACCAAAAATATAGATTGAAGGGTTGTGCTCCCTAACCAAGAATCCTCTCAAAAGGAAGTGTGTAACATGAACCCACTTTCATAGTAATGCCTTTTGGGAACTAGTTTGATCTAAAATTTCTCTTTTATTCCAAGAGATATCTCTTTCCACCAGCACAAAGAAGAACGAGAACCCCTATCTCTACCTCTCCTAGGAGAAGAGATAGAGATACCACTGTATCTAGCTACCAGAATGTCTCTCCAAAGCCCTGAATCCCCTATAAGCAACCTCTATCTTCACTTTTCCAAGAGAGCCAAATTAATCAACCAGAGATCCCTCACATTTAATTCCCCTATTCTCTTTAGTTTACACAAATAATCCCAATTCACCTTGGGGATATTATTTTTATTCTTACGCCTCAAAGGAAACCCCTTTGTAAAGTCTTTATCTTTTTCCAAACCATATCATGCATCTTCAGAGAGGACAAGAAGAAAATATGAATATCATTAACTACCAAATTAATGACAACAAATCTACCCTCATACTAATATATATATATATATATATATATATATATATATATATATATATATATATATATGCTTCTAAAAATTGAGCTTTTTTTCCAATAAAACAACCAAAGGCTCCGAAGTAGACTCAATATGAGGGTGGAGAGCAACAAAGAAGGACATCAAAATCTTATGCAACACGACATTCTAGAAAACTAGTTAAACATCACATAAACCTCCTTTTTCACTAAACCCCAAAACTTCTTGTAGAAAAAAATTAAAACCATTAGGTCACAGACTCTTAGACCCATTGAAATTCTGGTAGCAGATCTCAGATGTCCTGAGAGATGTCGAGACACTTAATCTCTGCTTCAAACACAATGACAATTAGGATCATAATACAAACTGTAGAAAATATACAAACACACAATGATTGTTGACCCAGTTTGGTGAACAACTACACTTACGTCTGGGGGCTACCAAGCCAGGAATGAAATCCCCTAGATAGTATTAATTCTAAGCTAAACACCTCCGGTTTACAACTTATCAATTAATCACTACCCGTGCTTAATTTCTACCTAAGACACTTCCTAGGTATGAGACCCTTCTCAATTCCCTTTCAATCACAGCAGTGACAGAAATTACAACTCAATGTAAACAGTCCAGCTCTAGTATCAACACGACACAAGAGAGGCTCAAAAAATACAAACCCTAAACTTACTAGGCAACAATGTATTATTTTCCACACTTTTCCTAGGTTAAACCCGTATCAACATGACTGGATTTGGGCTTCAAAAACACAGCAATTCTGTTCCACAGAATCTGTAACAAATTCTCCTCTAGAATAGTTTCTTCAATCCTAAGTTTCCTAAAGTGTCTCCACGCTTAGAAACAGCATCTTCAAAATATAATCAGAATCTCTGATTCCACAATCTTGGACGCCACCTAGGAAAAACAAATATTCCCAAAATAATCTGAATAACATAATTAAAAACAAAAAAGTAACAGACAAAGATGTCGAATCATCATGATAGGACATCTTGCCCAACATCTTGATCTTCAGTTAGTTCTTCATGTTAGGACATCTAGTCCAACATCTTGCTGTCAAGTTAGTTTTACTAAAATTGATGCCAACCTTAAAGGCTTGGACTCATCAATCTTCCTTTTTGGCAGATTTTGGCTAAAACTAACTAAATGAAACTTGCAGACAGAAAAACACAGTTTGAGGCCAAAAATTAGAACATCGGAACATCAGTAGCGGAAAAACTAAAGCCTCCCCCTCAATTAGTTCCTTCTTCTGCAAGCAATAAATTAGCACACTCCCCCTCAATGGCAGCAACAACAGTCATTGGTTAGCAGACAATGGTTAATAAAGTTAGTATTACTCCCCCTTTTTAGCCATAATATGACCAAGGCAGTTAGACTAACTAAGTAACCAAGCAATAACATAAAGTATTAAAGTACATAACAAGCACATAAAGTGCCAAAAATTATCCTGGGCATTAAGCCCTTACATAACCACACAAAAAAAATTAAGACAACAATCAGCAGTCATCTTCAGTTTCCTCATCACCCTCTTCCTCTTCTTCATACCAGGATACAGTTGACAAGTAATGCTCAACCTGAGAGTTGTCTTTGAAGACCTCTCTCTATTTGACTGCTATAAATCTTCAGACAGGCAAACTCCAAGCTTACCCCTCAACAATTTAAATTGATTAACATCCAAGGCTTTAGTGAAGAAGTCATCTAACTGATTCTCTGTGTCAACATGCTCCAAGGTTATAACTTTGTCTTCCACAAGATTTCTAATAAAGTGATGCTTGATGTCAACATGTTTGGTTCTGCTGTGCTGAATAGGGTTCTTTGAAATATTAATGGCACTTAAATTGTCATAGAAAAATGTCATGACATCTTGAGTGACATTGTACTCAGTCATCATCTGCTTCATCCATATCATTTGAGAACAATTACTACCTGCAGCTATGTATTCAGCCTCAGCAGTAGACAAGGAGACACAATTTTGTTTCTTACTAAACCATGAAATCAAGTTGTTTCCTAGAAAGAAACATCCACCAGAGGTGCTCTTCCTATCATCAGCACTCCCGGCCCAATCAGCATCACAATATCCTATTAGCATGGAATTAGAACTATGAGAGTATAATAAACCATAGTTGCATGTACCATTCACATACTTCAAAATCCTTTTGACTTGATTAATATGAATAATTTTAGGTTCAACCTGATATCTAGCACAGACTCTTACCACAAAGGTTATGTCAGGTCTGCTTGCTGTAAGGTATAGAAGACTGCCAATCATACTTCTATACAAATTCTGATCAACACTAACACCCTTTTCATCCTTAGACAACTTCAAGTGTGTAGGAGCATGAGTCTTTTGTGGTTAGCATTCTCCAAACTAAACTTCTTCACAATACTCTTAGCATATTTCCCTTGACAAAGGAATATGGAGTATGCCATCTGTTTGACTTGGAGACCAAGAAAGTAGGTTAATTCACCCACTAAACTCATCTCAAACTCAGATTGCATTTGCTTGATAAAGTGTTGAACCATCTCATCTGACATCCCTCCAAACACAATATCATCAACATAGATTTGAGCTATCTTGAGTTTTCTATCCCTCTCTTTAACAAAGAGAGTTTTGTCGATTCCACCTTTTTTGTATCCATGGTTGACGAGGAATTCAGTTAGCCTCTCATACCAAGCTCTTGGAGCTTGTTTCAACCCATACAAGGCCTTCTTCAATTTGAACACATGATCTGGAAATGTAGGATCAACAAATCCTTTAGGTTGTTCCACATATACTTCTTCATTCAAGTATCCATTCAGAAATGCACTCTTAACATCCATCTGAAATAGCTTGAATTTCAACAGGCAAGCCACTCCAAGTAACAATCTAACATACTCCAGTCTAGAAACAGGAGCAAAAGTTTCATCAAAGTCCACTCCTTCAATCTGAGTGTACCCTTGAGCAACTAGTCTAACCTTGTTTCTAGTGACCACCCCTTGTTCATCAGACTTGTTCTTAAATACCCATCTTGTACCAATAACATTTGACCATTCCGGTCTTGGTACCAAGTCCCAGACATCATGTCTTTTGAACTGCCACAGTTCTTCTTGCATATCATTGATCCAGAATTCATCATTCAAGGCCTCCTTGACATTCTTGGGTTCCAAGTTTGAGACGAAGCAAGTGCCAGCAACAGCATCTCGTGATCTGGTCATTCTTCCACCATTTGGATCTCCTATTATAAACTCCCTAGGATGATATTTCTGAACTCTGGTGGAGGGTCCCTTGTCAACCTTTTCAGTCTCTGCAGATTCAGGATTAACATCATTTGAGTCTGCAGCATCTCCAGGAGCATCATGTGGCGTTCCAACATCCTCTTTGATATTTTCATCACCCATGGGAAAGAATGCTCCAATATCATAAGTGACATCAGCTTCTTTAGTTGAGTCATTAACCACAACATTTATGGATTCCAACACAACCTTAGTTCTTGAGTTAAAAACTCTGTAGGCTCTTCTATTTGTAAAGTATCCTAGAAAGATTCCTTCATCACTTTTGGGATCCATCTTCCTCCTTTGCTCATGGTCAGCCAAAATGTAACATTTGCTTCCAAAAACATGGAAGTATTTCACAGCTGGCTTCCTTCCTTTCCATAGCTCATATAAGGTGTCAGATGTGCCAGATCTGATGGTTACTCTATTTAGAATGTAACAAGTTGTGTTCATGGCTTCAGCCTAAAAATGATATGGAAGTTTCTTGGCATGAAGCATAACCCTTGCACATTCTTGAATTGTCATATTCTTGCTCTCAACCACACCATTCTATTGAGGAGTGATGGGTGAAGAAAACTCGTGATTAATTCCTTCAGAGGAACATAAATCATTAAACTTGCTATTTTCAAATTCCTTCCCATGGTCACTTATGATTCTAACAATCCCACAATCCTTCTCCCTTTGAAGTTCTTGACATAGTCCTTTGAACACTTCAAATACTTCTGACTTCTCCTTGATGAAATGCACCCAAGTGTATCTAGAGAAGTCATCCACCACAACATAAGCATACCTCTTTTTGCCAAGACTTTCAACCTGCATAGGTCCCATCAAGTCCATATGAAGTAGCTCCAAGATTTTTGAAGTGGTCAGATGTTGAAGCTTTTTATGTGACATCCTTGTCTGTTTTCCAATTTGACATTCGCCACATACTCTTCCTTCATCAATTTTTAGATTAGGGATACCTCTAACAACCTCCTTAGACAAGACTTCTTTCATTCCCTTTAAGTGCAAGTATCCAAGTTTCTGATGCCACATCCTCACCTCATCTGCTTTTGACATCAAGCAGGTGGAGGGACACTTTGTTTCAAGAAGAGTCCACAAGTAACATATATCCTTGGATCTGGTACCCTTCATGATAACTTCCTCTTTATCATTTATTACTAGACACTCAGATTTAGAGAAGTTAACCTTGAGACACTGATCACAAAATTGGCTAATACTTATCAGATTAGCAGTCAATCCTTTGACAAATAACACTTTATCCAGGCTAGGCTGCCCAACATAATCCAGCTTCCCAACACCTTTTATTTCACCTTTAGACCCATCTCCAAAGGTGACATAGCTAGTGGAATGTGGTTTAATATCAACCAAAAACTTCTTGACACCAATCATGTGTCTAGAACAACCACTATCAAAATACCAGTTTTCTCTGGCAGAGGCTCTTAGAGAGGTATGAGCTATGAGAGCAACCGTTTCATTCTTAGGAATCCACTTCTTCTTTGCTTTAGCAGCATCCTTTCTACTTCTGGGCCGAGTTGCTGATTAGGGATAACCATGCAACTTGTAGCAGAAAGCCTTTATGTGACCATACTTCCCACAGTGATGACATTTCCTGTCTTGATTATTTCTTCTTGATGAGTTCTTCTGAGGTCTTTGTCGATGTTGGGACATCTTACTTGATAGTGTTTGATCCAGCTTTCTTTTCTGTTGGGAAGAGTTCACACCAGGACTTTTCTCTTTATTTACAACTTGATCATTGTAACCAAGTCCTTTAACATTTCCAGCATTTCTTCCTGATTGAAGAATTTCATCCAACACATCTGAGCTGCTATTGAGCATTCTTATATACTTAGTCATATTGTTAATTTTAGAATTAAGCAACACAACTTCATCCTCCAGATCAGAAATGGTTGCCAGGTGCTTTAATCTTTCATCACAGAGTTGAGCAATGAGATTCTGCTGATCCTTCCCTAATTGACACACTTCTGCACTTCTGATGCACAACTCCTTATAAGAGGCAGCCAGTTCATCGAAAGTGAGTTCTTCAACATCTGATTCCTTGTCAAAATCATATACTCCAGTAAGTGCAAAAACATGTTTAGCAGTTTCTTCTTCGCTTGAGGAGTCATCTTCAGACCAAGATGTAGACAAGCCTTTCTTCTCCTTCTTGAGAAAGGTAGGAAACCCAGCTCTTGTGTGTCCAAACCCTTCGCACTCATAACATTGGATTCCCTTACCTTTGTTGAACTTCTTATCACTATTGGTTCTTTTTCCAAAACTCGTCCTTCTGTTGATGTCCGATGACTGAGTCTTAACATTAGATCTTGACTTCTCATCCAGTTTTTTCAACAGTTGGTTATACTGTTTTTCAAGGAGCCCTACAACATTGGACAATTCCTCATTAAAATTAGGGTCACACTCTTCTTGATTAGACACCAAGGCTATACTTTTATTCTTCTCAGATTTCTCACTGATTTCCAGTTCAAAAGTCTGAAGCTATCCCATCAGCTCATCCACCTTCACGGTGTTTATATCCTGTGCCTCTTCAATAGCAGTCACCTTCATATCAAATATCCTTGGAAGAGATCTTAGAATTTTTTGAACCAACTTGGCTTCTGGAATCTTTTCTCCAAGATCACTTGAAGTATTGGCAATATCAACAATAAACTTCCAAGATTTACGATCCATAGACTTGATGAAAGCCACCATGCGTACTTTCCAATATTCATAATTGGAACCATCAAGAATGGGCGGTCTTTTTAATATTCCTCCTTCTTTGTCCATTGAACCAGAAAGTAACTTCCCTGAATCTCACCCAGATACAGAGCAGGATGCCTACTCTGATACCAATTGAAATTCTGGTAGCAGATCTCAGATGTCCTAAGAGATGTCGAGACACTTGATCTCTGCTTCAAACACAATGACAATAAGTAACGGAATACAAACTACAAAAAATAAACAAACACACAATGATTGTTGACCTAGTTCAGTGAATAACTACACCTACGTCTGGGGGCTACCAAGCCAGGAATGAAATCCACTAGATAGTATTCATTCTAAGCTAAACACCTCCAGTTTACAACTTATCACTTAATCACTACATGTGCTTAATTTCTACCTAAGACACTTCCTAGGTATGAGACCCTTCTCAATTTCCTTTTAATCACAACAGTGATAGAAATTACAACTTAATGTAAACAGTCTAGCTCTAGTATCAACACGACACAAGAGAGGCTCACAAAATACAAACCCTAAACTCACTAGGCAACAATGTATTTTTTTCCAAACTTTTCCTATGTTAAACCCATCCTATTTATAACCATAAACATGACTGGATTTGGGCTTAAAAAATGCAGCAATCATGTTCCACAGAATCTGCAATAAATTCTCCTCTAGAATAGTTTCTTCAATCCTATGTTTCCTAAAGTGTCTCCACACTTAGAAATAGCATTTTCAAAATATAATCAGAATCTCTGATTCCACAATCTTGGACGCCACATAGGAAAAACAAATAGTCCCAGATTAATCTGAAAGCTGGAATTAAAAATAGCATAATTAAAAACTGAAAAGTAACAGACAAAGATGTCGAATCATCATGATAGGACATCTTGTCCAACATCTTGATCTTCAGTTAGTTCTTCATGTTAGGACATTGTCATAACCCAAATTTTGACCACAAGATTTCCCATCATTGTGCAAATCATCACCACAATATTGATGTACCATCATACCTTATCAATCTTCTCAAGGATTGTTGAGCATTCACTACAACCAGGAATTAGGGTTTTGAGCCCTCCCAGAGCACTTAGACAAATGATCAATCAAGAGTGGACATGATCCTCAAATTGTCAAGTCTCTCAAACATTTGTAAAGGATCAAGAGGTCTCCCACATCAAGAATCAAGCACAAGATTGTAACATTCTAAGTGGATCAAGCCTCAAGATCGCCAGTGTCACCAAATTAGGGTTTTGGTCGACTAAGGCCTCCAGATAAATATTTTCATCTAGGCATGAGCTAATACTTCAAAACATGACTCAAGAAGCTCAAAGGGATCTTATGGACCCAATCATCAAATCAAAATAGCCTCAGGGGGTGCATTCATAAAAAAAATCAGGAATTAGGGTTTCCGGACCTAATTCACCCCTAAGTTGACTTTTTAAGCAAGGCATGAGCCAAGAAATCAAGAAGTGTTTTGAAGATCTCCAATAAATCATATTGATCCATTCACAAGGTTGGATTGATTCACAATACTTGGTTCACAAGCAATGCAAGGATTCAAATTCATCTGGGCCAATTAGGGTTTCCTGATGAAAAGTCAACTGTATCTTTGACTTTTGACCAAGACATATCCCAAACTTTGGGACATGATTCAAGACACTCTAAAAGACCTATGGAATCCATCCATTAGGTTTGAACTAGGCCAAAGACTTGATTTCATAGAGGATTACAAAGTTTAAAATTCATCTGATAAAAAGTCAACTGTGCCAAAAACCAAGTTTGCTTTTTGAATTTCTTAATAAACAAGGCTTCCCTAAGTAAAAAACAATGTTAAATCAGGGTTTGGATCATCATTCATCAAGAAAAATCAAGAAAAGTGAGGTTACTTGAAAAAGGGACAACCTTAAGAAACTTAAATTTTTCTAAGTTATGGAACAAAATTGATTTGGTAGCAACTTTGCAAGGTCATAACTCCCAAACCACAAAGCCATTTGCTTCCATCCAAAGCTCAAATGAAGGCTCTCATTACATACTTTGAAATTGTCAACTACATCAGATTCCAAATCATCATGGATTTTGAGTTATGGATTGATCAAAATCACAAAAACATGAAAATGACCACTTTTTCCAACACTTAGTGAAACTTTTGGACAAAATCTGTCTTGGATTTTCACCAACTTTGAGGCCATTTTTCACCTTGATCCAAGTTGATTCAAGACCAATGTTGGACATCAAAGTTAAATTAGGATATACAAGTTTTCCAAAGAGTACCAGAACTCATCCTAATTCAACTTGAGTAGGGAGTTATGAGCATGGAAACATTACACCTCCAAGACTGATTTTGCAAGACAGTCTTGCACTTGCCCCACGATTTTTTCATTTCTATGACTTGGCCAGCCTTGTCATCATACAAGACAAGTTTCTAAAGTGCAATGAACATGATATATGCAGAGCTACAACACCATAGAGCCTTGCAAGTCCAAAACCTCATCATTTGGCATGTGACATTCAAAGTTCAAATCCAAAACTTTTAAATTTGTCATGAGGCATTGAATGGATGCATAGAGCTGGCATGTATCAGTCCACAATATGGCAAATGAGTCAAGATAAACTCAAGCATCAGAAGACCATAGGCCTGCAATATTGACCCAAGTCAATGGCTAGAGGAGACTTTGGCAACAAGACAAAGTTCAATGGATAATGGAGTGATCCAACCTCCATTCACTATTGCTCCAAAAACAAACTTGCTCTACTATAAATAGAATTCAGGTACACCAAAGCACCATAACACATGCTTTCTTCCAAATCACTCTCAAAAAACCAGATTTTGCTTCTCATTCAAGTAACATTTATGAGTGATCCATAACCTTAAAACTCATCTGGAACATCAGAATCACAAAGTCACCCCCCATTTGGTCAAGCTTTTTGGCATGTTTGCAGTTGAGGTGCCTCAACAAGTTCCAAGCTGATTTAATCCATTCCATGCCTTCAAACACATTACTTGAGGTCCATTGAAGCTGTCCAGATCATTACACAACATCTGTAACACCTCCAACATAGAATTCAAATTCTTCTTGCAAGAGGTAAGTCTGACACTCTCAAAATCTATAATTCATGCATCATAAATGTGTTTTCAAGTTACAAACATGTTTATGCACTTATGTAGAGTGTTTTCCCTCAATCAATTGCTATGTATGAATCGTGTATAGGATTTCATAGTGTTCTTGCAGAAATTAGGGTTCTTGAGTTCATCTTCTGATTTCTCACTCCACACATAATATAAATGCAATTAATTGGTACCATTGGAATCCTTGTTCAAAAACGAGCAAGTTTCATGTTTACAAAAGTCATTTTCATTGAGTAATCAGAGAGATATGAGAGGTTTTACAAATCTAGGGAGGAAGAACACGTGCGAGCAAAAACATGTGTTCTTGGCGCCATTTTTAAAACTTTTGAATATTTGAATTTTAATGTTTTATTAATTGATTTCAAAAATTAATTTCTCTCTCTTTTTTCATCATTTTTTATTGGTTTTTTTTAAAGAGTCACAAAACTGTTAAATTATTTTATACAAAAAAATCACATTTATATTATTTATTTAATATTGTTTGGTTTTTTGAATTTAATTTAATTTAATTTGTTTTTTTAAACATTTTTAAAATGAAATTCCCACCTTGATTTTTCAAAACCAATTGGATTTCAAGCTTTCATGTGATTAAACATGATATTTCAAAATATTTTTTAAAGTTGACAACTTGTTCTTAAATATATTTGACATTTTGTATCATTTTATATTTAATTTCCTTTAAAAATTATTTATTTTTTAATTAAAATTAGGGTTTCTCTTAATTTTAATTTTTCAAAACATTTTTGGGCCTCTTGGTAGAGTGTAAGTCCCATCCCTTTGTAAGTAAACCTTTTTGGGCCTCAGTCATTGTATAAGTCCCGATACGATTTTAAAAATCTCCGCGCGATCGCCATTTTCAAAACAATTTTCATCTGGGCCTCCTCTTAAGTTGTAAGTCCCATCTTTCTTCTTCTCAATCACATTTGGGCCTCTAATAGAGTGTAAGACCCAAACCCTTTTGTACATAAATAATTTGGGCCCCAGTCATTGTATAAGTCCCGATACGATTTTCAAAATAATTGCGCGATCGCTGTTTTTCATCTGGGCCTCTCCTTGAGCTATAAGTCCCATCTCTTGTATAAAAATAAACTTTTGGGCCTATAGTAGAGTGTAAGACCCACCTCTTTTGTAAATAAATAATTTGGGCCTCAGTCATTGTATAAGTCCCTCTGTGATTATCAAAACTACGACGCGATTGTCGCCTTTCCAAAAAAAGGATCACCTGGGCCTCCCTGTGAGTATAAGCCCCAAACTTCCTTTTTAACAACTTTCTTTTTGATTTATATTCAAATTCAAAGTTTTATCAAAACTTTCTTCAATTTCTTGAAATTAACCATGCAGATGTAGTTACTATGCTTGGGCTTGCACAACTGTAAGTTCCATTATCTCTTCAATACATACTTGTTTATATATTTCATTTGTATATATGTATATATATATATATATATATATATATATATATATATATATATATATATATATGCTTGTACATACTTGCTTAGAATTTTTCCCAGCAGTTAGGTCTAGGTCTTGATCAAACAAGTGGTTACTCTTTCAACACAACAGTTATTTCAACACAACAGTTTTCTCAAGACTGTCCAAATTTAGAAATATATGTGTACAAGAAATTCATTTCCCCAAAGAGGATTAGTTCCCTGTGAAACCTCTTTTGAATTTCTTCAAACCCTAGATCTGTTCTACAAAGAAAGGACTTATTCCCGGTGAAACCTTTCTTGAACTTTTCTTAGGTTTGGACCCACAGGCTTCCTAAAAGCATCCCCAACCTCCTCTTGGGCTTTGTGCAAGGACCCACAGGCTTCTTAGAAGTTCTCAGCCTCCTCTTGGGCTTAGTACAAGGACCCGAAGACCTCCTACATGTATATGATAGAAACTAGTCATCTTTACATAGTTCAATCCTCTAGAGAGTCAGAATTCCAAAACATCTAACCATTGTAGGGTTGATCTTCATCCCTTAAACCCTCATCCTCCTCTTGGGATCCATACAAGTAGACTTGGACAGTCTTAGCCTCCTCTTGGCCATCATACAAAGATCATTCTCTAACTAAGAGTCAACCTCTTCATATCAGTAGACTTGGAAAGTCTCATTTTCAATTGGACCTCACCAAGAAAAACCCTCAAGTTTCCTAAAAGCACAGGAAAAAACCCTGATCATTTCATTAATCTCCAGCAGAGTTAAAACCTTCATAGGTTTTCAAACTCAATCTTTAAACCTTCACCTTAAAAAATCCAGCCAGGTTCAATTTACCATCAATAAAACCCTAACAGAATCAGAGCCTCATGGTCTCTGATATTTCAACTCTTCTTCAAATCCCCAGAAGGAATAAAACCTTTGGATTCCCCAATACATATGGGACCTGTATCTGAATTTCAATAATCCTCAGCAGAAGCCAGCCTCCTCTTAGGCTTCATATAAGAATTTCCCCCCAACCAGCCTCCTCTTAGGCTTTGTATAATGATTTTCCTCAGTAAAGTCAGCCTCAATCTTGGGCTTTATACAAGACAGATAAAACTTCCCCCCAGAGGAGTCAGTCAGCCTCAATCTTGGGCTTTGTAAAAAGACAAATAAAACCTCCTCAGTAGAGTCAATCTTCCAGCCTCAATCTTGGGCTTTGTATAAGACAGATATAAAACTCCCTAATCAGAGTCAATCTTTTAGCTTCAACCTCGGGCTTTGATCAAGGCACACAAAAATCATCATCCACTAAGAGGAAATCAAGAGTTCTCTCTGTAGGAAGACATTTCTCTGTATATCACATATCAAAACTAACAATAAAAAAACCCTAATTCAAGGTAACTGCTGTAAGTGACACACTTGTTTATTCAAAAATCCAAGTTGTGGTCCATCTCTTATCCTGGTAAACTTCCTCTTTCATATAATTGCTGTAAGTGGTAAGCCTCTGGATTATTTACATCCAAGCCAATGTCATTCTCTTAGTTTAAAAGATCCGTAAGGAAAAATGGCATTGCTCTACACTGAGTTAAAGTTTCTTCCTTCAGGACAATTCCCTTATAAAGGAAATTATGGCATTGCTGGATTCCATACATTCCAGTTAAAGTAATTCCCCTTTATAACCAATCCTTCAACAATTGTGATGAACAGGGGAGATATCTCCCTTTAGAGATGACAAATTCTCTCTTAGTCAAACTTTTAGCTTCAATCTTGGGCTTTGAGCAAGACACAAATAATCTCTAGCTTCAATCTTGGGCTTTGAACAAGAGCCAAATAACCTATAGCTTCAATCTTGGGCTTTGAACAAGACACCAAACATTTTTCCTCCCATAGAATAAGAGGAACTACGATTGCTCTGATTTTCCAAGTTATCTTTACGGGAATACGTAGGCATAAGATTGAGAAATTTTAGCGAGCACACAAATCAAAAACTTTAGGTCCAGTACCTTCTCAAAAACAACGGAAAACCCGAAAACAACAAAAACATCCTCTCAACACTCCCAAAGGAGAAACTTTCTCAACCTATAGCAGATAAACACCAGAAAGTATTTAAACCAATGGAAAAACATGCCATAAAAGGTCTATGGATAACCATATATACACTGGGTGATTGACAACTTCCATTTGTATAACCTGAACCCGAACCCCCAATCTCTTAGCATTTGTTAAAGAAAACATTTACGTGCAAGGTTAGTTTTAGATAGCTTCCCTTTCCTTTCCAGCTTCATAGGATAAATAAGAAATCAGAAAGTAGCATCCAATTCCAACCATTGTGGTAAGGTGGTCGCGTCACCGACAAAAATCGCACGCTACAGACAACTAGTCCAACATCTTACTGTCAAGTTAGTTTTACCAAAATTGATGCCAACCTCAAAGGCTTGGACTCATCACCCATTAATATCAGCTAACACTTCATCCACTTTTTGAAGGCAAAAATCTAGCAGAAAATACTCAACCTTAGTTGAAGAAAGACAAGGAATGGAAACCTCATTTAGGGTGGGCCTAAGGGCCTCAAAATCAGAAAATACTCCTTCAAGTACCTAGAGATCTCCTATCGAACCTTAGAAACCTTATCCAAACAAATATCTCCCACTTAGAAAGCGACCGAATTGTTCCTCTTACTCCTCAGCTTAACACAAGCATGAAAGTCCCTAGTATTAGCATCCCACTCCTTCAGCGAAGTAAATTTGGACCACTAGAAAAGTTGGGAGTCACAACACTAGATAAGCTCCCACAACTCTTGACAAACAAGCATTCTACAATCCAACTCCTCTTAAGAAATGGACACAAACTCTACCCTTAACTCCAAACTCTCAAGCTTATCTGAGCAAACCTTAATCTTAAAATCTAAAAACACCTACTTATCTCATACCTTTAGAGCTCTTTTAAGAACTTTCAACTTATCCTTAATCATGCACGCCATCTAAGCCTTCCAAGCCTTCATTAGCTAAGATTCTTGAACATCTATCTCAAGGTTAGGACCCCTCAACCAAAAATTGTTAAATTGAAAGGACTTAGGCCTCAAAAGCTGAGAAGGATACTTAATAACAATAAGAAAATGGTTAGAAACATCACGAGCCAAGGCCCACAAACTACGCTTGCCCCACTCATTCTCACATATTATCGATAAGAGAACTCGATCCAACCTACTCATAGAGACTATGTTAGAATGAAACCAAGTAAACCTCTTGTCCAACAAACTTAAATTCACCAAACCCATCACCTCAATAAAAGTCCCAAACTCTAAGGATTCCACGAGGGACAAACATTGTGGCAATAACACCTCGGTTTATTTATTTATTTTTCTTAAATAATATTGTGTGAAATGTATGTGTTAATTGATGTTTGGTGTGTTAAGGGAACCCTTTGGTGTAGGGTAGTGGCCTTAGAGAGTATAACTCAAGGCGTTTGGGGTGTGAGTAAAAGTGTAGAGACTTGAGGGTGGTGGGAGAGTGTTATTAATATTATTATTATTATTATTATTATTATTATTATTATTATTTAAATTGGAATTATATAAATAAAATAATATTAATAGTAATAGTTAAATATTTATTTTAATTATTATTATTTTGGTGTTATATTAAATAAATATTTAGTGGATTAATGTTTATTTAGTTGGAATAATAGTTATTTAGAAATAATAATAATATAATAAAATAAGGAAAAAAGGAGGGGGGGGGTGGATATCAGAAATTGATAGAACGTGAAAAAGAGAAGAGAAGGAGAAAGAGTGCTAGGGAAAAAAGAGGAAGGTGATTAAGGAAGGAGAGACAAGTTCCATTTCAGAAATTTTGCTAGGAATACTAAGGTAAGGGTGAGATTTCCTTTCGTATAGGGTTTTGCATGATACCATATGGGTGGGTGTCCTAATCTCTCTAGGATTGTTATTCTCTTCTCCATGTTGTGAGAAATTTGATGTATAATGATGTGATTGTGTGTTGTGAAGGTGAGAAAAGTACACAAGAAGGGCGGGGGTTGAATTGTGTTTTCCATTTTCTTAATTTGCGTCTAATCAGAGTTTAGAATCTAAACTGGTGTTCAGATTCTGGTTATACTTAGCAGAGGAATGTTAACAGAAGCAAATAAGTAATAACAGAAGACACAAAGATTTATACTGGTTCCTCCCAAAAGAGAGTAGTCCAGTCCCCTTGCTTCACAAGAGATTTTCACTATAATCAAATCATGACTACAATCACTTATACATTCTACATGAGACTTTTACAATGCTCAGACCCTAAGTCCGAGACTTCTTGCTTAAAATCCTAAAGCTCAAGACTTCGTTGCTCGAGTCCTACAAACTCAAGCCTTCCTTGCTTAAAAACTTAGCCTAAGACTTTCCTGCTCAGGTCCCTTAGACCCAAGACTTCCTGATCAAGCCCTTCAGGCCCAAAACTTCTTGCTCAGACCCACTGTCCAAGACTTCCTTGCTCAGGTTCCACGAACCTAAGACTTCCTGCTTAAACCCCTTAGGTTCAAGACTTCTGCTCAGACCCTCAATCCGAGACTTCCTTTCTTAAATCCCACATATTCAATACTTCTACTCAATCAATCCACTTGATTAAGATTTTTAATGCTCTAGCACATAGCAGGAGACTTACATGGTTCAAGCATATTGGCAAGAGACTTAGTTGCTCAATATATCCACTTGATTAATACTTTTAATGCTCTAGCACATAGCAGGAGACTTACATGGCTCAAGCATCTTGGCGAGAGACTTAATCTAAACTAATTAACAACATGTTCAATAGAATAGAGAACAAGGTGTACTTGATACGAATATCAGAGGTACATGGAAATCACCATAACAAAGACCTAAAGTTCTTAAGATTTCTAAGATATTAAATGTTTAAGAAATCTTAAGGCTTTTACAATTACAACTTACAATAGAAATTCTGTATACTCGATTGTGTTGATAATTGCTGATCTTGTTACTCCTCCATCAGGTTGATCCTTGTTAAATATTCAGTTTGAACCTTCAGCTACTTATATAGCATTTGTAAAAGACTAGCCGTTGAGGAGATAACTTGATCAAGTGTCTTTGCTTTCTCCATAGTACAAGAGACGTTGAAGATAGATACACCAAAAGATCTTGATCCATTGTGTAACGTGTTTAACCATTGAGTCTTCAAAGAGATCTTGTACTATATAGCCTTTGAGAGTAGATATCCGTAAAGCATGCCGACTTTTCTTGAGCCTTGTGAACTAAGACTCTAGCTGACAAACTAATTTGACAATGCAACTTGCTTTCTGCAGTACGGATAGCTTCAGCTTTGTCACTAAGTCTGAATGATCACCAGAATCCAATTTACATTCACCAAGTGTAGAGACAATTATGTTGCTTCTTCTGATGCTGAGACCTTCAGCTTCAGAGTCTACGCCATACATCACTTAGAGAGTGTTCTTCAGATTCTGCACTACCAAAAGCTAGCAATTCAGCTTCTCTCAAATATGTGTAATACCCCAAATTTTGACCACTTAGATTTCCCATCATTGTGAAAATCATCATCACAATATGGATGAACCATCATGCTTCATCAGTCTCCCCAAAGATGGGTGAGCATCCAATACAATCAAAATTAGGGTTTCAAGCCCTCTCTGAGCTTTAGACAAAGGATCAATCAAGAAATGACATGATCTTCAACTTGTCTAATCTCTCAAACATCCACAATGGATAAAAAAGGACTCCCACTTCAAGGATTAAGCACAAGGCTGCTCCCTTCTAGGTGGATCAAGTCTCAAGATCGACAGTGTCACCAAATTAGGGTTTTGGTCGACCAGGGTCTCCAGATGGAAATTTTCATCTGGGCACAAGGAAATGATCCAAAACATAACCTAATATGCTTCATGGAACCTCATGAACCCATGCATCAAGTCAATTTTGCCTCAGGGGATGCATTCATCAAAAATCAGGAATTAGGGTTTCTTGACCTAATTCACCCCTAAGTTGACTTTTGGGACAAACCATGAGCCAAGACCTCAAGACATGATTTGAGGGTCTCTAATACACCATATTGATCCATTTGGAACAATGGATTGATCCAAGAAGCTTGAGCAACAAGTTTCATTTTCATCTGCACCACAATTAGGGTTTTAAGGGAAAAGTCAACTGTAACTTTGACTTTTGACCAAGACATGCTCCCAAACCCTAATACATGATTGAATATACCCTATGACACCCATGGAACATGTCCATCAAGTTTGATTTAGGTCAAGGACATGATTTCCTGAAGAATTGCACAGTTTGGAATTCATCTGATAAAAAGTCAACTGTGCACAAAAGTCAACTTTGACTTTTTGAGATTTTTCACCAAAATGGATTTTTAACCCTAAAATGATGTTAATGTATGATTTGAATCATCATTCATCAAGAAAAATCAAGAAAAGTGAGATAACTTGTAAAATGGGTAACCATAAAACTTAGAAATTTTTCTAAGTTAAAAATAAAGTGGCAAAGGTACCAACTTTGGAGGACCATAACTCCTAAACCACAAGGCCAATTTTTTCCATCCAAAGCTTGATTTGTAGATCTCACTTCCCTCTACAAAAAATTCAACTAGGCCTAACTCCAATTCCTTATGGATTTTGAGCTATGAGTGAGCCAAAGTGGCTGAAAATGTGAAAAAAATACCATTTTCCAACACTTAGAAAAATTCTGCCTAAAACAGAATTTTGTTGAAACACCAAAACTTGTGGGATTTTTGCACATAGATGCAAGCTAAATCAGTCCCAAAGTTAAACATCAATGTTGTTGCATATGTTGCTAAGAATTCAAAGGGCTCAACAGCATGAATTGATTCAACTCAAGCCATGAGAAATCCATGCCCAAAGTCATGCTGCTGCAAGCTGTTTTGGAAAAATCAGTTTGCATGTTTGCTTATCTCACACGATTTTGAGCCAAAGACTGAGGATCAGCATGCCACTTGTGTTCAAACCAATCACATTGCATCTAATCCAACTGATAAATCTGAGTCAAAAAGCCAAAGAACCTTCCAACTTGAAATTCATCCACTTTGGCACTTTTTGCCTTGAATTCAAAATGCATTTATGTGGAATAATGCATTGTCAAGATTCTCACTCTCCTCAGTCAAGTTCTCTGATTAAACAACATTAAAAACATCTGAAGAATGTGATTTCAGTCAAGGCATAGCTGATCTATTTGGAGCAGCTGTTATGCCTAGTGCAAGAGGCATTTATGCCAAGCCAATCCAAGCAAATGCGATCTGATCCAGCTGCCATTCACTATTCCTCCAAGACAAGAGTTGATCACCTATAAATAGAGGTCTCAATGGATCACTCAACTCACCCCAAAGCCAGTTACAACACTGCTTTCTCTCATTCTTTCTTGAACTTCAAGTTTTCTTATTTTTGAGTAACCACTATCGGGTTTTGAGTTGCAGCCATAAGCAATCAATTCCAATTGCTCAAACACATCACATATGATGTATTTGAGGTGTCCAAGTGCTTAAACAACATCTGTAACACTCCCAGCTCAAAATCACTCTTCAACCAAGCCATTTTGCTTCAGTTTTGCAGGTGGAGGTCTCCAGCTTGATCCAGAGAATTTCAAAGTTTTCCAAAGCTTGCAACATACTCCATAACATCCATTGAAGCTGTAGGGATCATCAATTCACGATTGGAACACCATCTGGGCAAAGTTCCATTTCAACTTGCATCAAGGTGAGCTTCAAACTCAAACTCCATGATCCATGCATATTTCTTCGCATGATAATTTTGCCATTTGATTACCATCATATGCTGATTGTTTTGCCTCAATAAATTTGATCATAGACCTCATAACCATGCTTGCACGATTGCTTTTGCAAATTAGGGTTCATCTGTGTTCATCATGATTATTTCACTCCACACTGAAAATGAATAAAATTATGTATTGCCATCTTGTTCCTTGTGAAAAAACGCACGAGTTTGGTGTTTGAATCATGTCCAATGGTTGAGAGATGAGTGAGATAGGGTGCTTCATGCACGAGCTCGGGGAAGGAGATGACCATGGCGCCATTTTCAGAAAACCAACCAAGTTCTCTATATAATTTTCACTTGCCATATATTTAATGAATTGGCATTGCGCCCCAGCGGTTCATCAGCTGGTTTTGTGAGTATTAGCAAGCGAGAGGTCTGGGGTTCGAATCCCCCTCGACCCAGACTTCTTTTTATCACTTTTTTATTTTATTATTTTTCATACTATTATTTTTAATAATTTGAAAAATTAATAACTCCTTCAATTTTTATCATTTTTTATTGGTTCTTTTTGCAATAATTCACAAAAATGTTAAAATATTTTATTTTACCAAAAAATCCCAAAAATATTATTTATTTTATATAATTGATATTTTTGCAAAGAATTAATATTTTAATTTTTTTAACATTTGAAATATTATTTCCACAATGATTTTGCAACTTTTAATGCTTTCTATTTGTTTTGTAGGTCAATACTTAATTTTTGAAGCATTAATCCAAGATCACAATTTGTTTCCCATGTGTAAAACAATTTTTGATCAATTTAATTGAATTTTTATTCAATTAAATACATTTTTTGGAAACAAATTAGGGTTTTGGATTAATTCAACCCTCATAAATCATTTTCAAAACACTCTGGGCC
The DNA here is from genome assembly GCA_022829125.1 of Lathyrus tuberosus. Taxonomy (NCBI): domain Eukaryota; kingdom Viridiplantae; phylum Streptophyta; class Magnoliopsida; order Fabales; family Fabaceae; genus Lathyrus; species Lathyrus tuberosus. Next base: position 2,615,017 of record JALAZF010000422.1, read on the forward strand.
TCTATTAGAGTGTAAGACCCAATCTCCCTTTTAACCAAAACATTTTTGGGCCTCACGTATTGTATAAGTCCCTCTGCGTTAAAATAAAACCTTGGCGCGATCGCCATTTTTAAACGAAAAATCATTTGGGCCTACCCTCGTGTTATAAGCCCCACTCTTTTTCTTTAAACCTTTTTGGGCCTCTTGAGAGAGTGTAAGACCCATCCCTTTGTACAGAAAACCTTTTTGGGCCCCAGTCACTTGTATAAGTCGCTCTGTACAAATTCAAACAGTGCGCTTACTGATAAAACCCTGGGCCTCTCCTTGAGCTGTAAGCCCCAAATCTTTCTTTTTCAAAGCACTTTCTCCTTTGATTTTGAATATACTGTTGTTTTCAATCTTTCTTTGTTGAACAACTAACCAAACAGCATGGAAGCACTACAACCGAGTAAGTGGTTATCGCTTTCATTTACTGCTTTCATATTATAAACTGTATTGTGGGGCTGCTCACTGTAAGTCTCCTTTCATAAACTCATATCTACTGTGTAATAATAGTATAGATATTTCGAGTTTCCCCGGCAACTACGTCTAGAACTAAGTGACGCCGTTTCATTTATTCGTAGAAATAGACGCCTAGATCCCCAATAGGAGCACCAGATACAGTCTTCTCTTCGGCTGTCCTCCTTAGGAATCATCAAGAAGCTCTACTCCCCAAGATGAATGTATTCTCCGTGAATGGCATCTTTGAGTTTCTTCCCAATTCTCGAACTTTCCTGACTTGATCTATTCCTTGTGGATAGCTTGCCTTGAATGTCTCGGGGTTTGGGTACCCACTACGGTCATAATCTTGGACCTTAACTAAGGAACCCTCTTTAAAAGCTAAAAGTCGCTGGATAGTAAACCTCGCACGTTTACCAGTGGTTTTCATCTTTAAAAGAGTTATCTCTCCTAATGGAAAGGAGATGATAGACCCACGGGCTTCTTAAAAGCATCGGCCTCCTCTTGGGCATTATTCAAGGACCCTACGGCTTCTTAGAAGTATTCACAGCCTCCTCTTAGGCTTCGTATAATGATCTCTTCCTCCGGGAATGATAGCCTCCTCTTGGGCTTCGTACAAGGACCCGTCGGCTTCTTAAAAGATTCTAGCCTCCTCTTGGGCTTCGTACAAATTGTCCCGACGACCTCCTAGAGGTATAGGAACAGAACCTAGTCATCCTCATAGAACAGTCCTTTCATAGAGTCTACTACTGTTTCTCGAAGCATAGTACAAAAGATAAAACTCTAGACTTGGACAGTCTAACTTCCTTGAGTCTCAAAGACATTCTCAAGCACCCTTCGTTAAATAGGAAGGAAACCCGCAGACTCGGATAGTCTCAATACCCTATGGATTTCCCGTTTCCTCAAAGAAAAGGAAATATCCCTGATCCTCAAATTAAATCCCTGTGTACAGTGTTACTCATATAAGAACTGATTTTCTCTTTTAAATCAGTATATTGGATCTGTCACTCAACTGAAACAGTTACAATAGCCTCCATCTCGGGCTTCGTACGAGATACCAAAATTCTCCCCAGTGGAGTCAAAACAACCTTTTAGCCTCTCTCTCAGGCTTTGTATGAGACACAAAAGATTCCCTCGTTGAGTCAATCACCCCTTTTTTTGCCTCCATCTCGGGCCTCGTACGAGATATAAATCCCTTAAGCAAGAGTCGAACTCTTTGATAGCCTCCTCTTAGGCTTTGTATAACGATATGCCCCACTGGGTCAAAAACCTTTAGCCTCTCTCTCGGGCTTTGTACGAGACACAAAATAGCCTCCTCTTAGGCTTTGTATAATGATTTTCCTAGCGGAAATTAGCCTCCTCTTAGGCTTTGTATAAGAAAACCACTGGTTGATCCAATCAACCTTTTAGCATCAAAGTTGTGCCTCGTTCACAGTACACAAACATCAACAACTCCTTTCCCTTCATCTAATCGCTGTAAGCGGCAAGCCTCTGGATCATCTATATCCATGCCACTGTCCCTCTTTTAGCATGAGAAATTCCTAAGGAAAGATGGCATTGCTCTACACTGAGTTAAAGTCTTCTCCTTCAGGTTAAAACCCTTTCTTCGGAAATTATGGCATTGCTCGGATCCGCGTATCCCAGTTAAAGTAATTCTCCTTCCCCCTCTTTAGAGATGACAAATTCTCTCTAAAGTCGAGGTCTTTCAGCTTCACGTCTTGGGCTTTGAACAAGACACCAAAAACCAATTTCCTCCCATAGAATAGGAGGAACTACGAACGCTCTGATTTCCCTGTTTCGGTAAACGGGAATACGTAGGCATAAGATCGAAAGAAAAGATCTTAGCGAGCGCAATCAACAAAAAACCCAAATCCCATATCTCCATCAATTAAAAGCAGTAATTCAAAAGCATCAGTCCTAACATCGTAATCCTTATTCCACGCCAGAAACCCTTTGCCTAGAAAAAAGAAAGAAAGAACCGTATTGGCGAAATACGAATAACCAGTACAAAGGCCCCCCCACATTGATAGCATCCGTAACCTAACAGACCGTTGTTTAAACTCAGTATGCAAGCAGGGTTAATTGGAGACATCCATTTCCCTTCCTTATTCAGCTCACAATAGGATAAAAAATGAATCGACCTGTAGTTTTAAGCTCAACCGCAGAGAGCGGCCAGCGCTTAAGAACCGCGTCCAAAATCGCTCGCTACAATATGCCCTTGTATATCAGATTCTGAATATATATCTATAAGTATTAGAACCTACATACATGAAACACACATCAAATATAACCATTGTTCTTTTAATACTCTGTTATCATCAAAACTCAAGGAATATATGTCATGAACAAATCTTGTTATAACAATCTCCCCCTTTTTGATGATGACAATTATAAGTATTTAAAGAACAATATTGGGCAGTTATAATTTTCTTTGCAACATCATAGTATAAGGTTTGTAACTCCCCCCGAGTCTAGTAGTCCAAAGTTGAGTTCTGTAAACCCACCCTAAGTACTACTTTCAAGAAAAAGTATTTTAATTTTATTTTTAACATCAAAGTCCAAGGTTTGTAAGCTTCCCCTGTGTCAAATAGTCCAAAGGTGATGTTTGTAAGCTCCCCCTTAGATCTATATTTAAGAAAACTAAAAATGATATTTTAATTTCCTTTGGCAACATCAGAATATGAGGTTTGTAAGCTCTTTCTGAGTATGATAGTCTATGGTTGAGGTTTGTAAGCTCCTCCTTAGTTCTATGTACAAGAAAGTTAAAATGTGTCGCCCAGGAAAAGTAACCATTATGTACAAAAATTTAAATACAAAAATTTAAATACAGAAATTATAAATGACCATTATGTACAAACTGAATGGGTTCAGTTTCTAATTAAATACTTACTATCTTTTCTCCCCTTTTTGTCACATAAAAAAGAATAAAAAGAGAAAACAGAAAAGAGTTACAGTCATAAATTCATAACATGCCATCATTACAAGATCAGTTTCCAAGGAAGGGAAAACGATCAAGTAACAGGGATCAATAAAGGATTATGCAATGCATGTTAAATATTAATTGGTCATAACAGTCCCAGGAATCAAGAAAAGGATCTTATTCTGTCGATTAGGTTACTCAGAAGCCATTATAAAAGCAACCAAAACCTATTTCATTTTCATTAACATCCACCAATACGTCAAGGAGTCATCAACTGTGAGCAACAAAATCTCTATTGTGACAGAAGTCACAGAGAGCTCTACGAATCTGAATATCCAAAACCTTCAGAAGCCAGCAGCTTTAGAAGCATCTGCTACTGGGCCTATGCCCTATACCATGAACACTTCAGAAGAAGTTTCGTCAGCAGTACCTCAACAACCTACAGAAGCAGGTCCTTCGGTAGCTGTGATAAAGCCAAAGAAGAAGTCCATGAAGAAAATAAGGAGGAAGAGGAGGACATAGATGAAGATGAACCAAATATTGATTAGGGCAACTACTTCTCCTACAAGGCAATGGATGATTAGATAGGGATTTATTCTTAGTATATACCAATTCCTTTTGTAATATTTATTTTATAATCCTTTAGCCTGATGAATGAAGAAGAAGTTTTGACCAATTTATTTCTATATACATTGCATGCAAATAATCCCTCTATTTTTCCCTTAATGATTTTCTAATAAAAACATTAATGAAGTAATAAGATAACCAGAAGCAACAGTTAACATGTTAACAATACTATTTATAGTTGTTAAAAGAATCTTAATAGGTCTAAATACTAGACATACTTTCCAAGATTCAATATTTAAATTTATTTGACTTTATCATTAATAAGATAATGAATACTCAAAGGTAATGAATGTTACGTTTCTATAAAAACCCCTTAGCAAACTCACTTTTATAACCACTTAATCTTCGGAACACCAAAATGTATAAGCAAAAGCAAATTTGGGTTGCAAAGAGAGATTTCATAAAGATAGCCATGCTTAATGTAACAAGTCAAGCAAACAAGAGTGATACAACAATTGAAGGATCTACAAGTAAGCAGATGGCTTCAGAAGCACACACTTCTTCAGTAACCTTCGTTGAGACAAAAAGAAGAAGAAAAACTTCTAGGTCAAAACATTGAGAACAACTGAGAAAGGAAGTTGTAGAGTTTGCAACGGAAGAATGGAAAAATTATTTAGATAATCTAAATATGTCAGATGATCCTAGGGAATACCTTAGGGAAAATCCGAATGCCTAGAAAGTCTTAACAATTTGTAATAGCTTCTAGTTAATGAGAATGTTGCATATTTAGAGTTTTTAATCCTATTTGTTTTATCCTCTTGAACAACAATATAAATGAATATTTATAACAGTTAAGATGTACAAAAGCATGAACAAACTTGGATTAACAATAAGATTGGTTAACACAAAAAGTGTTAATAATTACAAGACATAAATGTGTAGAAGTCTAACATTAGAATCTCTCATACATAGCTTCAAACTTGTCTCTCCAGATTTTAGAAGAATTAGCCTCTAAACTTATGATAACTCCCTGTTGGACCAGTAGTTCTGAAAGAACTTGCCCATAAGGAATGAAGAAATTTTTTCCCTTGTGAAAGGAAGAAAGAGTCCTCTTCAAATAGTCAAACATAGCTTGAGGAAGATCAATCTGCAAGTCTGAATTGAGAAGTAGTAGCAAATCCTTTTCAATAGGGTCCGCGAGGTCTAGATCCTTATCCTTAGGAAGCAAGTTTGAGTTCAGAATCTGATTCCAAACAATTGCATCAGGAAAAATATTTGAGACCAAAGATGTGTTAGATGGATCTACAAAGGTACGCCAAGTAGGAAGATAATGCTCCCAAACAAGAGATCCTGGGATTTCTCCAATCTCCTCACAATTGATCACATTAGCAATCTATTTAAGGGTTACTGTTATAGAAACACTAGTCACTTTAGAAAGAATAGCACACTCATAATTCATCTCAACAATGGAAGCATTAATCCAAAACTCTTTGACAAGACATAGATAAGTGAAAACACAAAGCATCTCAAAATATCCATTCTAAATTTGTTTAGACACAGTCTTCCAGAAGTTAAAATCTAGCTTAAGAAACTCATTAAAATCCACAAACTTTTCATTGATGACAACTAGTTGATTTAAAGAAGAATTGACTAGAGAATTCATCTCAGGCTTGGTTTGATCAGCACACAACCAAGGAAAATAAAAAGAAAAGAAAAGAACTAAACAAGACTCTAAAGGAATAAGAATCTTGTCAGAAAATGGACACAAAATGATGTTTCACAAGATAGGGGATATAGATAATAATAATATATAAAAATAAAAACATCATTACCCAAAGGTTCTTATCCAGTAGATTTCCTGAATCCACTAGATGATTTTCACCTTTATGAATATTTAAGTAATATAATAGTTTTTGACAAACCTTTTACTTAAACTGCGTTATCAGAAGTAAAGAATCCTTTTCTGTATCTCAGAGTCTAACAATTTTCAGAAGCTATCATCCATCAAAGTCTAGTAGATCTAGACTTAGAGTGAGACATCTTATGTCAGTCATCAGTCTTCAAAATTCTATTCAGAACCAAACATTTTCTCTTGAAACAAGAGTCATGAGTGATTAATGAAGATTGAATTGGTTTCTTTAACAGCTAACAAACATCAGTATCATCACAAAAGGTGAGGAAACTGTTTCCATAAATATGACTATCATCTAGCAAATGGTATATTCAGTATAGATAAATACAACATAATTTCATCTCAAAGATCTCTTAAGATTCTTTTCTCAAAAGAAATTCTCTAGAAATCTAACAGAGACTTTGTATTTACATATACACAAATATCTCATTAATTCAAGTAATAAGCCAGAAAAGAACAGACATACCTTTTTTTATTATTTTCTCGGTCAAATTCGTATGAGTATTCAGATTTGACCATAGATTCTGAATACTGCTTTGTGTGGATTCTGATTCAATGGATGTTAAACCATTGAATCCACTTCTTTCACCAAACTTAGTATCTCTAGCACTTGAGTTTGGGTTGTAGGCTCTTCTTCCATCAAATGTTGTAAAAAACCTTTAATAAGCAACATGGAAGATTCATTTTTCTCCTTTCTTCAATATCTGCAGCAACTATATTTAAATAATGATACTCATATTTCTATGAGTCCATACATGTTGGTCCAAACAGGCTTTCCTTTTCCTTATGCCTCAATCTGATAGCAGTACCATGATTCATTCTAGAGTATTAGTCTAGGATGAGTCATGATATGAACAAGATCTTGTTCTTAGCAGAATCATTGATTTCATTATCTTGGATTATATCTTTTGACTTTGAAATCGTTGACAAGCAAAAAACCAGATAATGTTAGCTATCAGAGATTGGCATAAAACAAATTAAAGCACTGTCATATGATTGCTGGCAAAATACGAAGAAGAATTGAAGGTTTCTCATAGAATTGTCCTTTAACACAAATTCCATGATGACCCTACATTAAGGAGCAATGGAGTCACTTAAGATATCACCTTAAAGAACAGACTCCTTATTATCAAATATTGAAGCAAGATAGAGTTGGCACAGTCTCTTTCTCTTCAATACTTAATTTTAATTCCAGGATTCAGATGCTTCTTCAAAAGCAATAATGACCGGTAGAGCCAGATTACTCTTTCTTCTGAATCCTGCACTAATGTCAGCTTCAAATGAATATGCAGTGAAGACTTCTGACATTAGGTTCTGGTAGTGTTTCTCCTTGTTCTTAGATTTGGGAAATTAGTTGAAATACAAATATCTTAGAAGCTTCTGAAGTTAATCTTATAACAACAGATGTCACGTTCCATTCATCCAGTTAAAGAAATCTTCTTATTAGGAAGGTTAATTCCTCATCATCAGACATTCCATAGGAAGTATCCTTCAACAGGCTTTAGGAAAGACGATCTGTTAGATAGCTTTTTATCATCTAATTCCATTTATTTTCTTTGGAGATTGCAAGATAAACATATAAGGCACAGTAAACTCAAGTTGTATGACTTCTTGAATAACTGTGACCTCAGGTTTGAATTGAAAACAATCTTCTCAGAATTATCTTGGAAAGATTAGATGCAATGTAACTGGACAAGCTTCATAACTGATTCCCAAAAATATGAGCACAAGGATTCAAAGATAGTCTGAGCATTAGACGTATCAATGCTGTTGATATACTCAGAATTAAGATAAAGCACCTACCAGAATGCATCCACCTCTGAAGATATTTTCAATAAGTTTCTTCTGAGCTGGTGAGAGAGACTTTCAATCTTTGATTATCCCTACACCATCAACTTCTATAGTAATACCTTTTTCAAGGGTATTCTACAGACCTTCACAAAACCCTTTATGAATTCCAATGAATTAAAAATATATTTAACTTTTCCATCATTTAAATTCAGTGGAATCACCCTTTGAATATGGTAGGAAAAGAAATGTAATCTTTTTCATGTGGCATTTGATTCCTTCTTGAAGGAAAGTCTTTAACAAACATACTTTTCTCATTGGATCATTATCCGCACCACTGTTAAGTGTTATGTACAGACCATGCTCTGATAACAACTAAAGGTGGGAAGAGTACACAAGAAGGGGGGGGGGGGTTGAATTGTGTTTTCCATTTTCTTAATTTGCGTCTAATCAGAGTTCAGAATCTAAACCGGTGTTCAGATTTTGGTTATACTTAGCAGCGAAATGTTAACAAAAGCAAATAAATAATAGCAGAAGACACAAAGATTTATACGGGTTCCTGCCAAAAGAGAGTAGTCTATTCCCCTTGCTTCACAAGATATTTTCACTATAATCAAATCATGATTACAATCGCTTATGCATTCTGCATAAGACTTTTACAATGCTCAAACCCTAAATCCGAGACTTCTTGCTTAAACCCTTAAGGCTCAAGAGTTCCTTGCTCAAGTCCTATAGAATCATGTCTTCCTTGCTTAGGCCCTCAGCCTAATACTTTCCTTATCAGCTCCCTCAGACCCGAGACTTCCTGCTCAAACCCCTCAGGCCCAAGACTTCTTGCTCAGACCCACGGTTCAAGACTTCCCTGCTCAGGTTCCACGAACCCAAGACTTCTTGCTTAAACCCCTTAGGTTCAAGACTTCTACTCAGACCCTCGATCCGAGACTTCCTTGCTTAAATACCATGGATTCAAGACTTCTGCTCAATCAATCCACTTAATTAAGAGTTTTAATACTCTAGCATATAGCAGGAGACTTACATAACTCAAGCATCTTGGCGAGAGACTTAAGAAGTTATAATTTTTAAAATTTAAAATTGAATAAAAGTATAAGTTTCATAAATGTCTTATTCTAATGACTAATTGTGTTAAGATAACTTTATTTTGTGGTTTGTCACTTAGTAAACAATGGTGGTCTCCATTAATTTACGAATCTATTAAGATAATTTACTTCTACTAGTTGAAGTAGCTAGTTTACACTTTATAAATATTTGATCAGAAAATATAAAAAAATTACTATTTAATATAAATAATTTTATAAAAGTTTAATGGAGCTGCACTTACCATGTTATTCTGTTATCCGATAAAAATGTATCACTTTGTCATGTCATTTAATAATTTAAAAAATTTAGTTTGATTTGATAAAATAAATGATCATTATTGATTGATAATATAAAGTTAATTTTAACTTTTAGGGTACCACTCAATTTTCTATTTTTATTTCAATTTTTGAATCATTAAATACACACATTTCCAAAAATACTTATTATTTTAAAATTTTAAAGAATATTTATGGAGGATTATTAGCATTTCTCATTTTAATATTATTGATACTTGTTATAATAAACTATGAATTACATTATTTATACATTGAATTTGTGAAAATATGGCATATACCTCTTATTTCAACGTACTGGTGAATTATTATTTGCTTTTCTACGAGAGTTGAAAGGTTCTAATCATTTTAATTGTAATTTTTTAAAAAAAATATTAATTAAAATGTTAAAAAGAAGATTAATATAGTAATAAATATAATAAAACTTGTTTATAGACCAGTTTGAAAGCTTGTCACTAAATTAAAATTTAATCTAAAGGTATATGTGAGTGAGGCTAAAATTCTTGACTTAGTAGCTCCACTTGTACTAGTATATTAAAGAAAACAAATTTTTTAGGGGTGTCATGACCCACCCCAGCTCCTACCAAACTCCGCCACTGGATGGTAACGATATTTTTGGTGAGCCTCGATTCCATTGTGATGGATCGGGTTCGAGTAGCTAATTCATATGGTAATAGAATTAGTGAAGAGTTGCCTATGGTGATGGTGACGATTTTTGATGGGCTCTGATCCTATGGCAGGGATCGGAGCAAGTGAACCTGAGAATTTGCTATTGGTACCACATGCATTGAGTCGTGAGTTAAGTCTCTTTGCATTTGCATACATGTTGCATTATTATGTGTGGATTGTGTGGGGTGTGAACTGTGGATTGAGTGATTATGCAAATGTTGACGGGGTGCTTACATATTATCATGCATTTCTTTATATGATTGTGATTTCTCACCCCTTCTGTTTGAATGATGCCTTTACATGGGCATCGTACAGATAATCTGCAGTAGAGGCTTGGATTTGAGTGGAAGAGAATGTTCTTCTTATTGCTTTTGTTGAGTCAACGTCTGCTCTGATATGTAACACTAGGGGAATGAAACGCTTTTATGTTTATTTTATTTTATGGTGGAGATTTCTATGTTATTTCTAAAGTCTGTTATTCTTAAAATTACTATGAGTTTTGATTATGTTTTGAAATATCAAAATAAATTGTTATCGATGCTTTTCCACTGCTAAATAAATACTAAAGTTCAGACTTGTTGATTTTTGCTACTAGTATTATTAATAATTTTTAAAAGTTGTATGTGTTACATATCATACCTTGTGAGCTAGTTGGTGTTGAAGTAGCATCCTGATTGTTGTTGGTTTGATATTACTCTGATTTTATTTATAATTACACGGGAAAAACTAGGGTGTTATAGTGCCCCCACTCCAACACCCTTCCTCTCGAAACGACAAAGAACAGTATTGGAGTACCCCAAAATACACCAAAGGGAACTGAAAAATCGTTCACATGCTTGATCTAGGAGATTCCACACCGCCTTTTTCTCTGCTACGAGTACTTAATGTAACACCCCAAAATAATTATAATATTTATTTAATTGATTTATTATGATTAGTCGGTGTTTTGGTGAATTTTAGTGAGTACTATGACGCTTGGGGACCTTGGGTGGTGTTGTGGGGTAGCTTTGGGTTAAGGGAGTAGTGAGGCATTGAGAATTAGTAATTAATTGGAATTATTTTATTAGTACTAATAATAGAATAATTTGAATATTTAGAATATTATTTAGATTATTATTATTATTATTATTATTATTATTTGGACTAATTAGGAGAACCATTAAGGGTAAGACGGTAATATTGAGAAGGTTAATTGAGGATAATATGGGTAAACCATAATTAGGGTCCAAGAGGTAGGTTTAACAAAAAGAAAATAGGGAATTAGGAGAGTTATTCTGTGCAACCGTAAAAGTGAAGAGAGAGCTGAGGAAAGGAGGCTATGGCACAGAGAACGAGAAAACCAACCGTAGAACCACAAAGAAGGACCTGTTGTTGGAAAAATTCAAGGTATGGGGGGTTAATCCGGGTTAATATGTCTGATATGGTTTTAAGGTAGATGTATTTTGTGTGTTTGCGTTTTCGACGAATTTGTGCTAAACCTGTGACGCATCTGTGGTGAATTTTTGTAACTCTGTATATGTACGATTTTTGTCATGAATTCTATATGAGTTGCTGTAATTACTGTGAAATTCATGTGAATATTTGTTGTTGTTGTGATGAAGGTAAAACCAAACCAGATCTAAGATTGAAGGTGGGGATTAATGAATTAGGGCTTAATAATTAGAAGGAAAATGATGAACATAATGAAGTAGGATAATGACTTAGATCTGGGATGAATCGAAACTGTTTTGGGTCCGATTTTGGAAGATCGAAGGTGCTAGAATGGGAGGTTTTCGTTCAGATGCGAAATCTGAGTTTTGGAGGGTTTTCTGGCATTATGCGTAACAGAGAGAGTATTACGCGTAAGAGGGGACATCCACAGGGTGATACGCATAGCATACACACCCGTCTCCAGGGCCAGCACGACCCTTTGCCAATACACGTAGTGTACGCGTAGGGAAATTAGGGCCATACGCGTATGGGAAGCCATTACACGTATGGGGTTCTTGGGAAGGGGTACTACGCGTATGGGCTAGCCATTACACATAGGGGAAGAATGCAAGGAGTTTTGAGAGGAGAACCCTCTCCGCTCGTACGCGTAACAGGGATGGTGGTACGCACAAGAGAGGCCTGGGCAGGTGGCCCTACGCGTATGATACGCAGGCCAGTGGGCGAGGAGTAGAGCCATAAGCATATGGGGCTTGGCCATATGCGTATGGACAGAGCTATTGGCAAATTTGTTCGTTTTTGCGATTTCTGTCCCGATTTCGCCTGTGATGCGGTTTCCTTGAGACGTAAGGCTAGGATGAAGTAATAAAACACGAGTAAACTAGTAATGAATATGAATGGGATAAAATCGAGAATTTTTATGTGACGAGTATAATATGACGAATTGTGAGGTATAGTGACGAATTGTGACGAATACGAATTGGTGTTGTATAATGATGTTTAATGATGATTCTTGGATGATGATGCAACTATGACGATTTTATAATGATGATTATTATGACGATTTGCATCATGCATTCATGGCATAGTTAGGACTCCGGTCCATTTGGTGGCTTCAATCCCATTGTGTGGATTGAGGTGTTTTGCGACGTGCTCCGGTTCTTGTGTATAATCGATCCTATTGGTGGGGATCTTTGGAGGGTGATCGCCCAATGTCCATCAATTATGGCGAATTGGTACCACATGCATGAGTCTATGATGTTGCATTTGCATATTGTGTGGTATTGCATACTATTGATGTAATTGATGAATTAATGACGTTTGTGAATGATTTGATGATGTTTGTGCTTATGCTTTATCTTTTGCTTATATCTTATATATTGATTCGTGATTACTCACCCTGCCTGTTTGAATGTTGCCTCCACGTGGGTAACGTGCAGGTGATCAGGCTTAGCTCTCTTGGTGCTCGAAGATTTAGATTTTTGAAGTATTTTGATTTCTCCGTCGATTAGAGAGTCTTACTATGATATGTAACATCGGGTTGGGACGTTTGGCTCGAACGATTTACGTTTTTTTATTTGTTGGCATGAGGATGTTTTATGATGTTTTGTTTTATGAAGTTTTGGATTATAAAATTATTTTAAATTTTGATTTCCGCTGCGTGATGTTTAATTAAATTTATGATGGTAAAACCCATGTTACGGAGCAGGTGGTTATTTGATGTTTTGTGACGAAATGTGGCGCCCTTTTGGGACTGTACTATGATAAAATAGTTGTATTTATTCGTGATGTTTGTTGGGTAGAAAAGGGTGATATATTAGTGGTATCAGAGCACATCAGTCTGTCCGGCCAGGTTTTACATGATGTCAGTCACATGTCAGTCGACGAGTGTGTGTACACTGTCGATGTTTTGTTCTTCTAACCTTGTTGGTAGTATGCAGGATGGCTGGAAGAAATGATCATGCTATCGTTGATGCGTTGGAGTTACTTGCTCAAGCAATGGCTCAGAACAATCAGAATGGGGGAGCTCCGGACGAGTTTCGTGCTTTGGGGAAGTTCCAGAGGAACAATCCGCCGACTTTTGTGGGTACTCATTATCCAGAGAGTGCACAGAAGTGGCTGAAGGTGATTGATAAAATCTTCCGGGTGATGGGGTGTACTGACGCTCAACAAGTGAAATTTAGAACTCATCAGCTGTCAGAAGAGGATGAGGATTGGTGGGATAACACCCGCCAGAGACTGGAAGACGTTGGTACTGTGATAACCTGGGCTATGTTCAAGCAGGAATTTTTGGAAAAGTATTTTCCAGAGGATGTTCGGGGCAAGAGAGAAGTGGAATTCCTTGAGCTGAAGCAAGGAAACATGACTGTGGTAGAGTATGCTGCGAAGTTCGAGGCGCTGGTGAAGTTCTGTCCTCACTACAACCGTGTTGATGCTGAGGTGTCCAAGTGTCTCAAGTTTGAGAATGGGCTGAGGCTAGAAATCAAGCAGGGTATTGGGTATCAACAGATTCACATGTATGTTGAGCTGGTGGATAAGAGTAGGATCTATAATAAGGATAGCCGAGCTCGATCTGGTCACTACAAACATCTTAGTGAGAAGAAAAAGAAGAGGCAGTATAGGGGGAAGCCTTATACGACTTCAGCTGACAAAGGGAAGCAGAAGGCTTCAGATGGGAAGAAGACAAGTGGGGGAGCAGCTCCTACTTCTGAGAAGTGTTACAGGTGTGGCGAGCAAGGCCACCGTGCTAAGGCTTGCACCAATAATGTGTTGTGATGTTACAGATGTGGCAAGAAGGGTCATAGAGCTACTGATTGCAAGGATGATGGTCCAAATTGTTTCAATTGTGGTGAGAAGGGTCACATCAGTACCCAATGTCAGAAACCGAAGAAGACTGCTACTGCTGCTCAGACCAATGGCAGAGTGTTTTCTTTGAGTGGTGCAGAAGTTCCAGAGAAGGACAACCTGATTCGAGGTACTTGTTTTATTAATAATGTTGAGGTGGTCGCTATTATTGATACTGGTGCTACTCATTTGTTTATCTTGCTTGAATGTGCTAATAGATTGGGTTTGAAATTGTCTGATATGAATGGTAATATGGAAATAGGAACTCTAACTAATGGTTCTATTACTACTACCTTTGTGTGTTTGAGATGTCCTATGACGATATTTGGGAAGAGTTTTGTGATGGATTTGGTGTGTTTACCCTTGCACCAAATCGATGTAATCCTTAGGATGAACTGATTGGAATTCAACCATGTTCATATCAATTGTTATAATAAGACCGTAGAGTTTCATGAGTTTGGTGATAGTGGGGAGTTGATGTTCTTGTCTGCTAAGCAAGTAGACGAACTTCTGGAAGACGAAGCCTTGGTGTTTGCAATGTTTGCATCATTGCAAGTTGATCGTGAAGATGCGAGTGTCGAATTACTTGTTGTCTGTAAATTTCCAGATGTGTTTCCAGATGACATAAGTGATTTGCCTCTAGAACGTGAAATGGAGTTTGCAGTGGACTTAATACCAGGTACGAGTCCAGTGTCAATGGCTCCTTACCGGATGTCAGCTTCTGTGTTAAGTGAATTAAAGAAACAATTGGAAGAATTGCTTGAGAAGAGGTTTTTCCAACCGAGTGTTTCCCCGTGGGGTGCTCCTGTGTTATTAGTAAAGAAGAAGGCCGAAAGTATGAGGTTGTGTGTTGATTATCGGAAGTTGAATAAAGTGACTATCAAGAATAAATATCCACTTCCGAGAATCGACGACTTGATAGATCAGTTAGTAGGCGCCTGTGTGTTTAGCAAGATTGATTTGAGGCCGGGTTACCATCATATTCGTGTTAAGCCTTATGATATTTCAAAGACAGCTTTCAGGATGAGGTATGTCCACTATGAATACACTGTGATTCCGTTTGGAGTGTCCAATGCACCTGGTGTATTCATGGAGTATATGAATCAGATATTTCATGAGTATTTGGATCAGTTTGTGGTGGTTTTCATTGATGATATTCTGATATATTCTAAATCTGAAGAAGAGCATGCTGAGCATTTGAGAACTGTGTTGCAAGTATTGTTGGAGAGAAAGTTGTATGCAAAACTGTCAAAGTGTGAGTTTGGGTTGAAGGAGGTGAGTTTTCTTAGCCATATGATTTCAAGTGGTGGAATTGCTGTTGATCCTTCTAAGATTGATGCTATGTTACAGTGGGAGACTCCGAAGTCTGCTACTGAGATACGAAGTTTCCTTGGGTTGGCGAGTTATTACCGCAAGTTTATCGAAGGCTTTTCTAAGTTGGAATTACCTTTGACTTAGCTGACTCGAAAGGGTCAAACTTTTGTGTGGGATGTAGCTTATGAAGAGAGTTTTGTGGAATTGAAGAAGAGGTTGACGACCGCTCCAGTGTTAATTTTGCCTAATCCGAATGAATCTTTTGTAGTGTATTGTGATGCGTCAAAGATGGGTCTTGGTGGGGTGTTGATGCAGAATGGTCAAGTTGTTGCTTATGCTTCTAGGCAGTTGAGGGTGCATGAAGTGAATTACCCAACCCATGACTTAGAGTTGGCAGCTGTGGTGTTTGTGTTGAAGATTTGGAGACATTACCTGTTTGGCTCTAAGTTCGAAGTGTTCAGCGATCATAAGAGTTTGAAGTACTTGTTTGATCAGAAAGAGTTGAATATGAGGCAGATAAGGTGGTTGGAATTGTTGAAGGATTATGACTTTGATTTGAATTATCATCCTGGTAAAGCAAATATAGTGGATGATGCATTGAGCAGGAAGCCATTGCATATGTCAATGCTTATGGTGAAAGAGTTGGAGTTACTTGAGCAATTTCGAGATTTGAGTTTGGTATGTGAAGAGACTCCTGACAGTGTGAAGTTGGGCATGTTGAAGTTGACTAGTGGTATTCTGGAAGAGATCAGAGTGGGACAACAATTTGACTTGAAGTTGGTTGACCAGTTGAACTTGATCAGCCAAGGTAACGGAGGTGAATTCTGGATTGATGAGAGTGGTGTGATGAGGTTCAGAGACAGGGTGTGTGTACCAGATGTTCCAGAAATTAAGAAGAGCATTCTTGAAGAAGGACATCGAAGTAGATTGAGTATTCATCCCGGTGCTACGAAGATGTACCAGGATTTGAAAAAGTTGTTTTGGTGGCCGGGTATGAAGAAGGATACTGCGGAGTTTGTTTATGCGTGTTTGACTTATCAGAAGTCAAAGATTGAGCTTCAGAAGCCTTTAGGTATGATGTAACCGTTGAATATCCCAGAGTGGAAATGGGATAGCATTTCCATGGAATTTGTGTCGGGGTTGCCGAGAACTGCAAAGGGAAATGATTCGGTTTGGGTGATTGTGGATAGATTAACTAAATCGGCTTATTTCTTGCCGATGAAGATTAATCATTCTTTGCAGAAGTTAGCCAAGATGTACATTGAGGAGATTGTGAAGTTGCATGGGATACCTTAGAGTATTGTGTCGAATAGAGACCCGAGATTTACATCGAGGTTCTAGAAGAGTTTACAAGATGCTTTGGGTACTAAGTTGAGGATGAGTTCTGCATATCATCCGCAGACGGACGGTCAGACGGAGAGGACTATCCAATCTCTAAAGGATTTGCTGAGGGCTTGTGTGTTGGATCACGGAGGATCTTGGGATAGCCGTTTACTATTGATCGAGTTCACGTATAACAACAACTTCCATGTTAGTATTGGAATGACACCGTACAAAGCTTTGTATGGGAGAAGATGTAGAACTCCATTATGTTGGTATGAGTCAGGAGAGAGTGTTGTAGTCAGACCAAAAATTGTGCAGGAGACGACTGAGAAGATTAAGATGATCCAAGAAAGAATGAGAGCCTTGCAGAGTCTTCAGAAGAGTTATCATGATAGGAGAAGGAAAGTACTTGAATTCCAAGAGGGAGATCATGTATTTCTGAGGGTGACGCCAGTGACTGGTGTGGGTCGAGCTTTGAAGTCTAGGAAGCTCACTCCGCGTTTTTTTGGTCCATATCAAATCTTACAGAGGATAAAAGAGGTAGCCTATCGGATTGCTTTACCGTCGTCGCTTGCGAATTTGCATGACGTGTTCTATGTGTCTTAGTTGAGGAAGTACATTCCGGATCCATCGCATGTGATTCAGATGGATGATGTATAAGTGAGGGATAATTTGACAATGGAAGCATTACCTGTGCGAATTGATGGTCGTGACATGAAGCAACTGTGGGGTAAAGACATAGCTTTGGTGAAGGTGTTATGGGGTGGACCAGCTGACGAAAGTTGGACTTGGGAGCGTGAAGATTAGATGAGGGAGTCGTATCCGACTCTGTTCCCTTCAGGTAATTTTTGAGGGAGAAAATTCTTTAAGTGGGGGAGAGTTGTAACACGCCAATATAATTATAATATTTATTTAATTGATTTATTATGATTAGTCGGTGTTTTGGTGAATTTTGATGAATATTATTTTATTAGTAATAATAATAGAATAATTTGAATATTTAGAATATTATTTAGATTATTATTATTATTTTTATTTGAACTAATTAGGAGAACCATTAAGGGTAAGATGGTAATATTGAGAAGGTTAATTGAGGATAATATGAGTAAACCATAATTAGGGTCCAAGAGTTAGGTTTAACAAAACGAAAATAGGGAATTAGGAGAGTTATTTTGTGCAACCGTAAGAAGTGAAGAGAGAGCTGAGGAAAGGAGGCTAGGGCGCAGAGAACGAGAGAACCAACCGTAGAACCCCAAAGAAGGATCTGTTGCTGGAAAAATTCAAGGTATAGGGGGTTAATCCGGGTTAATATGCCTGATATGGGTTTAAGGTAGATGTATTTTATGTATTTGGGTATTCGACGAATTTGTGCTGAACCAGTGACGAATCTGTGGTGAATTTTCGTAACTCTGTATGTGTACGATTTCTGTTATGAATTCTATATGAGTTGCTGTAATTGCTGTGAAATTCGTGTGAACATTTGCTGTTGTTGTGATGAATGTAAAACCAAACCAGATTTGAGATTGAGGGTGGGGATTAATGAATTAGGGCTTAATAATTAGAAGGAAATTGATGAACATAATGAAGTAGGATAATGACTTATATCTGTGATGAATCAAAACTATTTTTGGTCCAATTTTGGAAGATCGAAGGTGCTGGAATGAGAGGTTTTCGTTCAGATGCGAAATCTGAGTTTTGGAGGGTTTTCTGTTATTACGCGTAACAAAGGGAGTATTACGCGTAAGAGGGGACATCCCCAGGGTGATACGCGTAGCATACGCACCCGTCTCCAGGGCCAGGACGACCCTCTGCCAATACGCGTAGTGTACGCGTAGGGAAAGTAGGGCCATACGCGTATGGGAAACCATTACGCGTATGGGAAGCTGGGAATGAAGGGGCATACACGTATGGGGTTCTTGGGAAGGGGTACTACGCGTATGGGTTAGCCATTACGCGTAGGGGAAGAATGCAAAGAGTTTTGAGAGGAGAACCCTCTCTGCTCGTACGCGTAACAGGGATGGTGGTACACGTAAGAGAGGCCTGGGCAGGTGGCCTTACGCGTATGATACGCAGGTCAGTGGGCGAGGAGTAGAGACATACGCGTATGGGGGATGGCCATACGCGTAAGGACAGGCTGTTGGTAGTTTTGTCCGTTTTTGCGATTTCTGTCCCGATTTCGCTTGTGATGCGGTTTCCTTGAGACGTAAGGCTAGGATGAAGTAATAAAACATGAGTAAACTAGTAATTAAGATGAATGGGATAAAATCGAGAATTTTTATGTGACGAGTATAATATGACGAATTGTGAGGTATAGTGACGAATTGTGACGAGTGCGAATTGGTGTTGTATAATGATCATTGATGATGATTCATGGATGATGATGCAACTATGACGATTTTATGATGATGATTATTATGACGATTTGCATCATGCATTCATGGCATAGTTAGGACTTCGGCCCATTTGGTGGCTTCAATCCCATTGTGTGGATTGAGGTGTTTTGTGACGTGCTCCGGTTCTTGTGTAGAATCGATCCTATTGGTGGGGATCTTTGGAGGGTGATGGCCCAGTGTCCATCAATTATGATGAATTGGTAGCACATGCATGAGTCTATGTTGTTGCATTTGCATATTGTGTGGCATTGCATACTATTGATGTAATTGATGAATTAATGACGTTTGTGAATGATTTGATGATGTTTGTGCTTGTGCTTTATCTTTTGCTTATATCTTAAATATTAATTCGTGATTACTCACCATACCTGTTTGAATGTTGCCTCCATGTGGGTAATGTTCAAGTGATCAGGCTTAGCTCTCTTGGTGCTCAAAGATTTAGCTTTTTGAAGTATTTTGATTTCTCCGTCGATTAGAGGGTCTTGCTCTGATATGTAACATCGGGTTGGGACATTTGGGTCGAACGATTTATGTTCTTTTATTTGTTGGCATGAGGATGTTTTATGATGTTTTATTTTATGAAGTTTTGGATTTTAAATTGTTTTAAATTTTGATTTCTGCTGCGTGATGTTTAAATAAATTTATGATGGTAAAACCCGTGTTACGGAGCAGGTGGTTATTTGATGTTTTGTGACGAAATGTGGCGCCCTTTTCAGACTGTACTCTGATAAAATAGTTGTATTTATTCGTGATGTTTGTTGGTTAGAAAAGGGTGTTACACTTAACATAAACATTTACAACAAAACATGATCGAGCATTCACATCCCACTCGAGACAAACCCTAAGATAACTCGCCTAAAGAAGAAGAAGGATACTTTGTTAGATCTGTTCAAAACCTTATGCTTTCTATCGATATAGAAATCAAAAACAAAACTCTAAAATAATTCCTATAAGTCGATATAGCATCAACTTGTATCCCTTAAACCCATATCCGAATATAATTATGAGAATGAAGGCGGAAGCGTACCTGAATTTGCCATTGAAATCGTTGAAGGTTCCGGGTATGTGACTTCTGATTTGTAGAGTTCCTTAGGGTTCCTTGAATCTCCTCTGATGGAAATTAAGAGAGAAAGCCTCATAAACCTTATTTTGTTCGTACTCTACAAATGGGGACCATAACCTATTTAAATAACCCTAGGGTTATTTCTTAGTTTTAAATATTCTAATTTGTCCCCTCATCAAATTAGATATTGACTTACGATATCTACACAAAAACCCGACCTTTCATGAAATTTATGCTTTTAGCCACAAACTTAATATTATATTAGTTAGACCCCTTTAAGTCTTGACTAATTAAAATAATGACACTAACACCTTAAATGTTACATTTGTGACACAAAATTCTGACAATCTCCCACCACTTCTACAAAACGCTAAAACAACAACGCCAGACTTACAACGCATCCTTTTATGCCATAGTAATAGGTTAAAAATTTCGCGCCCAGGTAAAAGCTGAGTCAATTAATGACGGTTGAATGAAACCACCATAGTAATAAATAAAATGTATCAAGCTTCGATTCCCTGCAACCACATTTTTTCCATTTTTTAGAGTACATTTAGCGTGTGTCAATTAAGTCCATTATTTAAAAAATAAATTGTAAATTATTTTACAACGGTTAAGATAAACAACCGTAGTAATAAATGAAATGTAACAAGCTTCGATTCCCTGCAACACATTTTTTCCTTTTTTTAGGATACATTTAGCGTGTGTCACTTAAGATTCCACTACGGTTTGTTTCTTCACCGAGATTAAAAGGTTTACTGATAAATTAAAACAAAACTTATTATGTATTTCTTTCATAAGATGCCCTAATCGAACAAGTGAGCCAGAGACGCCCTAACCTTTACTCTCTTCGTATCCATTCATTTGGAGCTCAAATATTGCTCAAATAAGGTACTCTTCAACATCTTCATTCCTTTTTTCTTGGTTTATGCTCAAATATTGACCGTCTTCATTCATTTTCTTCTTCAGCTTCGAAGTAAGGTACTCTTCAACATCTTCATTCCTTTTTTCTTGGTTTATGCTCAAATATTGACCATCTTCATTCATTTGCTTCTTCAGCTTCGAAGTAAGGTACTCTTCAACATCTTCATTCCTTTTTTATTGGTTTATGCTCAAATATTGACCGTCTTCATCATTCATTTGCTTCTTCAGCTTCGAAGTAAGGTTCTCTTCAACATCTTCATTCCTTTTTCTTTGTTCATATTGTATATGCTCAAGTCAGAATGAGATGTTTCATATGCTTTACGTTTAGTATGAGAGTACATCTTCATTGATTTTTTCTTTGTTCATATTGTATATGCATATGCTTGAATTTTTGGATTAGATTTTGGGTTTTCATTCACATTATTATACATGTATAAATTTCAGAAGTTGTAATGGATCGTGGTTGGATGAAAGCCAATAGATTAGATCCGATTTATGAGAACGGAGTTTGTGAATTCCTTGTATACGCTGATAAACATCTTCCCGACAATGATGGTATCTTTTATTGTCCTTGTGTTGTTTGCGCTAATATAAAAAAGGACACAATCACCTTTGTTGTGATGGTATATGTCAAAATTATATAATATGGACGTGGCATGGTTAGGTGGATAATAAGGAAAGTCGGGCGTCACAAAGTCAAAGAGTGGAGGAAGATGAATATATGGAAGATCACCTAGAGGATATGTTCCGTGATATTGGGGAATCTTCTTTTATGAATGCTCATATTTATGATAATTTATGTAGTGATAAAGACACCCTTTATATAAGGGATGCACAGAGTTCACACGGTTGTCGGTGGTGTTAAAGTTGTTTAATCTGAAGGCAAAAAATGGATGGTCAGATAAAAGTTTCACGGAATTACTTGAATTGCTACAGCAAATGTTACCAGAAGATAACAAATTTCCGGATCGTTGCTATGAGGCCAAGAAGATATTATGTCCACTGGGTCTGGAGTATATCAAGATACATGCTTGCCCTAATGATTGCATATTATACCGAAAAGAGTATGAAGACTTGTTTCAATGTCCGAAATGTGGTGTGTCGCGTTACAAGCGAAGGCTAGCAATGGTGATGACAATGATCACTATGACAATGTTAGTAGGAAGCATCCTCCTGCTAAAGTGTTATGGTACTTGCCAATACTTTCACGATTAAAGAGACCTTTTGCTAATTCGAATGACACAAAGAATCTTAGATGGCATGCATATGAAAGGATTCATGATGGAAACATTCGCCATGTAGCTGATTCTTTGCAATGGAAGAAAATTGATTCATTGTTTCCATATTTGGGAGTCGAGCCAAGAAATCTTAGGCTTGGGCTTGCCACCGATGGAATGAACCCCTTTGGTAATATGAGCACTAATCATACTTCGTGGCTTGTTCTTCTCACTATTTACAACCTATCTCCTTAGTTGTGCATGAAGCGCAAGTATATACTATTAAGTATGATGATTTATGGACCACGACAACCTGGTAAGGACATAGATGTTTATCTTAGTCCATTAATTGATGGTTTACGACTCTTGTGGGATGAAGGCGTTGAAGTTGATGATGCATATTCTGGGGAAAGTTTAATATGCGTGCAATGTTATTTTGCACAATTAATGACTTTCCAGCTTACGGTAACTTGGCGGGATACAGTGTCAAAGGACATAAAGTGTGTCCTATATGTGAAGATGATACTTGTTATCACCAACTTGCGATTGGAAAAAAGACCGTTTACCTTGGGCATCGAAAATTTCGAAAATCGGGTCATCCTTATCGTAGATTGCGAAAGGCTTTTAATGGAGAGCAAGAGTTTGGTGAGGCTCCTAAACCTTTAACCGGGGATGAAGTTTATCAACGGCAGGAATACATTAATGTTGTCCTTGGGAAGAGAGAAAAAGATAAAGGTGGGAAGAGAGAAAAAGAAAAAGGTGGGAAGAGAGGAAAAGAAAAAGGGGCAGTTGTGAAAAATATATGGAAAAAGAGGTCCATCTTCTTTGATCTTCCATATTGGTCAAGTCTTGATGTTAGACATTGTCTTGATGTGATGAACGTGGAGAAAAATGTGTGTGATGGTTTGATTGGCACACTTCTAAACATTCCGGGCAAGACTAAAGATAGTAAGACTTCCCGTCTTGATATGGAGAAGATGGGTATACGAAAACAGTTGGCTCCAATAGAGAAAGGAAAAAAACTTATCTGCCTCCAGCATGTCACACTCTATCTAAAAAGGAAAAGAAGATGTTCTGCGAGTGTTTGCAAGGTATTAAAGTTCCGCAAGGTTACTCATTAAACATCAAGAAACTTGTATCAATGAAAGATCTCAAGTTAATTGGTTTAAAATCTCATGATTGTCATGTATTGATGCAACAACTTCTACCCGTGGCTATCCGTGGGATCCTTCCAAAAAATGTGAGACTAACTATAACGAGACTGTGTTTATTCTTCAATGCCATATGTAATAAAGTTCTTGATTTAAAAAAATTGGATGAATTGGAAGATGAGGCTGCCATAATCTTGTGTCAATTGAAGATGTATTTTTCGCCATTATTTTTTGACATTATGGTCCACTTACTTGTTCATCTCGTAAGAGAAATCAGAATTTATGGTCCAGTTTTTTTAAGGTGGATGTATCCAATAGAGCGATATATGAAGATCTTTAAAGGATATATGAAGAATCATCACCGACCGGAAGCTTCGATTGTTGAAAGGGACATCACAGAAGAAGCTGTTGAGTTTTGTACAAACTATTTGTCGGATGCAGATTCTATAGGAATTCCAAAGTCTCGTCATGCTGACATAGACGGAAGAGGTATTCAAGGTCTAAATGTTAGGTCAATGGCTCGGGATGTAGTTATTCAATCACATTTCTATATATTGAATAATATAGATGAGGTTCAACCTTTCATAGAGACTCACAAAAGACTTATGAAGAAAAAATATCCCCGAATGAATGACAAGTTGTTGTTGATAGAGTTGTCATACCCCAAATTTTGACCACTAAGATTTCCCATCATTGTGAAAATCATCATCACAATATGGAGGAACCATCATACTTCATCAGTCTCCCCAAAGATGGGTGAGCATCCACTACAATCAAAATTAGGGTTTCAAGCCCTCTCAGAGCCTTAGACAAAGGATCAATCAAGGAATGACATGATCTTCAACTTGTCTAACCCCTCAAACATCCACAATGGATCAAAAGGACTCCCACTTCAAGGATCAAGCACAAGGCTGCTCCCTTCTAGGTGGATCAAGTCTCGAGATCGATAGTGTCACTAAATTAGGGTTTTGGTCGACCAGGGCCTCCAGATGAAAATTTTTATCTGGGCACAAGCCAATGATCCAAAACATAACCTAATATACTCCATGTAACCTTATGGACCCAATCATCAAGTCAATTTGATCTCAGGGGATGCATACATAAAAAGTCAGGAATTAGGGTTTCTTGACCTAATTCACCCCAAAGTTGACTTTTAGGGCAAATCATGAGCCAAGACCTCAAGAGAGGGTTTGAGGGTCTCTAATTAACTATATTGATCCATTTGGAACAATGGATTAATCCAAGAAGCTTGAGCAACAAGTCTCAATTTCATCTGCACCACAATTAGGGTTTCGCGAGGAAAGTCAACTGTAACTTTGACTTTTGACCAGGACATGCTCCCAAACTCTAAGACATGATTCAATATACCCTATGACACCCATGGAACATGTACATCAAGTTTGATTTAGGTCAAGGACATGATTTCATGAAGAATTGCACAGTTTGGAATTCATCTGATAAAAAGTCAACTGTGCACAAAAGTCAACTTTGACTTTTTGAGATTTTTCACCAAAATGGATTTTTAACCCTAAAATGATGTTAATGTATGATTTGAATCATCATTAATCAAGAAAAATCAAAGAAAGTGGGATAACTTGTAAAAGGGGTAACCATAAAAACTTAGAAAAATTTCTAAGTTATGAAAAAAGTGACACTAATGTGCCAACTTTGGAGGACCATAACTCCTAAACCACAAGGCCATTGTTCCCCATTCAAAGCTTGATTTGTAGATCTCATTGCCCTCTACAAAAGCTTCATACTGACCTATGTCCAAATTCCTCATGGATTTTGAGTTATGGAGTGATCAAAATCAAGAAAAGTCACTTTGTTCCAACACTTAGTGAAAATTTCACTAAGTCAGATTTTACCTTACTTTTTGCCAAATGTAGGGGGATTTTTCACTTGGATTCAAAAGAGATCAAAACCAAACATGTTCAAACAGTTGTTGTATCATGTAAGGGCTTTCCAAAATGGTCAAGAAAATTACCAAATTCAACTTGAGCCATGAGATATGACATTGGCAAGTTGCCTTGCTGAAATCTGCCAAGGCAAGGCAGATTTTTGCACTTTT
This sequence comes from Lathyrus tuberosus, assembly GCA_022829125.1. Taxonomy (NCBI): domain Eukaryota; kingdom Viridiplantae; phylum Streptophyta; class Magnoliopsida; order Fabales; family Fabaceae; genus Lathyrus; species Lathyrus tuberosus. Next base: position 2,640,469 of record JALAZF010000422.1, read on the forward strand.
GGTCGATTTGCCAAAATCAGCCAAATCCAAATGCTCCTATCCACTTGGACACCTCTGAGGATTGAATCTAAAGGGGAAAATCACTGAGCCAAGCCTCCAAAGTCTTTGGAACAAGAAATAACATGTTGAACATAAAATTTCCAAAATAGGGACAAGACTCCAATTTTGGATTGAAGCATTCAATGGAAGCATCAAGATGGAATGGACAAAGCCATTCTTAACTGAATTCAGTCAAGACTTATCCAAGACCAAGGGAACCAGCAGCCTGTGCCCTAACCTCTAGTCAATGGCTAGAGGAGACTTGGATTTTCATTTGCCAACATTGGCCAAACCTACTCAGCAGTTGCCATTCACTATTCCTTGTAAAACAAACTTGCTCTACTATAAATAGAGCTCAATTGTGATCAGTTTGAGTACACCAAAGCCATCAAACAGATGCTTTCTTCAAAATATCTTCTTTCACTCCAATTTTGCCTTCTAAGGCAAGTCATTATCGGGTTTTGAGTTTGAGAGCTTTTCCAATCAAACCAATCACACTCACACCTCATATACATCATATAGAAGTGATCTAAACACTCACATAACATTTGGAACACAGATTTCACAAAATCACCAGCTAATTGCTCAAGTTCTTGACAGATTTGCAGTTGGGGTACCATCTCAAGTTCCAGATCATTTCAATCCATTCCAAGCATTCATACACACTCCATGGAACCTAGGGAAGCTATCCAGATCATTGGAACCTAGCTGTAACACCTCCAACATAAATCACGATCACCAGCTGCAAGTGGTAAGCATGAGCTCTTCTAACTCTATGATCCATGCAATTTTTGCTGCACAATAATTTAGCCATATGTTCATAATCATGCATGGAATGTTTCCCCTCAATTAATTGCATTGTTTGAATCGTGTATCAAAAATCCTAGCCTTCATGCAGAAATTAGGGTTCTTGAGGATTTTTCGTGATTTCTTGTTTTATGCTTAATTTAAATGAAATTAATTGCCATAGACATGATCGTGAGGTTAAAACGAGTTGATTGGTATGTGGATTACATGATATAATCAAGTATTCAGTGAGATTGAAGAGAAAATGCAAATCTGGGCAAACCCAGAACACACGCGTGTTCTTGGCGCCATTTTTTGAAAATTCAAATATTTGAATTTTGTGATTTTATTTAATTGATTCAAAAATTAATTTCTCTCTAAGTTTTAGTGATTTTGAGTTGGTTCTTTTTTTAATAATTCACAAAAATGTTAAAATATTTTATTGTCTCAAAAAATCCCAAAAATATTATTTATTTGGTCTAATTGATATTTTTGCAAAGAATTAATGTTTTAATTGTTTTTGACATTTAAAATATTTTTTCCACCTTGATTTTGTAACTTTTAATGCCTTCTAATTATTTTGTAGGTCAATACTAAATTTTTGAAGCATTAATCCAAGATCACAATTTGTTTTTCATATGTTAAACAATTTTGATCATTTTAATTGAATTTTTATTCAATTAAAACACATTTTGAAAATAAATTAGGGTTTTGGATTAATTCAACCCTCATAAATCTTTTCTTTTAAACTCTTTGGGCCTCTAATAGAGTGTAAGACCCAATCCTTTGTAAATACAAACCCATTTTGGGCCTCACTTATTGTATAAGTCCCGTTGTATTTCAAAAAGTTCGACGCGATCATCGTCCGTCGAAAAAATCAATTGGGCCTACCCTCGAGTAGTAAGACCCATTTCTTTTCATTAAAACTTTTAGGCCTCTATTAGAGTGTAAGACCCAACCCCCTTGTACAGAAAACTTTTTGGGCCTCATTCGTTGTATAAGTCCCTCTGTACATTTTCAAATAAACGACGCGATCGTCGCCAGTTTAAAAATAACCTTGGGCCTCTCCTTGAGCTATAAGACCCATTCAAAACTTTTGGGCCTCTAATAGAGTGTAAGACCCAACCCCCTTTTACCCAAAACATTTTGGGCCTCACTTATTGTATAAGTCCCTCTGCGTTAAAAGAAAACCTCGGCGCAATCGCCATTTTAAAACGAAAAATCAATTGGGCCTACCCTTGTGTTATAAGCCCCACTCTTTTTCTTTAAACCTTTTGGGCCTCGTGAGAGAGTGTAAGACCCATCCCTTTGTACAGAAAACCTTTTTGGGCCTCAATCACTTGTATAAGTCCCTCTGTACAAATTTAAACAGTGCGCTCACTGATAAAACCCTGGGCCTCTCCTTGAGCTGTAAGCCTCAGATCTTTCTTTTTCAAAGCACTTTCTCCTTTGATTTTGAAATATACTGTTGTTTTCAATCTTTGTTTGTTGAACAACTAACCAAACAGCATGGAAGCTCTACAACCGAGTAAGTGTTTATACGCTTTCATTTACCACTTTCATATACATATAACTGTATTGTGGGGCTGTTTTGCTGTAAGTCTTCTTTCATAAACTCATATCAACTGTGTAATAATAGTATAGATATTTAGAGTTTTCCCGACAACTACGTCTAGCATTAAGCCCGTTGACCACTCTTAAATAGTCAAAACTAGATCCCCATAGGATTACCAGACACAGTCTTCCCTCCTCTTGGGGTTAAACAATATGGAGACATGAAAGGCAGTATTCTCGGTGAACCCTTTCATAGACTGTCACTCGTAAAAGTTGTCAAAGAAACTCTATTCCCCAGAGATGATCTTTTTTCCGTGAATGGCATCTCTTGAGTTTCTTCCAAATTCTCGGACTTTCCAGGCTTGATCTATTCTCGGTGAATGGCGTGTCTTGAACTTCTCGGGGTTTGGGGACCCACAGGCTTCTTAAAAGCACTTGTCAAGAAACTCTACTCCCCAGAGATAATCTTTTCTCCGTGAATGGCATCTCTTGAGTTTCTTCCAAATTCTCGGACTTTCCTGGCTTGATCTATTCTCGGTGAATGGCATGTCTTGAACTTCTCGGGGTTTGGGGACCCACAGGCTTCTTAAAAGCACTTGTCAAGAAACTCTACTCCCCAGAGATGATCTTTTCTCCGTGAATGGCATCTCTTGAGGATCTTCCAAATTCTCGGACTTTCCTGGCTTGATCTATTCTCGGTGAATGGCAAGTCTTGAATTTCTTAGGGTTTTGGGACCCACAGGCTTCTTAAAAGCATCGGCCTCCTCTTGGGCATTGTTCAAGGACCCGCAGGCTTCCTAAAAGCATCCCCGCCTCCTCTTGGGCGTTGTACAAGGACCCGTCGACTTCTTAGAAGTATTCACAGCCTCCTCTTAGGCTTCGTATAATGATCTCTTCCTCCAGGAATGATAGCCTTCTCTTGGGCTTCATACAAGGACCACTCGGCTTCTTAAAAGCTTCCAGCCTCCTCTTGGGCTTCGTACAAATTGTCCCGACGACCTCCTAGAGGTATAGGAACAGAACTTAGTCGTCTGCATAGAACAGTCCTTTCAAAGAGTCTAATACTGTTTCTCAAAGCATAGTATAAAAGATGAAACTCTAGACTCGGACAGTCTCATCTCCTTGAGTCTCAAAGACATTCTCAAGTGACCCCTTTGTTAAATAGGAAGAAAACCCGTAGACTCGGACAGTCTCAAAACCCTTCGAATTTCCCACTTCCTTAAAGAATGGGAACAACCCTGACCCTCGAATCATAGCCTTGAGTACATCATTGCTCATATAAGAACTGATTTTCTCTTTCAAGATCAGTATACTGGACCTGTCACTCAACTAAAACAATCACTATAGCCTCCTCTTGGGCTTTGTACAATGATTCTCCCCAGCGGAGTCAAACAACGTTTAGCCTCTCTCTCAGGCTTTGTACGAGACACATAAGAGACTCCCTCGTTGAGTCAATCACCCCATCTGCCTCCATCTCGGGCTTTATACGAGATACAAAAAGGTTCTTATTGAGCCAAACAAACCTTTAGCCTCCATCTCGGGCTTTGTACGAGATACAAAAACTCTCTTGTTGAGTATAAAAGGTCCTCTTGCAGGATCAAAACCTTTTAGCCTCTCTCTCGGGCTTTGTACGAGACACATATTAGCCTCCTCTTAGGCTTTGTATAAGAAAATCACTGGTTGATCCAATTAACCTTTTAGCATCAAAGTTGTGCCTCGTTCACAGTACACAAACATCAACAACTCCTTCCATCTAATTGCTGTAAGCGGCAAGCCTCTGGATCATCTACATCCATGCCACTGTCCCTCTTTTAGCATGAGAAATTCCTAAGGAAAGATAGCATTACTCTACACTGAGTTAAAGTCTTCTCCTTCAGGTTAAAAAACCCATATAAAGGAAATTATGGCATTGTCGGATTCACACATCCCGGTTAAAGTAATCCTCCTTTATAACCAGTCACCCAACAGTTGTGACAAACAGACCCCCTTTAGAGATGACAAATTCTCTCTAAAGTCAAACCCCTTCAGCTTCACATCTTGGGCTTTAAACAAGATACAAACCACCTTTCGCTTCACGTCTTGGGCTTTGAACAAGACACCAAAACAACCATTTCCTCCCATAGAATAGGAGGAACTACGAACGCTCTGATTTCCCTATTTCGGTAAACAGGAATACGTAGGCATAAGATTGAAAGGAAAATCTTAGCGAGCACACTAAACAAAAACCCAAATTCCCATACTCTCACATATCTATCAAGAAGGTTCCGTCCTAACATCTAAACCTCCCACCACTTTTTAAAAAATAAACCCGATAGAGACCCCGAATCTTTGTAGCATCTGTAACCTAACAGACCGTTGTTTAAACTCAGTTTGCAAGCAGGGTTAATTTGAGACATCTATTTCCCTTCCTTCATCAGCTTTAATAGGATAAAAAATGAATCGAGTTGTAGATACCAAAGAGCGATAGTGCTTCGCAACCACATCCAAAATTGCTCGCTACAGAAAAATGGCGACTCTGCTGGGGATTTATCATTAGGATCTTTGTAGCGAGATCTTGTTCTCTTCCCATCTATCAGGTGGAAACTTTAAAAGTGGCGCCCACCGTGGGGCCCCTCTAACCTTTTTTTCTCTTCACTTGTGTGAATACCACAGATTGGGGCTTCCTCCGGGGAACCCATTTTCTGTCAGGAACTTAGGATTCATAGCTTTAAAGGTCTAGGATGTTTAGGACAAATATACATACTGCTTTTCCTAATTGCTATACCTGTTTATTTTTCTGCTAATGGGAATGCGTGTGATGCCGCATGTGGAAAGATTGAGTATACACTTAAGATAAGTGATGGCGACGAGGTCGACCATCAACCTCAGGGGAGGCTGACCAATGCAACCCATTCCCTCTCCTAGGCAATGGGCCGATTGTGATGTCTGAGAAGCTGAGGAGCCAACCCTTTTGTAGTGCGGAAACTATCGGAAATAGTTGTCACGCGATACTACCCTCATTTGAGGCTGGTGATCTATTCTCGGTGAATGGCACTTACTCTAAGATTGCTCTACAACTCGCTGGCGATCCGCTTGTTGTTTTGCTTTCCTGGGAGGAGCTGATGATAATGAGTACAGGTACAAAAATCACCTTAGTATAAACCTTTGGGGATGGGTAGAGCCTTGACTTCATGACAACGACCCTTTGACCCCATGTTTTTTCTATGTTTTTGTGTGCTGCATTCATGCATTCATTTAAAAAACATTAAAACATTAAAAAAAAATTCTCTTCTAGTCTTTCTGTTTTTCAAATTAAACTAAGGCTGTGATTGCAAATATCAGAGAAAAGGATTGTGCTAATGGATTTCGGTAGAAGGAGAACTCATACGTACACCTTCAAGGTTCCAAAACTAGAGGATTTAAGAGGTTTGGCGAGGATGATCACAAACCAAGAGGCTTTCAGAGCCAAGCATGGAGGTTTGTACCACTATTAAGGGTCCATGTGATTGAGGGAATCATGGATGCGCTCATTCAGTTTTATGATCCGGTTTATCACTGTTTCACATTCCCAGATTACCAGCTCACACCAACGCTGGAGGAGTATTCTCATCTAATCGATTTACATATCACTGATCGAGCTCCATTTTATGGACTGGAAGAAATTCCAAAGAATCAGACCATTGCAAGAGCAATTCATTTGGACGAGTCTGAGGTCAAGACTCACATGACCGCTAAGGGTGGCATCCAAGGTTTACCAGCCCAGTTCTTGACAAAGAAAGCCCTGTATTTTGCTAGTATAGGAAACGTGACTGCTTTTGAAATTATCTTTGTCTTGCTCACCTACGGGTTATTTTTGTTTCCCAACATCAATAACTTCGTCGATATTAACTCCATTAAGGTTTTTCTCATTGGAAACCCTGTGCCGACTTTGCTCGCGGATGCGTATCATTCTGTACACTTGGGAAATTTATACAGCGGAGGGGAGATCACGTGCTGTGTACCTTTGCTTTAAAAATGGTTTATCTCCCACTTGCCCAAGTCTGCTGCTTTTTGGGATTGCAAGAGTGCCTTACGTTGGTTGCAGAAAATCATGTCTCTCACCAACTCTGATATAGATTGGTGCAATAGGATTTATGATGGAATCAGGATCATTGACCGTTGTGGAAACTTCCCCAACGTACCCCTTATAGGAACTAAGGGAGGAATCAACTATCATCCGATATTGGTTCGCCGTCAGTTTGGATACCCGATGAGACACGTCCCACGGGGTGTTCATCTGGAAGGTCTTTTCTTCAAGGAAGGAGAAAATGACAGAGCACTAAAGATGGAAATAGTGCACGCTTGGAAACACGTTCATAAGAAAGGACGAGAGTCTCTGGGAAAACCATATTGTGTCTCGGTGGAGCCTTATCTCCATTGGGTACAAACTAGAGCTCTCAAGCTAAAAATGCCTTATCCTCGTTACGAAATTCTTCCGCCGAGGGAATCTGTCATGTACTTCATGACGGAAACTGAAAAGTTTTAGGTTACTCTCAACAAAGTTCAAAAGGAGAGAAGGTCTTGGAAGAACAAGTACCGCACCCTCAACGTAGAGTGCATCAAAATACAACAACTACTGAAAGAGAAAGATGCTCTGATTGAAATTTTGGAGCAACATGTTGTAGAGAATCAAGATGACCAAAGGAATTTGCTCGCTCCTTTCACTTGGCAAAGGAATGTCAACACCTGATTTCTCTTCAGAGAGGACTCGGGACCCATTAGCTTAGGTTTCTGTTTCTGCACCTTGTAATCTACTGTATTTCCATTTCTGTAATCCTCTGAATTCAATAAAAAGGGGTTTCCCCACTGTTTGATATTTGCAATCTAATTGTCGAAGTTTATTTTGATTAAACCAAAAAAACAATTAATATAATCATTGCATTCATCATTCTCACATCACGAATTCTTCTTACCTACGAATCTCACGTTTGTGTCTCGATTCTAGAGTCAAACTGTCTCATTCTTATAATACTCGGGCTAATCGTCAGAAAAAGATGGATGATCTTGAGGAAGAAAACAGAGAGTTGAAGGAAGAGATCGACGCTCTGAGAGAGGATATGAGAAAGCTTCGTAACGACATGCAAGCCATGGCAGAAGCTCAGCTACAACGAACTGTGATCTCGGAGATCACCTCAACGCCCATAGTGGAAAATTCCGATCCTAGGTATCAAATGCCGAAAGATCGTCCTTGGGGCATGCCTGTTAACTATATCCCGGAAGGATATGTTCTGCCGATCGCTGAAGATCAGGGAATCACAACAGAAGCCGCTGGGCCTGAAGGTTACAAACTTCGGGAAAGCGAAGATGCCAGGGGCATACTGAAGACTCCTGAAGGTTACAAACTTCGGGAAACGCCAAGATTTACTGCCGTAGTCACGGTCCCACCCCCTGTGGTACAAACTGTCCCGGAAGGACAAATTCCACCGATACTTTCTGGTAAAAAGGAAACTATGTTTGACCGAATGGATGAATTCCAGGAACAGTTCTTAGAGATGCAGAAGGAGCTGCAAGCCATTCGCGATCAGGATTTATTTGGAAAGGACGCTGCAGACCTCTGCTTGGTCCCCAATGTGAAAGTCCCGCACAAGTTTCAAGTGCCCGAATTTGAAAAATACAAGGGTAACTCTTGCCCTCAGAGCCATCTGATGATGTACGCTCGACAAATGTCAGCTCAAACGGAGAATCAGGACCTACTGATTCACTACTTCCAGGATAGTTTAACCGGTGCCGCATTAAAATGGTACATGGATTTAAACCGTACTACGATCATCATATTCAGAGATCTTGGCACTGCTTTCGTCCAACAATACAAATACAATTTGGAAATGGCACCCGACAGAGATCAACTCAGATCAATGTCGCAAAAGGACAAGGAAACCTTTAAGGAGTATGCTCAAAGGTGGCGTGAAATTGCCGCTCAAATTTGTCCACCTCTTGAGGAAAAAGAGATGACAAAGATCTTCTTAAAAACCTTAAGCTCATTTTACTATGACCAAATGGTTGCCAGTGCACCCAGTGATTTCACCGAGATGGTGGGCATGGGCGTACGTCTTGAGGAAGCCGTCCGAGAAGGACGTTTGGTAAAAGACACTGGATCGACGAGCGGTACTAAAAAATACGGTGGTGCTCTCCCTAAGAAAAAGAGCAAGATATTTGGAATATCTCTCTCGGAAAGCAAATGCGACGTTATCAACCGGTAGCAGCTGTGACTCCTACTCTCAGCCCTGCGCCTATTCCTACGTATCAACCTCAGGTTGCGCAGAGCCAACCTGATCAACAAAGGACACAACAGCCTCTTCAGCAGGCTCGTCCTCCATATAACAACAACTGTACAACATGACCATCAGGGTTTGATCCTATACCCATGTTGTACGCAGAACTATTTCCATTACTACTGGCTAAGGGGCACATCCAGACTAAGTCTCCTCTTACAGTACAGGAAAATCCGCCTTTTTGGTTTAAGGTGGATCAGACTTGCCCTTACCATCAAGGAGGATCAGGGCATAACATAGAGAATTGTCTCAGTTTCAAGTCCGACGTGCAAAAGCTTGTTAGGAGCGAGCTTTTATCTTTCAAGGATACGAATCCCAATGTTCTTACGAACCCGCTGCCTCAACATAAGAAAGCTGCAGTCAACCTGATTGAGAAAGAATTTAACAATGTCTATTAAATTCACGATGTACTCTTGTTGGAAACCAATTTGGTCAAGATGCATTATAGACTGAGTGGGTACGACCATGTGCCTCCTCATAATTATCACCAGTGTGATATCTGCTCTAAAAACAATCAAGGATGTTCTGTAGTGCAAGCAGCTCTACAGGAACAGATGGATCTCGGATGGATCCAGGAGCACCGAGTTCATGGAGTTAACATGGTCTATACGAATTCTAACGTCATTCAGAACCACGACATCTGTACAATGAATGTCAACCTGGTGGCAATGCACTCAAGGCAAAGCCAGTATCATAATCTGCCGCGGTATGATTACAATTCCTGTCTGACTTACTCGGTAAACAAATAGGGATGCTCTTTCATACAGGAGGCCCTCCAATGTCAGATGGATCTTGGATGGATCCAAGACTACCATGAGAGGAACCCTTATCAGATCAACATGGTTCAGATCTTTTATATTCGCGTGATGAATACCAACTTAGTAGAGTTACATGCTGAACAGGTCCGACCCAGATTCCTGATATCACATGACTATCAAAGCTGTAAAGCGGGTTGCGAAAATGATCGAGGTTGTACCCTTGTCCAGGAGGCACTTCAGCACTTGTTAAATCACTGGTGGATGCCAATTTATATGGATGAAGATACTCAGCAAATTAGTATCAGTAACAGGAATCCTACTCGGCGTCAGAGTCAGGATGTCCGATCAACGGAAGCTAACATAGTGAGGTTACATTGTATTCAAAGTGGGCGTGGCCAGGTGCCACCACACAATTATGACCGTTGTAGCGTCTATTTGGAAAGTAACCAAGGGTGTTACCTTGTGAGAGCAGCTCTTCAAGGTCAGGTGGATCGTGGAGAAATTCGTCCATATCCGGGTTCTGGACCCATCAACTGGACGCCGAACTACCTTGCCGATCAGGTCGAGTACGTTGTCACAATCTCTGGTCATCATAGGACCAGGGATGTTTTTGCCATTATCCCTCTACTTGACGAATCGAGAGTTCCCAATCGGGAACGGATCGAGACTACTTACGATGATCAGAAAAGTCAGAAGGTTCCCATAGTCATCTATCTGCCGGGACCAACACCGTATGAATCAACTAAGGCTATCCCTTACAAATACGGTGCAACGACAGTTGAAAATGGAAAGGAAATTCCATTACCCTCCGTCGTGAATATTGCAGACATCAGTCGTGTAACACGGAGCGGTCGAATCTTCAACCGAGGAGTTGGAGAACCTAACAAGGAAAAGGAACTTCAGACAGAAGCTCCCGATCCATCAGTCGGTCAATCCAGTAATCCCGGCCTTTCAAAAAATAATGATGAGATGTTGAAGCTCATCCAAAGGAGTGAATATAACATTATTGATCAGCTGTTACAGACTCCTTCAAAGATCACTGTTTTATCACTGTTACTTAGTTCAGAAGCGCATAGGGAGGCTCTACAGAAAGTCTTGGAGCAAGCCTTTGTGGAACAGGATGTAACAATCAGACAGTTCGATAGCATTGTCTCTAACATCACTTCCTGCAACAATTTGGGATTTAGTGATGAGGAATTACCTGAAGAGGGTCGTCGTCATAACATGGCGCTCAATATCACAGTCAACTGCCAGGATGATGCTTTAGCCAGCGTACTGGTAGACACAGGGTCAGCCCTGAATGTTATGCCGAAGTCCACTTGGATGCAATTATCATTCAAAGGCCCTCCGATGAGAATCAGCGAGGTCGTCGTCAAAGCGTTCGACGGATCTAGAAAAATAGTTATCGGCGAAGTTGACCTTCCCATAACTATCGGTCCTCACACTTTCCAAGTCACTTTCCAGGTCATGGACATCCGGGCAACATACAGTTGTTTATTAGGAAGACCTTGGATACATCAGGCTAGAGCAGTCACTTCGACCCTCCACCAAAAGCTAAAGTTCGTCAAGAACGATCAACTTGTCACAGTCTGTGGAGAACAGGCCTTGCTCGTGAGTAACTTATCATCATCTGCTTGTGTAGAACCCGAGGAGGTTATTGGAACGCAGTTCCAAGCACTGTCGGTAAGCAAGAAAAATCAGTCCCAAGGAGGAACTTCGATTTCCTCATACAAAGATGCTATCAAAGCGGTCGAGAGTACCGATACAACCAGATGGGGACAGCTTGTCATTCCTATTGACAATAAAACAAAGAAGGGTCTTGGTTTTTTTGCAACCTGTACCCAGGCAGCTGCCAGCGATGGGAGTCTTTATCCCATTCAGAACTTCTTCCACAGTGGAGGTTTCCTTCAACCAGTGTCTCAAGCAGTACATGCTATCAATGAGGAAGATCCCTCTGACACAGATGAAGAATGGAAGTCCTATCTTAATGAGGACGGTTATATGTCTCAGGAAAAGGTGCCTACACCATTTTGCTTTCCTACACAGAGTCCGAGATTTATACCAAGGTCAAACGTCGAAATGATATACTGGGATTGTGATCCGGAAGGATGCCGTGCTCCGCCAAATTCATTAGAGGAGGACACTTTGATGAAAGACCACTTTGACTATAACTACTATGGCCCAATGGATGGTCTGCCAATGTGGCAACCTTATCCAAGAGATTTGGGGCAAGAAAGTCAGCCGAATAATGAAAATCAGCTGACCGTCATTGAACAGAATACCTGTGTCCCCACCATGTCATGGGATCAACGCTCGGGTAATTCAGAAACTACTCAACATGAAGAGGAATTCGCAATGTTTGCAGGACTTGAATTCATCAACTATGCTTTTCCCGAGGTCAACGTCATCGAGAGGGATGACCCCTCCAGTTCCAAAGAAGTATGGGACACCTTGGGACAACCGAGTGGAAAATACGACTTTATGGTCAAATACACCGCTCCCGAAAGCTCTCGTATCAGGCTCGAAGATATCCAGCCAACTGGATGGGGAGATACAACTGAGAGCACAAATGCTATGCAAAATGTAACAGAGGAATCCTCCTATGACAATTCTACCTGGGAGATAGATTCCAATGATCCTGCTTCACCAGAAATCAGCGTTATTTCTGAAGATAAATCAAGGAAAGTACCAGACTTTGTGATTCACCGAGGAGTTCGCCGCCAATGGGTTGCTGTCGATGTTCCGAAGGTCGTTCACCAGTCAAAGTAATTGCCATCTTTTAACCTTTCACCCTGCCCAGGTGAAACGGATGTTTTGATAGGGCTCGCTTTCTGTAAATTTCCCTCTTCGCTTTGCCCAAAGCGACACAATTTTGTTTTATAAGGCTGTAGTTTCAAGGATCAACTTGTTCATTAATAAAATAACGTCGTTCTGTAATTTCCGCATTAATTGTTGTTTTCTCTTTCCGCTTTCTCAAAAAATGGTAATCCTAAAAAACAATTTAAGAATAAAAACAAGCAGTAAAATAAAACACTGCACACACTCTTGCATTTTCTCTATCTCTTCTAAACACAAATTATCACGTCATGCTGATTGCTTGTTTTAAACCCAGTTGAAACATACGATCCGATGCCTTCTCCCAACTTTGAGTTCCCGGTATTTGGGGCTGAAGAAGAAGTTGACAACGAAATTCCAGAAGAGATCTCCCGTACTCAGACAAGAGGAAAGGTCCATTGAACCTCACAAAGAGCCGTTGGAAACAGTAAACTTGGGTTCAGAAAAGGAGAGAAAAGAAATCAGGATTGGGGCATTGCTCAGTTCAATTGCCAGAGAGAGTTTGATAAAGCTTCTCAAAGAATTCCCCGGTGTATTCGCTTGGTCCTATCAGGATATGCCAGGGTTGGATACCAGCATCGTGGAACATCACTTACCGTTAAGATCGGAATGTCCGCCAGTAAAGCAGAGGTTGAGACGGACTCACCCGGACATGGCCATCAAAATCAAAGAGGAGGTACAAAAATAGATTGACGCAGGTTTCCTCGCTACATCTGAATATCCTCAATGGTTAGCCAACATCGTACCCGTTCCCAAAAAGGACAGAAAGGTCAGAATGTGTGTTGATTACAGGGATCTGAACAAGGCAAGTCCAAAGGATGACTTTCATTTACCACATATTGACATGCTGGTGGACAGTACAGCAAAGTTCAAAATTTTCTCCTTCATGGATGGATTCTCGGGCTATAACCATATCAAAATGGAGCTGAAAGACATGGAGAAAACTTCATTCATTACCCCATGGGGTACCTTTTGTTACAAGGTAATGCCGTTCGGTTTAAAGAACGCCGGGGCAACCTATCAAAGGGCCATGACTACTCTTTTTCATGACATGATACACAAAGAAATCGAAGTGTATGTCGATGATATGATTGCAAAATCTAAAACAGAAGAGGAGCATGTGACCCACCTGTCGAAACTATTCGAGCGTTTAAGGAAGTACAAACTCCGCTTGAATCCCAACAAGTGCACCTTCGGTGTCCGTTCGGGGAAACTCTTAGGGTTCGTCGTCAGCCAGAAAGGAATTGAGGTTGATCCTGACAAGGTCAAGGCCATTCGAGAAATGCCTTCTCCAAAAACTGAAAAACAAGTCAGAGGATTCCTGGGACGTTTGAACTCCATCTCCAGATTCATATTCCTTATGACCGCCACATGTGCGCCGATTTTCAAATTACTCAAAAAGAACCAGGATTGCGTTTGGTCAGAAGATTGCCAAACCGCCTTCGACAGTATTAAGGAATACCTGTTGAATCCGCCGATTCTATCACCTCCAGTGGAAGGAAGACCACTGATCATTTACCTCACAGTCTTGGAAGACTCAATGGGATGTGTACTTGGCCAACAAGACGAAACTAAACGGAAAGAGTCCGCCATCTACTATTTAAGCAAGAAATTCACCGACTGCGAAACTCGGTACACGATGCTTGAGAAAACTTGTTGCGCTTTGGCTTGGGCAGCCAAACGTCTTCGCCAATACATGATTCGTAATACTACTTGGTTAATCTCAGAAATCGATCCAATTAAGTATGTCTTCGAAAAGCCTGCTCTCACGGGAAGAATTTCCCGTTGGCAGATGTTGTTATCAGAATATGACATAGAGTACCACGCCCAGAAAGCCGTTAAGGGAAGTATTTTAGCCGATCATTTGGCTCATCAACTGATTGACGATCAGGAATCAGTCGGGTTTGAATTCCCAGACGAAGATGTCATGTATCTAAAAATGAAAGACTGCGATGAACCGTTACCCAGTGAAGGGCCAGAACCAGGTTCCCAATGGGGACTTATCTTTGACGGAGCAGTCAATCATTACGGAAACGGAATTGGGGCAATAATTGTTACCCCTTAGGGTACCCACATTCCTTTCACCGCCAGACTTAGGTTCAAATGTACGAACAACGAGGCCGAATATGAAGCATGTATCATGGGTCTCGAAGAAACGATTGATTTAAGGATCAAAAACTTGGACGTATATGGCGACTCAACCCTAGTTATCAATCAGATTAAAGGAGATTGGAACATATACCAATCAGGACTGATTCCTTACAAGGACTATGCAAGAAGGTTGTTACCCTTCTTCAACAGAGTTGAGTTTCATCACATCCCTCGAGAGGAGAATCACATGGCTGATGCATTAGCCACTCTCTCTTCTATGATTAGTGTAGGTCAATGGAACGACCTACCTAAGATCGACATAATGCGCCTTGAATGGCCCGCTTACATCTTCACGATTGAAGCAGTCCTAGACGACAGACCTTGGTATCACGATATCAAATGCTTCCTTCAGAAACAAGAGTACCCATCTGGGGCACTCAGAAAAGACAGAAAAACCCTCAGAAGATTGGCTGGAAACTTCTTCCTGAGTGGTGACACTCTTTATAAGAGGAATTTTGGCTTGGTCTTGCTCCGATGCGTAGACAGACCAGAAGCAGACATGCTTATGAAAGAAATTCATGAAGGATCCTTTGGCACTCATGCCAACGGACACACAATGGCAAGAAAAATCCTAAGAGCAGGGTACTATTGGTTTGCAATGGAATCTGACTGCTACAAGTACATGAGGAGGTGTCACAAGTGTCAGATATACTCCGACAAAATTCATGTACCGCCATCACATCTCAAAGTTCTCTTTTCCCCATGGCCATTCTCGATATGGGGAATCGACATGATTGGCATGATTGAGCCCAAGGCTTCAAACGAACATCGGTTCATCCTAGTAGCCATTGACTACTTCACCAAGTGGGTCGAAGCAGCGTCATTCGCCAATGTAACCCGACAAGTGGTAGTCCGATTTATCAAAAACAATATCATCTGCCGTTATGGTGTTCCAAACGAGATCATTACTGATAATGGATCTAACTTGAACAATAAGATGATGAAAGAGTTGTGTGCAGAGTTCAAGATCGAACATCATAACTCATCTCCCTACCGACCAAAGATGAACGGAGCGGTAGAAGCGGCCAATAAGAACATCAAGAAGATCGTTCAAAAGATGGTTGTAACCTATAAAGACTGGCACGAGATGCTACCCTTTGCTCTTCACGGTTATCGCACATCTGTCCGCACTTCAACAGGGGCAACCCCTTTCTCTCTAGTATATGGCATGGAAGCAGTGCTCCCCATAGAAGTAGAGATCCCATCAATCCGAGTATTGATGGAAGCTAAGCTCACCGAAGCTGAATGGTGTCAAAGTCAACACGACGAACTCAATCTGATCGAAGAAAAGAGAATCACGGCACTATGCCATGGTCAGTTGTATCAGCAGAGAATGAAGAAGGCGTTCGACAAAAAGGTTCGACCCCGCATCTTCAGGAAAGGAGACCTTGTGCTCAAGAAGATACAATCATTTCTCACTGATTCTCGGGGCAAATGGACCCCAAATTATGATGGCCCCTATGTGGTCACGAAAGCTTTCTCTGGCGGCGCCTTGAGACTTGCAACCATGGACGGAGAGGAATTTGCCTACCCCACGAATGTTGATGTAGTCAAGAAATACTTCGCCTAAACTAAAAAAAAAACGTCTCGGTGGATTGAAAACCCGAAAGGGCGGTCCAGGCAAAAGTTAGAGACATAAAAAAAATCATCCTGATGGATTGGAAACATCATAGTACAGTCCAGGAAAAAATTAGGGATAATGGCAAGTAACTATGTTCAACGAAGGCGAGTCCCTCAGCAGCAGCAGTTACATCATCCGTCAGAAAACTCCAGTCAAGGTCATCTTCGACAGAAGCTCAGGATGCCCCGAATTCAAAGTTGGTAGAAGGATAGCGGTCGTTATGTTTCAACGTAGCCCTTTTCCCTGTAAATTACCATTTTCTAACTTGGTAAATACTCTTTGGAATCACGCGTTTGGCTGATCTCCATCTTATCAATAAAATTTGAGCCCTTGTGCTTTTGTTTGTAATTCTTATTTGTTTTAGCTTTATAGAACGACATTTTAATATGATTAACGATTCTTGAAATAAAACAAAAATGAATTTACTTGTTAAAACTTTTTCTGCTTTTTAATAAAGACGACAATTTCTTTTGACTGTTGAACATCAGAAGAACATCGGTCGCTTCTCCAGAAGTAATCGAACCTCAAAGTGCAGAATCAAAGTACTCCTTCTAACCCAGTACGCCTGAATGAAGGGATCAACTGTGTCAGAGACCTTGTTTCGTCTGACACGCCTTGGCCGAGTTCTTATCTCCTAAGCCCGATCAACGGTGTTCACCGCAGGGACTATCTCTCCTAAGCAAGGTAGAATTGCTACTTTTTTGACCAACGGTATTTCTTCGCCCCGCGATGGCCGAGTATCCAGTCATGTTCACCCGTCAGTCTGTATGTCGCGTCAGTTTCGTCAGCATAAACATACATACATCATGCATTATTGATTTACATTCACATTTCATATTGCATCACTATCACTCTAGTCGGTCTTGTCCCCTTGTGATAACAGTCCTCTCAATCGAGTTGTCAAGTTCTTTCCTCGTCAGGAAAGGTTACGTCTGAACAATCTCTCCTCCAGTTTATTTCTGGATTAGAATTGGCCTTTGACCACTTTGATAACTTGAACCTCTGAAAGACCAGAGAACTTTCGACAAATGTCACTCTTCGCCATTGAAGATGATATCCTTGCTTTCCCGGATTAAGGAAAATCCCCAGAGAAAGCCTCTTAATCAAGAGATTCGGCGGTACGGCAGTTTTTCTCCGAAAAACCACTGATGAAAAGGTCATCGGCACCTCAAAATTGGATCCCATCATATGGCACTTCTCCAGGAAGATCCCGAGAAAAGTATGATGTAAGACCCCAAATGAAAGCAATCTCTCAGGAAACTCGTTTTTCCCCAGTAGAAACAAATGGCGTCTCCAACAGAGAAGTTTGTGCAACTCTACAACTTAGACGGTTAGGTTCACCAGCAGGTCTGACATCAAATTTTTGTTTTTCTCCATCAAATGGCATATCCCCAGGAAAATTCGGCGAGAAGTTTGAGGAAAACTGCTACGAATAGCGTCCCTTGTCAATAAAGCTTATTGACAAAAGAAACTGAGACCAGTTCCTTGGTAGGAAACCAGGATCGAGGGGAAGTTTACATCAGAAACTGAGACCAGTTCCTTGGTTGGAAACCAGGATCGAGGGGAAGTTTAAATCAGAAACTTAGACCAGTTCCTCGGTAGGAAACCAGGATCGAGGGGAAGTTAACAAGAGAAACTAAGACCAGTTCCTTGGTAGGAAACCAGGATCGAGGGGAGGTTTATCCCAAAAGGAAACTGAGACCAGCTCCTTGGCTGAAGACCAGGATCGAGGGGCAGTTTACCTTTTCTAAGCATCATCGCTTAGCTAAAGAAGATGAATGCGTAAGCTACCATTCAGGATCACCATCAAAATTTCGGGTATTCCGATATTTAATCCTCTTGCACCCCGAATGCCTGAATACTTTCGTCATTCACACCTTCGGGTCCAAGAAGATTAAATAGGGGCATCTGTCATACCCCAAATTTTGACCACTAAGATTTCCCATCATTGTGAAAATCATCATCACAATATGGAGGAACCATCATACTTCATTAGTCTCCCCAAAGATGGGTGAGCATCCACTACAATCAAAATTAGGGTTTCAAGCCCTCTCAGAGCCTTAAACAAAGGATCAATCAAGGAATGACATGATCTTCAACTTGTCTAACCCCTCAAACATCCACAATGGATCCAAAGGACTCCCACTTCAAGGATCAAGCACAAGGCTGCTCCCTTCTAGGTGGATCAAGTCTCGAGATCGACAGTGTCACCAAATTAGGGTTTTGGTCGACCAGGGCCTCCAGATGAAAATTTTTAACTGGGAACAAGCCAATGATCCAAAACATAACCTAATATACTCCATGGAACCTCATGGATCCAATCATCAAGTCAATTTGATCTCAGGGGATGCATACATCAAAAATCAGGAATTAGGGTTTCTTGACCTAATTCACCCCTAAGTTGACTTTTAGGGCAAATCATGAGCCAAGACCTCAAGAGAGGGTTTGAGGGTCTTTAATGAACTATATTGATCCATTTGGAACAATGGATTAATCCAAGAAGCTTGAACAACAAGTCTCAATTTCATCTGCACCACAATTAGGGTTTCGCGAGGAAAGTCAACTGTAACTTTGACTTTTGACCTGGACATGCTCCCAAACCCTAAGACATGATTCAATATACCCTATGACACCCATGGAACATGTCCATCAAGTTTGATTTAGGTCAAGGACATGATTTCATGAAGAATTACACAGTTTGGAATTCATCTGATAAAAAGTCAACTGTGCACAAAAGTCAACTTTGACTTTTTGAGATTTTTCACCAAAATGGATTTTTAACCCTAAAATGATGTTAATGTATGATTTGAATCATCATTCATCAAGAAAAATCAAAGAAAGTGGGATAACTTGTAAAAGGGGTAACAATAAAAACTTAGAAAAATTTCTAAGTTGTACAAGGCCATTGTTCCCCATTCAAAGCTTGATTTGTAGATCTCATTGCCCTCTACAAAAGCTTCATACTGACCTATGTCCAAATTCCTCATGGATTTTGAGTTATGGAGTGATCAAAATCAAGAAAAGTCACTTTGTTCCAACACTTAGTGAAAATTTCACTAAGTCAGATTTTACCTTACTTTTTGCCAAATGTAGGGGGATTTTTCACTTGGATTCAAAAGAGATCAAAACCAAACATGTTCAAACAGTTGTTGTATCATGTAAGGGCTTTCCAAAATGGCCAATAACATTACCAAATTCAACTTGAGCCATGAGATATGACATTGGCAAGTTGCCTTGCTGAAATCTGCCAAGGCAAGGCAGATTTTTGCACTTTTGGTCGATTTGCCAAAATCAGCCAAATCCAAATGCTCCTATCCACTTGGACACCTCTGAGGATTGAATCTAAAGGGGACAATCACTGAGCCAAGCCTCCAAAGTCTTTGGAACAAGAAATAGCATGTTGAACCTAGAATTGCCAAAATAGGGACAAGACTCCAATTTTGGATTGGAGCATTCAATGGAGGCATCAAGGTGGCATGGACTGAGCCATTCTCAACTGAATTCAGTCAAGACTTATCCAAGACCAAGGGAACCAGCAGCCTGTGCCCTAACCTCTAGTCAATGGCTAGAGGAGACTTGGATTTTCATTTGCCAATATTGGCCAAACCTACTCAGCAGTTGCCATTCACTATTCCTTGCAAAACAAACTTGCTCTATTATAAATAGAGCTCAATTGTGATCAGTTTGAGTACACCAAAGCCATCAAACAGATGCTTTCCTCAAAATCTCTTATTTCACTCCTATTTTGCCTTCTAAGGCAAGTCACTATCGGGTTTTGAGTTTGAGAGCTTTTCCAATCAAACCAATC
The DNA here is from genome assembly GCA_022829125.1 of Lathyrus tuberosus. Classification (NCBI taxonomy): domain Eukaryota; kingdom Viridiplantae; phylum Streptophyta; class Magnoliopsida; order Fabales; family Fabaceae; genus Lathyrus; species Lathyrus tuberosus. The sequence goes on from JALAZF010000422.1 coordinate 2,660,311, forward strand.
ACACACACACACCTCATATACATCATATAGAAGTGATCCAAATACTCATATAACATCTGGAACACAGATTTCACAAAATCACCAGCCAATTGCTCAAGTTCTTGACAGATTTGCAGTTGGGGTACCATCTCAAGTTCCAGATCATTTCAATCCATTCCAAGCATTCATACACACTCCATGGCACCTAGGGAAGCTATCCAGATCATTGGAACCTAGCTGTAACACCTCCAACACAAATCACGATCACTAGCTGCAAGTGGTAAGCATGAGCTCTTCTAACTCTATGATCCATGCAATTTTTGCTGCACAATAATTTGGCCATATGTTCATAATCATGCATCGAATGTTTTCCCTCAATTAATTGCATTGTTTGAATCGTGTATCAAAAATCCTAACCTTCATGCAGAAATTAGGGTTCTTAAGGATTTTTCGTGATTTCTTGTTTTATGCTTAATTTAAATGAAATTAATTGCCATAGACATGATCGTGAGGTTAAAACGAGTTGATTGGTATGTGGATTACATTATATGATCAAGTATTCAGTGAGATTGAAGAGAAAATGCAAATATGGGCAAACCCAGAACACGCGCGTGTTCTTGGTGTGTTCTTGGCGCCATTTTTTGAAAATTCAAATATTTGAATTTTGTGATTTTATTTAATTGATTCAAAAATTAATTTCTCTATGAGTTTTAGTGATTTTGAGTTGGTTCTTTTTTTAATAATTCACAAAAATGTTAAAAAAAAAATTATTTTCTCAAAAAAACCCAAAAATATTATTTATTTGGTCTAATTGATATTTTTGCAAAGAATTAATGTTTTAATTGTTTTTGACATTTATAATATTTTTTCCACCTTGATTTTGCAACTTTTAATGCCTTCTAATTATTTTGTAGGTCAATAATAAATTTTTGAAGCATTAATCCAAGATCACAATTTGTTTTTCATATATTAAACAATTTTGATCATTTTAATTGAATTTTTATTCAATTAAAACACATTTTGAAAATAAATTAGGGTTTTGGATTAATTCAACCCTCGTAAATCTTTTCTTTTAAACTCTTTGGGCCTCTAATAGAGTGTAAGACCCAATCCTTTGTAAATACAAACCCATTTTGGGCCTCACTTATTGTATAAGTCCCATTGTATTTCAAAAAGTTCGACGCGATCATCGTCCGTCGAAAAAATCAATTGGGCCTACCCTCGAGTAGTAAGACCCATTTCTTTTCTTTAAAACTTTTGGGCCTCTATTAGAGTGTAAGACCCAACCCCCTTGTACAGAAAACTTTTTGGGCCTCATTCGTTGTATAAGTCCCTCTGTACATTTTCAAATAAACGACGCGATCGTCGCCAGTTTAAAAATAACCTTGGGCCTCTCCTTGAGCTATAAGACTCATTCAAAACTTTTGGGCCTCTAATAGAGTGTAAGACCCAACCCCCTTTTAACCAAAACATTTTGGGCCTCACTTATTGTACCTACCCTCTGCGTTAAAAGAAAACCTCGGCGCGATCGCCATTTTAAAACGAAAAATCAATTGGGCCTACCCTCGTGTTATAAGCCCCACTCTTTTTCTTTAAACCTTTTGGGCCTCTTGAGAGAGTGTAAGACCCATCCCTTTGTACAGAAAACCTTTTTGGGCCTCAGTCACTTGTATAAGTCCCTCTGTACAAATTCAAACAGTGCGCTCACTGATAAAACCCTGGGCCTCTCCTTGAGCTGTAAGCCCCAGATCTTTCTTTTTCAAAGCACTTTCTCCTTTGATTTTGAAATATACTGTTGTTTTCAATCTTTCTTTGTTGAACAACTAACCAAACAGCATGGAAGCTCTACAACCGAGTAAGTGTTTATACGCATTCATTTACCGCTTTCATATACATATAACTGTATTATGGGGCTGTTTCGCTGTAAGTCTTCTTTCATAAACTCATATCAACTGTGTAATAATAGTATAGATATTTAGAGTTTCCCCGGCAACTACGTCTAGCATTAAGCCAGTTGATCACTCTTAAATAGTCAAAACTAGATCCCCACAGGATTACCAGACACAGTCTTCCCTCCTCTTGTGGTTAAACAATATGGAGACATGAAAGGCAGCATTCTCGGTGAACCCTTTCATAGACTGTCACTCGTAGAAGTTGTCAAAGAAACTCTATTCCCCAGAGATGATCTTTTCTCCTTGAATGGCATCTCTTGAGTTTCTTCCAAATTCTCGGACTTTCTTGGCTTGATCTATTCTCGGTGAATGGCATGTCTTGAACTTCTCGGGGTTTGGGGACCCACAGGCTTCTTAAAAGCACTTGTCAAGAAACTCTACTCCCCAAAGATGATCTTTTCTCCGTGAATGGCATCTCTTGAGTTTCTTCCAAATTCTCGGACTTTCCTGGCTTGATCTATTCTCGGTGAATGGCATGTCTTGAACTTCTCGGGGTTTGGGGACCCACAGGCTTCTTAAAAGCACTTGTCAAGAAACTCTACTCCCCAGAGATGATCTTTTCTCCGTGAATGGCATCTCTTGAGTTTCTTCTAAATTCTTGGACTTTCCTGGCTTGATCTATTCTCGGTGAATGGCATGTCTTGAATTTCTCGGGGTTTGGGGACCCACGGGCTTCTTAAAAGCATCGGCCTCCTCTTGGGCATTGTTCAAGGACCCGCAGGCTTCCTAAAAGCATCCCCGCCTCCTCTTGGGCGTTGTACAAGGACCCGTCGGCTTCTTAGAAGTATTCACAGCCTCCTCTTAGGCTTCGTATAATGATCTCTTCCTCTGGGAATGATAGCCTTCTCTTGGGCTTCATACAAGGACCACTCGGCTTCTTAAAAGCTTCCAACCTCCTCTTGGGCTTCGTACAAATTGTCCCGACGACCTCCTAGAGGTATAGGAACAGAATTTAGTCATCTGCATAGAACAGTCCTTTCAAAGAGTCTACTACTGTTTCTCAAAGCATAATACAAAAGATGAAACTCTAGACTTGGACAATCTCATCTCCTTGAGTCTCAAAGACATTCTCAAGTGACCCCTTTGTTAAATAGGAAGAAAACCCGTAGACTCGGACAGTCTCAATACCCTTCGGATTTCCCACTTCCTTAAAGAACGGGAACAACCCTGACCCTTGAATCAAAGCCTTGAGTACATCATTGCTCATATAAGAACTGATTTTCTCTTTCAAGATCAGTATACTGGACCTGTCACTCACCTAAAACAGTCACTATAGCCTCCTCTTGGGCTTTGTACAATGATTCTCCCCAGCGGAGTCAAACAACATTTAGCCTCTCTCTCGGGCTTTGTACGAGACACATAAGAGACTCCCTCGTTGAGTCAATCACCCCTTCCGCCTCCATCTCGGGCTTTATACGAGATACAAAAAGGTTCTTATTGAGCCAAACAAACCTTTAGCCTCCATCTCGGGCTTTGTACGAGATACAAAAACTTTCTTGTTGAGTATAAAAGATCCTCTTGCAGGATCAAAACCTTTTAGCCTCTCTCTCGGGCTTTGTACGAGACACATATTAGCCTCCTCTTAGGCTTTGTATAAGAAAATCACTGGTTGATCCAATTAACCTTTTTGCATCAAAGCTGTGCCTCGTTCACAGTACACAAACATCAATAACTCCTTCCATCTAATTGTTGTAAGCGGCAAGCCTCTGGATCATCTACATCCATGCCACTGTCCCTCTTTTAGCATGAGAAATTCCTAAGGAAAGATAGCATTGCTCTACACTGAGTTAAAGTCTTCTCCTTCAGGTTAAAAAACCCATATAAAGGAAATTATGGCATTGCCGGATTCACACATCCCGGTTAAAGTAATCCTCCTTTATAACCAGTCACCCAACAGTTGTGACAAACAGACCCCCTTTAGAGATGACAAATTCTCTCTAAAGTCAAACCCCTTTAGCTTCACATCTTGGGCTTTGAACAAGATACAAACCACCTTTCGCTTCACGTCTTGGGCTTTGAACAAGACACCAAAACAACCATTTCCTCCCATAGAATAGGAGGAACTACGAACGCTCTGATTTCCCTGTTTTGGTAAACGGGAATACGTAGGCATAAGATTGAAAGGAAAATCTTAGCGAGCACACTAAACAAAAACCCAAAATCCCATACTCTCACATATCTATCAAGAAGCATCCGTCCTAACATCTAAACCTCCCACCACTTTTAAAAAAATAAACCCGATAGAGACCCTGAATCTTTGTAGCATCTGTAACCTAACAGACCACTGTTTAAACTCAGTTTGCAAGCAGGGTTAATTTGAGACATCTATTTCCCTTCCTTCATCAGCTTTAGTAGGATAAAAAATGAATCGAGCTGTAGATACCAAAGAGCGATAGTGCTTCGCAACCACATCCAAAATCGCTCGCTACAAGAGCATAACAATAGATTCATGGATTGGTTTAATAAAAGTGTATCTAATGATCCTAGTGCATCCGAGATACTTAGATGGTTGTCGTACAGGCCAAAATTTTGTGTCATTACCTGGAGTGCATACGACATTGGTCATTATACCTTTTATACAAAATCAAAAGATGATCGTAGTACAATGCAAAATAGTGGGGTTATGGTTAAAGCCGAATCGATGTATTTCTCTAGATCGAAAGATAAGAATTCGGTATTGGCAACTACCGCGTTTTATGGTGTCATTGATGAGATTTGGGAGATTGATTATGTTATTTTCAAAGTGGATTTATTTAAATGCAAGTGGGTTCCCAATAATAGTAATGGTGTAGACATTGATGACTTAGGATTCACCCGGGTCGACCTTGGCAAGGCATCTTTTAATACAGAACCATTCATCATGGCTTCTCAAGCAGAACAAGTTTTCTATGTTTCCGATCCATCAGACAAATCGGGGAAATGGTCAATCATTCTCCAAGGAAAATACATTTCTCTTAATGATGAATGTCTTGATATTCCGTCGACACCTTCTTACACAACACAAGTTCCTACCTCATATGATGAAGTTGATGGAGATGTCGTGCATGCTATACGACTCGATCATGAAGAAGGCATATGGGAAAATTAACAAGTACGTAAATTATTATTTATTCATAATATATTAATTGTATGTTATAGTTTAGAAGTATTTTTACTAACAAGTATAATTATTTGAAATCATAGGTATTTTGAGTCCAGACACCAGGCCAGGAGACAAGACACCAAGAGACAAGATACCAATACACCAAGTTACAATTATGTGAAGTTATGTAATGTGTGTAAACTGTAATATGGTATATGTGATATTTTATTTATGTAGGTTGTTTGTTCTGATAAACTGTAATCTGGTATATGTGATATTATGAATATGATACGATTTATATTATTATGAAAACATTATCACAAAATGTGAATTGTATTTTTCTGCTGTGCTGAGATATGGAGAACAATAATACAGGTAAAAAATGGGATTAATTATAAAAGCAGGATCATATTTGTTAATTTTGCAGAACCTTTAACGACGGTTATATTTCATAACCGTTATAATATCTGGCGCGCTGTCCAGGAAAAAATAAATATCAAAACTGCATTGCTGGGAATCGAACCGAGGACAATTATATTTATTACAATGGTGTATTGTAAAACCATTGTGATAGTTAGCGCGCTTTCCTGTTTATTACAATGCCTACAAGACCATCGTTGTAAGTATCATATATACAATGACAATCTACATAACAACGCCCTCGCCCGCGTCATTATACGTCATTCCCAACCGTTGTTAAATGGGTTTTTCGTAGTAGTGCACTGGTCACATATGTAACTTTACACATGTGTTAGACTTTATGAGCTCAAAATTTTCCATTATATTCTTTAAGCATATCCAAAGTATCCTATCCATTAGTCATGCCAATATAACAGAATCAAGGTGATTTTTATTATATCAATCATAACTAAACCCATAAATAATCACCGATAGCGACACAACTAAATGACATAAATCCATCATGAAATGTGTAGCATGAAAATCACATGAAGTTAGTCTTTATATGTCGATTTTCACCTGGTCCTACTTTATTGTAGTGAGATCATTCAATAACTTTATTGTACAAAATGTAAACTACTGAATATCAAACTTTATTAATTGGAAAATATCCAAAATCATAGTATGCATACATAATACCAAACACAGAACATAAAATTCATAATCGACTAACTCCCACTAAACCAAAGACTCCTCTAACGATAAAACACCCAGCGAGCAGTGTGATCATGAAAGACCTTGGGCGGAAGACCTTTTGTAAGAGGATCTGCTATCATGGAGTTTGTCCCCAAGTTTTCTATGGAAATCTGTCCACTTTGTACCCTTTCCTTAACAACTAGGAACTTGATGTCAATATGTTTTGACTTAGTCGAGCTCCTATTATTGTTGGAATACAGGACGACTGATTTGTTGTCACAGTATAACTTAAGTGGCCTTTCAATTCCTTCCATAATTTCTAGCCCAGTGACAAGATTCCTCAACCAAATCCCATGGTTGGATGCCTCATAACATGCTATAAAATCTGTTGCCTGGTGGATGAAGCCGTAAGAGTTTGCTTAGCATTGCGCCAAGAAACTGCACCACCAACCAACATGCAAATATAGCTTGAAGTGGATCTTTTACTGTCTTGGAATCCAGCAAAATCTGAGTCAGAGTATCTAGTGATCTCTAACTGGTCTGACCTCCTATATGTGAGCATATAGTCTTTTATTCTCTTTAAAGACCTCATAACCTTTTTGGTTGCTTTCCAATGATCCATTCCTGGATTTCTCAAATATCTTCCAAACATCCCAACTATGAACGCAATATCCGGACGCGTGCACACTTGGGCATACATCAGACTCCCTACGGGTGACGCATAAGGAATCTTCTGCATTTCTTGAATTTATAAGTTTCCGTTTGGGCACTGACTGAGACTGAATTTGTCTCCCTTAGCAATTGGAGTATCTTCTGATTTACATTCCTGCATGCAAAACCTTTTAAGAACCTTTTCGATATAGCTCCTTTGTGATAATCCTAGAATACCACGAGATCAGTCTCGATGTATCTGAATTCCTAATACAAAGGAGGCATCACCAAGATATTTCATTTTAAAATTTCTTGATAGAAATTTCTTAGTTTTGTTCATCATTCCTATATCATTTGTGGCAAGCAGTATGTCATCTACATACAAGACCAAAAAAAAATATACTTGTTCTCACTAAATTTGTGATACACACAATCTTCAACAACACTCATCTCAAACCCAAATGAGAAAATTGCTTCGTGAAACTTGTGATACCACTGCCGAGACGCCTGTTTTAGTCCCTAAATGGATTTTGTCAATTTGCAAACCATATTCTTTGAGTCTCCTGACACAAAGTTTTTCGGTTGCATCATATTGATTGTTTTATCAACGTTGCCATTGAGGAAATCTGTCTTGACATCCATTTGATGGAGTTCCAAATCATAATGTGCAACAAGAGCCATGATTGTCCTAAAAGAGTCTTTCGATGAAACTGGAGAGAAAGTCTCTTTAAAGTCAATCCCTTCCTTTTGAGTATAGCCCTTAGCCACAAGACGAGCCTTATACCTCTGCACATTACCGTTAGAATCCCTTTTGGTCTTAAAAATCCATTTGCAACCAATGGGTTTCACACCTTCTAGTAATGGGACAAGTTCCCAAACTTTATTGTCTTGCATGAACTTATACTCCTCCTTTATTGCTTCAATCTAATTTTCCGAGTTGGAATCCTGCATGGCTTGACGGAAGTTGATTGGATCATCTTCCAGCATACCATTATTTTCCTCATGTTCTTGGAGAAAGACTATGTAATCATCCGGAATAGCATTTCTCCTTTCTCTAGTGGATCTCCGCAAAGGTATTGGTTTTTGTAACACTTTTTCTTGAGGCTTTTGAGTTTGTTCTTCATGAATTACCAAATCATCTTGAGTTTGAGGAATTGCAACAATGTCTTGTGCAGGTTGCGTACTTGCTTGATCAAAAGCAACTATATGAATCGGTTATGGAATTGTTATCAATTTTTCCTCTAAGACAAAGTCTCTAACCTTATTCTTCCCCCAAACTCAATATCCTCAAAGAATCTGGTTGTTCTCTGCTCAAAAATTGAATTTAAGTTGGGATTATAAAATTTGTAGCCCCTAGATCTTTCAGAATAACCAATAAAGTAGCTGCTCACTGTTTGGGAGTCCAATTTCTTTTCATTTGGCCTATATGGCCTTGCCTCAGCTGGACATCCCCACACATGAAAATGTTTGAGACTAGGCTTTCGCTCGGTCCAAAGCTCATAAGGTGTTTTGGCAGCTGTTTTTGTTAGTACTGTATTTAGAATATAAGCCGCAGTATTTAGTGTCTTTCCCCAGAGTGACTCTGGAAAGGTAGAATGAAAAATCATACTCCTTACCATATCTTTAAGAGTCCGATTTCGTCTTTTAGCAACACCGTTCATGCTAGGAGATCTTGGCATGGTGTACTGTGGGACAATTACACATTCCTCTAGGTATTTGGCAAAAGGTCTTTGACGTTATTCACCTGAACCGTCATATCTACCGTAATATTCACCGCCACGGTCGGATTTGACTTTCTTAATTCTTTTGTCAAGTTGATTCTCAACTTCAGCCTTAAACAATTTGAACACATCCAATGACCGAGACTTTTCATGTATAAGAAATATGTATGCATATAGAGAATAATCGTCTATGAATGATATAAAATATTGTTGACCATTCCAAGATGGTGTCAGAAATGGTCCACAAATGTCTGTATGTTTCAATTATAAGACATCTGTAGCTCTATATGCACCAAATTTCTTTATTTTGGTCTGTTTTCCTTTAATGCATTCAACACAAACATCAAAGTTTGTGAAGTCAATGGAATCCAAAATTCCATCTGACACTAGTCGCTCAACTCTATTTTTAGAGATGTGACCTAGGCGTTTGTGCCATAATGCTCCTGAATTGTTATCCTCAATTTTACGATTAGTACCACGTGATTCCACATTTAAGGATTCGCCATAGGTAGCTACTGTGTCAAGCAAATATAGATTATCATGACCCATAAGTCAACTAATCCCAACAATATTTGAATTGAAAGACAGCTTGAACATATTATTTCCAAATGAACAAAAATAACCTGATTTGTCCAAATAAGAAACTGAAATCAAATTCTGTCTAAATGACGGAACCACAAAAGTGTCTTTCAAATCCAAATAAAATATGGTACACATTAATAATCTAAAATGCTCTATAGCTTCCACCTTCACCGACTTGCCATCTCCAACAAATATGTATCTTTCAACATCATTTGGCTTCTGGTAGTTCAGGAAATCCCTCATTGAAACAGTGATGTTAGTAGTTGCATCAGAGTTTAACCACTAAGTGTTTCTAGGTACTAAAGCTAAATTGACTTCAGAACAAACGAAACTATGACTCATGCGATTGGAGCGATCCCACTTCTCATAATCTTTCCTCTATTCAGAGGTACCAAATTCCATAGGAGAGGGAGGTTACCTCATCCTTAATGCAAGATCAAGATCCATGCATCCAAGAACAATTTCCATGTTCTCATTCCAATCCTTAAAATCTATCCCATTCAGGACCTGAACCTTATTCATATTAGCAGATATTGAAGCAATTGTAGTTGAAAAAAGAACAAAAAAGCAAAAATTTTAAATATACTCACATAAATAAAAACCAAATCATCAACGTTGTTCAAATAAAGGCATAACCCATATCAAGATACCTAGTGCACCACCAATATCAAGTCTTTGGACAGTAATATCGACTGCTAGTGGTACTCTTGTCGTAAAGATCAAACATTGATAATAAAAACATGTCGAATAATAAACCCCTCTTTGGATTGATTTATTATTCAAATGTAGACCTCATAATTATCGCATGTTTACCATCACAGACACGTATGAAAACCGGCCAACCACCAATTGTCGTTTAGGTCAATTGATACTCACATGGACAAACATACAGACAACCCATAAAAATATTTAACATTTTTCATAAGCAATTGTTATAAAAGAGGTCACTTTGATGACTTTTTCATTTCAACTACTTACCTAAAAAAATGTTAAATTACTGTATAAAAATACATTCTGTAGCCAAATTCGAACAAAACTGAACCAAAGAAAAATTGAAATTAAATCCAAATCAAAAAACATCAATGCATCTTATTGTACTGTTACGACATTATACTAAGTTTAATTTTAAAATATAAAATCACATATATTATTTATAATAAATAATAAATAATATAAAAAGTATAATTCTTTTAAACCAAAAAAATTATAATACAGTTATTAAAAAGAAAATTGATCCTTGGTTTTATCCTTATACACCACGTAGAAAGACTTGGAGAAAAAATCAACAAAACTATGAACAATTTCATTATGCACAGAAGATTGAACCATATCGTCAGTTTTATTACCTTTAGTTGCAGAAGTGTTGGTTGTTAGGTACAACAACTCTATATATAACATTATCCTTTGATATGCCTCTAAGTGCAATTTACATTGAAAAAATTTATTTGATAAAAAATATAATATTTAATAATGGTTAGAATATAAACAGAAGAAAACAAAGAGATATGGATGAATTTAGTCGTCCAACCGAATGACTATTATTTGGAGATTATACGTGGCAAAGACTATTCTAGTCAAAACCAACAAAAGACACTATTATAATAATAACAAAAGAGTGTAAGAGCAAAAAAGTTTTCGTATAAGAGAAAATAAAATTGACGATAAATTCAACCTGGCATTTAATTTCAGATTCAAAGGATCCTAAATAACCCAAAAACAAATTGAATTAGATATGGGTGGCTCTGATACCACTTGTTAGATCCGTTCAAAACCTTATGATTTCTACCGATATAGAAATCAAGAACAGAACTCTAAAATAATTCCTATAAGTCGATATAGCATTAATTTGTATCCGTTAAACTCATATCCGAATACAATTATGAGAATGAAGGCGCAAACGTACCTGAATTTACCATTGAAATCGTTGAAGGTTTCGGTGATCTTCCAATTTGTAGAGTTCCTTAGGGTTCCTTGAATCTCTTCCGATGAGGATGAAGAGAAAAAACCTTATAAACCTTGTTTTGTTCGTACTCTACAAATGGGGACCATAACCCATTTAAATAACCATAGGGTTATTTCTTAGTTTTCAATATTCTAATTTAACCCCTCATCAAATTAGATATTGACTTACGGTATCTACACAATAACCTGACCTTTCATGACATTTATACTTTTAGCCACAAATTTAATATTATATTAATTAGATCCTTTTAAGTCTTGAATAATAAAAATATTGACACTTACACCTTAAATGTTATATCCAAAACTCTAACCTTCTTAACAACATTTTTGGAATTTTTTTTAATATAACCTATTTTTTCAAAGAAATACCAAAAAAACAAACTTTTCAAATAAAGTACCAAAATGACATGGTTTGGGAAAAAGTAAAGACCTGAGGCGCCATCCCATATGGCGACTCAGGCAAAAAAAATTATGAAAAAATACTAAAATCCGTATGGGATGGCGTATCAGTGTAATTGGGGGTGCCCTAATTCTCAGGGGGAGGCGCCATGGGGTATGGCGCCTCAGGCCAATGCTCTTTTTTTATTTATTTAAATTTTATAATTTTAATATATAATTAATTATATTATTTTATAGGGTATCATGTGCCTATAAATAAGGGTTCACCCTCATTTGTTATTGCACAACACTTCTCACCAAAACCCTAATTTCCACCCTTCCCTCACCAATATCCCAAACTCTCCCCTTCTCAACACCATGTCTAAGTGGTTAAATCGTCGTCCATCGTCATCATCATCAGCACCGGAGGAACCGTTTCCAGAATTTCCACTGATGAAAAGAGATGCCCTAGTTGTATACTCAGCTGTCAAGCCTCCGATGAAGATGCTACTCTGGAACACGCAGACGCTAGAGCATTTGCATAGGGAACTTAAGCGCTGGCTAGAAGGAGAATTTCAGGAAGGTGAAAAGATTAGGAAGATTGAGAGGCTGGTTGAGAAGTCTGGGCCAAACGGAGTCACCCAGACTTGGAGGAAAGTGGAAAATGATGCTAGTGTCCTCATGATGATGATGACACAACAGGAAATTAAGTTGATGGTTGTAATTTCCTAGATAAGCTGATTCTATGAGTTGTTTCGTTTGGGTTTGTTCTTGTTATTTTAGGATTTGGTATTAGGTTCCGTTGATCGTTATTTGTTGATGTTTAGCTATTAAGTTATGTTATGTTATGTTATGTTATGTTATGTTATGTCGTTGTAATCAGTTAGGTATGCCATCAATGAAATAAAATTTGTTGTTGTTATAAATAGACAAGTTTACAGTTGAAACTATGATGTTGTGCTAGAGCCCACATATGGACACTTGGTACGATTGTGGCCTAGCTGGCGGCACAAACCACACAACCTCACCATTTTGTCTGTTGCATCCATCTCCGTGTGAATACGGGTGCTGTTAGGGCGACCCTTTTTATTTCTTCGCATCAAATCATTATGCCACACAATTTCGCCTTCGTATGGAGGCCACTAGTCCTCCCTTGCTACCAATTGAAAGCTAGTGCCGTAGACATTGCATAGAGTAATGACTTGGTGAAGAATAGAGAGATAGTTAGTTGGGTCTAGCCGGACCTTGGAACAGACTGCTATAACATGGGAGCAAGGCATACGAAATGCCTGAAACTTTCCACAGTCACACCAACTCCTATCCAGTTCCACTCGATAACATCCCCTAGGCCTTCCTTCGTTGTGATTAATAAACTCTATAACACTGAAGGGACCTGTAATACGGTCAAAGACCGTGACGACATGTGTGTTGCCCTTTGTAGCTTCTTCCTTCATGAATGTCATTGAACTATCACTAAATTGCTGCCCAGATTGTATGGCTGAACCCCACTTTGTACGTCTGGTATCAAAGAGTGCAGCGAGCCTAAAATATGATGACCTCACAAGAGCGGTTATCGGCAGGTTTCGGATGCCTTTGAATACATAGTTCATAGATTCAATGAGGTTTGTTGTCATATGGCCCCATCGATGCCCATTGTCGTACACCCTTGTCCACTTTTCCCGTTGAATATTATCAATCCATCTCAATGCATCTACGTTTATAAGTCTGATCTCGTCCCGGTAGTATCTGAAGGTAGGCTCTGTTAGTGCATAGCCTGCGTTAGTAACCATCTTTTTTAGCCCCTTGTCCTTGAACTCTCGCATGAAATTTTAAGCGTTGTGTCTAATACAATACACATGGCTTGAGGAAGGATCCTGACAACCGTTATCAGGATTGTTGTAAGCACTTTCTATTGAGGGGTGTCTGTCGGAGATCAAACATAAGTTAGGCTGGGGAGCAACGTATTGTCGGAGATTTTTTAGGAAAAACCTCTAACCTCCAGCAGTCTCCCCTTTAACTAGAGCGAAGGCGATAGGGAAAATGTTGTTGTTGCCATCCTGTGCCACGACCATTAGGAGCGTGCCCTTATATTTTCCGTACAACCATGTTCCATCAATTTGAATTATAGGTTTACAGTACGTAAATCCTTTGATGCATGGTTCAAATGCCCAGAAGAGTCTGTGGAAAATGCCATTTCCACTGACACAATTCCCGTCTGGCGTATATGCTGGCAACGTCTCAAACTTGACAACAGTCCCTGGAGCATAATGTTTTAGTGCCACGAGGTATCTTGGGAGTTCTTTGTAAGAGTCCTCCCAATTTCCAAAAACCGTTTCAACCGCCTTCGTCCTAGCAATCCACGCCTTCTTGTACGAAGGAGTGTAGTTGTATCTTTGAACCATATGAGCTATTATTGTACTCACTTTCACAGAAGGGTTATCGCTAACGACTGATAGAATTTCGTTGCAAATCAACTGAGATCTGAGCTTGCGATGATCCTGACTTGGATTCGTGATTATGCAAGTGTGCTCCGGACCCATTGACCCTATCTTCCAGGAATCGGTTCGCTTCCGGAAAGATGATGTTAATCTAAACGGGAACGCCTCGTTACAGCAGTAGATCTTGTATAGATTTGGATTTGTTCGCTCGACTCTATAATCTGCAGATAAGTTCATGTGGTATTGTTTTATTGCTCGGACGCAATCTTCTTTGGTACGAAAATTGTCTCCAACTTTTAATACTCCCTCTGTCTACATGTATGGGTCGTAAAAAATATCCGTTGATGGTTCGTCGTCGCCTAAGTTAAGTGTTGTCATGTGTTGAGGTGGGCAATAGACATGAATCCATGGTAATTGGTTTGTCTCGTCTTTGTTTACCATTTCATCGACAATGTCCTCTGCTTCTTCTTCTTCCTCGTCAACGACATCCTCCTCAGCTTGTTCGTTGTCGGAATCGTTAAAAATATGTGAAACTTCTAGTTGTTGAGACAATGGTTGATTTTGTAACGTAATATATAACTCAGCGTCATTGAAACCAGAATGCTCATGACTCACAAACATATTACGCACATCATCGTCGTCCCGAATCTTCATCTGAAAAAATTTGCATCGGTCATGCCCGTCAAAAAACATAGGGTTTTTGTATACAATTTGCCCAACTGGACCGCACTGTAATTTCTTTTCTAACCGAGCTTTCAAATGATAAAAATTTATTCTTCTATCAATTAAAAACGTAGTCACTTCTGTATCCCTAAAATTGAAACCCGTGATTGGACATTCAAATATCTCACCATTGAGATGTGCACTTATCAGGTATTGTGGTCTTTGAGCCATAACTAAATAGTGTTTGGAAGAAATGGTTTACAAACGTTAAAGTTTGGAAAAAATGGTTTACAAACTTTAGTTTTTGCAAGTATGTGATGATAAGTTGTATCTTTCATGTGTATTAATAGGCGTATAGTTGATATAACTTACGTCTCTTGGTAATTTAATTGCTTCAGAATAGTTTACCATTCTCTTGCATGAACCATGTACTGCTCTGCGTGACAAGACCCCATAACTCTGCATGGCTAGACTAGCCTTGACAAGACCACACAACTCTGCAAGGCCAGACTAGCCTTGACAAGACCACACAACTCTGCATGCCTACACTCTGCATGCCTACACTTGCCTTCCACTATTCTTTAGCATGCCTCTGCATCATTATTTTTGGGACTTTAATTGCTTCAGACTGGTTTACTGTTTTGATAAGAAATAACCAGACTTACACTCACCTTCCACTATTCGTACCACCATTGTATACTACGAGACAAGACCAGACTTACACTTTCTCATGTGACTAATTTTTAATAAAGACTATTACTATTGTATAATATTGTATACCGTTACTATTGACATGAAAATACAAGCATGCCTTCACTTTCTCATGCAAGACTACACTTGTCATACTACGAAGACCAAGAATGCATGCAAGAGAACACATAAGAGAATCCAAGGCATGCATTACTACACATGTCAGACTACAAAGACCAAGAATGCATGCAAGAGAACACGTAAGAGATTCCAAAGCATGCATGAGTACACTTGTCATACTACAAAGACCAAGAATGTATGCTTTATCACGTGACTCCCCTGTACACCAATATAAATACCATCTCACCACTCTTCAAATTTTTCTCATCCCAAACTCTTCTCTTCTCTTCAACTCACAAAAAATTCGCATCCATCACAAAGTCTTCCTCTTAAAACCACTTACGAAAAAAAATGTCTCTACTCACCATGGGAAACGACCACCGAGGAACCCCGAAAAACGTTGAAGACTTCGTAAGTGTTTCGGCCTTCTTTTGTTTTACACTCCTAAACATAGATGTATTTTTTTATCTAAGAAATGTTTTTTTTTTGTTCAGGAGGTATCAAGGTTTCGTTGCCGTGGGCACGAATACATGTCCCAAGACTCTTTCATCGAAGAATATCTAATAAGATGTGGATTTGGTGACTTGATTAAAATCACGTCATACCATGTAGACCCAAACTTTATTCTGGCCTTGCTAGAACGATGGAGGCCGGAGACCCACATAATTCACCTTCCTTTTGGTGAATGCATGGTCACACTCCAAGATGTGCATATATAACTTGGCCTCCGCATAGATGGCACGACCATCAACGACCCCATTTTTGTAAACAACCAACTATGCAACAATTTGTTAGGCACCCCCTAACTCTGGAAGCACCTGAGCCAGCACGGGATGGTAGACCTAGGGGGCAAGGTATTAACCTAATATACCTTAGGGGTTACTACGACTCTATTGTATTAGACGAGGATACCCTCCCCTATTACAAAATACTAAAAACTAGGTGTTATTTAATGTTATTGTTCGGTAATTTTTTGTTTCCAGAAAGCACTAGAAACAGTGCAAATATTATGTATTTACCTTTGTTGACTAACATTAACAGAGTGCACGAATATAGTTGGGGTTCAGCTGTCCTGGCCCATCTATATAGTTCACTCTGCGAAACTGCAAAAAAAGACGCTTGTACATTTTATGGCTGCGCCTATCTCCTTCAGGCGTGGGGTTGGTCGAGAATGACAACACTAGCTCTAATTAACCGGAACCCCTTCACATTCCCCTACGCATTAAGGTAAGCTTGGACACTTCCCTACGCCTATGTCCTTTAATGAAATGTTTAGTTGTAACTAATTCATTTCTAACTACATTTTCAGGTGGGCAGTTCCGGGAATGAGCCGCCATCAAAATCCCAGGAACGCCATAACAGTCTACCGCAACCTACTAGATCACATTGGCCCAGACGACGTAAATTTTCCTAAAACTTCCATAAATATTTCTAACACTTTAAAGCACAATACAATTTCGCATTAAACATTTTGTTCTTGTAGTATGTCTGGAGGCCGTACGAGGGGCTCGACCACCAGCCCAACGCGAATGATACTGCTGTGTGGACTTCAAAAACGCCCATCATTCGGTTCACCACTGTGGAGATGCATCAGAGCGATCGAGTCAAACTTCAGTTCGGAATGCATCAGGATATTACGGTTGCTCCTACAAGTTTGGGATCGTGGCATCTGCGTAGAGTCGACGCGCAGTGGGCAGTGGGTGAGTGGACTAACTTTGCAACAGAGATGTGTCAAAACTGGGAGAATCGACACCAGCACGTCTTAATCGACCCCGTTGTAGAAGATGTTATACCAACGCAACAATATATGAGTTGGTTTAGGTCTGTTACAACACCGCAACCATTCCTCTCTCAGCTGACGTATCTAATTGACCCCCACCAATGTGCGTCTTCCTCGCAGCCACATACCCAGCACTATGCCCAACATCATACACCTACCTATACTCAACAACAAGAAGAGCCTTACCCCTACCCTAGCATGCCACCTACTTAATCATAACATGAAAAGCCTTACCCCTACCCCCATCCCACCTACACCGACACCACCAATGCCTATAGCCCTGACGAGTCTTTCGAACCCACCCTAGCCCACCATAGCCCCCCACAAATGAACACCCCATCTTTCTACAACCAAGAACCACAATCGTCCTACAGCCACCAAACCCACCCACTATTCGATTGCCAAACCCCACATCAACCACTGAATCAGTACCAACACTCATCAATGCAACATTTCGGCCAACCATACCATCTGCAACCAACACAACCCCTCCTTAAAAACTACGCAAACATGGGCATGCAGCTGGATTACGGAAGCACCGTCGGCGGCAACCCCCCGACTATTGCAGACAAATGCTTCAGAATTTGTCTCATGCGACTGAGCCATCGTCTGATGCGCCGGTGTAGCACCCCAAAATTTTCCTTTCTCTTTCTAACACTAACTGGCTTATGTTTCATTTCATTCTTGCATTATCATCTTTTCATATCATTGGTTCTTAGCATGGGATCAAGGCATCTAGACCAACTCAAGAGAGGAAGAGGTTTCCCAAAGCTTCAAGCAAGAGTTCATGTGTATTGTCCAAGAGATTAAGAGAAGAGATGGTCTTAACATCACCATTACTCAAGCCACAAGGGATCCCTAGACCGTAAGGCATCCTATTGTGCCCATCATTTCACCGGGTGATTGCAATTGACAAGAGATTTCAAGTGAATCACATCCTCCTAGCCTGATTTCTCAAATTAGGGTTTTCTTTGATCCTTGAGTTTAACACCCCAATGGGAAAGATCTTTGAATTTTTATCATCATCAAGTAGCATATATCATCCTTGTTTGAGAAGATGCACATCATATTTAGAGGAATTTGGATTTGGAGTATGAGTCGATCCCTCCTAAACTAGGGGTGCCAAAATTAGGGTTTGACATAAAATCAGTTTATTTCTGATTTTTTGGGAAAGACTTGATTCTAGGGTATTCCTCATGTCCCTAAGTGTCTAGGAATGGAAGATTGTCCATCAATTTGGTTTTTAAGGGTTTCAATTGCTCAAAAGATTTAAAATCAAGAGGATTGGGGATAAAGTCAATTGTGCAGTGAAAAAGTCAACTCCCGACTTTTTAAGGTCAATATCATGATTTCCAGGTCAAATATGATCAATGGATGATATTTGGTCAAGAAATGTTCAAGGATTCATCAAAAATCAAGAATTTGTGAAAGTTTCCATTTTTGGCAAAAATAGGGTTTTAGAACTTACTATTTTTGGCAAGTTTTCATGGTTTAGTAGCTACTTTCAAGGTCATATTTCTCCATGATTCATGCCCCATTTCATTTTTCCTCAAAAATGATATTTATAGAGCTTGTTCCAAGCTTTCCAACCATGTAAAGTTTGTCCCATTTGGATCATTTTTGAGCGAGTTATGATGTTTTAAAGATGGAGGTTTCAAGTTGGAAAATTGGAAAACTTAGATTTTTTTCTAAGTTACTTTTGACAGCTTGGCACATCAATGTTCATGGCCAATTTTGAATGATTTCCAAGCCTTAATTTGAGATACCTTAAACATGAAAAGTGTAGAGGGCAATCCCCTATTTCCAAAGAATCCAAGTTTGTGTCATTTGGATCATTGTGGTGGAAGTTATGGTTGCTTAAAGATCAAGGTTTTCATACTCATTGTAGGATTCATGACTTGGACTATTTTGGCAGTTTTGAATACATAATTTCATGGACAAATTACATCATCTTCCAAGCTCACTTTGCACTTCTTTTGAACACCAAAAATGTTCCTTGATGTATGCGCTTTCCATTGAGCATAAGTTGGCACGATTTGGATTGATATCCATGGAGGTATAGTGATACAAAGGGTGTTGCACGACTTCGTTTTAAGGAATGGAAAGGCATGTATTTCCTTTGGTTTTTGGCACATTTTGGAGTCATGATTTTGAAGCATCATGTGTACCTTCATCATGCAAACTTTTGTACCTTATTCCTTGCCAGAATGTTGCTTGAAATGACCAAGCATCACACATTTTTCTTACACACATTCCATGCACTCTTGGTACGATTTTGGAAAGAATAATTGGTATAACTTGACCTCATTCTCATGATCGCGTGCCTGTTCATGCCACAACATTCTCACACTTCATTTCACTCAAAAATAGCACGAAAATAGTATCACCCCATGTGCTGGCCCGTGTGGAATTCTCTCTCATTCTTGAAATTTCAAAATGTGCAACAAACTTTCACACACTTGCTCTCACGTGTCAAGATGATATATAAGACATACCAAACCCTAGAAATCATTTGGACACTCACTCATGGATAAAAAATCAGATCTGAAGCATTCTCTCTCACTCAAAGTTGGAGCTCTCGAATCTCATTGAACCAAGGGTTTCTCTCATTTTTCTTTCTTTATTATTCTCCCTGAGAACTCTTAGCATCAAGAGGAAAGGATTTCTTAAGATTTAGACTCATTTCAAGGTGCAACGGACAGTATTCCGTTAGGTAAACTTCCAACTCCATTTCCTGACTTGTTATGCATGTTTGAAGCATGTTGTTCTTGGTTCTGAAGTCCTCTGTATATAGAGGCAATGATTATGTGCATGTTGTTTTAGTTTACACGGATTTCAGTTTGTATGTTGAACTTTCGAGCTCGTTTTTCATGGTTGTTAAGTGATTTTAAATGACTTTTGAAAGTGGATTTGTAATCTCCTTAGAATTCTGATCAATATGATGTATGGCTTGTCTTGTTTTGAGTTTGTTGTTCCATGGATGTTGTTCCTTGTTGTTTATTTTTCATGGATTTAGAGGAGAAATCTTGAGAAGGTAAGTGCATTTTTGGAATGTACGAAAAAAACTGGTGGAGGAGAGTGACTTACACGCGATTCCGACCGCGCTAGCCGCCGCCGGCGGTGGCCGGCCGGACTGTTTTCATTTCCGATCGAGAGAGGGACTGTTCACGTTAAATGCATGTTGCATGAGGAAGATGAAGTGACCTGGCAGCGTATGGTTGGCATATGTTGGTTTTTTTTGTCTTTTATGGTTTAATGAATGGGTGGACCTATTGATGATATGTTACATGAGTCTTTGTTTTTTTATTATTCATTTAACTTGGCTGAAAGAAATTAGGATGTTACATGAACATTGGGCCTGCGAAATGCTTTTTCCACCCCCTTGTTAATGGCCCAGAACGCAAGCGTAGCATGATACCTTCGGTTTTTAGAATTACTCATGCACCTCCCTATTTCAACTTGTCTTTTTTTTAATTATTATATCACTTTTCATTTCAATTTTATTTTAGTTGTTAATTTCATTTTAAAAATACCAAAAAATATACTTCTGATTACTTGACATAGTGACTTAATTTTCATATTTTTATTTTTTATTTTTCATTTTCTTTTCATATTTTATTTTGATTTAATTTGACAATGAATTTCCAATGATACCCTTCTTCTAGGGTTAGGGACTTTTGTCTTTTTTCTTAGCCTTTTGAAGCTAATCTTTTGGCCACTTTTAGACCATCCTATGAGGGTGTTTTGATGCAGGTATAGGGATGGTTTGAGTTGCTTTAGGTGACTTTCCATTCAAGTTTTATTTTCCCTCGATTCTTGCTCGATCATTTACAGACCTTGACTTGTGGAGCACCTTTGAGCATGTTCTTGAACTAGTTTTGTTCCATTCTGTTTGCACATGTTAATTGGATGTTTAAAATTGTCTTTGTTTATTTTTTGGGATTTTATTGGATCACTTTGCTATTTTTGGTTGTTGCTTTCATTTGTTGATGTTTTGAGCATGTAGTGCACACTTCTTGACCTAACTTTATGCCTTTGAATGACATGAACTTCCATAATGCTTTGTGATCCTTCTTTGATTGATAAGACATGTTTGGGATTCTGATTTGCCTTGGCCCTTGGTGCATGACCTATCTTTTGTATGGCTTTACTTGTGTGGAAGCATGTGAATCATTTTGAACCTTATCTTGTTGTATACTTGCATTGTTTTGATACAAGTCTTGAGTATGATGCTTGGTGATTATTCTTGTTTGGTTTGAGCTTGATTATGGCTTGTGGATGATGCATTTTCTACTTCCCACTTGATTTCACATCATGTTTTCATCTCATTTGATCATTATGGATTTATTTTTATGAGGCATTTCGTTGGCGTTTGATTATTGCTACTTGTTTTTGAGTTGTGAATTGAATGTGCAAATTACGGTTGCATTTCCTTATTGTTTCTAACGTGTTTGTTAAGATTGTGCAAGGATTTGCAAGAAGTTTCCGATAGTGCTTATCCGCTTGGTATTCCACTTTATTTGTGGGATACCGCTTCACTTCTGAATCGACTTATCTTGTCTCTCACTTTGTGAGATGTATATACTTGCTTGCGTATTGTCTGGATTGTGTTTCTTGCAGGTGTACTGTTTGATTGTGTAGTTGTATCTACACATCACATGTCGGTTGTGATTTATTTCACACCGACCATGCTTTGATGCTTATGTCAGATATGCGATTTCTGAATTGCTTTGTTTGTTGATGCTAGCTTGCTTGAAGTATTCCGGATTTCTTACTTTGTTTGCCTTTGCTACGGATTGTTATCCGTTTGGTTTAGCTTCTTTTCCCTTTTATCTCATTCCGCACTTTACTGCTTTCGATGCCATGAGAAGTAGGATTGGGAGTCTGTGCCACTTGGCCAGCAATTCTGGAAGTCCTCAAAGGAGGCCATGTTTGTGATTGTTTGATTTTGTGCCAAAGACCTCAAAAGAGGCGTCCCATCCCCGATTTCCCCTGATAAGTCCTCAGAGAAGGCAAGAAAAAAGGGACCTGCAATCGGTACCCCCCGTACTTTCAGTTGAGTCGTTCACTCTCTCGCACTACGTGTTGATGCATTGAACATGTGCCCCCGCTCTTGTTATTGAGTCGTCAAGTGGAAGAAGGGTTTAGCAATCAAACCCCCACAATTTATCTTTAGCTCACGTCGACTGACGTTGATGTTTTGTGCTCATACGCACAATCCTTTTTCCCCGCTTCTGTCCTACGCGATAACATGATGTCGTGGTTAGGCTTCCATATTCCCACAGTTAGCTTGTTTATTGCGGTTGATATGACCCCGTGGCTAAAGCTCCTCATTCTGCCCGATGAATTGATATCGTGGCTAGGCGTCCTTGTTGCTTTGTCCTGCTTCGATGATATGATATCGTCGCTAGGCATCTCCCTTTGCCACTATGATGACATGAATCCACAGTCGGATGTGTGCTACTCGAGCGATGTGGATACTCCTCGAGCTTGTTTATTTTTGTTATGTTGTGCTCGTCCCACGAACTACGGACGCTCTGATTTCATCTCTCTAGATAGATTGAGGATACGTAGGCACAAGACGGCGATGTCTTGACGAGCACCCTTCCACCTTTCTTTCCGTAGTCCCACGAACTACGGACGCTCTGATTTCCTCTCTCTGGTTAGATTGAGGATACGTAGGCACAAGACGACGATGTCTTGGTGAGCAACCTCCCCCCATCCACCCCTAGTCCTCCGAACTACGTTGACTCTGAATTTCCCATTGCACTAAGGAATACGTAGGCCTAGGACGGCGATGTCCTATTGAGTCTCTTTTTTTCCTTTTTGTTTTCTGTTTTCTATTTTTTGTTTTGCCGTAGACTTTAGGATAACACACCCTTAGATATAGACAACAAGCGTGGATCCCATCGAGTACGATGGACACGTGAGGGTGCTAATACCTTCCCCTCGCGTAACCGACTCCCTTACCCGTTTCTCTTGGTCGCGATGACCATGCTTTTTCCTTCCCTCAGGTTTACGCAGTGTTTCCTTTACCTCTCTTGGGATAAATACACATTGCTGGCGACTCTATTTCTGCGCCACTTTCGCGTTTGTACTTGGATGAAAATCCCAGGAGCGACAGCTGGCGACTCTGTTGGGGACATCATGTTGACCTCTTGCTAGTCCATCCCCTATGCGAGTCAGTCCTAGCGCTTGTGTGTTTATTTGTCTTTGGGTGTTTACTTTACTGCTTTGCATGATTATCTGTTTGCATTGCATCCTACTTGCGCTTTTATTTCCTGCATACTGGTTATTGGCTGGACTGTCTGGTTCTTCTTGGCAGGTCGGGTTGTTACAAGAGGTAAAAGGCCTAAACACAGGCTATGAGTTATCCATAGGGACACTAGGAATAGAGTGGTCCATGGGTGGCAGGTGGTGTCACGCCACCTTAGCCAAGCATGATGCCACGAGCAGTGGAGGTTCAAACAGAGTATTATCGTTGAACACTTTCGTGTGAATATGATGATGCTTCCGGATGAATCGTCGAACCTGCGTTTCACTTTGACCTACCCTGACCTAGTTTACACCCGTGAGCGGGGCGTGAATGATTCTTACAGGTACAGGTACTGTTGGTGACTTTGGTTCTTATGGTGGTTCCGAAGCTATGCCGAAACTTTGATCTTGTGTCGTTTGGTTCTATGCAACGGTCCAGCCATGTCCAGTGGAACCTTGATCTTGTCATACTGCATCATTGCATATTTATTTTCAAAAAATGACGCACACAAAATAACTAGCATATGCATGTCATTTTTCAGGGACATTCAAGAGTTTGTCTGCGCCCAAGGATGGCTAGCAACAGGGATACCGACAAAGAGGCTAAGAGGAATACTTGCACTTATAGTTTCTTTCGTGAATCTTTGACACCTCTTGAAGAATTGGGTTCTTATGTGATTGACCGTAATCTGAAGGATTTCAATGATCGTTATGGCAACATTTTGACTTTGTTGAAGATCGTAGTTGATCCGGTTCCTTTACAGACTCTCTTGCAATTTTATGACCTGGAGCTCCGTTGTTTTACCTTTCAGGACTATCAGTTGGCTCCCACTCTTGAGGAGTATTCTATCCTTCTCAACATCAAGATCAGAAATCAAGCTCCTTTCGTCGACGTACCAGAAAGAGTGGATTTTGGAATTGTTGCAAAGTCTCTTTATTTGAGCGTCAAAGATGTAGATGATAACTGGAAATCAAGTGGCGGTACCAAGGGATTGTCTGTGAAGTTCCTAATAAAGAAGGCCAAAGATGAAGCTAAGAAAGGAAACTGGGTTGCTTTCAACGCGCTATTAGCTGTTATGATTTATGGGGTGATTTTATTTCCCAATGTGCCCAATTTTGTGGATTTGTCCGTGATTTGTACTTTCATAGGAAGGAACCCTGTACCTACTTTGCTGGCTGACACTTACTATGCTATCCACACCAGGCATGGAAAGGGTGGAGCTATCAAGTGTTATCTTCAGATGTTACTCAAGTGGTTCCTATCTCTTTTGCCCGCTAATGGACCATTTGTGGATACTCGGAAAACCCTCAAGTGGACGCAAAGAGTTATGGCACTAACTTATCACGACATAATGTGGCAAACCTACAGGATCGATGTTTCAAACGTTATTGTCAGTTGTGGAGGATTTCACAATGTTCCGCTCATAGGGACCAAAGGTTGTATTAATTATAACCCGGTGCTCTCTCTTCGACTGTTGGGTTATGTTATGAGGGATAAGCCTCCTGATAAGGAAGTAGAAGAATCTGTGTACTTTGAAAAGCAAAACGATCCGGTAAATTTGAGAAAGGTGGAAAAAGCGTGGGAGAATATTTGTAGGAAAGATAGAGCCTCTTTGGGGAAAAAATACGCCATTGCTATGACTCCTTACACTGAGTGGGTCAAGAGACGAGTCGAAACGCTACTGTTGCCATATGACAGGATGGAACCTTTGCAAGAACAACCGCCTTTAGTCTTCTCTGAGTATGTGCCAACTGTGTATTACAAGCAGGCTGTGACTGAGAATCTTCGA
The DNA here is from genome assembly GCA_022829125.1 of Lathyrus tuberosus. NCBI lineage: Eukaryota > Viridiplantae > Streptophyta > Magnoliopsida > Fabales > Fabaceae > Lathyrus > Lathyrus tuberosus. The sequence goes on from JALAZF010000422.1 coordinate 2,685,449, forward strand.
TTACAGGAGAAAGAGCAACCAACCAACCTGGAGGTTTTCAAAGCAAGAGCTGATAAGTTGGATTTGGTCCATAAGCTTAAAGAAGCACAAGGGGAAGTCTCCGGTGGGGCGAGAATCAGGAAAAGGTCTTATGATGAGATTGAAGAAAGTCTGAATAAGAAACGTCAGGATTGTTTAAAACTTCAGAAGGCGGAAAATGATTACAAGAGGAAAATACGAGACTTAGGAAAGCAACTCAAGGATAAGGACGCTCAGATAGAGAGGGAAGTGGATCTAAGGCAGACTGCAGAGATTCAACTCAGAGGAAGCGACGCCCGTGTGTCACGACTTCTAAAGGAAAATGCTGAGCTCAAAGCGCAATTGAAGGAGGCAGAGGATACTCCTGTGCCCATCCCTTTGCCTGATTGTCATGAGTGCGACAAGTGGATCGAACACTGCATGTATCTTGAAGCTTGTCTTACTCAGAAGGACTTTCCTTAGTTCTGTTGTTCATTCTTGTTGTATGATCACCTCCAGGATTGTTGGATGGGATCATTATTTTGTATGATGTACTTGATCTCTCTGTGTGAGACGTTTCTTGATTGTGTACTGCACTCTGTTGTCAATTATATGAATTCATTTGGATTTCTTATCGCTATGAATGAATGAATGAAGTGTCATTTTGTTGCTATATTTGCTCTCTCAATATCTTCTCGCCACTGATTATCTCTTACATCGGGTCATCGCGTCATTTTCAAGGGTTGACAAAACTCTTGGATACCTGAAAAATGACAAACATGGCATTCTTATCATGCATATCATTTTTGTTTTTTTCAGGTGTTCTGGGTGCGAATTTCTTATTATTGTCTCTTTGCAGGCAGGATTGCTGATCAATGCATTCACCGATACTCTACCAAACAGAATCAACGAAAAGCCATGGAACAAATGCAAGCTGAGATGATTGTGATGCAAGCTCGCATGACTCAGTTTATGGAGTTAATGCAAGGTGTTGCTCAAGGTCAAGAGCAGTTAAGGACTCTGGTCCAGCCTCTGGTCACAAGAGTTGATGAAGACGGTATCCTTCATGGTGGCCTTCACAATGGTGTCATTCCTCCGGGCGGAGGTATTGATGGTAATGGTATTCCTGTTGGTCCTCCGGGTGGAGGTATTCCTGTTCCTTCTGTTGTTATCCCTCCGGGTGGAGGAGAGAATGTTGTGATTCCTTCTGTAGTAGGGGGAGGTAACAGTGTCTGGGTAGTACATGGTCGTCGCTATGATGATCAACAAGATGATGTCTTCTCTCTGCCAGGTGGGGATGCTGGCCCCCAGCCTGATAGTGATAAAAGATTCTGATTGATTGAGGAGAAGTTAAAAGCGTTTGAGAATCAGAATTCCCTGGGATTGGATATGGAAGACTTGGGACTGGTCCCCGGTGTTAGGATTCCTCACAAGTTTCAGGTACCTATTTTCGAGAAGTATAACGGTGTTACTTGTCCGAAGACTCATGTCCGGGTCTATGCTAGAAAAATGGCTGCCTACTCTGATGATGAAAAGTTATTGTTGCACTTCTTCCAGGATAGCTTGTCTGGGCGTCTTTGGAATGGTACATGCAGTTAGAGAGGTGCCATGTTCGTAACTGGCGGGAACTGGTGGAGGTTTTTGTTAAGCACTGTCAGTATAATACTGATATGGCTCCTAACAGAATACAGTTACAAAGTTTGTCGCAGAAGAATAATGAGAGTTTTATGGAATACGCCCAGAGGTGGCGTGAACTGGCAGCTAGGGTACAACCTCCCATGGTAGAGCGGGAGATGATCGATATGTTCATGGCCACCCTGCAGGTTCATTATTATGAAAAACTGGTGCCTTGTATGCCTGGAAAGTTTGCTGACTTGGTCCTAGTTGGAGAAAAAGTAGAGTGGGATCAAAACTGGAAAGATATCAGGTAACGATGGATCCTCATCTGAAGGAGGGAAAAAGCTGTATGCTGGTAATTACAAGAAAAAAGAAGGAGACACAAGTTCCATTTCATCTTATTCATCATACCGTGGTAGAGGAAGACCTCGTCAGAACTTCAATCAGCAGGTGGCTTCTGTGACTATTCCAGCAGCACCTCAACCACAAGCAGCACAACATCAAAATACTGCTCCCCGTCAGTACCCAGCTAGACAGAGAATGGCTGACAGGCATTTCGCAACACCACCCATGCCTTACTCTTAATTGTTCCAACATTTGCTAGAACTACAGTTGGTCCAGAAGAGGACTCTGGCCCCTCTTACCGGTAATCCACCCCCCAGTTATGACGCCAATGCTCATTGCGAATTCCATGCTGGAGCGCCGGGACATCACATAGACAATTATAAAGCATTTAAACACAAGGTTCAAGATCTGTTGGACTCAAAAGCCATTAATTTCTCTAATGATACTCCAAATGTTAACCAGAACCCGATGCCAGATCATGGCGGGCCAAGGGTTAATGCTATTATTGAAGACTGTGAATCCTTGGACTTGGTTCTAGATGTAAACGAGTTAAAGACTCCCTTGTGTGTGGTGAAGGAAAGGTTATTGAAAGGAGGGGTATTCCCTGGTTGTGATGTGGGCTGTGCAGAATGTGGGTTGCAATCGAGCAGGTGTGTTTTGTTGAAAACGGGTATCCAAAGAATGATCGATGAAGGACAGTTACAGTTTGACAGATGTGATAAGCAGAAGAAAATTATTGACAAAGAGAATTATGTTTCCACTATAACAATCCCTTTCAAAATAATAACTATATCAGCACCGGCGAGACCAGCGCCGGTCATCATTACAGTTCCTGGGCCAGTCCCATTTGAAAGTACCAAAGTCGTCCCATGGAACTATGGGGTTGAGGTGTTCATTGATGGAAGGAAGCAGGAATTGGTAGGAACATCGAATGTGAATTCAGAGGTTGACAAGACTATTGATGCAGGGACTATCACCAGAAGTGGTAGGGTCTTCATTCCGTCAGATAATCAGGTCGGCAGTTCCAAACAGGATAAAGGGAAACAAGTGATGGATGAATCTGTACAGAGACAGGTTGTGAATGATTCCACTACAAAACAAGTTGACAACTCTTTCTTAGAAAATGTGGAGGAGTTTATGAGATTAATCAGAAAAAGTGATTACAAGATTGTTGATCAGCTGCATCAGACGCCATAAAAAATATCCATTATATCTCTACTGTTGTGCTCTAAGGTGCACCAGAATACGTTGTTAAAGGTTTTGAACACAACCTATGTACCTCAAGAGATATTCGTTAATCAGTTAGAAGGGGTCGTGGCTCACGTGAATGCTGGTAATGGTTTGGGTTTCACTGATTTAGATCTGACTCCAGCTGGGAGGAATCACAACAACGCTCTACATATTTCAGTGGAATGTCGAGGCTCCTTAATGTCACATGTGCTAGTTGATACTGGGTCATCCTTAAATGTGCTGCCAAAGAAGGCTCTGATGAAGTTAGATACTCGTGGGCTAATTTGCACGCCAAGTGACTTGGTGGTGCGTGCTTTCGATGGTTCTAAGAGGTATGTTTTTGGAGAAATTGTATTGCCGATCAAGGTTGGTCCTGAAATTTTTTATGCCAATTTTTATATCATGGATATTCAGCCTGCCTATAGTTGTCTATTGGGTCGCCCGTGGATCTATAGTGATGGGGCAGTAACATCTACATTGCATCAAAAGCTGAAGTATATTGTGGATGGACATGTTGTGACAGTCTGTGGTGAGGAAGACATCATGGTGAGTCACCTATCAACCTTCAAGTATGTGGAGGTAGATGGTGAAATACATGAGACTCTGTGCCAAGCCTTTAAAGCTGTGAAAATTCCCGAGGAGCCTCCAAAGGTAGTCAGTAAGCCTGAGGTGGTTAATCAACCCGAAGTGGTAAATCAGCCAGAAGTTTCAATGTCTTCTTTCAAAGATGCACGCGCTGTAGTTGAAGCTGGCAGTTCCCAGAAGTGGGGCCAGATCATTGATGTTCAGATGAAGCAAAATACTTATGGGCTGGGGTATAAGCCACCCCGACGAGCTCAAGAGCCTCCCAAGTATGCTGGCCCGATTCAATTCACAAGTTCTGGGTATTTCTTCAACTGGGTCAATACTATTGGTGATCAGGGGGATAGTGATTGTGACATGGATGAATGGATCCGTCCCTGCACTCCCGGTTAAAGTCTATGCAATTGGTCGTCCGAGAAAGTCATTCAAGTTACCCGTCAAGAGTAATTGCCTTTGTTTTCTATTTGTGTTAAATCCTACGTTCTGCCCAAGACGTAGTGATGCTTGTCTGTAGGGCTTTGATGTTTTTGTGTGCTACTTTATCATCAATAAAGGATGATTTTCACATTCAAATATTTTGATCCCTGGTTTTCTATTTTGCATTTATTTAAAGTAAAATGGCAATGTGTTTTTGTTTGTTGCATTCATAATAAACATAAAACATCAATCATGCAGGTTTCTTTGTTCAGACTCCACCAATAATGATTCAGCTATGGCTCGATATGACTTCGACAATCCCATATATCAGGCTGAAGAAGAGACTGACGAAGATTGTGACTTACCGAAAGAATTGGCCAGATTGCTGAAACAGGAGGAAAGGGTTATTCTACCTCATCAGGAGGAAATTGAGACCGTTAATTTGGGAACCGAGGACGCAAAGAAGGAAGTAAGGATTGGGGCTACTTTGGAAGACACTGTTAAGGGAAGATTGATTGAGATGTTTCGAGAGTATGTGGATATCTTCGCCCGGTCTTACCAAGACATGCCCGAGCTTGACACTGATATTGTTGTGCACCGACTGCCGCTCAAAGAAGGTTGTACTCCGGTTAAGCAGAAACTGAGAAGAACGAAATCGGACATGGCTGTCAAAATCAAGGAAGAGGTTCAGAAATAGTTGGACGCTGGGTTTCTTGTTGTGACAAATTATCCTCCGTGGGTTGCTAATATTGTGCCTGTACCTAAGAAAGATGGGAAGGTCAGGATGTGTGTTGACTACAGAGATTTGAATAGAGCAAGCCCGAAAGATGATTTCCCACTCCCCCACATTGACGTGTTAGTGGACAACACTGCTCAATACTCTGTATTTTCCTTCATGGATGGTTTCTCTGGGTATAATCAAATCAAAATGGCCCCAGAGGACATGGAGAAGACGACGTTCATAACACTGTGGGGAACGTTTTGCTACAAGGTGATGCCCTTTGGATTGAAAAATGTTGGGGCAACCTATCAGCGGGCAATGGTGACTCTCTTTCATGATATGATTCATAAAGAGATCGAAGTCTATGTTGATGACATGATTACGAAGTCACAAACGGAGGAAGAACATCAGGTGAATCTGCAGAAATTATTTGAAAGGTTGAGGAAGTTCAGACTGAGGTTGAATCCGAACAAGTGCACTTTTGGTGTGAGATCTGGAAAATTGCTGGGTTTTATTGTTAGTGAAAGAGGTATCGAGGTTGATCCTGCTAAAGTAAAAGCCATACAAGAAATGCCTGAGCCGAGAACAGAAAAAGAGGTTCGTGGTTTCTTGGGGAGATTGGACTACATTGTTAGATTCATCTCTCATCTCACAACCACGTGTGAACTAATATTCAAATTGTTAAGAAAATATCAAGAGGTCAGGTGGAATGAAAATTGTCAAAAGGCGTTTGAAAAAAAAAGAATATTTACAAGAACCTCTGGTCTTCATGCCGCCAGTGCTAGGAGGGCCATTGATTATGTATCTTACGGTTCTGGAGAACTCAATGAGGTGTGTGCTCGGTCAACACGACGAGTCAGGTAGAAAAGAACATGCCATCTACTACCTGAGTAAAAATTTCACTGGTTGTGAGTCGAGGTACTCAATGCTGGAAAAAACATGTTGTGTACTCGCTTGGGCAGCCAAGCGTTTGAGGCAGTATATGTTAAACCACATAACCCTGTTGATTTCGAAGATGGATCTGATTAAGTATGTGTTTGAGAACCAAGCACTTCTGGAAGAATAGCCCGTTGGCAGATGGTTTTGACAGAATATGATATTCAGTATGTTTCCCAAAAAGCCATTAAGGGAAATGTTTTGTCAGAATACCTTGCCGAACAACCGATTGAGGATTATCAACCGATGAAGTTTGAATTTCCAGATGGGCATATAATGTTTCTGAAGATGAAAGATTGTGAAGAGCCTTTGCCTGACAAAGGACCTGAAATTGGATCTCAGTGGAAATTGGTTTTTGATGGGGCCGTCAACTCATATGGTAACGGAATCGGGGCAGTCATTACAACTCCAAGGGATTCTCATATACCCTTCACTGCCTGGTTAGCGTTCATATGCACCAACAATGAGGCAGAGTATGAAGCATGCATCATGGGGTTAGAAGAAGCAATTGATTTGAGAATCAAGAACCTCGATGGTTATGGTGATTCTGCGTTGGTAGTTAATCAGATTAAAGGAGAATGGGAAACTAGTCAAGCAAATCTGGTGCCTTATAACAATTATGCCAGAAGGTTGTTACCATTCTTTGACAGGGTTGAATTTCATCACATACCCCGATTGGAAAATCAGATGGCAGATGCGTTGGCAACATTGGCTTCGATGTATCAGGTGAATCGTTGGAATAAAACTCCCTCAATCAGAATCATGCGTCTAGATAGACCAACTTTTGTGTTTGTAGTTGAAGACATATCAGATGGCAAACCTTGGTATCATGACATCAAGTGTTTTCTCAAGAGTCAGGAGTACCCAGCTGGGGCATCTACCAAGGATAAGAAAACTCTGAGGAGGTTGGCAGGAAACTTCTTTTTGAATGAAGATGATGTGTTGTATAAGAGGAACTTTGACATGGTCTTGCTACGTTGTGTTGATGAACACGAGGCAGGCCTGTTAATGGAGGAAGTTCATGAGGGTTCTTTCGGTACTCATGCCAATGGCCATGCTATGGCTAGAAAGTTGTTGAGGGCAGGGTATTACTGGATGACTATGGAGTCCGATTGTTTTAAATATGCCAGGAAATGCCATAAATGCCAGATTTATGCTGATAAGGTGCACGTACCGCCTACTCCTCTGAATATACTATCATCTCCATGGCCTTTCGCCATGTGGGGCATTGATATGATTGGAAAGATAGAGCCAACTGCTTCCAATGGGCATCGTTTCATAATGGTTGCCATTGATTACTTCACGAAGTGGGTGGAAGCAGCCTCGTATGCCAACGTCACCAAGTAAGTGGTAGCCCGTTTTATAAAGAAGAACATCATCTGTCGTTATGGGGTCCCAGAGAGAATCATTACTGATAATGGTTCAAATTTGAATAATAAGATGATGAAGGAGCTATGCCAGAGCTTTAAAATTGAGCATCATAATTCTTCTCCATATCGTCCGAAGATGAATGGTGTTGTTGAGGCAGCAAATAAGAATATCAAGAAGATTGTGCAGAAAATGATGGTAACGTATAAAGACTGGCATGAAATATTGCCCTACGCTCTACATGGTTATCATACTTCGGTGCGTACGCCGGCTGGGGCAACTCCTTTCTCATTGGTACATGGTATGGAAGCAGTCCTACCATTAGAGGTTGAGATTCCTTCTTTGAGAATTTTGGCAGATGTAAAGCTTGATGAAGCTGAGTGGGTGCGTTCCAGGTTGAATCAACTGAGTCTTATTAAAGAGAAGAGATTGGCAGCCATTGCACATGGCCGGTTATATCAGAGCAGGATGAAGAACGCCTTTGATCAGAAAGTGCGTCCTCGGTGTTTTCAGACAGGTGAATTGGTTTTGAAAAGGATCCTTCCTCCTCAGACAGATCACAGGGGCAAATGGACTCCAAACTACGAAGGGCCATATGTGGTAAGAAAGGTTTTCTCCGGTGGAGCCTTACTACTCTCAACTATGGATGGCGAAGATTTTACGTCCCCTGTGAACGCAGACGTAGTCAAAAAATACTTCGCATAAAAGAGACCCGATGGACATAAAAAGAAGATCCAGGAAAAAAAGGGCATCCTGACGAACCATAAAAAAGGAAAAAGGTTCGGGCAAAAATTAGGGATAAAAAGGAAAAAGAGGAATAAACCCGCAAAGTTGAAAACCTGAAAAGGCAACTTTGGCAAAAATGGGTATCCCGGTGGATTGAAAACCCGAAAAGGGCGATCCAGGCAAAAGTTAGGGATTTTAAAGCGAGAGGCTACGATCTGCGTTCGATCTGTGAGTATTTGTGATACTTAGGAATTTTGAAGGAAAGGAATCAGTTCAGTCAGTCTCTTCGAAGGTCAAGACATCTGTGGATAAGCCAGACATATGGGTTATAGCTGAATTGAATCATGGTGGATATCTGTTCCCACATTGCCGACATGTGTATTTTCTTTTTACTTTTGCGCAATTACCTCTTTTCAGGAATTGCTTCCAGTTGTAAATGCCTATTTACAGGCCAATTCATTCAATAAATTTTCATTTCACTCAAAGAGCTTTCCATTTATGTTTTTACTTTTACTGCTTTGTTTGTGAAAATGTCCGATATTTTGATGAACATTGCATGTGAAAACGTTAAGCTTTGCAGAGCATATCGGAAAACAATGGAAATTGCTTAGGCAACGGATATTGTGGATGGTAATTGAGGTAGCCATTTTTGCATATAGAACATGTCGTTATTGTTGTATGTTTACAGGGTAACAAGTTTGTTTCTCCCCAGTAGAGTTACACTCTCCAGCACTGAAATTTCATCATCCTCAGCAGAGCATACTCTCCCTCAACAAGAGTACAGAGGATTGATTCCCCAGCCTGAGTCATGGTTGGTTTATTACTCCACAGCAAGCAGTCAGAAGTGGATCGTTTTAAGGTGGATGTTGTTGTACCTCCGGCAGAAGATGTGTGGGATGTCTCTAGAAAATACTTTATCTTCCCCACAGAGTCTGCTATTTACTTTCCTCAGCAGGTCTGGAAGGGTATTTTCCACCAGCAAAGACATGTTCTAATACCCAGCAGGGTAAAATCTTTCCCCCGAACGGCAGGTTAAGCTCAATGATGTCCCTCGGCAGGTTTCGTATTGTTGAATTCTCTCCCCAAGCAGAGTTTGGTGGTAGTCCTCACAGCAGTTTGTTCAACAGTGATTGACGTAACCAGCAGGTTCTAAGTCCAATTGTATTGGCACTTTTCAGTAATAGGTTTTGGGTTCCATCTTCAGCAGTTGTCATTCTTAGTTTCCCTAGCAGAGAAGAAGTATCAGGTTTTGGGTTCTATCTTCGGCAGTGGTTATTTGTGATCCCCAGCAAGGGAAAATTTTCTCTTTGGGTTCTGTCTTCAGCAGAGGCATGGGTCAGGAAATTTGTTTAGTGTGATGTTCCTCAGCAGGGTTTTGACCTCAGGAGACAATTTAGGTTGTCGTCCCTGGCGGAGTTGCCTTCGTCTTCAGCATTTATTTTGCTAAAGCACTTTCTTTGCATTGCATAAGCATCATTCGCATTGCATCCTCCCAAATGCGTAGCATTTCTATTTCGTATGGAGCATTACGCCATAGAGAAATTCAAACATATGCATTTGAAGCATAAGCCAGGTTTAATATCCTTTTCCAGACTTTTTCCCCAGCAGAAAGTGGCATAACACAGGGTGTGTTGTTTAACTTTATACCCTAATCAATTATTGTTCTCTTTCGGAAGAACTGCCGTATGCTCCCCTGCAGAATTGTCTGTTTAAGCTTTTCTTTTCCCCAACGGAGGCATCTTCTCTTCAGGTCGTAAGTCCGTTGATTCTACTTCCTGTATTTCCTGTGTTCCAACTCTTGGTTGGTCTCTTTTGGTTGAGTTCGCCTTTGGGCGACGTGCTCGTTTATCCCAACTTTTGGTTGGTTTCCTGTTTCATCCTAACTTTTGGTTGGTACCCTTTGTTTTATCCCAACTTTTGGTTGGTACACTTTTCTATCCCCTTTGGTTTGAATCCAAACTATTGGTTGGTCCCCTTTGTTGTATTCCAACTCTTGGTTGGTATTCTTTGTTGTGAGCTCGCCTTTGACCGGCGTCCTTTTCATCCTAACTTTTGGTTAATATCTTTCATCCCAACTATTGGTTGGTCTCCTTGGTTTCATCCTAACTTTTGGTTAGTATCTTTCATCCCAACTATTGGTTGGTCTCCTTGGTTTCATCCTAACTTTTGGTTAGTATCTTTCATCCCAACTATTGGTTGGTCTCCTTGGTTTCATCCTAACTTTTGGTTAGTATCTTTCATCCCAACTATTAGTTGGTCTCCTTGGTTTCATCCTAACTTTTGGTTAGTATCTTTCATCCCAACTATTGGTTGGTCTCCTTGGTTTCATCCTAACTTTTGGTTAGTATCTTTCATCCCAACTATTGGTTGGTCTCCTTGGTTTCATGCTAACTTTTGGTTAGTATCTTTCATCCCAACTATTGGCTGGTCTCCTTGGTTTCATCCTAACTTTTGGTTAGTATCTTTCATCCCAACTATTGGTTGGTCTCCTTGGTTTCTTCCTAACTATTGATTAGTACCTTTCATCCTAACTATCGGTTGGTCTCCTTTGTTATCCTAACTATTGGTTAGTATCTTTTATCCCAACTCTTGGTTGGTCTCCTCGTTATCCTAACTTTTTGTTAGTATCCTTCATCCCAACTATTGGTTGGTCTCTGTTGTCCCAACTCTTGGTTGGTATTTTTGTGGTTGAGTTCGCCTTTGGCCGGCATTCTCGCTTATCCTAACTATTGGTTAGTATCCTTCATCCCAACTATTGGTTAGTCCCCCCTGTCATCCCAACTATTGGTTGGTCTCTTTTGTGGTGAGTACGCCTTTGGTCGGCGTCCTTGTTATCCTAACTATTGGTTACTATCTTGCATCCCAACTATTGGTTGGTCTCCTTTGTCCCAACTATTGGTTGGTCTCTTTTGTTGTGAAGCACGCCTTTGGCCGGCGTCCTCGTTATCCCAACTATTGGTTGGTACCCACCGTCTTCAAATCCCTCTACGGTTGGCAAACACTTTATCTCCCCACAGGTTGCAAATTTCAGGGTTCTTTTGGTATTCAATCTCTGTGCATCCTTGAATGTCTGAAAGCCGTTGCTATCATACCTTCAGGACCAGGTCGATTGAATAGGGGCAGCTGTAGCACCCCAAAATTTGCCTTTCTCTTTCTAACACTAACTGGCTTATGTTTCATTTCATTCTTGCATTATCATCTTTGCATATCATTGGTTCTTAGCATGGGATCAAGGCATCTAGACCAACTCAAGAGAGGAAGAGGTTTTCCAAAGCTTCAAGCAAGAGTTCATGTGTATTGTCCAAGAGATTAAGAGAAGAAATGGTCTTAACATCACCATTACTCAAGCCACAAGGGATCCCTAGACCTCAAGGCATCCTATTGTGCCCATCATTTCACCGGGTGATTGCAATTGACAAGAGATTTCAAGTGAATCACATCCTCCTAGCCTGATTTCTCAAATTAGGGTTTTCTTGGATACTTGAGTTTAACACCCCAATGGGCAAGATTTTTGAGTTTTTATCATCATCAAGTAGCATATATCATCCTTGTTTGAGAAGATGCACATCATATTCATAGGAATTTGGATTTGGAGTATGAGTCAATCCCTCATAAACCAGGGGTGCCAAAATTAGGGTTTGACATAAAATCAATTTATTTATGATTTTTGGGCAAGACATGATTCCAGGTTATTCCTCATGTCCCTAAGTGTCTAGAAATGGAAGATTGTCCATCAATTTGGTTTTAAGGGTTTCAATTGCTCAAAAGATTTAAAATCAAGAGGATTGGGGATAAAGTCAGCTGTGCAGTGAAAAAGTCAACACCTAACTTTTTAAGGTCAATATCATGATTTCCAAGTCAAATATGATCAATGGATGAGATTTGGTCAAGAAATGTTCAAGGATTCATCAAAAATCAAGAATTTGTAAAAGTTTCAATTTTTGGCAAAAATAGGGTTTTAGAAGTTACTATTTTTGGCAAGTTTTCATGGTTTAGTAGCTACTTTCAAGGCCATATTTCTCCATGATCCAAGCCCCATTTCATTTTTCCTCAAACATGAAAGTTATAGAGCTTGTTCCAAGCTTTCCAACCATGTAAAGTTTGTTCCATTTGGATCATTTATGAGCGAGTTATGATGTTTTAAAGATGGAGGTTTCAAGTTGGAAAATTGGAAAACTTAGAAATTTTTTCTAAGTTACTTTTGGCAGCTTGGCACATCAATGTTCATGGCCAATTTTGAATGATTTCCAAGCCTTAATTTGAGATACCTTAAACATGAAAAGTGCATAGGGCAATCCCCTCTTTCCAAAGAATCCAAGTTTGTGTCATTTGGATCATTGTGGTGGAAGTTATGGTTGCTTAAAGATCAAGGTTTTCATACTCATTGTAGGATTCATGACTTGGACTATTTTGGCAATTTGAATACATAATTTCATGGACAAATTACATCATCTTCCAAGCTCAATTTGCACCTTTTTGAACACCAAAGATGTTCCTTGATGTATGGGCTTTCCGTTGAGCATAAGTTGGCACGATTTGGATTGATATCCATGGAGGTATAGTGATACAAAGGGTGTTGCACGACTTCGTTTTAAGGAATGGAAAGGCATGTATTTCCTTTGGTTTTTGGCATATTTTGGAGTCATGATTTTGAAGCATCATGTGTACCTTCATCATGCAAACTTTTGTACATTATTCCTTGCCAGAATGTTGCTTGAAATGACCAAGCATCACACACTTTTCTTACACACATTCCATGCACTCTTGGCACGATTTTGGAAAGAAGAATTGGTACAACTTGACCTCATTCTCATGATCACGTGTCTGTTCATGCCACAACATTCTCACACTTCATTTCACTCAAAAATAGCACGAAAATAGTATCACCCCATGTGCTGGCCCGTGTGGAATTCTCTCTCATTCTTGAAATTTCAAAATGTGCAAGAAAATTTCACACACTCGCTCTCACATGTCAAGATGATATATAAGTCATACCAAACCCTAGAAATCATTTGGATGTTTAAACTTGTCTTTGTTTATTTTTTGGGGTTTTATTGGATCACTTTGCTATTTTTGGTTGTTGCTTTCATTTGTTGATGTTTTGAGCATGTAGTGCACACTTCTTGACCTAACTTTATGCCTTTGAATGACATGAACTTCCATGATGCTTTGTGATCCTTCTTTGATTGATAAGACATGTTTGAGATTCTAATTTGCCTTGGCCCTTGGTGCATGACCTATCTTTTGTATGGCTTTACTTGTGTGTAAGCATGTGAATCATTTTGAACCTTATCTTGTTGCATACTTGCATTGTTTTGATACAAGTCTTGAGTATGATGCTTGGTGATTATTCTTGTTTTTTTTTAGCTTGATTATGGCTTGTGGATGATGCATTTGCTACTGCCCACTTGATTTCACATCATGTTTTCATCTCATTTGATCATTATGGATTTATTTTTATGAGGCATTTCGTTGGCGTTTGATTGTTGCTACTTGTTTTTGAGCTGTGAATTGAATGTGCAAATTCCGGTTGCATTTCCTTGTTGTTTCTAATGTGTTTGTTGAGCTTGTGCAAGGATTTGCAAGAAGTTTTCGATAGTGCTTATCCGCTTGGTATTCCACTTTATTTATGGGATACCGCTTCACTTCTAATGCGACTTATCTTGTCTCTCACTTTGTGAGATGTATATACTTGCTTGCGTATTGTCTGGATTGTGTTTCTTGTAGGTGTACTGTTTGATTGTGTGGTTGTGTCTGATACACATCACATGTCGGTTGTGATTTATTTTCACACCGACCATGCTTTGACGCTTATGTCGGATATGCGATTTCTGACTTGCTTTGTTTGTTGATGCTAGCTTGCTCAAAGTATTCCGGATTTCTTACTTTGTTTGCCTTTGCTACGGATTGTTATCCGTTTGGTATAGCTTCTTTTCCCTTTTATCTCATTCTGCACTTTACTGCTTTCGATGCCATGAGAAGTAGGATTGGGAGTCCGTGCCACTTGGCTGGCAATTCTGGAAATCCTCAAAGGAGGCCATGTTTGTGATTGTTTGCTTTTGTGCCAAAGACCTCAAAAGAGGCGTCCCATCCCTGATTTCCCCTGATAAGTCCTCAGAGAAGGCAAGCGAAAAGGGACTTGCACACGGTACCCCGCACTTTGATAACACGAAAACATATCGTATTTTTACTTTGATTTATCGTTAAAATCTTATTCCATTTCCGTCTAATCTCCGATTATTCCGAGAATATTTAATTGTTTTCGCAGGTATTTCAATTTCCAAGTTAAAAGTATGCAAAGTGTAGAAAAGAAGCAGAACAAGCAAGAAAAGAGCAGAAAAGAGCAGAAAATAGCAGAAATCATATTTTACTGGTGTGACGACCGTCACAGCCCCCTCACGATCGTCATGGATTTCAAATGCATCACGACCGTCATGGAATCAAAACAGAATTAATACGTTAAGCACAGACGCAGTCACGAAGCTTCAGAATTTCAGTTATTGCACGTTTACATTTTCTCCGAAGATTTCTAGGTTCCAAACCAAGTAACTGACAAAGTGGTGTCCCTAAATTTTCTCCAACTACTGCCATAGCTGAGGCTATATATATGAGAAGGATTCCAAGAACAAAGGGGGCGGTCAATTTTCCTTTCCGAAGTGTCGTATTGCTGCAGAATTATTTCCAGAATTTCATTCTTGTTTTGTTTTGTTTCCTTTACCATTTTCCTTGTCCCCTATTACCGAACAAAGTAATAGTTTCTCACATTGAGGAACTATTGCACCTTAGTTTAAGTTTTTGTTTCCTGCCTTCATCATTTTGTTATTTCCATTTATTCAAGCAAAAGCCTACCGATCTGTGGAGGAATTGCTTAGACCGCATTTACCAGGTTTTTATCATTTCAATTTATAGCAATTGTTTTTCTTTTATTATGTCTGAGTTTAGGTTTAATTGTTTATTCGCATTCATGTTTATTTTAATTAGTATGTCGAGCTAAACCGATTTTATCGGTATGTAATTGAGTAACCGGAATGGATTAAATATTACTAAGCTAAAATTATAAATCAACTTATTTTCTGGCTTCGATTTCTTAATTTAAAACCAACTTTTATTACGAGAGTAAAAAGGTAACAAAGGTTAAGGTCAAGACCACGAGAGTGTGAGATTTTACCCGGATAGCTGAAATCGAGCATTAGTTTTAAAAACAGCGAGAGCGCTTTAAAGTTAATTAGGACTTATTAGTTTTCAAAAATTATTTTTAAACTCATATGGGCTAGCGAGAGCAGACATATTGACTTAAAGGTATAGTCCGAAGCAATAACCACGAGAGTGTGAGGTGAGGGCTTTTAAACTGGTATTTTCTACAGAATTATATTGTGATAAATTTTTATACGCTTAGGTTTAATGAAATCCACGATGGTATACTGAATTATATACCGATATCCTAATCATAACTAGTTTACTCCTAAATTTTAATTTCTCTTTAATTTCCCTTTTTGAACCTAAAACCATATCAGATTAGCCTTAGATTTACATAGTAACATTAGATAACGATACGTTCAATTTTTAGTCTCTGTGGGATCGATAATCTTTTAAAACTACGCGATACGACTGTATACTTGCAGTCAGAATCATTTAGGCACACTAAATAGTGATCACACTTTCAGTTGAGTCGTTCACTCGCTCGCACTACGTGTTGATGCATTGAACATGCACCCCCGCTCTTGTTATCGAGTCGTCAAGTGGAAGAAGGGTTTAGCAATCAAACCCCCACAATTTGTCTTTAGCTCGCGTCAACCGAAGTTGATGCTTTGTGCTCATACGCACAATCATTTTTCCCCGCTTCTGTCCTACCTGATAACATGATGTCGTGGTTAGGCTTCCATATTCCCACAGTTAGCTTTGTCCTGCTTCGATGATATGATATCGTTGCTAGGCATCTCCCTTTGTCACTGTGATGACATGAATCCACAGTCGGATGTGTGCTACTCGAGCGATGTGGATACTCCTCGAGCTTGTTTGTTTTTGTTATGTTGTGCCCGACCCACGAACTACGGACGCTCTGATTTCCTCTCTCTGGATAGATTGAGGATACGTAGGCACAAGACGGCGATGTCTTGGCGAGCACCCTTCCACCTTTCTTTCCGTAGTCCCACGAACTACGGACGCTCTGATTTCCTCTCTGGTTAGATTGAGGATATGTAGGCACAAGACGACGATGTCTTGGCGAGCAACCTCCCCTCATCCACCCGTAGTCCTCCGAACTACGTTGACTCTGAATTTCCCATTGCACGAGGGAATACGTAGGCCTAGGACGGCAATGTCCTATCGAGTCTCTTTTTTTTTTCCTTTTTGTTTTCTGTTTTCTGTTTAGCCGTAGACTTTAGGATAACACACCCTTAGATATAGACAACAAGCGTGGATTCCATCGAGTACGATGGACGCGTAGAGGTGCTAATACCTTCCCCTCGCGTAACCGACTCCCTTACCCGTTTCTCTTGGTCGCGATGACCATGCTTTTTCCTTCCCTCAGGTTTACGCAGTGTTTCCTTTCCTTCTCTTGGGATAAATACACATTGTTGGCGACTCTGTTTCTGCGCCACTTTCGCGTTTGTACTTGGATGAAAATCCCGAGACCGACAGCTGGGGCCATCTCAACAGACGCAAAGACCACCACACCTCAACAAAATCGTGGTGGTAGACAAAGACGCCGTGCAAGAGCCCCTGCATGTGGAACCGGTGGACGTTTAGATAGGCACGATCATTTAATTTTTCTTTACCACCGATTGTACTAATTGTTATCCTTAACATTCTGATGTATTTATGGCTACCCTAATTTTATTTCCAATACATTTTTCATTTCACAAATTAAACAAAAAATAAAAAAAAAATTAAAGTCAACTGAGGCGCCATCTTGCAGCATGAAAAAAATTGGGGCATCCCCAAATAGGCTGAGGCGCCATATGGTATTGTTTTTACCTTTTAACTAAGGCGTCATCCCATATGGCGTCACCCTTATATTCCATTTCCAAACATAACCATTTTAGTAAATCTTCTGAAATTTGGGGTTTTTTTTTTTATATTTTTCTTAAATAAGTAAGTTATATTAAAAAAAAATCACATTTTTGTGTCTATGTCATCAAAATTGTGACTCATTTGACTAAAAAGTAAAATAGCATAGATGACTTAGGTATTAAAGCTAAGTGTATAAGACACAAGTTATACCATCGTCAATTATAAAAATATCAATATTTATACAACAAAAATTTAATAATAAAACTTTTATTTAAAAAATAGAGAATCATAATTCATTTAGCTTCTCCCCCAACAATTTAATAATAGGGGAATTTACAAAGTTAGATAATATGGAAGAACCAGCTAGGAAAATGCTAATCCTTGTCCATTACGCTACATTTGGCTAAATAACAAGACATGTAGTAAGAAAAAACATGAGACGTTGAAAAAGTTAGAGAAGATTTAACTCCTCATTTTACTACTACATCAATTCCAATAGAATCAAAAGACCAAAAACCTTCCCCCAAATTCCTGTCAATCTATTTTTGTGTCTTCCATTCCTTGTTTTCATCTCATCAAAAAACAAAACAACAAATAACAAAACAAAATACAGAACAGCCTATTGGTTCTCTCCCCTCTCTCATTCTCTCTCTCAAAATTTTCATTGGGAGAGAGAACCAAGAAAAATCATCATGGCTGAGTCATCAAACCATGGAAAAGCATCTCCCAAAGATCAATCATCTTCCCCGAATCATCAACCCTCATCAAACGCGGGCACGTCGCCACAGGCGCCCGCGCCACCACCTGTGGCTGCACCTCACATGATGTATTACCAACCGGGACCTGGTGGTTATCCACCAGGTCCTCATGGCCCACCACCACCACCCTTTCATCCATACCCCCCACCACCACATGGATACCCCCCATATCCTCCTCAACCGCAAAGATACAATAACTATCCTGGTCCTGCACCATACTACCCTCCTCAAAACTATCATTCCGACGCAGGAGGTAGAGGCTTCCTTAGAGGATTCATAATGTGTTCATGTTTGATATTCACAGGCTTCTTCGTTTCAACTCTCATAATAGCATTCATATTACATCCTAAACTACCTGTTTACCAGGTTAATGCCATGTCGGTAGCGAATTTCAACACAAGTTCAGTTTTAACAGGCGATTGGAGCATCAGCCTGGCCATTCAGAATCCTAACACAAAACTAAAAGGTTACTTCTCGGATTTTAAGGTTGATGTCGTGCATGATCAAACCAACGAGATAGCTATGAGTTTTGTGCCGGATTTTCAATTGGAAAAACATGAAGAAAAACAAATGGACGTTAAAGCTTCTTCGAACAACGCTGGAAATGTCGTGTCGTTTCAAAAGTGGGATTTGGATAAGATGACTATTGAAAAACAAAGTGGTTCCATTACGTTCGGTTTGAAGGTGTCTTCCATGGCTGAGTTTAAGTCAACCTCAATGTCCACGAAAAGTATGATGATGTTGGCTGTTTGTGATGGGTTGAAGATTGTGTTTCAAAATAATTCTGGTAATGGTACATTGGACAATGGGGGTAAACCAGTCAATTGCACACTTTACATGTGAAAAGAGAAAAAAATGATATGTTATGGTTTGTATTATTTAAGGATTTTTTCTGTTTTAATGTGGGAAACAGTTGTTGTTTTTCTCTTTTTGCTTAGAGTTTTTAGAGTAATTAATTGGAATTTAACTTATTTTCAAAGTTCAAAGTTATAGTTTTAGGCTATACTATACTATGCTGTAGGGATATAAATCTAAATTGAACGCATATATAACAGATATGCTACTTCTATACTCCTTTCTTATACCAAACATTGTTCATCCTATTTATACGGTGAACAGTGTTTTTATTCTTTTAATAAATAAAAAATAATATTTATAATACGTGAATAGTGTGAGAATAGTGCATGAACAATGCATGAATAGTGCGTGAACAGTGATTTTAAAATAGTGAAATAAAGTTGGTTAATAAAATGTAAAAAATTAATTAATGAAGTGATGAAGTTGGTTAATAAATGTACCCAGATGTTAAAAATAATTGTTAGTAATAAATCAAAGTTGGTTAATGAAATGTAAAAAGTTGGTTAATGAAGTTATGAAGTTGGTTTCTGTTTTTCTAATCTTGAAGATTCTCCTCATCTTTTCTTCAACTGCTTCAAAGCCGTTATGTTGTGGAATAAGATATGTGATTGGGCAGGTTTGGTTAGGTGTTAGGATGCTAATTCAGGAACCCTAACAAGGTATGAAAACAACTATAAATCTAAAAGCAAATTACGAAAAATATAATTAAAAGATAACTTGATTTTTCATTCCTTCCTTTCAAATGTCTCTATGAAACTACATTATATAATACCTCTAATGGGTAATAAGCTAAAAGGCCCAAATATTAATAAGAGCCCACTAAAATAGCAATACAAATAAAGTATTATTTATATAAATTCTAAATAAACTTAATTAATATAATTATAATTCTACTCTCTATCATTGCCACAGATTTCACTTGAACCTTGTCCTCAAGGTGCTAAACCTACTCACGGATCCCATTACTTAAACAGAACAATCAAGCCCATCATTAACTCATCCTGACCCAACCCAGCATTAACAAAGGCATTAACAAAAGTAGCAGCAAGGTTACTTGCTTGATCCATGCTTGCTAAAACAGCAGAGGCCATAAAACCTTGTTCCCAATTGACTTTATAAATAGCAACAAGATCATCAATGTTATGACCATCTCAAGGCCCAATATAGCAAAGTCCAAACTCTTCAAAAACAAGTTGGTCCACCTGAGACTCCATCATATCCTCTGAAAAATCGTCATCAAAATAATCATCTAAAATGCCCATTAAGGTCCAAAAGGCATTTTCTTCAGGCATCAAAAACAACAATAAGCCAGCAAAAAAATTCATTGCCTGGCAGTAACCAACAGAGGGATTATGTCAAGCATATGCGGTAAGTAATCGTCTTCTACCATCCTTATCCAAAGTCGGATGACCAGGAAATGTTTGCGGTAACTCCTTCTCAATCTTTCCTTTCCATTTTTCTGGTACATGTATGAAGTTGCCACCATAGCCTTTCATGAAAAGTTTCTCACTAATGTGACCACTAACTATCAAAGGATATGTGGCCAAGACAACAAGGGTGATTCTCCAGTTCAATAGGAAGGTAATAATAAAAGAGGCCACAACCAGACCAATAGTCTGTAATAGAATCATTGAGCGATCAACAACTATTGTTTGCATTAAAGTTGCGTCGGATTCTAAACGCGATGAAAGCATAGAGTTTATGTTACATGTTTCATCAAACCATCCAATTTCATTCTTCGAAAGAGCACTAAACTTCTTCTCCCGCACACGAAGAGTAAGTCGCTCGCCCATGATACCGAAAAAGAGATGTTCGATGGCATGGACTATGACAGTTATGACTGCAGCATCTGATCCATGCCATTCAGCACGGTGCACAATTCCAAATGAGTCAGCACCAACACGCTCTTTAATACATAAATCATCCCATGATTAAGCCAGTCCATTGCTAGTGATAGTTCAAGATTCACATATCTTAGAATACTCCCAGCTGGAGAATAGTCTTGGCTTTCAATTTTATCATCTAACTACTTCAGTTCTGATTGGCATGAGGAACTAAGTATACATTGCTTGAAAGTACTTTTTACCATAGAACCTCCTGTTACGATGATTTTATTGCTGGAATTTTCTTCTAACACAACTGCCTCTTCACTAAGCCTTGGATATTCATGTAATGATGTTCTGGTGGGAGGAAAAACTTTGGAAACGTCCTCGTGAATGGTAGGCAAAATGGAACCTAGAACTACACATTCCTCATCATTCTCTTTTAAACGAAAAAGAATTAGAAGTGGGTTGGTTCCTTCACAGGGTTGATCAGCTGAAACACATATGGAGCTCTGGTGAACTTTCAACAAATCCATTTCTTTAACTTTTTGATCATTCTATCCCCAACCAGTTTGTGGTGACACTGAAGGTGGTTTGGTTGCAGAACATTGATGCAGGTCCAATTGAAAAAACAAAAGTATCATATTTGTGTAGTCCCGACTCAATGTGCTACAAGGAACAATTTATTCTGACTTGTGTGAGCTATTCGGAAACTCAATTTCCTTAGTCGCAAGTGGACCTGGATCATAGGTCATGGAGATGATACGCAACACCTCTGCGATGAAGAATCTGGCAGCGTCTCGTTCTGGAATTTCAACAAACAGATGGTAAGTTAGTTCAAGTGGCAGTGGTGGTACCGATAGTTGATCAGAGAGGGTCGCCGGTGGTGATTGTGTTTCTACATCTTTGAACCATAGCGGAGGAGGCATGTTAGCTTCGAGATTCCAAGTGACGTTGTTGTTGATGTCGAAAGTAGGATCCGATGAGGTTTGCAAATCTGGAGGTTTAGGTGGAGGAAACAGTGTCACAGCCTTATCCAGCAATGTCTTTCGTGTTCCAGGTTCTCCAAATAAAATGACTCCCTTTGGAGGCTTGATACCAATATCTTCATACAGTTCAGGATCTGGCAGAGGAAGCTCAACGACTTCTTTGATTTCTTGTATCTGGGCATCTAAACCACCGATGGCAGCATGTGATTCTAAAGGATCTTGCTATATCTTCATGACAGTAACCATTGGATCAACTTCATCAATATAATATTCAGGTCCAACCGAAGAAGCCATCGCATGATTCTCATAAATGAGTTCTTCTACATCCTCTTCGACAGTTTCACAGATTAGATCCATGGACAATACATCGTCATTAACAGATTTTGAAGCCAAAGTCGGTTCCTCATCCTCATCGTAATAAAACCCATGTGTGTAAAATGAGACTTCGAGAAGCTTGGATCTGGAGCCTTGGACGTGCAATCAAAAGGAGGTTTTGGTGGAATGGCTGGAATCGTGAAATTGGAATCATCGTGAAAACATGTGTGTGTGGAATGAGATTCGACCACACAAACCAAATCCACAATATTATTATAGGGAATCGATGCCTCACAAGGGGATTGGACCGGCTGCTGCTTCAAATTTGGATAAAGATTTAGATCATTTTCACCAACAAATGAAGTGTTTGGTTCGACAACAAAGTCTTCACGAAGGGAAGGTTTCTCAATGAATTTCACCGATTCTAGATCTGGCTCTTCCTCTTCTTTTATTGGTAAAATTTATCTCCATTCCAGTTTAAATCTCCATAACAAAGAAGTTGTAAATGTATCCTAACTATATCGACGATGAACACGAGACCACCATATCCACCATTTGAGGGCAGAACCTCTCAAAGCTCCTACAGCTTTCAACACCTTCAATGACTCATGTGCTCCATGTTCTTTGAAAAATTTCTCAAAACAAAGAATCCACCAATAAGCATCTTCTTCTCCGTCAAACAATAATATTGTCATGAGTTAAAGCGGAAAGTGAGATCGAAAATGAAAGCACCAATTGTTAGGATGCTAATTCAGGAACCCTAACAAGGTATGAAAACAACTATAAATCTAAAAGCAAATTAAGAAAAATAGAATTAAAAGATAACTTAATTTTTCATTTCTTCCTTTCAAATGTCTCTATGAGACTACATTATATAATACCTCTAATGGGTAATAAGCTAAAAGGCCCAAATATTAATAAGAGCTCACTAAAATAGCAATACAAATAAAGTACTATTTATATAAATTCTAAATAAACTTAATTAATATAATTATAATTCTACTCTCTATCATTAGGATTATGGAAACCGACTACTTTAATCATATTTTTGCTTGGATTTCGCGGATTAAGGGTAGAGTCAACACAGAGTCTCTTTCCTCGATTTGGTTCATCACTTGTTGGTTCTTGCGGGAGAGTAGGAATAATATAGTCTTCAATGATGAAATATTTGATGTGGAGGTTTTGTTCAACAGGATTGTGGTGTATCTTGGTCTTGGCTGGCTTTAGGTATTGGAGGTAGTATGAAGTGCAGCTTGTATGAGTGAACTAAGTTCCCTTGTGATTTCATTTAATTTAAGGGTTGGTTTTAGTTTGCTGGTTTTGTTTTGGTTGTCCTGGCTGTAGGTTGGGCCTTGCCCTTCTTCTTTTGTTGTTGTACTTTGTTGGTTGGAGACTTCCTTAATCTCCCAATTAATGAATTGCTTATATAAAAAATAAGCGTTCAGATATTAAGAATAATTTTTAACCGTCAATGAAGTTGGTTAATACAATATAAAAGATTGGATAATGAAGTTATAAAATTGGTTAATAAACGTTCACATATGAAAAAATAATTTTTAGCAACAAACAAAGTTGGTTAATAAAATGTAAAAGGTTGGTTAATGAAATTATGTAGTTGGTTAATCACACAATTTTATGTCAATATCATTTAATTTAAAACAAAAAAATATTAAAAAAATATTAAAATAGTAATTTAAAAAAAATATATTATTATAATATTTCACTGTTCACTGTATAGGTGAACAGTGAAATACGGTGTAGGTGTAAGATTTTGGTGTAGGAATTGCATTTTTCCATATCTAATCCTGAAATTTGTTAAATTGTTTGGAATTGTGGATGTGAATCCTGATTCGAAAGGCGCTTGAAAAATACTACTGAAATTCTGGTTAAGCAGATCACTAAGATGTCGGACAGGATGTCGTGACACTTGATCTCTGTTTCTCACAAGGATAATGAAGAACATAATAAACAGCAGAAAAAACAACACACAAGAATTGTCAACCCAGTTCGGTGATCAACAACACCTATGTCTGGGGGCTACCAAGCCAGGAATGAAATCAACTAAGTAGAATTGGTTTTAAGCTAAACTCCAATGTTTACAACTTAGCACCTAGAAACTACCCTTCCTATATTTCTACCTAAGACACTCCTAGATATGAGACCCTTCTCAATTCCCTTTCAATCACAGCAGTGACTGAAAATTACAATTCAATAAACTGTCCTACTCAGGTATTCACGCAATATAATAGAGGCTCACAAAAGTACAATCCCCAATACTCTATAACAACTGTAAACTTCCATACCTATTCTAGGTTAAATCCAACCTATTTATATTGCAAAACATAACTGTATTTGGGCTTCAAAATCGCAGCAATTCAGCTCCACAGAATATGCGACCTATTCTTCTTTAGAATAGTTTCTTTAATCCTAAGTTTCCAAAAATGTCTCCTTACATGGAAACCGCATATTATTTTTAGAATCAGAATCTCTGATTCCTCAATCTCAGATGCCACCTAGGACCAAAACATATTCCAATCACACTTGGAAAACAGATACAGTTATTCCAAATTGTAACAGACAAAGATGACGAATCAACATGATATGACATCTTGTCTAACACCTTAACCTGCAGTTAGTTTAACATGTTAGGACATCTTGTCCAACATCTTTCTGCTAAGTTAGTTTTTCCAAAATTGATGCCAACCTCAAAGGCTTGGATTCATCAATCTCCCCCTTTGGCAGATTTTGGCTAAAACTAACTTCAATTAATCTGCAGACAAAAATAATCAGAACATGGAGACCAAAACATCATTAGAACAGTAGGGGAACAAACACAACTTTGTCTCCCCCTCAACCAATACCTGCTTTTGCAAGCAACACCAGCACTACTCCCCCTCAATGGTTAGTAGCAGTCAGTAGTAGTTAGTGATGTCAGTATTACTCCCTTTTTTTAGCCATAATATGACAAAGGCAGAAGGACTAACTCAAAAACCAATTAATCAGTATATAGTAATTAAAGTACACACCCAAAAGTAAAAATTATCCTGGGCATTCAGCCCTTACAAAACCAAAATCATAAAACATAAAGTAAAGAAAAGACAACTCTCAGAAGTCATCTTCTGTTTCCTTATCATCCTCTTCTTCTACACTCTCACCAAAACCATCATCTACAGCAGCATCAACTTCCTCACTGTTTTCCCCAGCAGGCTTCTCAGCATCTTCAGGGTTTGCTCCAATGTCCTTGTTCTGTCCAGCAGATAAAGCTTGAATCAGTTGTTCCAGTTTTTCCTTCCTGGTTGTACTGGTCTTGATAATGTCATCAAGCTCCATACAGGTTTCTTTCAGCTGAGTAATAGTGTCCGCTTTTGTAGTTGTTGCAGCAGGTGTTAGTGCAAATGTTGAAGCAATATCTAGGACATGATTTCCAGTAAATAATTTATAATGCATAGTCAAGGGAGATGCCATTTTCATTACATGATCTGCAGAAACTAGGATGCTTGGGTACTGATTCAAAATTATCCCATAAATAAGTGAGGGGAAGCATATAGGGAGTTTCACAGCAGTTGATGTAGATTGCTTCAAAATTTGATTGAAGATGTGAGTTCCAAAGTCAAACTTTCTTCCTTTGACAATCATATAGATGAATCTACCTAGACTAGCAGATATGGTTGAAGTATGATTGGTGGGCACCCAGTTGACAGTACCAATTCTATGCAGAATTTCATACTTCACACTAAGTTTCCCATTGCTAGGCCACAGTTTCACAGTGTTGCAGGTGAGCTCTTGACATACTCGATCATCAGTGTCTCCACATTCAGACTGAGATTCTTCAGATCTTTCTAGAAACCTATTAATCAAGGTGGGAGAAAATGTCACAGTATTTCCTCTAACATACACTATCCTGCTGGTTGCTTCATTACAGTGGTCAGGAATGTTTACAATAAATTCCTTCACCAGCCTTTCATAACAATTTCCAAGATTAGTAACTGTCCTTATCAGCCCTGTGTCATTAATCAGTTTCATCACTTCATGGCATTCTAATGCATCATTCCCTAGTTCCCTTTCTAATGCTACTCTTATTTAGTACACATATGGCCATCTGTTTAAATACTCAGGAGCATGGAAAGAGATATTATCCAAGGGAGCTTTGGGAATACTGTCAGTCCTTTTCTTCACAATTGGATCATTTGGACGTATGATGTCCTGGACATCATCTGTGACATCATAGTTAGACTCAGTGTCAGACTCAACCTTTCTTTTCTTGGATACAACAGCAACCTTGCTCCAAGGTTTCTGAGGTCCAACCACAGATTTAATGTTTCTTCTGATAGTATTGTTTTTAGTATCCACATTTGTCCTTTTTATTTTCTTCAATCTCTTGACCACACTAGCAATGATCTCATCATCAGAAGGTGAATCATCAATGTTGATTACCTTGTCAGTTACCTCTTCAGTAATATTCTCTAATGCATGTTCAAGTGATTCCTCTAGAGATAAGGATGTTCCATTATCTGGTCCACCATTTTTCTTACTAGATTTAACACAGGTGTGATGGTTCTCTTCTGGCATTATATTACCATCTCCTTCATTGGTATCTCTAACACCTTCTTGTTCAGTCATCTCCTCTGGTTCCTCAATAGGAGCCAAGGTGATTGGCATAGCCCTATCAGTATTCAGTCTACTTCTTATATTTAATTACTCAGCTACTATTTTCCTTATTCTCTTATCTGTTTCAACAATTTCTTTCTTACTTCTAGGATCAAGAGGGGCATTAATAGGTTCAAAAGTATTACCTGCAAGGAGATTCCTAGCCCTTCGTGCAGGGAATTTCTCAGGCTTGCATGATGACATACCCCAAATTTTGACCACCAAGATTTCCCATCATTGTGAAAATCATCATCACAATATGGATGTGCTTTCATGCCTCATTAGTCTCCTCAAAGATGATTGAGCATTCACTACAATCAAGAAGTAGGGTTTTGAGCCCTCTCAGAGCACTTAGACAAAGGATCAATCAAGAAATGACATGATCTTCAACTTGTCTAACCTCTCGAACATCTATAAAGGATCAAGAGGACTCCCAGATCAAGAATCAAGCACAAAGTTATAACATTCCAAGTGGATTAAGCCTCAAGATCGCCTGTGTCACCAAATTAGGGTTTGGTCGACCAGGGTCCCCAGATGAAAATTTCCATCTGGGCATGAGCCAATGCCTCAATGTATGGTCCTATAAGCTCAAAAGGATCTCAAGAGCCCATCCACAATGGCATAATCACCTTGAAGGTCCATCTATCAAAAAATCAGGAATTAGGGTTTTGACCTAATTCAACCCTTGAGTTAACTTGTCAAGTGAGGCATGGCTTGAAGCTTCAAAATGAACTTCAAAGACCTCAAATACATCATATTGACATGTTTACAAGATTTGATTGACTCAAAGAGCTCAAATCATAAGCCACAAGAACTCAAAACCATCTGATCACAAATTAGGGTTTCTGATGGAAAAAGTCAACCCTATTCTTGACTGTTGGCCTACCCTTGATCTCAAACCTTGGGGAGGGGTCCAAGACATTCCTAAATACCCTTGGAGGCCATCCATGAAGTTTAATTAAGCCAAAGGATTGATTTCACAAAAGGATCACAAAGTCAAAATTTCATCTGATGAAAAAGTCAACTGTACAAAAATCCAAGTTTGACTTTTTGGATTTTTGGTCAACCAAGGCTCCTTAACCCTAAAACAATGTTAATATGTGATTTGAATCATCATTCGTCAAGAGAAATTAAAGAAAGTGAGTTAACTTGCTAAAGGGGTAACCATAAAAAACTTAGAATTTTTCTAAGTTATGAAACAAAGTGGCTAGGGCACCAACTTTGCAAGGCCATATCTCCCAAACCCTAAGGTCTTTTTCTCCCATTCAAAGCTCGGATGGAATCTCTCATTACATACTTCAAAAGTGTCAACTACAAGAGTTTCCAATTCTTCATGGATTCTGAGTTATGGTTGGATCAAAATCACTAAAACTTGGAATTTACCATTTTTCCAACACTTAGACAAAATTCTGTCTAAGTCAGAAAAACAAGTGAAACACCAAAACTTGGAGGGCTATTTCACATAGTTCTAGGCTGAATCAATTCAAGATGTAAACATCAAAGTTGTTGTGCATATTGCCAACAATCCAAAGAACTCATTGGCATGAAACAACTCAACTTGAGCCAAGAGTTATGGCTGCTGCAAGACACCATGGCACAACTGTCTTGAAAAATTAGTTTGTGTGATTTCTTGCGATACACGATTTTGAGCCAAAAAGCAATGATCACTATGCCAGATTCATTCAATCTGATCATAATGCATCTGATCCAACCTTCAAACTTGGACTGAAATGCCAAGAGCTTATCCTTGAGAATTGATGAGTTTTTGGCATATATGCCTTGAATTCAAAGGGCATTAATGTGGAATAGTGCACATTCAAGATTACCACTCTCCTCAGTCAAGTTCTCTGATTAAACAACAATTAAAAGGACTGAAGAATGTGATTTCAGTCAATGTATAGCTGATCTATTTGGGACAGCTATTGCACCTAGTGCAAGAGGCATTTATGCCAAGCCAAGACCATTGAACCATTACCTTATCCTCTGAGCTTCAAGAGAACTACTTCAACACAACTCCTCTACTATAAATAGAGGTCCTAACTGATCATTCAAACTACACCAAAGCTCATTACAACAAGGTTTTCTCTCTTTCACTCCCTAGGCCTAAAAACTTCATTTCTTGAGAGGTTACTATCAGGTTTTGAGTTGGAGATCAATATCACTCAAACCATTGATTCAGACACATCACATATAACATATAGAAGGTGTCTGAACACTCATCTCCCATCTGTAACATCAAAATCATCAAATGGTCATCCAATTGCACAAAACTCATGACTTGTTGCAGAAGGAATCAGGTTGATCAATCTAAAAGGCTCTCAGTCACTCTAAGTATTCAAACACTTTCCTTAAGGTACAAGGAAGTTGTCCAAAGCATTAGACCTCAATTGTAACACCTTCATCATTAAATTCGATTCTCACCTGCAGAGGTAAGCCTCAAACTGTCAAACTCATTGAATCATGCATCATAAACATGTTCTGTGATTACCATTGTGTTTCTGAATGTTTGTAGATCCTTTACCCTCAATCAATTGTTGTTTACAGTTCGTGTATAGGATTTCATTGAGTTCATGCAAATTTTAGGGTTCATCAGGTTTTGTCATATTGTTTTGTGATTCACTTAATTTCAATAAAATTGAGTATTGCCATTGTGTTCCTCGTCTGAAAGCGCATGATTTTCATATTTGGATGATGTGAAATGGTTGAGAAACGAGTGAGATAGGAGGCTTCACGTATTTGAGCTTGAGGATGAAAATGGCCATGGTGCCATTCTTCAGAAATTCCACTTGTTTTACTATATATTTATTGCTTGCCATATAATAAATGAATTGGCATTGCGCCCTAGTGGAAACACTAGTATGTTTGTGTGAGTGAGCAAGTGAGGGTGTCGCGGCCGGCAAAAGTATTCGAGTCGCCATCATATTTTTTAAGGAAAATAAATGATAAACCTAAAATCCTAATCCTAAGGGTAGAGATTCCTAAGGTTCGGGAGTCGGTTAAGCGAGGGGAAGGTGTTAGGCACCCCTCACTTCCATTGTACTCAATGGGATCCTCCTTAAGTTCTAGGGTATGTCTGTTTGTTATTTGAATGCTTTACTGTTTATACTTATTTAAAAACCCTTGATATTAAATAGAAAAAGTGAAATGAAATTAATCTAAAAGGGGGACCCTAAATTTTATTATTATTATACTCGCTAGGGTTTACAACCATATGCCTACATACCTTCAATTTTGAAGGATCAGAGTAAACGTAGTTCACCTCCCTTATTCCTACCCCTAATCCTAATCCCAATCCTAATCCATTATTTATACTCTTGGATAAAGAGTTCTATCCCCAAATCCATTATTTATACTCCTAGATAAAGATTTTTATCCCTTAAATCCTAGTCCCTTGGCCTATATTTATACTCTTGGAACCTAAGAGTTTTATCCAAAAATCCTTATCCCTTATTTATACTCTCGGAGGAAGAGTTCTATCCCAATTTCTTATCCATTATTTATACTCTCGGAGGAGGAGTTCTATCCTAATTCTTATCCATTATTTATACTCTCGGACGAAGAGTACTATCCCTTAAATCCTAATTCATTTATTTATACTCTCGGATATCAAGAGTTTTATCCCAATTCCTATCCATTTTTTATACTCTCGGACGAAGAGTACTATCCAAAAACCCTGATCCATTTATTTATACTCTCGGATATCAAGAGTGTTATCCCAAAAATCCTAATCAGTTTATTTATACTCTCGGATATCAAGAGTTCTATCCCAAAAATCCTATGTATTATCCTTAAAATTTATTTCATCTAATTATCCCTTGATTAGCCCTCTAAAAAAATTATCCAATTAAATTATCTCCAAAATTTATCCCTTAGAATTATTCCGTACTATAATTAATTATTATTTTTTATTTTTGTTCCAATTATGTTTAATTATAAAATTAATCCTTATCCCACCTTAAATCCCTAATTACATATCTTTTATCCCATTATTTGTATATTGATCCAATTACTTTTATATTAATCCTTAATTATATTAAACCTTAAATATTATAACCCTAATTATTATAACAATATTAGTTAAAACCCTAATTAGATTAATTAAATTTTGACGTCATCCCAAAAAATAACCTTATTACTATCCCCAAAAATATACTTTAAAATTGACCTCCAATTATCCTAAGGATCAAATCCTGATAAATTCTCACTAATTACTTAATGTTAACTATTTAATTATATTTTTTTTATACCTTTGTGATATTTTTCATTGTTTCTATTTTTTAATTAATACTATAAGTTAATTTATTTAAGAAAATAAGTTAATGATTATAGTTAAATCCTCATCCCTTATTTTATCCCTTATTTTTATCCCTAATAATTTATCCCATATTCCCTATCCCAAATTATATCCCTTAAATTATCCCAATGTTATCTATTAATTATCCCATTTACTAACTTTAATTTCCCCAAATTAATATCCCATAATTAATCTTTTTTTCCCTATCCCTTAATTAATTTTTTTTTTAATCCTCAATTTCGATATGTCTAATTATGCTAGAATTAATCTCTAACATCAAATTAAATTCCCAATTATATTTTGGTATTTTATATATTGATTATAACTAATAATCCTAATATAATATTAACAAATTATATATTTTTTAAGTACTTTTGAAAAAGTATTTTCTAATTTAGATAAAATATCATGATTCGTGGTTTACAAAATGTTATGTCTAGGTCACATTAACTTATAGATTTCAATTAGAAGTATTAACTTTTTTCAAACTTTATGGTATTTCTAAATTAAATAAATTAAGAAAAAGAAAAACTTATAAAAGTAACAAGCCCAATGCTAAGGTTTTTTAAGATGCCAATTTAATAGTCGTCCTAGTACACCAATACTATCATAAGGTGCATATTAATTAGGGGTGTCAAAACGGACCGCACGTCCCGCCCCGCCCGTCCCGCCAAAAGCCCGCCAAAAAAAAGAGCGGGGCGGGCATGCCCGCCAGGTGAAATGGAAATGAAATTCAAGCCCTTGGCAGGGCCAGCCCGCCTTTTTTTTTATAATTTTTTTTCATGTTTTTAAATAATTTAAAATGCTTTGTTTTTTTACATTTCAAAGGTTAACACACTAACTCTCCGTACATGTTACCAAATAGATTAATATAGCAAATTAGCAAATAATGATAAACTATCAAATTAGATTAATATAGCAAATTAGAAATATAGCAGTAGAATAATTGGACTTATTCCAAAGGTAAACACACCAACTCTCCATACATGTTACCAAATTATAATAAAACAATTAAAATTAGTATAATAATATCCTGACAAGTTAAACTAAAACTAATATAATATAAAAACTTAAACTAAAACTAAAGACTTCCATAAATAATAATAGCTTAAAACAAATAATGGGCCATATATATTTTTTTTTTCAAATGGGCCATGGACATTTTCTAATCTATTTAGTTTTTTTTTATTTTTTTTAACGGGCTGGTGGGCCAACCCCGCCCCATTATATATTTCTCCCACGGAGTTTTTTGTTTTGACGGAAAGAGCAAAATGGATAGGCGGGCCCAAAATCCATACCTAGCCCGCCATTTTTTGGCGGGTGGCGGGCCGGCCTGGCGGGTCTCGACCCGTTTTGCCAACCCCCCTAATATTAATGGGGTATGAAGGTAAAGGTGAACGTGAACTTCTACAGCTACCACCACCTGCTTGTATCTTTCATTTGAATTCTTCAAACCATAGGTAACCACTAGTAAGACAATGACACGTAGCAAATTGGAAAAAGAAATATAAATAAAAAAAATAAACAAACTACAAGGCATAACCATGTAACTTATATCCTATTTCTTTTCTTCCTCCCACACTCAGTTTGCAGCAAAAATAGAAAACAACATTGCTCTTTATCCAAACAAAATTCTATCACCACTCTCATTCATTCAAGAACAACCATTAAACATATACATCATTTGCTAATGGAAAACAAAGAAATGAAAGAAAAAAAAACTCACGGATTTGATGACTACGGCTACCGACGAACTTGGCGGAGGTAATTTTGCGATCCATGATCGATGGTCTGTTCGTGATTGGATCGGTGGTCATGTCGGCTCCGACGGTTGCGATCGGAGATTGGATTCAAGCGGGATGTATGGCGTGATTCTTGTTGGGGTTCCGTTTCTCGATTCTTCTCCCTTTGTTCAGCCGATGATGCTTTTTGTTGTATCTCGTTGATGATGTGAATCAGTGATTATTGGTGCTGTTATGGAAATTTATGATGTGTTTTGTAATTTAGATCACACGATTTCTTGCTTGTACAAGTCTGATCCAGCATCTTTCGTCACTTCCTGTTGGTTTCGTTTTATGTTGTTGTGTTTGATATTTACATTGTGATTATTGTTTTGATTGAATATTGTGGATGGACTTTGGATTTGTGTTTGTATGGTTCTGTAATGGTGGAGATGATACCTTTTTGTGTAGCTTTTGTCAAAGGTTTGACTTGATTTTTCAAGAAGAAAGTTGGGTGGACTTTTGTATGTGAAAAGAGAATCGGAGGATTTGGGAGATTTTAGGATTAGGAATTGTAGTGTAAGGGTGGGAGCTTGTACGTATGAAATGTTCCTCCTTTCCTCTCCCTATTTTTCTCCTTTTTCCTTAGCTCAAGATTCCGACCCCTCTTCCCCTTTTAGTGTTGTTATTCTTTAATGTGAAGAACAACAACTTTTTTTTTTATACTGATTATTGTGAATTTATGGGTGAATTAAAATGTGGAAAACATAGTCTATTTATAGATGAAAAATTAGGTCAGACATTGAATAAAATTTTTCAGTTTAGAAAGGTTTTAATCTGACCTGATTTTTCTCTATTTCTTGGAGACCAAGCAAATGAATCTGGATGGATTCATGGCTTGGTGAATTTAAATAAAAAAATTAATATTTTAAATAAAAGAAATACCCTAATAATGTTAAAGGAAAAAAGATTGGATTTTTATTTATTTTTATGATTTTTTGAGATTTTTCCATAAAAAATCGATTTTAATGAAAAAATCAAAATTTCAAAAATTCATTAAATAAAAATACGAAAATTAAGAATTAAATATTAAAAAATGATATTTTTGTGATTTTTTTATTAAAAAAAATAAAAACTTATTAGTAAAGAAAAAATAAATAAAACATTAAAAATGTGAAAGGTGGGATTCGAACTCACAACCTCTCACACTTATTGTAACGCGATTTTTGTGGTTTCGAATCACTATCGCTTTGGTAATACAGTTCGATTCATTTTTTATCCTGTTGAGCTGATTAAGGAAGGGCAATAGATGTCTCTAATTAACCTTGCTTGGAAACTGAGATTAAACGGTCAAAACTGTTGGTTTACAGATGCTATCAAGAGGGGGTTCTTCTTTAGGGTTATTCGCTTAAAAACAATGTCTAGGCTATTGGTAAGATGTTAGGTCTGATGCTTTTCGATTGATGTGTGAAGGTACGGGATTTTGGATTTTTGATTAGTATGCTCGCTAAGATTTTTGTAATCTTATGCCTACGTATTCCCGAAACAGGGAAATCAGAGCGGTCGTAGTTCCTCCTATTCTATGGGAGGAAAGAGGTGTTTTAGTGTCTTGTTCGAAGCCCAAGATGTGAAGCTAAAGGTGGTTTGTATCTTGTTCAAAGCCCAAGATGTGAAGCTAAAAGATTTTGGCTGAGAGAGAATTTGTCATCTCTAAAGAGGAGTTGTTGATGTTTGTATGCTGTGAGCACGACACAAATTTGATGTTAAAAGGTTGATTGACTTAACCAGGGTTTTCTTTATACAAAGCCTAAGAGGATGTGGGAAGTTTGACTTTTCCAGGGAAAATATTCTTTCTGTCTTGTACAAAGCCCAAGATTTAGGCTAAAAGGGATTTTGACTCCATTGGGGAGAATGTATCTTGTATAAAGCCCAAAATGGAGGCTGAAATGGTTTGACTCAACAAGAGAGTACTTTTATCTGTCCTGTATAAAGCCCAAGACGGAGGCTAAAAAGGTTGACTCGACAAAAGAGTCTTGAACAGGTGATTGACTCAACAAGAGCGTCTTTTATACTCAACAAGAGAGTGATTTGCTGTCTCGTACGAAGCCCGAGATTGAGGCTAAAAGGAGATTGACTCAACAAGAGAGTCTTTTATAATCAACAAGAGAGTGTTTTTTCTATCTCGTATGAAGCCCGAGACGGAGGCTAAAAGGAGGTTGACTCAACAAGAGAGTCTTTTATACTCAACAAGAGAGTGATTTATATGTCTTGTACAAAGCCCAAGACGGAGGCTAAAAAAAGGTTGACTCAACAGGAGAGTCTTTTATACTCAACAAGAGAGTGTTTTTCTATCTCGTACGAAGCCCGAGATGGAGGCTAAAAGGGGATTAACTCAACAAGAGAGTCTTTTGTACTCAACAACAGAGTGATTTATATGTCTTGTACAAAGCCCAAGACGGAGGCTAAAAAAGGGATTGACTCAACAAGAGAGTCTGAAAAGGTTAGCTCTGCTGGGGAGAATCATTTGTACAAAGTCCAAGAGGAGGCTGCCTTACCGCTGTGGATTCTGGAGATCCTGAAGCGGGTCCAAGTGTGGGGAAATCTCATGGGAGAGACCGGGGTTTCTTCCTATGTTTGAAAGGAACTTGAGAATGTCTTTGAGACTCAAGGTTCTTAGACTGTCCAAGTCTAGATTTTTCTCTATGGTACTATGCCATAGAGGAGGCACGGGCATTAAGGGATAGTATCAACCCTACAACGGCCGGAGTTTTGACGCTGGAAAGACTGCTCTAGCAAAGGATGACTAAGTTCTGTCTTATACCTTTAAAAGGTCGTCAAGGTCCTTGTATTAAGCCCAAGAGAAGGCATGAGAACTTCTAAGAAGCCGAAGGGTCCTTGTACAATGCCCAAGAGGAGGCGGGGGTGCTTTTAGGAAGTCTGTGGGTCCCCAAACCAAGAGAAGTTCAAGAAATGCAATTCACCGAGAAGAGATCATTCCAGGAAAGTTCAAGGATTTGGAAGAAACTCAAGAGATGCCATTCACGGAGAAAAGATCATCTCTAGGGAGTTAGAGTTTCTTTGACAATTTCTAAGGGTGACAGTCTGAGAAAAGGTTCAGCGAGAATACTGCCTTTCTCTTTGTTTCATATTGTTTAACCCCAAGAGAAGGGAAGACTGTATCTGGAAATCCTATAGGGATCTAGTTTTGTTTGTATTTAAGAGTGACTAACAAGGCTTTACCTAGTGCTAGACGTAGTTGTCGGGGAAAACTCTAAATAATTATACTAGTATTACACAGTGGATATGTGACAAGTATATAAAAGGATGTGAAAGAAGACTTATAGTGAAACAGCCCCACAATACAGTTATATACATATGAAAGCGGTAAATGAAAGCGGATAAACACTTACCCGTTGTAGAGCTTCTATGCTATTTGGTTAGTTGTTAAACAAAGAAAGTTTTGATAACAACATATATTTGAATTCAAAATCAAAGGAGAAGGTGCTTGAAAAGATTGTTGGGGCTTACAGCTCGAGGAGAGGCCCAAGTTTTAACGATGATTGCACCGTTGTTTTGTAAACTGTACAGAGGGACTTATACAATACGTGAGGCCCAAAAAGTTTTTATGTACAAGGGGATGGGTCTTACACTCTATTAGAGGCCCAGAGATTTATTTTTGTACAAGAGATAGGGCTTACAACTCAAGGAGAGGCCCAGGGTGATTTGTTTGGCAACGGCGATTGCGCAGAGGTTTTTTCTTTTACCGCAAAGGGACTTATACAATGTCTGAGGCCCAAAAAGGTTTTGGTTAAAAAGGGATTGGGTCTTAAACTCTATTAGAGGCCCAATAATTTATTTTTGTACAAGTGGTGGGGCTTACAGCTCAAGGAGAAGCCCAAGGTGATTTTTGTTAAAAAGGCGACGATCGTGCCGAACTTTTTGACCGTATCGGGACTTATACAATACACTGAGGCCCAAATTATTTTGGTTTAAAAAAAAGGGTTGGGTCTTACACTCTATTAGAGGCCCAAAGAATTTTAAGAAAAAGAATTGGGACTTATAGCTCGAGGAGAGGCCCAGTTGATTTTGTTAAAAAGGCGATGATCGCGTCGTTGTTTTTGAAAATACAGTGGGACTTATACAATGACTGAGGCCCAAAAGGTGGTGTATTTACAAAAGGGATGGGTCTTACACTCTAATAGAGGCCCAAAGAATTTGAAAAAGTTTGATGAGGGTTGAATTAATCAAAACCCTAATTTGTTTTCAAAATATATTTTAATTGAATAAAAATTCAATTAAAATGATCAAAATTGTTAAACATGTATGAAAACAAATTGTGATCTTGGATCAATGTTTCAAAAATCATGTTTCTATCCACAAAATGATTGGAAATCAATTAAGTTTGGAAAATCAAGGGAGAAAAAACATTTTAAATGTTGAAAAACAAATAAAATATTAATTCTTTGTAAAAATATAAATTATATGAAATAATTAATATTTTTAGGATTTTTTGGTAAAATAAAATATTTTAGCATTTTTGTGAATTATTAAAAAAAGAATCAACTCAAAATCATTAAAACTCAGAGAGAAATTGATTTTTGAATCAATTAAATAAAATCACAAAATTCAAATATTCAAATATTCAAAAAATGGCGCCAAGAACATGCCAAGAACACGCGCCACTCTCTGTTTCTGC